>CM077672.1:295185759-299985759 GCA_039707655.1 Elymus sibiricus | reverse complement strand
CAAACCGTGGATAACTCAAAAACAGGTTTTTATTGAAAAACTCCTTTCAATTAATTCATTATGCTTTCCAGAAATTCTACATCATTTCCAATCACATATACTTATTAGAAATGTTATAGAGCTCCCACTCACTTTGTTGTAAATACAAGTTTCTCCATAAACTTGCATAAACCCAAACGCTTTGATCACTTCATCAAAGCGAGTATTCCAGCTCCGAGATGCTTGCACCAGTCCATAGATGGATCGCTGGAGCTTGCATACTTTGTTAGCACCTTTAGGATCGACAAAACCTTCCGGTTGCATCATATACAATTCTTCCTTAAGGAATCCATTAAGGAATGCTGTTTTGACGTCCATTTGCCAGATTTCATAATCATAAAATGCGGCAATTGCTAACATAATTCTGACAGACTTTAGCATCGCTACGGGTGAGAAAGTCTCATCGTAGTCAACTCCTTGAACTTGTCGATAACCTTTAGCAACAAGTCGTGCTTTATAGACGGTGACATTACCATCAGCGTCCGTCTTCTTCTTAAAGATCCATTTATTTTAATAGCTCGCCGTTCATCGGGCAAGTCTACCAAAGTCCACACTTTGTTCTCATACATGGATCTAATCTCGGATTTCATGGCCTCAAGCCATTTGTCGGAATCTGGGCTCGCCATCGCTTCTTCATAGTTCGTAGGTTCACCGTTGTCTAACAACATGACCTCCAAGACAGGATTGCCGTACCAATCTGGTGCGGAGCGTGTCCTGGTTGACCTACGAGGTTCTGTAGCAACTTGATCCGAAGCTTCATGATCATCATCATCTACTTCCTCTCTGGTCTGTGTCGGTGTCATAGAAATTTCTTCCTGTGACGTACTACTATCCAGAGGAGGTACAATTACCTCATCAAGTTCTACTTTCCTCCCACTCACTTCTTTCGAGAGAATCTCCTTCTCTAGAAAGGATCCATTCTTAGCAACGAATATTTCGCCTTCGGATCTGTGGTAGAAGGTGTACCCAATGGTTTCCTTTGGGTATCCTATGAAGACGCACTTATCCGCTTTGGGTTCGAGCTTATCTGGCTGAAGCCTTTTGACATAAGCATCGCTTCCCCAAACTTTCAGAAACGACAGCTTAGGTTTCTTACCAAACCACAGTTCATACGGTGTCGTCTCAACGGATTTAGATGGTGCCCTGTGTAAAGTGAATGCAGCTGTCTCTAATGCATAACCCCAAAATGATAGTGGCAAATCGGTAAGAGACATCATAGAACGCACCATATCTAATAGAGTACGATTACGACGTTCGGACACACCATTACGATGTGGTGTTCCAGGTGGCGTGAGCTGTGAAACAATTCCACATTGTCTTAAGTGATTGCCAAACTCGTAACTCAAATATTCTCCTCCACGATCAGATCGTAAGAACTTTATTTTCTTGTTACGATGGTTCTCTACTTCACTCTGAAATTCTTTGAACTTTTCAAATGTTTCAGATTTATGCTTCATCAAGTAGACATAACCATATCTACTCAAATCATCAGTGAACGTGAGAACATAACGATATCTACCGCGCGCCTCAACACTCATCGGACCGCATACATCGGTATGTATTTTTTCCAATAAGTTGGTTGCTCGCTCCATTGTTCCGGAGAACGGAGTTTTAGTCATCTTGCCAATAAGGCACGGTTCACATGTCTCAAATGATTCATAATCAAGAGATTCCAAAAACCCATCTGCATGGAGTTTCTTCATGTGTTTAACACTGATATGACCTAAGCGGCAGTGCCACAAATATGTGGTACTATCATTATCTTTTGGCATTTGTGTTATGAACATATGTATTACTACGATCAAGATTCAATAAACCTTTCATCTTAAGTGCATGATCATCAATGATATTATCCAAATAAATAGAATAACAATTATTCTCTGAAATTGAATAACCGTCTTGCAATAAACACTATCAGATATAATGTTCATGCTTAACGCAAGCACCAAATAACAATTATTTAGGTTCATCACTAAACCTGAAGGTAGAGAGAGCGTGGCGATGGTGATCACATCAACCTTGGAGACACTTCCAATGCACATCGTCACCTCGTTCTTAGCTAGTCCTTGTTTATTCCGAAGCTCCATGTTTCAAGTTGTAAGCAACTGAACAAGTATCAAATACCCAGGTGCTCCTACGAGTACTAGTAAGGTACATATCAATAACATGTATATCAAATATATTTGTCGACATTGCCAGTCTTATTATCTGCCAGTTACTTTGGGGAAGTTCCGCTCCCTGTGACATTTCCCTTTGCAATGGGAGCACTAAGTCTCGGGTTTGGTTCAGCCTTGGGTTTCTTCGCGTGAGCGGCAACTGTTTTACCGTTCTTCTTGAAGTTCCCTTTTCTTTCCCTTGCCCTTCTTGAAACTAGTGGTCTTATTAACCATCAACACTTGATGCTCCCTTTTTTTTGATTTCTACATCCGCAGATTGTAGCATCGCGAATAGCTTAAGGATCTTCTATCCCTTGCATGTTTATAGTTCATCACGAAGATCCAGTAGCTTAGTGATAGTGACTAGAGAACTCTATCAATCACCACTTTATTCGGAAGTCTAACTCCCACTTGATTCAAGTGTTTGAAGTACTCAGACATTCTGAGTACATGCTCACTAACGGAGCTGTTCTCCTCCATCTTGTAGCTATAGAACTTGTCGAAGGTGTCATACCTCTCGACCCGGGTGTGAGTCTTGAAAAACAAATTTTCAGCTCTTGGAACATCTCATATGCTCCGTGTTGCTCAAAACATATTTGGAGCTCCGGTTCTAAGCCGTAAAGTATGGCGCACTGAACTATCGAGTAGTCATCTTTTCTTGTCTGCCAGACGTTCATAACGTCCTCAGACGAAGCCGTAGGGGTATTTCACTGAGCGGTGCATTAAGGACATAAGCCTTCTGTGCAGCAGTGAGGACAATCCTCAGATCACGGACCTAGTCCGCATAGTTGCTTCCATCAACTTTCAACTTCATTTTCTCTAGGAACATAATAAAACAGGGGAACTACAGCGCGGTCTATTGATCTACAGCATAAATTTGCTAAGACAAGTAAGACTATGTTCATGACAATTGAAGTTCAATTAATCAAATTACTTAAGAACTCCCACTTAGATTAACATCCCTCAAGTTGTCTAAGTGTAACATGATCCACATCAACTAAACCACGTCCGATCATCACGTGAGGTGGATTAGTTATCAATGGTGAACATCTTTCATGTTGATCATATCTACTATATGACTCATGTTCGACCTTTCGGTCTCTTGTGTTCCGAGGCCATGTCTGTACATGCTAGGCTCGTCAAGTTTAACCCAAGTATTCTGCGTGTGTAAAAACTGGCTTACACCCGTTGTATGCGAACGAAAGAATCCATCACACCCGATCATCACGTGGTGCTTAGAAGCGTCGAACCTTCGCAACGGTGCATACTAGGGGAGAACACTTATCTTGAAATTTAGTGAAGGGATCATCTTATAATGCTACCGTCGTCCTAAGCAAAATAAGATGCATAAAAGGATTAACATCACATGCAATTCAATATATGTGACATGATATGTCCATCATCGTCTTGTGCTTTTGATCTCCATCAGCAAAGCACCATCATGATCTCCATCGTCACTGGGTTGACACCTTGATCTCCATCGTAGCGTCGTGACACCTTGATCTCCATCGTAGCGTCATGATTGTCTCACCGGCTATTGCTACTACTACTACTGCTAACTTATAGCGGTAAAGTAAAGCAATTACATAGCGTTGGCATTGCATACAATAAAGAGACAACCATAAGGCTCCTGCCGGTTGCCTGATAACTTACAAAACATGATCATCTCATACAACAACTTATATCACATCATGTCTTGGCCATATCACATCACCAGCATACCCTGCAAAAACAAGTTAGACGTCCTCTACTTTGTTGTTGCAAGTTTTACGTGGCTGCTACGGGTTTGCAAGAACCGTTCTTACCTACGCAAAACCACAACGTGGTGTAGTGATTGCTTTTTGATCTTCTAAAAGAACCCTCTTCATTGAAACCGATTCAACTAAAGTGAGAGAGACAGACACCCGCCAGTCACCTTTATGCAACGAGTGCACGTAGCGGTGAAACCTGTCTCGCGTAAGCGTACGCGTAATGTCGGTCCGGGCCGCTTCATCTCACAATACCGCCGAATCAAATAACAACTAGTAATGGCAAGCAATATGTATACACCCACGCCCACAACTCACTTGTGTTCTACTCGTGCAAATCACATCTACGCATAGACCTGGCTCGGATGCCACTGTTGGGGAACGGAGCATGAATTTCAAAAAAAATTCCTACGTTCACGCAAGATCTATCCATGGAGATGCATCGCTACGAGAGGGGAGAGTGTGTCTACGTACCCTCGTAGACCGTTAGCGGAAGCGTCTCACAACGCGGTTGATGTAGTCGAACAATCCTTCGAGCTCCACCGATCGAGTACCGAACGTACGGCACCTCCGAGTTCTACACACGTGCAGCTCGGTGACGTTCCTCGCCTTCTTGATCCAGCAAGACGTCGAGGTAGTAGATGAGTTCCGTCAGCACGACGGTGTGGCGACGGTGACGGTGAAGTGATTCCGGCAGGGCTTCGCCTAAGCTCTCCGAAAATATGACCGAGGTGGAAAACGGAGATCGGGGCACCGCACATGGCTATGGGACAATTGTGTGTCTCCAAGGGGTGCCCCTCCTCCGTATATAAAGGAGGGAGGGAGGAGGCCGGCCCCCTAGGGGTGCGCCAAGTGTGGGGAGTCCTACTAGGACTCCTTAGTCCTAGTAGGATTCCCCCTCCCATACGGAGTAGGAAAGGGGGAAGGGAGAGGGAAAGGAAAGAGGGGGCTGCGCCCCCTCCCCTAGTCCAATTCGGTTTGGGCAAGGGGGGGCGCGCGCCTCCTCACGTGGCCTGCCTCTCCTTTTCCCGTATGGCCCAATAAGGCCCATTACTTCTCCCGGTGAATTCCCGTAACTCCCCGGTACTCCGAAAAATACCCGAATCACTCGGAACCTTTCCGACGTCCGAATATAGCCTTCCAATATATGAATCTTTACCTCTCGACCATTTCGAGACTCCTCG
The DNA here is from genome assembly GCA_039707655.1 of Elymus sibiricus. NCBI lineage: Eukaryota > Viridiplantae > Streptophyta > Magnoliopsida > Poales > Poaceae > Elymus > Elymus sibiricus. The sequence continues at coordinate 299,980,632 of CM077672.1, read as the reverse complement.
TCATGTACGTGATCTCATCCGGGACTCCGAACAAACTTCGGTCACCAATCACATAACTCATATAATACTATATCGTCATCGAACCTTAAGTGTGCGGACCCTACGGGTTCGGGAATGATGTAGACATGACCGAGACGACTCTCTGGTCAATAACCAACAGCGGAACCTGGATGCTCATATTAGTTCCTACATATTCCACGAAGATCTTTATCGGTGAACCTCATATGTCAACATACGTTGTTCCCTTTGTCCGGCGGTATGTTACTTGCCCGAGATTCGATCGTCGGTATCCAATACCTAGTTCAATCTCGTTACCGGCAAGTCTCTTTACTCATTCCGTAATACATCATCTTGCAACTAACTCTTTAGTCACGGTGCTTGCAAGGCTTCTGTGATGCTGTATTACCGAGAGGGCCCAGAGATACCTCTTCGATAGTCGGAGTGACAAATCCCAATCTCGATCCATGCCAACTCAACAAACACTTTTGGAGATACCTGTAGTGCACCTTTATAATCACCCAGTTACGTTGTGACGTTTGATACACCCAAAGTATTCCTACGGTATCCGGGAGTTGCATGATCTCATGGTCAGAGGAACGTGTATTTGACATAGTGAAAGCAATAGCAATAAACTGAACGATCATTTGCTATGCTAACGGTTGGGTCATGTCCATCACATCATTCTCCTAATGATGTGATCCCGTTATCAAATGACAACTCATGTCCATGGTCAGGAAATCTTGACCATCTTTTGATCAACGAGCTAGTCTAGTAGAGGCTTACTAGGGACTCATTATTTGTCTATTATCCACACATGTATTAAGTTTCCGGTCAATACAATTCTAGCATGAATAATAAACCATTATCATGAACGGAGAAATATGATAATAAACACTTTATTAATTGCCTCTAGGGCATATTTCCAACATCCGCTGTCCAGAAAAACTGCACCGTCGCCTGAGGACGATGTTAACGTCGAGCCCCCGAGCTCCATGGATGATTCCCCCATGATCTTCATAGAGATCGGAGTTGATGATGATGAAAGTATCCGTCCGATCTTGATGATCCTACGCGGAGCGCAGTCCTCGGTCTAGCCGAGGTGACCAGTCGAGCCGGCGACGAAGATGCCGACATCGACAATAAAGCTCGGTTGCGACGCGTAGATCGCGCCGGAGACGATCTGAATTCCCATCGCACCGCGGCGACTGCCAGAAGGCTCTCAATGAAAGCACCAATGTCGGTTCTAAATCCGGCATATCTTGTAGTAGGGGTCCTAAGCTAGGCGTCTTGGAGCGATGGTAACATGGACACGGGATTTTACCCAGGTTCGGGCTCTCTCGAAGAGATAATACCCTACGTCCTGCTTTTGATTGTATTCATATGGGGTGTAGTACAGAGTACATGTATCTACCACGAGATTATTCTAATGACTATGAGTCCATCTATTGACTAGCCTGGCCTTGGTTTATATATGCACCGGAGGCCTAGGGTTTAGAAGAGTCCTTATCTTGTGCGCCAAGTCTTGTGGAGCCTTCCGTGTATGCGTCATGGGCTGCCCGAAGTGGCCCATGAATGAACCGCCATGGGATCCTCGGCTCAACCCACCTGGTCGGAGACGATGTGGTGAGTACCCCCCTAGTCCAGGACACCGTCAGTCATCCTGACAAAAGATAATCAGAAAAACAAGGAATTGGCAAGGATGCACTAAGTGTTGCTTCTGTGGTAATGATGAGTCGATTCAGCATATCTTCCCTCACTGCCCACTTGCCAAGCTATTATGGAGATCTGACCAAATAACTTTAATTTCATTTCATCATAAGTGAAAGTATTCAATTTATATGTCCCGTGTATTTCATCAAAAAGTTGCACATGTTGATACGGATCCTCTGTACCATCCCCTGTGAATTGCTTACTCTGCAGCATGTTGAGTAAACTTGAGTTGATTTCGTTAGTTTCACCATTAGGTTTCGGGCCTATAGATATGAAGGTATCTTTGGTAGGCGATCCCGTGATCTTGATTGCGGCGAGTTCATACAGATGCTCATACTCAGCCATGGTTACTCAGAACTTGCAAAATAACTTGTGCACAAAATGAACCAAAACTTAAAACAAAGACCAAAAGTGCTTAGCTTCCCGACAACGGTGCTAGAAAAAACTTGATGTTCTGCAAGTGCACGTAGTTTAGTTGTAGCTTTTTTTGAAGTAAGAGTATCAATCCCACAGGAGCATAGGGAGTGCTCTTTGAATCTTGTAGGCGGTTACTACGGTGTGCCTGCAAGTTAATTGTGGTCCAAAGCAAAGGAAGAAGTGGAGCCTGAAATATTGCAAATGTTTAGTGGCTAAACTAAGAGCGTAATAATAAATTAAAATAACAAGAGAGTAATAAAAATGTTGAAATTAAAAATAGGGCTAAGTTGTTCTTAGGGAGTCTCAATTAACCACTAGTATGTATCTAACGTAATTATGTGAATGCATAATTCTAGGTTCCGATCATTAAGCCACCTCACGTTGTTTCTATAAGTTGATAGAGTCTGATACAACATACGTGCACACATGCGGAGCTACGTATCACACACGCCACCACATTTCCTCTCCTCATTCAGGTTATGAGAACGATGGTTAAGGGTCTTTCCGTGGACCCGACCAATGGGCAGTCTGTGTTATTCCCCTATCAATTGCTCAGGGAAGGGAGGGAAGTAGTTACTGTCACCTCTATACTTCCGCTACCCACCATCACAACAATAGTAATATCATTCACGTCCATAAGACAATATGTTGAGTGGTCGACTTCACACAACATCATGAAGAACATTAACATAAACATGCGAAAGAAGATCTTGTATCCTATCGGTGTTCAACATCAACATTCTAGGGTTCCTCTATATCCCCGAGAACTAGATGGTTTACTTAGACATAGAGACAATAACATCATAGGGATAATCATGGCAATCATGGATAAATAGTCGGTGTAATACACGTAGGAATCCACCCAGGGTTCCGATAGTACAAAGAGGTGAATAGAGGGGTGATGATGGTTGATGACGTAGTCTCCTCGATCAATTTGATGGCGCGGCGGAGCCCTTCTGGCAATTCCCCCTCTAGACCCCTTTCCGGAGGCTAGGGCGTTATTGGTTCTGGTACGTGTTCTGATCTCTCCATGTGTCCTCTGTGTGATCCAAAGGCATGGCGCCGCACGGTACGAGTTGGCGCGCTCGTACCAGACGTCGTCTTCGCCTCTGGAAGTGCATGCGCAACTGTCGTTTCTCCCATTTGATTGCTGCATTGTATGGTAGGTTATTATCACGCCAATTAGTGTGATTTCACCCTTGTATTGATGTTTCTTTCTTTAATACCTCAAATCTCCTTCATTGGGATCTTGAAAGAATCAGCCAAAAAGAGTGTGTGAACGCAATTAAATCTTAGAAATCCTACGACTACGATGCAAAACAAGAAGTAAAATATGATGCATAATTGGACTCATCAACCGAGCGCGACGTCCGACGACGACAGTTCCAACAGTGGACGTCACCGGTCTTAGCAGTTGATGTCGCAGGTTCCAGCATCATGCACTGTGGATCACAACATTCAGTGTCGCCGGACACAGCTTCCCGCAGTGCCAAACCCAGCATACCACCGCTCATCGTTGCAGCACCGCTACCGATCGCGACATCCTCGATAGACGGTCCCAGCATCGCTTTGGAGATTTTTTCCCCTTGTCTACGCATAACTTTGGTCTTATATGACTTTACTAGTTGCCGGCGTGTGTTTCGCATGTGTGAGAGTTGGTGTTGGCGGTGTGCATCCTAATTATATAGAGGCCGGGTGTGTGCTTGTTATGTTAGGGCATCTCCAAGGCCAACCCGCAAACCTCCCGCAACCGTCCGGACCGCGCTGTCCGGACTGCCGAAGCCATCCAACGCGGTCCGGACGCGATTTCTCCCGCAAATTGGAGACAAAGTAGGGGGAGGTTTGCGGGAGTCCGGACACCAGTCATAGGACTCCGACACCCCCGGCCCACCCAATTCCCCCTCTCGGTCCCATTTCCTTCCACTCCACTGATACATCTCCAATGTATCTATAATTTTTTATTGTTCCATGCTATTATAGTATCAATCTTAGATGTTTTATATGCAATTATATATCATTTTTTGGGACTAACCTATTAACGTAGTGCCCAGTGCCAGTTGCTGTTTTCTGCTTGTTTTTGGTTTTTCAGGAAATCAGTACCAATCAAAGTCCAAATGCCACGAAACTTTTTGACGATTTTTTTCTGGACAAAAGAGACCCTAGAAGCTTCGGGAGGAAGCCAGAAGCCTCACGAGGAGGCCACAAGGCAACAGGGCGCGGCCCCAGGGGGGCGCGCCCTGATGCCTTGTGGGCCTCTCGTGGCTCCTTTTGACCTAATTCCACTTCTATAAATTCTCAAATATTCAGAAACCATCAGAGAGCCAGACGAGAAAACCCTACCGCCGCCGCAAGCCTCTGTTCTTCCGCGATCCCATCTGGAGGCCTTTTCCGGTACTCTGCCGGAGGGGAATCGATCACGGAGGGCTTCTACATCAACCTTGCTGCCCTTCCGATGATGTGTGAGTAGTTTACCACAGACCTACGGGTCCATAGCTAGTAGCTAGATGGCTTCTTCTCTCTCTTTGATCTTCAATACCATGTTCTCCTCGATGTTCTTGGAGTTCTATCCGATGTAATCTTCTTTTGCGGTGTGTTTGTTGGGATCCGATGAATTGTGACTTTATGATCAGATTATTCATAAGAAATATTTGAGTCTTCTCTAAACTCTTTTATGCATGATTGTTATAGCTTTGTATTTCTCTTCGATCTATTCGTTTGGTTTGGCCAACTAGATTGATTTATCTTGCAATGGGAGAGGTGTTTTGTGATGGGTTCAATCTTGCGGTGCTCAATCCCAGTGACCGAAAGGGACATGACATGTATTTGTATTGTTGCCATTAAGAATAAAAAGATGGGGTTTAATCATATTGCTTAAGTTTACTTTGTCTACATCATGTCATCTTGCTTAAGGCGTTACTCTGTTTTATACTTAATACCCTAGATGCATGCTGGATAGCGGTCGATGGGTGGAGTAATAGTAGTAGATGCAGGCAGGAGTCGGTCTACTTGTCTCGGACATGATGCCTATATATATGATCATTGCCATGAATCTGTCATAATTATTTACTTTTCTATCAATTGCCCAACAGTAATTTGTTTACCCACCGTATGTTCTGCGCTCGAGAGAGAAGCCTCTAGTGAAAACTATGCCCCCCGGGTCTATCTTTATCATATATTAAAATCCAAAAATACCTTGCTGCAATTTATTTACTTTTATTTTATTTAGTATTTTACTTTATCTATCTATCACTATCAGAATTAATCCTTGCAAATAAACGCTAAGAGGATTGACAACCCTCTTATTTGCGTTGGGTGCAAGTGTTTGCTTTTGTGTGTGTAGGTGCTGCTAACGAGGTTCTGTGTGGTTCTCCTACTGGATTGATAACCTTGGTTCTTAACTGAGGGAAATACTTATCTCTACTATACTGCATCATCCTCTCCTCTTCGGGGAAATAGCAACGCAGTCTACAAGTAGCATCCACCCCTTCGTCCATTGCTTTGCATCCGCACCCTCCACCTCTGCCGCCGTTGTTGTACGTCTCCGGCCGCCACAGAGTCATTGCCGGGCATCCACAACCAGCACCGACGCGCCCGCTCGCCTCTACGACGGAGTTGTCCACCCTGGAGCCGTTTGTACCAAGGTACACTCCGCCCCCCTGTCGACGTTCTCCATGGCGGACACCACGCCCGGCAGGTGTTCGGTCAAATGCCATTGAGCTTATTTTCAAATGTTATGTTGTTTCTTTAGAGTACGAAGGATGGTGAGCTACTCGACCATGGAGGATGAGTTGTTGTGCGATGCTTGGTTGGCCGTATCCGCGGATTTTGTATGCAGGAGCAAAGGGGAGTCCTTCTGGGAGCAAGTGCATGAAACGTTTCACGTAGGAAAGCACATTACGCCCTACGACATGTACATCATTCAACCACGCAGTGTAAGGTCGTTGTCGTATTGCTGGTACGCAATGCAGACCAACGTCATCAAGTTTTGTAACGTGGTCTGTCAGCTGGAGGCAAGGTGGCCATTGCACGCGGCAGAGGACGAGATCGTAAGTTTTGCTTCCTCTTGCTCAACTTGTCGATTGATTCGTTCACTCAATGTTGGTCTACACATTATATGTAGCCCGCACGCACTGCCGTGGTGTACCACAAGACAAAGGGACGGCCATTTACGTGCACACACTGTTGGATGAAGCTAAAGGGGGAGTATGTGTGGGATGCCCTGACCCGTTGATGAAAAACTTGTTGGACATCTGGTTAATCTAGTCGAATTTGAGACATTGTTGTACTAGACTTAATTTGCATGCTATGTATGGATGATTTCTGCTATTTTCTATCCGAACTTTGATGAATATCGGCCGGTTTGATCAAATTTAGTCTGGTTGGTTCGAACTGTTGTCAAAATGTATGCGACTAGCGTTGGATGGCGTCCTCCCGCATCCGTGTCCGCGGACTGCCCCCCCCCCCCCCCCCCCCGGTCCGCGGATAGATGCGGGAGGAAATTTACGGGTCGCCGTTGGAGATGCCCTTATGTATCTTCTTGATGCTTCATTTGAGCAAATAAAAATTCACCCTTTCTCGAAAAATCTAAAAGGTGGATCCGATTTTATCATCCTTTGCATAATATGTGTCTGGAAAGAAACCATGAGGCCATGACATAACACAACGGCACTGGTCGCATATACGTCGCCGTCGCCGTGGCAGGCCGTCTAGCACCGGCTCGCGGAGTGGCAAATCATCGGCGAGCAGGCGAATGACGATGTCATCGCGGGCATGGTCGTGGAGGATCCGGGCTTTCCTGGCTGATGAGCGGGCATTTTATGATTCCATGCGCAGCGCTCGCGTCCTGCGGGCGGAGAGAGACACCTTGTTCATGTAGATCGGTGTGGAGGTGGCCGAAGAGGAGGCGCAGGCTACCGCGAACGTCGGCAGCTCCGTGTCAGCCGCGCCGCCATCGTGGTTCGACACCCGCCGCCACGACCACGAGGCCAGCATGTCCACGTACGGCGCCATCGACAAGGCGGACTCCGCAGAGGAAGAGTATCACATGAGACGCCGCCACGGCTTGGGTCCTAGGAAGGCCACTGGTATTCTTCCCCTTCCACGGCTTCACTTTTCGGGGCTCACGGCCGGTTCGACCGATGAGCTTGGCGGACATGGGGAAACAGGACGAGGGACACTGACTTCACCACGGCCGACGATTATTTAGATTAGGTTAAAAAAGATTCATCGTCTTTTTGTTTAGTTAAAATATGTTGAAAATGTAATGAATTTGGTCTAGTTTGAACGAAAATCATCAGGTTTGCTTGAATATCGTCAGGTTAGTTGGATGGTACCTGAACGTGTGTGTGGGCAAATACAGCGTCTGCTCTACGAGTCCGAGATGCCCTTACCCGTCTAGCCGTCGCCGTCGCCGTCGCAGGCCGTCTAGCTCGCTCCTCCTCCTGCCGCCACTCGATTGTCCCGATCCGACGGTGTTCGATAGGCAATAAATTGATCTTGGTAGATTGCGTAATCAAGTACAGAAGACAGCCATCATAGAAGCTGCTGCCAGAACGACCATAACGATAAGGAAAACTCCATTCCCCCGACTCCTTTCTTTACTCCCCTCCCCACTTCCACTCCTCCTCGGTTGGATCTCCGAGTCCGAGATCGAATCCCGGGAATTCCCGATCCTCATAGCCCCGCCATGCGCTCCCGACAATCCCAGCGCGCTCCCCTCCCAGCTCCGTGATCCCATCCACCTCCCAGGCCCGCCGTTGACGCCAATTGGCGGCGGACGGCATGGACTCCGGCGCCAACAGCGTCGCCTCCGTCGGCGAGTCGCCGCCGCCGCTCTCCCCGCCGGCTCGCCCGGTCGCCAAGGGCCGTGGCCTCCGCCGGTGGCGCCGTATCCCCCGCGAGCACCACGACGACGAGGGCGGCTCCCCCGCGGGCCCCGTCGCCGCCGCAGCCGCCGCCACCGCTGGCGCTGCTAGCGCTGAGGTGGACCTGGCCCAGCTCCATAAGCGCCGCCTCCCCGTCGGCGCCGACGCGCCTAAGGGGAAGCAGGACGCGGCGGCCCAGGAGGATAGCCCGGTCGCGTCCGTCGAGTCCAGCTTCATGCCGCCGGAGGCGCCTCCGTCGCCGTCCCCAGCTCAGGCCCCGGCTCCGGCTCTGACTAGTCTGGACCCGGATCTTGGCCTCCTGATCGCGTCCGCCGGCTTCTCGGTTGGCGCCGGCGGCGCCGACTCGGACAACAGCGACGACCGGACCAGCAAGTCCTCCACCGCGCTCCCGCGCCACGACTTCTCGCTCGCCGGCTTCGGCCGCGAGCGCGACAGGGCGCGGTCCCGAGCCCCTGGCGCCGCTGCTCACACCAAGAACCTCCGTACCGCACGCACTCGCGGCGCCGGTGCGCGCGCCGTCTCTGCGGCCTCCTTCACGGTGGAACCGGAGAACTCGCGCTCCAGTGTCGAGTCTGACCTCCGCAGCACTGGCGCTGCCCACGCGCGAAAATCAAGCACTGGCATCAGCAGTAATGGCGTTCACAAGTTTCTCTACACTGATGGCAACCACAGCGACGATGAAGCTCCAAGTGAGCACTTGCGATCTGCAGCTGGAGGTTTCTACAAGGAGAATGGGAGTGCAGGAGGGAGAATGGCAATGGGGAATGGTGATTTGTATGCCCATGATCATGGATTTCATGAAGGGAGCATCGGCAAGGGTGAGAATGGAGGGATCCATTCAGGTCTTGATCCGTACACCGACTCAATTTCGATGCTTCAGTCAGCACAAGAAGCGCTTGAGAATGGTATGATCATATTCCCCTTTAGTTTATCCTCGCAAAATATCCCTTTCACTTTAGCTTGATGCGCCAACGAGTTTGCTCCATTAGATTGAGCAAATGTTTCTTACTATTTGACATGGAAATCTGCATTTCACATAGCCTACTTACTATCTTACGCCTTAGAGGGCATAGTTCAGAATTCTCTAATGGGTATTTTTGTTCAGCTATTCATTTTGAGATTAAACCGCTTGGTTTCCTAAAACGGCCTACTTTATTAGCTGAAAATAACTGAACACTTGATGCATTATAGTGACCAACAATAAATGGGACAGTACATACATCCATGATGTTTGTAGAGGGTTCTAGATACTAATTTTTGACAAGTTTAATCCACTGTGGCCTCATGCTTCGTTCATACCAAGTGTTGTGGATTCAGTAACATGTCAATTCTGAAGAAAGTGTATCATCTTCAATAGCCATTATTCGGGAAAAGTGGTCATTCTCCTAACCTGTTGCTGCTGATTCGCTCTCATGTTGGATCTGCAAGATGTGGTTACATCAGTCTCTTTCTCTTCTTGGTACAACACCACCCCACCCATATGCTTGGCCCCTTCGATGCAGTGACTTCTTATCCGATGTGCACAAGCATGCCAGTTAACTTATGAACTTCCTAGTTGTGCACAAGTCACCTTTTTGCCATTCGGAAAAAAGTAACCAGTTTTGTGTTTCCTGCCTACTGATTTCACTGAAAATCACAGATCAATTTAATTTGTTAAGCCTTGTCAAGGGGGGAATCTGAATGCTGATTTTTTTTCGTTTTCCACATGGAAGCCCGGTGATAGTGAGACATATAATTAACAGAATTAAGATGGAAGAGAAGTTGATGATTAGTAACCGATGTTTCATCATGTTCAGCTTGTAGTAAGAATTAAGATGGAAGAGAAGAGAAGTTGATCTCTGATAGGAAAGAACCCGACGAAGAGGAGTTTACTTGTAGTAACGGAGATGATGAACTTTCAGCCAAATTTAGAGCAGCATGATTGCGAGTTTGAAATTAGGAGTTAGGACACATCGATGCTACTTAGCTATGTGAGGGTGTCAGCTGTGGCGTGAATACACAGCAATGGTGGCGGAAGAGGGAATGGAGGTTACGGTTGTTATAACAATATAATGGCTGCAGGGGAGGGCGTGTCTCCACTTTTCAATGAGCTTGCTCCCATGGAAAAATATGGCAAACTTGGTGTAGAACTTGGCTCACATTATGTTAGGACATCCTGCCAAAACAGTCCTTGCTGATATTTTATTCCAGTTTAGTTTTAAGGCGAGTTGTTAACGGTGATAACAATGATTGTTTAAAAAGGAATACAGTATGCATGTTCTTTTTTTGCTGTTTAACACATCAGACTATCAACAGTTAAGTGGTGACTTGTTGAGTTGATCAATGCCTTAGTTCAATTCTCTGGCAATTAATTACTGCCATTGTGGACTTTCCCATTTCGTGAGAAAATATCTCTCTTGTGTTTTATATCATTATATTTTCCGTGGCAATTTTTTAATGTATATTTCATATCAGATCAAGTGGTCTTCATCTTCTAGTTTTAAGAAAGAAAAATTGTACTCTGCAGTCCGCAAGCTTACTTCCTAGTAGTTTCAGTAGCAGCCATTATAGCATAAAAAAATGTGTAAAAGCATCTGGTTGCCCTGCATGTTCTAGGAAGTTTCCTTAGTCCATTTCCTATTATAAATTCGTGAGTGCTCTGTTGCCGTATCATTGCAGTTGGACGAAAATGTTTTGTTGAAAACATGAAATCATCTTTTGCTTCAGTCAAAGTGTTTTTTGCAATAACTGTTTGCTTCTGCATATTTCTGCAGAGCTCCAAATGTTTGTGGAAATCGGGAAAGAAAGCAGTGATAATTCCACGGACATTTACGATGAAAATGAATGGAGCAGTTCACCCAATTGCGAAGATTTTTCAGAAGAAATAAGTGAAAAGTTGAAGCTTCTAGAGTCCAAACTGGAAGAAGCTTCCCTTCTCATCGATGAGAAGGATTCAAGAATACATGAACTTGATACACTCAACAAGACACAACCAGGGGAAGCCGCGCTATACAATAGCAAGCTGCTGTCTCTACAGTCTGAAGTTGATCAACTGCTCATGGAGAAGATGGAGGCCGAGATCCAGTGCTTCATCCTGAAACGAGCTTCAGAAGCCTGGCAACCCCAGACCAAGGATCAGGGCACTCTTCACGAAGCACAGAAGTCTCTGTCCAAGGATCACAAACAGCTGGAGGTCAAGCTTCGGCACACCGAGAACAGAGCGAGGACGCTAGAGGAGATGGTGGAGAAGCTAGAGTCGCAATGCAAAGAGCTGTCGAACGCTTCAGAGGTCCTGAAGCTGCAGGCCGGAGCGAGTCGAGCTTCACTTTTTTGTTCCGTTCAGTTAGTGCTGCTGTGCATCGCAGTGTGGACATTTGTCGTGCGGTTCTTGCCCTCTCCCCCGGAATTTGTACCTACTTGATGAGGTTAGAAAATTTCTCTGCGGATGAGCCTCTGTATAGACATTATTAAAAAGTTACTTCCTGTAATCTATTAGGCATTGGTGGCCTTATAAATTTTCTGTTTGTAACATCAACTCAGATTTTGCTAGTTACCATCACTTTACTGTACTTATTCACAAATCTTCTTGCTGGTTCTCTCTTCACTGTATCCTGGAAATGTTAATGAATTCCAACATCCAAGTGTACCAGTGTTCATGCTGTCATCTTCTTCCCTGTTACTGCTTGGATGTGCTTTGCAAGTCATGAAGCAGTAAATACAATTTTCTGGGGCACACATACTGAAGATAACTGTTTCATGGCAAAAAAAATACTCCCTCCGTATCAAAATATAAGACGTTTTTGTAGGGTAATTTAGCCTACAAAAACGTCATATATTTTGGTACAGAGGTAGTAATACATAAGGTTCCGTTTTTCGCTACTTTCTTTCAGCCGCCTCTTCCTCTCCACACTAAGTACTGACTCAATTGGCAGTGTAAGTATACTTTTGGTACGCAATCATATAGCCAATAGAATGGATGGTAAATCAGGGTGATTGCGAACGAAAAAATGTGTGCCCCATTTGCGACCCATGTCAATTGCCTGTAAAAGGAGGAAAAAAAGTTGAAGAGTATAACTACAGATGTTGAGATTGGTCTATCTACCGTGCATGGATTCACTGTCCGTGGTTGCTTTGAGATTCGTGCAACTTTTTTGAGTGTTGTCAAAATTTATCTCATTTCAAATTGTTTAGTTCAGTTTTTTTTTTCTTGTTCCACTGTCTCTGCGCTTTCAAACAAGACAAATTCTGAAAACAGACCAAAAAAAAGTAGCACAGATCTCAAAGCAACCACAGACGGTGGATCTATGCACAGGATATGATATACCGTGCACGGGAAAATTGCTTTTCTACTATATGGGGAAAGAGAGAGATAAAATCATTCACGTGGCACTGAACACACACACGCGGTTGCACTACTTGTCCAGATTAATCTTTCATCATCTCACATACATACATAACTTGATAGCACATCATCAGCGTATATATAGAACTAATGAAAACACGGCAGATTACAACAGCAAGCCGCTCCGGCCGGCAGACATGGGAGACGGACGGATCAGCCGAAGAAGGGTGGGTCGTATCCGTTGCTGGTGGTGGCGAGGATGTAGTAGGCGACGATGTGGCCGATGGAGCCCCAGGCGAGGACGTCGACGAGGTTGAAGCCGACGGGGTCGTTGGACTTGAGGATGCCGGCGAACTCCTTGGCGCGCTCGTCGCCGGCCTCGAAGTGGGTCTTGCCGTTCTGCGCGGGGACCTGCTTCGCCACGTTCTCCCGCTGGAAGTTGAAGAAGACGAAGCGGCCCATCACGAGCGACAGCCCCGTGCTGAGGCTGATCACCACCGACGGCTCCAGCGCGGCCCGCGCCGCCACGGACCGCCTCGCAGGCGACGACGAGGCCCCCCGGAACGAGGCCGCCGCGCGCGGGGACGGCGCCAGGCGGAGCCCGGCCACGGTGGGCGGGGACAGCACGGCGGCGGTCGAGGTGGCCATGGTCCTCTCTCCCTCGGAGCTGTGTGGGTGGTCAGGAACCAACGCGCGGCGAGTTCTTGATCTCGGTAGGCGCTACGTACGTGGTGTTTGGTGATATAGGGGGGTGGTGACGTGGGGGATATGGTGGGGGCGCGGGAATGCGAGGTTAGTGGTGGAGCGGAGGGGGATTTCGTGGCGTGCTCATGGCGTGTGGCCATTGGAGGGTGCTGGATAAGGTATCTAAGCCATACCTTTTTTTTTCTTCTCTTCTCACGGCAAGTCAGCACTGTGACGTGTCACTTGTGTGCCCCTCGAGAGTTACATGGCTGGCCAACTGGCCAGCAGGCCAAGAGCACGTGAAGGAGGTGGCTGTGCAGGGTATAGCATATGAACGTTGCAGTTTAGAGTTTTAAATTCGCGTTGCCTATTCCTCGAGCAACCGAAAAGAAATTTAGTTCAGTCGATCCTTGGAGAGAGTAGCAGCGTCGAGCCGGAGACACGCGTCGTCTTGGCGAGGGCAAACCACGAACTAGTTGGAGACGGGGAAGACACGGCTGGCCGTGACGTCGTCGGCAAAGGCAAGGTGGAGATTGACGGGTGCGGGTGCGAGAGGCTGTGGACACTGGAGAGGGGGGTGGCTAGAAAGATGACCGAGCAGCGGCCGCTTGAGCGAGGTGGCGGCTAGGGCAGGAAGGAGTACGGAGCGGCAAGGCAGCAATGCCGACCGCAGGTGGTGGCGTGACAGTTAAGCCGATATAAGGGGGGGAGGGGCGTCAGCGATGCCATGGAGAGGAGGACGGAGAGGGCAACGAAAAAAGGACGATGGCGAAGGGGGAAGTGAGTGAACTAGGGGGAAATTAGGCAACTGCCGCATAGGTGCTCCCTTTAAATTTGGAAATTTAACTTGGCTACACACGGCAATGGCTTTTTGGTTTACCGGTATCTACTATTTGATGGTGGGCTTAGCCATCTCACTCGTGGTTCATACTGCTTTTGATTCCACTTGCACGAGCACTGCCTTCCTAGAAGGGATGCTGGGGAAGTGTGCCACATCTCGCTTCGTATTGACCAGTATGGCTCCAATCTCCTTGAGGGGAGCGAATTCCAAGCTGAGTTGAGGCATCTTCAATAGTTGTATGATAGTTGTTGATAAAATTTGCCACATAACTTGTGTGATGATGTGGCAGAGAATAAATGATGAGAGAGAGTGAAGTTGTATGAAGTTGAACCAACAACCTGCAGGGATATCCTTCTCATGTGAGCTATGAGCCTATGAGAAGATGACCTTTTGAAGCCTTTTAGCCATCCCAAATGTGTGCAGGAACCCACTACCCATTAGGGTTATGGCCTGGGGTCATTTTGAACTTTACACATGAGGGAAGGGGATGTTTGACCTTCCATCCAGCAGCCACCACTAAGTGTGATGAATCTGACTAAGCCTTCATTGGAGAAGAAAAGAGAAACTAAGAGCGAGAGAGGGGGGAGAAGAGGAAGATTGAAGGAAGAAGCCTGCCATCAAAAAAGGGAGCCCCTCCTCAAGGTTATGAAGTCCAAATCCATCACCTTGTCTCCTTCAAGCTGCGGTTCCACCATCCTTTGGTGAGATTGTTCCAATCCCTACCTCTTGCGACCCAAATCCTGTTGTTGTTATTCAAGATGCAAAAATCTTGATGTATGAGAGCCTCTAGTGCTACCTAGAGAAGAACTTGTTGTATCCCACATTTGATGATAGTGGAAGCAGATTTGTGAGGCTTCGGCTCGTGCTTTTCCCCTCAAGTTGGGGGGTTTCCACGTAAAAAAATTGGTGTCTCGGTGTTGATGTTTTGCCACTGTCCAAAAAGTTTCTCCTATCACCACACATCGTCTGAGGAGTGTATGGTGTGCTGCGAAACTTATTTCCACCATATATGTTGCTACATATGTTTCCTTCCATGCTAAACAATGATCCTTGAGTTAGTACATAAAATAGTGCTAAGATTACTTTGTTTTCGCTGCAGTTTTAGACTACAAGTGTGTGCTAATTCCCAACAGGGTGGCATCGGAGCTTTGGTTTTTTAGGAGGTTGCTAATCCTAGTTGCTTGATTGTGCTCACAATGGCTTTGGAAGAAAGCGCTACGACAAGTGACATGATAAAACTTGATTCTTCCAATTACTCTTTATGGAAGACATTCTTTATTGCAAGGATTTGTATGAGCCAATTGTGAGGGTGTTGCATAGAAAGACAACATGTATGATTTGTTTGTACATCAAGCACAATATATTTTATCATGTTGCAAATGACACAAATGTGTATGAGATGTGGCAGAAGTTGGAGTCTATGTGTAGAGGAAGACATCAATGAACAAGGCCTAGGTGATCAAAAGACTTGCCAAGCTTACCAAAACAATGGTACCCCGAATTTTTTTTAAAACGATGGTAGAAAAAAACAACATTTGAGATCGTCCAGTCCATCAGAAATACTAGGAATTTTTAAATAATTAAATAAACGCCACACCATGCGCATGGTCAAAAGAAAAACAACAGCCAGTCCAGTCCAAGCAGCGGCGCACGACCCGGCGGGCCTGCCCCCTTCCATTCCTCCCCAACAAACAGTTCCGCGTGTACGCCCGGCGCGGGACACAATCATTCACCAATGCATTTACCCAGGCAGTCAGCAGTCAGGCACACGGAAATACGTGCACGCCAATGCCATGCAGCAGGCAGGCAGGACAGCAGGGGAGCTGCAAGTTCACGTACGTATACACTATACGCCCTGCGCGCGATGGACATGGACTGGGTGTGTCTGATTGCCACCCCGGCACCTGCAAGCCGGAGAAGCAGCGAGTCGCATGCAGCAACAGACGGAGAGATCATATCCTACCACTGTTGCAGAGTGATGGCGTGGCCGGTCGGGCGCCCGCCGTCCATTGGCGATGGCCGGCCCTTTGCAAATTGCAACTGATCATATCTGACGGACGTGTCCCGAGTTTTCCTGCATCTGCATCTGGTTGCCCTGCATGTTCTAGGAAGTTTCCTTAGTCCATTTCCTATTATAAATTCGTGAGTGCTCTGTTGCCGTATCATTGCAGTTGGACGAAAATGTTTTGTTGAAAACATGAAATCATCTTTTGCTTCAGTCAAAGTGTTTTTTGCAATAACTGTTTGCTTCTGCATATTTCTGCAGAGCTCCAAATGTTTGTGGAAATCGGGAAAGAAAGCAGTGATAATTCCACGGACATTTACGATGAAAATGAATGGAGCAGTTCACCCAATTGCGAAGATTTTTCAGAAGAAATAAGTGAAAAGTTGAAGCTTCTAGAGTCCAAACTGGAAGAAGCTTCCCTTCTCATCGATGAGAAGGATTCAAGAATACATGAACTTGATACACTCAACAAGACACAACCAGGGGAAGCCGCGCTATACAATAGCAAGCTGCTGTCTCTACAGTCTGAAGTTGATCAACTGCTCATGGAGAAGATGGAGGCCGAGATCCAGTGCTTCATCCTGAAACGAGCTTCAGAAGCCTGGCAACCCCAGACCAAGGATCAGGGCACTCTTCACGAAGCACAGAAGTCTCTGTCCAAGGATCACAAACAGCTGGAGGTCAAGCTTCGGCACACCGAGAACAGAGCGAGGACGCTAGAGGAGATGGTGGAGAAGCTAGAGTCGCAATGCAAAGAGCTGTCGAACGCTTCAGAGGTCCTGAAGCTGCAGGCCGGAGCGAGTCGAGCTTCACTTTTTTGTTCCGTTCAGTTAGTGCTGCTGTGCATCGCAGTGTGGACATTTGTCGTGCGGTTCTTGCCCTCTCCCCCGGAATTTGTACCTACTTGATGAGGTTAGAAAATTTCTCTGCGGATGAGCCTCTGTATAGACATTATTAAAAAGTTACTTCCTGTAATCTATTAGGCATTGGTGGCCTTATAAATTTTCTGTTTGTAACATCAACTCAGATTTTGCTAGTTACCATCACTTTACTGTACTTATTCACAAATCTTCTTGCTGGTTCTCTCTTCACTGTATCCTGGAAATGTTAATGAATTCCAACATCCAAGTGTACCAGTGTTCATGCTGTCATCTTCTTCCCTGTTACTGCTTGGATGTGCTTTGCAAGTCATGAAGCAGTAAATACAATTTTCTGGGGCACACATACTGAAGATAACTGTTTCATGGCAAAAAAAATACTCCCTCCGTATCAAAATATAAGACGTTTTTGTAGGGTAATTTAGCCTACAAAAACGTCATATATTTTGGTACAGAGGTAGTAATACATAAGGTTCCGTTTTTCGCTACTTTCTTTCAGCCGCCTCTTCCTCTCCACACTAAGTACTGACTCAATTGGCAGTGTAAGTATACTTTTGGTACGCAATCATATAGCCAATAGAATGGATGGTAAATCAGGGTGATTGCGAACGAAAAAATGTGTGCCCCATTTGCGACCCATGTCAATTGCCTGTAAAAGGAGGAAAAAAAGTTGAAGAGTATAACTACAGATGTTGAGATTGGTCTATCTACCGTGCATGGATTCACTGTCCGTGGTTGCTTTGAGATTCGTGCAACTTTTTTGAGTGTTGTCAAAATTTATCTCATTTCAAATTGTTTAGTTCAGTTTTTTTTTTCTTGTTCCACTGTCTCTGCGCTTTCAAACAAGACAAATTCTGAAAACAGACCAAAAAAAAGTAGCACAGATCTCAAAGCAACCACAGACGGTGGATCTATGCACAGGATATGATATACCGTGCACGGGAAAATTGCTTTTCTACTATATGGGGAAAGAGAGAGATAAAATCATTCACGTGGCACTGAACACACACACGCGGTTGCACTACTTGTCCAGATTAATCTTTCATCATCTCACATACATACATAACTTGATAGCACATCATCAGCGTATATATAGAACTAATGAAAACACGGCAGATTACAACAGCAAGCCGCTCCGGCCGGCAGACATGGGAGACGGACGGATCAGCCGAAGAAGGGTGGGTCGTATCCGTTGCTGGTGGTGGCGAGGATGTAGTAGGCGACGATGTGGCCGATGGAGCCCCAGGCGAGGACGTCGACGAGGTTGAAGCCGACGGGGTCGTTGGACTTGAGGATGCCGGCGAACTCCTTGGCGCGCTCGTCGCCGGCCTCGAAGTGGGTCTTGCCGTTCTGCGCGGGGACCTGCTTCGCCACGTTCTCCCGCTGGAAGTTGAAGAAGACGAAGCGGCCCATCACGAGCGACAGCCCCGTGCTGAGGCTGATCACCACCGACGGCTCCAGCGCGGCCCGCGCCGCCACGGACCGCCTCGCAGGCGACGACGAGGCCCCCCGGAACGAGGCCGCCGCGCGCGGGGACGGCGCCAGGCGGAGCCCGGCCACGGTGGGCGGGGACAGCACGGCGGCGGTCGAGGTGGCCATGGTCCTCTCTCCCTCGGAGCTGTGTGGGTGGTCAGGAACCAACGCGCGGCGAGTTCTTGATCTCGGTAGGCGCTACGTACGTGGTGTTTGGTGATATAGGGGGGTGGTGACGTGGGGGATATGGTGGGGGCGCGGGAATGCGAGGTTAGTGGTGGAGCGGAGGGGGATTTCGTGGCGTGCTCATGGCGTGTGGCCATTGGAGGGTGCTGGATAAGGTATCTAAGCCATACCTTTTTTTTTCTTCTCTTCTCACGGCAAGTCAGCACTGTGACGTGTCACTTGTGTGCCCCTCGAGAGTTACATGGCTGGCCAACTGGCCAGCAGGCCAAGAGCACGTGAAGGAGGTGGCTGTGCAGGGTATAGCATATGAACGTTGCAGTTTAGAGTTTTAAATTCGCGTTGCCTATTCCTCGAGCAACCGAAAAGAAATTTAGTTCAGTCGATCCTTGGAGAGAGTAGCAGCGTCGAGCCGGAGACACGCGTCGTCTTGGCGAGGGCAAACCACGAACTAGTTGGAGACGGGGAAGACACGGCTGGCCGTGACGTCGTCGGCAAAGGCAAGGTGGAGATTGACGGGTGCGGGTGCGAGAGGCTGTGGACACTGGAGAGGGGGGTGGCTAGAAAGATGACCGAGCAGCGGCCGCTTGAGCGAGGTGGCGGCTAGGGCAGGAAGGAGTACGGAGCGGCAAGGCAGCAATGCCGACCGCAGGTGGTGGCGTGACAGTTAAGCCGATATAAGGGGGGGAGGGGCGTCAGCGATGCCATGGAGAGGAGGACGGAGAGGGCAACGAAAAAAGGACGATGGCGAAGGGGGAAGTGAGTGAACTAGGGGGAAATTAGGCAACTGCCGCATAGGTGCTCCCTTTAAATTTGGAAATTTAACTTGGCTACACACGGCAATGGCTTTTTGGTTTACCGGTATCTACTATTTGATGGTGGGCTTAGCCATCTCACTCGTGGTTCATACTGCTTTTGATTCCACTTGCACGAGCACTGCCTTCCTAGAAGGGATGCTGGGGAAGTGTGCCACATCTCGCTTCGTATTGACCAGTATGGCTCCAATCTCCTTGAGGGGAGCGAATTCCAAGCTGAGTTGAGGCATCTTCAATAGTTGTATGATAGTTGTTGATAAAATTTGCCACATAACTTGTGTGATGATGTGGCAGAGAATAAATGATGAGAGAGAGTGAAGTTGTATGAAGTTGAACCAACAACCTGCAGGGATATCCTTCTCATGTGAGCTATGAGCCTATGAGAAGATGACCTTTTGAAGCCTTTTAGCCATCCCAAATGTGTGCAGGAACCCACTACCCATTAGGGTTATGGCCTGGGGTCATTTTGAACTTTACACATGAGGGAAGGGGATGTTTGACCTTCCATCCAGCAGCCACCACTAAGTGTGATGAATCTGACTAAGCCTTCATTGGAGAAGAAAAGAGAAACTAAGAGCGAGAGAGGGGGGAGAAGAGGAAGATTGAAGGAAGAAGCCTGCCATCAAAAAAGGGAGCCCCTCCTCAAGGTTATGAAGTCCAAATCCATCACCTTGTCTCCTTCAAGCTGCGGTTCCACCATCCTTTGGTGAGATTGTTCCAATCCCTACCTCTTGCGACCCAAATCCTGTTGTTGTTATTCAAGATGCAAAAATCTTGATGTATGAGAGCCTCTAGTGCTACCTAGAGAAGAACTTGTTGTATCCCACATTTGATGATAGTGGAAGCAGATTTGTGAGGCTTCGGCTCGTGCTTTTCCCCTCAAGTTGGGGGGTTTCCACGTAAAAAAATTGGTGTCTCGGTGTTGATGTTTTGCCACTGTCCAAAAAGTTTCTCCTATCACCACACATCGTCTGAGGAGTGTATGGTGTGCTGCGAAACTTATTTCCACCATATATGTTGCTACATATGTTTCCTTCCATGCTAAACAATGATCCTTGAGTTAGTACATAAAATAGTGCTAAGATTACTTTGTTTTCGCTGCAGTTTTAGACTACAAGTGTGTGCTAATTCCCAACAGGGTGGCATCGGAGCTTTGGTTTTTTAGGAGGTTGCTAATCCTAGTTGCTTGATTGTGCTCACAATGGCTTTGGAAGAAAGCGCTACGACAAGTGACATGATAAAACTTGATTCTTCCAATTACTCTTTATGGAAGACATTCTTTATTGCAAGGATTTGTATGAGCCAATTGTGAGGGTGTTGCATAGAAAGACAACATGTATGATTTGTTTGTACATCAAGCACAATATATTTTATCATGTTGCAAATGACACAAATGTGTATGAGATGTGGCAGAAGTTGGAGTCTATGTGTAGAGGAAGACATCAATGAACAAGGCCTAGGTGATCAAAAGACTTGCCAAGCTTGAGTACCGAGATGGCACCAGTGTGACTGAGCACTTGAATGCCTTCCAATGCCGTATAAAACAACTCTCGGCCATGAAGATCACCTTTGAGGATGAGGTGAGAGCATTGTTGTTGATGAGTTGCATGTCTCATAGTTGGAACACGCTTGTTGTGTCACTTAGCAATTCAGCTCCAGATGGGAAGCTGACTTTGGAGATGGTGAAAAACAGTATGCAGAATGAAGAAGTCAGAAAGAAGGAAAAGGTGAGAATGGCGACTCTTCTTCTGATGCATGTGTGGCTGAAACCCATGGAAAGAATGATAACCGTGGATGTGGTCACACAAGATTTCATCAATGCAGAAATAAATCCATCAAAGTCAAAACAGAAAATATATTACTTACTTTCATTGTGGCAATTTAGGACACATAAAGAGTGAGTGCAGGAAATACAAAAGAGAGCTTGTAGAGGGTAAACTTGGAAAGAAAACCGAGCAAAAGATTGATGAAGAATGATATAGTGTTGTTCGTGATTATGCCATGAGTTGGGTTGTGGATTCAGGTGCGTCCTCCCACATTACATCACACAAGGAGTATTTCACATCTTACACTAGTGGCATTACTGGCCAAGTGAGAATGTGAAACAGTGCTTCGTTAACAATTGTTGGCAAGGGCTCTATATGCACTGAAACAAACAGAGGTTCAGATTGGTGCTTGATGACATGAGGCATGTTCTTGACATAAGGCTGAATTGATTGCCAGTGGGCAAGCTTGATGATATCAAACATCCTATTATTTTTGTGAAGGAAAGCTTACCAATGGCTCTTTAAATGTGGCTCGAGGAAACAAGCAAGGCTCTCTCTATGTGACTAAAACCAAGTTGTGCGATGAAGTGTTGAACATTGCTGAGAAAGACACTTCGGTTGACTTGTGGCACAAGAGGCTTGGGCATATGAGTGAGAAGGGCATGCATGCTCTTGCTCGCATGGAGTACCTCTCTGAGTTGAAAGGTATATCCTTGAAACCTTGTGCATATTGTTTTGTTGGCAAATAACATAGGGTTGCATTTCATACACTCCCTCCACATCGTGCATAAAATGTTCTTGATATTGTGCACACTAATGTTTGCTCCATGACTGGAAAATTACTCAGTGGAGCAATATATTTTGTGACTTTCATTGATGACCATTCCATAATTTTTTTTGCATATGTGTTGAAAAACAAGTATCAAATGCTTGAAGCCTTCAAGGAATTCCATGCTAAAGTTGAGAGAAAAATTGACGGGAAATTGAAGTGCGTGAGACCAGACAATGGTGGTTGATTCCGAAGTCCTTTTGAAAGGTGTTGCGGAAAGTATGGCATCCGACTTGACAAGAGTCCACCAAAAACACCTCAGCTTAATGGTCTTGCGGAGAGAACGAACAGGACACTCACGGAGAGGGTCACAACTATGCTCTCTCATGCTAATTTACCAAATTCATTTTGGGCTGAAGTATTGATGAATGCTATGTATGTGGTTAACCTGTCTCCCTCAGTTCCTCTTGCAGGTGATATTCCTCAGAGAGTTTGGTCAGGGAAGGAGGTATCATACAAGAACTTGAAGGTCTTTGGTTGTAGGGCATTTGTGCATGTGCCAAGGGATGAGAGATCCAAGCTTGATAGCAAGACAAAGCAGTGCATCTACCTCAGCCAACCGAGTGAAGAGTTCGGCTACAAGTTGTGAGATCCAGCCAATAGGAAAATTTTGAGAAGTCATGATGTGGTGTTCATTGAAGATGAAACAATAAAAGATATTGGAAACTAGGGAAGCCAATGACCAACACACACCAGGTTGACATGGATCCAGTCCGTCCTCCTCTCGTGCATAACAATCATGGAGGATATGATGACACTAAAGAGAGTGGAGATGCAACTGACCAAGGCAGTACAAGTCAAAGTGATGAACAACCATGAAGTGATGATGATGATGTTGGTAGTGATAATTCCAATGATAATTTAGACGATTCACAACCCATGCAGCAACAAAGAAGAAGTGAAAGTGGTCACATTCCTTCTTCCAAGTATCCACCACATCAATATTTGTCGATGATTGATGCATGTGAGCCCTTGTGCTATGAGGAGGCAATGTCTGATGAGCACATGAATGAATGGTCAGAAGCGATGCATGATGAGATGAAATCCCTGTATGAGCATGATATGTTTGAGTTGGTGAATCTTCCAAAGGGCAAGAAAACACTCAAAAAATGGGTGTACAGAGTGAAAACCGAAGAATACACCTCACATCCAAGGTCCAAGTCTAGATTGGTGGTGAAAGGGTTCTGTCAAAAAAGGGTATTGATTATGATGAAATATTCTCTCCAGTGGTCAAGATATCTTCGGTCCGAGTTGTGCTTGGCATGGCTGCACCGTGGACTAGGAAATTGAACACTTGATGTGAATACAACATTCTTAGATGGTGACCTAGAGGAGGAGATATACATGGAACAACCAGAAGGATTCATGGTTGTAGGCAAGGAGCACTTAGTTTGCAAATTGAAGAAGAGCTTGTATGGCTTGAAGCAACCTTCTCTATAGTGGTACAAGAAGTTTAAGTCTTTTGTGACTAGGCTTGGTTACCATAAAGCACAACCTGGTCATTGTGTCATTATGAAGAGGTGCACCGGGGGTGATTTCATTATTCTCTTGCTATATGTTGCTGATGTTGATTGTTGGAAATGGTACAAAGATGATTTCTCTTCTCAAGAAGGTGTTGTGTAAATCATTTGCCATGAAGAATTTAGGACCAGCTAAGCAAATACTTGGCATGAAGATCTTCCGTGATAGATCAAAGAATTTGCTTTGGCTCTCACATGAAAGATACATTGAGAAAGTACTTGAAAGGTTTAATATGGAAGATGCAAAATCTATTACCTCTCCACTTGCAGGCCATAACAAAGTTAGTTCTGAACAGTGGCCTACAAGCAAGAAGGAGAAATACGAAGTGAGTAAAGTACCATACAATCTGTTGTGGACAGTGTGATGTATGCCATTGTATGCACTAGGCCTGATATTGCCTATGCAGTTGGAGTTGATAGTCAGTTCATTACAAATCAAGGTAAAGCTCACTGAGAAGCAGTGAAATGGATCCTCAGGTATCTCAAGGGAACTTCTACATCATGTTTATGCTCGGTGATCCTGTATTGCAGGGCTATACAGATTCAGATTTTGTTCGTGACAAGGATAGTAAGAAGTCCACATCTAGGTACCCAATGACTTATCCAGGGGGAGCAGTGTCATGGCAATCAAGATTGCGGAAATGTGTTTCTACATCAACCACAGAAGCTGAGTACAAAGCAGCAGTTGATCCGGGAAGGAAGTGTTATGGATGAAGAACTTCTTGCAAGAGCTTGGCATGAAGCAAGAGAAGTATGTTCTGTTTTGCGATAGTCAAAGTGCTATTCACCTTGCTAAGAATTCAAGCTATCACTCTTGAACCAGGCACATTGATGTGATGTATCATTGGATTCGAGATGTTGTGAGTTCCAAGTTGCTTCACCTTGAGAAGATTCATACTAACAACAATGTTTTAGATACGATGACCAAGATTTGCCAAATGAGAAGCTACAAGCATGTTGCAAGGTAGAGGGTACCCCCTCATGACTCGGAGGGGGAGATTTGTTGGGCTATCCTCCTTGTGTGGGCTATGAGGATATGGCCATTTCAATCCCTTTAGGCAGCCCAAATATCTGCAAGAGCCAACTACCCATTAGGGTTATGGCCTATGGTCATTTTGGACTTTACACATGAGGGAAGGAGGATGTTCACACTCCCATCCAGCAGTCGTCACTAAGTGTGATGAATTTGAGTGAGCCTCCATTGGAGAAGAAAAGAGAAACACACACACACACACACACACACACACACATACACACACACACACACAGAGAGAGAGAGAGAGAGAGAGAGAGAGGAATATTTAAGGAAGAAGTTTGCCACCAAGCAAAGGGAGCTCCTCCCCAAGGTTTTGAAGTTCATATACACCACCTTGTCTCCTTCAAGCTGTGGTTCCACAATCCTTTGGTGAGATTGTTCCAATCCTTAGCTCTTGCAACCCCAAATCTTGTTGTTGCTTTCCAAGATGCAGAAATCTTGATGTGTGAGAGCCTCTAGTGCTACCTATAGAAGAACTTGTTGTATCCCACATTTGATAATAGTGGACGAAGATTTGGGAGGCTTCGGCCCGTGGTTTTTTCCCCCGAGTTGGGGGGCTTTCCATGTACAAAATCTGGTGTCTCCATGTTGATGTTCTGCTGCTGTCCAGAAAGTTTCTCCTGTCACCAGACATCGTTTGAGGAGTGTCTGGTGTGATGTGAAACGTACTTCCTACATATATGTTGTTGCATATGTTTCCTTCAGTTCTAAACAATGATCCTTGAATTAGTACATGAAGTGGTGGTGAGATTACTTTGTTTCCACTGCAGTTTTAGACCACAATTGTATGCTAATTCCCAACACACCCTTGCACAAGCTCCAATGTGCAAATAGAGAGCAAGACTATTTATTATCTCATTTTTTATTGGATAACATACACATACCTATTGAAGTGGTTGTATGATAACTTATTGATTGATGACATGGACACCAATACATTTACATACAGACTATTGGAGATGCCCTTAGTCATCTCACCACCTCGCGGGGCTGCCACGGTGTAGGAGGACCCAGCTTCCGAGAATGACAACTCACCTAGGCTAGTGGAGGGGACGAGTAGAGTAGGTGACTCTGCCATCACCAATGAACGGTCGCCCTCCTTGATCCCAACCGTATTTGTAGTGCTCGCCGGATAAGGTAATACTTTGTTTATTACATAGTACTCGGGTGTATAAGAGGGTTCCGAGTAGTATTAGTCATCAGATGCAATGCATATTGGTTATTCGATTTCTGGATGTACCATCTATGTAATATGATCACAATGTATGCTTATCATGCCATGATTGTCTGAATTGCTCAATTGAGATGCCTTTACTTCTTATTATGTGTCACCGTTTCATGAGAGATGCCACAAGGGAGTTATGAACGTTGGTCCAATTTTCTACTTAAGAAAACCTCCAAATTATCATTTACTACATTTTTATTTTTAGTTATTATTTATTCCAAAAATATATAGTACATTATTTATCATTATCTACTTATTACATGTTGCAACAAGAAAGGCTAGTATGATTGACAACCACAGTACAGTTGTCCATGACAAAATTGTTGTTATCTCATTGCAGCGTTGCTTGAGAGAGAGAGAGAATTCCTCGCCCCTACCTCTCCTGGATTCAACAAACCTTGTTGCTTGGTGTAAACCTCTGTGCTTGGAGGCCCAACACACCACCTAGCAAGAAGTTATTGGCAAGTAGCAGCATACCACACTCACCGATAACCATCACTAATTGCCGGTCGCAACAATGATATGAAGATCATACACGTCAACTACTTGAGAAAATGCCTAATGCGAAGAAAAGCAATGAATATGAGAAGAAAGAAAACATGAGGTGGAAAAAATGGATTGTTACTTTGGACCACCATGTGTCATGTTTGGTAAAAAGAAACATCATGTCATCCACAAAACTGCTTTGAGTCATGAGGGAACCAAAAGTGTCTAGTTTTGTTAGGTTTTGATCCTCAGCTATACGGATATAAGTTGTAGAACACACACACACACACACACACACACACACACACACACACACACACACACACACACACACCACAACTCATACCCCAGGTATACGCCTAGTTAGATCTACAACCTATACACGCGCAACACATCTTGAGGAACTTTGGAAGCCATCCGACTCCGTGAACAATGGGTAAGTCGTCCTCTCTGTGGCCCTGATACGTCTCCAACGTATTTATACTTTTTGATTGTTCCATGCTATTATAGTATCAATCTTGGATGTTTTATATACATTTACAAGCAATTATATATCATTTTTTGGGACTAACCTATTAACTTAGTGCCCAGTGCCAGTTGCTGTTTTTTTGCCTATTTTTGGTTTTCCAGAATATCAGTACCAAACGAAGTCCAAATGCCACGAAACTTTTTGAAGATTTTTTTCTGGACATAAGAGACACTAGAAGCTTCAGGAGAGGGCCAGAAGACAGAGGATGTGGCCACGAGCCACCAGGGCGCGCCCTAGGGGGGGTGGCGCGCCCTGGTGCCTCGTGGGCCCACCTCTGCTCCGTTTGACCTAATTCCACCTCTATAAATTCTCTAAAATCGGGAAACCAATAGAGGAGTCCACGAAATACTTTTTTCGCTGCCGCAAGTTCCTGTTCTCGAGAGATCCCATCTGGAGGCCTTTTCCGGCACTCTGCCGGAGGGGGAATCAATCACGGAGGGGCTCTACAATGTTCTCCTCGATGTTCTTGGAGTTCTATCCGATGTAATCACTTTTTGCGATGTGTTTGTTGGGATCCGATGAATTGTGAGTTTATGATCAGATTATCCATGAATATTATTTGAGTTTTCTCCGAACTCTTTTATGCATGATTGTTATAGCTTCGTATTTCTCTCCGATCTATTGATTTGGTTTGGCCAACTAGATTGATTTATCTTGCAATGGGAGAGGTGCTTTGTAATGGGTTCGATCTTGCGACGCTCAATCCCAGTGACAGAAAGGGACATGACACGTATGTATCATTGCTATTAAGGGTAAAAAGATTGGGTTTATTCATGCATGAGTTTACTTTGTCTACATCATGTCATCTTGCTTAAGGCGTTACTCCGTTCTATATGAACTTAATACACTAGATGCATGCTGGATAGCGGTCGATGTGTGGAGTAATAGTAGTAGATGCAGGATCGTTTCGGTCTACTTGTCTCGGACGTGATGCCTATATACATGATCATTGCCTTGGATATCGTCATGATTATTTGCTTTTCTATCAATTGCCCAACAGTAATTTGTTCACCCACCGTATGCTATTTTCAAGAGAGCTACCTTTATCATATATTGAAAATCCTAAAAATACCTTGCTGCAATTTTACTTTATTTATTTTATGTTGTATTTTTGTTCGATCTATCTGTCTATCACCATACAATTTAATCTTGCAATTAACCGCCAAGGGATTGACAACCCCTCGTTCGCGTTGGGTGCGAGGATTTGTTGTTTTGTGTGCAGGTACTGCTAACGAGTTGTTGCGTGATTCTCCTACTGGATTGATAACCTTGGTTTCATAACTTAGGGAAA
This sequence comes from Elymus sibiricus, assembly GCA_039707655.1. Taxonomy (NCBI): domain Eukaryota; kingdom Viridiplantae; phylum Streptophyta; class Magnoliopsida; order Poales; family Poaceae; genus Elymus; species Elymus sibiricus. Next base: position 299,952,738 of record CM077672.1, on the reverse strand, counting down.
TACTTATCTCTATTGTACTGCATCATCCCCTCCTCTTCGGGGAAATCCCAACGCAGCTCACAAGTAGCAGGAAGAATTTCTGGCGCCGTTGCCGAGGAGACATCATCAACATCTATCAAGTACCTACGCATAAAACTTTCATCTCCTTGCATTTATTTTATTTGTCTTTGCCTCTCGTTTTCATCTCCCCCACTTCTAAAAAGTTTTTACAAAAATACAAAAATATTTTCCGCTTTCCTTTTTCTTGTTTGCTTCTTTGCTTGCTTGTTATCTTGTTCGCCTAATCACGATGCCCCAAGAAAATTATCATGATACCTCTTATTATAAAATTTTGGCCGAAATCGAGCAAAATACTAAAGATTACATGACTACGCAGTTTGAGCACAACAATTTTTTTATCGAAGAACTCAAAGAACACTCTACTTTGTTGGATGCCATTGCAAAACAACTCGATGATGTTAGTGAAGAAGTTGCTAATCTTCAATCTCAATTTGCTCTTACTGAAAATTTGCTAGGAAAATTTTCTAATGCACAAGCTACGCTAGTAAATCAAATGGCAGCTAAGCCGGAATCATTAGCACATAGTAATGATGAGGATATTAAAATGATTGGTGTTTCATCTATTGATTCCTTGTTTAGCAATATAAAACTTGATGAAAAGGGGACTGAAGAAGAGTCAACTTTAGCTAGGAGGCGTCCCCATAATTCGGAGGGTGAAAATCTTGATGAAAAAATTGATAAAAGTGGGTCTGGAGAGGTAAAAACTTTAACTAGTGATGTGCCCACTCTCTTGGATTACAAAGACTTTAATTATGATAATTGTTCTTTGATTGAGTGTATTTCTTTGTTACAATCCATGCTAAATTCACCCAACGCTTATGAACAAAATAAGGCTTTTACTAAACACATTGTAGAAGCAATGGTGAAAGCATTAGAAGAAAAGCTAGAACTAGAAATTTCAATTCCTAGAAAATTATATGATGAGTGGGAACCCACCATTAAAGTTAAAATTAAAAATTATGAGTGCAATGCTTTATGTGATTTGGGTGTTAGCGTTTCCACAATTCCAAAATCTCTATGTGATGTGCTAGGTTTTACCAATATAGATGAATGTTCTCTTAATTTGCATCTTGCGGATTCTACTATTAAAAAGCCATTGGGTAGAATTAATGATGTTCTCATTCTTGCAAATAGAAACTATGTGCCCGTTGATTTTATTGTACTTGAAATTGATTGCAATCCATCTTGCCCCATAATACTTGGTAGACCGTTCTTACGAACTATTGGTGCTATTATTGATATGAAAGAAGGTAATATAAGATTTCAATTTCCACTAAAGAAAGGGATGGGACACTTCCCTAGGAAAAGAATTAAAGCAACCTATGAATCAATTATGAGGGCCACTTATGGAATCAACTTGAAGGATGACAATATTTGAAACTATGCATGATGCCTAGCTAGGGGCATTAAACAATAGCGCTTGCTGGGAGGCAACCCAATGAATAAAATAATTTTTTTTCTTTTTATTTCTGTTCTTGTGTGTTTGCACAATTATTCTACTGTTATGATTGTGTTTTTATGTTTTAATTAGTGTTTGTGCCAAGTAATGCCTTTGGGATGATTTGGAAGATAGTATAATTGATGCTGTTTGGAAAACATAAAGTTTTGCGTCCAGTGCTGGAATTTTAATTCTGTATTGGAGCATCAGAAAAATATGAATTTTTTACACAGTATTGGTATATGAATTTCCCACGTTTTCCTAATTTTGCAGAAGTTTTGGAGTTATAGAAGTATGGCTTTAAATAGATCTTTACAGACTGTTCTGTTTTAGACAGATTCTGTTTTTGTTGCATAGTTTGCTTATTTTGATGAATCTATGGATCGTATCGGGGGGTATGAGTCATGGAGAAGTTGGAGTACAGTAGCATTATGCCAATATTAAATATGAATCAATTTACTACAGTACTTAGAGTTAAGGATTTATTTGTTATACTAACGGATCTCACGAAGGTTTTGTTGAGTTTTGTGTGATTGAAGTTTTCAAGTTTTGGGTGAGATCACGATAGATGAAGGAATAAGGAGTGGAAAGAGCCTAAGCTTGGGGATGACCAAGGCACCCCAAGGTAATATTCAAGGAAGACTCAAGCGTCTAAGCTTGGGGATGCCCCGGAAGGCATCCCCTCTTTCTTCTACCAACTATCGGTAATTTTACTTGGAGCTATATTTTTATTCATCACATGATATGTGTTTTACTTGGAGAGTCGTGTATTATATGAGTCTTTGCTTTGTTTGCTTTTTAGTTTGTCACAATCATCTTTGCTGGACACACCTATTTGAGAGAGCCGCACGTTAATCATGATTTGTTAGAATACTCTATGTGCTTCACTTAAATCTTTTGAGCTAGGCAGTTGCTCTAGTGCTTCACTTAAATCTTTTTGAGCACGGCGGTGTCTATATTTTGAAGAAATATTTGCACTCTCATGCTTCACTTATATTATTTTGAGAGTTGATAAGATTAAATTTTGAAGAAATATTTGCACTCTCATGCTTCACTTATATCTTTTTGAGAGTTGATAATAGTGATGGTAATTTGCACAAGATATGAATTTGGTCCCAAAGTGATGAATATTCAAGAGGGATATAATAAAAACTTTCATGAAAGATCATTGGATATGATAAGTTTGATTCCTTGCAATAGTTTTGCGATATGGAGAAGATAATATGTGAGTCATGTTAGTGAGTAATTGTGATTTAGTAAGAATATTGGTGTTAAGGTTTGTGATTCCCTATGCATGCACATAAAGTCAATAGTTATGCAACGAAATTATATCCTACTTATGGTGCATTATTCGGTGTTATAGTGCAACGAAATTATATCCTACTTATAGTTCAATGCATGTTTATGACCGTTTTTGCTTTTTTGGTTGGTCGCTTCTCAATCTATTTGCTAGCCTTCATTTGTACTAAGCGGGAATACTGCTTGTGCATCCAACTCCTTAAACCCAAGTTGTGCCAAATGAGTCCACCATACCTACCTATATGCGGTATTTCCATGCCGTTCCAAGTAAATTTGCATGTGCCAACTCTAATTTTTCAAAATAATTTTCCGTTTTGTGTGCCCGTACCGCTCAAGAAGCGGCAGGGGGTGGCCAATATTTTCCATACTAGGTGTGTTATTCTCACGATGAGTGTTTATTCACTTGTCATTGCATGAGAGAGTGGCAGGTAATAGGGATGCCTAGTCCCTAAATGAATTTTTTTTAATATGATAATAATAATAAATTCCTTGGAAAGTGTTGGTATGGAGGGCACCCGTGGATACGGCTAGCCATGGATTGTGAAAGAATGGTGGAAAGGAAATAAACTTTATTTTCTATTTGGGAACCGCCTATAATGTGTCTAGCATGGAAGATATTGGGAATTTTCGGTCGTTTTCGTTGACAGGAAAAGCATGCCTCTCAAAGTAATTTTATCTCTCTAATTAAAGCTTTGAGCTCTGGCACATTTGCAAATCTCTCCTTCCCTCTGCGAAGGGCCTATCTATTTACTTTTATGCAATTTTTTTTTTATTTTGAGTCTCCATCTTCTCTTACAAAGCACCAACTATAGAGCACTATTGTCATACTTGTGCATTGTGTGTAGCTAATATTGAGTGTGTTTCATGAATGGATCAATGATTCAGCATAATTGGCTAGGATAACTTTCTTTAGCGTTGATATTTTGAAAGACATGGTTGCTTGTTAGTATGCTTGAGTATTTATGTCTTCATGTCAAACTATAGACTATTGCTTTGAATCATTCAAGTCCAAATGTCCATGCTACAAAGAAAAGAATATATGATGAATATGATAGGTAGCATTCCACATCAAAAATTCTGTTTTTATCATTTACCTACTCGAGGACGAGCAGGAATTAAGCTTGGGGATGCTTGATACGTCTCCAACGTATTTATAATTTTTGATTGTTCCATGCTATTATAGTATCAATCTTGGATGTTTTATATACATTTACAAGCAATTATATATCATTTTTTGGGACTAACCTATTAACTTAGTGCCCAGTGCCAGTTGTTGTTTTTTTGCCTGTTTTTGGTTTTCCAGAATATCAGTACCAAACGAAGTCCAAATGCCACAAAACTTTTTGGAGATTTTTTTCTGGACATAAGAGACACTAAAAGCTTCGAGAGAGGGCCAGAAGCCAGAGGAGGTGGCCACGAGCCACCAGGGCGCGCCCTAGGGGGGTGGCGCGCCCTGGTGCCTCATGGGCCCACCTCTGCTCCGTTTGAACTAATTCCACCTCTATAAATTCTCTAAAATCGGGAAACCAACAGAGGAGTCCACGAAATACTTTTTCTGCCACCACAAGTTCCTGTTCTCGCGAGATCCCATCTGGAGGCCTTTTCCGGCACTCTGCCGGAGGGGTATTCGATCACGGAGGGGCTCTACATCAATCTTGCTGCCCTTTCGATGATGCGTGAGTAGTTTACCACAGACCTTCGGGTCCATAGTTAGTAGCTAGATAGCTTCTTCTCTCTTTTTGATCTTCAATACAATGTTCTCCTCGATGTTCTTGGAGTTCTATCCGATGTAATCACTTTTTGCGGTGTATTTGTTGGGATCCGATGAATTGTGAGTTTATGATCAGATTATCCATGAATATTATTTGATTTTTCTCTGAACTCTTTTATCCATGATTGTTATAGCTTCGTATTTCTCTCCGATCTATTGATTTGGTTTGGCCAACTAGATTGATTTATCTTGCAATGGGAGAGGTGCTTTGTAATGGGTTCGATCTTGCGGTGCTCAATCCCAGTGACAGAACGGGACATGAAACGTATGTATCGTTGCTATTAAGGGTAAAAAGATGGGGTTTATTCATGCGTGAGTTTACTTTGTCTACATCATGTCATCTTGCTTAAGGCGTTACTCCGTTCTATATGAACTTAATACACTAGATGCATGCTAGATAGCAGTCGATGTGTGGAGTAATACTAGTAGATGCAGAATCGTTTTGGTCTAGTTGTCTCGAACGTGATGCCTACATACATGATCATTGCCTTGGATATCGTCATGATTATTTGCTTTTCTATCAATTGCCCAACAGTAATTTGTTCACCCACCGTATGCTATTTTCAAGAGAGAAGCCTCTAGTGAAAACTATGGCCCCCGGGTCTACCTTTATCATATATTGAAAATCCTAAAAATACCTTTCTGCAATTTTACTTTATTTATTTTATTTTGTATTTTTGTTCGATCTATCTATTTATCACCATACATTTTAATCTTGCAATTAACCGCCAAGGGATTGACAACCCCTTGTTCGCGTTGGGTGCGAGGATTTGTTGTTTTGTGTGCAGGTACTGCTAACGAGTTGTTGCGTAATTCTCCTACTAGATTGATAACCTTGGTTTCATAACTGAGGGAAATACTTATCTCTACTGTACTGCATCATCCCCTCCTCTTCGGGGAAATCCCAACGCAGCTCACAAATAGTTGGAAGAATTTCTGGCGCCGTTGCCGGGGAGACATCATCAACATCTATCAAGTACCTACGCATAAACTTTCATCTCCTTGCATTTACTTTATTTTCCTTTGCCTCTCATTTTCATCTCCCCCACTTCTAAAAAGTTTTTACAAAAATATTTTCCGTTTGCCTTTTTCTTGTTTGCTAGTTTGCTTGCTTTTATTACCTTCATGTCAAACACACAAGAACAGAAAAGAAAACAAAAATTTAAGATACTATGGATCCACTTAAAGTTTTCTACTTGGATCATCTTCGATCCATTTGTGCTCGTGCTGAAACCCCAACTAGTTTAGTTGAGGGAAAATCATTAGATGAGCATGCTCATTTTGTGCGTCACCGTTTGTCTGAAAAAGGGAGACTCTTATGGCGTCAAATAAATTGTTTGCTATGTTATGCCTAGAATCTATGTGAAATTTATGATTTTACTTGTTGCTCTGAGAACCCTAAAAAACACCTTCCCTACCTATGTGAGTTTAATGATAATGAAATCTTACCTTCTTATGCCAAGGGTGTTTATAGTTACTATGATAACGAACAAATTGAAGAATTTGTTGCTTTTAAGGGTGCTTATGAAGTTGCTTCTTTGATTGAAAAGTATGATATTACTCTCTACAAATCTAAAAATTTTGACATACTTAAATATTGCTATGAAAACTATGCTCCTAATGCCTATGTTAATGAATTTATTGAGAGAATGCCTGCTACTTTGGAAGAAAATAATGATATGCATGAATCCATAGATAATTATGATTCCGTTGATTCGATTAAAATATCCCATGTTGATGAATGTGATGCTTTCTATTCTTATGGCCATGATGCCAATATTAAAGATGCTTATAGAGATGAATCTGCTATAGTTCCTTATGTTAAAAATGAAATTATTGCTATAGCACCCATACTTGATAGCCCCTTGAATGAAAAGCATGATTGCAATGATGTTATTATAAATTCTATTAATGTCAATTGTGCTAATGATATGCAAAGCTACAAGCTTGGGGATGAAAATTTTGTTATGTCCACTACTTATTGCAATGATCATGATTGGGGTGATAATGCTTCTTATGATCTTGAAAATTTATTTAAGCCTCGTGATGAATATGTTATTGATAATAGTGTTTGCAATAATATTGAAAGTGGGTTTGGAAGAGTGTCAACTTTAGGTAATAATGATCCCACCACTTTGGAGAATTATCAATCTTGTGAATTTTTTGATAAAAGTGGGTTTGGAGAGGTCCTGACTTTAGTTGATGTTAATCCCACTGTCTTGGAAGATTATAAGACTTTTAAGCATGTGGATCATGAAGAGAAAATTTTATATGATAGCTATATTGTTGAATTTGAATATGATCCTAAATGTAATTATTATGAGAGAGGAAAATATGGTTGTAGAATTTTTCATGTTACTAAATTACCTCTCTTCATGTTGAGATTGCTATTGTTTCTTTCTCCTTCCTTGCATATGCTAGATTATTCTTGTCTTGATAATTTGTTCTCTTATAAAATGCCTATTCATAGAAAGTATGTTAGACTTAAATGTGTTTATCACATGAATTATGATGCTCTCTTTGTTCTTCCAACTTTTATCTTTCATAAGAGCATCATTTAAATCTCAAGCCTATCTTAATGGCTATAAAGAAAGAGCTTGTTGGGAGACAACCCAATGAATAAAATAAATTCTTGTGTGTTTTCACAATTATGATACTGTTATGATTGTGTTTTTATGTTTTAATTAGTGTTTGTGCCAAGTAGTTCCTTTGGGATGATTTGGAAGATAGTATAATTAATGCTGTTTGGAAAACAGAAAGTTTTGCGTCCAGTGCTGGAATTTTAATTCTGTATTGGAGCGTTCGAAAAATCTGAAATTTTTACACAGTATTGGTATATGAATTTCCCACGTTGTCCTAATTTTTCAAAAAAATTGGAGATACAGAAGTATAGCTTTTAAATAGATCTTACAGACTGTTCTGTTTTAGACAGATTTTGTTTTTGTTGCATAGTTTGCGTATTTTGATGAATCTATGGATCGTATCAGGGGGTATGAGTCATGGAGAAGTTGGAGTACAGTAGCATTATGCCAATATTAAATATGAATCAATTTACCACAGTACTTAAAGTTAAAGATTTATTTGTTATACTAACGGATCTCACGAAGGTTTTGTTGAGTTTTGTGTGATTGGAGTTTTCAAGTTTTGGGTGAGATCACGATAGATGAAGGAATAAGGAGTGGCAAGAGCCTAAGCTTGGGGATGACCCAGAAGGCATCCCCTCTTTCTTCTACCAACTATCAGTAATTTTACTTGGAGCTATATTTTTATTCATCACATGATATGTGTTTTACTTGGAGCGTGGTGTGTTATATGAGTCTTTGTTTTGTTTGCTTTTTAGTTTGTCACAATCATCTTTGCTAGACACACCTATTTGAGAGAGTGATACGTCTCCAACGTATCTATACTTTATGAAGTATTCATGCCATGTTTATAACAATTCTATATGGTTTTGGTATGATTTGATTAGAACTAACCCGGACTGACGCTGTTTTCAGCAGAACTACCATGGTGTTGTTTTTTGTACAGAAATAAAAGTTCTCCAAATGAGCTGAAACTTTTTGACGATTTTTTTCAGAACAAAAGAGAACCAGGAAGCTTCGTGGGAGGACCAGAAGAGCCACGAGGTGCCCATGAGGCACATGGGCGCGCCAGGGGGGTGGCGTGCCCTGGTGCCTCGTGGGCCCATCTTAGCCCATCTTGACGTGATTCCAACGCTGAAAAATCCTATAAATAGAGAAACCCCCAGAAATAACCCTAGATTTTGGACTACGCCGCCGCAAGCTTCTGTACCCTCAAACTACCATCTGGAGCCCTGTTCCGGTACCCTGCCGGAGGGGGAAATCATCACCGGAGGCCATCTTCATCATCCCGGTGGTCTCCATGACGAGGAGGGAGTAGTTCACCCTCGGGGCTGAGGGTATGTACTAGCAGCTATGTGTTTGATCTCTCTCTCTCGTGTTCTTGATATGGCACGATCTTGATGTATCGCGAGCTTTGTTAATATAGTTGGATCATATGGTGTTTCTTCCCTCTCTATCTTTGTTGTGATGAATCTAATCTTTTCCCTTTGAGGTTTCGTTATTGTCGGATTGAATATTTCAGATTTGAGAACACTTGATGTATGTCTTGCATATGAATACCCGTGGTGACAATGGGGTATCATATTGATTCACTTGATGTATTTTTTGGCACTCAACTCGCGGATTCCCGAGGTGACATTGGGGTAATCTATGCATAGGGGTTGATGCACGTTTTCATTATCTTTTCTCCGATAGAAACTTTGGGGTGCTCCTTGGAGTTCTTTGTGTGGATTGAATATTATGATTATGAAGTTGTTTGATGCATATCGTATAATCAACTCATGGATACTTGTGGTGACATTGGAGTATCTAGGTGACATTAGAGTTGGTTGATGTGTATCATATGGTGTTATTTTAGTACGAACTCTAGGGCTGTTTGTGACACTTATAAGAATAACTCAATAGATCGATCGGAAATGATAACTTTGAGGTGGTTTCGTACCCTACAAACAATTTCTATCTTATGTTCTCCGCTAATAGGAACTTGGGAGTGATTCTTTATCGCACGTTGAGGGATGGTTATATGATCCAATTATGTTAGCATTGTTGAGAGATTGCACTAGTGAAAGTATGAACCCTAGGCCTTATTTTTAAGCATTGCAATACCGTTTGTGCTCACTTTTGTTACTTGCTACCTTGCTGTTTTTATATTTTCAGATTACAAAAACCTATATCTACTATCCATACTACACTTTTATCACCATCTCTTCGCCGAACTAGTGCACCTATACAATTTACCATTGTATTGGGTGTGTTGGGGACACAAGAGATTTCTTGTATTTGGTTGTAGGGTTGTTTGAGAGATACCATCTTCAACCTATGCCTCCCACGGATTGATAAACCTTAGGTCATCCACTTGAGGGAAAATTGTTACTGTCCTACAAAACTCTGCGCTTGGAGGCCCAACACGAGTCTACAAGAATAAGTTGTGTAGTAGACATCAAGCTCTTTTTTGGCGCCGTTGCCGGGGAGGTGAGTGCTTGAAGGTATATCTTTAGATCTTGCAATCGAATCTTTTAGTTTCTTGTTTTATCACTAGTTTGGCTTATAAAAGAAAACTACAAAAAATGGAATTGAGGTTGCCTCATATTATTCATCTTTATAATGTCTTTCGTGAAAATGATGGAAAGGAAAATTGTGCTCAATTGATAGAAGAAGAATTCAATAAAATGTTTGGCATAAAATCTTTGAATGATGAGCATGATTGCAATGTTGTTAGTATGAATTCTATGAGTATCCATGATGCTAATGATATGCAAAGCCACAAGCTTGGGGATGCTATGTTTGATGAAGATGATATTTTTAGTCCCCCACGTTTTGATGAGAAAATTTATTATGATGATTGCATGCCTCCTATCTATGATGATTATTGTGATGACATGTATGCGATAACGAATATTGATAAATATGAAACTTGTCATCATTTTAATTTTCAATTGGATTATGCCAATCAAGTATCTCATGATAGTTATTTTGTTGAGTTTGCTCCCACTATTATGAATGAGAAGAAAATTGCTTATGTGGAGAGTAGTAAAATTTCTATGCTTGCGGATCATGAAAAGAATGCTTTATGTGATAGCTATATTGTTGAATTCATTCATGATGCTACTGAAAATTATTAAGAGATAGGATCATATGCTTGTAGGTGTTGCAATAATATCAAGTTTCCTCTCTATGTGTTGAAAGTTTTGAAGTTATGCTTGTTTTGCCTTCCTATGCTAGTTGATTCTTGCTCCCATAAATTGTTTGCTCACAAAATCCCTATGCATAGGAAGTGTGTTAGGCTTAAATGTGCTAGTCATATGCTTCATGATGCTCTCTTTGTGTTTCAATTCTTTACTTTTATGTGAGCATCATTGAAATCATCATGCCTAGCTAAAAAGGCATTAAAGAAAAGCGCTTGTTGGGAGACAACCCAATATTTATACCTACTGTTTTTGTGTGTTCACATGATTAACCTACTGTAGTAATCATGTTTTATATGTTTTCTTTCAATAATGTGCCAAGTAAAGCCTTTGGGATAGTGTGGATGCTTGTTGATTTGATTCTGTGCAAAAACAGAAACTTTTGCGTCTAGTGCTGAAATTTCTATTCTGTACTGGAGCGTGAAAAAATTCTGAAATTTTTACACAGTATTGTGTTACAATTTTTTTACGTTGTCCTAATTTTTCAGAATTTTTGTAGGTAGTTAAGTATGGTTTTAAATCGCTCACTACATGATGTTCTGTTTTTGACAGATTCTGTTTTCGATGCATAGTTTGCTTGTTTTAGTGTTTCCATAGCTTATATTGAGTAATATAAATTGTGTAAATGATATAATATAGTAGGCATTATGTGAGAACAATTATTAAACTTGTCTTGACAGTACCTAAGTGGATGATTTATTTTTATCATACTAACCTATCTCACGAAGTTCCGTTAAGTTTTGCGTGATTGAAGTTTTCAAGTTTTGGGTGAGATATCAATATGAGGAGAATAAGGAGTGGCAATACCCTAATATTGGGGATGCCCAAGGCACCCCAAGGTAATATTCAAGGAAGACCCAAGCAACTAAGCTTGGGGATGCCCCGGAAGGCATCCCCTCTTTCGTCTTCAACATTATCGGTAACCTCACTTGGAGCTATATTTTTATTCGTCACATAATATGAGTTTTGCTTGGAGAGTCATTTTATTTTGTTGAGATTTTATTTCTTCTATCAATAATCATGTTTTATATCTTTTAGTTCAATAAAATGCCAATTATAGCCTTTACCATGCTCAGTTTGCAAGTTCATGTGTTGTTGTCTGAAAACAGAAAGTTTCTTGTTATGTCCAGAATATTCCTGAATAGTCAGAACATGATAAAAATCTGAAATTTTTACACAGTAAGCATGCATGAGTTCTCTGTCTAGTGGTAATGTTTCAGAATTTTTGGAGTTAGGTAAGTATGGATTCTTATTCCCCTTTTACAAACTGTTCTGTTTTGGCAGATTTCGGTTATAGTTGCATTGTTTGCATATGTTGCTTGTTTAATGTTTCTATTTTTGGATAGGAGTATTAAATATGCAGAGGCATTTAGTATGCAATGTTTAATTATATTTTTTGTGATTTGCTACAGTAGAGAATTTTGAGGTTTTGAGTTGATCTATACTAACTTATCTCACGAGTTCTTGTTGAGTTTTGTGTGGATGAAGTTTTTAAGATTTAGGAGAAGCCGTGATATGAGAGGAATTAAGGAGACACAAAAGCTCAAGCTTGGGGATGCCCAAGGCATACCAATATAATATTTCAAGAAGTCTCAAGCATCTAAGCTTGGGGATGCCCCGGTAGGCATCCCACCTTTCTTCATCAACATTATCGGTTAGTCTTGGTTGAGCCTAAGTTTTTGCTTCTTCACATGAGTTGTGCTATTCTTGGAATGTCATTTTATTTTATTTTCTTTGCTGTTTGAATAAAATACTTAAGATCTGAAATTTTTAAATGAGAGAGAGTTCTCACATAGCTACCTATTTACTTAACTACTCATTTGGTCTCCACTTATATCTTTTTGGGGTAGTTTGTCATTTACTCTTGTTCTACACTTATATCCTATGAGTAAATTATTGAAATGAATTCAATATCATAAATTTGAAATTTATATGCTTCATATGCTTGTCCCATAGGGAGTAGTGATTTCACATACAAGAAGTATAAGTGGTAAAATTTATTGAAAGTTAACAAACATAGCATTGGTCACTTGAAAAATTCATGAAAGAATTTTGAAGGAAGAGAAATTTCACATATAAATATACTATCTTGGACATCTTCTATGATTGTGAGCCCCCATTAATTATTTTCAAGCTTGATCAAGTAGTTGACGTTGGACAAGGAAGACAACGTAATGAGTTATGTTTGTTTATATTCACATAGAAGTTATATTGTCATGGATCCTCTAACATGTGGTGCTTTCTTAGGATCTTTTGCTAGACAAAAATTCGTACTAAGTAGAGATACTACTTGTGCATCCAAAAACCATTAAACCCAGTTTCTTGCCATGAGTGTCCACCATATCTACCTATGGATTGAATAAGATCCTTCAAGTAAGTTGTCATCGGTGCAAAAAGTGTTGGGGAACGTTGCATGGGAAACAAAAATTTTCCTACGCACACACAAGATCTATCCATGGTGATGAGCATCTACGAGAGGGAGAGTGAATCTACATACCCTTGTAGATCGCTAAGCGGAAGCGTTAATAAACGCGGTTGATGTAGTCGAACGTCTTCGCGATCCAAATCGCCGAGCGTCCCGCGATCCAATCACGATCCTTCCGATCTAGTGCCGAACGGACGGCACCTCCGCGTTCAACACACGTACGGCTTGATGACGCCTTCACCTCCTCGATCCAGCGAGCGATGGTGAAGTAGTGGTTGAGTTCCAGCAGCACGATGGCGTGGTGATGGTGGTGAGGAACAATCTCTGCAGGGCTTCGCCAAGCACTACGGAGATTATGACGGAGGAATTAGAGGGCTAGGGTTGCCGGCACACGGCTTGGGAAATCCTGATGTGTCCCGTGTGCTAGCCCTGCCCCTCTATTTATATGTTGAGCCTTGGGGTCTAAACTTGGAGTAAAAGCCTCCTCTAGGTCGGTTTTGCCCGCACAAGGTCGGTTTGGCCCGCAGGGAAAGAGTCCAACTCGGATCCCTGCCGAACCGCGCACAGCCGCGCACAAGCGGTAGTACCGCTTCACACAAGCGGTAGTACCGCTTGGGCGGTAGTACCGCTTCACACAAGCGGTAGTACCGCTCGGGCGGTAGTACCGCTTCAACAAGCGGTAGTACCGCTTACGCGGCAGCAAAACTACTTTTGCACTTTCCAATACCTTGTGGGCTTTATCCCTTTGGCTCATATAAAGTGTTGCTGCACCCGAACACTTCGGTAAACATCCGGAACCTCTTCCGGTGAACTTCGGAACTCTTCCGGAGATCAAAACACTATTATCACATATATCAATCTTTACCTCCGGACTATTCCGGAGATCCTCGTCATGTCCGGGATCTTATCCGGGACTCCGAACAACTTTCGGTCACCAACATAATAACTCAATTATACTAATCGTCACCAAACGTTAAGTGTGTAGACCCTGCGGGTTCGAGAACTATGTAGACATGACCGAGACACCTCTACGGCCAATAACCAATAGTGGGACCTGGATGCCCATATTGGCTCCTACATATTCTACGAAGATCTTTATCGGTCGAACCTCTATGTCAAGGATTCAGTTAATCCCGTATGCTGTTCCCTTTGTTCTTCGGTATGTTACTTGCCCGAGATTCGATCGTCGGTATCACTATACCTAGTTCAATCTCGTTACCGGCAAGTCTCTTTACTCGTTCCGTAATACAAGATCTCGTGGCTAACACTTTAGTCACATTGCTTGCAAGGCTCATTGTGATGTTGTATTACCGAGTGGGCCCTGAGATACCTCTCCGTCACACGGAGTAACAAATCCCAGTCTTGATCCATGCCAACCCAACAGACACCCTCGGAGATACCTGTAGAGCACCTTTATAGTCACCCAGTTACGTTGCGACGTTTGATACACACAAGGTATTCCTCCGGTGTCAGTGAGTTGCATGATCTCATGGTCAAAGGAACAGATACTTGACATGCAGAAAACAATAGCAATAAACTGACACGATCAAATGCTACGTTTACAGTTTGGGTCTTGTCCATCACATCATTCTCCTAATGATGTGATCCCGTTATCAAATGACATCTCATGTCAATGGCTAGGAAACCTTAACCATCTTTGATCAACGAGCTAGTCAACTAGAGGCTTACTAGGGACACAGTGTTGTCTATGTACCCACACATGTATTTGAGTTTCCAATCAATACAATTATAGCATGGATAATAAACGATTATCATGAACAAGGAAATATAATAATAACCAATTTATTATTGCCTCTAGGGCATATTTCCAACAGTCTCCCACTTGCACTAGAGTCAATAATCTAGTTCACATCACTATGTGATTTACATTGTAATGAATCGAACACCCATGCAGTTCTGGTGTTGTTCATGTTTAGCCCTTGGAAGAGGTTTAGTCATCGGATCTGCAACATTTAGATCCGTGTGTACTTTGCAAATATTTATGTCGTCCTCCTTGATGTAATCGCGGATGGAATTGAAACGTCGCTTTATGTGTCTGGTCCTCTTGTGAAATCTTGGTTCCTTGGCTAGAGCAATGGCACCAGTATTATCACAAAACAGAGTCATTGGGTTAAGCGCACTAGGCACTACTCCAAGATCTGTCATGAACTCCTTCATCCAGACACCTTCCTTCGCCGCCTCCGAGGCAGCGATGTACTCCGCTTCGCATGTAGAATCAGCTACCACGCTTTGCTTGGAATTGTACCAGCTAACCGCACCCCCATTAAGAATAAATACGTATCCGGTTTGCGACTTAGAGTCATCCGGATCAGTGTCAAAGCTTGCATCGACGTAACCCTTTACGACGAGCTCTTGATCACCTCCATAAACGAGAAACATGTCCTTTGTCCTTTTCAGGTACTTCAGGATATTCTTGACCGCCGTCCAGTGTTCCATTCCTGGATCACTTTGAAACCTTCCGGCCATACTTATGGCAAGGCTGACATCGGGTCTTGTGCACAGCATTGCATACATGATAGAGCCTATGGCTGAAGCATAGGGGATGACACTCATCTTTTCTCTATCTTCTGCAGTCACTGGGCATTGAGTCTTACTCAACTTCACACCTTGCAAAACAGGCAAGAACCCCTTCTTGGACTGATCCATTTTGAACTTCTTCAAAATCTTATCAAGGTATGTGCTTTGTGAAAGTCCTATTAAGCGTCTCGATCTATCTCTATAGATCTTGATGCCTAATATGAAAGCAGCTTCTCCTAGGTCCTTCATTGAAAAACTCTTGTTCAAATATTCCTTTACGCTTTCCAGCATTTCTATATTGTTTCCAATCAGCAATATGTCATCCACATATAATATTAGAAACGCTATAGAGCTCCCACTCACTTTCTTGTAAATACAAGCTTCTCCGTAAACTTGTATAAACTCGAACGCTTTGATCACCTCATCAAAACGAAGATTCCAACTCCGAGATGCTTGCACCAGTCCATAAATGGATCGCTGGAGTTTGCAAACTTTGTCAGCATTCTCTGGATCGACAAAACCTTCTGGTTGCATCATATACAACTCTTCCTTAAGGTAACCGTTAAGGAACGCTGTTTTGACATCCATCTGCCAAATTTCATAATCAAAAAAGGCAGCTATTGCTAACATGATTCTGACGGACTTAAGCATCGCTACGGGTGAGAAGGTCTCATCGTAGTCAACTCCTTGAACTTGTGAAAAACCCTTTGCCACAAGTCGAGCTTTATAGACGGTGACATTACCGTCCGCGTCCGTCTTCCTCTTAAAGATCCATTTGTTCTGAATGGCCTTACGCCCTTCAGGTAATACTTCCAAAGTCCATACTTTGTTTTCATACATGGATCCCATCTCGGATTTCATGGCCTCTAACCACTTCTCGGAATCCGGGCTCATCATCGCTTCTCCATAGCTCGTAGGTTCATCGTTGTCTAACAACATGACCTCTAAGACAGGGTTGCCGTACCACTCAGGAGCAGTACGCGTCCTTGTCGACCTACGAGGTTCGATAGCAACTTGATCCAAAGCTTCATGATCATCATCATTAACTTCCTCTTCAGCTAATGTAGGCTCCACAGAAACAACTTTCTGCGCTGCGCTACTCTCAGGTTGAAGTAAAGGTTCAACAACCTCATCAAGTTCTATCTTCCTCCCACTCAATTCTTTCGAGAGAAACTCTTTCTCAAGAAATGTTCCGTTTTTAGCGACAAACACTTTGCCTTCGGATCTGAGGTAGAAGGTATACCCAACTGTCTCTTTTGGATATCCTATGAAGACGCATTTCTCCGCTTTGGGTTCCAGCTTTTCAGGCTGAAGCTTTTTGACATAAGCATCACATCCCCAAACTTTAAGAAACGACAGCTTTGGCTTCTTGCCAAACCAAAGTTCATAAGGCGTCGTCTCAACGGATTTCGATGGTGCCCTATTTAAAGTGAATGCTGCTGTCTCTAATGCATAACCCCAAAACGATAGTGGCAAATCGGCAAGAGACATCATAGATCGCACCATATCCAATAAGGTTCGATTACGACGTTCGGACACACCATTACGCTGTGGTGTTCCAGGCGGTGTTAATTGTGAAACAATTCCACACTGTCTTAAGTGACTGCCAAACTCATAACTCAGATATTCTCCTCCTCGATCAGATCGTAGGAATTTAATCTTCTTGTTACGATGATTCTCAACTTCACTCTGAAATTGTTTGAACTTTTCAAATGTTTCAGACTTGTGTTTCATTAAGTAAATATACCCATATCTACTTAAGTCATCAGTGAAGGTGAAAAAGTAACGATAACCACCGCGCGCCTCAATACTCATCGGACCGCACACATCAGTATGTATGATTTCCAATAAGTCACTTGCCCGTTCCATTGTTCCAGAGAACGGCGTTTTAGTCATCTTGCCCATGAGGCATGGCTCACATGTGTCAAGTGATTCAAAATCAAGTGACTCCAAAAGTCCATCAGCATGGAGCTTCTTCATGCGTTTTACGCCAATATGACCTAAACGGCAGTGCCACAAGAAAGTGGTATTATCATTATCAATTCTATATCTTTTGGCATCAATGTTATGAACATGTGTATCATTACTATCGAGATTCAACAAGAATAAACCCCTCACATCGGGTGCATGACCATAAAAGATATTACTCATATAAATAGAACAACCATTATTCTCTAATTTAAATGAGTAACCGTCTCGCAATAAACAAGATCCAGATATAATGTTCATGCTTAACGCAGGCACCAAATAACACTTATTTAGGTTCATCACTAATCCCGACGGTAATCGAAGAGCGAGCGTGCCGACGGCGATCACATCAACCTTGGAACCATTTCCCACGCGCATCGTCACTTCGTCCTTTGCCAGCCTCCGTCTATTCCGCAGTTCCTGTTTTGAGTTGCAAATATGAGCAACCGCACCGGTATCAAATACCCAGGCACTACAACGAGAGTTGGTAAGGTACACATCAATAACATGTATATCATATATACCTTGTTTGTTGTTGGCCGCCTTCTTGTCAGCCAAATACTTGGGGCAATTCCGCTTCCAGTGTCCAGTTCCCTTGCAATGAAAACACACAGTTTCTGGTTTGGGTCCAGCCTTGGGTTTCTTCACGAGAGGAGCAACTGCTTTGCCACTCTGCTTGGAGTTACCCTTCTTACCCTTGCCATTTTTCTTGAAACTAGTGGTTTTATTGACCATCAACACTTGATGCTCCTTCTGAATTTCAGACTCAGCGGCTTTCAGCATCGCAAACAGCTCGGCGACTGACTTGTTCATCCCGTGCATGTTATAGTTCAACACGAAGCTCTTGTAGCTAGGTGGCAATGATTGAAGAACTCTGTCAGTGATAGCCTCTGGCGGAAGGGGCATCCCTAACTCAGCCAGGCGGGTGGAGTACCCAGACATTCTGAGCACGTGATCACTGATAGACCCGTTCTCCTCCATCTTGCAAGCATAGAACTTATCGGAGATCTCATATCTCTCGATCCGGGCATTCTTCTGAAAGATAAACTTCAACTCCTGGAACATCTCATATGCTCCATGACGTTCAAAACGTCTTTGAAGTCCCGGTTCTAAGCCATACAACATTGCACATTGAACTATTGAGTAATCATCAGAACGAGCCTGCCAGGCGTTCACAACGTCTAGAGACTCAACTGGAGCGGGTGGATCACCAAGCGGTGCATCAAGGACATAAGCCTTCTGGGAAGCCGTAAGGATAATCCTTAGATTACGGGCCCAGTCCACAAAGTTACTTCCATCATCTTTCAACTTAGCTTTCTCTAGGAACGCATTAAAATTCAGGGGTGCTACTGCGCGAGCCATGATCTACAACATAAATACTGCAAAGACAACTTAGACTATTGTTCTTAGATAATGAGTTTAGTTAATCATATTTAAAAAACTCCCACTCAAATTGACATCCCTCCGATCATTCGAGTGTAACATGATCCAAATCCACCAACTCAAGTCCGATCATCACGTGAGTTGAGGTGGTTTCAATGGTGAACATCTTCATGTTGATCATATCTACTATATGACTCATGTTCGACCTTTCGGTCTCTTGTGTTCCGAGGCCATGTCTGTACATGCTAGGCTCGTCAAGTTTAACCCGAGTGTTCCGCACGTGTAACATGGCTTACACCCGTTGTATGCGAACGTAGAGTCTATCACACCCGATCATCACGGCGTGTCTCGAAACGACGAACTTTCGCAACGGTGCACACTTGGGGAGAACACAATTTATCTTGAAATTTAAGTGAGGGATCACCTTATAATGCTACCGTCGTCCTAAGCAAAATAAGATGCATAAAAGGATTAACATCACATGCAAATCATAAGTGACATGATATGGCCATGAACTTGTGCTTTTGATCTCCATCTCCAAAGCACCGGCATGATCTCCATCGTCACCGGCATGACACCATGATCTCCATCATCTTGATCTCCATCAATGTGTCGCCATAAGGTTGTCGCGCCGACTGTTGCTTCCACGACTATAGCTAACGTTTAGCGATAAAGTAAAGCATTACATAGCGCTTAATGATTGACACGCAGGTCATACAATAATTAAAGACAACTCTATGGCTCCTGCCAGTTGCCGTACTCATCGACATGCAAGTCGTGATATTCTATACAATACATGATCATCTCATACATCACATATATCTCATCATGTAATTGGCCATATCACATCACAACATACCCTGCAAAAACAAGTTAGACGTCCTCTAATTGTTGTTGCAAATTTTACGTGGCTGCTACGGGTATCTAGCAAGAACGATTCTTACCTACGCAAAACCACAACGTGGTGTAGTGATTGCTTTTTGATCTTCTAAAAGAACCCTCTTCATTGAACCGATTCAACTAAAGTGAGAGAGACAGACACCCGCCAGTCACCTTTATGCAACAAGTGCACGCAGCGGTGAAACCAGTCTCGCGTAAGCGTACGCGTAATGTCGGTCCGGGCCACTTCATCTCACAATACCGCGGAATCAAGTATCAACTAGTAACGGCAAGCAATATGTATACATCCACGCCCACAACTCGTTTGTGTTCTACTCGAGATCTCATCTACGCATAGACCTAGCTCAGATGCCACTGTTGGGGAACGTTGCATGGGAAACAAAAATTTTCCTACGCACACACAAGATCTATCCATGGTGATGAGCATCTACGAGAGGGAGAGTGAATCTACATACCCTTGTAGATCGCTAAGCGGAAGCGTTAATAAACGCGGTTGATGTAGTCGAACGTCTTCGCGATCCAAATCGCCGAGCGTCCCACGATCCAATCACGATCCTTCCGATCTAGTGCCGAACGGACGGCACCTCCGCGTTCAACACACGTACGGCTTGATGACGCCTTCACCTCCTCGATCCAGCGAGCGATGGTGAAGTAGTGGTTGAGTTCCAGCAGCACGACGGCGTGGTGATGGTGGTGAGGAACAATCTCTGCAGGGCTTCGCCAAGCACTACGGAGATTATGACGGAGGAATTAGAGGGCTAGGGTTGCCGGCACACGGCTTGGGAAATCCTGATGTGTCCCGTGTGCTAGCCCTGCCCCTCTATTTATATGTTGAGCCTTGGGGTCTAAACTTGGAGTAAAAGCCTCCTCTAGGTCGGTTTTGCCCGCACAAGGTCGGTTTGGCCCGCAGGGAAAGAGTCCAACTCGGACCCCTGCCGAACCGCGCACAGCCGCGCACAAGCGGTAGTACCGCTTCACACAAGCGGTAGTACCGCTTGGGCGGTAGTACCGCTTCACACAAGCGGTAGTACCGCTCGGGCGGTAGTACCGCTTCAACAAGCGGTAGTACCGCTTACGCGGCAGCAAAACTACTTTTGCACTTTCCAATACCTTGTGGGCTTTATCCCTTTGGCTCATATAAAGTGTTGCTGCACCCGAACACTTCGGTAAACATCCGGAACCTCTTCCGGTGAACTTCGGAACTCTTCCGGAGATCAAAACACTATTATCACATATATCAATCTTTACCTCCGGACTATTCCGGAGATCCTCGTCATGTCCGGGATCTTATCCGGGACTCCGAACAACTTTCGGTCACCAACATAATAACTCAATTATACTAATCGTCACCAAACGTTAAGTGTGTAGACCCTGCGGGTTCGAGAACTATGTAGACATGACCGAGACACCTCTACGGCCAATAACCAATAGCAGGACCTGGATGCCCATATTGGCTCCTACATATTCTACGAAGATCTTTATCGGTCGAACCTCTATGTCAAGGATTCAGTTAATCCCGTATGCTGTTCCCTTTGTTCTTCGGTATGTTACTTGCCCGAGATTCGATCGTCGGTATCACTATACCTAGTTCAATCTCGTTACCGGCAAGTCTCTTTACTCGTTCCGTAATACAAGATCTCGTGGCTAACACTTTAGTCACATTGCTTGCAAGGCTCATTGTGATGTTGTATTACCGAGTGGGCCCTGAGATACCTCTCCGTCACACGGAGTAACAAATCCCAGTCTTGATCCATGCCAACCCAACAGACACCCTCGGAGATACCTGTAGAGCACCTTTATAGTCACCCATTTACGTTGCGACGTTTGATACACACAAGGTATTCCTCCGGTGTCAGTGAGTTGCATGATCTCATGGTCAAAGGAACAGATACTTGACATGCAGAAAACAATAGCAATAAACTGACACGATCAAATGCTACGTTTACAGTTTGGGTCTTGTCCATCACATCATTCTCCTAATGATGTGATCCCGTTATCAAATGACATCTCATGTCAATGGCTAGGAAACCTTAACCATCTTTGATCAACGAGCTAGTCAACTAGAGGCTTACTAGGGACACAGTGTTGTCTATGTACCCACACATGTATTTGAGTTTCCAATCAATACAATTATAGCATGGATAATAAACGATTATCATGAACAAGGAAATATAATAATAACCAATTTATTATTGCCTCTAGGGCATATTTCCAACAAAAAGCAATAAAAATTGCTCCTAAAATATGTATGATCTTTTATTGCAAGGGAAAATAAGCGTTGTACGAACTTGTGATGGTAAAGAAATAAAAGCGACGGACTGCATAATAAAGGTTGCTATCACAAGGGGAAATATAACGTGACGTTCCTTTGCATTAAGGGCTTGTGCATCCAACAACAAAAAGCGCATGACAACCTCTGCTTCCCTCTGCGAAGGGCCTATCTTTTACTTTTTTGTATTTACTTTTATGCAAGAGTCATTAATGTTCATCCCTATTATGCTCTATTTATTCTTTTAGTTGGAAAGCATTATGTGGTAGGGAAAGATCCAGACACATATATCCAGTTGAATATAGATGATCATGAGTTATTATTGTTGACATTATCCCTGAGATAAATAAGTTGGGAGGCGAAACATTAAGCCCCTATCTTCCTATGTGTTTGGCTGAAATAGTTTGTTCTAAAAATATGCTTTGAGTGTCAGCAATCATGGCAGACTAAATGATGGTTGAGTATGTGGAATTTGCTAGATCGAAGCTCTTACATAGACCCTTCCTGAAAATAAGATGAATTGCAATTGTTTGATGACTGAGAACATAGTTTGTTAGTTTTCAAGAAAGTTTATGGCCTATACTTTAAACATGTGAATAGCTTGCTACTTGATCATGAGAAGTTTTATGAGATGAGCTACTGATTATGATATATATTGATGCTAGGAAAAGTGATTGAAATTATCATTGATCAAACTTATGCACTATGCTAGCATTCACACTTCATAAATTATTTATTTTATCATTTACCTACTCGAGGACGAGCAGGAATTAAGCTTGGGGATGCTGATACGTCTCCAACGTATCTATAATTTATGAAGTATTCATGCCATGTTTATAACAATTCTATATGGTTTTGGTATGATTTCATTAGAACTAACCCGAACTGACGCTGCTTTCAGCAGAACTACCGTGGTGTTGTTTTTTGTGCAGAAATAAAAGTTCTCCAAATGAGCTGAAACTTTTTGACGATTTTTTTGGAACAAAAGAGAACCAGGAAGCTTCGTGGGAGGACTAGAAGAGCCACGAGGTGCCCATGAGGCACCTGGGCGCTCCAGGGGGGTGGTGTGCCCTGGTGCCTCGTGGGCCCATCTTAGCCCATCTTGACGTGATTCCAACGCTGAAAAATCCTATAAATAGAGAAACCCACAGAAATAACCCTAGATTTTGGACTACGCCGCCGCAAGCTTCTATACCCTCGAAATACCATCTGGAGCCCTGTTCCGGTACCCTGCCGGAGGGGGAAATCATCACCGGAGGCCATCTTCATCATCCCGGTGGTCTCCATGATGAGGAGGGAGTAGTTCACCCTCGGGGCTGAGGGTATGTACTAATAACTATGTGTTTGATCTCTCTCTCTCGTGTTCTTGATATGGCACGATCTTGATGTATCGTGAGCTTTGTTAATATAGTTGGATCATATGGTGTTTCTTCCCTCTCTATCTTTGTTGTGATGAATCGAGTCTTTTCCCTTTGAGGTTTCGTTATTGTCGGATTGAATATTTCAGATTTGAGAACACTTGATGTATGTCTTGCATATGAATACCCGTGGTGACAATGGGGTATCATATTGATTCACTTGATGTATGTTTTGGCACTCAAGTCGCGGATTCCCGAGGTGACATTGGGGTAATCTATGCATAGGGGTTGATGCACGTTTTCATTATATTTTCTCCGATAGAAACTTTGGGGTGCTCCTTGGAGTTCTTTGTGTGGATTGAATATTATGATTATGAAGTTGTTTGATGCATATCGTATAATCAACTCATGGATACTTGTGGTGACATTGGAGTATCTAGGTGACATTAGAGTTGGTTGATGTGTATCATATGGTGTTATTTTAGTACGAACTCTAGGGCTGTTTGTGACACTTATAGGAATACCTCAATGGATCGATCGGAAAGGATAACTTTGAGGTGGTTTCGTACCCTATAAACAATTTCTATCTTATGTTCTCCGCTAATAGGAACTTGGGAGTGATTCTTTATCGCACATTGAGGGATGGTTATATGATCCAATTATGTTAGCATTGTTGAGAGATTGCACTAGTGAAAGTATGAACCCTAGGCCTTGTTTTTAAGCATTGCAATACCGTTTGTGCTCACTTTTGTTACTTGCTACCTTGCTGTTTTTATATTTTCAGATTACAAAAACCTATATCCACTATCCATACTACACTTTTATCACCATCTCTTCGCCGAACGAGTGCACCTATACAATTTACCATTGTATTGGGTGTGTTGGGGACACAAGAGATTTCTTGTATTTGGTTGCAGGGTTGTTCGAGAGATACCATCTTCAACCTACGCCTCCCACGGATTGATAAACCTTAGGTCATCCACTTGAGGGAAAATTGCTACTGTCCTACAAAACTCTGCGCTTGGAGGCCCAACACGAGTCTACAAGAATAAGTTGTGTAGTAGCCATCAGAGAGCCACATGTTTATCATGATTTGTTAGAATACTCTATGTGCTTCACTTAAATTTTTTGAGCTAGGCAATTGCTCTAGTGCTTCACTTAAATCTTTTTGAGCACGGCGGTGGCTATATTTTGAATAAATATTTGAACTCTCATGCTTCACTTATATCTTTTTGAGAGTTGATAATAGTAATGGTAATTTGCACAAGATATGAATTTGGTCCCAAAGTGATGAATATTCAAGAGGGATATAATAAAAACTTTCATGAAAGATCATTGGATATGATAAGTTTGATTCCTTGTAATAGTTTTGCGATATGGAGATGATAATATGTGAGTCATGTAGTGAGTAATTGTGATTTAGTAAGAATATTGGTGTTAAGGTTTGTGATTCCCTATGCATGCACATAAAGTCAATAGTTATGCAACAAAATTATATCCTACTTATGGTGCATTATTCGGTGTTAGTTATGTTCAATGCATGTTTATGACCGTTTTTGCTTTTTGGTTGGCCGCTTCTCAATCTATTTACTAGCCTTCATTTGTACTAAGCGGGAATACTGCTTGTGCATCCAACTCCTTAAACCCAAGTTGTGCCAAATGAGTCCACCATACCTTCCTATATGCCGTATTTCCATGCCGTTCCAAGTAAATTTGCATGTGCCAACTCTAATTTTTCAAAATAAATTTTCCATTTTGTGTGCCCGTACCGCTCATGAAGCGGCAGGGGGTGGCCAATATTTTTTATGCTAGGTGTGTTATTCTCACGATGAGTGTTTATTCACTTGTCATTGCACGAGCGAGTGGCAGGTAATAGGGATGCCCAGTCCTGAAATGATTTTTTTTAATATGATGATAATAATAAATTTCTTGGAAAATGTTGGTATGGAGGGCACCCGTGGATACGGCTAGCCATGGATTGTGAAAGAATGGTGGAAAGGAAATAAACTTTATTTTCTGTTTGGGAACCGCCTATAATGTGTCTAGCATGGAAGATATTGGGAATTCTCGGTCGTTTTCGTTGACAGGAAAAGCATGCCTCTCAAAATAATTTTATCTCTCTAATTTAAGCCTTGAGCTCTGGCACCTTTGCAAATCTCTGCTTCCCTCTGCGAAGGGCCTATCTATTTACTTTTATGCAATTTTTATTTTTATTTTGAGTCTCCATCTTCTCTTACAAAGCACCAACTAGATAGCACTATTGTCATACTTGTGCATTGTGTGTAGCTAATATTGAGTGTGTTTCATGAATGGATCAATGATTGAGCATAATGGGCTAGGGATAACTTTCTTTGGCGTTGTTATTTTGAAATACATGGTTGCTTGTTAGTATGCTTGAGTATTTATGTCTTCATGTCAAACTATAGACTATTGCTTTGAATCATTCAAGTCCAAATGTCCATGCTACAAAGAAAAGAGCATATGATGAATATGATAGGTAGCATTCCACATCAAAAATTCTGTTTTTATCATTTACCTACTCGAGGACGAGCAGGAATTAAGCTTGGGGATGCTTGATACGTCTCCAAAATATCTATAATTTTTGATTGTTCCATGCTATTATAGTATCAATCTTGGATGTTTTATATACATTTACAAGCAATTATATATCATTTTTTGGGACTAACCTATTAACTTAGTGCCCAGTGCCAGTTGCTGTTTTTTGCCTGTTTTTGGTTTTCCAGAATATCAGTACCAAACGAAGTCCAAATACCATGAAACTTTTTGGAGATTTTTTTCTGGACATAAGAGACACTAGAAGCTTCGGTAGAGGGCCAGAAGCCAGAGGAGGTGACCACGAGCCACCACGGCGCGCCCCAGGGGGGGTGGCACGCCCTAGTGCCTCGTGGGCCCACCTCTGCTTCGTTTGACCTAATTCCACCTCTATAAATTCTCTAAAATCGGGAAACCAACAGAGGAGTCCACGAAATACTTTTTCCGCCGCCGCAAGTTCCTGTTCTCGAGAGATCCCATCTGGAGGCCTTTTCCGGCACTCTGACAGAGGGGGATTCGATCACGGAGGGGCTCTACATCAACCTTGCTGCCCTTCCGATGATGCGTGAGTAGTTTACCACAGACCTTCGGGTCCATAGTTAGTAGCTAGATGGCTTCTTCTCTCTTTTTGATATTCAATACAATGTTCTCCTCGATGTTCTTGGAGTTCTATCTGATGTAATCACTTTTTGCAGTGTGTTTGTTGGGATCCGATAAATTGTGAGTTTATGATCAGATTATCCATTAATATTATTTGAGTTTTCTCTGAACTCTTTTATGCATGATTGTTATAGCTTCGTATTTCTCTCCGATCTATTGATTTGGTTTGGCCAACTAGATTGATTTATCTTGCAATGGGAGAGGTGCTTTGTAATGGGTTCGATCTTGCGGTGCTCAATCCCAGTGACAGAAAGGGACATGACACGTATGTATCGTTGCTATTAAGGGTAAAAAGATGGGGTTTATTCATGCGTGAGTTTACTTTGTCTACATCATGTCATCTTGCTTAAGGCGTTACTCCGCTCTTTATGAACTTAATACACTAGATGCATGCTGGATAGCGGTCGATGTGTGGAGTAATAGTAGTAGATGCAGAATCATTTCGGTCTACTTGTCTCGGACATGATGCCTATATACATGATCATTGCCTTGGATATCGTCATGATTATTTGCTTTTCTATCAATTGCCCAACAGTAATTTGTTCACCCACCGTATGCTATTTTCAAGAGAGAAGCCTTTAGTGAAAACTATGGCCCCCGGGTCTACCTTTATCATATATTGAAAATCCTAAAAATACCTTGCTGCAATTTTACTTTATTTATTTTATTTTGTATTTTTGCTCGATCTATCTATTTATCACCATATAATTTAATCTTGCAATTAACCGCCAAGGGATTGACAACCCCTTGTTCGCGTTGGGTGCGAGGATTTGTTGTTTTGTGTGCAGGTACTGCTAACGAGTTGTTGCGTGATTCTCCTACTAGATTGATAACCTTGGTTTCATAACTGAGGGAAATACTTATCTCTACTGTACTGCATCATCCCCTCCTCTTCGGGGAAATCCCAACGCAGCTCACAAGTAGCATAGGGCGCGCCCCCAGGCTTGTGGGCCCCTCATGGCACCTCTTTACCTAATTCCAATGCTATAAATTCCCAAATATTCCAAAACCAACAGAGAGCCAGAAGAGAAAACCTTTCCGCCGCTGCAAGCCTCTGTTCTGCCATGATCCCATCTGGAGGCCTTTTCCGGTAATCTGTCGGAGGGGGAATAGATCACGGAGGGCTTTTTCATCAACCTTGTTGCCCTTCCGATGATGTGTGGGTAGTTTACCATAGACCTACAGGTCCATAGCTAGTAGCTAGATGGCTTCTTCTCTCTCTTTGATCTTCAATACCATGTTCTCCTCGATGTTCTTGGAGTTATATCTGATGTAATCTTCTTTTGCGGTGTGTTTGTTGGGATCCGATGAATTGTGAGTTTATGATCAGATTATTCATGAGAAATATTTGAGTCTTCTCTGAACTCTTTTATGCATGATTATTATAGCTTTGTATTTCTCTCTGATCTATCGATTTGGTTTGGCCTACTAGATTGATTTGTCTTGCAATGGGAGAGGTGCTTTGTGATGGGTTCAATCTTGCGGTGCTCAATCCCAGTGACAGAAGGGGATATGACACATATTAGTATTGTTGCCATTAAGGATAAAAAGATGGGGTTTAATCATATTGCTTGAGTTTACTTTGTCTACATCATGTCATCTTGCTTAAGGCGTTACTCTGTTTCATACTTAATACCCTAGATGCATGCTGGATAGCGGTCGATGGGTGGAGTGATAGTAGTAGATGCAGGCAGGAGTCGGTCTAGTTGTCTCGGACGTGATGCCTATATACATGATCATTGCCATGAATCCATCATATTTATTTGTTTTTCTATCAATTGCCCAACAGTAATTTGTTTATCCACCGTATGCTATGTGTTCGAGAGAGAAGCCTCTAGTGAAAACTATGGCCCCCGGGTCTACTTTATCATATATAAAAAAACCTAAAAATACCTTCTGCAATTTATTTACTTTTATTTTAATTAGTATTTTAGTTTATCTATCTACCTCTATAAGATTTAATCCCTGCAAATAACCGCTAAGAGGATTGACAACCCTCTTATTTGCGTTGGCTGCAAGTGTTTGCTCTTGTGTGTGCAGGTGCGCTTAACGGAATTTTGCTTGGTTCTCCTACTGGATTGATAACCTTGGTTCTTAACTGAGGGAAATACTTATCTCTACTATACTGCATCATCCTCTCCTCTTCGGGGAAATACCAACGCGGACTACAAGTAGCAAAGCCCTCCGTGATCGACTCCCCCTCCGGCAGAGTACCGGAAAAGGCCTCCAGATGGGATCGCAGAAGAACAGAAGCTTGCGGTGGCGTAAAAGTTATTCGGGGTGGCTCTCTGTTGGTTTCCCAATATTTGAGAATTTTTAGAAGTGGAATTAGGTCAAAGGGAGCCATGAGGGCCCCACAAGTTACCCGCCCCCCCCCCCCGGGGGTCGCGCCCTGTTGCCTTGTGGAGGCTTCGTGAACCTTCTGGCCTCCTCTCCAAGTCTCCAGGGTCTCTTTTGTCCAGAAAAAAATCTCCAAAAAGTTTCGTGGAATTTGGACTCTGTTTGGTACTGATTTTCTGAAAAACAAAAAACAAGCAGAAAACAGCAACTGGCACTGGGCACTAGGTTAATAGGTTAGTCCCAAAAAATGATATATAATTGCATATAAAAACATCCAAGATTGATACTATAATAGCATGGAACAATAAAAAATTATAGATACGTTGGAGACGTATCAGGGCACTGCCACAATCAACCACCGAGCCACATGCACATTCTCTCTAGTTCTGGTAGCTGAGGGGTTGTTTTATCCGTATTTTTAGTTTAGTGTCCAGTGATCATCCTGACAAGGTGAGAGACGAAAAATATACTTTTCTCTAAACAAAATAACAAACAATATACCAAGTTGGGTGTCTACCAGTGACATGAGATTATCTATCACCATGCCTGCAAGTATGCAAGCTTCTTTGATATGTTTGTTGTTGTGTGTTGGCTTCATCCGTGCAACCGTGCGCAAAAAGAGTGCACCCGACATCTCCTTGTTTTGGCTCTAGGGTTTATTTATGTGTGCTATGAAATGTTGCTAGAAACCCGATTTTTATGTTTTATGTACATTGTGTTCTTTATTGCTAGCTATGTTGATGTGTGCTTTACACATGATGTATAACATTTTGACAAGAGGAGCTCAGTGTGAACTTATGTACAAAATATTTTCCTCAAATGTTTGATTTTGCCGACCCTGTAGTAATTCACATCTCTACGTGTGTAGAGCTAGAGAAAGAGTTGGGGAGGGGGTGGTGTCACATGTTGGATGATGTGGCACCCCTACTTGGTGCCACGTCGGCTTAAGACGTGCGCCCGATCTTTTTGTACCAGGTTGAGTTTGAATCTGATTCGAATTAATGATTTCAGTGTGTAAATCTGGTTTAACGTCTCATAAATATATATCAAATATAGTTCAAACTATCACAGTGCAACAAACATGTAGCTCAAAGTTGAATCTACTAAATAACTACTACATAGCAACTTTAATCCACAATCTAACTAACGAAGTCTTCATGGGTGGTAACAAATTTCAAAAATGCGACGTCCATGTCGTGGGCATCCTAGTGGAATTGATCGGAGGCGCATTGCGAACATTTATGTCGAGCTGCAGCATCCGGTACTCGATGTCAAGGTCTCTCAAGATCTTCATCATCTCGTGGAGAATGAGCTCCCTCCTGTCGAACCGCATCCCCATGTCTTGGAAATTGATGGTGTGCCGGCACCAGATGGATATTTTCAGCCTGTTTGTGTCGTCGATGTCGCGGAGCACGACCATGGAGCCAGGGTACCAGTGCTCTTTCTTGTTGTCAAGGTAGCTGAAATTTGAAATGACATAGGCTTAATATATTGCTCATGACGAAGTGAGTTTTGGGAACAAATTTCAGCTGAGCAAGGAGCATGGACACGTACTGCATCAGCCTCTCCTTCATGAGGGCCAGTTTCTCCGGCGGCGTAGCGACGTTGACAGAGAAGTCGACGGCATCTCCCATGTCCGGGCTCCTGTAGTAGTTCATGATGGGCAAGGTGGCGAGCTTGCTGTTGGGGTAGTAGACCTTGAGGTTGTCGTACCGTAGGAAAATAGTGGTCATGATGTTCATCTCCTCTACGACCACCTGAAATTCCCAACAGTCTGGAGCCACGTCAATCAGTGCAACCCTTGGACGCAGGCAGATCAAGTAAAATCAACAGGAAGGATTTTAACCTGCATCCCGTCGACCTCGCACCGATCGCCGACATCGAAAGGGTGCATGACGAAGAGGAAGATGATGGCCTCGAAGATGGTCTTGAGGGTGTTGCCGAAGATGAAGGCGGCGACGAGGAGCTGCGAGCTGAGGAAGACGAAGGTCTTGGTGGTGGCGAAGCCGAGGATGAGGAGCCAGAGCGCGAACACGATGAGCGCCACGACGACGTTGGCCATGTGGTGGAGCTTGTTCACGGCCGTCTTGGTGTCGTTGAGCGTGAGGGCGAGGGCCTTGCGCTCCCGGAACGCGTTCACCACCCAGTTCTTGAGCGACCTCTTGCTCACCCTGTTCTGCTCCTGCGCCCCCTCGAACAGGTCCATGGCCTTCAGGGCCTCCTCCTGCCTCATGAAGCGCATCAGGTCCGACAGGTATATGTGCCTGCACCATGAATTCACAACTGGATCAGTGCCGATCTTGGCAAGAATTGTTGCAAGCAAAGATCGGTAATGGCGGAATAGAATGCTACGGACTTGGATCCAGGTTTGGCGACGTTCTGGAAGATCCTCTTGGCGGCGACCTTGGCCTCGTACTCGCTGTGTATCTGCGTGGCCAGCTCGTCCTCCTGGTCCGGCCCCGTCGCGTGCTTGATCTGCTCGTCCATGGTCGTCAGCGCGCCGTAGCGGACGATCTTCATCAGCCTCTTCATGCTCCAGGCGGAGATGTTCTTCTGGCTCAGCCTGTGGAGCTGGTCGATCGAGATGGAGTTCTCTTCCAGGTGCCGCTCGCTTTTCTGCCTCTGCAGCTGCTTGCTGGCCCCTCTCCGGGACGCCGCCGCCGTGAGCCGCGCGCCCTTGGGCGCCGCCGGAGCGGCGGCGGCCTTGCTGGGCATGGCCGCCGCCTGGAGGTCGCTCGGGATGGACGCCCCGGCGCTCTGCAGGCGCTGCACCTCTGCAAGCATGCGGCTCTCGTCAACCAAGGGCGGGCCGGAGAGCGTCTCGATGACGTACTGGTTGAAGAGCGCGTCCTGGATCCGGTCGAAGAAGGTGGAGACGTGGAAGGACGAGGCGAGCACCTTGAGCAGCAGCGTCTTCACCAGCCGGATGGCGGTGGCCACCAGCAGGCAGCAGAGCACCTTGGTCACGTAGGGCAGCACCAGCGTGTGCGTCTCCTGCTCCCGCTGCGCGTCCTTGTCGAACAGCAGGTGCCACGCCACCAGCGCCACGCCCAGCCAGAGCACGTTGCGCACGGCGCGCCGCACGCCGTACACGAAGTAGAGCACCTTCTTCCGGAGCAGGAAGTTGCGCTCCACGAAGAAGACGGCCATGCGGATGATCCAGCCGGACATGAGGCGGCCGCAGATGAGCACGCAGATGAGGACCTCCCACTTCCAGAGGTGGAGCCCCGAGACCTTCTTCCTGGCCAGAGTCGGGATGGTGACGCTGCAGACCAGCAGGACCAGGATGATGACGAGGCCCACCCACTCCAGGATGATGAGGCAGTCCACCGTGTCGGGCTTGGAGTCGGCGGCGAGGTCCTCGTCCACGAACGGGTCGTCGTCCTCTTCCACGTCGTGCCCGCCGGGCTTGCCGAGGAAGCCCGACCTGTTGAGGAGGCCCGACCGGAGCTGCCCGGACTTGGGCGGCACGCCGCCTTGCATGACGAACGACTTGCGGTCGCGCTGCTCCCCTTCGGTGGTCGAGCCGCTCGACGGCGGTGGGGGGTCCATTAGCCGGGACCGCGTCTTGCAGCGCGGCAGCAGACCGGCGCCCGTGGACGACGACGAGCAGCGTAGCACCTCGGCGGGGTCGGCTCCTGCTCCCGCTTTGGCGGCCTTCTTCCGGGTGTTGGCGCCGCCGCCGTCGGACGAGGAGGAAGAGGAGCCCGCCGTGGTCGACGACGGGCAGAAGCGCTTGCGCGGATCCTGCTGGAAGGCGACGCGGGAAGGGGAGGGGACGTTAAGGAGCCGCCGCATCTCCTCCATCTCGAGCTCGGGGTCGAGCGCGAGGTCACCGCCGGCAGCGGCCTGCTTCCGCAGGAAGTTGTCGATGAGGCGGCTGGGCGGGTCGTCGCTGCACTCCCCCTCGGCCCTCGCCGGCGACGGAGGGGACTGCGGCGGGCGGTTCTTGAAGCTGAATGACTCGGCGAAGCGGCTCCCCGCGCCGGTGGGCGAGGCCGGCGCGCTAGACCCGCCCGAGCCGGTCACGGGGACGGCGCTGTAGTCCGGCCCGGCGGACGCTTTGAGGGAGAAGGAGCTCGCGCCCACGCCGGCGATGGCGACGTCGTCGTTGATCTTGACGACGACCTCCCGGCGCCCGCGGTCCTGGTCCTGGTCGAAGTCGAAGGACGCGGAACGCGACGAGCCGTACGACTTGATGCTGCCCTTCCGCGGAAGATCCATCGCGCCTCCGCCTCAGTCCCAGCTGGCAAGCAGGGGCAAGCTAATGATCGGCGACGTGTGGAGGGAGACTCGATCGATCGCGCGCGCCGGAGAGGACGCCGGACGCACGTGAGGCCGCCTCCGATCAGGCACGTAGGCGCGGCCCGCCCGGGCGGATCGAGCGGGGAGGCGCCTATAGCAGTTGAGGCGATGCAACGGGCAGTGCACGGAGGGAGGCG
This sequence comes from Elymus sibiricus, assembly GCA_039707655.1. Taxonomy (NCBI): domain Eukaryota; kingdom Viridiplantae; phylum Streptophyta; class Magnoliopsida; order Poales; family Poaceae; genus Elymus; species Elymus sibiricus. The sequence continues at coordinate 299,919,567 of CM077672.1, read as the reverse complement.
GGCGGGAGTGTCTGTCACCTGACCTGGCGATTGATCTGCTCCGGCGAGTGAAAAGTGGAAGCTGTCGAGGGCGGAGTGGGCTGGCATATATCGGGTCGGGGGAGGCGCATGCATGCGATGCAACGGAAGACGTGGCTGCTGCGGGGAAGCGGAACGCTCTCCGCGACCAGCGGCGAGGAAATCAAGTTGGGACTGGGAGACCGCCGCGGTGGCCGCTAGCTGCACAGTGGTGGTGGTGGTGGTGGTGAGTGGTGACGAGCTACGGAGGCCTATTTTGGGGTGGCGGATGTGGTCTCACTGATTCCATTCCTCGTCGGTCTCTTGGTGCTTCTCCCATGCATGTCCCCGATGGTGATGGTGATGGTGGATGCGGTCGACGGCATGCACCTCTGTCCCGCACATCAAACCGTTGTTTTGCCCTTTTCAACATAAAATCCATGCATGCATGACAAAGGTGCATTGAGAGGAGACCAAACCGTTGAGGTGAAAGATAGTGCGCGATGGGCAAAGAAACCAAGTTGAGCTGGTCTAGTACCATGATTTTACTTTTTTCGCGTTTGCTATGTGTAAGTTGCCTGAAAACAGAATCCGTGCCGGTCGTTTTTTGGTGAAGAAGAAGGTGAGGAGGGGAGCTACGAGGCGGAGTCGGGGGCGACAAGGCTGACCGCGACATCCCTGGCGAGGCCTTGGCAAGGGCGAGCAGTAGAGGTGAGGGGTAGTTTGCTGGCTCCGGAGAAGAGTGGTGTGGATGAGGGTGGGGGTTGAGGGATGGTCGGGGCGACGACAACACATCGGAGAGGGCGGTGAGGCACATGCGATAACGCCGTATACCGCTGGTGCGTGGGCCGTCGGTTAGGCTAGGCTGGAGGGCAGCTCCACACGATAAGGATGAAGAAACTCCGCGCTCAATCAAGTTACGGCAATAACAAAAATTGGTCCATCGACGGTCCCTTTTTGTTTTCCCTCGTTAACATTTTATGCTTTTCCATGAAGTCTTGGTTACTTTTCTATTTGTTTTTGTGTTTTATTTGGGGCAGCCTATAGCGCACGTGTCTGATGGGGCACATCGTGCCTGTACGACCGGGCCAGCGATGTGCACTCGATCAGTCGGTAGATTTAGAACGTTTGTTGGCCAAAAGCAAATATAGGTTTTCCTTTTAAGCCTTATTATTTTTGTTTTCGCTCACTCTCTTGGGCTTTTCCATTATCTTTCCTTTTATGTCGCACTAGAGAGTGACTACATAGCAGCGTTCATGAACACCTGACTTCAGTTTATGCGCATGCATCAAGGTCGCCAACCGCTAGTTCTGTTCAAACCGAATCGCGGTGCGGAATCGGCTGCACCACAAGACTTAGTTCGTGTGGTATCTTTCATGTATCCTTTTGGATTTGTTGCAATTGATGGAATGGTTTAGAGCAAACACATGAGGAAAATGATGGACATTGGGTTGGGGTTGGGGAAAGATATGTCGTCCCCTAAGAGCACTGAAATGGTTGTGCAAAATGCTTTTCTAACAGAGTCGGCTTCTACCGGAGTTCTCGTAGCCAACCAAGGGTTGACACCTGTTGGTGCATCATTATACGATATGATGCATTAGAGCACCTCTTTATTCACCTGGTATTCTTTCTAGCTCTAGACCCACCCATGGGAGTCCATTTAGGGTATCAACTTCATTATAGTCGAGATTTTGCATAGTAACTACTACTCATGTTATTCGATTCCAGTCTTATTTGACTTCAAGTTAGTCTCAAAAGATTTACATGTTGTCATTTAAATCTCGGTTTTGTTACCTTACACACACTTAATCTCGGTTTCAGAAACTTTTTCACAATTGTGATTGTGACTTCATTCCTTTTTCACCATTGTGATTGTGACTTCATTAAAAAAAATCACCCGTTTCATTCGGATTTTCATGGAGATATCCTTTTTTTAGTTAAATTTACATATGATTTGGTTTAATTATGTTTTACGATTTCCAAAATATGCTTTACTAGTTTTCATTCCGGTTTCATGTGTGTGCCATTGCGTTTTCAGCTAGTATTGAATAAATTTCAAAGAGATGCATTCAAAACATGATAGAACTATATACATGTGTGAAACTCTATGAAACATGGTGAAAAACATTCCAATATATATGATGCCAAAAGATAGACGAATGAAACTTTTAAGAAACCTCTTTCATACTAACCATGTGTCACATTAACATGAAACAAATGAAACATGATAAATTAGTTTAATAGAAGTTTCACTATAGTTTTAAATTGTGAATTTCAAAACTTTTTCAAATGCGTTCAAGATTGATCTTGCTTTAAGGATTTCAACACCATGAACACTAATATTCAAAGGGGTCATAATTGAATCTTCGATATAAGCGCATAGCAACAAAGTTAATACATCACATATCTCAAGCAAATATGGACAGTGTATTCAACATCAGTACAAACAGGATATATTAGAAAAATTCCCTGCATGTGGTCACATTTTTTTAATTTTTTTTGTAAACGGGCTTGTTCCTTCATGCGTAAGTAAGTGGATCTAGTTCACGTGATTCGGATGTGAACTTCAATTCTCATTCATACAATGGGAGTCTCTGTTAGGCCATGTTTTTTTAGGGAAAGACCTTCATGGCTAGCTTTATTAAAATAACACTTACATCGTTTGTTAAAAAAAAGTAGCGATAAAAGGAGGAGGTGAGTCCAACCACATACCCGGTGGATCAACATGCCCCTGTTGAGCTAGCACAGGAGCAACCATATTTAAGTCGCTATTACATTGCTCAATAAGAACCTTCCTGAAATCTTCCAAAAACCTTCAACGATCATCAAGAATTGGGGCTGCCACCATTGAATGCCCGGTATTAGTTTAAAGCTTCAACGATGACCAAGTTATCTTTTTGCACAACGATGGAATTGCATCAATGCTTGGGGCAAGTTTTAATCCCTCAACTAGTGCAGCGGCCTCAGCTGAAACAACATCTGCAACATGGTCCGGTTGTGCAGTTGATGCACCCACAAACATACCTGTATTATCACAAACAACTGCTCCACAAGAACTAGTGTGATCATCTTCCTGAGGATGATGAATCCACGTTCATAGCAAGCTGTCCCAATAAAATTACTTCTTGGCGTGGCAGAAGTTTTACCAGACTGATAAAATTCAAATCGCGAGCTTGTATGACACTACTAGTTCGGTCGGGCGGCTGAACCTCTTCATCTCTGATGATCAAACGACTCTGCCACCATATGTACCAACAAGTAAGAGCATCTCTAACCGATCTATTATAATTTAGAGTAAACTGCCGAGTATTCTTAACTCCATATATTTACTCCTCCAAAAAAGGTGTGATTTCTAACTGATCCCCTAAACTTAACTCCCTAATTTTTTTTGCCAAATCTTATAGTTTTAGTATACATAATACATTTCAACAACATATTTGCACACATATTAAATCCAAACATAATAACTGAGTTTCACACAATTCCCGAGTATTACAAATTTGGATTTTACAACCAAATTATTCAAATTCAAACACACAAAAGGGTTCAAATCATGATAAAAGCACAACTATGAAGTGCTATGGAGATGCCATTGATGCTCAACAAGATTATCTTGAAGTTGGGTATGAACTTCTCGGTTCTCGATGCTTCAATGCGCTGCGAGGAATCTCTGTATCATATTTACATCGTGCTCCAACTCAAAAGGAGATGTACCGAAAGTACTCTACATGCCTCTCTCATCCTCAATGATCATGTTATGCAAGATGATACAACATGTCATATTTTCTATAACCCGAATTTTCAGGGAAACCCAAACACCCAGCCTAAGGAAGGACAACAATATAAGAAATACGAAGTTATAATTTTGGGGTATAGAGGATCTGCTAGATGGTGTCTAGCCACCAATTTTATTTTATTTTGCCTCAAATATAACTTCTGAGGAATCTGGTAGAGATGCTCTACCGAGGAGAAACATCACGTGGCAATCTGACAAATACAATGGGACTGTATACTACTATTGCCGCAGCCCGGTATTTTACCCAACGAACCGCAGTCACACATCCCAAACGAGAAAGATACCAGGACCACGCCCGCTCGATTGTCATATTGCCGCTTTCATAAACAATCTCGTATACTGATATTACTGCAAAACCTAGAAAGAAATAGCACTACCAGCAACCGGAAAGAGCATTTTGCTTTTGCTCGACCCCATGGAATTGATAAATCTTTGTAGTTCTCTGTTTTGGAGAGAGGGTTTCCAGAGGCATTTGGATCCTGCAAATTTCTGTTTAAACTTACAAAACTATTCGCCCATTTGGTTCACTTGGTGTGCCCATTATAAGGTAACACAAAACTCATACATTCGGCAGTAAAAAGGTAATGGCAAGCGAAATCATTCACTGCTTCCAGAGAATGGGAAAACCTTAAGCAAGGCATGAAATGTCTCAGGTATCAGCAAGTTGCCTATCTTACTCTGGACTATCTGACTGTCTTCAAGGCTTCAACAGTTCAGCAAATGTTGTCGAAGTAGGAAGCATGCTACATATGACACAGGTGACAGGGCGATTATCTGCGATGGTGAAAAGTCTTTTTTAGCATGCACAGAATATTTGATCAGCTCAGTGGTGGGAAAATCAAGTGCAAACCATGGCATAGTTGAATCATGCTGATCATTTTGGGCCAAGCAACAAATATTTCTTGGTTCAAATACTTCCATGCAAAGCTTCAAGTTAATACTACAAACTGCATGCTCAGATAGTTTCTGAAGAATAAATAACTAAAAGGAAATAATAGTAATAATATCAGGATATTCTCCATTTTATCTTTCTTGAGACCTTCAGAATTTCACTTAAAATGCTAAGTACAAGATTATGCAAGCTCCACAGAGTTTAAACTCATTTGTTTGGGAAGAATTTTATTTACTGGTTGAGGATTAAATGTTAGGAAGATGGATATCCAGGTTACTATTTTATCAAACATATATATCTTGAATCGTTGTCAGTCTTATCCAGATTTTTTTTTCAAAACTAACACTGAAGGTATCAACAGATATGTCACTAAACTCATATGGATGGAGATATGCATTCACATCTACATTTAAGTGGACACAACTGATAGTTAATTCCACATGTCAATCAAAGAGTACACATTTTTCCTCTATGTAATGCATTGTGACAATAACCAATAAACTTATCCAATTCATACAATGTAATATGAGAATCAGTATGGCAACTTACATTAGCCGTATGGAAGATGGTCCTGTAACAGCAGCAACTTTCTGAGCCTTTTGTGTTTCAAATTTATACAGTTCTTTGAGCTCTTTCTTTGCTTTCCGGGCTTCTCTCTTCTCTTCTTTTACCGCGGACTAGGAAAATAAGGCACATAGGATAAGGTTGTCAAAATTAATAAACAAATGTTATCTCAATCAGGTTTGCAAAAGATATATGGTTTATGTATACATATGGTTTTACAGATCCATTAACAACCAAGCATGAAAGCACCGCCAACTGACCCATATTATGGATCAGTATGCAGTTCAGAATTACAACCAAGAAACATGACAGTCCCTACTATGATCCACGAATTTTCAGGATTGGAATTTGGTAATGCTTGACAAACAAGTAGTCCATCAGTGTATAGGTTTTGTGATGACAGATTACATCGGATGTGTATTTGGAATTACCATGATTTGGTAAAGCTATGAACAGAACAAATATGTCGTAAAAGAATTAACAGTCCAGGTTTAATTTCAGAGACTAACAAATTAAATCTCCCCTAAGCCGACATAAGTTTATCACGTATCGCTGGTCAATTTTTAAGCGTCAAGTCAACGATACTAACATGTTCTCCCATTTTTCCATCGCAAATGAACACATGATCATATCATCTCAAGGAACCTAAAACCAAATATATGTTTACCTTTCTAGCTTTCTTTTCATCTTTTGTTTCCTTCTGAACTACTACCTTCTCAAAATATTCAGCATCTGAAGCTTCTGTGGGCTTTGCTTTCTTCTCCTTTTCAACTTTTCTTTTCCTCTGTGGCAGGTAATCTACAGGAAGTTTCTCTTTACCATGAAGCTTGATGATATCTTTCGTTGTAGCTATTTCCCCAGGGAAAACTTTGGGAAGACGATTTCTAGGATTTCCTGGAGTTTGAATTTTGCCAGGGTGATTGTCCAAGTTAGAGTACGTGGAAACAATGGTCTCACAGTCCCAAACTTCAGATTCATCACTGCTTTCTGAAACAAGCAAGACCTCTTCGTCTTCTGCAGTTTCATTTAAATACCTTTCAGCATATTCAGCACACTTTTGGATCACATTAGCAGATTCATCCACCTCCTCAGCGGTGGTTGAGTCAAGTTTTCCACGAACAAAATCTGCTGGTGTTCTATATTCTTCATCAACACATACATTTTGATTGTGGAACAAATTCAATTCATCTATAACCTCAGTCGGGAGTTCATGTTCCCCATCTCTAACAGCTCCATCATCATCATCACTAGCTCCATATTCTTCCAAAGCAAGCTGCAAATTGGTCGACGAGAAGTCAAGATCTGAAGTATAGCTTTTTATAATATAAAAAAAAGGTGAACGTTCAAAGCATAGAACAAGATTTTCGGCCTAATTTCAGAAACAGCAGGCGGCTAATGATACTTGCAATACAAGATACTCCATCCTAGATGTTCACTTGAATAGTTACAAGGCCAATTTAACTTTCCACATAGTCCTACTCTACAACAGGACAGTGCCTACCACAGTACTGCCAAATCTTCTATACGGAGAATGCGTTGAATCTACTGAATGGTTAAATACAAATGACAAACTAGCAAGCAAAGATTGTTATAAAATATATAAAACGGATATTTCCATATCATACTGTACTTAATTCTCCATAACAGCAGGGGTACAATTACAACAAAAGGGAAGTATTCAACGCTGACAGTAACATACTAAAGCTGCAGACTCATCATTGTGTGTTAGCAAGTTATAGTATCAGTTAAATTTACAAAAACTTAGTGATCTTCTTTTCAGAAACAAGCTAGCAATCAATCAATCATAAACTTTAAAGAACAAGATAACAGTTTTTTCACACCATATTGCAAAGCAAACTGACAGAATTATCAAATGAAAGAAGCTCACCAAATCAAATTGTTCATCCAGCAGCCGTGGCACCCTCGGCTTGGGCTCGCCCTCTTCATCCTCGAATTCATCATCATTTTCCACATCACTGAACACACCACCCCCGTCTTCCTCACTTTCATCCTCCAAATCATCCCCTTCGGCTTGGTTTGCCATGATGACGAAATCCTCCTCCAAACCCTCATCCTCGCTCTCATCGAGCAACCTTGCAACGTCAGGGTCAACAGCCTTCTCAACTCGCCTCACTGGTGCCGTCTTTGCGGCCACCTTACACATCGTCCTCCCCTCGTCCAACTCTTCCTCGACCTTGCCAGAAGCAACCCGCACCTTGCTTGCATCATAGGCCTGCACACAAAACCAACATTAGACACTCAAATGGCAAACTTGGATGGGCTTTTGAGAAATAACCAACCTTCACGTCCAGGGGAAGTTGCTCTGGGCGGGCGGTATGGCTGGGTACGAAGGAGGAGGCCACAGCGGAGGGCCGCAGCTCACGGAGATGGAGAAGGTAGTTGTAGCCATCGTCGGGGAGGCCGAGCTCAAGGATCTGCTGGCGGACGTGGTCGGGGAGCGGGCCAGAGGTGGAGGAAGGGAATTGGTCGGCGGCAGCGGTGGGGGAGAGGGAAGGGTCTTCGTCGTCGCCGAAGCCGGGGATGGTGTAGGCGTTGTTGTCGACGCGGACGAAGACGCGGTCGTTGGGGTCGGCGGCACCGTCGCGGGGGAATAGGCGAAAGGTCGCGAAGTTGCGAGCCTTGCGGCCGCCGACTCCTGCTCCTGCCATGGCGGCGGCGGCGGCGGCGGAGGTAGGTGCTGTGGTTAGGGTTTTGGGATTTGGGTTTGAAGGCGAGAATGAGGACTGTGAACGGACCGGGCGATTTTGTTTTTGCCACTAGGTTTTGCCCACTTTTCTTAGGTCACTCTAAAATTTGATATCTGTAGTGGGCTATAGTTAGAGTGGCAAAAACAAAAACAAAAATCCAAATTTGTGCGAATTTGGTGAATCTGAACTATGTGGATTGAGACAAACAGGCTACCATTGCATCAACAAGCCTCTGTGTGTATATCGGAGAGCGGGTGGGCTGGTCTGACGGCAGTGCCATCTTTTCCTAATATTAGAAGGGAAAGGCGCGGTGGGTGCCGCCGCGCCCATGAGAGAGCCCGTGTGAGCGCTTGTTGGTGAATTGGGTATAATTATGAAATGTGTGGAATGGGAGGAAGAACCGAAGAAGAAGGTGAACTGGAAGTTTTTGGGGCAGTTTTTGGGTAGTGGATAGTTTCCCGCGTAAGCCCGTCGTTTAATCAATTTGTAACTTAATTGCTCGTCTCTACTGCCAATAGTCTATTATGTTTTGATAAGTATTATTTTTTACATATTTGCGGTGGCGGATATGCTTACGAGAAAATAATAGAGATTTATCCACCGATTGAGTGACATTCATCTCACTCAATCGCGGGCCCTACTAAAACTTCACCAGCAGCCTGAAACGAATGGCCCATATGAATCCAAAAGAAGATCGGACGGCTGAGAATTGCTCAAGTGGGAAGGGCCCGAGGAGCCAAGTAGCTAGCCCTCAATAAATTTGGAAGGGATTTTGAGTTGCCAGTTTGGTTTGTGTTCACTTGTTTTGATCTCCATCATTGCTTTTGAGTTTCGACCTGGTCTGAAACCCATTCACCGACTGCTCTATCAGTCACTCAACTGATAACATGTCATTTCCTTTGATGCAAGGGAAATCAATAGTATAGCAAGTATTTGCTGTAGCCAGAATACTCGACATATATGAACAGTAAATGCACTTTATATGGGGATAGGAAAGAAACCTAGGTTGGGATTCCATTGAGAAGTTCAACAAGACCTCGCGTCAGAAAATCATGTGATAGTCCGATAGTAGCCAATTGGAAATAGGATTAAGTTTACCAATGCAAACTAAAATGATGAAAAATAAGTCGCATATACATACTATACCATACATTGGATGTCTCGTGATCTGTTCATGTGAGAGAAATAGGGAGGGAAAAGAAAAATTGTCACATCAGTTTGTTCAGGTGTACAGGGAATGGAGCCCACCCAGACCGCACCCCACTAGATAAAACTCCACCCACCCGTCTCTTTCTCTCACACCAGACGCCACCCACCGAACCCTCTCTCTCTCTCTCTCTCTCTCTCTCTCTCTCTCTCTCTCTCTCTCGTCCATCCCCCAGAAAATCTCACCACGCACCCGACACTCTGATCCAGATCGGGGAGAGATGTCGCCTTCGTCGCCCCTCCACCTCCATGATCCAGCCGTCCCGACCTCCCTTCTAGCCTCACCCCCAACGTCCCACCGCCCAGCCGTCATCGTGCACGTCCCAAATCTGGACGGAGGAATCAGCACATTCAGCCGTTCGACCTGTCGTCGGCATCACGAGCTCGACGGGGGCGTCATGTGGGGCTACTCCATGGCGTCTTCCTCCTGGATCTTGCTAGCCATGGGTTCCTCACCTCGATCTCACCTTGGACTCGCTCGTCATGGCGCATGTCCTCCTCTGCACCCGCCATGGCCCGTCCTCCTTTGATCCGACATGCACTAGGTCGGCCCCGTCCTCCTCTGCAGCCCGGTTCGCCCTTCTCTCCACACCTCCGGTGTTGGTCGTCATCACGGGAAGCTCACGCCACCGTCGTGCGTGAGATTAGCTACCAAGCAATCTTCCTCCACGCGCAGGTACACCTCCCTTTTGTCCTTCTGTACACCCCCCCCCCCCCCCCCGGCAAATAATGTTAGCGTGAGATTGCCATTTTTGTTTAGGTGTCCTATTCAACATGCTAGTATTTTTTGTGAATAATATGATCTTTGTAATTAACTCCAAATATGAACACTATGATCATGAATCTGTTCACACTTTTTTATATTATGCAATGGTGATGCTCATGGGATATTTTCTCAAACTTTCCATGGATGACTCCATGTGTCTGCAAATAATTTTGTTGTGTTAGCTTGTGCTAGATGGTGATGTGGTGGTACCGGGGTCGGGCATTTCTTCTAGGCTTTAGCACTAATCGTCAGCTTGCTTTTCTAGATTCAACTAACAATAAATCATGTTGTTGCTTCATCATTATTTTGTTTATTAATGGGAAGTTTCAACATTTTTGACTAGCTACAATCTATTTTTGGAGATAGTCTTGTCTGGTTTTCCCTAAATGTGCTTTTGGTTATATGATGTTACACTGTAATTAGTTCCCTACATTAGTTCGATCAACAAATGTTTTTGGTTATATGATGTTACGCTGCAATTATTCGGTTAGGCTTTAACATTAACTGTCAGTAGTACTATCATGGAATAAGGCCTCTGCAATTATTTCTCTCGTCAAATTATGATGTCATTATGTTTAGTTGCGGGTAATCCGTAATCAGCACACTACATTTGCTGATAAACTGATCTGGTGAAAATGGTTGTAACATTGTCTCGGAGTTTTGAATCATTATATAAGACAAAGGTTTGTTATCCCTTTTTGTAGCATCTTTGCTTTGCATTCAGCTTCCAGGGAATACATAAATTTAATTACTATTGTTTGTTATCCCTTTTTTTTGTCTGTAGCATCTTTGCTTTTCTGTTTAGATTCAATGTAAATGCTCAATTTTATAGCTCCTCTATCTAATGGCAATCTTCTAGTGCAATGTCATTGAAGTGCCTTTTAGGGTTTTTTATGTAGAATAACAGATTAGTTACTCTCATGCCTAGAATAAATTATGCTGATGCACTATGCTTGCACTTTCTGGTCCACATTCGACACTTTAGAGTTGTAATTTTGCACCTTCCATATAAATTTTGATCATAAGGTGTCAAATATAGATCAGAAAGTGCAAGCATAGTGCATCAACATAATTTAATCTAGTCGTGAGAGTTATTAATCTGTTATTACACATAAAAAGCCCTAAAAGGCACTTTAGTGACACTGCACTAGAAGATTACCATCGGATAGAGGAGCTATAAATTTATGCATTTCCATGAAGCTAAATAGAAGAACAAAGATGCTATAACAAACAATGGTAGTTAAATTTATGTATTCCCGGGAAGATGAAAAAAGAAGCAAAGATGCTACAGATACAAAAAGGGATAACAAACCTCTGTCTTATACAATGATTCGAAACTCTGAGACAATGCTACAACCATTTTCACTACATCAGCTCGATCGGCAAATGTAGTTTGCAGATTACGAATTACCTGCAGGTAAACAGAACGGCATCATAATTTGATCAGGGAACTAATTGCAAGGGTCTTATTGAAAGAGAGTACTCCTGTCAGTTAGTGCTAAAGCTTGTCAAAATAATTGCAGTGTAAATCATATAACCAAAAGAATTTGTTGATCGAACTGATGTAGCGAACTAATTTGACCAAGGAACTAATTGCAGTGTAACAACATATAACCAAAAGCCCATTTAGGGAAACCCGGACAAGACTATCTCCAAAAAACAGATTCTAGCTAGTCAAAAATGAACTTCTCATTAAGAAACAAAACAATGTTGAAGCAACACCATGATCTATTGTTAGATGAAGCTAGAAAAGGAAGCTGACAGTTAGTGCTAAAGCCTAAAAGTATAGCCCGACCCCGGTACCACCACATCATCATCTAGCACAACCTAACACAACAGGAGCTTTTGCAGACACATGAAGTCATCCATGGAAAATCTGAGAAAATATCTGTAGGATCGTATGTTTAGAGGGGACGAGGTGAATAGACTACTAAGCTCAAGAATGGAATCTTTTCCCAAATTTTATGTTCTTGGAAGATTTGAAGCTTTTCTAGCAATCTATAGAGCACCCTACACATGCATATCTAGAGTAATAGGCAGCGGAATGTAAAACATGCAAGTGAAAATGTAAAGGAGTAGGGTTGAGAGAATCATAAATACAATAGGCTCAGTGAAGATTTTTTTTCGGTGGTTCAGATAGTTGGCGCTATCTTACATCCATGTTGATGGAAGTTTCAATCCGCAAAGGATCTAGAATTACAAAGGATTCCGGTTGCGAGATTCCACAAAGGAACGGTCCACGAAGGACACTCAACCACTAAAGGTCCACTTATTAGGAGCAACCAATCTATTCCACCATGACGGTGTCCAGGCTAAGGGGCCTCTTGATGTCTACTACACAACTTATTCTTGTAGACTCGTGTTGGGCCTCCAAGCGCAGAGTTTTGTAGGACAGTAGCAATTTTCCCTCAAGTGGATGACCTAAGGTTTATCAATCCATGGGAGGCGTAGGATGAAGATGGTCTCTCTCAAACAACCCTGCAACCAAATAACAAAGAGTCTCTTGTGTCCCCAACACACCCAATACAATGGTAAATTGTATAGGTGCACTAGTTCGGCGAAGAGATGGTGATACAAGTGTAATATGGATAGTAGATATAGGTTTTTGTAATCTGAAATAATAAAAACAGCAAGGTAACTAGTAATAAAAGTGAGCACAAACGGTATTGCAATCACTACTGGAATCAGGGACTTTGCCATCTGCCAGCTCTTTGCCGTCTGCTGGCAGATGGCAAAGAGGATATTTGTCGTCTGCTTTTACAAAGCAGACGGCAAAGAACATGCTGATGGCAAAGAGGCTCTTTGCCATCTGCACTTCTTTGCCGTCTGCTAGACCAAAGTGGGGCCCACGGGGTACTGCGTTGGCTAGGTCACACGGGCCACTTCTTTGCCGTCTGTTAGCAGACGGCAAAGAGGTGAGGGGGGGCCCACAGTGTAACGGCGGGGACGGGCTAACGGTCACCGTCTTTGCCGTCTGCTGGCAGACGGCAAAGAATTCTTTGCCGTCTGTCAGCAGACTTCTTTGCCGTCTGCCAGCAGACGGCAAAGAGGGGGGCTTAATTTTCGCCCCCCGCGCCCAAACCCCCTCTCTCTCTCACATCTCTCTCTCTCTCTGTCTCTGCGCGCCGCCGCCGCCCCCTCCCCGCCGACCCCCTCCTCCCCGCCGACCCCCGCCGCCCCCCTCCTCCCCGCCGCCGCCCCCTCCCCTCCTCCACAGTGCCGCCGCCGCCCCCTTCCCTCCTCCACAGCGCCGCCGCCGCCCCCTCCCCGCCGACCCCCTCCTCCCCGCCGACCGCCGCCGCCACCCTCCTCCCCGCCGACCGCCGCCGCCCCCCTCCTCCCCAGCGCCGCCGCCTCGACCACCCTCCGGTGAGCTCCACCATTCCCCCCTTTTTTGTTTTTTTCCTGTTTTTTTTCTGTTTTTATTAGTTCATTTAGTTAGTTTATATTAGTTAGTTATTAGTTCATATTAGTTAGTTTTTATTAGGTAGAAAAAACTTAGATAGAAAAGAAGAAAAGAAAAAACCTAGAAGAAGAAAAAGAAGAAAAGAAGATGAAAAAAAGGAAAAATAAAAAAGAAAAAGAACAAAAAATAATAATAATAAGAAGAAACAGAAGAAGAGGAGGAGGAGAAGAAAAAAGAAGAAGAAGAAGAAGAAAAAAAGAGGAGAGGAGGAGAAGAAGAAGAGGAAAAAAGGAAAGGAAGAAGAAGAAGAGGAGGAGGAGGAGAAGAAAAAAGAAGAAGAGGAAGAAGAAGAAGAAAAAAGAGGAGAGGAAGAGAAGAAGAAGAGGAAAAAGGAAAGGAGGAAGAAGAAGAAGAAGAAGGAAAAAAAGGAAGAAAAGGAAGAAAAGAAAGAAGAGGAAGAAGAAGAAAAGAAAAAAAGAGAAAAAAACCCGACCCCGACACGGCACCTCGACCCCGACCCCGACCCGACAACCCGACCCCGACACCCCGACCTCGATCCCGACCTCGACACGGCACCCCGACCCCGACCCGACAACCCGACCCCGACCCGACACCCCGACCCAGACACCCCGACCCCGGCACGGCACCCCGACCCCGACCCGACACCCCGACACCGACACGGCACCCCGACCCCGACCCGACACCCCGACCCCGACACGTCACCCCGACCCCGTCACCTCGACACCCCTGACACCGCGACACCACGACACCCAGACACGACACCCCCCGACACCCCGACCCCGACCCCGACCCCGACACCCCGACACCCCTGACACCCCGACACCACGACACCCAGACACGACACCCCCCGACACCCCGACCCCGACACGACACCCCGACACCCCGACACCACGACACCCCGACACCACGCCACCCAGACACGACACCCCCGACCCCCGACACCTCTTCGGCCTCCTGTTGACCGAAAAGGTGCTCTTCGGCCTTCCAGAGGCCGATGGGGTCATATATTTGTGATGTCATACTGCAGGTCTTGGACACACGGGCCTGGTTGCCGCAAGCCCAACAGTGTCCTTGGCGTGATTTGTCGCCAGAGCTTCCCGGGGTGGGTCACGTTGCCCGGTGAGGGCCGGGTTCCAGAGCTAGGAATGACCTGGGAGCACTACTTGGCTGCCCCGGCCCCGCCGGGGCATAGGATCGGCGATGTCGAGTGCCACACGGTCGCCGACATTGTGATCCAGACGTTTTGGGTAATTTCTCCTTTGCCGTCTACGTTGTGTTTTCTTCTTTGATTGGCAACCCTAGTGATTGTACTAATCCGTGTTTTCTTGTTTGATTGCAGACCTTCTACAGGTGTGCTGAGGGACAGGAGGAGGCCGCGGCTCGGGTTATCGACAACGAGTGCAGGCGCCTACTTCAAAACTTTCGGCACGAGGCTCGGACGCAGGCTATTCGAGACTACTACGCCTCGACTGGTATTCGGAGGAAAAAAGAGAAGTGCCGCCTCAACTATCTGAGTAAGGAGAAGTACATGAAGGTAATTACCTATTCTTAAGGCCTTGTACTTAGTTCCTTGATTTGATTCGTATGCGTAGCGCTCAAATTTCTCTTGCTTAACTTAGGTGCCCCCGAGATGGTGTGCGGATAGGATGGACTGTTGGGAGGCGTTGGTGGATGAGTGGTGCACTCCCCAAGGGCGCAACGTCCACGACGGTGCAAAGGAGAAGCGTGCCCAAATGAAAGGTGTCCCACACCATCTAGGCAGCGTCAACCTACGTGGGTTCGGGGAAAACTGGGTATGTGGTTTGCTTCATGATTCATGCAAATTCATTCTTCATGCTAGCTTGAGCCCTTAACTAATACTCTGTTCCTCTCTTTTAGGCGCGGCACAACAAGGCTCCAGTGCCAGAGCTGTTTGACCTCTATGCCATGTCCAATACTGCCTCGTACAAGAAGGCCAAGGCATTCTCTGAGTCTGACCTCGATGATCCAGAGAAATTCAGCAACCGCGCCTCCCACAACAAGCTTGTGAGGTACAGAGACGAGGGGAAGGCGAGGAAAGGGCCGAAGTTTAACCCGAGCCAGCAACCTCTTGATCCAGAGCTGGTGATGATATCTGGTGGCGGGAGGCACCATGGCTTGTTAGCCATTGGGGATGGACTGATACGTTGTACTAGCACTCTCCCGCAGATCAAGAAGCGCCAGACCAGCTCCGATCCTGAGATAAGGCCTCGTGCACGGCCAATGGAGCTCGAATTCCAGGTTAGTTATACGGACTCAGATACCTTTCCTCCATTACATTGTGTGTGCGTCCGTCGATGATTACAATGCTAACGAGTGGTGTTGCAGGCTGCTATTGAGGCAGAGAGAGCGAAGACCCAGGCTGCTCTTGAGGAAGCAGAAGCGAGGACCCAGGCGCTTCTAGAGGAAGAGAGACGGCAGGTGGCGGCGAGGGAGAGGGAGGCGGAGGAGAGGACGGCTAAGCTATTGGAGGAGGAGAGGAACCGGAACGAGGCGGGTCAACGGGCCCTATACGAGCTCTTCGTGGTAAGTTTCTTCTGCATATTAGCCAAATCATGCACGTAATGTTCCTTTCATTACTAACTAATATGACTGACTCGAGAAAACCAAATGTGCAGAGCATGTGCGAAAAGAATGGCACGACCCCTCCGTCGATGCCAGTCATTGCTCCAGCGGGCACGGTGAGTTTCATTTGAATGGTCATTAGTTACTAGTCTTCACATTTGAGTTGCATCATGCTAACGATACACTGCAAATGATCTTTGGTGCAGCATAACTCCCGACAAGCATCGACCGATGCTTCTCCGTCTGCCACTGGCGCGACCGGTCCTTCACCTACATCTAAATGATGACGGTAAGTTTTCCCAAGTGTTTAGCTTAACAAAATGACTCAATATGCTTAGCTAGCTAAAAAATGACATAACAACATTAATTAGCTCCAAAATGACCTATTTAACCTAGGATAGCTCTAAAATGACATATACTTAGCATTTATTTCTCCAAAAATGGATTTATATGCTTAGCTAGCTCAAAAATGACATAATAACCTTAATTAGCTCTCAAATGACCCATTTAACCTAGGATAGCTCTAAAATGACCTATACTTAGCATTTATTCCTCCAAAATGACTTAATATGCTTAGCTAGCTCAAAAAGAACATAACAACCTTAATTAGCTCTCAAACGACCCATTTAACCTAGGAAAGCTCTAAAATGACTTATACTTAGCATTTTTTCCTCCAAAAATGAAAAGGGTAAACACCTTCTTCTTCTTCTTCTAGTCTTTTTCTTCTAGTCTTCTTTTCTTCTTCTTCTTCTTGTCTTCTTCTTGTCTTCTTCTTGTCTTCTTCTTCTTCTAAAATGGCATATACTTACCTAATTTAGCTCAAAAATGGCATAATTACCAAGGTAAGCACAATAATGACCTATACTTACATAATTTTCGTAGGTTAGCAAAAAAATGGCATACTTAGATAGGTTAACTCTAAAATGACACAAATAATGAATAAGATGAAAGAAAAACAAGGAAGAGGAGGAAAAGAAGGAATAGGAGGAAGAAGAAGAAGAAGAGCTCCTCTTCTTCTTCTTCATCTTCTTCATCATCATCTTCTTCTTCTTCTTCTTCTTAGCATTTATTCCTCCAAAATCACTTAATATGCTTAGCTAGCTCAAAAATGACATAACAACCTTAATTAGCTCAAAAATGACCTATTTAACCTAGGATAGCTCTAAAATGACCTAAACTTAGCATTTATTTCTCCAAAATGACTTTAATATGCTTAGCTAGCTAAAAAATGACATAACAACCTTAATTAGTTCCAAAATGACCTATTTAACCTAGGATAGCTCTAAAATGACCTATACTTAGCATTTATTCCTCCAAAAATGGATTTATATGCTTAGCTAGCTCAAAAATGATATAATAACCTTAATTAGCTCCAAAATGACCTATTTAGCTCCAAAATGACTTAATATGCTCCAAAATGACCTATTTAGCTCCAAAATGACTTAATATGACCTATTTAGCTCCTTCTTCTTCTTCTTCTTCTTCTTCTTCTTCTTCTCCTTCTCCTTCTCCTTCTCCTCCTCCTCCTTCTCCTTCTCCTTCTCCTTCTCCTTCTTCTTCTTCTGCTTCTCCTGCTTCTCCTTCTCCTTCTTCTCCTTCTTCTCCTTCTTCTCCTTCTTCTTCTTCTTGTTCTTCTTCTTCTTCTTCTTCTTCTTCTCCTTCTTCTCCTCTATTCCTTCTTCTTCTTCTTCTTCTTCTTCTTCTTCTCCTTCTTCTCCTTCTCCTTCTCCTTCTCCTTCTCCTTCTCCTTCTTCTCCTCTTCTCCTTCTTCTTCTTCTTCTTCTTCTTCTTCTCCTTCTTCTTCTTCTTCTTCTTCTCCTTCTTCTTCTCCTTCTTCTTCTTCTTCTTCTCCTCCTCTATTCCTTCTTCTTCTTCTTCTTCTTCTTCTTCTTCTTTCTTCTTCTTCTTCTTCTTCTTCTTCTTCTTCTTCTTCTCCTTCTTCTTCTTCCTCTTCTTCTTCTCCTTCTTCTCCTTCTCCTTCTTCTTCTTCTCCTTCTCCTTCTCCTTCTTCTCCTTCTTCTTCCTCTTCTTCTTCTTCTTCTTCTTCTTCTTCTTCTTCTTCTTCTTCTTCTTCCTCTTCTAGTCTTCTTCTTCTTCTTCTAATTTCTTACTCCCATTTTTGCAGGTTTGATTCACTTCATGGAAGGGCATAATGCTACTGTTTACATATTAGATGTTTGTGAAACTATGTATATATGAATTGGATGTATGATGTTTGATGACGATGGTGAAACTATGTTTGATGTTTGAAACTACGTTTGATGTATGATGTTTGATGTTTGAAACTATGTGATTCTGAATATATATATATATATATATATATATATATATATATGTGTTTGAATTTCTGTGAAAATGAATTGATATAACAAAAAACAGAAAAAACAGGGGCTATATAGCCACTTTGCCGTCTGCTGGCAGACGGCAAAGAGGCCATGTGGCAGCAGCCTGTGCAACTTGGGCTGGCCTATGTGGCCTCTTTGCCGTCTGTTGGCAGACGGCAAAGAAGGAAAGTTCTTTGCCGTCTGCTGGCAGACGGCAAAGAGCGCCGTTAGCCACCTAACGGGGATGGAACCTTTTCTGTGCCGTCCACGCTCTTTGCCGTCTGCTGGCAGACGGCAAAGAAGGAAAGTTCTTTGCCGTCTGCCAGCGGACGGCAAAGCGGCCTTTGCCGGCAGCCGTTCGGCCGGAGTGTTTGCCGTCTGCTGGCTGACGGCAAAGCCTTTGCCGTCCGCCAAGTATGCCTTTGCCGTCTGCTATAGCAGACGGCAAAGTGCCTGATTCCAGTAGTGAATGCTTGAAAATAAGGCTAGGGTTCATACTTTCGCTAGTGCAATCTCTCAACAATGCTAACATAATTGGATCATATAACAATCCCTCAACGTACGATAAAGAATCACTCCAAAGTTCCTATTAGCGGAGAATGTAAGATAGAAATTGTTTGTAGGGTACGAAACCACCTCAAAGTTATCCTTTCCGATCGATTTATTGAGCTATTCCTATAAGTGTCACGAACAGCCCTAGAGTTCGTAATAAAATAACACCATATGACACACATCAACCAACTCTAATGTCACCTAGATACTCCAATGTAACCACAAGTATCCGTGAGTTGATTATACGATATGCATCAAACAACTTCATAATCATAATATTCAATCCACACAAAGAACTTCAAGGAGCACCCTAAAGTTTCTATCAGAGAAAAGATAATGAAAACGTGCATCAACCCCTATGCATAGATTACCCCAATGTCACCTCGGGAATCCGCGAGTTGAGTGCCAAAACATACATCAAGTGAATCAATATAATACCCCATTGTCACCACGGGTATTCATATGTAAGACATACATGAAGTGTTCTCAAATCTGAATATTCAATCCGACAATAACGAAACCTCAAAGGGAAAAGATTCGATTCATCACAACAAAGATAGAGAGGGAAGAAACACCATATGATCCAACTATATTAACAAAGCTCGCGATACATCAAGATCGTGCCATATCAAGAACACGCGAGAGAGAGAGAGAGAGATCAAACACATAGCTACTAGTACATACCCTCAGCCCCGAGGGTGAACTACTCCCTCCTCGTCATGGAGACCGCCGGGATGATGAAGATGGCCTTCGGTGATGATTCCCCCCCTCCGGCAGGGTGCCGGAAAAGAGCTCCAGATGAGATCGTGGAGGTACAGAGGCTTGCGGCGGCGTAAAAACTCATCTAGGTTAACTTTCGGGGGTTTCTGAATATATATGATTTTTTGGCGTTGGAATCACGCGAAGAGGTGCCGCAGGGGGCCCACGAGGCACCAGGGTGCACCTGGGGGGGCAGGCACGCCCAGGTGGCTCGTGGGGCCCCTGTGGCTCTTTTGCTGCTTCCCCGAAACTTCCTGGGTCCGTTTCCTTCCAAAAAAATCGTCAAAAAGTTTCGCTGCATTTGGACTTCATTTGATATGGATTTTCTGGAAAACCAAAAACAAGCAGAAAACAGCAACTGGCACTGGGCACTAGGTCAATATGTTAGTCCATAAAAATCATATAAAAGTCATATAAAAGTCATATAAAAGTGCACCAAAATCATACAAAACTATAATAAACATGGCATGAATACTTCATAAATTATAGATACGTTGGAGACGTATCAGCATCCCCAAGCTTAATTCCTGCTCGTCCTCGAGTAGGTAAATGATAAAAGAAATAATTTATGAAGTGTGAATGCTAGCATAGTGCATAAGTTTGATCAATGATAATTGCAATCACTTTTTGTAGCATCATTATATATCATAAACAGTAGCTCATCTCATAAAACTTCTCATGATCAAGTAGCAAGCTATTCACATGTTAAAGTATAAACCATAAACTTTCTTGAAAACTAACAAACTATGTTCTCAGTCATCAAACAATTGCAATTCATCTTATTTTCAGGAAGGGTCTATGTAAGAGCTTTGATCTAGCAAATTCCACATACTCAACTATCATTTAGTCTTCCATGATTGCTGACACTCAAAGCATATTTTTAGAACAAACCGTTTCAGTCAAACACATAGGAAGATAGGGGCTTAATGTTTCGCCTCCCAACTTATTTATCTCAGGGATAATGTCAATAATAATAACTCATGATCACCTATATTCAACTGGATATATGTGCCTGGATCATTCCCTACCATATGATGCTTGCCAACTAGAGAATAATTGACGTTGAAACGAGAAGAAATAATATTGACTCTTGCATAAAAGTAAATACATAAAAGTAAAATGCATAAAAGTAAAAGATAGGCCCTTCGCTGAGGGAAGCAGAGGTTGTCATGCGCTTTTTATTTTTGGATGTCAAGCCCTTAATGCAAAGGAACGTCACGTTATATTGCCCCTTGTGATAGCAACCTTTATTATGCAGTCCGTCGCTTTTATTTCTTTACCATCACAAGTTCGTACAACGCTTATTTTCCCTTACAATAAAAGATCATACATATTTTAGGAGCAATTTTTATTGCTTTTTGCACTGATGACAACTTACTTGAAGGATCTTATTCAATCCATAGGTAGATATGGTGGACACTCATGGCAAGAAACTGGGTTTAAGGGTTTTTGGATGCACAAGTAGTATCTCTACTTAGTACGAATTTTTGGCTAGCAAAAGATCCTAAGCAAGCACCACATGTTAGAGGATCCATGACAATATAACTTCTATGTGAATATAAACAAACATAACTCATTACGTTGTCTTCCTTGTCCAACGTCAACTACTTGATCAAGCTTGAAAATAATTAATGGGGGCTCACAATCATAGAAGATGTCCAAGATAGTATATTTATATGTGAAATTTCTCTTCCTTCAAAATTCTTTCATGAATTGTTCAAGTGACCAATGCTATGTTTGTTAACTTTTAATAAATTTTACCACTTATACTTGTATGTGAAGTCACTACTCCCCACGGGACAAGCATATGAAGCATATAAATTTCAACTTTATGATATTCAATTCATTTCAACAATTTACTCATAGGATATAAATGAAGAACAAGAGTAAATGACAAACTACTCCAAAAAGATATAAGTGAAGACCAAATGAGTAGTTAAGTAAATAGGTAGCTATGTGAGGACTCTCTCTCATTTAAAATTTTCAGATCTTAAGTATTTTATTCAAACAGCAAAGAAAACAAAATAAAATGACATTCCAAGGATAGCACATATCATGTGAAGAAGCAAAAAACTTAGGCTCAACCAAAATTGACCGATAGTTGTTGAAGAAGAAAAGTGGGATGCCTACAGGGGCATTCCCAAGCTTGGATGCTTGAGACTTCTTGGAATAATAACTTGGGATTCCTTGGGCATCCCCAAGCTTGAGATCTTGTGTCTCCTTAATTCCTCTCATATCACGGTTTCCCTAAATCTTAAATACTTCATCCACACAAAACTCAACTAGAACTCGTGAGATAAGTTAGTATAAATCAACTCAAAACCTTAACATTCTCTACTGTAGCAAATTACTAAAATTATAATTAAACATTGCATACTAAATGCCTCTGCATATTTAATACTCCTATCCACAAATAGAAACATTAAACAAACAACATATGCAAACAATGCAACTATAACCGAAATCTGCCAAAACAGAACAGTCTGTAAAAGGGGAATAAGAATCCATACTTCCCTAATCCAAAACTTCTGAAAAATTACCACGTGATAGAGAACTCATGCATGCTTGCTGTGTAAAAATTTCAGATTTTTATCATGTTCTAACTATTCAGGAATATTCTGGACATAACAGAAAACTTTCTGTTTTCAAACAGCAACACATAAACTTGCAAACTGAGCATGGTAAAGGCTATAATTGGCATTTTATTGAACTAAAAGATACAAAACATGATTATTGATAACATCAAGCAAATCTCAACAAAATAAAATGACGCTCCAAGCAAAACTCATATTATGTGACGAATAAAAATATAGCTCCGAGTGAGGTTACCGATAGTGTTGAAGACGAAAGAGGGGATGCCTTCCGGGGCATCCCCAAGCTTAGACGCTTGAGTATTCCTTGAATTTTATCTTGGGGTGCCTTGGGCATCCCCAAGCTTAGGGTATTGCCACTCCTTATTCTCCTCATATCGATATCTCACCCAAAACTTGAAAACTTCAATCACACAAAACTTAACGGAACTTCGTGAGATAGGTTAGTATGATAAAAATAAATCATCCACTTAGGTACTGTCAAGACAAGATTCATAATTGTTCTCATATAATGCCTACTGTATTCTATCATTTCCACAATTTATATTACTCAATATAAGCTATGGAAACACTAAAACAAGCAAACTATGAATCGAAAACAGAATCTGTCAAAAACAGGACAGCGTGTTGTAAGAGATTTAAAAACCATACTTATGTAGCTCCAAAAATTCTGAAAAATTAGGAAAACGTAAACAATTTGTAACCAAATACTGTGTAAAAATTTCAGAATTTTTTCACGCTCCAGTACAGAATAGAAATTCCAGCACTGGATGCAAAAGTTTCTGTTTTTGCACAGAATCAAATCAACAGGCATCCACACTATCCCAAAGGCTTTACTTGGCACATTATTGAAAGAAAACATGATTACTATAGTAGCTTAATCATGTGGACACACAAAAACAGTAGGTATAAGTATTGGGTTGTCTCCCAACAAGCGCTTTTCTTTAATGCCTTTTAGCTAGGCATGATGATTTTAATGATGCTCACATAAAAAGTGAAGAATTGAAACATAACGGGAGCATCATGAATCATATGTTCCTCTCTCATAATAATTTTCAGTAGCATCATGAATGGATTCATCAATATAGCTATCATATAAAGCATTATTTTCATGATCCACAAGCATAGAATTTTTATTACTCTCCACACAAGCAATTTTCTTCTCATTCATAATAGTGGGAGTATAGTATGAAACTCGAATACTATAAATTGTTTCCACATTAAAAGAGTTATGTTCAGTAAAAGGATTATAACAAGTATTATAATAATAATCATCACTATTTTTCATAACATAAGTATCATCACAATAATCATCATAGATAGGAGGCATGAAATCATCATAACAAATTTGATCATTCATAGTAGGGGGACTAAAAAGATCATCTTCATTAAGTATAGCATCTCCAAGCTTGGGACAAACATCAATTGCAGCAAATAAATTCTCAAACATGTCATTCTCATCAAACATAGCATCCCCAAGCTTGTGGCTTTGCATATCATAAGCATAATCATTTTCATCATTAATAGTATGAATAGCACCAATAGTATAACAATTATCATCATAATTTTCCAAGTTGGTGCCATAAAGATTTTCAAGATCATAAGAAGTATCATTATCTTCCCAATCATAATCATCATAATGAGTAATAGGCATAATAAAATCATCCTCAATAGTTCCTTCGGACATTGTACCATAAGACAAAGAAGCAATATCATCATCAAGTATATCATCTTCCACAATTATTTTTGATTCACTCTCATGAGGCACAACAATAATAGGGGCAACATTATTTGGGAGGGATATTTTTTTACCTCTACTCTTTCTTCTTTTCTTCTTCTTCACCACATCATGTGTGGGTTTAATCAATTTTTCTGAGCTTCTTATTGATGATATTAGTTGAATAGGAAGCTCCTCCTCGTCACCTATTTCATCATGAGAGACAATAGGAGGGAAATTGGAAATCTTTACCCTTTCATTAGTGTTCCTTTTATATTCTATTGGTTTTCCCATCTTTCTGTAGTTGGCAATATAAGCATTCTCATTGCATTTTACCACACAAAACATATAGATTTCCTCTAGATTAGTTTCAATGTTGTCTGTGAGAATGAATACTTCAAACCAACTATTTTTATGTGTCAATTCCTCACACCCCAAAAATAGATAAAGCTCATTATATAGTTCAAGGGCGATCAAGTCATTACATAATTAGCCATGATTCGATCATGAAAAAGTATGCATTGAAAATTAAGGTGACCAACTTTATTGCAAAGTTCACAAGTAATGGGATGAAGAGAGCATAATTTTGTAGCAAATTCATCTATCACTTTGAGCAAAAAATTGGTTCTATCATGTTTATGCTTCTTACAAAATCTATCATCCCTATAAGGCATGTCTTCACAAACTTTATGCACTCCACAAAAATTGACATGCTTATAAGAAACATTTTTGTCATGACTAGTGCAATCATCATTAGTATTTTGGATATTCATAGAATTCATACTAACAACATTGCAATCATGCTCATCATTCAAAGATTTTATGCCAAACATTTTATTGAATTCTTCTTCTATCAATTGAGCACAATTTTCCGCTCCATCATTTTCAAGAAAGACATGATAAAGACGAATAATATGAGGCAACCTCAATTCTTTTATAAACCAAACTAGTGATAAAACAAGAAACTAAAAGATTCGATTGCAAGATCTAAAGATATACCTTCAAGCACTCACCTCCCCGGCAACGGTGCCAGAAAAGAGCTTGATGTCTACTACACAACTTATTCTTGTAGACTCGTGTTGGGCCTCCAAGCACAGAGTTTTGTAGGACAGTAGCAATTTTCCCTCAAGTGGATGACCTAAGGTTTATCAATCTATGGGAGGCGTAGGATGAAGATGGTCTCTCTCAAACAACCCTGCAACCAAATAACAAAGAGTCTCTTGTGTCCCGAACACACCCAATACAATGGTAAATTGTATAGGTGCACTAGTTCAGCGAAGAGATGGTGATACAAGTGTAATATGGATAGTAGATATAGGTTTTCGTAATATGAAATAATAAAAACAGCAAGGTAACTAGTAATAAAAGTGAGCACAAACGGTATTGCAATGCTTGAAAATAAGGCCTAGGGTTCATACTTTCGCTAGTGCAATCTCTCAACAATGCTAACATAATTGGATCATATAACAATCCCTCAACGTGCGATAAAGAATCACTCCAAAGTTCCTATGAGTGGAGAACGTAAGATAGAAATTGTTTGTAGGGTACGAAACCACCTCAAAGTTATCCTTTCTGATCGATCTATTGAGCTATTCCTATAAGTGTCACGAACAGCCCTAGAGTTCGTACTAAAATAACACCATATGACACACATCAACCAACTCTAATGTCACCTAGATACTCCAATGTCACCACAAGTATCCGTGAGTTGATTATACGATATGCATCAAACAACTTCATAATCATAATATTCAATCCACACAAAGAACTTAAAGGAGCACCCCAAAGTTTTTATCAGGGAAAAGATAATGAAAACGTGCATCAACCCCTATGCATAGATTACCCCAATGTCACCTCGGGAATCCGCGAGTTGAGTGCCAAAACATACATCAAGTGAATCGATATAATACCCCATTGTCACCACGGGTATTCATATGCAAGACATACATCAAGTGTTCTCAAATGTGAATATTCAATCCGACAATAACGAAACCTCAAAGGGAAAAGATTCGATTCATCACAACAAAGATAGAGAGGGAAGAAACACCATATGATCCAACTATATTAACAAAGCTCGCGATACATCAAGATCGTGCCATATCAAGAACACGAGAGAGAGAGAGATAAAACACATAGCTACTAGTACATACCCTCAGCCCCGAGGGTGAACTACTCCCTCCTCGTCATGGAGACCGCCGGGATGATGAAGATGGCCTCCGGTGATGAGTCCCCCCTCCGGCAGGGTGCCGGAAAAGGGCTCCAGATGAGATCATAGAGGTACAGAGGCTTGCGGCGGCGTAAAAACTCATCTAGGTTAACTTTGGGGGGTTTCTGAATATATATGATTTTTTGGCGTTGGAATCACGCGAAGAGGTGCCACAGGGGGCCCACGAGGCACCAGGGCGTGCCTGGGGGGGGGGGGACAGGCGCGCCCAGGTGGCTCGTGGGGCCCTTGTGGCTCTTCTGCTGCTTCCTCGAAGCTTCCTGGGTCCGTTTCCTTCCAGAAAAAATCGTCAAAAAGTTTCGCTGCATTTGGACTTCATTTGATATGGATTTTCTGGAAAACCAAAAACAAGCAGAAAACAGCAACTGGCACTGAGCACTAGGTCAATATGTTAGTCCATAAAAATCATATAAAAGTGCACCAAAATCATACAAAACTATAATAAACAAGGCATGAATACTTCATAAATTATAGATACGTTGGAGACGTATCACCTCTCAAGACGTCGGCTGCCGGCCTAGTGGGCCGGGCTAATGACCCCTTTGTCCGTTCCGTCCTGGGCCACTTTGGGCAGCCCATGGCAGTATACACGATGACTCCGGATCCGATCTCGTGTTGCCGCCACCTTGGCTTGCATGCCAAGATGGTCTTCAGGCCTCTCGCTGGGCCCCGGGCTGCCTCCTGGTGCCGGACGTTGTGTAGTCCTCTTGGGCCCTGAGGTTGGCCTACCGCCGAGCTTCCTAGGCGATGGGCTGCCTGCTACTTGTGAGTTGCGTTGGGATTTTCCCAGAAGAGGAGAGGAGATGTGTGACACCCTGGTTTTTGGCAACCTTTTCTTTTCAAAATTTGCCCGGCTTTATTTGCAAATTGGATGGCTTTTGAATTTTTCAGTTGACTTTGGACTTGGGAAACCTTTAAATTTCTCTTTAAGTGATCCAAAGCCCTCAATATCTTGTCACACACCTTCTGGATCAAATTCCAATTTTCATTCCTTTCAAAATCACCTATTTTCTTCTTTGGGAAAATCTGTCCTCACTATGGGTTGTGAAATAACCTATAGTTCTGATGATCAGAAAAATCCCAAATTAATACCACACCTTCTTGTCATCATCCACTCCCTCAATCTCCAAAAACATCTCATGGTCCAGTATAAAATTTTGTCCAGAATATTCTATTTATCTTCTGGACAGCAATGACCCTTTGTGAAGCAACCTATATTCCTAGGCCTTAGAAAATTCCCAAATAATTCCCTAAGGTACTAGGGGACATATCTTGCCACAATATCCAAAAACATCTCCCTGTCCAGTATAAATTTCCAGCAAAAATATTCTGCCAAGTTTCTGCTCATTTCAAACCTTCGTGAAGGAAGTACTAGCTAAAGGTATCCATTTGAGCTGAAATTTTTATGACATCTTGGCATTACGAAATAACCCCCACACACCAAATTTCAGCTCCAGAAGATCACCCATGTGAGTGCAACAACCTCACCAAGTTTCTGGACTAGTAAAGCATTTGTACATGAACCATGTTCAAATCTTGGCCAAAGTTTCTCAAATTTTGCTAGCTTGTAGTCCTTCCAACATAGATCACTCCAGACAACTGCATTGGTTTCATCTCCAGCTCATCTTCCCTCCAGATCTCTCCTAAGTTACTGACAGCAAACTGTAGTCGATGCTACACTTCGGGTCAGTGAGTTCCTGGAAGAGCTAGTGCCACGAGAGGGTTCCAGTGTGCAACGTTGGCACACCAGACACGGCCTGGCAGGCTAGCTCGCGCCGTGTGGGCATGTGCACGTGGTGACCACGTGGCCAGCCCTGCCAAAACCGCGCTCTGGGCGCCGGCAGGCACGTGTCACGTCGGAGCGCGACGACCGCGTCGTCGTACGTTGTCTCCGCGCGCCGATGAGCTCCCCTCCGTCCACCTGGCCGCCCTAGACCCTTCCCCCTCACCGGAATCGTCCTCGTCGGATACGGCCACCGTGCGCCACGGGCGGCACAGTAGCTGTACGGGAGGTGAGGTGGCTGGAGGCTTCCCGGCGACCCGTCTCTTCGTGCATTTACTCCCTCTGCCTCCTCCATCGCGTCGCCCGTGCCGCCCAGCCAGCTAGCCGTCCTCGCTCCGGCGACTTGGCCGCGGCGCTGCCCGAACCCAGAAGCTCCGCCCCCGCCTATAAAAGGCCAGTCCGGCCTCTCCCAGCTCCTCACCCCACTCCCTCCACCTCCTATCGATCACCAGGGCACCGAGCCAAGGCTGAGAGGCCCTCTGGCCTCACAGCTCACCGGCATTCCACCGCCAAGCTAACTCCACCACCCGCCTGATTCACTCCACCCCAGCCCTGCCCGATTGCATACCCGAGCTCAGTGCACTCCCACGACCTCCCCTGACCTCTTGCCTAGCCAAAACTCTGCCGGATTCGCCATCGCCGATGACCCCCAAAACCAGACGCCGCCGGAGAGGAAGGGGACGACGCCGTCAAGCCGTCTCCGGAGACGCTGCTGGTACGAGGAGGACCGCCGTCGTGCGCTCGTTCCATCCCTACAGTTCCCCGAGCTTGCCGCCGTCGCTATCGCCGGTGATCGCCGTCGGTGAGCCGCCCGTCTCTGTTCTTCTCTCCCTCCTTCTATTTAAATCCAACCCGACCCCACCTGTCAGTGACCCCGCCGCGCGCCGAAGCGGTACGTAAGTGGAGACGCCCTGGCGTTTTACGCCTTCGACGTGGCCTCCCAAAGATTTTATAATTTCTGTTTAATTTCAACTTTGACCAGTAACTTTGACTGTCCATTACTTTTTATCCACAAGTCCAAATCAATTGATTCTTTTTTGCATTGGCTTTGTTTTGAGCCCCTCTATTTTCTGGTAAATTTTGGTATTTTTCTCACATGTACAGAATTTCTAGTTAACAGAAATGTATTATGTGACATTTTCTTTTGCTGTTTTAAAATATTTTTCAGAGGGAAATCATTTTGATTTTGAGGACCAGGAGTTTGTGGACAACCCAACTAAGCAAGGCAAGCCACATCATCCATTACATGAAGCACTTCAATAGTATTGGTTTATTGTTGAATTATTTGCATTATTTTAATATGTGATAATTCATAGCAAATGATATTGTTACATAACTATTGCCATATTAATTTATTCATGCTAAACAACTTTGCCTGTCATGTGATTACTAAAACTAAGCCTAATGGTTGATCAAGTGCCACTGACCCGGACTTATCCGTGCAGCCACATCTGCCGAAATGGGACGGCCTTGACTTGGTCTGACCGCGTGCTCTTTCATCGGTACCACCAAAGAGGGAAGGTTATGCATGCGTGCTACCCTGATCAGGTAGACGATGATGACCTTGTGAGCCAGTTGAGTTATTTGCCTGCGTCCCCGTTTGGGATAGTTTAGTTGGCCACGACGGTGGCAGGTGTCAAGAGTGACACAGAGGCCACCCAGGGCATGACTCCGGGGGAGGATGATTGTCGGTGGTACGATGGAGGGGTCATGGCTTAGGCAAGTTTCGTTGGAGCAGCACCGGTCCACCCGAAAGGGAAGTGTACCAAGGTACGGGACAAGGAGCTCCATGATGTGGGAAAAGTGCGCAACCTCTGCAGAGTGTAAGAATCTATTCGAATAGCCGCGTCCACGGTATTGGACACAGTCCGCACTAGGTCACACTGAGTGGTCAACCGTAATAATAATAATGATGGAAGAACTTGTCTCATGCTCGGAAGTGCTCAGTGGATCACGAGTAATCCGAGGGTTGTGGTACAACCCAGAAGAGAGTAAGTTGATATTCGGTAACAGTAAGTAAGCAACTTAAGCATTTAACATGTTCATTGCCATGCTGTTGTTTGCTGCATTATTGTGGTTGCTGTGAGCTTGCGAGTACATTCCAAGTACTCACCTGGCGTATCATGCCAGATGTAGGAGAAGCCGGTGACGGAGGTCCCGAGGGTTCGTGCTACGCTAACTAGGCCGTGTTCCACCAGTGTCCCTATGGAATGGAGAGTTTCACTCGTTGTTCCGCTACGCCGTAGAATCACCCAGTAGTACCGAGGCCTTGCTATGTTCCATAAATAATGTAGATATTGTCATAGCATGTGTAGTGCTTCTGGCCTCGCTACCCAATGTAATTCCCGAGCTTGTACTTGTATAATATTAATAAAGATCAGTTCTGTTCTGTTCCAAGTTGTTGTGTGTTTCCAGAAGACATGATCTCTGGGTTGGAAACACTGGGTAAACCGGTCCTCTGAGCCGGGGTGCCACAACGCTTGGTATCAGAGCCGCGCTGACTGTAGGACACCTTAGTTAACCCCGCGCTAGAACCTCGATTAGCTTAGAGTCTTGGTATGTGCTTTGCTGCATGGCATGCATATGGTTTATTATTGTGCTAACCGTTGGCCTTGTGAGTGTAGATGGCACCAGTTCTGTACCACTACAACCATGAGCCGGCACCGTTCACTTTTCCAGTACTGCTCCGTAGCGTCTGGCTTCGGCTGTACCCCAACGGCGAAGACCCAGTGTACCAGGTGTTCCGAGAGAAGCTTGCTGGTTCAGTGTACGAGTATCACGCGGAGGCCTTTCTTACTGTGAGTTCGGATATTGGCAGCTACTCCCGCTCTTCCAAGGGCGGAACTGCTTCTACTCCGGAGCTGGCGATCCAGTTTGCTGCGATGGAGGCTCTCACTGACTTGCGCTTCCACGAGGTCAAGATGCAGACACATCCAGGTTTCTTTCACTACCCCACCCTGTCGCCTACGACAGGGCGAGTCCTTTTCGCACCTGTTGACCCGGCGAGTGATCGTGCTACTGGTGTTTTATCTCGTTATCTGAACGCCAGCTACCGTATGATCACCTCACTGGCTGAGGAGCTGATTCATGCCCGAGAGGCACTTGCAGCTGTTGTGGCGGCACAGTCTCCTCTTCCTCCTGCGTTTTCACCTGTGTATACTCCACCCGTTCCACCTTCACTAGCACCTGAGACTCCTTCTAGCTCGTTCGGGCCGCCAGGCTTTTCGTCTGGTAGCCGACGTGAGACCCCGGTAGAGTGGGCCTCACTCCTAGCTACTCCAGCTGCTCCGATGCTGCGGCGTCGTGCTTCTTCTCCTTCAGAGGGAGAACCTTCCCGTCAGCGTCACAGTGTTTCCTTTGATCCGGAGGCCGAGATTCACATCATCAGTTCCGATTCTGAGACAGGATCAGACGACGAGGAGTCTTCAGTCTGCCAGTGCCCGTGCCACCCGTGCTATTAGAGTGGAGGCTTGAGTTTCAGTGCATGCATCGTAGCATCTCTGCATGTGTCAACTGCCGTATGAGCAGTTCTAGTCATGATAACCCCCCCTACTGGCTTGTCATGTATGATGTTGGGTTGCCTTGTATAATTATGTTGTTCGCTTTATTCTCCCTTTTATTTGGTTTCTTTTCCTGGTGTCATACTATTGTATTTCCCTTATGGATGTTGCTCATCGATTCGGTATTTTGCAATGGGAACAAATATAGGATGAAGAGGTGTAGTAATCAAGGCGGCGATGGAACTCCCGTTCGTCGATCCGCCAGACAGGCAGGACAATCACCAGAAGATTTGCTACCTCCACCGTCACAATCACCGACCACTAATCAAATCATGAGAATGTTTGAAGAGAAAAGAAATCAAGACCTCATGGAATTTCTGAAAAGTATGCAGACTATGGTGGGTCAGAATCACAATAATGGGACACACTCTAAATTGTCTGATTTTCAGCGTACCAAGCCACCCAGTTTTGGTCAAGCTGTAGATCCTATGGAAGCTGATGACTGGCTGAGGACCATGGAAAACAAGCTGGACATAGCCCGCTGTGATGAGTCAGACAAGGGTCCTTTTGTTACTCACTACCTGGAAGGACCGGCCGCTATATGGTGGGACAATACAAAAATTATGTGGCCTCTTGGGGAAGATATTTCCTGGGAGAAATTCAAGGAGGTATTCCGCAAGTATCATATCCCTACCGGCATAATGAAGGTGAAACAGAGAGAATTTCTTGCTCTTACTCAAGGGAACATGTCAGTGGGTGAGTATCTGAACAAGTTTAATAATCTGGCACGGTACTCCACTCACGACGTGTCCACAGAAGAAAGAAAGATAGACCGATTCTTAGGAGGACTTAGTCATACCCTCCGTTGTCAGCTTTATATGCTGGATTTTCCTGACTT
Organism: Elymus sibiricus; assembly: GCA_039707655.1. NCBI lineage: Eukaryota > Viridiplantae > Streptophyta > Magnoliopsida > Poales > Poaceae > Elymus > Elymus sibiricus. Next base: position 299,887,280 of record CM077672.1, on the reverse strand, counting down.
CCAGACTTTGGTGAACAAGGCTTTCATAGCTGAACGAGAGCATAAGTCAGGATATGACGATCGCAAGCGGAAGTTTGAACCCAAGAAGGATAACCGTGAGCAGTTTGTGCAGAAGCCACGAATCTGGCAACCAGGTCCGTCTGAGTACAAGCCTGCCTGGAGCAACGGCAACAACATCAATAAGCTAGGCAGCCAGGACAAGACCTTTGCCAAACAGCCAGTGCTGGAGGACTGCCGCCGCAACAACACTTGCTTTACTTGTGGTCAGGGCGGGCATTACTCCAGGCAGTGCCCCACAAGAAATGGGAAGCCACCGTCCGACTACAAGCCACAAGTCAACAATGTGGGACGCCGCCCCAATCAGAACTTCTATCGCGGCCAAGTCCATCATATCTCCGCTAAGGAAGCCCGCGAAGCACTAGACGTGGTCCTTGGTATGTTTTCTGTTAATGACATACCCACAATAATTTTATTTGATTCTGGGGCTTCTCATTCGTTTATTTCGCGGAGTTTTGCCACCATACACAAACTTTCTCCTTCTCTTTTGGACAAAATCTTGGTGGTACAATCCCCTGGCTCCATGCTCAGAACAAATGTTATATATAAGGATCTGGAAATCTTGATACATGGAGTTAAGTTTCCAGCTACTCTTGTCGCCATTGAATCCCCTGGATTGGATATAATACTGGGGATGGATTGGTTGACACCACATCAGGTTTGTATCAACTGTGCCACCAGGACGGTGACATTGGTTAACCCGGCAGGTCAAACAGTACAATTTACTGCTAGCAGAATGATGTCAAAGAAGGGAATGGCATTCAAAGCCACTGCTACAGATATAAATCTGATTCCAGTAGTCAGTGAATTTCCGGACGTATTTCCGGAAGAACTACAAGGAATGCCACCCGATCGGTAACTAGAATTTGCTATTGATGTTATCCCCGGAACCGCTCCAATTTATAAGAAGTACTACCGCATGCCCTCCCCAGAGCTGGTGGAATTAAAGAAACAGCTGGATGAATTACTACAAAAAGGGTACATTCGTCCAAGCACCTCACCATGGGGATCACCTGTGCTGTTTGTTAAGAAGAAGGATGGCAGCCTACGGATGTGCGTGGACTACCGCCAATTGAATGAGGTCACCATTAAAAATAAATATCCGCTTCCCCGCATTGATGATCTGTTCGACCAGTTAAACGGGGCCCGGGTATTTTCCAAGATTGATCTTCGAATAGGGTATCATCAGCTAAAAATCAGGAAAGAGGATATCCCCAAGACAGCTTTCACTACCCGATATGGCTTGTATGAATTTACAGTCATGTCATTCGGACTGACAAATGCTCCAGCCTACTTCATGAGCATGATGAACAAGGTCTTCATGGACTTCGTGGACAAGTTTGTGGTAGTATTCATCGATGATATTCTTATCTATTCCAAGGATGAAGAAGAACACACGCAACACCTCTGTGCTATCCTGGAAAGACTAAGGACCCATCGCTTGTATGCCAAGTTCAGTAAGTGTGAATTTTGGCTAAGAGAGGTGGGATTTCTGGGACATGTTCTGTCAGAACAGGGTGTGGCCGTCGACCCCAGCAAAGTGACTGATGTATTAAACTGGAAGACACCAGCCACGGTAACTGAAGTCCGCAGCTTTCTGGGATTGGCAGGCTACTACCGTCATTTCATTGAAGGCTTCTCAAAAATAGCCAAGCCCTTGACAGAACTGTTGAAAAAAAATCCCAAATTTGCTTGGACGGAAGAATGTGATAGCAGTTTCATGGAGTTAAAGACGAGGCTAACTACGCCCCCTGTCTTAGTTCTTCCAGACATCCACAAGAGCTTTGATATATATTGCGATGCTTGCAGGCATGGAATCGGCTGCGTTCTAATGCAAGAAGGAAGGGTTGTAGCATATGCATCCAGACAGCTACGACCCCATGAAGAGAACTATCCCACTCATGATTTGGAATTGGCAGTCGTGGTTCATGCATTAAAGATTTGGAGGCATTATCTCATTGGGCAGTGATGTGAAATATACACAGACCACAAGAGTCTCAAGTATATTTTCACCCAACCCGACCTTAATCTCAGACAGAGAAGATGGCTTGAACTGGTCAAGGACTATGACATTGGAATTAATTATCATCCGGGAAAAGCCAATGTGGTCGCCGATGCTCTCAGCAGAAAACAAGGCACCATGAATGCAATAACTGAGGGTATCCATCCAAGGCTACAAGAAGAGTTTGCCAAGCTTAATATGGTGCTATGCGGCCCAATTAGCCCGGATACATTGGAAATTACTCCAACACTTATGGAAGAAATTAAGGCAGCTCAGAAATCAGATAAAAGTGTACAGGAGATCAAGGAGAACATTCAGCAAGGGAAGACCAAGTCCTTCCGTGTTGATGACCAGGGCACCTTATGGTTTGAGAACCGAATATGTGTGCCTGATCAAGAAAACTTGAGACAACAAATACTTAGGGAGGCACATGAATCCGCATACTCTATTCATCCGGGAGGAACAAAAATGTACCAGGACTTAAAGGAAACCTTTTGGTGGCCAGGAATGCGAAGGGACATTGCGTACTATGTCGCCTGTTGTGATGTCTGCAACAGAGTCAAGGCTGAACACCAGAAACCCGCTGGACTACTGCAACCTTTACAGGTTCCCCAGTGGAAATGGGATGACATATGCATGGACTTCATTGTTGGACTACCCAAGTCAACAAGAGGTCATGATGCTATCTGGGTCATCGTGGATGTACTTACTAAAGTGGCTCACTTTATTCCAGTGAAGACCACTTTCAAAGCCGATCAGCTTGCATAGCTCTACATGTCCCGGATTGTTAGTCTTCATGGAGTACCCAAGTCTATCACATCAGATAGAGGATCCTTGTTCACTTCAGCATTCTGGCTGCGATTGCACCAAGCCCTGGGAACCGTGCTAAATCATAGCACGGCATATCATCCACAGACGGATGGACAGACCGAACGAGTAAACCAGATATTGGAAGATATGCTTCGGTCTTGTGCACTCACCTATGGACCCAAATGGGAGGATAATCTACCCTACGCGGAATTCTCCTACAATAACAGTTATCAGTCGAGTCTCAGAATGTCACCATTCGAAGCCCTGTATGGACGGAAATGTCGCACTCCTTTAAATTGGTCCCAGACAGGAGACAGCCGTATCTTTGGCACGGATTTGATGCTCGAGGCTGAGAAACAAGTTAAGGATATTCAGGAACGTCTTTGAGCAGCCAAGTCCCGTCAAAAGAGTTACTATGACCCTAAGCATCGAGAAGTAACTTTCGAGCCTGGAGAATATGCTTATCTCCGAGTCACCCCCATGAAAGGAATAAAAAGGTTTTAGACCCGAGGAAAGCTTGCACCAAGATATATCGGTCCCTTTCCAGTAATTGCTAGAAGAGGCAGAGTGGCATATCAGCTAGAGTTACCACCAGAGTTGTCTGACATTCACGATGTCTTCCACATATCACAGTTGAGAAAGTGCATTGCACCTCCGATCAAGCAGGCAGATATGAGTGAGCTAGAACTGACCAAGGATTTGACCTACGAGGAAAAGCCTATCAGAATCTTGCACGAAATGGAAAGAACTACCAGGAGTAAGATAATCAAATTTTACAAAGTGTTGTGGGATCATCATACGGAGGAAGAAGCTACCTGGGAAAGAGAGGATTTTTTGAGATCAGCATATCCGCATTTGTTCCCTGAGCAACTGAATCTCGAGGACGAGATTCATCCAAAGGGGGGTAGGTTTGTGACACCCTAGTTTTTGGCAACTTTTTCTTTTCAAAATTTGCCCGGCTTTATTTGCAAATTGGATGGCTTTTGAATCTTTTCAGTTGACTTTGGACTTGGGAAACCTTTAAATTTCTCTTTAAGTGATCCAAATCCCTCAATATCTTGTCACACATCTTCTGGACCAAATTCCAATTTTCATTCCTTTCAAAATCACCCATTTTCTTCTTTGGGAAAATCTGTCCTCACTATGGGTTGTGAAGCAACCTATAGTTCTGATGATCAAAGAAATCCCAAATTAATACCACACCTTCTTGTCATCATCCACTCCCTCAATCTCGAAAAACATCTCATGGTCCAGTATAAAATTTTGTCCAGAATATTCTATTTATCTTCTGGACAGCAATGACCCTTTGTGAAGCAACCTATATTCCTAGGCCTTAGAAAATTCCCAAATAATTCCCTGAGGTACTAGGGGACATATCTTGCCACAATATCGAAAAACATCTCCCTGTCCAGTATAAATTTCCAGCAAAAATATTCTGCCAAGTTTCTGCTCATTTCAAACCTTTGTGAAGGAAGTACTAGCTAAAGGTATCCATTTGAGCTGAAATTTTTATGACATCTTGGCATTACGAAATAACCCCCACACACCAAATTTCAGCTCCAGAAGATCACCCATGTGAGTGCAACAACCTCACCAAGTTTCTGGACCAGTAAAGGATTTGTACATGAACCATGTTCAAATCTTGGCCAAAGTTTCTCAAATTTTGCCAGCTTGTAGTCCTTCCAACATAGATCACTCCAGACAACTCCATTGGTTTCATCTCCAGCTCATCTTCCCTCCAGATTTCTCCTAAGTTACTGACAGCAAACTGTAGTCGATGCTACACTTCGGCTCAGTGAGTTCCTGGAAGAGCTAGTGCCACGAGAGGGTTCCAGTGTGCAAGGTCGGCACACCAGACACGGCCTGGCAGGCTAGCTCGCGCCGCGTGTGCCTGTGCACGCGGTGACCGCGTGGCCAGCCCTGCCAAAACCGCGCTCTGGGCGCCGGCAGGCACGGGTCACGTCGGAGCGCGACGACCGCGTCGCCGTACGTTGTCTCCGCGCGCCGACGAGCTCCCCTCCGTCCACTTGGCCGCCCTAGACCCTTCCCCCTCACCGGAATCCTCCTCGCCAGATACGGCCACCGTGCGCCACGGGCGGCACAGTAGCCGTACGGGAGGTGAGGTGGCTGGAGGCTTCCCGGTGACCCGTCTCTTCGTGCATTTACTCCCTCTGCCTCCTCCATCGCGTCGCCCGCACAGCGCCAGCAAGCTAGCCGTCCTCGCTCCGGCAACGTGGCCGTGGCGCCGCCCGAATCCAGAAGCTCCACCCCCACCTATAAAAGGCCCTGCCCGGCCTCTCCCAGCTCCTCACCCCACTCCCTCCACCTCCTATCGATCACCAGGGCACCGAGCCAAGGCCGTGAGGCCCTCTGGCCTCACAGCTCGCCGGCATTCCGCCGCCAAGCCAACTCCACCACCCGCCCGATTCACTCCTCCCCAGCCCTACCCGATTGCATACCCAAGCTCAGTGCACTCCCACGACCTCCCCTGACCTCTTGCCTAGCCAAAACTCTGCCAGATTCGCCGTCGCCGACGACCCCCAAAACCAGCCGCCGCCGGAGAGGAAGGGGACGACACCGTCAGGCCGTCTCCGGAGACGCTGCTGGTACTTGGAGGACCGCCGTCGTGCGCTCATTCCATCCCCGCAGTTCCCCGAGCTCGCCGCCGTTGCTATCGCCGGTGATCGCCGTCGGTGAGCCGCCCGTCTCTGTTCCTCTCTCCCTCCTTCTGTTTAAATCCAACCCGACCCCACCTGTCAGTGACCCCGCCGCGCGCCGAAGCGGTACGTAAGTGGAGACGCCCTGGCGTTTTACGCCTTCGACGTGGCCCTCCCAGAGATTTTATAATTTCTGTTTAATTTCAACTTTGACCAGTAACTTTGACTGTCCATTACTTTTTATCCACAAGTCCAAATCAATTGATTCTTTTTGCATTGGCTTTGTCTTGAGCCCCTCTATTTTCTGGTAAATTTTGGTATTTTTCTCACATGTACAGAATTTCTAGTTAACAGAAATGTATTATGTGACATTTTCTTTTGTTGTTTTAAAATATTTTTCAGAGGGAAATCATTTTGGTTTTGAGGACCAGGAGTTTGTGGACAACCCAACTAAGCAAGGCAAGCCACATCATCCATTAGATGAAGCACTTCAATAGTATTGGTTTATTGTTGAATTATTTGCATTATTTTAATATGTGATAATTCATAGCAAATGATATTGTTACATAGCTACTGCCATATTAATTTATTCATGCTAAACAACTTTGCCTGTCATGTAATTACTAAAACTAAGCCTAATGGTTGATGAAGTGCCACCGACCCGGACTTACCCGTGCAGCCACATCTGCCGGAATGGGACGGCGTTGACTTGGTCTGACCGCGTGCTCTTTCATCGGTACCACCAAAGAGGGAAGGTTATGCGTGCGTGCTACCCTGATCAGGTAGACGACGATATTCAAGGCAATGATCATGTATATAGGCATCACGTCCGAGACAAGTAGACCGACTCCTGCCTTCATCTACTACTATTACTCCACCCATTGACCGCTATCTAGCATGCATCTAGGGTATTATGTTAATGAAAACGGAGTAACGCCTTAAGCAAGATAACATGATGTAGACAAGGTAAACCCAATCAATATGAATAAACCCCATCGTTTTACCCTTAATGGCAACAATACAAATACGTGTGTTGTCCCTATCTCTCACTGGGATATAGAGCACCGCAAGATTGAACCCATTACAAAGCACCTCTCCCGCTGAAGATAAATCAATCTAGTTGGCCAAACCAAACAGATAGATCGGAGAGAAATACAAAGCTATCAAAATCATGCATAATAAAGTTCAGAAAAGACTCAATTACTTCTCATGAATATTCAGATCATAAACCCACAATTCATCGGATGCCAACAAAGACACCGCAAAAGAAGATTACATCGAATAGAACTCCAAGAAGATCGAGGAGAACATTGTATTGAAGATCAAAGAGAGAGAAGAAGCCATCTATCTACTAGCTATGGACCCGTAGGTCTGTGGTAAACTACTCACACATCATCGAAAGGGCAGCAAGGTTGATGTAGAAGCCCTCCGTGATCGATTCCCCCTCCAGCAGGGTGTCGAAAAAGGCCTCCAGATGGGATCGCGGAAGAACAGAAGCTTGCGGCGGTGGAAAAGTTATTCGAGGTGGTTCTCCGTTGGTTTCCCAATATTTGAGAATTTATAGAAGTGGAATTAGGTGAAAAGGAGCCACGAGGGGCCCACAAGGTAACAGGGCGCGCCCACCCCCTGGGCGCGCCCTGTTGCCTTGTCACCTCCTCGTGAGTCTTATGGTCTTCCCCCGAAGCTTCTAGGGTCTCTTTTGTCCAGAAAAAATTATCAAAACGTTTCGTAGCATTTGGACTCCGTTTGGTACTGGTTTTCTGAAAAACCAAAAACAAGCAGAAAGCAGCAAATGACACTGGGCACTAGGTTAATAGGTTAGTTCCCAAAAATGATATAAAATGACATATAATTGCATATAAAACATCCAAGATTGATACTATAATAGCATGGAACAATAAAAAATTATAGATACGTTGGAGACGTATCAGCATCCCCAAGCTTAATTCTTGCTCGTCTTCAAGTAGGTAAATGATAAAAACAGAATTTTTGATGTGGAATGCTACCTAACATGTTTATCATGTAATCTCTTTTACGGTATGAATATTAAGAAACGAGTGATTCGAAGCAATAGTCTATAATTTGATATAAAGACATCAATACTTAGGCATACCAACAAACAATCATGCCTTTCAAAATAAAAATGCTAAAGAATGCTATCCCTATAAAATCATATAGCCCGTCATGCTTAGTCTTCCTAACACAAAGTATTAATCATGAACTACCCTGATGACAAGCCGAGCAACTAGATCATACTTTTTAACGCACTTCAGCTTTTTCAACTCCCACACAATACATGAGCGTGAGCCATGGATATAGCACTATGGGTGGAATAGAATGCGGTGATAGGGATCAATAAGGGGAAGTCAAAAAGGAAGATAGTCTCGCATCGACGTGGCTAATCAACAGGCTATGGAGATGCCCATCAATTGATATCAATGCGAGGAGTAGGGATTGCCAAGCAACGGATGCACTAAGAGCTATAAGTGTATGAAAGCTCAAAATGAAACTAAGTGGGTGTGCATCCAACTTGCTTGCTCATGAAGACCTCGGGCATTTGAGGAAGCCCATCATCGGAATATACAAGCCAAATTCTATAATGAAAAATTCCCACTAGTATATGAAAGTGACAACTCAGGAGACTCTCTATATGAAGAACATGGTGCCACTTGATACGTCTCCAACGTATCTATAATTTATGAAGTAGTCATGCCATGTTTATAACAATTCTATATGGTTTTGGTATGATTTGATTAGAACTAACCCAGACTGACGCTGTTTTCAGCAGAACTACCGTGGTGTTGTTTTTTGTGCAGAAATAAAAGTTCTCCAAATGCAGCGAAACTTTTTGACGATTTTTTTGGAACAAAAGAGAACCAGTAAGCTTTGTGGGAGGACCAGAAGAGCCACAAGGTGCCCACGAGGCACCAAGGCGCGCCAGGGGGGGTATGGCGCCATGGTACCTTGTGGGCCCATCTTAGCCCATCTTCGCGTGATTCCAATGCCAAAAAATCCTATAAATAGAGAAACCCCCAGAAATAACCCTAGATTTTGGACTCTGCCGCCGCAAGCCTCTGTACCTTCAAAATACCATCTGGAGACCTGTTCCGGCACCCTGCCGGAGGGGGAAATCATCACCGGAGGCCATCTTCATCATCCCGGCTGTCTCCATGATGAGGAGGGAGTAGTTCACCCTCGAGGCTAGGGGTATGTACAAGTAGCTATGTGTTTGATCTCTCTCTCGTGTTCTTGATTTGGCACGATCTTGATGTACCGTGAGCTTTGTTAATATAGTTGGATTATATGGTGTTTTTCCCCTCTCTATCTGTAGGGGAACGCGACAGAAAAAAAAAATTCGGTACGGCGAGCACGCCCAGGACCACTATGGAGACTGCATACAGGGTTTGATCTGATCATTACCGACTCGTAGCGCAGCGAAAGTAGAGTCTATGTAGATCGTCAGTGCAGATCCCCGCAGCTAGGATTTACAACCTCCCAACCGCGAGGATGTACTCCCTCGTCGGACAGCCCTTCGGGAGGCAGTCGGATAGTCCCCTGGACGATGTCACGGACAGCCCTCCGGGAGGACCCTCGAAGCTCGAACGGTAACTCGGACAGCCCTTCGGGAGGACCCTCAAACAGCCCCTCGGGCAAAAGATCGAACGTACGACCTCTCTATGGGGTTGCAAACATACAGTGTCAGCTATCCGGCAGGGCTTCGCCGTCCAGAACTAGTTCCTGCCGGAATCCAGACAGCCTTTCGGCTCTACGAAACTATTTCGTGGGAGGGAGAGAGAAAGCCAGATAATGCATGGCATGTGTATGAGAGTTAGGAGTGAGTGTGGAGAGCTCCTCTCCACCTCTATTTATAGGAAAGCCAAGGGGAAGGGTGGTACTAAAAAATACCAAAACACCCATGCCTTATGTCACACATAAAGGGCATAAAAGGATGGCATGTGGAGCTCCATGGAGGAGCTCCACTCTTGGCCGGCCTCCCTCATGCCCCCCCAAAGGGGGTTCCTTGGTCCCTATGTCCTTCTAGAAGCCTTTTGGGAAAAGCCCTAAAAGGTGGCTTTCCAAAAAAGTAACCATAAAGTGATTTTCACTATTCACGGAAACATTTTCCCGCGACCGTTAAATCCGAAAATATTTCTGTGGGTCTTAGAATAATTCCAGTACCCACTAAAATGATTTTGGACGTGTTCCGAAACAATTCCAGATTAGTGATTTTCATCTGCGAAAAGCAACCAAACCGGTTCCGGCAGCTCCAGAACATTTCCGGTTTTTATCCCAGAAAAAGCCTAGAAGTTTCCAGAACAATTCTGGCACCCTCCAAGAATTTCCAGGCGTGTGCCGAAACCAATTTGACTTAATGGTATACTCCGAAACAACTTTTCAGTTTTACCGAAACTATTCCGGTTTTCTCTCCAGAACGTTTCCGTTGTCTCCGAAACTTTTCCGGTGACTTTGTCTCAGACTCCCTGTCTAGTATTCAGCAGATAGATGACCGTTAAGCGTGTGACCCTATAGGTTCGGTGAAGTATAGACATGACCCAGAACACTTTCTGATCAATGATCAACATCGGAGCCGTGGACACCCATATTGACCCCTATACCCACACGAATAAATATTCGAGTGAACCTCCAGTTGCCGTGTGCTATTCCTGTTGCTTCGCGATATGTTACAAAACCCGAGGTGAGATTTATCTGCATCCCCATGGATCAACAACTTGTCCACTATGCCAGTTACCTCGTTACCGGTTTTGTTCTCTTTTCTCATTTCTGTGTTTCGGCATCCCTGTGATCAAATCACAATGTGTCTGGCCAGACGATGATGGATACCGTAACACCGAGAGGGCCCGAGAATATCTCTCCATCGCCGGAGGAGTAAATCCCAATCTTGAGCTATCTCGTTTCTTGTCATACTTTTCCGTGAACCCGTAAGCCGCCGTAATAGCCACCCAGTTACGGATGACGTTTAACAAACCCCAAAGTTCACGAAGCAAGTACGAAGGAACTTGATACTCTCATGGTCTAAGGAATTATGCAAACATTAACTATCTCTGTGTTATTTACCATTAACTTGTGACGAATGTATCTCATAGCATAACATCAATTCGGGTCGATTCAACACAAGTGTTCTTCTAACATTGTGCCCTCAAAATTGCCGGCATGGTCATGCCCATGATTAGGAAAACAGGATCATCATGTAATACTTGAGCTAGTCTTAGAGGCATGACTAGGAATACATTTTATTATTTATTATACCACACGTGCACAAGAGTTTCCCTCCGAGCCTCGTGGATATGGTAGACTCGAGAATCATTGCAGTTATAGCATGGAACATAAACATTCATTACAAACTTTGGAGATACAAAATAACTGTTATTACTGCCTCTAGGGCATATCTCCTACAGACTCCCACTTGCACTAGAGTCATAATCCAGTTACATTGCTTCCCTAACACCAATGGCTATCCGGTGCTGCTCATGCTTTGCTCGTGGTAGAGGCTTTGTCATCGGGTCTGACACGTTTAGATCCGTGTGAACTTTGCGTACTTTCACTAAACCTGCTTCGACTTGATGTCGAATGAGTTTATATTTGCGTTCAATATGTCTTGTCTTATGGTGCGAAGATGGCTCCCTAGCCTGAGCCACGGCGCCACTATTATCACAATAGATCTCCACCGGGTCCAGCGCGCTTGGAACCACACCAAGGTCTTCAAGAAATTGCTTGATCCAGACCGCCTCCATGGAGGCTTTTGAAGCTGCAACATATTCTGCCTCCGTCGTAGAATCCGCCACAGTCTTTTGTTTGGAACTTTTCCAATCAACTGCGCCACCGTTCAATATGAAAACATAGCCTGATTGAGATTTGAAGTCATCTGGGTCAGTCATGAAGCCTGCATCAGTGTAACCACTTACAATGAGCTCTTCATCACCTCCGTACACAAGGAGTAAATCCTTGGTCCTTCTGAGGTACTTAAGAATACTTTTGACTGCGGCCCAGTGTTCCAGTCCTGGATCACTTTGGTACCGGCTGCTAACACTTAGCGCATAGGAAACATCCGGTCTTGTACATAGCATGGCATACATAATAGAACCAACTGCCGAGGCATATGGAACATCATTCATTTGTACTCGCTCATCGAGAGTCCGAGGACACTGATTCTTGCAAAGCACTGTGCCAGGTGACATGGGGAGTAGGCCTTTCTTGGAGTTCACCATGTTGAACCTTTTCAACACCTTGTCAATGTACGTGCTTTGGCTAAGCGCTATCAGGCGTTTTGATCTATCTCTATAGATTCTGATGCCCAATACATATGCCGCTTCGCCTAAGTCTTTCATTGAAAAACTCTTCTTCAATGAGTCTTTTATTTCGCTAAGAAAATTCACGTCATTTCCAATCAACAATATGTCATCCACATACAAGATTAGAAATGCTTTTGCGCTCCCACTAAACTTCTTGTAAACACAAGATTCTTCGTCATTCCTGATGAAGCCAAACTCTTTGACTACTTCATCAAAATGAATGTTCCAGCTCCTTGATGCTTGCTTCAGACCATAAATGGCCTTCTGAAGTTTGCATACCTTTCCAACATCCTCATGAACGACAAAACCTTCAGGCTATATCATGTATACATCTTCTTTGAGATTTCCATTTAGGAAAGCCGTTTTGACGTTCATCTGGCATATTTCATAATCGAAATAAGCAGCAATTGCTAGTAATATCCGAACGGACTTAAGCATAGCTACGGGCGAGAAAGTCTCGTCGTAGTCCACTCCTGGAACTTGCGTGAACCCTTTCGCGACAAGTCTAGCTTTATGGATAGTAATGTTACCATCCGCGTCTGTCTTTCTTTTGAAAATCCATTTACAACCAATGGGATTAACGCCTTCTGGAAGTTCTACCAAGTTCCAAACTTGATTTTCGTACATGGATTCCATTTCGGATTTCATGGCTTTGTGCCATTCCCTTGAGCTGGGCCCCGCCATCGCTTCCTTGTAGTGCGCAGGTTCATCGTCTTCAAGAATGAAGATTTCGTTATGCCACTCAGGTGGCTAGATAGCCCTACCTGATCTGCGTGGTTCAGTTACAACATTGTCTGAAGTTTCCGCATCACATGCGACAACTTCCGGCTCGGTTGTAGGGATAATTTGAGGAATTACTTCCGGTTCCTTAGCCATATCAACGGTCGCCGAAGATTCACTAATCTCATTAAGTTGTACTGTCCTCCCACTTAATTCTTTAGCGAGAAATTCTTTCTCAAGAAAGTGTCCAACTCTTGCGACAAACACTTTGCCCTCGGACTGGTGGTAGAAGGAATACCATTATTGGGATAACCTACAAAGTAACATTTGTCTGATCTGGGGTCGAGTTTGCTTGGTTGTAAATGTTTTACATAAGCTTCACAACCCCAAACCTTGAGATGCGACACATTGGGTTTCTTTCCATACCATAATTCAAATGGTGTCGTCTCAACAGACTTAGACAGTGCTCTGTTTAATGTATAAGCGGCAGTGAGTAGTGCGTGACCCCAAAAAGATATCGGTAGATCTGTAAGAGACATCATCGACCTTACCATGTCTTACAGGGTTCGGTTACGTCTTTCCGACACTCCGTTTCGCTGTGGAGTTCCGGGAGGCGTAAGCTGTGAAACGATTCCACGGTCACTCAGATGTTGGCTAAACTCATGACTAAGGTATTCGCCCCCGCGATCTTACCGCAGAAAATTAATACTTTTGTTACGATGATTTTCTACCTCACTCTGAAATTCTTTGAACTTTTCAAAGGTTTCCGACTTATGCTTCATCAAGTAGATATACTTAAATCGTTAGTAAAAGTCACGAAGTAGAAATACCCACCCCTTGCGGTTGTGCTCATCGGACCACATACATCACTATGTATTATTTCCAATAATTCACCCGCCCGTTCAGGATAACCCGTGAACGGCGTCTTGGTCATTTTCCCCATCAGACAAGATTCACATGTGTCAAATGATTCAAAATCAAAGGACGGTAAAACTCCATCTTTATGGAGTCTTTGCATGCGTTTCTTTCCGATGTGGCCAAGCTGACAGTGCCACTAGTAAGTGGTGGTGCTATCAGCCTTCTTAAGGCGTTTAGCATTCACGTTAAAGACATCATTTCCACATTCAAGATTTAGTATGAAAAGGCCCCCAACAATGGGTGTAAATCCATAAAACATATCCTTACAATAAAGTGAACAACCATTGTTCTCAGACTTGTAAGAGTACCCATCGTGTACTAAACATGATTCAGAGATAATGTTTCTACACAATGCCGAAACAAAATAACAGTTACTTAGTTCTAAGGTAAATCCCGAAGGGAGACGTAGAGGCATAATGCCGACGGCTTGAGCGGCAATCCCAGCGCCGTTCCTGATGCGCATCACGACTTCATTCTTTGCCAGCTTACGCACCTTCTGAAGCCCCTGTATCGAGTTGCAAATGTGAGCAACCGATCCGGTATCAAATATCCAAGACTTAGAATTTTTGCTATCAAGCAAAACGTCAATGACATTAACCTATATAACAGTTATACCTTTTCCGGTTTTCCCGGACTTCTTATCTTCCAGATACTTTTTGCAGTTTCTCTTCCAATGTCCTGTGCCCTTGCAGTAGAAGCACTCAGTTTCATTCTTGGCTTCGCCCTTAGAGTTGCTTTGGGAGCCGGTCTTACCGGTGCCCTTGCCCTTCTTGGACTTGCCTTTCTTTTTGAAACTGGCGGTTTTATTCACAAGCAACACTTGCTTGCGATTTTTCCGCAGTCCTCCTTCCGCAGTTTTCAGCATGGCGAGCACCTCATTTGGTGTCTTCTCCATCCCACTCATGTTGTAGTTCATGACAAAACCGTCATAAGATGGGGGGAGTGAAGAAAGCAACATGTCCATCATATGGGCTGGTGGAATTGGAAATTCCAGGGTTTTAAGCCTTTCAGCGTAGCCAATCATTTTGACCATGTGTTCGCCAACTGAACTGCCCTCAGCCATCTTGCAATCCATCACGGCCTTCATGATATCAAACCGTTCAGACCGTGCGGTTTCCTTGTACAGAGCATCCAATTCCCGGATCATATCACGGGCGTTATGGAATTCAAAATGTTTTTGAAGCTCTGGACTCATGCAAGCTAGCATGAGGCACTGCACTAAGTTGTAATCATCATCCTTAGTGGCCCAGACATTTTGTTCATCTTCCGGGGCAGTTGCCGCCGGTTTAGCTGGAAGAGGAGTTTCAAGCACATACATCCTCTTAGCGCTCCTGAGGACAGTCCTCAGGTTACGGACCCAGTCCGCATAGTTGTTTCCAGTCGCAGCTAACTTCTCTTTCTCTAACATCGGGCCTAAGTTGAATGCGGTGTTGCGAGCCATTTGATCTACAACGGTAAACACAAGTTTCACTTAGACTTTGTTCATAATTAATTTGCACTAGTGAATAAACAATTTTATTCTAAAGTGCGCTGCCACTCAAATCAATATCTCTCAAAATTGATTATGAGTGATTCAAGACCCGCATTTCCATTCAGCGCCACGGTTCGAGATGAACACAAATGGCGTGAACTTCAATCGGTAGGCAAACTTGCCGATCACATCTCTATGTGATTCTTGTTCATCTTTCGATGCGAGTGTTCTGAGCTCAGGACTGTCCTGCCTGAACGTCAAGTCAACCAAGTGATCTTGTTGCGAGGTCTCAACTCACCCGCCTCACACTTCTCTAATCGTTCGCACCCATGGAGATCATGTGATGCCCCGAAGAGATAGGTGCCGTGACGGTGCTACACTTGGGAGAACACTAACTACTTGATATTTTAAGTGAGAGATCACCCTAATAAAAAGCGACTACCGCACAATCAAGAAGGGTGCATCAAGAGGGATAAACATCTCAGGCAATTCATAATAGCATGATATGGTATAGCCCTTTCTGACGGACAAGTCTTTAATTTCTTCGTCTTCGGCATTTGCGTCGGTGTTCACCTTCGCGAAGATTGCCACCACCTTGTCGATGCACTAGATAATATTGCTATCTCTATAGCTAATAAAATAAGTGCATTACTTAAGATTGACACGCAGGTCATTAAAGTGACAATCTTATGGCTCTAGCCATCATGCCAAATCATGACACGCAGGTCATGTTAATAAATTTACATCATATAGTCATCTCATACATAATCGAATTAATATGAGAGCTGCTATACCACATCACATGCACATCCTGCAAAACCAAGTTAGACGCCTCTAATCGGTTTATGCAAAATTTTATTTTACATGGCTTCTAAGGTTTTGACTTAAACCGCAGCTACCAACGTTTATCATCATGTATGATTATTCAAGTCGCTAGATTAACTTTGCGGGGTGTATGAAACACAAGACAACAAAATCTCGAGCCCCATACTGAACTTCGTCATATGCATGACCCCCGTGCAGATCATATCTGCATTGCCCTTTTGTCCGCGAAATTTCATCTTTCTCTTAACTATGGTGGAACCCAAAGAACTGATAGCACTTCGTTGATCAATCAGGATCGCGGATTGCCAGAACTTTGTGAAATTCTACCATGCCATTTCAAGATCAGAAATACGCAAATTCTAGGGAAGCAACAAGAACATTGGGTAACATATTTCATCTGCCACCCGCATAAATAATTTTTCAGCAATAGATCTCATCTACTACAAAATTATATTATGCAATACCCATACATCTCTATGTATTCTAGATCATAACCTGCATCTATGCATTGCAAGGCTCTTGATGCCACTGTAGGGGAACGCGACAGAAAACAAAAAAATTCGGTACAGCGAGCACGCCCAGGACCACTATGGAGACTGCATATAGGGTTTGATCTGATCATTACCGACTCGTAGCGCAACGGAAGTAGAGTCGATGGAGATCATCGATGCAGATCCCCGCAGCTAGGATTTACAACCTCCCAACCACGAGGATGTACTCCCTCGTCGGACAGCCCTTCGGGAGGCGGTCGGACAGTCCCCCGGACGATGTCACGGACAGCCCTTCGGGAGGACCCTCGAAGCTCGAACGGTAACTCGGACAGCCCTTCGGGAGGACCCTCAAACAGCCCCTCGGGCAAAAGATCGAACCTACGACCTCTCTACGGGGTTGCACACATATGGTGTCAGCTATCCGGCAGGGCTTCGCCGTCCAGTACTAGTTCCTGCCGGAACCCAGACAGCCTTTCGGCTCTACGAAACTATTTCGTGGGAGGGAGAGAGAAAGCCAGATAATGCATGGCATGTGTATGAGAGTTAGGAGTGAGTGTGGAGAGCTCCTCTCCACCTCTATTTATAGGAAAGCAAAGGGGAAGGGTGGTACTAAAAAATACCAAAACAACCATGCCTTATGTCACACATAAAGGGCATAAAAGGATGGCATGTGGAGCTCCATGGAGGAGCTAAACTCTTGGCCGGCCACCCTCATGCCCCCCCAAAGGGGGTTCCTTGGTCCCTATGTCCTTCTAGAAGCCTTTTGGGAAAAGCCCTAAAAGGTGGCTTTCCAAAAAAATAACCATAAAGTGATTTTCACTATTCACAGAAACATTTTCCCGCGACCGTTAAATCCGAAAATATTTCTGTGGGTCTTAGAATAATTCTAGTACCCACTAAAATGATTTTGGACGTGTTCCGAAACAATTCCGGATTAGTGATTTTCATCTGCGAAAAGCAACCAAACCGGTTCCGGCAGCTCCAGAACATTTCCGGTTTTTATCCCAGAAAAATCCCAGAAGTTTCCAGAACAATTCTGGCACCCTCCAAGAATTTCCAGGCATGTGCCGAAACCAATTTGACTTAATGGTATACTCCGAAACAACTTTCCAGTTTTACCGAAACTATTCCGGTTTTCTCTCCACAACGTTTCCGTTGTCTCCGAAACTTTTCCGGTGACTTTGTCTCAGACTCCCTGTCTAGTATTCAACAGATAGATGACCCTTAAGCATGTGACCCTATAGGTTCGGTGAAGTATAGACATGACCCGGAACACTTTCTGATCAATGATCAACATCGGAGCCGTGGACACCCATATTGACCCCTATACCCACACGAATAAATATTCGAGTGAACCTCCAGTTGCCGTGTGCTATTCCTGTTGCTTCGCGATATGTTACAAAACCCGAGGTGAGATTTATCTGCATCCCCGTGGATCAACAACTTGTCCACTATGCCAGTTACTTCATTACCGGTTTTGTTCTCTTTTCTCGTTTCTGTGTTTCGGCATCCCTGTGATCAAATCACAATGTGTCTGAGCAGACGATGATGGATACCGTAACACCGAGAGGGCCCGAGAATATCTCTCCATCGCCGGAGGAGCAAATCCCAATCTTGAGCTATCTCGTTTCTTGTCATACTTTTCCGTGAACCCGTAAGCCGCCGTAATAGCCACCCAGTTACGGATGACGTTTAACAAACCCCAAAGTTCACGAAGCAAGTACGAAGGAACTTGATACTCTCAAGGTCTAAGGAATTATGCAAATATTACCTATCTCTGTGTTATTTACCATTAACTTGTGACGAATGTATCTCATAGCATAACATCAATTCGGGTCGATTCAACACAAGTGTTCTTCTAACATCGTGCCCTCAAAATTGCCGGCATAGTCATGCCCATGATTAGGAAAATAGGATCATCATGCAATACTTGAGCTAGTCTTAGAGGCATGACTAGGAATACATTTTACCATTTATTATACCACACGTGCACATGAGTTTCCCTCCGAGCCTCGTGGATATTGTAGACTCGAGAATCATTGCAGTTATAGCATGGAACATAAACATTCATTACAAACTTTGGAGATACAAAATAACTGTTATTACTGCCTCTAGGGCATATCTCCTACACTATCTTGTTGTGATGAATTGAGTTTTTACCTTTGAGGTTTCACTATTATCGGATTGAATACTTTTATGGATTTGAGAACACGTGATGTATGTCTTGCATACGAATACCCGTGGTGACAATGGGGTATTATATTGATTCACTTGATGTATGTTTTGGCACTCAACTCGCGGATTCTCAAGGTGACATTGGGGTAATCTATGCATAGGTGTTGATGCACGTTTTCGTCCTACTTTCTCCGGTAGAAATCTTGGGGCACTCTTTGAAGTTCTTTGTGTTGGATTGAATATTATGAATCTGAAGTTGTTTGATGCATATCGTATAATCAACTCACGAATACTTGTGGTGACATTGGAGTATCTAGGTGACATTAGAGTTGGTTGATGTGTATCATATGGTGTTATTTTAGTACGAACTCTAGGGCTGTTTGTGACACTTATAGGAATAGTTCAATAGATTGATCGGAAAGGATAACTTTGAGGTGGTTTTGTACCCTACAAACAATTTCATCTTATGTTCTCCGCTTGATAAGAACTTTGGAGTGATTCTTTATCGCACGTTGAGGGATTGTTATATGATTCAACTATGTTAGCACTGTTGAGAGATTGCACTAGTGAAAGTATGAACCCTAGGCCTTGTTTCTAAGCATTGCAATACCGTTTGTGCTCCGTTGTATCACTTGCTACCTTGCTGTTTTTTTTATTTTCAGATTACAAAAACCTATATCTACTATCCATACTACACTTGTATCACCATCGCTTCGCCGAACTAGTGTACCTATACAATTTACCATTGTATTGGGTGTGTTGGGGACACAAGAGATTTCTTGTATTTGGTTGCAGGGTTGTTTGAGAGAGACCATCTTCATCCTACGCCTCCCACGGATTGATAAACCTTAGGCCATCCACTTGAGGGAAAATTGCTACTGTCCTACAAAACTCTGTGCTTGGAGGCCCAACACGAGTCTACAAGAATAAGTTGTCTAGTTGACATCGAGCTCTTTTCTGGCGCCGTTGCCGGGGAGGTGAGTGCTTGAAGGTATATCTTTAGATCTTGCAATTGAATCTTTTAGTTTCTTGTTTTATCACTAGTTTGGTTTATAAAAGAAAACTACAAAAAAATGGAATTGAGGTTGCCTCATATTATTCATCTTTATAATGTCTTTCTTGAAAATGATGGATCAAAAAATTGTGCTCAATTGTTAGAAGAAGAATTCAATAAAATGTTTGGCATAAATTCCTTGAATGATATGCATGATTGCAATGAAATTAGTATGAATTCTTTGAATATCCATGATGCTAATGATATTCAAAGCCATAAGCTTGGGGATGCTATGTTTTATGAAGATGATATTTTTACACCCCCAAGTTTTGATGAGAAAATTTATTATGATGATTGCATGCCTCCTATTTATGATGATTATATTAATGAAACTGGGTTTGGAAGAGTGTCAACTCTAGGAAGTAATGATCCCACTATTTTGGAGGGTGTTGAATCTTATTGTAATAATTATGAAAGTGGATTTGGAGAGGTCATGACTTTATTTAGTGATGAATCCACTATTTTGGAAGAGGTTTCAATTGATTATGATAACAAATTTGCTATCTATGATGATTATTGTGATGACATGTATGCTATAAAGAATAATGATAACCATGAAACTTGTCATCATGATTTTAATTTTCAGTTGGATTATGCCAATCAAGTATCTCATGATAGTTATTTTGTTAAATTTGCTCCCACTATTATTAATGAGAACAAATTTGCTTATGTGAAGAGTTATAAAATTTCTATGTTTGTAGGTCATGAAAAGAATGCTTTATATGATAGCTATATTGTTGAATTCATTCATGATGCTACTGAAAATTATTATGAGAGAGGATCATATGCTTGTAGGTCTTGCAATAATATCAAATTTCCTCTCTATGTGTTGGAAATTTTGAAGTTATGCTTGTTTTGCCTTCCTATGCTAGTTGATTCTTGCTCCCATAAATTGTTTGCTCACAAAATCCCTATGCATAGGAAGTGGGTTAGGCTTAAATGTGCTTTTCATATGATTCATGATGCTCTCTTTGTGTTTCAATTCTTTACTTTTATGCGAGCATCATTGAAATCATCATGCCTAGCTAAAAAGGCATTAAAGAAAAGTGCTTGTTGGGAGACAACCCAACATTTACCCCTACTATTTTTTTGTGTTCACATGATTAAGCTACTGTGGTAATCATGTTTTATATGTTTTCTTTCAATAATGTGCCAAGTAAAGCCTTTGGGATAGTGTGGATACTTGTTGATTCGATTCTGTGCAAAAACAGAAACTTTTGTGTCCAGTGCTGGAATTTCTATTCTGTACTGGAGCGTGAGAAAATTCTGAAATTTTTACAGAGCATTGAGTTACAAATTATTTACGTTGTCCTAATGTTTCAGAATTTTTGGAGGTACAGAAGTATGGTTTTTAAATCGCTCACTACATGCTGTTCTGTTTTTGACAGATTTTGTTTTCGGTGCATAGTTTGCTTGTTTTAGTGTTTCCATAGCTTATATTGAGTAATATAAATTGTGGAAATGATATAATACAGTAGGCATTATGTGAGAACAATTATGAAACTTGTCTTGACAGTACCTAAATGGATGATTTATTTCTATCATACTAACCTATCTCACAAGATCCGTTAAGTTTTATGTGATTGAAGTTTTCTTGTTTTGGGTGAGATATCGATATGAGGAGAATAAGGAGTGGCAAGACCCTAAGCTTGGGGATGCCCCGGAAGGCATCCCCTCTTTCGTCTTCAACATTATCGGTAACCTTACTTGGAGCTATATTTTTATTCGTCACATGATATGTGTTTTGCTTGGAGCGTCATTTTATTTTGTTGAGATTTTCTTGCTGTTATCAATAATCATGTTTTGTATCTTTTAGTTCAATAAAATGCCAATTATAGCCTTTACCATGCTCAGTTTGCAAGTTCATGTGTTGCTGTTTGAAAACAGAAAGTTTTCTGTTATGTCCAGAATATTCCTGAATAGTCAGAACATGATAAAAATCTGAAATTTTTACAAATTAAGCATGCATGAGTTCTCTGTCATGTGGTAATTTTTCAGAATTTTTGGAGTTAGGGAAGTATGAATTTTAAATCCCCCTTTACAGACTGTTCTGTTTAGACAGATTTCGGTTATAGTTGCATTGTTTGCATATGTTGCTTGTTTAATGTTTCTATTTGTGGATAGGAGTATTAAATATGCAGAGGCATTTAGTATGCAATGTTCAATTATAATTTTTCTGATTTGCTACAGTAGAGAATGTTAAGGTTTTGAGTTGATTTATACTAACTTATCTCACGAGTTCTTGTTGAGTTTTGTGTGGATGAAGTTTTTAAGATTTAGGGGAAGCCATGATATGAGAGGAATTAAGGAGACACAAGAGCTCAAGCTTGGGGATGCCCAAGGCACCCCAAGATAACATTCCAAGAAGTCTCAAGCAACTAAGCTTGGGGATGCCCCGGTTGGCATCCCACCTTTCTTCATCAACAATTATCGGTTAGTCTTGGTTTAGCCTAAGTTTTTGCTTCTTCACATGAGATGTGCTATTCTTGGAATGTCATTTTATTTTGTTTTCTTTGCTGTTTGAATAAAATACTTAAGATCTGAAATTTTTAAACGAGAGAGAGTCCTCACATAGCTACCTATTTACTTAACTACTCATTTGGTCTTCACTTATATCTTTTTGGAGTAGTTTGTCATTTACTCTTGTTCTTCACTTATATCCTATGAGTAAATTGTTGAATGAATTGAATATCATAAAGTTGAAATTATATGTGCTTCATATGCTTGTATCATGTCTAGTAGTAGTTTCACATTTGGGTTAGAAAGTGAAATCTATTGAAGCTTGACAATCACAATATTGGTCATACAAGCAATTCATGAATGATTAGTATAAGGAAGAGAACTTTCACATATAAATATATTATCTTGGACATCTTTTATGATTGTGAATACCCATTAATTATTTTCAAACTTGAGCAAATTAGTTGAAGTTGGACAAGGAAGACAACGTAATGAGTAATGTTTGGGTATATTTGCATAGAAGTTATATTGTTATGGATCCTCCAACATGTGGTGCTTGCTTAGGATCTTTTGCTAGCCAAAAATTCGTACTAAGTAGAGATACTACTTGTGCATCCAAAAACCCTTAAACCCAGTTTCTTCCCATGAGTGTCCACCATATCTACCTATGGATTGAATAAGATCCTTCAAGTAAGTTGTCATCGGTGCAAAAAGCAATAAAAATTGTTCCTAAAATATGTATGATCTTTTATTGCAAGGGAAAATAAGCGTTGTACGAACTTGTGATGGTAAAGAAATAAAAGCGATGGACTGCATAATAAAGGTTGCTATCACAAGGGGCAATATAACGTGATGTTCCTTTGCATTAAGGGCTTGCACATCCAAAAATAAAAAGCGCATGACAACCTCTGCTTCCCTCTGCGAAGGGCCTATATTTTACTTTTCAGTTTTTACTTTCATGCAAGAGTCAATAGTATTACTTCTCATTTCAACCTCAATTATTCTTTAGTTGGCAAGCATCATGTGGTGGGGAAAGATCCAAGCACATATGGCCAGTCAAATATATTTGATCATGAATTATTATTGTTAACAATTATCTCTATGATAAATAAGTTGGGAGGCGAAACATTAAGCCCCTATCTTTCTCTGTGTTCGATGGATGCCATTTGTTCTAAAAATATGCTTTGAGTACTAGCAATCATAGAAGACTATATAATAATTGAGTATGTGGAGCTCTTACTTAGACTTTGTTGAAGATAAGTTGAATTGCAATTGTTTGGTGAATAAGAACATAGGTTGTTAAGTTTCAAGAGAATGCATTGTTTGAACCATAACATGTGAATGGATTGCTACTTTATCATGATGAGCTTTATGAGAAAGAGTTGTTGTTATGATTCTAGGAAAAGTGATTGAAATTATCATTGATCAAACTTATGCACTATGCTAGCATTCACACTTCATAAATTATTTCTTTTATCATTTACCTACTCGAGGACGAGCAGGAATTAAGCTTGGGGATGCTGATACGTCTCCAATGTATCTGTAATTTATGAAGTATTCATGCCATGTTTATAACAATTCTATATGATTTTGGTATGATTTGATTAGAACTAACCCGGACTGACGCTATTTTCAGCAGAACTACCGTGGTGTTGTTTTTTGTGCAGAAATAAAAGTTCTCCAAATGTAGCGAAACTTTTTGACGATTTTTTGGGAACAAAAGAGAACCAGGAAGCTTTGTGGGAGGACCAGAAGAGCCACAAGGTGCCCATGAGGCACCAGGGCGCGCCCGGGGGGGGGGGGGGTATGGCACCGTGGTGCCTCGGGGGCCCATCTTAGCCCATCTTCGCGTGATTCCAACACCAAAAAATCCTATAAATAGAGAAACCCCCAGAAATAACCCTAGATTTTGGACTCCGCCGCCGCAAGCCTCTGTAACTTCGAAATACCATCTGGAGCCCTGTTCCGGCACCCTGCCAGAGGGGGAAATCATCACCGGAGGCCATTTTCATCATCCCGGCGGTCTTCATGACGAGGAGGGAGTAGTTCACCCTCGAGGCTAGGGGTATGTACAAGTAGCTATGTGTTTGATCTCTCACTCGTGTTCTTGATTTGGCACGATCTTGATGTACCGCGAGCTTTGTTAATATAGTTGGATCATATGGTGTTTTTCCCCTCTCTATCTTGTTGTGATGAATTGAATTTTTACCTTTGAGGTTTCACTATTATCGGATTGAATACTTTTATGGATTTGAGAACACGTGATGTATGTCTTGCATATGAATACCCGTGGTGACAATGGGGTATTATATTGATTCACTTGATGTATGTTTTGGCACTCAACTCGCGGATTCCCGAGGTGACATTGGGGTAATCTATGCATAGGAGAGAGATCAAACACATAGCTACTGGTACAAACCCTCAGCCCCGAGGGTGAACTATTCCCTCCTCGTCATGGAGACCGTCGGGATGATGAAGATGGCCTCCGATGATGCTTCCCCCCCTCCGGCAGGGTGCCGAAAAAGGGCTGTAGATGAGATCATGGAGGTACAGAGGCTTACGGCGGCGTAAAAACTCATCTAGGTTAACTTCCGGGGGTTTATGAATATATAGGAGTTTTCAGCGTTGGAATCACGCAAAGAGGTGCCACAGGGGGCCCACGAGGCACCAGGGCGCGCCTGGGGGGGGTGGCGTGCCTAGGTGGCTTGTGGGGCCCCTGTGGCTCTTCTGCTGCTCCCCCGAAGCTTCCTGTGTCTGTTTCCTTCCAGAAAAAATCGTCAAAAAGTTTCACTGCATTTGGACTTCATTTGATATGGATTTTCTGGAAAACCAAAAACAAGCAGAAAATAGCAACTGGCACTGGGCACTAGGTCAATATGTTAGTCCATAAAAATCATATAAAATCCATATAAAAGTACACCATAATCATATAAAACTATAATAAACATGGCATGAATACTTCATAAATTATAGATACGTTGGAGACGTATCAGCATCCCCAAGCTTAATTCCTGCTCGTCCTCGAGTAGGTAAATGATAAAATAAATAATTTATGAAGTGTGAATGCTAGCATAGTGCATAAGTTTGATCAATAATAATTGCAATTACTTTTTCTAGCATCAATATATATCATAAACAGTAGCTCATCTCATAAAACTTCTCATGATCAAGTACCAAGCTATTCACATGTTGAAAGTATAGGCCATAAACTTTCTTGAAAACTAACAAACTATGTTCTCAGTCATCAAACAATTGCAATTCATCTTATTTTCAGGAAGGGTCTATGTAAGAGCTTTGATCTAGCAAATTCCACATACTCAACTATCATTTAGTCTTCCATGATTGCTGACACTCAAAGCATATTTTTAGAACAAACCGTTTCAGTCAAACACATAGGAAGACAGGGGCTTAATTTTTTGCCTCCCAACTTATTTATCTCATGGATAATGTCAACAATAATAACTCATGATCACCTATATTCAACTAGATATATGTGCCTGGATCATTCCCTACCACATGATGCTTGCCAACTAGAGAATAATTGAGGTTGAAACGAGAAGAAATAATATTGACTCTTGCATAAAAGTAAATACATAAAAGTAAATGCATAAAAGTAAAATATAGGCCCTTCGCAGAGGGAAGCAGAGGTTGTCATGCGCTTTTTATTTTTGGATGTCAAGCCCTTAATGCAAAGGAACGTCACGTTATATTGCCCCTTGTGATAGCAACCTTTATTATGCAGTCCGTCGCTTTTATTTCTTTACCATCACAAGTTCATACAATGCTTATTTTCCCTTGCAATAAAAGATCATACATATTTTAGGAGCAATTTTTATTGCTTTTTGCACCGATGACAACTTACTTGAAGGATCTTATTCAATCCATAGGTAGATATGGTGGACACTCATGGCAAGAAACTGGGTTTAAGGGTTTTTGGATGCACAAGTAGTATCTCTACTTAGTACGAATTTTTGGCTAGCAAAAGATCCTAAGCAAGCACCACATGTTAGAGGATCCATGACAATATAACTTCTATGTGAATATAAACAAACATAACTCATTACGTTGTCTTCCTTGTCCAACGTCAACTACTTGATCAAGCTTGAAAATAATTAATGGGGGCTCAAAATCATAGAAGATGTCCAAGATAGTATATTTATATGTGAAATTTCTCTTCCTTCAATATTCTTTCATAAATTGTTCAAGTGACCAATGCTATGTTTGCTAACTTTCAATAAATTTTACTACTTATACTTCTTATTTGTGAAGTCACTACTCCCCATGGGACAAGCATATGAAGCTCATATGATTTCAACTTTATGATATTCAATTCATTCAACAATTTACTCTTAGGATATAAGTGAAGCACGAGAGTAAACGAGAAACTACTCCAAAAGGTATAAGTGAAGATCAATGAGTAGTTAAGCAAATAAGTAGCTATGTGAAGACTCTCTCAAAATAAATATTTTAGATCTTGATAATTTTATTAAAACAGCAAACAAAATGAAAATAAAAGGACACTCCAAGAATAGGACATATCATGTGAAGAAGTAAAAACTTAGGCTAACCGATAGGTGTTGATGAAGAAAGGTGGGATGCCAACTGGGGCATCCCCAAGCTTAGTTGCTTGAGACTTCTTGGAATATTATCTTGGGGTGCCTTGGGCATCCCCAAGCTTGAGCTCATGTGTCTCCTTAATTCCTCTCATATCATGGCTTCTTCTAAATCTTAAAACTTCATCCACACAAAACTCAACAAGAACTCGTGAGATAAGTTAGTATAAATCAACTCAAAACCTTAACATTCTCTACTGTAGCAAATCACTAAAATTATAATTAAACATTGCATACTAAATGCCTCTGCATATTTAATACTCCTATCCACAAATATAATACTAAACAAGCAAACATATGCAAACAATGCAACTATAACAGCAATCTGCCAAAACAGGACAATCTGTAAAGGGTAAATAAGAATTCATACTTCCCTAACTCAAAAAATTCTGAAAAATTACCATGTGACAGAGAACTTTCAGATTTTTATCATGTTCTGACTATTCAGGAATATTCTGAACATATTAGAAAACTTTCTGTTTTCAAACAGCAACACATAAACTTGCAAACTAGGCATGGTAAAGGCTATAATTGGAATTTTATTGAACTAAAAGATACAAAACATGATTATTGATAGCAGCAAGAAAATATCAACAAAATAAAATGACTCTCCAAGAAAAACTCATATTATGTGACGAATAAAAATATAGCTCCAAGTGAGGTTACCGAAAATGTTGAAGACGAAAGAGGGGATGCCTTCCAGGGTATCCCCAAGTTTAGTTGCTTGGGTCTTCCTTGAATATTACCTTGGGGTGCCTTGGGCATCCCCAAGCTTAGGGTCTTGCCGCTCCTTATTCTCCTCATATCGATATCTCACTCAAAACTTGAAAACTTCAATCACACAAAACTTAACGGAACTTGGTGAGATAGGTTAGTATGATTAAAATAAATCATCCACTTGGGTACTGTCAAGACAAGATTCATAATTGTTCTCACATAATGACTACTGTAGTCTATCATTTCCACAATTTATATCTCATAATATAAGCTATGGAAACACTAAAACAAGCAAACTATGTACCGAAAACAGAATCTGTCAAAAACAGAACAGCGTGTAGTGAGCGATTTAAAAACCATACTTCTGTAGCTCCAAAATTCTGAAAAATCAGGACAACGTAAGAAATTTGTAACCCAATACTCTGTAAAAATTCCAGCACTGGACGCAAAAGTTTCTGTTTTTGCACAGAATCAAGTCAACTATCATCCACACTATCCCAAAGGCTTTACTTGGCACATTATTGAAAGAAGGCATATAAAACATGATTACCACAGTAGCTGAATCATGTGAACACACAAAAACAGTAGGTATAAATATTGGGTTGTCTCCCAACAAGCGCTTTTCTTTAATGCCTTTTTAGCTAGGCATGATGATTTCCATGATGCTCACATAAAAGTAAAGAATTGAAACACAAAGAGAGCATCATGAAGCATATGACTAGCACATTTAAGCCTAACCCACTTCCTATGCATAGGGATATTGTGAGCAAACAATTTATGGGAGCAAGAATCAACTAGCATAGGAAGGCAAAACAAGTATAATTTCAAAACTTTCAACACATAGAGAGTAAACTTGATATTATTGCAACACCTACAAGCATATGGTCCTCTCTCATAATAATTTTTAGTAGCATCATGCATGAATTCAACAATATAGCTATCACATAAAGTATTCTTTTCATGATCCACAAGCATAGAAATTTTATTACTCTCCACATAAGCAAAATTATTCTCATGAATAGTAGTGAGAGCAAACTCAACAAAATAGTTATTATGTGATACTTGATTGGCATAATCCAATTGAAAATTAAAATCATGATGACAAGTTTCATGGTTATCATTATTCTTTATAGCATACATGTCATCACAATAGATAGGAGGCATGCAATCATCATAATAAATTTTCTCATCGAAACTTGGGGGACTAAAAACATCATGTTCATCAAATATAGCATCCCCAAGCTTGTGGCTTTGCATATCATTAGCATCATGGATACTCATAGAATTCATACTAACAACATTGCAATCATGCTAATCATTCAAAGATTTCATGCCAAACATTTTATTGAATTCTTCTTCTATCAATTGAGCACAATTTTCCACTCCATCATTTTCAAGAAAGACATTATAAAGGTGAATAATATGAGGCAACCTCAATTCCATTTTTTTTGTAGTTTTCTTTTATAAACCAAACTAGTGATAAAACAAGAAACTAAAAGATTCGATTGCAAGATCTAAGGATATATCTTCAAGCACTCACCTCCCCGGCAACGGCGCCAGAAAAGAGCTTGATGTCTACTACACAACTTATTCTTGTAGACTCGTGTTGGGCCTCCAAGCGCAGAGTTTTGTAGGACAGTAGCAATTTTCCCTCAAGTGGATGACCTAAGGTTTATCAATCCGTGGGAGGTGTAGGATGAAGATGGTCTCTCTCAAACAACCCTGCAACCAAATAACAAAGAGTCTCTTGTGTCCCCAACACACCCAATACAATGGTAAATTGTATAGGTGCACTAGTTCGGCGAAGAGATGGTGATACAAGTGTAGTATGGATAGTAGATATAGGTTTTTGTAGTGCAAACAATAAAAAACAGCAAGGTAACAAGTAACAAAAGTGAACATAAACGGTATTGCAATGCTTAGAAACAAGGCCTAGGGTACATACTTTCACTAGTGCAATCTCTCAACAATGCTAACATAATTGGATCATATAATCATCCCTCAACGTGTGATAAACAATCACTCCCAAGTTCCTATTAGCGGAGAACATAAGATAGAAATTGTTTGTAGGGTACGAAACCACCTCAAAGTTATCCTTTCCGATTGATCTATTGAGCTATTCCTATAAGTGTCACAAACAGCCCTAGAGTTCGTACTAAAATAACACCATATGATACACATCAACCAACTCTAATGTCACCTAGATACTCCAATGTCACCACAAGTATCCGTGAGCTGATTATACGATATGCATCAAACAACTTCATAATCATAATATTCAATCCACACAAAGAACTCCAAGGAGCACCCCAAAGTTTCTATCGGAGAAAAGATAATGAAAACGTGCATCAACCCCTATGCATAGATTACCCCAATGTCACCACGGGAATCCGCAAGTTGAGTGCCAAAACATATATCAAGTGAATCAATATAATACCCCCATTGTCACCACGGGTATTCATATGCAAGACATACATCAAGTGTTCTCAAATCTGAAATATTCAATCCAACAATAACGAAACCTCAAAGGGAAAAGATTTGATTCATCACAACAAGGATAGAGAGGGGAGAAACACCATATGATCCAACTATATTAACAAAGCTCGCGATACATCAAGATCGTGCCAAATCAAGAACACGAGAGAGAGAGAGAGAGAGAGATCAAACACATAGCTACTGGTACAAACCCTCAGCCCCGAGGGTGAACTACTCCCTCCTCGTCATGGAGACCGCCGGGATGATGAAGATGGCCTCCGATGATGCTTGCCCCCTCCGGCAGGGTGCCGAAAAAGGGCTGTAGATGAGATCGTGGTGGTACAGAGGCTTACGGCGGCGTAAAAACTCATCTAGGTTAACTTTCGGGGGTTTCTGAATATATAGGATTTTTCAGAGTTGGAATCACGCAAAGAGGTGCCACAGGGGGCCCACGGGGCACCAGGGCGCGCCTGGGGGGGGTGGCGTGCCTAGGTGGCTTGTGGGGCCCCTATGGCTCTTCTGCTGCTCCGTCGAAGCTTCCTGGGTCTGTTTCCTTCCAGAAAAAATCGTCAAAAAGTTTCGCTGCATTTGGACTTCATTTGATATGGATTTTCTGGAAAACCAAAAACAAGCAGAAAACAGCAACTGGCACTGGGCACTAGGTCAATATGTTAGTCCATAAAAATCATATAAAATCCATATAAAAGTGCACCATAATCATATAAAACTATAATAAACATGGCATGAATACTTCATAAATTATAGATACGTTGGAGACGTATCATACATCCACATATTACCATCTTAATATCGCAAAACTATTGCAAGGAATCAAACTTATCATATTCAGTGATATACATGAAAGTTTTTGTTATATCCCTCTTGAATACCTATCCTTTATGGACTAATCTCATAACCCGTGCAAATTGCCATTATTATTTATTAGACTCTCAAAAAGATTTAAGTGAAGCACGAGAGTGCAACTATTTCTTTAAAATATAACCACCGCCGTGCTCTAAAAGATATAAGTGAAGCATTAGAGCAACTACCTAGCTCAAAAGATATAAGTGAAGCACATAGAGTATTCTAACAAATCACGATAAATGCGTGTCCCTCTGAAAAAGGTGTGTTCAACAAAAGATGGTTGTGGCAAACTAAAAAGCAAACAAAGAAAAGAAAACTATGGCACATGACGCTCCAAGTAAAACTTATATCATGTGATGAATAAAAATATAGCTCCAAGTGATATACCGATAGATTGTAGACGAAAGAGGGGATGCCATCCGGGGCATCCCCAAGCTTAGATGCTTGGGTATTCCTTGAATATTACCTTGGGGTGCCTTGGGAATCCCCAAGCTTAGGGTCTTGCCGCTCCTTTATTCCTTCATCCATCGTGGTCTCACCCAAAACTTGAAAACTTCAGCACACAAAACTCAACAGAAATCTCATGAGATCCGTTGGTATAACAAACAAATCTTAAACTTTAGGTATTGTTATAAATTGATTCATATTTAATTCTTGCATAATGCTACTATACTCTAACTTCTCCATGACTTATACCCCCGCCAATATAATCCATAGCATCATTAAAATAAGCGAACTATGCACTAGAAAACAGAATCTGTCTCTAAAACAGAACAGTCTGTAAAGATCTGAATAAAAGTCATACTTCTGTAACTCCAAAAATTCTGAAAAATTAGGACAACGTAAACAATTCATATAAGAATACTGTGTAAAAAATTCAGGATTTTATCACGCTTCAGCACAGAATAGAAATTCCATAACTGGGTGCAAAACTTTCTGTTTTTCAAACAGCATCGATTATACTATCATCCAAATCATCCTACAGGCATTACTTGGCACAAACACTAATTAAAACATAAAAACACAACCATAACAGTAGCTATAATTGTGTGAAACAAGAAAAAAATAAAATTGCAATAAAGATAAATATTGGGTTGCCTCCCAACAAGCGCTATTGTTTTATGCCCCTAGCTAGGCATAATGCATTTTCAAGTATTATCATCCTTAGTTTCCAAATCCTCAATTATACATCCATGCTTCCTAGGGGATTTAGCATAAGAATTTTTTTATCATCACACTCCTAGGGACAAAGTTGAGGAATTTGCTTTCATAAATATGTTCCTTTGTTATATCAATGAAATTGGGATGCAAGCTAATCATTTTAAGATCCTCATTTCCTTTACTAGATGTGGCACCCTTATTTTTAGGAACATACATAAACTTGCAATTTCTATTAGAAGGGGTCCTATCAATAGTTTTAGCGGAAGAAAAGGCGGAACCCAAATTATTTATAATTTCTTCCAACTTATCGATTCTAGCGGGACCTTGTTCTATCCTTTCATTAATCATCGGTTCCTTTTCTTTTAACATCTTTAATGTAGTTCCTACCTTAGAGCCAAATTGAGTAATGTGATTATGGACCTTTTTGTCTAGATTCTCAATATGTTCAATAGTAGTCATTTTATTTTCAATAGCTTGTAGCCTTTGCATAACATGTTCCAAAGTCAGCACTGTTTCATTAATAGTACTAGGTGGTGATCCCACTAAATTTTCCATAGCATTGATAGCATCCATAGGGTGACTACTTAAGAAATTCCCTCCGGTAATGGTGTCTAGCACGAATATATACCAAGTAGTGACACCCACATAAAAATTGCGAAGAAGAACGGTACTGGATTGCTTACGAGTTGACCTATTTTGAGCATCGCAAATCCTATACCAAGCATCTTTTAAACTTTCTCCTCCCCTTTGTTTAAAATTAAGCACTTCATTTTCAGGGGTACAAGCAAACGAGCAAACAAGCAAATAAAATATTTTTTGTGTTTTTGTATTTTTTTATGAGAAGTGGGGGAGATGAAAACGAGAGGCAAATGCAAATAAAAAGTAGAGCAAGTAGATGATATTTTATGCGAAGGTACTTGATAGGTTTTGATGATGTCTCCCCGGCAACGGCACCAGAAATTCTTCCTACTACTTGTGAGCTGCGTTGGGATTTTCCCCGAAGAGGAGAGGAGATGCGGCACAGTAGAGATAAGTATTTCCCTCAGTGAGAACCAAGGTTATCGAACCAATAGGAGAATCACACAAAGTCTCATGAACAGCACCTGCACACACAAAAGCAAATACTTGCACCCAACGCGGGCAAGAGGGTCGTCAATCCCCTTGAACTCGTTACTTGCAAGGATTAAATCTCGTAGTGGTAGATAGATAAATTGCAAAACAAAACAAAAGAAAGAAAAATGCAGCAAGTATATTTAGGTTTTATTTTTATGATTAAAGTAGACTCGGAGGGGCCATAGTTTTCACTAGAGGCTTCTCTCTCGAACACATAACATACGGTGGGTAGACAAATTACTATTGGGCAATTGATAGAAAAGCGCATAGTTATGACGATATTCAAGGCAATGATCATGTATATATGCATCACGTCCGAGATAAGTAGACCGACTCTTGCCTTCATCTACTACTATTACTCCACCCATCGACCGCTATCCAGCATGTATCTAGGGTATTAAGTTAATGAAAACGGAGTAACGCCTTAAGCAAGATGACATGATGTAGACAAAGTAAACCCAATCAATATGAATAAACCCCATCATTTTACCCTTAATGGCAACAATACAAATACATGTCTTGTCCCTTTCTGTCACTGGGATATAGAGCACCGCAAGATTGAACCCATTACAAAGCACTTCTCCCGCTGAAGATAAATCAATCTAGTTGGCCAAACCAAACGGATAGATCGGAGAGAAATACAAAGCTATCAAAATCATGCATAATAACGTTCAGAAAGGACTCAATTACTTCTCATGAATATTCAGATCATAAACTCACAATTCATCGGATCCCAACAAACACACCGCAAAAGAAGATTACATCGAATAGAACTCCAAGAAGATCGAGGAGAACATTGTATTGAAGAACAAAGAGAGAGAAGAAGCCATCTAGATACTAGATATGGACCCGTAGGTCTGTGGTAAACTACTCACACATCATCGGAAGGGCAGCAAGGTTGATGTAGAAGCCCTCCATGATCGATTCCCCCTCCGGCAGGGTGCCGGAAAAGGCCTCCAGATGGGATCGTGGAAGAACAGAAGCGTGTGGCGGCGGAAAAGTTATTCGAGGTGGTTCTCCATTGGTTTCCCAATATTTGAGAATTTATAGAAGTGGAATTAGGTCAAAAGGATCCACGAGGGGCCCATAAGATAACAGGGCGCGGCCACCCCCCTGGGCGCGCCCTGTTGCCTTGTCACCTCCTCGTGAGTCTTCTGGTCTTCGACCGAAGCTTCTAGAGTCTTTTTTGTCTAGAAAAAAATCGTCAAAATGTTTCGTAGGGTTTGGACTCCGTTTGGTACTGATTTTCTGAAAAACCAAAAACTAGCAGAAAACATCAACTGACACTGGGCACTAGGTTAATAGGTTAGTTCCCAAAAATGATATAAAATGACATATAATTGCATATAAAACATCCAAGATTGATACTATAATAGCATGGAACAATAAAAAATTATAGATACGTTGGATACGTATCACTGCCCGGTGTAGTGCTCCGTCAAACCCGGAATCCCTAAGTGCAAGGATCCTAAGGACAGTTTATTTCTCGATAAGCTGAATCATGCAGGCTGATTTGGGCTCGCGTCCATCAACCATTTGAAGATCATTACATTAAAGTTGTGCAATACTTAAGATGGGGTTGGTACGCAAGATGAGAGATGGCATGGACATGAGTTTTATGGGAGACTATAAGTTGAGCCCGATCTGTGGAAAGTCGGAGCTTTATCCTCTTCGAGTTAGTGAGCTAATCAATCAAGTGACTCATCAATGGGACACGAAAGAGCTATTGGAACATATGATATTGTCGGATGTTGAACTGGTGCTCAATATTCCATTGAGCACTGCTCATTTGAAGGATTCTTGGGGGTGGCACTATGAAAAATCAGGCTGGTTTTTGGTTAGATCTGCACATCGAATGCTTGCTGCCACTAAAGATCAACGGGAAGCATGGTTGGAACATTGTCCTAGCTTCTCGGATACTGAGAAGAGCCGAAAATAGTGATCTTAATTGTGGGGAGTTAAAGTTCCATCGAAGCCGAGGGTCTTTGCATGGAGACTTGCAAGAATGTCGCTCCCTACCGACATTGTGCGCAAGGACCAAAATATGTCTGATACAGAGAATTGCACAATTTGCAATAGGGTGAAGGATACTTGGCGACATGCCCTACTGGAATGTAATATGGTAAAATGTGTGTGGGCTTTGATGGATGAAACTTTGGTGGAATTTTTGCAGCTAACAAGCACGATGATCCAAAACTGTGGTTGTTCGAATTGGTAGAAGTTGTATCTCATATGGAGATGATTAAGATCTTAGTGAATTTGTGGGCGATTTGGTGGGCTAGGAGGACGGCTATTCATGATTAAGAATTTCAAAGCCCTGTTTCAACCTACTCCTTTATTATTTCTTGCAAAGATCTAGAGATGGTGGAAGAGGCTAAAAAAAGACCAGCCAAACTAGTACAGAAACTAACAAAGGAGTGGCTTGTTCCTGTTGAAGGTTGCATGAAGATCAATGTGGATGGGGGACTCTCTAGCTCGGGGTAAAGGGGCGTTGTCAGTGCCATATGCAGGGATGGAGCAGGCAAGTTCTTGGGTTCTTCAACAGTTGTGATGGACGATATGGTCGATCCCGATACCATGGAGGCGATTGCATGTAGTGAAGCTTTGTCGCTAGTTGTTAATCCGAACGTAATCGAGTCCGTGTGGCGACCGATTGTCTTGAAGTCGTCAAGAATGTGAACGATAAGAACATGTGCAAGTATGGTGCAACCATTCAGAAATTCTTGTTGAAGAAAGAACGTCTTTGCAAGGCGGTGCTGGTCCTTAAGTCGTGTACATGCAATATGGAAGTACATAACCTTGTGAAGGCAGTGATATCGTTGGAGAGTGGGCACCATCTGTGGCTTACCTCACCCCCTATAGCTTGTATCCCTAGTGACATTATGCAATAAAGCTTGAGGGTGTTCTAAAAAACATGATCTTATCTCTTCCTCTTTCTCACACTCTTCCCAATTCGCTTTTCTTCTCAACCAGTTGGCCTCATGTTCTGCGCCCTGTCTGCGACCGAAATGCGGATTTGGTGGCAGGATGGAGCACCTGGTAGGGGTGGCCAAGGTACGATTTGTTGACGGCCGCCACCACTGTCGACTGCCTCGACCGGGGCCATCCTCAACCGCTTGTCGTCTGCTAACCGATACCATCGACTGGTGTCAACACAGATCACACCATTGATAGTGTTAGGCAGTGGGCGAGCACTGGTGTGGATCGCCGGAGCGGACAATGTGAGCGAAGACAACCAAAAGGCACCCCCTTTCTCCTTGCGCCTCTTATCTCCCCAATTTTTCCTTCCACCTCTTTTTTCCTTGATTTAGGATGATTTGTCATAATCAAAAGAATTATTGGTAATATGTAACAACACTAACTTGTGTATGATTTTGATGATTTCATCCCAAATTTGGAGGCTTTTGGCATACACTTAAAACTAAGCTCAATCTTTGTTTTTCGCGTGGTTATTGTTGAACTTTTTCCTGTTACTTCCGCACGGTGATAACTGATAACAATTCAGCGTGAAAGTATGAGGTATATATCATGTTAGTGTCTTCTTGCTGTTGACAAAGTGAACCAAAAACTTTTCTCTTGATATTGCAGCCACTGTGAACCGTATATACTCTCGACCCTTCCCCGACGTACATCTTCACTGCCAAGCCACCTACGAACGCCGCCAATGTTCACCTCCCTTTCTCCGCCTTCCTAGCCACAACATCCATCGTCTCACCTCCCTGGTCATCGGACGATGAGAAGGAGAGGGTGCAGATCTCGGGCCGCGTCTGCATTGGAGGGATGGGTGGAGCTGGACTCAGCGTTGCTGGGCAAGAGGGTCGAGCCGCGCAAGTGTTGGAGGGAGCGGCGGAGATGGGGAGAGTACCCGACCGCAACACCGACACGGTAGGTGAGCGGGGTGGTGGTAGCGAAGCAGAGATGCTCGCGTGTTCAGTAGATGGTACGGTGACAGTGCGACAGTGGAGGCGGCGATGAACGATAAAGAGAAGAAAAGGTTAGGACTCTTATTTTTGCCAGTGAAAAGGTTGGGACTTGGGAGTTAGGAAAAATACATTTTCTTTCGAGGACAAATTACAAACCAACTGAATGGGAGGTGTCGTGGGAACGATTCCGACAATAGAAAAGGGTAGGGTGAAGGAGCATGATCTATCGAGATGCAAATGGGTGACACGAATGATTTTAGCGAGTTCGGGCCTCTCGCGGTGGAGATAACAGCCCTACGTCTCGTGCTCCGGAGAGGCTTTGTTTTATCTGTCATGAACACGGAGTTACATGGTGTATTTGAGAGAGAGTGGGAGAACGGATCTCCATGCCTGAGCTAAGTCCTGAGACTAGTAGAGAGAGAGAGAGAGGAGAAGAATGAGCCTCCCCTTAAGTCTAGTGGTGGGGGGTGGCTTATATAGAGTGCGCCACCCCCTCACCTCTTATGTTACAAGGTGGACCATCAATGCCATAATATCTGCCCAATACGAAACCGCCATGCTGACTATTGGTCTTTGTATGTCCGAGTGAAATCAGGTACTCCGAGTGGAATGAGTTCGTCGAGTGGAGTGCTATGCTCCGAGTGGTTGTTGCCGTCCGAGTGACTTTCAAGTTGCGGTACATCTGAACGGCGATCTGGCCCAGGGGCCCAGTACAAAGTGTACGGTGTCCATGGGTAGGGTCTTTAGGTCAGGCCTGTTACCCTACCCCCAATACATGTCCTTGTCAGGAGGGAGCTTTCCACCCGGTCAAGACCTCACACCTCGTTGGAATGTTGTCCCAATACATGGTGGGACCCAAGTGTCAATGTAAAAAGGACGCTGACCACAGTAGCAAAAACATCACTCGCCAGCTCAAACCGTGTGGTCCAGATGGTTTCAGTGAAGATCGAACGATTTTGAATGCATCTGGTGGGAATGGCCTCAGCGTGCAGGTCATCGGCCAAGGCAAAAAAGAACCCGTTTCCCCCGTGAAGCATCGGTGGAGGCACCTCGATTGTACAGGACCGCGCGCTTCGAACGTGTTTTGCGCGGGTCTGCATCGATCTGTCGACCGGTTCGGACGCATTTTTTCCGCAAACCCGAGACAAACTGGGAGGGAGGACTTTGCGGGCGTCCAAACAGCTGCCACGCCCACTTCTGATGACCGTGGCACACCCAAAAATCCCACGCGTCTCTCCCGTGTTTTCCATCGAGCGCCTGTGCCGTTTGACGCGCCACATTCATGCCGGCCCAGAGCATACAGCGACCGGCATTGATGCTGCGCGATGTGACCGGACATGAGGGCAGCGCTGACGGACGCGACCTCTCGGGTGTTGCCGCTTCAATACGGACGCCGCGTCCGGAGAAACCAACTCCGGCCGCTGCGCCGCATCGAAGCAGGCTGACCGACTCTTCGCTTGGCCTAGCCGTGACTATTTAAAGCCGTGCACCGGCGATGCACATCCGCATTTCGTCCTCTCTGAGCCCCGCCAACTCCAGCAGCGATGCCGAAGTCATGGTTCTACGCGCTGGCAGGCGGAGGCGGTGGCGGTTCTTCATCAGGCGGATCTTGGCGCCGCTGCCCTCGCTCTCCGGGCCCGCCGACATCCACGGCGGCCGGCTCCTTCGGCAAGGAGGAGATCATCATCTGCTCCGACGACGAAGAGGACCAGACGCCGCAGCAGCGGCCCCGCCTCCTCGCCCGTCAGATGGACATCATGACGGAGCGGTCGCTACGTCAGATGGGCTCAGCGCCACCATCGCCGGCGCGTGTCAAGGAGGAGCCACCGTCCTCGCCGGGCTACCGCGTGAAGCGGGAGCCGGCGTCCCCACTCCAGCGGGTCAAAGGAAGAACCCACGACCCCCCCTCCCCCCGCGCGCGCGCGCGCAACCGTGACGTCCAGATCGGTGGTCGCGTCAAGGAAGAGGCCGCATCCTCCCGCGCAACCGCGGCGTCCAGATCGGACGACGCGTCAAGGAAGAGCCCATGTCCCCGCGGGCGCACAGCCGATACGCCCCATTGACGGGCCCGCGTCGCCGTCCCGTCAAGGAGGAGCTGCCGCCCGCGAATACGAAGGCGCGGGACCACATATCGTGTTTGATGAATTTCGTCCTATTTATTCAAACCCGTCTTGAAATATATGTGGATAGCGTTGGATGGCCGTTTCCTGTATCCGTATCCACGGACTGGTCCCCTATCTGCGAATGGATGCGGTGTCCGGTTTGCGGGCCAGGAAGATGCCCTAATAAACCCCGCAAAAAGAAGAGTTCTCTTTCAAAATAATTCGAAATCGAGACAATTGATCTTGTAAACAAATCTAAACATGCGTCCTTTATTTTTAACAGTCATGCATCACTCTATAGAGTGCTTTAGCCAAATACAGTGGAAGTGGAAGGAACAGATAATACAACAGCTATACCAATAGACACGAGTTCACCATATGGATACGATCATACAGAGTCGGACACGACAGACACGAGGGGCCCCACTTAGTTGGCCGCGGGGCTCTTCCCGTTCATGGCCGGCAGGACCTGCGCGTCCGGCACCGCGTGGCAGACCGCCGCGCCGCCGGGCTTCACGCCGAGGAGCCGGAAGGCGGCGTGCTCCGGGTCCCACCGGGACGCGTCGGTGCGGCACACGGCAACCGCGGTCATCGCCGCGTCCCCGCGCTCGCCGGCCAGGGCCAGGACGTAGGCCCTCGCGGGGCCGGTGGCGCGGCACCCGTACACGTCCCCTTTGCCGGCTTCACCCCGGCACAAGACGAAAGTGGACCCCTCGACCGCCCTCACGGAGCGGACGGCGTACAGCTCCAGCGGCTGTTCCGCCGACGCCTCGGCAGCGGCGGTGGCCCGATGGATCCTGTGGAAGGGCAGGCTCTCCCCGACGCGCACCGCGTCCTCGAGGAAGAACACCGTCGACGACGGCGTGACGACGGCAGCGCGGTTCAGTAGGACGTCGGGGGAGGGGGCGCTGGTGGCTTCGCTCCGGGGCAAGGCGTCGTCGTAGTCGTAGTTGAAGTTCATGGGCGGCGGCGGGTCCTTGTCCTCCACGGCCTCGACCGCGCCTTCCGGAGTGTCGGTCTCTGCATTCATGTACGCGCCCTGTTCCGTTGATGCGTGGTGATCACCGTGGTGCAGGAGCTCGAGGATGGCGTCCGGCATGGGGGCGTCGGGCAGGGCGGCGCGCCAGAAGGCCTCCGCCGGCGACGTCCGCGCAGCAGACGCCGGCTGCCCGGACTGAGCCTGGAGGATTCAAGAGACAAGAAAATGCACCGATGAAATGTTTGACGAGACAAAATTCAGTCGGGTATGATATGATGTCCGAGCCATGCATGGCCGGCTCTACCAGCTCTTCCGCACCATGAGAACCGTGGCCGTGACGGCGAGAACGAGGAGGCGCGCCATCGTCGGAGCTGCACGTACGGAGGAAGGGACCGAGCCAAGCTAGTTAAAACCCACACGACCTCGAGGAAGCTTTGCTGCTCCTTGTGTGCAAACCAAGAGAAATCGTGCCGAATTTATAGAGGGTGCCATGCGCGTACGCCGGGAGTGGCGACGGCGACGTGAAACTGAAAGCGTCCGGAGCTGGGAATATAATCTCGGCGGCGATTGTTGCATGCGGGAGCAGAGAGCCACACGGGACAGACGTCTCTGATCTCTGCACTCTGCACTTCACGGCCCCGTCTGGTATGGGGAAAGAAACGATCGATGATGACCTACTCATCGGCTGGAAGGCACCGAGCGCCACCCGAGTGGCCCGACGATGGCCGGGACGATCGGAATATAATCTTCAGTGACGACGGTCGCCGTGAGGATGTAACGCTGGACGGTGCAAAAACTTCTCTTCAGGAAAAGAAGTCGTGTACAAGGTGGATCCCAAGCTCTCCTGACTACTGATGCAGTGATCAAAGAACCAGTAATGCTACGGTTACGAACTGAAACTTCTGGATGCATTGGTGCTTAGATGAGGTGCTAAGGGCATTAAAAACCTTAGCAACTAATCTTCCCAATACATAGATGCTTAGCTTTTGTAGTTAAGCTTATCTTATTTATTAATTGTTTAACACTTAAACTCCTTCATGCATTGGTTGGTAGTCATTTTACATAGGTTCACGCGCTTAGCATCGTTTTATCCTATGGTCATCATAATGCTCTCTCTCCTCTTTAATGTCCACTATATCTACCTATGAATTGAATAAGATCCTTCAAGTAAGTTGTCATCGGTGCAAAGCAATAAAAATTACTCCTAAATATGTATGATCTTTTATTGTAAGGAAAAATAAGCTTTTTACGATCTTGTGATGATGGATTAATAAAAACGACAGACTGCATAATAAATGTCTCTATCACAAGGGGCAATATAAAGTGACGTTCCTTTACATTAAGAGCTTGCACATCCAAAAACAAAGAGCGCATGACAACCTCTGCTTCCTCTGCGAAGGGCCTATTTTTTACTTTATATATTTATTTTTATGCAAGAGTCAATAGTGTTCTTGTCTATTCCGTTTTTATTTTCTCTCTTGGCAAGAATCATGTGGTGGGGATTGATCCAGTCATATATATCCCGTTGAATATAGGTGATCATGAGTTATTATTGTTGACATTATCCATGAGATAAATAAGTTGGGAGGCAAAACATTAAGCCCCTATCTTCCTATGTGTTTGACTGAAATGATTTGTTCTAAAAATATGCTTTGAGTGTCAGCAATCATGGAAGACTATATGATAGTTGGGTATGCGAAATTTGCTAAATCAAATCTCTTACATAGACCCTTTCTGAAAATAAGATGAATTGCAATTGTTTGATGACTGAGAACATAGTTTGTTAGTTTTCAAGAAAGTTTATGGTCTATACTTTAACATGTGAATAGCTTGCTACTTGATTATGAGAAGTTTTATGAGAAAGAGTTGCTATTATGATGCTAGGAAAAGTGATTGAAATTACCATTGATCAAACTTATGCATTATGCTAGCATTCACACTTCATAAATTATTTATTTTATCATTTACCTACTCGAGGACGAGCAGGAATTAAGCTTGGGGATGCTGATACGTCTCCAACGTATCTATAATTTATGAAGTATTCATGCCATGTTTATAACAATTTTATATGGTTTTGGTATGATTTGATTAGAACTAACCTGGACTGACGCTGTTTTCAGCAGAATTACCGTGGTGTTGTTTTTTGTGAAGAAATAAAAGTTCTCGGAATTGGACGAAACTTTTGGACGATTTTTTTTGAACCAAAAGAGACCCCCGAAGCTTCGTGGAAGAACCAGAAGCCTCCCGAGGTGCTCACAAGGCACCAAGGCGCGGCCGGGGGGGGGGGGGTCGCGCCGTGCTGCCTTGTGGGGCCCTCGTAGCTCCTTTTTGCGTGATTCCAACGCTGAAAAATCCTATAAATAGAGAAACCCCCAGAAATAAACCTAGAACTTCGTCGCCGCCACCGCAAGCCTCTGTACCGAAGAAATACCATTTGGAGCCATGTTCCGGCACCCTGCCGGAGGGGGGAATCATCACCGGAGGCCATTTTCATCATCCCTGCGGTCTCCATGACGAGGAGGGAGTAGTTCACCCTCGGGGC
The DNA here is from genome assembly GCA_039707655.1 of Elymus sibiricus. Classification (NCBI taxonomy): domain Eukaryota; kingdom Viridiplantae; phylum Streptophyta; class Magnoliopsida; order Poales; family Poaceae; genus Elymus; species Elymus sibiricus. The sequence continues at coordinate 299,844,840 of CM077672.1, read as the reverse complement.
TGAGGGTATGTACTAGTAGCTATGTGTTTGATCTCTCTCTCTCTCGTGTTCTTGATTTGGGACGATCTTGATGTATCGCGAGCTTTGTTAATATAGTTGGATCATATGGTGTTTCTTCCTTCTCTATCTTCTTGTGATGAATTGAGTCTTTCCCTTTGAGATTTCATTATTGTCGGATTGAATATTTCAGATTTAAGAACAGTTGATGTATGTCTTGCATGTGGATACCCATGGTGACAATGGGGTATTCTATTGTGTCACTTGATGTATGTTTTGGTAATCAACTTGCGGATTCCCGAGGTGACATTGGGGTAATCTAGGCATAGGGGTTGGTTGCACGTTTCCATTATCTTTTCTCCGATGAGAAACTTTGGGGTACTCTTTGAAGTTCTTTGTGTGGATTGAATATTATGAATTTGAAGTTGTTTGATGCATATCGAATAATCAACTCACGGATACTTGTGGTGACATTGGAGTATCTATGTGACATTAGAGTTGGTTGATGCGTATCATATGGTGTTATTTTAGTACGAAGTCTAGGGTCGTTTGTGACACTTATAGGGATGGCTCAATAGATTGATCGAAAAGGATAACTTTGAGGTGGTTTGGTACCCTACAACAATTTCTATCTTATGTTCTTCGCTAATAGGAACTTTGGAGTGATTCTTTATCGCACGTTGAGGGATTGTTATATGATTCAATTATGTTAGCATGGTTGAGAGATTGCACTAGTGAAAGTATGAACCCTAGGCCTTCTTTTCAAGCATTGCAATACCGTTTGTGCTCACTTTTGTTACTTGCTACCTTGCTATTTTTTTATTTTCATATTATAAAAACCTATATCTACTATCCATACTACACTTGTATTACTATCTCTTCGCCGAACTAGTGCACCTAAACAATTTACCATTGTATTGGGTGTGTTGGGGACACAAGAGATTTCTTGTATTTGATTGCAGGGTTGTTTGAGAGAGACTATCTTCATCCTACGCCTCCCATGGATTGATAAACCTTAGGTCATCCACTTTAGGAAAATTTGCTACTGTCCTACAAAACTCTGCACTTGGAGGCCCAACAACGTCTACAAGAATAAAAGTTGTGTAGTAGACTTCAAGCTCTTTTCTGGTGCCGTTGCCGGGGAGGTGAGTGCTTGAAGGTATATCTTTAGATCTTGCAATTGAATCTTTTAGTTTCTTGCTTATCACTAGTTTGGTTCATAAAAGAAAACTATAAAAAAATGGAATTGAGGTTGCCTCACATACTTCATCTATATAATATCTTTCTTGAAAATGATGGATCGGATAATTGTGCTCAATTGTTAGAGGAAGAATTTAATAAATTGTTTAATGTGAGTTCCTTGAATGATGAGCATGATTGCAATGTTGTTAGTATGCTTTCTATGAATATCCATGATACTAATGATATGCAAAGCCATAAGCTTGGGGATGCTATGTTTGATGAAGATGATATTTTTAGTCCCCCAAGTTTTGATGAGCAAATTTATTATGATGATAGCATGCCTCCTATGTGTGATGATTATATTGATGAAAGTGGATTTGGAGAGGTCATGACTTTATTTAATGATGATTCCACTATTTTGGAAGAGGTTTCAATTGATTATGACAACAAAGTTGCTATCTATGATGATTATTGTGATGACATGTATGCTATAAAGAATAACGATAACTATGAAACTTGTCATCATGATTTTAATTTTCAATTGGATTATGCAAATCAAGTATCTCATGATAGTTATTTTGTTGAGTTTGCTCTCACTATTATGGATGAGAAGAAATTTGCTTATGTGGAGAGTAATAAATTTTCTATGCTTGTGGATCATGAAAAGAATACTTTATGTGATAGTTATATTGTTGAATTCATTTATGATGCCACTGAAAATTATTATGAGAGAGGAAAAATATGCTTTTAGGAGTTGCAATAATATTAAGTTTCCTCTCTGTGTTGAAAGTTTTCAAGTCATGCTTGTTTTGCCTTCCTATGCTAGTTGATTCTTGCTCCCATAAATTGTTTGCTCACAAAATCCTTATGCATAGGAAGTCGGTTAGTCTTAAAGGTGCTAGTCATACGCTTCATGATGCTCTCTTTGTGTTTCAATTCTTTACTTTTATGCGAGCATCATTGAGATCATCATGCCTAGCTAAAAGGCAATAAAGAAAAGCGCTTGTTGGGAGACAACCCAATATTTGTACCTACTGTTTTTGTGTGTCCGCATGATTAAGCTACTGTATTAATCATGTTTAATATGTTTTCTTTCAATAATGTGCCAAGTAAAGCCTTTGGGATAGTGTGGACGCTTGTTGATTTGATTCTGTGCAAAAACAGAAACTTTTCCAGTGCTGGAATTTATATTCTGTACTAGAGCGTGAGAAAATTCTGAAATTTTTACGCAGTATTGGGTTACAAATTATTTACGTTTTCCTAAATTTTCAGAATTTTTGGAGGTACAGAAGTATGGTTTTTAAATAGCTCACTACACACTATTCTGTTTTTGACAGATTCTGTTTTCGGTGCATAGTTTGCTTGTTTTAGTGTTTCCATAGCTTGTATTGAGTAATATAAATTGTGGAAATGATAGAATACAGTAGGCATTATGTGAGAAAAATTATGAATCTTGTCTTGACAGTACCTAAGTGGATGATTTATTTTATCATACTAACCTATCTCACAAGTTCCGTTAAGTTTTGTGTGATTGAAGTTTTCAAGTTTTGGGTGAGATATCGATATGAGGAGAATAAGGAGTGGCAAGACCCTAAGATTGGGGATGCCAAAGGCACCCCAAGGTAATACTCAAGGAATACTCAAGCGTCTAAGCTTGGGGATGCCCCGGAAGGCACTCCCTCTTTCGTCTTCAACACTATCGGTAACCTCGCTTGGAGCTATATTTTTATTCGTCACATAATATGAGTTTTGCTTGGAGTGTCATTTTATTCTGTTTATATTTGCTTGGTGTTATAAATAATCATGTTTTGTATCTTTTAATTCAATAAAATGCCAATTATAGCCTTTACCATGCTCAGTTTGCAAGTTCATGTGTTGTTGTTTGAAAACAGAAAGTTTTCTGTTATGTCCAGAATATTCCTCAATAGTCAGAACATGATAAAAAATCTGAAATTTTTACACAGTAAGCATGCATGAGTTCTCTGTCATGTGGTAATCTTTCAGAATTTTTGGAGTTAGGGAAGTATGAATTTTAAATCCCCCTTTACAGACTGTTCTGTTTTGGCAGATTTCGGTTATGGTTGCATTGTTTGCATATGTTTGCTTGTTTAATGATTCTATTTGAGGATAGGAGTATTAAATATGCAGAGGCATTTAGTATGCAATGTTTAATTATAATTTTAGTGATTTGCTACAGTAGAGAATGTTAAGGTTTTGAGTTGATTTATACTAACTTATCTCACGAGTTCTTGTTGAGTTTTGTGTGGATGAAGTTTTTAAGATTTAGGAGAAGCCATGATATGAGAGGAATTAAGGAGACACAAGAGCTCAAGATTGGGGATGCCCAAGGCACCCCAAGATAACATTCCAAGAAGTCTCAAGCAACTAAGCTTGGGGATGCCCCGGTAGGCATCCCACCTTTTCTTCATCAACACCTATCGGTTAGCCTAAGTTTTTACTTGTTCACATGATATGTGCTATTCTTGGAGTGTCCTTTTATTTTCATTTTGTTTTTTGTTTGGATAAAATTATCAAGATCTAAAATCTTTATTGAGAGAGAGTCTTCACATAGCTACTTAATTGTTTAACTACTCATTAATCTTCACTTATATCTTTTGGAGAAGTTTGTCGTTTACTCTCGTGCTTCACTTATATCCTAAGAGTAAATTGTTGAATGAATTGAATATCATAAAGTTGAAATTATATATGCTTCATATGCTTGTCCCATGGGGAGTAATGACTTCACATACAAGAAGTATAAGTGGTAAAATTTATTGAAAGTTAGCAAACATAACATTTGTCACTTGAACAATTCATGAAAGAATATTGAAGGAAGAGAAATTTCACATATAAATATACTTTCTTGGACATCTTCTATGATTGTGATCCCCCATTAATTATTTGCAATCTTGATCAAGTAGTTGACGTTGGACAAGGAAGACACCGTAATGGGTTATGTTTGCTTATATTCACATAGAAGTTATATTGTTTTGGATCCTCTAACATGTGGTGCTTGCCCCCTATCTTTTGCTAGCCAAAATTCCGCACTAAGTAGAGATACTACTTGTGCATCCAAAACCCTTGAACCCAGTTTCATGTCATGAGTGTCCACTATATCTACCTATGGATTGAATAAGATCCTTCAAGTAAGTTGTCATCGGTGCAAAGCAATAAAAATTGCTCCTAAATATGTATGATCTTTTATTGTAAGGGAAAATAAGCTTTTTACGATCTTGTGATGGTGGAGTAATAAAAGCGACAGACTGCATAATAAAGGTCTCTATCACAAGGGGCAATATAAAGTGACGTTCCTTTACATTAAGAGCTTGCACATCCAGAAACAAAGAGCGCATGCCAACCTATGCTTCCCTCTGCGAAGGGCCTATCTTTTACTTTATGTATTTATTATTATGCAAGAGTCAATAGTATTCTTCTCTATTCTGTTTTTATTTTCTCTCTTGGCAAGCATCATGTGGTGGGGATTGATCCAGGCATATATATCCCGTTGAATATAGGTGATCATGAGTTATTATTGTTGACATTATCCATGAGATAAATAAGTTGGTAGGCAAAACATTAAGCCCCTATCTTCCTATGTGTTTGACTGAAATGATTTGTTCTAAAAATATGCTTTGAGTGTCAGCAATCATGGAAGACTATATGATAGTTGAGTATGTGGAATTTGCTAAATCAAAGCTCTTACATAGACCCTTCCTGAAAATAAGATGAATTGCAATTGTTTGATGACTGAGAACATAGTTTGTTAGTTTTCAAGAAAGTTTATGGTCTATACTTTAACATGTGAATAGCTTGCTACTTGATCATGAGAAGTTTTATGAGAAAGAGTTGCTGTTATGATGCTAGGAAAAGTGATTGAAATTGCCATTGATCAAACTTATGCATTATGCTAGAATTCACACTTCATAAATTATTTCTTTTATCATTTACCTACTCGAGGACGAGCAGGAATTAAGCTTGGGGATGCTGATACGTCTCCAACGTATCTATAATTTATGAAGTATTCATGCCATATTTATAATAATTTTATATGGTTTTGGTATGATTTGGTTACAACTAACCCGGACTGACGCTGTTTTCAGCCTAACTACCGTGGTGTTGTTTTTTGTGCAGAAATAAAAGTTCTCGGAATTGGACGAAACTTTTTGACGATTTTTTTGGACCAAAAGAGACCCCCGAAGCTTCGTGGAAGGACCAGAAGCCTCACGAGGTGCTCACAAGGCACCACGGCGCGGCCTGGGGGGTCGCGCCGTGCTGCCTTGTGGGGCCCTCGTAGCTCCTTTTTGCGTGATTCCAACGCTGAAAAATCCTATAAATAGAGAAACCCCCAGAAATAAACCGAGAACTTCGCCGCTGCCGCCGCAAGCCTCTGTACCAAAGAAATACCATCTGAAGCCCTGTTCCGACACCCTGTCGGAGGGGGAATCATCACCGGAGGCCATCTTCATCATCCCGGCGGTCTCCATGATGAGGAGGGAGTAGTTCACCCTCGGGGCTGAGGGTATGTACTAGTAGCTATGTGTTTGATCTCTCTCTCTCTCGTGTTCTTGATTTGGGACGATCTTGATGTATCGCGAGCTTTGTTAATATAGTTGGATCATATGGTGTTTCTTCCTTCTCTATCTTCTTGTGATGAATTGAGTCTTTCCCTTTGAGGTTTCGTTATTGTCGGATTGAATATTTCATATTTGAGAACACTTGATGTATGTCTTACATGTGGATACCCGTGGTGACAATGGGGTATTCTATTGAGTCACTTGATGTATGTTTTGGTAATCAACTTGCGGATTCCCGAGGTGACATTGGGGTAATCTAGGCATAGGGGTTGGTTGCACGTTTTCATTATCTTTTCTTCGATGAGAAACTTTGGGGTACTCTTTGAAGTTCTTTGTGTGGATTGAATATTATGAATTTGAAGTTGTTTGATGCATATTGAATAATCAACTCACGGATACTTGTGGTGACATTGGAGTATCTAGGTGACATTAGAGTTGGTTGATGCGTATCATATGGTGTTATTTTAGTACGAACTCTAGGGCCGTTTGTGACACTTATAGGGATGGCTCAATAGATTGATCGGAAAGGATAACTTTGAGGTGGTTTCGTACCCTACAACAATTTCTATCTTATGTTCTCCGCTAATAGGAACATTGGAGTGATTCTTTATCGCACGTTGAGGGATTGTTATATGATTCAATTATGTTAGCATTGTTAAGAGATTGCACTAGTGAAAGTATGAACCCTAGGTCTTGTTTTCAAGCATTGCAATACCGTTTGTGCTCACTTTTGTTACTTGCTACCTTGCTATTTTTTTTCATATTACAAAAACCTATATCTACTATCCATACTACACTTGTATTACCATCTCTTCGCCGAACTAGTGCACCTATACAATTTACCATTGTATTGGGTGTGTTGGGGACACAAGAGATTTCTTGTATTTGATTGCAGGGTTGTTTGAGAGAGACCATCTTCATCCTACGCCTCCCACGGATTGATAAACCTTAGGTCATCCACTTGAGGGAAATTTGCTACTGTCCTACAAAACTCTGCACTTGGAGGCCCAACAACGTCTACAAGAATAAAAGTTGCGTAGTAGACATCAGTTGTGTTTTCAATCAATCTATTGAACCATCCCCAAGTGTCACGAATAGTTCTAAAGATCGTACTACGACAACACCATATGATACGCATCAATCAACTCTTATGTCACTGGGATTGCCCTAATGTCACCACGGGGATCCGCGAGTTAGACATGCATCAAGTGATCTCAAATCCAAAATATTCAATCCAACATAAAGAAACCTCAAAGAGCAAGACTCAATTTGCCACAAAAGAGATAGAGGAGAAAAACATGATAAGATTCAACTATATTGATAAAGCTCTTGGTACATCAAGATCGTGTCAAATCAAGAACACGAGAGAGAGAGAGAGAGAGAGAGAGAGAGAGAGAGAGAGAGAGATCAAACACATAGCTACTGGTACAAACCCTCAGCCCCGAGAATGAAGTACTCACACATCACCATGGAGGCAGCAAGGATGATGAAGATGGCCTCCTTGATGTCTCCCCCTCCAGCAGGGTGCCGGAAAAGGCCTCCAGATGAGATCGCTTTGGAATAGAGGCTTGCGGCGGCGGAGAAAAAGATCTAGGTTACTTTTCGGAGTTTTCTCAATATATAGGAATTTCCAGCGTTGGATTCACGCGAGGAGGTGTCGCGAGGGCCGCACAAGCTCAGCCCACGCACCCTAGGGGGGCGCCCCTTGAGCTTGTGGTCCCCTTAGGCATCTTCTGGCTCCCCCCGAAGCTTCATGGGTCTTTTTTCTTCCATAAAAAATCATCATAAATTTTTATCTCAATTGGACCTTCCTAGATATGGTTTTTCTGCGAAACAAAAAACATGCAAAAACCAGGAACTGACACTGGGCACTAGATTAATAGCTTAGTCCATAAAAATAATATAAAAGTGCACCAAAACCATGTAGAACTCATGTAAATATAGCATGAATTAATTCATAAATTATAGATACGTTGGAGACGTATCAAGGAGTTGCGCGCCAGTGAGGACCCCTTGGCGGCGCTCATTAAGGCGAACCCGTAGCTCATCCTAATAATTTTTTTTGAGGATTTGTCCAAGAAGGAAGCACCACCTAAGGAGAGGATCGACCTGTGCCATTGAGTCAGCCGACCGACATTCCTGACGATGCTTTCTCATCCACTCTGTTAGAGATCCCCACCTCCTCCGACTCCACGATCACCGGCTTCACAAACTACCAGTCTGAGTAGAGCTCCATTCTAAGAATAGCCTTAGTTAGATAGTTTGATGCTGATGTACTAAATGTAGCTGCTGATGTCGACTCGGAGTAGAACTTGTGATGATGCTTTTGGGTATATGAATCATTAATGCTTATGTTGGTTATGTTACTTATGTTCTTCTAAACTTCTGTTGCTTCTCCTGTTTTGCTTGTTCAAATCTTGTTCTTCTCTGGGTAGATGAGGTGGTATGCGGTGCGTAGAGGGAGGTCTCCAGGAGTGTACGATTCGTGGGAGGCATGTAGTGAATAGGTGAACGGTTACAACAATAGCTCCTACAAAGGGTTTCCAACTAGGCAGGAGGCAGAGGATACTTACTCCAAGTTCGTGCTCAGGGTGAAGCGCGATGATGGATGATACGTCTCCAACGTATCTATAATTTTTGATTGTTCCATGCTATTCTAGTATCAATCTTGGATGTTTTTATATGCAATTATATATCATTTTTTGGGCCTAACCTATTAACCTAGTGCCCAGTGCCTGTTGCTGTTTTCTGCTTGTTTTTGGTTTTTCAGGAAATCAGTACCAAACGAAGTCCAAATGCCACGAAACTTTTTGGAGATTTTTTTCTGGACAAAAGAGACCCTCGAGACTTGGAGAGGAGGCCAGAAGGTTCACCAAGCCTCCACAAGGCAATAGGGTGCGACCCCAGGGGGGCGTGCCCTGATGCCTTGTGGGGCCCTCGTGGCTCCGTTTGACCTAATTCCACTTCTATAAATTTTCAAATATTCGGAAACCAATAGAGAGCCACCCCAAATAACTTTTATGCCGCCGCAAGGCTCTGTTCTTCCGTGATCCCATCCGGAGGCCTTTTCCGGTACTCTGCCGGAGGGGGAATCGACCACGGAGGGCTTCTACATCAACCTTGCTGCCCTTCCGATGATGTGTGAGTAGTTTACCACAGACCTACGGGTCCATAGCTAGTAGCTAGATGGCTTCTTCTCTCTCTTTGATCTTCAATACCATGTTCTCCTCGATGTTCTTGGAGTTCTATCCGATGTAATCTTCTTTTGCGGTGTGTTTGTTGGGATCCGATGAATTGTGAGTATATGATCAGATTATTCATGATAAATATTTGAGTCTTCTCTGAACTCTTTTATGCATGATTGTTATAGTTTTGTATTTCTCTCCGATCTATCGATTTGGTTTGGCCAACTAGATTGGTTTATCTTGCAATGGGAGAGGTGCTTTGTGATGGGTTCAATCTTGCGGTGCTCAATCCCAGTGACAGAAAGGGACATGACACGTATTTGTATTGTTGCCATTAAGGATAAAAAGATGGGGTTTAATCATATTGCTTGAGTTTACTTTGTCTACATCATGTCATCTTGCTTAAGGCGTTACTCTGTTTCATACTTAATACCCTAGATGCATGCTGGATAACGGTCGATGGGTGGAGTAATAGTAGTAGATGCAGGCAGGAGTCGGTCTACTTGTCTCGGACGTGATGCCTATATACATGATCATTGCCATGAATCTGTCATAATTATTTGCTTTTCTATCAATTGCCCAACAGTAATTTTTTTACCCACCGTATGTTCTGCGCTCGGGAGAGAAACCTCTAGTGAAAACAATGGCCCCCGGGTCTATCTTTATCATATATTAAAAACCAAAAATACCTTGCTGCAATTTATTTACTTTTATTTTATTTTGCAATTTATATTTCTATCTATCACTATTAGAATTAATCCTTGCAAATACCGCTAAGAGGATTGACAACCCTCTTATTTGCGTTGGGTGCAAGTGTTTGCTTTTGTGTGTGTAGGTGCTGTTAAAGGGATTTTGCGTGGTTCTCCTACTGGATTGAAAACCTTGGTTCTTAACTGAGGGAAATACTTATCTCTACTATACTGCATCATCCTCTTGATACGTCTCCAACATATCTATAATTTTTGATTGTTCCATGCTATTATAGTATCAATCTTGGATGTTTTTATATACATTTACAGCAATTATATATCATTTTTTGGGACTAACCTATTAACTTAGTGCCCAGTGCCAGTTGCAGTTTTTTGCCTGTTTTTGGTTTTCCAGAATATCAGTACCAAACGAAGTCCAAATGCCATGAAACTTTTTGGAGAATTTTTTTCTGGACATAACAAACACTAGAAGCTTCGGGAGGGGACGAGAAGATGAAGCAGTGGCCCACGAGGCACCACGGCGCTCCCTGGGGGGGCCCTGGTACCTCGTGGGGCCCACATAGCTCCGTTTGACCTAATTCCACCTCTATAAATTCTCAAAAATCGGGAAACCAACAGAGGAGTCCACGAAATACTTTTTCCGCCGCTGCAAGCTTCTGTTCTTGAGAGATCCCATCTGGAGGCCTTTTCCAGTACTCCGCCAGAGGGGGAATTGATCACGGAGGGGATCTACATCATCCTTGCTGCCCTTCTGATGATGCGTGAGTAGTTTACCATAGACCTTTGGGTCCATAGTTAGTAGCTAGATGGCTTCTTCTCTCTTTTTGATCTTCAATACAATGTGCTCCTCGATGTTCTTGGAGTTCTATCCGATGTAATCACTTTTTGTGGTGTGTTTATTGGGATCCGATGAATTGTGAGTTTATGATCAGATTATCCATGAATATTATTTTAGTTTTCTCTGAACTCTTTTATGCATGATTATTATAGCTTCGTATTTCTCTCTGATCTATTGATTTGGTTTGGCCAACTAGATTGATTTATCTTGCAATGGGAGATGTGCTTTGTAATGGGTTCAATCTTGCGGTGCTCAATCCCAGTGACAGAAAGGGACATGACACGTATGTATCGTTGCTATTAAGGGTAAAAAGATGGGGTTTATTCATGCGTGAGTTTACTTTGTCTACATCATGTCATCTTGCTTAAGGCGTTACTCCGTTCTTTATGGACTTAATACACTAGATGCATGCTGGATAGCGGTCGGTGTGTGGAGTAATAGTAGTAGATGCAGGCAGGAGTCGGTCTACTTGTCTCGGACGTGATGCCTATATACATGATCATTGCCTTGGATATCGTCATGATTATTTGCTTTTCTATCAATTGCCCAACAGTAATTTGTTCACCCACCGTATGCTATTTTCATGAGAGAAGCCTCTAGTGAAAACTATGGCCCCCGGGTCTATCCAAATCTTATATTAAAAATCATAAAAATACCTTGCTGCACTTTTACTTTATTTATTTTATTTTTTATTTTTGTTCGATCAATTTATCTATCACCATACAATTTAATCTTGCAATTAACCGCCAAGGGATTGACAACCCCTTGTTTGCGTTGGGTGCAAGGATTTGTTGTTTTGTGTGCAGGTACTGCTAACGAGTTGTTGCGTGATTTTCCTACTGGATTAATAACCTTGGTTTCATAACTGAGGGAAATACTTATCTCTACTGTACTGCATCATCCCCTCCTCTTCGGGGAAATCCCAATGCAGCTCACAAGTAGCAGGAAGAATTTCTGGCGCCGTTGCCGGGGAGACATCATCAACATCTATCAAGTACCTACGCATAAAACTTACATCTCCTTGCATTTATTTTATTTGCCTTTGCCTCTCATTTTCATCTCCCCCACTTCTAAAAAGTTTTTACAAAAATACAAAAATATTTTCCGTTTGCCTTTTTCTTGTTTGCTTGTTTGCTTGATTGTTATCTTGTTTGCGTAGCCACGATGTCTCAAGAAAATACAAAATTGTGTGATCTTTCTAATACTAATAATAATGATTTTATTAGTACTCCGATTGCTCCTCCCGCCGCTAGCGCGGAGACTTGTGATATTAATCCCGCTTTGCTAAATCTTGTCATGAAAGAACAATTTTCTAGTAATCCTAATGAAGATGCTGCATCCCATCTTAACACTTTCGTAGAATTGTGTGATATGCAAAAAAAAGATGTGGATAATGATATTGTGAAATTAAAATTATTCCCGTTCTCATTGCGGGATCGTGCAAAAATTTGGTTTTCATCTTTACCACGAAATAGTATCGATTCTTGGGATAGCTGTAAAGATGCTTTTATTACCAAGTATTTTCCTCCCGCGAAAATTATTTCCCTTAGAAACCAATTATGAATTTCAAGCAACTTGATCATGAACATGTTGCTCAATCTTGGGAAAGGATGAAATTAATGATAAGAAATTGCCCTACTCATGGTTTAAATTTGTGGATGATCATATAAATTTTTATGCGGGATTAAACTTTGTTTCTAGAAATCTTTTAGATTCCGCCGTGGGTGGTACTTTTATGGAGATTACATTGGGGGAAGCTACTAAATTGCTTGATAATATTATGGCAAATTATTCACAATGGCATACTGAAAGAGTTCCTACTAGTAAAAACGTGAATTCTCTTGAAGAAATTAGTACTATGAGTGATAAAGTTGATGCGCTTATTAAATTGGTTGCTAGCAAAAATACTCCTATTGATCCTAATGATGTGCCTTTATCCACCTTGATTGAGAAAAATAATGATCCCGTAGGTGTGAATTTTGTCTCGCGAAACAATTTTAATAATAATGCTTATAGAGGTAATTTTAATCCTATGCCGTTTCCTGGAAATTCCTCTAATAGTTATGGCAATTCCTATGGTAATTCTTATAATAATAATAATAGGATGCCCTCTGATCTTCAAAGTAGTATTAAAGAATTTATTAATGCTCAAAAAGTTTTCAACACTACGTTAGAAGAAAAATTAAGTAAACTTGATGATATGTCTAGGAGCATTGATAGAATTATTCATGATGTGGAAAATCTCAAGACTAAAATTTTGCCACCCAAAATTGATATTAATGAATCAATTAAAGCTTTATATGTCTCCATGGATGAGAGTAAGAATAGAACCGCCATGCTAAAAGCTAAACGAGAATTTTTAGAAAAAGCGATTCCTCCCGGTTTTTATCGTAGTAATGATGAGGACATTAAAATGATTGGTGTTTCATCTATCGATTCCTTGTTTAGCAATATAAAACTTGATGAAAATGGGACTGAAGAAGAGTTAACTTTAGCTAGTAGGCGTCCCCATAATTCGGAGGGTGAAAATCTTGATGATTTTTTTATAAAAGTGGGTCTGGAGAGGTAAAAACTTTAACTAGCGATGTGCCCACTCTCTTGGATTACAAAAACTTTAATTATGATAGTTGTTCTTTGATTGAGTGCATTTATTTGTTACAATCCATGCTAAATTCACCCAACGCTTATGAACAAAACAAGGCTTTTACTAAACACATTGTAGAAGCAATGATGAAAGCATTAGAAGAGAAGCTAGAACTAGAAATTTCAATTCCTAGAAAATTATATGATGAGTGGGAACCCACCATTAAAGTTAAAATTAAAAATTATGAGTGCAATGCTTTATGTGATTTGGGTGCTAGCATTTCCACAATTCCAAAATCTCTATGTGATGTGCTAGGTTTTACCAATATAGATGAATGTTCTCTTAATTTGCACTTGGCGGATTCTACTATTAAAAAGTCATTGGGTAGAATTAATGATGTGCTCATTCTTGCAAATAGAAATTATGTGCCCGTTGATTTTATTGTACTTGACATTGAATGCAATTCTTCTTGCCCCATAATACTTGGTAGACCGTTCTTACGAACTATTGGTGCTATTATTGATATGAAAGAAGGTAATATAAGATTTCAATTTTCATTAAAGAAAGGGATGGAACACTTCCCTAGGAAAAGAATTAAAGCACCATATGAATCAATTATGAGGGCCACTTATGGAATCAACTTGAAACATGACAATACTTGAAACTATGCATTATGCCAAGGTAGCTAGGGGCATAAAACAATAGCGCTTGTTGGGAGGCAACCCAATGAATAAAATAAATTTTTAATTTTTGTTTCTGTTCTTGTGTGTTTACACAATTATGCTACTGTTATGATTGTGTTTTTATGTTTTTAATTAGTGTTTGTGCCAAGTAATGCCTTTGGGATGATTTGGAAGATAGTATAATTGATGTTGTTTGGAAAACAAAAAGTTTTGCGTCCAGTGCTGGAATTTTATTTCTGTACTGGAGCGTCAGAAAAATCTGAAATTTTTACACAGAATTGGTATATGAATTTCCCACGTTTTTCTAATTTTTCAGAATTTTTTGAGTTACATAAGTATAACTTTTAAATAGATCTTTACAGACTGTTCTGTTTTAGACAGATTCTGTTTTTGTTGCATAGTTTGCTTATTTTGATGAAGGCAAATTTTAACATGCTCCCTCTTACCCCCACTTGTTACATGTGAGGTAAGAAGGTAAGAGTCAATTAGACTACTAATTAATGAGATCAATGGCTCAGATCTATTATATACTCTTACCTCTCATGTGAAAAGAAGGGGTAAGAGGGAGCATGTTAAAACTGCTCTTTGATGAATCTATGGATCGTATCGGGGAGTATGAGTCATGGAGAAGTTGGAGTACAGTAGCATTATTCCAATAATAAATATGAATCAATTTACTACAGTACTTAAAGTTAAGGATTTATTTGTTATACTAACGGATCTCACGAAGGTTTTGTTGAGTTTTGTGTGATTGAAGTTTTTAACTTTTGGGTGAGATCACGATAGATGAAGGAATAAGGAGTGGCAAGAGCCTAAGCTTGGGGATGCCCAAGGCACCCCAAGGTAATATTCAAGGAAGACTCAAGCGTCTAAGCTTGGGGATGCCCCGGAAGGCATCCCCTCTTTCTTCTACCAACTATCGGTAATTTCACTTGGAGCTATATTTTTATTCATCACATGATATGTGTTTTAGGGGGAGGCGTTTTGGCTCCCGGGTGCATTTGCACCCGGATGAACAGTACCCCGGATTTTTTTTTAAACGTTTTCAAAAAATTCTGAGAAAATTTGTAGATGATCATGTTGGTGTCGCAAGCATGCTTGACAATTTTCATGCGGAACGGAGCAGCGGTGTTTCGTCAGTGAAAAAAACAAATTTGGGTTGTCATTTTGTGGTGACATTTTGTCTTCGATTTGTTTTTTTTTTTGCGTAGGCCAAAATGCTTAACCTTTTTGCCTCAAAATTTACATGTAGCATTTGTATGTGACAAAGATCACCAAAAAAATTTGTCCCATTTTTTTTGACATTTGAAAAAAAAATTGGCCCCGGGAGCATGTGCTCCCGGGAGCCAAATTGAGTTTCCGTGTGTTTTACTTGGAGCGTCTTGTATTATATTAGTCTTTGCTTTGTTTGCTTTTAGTTTGTCACAATCATCTTTGCTGGACACACCATTAGAGAGAGCCACACGTTTATCATGATTTATTAGAATACTCTATGTGCTTCACTTAAATTTTTTGAGCTAGGCAGTTGCTCTAGTGCTTCACTTAAATCTTTTTGAGCACGGCGGTGGCTATATTTTGAAGAAATATTTAAACTCTCATGCTTCACTTATATTATTTTGAGAGTTGATAAGACTAAAATTTTGAAGAAATATTTAAACTCTCATGCTTCACTTATATCTTTTTGAGAGTTGATAATAGTAATGGTAACTTGCACACGATATGAATTTGGTCCCAAAGTGATGAATATTCAAGAGGGATATAATAAAAACTTTCATGAAAGATCATTGGATATAATAAGTTTGATTCCTTGCAATAGTTTTGCGATATGGAGATGATAATATGTGAGTCATGTTAGTGAGTAATTGTGATTTAGTAAGAATATTAGTGTTAAGGTTTGTGATTCCATGCTAGGTGTGTTATTCTCACGATGAGTGTTTATTCACTTGTCATTGCACGAGAGAGTGGCTGGTAATAGGGATGCCCAGTCCCACAATGAATCAAAAATAATAATAAAAAAATTCCTTGGAAAGTGTTGGTATGGAGGGCACCCGTGGATACGGCTAGCCATGGATTGTGAAAGAATGGTGGAAAGGAAATAAACTTTATTTTCTGTTTGGGAACCGCCTATGATGTGTCTAGCATGGAAAATATTGGGAATTCTCGTTCGTTTTCGTTGACGGGAAAAGCATGCCTCTCAAAAATAATTCCATCTCTCTAATTTAAGCTTTGAGCTCTGGCACATTTGCAAATCTCTGCTTCCCTCTGCGAAGGGCCTATCTATTTACTTTTATGCAATTTTTATTTTTATTTTGAGTCTCCATCTTCTCTTACAAAGCACCAACTAGAGAGCACTATTGTCATACTTGTGCATTGTGTGTAGCTAATATTGAGTGTGTTTCATGAATGGATCAATGATTGAGCATAATGGGCTAGGGATAACTTTCTTTAGCGTTGATATTTTGAAAGACATGGTTGCTTGTTAGTATGCTTGAGTATTTATGTCTTCATGTCAAACTATAGACTATTGCTTTGAATCATTCAAGTCCAAATGTCCATGCTATAAAGAAAAGAACATATGATGAATATGATAGGTAGCATTCCACATCAAAAATTCTGTTTTTATCATTTACCTACTCGAGGACGAGTAGGAATTAAGCTTGGGGATGCTGATACGTCTCCAACGTATCTATAACTTTTTTATTGTTCCATGCTATTATAGTATCAATCTTGGATGTTTTTATATACATTTACAACAATTATATATCATTTTTTGGGACTAACCTATTAACTTAGTGCCCAGTGCCAGTTGCTGTTTTTTGCCTGTTTTTGGTTTTCCAGAATATCAGTAGCAAACGAAGTCCAAATGCCATGAAACTTTTTGGAGATTTTTTTTCTGGACATAACAAACACTAGAAGCTTCGGGAGGGGACAAGAAGATGAAGCAGTGGCCCACGAGGCACCACGGCACGCCCCAGGGGGGGTGCGCCCTGGTACCTCGTGGGGCCCACATAGTTCCATTTGACCTAATTCCACCTCTATAAATTCTCAAAAATCGGGAAACCAACAGAGGAGTCCACGAAATACTTTTTCCGCCGCCGCAAGCTTCCGTTCTCGAGAGATCCCATCTGGAGGCCTTTTCCGGTACTCCGCCGGAGGGGGAATCGATCACGGAGGGGCTCTACATCATCCTTGCTGCCCTTCCGATGATGCATGAGTAGTTTACCACAGACCTTCGGGTCCATAGTTAGTAGCTAGATGGCTTCTTCTCTCTTTTTGATCTTCAATACAATGTTCTCCTCGATGTTCTTGGAGTTCTATCCGATGTAATCACTTTTTGCGGTGTGTTTGTTGGGATCCGATGAATTGTGAGTTTATGATCAGATTATCCATGAATATTATTTGAGTCTTCTCTGAACTCTTTTATGCATGATTATTATAGCTCCGTATTTCTCTCCGATCTATTGATTTGGTTTGGCTAACTAGATTGATTTATCTTGCAATGGGAGAGGTTCTTTGTAATGGGTTCGATCTTGCAGTGCTCAATCCCAGTGACAGAAAGGGACATGACACGTATGTATCGTTGCTATTAAGGGTAAAAAGATGGGGTTTATTCATGCGTGAGTTTACTTTGTCTACATCATGTCATCTTGCTTAAGGCGTTACTCCGTTCTTTATGGACTTAATACACTAGATGCATGCTGGATAGCGGTCGATGTGTGGAGTAATAGTAGTAGATGCAGGCATGAGTCGGTCTACTTGTCTCGGACGTGATGCCTATATACATGATCATTGCCTTGGATATCGTCATGATTATTTGCTTTTCTATCAATTGCCCAACAGTAATTTGTTCACCCACCGTATGCTATTTTCATGAGAGAAGCCTCTAGTGAAAACTATGGCCCCCGGGTCTATCCAAATCATATATTAAAAATCATAAAAATACCTTGCTACACTTTTACTTTATTTATTTTATTTTGTATTTTTGTTCGATCTATTTATCTATCACCATACAATTTAATCTTGCAATTAACCACCAAGGGATTGACAACCCCTTGTTTGCGTTGGGTGCAAGGATTTGTTGTTTTGTGTGCAGGTACTGCTAACGAGTTGTTGCGTGATTCTCCTACTGGATTGATAACCTTGGTTTCATAACTGTGGGAAATACTTATCTCTACTATACTGCATCATCCTCTCCTCTTCGGGGAAATCCCAACGCAGCTCACAAGTAGCACCTCTCCTCACAGAATTATCTAGCATGATAATTATCAAGGGCAAATACAGAAAGGTAAAGCATAACGGTGTAGGTAATTTATCAAGATTCCTCTCATGATCCCTCCGGACCATATCCAAGTTCTTACGGTCATCCGACCATCTCCTTCATACCCATCCCGTGGCTAACATCTCAACTTCCTCACATCATCCGATGTCCAGGCCTCTATGCTATAAATCTGACAAAGCTTACCTTATCTGGTTCATTCTTAGCAATCATTCGGTTAACTCCTGCAGAATCGACATAGACCAAATAGTGTGACCTAGTACGAACTGTGTCCCATGACCGAGGACGCGGCTATTTGAATAGATTTACCCTCTGCAGAGGTTGCGCACTTTACCCACACTATGGAGCTCCTGGCCTCGTACTTTAGTACATGCTCCCATTCGGGTGGACCAGTGCTGCTCCAACAAAACTTGTATATTGCCTGGCATTCTTACGGCCCCACCGACAATCATACCCCTTCAGGGTCAAGTCCTGGGTGGCCCCTGTGTCACTCCTGACACCTGCCACCGTCGTGGCCAAACTAAACTGTCCCAAACGGGGACCCTGGATCCATATAACTTGGGCCCACAAGGTTATCGCCGCCTACCGGGCCAGGGTAGCACGCACACATAACCTTCCCTCTTTGGAGGCACCGACAAGAGGCAAGACAATAGACCAAGTTAGGGCCTCCCCATAAAGGCAAATGTGGCTGCACTGATGAGCTCGGTTCGGTGTCACTATGACTCGATCCAGTCGACGGAGGAGGTTGTTGTTATTATTATGTCACATTCGTTATCCTTGCAATAACAGAAATCGTGCATGATGACAACATAACAACCTATCTCCATATAATATCACAATGAGTCATTAGTGCGATAATATTCATAATGAACAACAGTGAGTAACGTAAACAATAATTCAATTCAGGAGTTCACTTACTCATTTACTTCTAGTATAAACATATTAATTAATTCAAACATACAAGAATAACACGGAAGCAATGCTTTAGGGCATATATCAGATGGTCAGCTTGCCTGGGGGTGAAGGAATACTTCGGGACGAAGTACGATCATTTCGCGGAAGGATTCGCCGGAAAAGTTTCTCTCCCGAATGGACTGAATATAGGGCAGGGGCAATATGGTCATTTTCAGAATGTGATGACATCATGAGAATGGTACCAACGGGACGGGCTCGACGAACAGAGAACGTGGGCTTTGGAATCACCTAAATCGGAGTTACGGTTGCGAAGTTGTGGCCGTTCGTTCGTTAGGCAGAAAAACAAACAGTAACTGTGCTTTTCTGTTCTTAACTAGTGAACGTCCACAATATAAGGGCTTTGGCGTCGTGCTGAAAATGAAAATGTATTCTAGAGAATACGCTTTCAGTGAATAGAAAGCGCAGTTTGCAAAGTACGTTTCCACTTATCCGACGTGGCGGTGCCCCTCTCGCTGACGGCTGGGCCCCACGCGGCTTCTCTCTCCTCCCTCCATCTCCTTCTTCTTTCTCCCGACCGGCAACAGAGGGTGGCCGGTCACCGGCGTTGTCGCAGCTCCGGTGGGCGAGGGCTCCGGCCGAGAGCGGGGATGGAAGCTGCGGTCGACGACGCGCCCATAGGTGGTTACGGCAGTCGCGGGGATGGTCGGATGCGGGCGGGCGTAGGTGGAGGTTAACGGCGGCGGTGGTGAGCTCGGGGCCGAGGCTACGGCCTGCCCCGGGGCAAAATGAAGGCGGGGAGGGCGTCGTGGTGGTGGTGGTGGTCGATGGTAATGGCTAGGTGGAGAGGGAGAGGCTAGGGCGCTCTAATTTGAGCGGAGGGCCGGCGGTGGAGCCTCGGCCATTGGAGAGCAGGGGAGCTCCGCGAGCTCAACAGAGAGGCCGAGGGGACTACGGGAAAGGAGGGGAGGAGCTTGGTGAGCTCAATGGAGCTCGGGGCGGCCTACTTATAGGTGGCCGAGGGGTGGGGATAAGCACGGCTACGGGATGCGCTGGCCGGCGTCCTGGAGCTCGCGGACGACGTGGCTGGCCGGTTCCCGGCGTCGGGGAGTGGCCGACCTGATAAGGAGAAGGGTGAGGGGCTGCGCTGGCGCGTTCGAGAAGGCTCGGGCATGGCTGCATACGGCGGCGGTGGGTCATGGGCGTACAGGGCCGCGGCGGGGGTCGTCACGACGCGAGGAGGAAGAAAGGGGAGGGGGAAGGTGCTGGAGAGGGTGCGTGTCGACGCCGCAGAGCCGGTAGGCATGCCCGGACGAGCCAAAGCTGGCCGGAGGTGACCGAACGAGGCTGGCAGAGCACAAAGCGCCATTTTGGCGCGCTCTCCTGCGTGGTCACCAAGGGCACCGCGTGTCCAGGGTACCGGATGGTCCTGGAAACTTGTCAATAGGATAGCTTAGAGCCCCATGAGTTGACCTAAGGAGGTTTGGATGAAAGTGGCAGCAAGAACTGACAGATTTGAGCTGACCTAGGTTTCTGGCAGGAAGTGTTTGTAGTGGGTTCTGGACAATTCACTGATTGAGATGAGCTGGAATTTGTCATGAAGTGGTTATCCATCAAGGTGAACATGCTGGAAAAATTTCAGGGCAAATGGATCACTCTAACTGGCACTTCCTTCACACATTGGCAATCTGGACAGAAATGAGCTTGAATTTGCTGGGATCAAATGGCTTGATGGATTGGTCTCAAATTTGGTGGAGAGTGATGATTTAGGGGGTATAAAGGCACTGGTAAAATTTCATACCATTTGGGTATGCCAAAATGGTACTTCCTTCACAGTGCTTCCAACTGAACAGAAACTTGGGAAAATTGCTGTGGGAAAATGGATAGATGGATTGAGCTGGTTTTTCGTTTACATGAGTTATTTATCAATGTGAATCCCCCTGGAAAATTTCAGCTCAAATGGATCAAGGGTTCAAGCACTTCCTTTGCAAATTGCCCAACTGGACAGAATTTGCAAATGGATGCTTTGCTCAAAATTTGAACTATGGAACTTGGGATCTTGATGGAAATGGTGAATATACAGAAAGGAGTAGCTCCACAAATTATTTGGGATTTTTTCTAGCTACCAAAATGGTAGCTCCTTTGGAAAGTGCCCAAAATGCAATATTGGCTTTAAATAGGAAAATGCAATTTCCCTTATTTAATTATGGCCAATATTTTTATGAGAGCTCAATATGGTCACAAAGAATATCTTCACAAGTTTTCATGAAGTTTGGAGATGGATAGATATTTTCCTGGATTTAATTCCTTCTCAAGGCAGAAAAGGGAATTAATTTTAAATGAAAGATATTGCAAATAACTTGGCAATATCTTTGCATATCCAGGGTTGATAGATATAGGAGAGTCACTGGGAAGAGTTTGGTAGTCAGCAGATCAAAGGAAATTGGGGTTCCTTTGTAAATGCAGGAGTTAGGGTTTCCTTTCCGGGTAACTCGGAAAGAAGGGTTTCGGCGGCAAAATCCTGAGAATATAGTTTGACTAGCAAAGTTGAATTGTCGAGAATCTCTGGTTGGATAGGAAAGGCAAGGCTACATGACCATCTTCATATACCCAAGAGCAAGAGAAAATCCAATAACACCGAAAAAAAAGACGGGAGTCAAATCCCGCGAAGGAAGAATTCGGGGAGCGAAAACCAGGGTGTCACAAACCTACCCCCCTTAAGAAAATCTCGTCCTCGAGATTTCTGGGCTTACCTCCCGGTGAGGGGGACATACCTGGGTGCGACTTGGATCCATCAGTTGTCTTGTCTTCGTCGGTTCACTGACCTTTTAACTGCCTCTTCTGATGGCTCAGGTGTTGTCTTTTCACACAGCTACCTTGAATCCTTCTCTTTCCTGTCAAGTGTACCTTTTGTCCTGGCGGTCTGTTGTCTAGGGTTGGTGGGTAGCAGGTAGTATCGAAAAATAGCTTGGTTTCCATGGCCTGGAGCTAGCTGCTTCGTCCAGAGGTATGAGCTGACACGGGATGTATCATAACAAGTGATTCCCCATGTCCCATACCATATTTCTGCTTTACTTTCGAGACTGAATGATTATTTTTGTATTTCCATATAGACAGTCAAACTCTTTCGATCGCTGAGGTAGCTCTATCATATATATCCTTTGCAGTCCTTGTTATGATCACTGAGCTGAACATAGTTTGGCTATCATTCGGCGCATCTTACGGAGCATAGCCTCATATCTTGGTTGATGGCCCATGCTCATGAGGAGTACAACATGCTTGCTGCATTGTTGTGGCCGTATATGCAAGAGTCTGACAATGATTGGCAATATCACCTTGTCTGTGAAGCTTTACTTTTATTGACCGTCACGGAGGTTGTGTATCTGAACTTCTTTGTTCTTGAGGGTTCCTTTTTGTGGACCCGTCATGACCGGCCAACACGGCTCCTTGACCGTATCATAACTTACTCTTGCATATCTCGTAGGGATTGCTGCGTTCATATCCTTCTTTGAAGTATGGGGCCAATGTTTCTCTAAACACAGTCATTCCCGTGTATGAGTGGCTCGCATGAACTGATCAAATAGATTGCATGCTCACAACATATGCAAGTGTAGGATAAATCCTCTCATAACCACTGAGTTCTGAAGCAAACGTGTGTCTGGGCTAGTTTGTGCTTCTGACAAGATTGTTGTGGGCACGATGGCGTGTTGAAGAAGGCTGAACATCTCATGCTCGAAGCTTCTTATGCCGGAAGCTTTCCGCGATAGTGGGCTGAGGAAGATTGGAGTGTCACACCCCAGAAGATTTTTTTCCCCTAGTGGCGTAGCGAAGAAGATTGGGAGTCTTGCGTCGCAAGCTCCTCCCGATAACTTGCGAAGGAAGGCTGGGTTCCTTGTACCAAAAGCCTTGCACTGTGATATGCAGTCAGACCTGTGGCCGGTTCTGGCTTCCTTCCGGAGTATCTACCCATGGGGGAGCCAAAACTTGGTGTAGGCCATACCTTGACAGAAGATATTCCGTTATTCCTGCACGACTTGTCCTTCCGCTGGTCCGATCATTGCTGCTGTAAAGGTTGCACAACTGATGCAGACTTCATGTTGATAATTAATCCGGGATACCATATGTTACCGGTAGTACGCAGTTGGCGGATAATTCCATTTGATTTCCAGGTATTCAAAATTCTCACTGATTCCGGATAGCCGTGGACTTATACATATGCCTCGCAAAACTTGTTCACAGTGCCCGGGAGTTTTGTGTATGCACTGGTGAACTCCAAAATATCCTAACATACCAAAGTTTTGTTGCTGCTCTCGACACGTTCACATTCTTGAAATATGTCTTCTGTGGGTAATAAATGATTCTTGAGTCCATTGAGAAAAGACTCAAGGTTCACCCCACTGACTGAAATAATCCTTGTGTCAAGGACGGAGTCATTTGTCCCTACTGGTGTTCATTACTGATAGCTCATCTGACCATTCCTTAAGTGTGATCTGTTCTGAGGCAAACGCTCTTAGGTATATTCCGGCCTTATCTATTGCACGCAGATTCTGCTTCTGGCCCATCCTCTATTCTTGATAGATCCGGTGTTGATCATGTGGTTGACTTGGCTCTTACTGAATTTGGATTATTGGGTATTATCCAGGCTGTATGCTGGTCTTCTTAGCGGTACTTGCGGATGGATCCAGTCGGGGCAAGAGAACGAAATCGAGAAAAGAAGCAAGAATTGCGAAAAACCAAAAAGCACATAAAGCTCAAATTTTGCGGACTTTATATACGTGGCTAAAGATTTACTAGTATAACTATTATAGCGCACTAGATGCACCTCTAAGGGTTTAGAAGCAAAACCACACAACGCTCCTGGTAGCAATTGGTGTCAAGCTCCTACTACTTCCTTAGGGAACACCAAACTTGACGCATGACCATAGCCAAAGTGGCTTAGTCAACGATCCTAGGGTTATTGGGAAAAGATGGAATTTATAGGCATTTCCCAAAGGAAACTGGATTTAAGGAGAGAAATACCATGGTTAGCAAGCAGGGTGAGGATATCTGGTTTACCTAGGGGTTCAGGGCTCACGGGTCGTTGCCGGGTGCAGACATTTCACACCGAAGGCAAAGGCCACGAGAGTTGAGGTCTGATGGGGGCAAAAACCTATGGGATTGCCTTATGATCAATAGTAGCCATGCCAGTCTGGCAAAGATGGCTGAAATCCATCTGGGCTTTCTACTGATCAAGAGGCAATGAAGTCTGGCTAGGGTAACCTACAGTCAGCCTGACTGCTCTGATACCACCCGTTGTGGCACCCCGCCTGAATACCACTGTAGCCAGACGGTCGCCGCACACACCAGCCCAGGAAATCACACTGGCGCGTGCCTTTACAACAAGTATCATAAACACAGGCATTTCTATTAATGGATATATAAGTCTTACATGATATTTTACAAGGGTGATGGCAGCGGAAAAGCTCTATCTAAGGCAACATGGTCTTGGTGCGGCTCCAATCCACAGGGATTTGACTGGGTTACTCTTCTAGCCCACGAACACTCCGGCTCCTCGCTAGTGGACGTCGGATCCTTAGGTGAACCTGGCCACATTGAAGGCCGCTGAGTACTTTTGAATGTACTCGCAAGCAACCAAATAACATATACAGTATACACCAAGCAATGCAATCCATGGCATTCAAGCATGCTTTAATTGTTGGAGTAATATTATCTATCATGCCATGGTATAACTATCTAGCAAAATTAATCATCATGTTACAACAGAATTATCTAGCATGATAATTATCAAGGGCAAATACAGAAAGGTAAAGCATAACAGTGCAGGTAATTTATCAAGATTCCTCTCATGATCCCTCCGGACCATATCCAAGTTCTTACGGTCATCCGACCATCTCCTTTATAGCCATCCCGTGGCTAACATCTCAACTTCCTGACACCATCCGATGTCCAGGCCTCTATGCTATAAATCTGACAAATCTTACCTTATCTGGTTCGTTCTTAGCAATCATTCGGTTAACTCCTCCATCGTATCTATAATTTTTGATTGTTTCATGCCAATATCCTACAATTTCCACATACTTTTGGCAACATTTTATATGATTTCTTGGACTAACATATTGATCTAGTGCCCAGTGCCAGTTCGTGTTTTCTGCTTGTTTTTTGTTTCGCAGAGGATCCATATCAAACAAAGTCCAAACACGATAAAATTTTACGGAGAATTATTTTGGAATATATGTGATTTTTGGGAGGTGGAATCAACGCAAACGGAGGCCCACAGGCTCCACAAGGTAACATGCCACGCCCCATAGGCCGCGCAGTGATGCCTTGTGGGCACACCGTAAGTCGGTTGGGGCTCTTCTTCGGCCGCAAGGAAGCTTATATCGAGAGAAAAATCATGTTAAAATTTTAGTGTAATCGGAGTTACGGATCTCCGGGAATATAAGAAACGGTTTTCGGCCAGAAGCGGAAACGCGAAACAGAAGAGAACATAGAGAGATAGATCCAATCTCGGAGGGGCTCCTTCCCTCTGGGAGCCATGTCGGCCATGGACCAGAGGGGGAACTCTCCTCCCATCTAGGGGGGAGGCCAAGCAAGAAGAAGAAGGAGGGGGGGGGGATCTCTCCCCCTCTCTCCCGGTGGCACCGGAACGCCGCCGGGGCAATCATCGTGACGGCGATCTACACCAACAACTTCGCCGCCGTCAACACCAACTCTCTCCCCCTCTATGCAGCGGTGTAACACCTCTTCTCCCGGTTGTAATCTCTACTTAAACATGGTGCTTAATGCTACATATTATTATCCAATGATGTGTTGCCATCCTATGATGTTTGAGTAGATTCTTTTTGTCCTATGGGTTGATTGATGATCGTGATTGGTTTGAGTTGTATGTTTTATTTTGGTGTTGTCCTATGGTGCCCTCCGTGTCGCGCAAGCATGAGGGATTTCCACTGTAGGGTTTGCAATACGTTCATAATTCTCTTATAGTGGGCGGCTAGAGTGACAAAAGCTTACACCCGAGTAAGGGGGTTATTGCGTATGGGAGTAAAGAGGACTTGTTACTTAATGCTATGGTTGGGTTTTACCTTAATGATCTTTGGTAGTTGCGGATACTTGCTAGAGTTCCAATCATAAGTGCATATGATCCAAGTATGGAAAGTATGTTAGCTCATGCCTCTCCCTCATATAAAATTGCAATAATGATTACCGGTCTAGTTATCGATTGTGGATAATTGATTTTATGCCCCTAGTTGGGTCACACTCGGCAGGTTTACCCCTAGTTTCCGAAAACACTCGGTCCCGCCCAAACCACTTTGCTCCTCTTATGCTTTTGCCCTTTGACCGTTTGACCATCACTTTGAAAACTTCATAAAAAAATCATACTAACTCAGAAAAATTCAAATAAGATATCAAAATGTTCAGAAAAACATCACCTATATGTGCATGTCATTTGTATTCATGAAAAAAGTGTTGGCCAGTCCCCATCTCAGTTTTAGCTCATATGATCTTAGCATGAACAGTAAAATGTAAAAAAAATCAAAAAATTCTAAATTTTTTTGGTGGCAAACTTTGACCAATGTTTTGAGTGATTGCCAAGTTTCATAAGGGAATGACATTCGTGGAAGTCGTGGCAAAAAAATGAAATTTTGGAGCATTGATTTTCGTTTTTTTGCCACGACTTCCACGAATTTCATTCCCTTATGAAACTTGGCAAGCACTCAAAACATTGGTCAAAGTTTGCCACCAAAAAAATTTAGAATTTTTTGAATTTTTTTAGATTTTACTGTTCATGATAAGATCATATGAGCTAAAACTGAGATGGGGACTGGCCAACAATTTTTTCACGAATGCAAATAACATGCACATATAGGTGATGTTTTTATGAACATTTTGATATCTTATTTGAATTTTTCTGAGTTAGTATGAATTTTTTATGAAGTTTTCAAAGTGACGGTCAAACGGTCAAAGGGCAAAAGCATAAGAGGAGCAAAGTGGTTTGGGCGGGAACGAGTGTTTTCGGAAACTAGGGGTAAACCTGCCGAGTGGGACACAACTAAGGGCACCAAATTAATTATCCCTTATCGATTGCCTAGGGACAAATCCTTCTCTTGTGTTATAAAAGCTTTCTACTAAACAACTAGCTTTTATTATCTTGCAAATTACTCGTAGTTTTATTCTCGCTAAGTACTCTTAGTTTTATTCTTGCGAAGTAGTTCTAGCATTACACCTACAAAGTACTTCTAGTTTCATACTTGTTCTAGGTAAAGCAAACGTTAAGTGTGCGTAGAGTTGTATCGGTGGTCGATAGAACTTGAAGGGAATATTAATTGTACCTTTAGCTCCTTGTTGGGTTTGACACTCTTATTTATCGAGAAAGGCTACAACTGATCCCCTATACTTGTGGGTTATCACTAGGAAGTTGCTATAGTGCTTCACTTATATCTTTTAGAGCACGGCGATGGTTATATTTTAAAGAAATAGTTGCACTCTCATGCTTCACTTATATGTTTTTGAGAGTCTAATGAATAGCAATGGTAATATGCACGGGTTATGAATTTGGTCCTAATATGATAGGTATTCAAGAGGGATATAATAAAAACTTTCATGTAGATCACTGAATATGATAAGTTTGATTCCTTGCAATAGTTTTGCGATATTAAGATGGTAATATGTGGGAGGTGCTAGTAGATAATTGTGGTTTAGTAAGAATATTGGTGTTAAGGTTTGTGATTCCCGAAGCATGCACGTATGATCTGTCGTTATGCTAAGAAGTTGGAGCATGATTTATTCTTGATTGTCTACCTTATGAGTGGCGGTCGGGGACGAGCGATGGTCTTTTCCTACCAATCTATCCCCCTAAGGGCATGCGTAGTAGTAGTTTGCTTCGAGGGTTAATAATCTTTCGCAATAAGTATGTGAGTTCTTTATGACTAATGTGAGTCCATGGATTATACGCACTCTCACCTTTCCGCAATTTGCTAGCCACTTCGGTACCGTGCATTGCCCTTTCTCACATCGAGAGTTGGTGCAAACTTCGCTGGTGCATCCAAACCCCGTGATATGATACGCTCTATCACACATAAGCCTCCTTATATCTTCCTCAAAACAGCCACCATACCTACCTATCATGGCATTTCCATAGCCATTCCGAGATATATTACCATGCAACTTCCACCATTCCATTTTTATGACACACATCATCATTGTCATATTGCTTTGCATGATCATATAGCTGACATAGTATTTGTGCCTCAGCCACCGTTCATCATTTTCATACATGTTATGCTAGTATCATTGCACATCCTGGTACACCGCCAGAGGCATTCATATAGAGTCATATTTTTGTTCTAGTTCCGAGTTGTAATTTTCTTTTGAGTTGTAAGTAAATAGAAGTATGATGATCATCATTATTAGAGCATTGCCCCAGTAAGGAAATAAAAAAAGAGGCCAAAAAGAGCCCACGAAAAAAAGAGAAAGGAAAAAAAAGAAAAAAATAATAACAAAATGAGAGGAAAAGAGAGAAGGGGCAGTGTTACTATCCTTTTCCATACTTGTGCTTTAAAGTAGCACCATGTTTTTCATATAGAGAGTCTCCTGTTTAGTCACTTTCATATACTAGTGGGAATTTTTCATTATAGAACTTGGCTTGTATATTCCGATGATGGGATTCCTCCAATGCCCGAGGTCATCATGAGCAAGCAAGTTGGATGCACACCCACTTAGTTTTCATGTTGAGCTTTCATACACTTATAGCTCTTTGTGCATCTGTTGCATGGCAATCCCTACTCCTCGCATTGACATCAATTGATGGGCATCTCCATAGCCCGTTGATTAGCCGCGTCGATATGAGACTATCTTCTTATTTTTGACTTCCCCTTATAAATCTCTACCACTACACTCTATTCCACCCATAGTGCTATATCCATGGCTTGCGCTCATGTATTGCGTGGGGGTTGAAAAAGCTGAAGCGCGTTAAAAAGTATGAACCAATTTCTCAGCTTGTCATCGGTGTAGTTCATGATAAATATTTTGTGTTAAGAAGATGGAGCATGACAGGATTATATGATTTTGTAGGGATAACTTTCTTTAGCATTTTTATTTTGAAAGACATGATTGTTTATTAGTATGCCTGAGTATTGATGTCTTTATGTCAAACTATAGACTATTGCTTTGAATCATCCGGATCTTATTATTCGTACCGTAAGAGAGAGATTACATGATGAAACATGTTAGGTAGCATTCCACATCAAAAATTCTGTTTTTATCATTTACCTATTCGAGGACGAGCAGGAATTAAGCTTGGGGATGCTTGATACGTCTCCAACGTATCTATAATTTTTGATTGTTCCATGCTATTATAGTATCAATCTTGGATGTTTTTATATGCAATTATATATCATTTTTTGGGACCAACCTATTAATGTAGTGCCCAGTGCCAGTTGCTGTTTTCTGCTTGTTTTTGGTTTTTCAGGAAATCAGTACCAATCGAAATCCAAATGCCACGAAACTTTTTGGAGATTTTTTTCTGGACAAAAGAGACCCTGGAGACTTGGAGAGGAGGCCAGAAGGTTCACGAAGCCTCCATGAGGCAACAGAGCGCGGCCCCAGGGGGCGCGCCCTGATGCCTTGTGGGGCCCTCGTGACTCCGTTTGACCTAATTCCACTTCTATAAATTCTCAAATATTCGGAAACCAACAGGGAGCCACCCCGAATAACTTTTACACTGCCGCAAGCCTCTGTTCTTCCGCGATCCCATCTGGAGGCCTTTTCCGGTACTCTGACGGAGGGGGAATCGATCACGGAGGGCTTCTACATTAACCTTGCTGCCCTTCCGATGATGTGTGAGTAGTTTACCACAGACCTACGGGTCCATAGCTAGTAGCTAGATGACTTCTTCTCTCTCTTTGATCTTCAATACCATGTTCTCCTCGATGTTCTTGGAGTTCTATCCGATGTAATCTTCTTTTGCAGTGTGTTTGTTGGGATCCGATGAATTGCGAGTTTATGATCAGATTATTCATGAGAAATATTTGAGTCTTCTCTGAACTCTCTTATGCACGATTGTTATAGCTTTGTATTTCTCTCCGATCTATCGATTTGGTTTGGCCAACTAGATTGGTTTATCTTGCAATGGGAGAGGTGCTTTGTGATGGGTTCAATCTTGCGGTGCTCAATCCCAGTGACAGAAATGGACATGACACGTATTTGTATTGTTGCCATTAAGGATAAAAAGATGGGGTTTAATCAGATTGCTTGAGTTTACTTTGTCTACATCATGTCATCTTGCTTAAGGCGTTACTCTGTTTCATACTTAATACCCTAGATGCATACTGGATAACGGTCGATGGGTGGAGTAATAGTAGTAGATGCAGACAGGAGTCAGTCTACTTGTCTCGGACGTGATGCCTATATACATGATCATTGCCATGAATCTGTCATAATTATTTGCTTTTCTATCAATTGCCCAACAGTAATTTGTTTACCCACCGTATGTTCTGCGCTCGAGAGAGAAGCCTCTAGTGAAAACTATAGCCCCCGGGTCTATCTTTATCATATATTAAAAACCAAAAATACCTTGCTGCAATTTATTTACTTTTATTTTATTTTGCAATTTATATTTCTATTTATCACTATCAGAATTAATCCTTGCAAATAACCCCTAAGAGGATTGACAACCCTCTTATTTGCGTTGGGTGCAAGTCTTTGCTTTTGTGTGTGTAGGTGCTGCTAAAGGGATTTTGCGTGGTTCTCCTACTGGATTGATAACCTTGGTTCTTAACTGAGGGAAATACTTATCTCTACTATACTGCATCATCCTCTCCTCTTCGGGGAAATACCAAAGCAGTCTACACGTAACAATGGAGTAGGCAAGGGTGTAGTTCAGATCGGGTTTGGTGGGCTGAAGAACCTGATAATCTTCGTCCAATTCATTGTCATTTTGGTGTTGATGATATCTTGCCCATGGTCAGTATATATTGGGGCAAATGTTACTTCTTTTCTATGGCTTTTATATTTGTGATTCTTTTTCTATAACTGATGAAATATCTTTCGTGGTTATTTTGCAGATGCTCCAGCAAAATAAGAATGCTATGGCGAAGCAAGCTTGGTTGTGAACTTACACTTTTTATTTGTGAACTTAGATCTCAAGCTTCTTTGTGAACTTATGCAAATATAAGTACTTTGTATGGTTGTTTACTTACCAACTTGAAACCCCGACTTGAAACTATGTATTGTGCTGAAAATTTGCATCTAGCTTGCTTCCACAAGTTTGATGCTATGTAAGCGGTTGTTCTTGTTGGATATGTATGCATGGTGCACTTATTAGTTTGTTGGATATATATGCATGGTGAACTTGGTTCAGTTATGTATATATATGTTGTTTCAAATGCAGGTTGGTCCAACAAGGTAAACAAAAAAAAAAGCAGTTTGACACATACACGAATGTAACACACGGCTTACAACCTTTAAGCCGGGTCGCCCATGCGGCAGCACTCGGCTTATCTAGTGTAAGCCGGATCACCCAGCAGAAAGTGTTATCCGGTTTATCATATAAGCCGAGTGTATGTGCGCATACCCGGCTAACATCGGTCCCACGTGGTAGGCCATGGGCATGGGATGAACACACGGCTTAAGCCAAGCATTCAGCTTACATGTAAACAGTGACGCAGGTTTGCCGCTCGGCTTACCTGAGGGCCACGTGGCAGCTGCATTATACTCGGTTTACATATAAGTCGAGTCCCCAAGATGACCTGCATGATTATGGAATTTAAATATATTCAATAAAGACAATTATCAATTTAAAAAAAACATCACTGAATATTTTTTCTAAACCCTTGTGGCTGTATAAAAAGATCGCACCCACCGATCCAAAACAGACACACCCGATATAAACCAAATGACTGAAAGAGCTATCCATAAAATGAATTGGACAATGCCTCTATTTTTTTACCGAGAGGAATGCCTGTTACTTGACCAAATGGGCTATTCGATAAAAATGAAACAAAAGAGACATGCACGGCGCTCCCTCTCAGTTCTTCTCATCCCCTTTGTCTCAAAAAAAGGAGTTATTCTTATCCCTTCCCACCGCTCCCCCCATTCCATGGTGGCCGCCCCTCACTTCCATTCCTTGTGGAGCAGAGCTCTAGATGTACCTCGTCAGGCTGCCCCTTCCCTTCGTCCGTGCTAATGAATACACCTTTGAATTTCCGAACACATGGACATACATCCAGGATGAACAGTAAAATCTGGAAACACCTACTTATAACTCAGAGGTGTACCTTGGAACTTCTGCCAGCATGCACGTACTGGGATGAACAGTGAAATCGAAAAAAATGCGATGTTACAGTTCACTGGTGCACCTTCAAATTTCCTTATGTGTGCACATATGTCCAGATGATCAAAGAATCTTGGAATACAAACTGAAAAATTTCAAAGAAATTATCGGAAAACAATACGGGCACATTTTAACATGGTCCCTCTTACCTTCTCTTTTAACATGTGAGGTAAGAAGGTAAAAGTTAATCTGACCACTAATGAATGAGATCAACGGTTCAGATCTATTTTATACTCTTACCTCTCACGTGAAAAGAGCAGGCAAGAGGGAGCATGTTAAAACTGTTCAACAATACGTACAAATGTGATAGTTTTAGAATCATGGTTGTACATGCCTGAAAGAAACACCCCCTAATTTATAGGTAAACGTTTGTGGCCGGGGCACCGGCCGAACTGTGCGCCGGTCTACCGCGCGCACGTCGCGTGGACGCCACATCTCGCGTATTGCCCACACTTCTGCTTCCCTCGTCCTTATCCCCTGGGCGTCTTATCTCTTCACCGAACGACATATTCATTTTCTTTCTCTCTCGTTCACAGCTACATCCATTGATTCCCCATTGACGGCCACGCCTCTTTTTCCAATCCATGGTCCTGCTCCTCCGGCGAGCTCCCCGGCCGCCATAATCCTACCTCCATGGCGAGCTCCTCCAGTCCCCCCCCCTTCCACCTCATCAGCCTCTTCTCCAGCTGCGAGCAACGGCGCGAGGTGTTTTGCTGGAACCAGCGCATGATGATGCTGGAATCGGCGCACGGCCGGCGATGTGGCTACGGATGTTGCAAGCCCAGCCACTGTGCTGGAACATCGGCGACGATGTGCTACAGAGAGAGATGCTGGATCCGACCATGGTCGGAGCTGCAACTACTAGCGTTTTTGCAACCCAGGCGGCACCAGTGCTACAACCGCTACTTTTTTTTTGCTAGCACCGGCGGCGATTTTTGCTGGAACCAGCAAGGGATTTTCCTGCATCCTGCATCTATTTTTGCTGGAAACTAGCGTCCATTTTTATTTGCTGGAAGTAGCTTGATTTTTTGCTACAATCGACCCTGGAGCTTTTCCCTGCTAAATTTGCTTTTGCTGGAACCGGCGCATATTTTTGCTGGAAGCTGGTATTTTTTTTGCTACAACCATTGGAGCTTTTTTTCTACTGAATTTGTTTTGCCGGAACTAGAGCTTTTTTTTGCTGGAACCTAGTAATATTTTTGCTTTAACCGACCACTCGAGGATTTTCTTTGTTTTTCACACACGATGCAAGCCAACGGCCACGGCGAGCTGGAGGCGGTGACGTCGGGGGCATGCTGCAACCATGCACTACCGGGATTACTGGCTATGCCGACGGCAAATCCCGTCGGGATAGACCTATGCCGATGGCCGCCGTCGGCATAGACCCGTCGGCATCGTATACGTCGGCGTACCTGGGCCTGCCGTCGGCATAGGTACCTATGCCGATGGTGTTCGTACGGCCGTCGGCACAGATTGGCCGTCGGCAAACTCGTTCGTATGACGGCGGCAGACGGCGCCGTCATCAAGTTACCCCCAATAAAAACGCGCCACGTGTCAGAACTATACCGACGGCTAAGCCGTCGGCATATGTTCAAATCTATGCTGACGACTAAGCCGTCGGCATAGTGCTGACACGTGGCAAGTGCTGGCATTCCCTGGCACCAGCATATGCCGACGGCTAAGCCGTCGGCATATACTGGTGCCAGGGAGTACAGTTGGGCGACACATATAGGTGTCACGTGTCGCCCACTGGTGCCTCGGCGGTGTCTATGCCGACGGCAAAGCCGTCGGCATAGATGCTGCCTATTTTTTTTTCTGATTTCTGTTTGAATTCATTTCAAATTCACAGCACATATACATATACATGTATTCAAATTCACAGCACATATACATATAACATCATCATCACAATAACATCATCATCATCACAATAAGTACCGTCATCACATAAGTATCATCATCACAATAACATCATCATCATCATCACAATAACAAAAACATAAAGAGAAGCACACAAGTCCTACGAGCATACAAAGGGCTTAAGCCCTACGAGATCCACTACCAAGGTCCTCACCGCCCAAACGGCCAAAGCCTAGGTCCTCACTGCTTGCGGCAGCGCTACCGCCAGGACCGGCACCGCCACCGCTACCGCCACCGCCACCTCGGTGGATCGGAGTGACCGGGCTCCGTGACGTGGGAGTGATGCCATCATTGGCACCACCACCAACGGATGATCCACCGGTTCCCTGGATGTTCGAAAAGACATGTTAAGGGGATATATGATTGTGTTGAATAAATGGTAAGCAGTGGTTGATGAGTTTGGGGATGTACTAACCGGAGTCTCCATGTTCTGTGCCAGAAACTCCTCAAAGGTAAGGAGCACTGGTGCAGGTCCAGCAGGTGGTGGTGGTGGTTCCATTACAGGAACTGTGCCGGCCGCCATGCTCTCAAAAACGCGTTGCATGTGAATTGACCAAGCAAACACGAAGGTCAGAAGAAATGAAAGTGCAAATATGGAAGTGAAATGAAAGAGGCTAAACTAACCGTCATCATGCGACTGCTGTGCTCCTGGACTGCTGCAACTCTCGCCTGCCACGCCATGGTCTCCTGGCGTGTCTACTCCATGTAGGCCTACGATATGACATGATGAACTCATAAAACATCTCAATGCGGAAAATAAAGTGAGCAAAAAGGAAGATAAGAGGGAAAATACTCACGCTTGTCTGCTGGGCTAGGAGGGAGTGTGACTGTGCACTGGTCGTGCTCGTGCGCTGGCTCAGGCTTGGGTCGGTAGCTCGGAGCCGTGTGAAGGAGATAGAAGGAGTACACACGGCATCCAGAACCGCCTGCCGACCATGAAGCTTCGACCCTATGCCCACCACCGCCCTCTCGTCCGTAGCCTGCTTTAAGGGGCCAGGTGTGCCAGGATTTACCTTCAGATACACCTCCTCGTAGGCCTTCAGGTTCTCCTCGCTCTTGCCGTAGTAGTCACCCTTGCCCTCCTTGGACTTATTCCGCGTATGGGCGATCTGCCACTCCTCTATGTCAGAGAGCGGCCGCTTCAGTTTCTCCTCCTGCACCACCAAACAGAGGTTAGTGATACATAAGAAAGTGACGGTAAATAGAAGAAGAAGAATGTTTCATGTAAATAGATATACCTGAACTTTCTTGTGGCTAAAGTGGTTCCGGTTTCCCTGACCATGTGTTCCGTCGGTCCCTCGGTTAGCCCGGTTTTTCTTGCTCTTAGCAGCCCACTCTGCATCCTGACCGAGCCATAGATCCACCAATGCCGCCCATCCATCATCCTTTCCATAACACCAAGCAGGACACACCTACATAATGAAAGCATAATGGCATGTCAACACGAAATGATGAAATTTAGCACAAACGCCGGAATGAAAAGTCTGTTATACTTACGGCCAAGTACTCCTCCCTCTCCAAGGTAACATGCATCCTCCGCGCGTCTTCCTTGGTCATCTTCGTCTCAAGAGCGTCGTGATGATATTGCGAGATGGCCACCCAGCGCACCTCGTACTGCATCTGACGGGCCTTCTTCCTCGCTTGGCGCAGCACGATCTCGTCGGCAGTGGACTAGTGCTCCTCAAGAACTCGATAGTATTTCTACAATCATTCAGAAAACCAGAATGTAAGAAGCCATGAGTTAAACCATTCGATGATAAACTACGAACGAAACTCAAGACTCATGCTTCTGAAGAGAACTTACCCAAAAATTTGTGATCACGGCCTTAGCATACGTGGTATGGTCCGGGTGGGGGGCCGCTTCCCAGTGGTCCCAGCTCGTGGCCAAAACCCGGTGCTCAGGCTGCCTGACTGGATCCGGACAGAACAGCCCCGGCCAGTGTTCCTTCAGCAAAACGGTGATGACGCCGTTTGGAAGACGGGCCCCTTTAGGAATTATCCAGTTGCTACAAAAGATAGAAAGAATGAAAATATGAGCATGTGTACAATCAAAAGAATGAAAATATTAGCATGTGTACAAGCAAAAGAATTAAATTATGATTAAGTGGCACTTACTCTTTCCCCTTGGGCTTAATGAGCCACTTCTGCTCCTCGGTAGCAGGAAGGGGAGGGAGCTTTGCATTACCATGCAGCCACCCCTTGTTGTGGGCAACCCCCTCGCTGCCACCACCATCCTCCCCGCCATCACCATCCTCCTCCTCCTCGTCCTCCTCCCCAACCTCCTCCTCCTCTTCCTCCTGAACCTCCTCCTCCTCGCGAACCTCCTCCTTCTCCTCCTCCTCCTCCTCCTCGGCAGAGGGTACCTCACTAGAGGAGGGTACCTCGGCAGAGGACACCCCTAAGTCGGTGAGGGAGCGCTGTTTCTGGCCCCGACCCTGTCCTCCTCTAGGGGCTCTCCTGTTGGAAATATGCCCTAGAGGCAATAATAAATTGGTTATTATTATATTTCCTTGTTCATGATAATCGTTTATTATCCATGCTATAATTGTATTGATTGGAAACTCAAATACATGTGTGGGTACATAGACAACACTGTGTCCCTAGTAAGCCTCTAGTTGACTAGCTCGTTGATCAAAGATGGTTAAGGTTTCCTAGCCATTGACATGAGATGTCATTTGACAACGGGATCACATCATTAGGAGAATGATGTGATGGACAAGACCCAAACTAAGAACGTAGCATTTGATCGTGTCAGTTTATTGCTATTGTTTTCTGCATGTCAAGTATCTGTTCCTATGACCATGAGATCATGCAACTCCCTGACATCGGAGGAGTACCTTGTGTGTATCAAACGTCGCAACGTAACTGGGTGACTATAAAGGTGCTCTACAGGTATCTCCGAGGGTGTCTGTTGGGTTGGCATGGATCAAGACTGGGATTTGTTACTCTGTGTGACGGAGAGGTATCTCAGGGCCCACTCGGTAATACAACATCACAATGAGCCTTGCAAGCAATGTGACTAAAGTGTTAGCCACGAGATCTTGTATTACGGAACGAGTAAAGAGACTTGCCGGTAACGAGATTGAACTAGGTATAGAGATACCGACGATCGAATCTCGGGCAAGTAACATACCGAAGAACAAAGGGAACAGCATACGGGATTAACTGAATCCTTGACATAGAGGTTCGACCGATAAAAGATCTTCGTAGAATATGTAGGAGCCAATATGGGCATCCAGGTCCCGCTATTGGTTATTGGCCGTAGAGGTGTCTCGGTCATGTCTACATAGTTCTCGAACCCGCAGGGTCTACACACTTAAACGTTTGGTGACGATTAGTATAGTTGAGTTATTATGTTGGTGACCGAAGGTTGTTCGGAGTCCCGGATAAGATCCCGGACATGACGAGGATCTCCGGAATAGTCCGGAGGTAAAGATTGATATATGTGATAATAGTGTTTTGATCTCCGGAAGGGTTCCGGAATTCGCCGGAAGTAGTTTCGGATGTTTACCGAAGTGTTCGGGTGCGAGAACACTTTATATGGGCCAAGGGATAAAAGCCCACGAGGTATTTGAAAGTGCAAAAGTAGTTTTGCTGCCGCGTAAGCGGTACTACCGCCCAAGCGGTACTACCGCTTGTGTGAAGCGGTACTACCGCCCAAGCGGTACTACCGCTTGCGTGAAGCGGTACTACCGCTTGTGCGCAGTACTGCAGGGATCCGAGTTGGACTCTTTTCCTGCGGGCCAAACCGACCTTGTGCGGGCAAAACCGACCTGGAGGAGGCTTTTACTCCAAGTTTAGACCCCAAGGCTCAACATATAAATAGAGGGGCAGGGCTAGCACACGGGACACATCAAGATTTCCCCAAGCCGTGTGCGGCAACCCTAACCCTCTAGTTCCTCCGTCATAATCTCCGTAGCGCTTGGCGAAGCCCTGCAGAGATTGTTCCTCACCACCATCACCACGCCGTCGTGCTGCTGGAACTCAACCACTACTTCACCATCGCTCGCTGGATCGAGGAGGTGAAGGCTTCATCAAGCCGTACGTGTGTTGAACGCGGAGGTGCCGTCCGTTCGGCACTAGTTCGTGATCGGATCGAGGGACGACTTGCGATTTGGATCGCGGAGACGTTCGACTACATCAACCGCGTTTCTTAAACGCTTCCGCTTAGCGATCTACAAGGGTATGTAGATTTACTCTCCCTCTCGTAGATGCTCATCACCATGGATAGATCTTGTGTGTGCGTAGGAAAAATTTTGTTTCCCATGCAACGTTCCCCAACAGTGGTATCAGAGCTAGGTCTATGCGTAGATGAGATCTCGAGTAGAACACAAACGAGTTGTGGGCGTGGGTGTATACATATTGCTTGCCGTTACTAGTTGATACTTGATTCGGCGGTATTGTGAGATGAAGCGGCCCGGACCGACATTACACGTACTCTTACGCGAGACAGGTTCCTTCAACTGACATGTAACTTCGTTGCATAAAGATGGCTAGCGGGTGTCTGTTTCTCTCACTTTAGTTGAATCGATTTCAATGAAGAGGGTTCTTTTAGAAGATCAAAAAGCAATCACTACACCACGTTGTGGTTTTGCGTAGGTAAGAACGGTTCTTGCAAACCCGTAGCAGCCACGTAAAATTTGCAACAACAATTAGAGGACGTCTAACTTGTTTTTGCAGGGTATGTTGTGATGTGATATGGCCAATTACATGATGAGATATATGTGATGTATGAAATGATCATGTGTTGTATAGAATATCACGACTTGCATGTCGATGAGTACGGCAACTGGCAGGAGCCATAGAGTTGTCTTTAATTATTGTATGACCTGCGTGTCAATCATTAAGCGCTATGTAATGCTTTACTTTATCGCTAAACGTTAGCAATAGTCGTGGAAGCAACAGTCGGTGCGACAACCTTATGGCGACACATTGATGGAGATCAAGATGATGGAGATCATGGTGTCATGCCGGTGACGATGGAGATCATGCTGGTGCTTTGGAGATGGAGATCAAAAGCACAAGTTCATGGCCATATCATGTCACTTATGATTTACATGTGATGTTAATCCTTTTATGCATCTTATTTTGCTTAGGACGACGGTAGCATTATAAGGTGATCCCTCACTTAAATTTCAAGATAAATTGTGTTCTCCCCGAGTGTGCACCGTTGCGAAAGTTCGTCGTTTCGAGACACGCCGTGATGATCGGGTGTGATAGACTCCACGTTCACATACAACGGGTGCAAGCCATGTTGCACACGCGGAACACTCGGGTTAAACTTGACGAGCCTAGCATGTACAGACATGGCCTCGGAACACAAGAGACCGAAAGGTCGAACATGAGTCATATAGTAGATATGATCAACATGAAGATGTTCACCATTGAAACCACCTCAACTCACGTGATGATCGGACTTGAGTTGGTGGATTTGGATCATGTTACACTCAAATGACCGGAGGGATGTCAATTTGAGTGGGAGTTTTTTAAAAATGATTAACTAAACTCATTATCTTGAACAATAGTCTAAGTTGTCTTTGCTATATTTATGTTGTAGATCATGGCTCGCGCAGTAGCACCCCTGAATTTTAATGCGTTCCTAGAGAAAGCTAAGTTAAAAGATGATGGAAGTAACTTTGTGGACTGGGCCCGTAATCTAAGGATTATCCTTACGGCTTCCCAGAAGGCTTATGTCCTTGATGCACCGCTTGGTGATCCACCCGCTCCAGTTGAGTCTCTAGACGTTGTGAACGCCTGGCAGGCTAGTTCTGATGATTACTCAATAGTTCAATGTGCATTATTATATGGCTTAGAACCGGGACTTCAAAGACGTTTTGAACGTCATGGAGCATATGAGATGTTCCAGGAGTTGAAGTTTATCTTTCAGAAGAATGCCCGGATCGAGAGATATGAGATCTCCGATAAGTTCTATGCTTGCAAGATGGAGGAGAACGGCACTATCAGTGATCACATACTCAGAATGTCTGGGTACTCCACCCGTCTGGCTGAATTGGGGATGCCCCTTCCGCCAGAGGCTATCACTGACAGAGTTCTTCAATCATTGCCACCTAGCTACAAGAGCTTCGTGTTGAACTATAACATGCACGGGATGAACAAGTCAGTCGCCGAGCTGTTTGCGATGCTGAAAGCCGCTGAGTCTGAAATTCAGAAGGAGCATCAAGTGTTGATGGTCAATAAAACCACTAGTTTCAAGAAAAATGGCAAGGGTAAGAAGGGTAAATCCAAGAAGGGTGGCAAAGCAGTTGCTACTCCCGTGAAGAAACCCAAGGCTGGACCCAAACCAGAAACTGAGTGCGTTCATTGCAAGGGAACTGGACACTGGAAGCGGAACTGCCCCAAGTATTTGGCTGACAAGAAGGCGGCCAACAACAAACAAGGTATATATGATATACATGTTATTGATATGTTCCTTACCAACCCTCGTTGTAGTGCCTGGGTATTTGATACCGGTGCGGTTGCTCATATTTGCAACTCTAAACAGGAACTGCGGAATAGACGGAGGCTGGCAAAGGACGAAGTGACGATGCGCGTGGGAAATGGTTCCAAGGTTGATGTGATCGCCGTCGGCACGCTCGCTCTTCGATTACCGTCGGGATTAGTGATGAACCTAAATAAGTGTTATTTGGTGCCTGCGTTAAGCATGACCATTATATCTGGATCTTGTTTATTGCGAGACGGTTACTCATTTAAATCAGAGAATAATGGTTGTTCTATTTATATGAGTAATATCTTTTATGGTCATGCACCCAATGTGAGGG
Organism: Elymus sibiricus; assembly: GCA_039707655.1. Lineage (NCBI taxonomy): Eukaryota > Viridiplantae > Streptophyta > Magnoliopsida > Poales > Poaceae > Elymus > Elymus sibiricus. The sequence continues at coordinate 299,803,870 of CM077672.1, read as the reverse complement.
GTTTATTCTTATTGAATCTCGATAGTAATGATACACATGTTCATAACATTGATGCCAAAAGATGTAGAATTGATAATGATAATACCACTTTCTTGTGGCACTGCCGTTTAGGTCATATTGGCGTAAAACGCATGAGGAAGCTCCATGCTGATGGACTTTTGGAGTCACTTGATTTTGAATCACTTGACACATGTGAGCCATGCCTCATGGGCAAGATGACTAAAACTCCGTTCTCCGGTACTATGGAACGGGCAAGTGACTTATTGGAAATCATACATACTGATGTGTGCGGTCCGATGAGTATTGAGGCGCGCGGTGGTTATCGTTACTTTCTCACCTTCACTGATGACTTAAGTAGATATGGGTATATTTACTTAATGAAACACAAGTCTGAAACATTTGAAAAGTTCAAACAATTTCAGAGTGAAGTTGAGAATCATCGTAACAAGAAGATTAAATTCCTACGATCTGATCGAGTAGGAGAATATCTGAGTTATGAGTTTGGCAGTCACTTAAGACAGTGTGGAATTGTTTCACAATTGACACCGCCTGGAACACCACAGCGTAATGGTGTGTCCGAACGTCGTAATCGAACCTTATTGGATATGGTGCGATCTATGATGTCTCTTGCCGATTTGCCACTATCGTTTTGGGGTTATGCATTAGAGACAGCTGCATTCACTTTAAATAGGGCACCATCGAAATCCGTTGAGACGACGCCATATGAACTTTGGTTTGGCAAGAAGCCAAAGCTGTCGTTTCTTAAAGTTTGGGGATGTGATGCTTATGTCAAAAAGCTTCAGCCTGAAAAGCTGGAACCCAAAGCAGAGAAATGCGTCTTCATAGGATACCCAAAAGAGACAGTTGGGTATACCTTCTACCTCAGATCCGAAGGCAAAGTGTTTGTCGCTAAAAACAGAACATTTCTTGAGAAAGAGTTTCTCTCGAAAGAATTGAGTGGGAGGAAGATAGAACTTGATGAGGTTGTTGAACCTTTACTTCAACCTGAGAGTAGCGCAGCGCAGAAAGTTGTTTCTGTGGAGCCTACATTAGCTGAAGAGGAAGTTAATGATGATGATCATGAAGCTTTGGATCAAGTTGCTATCGTACCTCGTAGGTCGACAAGGACGCGTACTGCTCCCGAGTGGTACGGCAACCCTGTCTTAGAGGTCATGTTGTTAGACAACGATGAACCTACGAGCTATGGAGAAGCGATGATGGGACCGGATTCCGAGAAGTGGTTAGAGGCCATGAAATCCGAGATGGGATCCATGTATGAAAACAAAGTATGGACTTTGGAAGTATTACCTGAAGGGCGTAAGGCCATTCAGAACAAATGGATCTTTAAGAGGAAGACGGACGCGGACGGTAATGTCACCGTCTATAAAGCTCGACTTGTGGCAAAGGGTTTTTCACAAGTTCAAGGAGTTGACTACGATGAGACCTTCTCACCCGTAGCGATGCTTAAGTCCGTCAGAATCATGTTAGCAATAGCTGCCTTTTTCGATTATGAAATTTGGCAGATGGATGTCAAAACAGCGTTCCTTAACGGTTACCTTAAGGAAGAGTTGTATATGATGCAACCAGAAGGTTTTGTCGATCCAGAGAATGCTGACAAAGTTTGCAAACTCCAGCGATCCATTTATGGACTGGTGCAAGCATCTCGGAGTTGGAATCTTCGTTTTGATGAGGTGATCAAAGCGTTCGAGTTTACACAAGTTTACGGAGAAGCTTGTATTTACAAGAAAGTGAGTGGGAGCTCTATAGCGTTTCTAATATTATATGTGGATGACATATTACTGATTGGAAACAATATAGAAATGCTGGAAAGCGTAAAGGAATATTTGAACAAGAGTTTTTCAATGAAGGACCTAGGAGAAGCTGCTTTCATATTAAGCATCAAGATCTATAGAGATAGATCGAGACGCTTGATAGGACTTTCACAAAGCACATACCTTGACAAAGTTTTGAAGAAGTTCAAAATGGATCAGTCCAAGAAGGGGTTCTTGCCTGTATTGCAAGGTGTGAAGTTGAGTAAGACTCAATGCCCAGTGACTGCAGAAGATAGAGAAAAGATGAGTGTCATCCCCTATGCTTCGGCCATAGGCTCTATCATGTATGCAATGCTGTGCACAAGACCCGATGTCAGCCTTGCCATAAGTATGGTCGGAAGGTTTCAAAGTGATCCAGGAATGGAACACTGGACGGCGGTCAAGAATATCCTGAAGTACCTGAAAAGGACTAAAGACATGTTTCTCGTTTATGGAGGTGATCAAGAGCTCGTCGTAAAGGGTTACGTCGATGCAAGCTTTGACACTGATCCGGATGACTCTAAGTCGCAAACCGGATACGTATTTATTCTTAATGGGGGTGCGGTTAGCTGGTACAGTTCCAAGCAAAGCGTGGTAGCAGATTCTACATGCGAAGCGGAGTACATCGCTGCCTCGGAGGCGGCGAAGGAAGGTGTCTGGATGAAGGAGTTCATGACAGATCTTGGAGTAGTGCCTAGTGCGCTTAACCCAATGACTCTGTTTTGTGATAATACTGGTGCCATTGCTCTAGCCAAGGAACCAAGATTTCACAAGAGGACCAGACACATAAAGCGACGTTTCAATTCCATCCGCGATTACATCAAGGAGGACGACATAAATATTTGCAATGTACACACGGATCTAAATGTTGCAGATCCGATGACTAAACCTCTTCCAAGGGCTAAACATGAACAACACCAGAACTGCATGGGTGTTCGATTCATTACAATGTAAATCACATAGTGATGTGAACTAGATTATTGACTCTAGTGCAAGTGGGAGACTGTTGGAAATATGCCCTAGAGGCAATAATAAATTGGTTATTATTATATTTCCTTGTTCATGATAATCGTTTATTATCCATGCTATAATTGTATTGATTGGAAACTCAAATACATGTGTGGGTACATAGACAACACTGTGTCCCTAGTAAGCCTCTAGTTGACTAGCTCGTTGATCAAAGATGGTTAAGGTTTCCTAGCCATTGACATGAGATGTCATTTGATAACGGGATCACATCATTAGGAGAATGATGTGATGGACAAGACCCAAACTAAGAACGTAGCATTTGATCGTGTCAGTTTATTGCTATTGTTTTCTGCATGTCAAGTATCTGTTCCTATGACCATGAGATCATGCAACTCCCTGACATCGGAGGAGTACCTTGTGTGTATCAAACGTCGCAACGTAACTGGGTGACTATAAAGGTGCTCTACAGGTATCTCCGAGGGTGTCTGTTGGGTTGGCATGGATCAAGACTGGGATTTGTTACTCTGTGTGACGGAGAGGTATCTCAGGGCCCACTCGGTAATACAACATCACAATGAGCCTTGCAAGCAATGTGACTAAAGTGTTAGCCACGAGATCTTGTATTACGGAACGAGTAAAGAGACTTGCCGGTAACGAGATTGAACTAGGTATAGAGATACCGACGATCGAATCTCGGGCAAGTAACATACCGAAGAACAAAGGGAACAGCATACGGGATTAACGGAATCCTTGACATAGAGGTTCGACCGATAAAAGATCTTCGTAGAATATGTAGGAGCCAATATGGGCATCCAGGTCCCGCTATTGGTTATTGGCCGTAGAGGTGTCTCGGTCATGTCTACATAGTTCTCGAACCCGCAGGGTCTACACACTTAAACGTTTGGTGACGATTAGTATAGTTGAGTTATTATGTTGGTGACCGAAGGTTGTTCGGAGTCCCGGATAAGATCCCGGACATGACGAGGATCTCCGGAATAGTCCGGAGGTAAAGATTGATATATGTGATAATAGTGTTTTGATCTCCGGAAGGGTTCTGGAATTCGCCGGAAGTAGTTTCGGATGTTTACCGAAGTGTTCGGGTGCGAGAACACTTTATATGGGCCAAGGGATAAAAGCCCACGAGGTATTTGAAAGTGCAAAAGTAGTTTTGCTGCCGCGTAAGCGGTACTACCGCTTGTGTGAAGCGGTACTACCGCCCGAGCGGTACTACCGCTTGTGTGAAGCGGTACTACCGCCCGAGCGGTACTACCGCTTGTGTGAAGCGGTACTACCGCCCAAGCGGTACTACCGCTTGCGTGAAGCGGTACTACCGCTTGTGCGCAGTACTGCAGGGATCCGAGTTGGACTCTTTTCCTGCGGGCCAAACCGACCTTGTGCGGGCAAAACCGACCTGGAGGAGGCTTTTACTCCAAGTTTAGACCCCAAGGCTCAACATATAAATAGAGGGGCAGGGCTAGCACACGGGACACATCAAGATTTCCCCAAGCCGTGTGCGGCAACCCCAACCCTCTAGTTCCTCCGTCATAATCTCCGTAGCGCTTGGCGAAGCCCTGCAGATATTGTTCCTCACCACCATCACCACGCCGTCGTGCTGCTGGAACTCAACCACTACTTCACCATCGCTCGCTGGATCGAGGAGGTGAAGGCGTCATCAAGCCGTACGTGTGTTGAACGCGGAGGTGCCGTCCGTTCGGCACTAGTTCGTGATCGGATCGAGGGACGACTTGCGATTTGGATCGCGGATACGTTCGACTACATCAACCGCGTTTCTTAAACGCTTCCGCTTAGCGATCTACAAGGGTATGTAGATTTACTCTCCCTCTCGTAGATGCTCATCACCATGGATAGATCTTGTGTGTGCGTAGGAAAAGTTTTGTTTCCCATGCAACGTTCCCCAACATCTCCCCCACCCCCTCCACCTCTAGGGGCACCTCTCCCTCGACCTCCCTGTGAGGAGTCATCCCCAAGTAGTCGGGGGGGGGGGGAAGAGTACGGGGTCGACCACTCTGACTAGTCATCGTGGTGAGCTTCGATAGGAAACCCGTGCCGTCGGCCTTCCCCTTGCCCATGTTTAGCGAACCTGCATTGAAAAGAGAATAAACAATTAGTACATTAATAATGAAGAAAAAAGCATAATAATAACGAATAAAAAACACATTAATAAATAAGCATAAAAAGGCATATTAACAAACCATTCAAAAAAAGACATGAAACGTACATCTGCTAGAACCCATACGAATCATCACTGTTGTAACCGATTCCTCGATCGGTCTCATCATCAGTATCACGCATATCATCTTCGTTGTCTGACGGAGGTGGAGACTCTTCCTCGTCATTAGCGTCTTCATTTAACTTTTCTAGCATAAGTATGTCATTTTCATTAACAATGGCCTCACCATCATTCCGTGCATCGTCATCGTTTGGATCCACTTCATCATCACCCAAGGCGTCAGCGTCATCATTTCTGACCACATCATCATCAGGTTGCTCTTGATAGAACACTCCCTCGTATGTCATGGGGTTAATGTTGTAGTAATCGTCATCGTTCGGGTCCGGTAGCTTACCATGCGTGCAATGGTCCGGTTGCTCTTGATAGAACACTCCCTAGTAAGCTCGTATATTTTTTCTACCCTTCCGTAGTAGTCAACTGAATTTTGACCTTGCGTGTACACTCCGATATTTATAGTCTTGGGATCAGGCCGGCTGTTCTGGTGCTCCTCTGTATGGAAGCGATACCCATTCACATCATACTTTTCAAATTGTCTTGACCCGAGGGTCAAAACCCATGGAAACCCATCTCAATTCGTCATCCATGGATATGTTCGGATCTTGTCCCTACAAGTTTAATTGAAATTGCTGGGTGCATTAGTTCGGTAAACTAATAAATGTTGAACTAGGTATTTAATAGGGGAATGTGAAAGTTTACTTTCTCCATGAACCAAGCAACAAAATTTTTCCTTCCAGGGTTTCCATGCCGAAGAAGAGTAAGTTCCTCCGCCTCAGTAGGAGGAATCATTCCCGTCCACTCCTCACGAACGAATTGTGTAGACCGGGACTAAGTGAACATAGAACATGATGTTGTGCAAGACATAAAGGAATGGTGTAGTGGTATTACCTCATCCACACATCCTCAACTTCCTTGATGTTGTGCAAGACATAGAACATGAGGTCCTCCCACTCTTGTTGTGGCATGTTATAAGATTTCGAGCCCCCAGCCCTGCCACCTTGCCCGCTGAATAGATGGAGCTTGGGTTTATACTTGGGCTCTTCTATATTGTATCGAGGCACCTTATTATGCAGAGTGGGAGCGTGGTCTGGATAGTACAATGTCCTGAGGTCTGACACCTCCTCTAGGATAACTGCCTCAGCTATGGAAGCTTCAATCTTAGCTTTGTTTCCACATTTGTGTCGGAGATGCTTGTTCTGTCTCTCAGGGCCGTACTGCCAACGATTCTGCACAGGCCCCCCCAACAATACCTCGTTCGCGAGGTGCAAAATGAGATGTGTCATCGGAGTAAAGAAGCCTGGCTGAAAGATCTTCTCTAGCTTGCATATCAACTCCGGTGCCTTCTTATGCAATTGTCTAATCACCTCGGGACATACTTCTTTAGCACAGAGCGTGCGGAAGAAATGACTTAGCTCCGCAAGCACTCGCCAGACATGCTCGGGGACATAACCTCGAACCATCACCGGCATTATCCGCTCAATCGATACATGATAGTCATGACTCTTGAGCCCGGTCACTTTGCCCCTTGAAAGATTGACTCCCTTACTTATATTCGATGCTTAACCATCAGTGAACTTCACTATGTGTTTGAGACACTTCAATACCTCCATCTTTTCTGGTTTTTTAAGTACGAAGTCAGCATCTGGCTTGAACCAGTTTCTTCGACCGCCTGTGGGAGGCTTCATGTTTAGACGTGGTCTATCACAAATTTTCTGTTGATCGGCTCTAGATTTAACGTTATCCTTCGTCTGATCAGAAATGTTGAGGATCGTGCGGAAAAGGGACTCTGCAACATTCTTTTCGGTGTGCATCACATCGATGTTGTAAGGAAGTTTGAGGTCCTTGAAATAGGGAAGCTTTGTGAAGGGGGTAATGTGAGTCCAGTTGTGCGTCTCACCATATCCCTCGAAGCCTTTGGCTTTGCCTTTGCCTTTGATTTTGCCTTTGCCTTGGCCTTGGCCTTCGCCTTCTACTTTGGCTTTGGCTTTGGCTTTGCCTTTGCCTTTGGCTTCGCCTTCAGGCTTGAGAGCTTTTAGCTAAGCAAGAACATCTGCCCCCGAAAACGTTGGAATCTCGTTTACTTCATGGACAACCCGGCCTTTCGTGAAGTTCTTCCTGTCTTCCCTGTCTGGATGGTCTGGAGGGAGGAACTGTCGATGCAGGTCAAATGCTACATACTTGCCACCCTTCTTCAGCCAAATTAAACGTAGAGCCTGCATGCACACTGGGCATGGCATCTTCCCACTTGTACACCATCCGCAGAAAAGGGCATAACCGGGAAAGTCATGCATGCAATAGTGCAACCAAACTTTCATCAAGAAATTTCTCTGCAGATCTCGGTCGTATGTCAACCTCGGGAAGTACCAAGAATGGTGCAAATCATCCACCAGTGGCTGCATAAACACACCCAAATTCTTCCCCGGGTATTCAGGCCCCGGAATGATGAGCGACAAGAACATGGTCTTGCGTTGCATTAGGGCACTGGGAGGGAGATTGAGCGGAATAACAAACACGGGCCAGCAGCTGTATGCATTGGACGACATACCATATGGATTGAACCCATCACCTGATATGGCAATTCTGACATTCCCAGCCTCGGCTGCTTCCTCGGAGTATTCTTCATCGAATGACTTCCATGCTTCGCCTTCTGATGGATGTACGATTTTATTTGGATGGTACCTTATACATTCCTTGTGCCACTTCATCATTTTGGCAGACTCCTCCATGATGAAAAGGTGCTGCAGTCTTTCTATGAAATACAGATACCGAAGAACCTTTGCAGGGATGCCTAGCTGCCTCTTCTCACCATCCTCACCGACCACCTCAAGGTACCGAGAGGAACCGCACTCCCTACAGTACTTGTCATCCGCATACTCGTGCCTAAACAAAAGGCAATTCTTCGGACAAACATGTATTTTCTCATAATCCATAGAGAGTGCCTTCATGAGTTTCTTCATGGCATACATGCTTTTCGGCAGTTCATGGCCCTCGGGGAGTCTGTCCTTGACCACTTTAAGACAGATCGATCTTAAGAAGATCATTGCCTACTCCTCAGTAGCCCATATGAATTTGGTGACTATTGGTATGTTTAGTCGGGCGGCGGCCGTTAGGTCACCTATTTTGAGTTATGGACCTACTGGAGGGGCAGCAATGCAGGCGATAATAAATACAGAAGTTGCGGTCAATCACGGTGAATGTGAAGAAGTAGGCCATTGTCGCGGCAATAATGAGCCAAAGTAGTATTTGGACATTAAAAGTATATTGATTCTTTCCCAATAAATGCATTCAGGCATTGTGGCTACTTATCAAAGGGTAAAAAAGTATTTGGAATAATATTCTTCTATAATCCATTATTGCGCGGGGTCTTACTAACTTAGCCCATACTCCCAGAAATGCTTCGAAGCATTTCTGGCTACAGCCGTAATCAGCCTTGACTGCCATCAGTTGCGAGATGTCATCCAGCTGAGAGACTTTGGCACCCGCATAAAGAGGTTTCTTTGACGAGGCCAAGATCTCCAAGAAGGCCTTTGCGGTTGCCTCCGGCTCCTCCGGTTCATTCTCTGAAGGTGTCGCATGCGCCATCTCTGCAACAATGACATCATCTAGCATGTCTCTGACCCCGTCGTCCGCATAACCACCGATGCGTTGTCGCATCACCTCCTCTCTACCACGGTCCCGCTCGGCAAAGTTTATCGGCGGCATGTCAAAGTTTGGCATATATCAGTGCGTGCAAAGGTGCTCAGACATGTCCTTCTGATTTTTACGGAGACGTCTTTCACATTTCGCACAGGGGCATTGTGGGATAATTCTCATTGGACGATGGAATATCTCCTTCAAAAACACATCGGTTCTCGTGACCCACTCTGGTGTAACTCGATTCCGGCGGATAAAACCACTGTACATCCACAGATTATCTGCCATCCTCTGCTTTATTGGGAGCCACACACCAAAATTAAGGATTCATTTAAATTAATCACATCAAATTTTTATTTTCTACAGCATTGACGGCATTGAATCCACCTACATTTCTAATAGGTAAAGATAGGTCCTAATCCCACCCGAGGATGTGTAGATTGAGTACGTTCTCCATGCTCTACCCCGTTCCGAGACAAAATTTCGGCAGCACCTCCCGGCTGTTCTCCTGATACACATCTCGGCAATAAGCCGAGAGAATGTGCATCCGGAGAACAACGGGGAGGCGCCGCCGAAATCCTATCTCGGAATGGGGTAGAGCATGGAAAACGTACCCAATCTACACATCCTCGGGCTGTCCGTGGAAAACGCTGGACAATCCTAAAGAGTTGCGGTGATAAATATGCAATTGAATGCATATTTATCGATGCAACCCTTCCGGATGAGAGGGAGACGCCTAGGTTACGCGACTTGACGTGAATATGTAATCTAGTGACATGAAAAAACCCGGAGAAGGAGATGGACTAGTAGCTCACCCTCGGTTGTAGAGGAAGTAGACGAACAACAGAGGGATGATCGGGGACAAACAGCTCCGACGACGATCACTCCAGGGAGATTACCCTATTGATCAGAGAAATCAACCAACAAATATATCAATTTTTTGCAATCAATTTTGAGTATCAAATTTAAACGGCGCAAGCAAGCGACAATGAAGGTGGCCATAACCGCAACTGGCTAAACGAAAGAAAAACCTCAGACCTACATCATCGAACACACCAACATCTATACATTGCACAAATGTCTCTATTCTGCCTAGCTAATCGAATACACAAGCACCGATGTATTATCAAAACAACATAATACACTGATTTGGATTTACTTGTAACATAATACACAAGCACCAATGTATTAACAAAGCAAGGATTTTCGTCCAAACCTCCACTACAACCAAACTTCTAAAAGTTTTAAAAAAATTGCATCATATCAATCCATCCATCCATTCATGATCCATCCAACATCCAACATATCAATCCATCAAACAAAATAAAAAAATATAGCCAACATATCAATTCATCCAACATCCATGATTCATCCATCCATCTAAAAAACATCGATTTAACATACATACATTCATCGATCCATCTAAACCTAATAGAGAGATGCGATGGGAGGGAGAGGAGCTCACTATGGGTGGCGGGACGAGGCAGGGGATGGCACAAGGCGGGGCGAACGAGGCGAGGCTGGTGACGGTGCGGCCCGAGGCGGCGGCAGAGGAGGCCCGGGCCGAGGCGAGGCCCGTGATAGGACAAGGAGGCGCGGGGCGGACGGTGGCCGGGGCAGGGCGGCGCCTTGACCCATGACGGCGCCAGAGGGGTGGCCTGGGCGAGGGGTGGCCGAGGCTGGGCGGCGCCTTCACCCGCGGAGGCGGCGGAGGGGTGGAGGCGGCGAGCTCGGGGGTGGGACGGGGATGGGGCGGGATCGGGGCGGCGCGGCACGGGGTCGGGGCGGGGTCGGGGTGCCGCGGATCCGGGGTGGCGGCGGTGCGACGAGGTGGCGGAGAGGGTGGCGGCGGCGGCGGCGTGAGCCGGTGGCGGAGAGGGTGGCGGCGGCGGCGCGGGGTCGGGGCGGGGTCGCGGGCGAGAGATGAATGAGCGGTTCGAAGGGCACCGCGAGGGGATAAGGAGGATCTATGCCGACGGCTTTGCCTTCGGCATAGATAAGACGCCACGTGTCAAGATATGCCGACGGTAGAGCCGTCGGCATAGATATTTTTCATTTTTTTTAGTTTTTAAATTTGCTTTTTTTATTTACCATGCACCTTCATTTCTAAAAGAACATCTCCTAACATGCACCTTTATTTAACATGCATTGCTACCTCTCGCAAGCCGGTGCGGTCTCCGTGGGCCCAACCCACCAAGTGCCGGCGGCAGTGCCCTCCGTGAAGGGGGTCACACTCCGGAGCTGCGTATTGCCTCTTTAAACATACCGCCACACTTTAAGACATGCATGAGGACCCAGTGCGATGTTTTGGTGGCATTGCTACCCCCTAAAGGCCCCCGACCGGCCTAACCCTAGCCCCGTTGACCCAGAGATCTACGCCTTTGACTTTCGCCGGACGGCCTTCGACCGATGAACCTTTCCACCTGGTTGTGATAGGCCAGCCCATGGCAACATCTCAGAACAAGGTCTGGGCCCAACCCACCACTACATTCCCTCCGGGTCGACCCGACGTGGCCGTTCCCCCCCATCCAAGTGCCGGCGGCAATGCCCTCTGTGAAAGGGGTCACATGCCGGAGCCGTGTATTGCCTATTTAAATACCCCACCACACTTTCGAACATGTAAGAGGACCCAACGCAAGATTTGGTGGGATTGCTAACCGCCGAAGGCCCCCCACCCCACTCGTAGACATGCAAAGAACAATCCGCAAGGAGGGATTTTTTCAGATACTTCTACATCTCAAAAAAACATGAAAAATTACCACACATCTTATATCACATGTGTCTGCACCGTGTAATAATTTCATGATTTTATCGCATGCTGGGTGCTTAGAAAAAATTACGCAACGGCGAAACCGCCGAACGTTACTTTGGTGTTATCGCCGTCCGTGAAGGGGCCCACACTCCGGAGCTGTGTATTGCCTCTTTAAACATACCGCCACACTTTAAGACATGCATGAGGACCCAGTGCGATGTTTTGGTGGCATTGCTACCCCCTAAAGGCCCCCGACCGGCCTAACCCTAGCCCCGTTGACCCGGAGATCTACGCCTTCGACTTTCGCCGGACGGCCTTCGACCGATGGACCTTTCCACCTGGTTGTGATAGGCCAGCCCATGGCAACATCTCAGAACAAGGTCTGGGCCCAACCCACCACTAGATTCCCTCTGGGTCGACCCGACGTGGCCGTTCCCCCCCCCCCATCCAAGTGCCGGCGGCAGTGCCCTCCGTGAAGGGGGTCACATACCGGAGCCACGTATTGCCTATTTAAATACCCCACCACACTTTCGAACTTGTAAGAGGACCCAACGCAAGATTTGGTGGGATTGCTAACCGCCGAAGGCCCCCCACCCCACTCGTAGACATGCAAAGAACAATCCGCAAGGATGGATTTTTTTCAGATACTTCTACATCTCAAAAAAACATGAAAAATTACCACACATCTTATATCACATGTGTCTGCACCGTGTAATAATTTCATGATCCGCCCGGTCAACAGTGCCAGGGTTAGACGGGACGGGACTACTTGGGGGGATCACTTTTAACCGGGCGGATCTAGGGCTTTGACTTTCGCCGGACGTGGTTTGACCGATGGACATTTTCACCTGGCTGTGATAGGCCAGCCCATAGGTACACTTCGGATCAAGGTCCGGGCACAACCCACCGCAAGATTCCCTCCGTGTATGCCCGACGTGGCCGTTTCCCCCCTCCGTGCGACGGCGGCAGCGACGTCCGTGAGGGGGGTCACACTACGGAGCCGCGTGCCGGGTGCTTGCACCTGCAACCACACTTCCAGACGTGTAAGAGGGCCCAGCGCAAGACCTGGCGGCATAGCTACCCCCCAAGTACCCCGTCCCGTCTAACCCTGGCACTGTTGACCGGGCGGATCTAGGCCTTTGACTTTCGCCGGACGTGGTTTGACCGATGGACATTTTCACCTGGCTGTGATAGGCCAGCCCATAGGTACACTTCGGATCAAGGTCCGGGCACAACCCACCGCAAGATTCCCTCTGTGTCTGCCCGACGTGACCGTTTCCCCCCTCCGTGCGACGGCGGCAGCGACGTCCGTGAGGGGGGTCACACTACGGAGCCGCGTGCCGGGTGCTTGCACCTGCCACCACACTTCCAGACGTGTAAGAGGGCCCAGCGCAAGACCTGGCGGCATAGCTACCCCCCAAGTACCCCGTCCCGTCTAACCCTGGCACTGTTGACCGAGCGGCAAACTGGGCCCAACAGACACGCGTGGTGTATCTATGTATGTTTATGTTTAGATAAGGCACATTTAAATTAATCAAATTTCAATTTAGAAATAATAATAATAATAATGAAATAATACATAGCTATGCCGACGGCAAAGATGACGTGGCACGTGCCACGGATCGATGACGTGGCCAAAGGTATGCCGACGGCCGCCGTTAGGGCCGTCGGCATATATTTGACGGCGTCAAACGGCAGCTAACCACCTGGTGGCCGGGCCCACATATATGCCGACGGCCTGTCTATGCCGACGGCCACCGTACGCATATCACGACATATGCCGACGGCTTCGTGACGCCGACGGCCCCCGTCGGCATAGATGGTGGTATGCCGACGGCCGAACTACGCCGACGTTTTGCCTTAGGCCGTCGGCATACCGCCATATATGCCGACGGCCCCCGTCGGCATAGTATGGGCCATCGGGAACGTGACTTATTCTGGTAGTGATGGCGAACCGCGAGCTGGAACCAGCCAGGGGGCATTCGAACGGCAGTTAACCACCTGGCGGCCTTGATGCAATCCCGACGGCCATGGGCGGGGACCCGTCGGAGCTCGTCGGCGACGGCCCCGACGGCGGCAAGTCGGGGGGAGGGGAGGGGGCGATGCTCTGCGTGCGGGAGCATGGGGAACGAGGGAAGAAGACGATTGTAGGGGGCGTCAGATCTGACGACTGTAAATGGATGAATCGGACGGATGCGCTGCGACCGGCACAAATTTGGGCCGGTGCGCCGGCGCCTATCACTGCCCTAATTTATATCGAAGTAAATAGCTTACCCTGTTCATAGTAATGCGTTATGATAGAGGCGGTCTAATCAGCTAACCTTAGACCACTCACATACACCCTTGGGTCTACAATTTTTTCCCTTTAAGACATAGTTTTGGTCGTACTTTAGAGACTTTGGCCAACATCAATGGTTCATCTATTCTGCCCATCTTTTTGAAGACCAAAGGAGTCGAGTGGCGTTCTGATTTTTAATGGGCATACAAAGAATATTTGTTAAGCTTGGGTTAGTGTTGTACTTTTTAGGCTACCGAAGGAAAGAACATATTGTCATAAATTACTAACTCCCATCTCTATGTCAGAAATCTAAAACATATACCAAATGATCAAATCTTTATATAAATGTTGATTAGCTAAAAAGGTAATCTTACTCCAACAATTGAAGCGGGTATTAAGTATTATTGCCGGCTTATGACATGAGCTTCAAGAGGAATTACTATTGTAATCCTCTAGCACCTCTGTAGTTAAGAGCTCCAACATGATGACTGTCAGAATTTTTTAAAAATAGCTGGAGGCTAATAACATAGTGCCTAGAGATAGACATACAACACCTTTTCGAAGATGACTTGTCCTGGCCTATTGCATTATTATTCTGAAATATCATTGCCATCAACTTGTCATACTCATGCGTTACCACTACCAAGAACTCCAAGACGATAATAAGCTTGCCAGAATTTATATATTGAGCAGTTTTAGCATGCTCTCTCTTACCCCCTCTTTTCACATGAGAGATAAGAGTATGTAGTATATCTGAGCCGTTGATCACATTAATTAGTGGTCGGATTAACTCTTACCTTCTTACCTCATATGTAAAAAGAGGGGTAAGAGGGAGCATGTTAAAATTTGCCTTATATATTAATAACAGTGCTCCAAGAGAAATCCAACCATCCAAGGCATATGGTTTTGAAGATCAGCAGTTTGCATGTCATATGAAAGGAAAAATACCTTATAGCAGCTAGCTGGTGGGGTGCAAGCAGATTGCAATTTTTTGATGCAATTCTGTTTGCACGTGGTTGTAACAGATCAAAACTGATTGAACCTTTCTACTCTCGTGGATATTCTTTGTCCCTATTTTGTTCTGTAGCTGGGTGGCTGCTGATATCCTTTTCTCCGGCGGCCATACAAGCCTTTTTTTTTTCGAAAAGGGGGTTAACCCCCGGCCTATGCATCAGAACGATGCATGCAGCCTACCCCTGGTGTATTCATTGATCAATTTTTGATGAGCGTCCTGGCTACCAATCTCTCCTGCTTAGTGGCCGATCCTATTAATAAGGGAGAAAATAGACGTAACAGTGCAAGGAAAAACAATAGAGAACCTAGTCATCAAGTCCGGATTCCTGTATGGACTAAGATGGCGGAGAGAGGATGCGACGGCGAGGGGAAGGATGTGTTGACGTTGAGGACGCATGGTCAGCCGAGGAGAGGCTCGATCAATCTCGGCAGTTACCCCATCGTCCTACTTGCCTTCCGTGAGAGCATGGAGACGATGCGTCCTCAACCTAAGAACGTGAAGAGATATGGACGTGAGTTTTTTTAGGGAAATGATTAATTAATATTCAGTTAGGAACATGAAGAGATAAGGACGTGAGGTTGTTTTTTTTTAGGGAAAAGATGAACTGAGATATTCAGTTAGGAACGTGAAGAGATATGGGCGTGTTTTTTTTTGTTGGGAATTATTTTTTGTAGTGAATTGGTAGGATATGTAATGGCAAAGATGGGTAATTAATTTTTCTTTGCTTAGATCAGACGACTGTAATTTTTTGGTCTATTAAATAAATGACTAGATGTTTCTAATTTTTGTGGTAATTTCTAGCATAATTCCCTTTTTCTGGTTACCCCGTAAAGTACTTTTTATATATGATTTTTTTTTGCGGGGGCATAACAAAGGGTGATTGTATATGAATCTTGCTAACCAAGCATTGTTGGCCCATGTGTGCATTGCTTCATTTTCTACTTAATTGCATAAAATTCAAATAGTTTTGACGAAACCAACTAACCAGGTGCATTTGTTCAACTGCTCTTATCTAGGTACTGTGTTAGCGGCAGGTTCACCACAAGTAGTGATATCTTCAGCTTTGGAGTGGTTTTACTAGAGATTGTCATGGGTGAACCTCCAATCTTACCAACCCATGTGCATATTGTGCAGCGTGTACAGGAGAAGGTTATCGTGGGCAATATTGAGGCAATAGTTGATCCACGACTACACCGTCACTATGACTTCAGTTCCATTTGGAAGGTTGTGGACATGACGCTGCTTTGCACAAGAGAGGCATCTAGTGAAAGGCCAACAATGAGTATGGTGGTCTCTCATCTAAAGAAAAAGTCCAAAACAAACCTTGAATTTGTAGGCGAAAGCTAAATCAAACCCTGAACTCTCAATCCCTGAAATCAGCACACCAAACTCTTTAATCCCGGTCTATTTTGAACCTTGAGAAGACTTAGCCGGTATTTGCTGAATTGGGCCAGCCCACTAGCGCAGTCGCTCGTGCGCGCACTCGGCTCTGGCCTTTCTTTGTTTTTTTTCTTTTTTCTTTTCTTTTGCCTTTTCTTTTTCGCACATGTCTAATTTTTCCTAGTAGCCAATGTACATTTTTAACGCACACATGAAATATTTTTTGATAAACTTTCGATATTTTCAAATACATTATGTACATTTTTAAAATACATGTTTTCAAGACTTTTTTGAATACATGGTAATATTTTTTCCAAATACACGTTTTACATTTTGTTAATGACAATGAACATTTTATAAAACTACACGAACATTCTTTTACATTGTTCAACATTTTTAAAATTGTAATATACACTTTTTTCAAACACATGTCACGTATATTCTGTTATGGGTATGACACTTTTTTTTAAAACACGCAAACATTTTTTTACATTGTACACACATTTTTTTGAAAATGTCAGAAACACATATTTTGAAACTCGTGAATATTCTTGAAATGTTACATTTTCTTGAATGTACGAACAATTTTTTTTGGATCACACGAATATTATTATACATTGTATAAACATTTGTTAGAAATGGCCCGTACATTTTTTGAAACTTGAGATATTTTTTAAAGGTAACAAAAAAAATTCTTACACATTTGTTCCGATTTTAAAAAAATCCTGTTTTTTTTTAAATTTTCAAAAAGTATTTGCACTTTAAAATTATGTTCAGTTTTCAGAAAATGATTATGTTTCAAAAAGTGTTCCCACTTTAAAATTTCGTTCAGGTTTCAGAAAATGTTTATGTTTCAAAAAGTGTCCGCTTTTCAAAACTGATTGTTTTTAAAATATTATCGGTTTTCTAAAAGTATTCGGAATTTTCAAAAAGTGCTCGCACTTTATAAAATGTTCGAAGATTTCAGAAAAAAAATACGTTTTCAATATTTGTTTGCCCGTAAAAAATGTTTTCAAAGTTCGACGCTTTGGTTTCTACTTAAATATTTCGGGCCTCTAATTATGTTAATCATAGTCCTCTGGCCTAGTGGCTAGCGGAATGAGGTCAACCCTGCCAGGTCCCAAGTTCGACTCAACGACAGTCGTTTCTGTTTTGGAATTCTTACGTCGCGCGTTAAGAAAAAGAAAGAAAGAATTTTTACATCGTGTGTTGAGACAAAAAAAAACTCGCTTCATGTCCGATGGGCCGGCCCAGTCGAGTGTACAGCCAACAATCCCGGATTTGACCTGTCACGTGGACAATCCCTGTTTGGGAAAGCTCTCAAGGTTCAAAATAAACTGGGATTAGAGAGTTTGGTGTGCTGATTTCAGGAATTGAGAGTTCATGGTTTGATTTAGCTTCCGCCTACAAGTTAAGATTTGTTTTGAACTTTTTCCCTCATCTAAAGGATGCTCTAGCACTGGAAGAAGCACGTGCAAGTGCAAGCACCATTAGCCAAGTCGGTTCTAATGCCGACCTGTCGATCAGTTGGTTGGCAACAGGAAGATGAAGCCTAAGAGCATCTCCACTCGTTCGGCCCCCAGCACACCCGGCGAATGCGTTTTGGCGTTTGCGCCGGCGGGTTTTTCGCCCTGGGGGCGATCGAGTTCCCAGCCGCGCCCCCAGGTTTCGGCCCCCAAACGCCAAAAAAATCAAACTTGTCTTTCCCGCTACCAAAAAACGCCACAAGTTCGGCGATCACCATGCCACAAGTCGGCGATCATCATGCCACAGTTCGGCGATCAAACATACCCGAAAGTTTGGCGATCAAAAGGAAGGAAGCATAGACAAGGAACGCATCAAATGGCGGGCTCCTCTGGCGTGGGACTGGCCGGGGTCGGCGTGGGCGCAGAAGTGCTCGGCGTCGGCGTGGCTTCTGTGCTCGGGCTGGTAGTCGGCGTCGGCACAGCTTCATCGCTCGGGCTGGGCTCGGCGTTGGTGTCGGCGTGGGCGTAGGGGCGGTGGTCGACGCCGGCCCGGGCATCTGGTTCAAGATGAGGCCGCGCTCCGCCAGGTACCACGCCTTGACCTGCTCGTCCATCGTCGACATGTTTGCCGCCATCAAGAACGCCAGGTCGGTGTTCCTCTTCTTCGCGGCGACGTTGGTCCTGAGAAGGTCGAGCTTCACGTCCTGCTTCGTCATCAACGCCGACCACCGCGCGTCGGATTTCTCCTCCCTCTTTGCGGCGCTGTTCTTGGCGTCGGCGATGCACTGCTCGATCGATGATTGCAGCCGTTCGGCAGCGGGTGCCGCGTCCCTCGCCGCCTTGGCTCTTTTGTTGCCATCAGGGTGCCCATCCGCCGCTCCCGGGGCAGGCGCGTCCGGCTTGTACGTCTCCTTGTCCTTGGCGAGGGTGAGCCGGACCTCCCTCCACTTCTCGCACGACTCTATCCTAGAGAACACGTGAAAGAACTTGAACTCTTGGTCGCTGTTGATATGGGGTGTCCCGATCTTCTCAGTAAGCGGCGGTGGTGATGATGAAGATGATAGATAACTTGTATGTCGCCGATGAACTCTCCCTCGCTTGATCCCTGATGCCAATGCAAAAGGTCTCAACCCTTTGGATATTCACAACGTCACACACTTGCGCACGTAGCCGTCGACCACGAAACGGTATAATTGCAATATACTAATTCCCAATGGAACAGCAGATTACACTCAACTTGCAGTATATGATCTCCAGATCGATACGAATTGGAGATGAGGATTCAAGATGAATGCTTACAAGCAATCTCAAGAACTAGGGTTTATCTTAAACGTGGTCTAACCTTAACTAACTCTAGGGGACGGGTATTTATAGTCTAAAACGAGATCGAAGGGGTACACGGGCTGGACAGCCCAAAACCTGCGCGCAGGCAGAGCGGTACTACCGCTTATGGCAAGCGGTACTACCGTGATAAGCGGTACTACCGCTTGTACAAATGTCAAGTGCCGTCCTTGTTTCGTTTGGTGTCCAGGAGATACCAGTACCGATTTCGTAAGCGGCAGTAGTGCGGTAGTCGGTGGCCATTACTACCGTGGTAAGCGGTACTACCGCGATGGACGCGCGGTACTACCGCGATGAGCTTGCCGGGCTTGCCGGTGACGAGCTTGCCGGGCTGGCTTGCCGCGATGGAAGCGGTACTACCGTGATGGAAGCGGTACTACCGCCCTGGGAACTCTGCAGGGTCTTCACTTCCAGGCCTTCCTCCTTTCCTTGCTGCAATGCCTCCTTGCTCCCTTGTGCCATGCCTTCCTCTCTAATGTACCTAACAATACATACACACAAGGATTTAGGCAGTATAAAGCTCTCATCAAAATGAATAGCATTATCAACTAAGAGAGAATTCACCTGTTGTTCTAGTAACTTAGCACGAGCTCTTGTAGTTGGTCCAATCCTGAGTTCATCATTGGACGTCTTCGTTGCAGCAACAGGTTGTTCATCTTCATACGGTAGGGATGGAACCATAGTAGGGATGTCCTCATCATCCTCCCCCCCTTCAAAAGGCGTCGACAACGACGCTCCAAGGTCATCGACATCACATGGGGACAAATCAGCAACGTTGAAACTGTTGCTAACGCCACCAAAGTCAGCAATTGGAAGATCAATCGAGTAGGCATTGTCATTTATCTTGGCTAACACCTTGTAAGGACCAGCACCACGCGGCCTAAGTTTAGAACGTCTCAGCTGTGGAAACCTGTCCTTGCGAAGATGCACCCAAACCATATCTCCAGGCTGGAACAAAACTTTCTTCCTTGATTGGTTTCGTGCAGCAGCAATGTTCTTGCCTGTCTTCTCAATAGCCTCTCGTGTCTTCTCATGAATCTTCTTCACATAATCTGCTCTGTTTGATGCCTCTATATTAATCCTCTCATGCAATGGAAGAGGCAGCAAATCTAGTGGTGTAATTGGTTTGAAGCCATACACCACCTCAAAAGGACAAAACTGGGTGGTAGTGTGCACAACCCTGTTATAGGCGAACTCAACATGTGGCAAACACTCCTCCCACTCACGCAGATTTTTCTTGATCATAACTCGCAGCAATTGGGACAATGTTCGATTCACCACCTCTATTTGACCATCAGTTTGTGGGTGACATGTAGTACTGAACAGCAACTTCGTTCCGAGCTTTCCCCACAATGTCTTCCAGAAGTAGCTCATAAACTTCACGTCCCTGTCAGAAACAATTGTCTTTGGCACTCCATGCAAGCGTACGATGTCCCTGAAAAACAGGTTAGCAATATGCGACGCATCGTCGCTTTTGTGGCATGCAATAAAATGTGCCATCTTAGAAAATTGATCCACGACCACAAATATAGAATCATGACCTCGGTTAGTGCGTGGCAAACCTAACACAAAATCCATACTTATATCCTCCCATGGTGTGGTAGGTGTAGGTAGTGGCGTATACAACCCGTGAGGCTTCAGTTTTGACTTGGACTTGTTACATGTAATGCAGCGCCGAACAAACCTGTACACATCACGCCTCATCTTGGGCCAATAAAAATGATCAGCGAGCATGAGCAATGTCTTTTCACGCCCAAAGTGACCCATCAATCCTCCTGCATGTGATTCCTGCAACAATAGCAAACGGACGGACGATTCTGGAACACAAAGTTTGTTAGCTCGAAACAAGTATCTATCATGGATGTGGTATTTCTCCCATGCATTTCGAAGCAAACACAAACGATATGGTTCAGCAAAATCATGATCAGTTGCATACAAATCACACAAACTCTCTAAACCAGGAATTTGAACATTGAGATGTGTCAAGAGCATGTTCTTCCTAGATAGAGCATCAGCAACAATGTTATCTTTTCCCTTCTTATGCTTAATGATATACGGAAAAGACTCAATAAACTCAACCCATTTAGCTAAGCGCCGATGCAGATTTGATTGAGCTTTCAAATATTTGAATGCTTCATGATCAGAATGTATGATAAATTCTTTTGGCCATAAATAATGTTGCCAAACCTCAAGAACTCTAACAAGCGCATACAATTCTTTATCATAAACAGGATAATTCAGTCTAGCACCAGAAAATTTCTCGCTGAAATAAGCAATAGGTCGACCTTCTTGCATCAACACACCACCAATACCTATACCACTAGCATCACATTCAACTTCAAATTGTTTGGAAAAATCTGGTAGTGCAAGTAATGGTGCAGAAGTAAGCAAACGTTTCAGCTCGTCAAAAGCATGATCTTGGGCTGCGCCCCACACAAAAGACACACCTTTCTTCGTTAATTCATTCAATGGTGCAGCAATAGTACTAAAGTCTTTCACAAAACGGTGATAGAAACCAGCAAGACCGTGAAAACTTCGTACTTGACTAACATTCATGGGAGTAGGCCAATTTTGAATTGCGTCAATCTTAGATGAATCTACTTCTACCCCATGCTTAGATACAACGTATCCCAGAAATATCACTTTATCTTTTGCAAATGTGCACTTCTCAAGATTAGCATACAATTTATGATCACGCAACACTTGCAAAACCTGTCTAATATAATCACAATGTTCAGAGTCATTGCGGCTGTAAATAAGGATATCATCAAAATATACAACCACAAAACGACCAATAAACTTTCTCAAAACATGATTCATTAATCTCATGAAGGTACTAGGTGCATTAGTAAGACCAAAAGGCATAACTAACCACTCATATAAACCAAATTTAGTTTTGAAAGCAGTTTTCCATTCATCCCCTTCCTTCATCCGAATTTGATGGTAACCACTACGTAAATCAATCTTAGAGAAAACAGCAGCACCACTCAATTCATCTAGGATATCCTCTAAGCATGGAATAGGATGACGATATCGAATAGTGATGTTGTTAATAGCTCTACAATCTACGCACATGCGCCATGTACCATCTTTCTTAGGCACCAAAATAACAGGAACAGCACAAGGACTAAGAGAAACACGAATATACCCTTTGTCTAGTAGTGCTTGCACTTGCTTATGTATTTCCTTCGTTTCTTCGGGGTTGGTCCTGTATGGCGCTCGGTTGGGGAGGGTGGCGCCTGGTATGAGATCAATTTGGTGCTCAATTCCACGCAATGGTGGCAGCCCCGCTGGTACCTCCTCCGGAAACACATCGCCATATTCCTGCAAAACAGTAGACACACCAAGAGAAACAGGTTGCGTATCATGAGAAACTAAAACCTCGCCTTTGTACATAAGCACAAGAGGCAGGGCTGTAGGATCCGCTCGAAATTCTCTCATGTCTTCTTTGGTGTCTAACAAAAGCAAACTAGGCACTCTCGCACTTTTTGTTATATTGTCACTCACGGCTATTACATTGTTCTCTCATGCAGGTGGCTGTTCGATATTCACGTCTGTTTTCTGACGAGACTCATTCACAATTTGTTGCGGTGACATAGGCTGTAGATTTATTTTCTTGCCCTTGAACTCCAAGTGATAAGTATTGGCACGGCCATTGTGGTGCACATGGCGGTCATAGAGCCATGGCCGACCCAATAAAAGATGGCAAACTGTCATAGGCACCACATCAAATTCAATGGAATCCTTGTATGGTCCTATCTCAAAATTTACGCGCACCATATGACTCACCTTCATCTCACCATTGTCACTCAACCATTGTACGTAATATGGATTGGGGTGAGGGAAATATTTCAGATTTAGCTTGGCACATAACTCCTTGCTTGCAAGATTGCGGCAGCTACCTCCATCAATGATCACCTTGCAAGCTTTGTTGGGGCCAACTAGTGCTTTTGTTTGGAACAGATTGCAGCGCTGTGACTCAACGTGTGGCTGCACACTAAGAGCACGCTGCGAGACAACAAGAGTAGGCGCGGACCAGGCAAAAGCATCTATGCCGTCTTCATGTGTGTACCCATCGCCATCGGAAGCATATGGATCAGCGTCATCTCCAGTCTCATATTCATTGTCATCGTTCACAATCATCACTTTTCTGTTTGGGCACTCTCTCTTGAAGTGTCCCTTGCCTCCACATGTATGACATAGCATATCTCTATTACGGGCTGTAGACATATTGGAACCTGAGCTAGCAGCAGGAGCAGCATGTTGCCTTGATTGTGAAACAGTGGGGGCTGGTTTGGTTGCAGAAGAAGAGGGGCGGTTGGCAGCGCCCTCACTAGGTGTGTAAGGGGGCGGCTGTGTTCTGTTGGAGAACCGCCCAGCTGTAGCATAACGGCCTTTAATTTGAGCTTCTTCGGCCAACTGGGACTCAGCTTCTCTTGCATGATGGAGCAGCTCGTTCATGTATTGTATTGGTGATGCCTAACAATACCCTTGATGTTATATTTCAGCCCATGGAGAAAACGTTGCATAGTCATCTCAACAGATTCTCGAACTCGAGCACGCTGCATCAACATCTCCATCTCCATGTAATATGCATCAACCGTCATGGAACCTTGCTTCAATTGTGTCAATTTATCAAAAACTGTCCGCAAGTAATTAGTGGGAACAAAACGAGCTCGCATGATCTCCTTCATATTGCGCCATGTAAGAACAGGTAACTCATTGTCTTCTCGTCGTTCGCGCACAATGCTATCCCACCAACGCAAAGCATAACCATCAAATTCTGAGGAAGCAAGCTTGATCTTCCTATCTTCAGTGTAGTCATGCAAACGCCATAATTTCTCCATCTTGAGCTCCCAAGTGATGTACTCCTCGACATCAGTGGAGCCTTCAAATCTGGGAATTGTGAACTTAGGCTTGCCCAAGCCATCATCCTCCTGAAGTGGTACACGCCGAGCACCAGGTGGTGGTGGACGACCATGCCCGTGAAAGCCACGCCCACGGCCATTATTGCCCACCATGTTGTCATTGTCTCCATGAACACTATCAGCATCTTCATGGCCATCATGTCGGCGTTGCTCAATAGCCATACGCAGCCCATTGACTGAAGTTGTCAATTGCTGTATGCTTGTTTGGAGATCATTGACTTGTGTTTGCATAGCATTGATGGTAGCGTCAGTGGCATCCACTTTCATTTGTATAGCTTGAACATCAGCATCAATATTGTCAGTGGATCTATTGATAACCCCTGTCAAATAATCGCGGAGAGCTTCATATTCCCTCCATGTAACAGTAGCATCCCCAGTCTTTGTCTGCATCACATCAACATCACTAGAAGACATGATTAGTAGGTTAGTGCAAAAATCAAAATCTGTTTGGTGGCACACTCACAACTCACTCAAAAACTGACAAGAAAAGGAAATCTTACCGTTCCAAAGTGAATAGGAATGCGTACCCATTCGGATGTATGACTAGTGCACGGATGTGATGAGGTGAATATCAGGGTATAAGAACAATCACACGACAAACCAGGGTATATGGTGGAGCTTGGTTGGGATACCTAACAACACCAATTCACAAAGCCTAGTGCTGATCGTGTGATACAAAAAGACCCACGGAAACTCACACGGTGGAGATAAATGGGGCAATTGCAACTCTGAAAATGAGCTCAAATTTGATGTATGTGGCGAAGTAATGCTCGTGTTGCAATGCACAGGGAGAGACGCTAGCAAAAAGCTCAAAAACAGGGCACAAGATTGCTCAATTCTACAAGTGCAAACAACAAGATAATACAAATCCAACACTGCAATAGATAGCAGCAACTTCCGGCCACTGTTTCTCTCTCCTCTTTTTTTTTCCAGCCCAGACTTGAGCAACAAACAACGAAGCTGATCTTGCCAATCTCAGATGCACTTACCAAAAATCCTAACTGAGCAGCCCGTAGAGCACAAGGATATGCTAGTCTCAATAGGAAGGTGCTACGCAAAAGAAGAAAGGCTGACTATGGTTATCAAATGGATTCAGATCAGTAATCGAAGCAACTAAAACTATAGAAAACAAACTGGAGGAACAGATCTGATCGGGGTGAAGCTAAGGTACGCAAAGAAAAGACTACGACCAGCAACTAAGACTTGGAAACGATGTTATCTAGGTGATGGCAAAAACCCTAACCCTAATATTTTTGTGAGGCTTTTTCTGGATAGGAGTAAAAACACAACTAATCTATGGATGATTTGGTGGATGCTTACCGAGGTAACACTGGAAATCTAATACCAAGATGATATGGGGTGTCCCGATCTTCTCAGTAAGCGGCGGTGGTGATGATGAAGATGATAGATAACTTGTATGTCGCCGATGAACTCTCCCTCGCTTGATCCCTGATGCCAATGGAAAAGGTCTCAACCCTTTGGATATTCACAACGTCACACACTTGCGCACGTAGCCGTCGACCACGAAACGGTATAATTGCAATATACTAATTCCCAATGGAACATCAGATTACACTCAACTTGCAGTATATGATCTCCAGATCGATACGAATTGGAGATGAGGATTCAAGATGAATGCTTACAAGCAATCTCAAGAACTAGGGTTTATCTTAAACGTGGTCTAACCTTAACTAACTCTAGGGGACGGGTATTTATAGTCTAAAACGAGATCGAAGGGGTACACGGGCTGGACAGCCCAAAACCTGCGCGCAGGCAGAGCGGTACTACCGCTTATGGCAAGCGGTACTACCGTGATAAGCGGTACTACCACTTGTACAAATGTCAAGTGCCGTCCTTGTTTCGTTTGGTGTCCAGGAGATACCAGTACCGATTTCGTAAGCGGCAGTAGTGCGGTAGTCGGTGGCCGGTACTACTGTGGTAAGCGGTACTACCGCGATGGACGCGCGGTACTACCGCGATGAGCTTGCCGGGCTTGCCGGTGACGAGCTTGCCGGGCTGGCTTGCCGCGATGGAAGCGGTACTACCGTGATGGAAGCGGTACTACCGCCCTGGGAACTCTGCAGGGTCTTCACTTCCAGGCCTTCCTCCTTTCCTTGCTGCAATGCCTCCTTGCTCCCTTGTGCCATGCCTTCCTCTCTAATGTACCTAACAATACATACACACAAGGATTTAGGCAGTATAAAGCTCTCATCAAAATGAATAGCATTATCAACTAAGAGAGAATTCACCTGTTGTTCTAGTAACTTAGCACGAGCTCTTGTAGTTGGTCCAATCCTGAGTTCATCATTGGACGTCTTCGTTGCAGCAACAGGTTGTTCATCTTCATACGGTAGGGATGGAACCATAGTAGGGATGTCCTCATCAGTTGTTGTCCTCGCGATACATGTTGAACATCCGAACCATCTGCATAGCCGAAGAACAAGTGTCGGCGAAGTACACGGCGAAAGAACTGAACCGGCGGCTGGACATACCTGCCCCTCGACGTTGGCGCCGCTTTCCGGGCGAGCCGCGACCTCCTCTACGATCCCATGCCATTTGTTGCAGGCCGCCTGGATGATCGCCCAATGGTTCGCCATGGCCTTGTCGCCGCGCTCCATGTGGATGGTGGTGAAGTAGGGGTCGAGCAACTTGCGCTCATCGAACGCCGTCTTGAACCTTCCCCAGTACGTGTCGGCGTTCTGATTCGAGCCGGTGATCGGGTCGATGCTGACGGTCTTCCATGCTTCGGCGAGGCACTCGTCTTCCTTGGACGTCCACTTGACGCGAGGCTCGCCCGGCCTGGCATTGGCCGCCCGCTTCTTCTTTCTCCCTTTCGCCGTCGGCGCCGGCTCTGCCTCCTCCTCCGCCTGTTCTTCCTCCTCCACCTCCTCCTCGGCGTCGTCGAGCTCGTCGTCCATGTCGACGGCGGTGTCCATCGTTTCGTCTTGTGCGTGGAACCCGGGGCAGGAAGCGGCGGCGACCGAGCCGCTCGTGATGATCTCGTCCATGTCGGCGTCGGTGGCGTCGGTGTTGCTGAACTGTGGCGCCGAGCCGTGTGCAAAGGGTAGGGCATCCCGGCGCAGAGGCGGTGCAGGCGAGGATGAGTACGCCGGCGGCGAGTAGCTGTACTGGGTGTTGAGACCGGCGGTGAACGCGGGGGAGGGAGTGCGCTGGTCGGGGTTCAGGCCGGAGGGGGAGGCACGCGGCGGCGCGCCATACGGGAAGGTGATGTTGGGGTTGAAACCACCATGCGCGTCGCCGTCAGAGTAGCCAGGCGAGGGGCCGTACCCCCATTGCGGCGGGGGCGGCGAGAAGTTGGCCTGCGACGCGACTCTCGGCTGGCTCCCCCATGCGGCTTGTACGCAGTGGCCGGGCGGAAGGTTCATCATCCCCCCCGCGCAAGACGCCTCTCCTTGCTCTGCCGCCGCGTCCCTGGCCCTCTTGGTGATGAGCCTGTTCCGCCGGTCGGTGGTGACCGCCTCCTGGCGCAGAACATCCACCCTCCACTCGGCGTTCGACAAGCCCGCTGGCCTTGCCATCGGCGCCCTCGCCTTCCTGCTTCGGCTGGGTGGAATTGGCGGCGGCGCGAGGAGCCACATATTTCTTCGGCGGCATGACGCCCGGAGAATGGCGGGAACGGTGGGAGGGGGGAGGGGAAGCAATGGGGGAAATGGAGGGAAAAGGCGGGTAAAAACGGCGGGAATATGCCTGTTGTCGCCGACAGCGCGGCCCCACGCGCCTTTTCGCTTTAGCCGGCACCCCCAGGCGCCCCCCGGTGCGCTGAGTTCGGCTCGAGTTCGCCAGTTTTTATTTCGGCCCAAACCAGCGATAAACAATGACCTGGGGGCGCGACTGGGCCGATTTTTTGCCGCCGGTGCTAAAAAAGGCGCCCTGGGGGCCTGTTGGGGGGGGGGGGGCGAGTGGAGATGCTCTAAGCCATTACTATGAATCAACCGGCCGATAACATGCAAATGTAAGCCTCCTCGCTAGCTGTTAGATTGCCCGACGAGTAGCCGTTAGATCAGGTCAACGCAGAAATCTCACGCAGCAGCTCTGCAGTGAACACAACGATGGTGCTCGCCATCAATCCCACCTCATTGTGGCGCCTGCGCCGGCGACCTCGCAGCACCGGAGCCACCGGCAGTGTTCCAACGCAGCAACACCGGAGCCGATGGAAAACAAAGCTTCAACGCAACTCCGACGACCCCCGGGGAAGCTCCACTACAGCTCCATGGCAGCACTTCCCCGCAAAAAACAAAAAAAGCTCCATGGCAGCACCGCAGCGCGAAAAAAAAACTCCGACGCAGCACCGTCGGCATCCCGGCTGCGCTCCATTGCAGCTGCGGTGGAGCTCCATTGAAGCTACCGGCGCACGACGTTCCGACGAAGCTCCATAGCAGCCCCGGCCACGCTCCATTGCAGCCACCGGCGCGCGGCATTCCGACGAAGCTCCATTGCAGCCGGACGCGCTCCATTGCAGCCACCGGCGCGCGGCGTTCCGACAAAGCTCCATTGCAGCCCCGTCCGTGCTCCATTGCAATGCAATCGACGATGGCGGGAGCTGCGACGTAGGCACGCAGCGCGGGAATGCTGCGATGCAGCTCCGGTGGCGCTTCAATGCAGCCACGGTGGAGCTTCAACAACCTCGCTCCATTGCGGCGGCCATGGCGGGAGCTGCGATGCAATGTGCGGCGACGACGACGGAAGCTGTGAGCTCCGGTAGTGCTGCAATGTAGCCACGGTGGATCTTCAACAATCTCGCTCTCGCTCTACTGCAGCCCCGGCGGCGTGAGGATGAATCAGGCCCCTCCCTTGCGGTGGTGCCTCTCCTCTGCCATTGAACGAGAAAGAGTAAAATGCATCACAAGTCCTAAACCTATCGGAGGTGTGTCAGTTTAGTCCTATAACTATGAAACTGCAGTTTTGGGTCCTAAAACTATCAGAGGTGTGTCAATTTAGTCCTATTACTTTGAAACTGCAGTTTTGGGTCCCAAAATTGTGTAAGTTTGTTCATCTCAGGTCCTAAGCTTGCATGGCCAGCATCTATGGTGCATTTCTTCAAATGAGCCCTTTATATATGTTTACTTTCCCAAAAGTGGTCCATACGCTTCCACGTTGCAGTGTGTGCTACAACCTGCATGCCCACCACTTGCGTGGCCATGAGCTGCAGGGCAGCCTCACTGAGAGGTTTGGCGCGGCCGTCGGGGAGACCCCGAGCCAGTCGGCATGGAGGACGACATCCCTATCCGTCGGCGCGGCTGCCGGGGAAATCCCGAACAAATATGGATGGAGGACGCCATCCCACCCCCTCTCTCACGACATCGTCACTTCCCGGACACCCTTGTCGTAGAGCTGGTCATGCAGGTTGTTGTTTGGGCACGGGTATGGCCACAGGTGGGGAATTGTCGCTGCTGCCGGACAAATCGGAGGAGTGCGCAGAAACCGCAAAGTTGGCGCAAAGGTCAGCGAGAGTGATGCAGCCCCAGCAGCAGCCACAGGTGGGTAGCAATTGGACGTTGTATGACGTGTCATTCTGCTACTGCTGGGTGAGGCTGAGATAACCGGTCTACTCTCCTCACTCGAGCTTAAGCCATCATGCCACTGATGGCCTCCGTAGTGTTGCCTCTGAGCATTCTATGCGTGGAAGAAGACAAGGGCGTGAGAATGAGGCGAGACAACGCTCTAGGTGTTTTCTTGCATATTTACATTTCATAATTTAACCTGGTGGGTCCATTGGGTCAACGTGGCAAAAATCCAAGTGACACGTTGGAGTGTCAATGCTAGCCATGCAAGCTTATGACCTAAGATGAACAAACGTACATAGTTTCGGGATCCAAAACTGTAGTTTCAAACTTATAGGACTAAACTGACACACGTCTAATAGTTTTAGGACCCCAAACTGCAGTTCCGAAGTTATAGGACTAAACTGACACACCTTCAATAATTTTAGGACCCAAAACTGCAGTTTCGAAGTTATAGGACTAAAGTGATACATCTCCAATACTCTTAGGACTTATGATGCATTTTACTTATAGAGTACATCAAGAGGGGCCTTGAGTCTGTAAGCAGGTCAACGCAATTACGAATGAGTCCTCTTATGGTAAGCGTGAAGCTGCTTGATATTGAGCGAGACATTCTCGCCGCGTCACTGTCCTTCCTCTTCCTGAGAGGACGCCATTGCTGAAAAAAATAGGCACCATTTGGAAATGTAATCAGCAGGTCGAGAAGGGAACCATCCTTCAATAGACATTTTGTTGCGAGTAGTGCAGAGCGCCCAGGCTAAGGCGCTAAAAGCACGCCAGGCAAGCCGGCGATTCTGACCTCGAGCTACCCTAAGCAAAGCGAGGGCTTCTACCATCGATTGGGGATTTCAGGCTTGCCCGATTCACTCGCGCACACAGCTCCATAAGAATTTTGCTAAGGCACATTTAAACAAGATATGGTCGGCATCCTCAGGAGCTTCACATAGGCCGCATCGCCCTTGCCTGGGTCGTGACGTTTTGGAAGGTTGAGGGCCGACGGAAGGCGATCTACATACGGAACATGAACGCATCACGAACAAAATATGCATGGGTAGCCACCGAGAGGTTTACAAATGTACGTAGGTCCACGGATTGAAACAATGATTCCAACAAGTTTGACGACGATGGTTCAGATACAATTACTAGATGCAATTGGACAAGAGAAGAAACATATCATAATTATCACAAGTTGGCAACAATTTGAAATGTTGTTTCTTCTTTTTCATGACGGATCTACTCACAAGTCACAACATTACTCTCTCTCTCTCAGAGTTCAGGCAATCAGACTCACTCTTTTTTTTTTGAATCTCACACTTAAGCTTTATTTAAACAAGAGCAGGAATTTCGTCCGATACAATGCCCAGAATGCAATCTGGGGGTACTTGAGTCCAGACCTTAGAGGTTCTAGTACTAACACCTAATTTTGCCAACCCATGTGCTGCGCCATTAGCCGACCGCCGCACCCATGTTACCCTGTAATCCTCCCTCGTCCGAAGCATCGCCTTCAGCTCCTCCACAACCTGTCCAGCATAAGAGAGATTCTTTGATTGATCATTGAGCATATTAACAACATTCAGGCAGTCCATCTCTACATGGATCTTCTGGTAGTTTAAGTCCACTGCCAGCTGAACCGCTCTCCTGCATGCGAGCAGCTTCGTAGCTTCCGCGCATGCAACCGCTGGAAAAAAATGAGCATGCAGCTCCTCTAAAAGCGCCAGCATCGTCCCTGAAGATCACTCCGCCACCCCCGCCGTCGCCCATTTTTGTCCGTGCTCCATCGATGTTGGCTTTCATCCAATCTTGCTCCGGCGGAGTCCATCTTTCCTTCTGCTGAAACTTTTGCTTCGGTTGCTTATTCCCATGCGCCTTCTGCCACTCCTCCAAATAATAGCACACTGATTTCGCCAGTACATGAGGCTCCTCTATTTTCTTACCTTCACGCGTTTCGTTCCTGGCTAGCCACAGCGCATAGAGCCCATGAATCATAACTGACCTCTCTCCTTCTGAAGCTTCAGCAAACCATTGCACAGCCAGTTCCTGACCGAGCTCTGGGGGCTAAAAGAAATGGGTGGGATCGCCACCGCCGCCCCCAACTCCAAGCTCAGCACTTTCCAGAATTTTGCTGCATGCGGGCAGGCCCAGAATCGGTGATACACTGTTTCCTCTCGTTCGCAAGCTGGACAGAAGACTCCAGCCTTGATTCTTCTCTGCATCAATTCTGCACCCACCGCCAGTCCATTCCTCATCAAGCGCCAAGTATGAATTTTTGCCTTACCCGGTGCATTCGAGGCCCATAATGCCAGCCATCCTTGGTGATTCTCCACCGTCGACGAAGACTCCGGCCGTCCGGACTTCGCTCGTTTTTTGTCCATGCAAAGATGATATGCTGACTTCACATTGAATTGCCCATTTTTTGTATAGTTCCATGCCTGGTAGTCATCTGTTCCATTGCCCCCAATCATAATCTGCATGATATCTTGTACATCATCCTGGGAGAACATGGCTTCAAGTTTGTTTCTGTCCCAGGCATCCCCATTCGCTGAGAGAAGATCACTCACCCGTGTGATACCATGCACATACTCTTGGCCCAGTGGCCTAAGGCTGCCTCTCCTTGGAATCCAGTTGTCATGATGAATCCTAACCTTAGTGCCATCTCCAATTCTCCAAACAAGACCATCCAACAAAAGCTCACGCCCATGCAAAATACTGCGGAAAGTATAAGATCCTCCAGCTGGGCATGTCGCATTCATGATAGAACCATCCGGGAAATATCTGGCTTTAAGTACCCATGCACACAATGAGGATGGGAACTGGAGAATTCGCCACGCTTGCTTGGCCAGTAGCGCTTGGTTGAATGCTTCCATATCCAGAAAGCCCATTCCCCCCTCTTTCTTACTAGAGCACATCTTGTCCCACGCAATCCAATGCACTTTCCTTACACCGTCTGCTGCACCCCACCAGAAGTTCGAAGAGATCGAAGTCAGGTTCCCACACATTTTCTTGGTGAGTTGAAAACAGCTCATGGTGAAAGTTGGTGTTGATTGAAGTCCGGATTTGACCAACACTTCCCTAGCCGCCTGTGATAGTCCTTGGCCCTTCCATCCTGTGACCTTCCCCTTAGCACTCTCCCTTACGTATTTGAAGGTCCCGTCCTTCGATCTCCCCACCACCGTAGGGAGACCAAGATACCTTTCGCTTAGCGCTTCCGATTGGATACCAATAGTCTGCTTGATCTGATCCTTATCTTCCTCCGTGCACCCTTTCCCAAAAAATATAGATGATTTCTGTAAGTTTATTTTCTGCCCCGAGGCCACTTCATAGTCATGTAAGATTGTGCGCAAAGCTTCCATATTGCTCTGAGAACCTTCAAGGAAGACCACACTATCGTCTACAAACAGAAGATGGGTAATCGTGGGGCCAGTGCTCCCAAACGATACCCCTTTTATATCATTAACCCGCTGTGCATTTTTTAACAAAGCTGAGAAACCTTCCACACAAAAAAGAAATAAATATGGCGACAAGGGATCCCCTTGCCGGAGCCCCCTAGATGGAAGGAAACCATGCGAAAGACCTCCATTAAGCTTAACTGAAAACCTTGCTGATGTGACACATCTCATGATCATATGAATCCAACCCTCCGCAAAACCAAACCGTGCCATCATCTGTTCAAGAAATATCCATTCCACTCTATCATACGCCTTCATCGTGTCCAACTTGACCGCGCACAAAGGCTTCTTTCGCTTCCTCCTCCTTATCGCATGCACGCACTCATATGCCACCAAAACATTATCTGTGATTAGTCTCCGTGGGACAAATGCACTTTGCTCTTCCGAAATCATAATTGGGAGTATGACCTTCAATCTATTAGCCAGAACCTTCGCCGCAATTTTATACAATACGTTACAGAGGCTTATTGGACGAAACTGAGTTAAGATTTCCGGTGAGTTGACTTTTGGAATCATGACAATAACTGTGTTATTAAAACTCTCTGGGGCTGTTTCTCCTGACAAAAAATCTCTCACCGCCTTGCATACTCACTCTTTTTCTACTACGTGTATAGTGCATACTCCTCCACGGCATCAGTTGTGCCAGTTGAAGGCGACGGGGCTCCTGACCCGGTGCTTCCTGTTTTCCCAAGCGATGTGGCCGAAGTCCCACGTGCCGGCCGGCCTCACCTTCGCCCCCGCCTCGCTGCTGAACTGCACGCTGTAGCTCCTCTTCTCGTTCGGCCACCTGAACTCCAGCGTCGCCGGCGTCACGTTTACCTTCACCCCGTCGGGCGCGGCGACCGTCACGTTGTAGCTCTCGGGGCGCGCCGACACCTTGGTCACCGTCCGCGTCAGCGTGCGGACGCGGGTGCGGCCGTCGAACACCACCACGAACGACGGGTAGTTGAGGTTGGCCACGCCGCCGGGGATCGTCCTCGCGCACTTGGTCAGCTCCGGCACGAACCGCCGCATCTGCTTCACCGTGTAGTTGAGGGTGCAGAGGAAGTCGACGTAGTCCTGCGTGCCGGCGTCGTACACCAGGCCCGGGTCCATGTCGAGCCGCGG
Organism: Elymus sibiricus; assembly: GCA_039707655.1. Classification (NCBI taxonomy): domain Eukaryota; kingdom Viridiplantae; phylum Streptophyta; class Magnoliopsida; order Poales; family Poaceae; genus Elymus; species Elymus sibiricus. Next base: position 299,769,974 of record CM077672.1, on the reverse strand, counting down.
GAGCACGAGCCCGGCCCCGGCCGCCAGCGGCGTTGCGCCCCTGACGGCTGTGCCGCTGTCGACGATGTCCCTGCCATCCTTGTCGAGCGGGCCGGCGGTCGTCATCAGCGCGGAACGGATCATGGCCGGCGTCCAGTCGCCGTGCCGCTTCTTGATCAGGGCCGCGACGCCGGCCACGTGCGGGCACGCCATCGACGTTCCCGAGATGATGTTGTACTCCACTCTCCGCGGGTCCATGTCGGAGTGAGATGGCGAGGCGGCACCTGACCAGGCGGCGAGGATGTTCACTCCCGGCGCGATGACGTCCGGCTTCAGGATCTCGGGGACAATCGGGTTGGGCCCCCGAGACGAGAAGCCCGCCACCATCGGCGCCCGGTTCTCGCCGGTGACCGTGATGCAGGTGAAGTTGAAGGACGCCACCGGGTACGCCACGGACGACATATAATCTTCCAGCTTCTTGCCGCCGGTGGAGCTGAGCAGGAGACCGGGAAGGTTGAAGGGTTCGGCCATTACCGTGTCCAAGAACCATTCCCTACTATCGGCGGAAACTATCCCGGCTCCGCCCGCTCTCTCCACGTCAAAGCCGGCCGAAGCTCCTGCACCGTGGGAGCACACCACGACCTTGCCCATGACCCTGTTGGGCGTCAGGTCGTACTCGCCGCAGTCGCTGCCCACTAGCGGGATCATGCCCGCTCCCTGGGAGAACGGGATGTTGTACAGGGACTGCCCGGTGAGCACCACCCCGTTGCCGAGCCTGAGTGTCGCCGGGAACACCCTGTCCATGGTGGCGGCGCCGACGGTGGTCATCCACGGGGCCACGTTGGTACGCTTGACGCTGCCGGGCCATCGTTGCCGCCCGCCAGGACGACGAAGACGCCGCTGCGCTCAGCGCCGAACGTTGCGACGGCGAGGAGGTCGTCGTGGAGGTCAGCAATGAAGCCTGCGATGGAGATGGAGATGAGGTCCACGCCGTCGCTCACCGCGGCGTCGATCGCTGCGGTAAGGGCCGAGTCAGGGCATCCTTTCATGGGAATGCACGCCTTGTACATGGCGATCCTTGCCATGCGCGCCACGCCGCTCGCTCTCCCGCCCGCGAACTTGAAGAGATCGGCCCAGGGGACCTCGGAGCCTGCACCCGTTGAGGCCACGTGAGTTCCGTGCCCCTCGATGTCCCTCGGACTGGAATTGGCGAGGCCACCGGCATCTAGCTCGTGTTCTGTGATGAAGGACTTGGCGCCGACGAGCTTGTTGTTGCACAAGCTGGCGTTGAATCCAGGGGCGTCCACGCACTTGCCCCTCCAGGTGGACTTGACGGGGCTGAGCCCGGCGTCGTTGAAGCTAGCGCGCTCCGGCCAGATGCCGGTGTCCACCAAGCCGATGATGACGCCGTCGCCGAACTCGGCGTCCGGCCACGCCCCGAAGTCGTCGTGGAGGCCCATGAACCACGGCGACCTCGTGGTCTGGGTGTGGTACAGCCTGTCCTTGTACACGCGGGACACGCCGGGGACGGTCGCCATGCGCCGGGCCTCGCCGTCCGTGAGACGAGCCGCAAAACCGTGCATGACGGTGCGGTAGGTGTAGCGGATGCGGCTGGAGTTCTTGCCCACCATGGACGCGTACCAGCGCTCGAGGGTGTCAAACTTGGACGGCTTGGCGAGGTGGTTGGTGAGGACGACGTAGGTGCTCGAGCTGGAAGGATGAGGCTGCTTGTGCTCGGCAATGGCGTTCTTGGGCTTCGGGGTGATGGAGGAGTGCGTGGACTGGACCAGGAGGAGAACTAGGAGTGAGCAGCGCAAAAGGATGGACGTCATGGAAGCCATTGTTGGATGGCGGGTGTGTGAGTGAGGTTGTGGTGTGGTGAAGGAATGCATGTGAGTGGCGGGTTTTATAGCGCTTGCGCAGCTCAGTGTGACGGACGCTACCGGACAAGACATGCATGCAGCAGGAAAATGCATCGCCAAGAGAATTTTTTTTTTTGCATCACACACCTGTTTATTGGGCCACACCTACGGGAGATTTACGTTCTCATCCCATTTCTATCTTAATTTTGAAGCTTGCATTACAGACTCTTAGGTAAATATATCATCATGGTGGCTCTGCTACAGCTAGTGGATGGCGGATGTGGTCTCCTTCCAAACTAATCCTCAGCTAGTGGCAGCTAAATGTACACTCCAAACAAAATTATTGGGCCTTGTTAACATTTTTTCGATTGGTTTTTGTAGCAAGTACTAGTGAGTAGACTATAGCAAGCAGCAAAAAATGCTAGACTTACGCAGTGATTTTACATTTTACGGACTAACTAACAGCCTTAATTCTGAACGAAAAAAGAAACACTGAAACAGCCTTGGACGTCCGGCGATGCTAGGGAAACGCTGATGCAAATGACAGGCCATTATTCGTGATGGAACAGCCTTCCGAACGAAAAAAGGAACACTGAAACGGCCTCCACCAGCATCCCTTTGGCTTTTCCTGAAACCTCAACTTGCCTTGTCTACACTGATTAAACACACAAACAAACACATGCAAGCGCACTGCCCTTTCGGTTAACATTCTCGCTTTGTGCTACGCGGGACGAAGGACGAAACCAACTGCCGAAACTGTCACTCATGTCTTCAGTCCCTGATGATGCATATGTGATGAAGTGCAACCGTGGTGAAATCAGCCATGCAAAACAAAGCCCCGAGTAAACATCACATGCCATGCCAAGACGTAAATAAGTCGGTCACAGTGGGTGTTCATAAATTAACGAAAACTCTGGCCATCTAGTCTAGTCTCATAGAATTCCATTGAGTTGGCTCGTCTAAAGAAACGAACTCCCCTTGAGTAAGAAAATAGGTAAATTAGACTTCAAGAAGATACTCAGACATGTAACATTACAGATACTATCAAGCTGCAGACATAGACAATAGCAGGTGCCTGAAAAACAAAATGAACAAAATTCGTGATGAAACGGCCTTCCAAACGAAACCAGAAAAGAGTGAAACGACCTCCACTCTACCTTTTTGTCTTGTCTCCATCGACTTACACTAATTAAACACACAACAGCACATGCTTTCAGTTAACATTCTAGCTTTGTGCTATGATGGATGAAACCAACTGCCTAATCTGTCAGCAATAGACAAGGCTGTTTTCAGTCCCTAATCCGGAAACCAGATGTTCCTGTGCAACTCTGGTGAGATCAGTCATGCAAAACAAAGCCCTAAGTAAACACCATATTGTATTGTCTTGAACAATGTGATTAAGCTACATTTACAGTTACAAGCTGATGAATTTATATAGCTACGTATGACTATTTGCAGACTTCAACTTCTGTGCTACTTCTGTTTTTACTCAAAATCTTGCTGAGTACCCTTCTATGTTGGTCGTCTAAAATTTATCTAGAGTATATAGTACGTAGTATAAGGGAATCGATCATGTGTGTCTGAATTTGTTTTCCCACGTGATAGGTTGTTAATAGCTCCACGGAACATGTACATGTGTGATGATGATCTACAGTGCAAGTGCTACCAGCACGAATTAGTACTTAAGAAGACGCTCTGCCTCCACTAGAGTTCTTCGCAGGATTCTTCCTCACCGCTGGCGCCGCCCGCACCCGATGGCGTCCTCGAGAGCTACCAATGGACCGGCGGCTTGTGGGAGTGGGTCAGCGCGCCTCCCGTGTTGCTGGGCACGTCGGCGGAGGAGGAGGCGGCCTACCTCATGCAGTGGAGGGACTGCACGCTCGACGAGGAGCGGGCCGACAGCGAGCACCAGATGCAGCGCGGGCGCGAGAAGGAGGTGGAGCGCCTTGCAGTGTGGGGCGCGCGAGGAGGAGGAGGAGCGGCGGGAGCGGGAGGAGGAGGCGCGCGCGAGGAGGAGGAGCGGCGGGAGCAGGAGAAGGAGGCGCGCGCGAGGAGGGGGCGGCGGGGTGTGTCGGTACCAAAACCGACAGATCTCGGGTAGGGGATCCGAACTATGGGTCTAGGAATCAATGGGTAACAGAGAACGTGGAGACGGCGATTTACCCAGGTTCGGGCCCTCTCGAAGAGGTAATACCCTACGTCCTGCCAGATTGTATTGATGTGATTGTATGAAGGTTACAGAGTTGATCTACCTCGAGATCGGATGGGCTAAACCCTAGGTAATGAATATGATGATCCTCTACGGACTAAGCCTTCTGGTTTATATAGACACCAGAGGGCCCTAGGGTTACATATGGTCGGTTACCATCAGGGGATAAACATGCCGGTCACGCCAATAATTCCTTGGAGGAGACGCCAAGTCTTCGGAGGTTTCCTCCTGATACACGGGGTTGTCCACAATCCGGCCTTCCATCGACGAGTAGAGAGCGGCCCACCAGCCCGGCCTACGAGAGATAGGCCGGCAGCCCGAGTACCCCCTAGTCCGGGACACCCTCAGTAGCCCCCGAACTAGTCTTCGAAGCCGAGGTAGATGCCGAACACCATTGGCTTTGTGGACCAGTTCCCTTCCTTCTGTGACATCGATGACCGGCATGTATCTCCTCTGAGTCGAGTTCTCAAGCGTCGCCTAGCCGTACACGTCCCAAAATATGCTTCGGTTGCTGAAGTGTATTGATAACTTAGCCCCGAAGGCTAGTCACTTCGGTGTGAACAGTACCCCCCTCTGACAAGTTTTTACCGAAGGGTCACAATGTGCCACGACCCCGAGTCGTTTTATGACAAAACTCGATCCGCGGCTCGAGGCGGTTTTTTCATTGGCACGTCCCATCGATATGGAGATCGTACCCTGTTTTTAAGGGATATGATCAATTATCTGCCTCGCCCCATGCGCGCATAATGGCACGGTTACATGGGGAAATGGCGAGGACTATGGCGCAATAAAGGGACCGTGGGTTTTACAGTCCTTAAAAGGGGAACGGCCTTCATTTCCTTCGCACGCTCTTATCTCTGCCCTCGCCACTGCCTTCCCCATTCTTCGAGCTCCAGCGCCCAGATCCACTCTCTTTTCCAGGAACCTCTCCGGCCGCCCGTTTCCAGTAATGGCGGGTTCCGGGTCCAAAGGCAAGTGGGAGGCGTCCGTCGTCACTGAGAGCGCCATCCTGGAGCTGAAGGGCGCGGGCTATCTCCCCGCCAACGTCGCCCACCGAGCCCCAGAGGCCGGCCAGGTCGTCCCCACGCCGCGGCAGGGTGAGAGGGTCGTATTCCTGCCCCACTTCATTCGAGGTCTGGGCTTTCCCCTCCACCCCTTCGTCAAGGGCCTCATGTTCTTCTACGGACTTGATTTCCATGACCTCGTGCCGAACTCCATCCTCCACATCTCGGCCTTCATCATCATCTGCGAGGCCTTTCTTCGGATCCGGCCACACTTCGGCCTGTGGCTGAAGATATTCAATATCAAGCCGAAGATCGTTTACGGCCAGCAGGCGGACTGCGGGGGTGCGATGGTCAGCAAGCTCCCCCGAGTGGAGTGGCCAGAGGGCACCTTCATTGAGACCGTCAAGGTCTGGCAGAAGGAATGGTTCTACATCACCGAGCCAAGGAGCACGGATTGGGGGGCAATTCCGGCCTTCCGATCCGGACCCCCTACGAGGCTGGTCTCATGGACCAAGAAAGGCCTCGACTGGGGGGTGAACAAGGAGGTGGCGCAGCTGCAGAGCCGGATCGCCAAGATGATAGAGCAGGGCGTCGAGCTGCCCAACGTGATCCAGATCATGCTCGGTCGCCGAATCCTCCCATTCCAGGACAGGGCCTCCCCCATGTGGGCCTACAAGCCCGAAGACCAGGCCACCGTGCGCAACTTCTTCCGCACCTCCCATGCTCAGCTGTGGAGGGCGCTGTTCAAGCCGCAGAAGGACTGGCCGGCCGAGGAGGAAGACATCGGACTCGACGCCGCAAATCCCCCACGGGAGGTATGACTAACTTTGTTCTTATATCCGAACTGTTCCCTTTTGATAAGGTACTTAGCTTTTTACTTCCCATCCGCAGAACTGGCTGAAGAAGGCCGAGCAGATCGACAGTCCGGCGCCGCTGCCAGAGGGACCCAGGACGCCCCTACTGACGGCCATGTTGGCCGTGGAGCCATACGAGGCGCCGGAGAGGAAGGAGAAGAAGAAGGACCAGAAGAAGGAGGCCAGAGAGGGCCTCCGTTCCCGAGGACCCCCGGACACTAGATCCGGGGACACCCATGCTCCCTCCGCACAAGAGGAGGAGAAGGAGCAGGGAGGAGAAGGGGAGGAAGACGATTCCTCCCGAACAGGGAAAAGGGCGGCGTCCGAAGACGTCGAGGAGGAGCTGCCTCAACCCGCCCCCAAAAGATCGTGCAGGGCCAAGGTGGCCTTGTCCGGAGATAGCTCGGCTTCTGCCGAGGACTCCGAGGCCTCCGAAGAGGTTCCTCAGAGGATCCCCCGGGCCAAGCCGCGGGCTCAAAGGTACGCGTTCTGATATCCGTTCGAGTGTCATTGGCTGAACTAGATTTGATACCGATCGCCTCTTCACTTCTAACATCGCAGCCCGATGCGCGACCTTCCAACCGACCGAGTCTTAGAAGGGGACTCTCCACCGGCTGCGCTGGCGGAGAGCAGGACCGAATCGCGCGCCTCGCCTCCCCCAATCGTCGAGGAGGCCGAGGAGGTCCTATCAAGGAGGAACCCTCCAGTGCCGCACACAGGGGGAGGGGACGACACCATCATGGCCGAGGCAAATACCTTGGCCACCGAAGACCAGGAAGGGAGGGCCCCTCCGGCAGACGAAGAGGAGGAGCCCGGACGACCCGAGCTCTCTCCGAGGGCGGCTCCGGAGACGTCTAGGCGACCGGAGTCGGACACTCCGGTCTTCGAGAGGGAAGAAGCCGAAGTGCGTCCGCCACCCCCACTCGCCCCAGAGCGGGCGTCGATTGGGTGGCCGGACGAGATGGAGGATGCTTTAACCAGCTCCTCTATCGCTGAGGAGCACCGTGCCCTTATGGGCGCGGTGCTGCAAAGTCTTCGGTCCGTGGATAACGGACCGAAGGAGGCCTTGAATGGCCTTCTCACATGCTTCAAGGTGAGCCAAGTAATGTTTTCCCTTAAAGAATTTCTTTTGTATAAATGTATAGCCCCATACACAGTAGTCCCCAAGACTCTGACTGGCTTGACCAAAGCCAGTCAGAGGATCAAAAATCAATATCTCGGATACTAATGTGCGTAGAGTGAAGATGGAGCTGCATCGGATGGCGGAGCCGGTAATGAAGGACCTCTGCGTCAAGCTATGGCCGTCGGAGCCGCTGCCGAGCAGCTACTTCGGTCTGGTGCAGAGGCTGTATGACGCCACTTCCCGGATCGATGCCTGGAAGCTTTCCACGTGCATTGAGGGGGCTCGGATGGCCTTCGGCAAAACAATGGTACATTGGCCGAAGATAAAGCCAGCCGAGATGGCCACCGGACCTCCGCCGTCAGGGAAGGAGCATAGGCGCCCCGAGCAATACTTTCCCATCGTGATGGATGGTGCTCGGGCAGTAGAGGCCCAATGCTCAAAAGATATAATTTATGAATAGAGTAGTTTTCCTTGTGGCCAAGGAGTTGAAACTTTTGTTTTATTATAATGCAAGTTGTTGGCTGTGAATATAGTGCCTACTTATGTTAATTTTGACTCCTGTGCGGCCGTTTTTAAACTGAAAGTTACCAGTCGTCCGCTTCAGCCCCCTTGCAGATACTGCATGGGGTGTTTTCTCGTAACACTTGAAACCTTAGCCGACGTCTCGGTACCCGGAGGCGGTTGTATGTACGGAAAACCAGGCAATCAGAATTATGCGGTTTTAGTGCTGTCACTTAGCCATAGGAGCTTGACTGCGGGGGCTGGTGACTAGCCCCCAGTGTTTGTGATATTCGGATGATCCGCGGTCGATACCATTATCACATGGTTTCTGTAACAGAGAACCCTTCATTTAACATGGACGGACCTCCAACGATTTTTGGTTTGACACCAGTCATCGAATCGCCGACCAGTTCTCGCTTATTGCGACAGTCAGTTTTTGGCTTTCTCCACTGAGGTACTTAACCAGGCTAGCTAGAAGTACAATCGCAGTGGTTCTCCCTTTACCCTCTTAGCCGAACAATGCGGAACGTAAGAGGGTAAACACAGGAGCCGGGCAACCCAACTATTGACCAAAGACGCAATTCGGAACTGATTCATATAGTGCAATATCCGTGACGCCGAGCACATAAAGTAAAAATAAGTGCCGGGATAAAGTTTAGGGCAAGATTTATGTTCGAGCCCCCGGTCTATTAGCCGGTTATTAAAAAAAAGGACGTATCGTAATAGTTTACTTCGGCCTAAAAAAGCGGAAAGGAATATGCAACGTGAATGACTGCACAATTACCAGAGAAAAATTGGTCTTTATTTCCTTTGAATATGTGACGTCCAACCGTACAATCCGGATTGCCGAAGTAACTTTGATAGATACTTTTGAAGAAATAAATACATTAGAGTAAAGGTTGACGCAGGGCCTTTATGAGTGGTTTGACGTCCCTACTACGCCCTGCTGCACGTCTGCGCCTTTGCTCTTTAAGAAGATTCCGTGTGAGCGGAGCTGTCGACTGTATGTTCGGCGGAAGTAATAATGTTCTGCAGACGAGACCTTGGGGAAGGGTTTTGAAAAGTCGCCGTGGTATATCAGTTTGAGGCTAATCAGGCCCTAGATGGTGCCCGTTGTCGATGTTGCTTCGAAGACATCTGATGGCCATTGCTCGGTCGAACCGAGCTCTCGGCCTTTATTTCATGTGTCCCCACAACTGCCCATGGAATTTTGAGTGTGAAATTGTGCACTCGAGGTACGTATTTCGCGACTAGATGGGCCGTGCTGTGGGGCGCGTACCCCTATTTGGAGTGAGCATGGGAGTGCTCCGGGACCGAGGCTGCGGCTCGGGAGCGCTTGCGTGCGTCCAGTGTCTTGGCAGTAGACTCGGCATGCGACGCTTCTTTGGCGGCTTGGACTTTGGCGGCTAAAGCCGCTGTATGTTCCTCTGTTCGGAGCGAGTGCTCGGTATTACCGTTGATGGTAATAACGCCCTTTGGTCCTGGCATCTTGAGCTTCAGGTATGCATAGTGGGGGACGGCGTTGAAGCGGGCGAACGCAGTCCGGTCGAGGAGTGCGTGGTAACCGCTGCGGAAGGGGACAATATCGAAGATCAAGTCCTCGCTGCGGAAGTTATCGGGCGAGCCGAAGACAACTTCCAATGTCACGGATCCCGAGCAGCGTGCCTCGACACCTGGGATTACACCTTTAAAGGTGGTGTTGCTGGGTTTGATCCTTGACGGGTCGATCCCCATTTTCCTCACTGTATCTGAGTAAATCAGGTTGAGGCTACTACCTCCGTCCATAAGGACTCTGGTGAGGTGAAATCCGTCCACAATGGGGTCGAGCACCAGAGCCGCCGTTCCTCCATGGCGTATACTGGTCGGATGGTCTCGACGGTCGAAGGTGATCGGGCAAGCCGACCACGGGTTGAATTTCAGGGCTACCGACTCTAAGGCGTAGACATCCCGAAGTGTGCGTTTCCGCTCCTTCTTCGGTATATGCGTGACGTAGATCATGTTCACGGTTTTGACCTCTGGAGGGAACTGCTTTTGGCCTCCGTTGTTCGGCCCGCGAGGTTCGTCGTCATCTTCACTGCGGGGGCCCTTGCCCTGTTCTTCGGCTATGACCTTGCCGGCCTGTTTGATTACCCAACAGTTACGGTTGGTATGGTTGGCAGGCTTATCAGGGGTGCCGTGAATCTGACAGGGCCTATCTAATATTCTATCCAACGCAGACGGGCCGTCCCGGTTCCCTTTAGAGGGTTTTTACGTGGTCCCGATTTTGAGCCGCTGAATCCACCGTTTACTGCTACGTCATCGGCTTCACCTCCGTTGTTTGAGTGCCGGCGCTTATTGTTCCTATTGCGCCGGGGTTTCCCATTCCCGTCCCGGGCCTCTGAAGTGTCGGGGTCTTCGGGGTGGTTGCTTCGACGAGCTAACCAGCTATCCTCACCCGCGCAAAAGCGGGTCATTAGGGAGGCAAGGGCCGACATTGTTCTCGGCTTGTCCTGGCCGAGCTGGCGGGCGAGCCACTCGTCCCGAATACTGTGTTTGAATGCCGCAATCACTTCGGCATCCGGACAGTCGACGATCTGGTTGTTCTTGGCAAAGAACCGGTTCCAGAATTGCCGGGCTGACTCCCCGGGCTACTGAATGACATGGCTCAGATCATCGGCGTCCGGTGGCCGAACATAGGTGCCTTGAAAGTTAGCTCGGAATGCATTCTCGAGCTCTTCCCAGCTCCCGATGGAGTTTTTGGGTAGGCTGTTCAGCCAATGCCTTGCTGGTCCCTTGAGTTTCGACGGTAAGTACTTAATAGCGTGGAGATCATCTCCTCGGGCCATGTGAATGTGGAGAAGAAAATCCTCAATCCACACGGCTGGGTCAGTTGTCCCATCGTAGGATTCTATATTGACGGGTTTGAACCCCTCGGGGAACTGATAGATAGAGGGGGGCAGTCGGGCTGGTTTGCGTAAGTTTGTCTGGGAGGCGTGGGCTCAAAGGCCTCATCCTCAAATTCTGGGAGTAGGCGCCACCATGGGTAAATCTTGTATTGACCCTGACGTTGATCGTCAAGGCCTTCTTCGGCAGCTAAAACCATCGTCCATCTGTCGTTGAGCGTATCCTGTTCGGTTTTTAGCTGTTGCTGTTTCCTCTTCAAGCTTCGGGTAGTGGCGATAAGTTGCCTCTTGAATATCTCTTGCTCCAGGGGATCCTCTGGGACGATAAAGTCTTCGGGTCCGAGGCTATCTTCCTCTTCGGATGGAGGGAGGTAATTGCTGTCCTCGGAATCCTCGAGGTCCTCGGGGTCACCCAGGTCCTCATGCCCTTCAGGGGCGTCGGGGCGCTGCTCGGGTGTGTTGTCGCCGAGCTTCCCCAAGTTGTCCGGAGTCTCGTTATCTCCGGTGCCGTTCGTGTCTGTGTGATTTTCCCTGCCCTTTCCTTGCCCTCTGGCTCGCCGTCGTCGGCATCTGGGTGGTTCTCCGATGCCGTCCATTTTGGTTGTGTCACCGTCCTTCTTGGGGGTGTCGACCATGTAAACGTCATAGGTGGAGGTGGCGGTCCACTTTCCGGTATTGGAAGTGGCAAGGGAGGGAGCCGTGTAGGGCGGGACGTCGATATCCTCGTCCATGTCGTCAGCCTCCTCAGAGGTGTAGTCCAGCATGTCGGTTAAATCTTCGACAGTGGCTACCAAGTGGGTGGTGGGCGGGACGCAAAATTCCCCGCGGCTGGCCTCTTGTCTGACCTGCTCCTGGTCCGAGGATGGGCCATCCGCGATATTCATCCTCTGGATCCGATCTAACATCTCGCTTAAAAACGAGAGGTCAACCGGATTCATGTTCGGGCATCCGTCAGAGTTGAGCTCCAAGAGTTGAGCTCCAAGGGTCACTCTTGGCCAATACTGTGAATGTGTTCGGCCAAGAGTGACCCTTGGTTTTCTGGCGCTGGGGTTGGATCTGAACTCAAGGCCAGATCCGAACTGAGGCCCGGCCCAGGAACAGGGACGGGGAGGGAATCCGAGGTCAAGGCCTCGGGATTGGTAGGCTTCTCGGGTAAAGCCGAGAACCCAGTAAAGACCAGATCGCCTCGAGCATCGACAACGTACTCAAGGCCGTCGAACCTGATTTCCTGCTCAGGGGCGAAGCTACTGACCTGGTCAAGGTGACCGGTCGGATCGGCATGCAGCACAATGCTGCCAAACGCGAAGAGCTGTCCGGGGACGAAGATGTCCCCGCTGCGGATTCCATCGCTGATGAGAAGACGAGCCATTGATCTTTGGTGACCCACGGCGGAACTCTCAATGAAAGCACCAATGTCGGTACCAAAACCGGCAGATCTCGGGTAGGGGATCCGAACTATGGGTCTAGGAATCAATGGGTAACAGAGAACGTGGAGACGGCGATTTACCCAGGTTCGGGCCCTCTCGAAGAGGTAATACCCTACGTCCTGCTAGATTGTATTGATGTGATTGTATGAAGGTTACAGAGTTGATCTACCTCGAGATCGGATGGGCTAAACCCTAGGTAATGAATATGATGATCCTCTACGGACTAAGCCTTCTGGTTTATATAGACACCAGAGGGCCCTAGGGTTACATATGGTCGGTTACCATCAGGGGATAAACATGCCGGTCATGCCAATAATTCCTTGGAGGAGACACCAAGTCTTCGGAGGTTTCCTCCTGATACACGGGGTTGTCCACAATCCGGCCTTCCATCGACGAGTAGAGAGCGGCCCACCAGCCCAGCCTACGAGAGATAGGCCGGCAGCCCGAGTACCCCCTAGGCCGGGACACCCTCAGGGTGGGTGGAAGAGGCACGCGTGCGGCGCCAGGCAGAGCTGCCGCAGCAACAGACGCCGAAGGAGGAGGTGACGGCGGCCTACCGGCGGGCCTTCCCGTGGGCTGAGCCTCCGGTGTTCTTCGACCACACCCGCTCCGACTCCGAGGACGACGCCTAGGGTTGCGGGCTACGGCGGCTGGCGGCTGCTTTTTTTAGTTTTTATTAATGTTTTATGTTTAATTATGTTCGAAGTGGACTTTGGCCGGTGTTTTAATGTATAATTACATTTTATTAATTTGCATCTTTTAAATGTATATGTTTTATATGCCATTTTTGTTTTTTAAAAACCACGCGGACTAATGCGTCAGTCGCGTTGGGCGTACCGGCCGACCCAAATCAAAAACCGGAGACGCGCGTCTGCTCGGCCGACCCAAACAGACAAAAACCGCGTCCGTTTCCACCATGCCGCAGACACACAGCTTCTTCCAGTCCCAACATGAACCACAAGCCACCCGCTTCTCCACCTCGTCGAAAGGGAGTGTGATCGCCCTAAACCCTAAACCCTAAATCAGGACGAGGCATTGCAATGGATTCAGCACTGGGGGTGTTCCGCTTAGCTTGATACTGCTGTCTGCGCTGAGCACTCCTCTCCCCCTTCTACTCAGGTGTTAAGCTATCCCGATGTTCCCGATCTGTTACCGGTCTTTCCGCGTTTATCTGTTCTTTTTTCTTCTGGTAAGATGCTCATCTCTTTGCGTTTATATTATCTCTTTGTTCTTGGGATAACGCATCACCAGAGTTTGTGTCCTCTTTTTTCTAATTCTGATAAGCTCCTTGCCTCAGTGTGTTTAACTTAACCTTTTGTTCTTGTGTCAAGACAACTCTGGAGTTTGTTTGCTCTTCTTTTTTCTTCTGGTAAGCCGCTCGTCTCCTTGCGTTCATCTTATCCCTTTGATCTTCTGACAAGGCATCAACAGAGTATCCTTCCTCTTCTTTTTTCCTCTTATAAGCTGCTCTTCTCCGCGTGTTTATAATATCCCTTTCTTCTTTTGATAAGGCCCTTTTATGTTCTCCAACATGTTCCCTCGTAGCTGGACCATTTATCATCAGATTATACAAATGCAAAGGACCAGAATATTTAAATTATTTAAATCCAGAACCAGATCATGCACCATATTTTTGCTAAAGTAAAATGGTCCGTGAGATTGCTTAAATTTACCGTCAGAAGCAACTGTGAGATTGCTCAGGGTACAAATGTTGGCATCAGTTAATGGTGACATGTTGGTGGTAGAAGGGGTTGTTACTTGACGTATGAAGATGGATGTGGGCCAGATTCCATGCCTCACGAATGTTCTTGTTGAACAATCTCTGTTCGAATCAGTAGAAGTGCCGATCATATCATCAGCCATTGTAGACAATATAAATCTTTACATATGTAAAGGACCAGAAAAATTAAATTACTTAAATCCAGAACCAGATCATGCACCATATTTTTGCTAAAGTATATTAGGGAAAAATGGTATGTGAGATTGCTTAAATTTACCATCCAAAGCAACTGTGAGATTGCTCAGGGTACAAATGTTGGATTCGTTTAAGCGTGACATGTTGGTGGTACAAGGGATTGTTGCTTCACATATGAATAGGCCAGTTGATGGATGTGGGCCATGTTGTTGTTGAACAATCTCTGTCCAAATAAGTAGAAATGCCGATCGTATCATCAGCCATTGTAGATAATAAATTGCATGTTAAACCATGTAACTATTGTTAGTGAGTTATACCTAGACTCCTTTTGGGGAGTTGATCAATATTGGTGATATCACGAAGACCACGTCTTTGGACATTTCTCGCATCCATCTGCTCAGTTCTCTTGCGCTCTCGTAGTTGCTTAGCAAGATTTACCTGTTCCCATCGTGATCCAAATGGAGTTAAGTTTTTCGAGGTCACTAATTTTGTAGTCAATTCCAGGGAAAAACCAGGTCAAATATATGTATGACCCGATGCGATAAACCATAAGCAATCATGTGCAATTACCTAGCACTGGAGACATTTGGAATGATGATCAACATTAGAGATATCAAGTAGAGGAGGTCGGCGCAGATTTGGCACATTCATATCTTCAAGTGTCATGGTATGTCGGCGCCCAAATAATGAAAAAAATAGTTGGGCCAAATGTAAGATTGAAACGAATTTAAACTTTGTTGGTTAGACGACATATCAGACATGTGAGATGCTGTGACAACAGTGGTTATGTTGAAAGGATCAGCTGAATTTATGTTGCAAAGACAAAATCTAGTTATGTTCATATCGACAAGTTTTTCACTATTTTCTGATCTGGTGGGTTCTCTTCAATTTTCTCTATCTAATACTTTGTCCTCTGCTTCCTCCAAGATTCAAGTGATGGCTGCTGATAACCCACAAGTATAGGGGATCGCAACAGTTTTCGCGGGTAGTATTTCACCCAGATTTATTGATTCGACACAAGGGTAGCCAAAGAATATTTGCGAGTATTAGCAGTTGAGTTGTCAATCCAACCACACCTGGAGAACTAAATATCTGCAGCAAAGTGTTTAGTAGCATAGTAGTATGATAGTTTCAATAGCAGTAGTAACAGTAACAGTAGCAGTAGCAGTTTTGTAGTGATTGTAATAGCAGCAGCAACGAAAGTAACTTAGCAAAGATCAATATGTGAAAAGCGTAGGCATTTGATCGGTGATGGATAATTATGTTGGATGACATTCATCATGCAACAGTCACAACCTAGGGCGATACACAATAGCTCCAATTCATCAATGTAATGTAGGCATGTATTCCGTATATAGTCATACGTGCTTATAGTAAGAACTTGCATGACATCTTTTGTCCTACCCTCCCGTGGCAGCGGGGTCCATAAGGAAATCTAAGGGATATTGAGGCCTCCTTTTAATAGAGAACTGGAACAAAGCATTAACACATAGTGAATACATGAACTCCTCAAACCACGGCAATCACCGGAAAGAATCCCAATTATTGTCACCATGAGGTATGCGGATCATGACACGTAATAGGTGCATATAACTTGCAAGATAGGATCAAGAACACAAATATATTCATGAAAACATAAAGGTTCAGATCTGAAATCATGGCACTCGGGCCCTAGTGACAAGCATTAAGCATAGCAAAGTCATATCAACATCAATCTCAGAACATAGTGGATACTAGGGATCAAAGCCCTAACAAATTGACTCGATTACATGGTAAATCTCATCCAACCCATCACCGTCCAGCAAGCCTACGAAGAAATTACTCACACACGGCGGTGAGCATCATGAAATTGGTGATGGAGGATGGTTAATGATGAAGACGACGTCGAATCCCCCTCTCCGGAGCCCAGAACGGACTCCAGATCAGCCCTCCCGATGAAGAACAGGAGGTGGCGGCGGCTCCGTATCGTAAAATGCGATGATTCTTTCTCTCTGATTTTTTTTCTGGATGAATAGGTACTTATAGCATTGGAATTAGGGTAAATGGAGCTGCCAGGGCCCCACAAGAATGGGGGACGCGCCCTGGGGGGGTAGGCGCGCCCCTGGGCTTGTGGCCCCTGGGTGGCTCCTGAGGGTGTCCATGACTAGGGGGTACCCGGGCCGCCGGCCTATCTCTCGTGGGCCGGACTGGTGGGCCGCTCTCTACTCGTTGATGGAAGGCCGGATTGTGTGCGACCCCGTGTATCAGAAGGAAACCTCCGAAGACTTGGTGTCTCCTCCAAGGAATGACTGGCGTGACCGGCATGATTATCCCCTGATGGAAATCGACCATATGTAACCCTAGACCCCTCTGGTGTCTATATAAACCTGAGGGTTTAGTCCGTAGAGGGAGAGAATCATCATATTCATAACCTAGGGTTTAGCCCATCTGGTCTCGAGGTAGATCAACTCTGTAACCTTCATACAATCACATCAATACAATCAAGCAGGACGTAGGGTATTACCTCCTTCAGAGGGCCCGAACCTGGGTAAATCATCGCCCCTACGACCTCTGTTACTCATTGATTCCTAGACCCATAGTTCGGATCCCCTACCCGAGATCTGCTGGTTTTGGTACCGACATTGGTGCTTTCATTGAGAGTTCCGTCGTGGGTCGCCAAGGATCAATGGCTCGCCGTCCCTGGACAGCTCTTCAGCGATGGAATCTGCAACGGGGACATCTTCGTCCCCGGACAGCTCTTCTCTTCAGCGATGGAATCCGCAGCGGGGACATCTTCGTCCCCGGACAGCTCTTCGCGTTCGGCAGCATTGTGCTGCACACCGATCTGACCGGTCACCTTGACCAGGTTGGCAGCTTCGCCCCCGAGCAGGAGATCAGGTTCGGCGGCCTTGAGTATGTCGCCGATGCTCGAGGCGATCTGGTCTTCACTGGATTCTCGGCTTTACCCGAGGAACCTACCAATTCCGAGGCCTCGACCTCGGATTCCTTCCCCGCCCCTGTCTTCGGGTCGGGCCTCAGTTCGGATCTGGCCTCGAGTTCAGATCCAACCCCGGCGCCGGAAAACCAAGGGTCACCCTTGGCCGAACACACTCCAATTATCGGCGCGCCGGAGTTCAACTCCGATGGCTGCCCGAACATAGATCCGGTGGACCCCTCAGTTTTCAGCGAGATGTTAGACTGGATCCAGATGATAAATATCGCGGATGGCCTGTCCTCGGACCAGGAGCAGGTCGGACAGGACGCCAGCCGCGGGGAATTTTGCGTCCCACCCACCACCCACTTGGTAGCCACTGTCGAAGATTTAACCGACATGTTGGACTACGCCTCCGAGGTTGACGACATGGACGAGGATATCGACGTCCCGCCCTATACGGCTCCTTCCCTTGCCACTTCCAACACCGAAAAGTGGACCGCCACCTCCACTTATGACATTTACATGGTCGACACCCCCATGAAGGACGGTGACACGACCAAAAAGGATGGCGACGATCCCGCTGAAGAACCGCCCAGACGCCGACGACGACGAGCCAGAGGGCGAGGAAAGGGCAAGGAAAATCAGACGGATACGAACGGCACCGGAGATAACGATACTCCGGACAACTTGGGGGAGCTCGGCGACCACACCCCCGAGTAGCGCCCCGACGCCCCTGAAGGGCACGAGGACCAGGGTGACCCTGAGGACCTCAAAGATTCCGAGGACAGCAATTACCTCCCACCGTCCGAAGAGGAGGATAGCCTCGGACCCGAAGACTTTATCGTCCCAGAGGATCCCCTGGAGCAAGAGAAATTCAAGCGGCAACTCATCGCCACTGCTTGAAGCTTGAAGAGGAAACAACAACAGCTAAAAGCCGAGCAGGATACGCTCAATGATAGATGGACGATGGTCTTAGCCGCCGAAGAAGGCCTTGACGATCAACGTCAGGGTCAATATAAGAGCTACCCACGGCGGCGCCTACTTCCAGAATTCGAAGATGAGGCCCTTGAGCCCATACCTCCCAGACGAACTTACGAAAACCAGCCCGACCGCCCCCCTCGAGGACGGGATAGACCGGCTGTGGAAACCGAACTCCCACCCGCACCCCCTCGAGGATGGGATAGGCCGGCCGTGGAAGCCGAACTCCCACCCATCGCCCCTCGAGGACGGGATAGGGCGGCCAATGAAGCCGAATACCCACCCGCGCCTCCTCGCCTAGCAGGCAAAGACCCGGTTCAACGGTATGACCGATACGATCTGCGCCACGACCTGAACGCCCGAGGGATCCATTCCAGATCCATCTACGGATCTACAGGATACGCGCCCGCTGGACGGGACGGATACCAAACCTGGCACGACAGGAACGACAGAGCTCGGGAGGAGCACCGTGCTCGGATGGCAACCGATCTCCGGCGCGTTGTGGCCCGGGCTAGGGGCGCCGCACACCCAATGTGTTTCACCGATGAGGTGATGCAGCATCAGTTCCCGAAGGGTTTAAACCCGTCAATATAGAATCCTACGATGGGACAACCGACCCAGCCGTGTGGATTGAAGATTTTCTTCTCCACATTCATATGGCCCGAGGAGATGACCTCCATGCCATTAAGTACTTACCATTGAAACTCAAGGGACCAGCAAGGCATTGGCTGAACAGCCTACCCGAAAACTCCATCGGGAGCTGGGAAGAGCTCGAGGATGCATTCCGAGCTAACTTTTAGGGCACATATGTTCGGCCACCGGACGCCGACGACCTGAGCCATGTCATTCAGCAGCCCGGAGAGTTAGCCCGGCAATTCTGGAATCGGTTCTTGACCAAGAAAAACCAGATCGTCGACTGTCCGGACGACGAAGCAATTGTGGCATTCAAACACAGCATTCGGGATGAGTGGCTCGCCCGCTAGCTCGGCCAGGACAAGCCGAGAACAATGTCGGCCCTTACCTCTCTAATGACCCGCTTTTGCGCGGGTGAGGATAGCTGGTTAGCTCGTCGAAGCAACCACCCCAAAGAACCCGGTACTTCAGAGACCCGGGACGGGAATGGAAAACCCCGGCGCAATAGGAACAATAAGCGCCGACACTCAAACAATGGCGCTGAAGCCGATGACACAGCAATAAACACCGGATTCAGCGGCTTGAAGTCGGGACCACGAAAAAAACCCTCTAAAGGGAACCGGGACGGCCCATCTGCACTGGATAGAATATTTGATAGACCCTGCCAGATTCACGGCACCCCCGACAAGCCTGCCAACCACACCAACCGTAACTGTTGGGTACTCAAACAGGCCGGTAAGGTCACAGCCGAAGAATAGGGAAAGGGCCCCCGCTGCGAGGATGACGACGAACCTCGTGGCCCGAACAATGGAGGCCAAAAGCAGTTCCCTCCAGAGGTCAAAACCGTGAACATGATCTACGTCACGCATATACCGAAGAAGGAGCGGAAACGCGCACTTTGGGATGTCTACGCCTTAGAGTCAGTAGCCCCGAAATTCAACCCGTGGTCGGCTTGCCCGATCACTTTCGACCGTCGAGACCATCCGACCAGTATATGCCATGGAGGAATGGCGGCTCTGGTGCTCGACCCTATCGTAGACAGATTTCACCTCACCAGGGTCTTTATGGACGGAGGTAGCAGCCTCAATCTGATTTACTCAGATACCGTGAGGAAAATGGGGATCGAACCATCAAGGATCAAACCCAGCAACACCACCTTTAAAGGTGTAATCCCAGGTGTCGAGGCACGCTGCTCGGGGTCCGTGACATTGGAAGTTGTATTCGGCTCGCCCGATAACTTCTGCAGCGAGGACTTGATCTTCGATATTGTCCCCTTTCGCAGCGGTTATCACGCACTCCTCGGCCGGACCGCGTTCGCCCGCTTCAACGCCATCCCGCACTATGCATACCTGAAGCTCAAGATGCCAGGACCAAAGGGCGTTATTACCATCAACGGTAATACCGAGCGCTCGCTCCAGGCCGCCGAAGAAGCGTCGCAAGCCCAGTCTACTGTCAAGACACTGGACGCACGCAAGCGCTCCCGAGCTGCAGCCTCGGTCCTGGAGCACTCTCATGCTCACTCCAAATAGGGGTACGCGCCCCACAGCACGGCCCACATAATCGTGAAATACGTACCTCGAGTGCACAATTTCGCGCTCAAAATCCCATGGGCAGTTGTGGGGACACACGAAAACAAAGCCCGAGAGCTCGGTTCGACCGAGCAATGGCCAACAGATGTCTTCCGATCAACATCAACAACGGGCACCATCTAGGGCCTGATCAGCGTCAAACTGATATACCACGGCGACTTCTCACAACCCTTCCCCAAGGGCTCGTCTGCCGAACATTGCTACCTTCGTCGAACATACGGTCGACAGCTCCGCTCACACGGAAGCTTCTTAAAGAGAAAAGGTGCAGACGTGCAACAGGGCGTAGTAGGGACGTCAAACCACTCATGAAGGCCCTGTGTAAACCTTTACTCTAATGTATTTCTTTCTTCAAAAGTATCTATCAAAGTTACTTCGGCAATCTGGATTGTACGGTTGGACGTCACATATTCAAAGGAAATAAATACCAAGTTTTCTCTGGTAATTGTGCATTCATTCACGTTGCATATTCCTTTCCGTTTTTTGGCCGAAGTAAACTATTACGATACATCTCTTTTTAGTAACCGGCTAATAGACTGGGGGCTCGAACATGAGTCTTGCCTCAAATTTTATCCCAGCACCTACTTTTATTTTATGTGCTCGGCGTCACGGATATTGCACTATATGAATCAGTTCCGAATTGCGTCTTTGGTCAATAGTTGGGTTGCCCGGCTCCTGTGTTTACCCTCTTACGTTCCGCACTGTTCGGCTAAGAGGGTAAAGGGAGAACCACTACGATTGTACTTCTAGCTCGCCTGGTTAAGTACCTCAGTGGAGAAAGCCGAAAACTGACTGTCACAATAAGCAAGAACTGGTCGGCGATCCGATGACTCGTGTCAAACCAAAAATCGTTGGAGGTTAGTCCGTGTTAAACGAAGGGTTCTCTATTACAGGAACCATGTGATGATGGTATCAACTGCGGCTCGTCCGAATATCACAAAACACTAGGGGCTAGTCACCAGCCCCCGCAGTCAAGCTCCTATGGCTAAGTGAAAGCACTAAAACCGCATAGTCTGATTGCCTGGTTTTCCGTACATACAACCGCCTCCGGGCACCGAGACGTCGGGTAAGGGTTAAAGTATTACGAGAAAACACCCCATGCAGTATCTGCCAGGGGGCTGAAGCCGACGACTGGTAACTTTCAGTTTCAAAGCGGCCGCACGGGAGTCAAAATTAACATAAACAGGCACTATATTAATAGCCGACAACTTGCATTACAATAAAGCAAAAGTTTCAACTCCTTGCCTACAAGGAAAATAAATCTACTCATATATTACTTCTTTTGAACATTGGGCCTCTACTGCCCGAGCACCATCCATCACGATGGGAAAGTATTGCTCGGGGCGCCTATGCTCCTTCCCTGGCGGTGGAGGTCCGGTGGCCATCTCGGCTGGCTTTATCTTCGGCCAATGTACCATTGTTTTGCCGAAGGCCATCCGAGCCCCCTCAATGCATGTGGAGCGCTTCCAGGCATCGATCCGGGGAGCAGCGTCATACAACCTCTGCACCAGACCGAAGTAGCTGCTCGGCAGCTACTCCGCCGGCCATAGCTTAACGCAGAGGTCCTTCATCATCGGCTCCGCCATCCGATGCAGCTCCACCAGCTGCTTCATTTGGTTGTTGAGGAGGGGAGGGTGTTCGGGCGCTTGAAATTACGCCTAGAACAGCCTCTGCTCGGCCCGACCCTCCTGAGCAGCGAAGAACCTGGCCGCGTCCGCCGCACTCTTCGGGAGGTCCGCAAAAGCGCCTGGGGAACGCCATACTCGCGTGAGCAACGCGAACCTGTTACCTCCAAAGATACTTTGCAGCAAGTACGGCTTACCGTCCGCAATAAGCTTGACTCGACGGAGCTCTTCTTGGTAGCCGCGCGCCTCCGTCCGTGCTTCCTTAGCCACCGCCGCCAACGAGGTCAGCTCGGCGGCCTGCTCCTTATTCTTCTACTCGAGGGCCTCACACCTTGTGACGGCATCCCCGAGCTCTTGCTGCACTTCCACCACCCTGGCCTCATGCTTCTCACTAGCGGTTCTCACCACAGCCAGCTCAGCAGCCGCCTGTTCGGCTGCCGACTTTTGTGCCGCCGCTTCCAGCTGAGCCGTCCTTAGCACGGCCTTGAGGTTTTCCACCTCCGCGGCAGCAGCTGCAGTAGACTCGGTTAAACTCCATTATGATACTTCGAAACCTGCTTACAAAACAACGGTTGTATTCACTATTACAGCTCGGACTTACCTTGCGCCTCGTCGAACCTCTTGTTTACCAGGCTCAGGTCATCTTTGGAGCTCTTCAGCTTCCGATTCAGCTCGGCCAACTCTTCGGCGTTGGCGGCTGCGGCCGAAGATGATGCCTGTGCATTATTCTACACACGTTAGCATCCGGGATATTGATTTTCGATCCGCTGACAGGCTTTGCCCAAGCCAGTCAGCGTCTTGGGGCTACTGTGTATGAGGCTATACATTTACACAAAGGAATTTTTCTAAGGGAAAATCATTACTTCGCTCACCTTGAAGCCGGTAAGAAGGCCACTAAAGGCCTCCTTCAGTCCGTTGTCCACGGACCGAAGACTTTGCAACACCGTGCCCATAAGGGCACGGTGCTCTTCGGCGATAGAGGAGCTGGTTAGAGCATCCTCCATCTCGTCCGGCCACCCGGTCGATGCCTGCTCTGGGGCGGGCGGCGGTGGTGGTGGCGCTTCGGCTCCTTCCCTCTCAAAGTCCGGGGCGCCAGACTCGAGACGCCTTGACGTCTCCGGAGTCGTCCTCGGAGAGAGCTCGGCTTGTCCGGGCTCCTCCTCTTCGTTCACCATAGGGGCCCTCCCCTCCTGGTCTTCGGTGACCAAGGTATTCACCTCGGCCATGATAGTGTCGCCTCCTCCCCCTGTATGTGGCACGGGAGGAGTCCTCCTCGACAGGACCTCCTCGGCCTCCTTGACGATTGGGGGAGGCGAGACGCGGGATTCGGTCCCACTCTCCTCTAGTGCCGCCGGTGGAGAATCCCCCTCCGAGACTCGATCTGTGGGGAGAATGCACAGCGGGCTACAAAATTACAAACAGAAATGTGATCAATATCAAACCTAGTTCGGCTAAGGACGGTCAAGCGGTTACTAGAACGCGTACCTTTGAGCCTGTGGCTTAGCCCTGGGGATCCTTCGAGGAACCTCTTCGGAGGCCTCAGAGTCCTCGGCAGAAGCCGAGGTATCGCCGGACAAGGCTACCTTGGCCTTGCGCGGTCTTTTGGGAGCGGGTCGAGGCGGCTCCTCCTCGGCATCCTCGGACGCCGCCCTTTTCCCTGTTCGGGAGGAATCGTCTTCCTCCCCGTCCTCTCCCTGCTCCTTCTCCTCCTCTTGCATGAAGGGAGCATTGGTGTCCCCGGATCTAGCACCCGGGGGTCCTCGGGAGAAGAGGCCCTCTCTGGCCTCCCTATGCTGGTCCTTCTTCTTCTCCTTCCTCTCCGGCGCCTTGTATGGCTCCACGGCCAGCATGGCCATCAGTAGGGGCGTCCTGGGTCCCTCTGGCAGCGGCGCCGGACTGTCGATCCGCTGGGCCTTCTTCAGCCAGTTCTGCGGATGAGAAGTAAAAAAGCTAAGTGCGTTATTAAAAGGGAACAGTTCGGATATAAGAACATTACTAGTCATACCTCCCGTGGGGGGTTTGCGGCGTCGAGGCCGATGTCCTCCTCCACGGCCGGCCATTCCTTCTGCGGCTTGAACAGCACCTTCCATAGTTGAGCGTGGGAGGTGCGGAAGAAGCTACGCACGGTGGCCGGGTCTTAGGGCTTGTAAGCCCACATGGGGGAAGCCCTGTCCTGGAATGGAAGGATTCGGCGGCCGAGCATGATCTGGATCACGTTGACCAGCTCGACGCCCTTCTCTATCATCTTGGAGATGCGGCTCTGCAGCAGCACCACCTCCTTATTCGACCCCCAGTCGAGGCCCTTCTTGGTCCATGAGACCAGCCTCGTGGGGGGTCCGGATCGGAAGGCCGGAATCGCCCCCCAATCTGCGCGCCTCGGCTCTGTGATGTAGAACCATTCCTTTTGCCAGATCTTGACGGTCTCAATGAAGGTATCGTCTGGCCACTCCACTCACGGAAGCGTGCTGACCATCGCCCCCCCGCAGTCCTCCTGCTGGCCATCTACTATCTTCGGCTTGACGTTGAAGATGTTCAGCCACAGACCGAAGTGTGGCCGGACCCGGAGAAAGGCCTCGCAGACGATGATAAAGGCCGAGATGTGGAGGAAGGAGTTCGGCGCGAGGTCGTGGAAGTCGAGTCCGTAGAAGAACATGAGGCCCCTGACGAAGGGGTGAAGGGGGAAACCCAAACCCCGGATGAAGTGGGGCACGAACACCACTCTCTCGCCCGGCCGCGGCGTGGGGATGGCCTGGCCCGCCTCTGGAGCACGGTGGGCGACGTTGGCCGGGAGGTAGCCCGCGCTCTTCAACTCCAAGATGGCGCTGTTGGTGACGCTGGAGGCTTCCCACTTGCCCTTGGACCCGGAACCCGCCATTGCTGAATTGGGCGGGTGGAGGGAAAGGTTCTTGGGAGGGAGAGCGGCTCTGGGCGTTGGAGCTCAAGAAATGGGGAAGGCAATGGCGAAGGGGGGAAATGAGAGCGTACGAAAGGAACGAAGGCTGTGCCCCTTTTATGGGCTGTAAAACCCATGGTCCCTTTACTGCGCCGCAGTCCTCGCCATTTCCCCATGTAACCGTGCCATTATGCGCGTGTGGGGTGGGGCGGATTATTGATCATATCCCTTGAAAACAGGACATGATCTCCATATCGATGGGACGTGCCAATGAATACTGCCTCAAACCGCGAATCGAGTTTTTCATAAACCAACTCGCGGTCGTGGCAAGGTGTGACCCTTCGGTAAAAGTTGTCAGATGAGGACACTGCTCACACCGAAGTGACTAGCCTTTGGGCCTAAGTTATAGGTACACTTCGTTGCCGAGGTATAGTTCGGCGCATATACGACCGGGCAACGCCTGAGAATACAATTCGGAGTGATACAAGCCTGTTACCAGCGTCACAGAAGAAGGGGAACTAGTCTACAAAGCCGATGATGTTCGGCACCTACCTCGGCTTTGAAGACTAGTTCGGGGGCTACTGAGGGTGTCCTGGACTAGGGGGTACCCGGGCCGCCGGCCTATCTCTCGTGGGCCGGACTAGTGGGCCGCTCTCTACTCGTCGATGGAAGGCCGGATTGTGGGCGACCCCGTGTATCAGAAGGAAACCTCCAAAGACTTGGCGTGTCCTCCAAGGAATGATTAGCAAGACCAGCATGTTTATCCCCTGATGGTAACCGACCATATGTAACCCTATATCCCTCTGGTGTCTATATAAACCAGAGGGTTTAGTCCGTAGAGGGAGAGAATCATCATATTCATAACCTAGGGTTTAGCCCATCTGGTCTCGAGGTAGATCAACTCTGTAACCTTCATACAATCACATCAATGCAATCAAGCAGGACGTAGGGTATTACCTCCTTGAGAGGGCCCGAACCTGGGTAAATCATCGCCCCTACGATCTCTGTTACTCATTGATTCCTAGACCCATAGTTCGGATCCCCTACCCGAGATCGGCCGATTTTGGTACCGACTGTTGGAAATATGCCCTAGAGGCAATAATAAATTGGTTATTATTATATTTCCTTGTTCATGATAATCGTTTATTATCCATGCTATAATTGTATTGATTGGAAACTCAAATACATGTGTGGGTACATAGACAACACTGTGTCCCTAGTAAGCCTCTAGTTGACTAGCTCGTTGATCAAAAGATGGTTAAGGTTTCCTAGCCATAGACATGAGATGTCATTTGATAACGGCATCACATCATTAGGAGAATGATGTGATGGACAAGACCCAAACTATAAACGTAGCATATGATCGTGTCAGTTTATTGCTATTGTTTTCTGCATGTCAAGTATCTGTTCCTATGACCATGAGATCATGCAACTCCCTGACAACGGAGGAGTACCTTGTGTGTATCAAACGTCGCAACGTAACTGGGTGACTATAAAGGTGCTCTACAGGTATCTCCGAGGGTGTCTGTTGGGTTGGCATGGATCAAGACTGGGATTTGTTACTCCGTGTGACGGAGAGGTATCTCAGGGCCCACTCGGTAATACAACATCACAATGAGCCTTGCAAGCAATGTGACTAAAATGTTAGCCACGAGATCTTGTATTACGGAACGAGTAAAGAGACTTGCCGGTAACGAGATTGAACTAGGTATAGAGATACCGACGATCGAATCTCGGGCAAGTAACATACCGAAGAACAAAGGGAACAGTATACGGGATTAACTGAATCCTTGACATAGAGGTTCGACCGATAAAGATCTTCGTAGAATATGTAGGAGTCAATATGGGCATCCAGGTCCCGCTATTGGTTATTGATCGTAGAGGTGTCTCGGTCATGTCTACATAGTTCTCGAACCCGCAGGGTCTACACACTTAACGTTTGGTGACGATTAGTATAGTTGAGTTATTTTGTTGGTGACCGAAGGTTGTTCGGAGTCCCGGATAAGATCCCGGACATGACGAGGATCTCCGGAAGAGTCCGGAGGTAAAGATTGATATATGTGATAATAGTGTTTTGGTTTCCGGAAGGGTTCCGGAATTCACCGAAAGGGGTTCCGGATGTTTACCGAAGTGTTCGGGTGCAGCAACACTTTATATGAGCCAAAGCGATAAAGCCCACGAGGTATTGGAAAGTGCAAAAGGAAGTTTTGCTGCTGCCTTAAGCAGTACTACCGCTGGTAAGGCAGTACTACCGCGTAAGCGGTACTACCGCATAAGCGGTACTACCGCTTGTGTGAAGCGGTACTACCGCTCAAACGGTACTACCGCTCGTGAGCGGTACTACCGCTTGTGCGCGGTACTGCAGGGATCCGAGTTGGACTCTTTCCCTACGGGCCAAACCGACCTTGTGCGGGCAAAACCGACCTGGAGGAGGCTTTTACTCCAAGTTTAGACCCCAAGGCTCAACATATAAATAGAGGGGCAGGGCTAGCACACGGGACACATGAAGATTTCCAAAGCCGTGTGTCGGCAACCCTAACCCTCTAGTTCTCCCGTCATAATCTCCGTAGTGCTTGGCGAAGCCCTGCAGAGATTGTTCCTCACCACCATCACCACGCCGTCGTGCTGCCGGAACTCATCTACTACTTCATCATCGCTCGCTGGATCGAGGAGGTGAAGGCGTCATCAAGCCGTACGTGTGTTGAACGCGGAGGTGCCGTCCGTTCGGCACTAGTTCGTGATCGGATCGAGGGACGACTTGCGATTTGGATCGCAGAGACGTTCGACTACATCAACCACGTTTCTTAACGCTTCCGCTTAGCGATCTACAAGGGTATGTAGATTCACTCTCCCTCTCGTAGATGCTCATCACCATGGATAGATCTTGTGTGTGCGTAGGAAAAATTTTGTTTCCCATGCAACGTTCCCCAACACTGACAGCTCCCCTCCAGTAGATCTCTTTGCAAGTATTTTTTATATATTCTGAAATAATTCTCCGTAAATTTTCAGGTCCATCTGACAACTTTTATTTCTACACAAAAATAACACCATGGCAATTCTGCTGAAAACAGCGTCAGTCCGGGTTAGTTCCATTCAAATCATGCAAATTAGAGTCCAAAACCAGAGCAAAAGTGTTTGTAAAAGTAGATACGTTTGGGATGTATCAACTCCGCCAATCTTAACTCATTGCTTGTCCTCAAGCAATTCAGTTGACAAACTGAAAGTGACAAAGAAAAACTTTTACAAACTCTTTTGTTCTTGTTGTCTATATATATACTTAACTAGCATCCAAGTTTTCAGCAAAGATTATGAACTAACCATATGGACAATAACATTTAGGTCTCACATTTACTCATGGCAATAACATAACCAACTAGCGAGCAATAATAAGATATCTCGGATGCCAACACTTTGTCAAAACAATCATGATATAATATGACAACATGGTATCTCGCTAGCCCTTTCTGAGACCGCAAAACATAAATGCAGAGCACCTATGAGATTCAAGCAGCGACTAAACATTGTAATTCAGGGTAGAGGATATCCAGTCATGGTCACACCCAACATTAACTATACTCAAACCATAAAAATGACAATAGTGCTCTCCAACTGGTGCTTAAATGAGAAGGTGATGACCCAACAATAAAAGTAAAATGACATAAAAGTAAATGGATAGGCCCTTCACAGAGGGAAGCATGGATTTGCAGCGGTGCCAGAGCTCGAAGCTTAAATCAGAGATTAAAATAATTTTGAGAGGTATGTTTTTCCTGTCAACGTTACGACCGAGAGTTTTCAATATCTTCCATGCTAAACACAATATAGGCGGTTCCCAAGCGGAAAGGTAAAGTTTACTCCCTGATTACCCACAAGTATAGGGGATCAATCATAGTCCTTTCGATAAGTAAGAGTGTCGAACCCAACGAGGAGCAGAAGGAAATGACAAGTGGTTTTCAGCAAGGTATTCTTTGCAAGTACTGAAAGTAGCGGTAACAGATAGTTTTGATAGCAAGATAATTCGTAACAAGTAACAAGTATAATAAGGTGCAGCAAGGTGGCCCAATCCTTTTTGTAGCAAAGGACAAGCCGGAACGAACTCGTATAATAAGCAAAGCGTTCTCGAGGACACATGGGAATTTCATCTAGTCACTTTCATCATGTTTGTTTGATTCGCGTTCGCTACTTTGATAATTTGATATGTGGGTGGACCGGTGCTTGGGTGTTGTTCTTACTTGAACAAACCTCCCACTTATGATTACCCCCTCTCGCAAGCATCCGCAACTACGAAAGAAGAATTAAGATAACTCTAACCATAGCATGAAACATATGGATCCAAATCAGCCCCTTATGGAATAGCACATAAACTAGGGTTTACGCTTCTGTCACTCTAGCAACCCATCATCTAATTACTACTCCACAATGCCTTCCCTTAGGCCCAAAGATGGTGAAGTGTCATGTATTCGACGTTCACATGACACCACTAAAGGAAGCGACAACATACATATCATCAAAATTTCGAACGAATACCAAATTCACATGAT
Organism: Elymus sibiricus; assembly: GCA_039707655.1. Classification (NCBI taxonomy): domain Eukaryota; kingdom Viridiplantae; phylum Streptophyta; class Magnoliopsida; order Poales; family Poaceae; genus Elymus; species Elymus sibiricus. Next base: position 299,741,051 of record CM077672.1, on the reverse strand, counting down.
TACTTATGACAAGACTTCTCCCATGTCCTCAAGAACAAAAGTAACTACTCACAAATCATGTTCATGTTCAAGATCAGAGGGGTATTGAATAGCATTAAGGATCTGAACATATAATCTTCCACCAAATAAACCTACTAGCATCAACTACAAGATGTAATCAACACTACTAGCAACCCACAGGTACCAATCTGAAGTTTTGAGACAAAGATTGAATACAAGAGATGAACTAGGGTTTGAGATGAGATGGTGCTGGTGAAGATGTTGATGAAGATTGGTCCTCCCACGATGAGAGGATCGTTGGTGATGTCTATGGCTTCGATTTCCCTCGAATCGCTCCGCCGGAGAGCAAAATAGCTCCTGCCTAGGTTCCGCCTCGAGACGGCGGTGCTTCATCCCAAAAGCCTTCTCTTGATTTTTTTCTAGGGCAAATGGCTTCATATAGCAGAAGGAGGGGGCCAGACGCCAGCTGTGGGCCCCACAAGACATTAGGGCGCGCCCAGGGGGGCCGCGCCATACTGCCTTGTGGGCAGCTGGTGGGTCCCCTCTGTTATCTCTTTTCTCCAGTGTTTTTTATATATTCAATAAAAAATGTCCATGAAATTTCAGGTCAATTGGAGCTCTGTAGAATAGGTATCTCTGATATGGCTATTTCAGGTCCAGAATTCCAGATGTCGACATTCTCCTTCTTCACGTAAATCTTGCAAATTAAGAGAGAAAAGGCATAAGAATTGTACCATAAAGTGAAATAATGATCAAAAACATAATAAATAACAGTAGGAAATCATGATGCAAATTGGACGTATCAACTCCCCCAAGCTTAGACCTCGCTTGCCCTCAACCGAAAAGTCAAAATCGATAATCATGACCACATGTTTAGAGAGAGAGAGACGTCGATAAAAATAAAATACGGACATGGAGCATCATGATCTTTATTGTCATAGCAATATATCATCATAGAACTTCTCATGAAAAAGTAACAATTCATCCACAAGTTAAAGTATGAACCATAAACCAAATTGAAAACTAACAAACTATGATCTCAGTCACTGAAGCAATTGCAACTCATCATATTATCAGGAAGAGTCTATGTAAGATCTTTGTTTAGCAAGTTCACATACTCAACTATCATTTAGTCTTCTATGATTGCTGACACTCACGTCATACTTGTGGAGCAAAAGTTTCAGTCGAACACATAGAAAGATTGGGGCTTATAATTTTGCCTCCCAACGTATTTACCTCAAGGGTAATGTCAACAATAATAACTCATGATCGCCTATATTCAACTGGATATATATGCATGGATCAATCCCCACCACATGATGTTTGCCAAAAGCGAAAATAAAAACGGAATAGAGAAGAATACTATTAACTCTTGCATGAAAGTAAATACATAAAGTAAAAGATAGGCCCTTCACAGAGGGAAGCAGAGGTTGTCATGCGCTTCTGTTTTTGGATGTGCAAGCTCTTAATGTAAAGGAACGTCACTTTATATTGCCCCTTGTGATAGCGACCTTTATTATGCAATCTGTCACTTTTATTGCTCCACCATCACAAGATCGTACAAGGCTTATTTTCCCTTATAATAAAAGTTCATACATATTTAGGAGCAAATTTTATTGCTTTTGCACTGATGGCAACTTACTTGAAGGATCTTATTCAATCCATAGGTAGATATAGTGGACTCTCATGACATGAAACTGGGTTTAAGGGTTTTTGGATGCACAAGTAGTATCTCTACTTGGTGCGGATTTTTTGGCTAGCAAAGATAGGGGCAAACACCACATGTTAGAGGATCCAAAACAATATAACTTCTATGTGAATATAAGCAAACATAACCCATTACGTTGTCTTCCTCGTCCAACGTCAACTAATTGTCATAGAATATTTGATGGGGGCTCACAATCATAAAAGATGTCCAAGATAGTATATTTATATGTGAGACCTCTCTTCCTTTATTACTTTTTCATGAATTGCTATAATGATCAATGCTATGTTTGTCAACTTCCAACAAGTTTTATCAATTATACTTCTTTTATGTGAAGTCATCACTCCCCATGGGATTAGCATATGATCTTACTTTTTATTCTTTATTTATTTCTAAGATTGGATCATCAAAAGGAAAACACTCAACTCAAAATAATCTTTATTATATAACTTTCACACACGATTACATAGATAGATAGATCACAAAGCATGCACTCGAAACTAAATCGTACTAAAATTTTATTCCTCTAAATCACGAAATAACTAAGGATCGAACTAAGTGTTGGAAATATGCCCTAGAGGCAATAATAAATTGGTTATTATTATATTTCCTTGTTCATGATAATCGTTTATTATCCATGCTATAATTGTATTGATTGGAAACTCAAATACATGTGTGGGTACATAGACAACAATGTGTCCCTAGTAAGCCTCTAGTTGACTAGCTCGTTGATCAAAGATGGTTAAGGTTTCCTAGCCATTGACATGAGATGTCATTTGATAACGGGATCACATCATTAGGAGAATGATGTGATGGACAAGACCCAAACTAAGAACGTAGCATTTGATCGTGTCAGTTTATTGCTATTGTTTTCTGCATGTCAAGTATTTGTTCCTATGACCATGAGATCATGCAACTCCCTGACATCGGAAGAGTACCTTGTGTGTATCAAACGTCGCAACGTAACTGGGTGACTATAAAGGTGCTCTACAGGTATCTCCGAGGGTGTCTGTTGGGTTGGCATGGATCAAGACTGGGATTTGTTACTCTGTGTGACGGAGAGGTATCTCAGGGCCCACTCGGTAATACAACATCACAATGAGCCTTGCAAGCAATGTGACTAAAGTGTTAGCCACGAGATCTTGTATTACGGAACGAGTAAAGAGACTTGCCGGTAACGAGATTGAACTAGGTATAGAGATACCGACGATCGAATCTCGGGCAAGTAACATACCGAAGAACAAAGGGAACAGCATACGGGATTAACTGAATCCTTGACATAGAGGTTCGACCGATAAAGGTCTTCGTAGAATATGTAGGAGCCAATATGGGCATCCAGGTCCCGCTATTGGTTATTGACCGTAGAGGTGTCTCGGTCATGTCTACATAGTTCTCGAACCCGCAGGGTCTACACACTTAACGTTTGGTGACGATATAAGTATAGTTGAGTTGTTATGTTGGTGACCGAAAGTTGTTCGGAGTCCCGGATGAGATCACGGACATGACGAGGAGTCTCGGAATGTCCGAGAGGTAAAGATCGATATATTGGACGATATGTTTGGGCCAAGAGGTGAGACCCACGGGGCGTTAGCAAAAGGCAGTTTTGCAGAGGGCAGGGTCCAGACGCCAGGAACCCTGGCGTCTGGCCCTGGGCCAGACGCCGAGGCCCATGGCGTCTGGGCCAGACGCCGGGAACCGTGGCGTTTGGTACTGGAATCCGAGAAGGACTCTTCCTTTTGTTCCAAACCGACTTTGAGGAGGCTCTTTCTCCAAGTTTCGACCCCAGGGCTCAACATATAAATAGAGGGGCAGGGCTAGCACCCGGAACACATCAAGATTTCCCCAAGCCGTGTGCGGCAACCCTAACCCTCTAGTTCCTCCGTTATAATCTCCGTAGCGCTTGGCGAAGCCCTGCAGAGATTGTTCCTCACCACCATCACCACGCCGTCGTGCTGCTGGAACTCAACCACTACTTCACCATCGCTCGCTGGATCGAGGAGGTGAAGGCGTCATCAAGCCGTACGTGTGTTGAACGCCGAGGTGCCGTCCGTTCGGCGCTAGTTCGTGATCGGATCGAGGGACGACTTGCGATTTGGATCGCGGAGACGTTCGACTACATCAACCGCGTTTCTTAAACGCTTCCGCTTAGCGATCTACAAGGGTATGTAGATTTACTCTCCCTCTCGTAGATGCTCATCACCATGGATAGATCTTGTGTGTGCGTAGGAAAATTTTTGTTTCCCATGCAACGTTCCCCAACAGTGGCATCCGAGCTAGGTCTATGCGTAGATGAGATCTCGAGTAGAACACAAACGAGTTGTGGGCGTGGGTGTATACATATTGCTTGCCGTTACTAGTTGATATTTGATTCGGCGGTACTGTGAGATGAAGCGGCCCGGACCGACATTACGCGTACACTTACGCGAGACAGGTTCCTTCAACTGACATGTAACTTCGTTGCATAAAGATGGCTAGCGGGTGTCTGTCTCTCTCACTTTAGTTGAATCGATTTCAATGAAGAGGGTTCTTTTAGAAGATCAAAAAGCAATCACTACACCACGTTGTGGTTTTGCGTAGGTAAGAACGGTTCTTGCAAACCCGTAGCAGCCACGTAAAATTTGCAACAACAATTAGAGGACGTCTAACTTGTTTTTGCAGGGTATGTTGTGATGTGATATGGCCAATTACATGATGAGATATATGTGATGTATGAGATGATCATGTGTTGTATAGAATATCACGACTTGCATGTCGATGAGTACGGCAACTGGCAGGAGCCATAGAGTTGTCTTTAATTATTGTATGACCTGCGTGTCAATCATTAAGCGCTATGTAATGCTTTACTTTATCGCTAAACGTTAGCAATAGTCGTGGAAGCAACAGTCGGCGCGACAACCTCATGGTGACACGTTGATAGAGATCAAGATGATGGAGATCATGGTGTCATGCCGGTGACGATGGAGATCATGCCGGTGCTTTGGAGATGGAGATCAAAAGCACAAATTCATGGCCATATCATGTCACTTATGATTTGCATGTGATGTTAATCCTTTTATGCATCTTATTTTGCTTAGGACGACGGTAGCATTATAAGGTGATCCCTCACTTAAATTTCAAGATAAATTGTGGTCTCCCCGAGTGTGCACCGTTGCGAAAGTTCGTCGTTTCGAGACACGCCGTGATGATCGGGTGTGATAGACTCCACGTTCACATACAACGGGTGCAAGCCATGTTGCACACGCGGAACACTTGGGTTAAACTTGACGAGCCTAGCATGTACAGACATGGCGTCGGAACACAAGAGACCGAAAGGTCGAACATGAGTCATATAGTAGATATGATCAACATGAAGATGGTCACCATTGAAACCACCTCAACTCACGTGATGATCGGACTTGAGTTGGTGGATTTGGATCATGTTACACTCGAATGACCGGAGGGATGTCAATTTGAGTGGGAGTTTTTAAGTAATATGATTAACTAAACTCATTATCTAGAACAATAGTCTAAGTTGTCTTTGCTATATTTATGTTGTAGATCATGGCTCGCGCAGTAGCACCCCTGAATTTTAATGCGTTCCTAGAGAAAGCTAAGTTGAAAGATGATGGAAGTAACTTTGTGGACTGGGCCCGTAATCTAAGGATTATCCTTACGGCTTCCCAGAAAGCTTATGTCCTTGATGCACCGCTTGGTGATCCACCCGCTCCAGTTGAGTCTCTAGACGTTGTGAACGCCTGGCAGGCTCGTTCTGATGATTACTCAATAGTTCAATGTGCAATGTTGTATGGCTTAGAACCGGGACTTCAAAGACGTTTTGAACGTCATGGAGCATATGAGATGTTCCAGGAGTTGAAGTTTATCTTTCAGAAGAATGCCCGGATCAAGAGATATGAGATCTCCGATAAGTTCTATGCTTGCAAGATGCAGGAGAACGGGTCTATCAGTGATCACGTGCTCAGAATGTCTGGGTACTCCACCCGTCTGGCTGAATTGGGGATGCCCCTTCCGCCAGAGGCTATCACTGACAGAGTTCTTCAATCATTGCCACCTAGCTACAAGAGCTTCGTGTTGAACTATAACATGCACGGGATGAACAAGTCAGTCGCCGAGCTGTTTGCGATGCTGAAAGCCGCTGAGTCTGAAATTCAGAAGGAGCATCAAGTGTTGATGGTCAATAAAACCACTAGTTTCAAGAAAAATGGCAAGGGTAAGAAGGGTAACTCCAAGAAGAGTGGCAAAACAGTTGCTCCTCTCGTGAAGAAACCCAAGGCTGGACCCAAACCAGAAACTGTGTGTTTTCATTGCAAGGGAACTGGACACTGGAAGCGGAACTGCCCCAAGTATTTGGCTGACAAGAAGGCGGCCAACAACAAACAAGGTATATATGATATACATGTTATTGATGTGTACCTTACCAACCCTCGTTGTAGTGCCTGGGTATTTGATACCGGTGCGGTTGCTCATATTTGCAACTCTAAACAGGAACTGCGGAATAGACGGAGGCTGGCAAAGGACGAAGTGACGATGCGCGTGGGAAATGGTTCCAAGGTTGATGTGATCGCCGTCGGCACGCTCGCTCTTCGATTACCGTCGGGATTAGTGATGAACCTAAATAAGTGTTATTTGGTGCCTGCGTTAAGCATGAACATTATATCTGGATCTTGTTTATTGCGAGACGGTTACTCATTTAAATCAGAGAATAATGGTTGTTCTATTTATATGAGTAATATCTTTTATGGTCATGCACCCAATGTGAGGGGTTTATTCTTATTGAATCTCGATAGTAATGATACACATGTTCATAACATTGATGCCAAAAGATGTAGAATTGATAATGATAATACCACTTTCTTGTGGCACTGCCGTTTAGGTCATATTGGTGTAAAACGCATGAAGAAGCTCCATGCTGATGGACTTTTGGAGTCACTTGATTTTGAATCACTTGACACATGTGAGCCATGCCTCATGGGCAAGATGACTAAAACGCCGTTCTCTGGAACAATGGAACGGGCAAGTGACTTATTGGAAATCATACATACTGATGTGTGTGGTCCGATGAGTATTGAGGCGCGCGGTGGTTATCGTTACTTTCTCACCTTCACTGATGACTTAAGTAGATATGGGTATATTTACTTAATGAAACATAAGTCTGAAACATTTGAAAAGTTCAAACAATTTCAGAGTGAAGTTGAGAATCATCGTAACAAGAAGATTAAATTCCTACGATCTGATCGAGGAGGAGAATATCTGAGTTAAGAGTTTGGCAGTCACTTAAGACAATGTGGAATTGTTTCACAACTGACACCGCCTGGAACACCACAGCGTAATGGTGTGTCCGAACGTCGTAATCGAACTTTATTGGATATGGTGCGATCTATGATGTCTCTTGCCGATTTGCCACTATCGTTTTGGGGTTATGCATTAGAGACAGCTGCATTCACTTTAAATAGGGCACCATCGAAATCCGTTGAGACGACGCTATATGAACTTTGGTTTGGCAAGAAGCCAAAACTGTCGTTTCTTAAAGTTTGGGGATGTGATGCTTATGTCAAAAAGCTTCAGCCTGAAAAGCTGGAACCCAAAGCGGAGAAATGCGTCTTCATAGGATACCCAAAAGAGACAGTTGGGTATACCTTCTACCTCAGATCCGAAGGCAAAGTGTTTGTCGCTAAAAACGGAACATTTCTTGAGAAAGAGTTTCTCTCGAAAGAATTGAGTGGGAGGAAGATAGAACTTGATGAGGTTGTTGAACCTTTACTTCAACCTGAGAGTAGCGCAGTGCAGAAAGTTGTTTCTGTGGAGCCTACATTAGCTGAAGAGGAAGTTAATGATGATGATCATGAAGCTTTGGATCAAGTTACTATCGAACCTCGTAGGTCGACAAGGACGCGTACTGCTCCACCGCTTCCAGCCTGGCCTTCTCGCTCCCGGTCTTCTTAGGTCCTTGAACGTCCCGGATGTGGAGCACCCCCTCACGCATCTCAATAGCTTGAGGGTGCTTCGTCACCTTCGGTAGGTACGAGTTGATGACCTTCTCATAGAACTTGTCCTTGGACGAGCTTGGAGACGTCATGGCGACCTAGATCTGTCAGAAAAATAGCCCGAAACAAGAACAAAGGAGAAACTCGCGATGCGGTGGTCAAAACAGACGGGAGTATATATAAAGAATTTTTATCTTGCAAAACAAGCATACGGAAAGAAAACGGAGTCGGGAAGGCACACGTGGGGCCCACAAGGCACCACGGCGCGCCCCAGGGGGTGTCGCGCCCTTCTGCCTTGTGGGCGACACGTGGGTCCCCTCGGCTGTTTCTAATTTTTATAATTTTTCTAATATTCCAAAACTGACAGAAATAATTTTTATGGAATTTTTGGAGTCGGTTTACTTACCATATCACATACCTACCCCTTTTCAGGGTTCTGGAGCGTTCCGGAAGGACTATTTGATATGCTCTTCCGGTGTAATTGTTTCAATAATATTAGTTTCAACGTTAATGGAAGTACCTGAAATGTAGTGCTTAATTCTTTGCCCATTCACCACTCTTGGATTATTGCCTTCAGAGTTGTTTATTTTGATGGCTCCGGAGCGATAAACTTCTTCGATGATATACGGTCCTTCCCATTTAGAGAGAAGTTTTCCTGCAAAGAATCTCAAACGAGAATTGTATAATAGAACATGATCACCTACTTTGAATTCCCATTTTTGAATTCTTTTGTCATGCCACCTTTTAACTTTTTCTTTAAACAACTTAGCATTATCATAGGCTTGGGTTCTCCATTCATCTAAGGAGCTGATATCAAATAACCTCTTCTGACCGGCAAGTTTAAAATCATAATTAAGTTCTTTAATTGCCCAATAAGCTTTATGTTCTAATTCAAGAGGTAAATGACATGCTTTTCCATAAACCATTTTATACGGAGACATACCCATAGGATTTTTATATGCAGTTCTGTAAGCCCATAATGCATCATCAAGTTTCTAAGACCAATTTTTTCTGGATCTATTAACGGTCTTTTGCAAAATCAATTTTATTTCCCTATTAGTTAATTCAACTTGATCACTAGACTGAGGATGGTAAGGGAATGCAATTCTATGGTTAACATCATATTTAGCAAGCAACTTACGGAAAGCATCATGAATAAAATGTGAACCACCATCAGTCATTAAATATCTAGGGACTCCAAACCTCGGGAAAATGACTTCTTTAAGCATTTTAATAGAAGTGTTGTGATCAGCACTACTAGTTGGAATAGCTTCTACCCACTTAGTAACGTAGTCAACAGCAACTAAAATATGAGTATACCCATTGGATTTAGGAAAAGGTCCCATGTAATCAAAACCCCAAACATCAAATGGTTCAATAACAAGTGAATAATTCATAGGCATTTCCTGACGTCTACCAACATTACCAATTCTTTGACATTCATCACAAGAAAGTACAAACTTACATGCATCCTTGAAAAGAGTAGGCCAATAAAAACCTGATTGTAATACCTTGTGTGCAGTTCGGTCTCCCGCATGATGTCCTCCATATACCTCAGAGTGACACTTACGTAGGATTTGTTCATGTTCATGCTCGGGTACACAACGTCTAATAATACCATCTACTCCTTCTTTATATAGATGTGGGTCATCCCAAAAGTAATGTCTTAAATCAAAGAAAAACTTTTTCTTTTGTTGATATGTAAAGCTAGGTGGTATGTATTTAGCAACAATGTAATTAGCATAGTCTGCATACCAAGGAGTATTACGAGAAGCATTTATAACAGCTAATTGTTCATCAGGAAAATCATCATTAATAGGAAGTGGGTCGTCAAGAACATTTTCCATTCTAGACAAATTATTTGCTACGGGATTCTCAGCTCCCTTCCTATAAACAATATGCAAATCAAATTCTTGTAGCAGAAGAACCCATCTAATAAGTCTAGGCTTAGCATCTTTCTTTTCCATAAGGTATTTAATAGCAGCAAGATCAGTGTGAACAGTAACCTTGGAATCAACAATATAAGATCTAAATTTATCACATGCAAACACAACTGCTAAAAATTCTTTCTCAGTAGTAGCATAATTTCTTTGAGCGCTGTCTAGAGTTTTACTAGCATAATGGATAACATTTAATTTCTTATCAACTCTTTATCCTAGAACAGCACCAACAGCATAATCACTAGCATCACACATAATTTCAAAAGGTAGATTCCAATCAGGTGGTTGAACAATAGGTGCAGAAATTAAGGCTTTCTTAAGTATTTCAAAGGCTTCTACACAATCATCATAAAAAACAAACGGAACATCTTTTTGCAAGAGATTGGTAAGAGGTCTAGAAATTTTAGAGAAGTCTTTTATAAACCTTCTATAGAAACCAGCATGAACAAGGAAACTTCTTATACCTTTGATATCTTTAGGACATGGCATTTTCTCGATAGCATCAACCTTAGCTTTATCAACTTCAATACCTCTTTCAGAAATTTTATGCCCAAGGACTATACCTTCATTAACCATAAAGTGGCACTTCTCCCAATTCAAGACAAGATTAGTTTCTTCACATCTCTGCAAAACTCAATCAAGGTTGCTTAAGCAATCATCAAAAGAAGTTCAGTAAACGGAGAAATTATCCATGAAAACCTCAACAATCTTTTCACAAAAGTCAGAGAATATAGCAGTCATACATCTTTGAAAGGTAGCAGGTGCATTACATAAACCAAAAGGCATACGACGATAAGCATAACTTCCAAAAGGACAAGTAAAGGTGGTTTTCTCTTGATCTTCAGGTGATATAGGTATTTGAGAGAAACCAGAATAACCATCTAGGAAACAAAAGTGTGTATCCTTAGACAATCTTTCTAACATTTGATCAATAAAAGGCAAGGGGTAATGATCTTTTCTAGTGGCTTTATTTAATTTCCTGAAATCAATTACCATCCTATAACCAGTTACAATTCTTTGTGGGATGAGTTCATTTTTATCATTACGGACAACGATAATACCTCCCTTTTTAGGAACACAATGAACAGGACTTACCCATCTACTATAAGCTATGGGATAAATTATACCTGCTTCCAGAAGCTTTAATATTTCAGTTCTTACCACATCCTTCATTTTAGGGTTCAGCCTTCTTTGATGATCAACAACGGGTTTAGCATCTGGCTCCATATGAATTTTATGCTGACATAAAGTGGGACTAATGCCCTTAAGATCATCAAGAGTATATCTAATAGTGGCACGGTGCTTCCTCAGTGTTTTAAGTAATCTCTTTTCTTCATGCTCTGAAAGGTTAGCACTAATAATAACAGGATATATCTTCTTTTCATCAAGATAAGTATACTTAAGAGTATCCGGTAATTGCTTCAATTCAAACACAGGATCACCCTTGGGTGGAGGTGGACCTCCCAATGTTTCAACAAGTAGATTATGTTTAAGGATAGGTGCTTGTTTAAAGAATAATTCATCTATTTCATTTCTTTCACTCATATGCATGTCATTCTCATGCTCAAGCAAATATTGTTCTAGCGGATCAGTAGGAGGCACAGCAATAGAAGCAAGACCAATAATTTCATCCTTACTAGGCAATTCTTTATCATGAGGTTGTCTACGAAACTTAGAGAAATTAAACTCATGAGAGATCTCACCAAAATTAACACTAACAATTTCTTTAGTGCAATCAATCTTTGCATTAACCATATTCAAGAAGGGTCTACCAAATATAATGGGACAAAAATCATCTTGTGGTGATCCAAGAACAAGAAAATCAGTAGGGTATTTGATCTTACCACACAAGACTTCAACATCTCTAACAATCCCAAGCGGTGAAATAGTATCTCTATTTGCAAGCTTAATAATAACATCAATATCTTCATTCTCAACGGGTGCAATATCATTCATGACTTCTTGATAGAGAGTAAACGGAATAGCACTCACACTAGCACCAATATCACATAAACCATGAGAGCAATGATCTCCAATTTTAACAGAAATAACAGGCATGCCAACTACAGGCTTATTTTTATCTTTAGGGTCTGGCTTAGCAATTCTAATTGCTTGATCACAAAAATATATGACATGTCCATCAATGTTATAAACCAAAAGATCTTTAACCATTGCAACACTAGGTTCAACTTTAATTTGCTCAGAAGGTCTAGGTGCTCTAATTTTACTCTTATTGACTACAGTTGAAGCTTTAGCATGTTCCTTAATCCTAACAGCGAAGGGAGGTTTCTCAATATAAGCAGTAGGCACAACTGAATCAACATGGTAAACAATTGTTTCTTCTTTAACACTAACAGGTTCTTCTTTCAATTCAATAGGTGGATGATATTTAAACCATTTCTCCTTAGGGAGACCACCTTAAGCAGCAAAAGATTCACAAAAGGTAGCTACTATCTCAGAGTCAAGTCCATATTTAGTACTAAACTTACGAAAAGCATCAGTTTCCATAAAAGATTTAACAAAATCAAACTCAAGATTTATACTTGACTCATTACCTTTGTCGGTTTCCTAATCTTCATAATTGCGTTTAATTCTTTCAAGAAGGTCCCATCTGGATTCAATAGTTTTCTTCATAAAGGAACCAGCAGAAGAAGTATCGAGCATGGATTGATCATTATGAGAAAGCCGAGGATAAAAGTTTTGAAGGATTATTTCTCTTGAGAGCTCATGATTGGGGAATGTATGCAACATATACTTAAGCCTCCCCCAAGCTTGAGCGATGCTTTCTCCTTCACGAGGCCAAAAATTATATATGCCCCAATCATGAGTAGGATAAAATTTCTGGTGGAATTCTAGCTTCAACCGGTTCCAGTCCCAGGTGTCAGTATCATCACATAGCCTATACCATGTCAATGCCCTTCCCTCCAAAGATAAAGGGAATACTTTCTTCTTAACTCCATCTCCGGATAAACCCGCAAGCTTAAACAATCCACAAATTTCATCCACATAGATTAAGTGCATATCAGGATGTACTGTTCCATCTCCTGCATAAGGATTAGCTAGCAATTTCTCTATCGTACCCGAAGGAATTTTATAATAAATATTTTTAGTAGGTTCAATAGGTGGAGGAGCAACCCTTATTGCTTCCGGTCGAGGTGAAGATTGATACGTCTCCAACGTATCTATAATTTTTTATTGTTCCATGCTATTATAGTATCAATCTTGGATGTTTTTATATGCAATTGTATGCAATTATATATCATTTTTTGGGACTAACCTATTAACCCAGTGCCTAGTGCCAGTTGCTGTTTTCTGCTTGTTTTTGGCTTTTCAGAGAAACAGTAACAAATGAAGTCCAAATGGCACGAAACTTTTTGGAGATTTTTTTCTGGACAAAAGAAACCTGGGAAGCTTCAGGAGGAGGCCAGAAGCCCCACAGGGGCTTCACAAGGCACTAGGGCGCGCCCCAGGGGGGTGCCATAGTACCTTGTGGGGCCCACGTGACTCCTTTTGACCTAATTCCATTTCTATAAATTCACAAATATTGGAAAACCCCCAGAGAGCCAGAAGAAAAAACCTTTCTGCCGCCGCAAGCCTTTGTTCTTCCACGATCCCATCTGGAGGCCTTTTCCGGTACTCTGCCGGAGGGGGACTCGATCACGGAGGGCTTCTACATCAACCTTGCTGCCCTTCCGATGATGTGTGAGTAGTTTACCACAGACCTATGGGTCGATAGCTAGTAGCTAGATGGCTTCTTCTCTCTCTTTGATCTTCAATACAATGTTCTCCTCGATGTTCTTGGAGTTCTATACGATGTAATCTTCTTTTGCGGTGTGTTTGTTGGGATCCGCTGAATTGTGAGTTGATGATCAGATTATTTATGAGAAATATTTGAGTCTTCTTTGAACTCTTTTATGCATGATTGTTATAGCTTTGTATTTCTCTCCGATCTATCGGTTTAGTTTGGCCTACTAGATTGATTTATCTTGCAATGGGAGAGGTGCATTGTGATGGGTTCAATCTTGCGGTGCTCAATCCCAGTGACAGAAAGGGACATGACACATACTTGTATTGTTGCCATTAAGGATAAAAAGATGGGGTTTATTCATATTGCTTGAATTTGCTTCTCTACATCATGTCATCTTGCTTAAGGCGTTACTCTGTTTCATACTTAATACCCTAGATGCATGCTAGATAGCGGTCGATGGGTGGAGTAATAGTAGTAGATGCAGGCAGGAGTCGGTCTACGTGTCTCGGACGTGATGCCTATATACATGATCATTGCCATGAATCCTTCATAATTATTTGCTTTTCTATCAATTTCCCAACAATAATTTTTTTACCCATCGTATGCTTATGTGCTCAAGAGAGAAGCCTCTAGTGAAAACTATGGTCCCCGGGTCTATCTTTATCATATAAAAAACCTAAAAATACCTTGCTACAATTTATTTACTTTTATTTTAATTAGTAATTTAGTTTATCTATTTATCTCGATAAGATTTAATCCTTGCAAATAACCGCTAAGAGGATTGACAACCCTCTTATTCGCGTTGGGTGCAAGTGTTTGCTCTTGTGTGTGCAGGTGCGCTTTAACGGAATTTTGCTTGGTTCTCCTACTGGATTGATAACCTTGGTTCTTAACTGAGGGAAATACTTATCTCTACTGTACTGCATCTCCCTTCCTCTTCAAGGAATTACCAACGCAGCTCACAAGTAGCAAAGATACCCCGAACAAGCCTCTCAAAGGATTACTTTCCATAGTGACAAGTGACAATAAATTTCAGCACGTAATGTAAATGTTTCCTTACCAAATTCCACTCACCAATGGCGCTTCACTCCCCAGCAACGGTGCCAGAAAAGAGTCTTGATGACCCACAAGTATAGGGGATCAATCGTAGTCCTTTTGATAAGTAAGAGTGTCGAACCCAACGAGGAGCAGAAGGAAATGACAAGCGGTTTTCAGCAAGGTATTCTCTGCAAGTACTAAAAGTAGCGGTAACAGATAGTTTTGATAGCAAGATAATTCGTAACAAGTAACAAGTAACAAGTATAATAAGGTGCATCAAGGTGGCCCAATCCTTTTTGTAGCAAAGGACAAGCCGGAACGACCTTGTATAATAAGCAAAGCGTTCTCGAGGACACATGGGAATTTCATCTAGTCACTTACATCATGTTTGTTTGATTCGCGTTCGCTACTTTGATAATTTGATATGTGGGTGGACCGGTGCGTGGGTGCTATTCTTACTTGAACAAGCCTCCCACTTATGATTACCCCCTCTCGCAAGCATCCGCAACTACGAAAGAAGAATTAAGATAACTCTAACCATAGCATGAAACGTATGGATCCAAATCAGCCCCTTACGGAATAGCGCATAAACTAGGGTTTAAGCTTATGTCACTCTAGCAACCCATCATCTAATTACTACTCCACAATGCCTTCCCTTAGGCCCAAAAATGGTGAAGTGTCATGTAGTCGACGTTCACACGACACCACTAAAGGAAGCAACAACATACATATTGCTACTTGTGAGCTGCGTTGGGATTTCCCCGAAGAGGAGGGGATGATGCAGTACAGTAGAGATAAGTATTTCCCTCAGTTATGAAACCAAGGTTATCAATCCAGTAGGAGAATTATGCAACAACTCGTTAGCAGTACCTGCACACAAAACAACAAATCCTCGCACCCAACGCGAACAAGGGGTTGTCAATCCCTTGGCGGTTAATTGCAAGATTAAATTGTATGGTGATAGATAGATAGATAGATAGATCGAACAAAAATACAAAATAAAATAAATAAAGTAAAATTGCAGCAAGGTATTTTTAGGATTTTTAATATATGATAAAAGTAGACCCGGGGGCCATAGTTTTCACTAGAGGCTTCTCTCTTGAAAATAGCATACGGTGGGTAAACAAATTACTGTTGGGCAATTGATAGAAAAGAAAATAATCATGACGATATCCAAGGCAATGATCATGTATATAGGCATCACGTCCGAGACAAGTAGACCGAAACGATTCTGCATCTACTACTATTACTCCACACATCGACCGCTATCCAGAATGCATCTAGAGTATTAAGTTCATAAAGAACAGAGTAACGCCTTAAGCAAGATGACATGATGTAGACAAAGTAAACTCACACATGAATAAACCCCATCTTTTTACCCTTAATAGCAACGATACATACGTGTCATGTCCCTTTCTGTCACTGGGATTGAGCACCGCAAGATCGAACCCATTACAAAGCACCTCTCCCATTGCAAGATAAATCAATCTAGTTGGCCAAACCAAATCAATAGATTGGAGAGAAATACGAAGCTATAACAATCATGCATAAAAGAGTTCAGAGAAAACTCAAATAATATTCATGGATAATCTGATCATAGACTCACAATTCATCGGATCCCAACAAACACACCGCAAAAAGTGATTACATCGGATAGAACTCCAAGAACATCAAGGAGAACATTGTATTGAAGATCAAAAAGAGAGAAGAAGCCATCTAGCTACTAACTATGGACCCGAAGGTCTGTGGTAAACTACTCACGCATCATCGGAAGGGCAGCAAGGTTGATGTAGAGCCCCTCCGTTATCGATTCCCCCTCCGGCGGAGTGCCGGAAAAGGCCTCCAGATGGGATCTCTCGAGAATAGGAACTTGCGGCGGCGGAAAAGTATTTTGTGGACTCCCCTGTTGGTTTCCCGATTTTAGAGAATTTATAGAGGTGGAATTAGGTCAAACGGAGCAGAGGTGGGCCCATGAGGCACCAGGGTGCGCCACCCCCCCTGGGGTGCGCCCTGGTGGCTCGTGGCCACCTACTCTGTCTTCTGGCCCTCTCCCGAAGCTTCTAGTGTTTCTTATGTCCAGAAAAAAAATCTCCAAAAAGTTTCATGGCATTTGGACTTCGTTTGGTACTGATATTCTGGAAAACCAAAAACAGGCAAAAAACAGCAACTGGCACTGGGCACTAAGTTAATAGGTTAGTCCCAAAAAATGATATATAATTGCTTGTAAATGTATATAAAACATCCAATATTGATAATATAATAGCATGGAACAATCAAAAATTATAGATACGTTGGAGACGTATCAAGCATCCCCAAGCTTAATTCCTGCTCGTCCTCGAGTAGGTAAATGATAATAACAGATTTTTTGATGTGGAATGCTACCTATCATATTCATCACATACTCTTTTCTTTTATAGCATGGACATTTGGACTTGGATGATTCATAGCAATAGTCTATAGTTTGACATGAAGACATAAATGCTCAAGCATACTAACAAGCAACCATGTCTTTCAAAATATCAACGCTAAAGAAAGTTATCCCTAGCCCATTATGCTCAATCATTGATCCATTCATGAAACACACTCAATATTAGCTACACACAATGCACAAGTATGACAATAATGCTCTCTAGTTGGTGCTTTTGTAAGAGGAGATGGAGACTCAAAATAAAAATAAAAATTGCATAAAAGTAAATAGATAGGCCCTTCGCAGAGGGAAGCAGAGATTTGCAAACGTGCCAGAGCTCAAGGCTAAAATTAGAGAGATAAAATTATTTTGAGAGGCATGCTTTTCCTGTCAACAAAAACGACCGAGAATTCCCAATATCTTCCATGCTAGACACATTATAGGCGGTTCCCAAATAAAAAATAAAGTTTATTTCCTTTCCACCATTCTTTCACAATCCATGGCTAGCCGTATCCACGGGTGCCCTCCATACCAACACTTTCCAAGGAATTTATTATTATCATCATATTATTATTTTTTCATTTCGGGACTGGGCATCCCTATTACCTGCCACTCTCTCATGCAATGACAAGTGAATAAACACTCATCGTGAGAATAACACACCTAGCATGGAAAATATTGGCCATCCCCTGCCGCTTCATGAGCGGTACGGGCACACAAAACAGAAAATTATTTTGAAAATTTTAGAGTTGGCACATGCAAATTTACTTGGAACGGCATGGAAATACCGCATATAGGTAGGTATGGTGGACTCATTTGGCACAACTTGGGTTTAAGGAGTTGGATGCACAAGCAGTATTCCCGCTTAGTACAAATGAAGGCTAGCAAATAGATTGAGAAGCGACCAACCAAAAAGCGAAAATGGTCATAAACATGCATTGAACATAACTAACACCGAATAGTGCACCATAAGTAGGATATAATTTCGTTGCATAACTATTGACTTTATGTGCATGCATAGGGAATCACAAACCTTAACACCAATATTCTTACTAAATCACAATTACTCACTAACATGACTCACATATTATCATCTCTATATCGCAAAACTATTGCAAGGAATCAAACTTATCATATCCAATGATCTTTCATGAAAGTTTTTATTATATCCCTCTTCAATATTCATCACTTTGGGACCAAATTCATATCTTGTGCAAATTACCATTACTATTATCAACTCTCAAAACGATATAAGTGAAGCATGAGAGTGCAAATATTTCTTCAAAATTTAATCTTTATCAACTCTCAAAATAATATAAGTGAAGCATGAGAGTTCAAATATTTCTTCAAAATATAGCCAACGCCGTGCTCAAAAAGATTTAAGTGAAGCACTAGAGCAACTGCCTAGCTCAAAAAATATAAGTGAAGCACATAGAGTATTCTAATAAATCATGATAAACGTGGGGCTCTCTCAAATAGGTGTGTCCAACAAAGATGATTGTGACAAACTAAAAAGCAAACAAAGCAAAGACTCATAGAATACACGATGCTCCAAGTAAAACACATATCATGTGACGAATAAAAATATAGCTCCAAGTAAAATTACCGATAGTTGGTAGAAGAAAGAGGGGATGCCTTCCGGGGCATCCCGAAGCTTAGACACTTCAGTCTTCCTTGAATATTACCTTGGGGTGCCTTGGGCATCGCCAAGCTTAGGCTCTTGCCACTCCTTATTCCTTCATCTATCGTGACCTCACCCAAAACTTGAAAACTTCAATCACACAAAACTCAACAAAACCTTCGTGAGATCCATTAGTATAACAAATAAATCCTTAACTCTAAGTATTGTAGTAAATTGATTCATATTTAATATTGGCATAATTCTATTGTACTCCAACTTTTCCATGACTCAAACCCCCCGATACGATCCATAGATTCATCAAAATAAGCAAACTATGAAACAAAAACAGAATCTGTCTAAAACAGAACAGTCTGTAAAGATCTATTTAAAAGTTATACTTCTGTAACTCCAAAAATTCTGAAAACTTAGGAGAACGTGGAAAATTCATATACCAATACTGTGTAAAAATTTCAGATTTTTCTGACGCTCCAGTACAGAATTAAAATTCCAGCACTGGACGCAAAACTTTCTGTTTTCCAAACAACATCAATTATACTATCTTCCAAATCATCCCAAAGGCATTACTTGGCGCAAACACTAATTAAAACATAAAAAACACAATCATAACAGTAGCATAATTATGTAAACACACAAGAACAGAAACAAAAATAAAAAATTTATTTTATTCATTGGC
This sequence comes from Elymus sibiricus, assembly GCA_039707655.1. Taxonomy (NCBI): domain Eukaryota; kingdom Viridiplantae; phylum Streptophyta; class Magnoliopsida; order Poales; family Poaceae; genus Elymus; species Elymus sibiricus. The sequence goes on along the minus strand of CM077672.1, from coordinate 299,721,917 downwards.
TTGCCTCCCAACAAGCGCAATTGTTTTATGCCCCTAGCTAGGCATAATGCATAGTTTCAATTATTGTCATCCTTCGTTTCCAATTCCTCAATCACACATCCATTTTTCCTAGTGGATTTAACATAGGTGTTTCTCATCATCACACTTCTAGGCACAAAATCAAGAATTTTACTTTTATGAATAGGTTCCTTAATCGCATCAATGAAATTGGGGTGCACGCTAATCATTTTAAGATCCTCATTTTCCTTACTAGAAGTGGCACCATTGGTTTTAGGAACATACATAAACTTGCAATTCTTGCTAGGAGTAGTCTTTTCAATAGTTTTAGCGGAAGAAAAAGCGGAACCTAAGTTATTAATAATTTCTTCCAACTTATCAATCCTAGCGGGACTTTGTTCCATCCTTTCATTAATTATCGGTTATTTCTATTTTAGCATCTTAAGAGTAATCTCTACCTTTGATCCAAACTGAGTAACATGGTTATGAATCTTTTTATCTAAATTTTCAATATACTCTACGGTAGGCATTTTATTTTCAATAGCTTCTAATCTTTGCATAACATGTTCCAAGGTCAAAGTTGTTTCATTAATAGTGATAGGTGGTGATCCCAGTAAATTTCCCATAGCATTGAAAATATCCATAGAGGGACACATCAAGAAATTCCCTCCGGTAATAGTATCAAGTACAAATCTATACCAAGTATTAATGCCCACATAAAAATTGCGAAGAAGGACGGCGGTGGATTGCTTACGAATTGATCTATTATGAGCATCACAAATCTTATACCAAGAATCTTTTAAATTATCTCCTCCCCTTTGTTTAAAATTAAGTACTTAATTTTTAGGGGTAATAGTAACGAGCGAAGAACTAGCCATAATGGTAAAGTAAGCAAGCAAATAAGCAAATAAGAAAAAGGCAAACGGAAAATATTTTTGTATTTTTGTAAAAACTTTTTAGAAGTGGGGGAGATGAAAACGACATGCAAAGGCAAATAAAATAAATGTAAGGAGATGAAAGTTTTATGCGTAGGTACTTGATAGATGTTGATGATGTCTCCCCGGCAACGGCGCCAGAAATTCTTCCTGCTACTTGTGAGCTGCGTTGGGATTTCCCCGAAGAGGAGGGGATGATGCAGTACAGTAGAGATAAGTATTTCCCTCAGTTATGAAACCAAGGTTATCAATCCAGTAGAAGAATCATGCAACAACTCGTTAGCAGTACCTGCACACAAAACAACAAATCCTCGCACCCAACGCGAACAAGGGGTTGTCAATCCCTTGGCGGTTAATTGCAGGATTAAATTGTATGGTGATAGATAGATAGATCGAACAAAAATACAAAATAAAATAAATAAAGTAAAATTGCAGCAAGGTATTTTTAGGATTTTTAATATATGATAAAAGTAGACCCGGGGGCCATAGTTTTCACTAGAGGCTTCTCTCTTGAAAATAGCATACGGTGGGTAAACAAATTACTGTTGGGCAATTGATAGAAAAGCAAATAATCATGACGATATCCAAGGCAATGATCATGTATATAGGCATCACGTCCGAGACAAGTAGACCGAAACGATTCTGCATCTACTACTATTACTCCACACATCGACCGCTATCCAGGATGCATCTAGAGTATTAAGTTCATAAAGAACGGAGTAACGCCTTAAGCAAGATGACATGATGTAGACAAAGTAAACTCACACATGAATAAACCCCATCTTTTTACCCTTAATAGCAATGATACATATGTTTCATGTCCCTTTCTGTCACTGGGATTGAGCACTGCAAGATCAAACCCATTACAAAGCACCTCTCCCATTGCAAGATAAATCAATATAGTTGGCCAAACCAAATCAATAGATCGGAGAGAAATACGAAGCTATAACAATCATGCATAAAAGAGTTCAGAGAAAACTCAAATAATATTCATGGATAATCTGATCATAGACTCACAATTCATCGGATCCCAACAAACACACCGCAAAAAGTGATTACATCGGATAGAACTCCAAGAACATCGAGGAGAACATTGTATTGAAGATCAAAAAGAGAGAAGAAGCCATCTACCTACTAACTATGGACCCGAAGGTCTGTGGTAAACTACTCACGCATCATCGGAAGGGTAGCAAGGTTGATGTAGAGCCCCTCCATGATCGATTCCCCCTCCGATGAAGTGCTGGAAAAGGCCTCCAGATGGGATCTCTTGAGAACAGGAACTTGCGGCGGCGGAAAAAGTATTTCGTGGACTCCCCTGTTGGTTTCCCGATTTTAGAGAATTTATAGAGGTGGAATTAGGTCAAACGGAGCAGAGATGGGCCCACGAGGCACCAGGGCGCGCCACCCCCCCTGGGGCGCGCCCTGGTGGCTCGTGGCCACCTCCTCTCCCTTCTGGCCCTCTCCCAAAGCTTCTAGTGTCTCTTATGTCCAGAAAAAATCTCCGAAAAGTTTCGTGGCATTTGGACTTCGTTTGGTACTGATATTCTGGAAAACCAAAAACAGGCAAAAATAGCAACTGGCACTGGGCACTAATTTAATAGGTTAGTCCCCAAAAATGATATATAATTGCTTGTAAATGTATATAAAACATCCAAGATTGATAATATAATAGCATGGAACAATCAAAAATTATAGATACGTTGGAGATGTATCACATATCATCAAAATATCGAACGAATACCAAATTCACATGATTACTTATGACAAGACTTCTCCCATGTCCTCAAGAACAAAAGTAACTACTGACAAATCATGTTCATGTTCAAGATTAGAGGGGTATTGAATAGCATTAAGGATCTGAACATATAATCTTCCACCAAATAAACATACTAGCATCAACTACAAGATGTAATCAACACTACTAGCAACCCACAGGTACCAATCTGAGGTTTTGAGACAAAGATTGAATACAAGAGATGAACTAGGGTTTGAGATGAGATGGTGCTGGTGAAGATGTTGATGAAGATTGGTCCTCCCACGATGAGAGGATCGTTGGTGATGTCTATGGCTTCGATTTCCCCTCCCGGAGGGAAGTATCCCCGGCGGAATCGCTCCGCCGGAGAGCAAAATAGCTCCTGCCTAGGTTCCGCCTCGAGACGGCGGCGCTTCGTCCTGAAAGCCTTCTCTTGATTTTTTTCTAGGGCAAATGGCTTCATATAGCAGAAGGAGGGGGCCAGACGCCAGCTGTGGGCCCCACAAGGCACTAGGGCGCGCCCAAGGGGAGGCGCCCTACTGCCTTGTGGGCAGCTGGTGGGTCCCCTTTGTTATCTCTTTTCTCCAGTATTTTTTATATATTCAATAAAAAATCTCCGTGAAATTTCAGGTCAATTGGAGCTCTGTAGAATAGGTATCTCTGATATGGCTATTTCAGGTCCAGAATTCCAGCTGCCGGCATTCTCCCTTTTCATGTAAATCTTGCAAATTAAGAGAGAAAAGGCATAAGAATTGTACCATAAAGTGAAATAATGATCAAAAACATAATAAATAACAGTAGGAAATCATGATGCAAATTGGACGTATCACTCCCCTTCCACCATACCAACACAAGCCATGGCTCGCCGAATTCACGGGTGCCCTCCATACCAACAACTTTCCGGGGGAGTTCATTTGTATTATATAATTTCGATTTGAGCATAGGACTGGGCATCCCGATTACCAGCCTCTCTTGTGCAATGACAAGTGAATAAACACTCAGCTGAGAATAACCCACTTAGCATGGAAGATACTGACCGCCCCCTGTCGCTCCATGAGCGGTACGGGCACACAAAACAGATGTTCATTTGAATATTTAGAGGTGGCACATGCAAATTTACTTGGAATGGCATAGTAATACCGCATATAGGTAGATATAGTGGAGTCATCTGGAACAACTTTGGTTTAAGGATTTGGATGCACAAGCAGTATTCCCGCTTAGTACAGGCAAAGGCTAGCAAATAGATTGAGAAGCGACCAGCTAGAGAGCGAAAACGACCATGGACATGCATTGCGAATAATTAACTTTGAATACGAGCATGAGTAGGATATCAACACCCTGAACATAAATATCATGGAGGCTATGTTGGTTTTGATTCAACTACATGTATGAACATGTGCCAAGTCAAGCCACTAGAATTACTCAGAGGAGGATACCATGCTAACATACTACATCGCAACCATTTTAATGCATGTTGACACTCAAGATAAATCATTATCCACTCCTAGCTATTTAAGCATGGCATGAGCAACTATAATCTCTAATTGTCATCACAAATATGTTTACTCATAATAATGCTGAATCGTGAATACTGAGCTAAACATATTTACAAAGACAAAAATAAGAAGAGTTCATACCAACTTTTCTTCACCGCAATCACTTCATCAAATATCGTCATTATTGACTTTCACTTGCACGACCGAATGATATGAAAATAATAATAGTGCAAGGGTGTCGTGGACTAAGCTGGAATCTGCAAACATTTATTCAAAGGAGAAGACAAAATAATAGTGGCTCTTTGTTAGATCAACAATAAAGCATATGGAAGCCACTCTACATTTTCATCGTGGTCTTTCTCCTTGCGATGACTCAACGAAAAGAAAAGAAATTCAGAGAAACACACTGAAATATTTTTGGAGTTTTTAGTTTTCTGAAGAAAGCAAATTAACAATGGAAAAACGAAAAACGAGAAAAACTATTTACACGGGAAAGCTCCCAACAAGCAAAAGAAGAATCGAGAAATCTTTTTGGGTTTTCTTTTACTTCTACGAATTAACTAAACAAGAAAGAAGCTACAACTTATTTTTTGGATTTTTGAAAGTTTTTCAAACACACAAGAAGAAAGCGAAAATAGAACTATCATGGCTATACAAATGAAAAAGGATGAACACCGACAACTGGAATGAATGTGTGGGCATGAATGTAATGTCGGTGAGAAATACGTACTCCCCCAAGCTTAGGCTTTTGGCCTAAGTTGGTCTAGGGCCACTCCTGGCCCGGATAATGCCCGTGATGGTAGTTCGGGTTGTATCGAAGTGCAACTGCCACAGCTTGGCGAGCTGTCTCATTGAGGCGCTCGGTCTCTGCCGCCCTCTCGTCCTCCTTAGACTCCTCCTCAAGTATGAAATGTCTATGTTTTTCCTGGAAATCAAATAAGGCAGGAGCAGGCAAAACAATATGGAAAACGCGACGCCTGTTAAATATTAGCCTGCATCTGAATGGGGAGAGACCCCTCTCAAGGAACTGGTGGCGTTCCATAGCATCATAATCAAGAAAACTCGGTGGCAACAGGGTATCATTACGTTTTATGGGCACACCAAGATAAGTGGCTAAGCGAGTAGCATAAATTCCACCAAAGAAATCACCAACTAAGGCATTGTTATGTAAACGACATGCAACAATAGCCCCCATGTTAAATTGTATATCTCTCAGCACCGCACTCTTCAGAATGCTCAGGTCAGGGGCGCAAAGATGACTATGGTCATGTTTACCATTAATGCATCTACCAATGAACAGAGCAAAATAATGTATTGCAGGAAAATGAATGCTCCCCATAGTAGCTTGTGTAATGCCTCTAGTTTCACCCCTAGTAATGTTCATGAGAAATTCATTGTAGTTAGATTTACGAGGTTCAGTGCAAGTCCCCCAAAATGGAATTTTACAAACACTACTAAATTCTTCAACGGACATGCGAAAAGGCTTTTCATATAAGTTGAAAATAACATCATGTGCAGTGCACTGATATACATACTTGAATCTCCGCACAAAGGATTCAGTGAGGTCATAGTATTCCGTGAGCTCGGCATTGCGCACGTACATATCAAATTCTTCCTTGATGCCGGCTCGAATCATGAAGGCATCCGATGGCCACTCGCATGGCAAAACCGAAGCCTCTCGCGGCGGTTCGGTATCTGGCTCGCGTATCGCGGGCCTAGGAGCACTCTTGCTCGAGGAACCACCGTGGAACATCTTCCTAAACATTTTCTTTTCTCTGAAAAATTTCTGTAATTTTTAGTGACTCAAAATAAAAGCGAACGAAACTCAACAAAATTGATAGCAACTACTCCTACAAGTATCTAGAGGCTATATCATGCATCAAAACTACTTTGGACCATACAAATTCAACATGCAAGCTCATAAACATGGTCACCACAGCAGCAAAAATTTGCAAGGTATAAAGCACTAAAACAAAAACTAATTGGAGCATTGGAGGAGTCACATACCAAGGAGTAATTCCCCAAAACAGTTTTGGAAACAGAGTTCCGAGCAAGGAGATCGAAAATCACAGCAATATGAGCTAGAACACGGGCTTGGGAGCAAGTTTGATTTTTTCTGGAGGAAGAAGAAGATGGGTGGCTGGCATAAGTGAGTATGTCCCTGTGGGACCCACAAGCTTGCTGGGCGCGCCCGGGGGGGTGGGTGCGCCCTGTGAGCTTGTGGATCACAGGTGCACCCCCCCTGGGGTGTGTTCAGTGCCAAAAATTCTTAAATATTCTGGAAAAAATCATACTAAATTTTCATGGCATTCTGAGAACTTTTATTTTTGGGCTATTTTTTATTGCACGGATAATTCAGAAAACAGGATAATCATGGCATTTTATTTTATTCTACTAAAAATAATAGAGAGCAAAAGGTGGGTACAGAAGGTTGTGCTTACTAAATTCATCGACCACATGCCCTTCAAAAAGAATCCATTAATAAGGTTGATCAAGTCTTATTAACAAACTATTTCCGAGTGACATGAAACCGAAGAATTTTCGTATAACACTAAGTTACCTCAACGGGGATATGCATCTCCCCAACAATAAGAATTTCATATTTCTTTTTGACAGTAGGAAGAGGAAATTTGAAACCTCCAATAGTGATTGTCGAAACTTTTTCAATACAATTGATACCATTCACCGAACTTTGTTTCTTTGGAAAATAAACCGTATGCTCATTACCATTGACATGAAAAGTAACCTTGCTTTTGTTGCAATCAATAACAGCCCTTGCAGTATTCAAAAAGGGTCTTCCAAGGATAATCAACATGTTGTCGTCCTCGGGCATATCAAGTATATCAAAGTCTGTCAAGATAGTAACATTTGCAACTACAACAGGAACATCCTCACAAATTCCAATAGTTATAGCAGTTGATTTATCAGCCATTTGCAAACATATTTCAGTAGGTGTGAGCTTATTCAAATCAAGTCTCCTATATAAAGAGAAAGGCATAACACTAAGACCGGCTCCCAAATCACATAAAGCAGTTTTGACATAACTTATTTTAATGGAGCATGGTATAGTAGGTATTCCTGGATCTCCTAATTTCTTAGGTATTCCACCCTTAAAATAATAATTTGCAAGCATGGTGGAAATTTCAGCTTCAATTATCTTTCTTTTATTTGTGACAATATCTTTCATGTATTTAGCATAGGGAGACATTTTCAACATATCAATCAAGCGAGTGCGCAAAAAGACAGGTCTAAGCATCTCAACAAAGCGCTCAAAATCTTCTTCATCCTTGTTTTTGGATGGTTTAGTAGGGAAAGGCATAGGTTTTTGAACCCATGGTTCTCTTTCCTTTCCATGTTTTCTAGCAACAAAGTCTCTTTTATCATATCTTTTATTCTTAGGAGGTGGGTTATCAAGATCAACAGCAGGTTCTATTTCTACGTCAGTATCTGGTTGAGCATTATCATGAGCATCATCATTATCATTATCATTATCATTATCATTATCATTATCACTAGGTGTATGTTCATTACCAGATTGTGTCTCAGCATCAGAAATAGAAACATCATTTTGATTCTCAGGAGGTTTTTCTATCTCAGGTTCACTAGAAGCATGCAAAGTCCTATCATTTTTCTTTTTCTTTTTCTTCTTAGATGGACTAGGTGCATCAATATTATTTCATTGAGAATCTTGTTCAATTCTTTTAGGATGACCTTCAGGGTACAAGGGTTCCTGAGTCATTCTACCTCCTCTAGTAACAACTCTAACAGCGTGATCATTCATTTTATTATTCATCTCATCAATCAAATCATTTTGTGACTTAGCTATTTGTTCTAACTGAGTCTGAACCATAGAAGCATGTTTACTCAAGCATTTAACATCATTAGTAGTTTTAAACATTAAATCACTCAAGCGTTCAATCATGATGGCATTTCGTTTTAGTTGATTGCTAACATACATATTAAAGTGTTCCTGTTTAATGATGTAATTATCAAATTCATACAGGCATCGACTAGCAGATTTATTATACGGAATATCACCTTCATCAAATCAAGTGATAGAATTTACCTCCACTACCTGTGTCGGGATGTCGAGCCCATGTATTTCTTCAATAGGTGGTAAATTCTTAGCATCTTCAGCTTTAATATCTTTTTCCTTCGTAGATTTCTTAGCTTCTTGCATATCTTCAGGACAGAGGAATAGAATACATCTTTTCTTCGGAATTGGCTTAGGTGGTGGTTCAGGAAGTGTCCAATCATCGGCATTTCTCAATATATTATTCAATAGTACTTCAGCCTGTCCAACAGTTCGTTCCTTGAAAACACAACTATCTAGGTAGTCCCTAGAAGCATCGGTTAGTCCATTATAAAAGATATCAAGTATTTCATTTTTCTTAAGAGGATGATCAGGCAAAGCATTAAGTAGTTGGAGAAGCCTCCCTCAAGCTTGAGGGAGATTCTCTTCTTCAGTTTGCACAAAGTTAAATATTTCCTGTAAGGTAGCTTGTTTCTTATGAGCAAGAAAATATTTTTCGGAGAAGTAATATATCATATCCTGGGGACTATGCACACAACCAGGAGCAAGAGTATTAAACCATTTTTAGCATCACCCTTTAATGAGAAAGGAAACAACTTAAGAATATAGTAGTAATGCATTTTTTCCTCATGAGCAAATAGGGTGGCAATATCATTCAACTTAGTAAGGTGTGCCACAACAGTTTCAGTTTCATAACCATGAAAAGGATCAGATTCAACCAAAGTAATTAACTCAGGATCAATAGAGAACTCATAATCCTTATCGGTAACAAATATGGGAGAGGTAGCAAACTTAGGATCATATTTCATTCTCTCCCACATAGATTTTTCTTTCAACTCAGCAAGCAATTTTCTAACCTCATCTCTATCATTACAAGCAAGAATTGCCCTAGCTGTCTCCCTATCAAAAACATAACCATCAGATGTCTCAGGCATTTCAACTCTAGTAGGGGAGCTAGGCATAACAGGTGAATCATAATTTTCAAGAGTTTCAACATTTTCAATTCCTTAAGCTTTAGCAATTTGTTCATCAAGAAATTCACCAAGTGGCACAGTATTATCAAGCATAGTACTAGCATCATCAATAGTTTCATTTATAGCGGAAGTAGTATCATCAATAACTTGCGACATATCAGAATGAATAGCAGGTGGTGGTGTCACAAGCCTACTCAAAACAGAAGGTGAATCAAGTGCAGAGTGTGATGGCAATTCCTTACCTCCTCTAGTCATAGAGGGGACGATCTTCGTCTTAGCATCTTTCATATTCTTCATAGTGATCAACAGATATAAATCCCAAGTGACTCAACAGATAGAGCTATGCTCCCCGGCAACAGCGCCAGAAAAAGGTCTTGATAACCCACAAGTATAGGGGATCGCAACAGTTTTCCCGGGTAGTATTTCACCCAGATTTATTGATTCGACACAAGGGGAGCCAAAGAATATTTGCGAGTATTAGCAGTTGAGTTGTCAATTCAACCACACCTGGAGAACTAAATATCTGCAGCAAAGTGTTTAGTAGCACAGTAGTATGATAGTTTCAATAGCAGTAGTAACAGTAACAATAGTAACAGTAACAGTAGCAGTAGCAGTTTTGTAGTGATTGTAACAGCAGCAGCGATGAAAGTAACTTAGCAAAGATCAATATGCGAAAAGCGTAGGCATTGGATCGGTGATGGATAATTGATACGTCTCCAACGTATCTATAATTTTTGATTGTTCCATGCTATTATAGTATCAATCTTGGATGTTTTATATGCCATTATATATCATTTTTTGGGACTAACCTATTAACCCAGTGCCCAGTGCCAGTTGCTGTTTTCTGCTTGTTTTTGCCTTTTCAGAAAATCATTATCAAAAAGTGTCCAAACGAGAAAAAAACTTTGGATTAATTTTTCTGAACCAGAAGAGATCCACGAAGCTTCGGGAGAAGACCAGAAGAGCCACGAGGAGGTGGCAAGCCTGGAGGGCGTGCCCAGGGGGTAGGGCGCGTCCCCCAGGCTTGTGGGCCCCTCGTAGCCCCTCCTGACCTAATTCTAGTGCTATAAATTCCCAAATATTCCCAATATACCAGGGAGAGAGAAGAGAAAACCTTTTCGCCATGGCAAGCCTCTGTTCTTCCGCGATCCCATCTGGAGGCCTTTTCCGGTACTCTGCCGGAGGGGGAATCGATCACGGAGGGTTTCTTCATCAACCTTGCTGCCCTTCCGATGATGTTTGAGTAGTTTACCATAGACCTACGGGTCCATAGCTAGTAGCTAGATGGCTTCTTCTCTCTCTTTGATCTTCAATACCATGTTCTCCTCGATGTTCTTGGAGTTCTATCCGATGTAATCTTCTTTTGCGGTGTGTTTGTTGGGATCCGACGAATTATGAGTTTATGATCGGATTATTCATGAGAAATATTTGAGTCTCCTCCGAACTCTTTTATGCATGATTATTATAGCTTTGTATTTCTCTCCAATCTATCGATTTGGTTTGGCCTACTAGATTGATTTATCTGGCAATGGGAGAGGTGCTTTGTGATGGGTTCAATCTTGCGGTGCTCAATCCCAATGTCAGAAGGGGACATGATACGTATTTGTATTGTTGCCATTAAGGATAAAAAGATGGGGTTTAATCATATTGCTTGAGTTTACTTTGTCTACATCATGTCATCTTGCTTAAGGCGTTACTCTGTTTCATACTTAATACCCTAGATGCATGCTGGATAGCTGTCGATGGGTGGAATAATAGTAGTAGATGCAGGCAGGAGTCGGTCTACTTGTCTCGGACGTGATGCCTATATACATGATTATTGCCATGAATCCTTCATAATTATTTGCTTTTCTATCAATTGCCCAACAGTAATTTGTTTACCCACCGTATGCTATGCGTTCGAGAGAGAAGCCTCTAGTGAAAACTTTGGCCCCCGGGTCTACTTTTATCATATATAAAAAAACCTAAAAATACCTTGCTGCAATTTATTTACTTTTATTTTGTTTAGTATTTTAGTTTATCTATCTATCACTATCAGAATTAATCCTGGCAAATAACCGGTAAGAGGATTGAGAACACTCTTATTTGCGTTGGGTGCAAGTGTTTGCTTTTGTGTGTGCAGGTGCGCTTAACGGAATTTTGCTTGGTTCTCCTACTGGATTGATAATCTTGGTTCTTATCTGAGGGAAATACTTATCTCTACTATACTGCATCATCCTCTCCTCTTCGGGGAAATACAAACGCAGTCTACAAGTAGCAATAATTATGTTGGATGACATTCATCATGCAACAGTCACAATCTAGGGCGATACACAATAGCTCCAATTCATCAATGTAATGTAGGCATGTATTCCGTATATAGTCATACGTGCTTATAGTAAAAACTTGCATGATATCTTTTGTCCTACCCTCCCATGGCAGCGGGGTCCATAAGGAAATCTAAGGGATATTAAGGCCTCCTTTTAATAGAGAACTGAAACAAAGCATTAACACATAGTGAATACATGAACTCATCAAACTACGGCAATCACCGGAAAGAATCCCAATTATTGTCACCTTGGGGTATGCGGATCATGACACGTAATAGGTGCATATAACTTGTAAGATAGGATCAAGAACACAAATATATTCATGAAAACATAAAGGTTCAGATCTGAAATCATGGCACTCGGGCCCTAGTGACAAGCATTATGCATAGCAAAGTCATAGCAACATCAATCTCAGAACATAGTGGATACTAGGGATCAAAACCCTAACAAATTGACTCGATTACATGGTAAATCTCATCCAACCCATCACCGTCCAGCAAGCCTATGAAGAAATTACTCACACACGGCGGTGAGCATCATGAAATTGGTGATGGAGGATGGTTGATGATGACGACGGCGTCGAATCCCCCTCTCCGGAGCCCAGAATGGACTCCAGATCAGCCCTCCCGATGAAGAACAGGAGGTGGCGGCGGCTCCGTATTGTAAAACGCGATGATTCTTTCTCTCTTATTTTTTTCTGGACGAATAGGTACTTATAGCGTTGGAATTAGGGTAAACGGAGCTGTCAGGGCCACACAAGCCTGGGGGCGCGCCCTAGGGGGTAGGCGCGCCCCCTGGGCTTGTGGCCCCTGGGTGGCTCCCCTCCAGTAGATCTCTTCGCAAGTATTTTTTTATATATTCTGAAATAATTCTCCGTAAATTTTCAGGTCCATCCGAGAACTTTTATTTCTGCACAAAAATAACACCATGGCAATTCTGCTGAAAATAGCGTCAGTCCGGGTTAGTTCCAATCAAATCATGCAAATTAGAGTCCAAACCAGAGCAAAAGTGTTTGAAAATTAGATATGTTTGGGACGTATCAGCTGCACCCAGATTCCTATCTATAGTAGGTAAATTTCTCTACCATTGCACCAATTTTTTTATCTTTCTTGTTATGTTGGTGGTTCAGATTTGTATCTGAAGTTACATATAGATATATCTGCTAGGATGGGGCTTTGTGCTATGGATGTATATACTGCTGCTAAATTTATCTAACATTATCTCCTTAATGTTTGAGCTTAGTGGTTCAAGTTGTATGCAAAACCTTTCCCGAGTTAAAGATCTGGACGGAAAATAACAACATAGAAATAATACTGCTTAACCTACCTTCTGGTCATTGGTTTACAGTTCAGGCAATCTTCCAACGCGTTGCATAAAGAGGTATCCACTTTCTAAATATTTTATATGCCATCACGACATTGCTCCATGACACATCAATAAGGTGAAGGTAATAACATATACACTACAGGAAACAAGCATTTGCAAATATGGAGCAAATATTAATTATTAACATTTCAAAGAAATCTGCAGCTTTATTATTTGCTTAGTCGTCATGTTTTCTTATCTCAGATATGGGTTATGGAGATTAGCAGGAAGTATAAATAATTTACATAACATGGTTGCTAACTAAGTTTTTAGATTGGATATTCTTTAGCATCTATGTGATGCCACGCCACGTCGTGCCATAATGAAAACCCACCATTTTCCGAGCTATTTTGGTGTAGGTCATGCCATTATTTTTTATGTCTACTTATTCCTTTTGGTGTAGGACATCGTTGGAGCGAGCGTTTTTCTGCTACTATCAGCTGTCCCTGTTTGATTTACTGTTCTATATGATAACTAAGCCCGTTCAAGTATATGAACAGGGCAACTTTGTATATGAACACGATCAAGGCGGCTGACTTGTGCCTCCTTCTCAGGTGGAAATGGAGCGTTCGTAACCCAGAGATCGCTGGCGACATTTGGAATCGCAAAGAACCAGGGCTCGCAGCACCGCCCAGGAGACGTGGAGAACCAGGGCTCGCCGCCCCGCCAGGAGAAAGTTTTGAACTGTGATTGAACCGCGGAGAATCTGTGTTATATCACAGATTGGTGGTGTATATGGAAAGACTGTAAAAGAGGCGCCCATGAGAAAGTTTTGATCTTTGATTGATCGTTGTTTTGTGTTGTATCGCTGATTTGTGTTGCTCGTGAAGAGAAGGAAAGTGTTGATTTTGGTACGATTTATATTAGTTTTAAAAAAACAGATGGGAGGTGGGGGAGCCTGCCGCTGAAAAAAAAGATGGGGGAGCCTGGCACTTGATAAAAATTGGTGGGGGAGCCTGGCGTTCAATCGATGGATGGGGGGACTTCGTACGTACCCTTTGGGAATAGAGATGCTAGCATTACCAAAAAAATCCGTATGCAAGAATACGCATATAATAGTGGAATTTTAGCAAAAAAGGAAGTTTTCTATGAAGAAATAAATTAGTGGCATTGGTATTACCCTTAAAGAAGACAAACATGAAATATAAACTAATTTTCTTAAAATAAAGAAGTTTTCTACGGAAGAATGAATTAGTGGCATTTGTATTACACTTTAAGAAGAAAGAAATGAAAGAAAAACAAAAAAATGAAATATAAACTAAAACAAAATCAAAATATGAAGTTTTCTAGTGAACAATGAATTAGTGGCATTTGTATTACCCTTTACGAAGGAAGAAAATGAGAAATAATAAAGAACAAACAATGGCAAAATTAGCACACAATTTACACAAAAATTACACTTTTTATAATATACAAGAATAATCATATAATAGTGGATTTTTTTTCCTAAAAAGAAGTTTCTTAGGAAGGAATGAATTAGTGGCATTGGTATTACCCTTAAAGAAGAATGAAAATAAAATATAAACTAAAACAAAACCAAATTAAAGAAGTTTCCTAAGGAATAATGAATTAGTGACATTTGTATTACCCTTTAAAAGGAAAAAAGGAAACAAAAACAAAATAAAAATAATGCAGTTTCTAAGAAGGAATTAATTGGTGGCTTTGGGATTACCCTTTAAGAATAAAGAAAATGAAATAGAAGCTAAAACAAAATAAAAATGAAGTTTTATAAGGAAGAATTAATTAGTGGCATTGGTATTACCTATTAAGAAGAAATAAAATGAAAACAAATCTAAGACAAACAACGACAAAATTTGCACACAATATACAGAAAAATTGCAATTTAAAAAAAATGCAGGAATAAGCATATAATAGTGGCACTGATATTACTCTTAAAGAATTAAGAAAATGAAATACTAAGTAAACAAAATCAAAATAATGACGTTTTATAAGGAACAATGAATTAGTGGTATTGGTATTACCTTTTAAGAAGAAAATACAATGGAAATAAAAATTGAAAAACATGCACACTTCTTTGCACTTTTTGTACTATGCAAAGAATAATCATATAGGCGTGCACTTTTCACACATATTGTATAGTATTTTGGGGTGTATACATTACACTCATCCTACATTCCAAAGATACCCACATAATAAAAGTAAAAAATCAACTAATAAAGAAAAAGAAAAAGCAAAAACGCATAAAAACAAAGGATGAAGGGAAGTGCTAGGTTGCACATGTAATGGGCCTCAGCCCTTTAAGGAATTGACTGACCCAAAATAGAGGTAGTAAATTATTCCCAGCCCAATTGTCTCAATTTTTTTATTCCCAGCCCAAAACAATGGGAGCTATTTGCGTCAAATAGGCTCGCGAGTCGCGACGCACGCACTAGCTCCAACTGGGCCGTCCAAATTGTGTGCAACGGTGCGATGAAAAAACTCGCGAAAAAATGAACACAATTGGGGTCGAAAAGGAGACCTCTCCAGGTTGAGGGTGTGTTGCCAACCAGTAGAACTATAGATCATATGTGACCAATCAGTAGTGCCGAATCTTTAAGAATTGATCGATTCAAAAACAAATTGGATATTTCTTGGAAATTATGAAAAACAATTTAAAAGGTGAACAATGTTTGAACACCTCAAACAAATTTTCAAATTTCAAACTTTTTTTATGAGCTTGAACATTTTCTGAACGTGCAAACATTTTTTGAATTTTGAGAACAAATTTTGAAACCGAGAACAATTTGAAAATCCCAAATAAATTTTGAAAATGGGAAGATTTTTTGAAAACGTGATTTTTTTTTATTAAAATGGAAACAATTTGTGAATACTTCGAACATTATTTGAAGTTTTGAACAAAATTTTGAAAAGGGAAAAGCTTAGGTTTAGCCGGCGAAAAACTCAAACGCATCATCCGCCTCCTTTGAACAACACGTGTTCCACGTGGGATCCATCAATCTCTCCCTTCCCAATGTTATCCCTTCACGATAATCTTATCCCTTCACGATCTCTCCCGTCCACTCGTTTTCTTCTCTATTTTTTGCAAGCGTGTGGACCATCGATGAGTGCCGCGTCTAACAAAATATTTCTGCAACTGGCCCTTTGTTGCAAAAAATTCTACAACACGATCCCCGTTGCAAAAAGGTGAAGAAGAATAAAATTGCAACAAGACCTCTATCACAAAAAAAAAATCTGCAACATGACCTTTGTTGCAAAAAAAATTTGCAACATGATCTCTGTTGCAAAAAGGTGACGGAGAATTTTTTTTGCAACAAGACATTTGTTGCAAAAAAAATTCCGCAACACCACCCTTGTTGCAGAGGGCCTTCTGCAACACCACTCTTGTTGCAAAGGGTGGTTGTTCACGTGGATAGATCGGATGACCATTAGCGTGTCCATCCAATGGCCGGAGAGGCGGTGGATCTTTTCTTATTATCCACCGGCCGACGCCTAGCGCTCCCCTTTTGAAAAAGGAAACATTTTTTTTGAAAATGTGACCAAAATTTTGGAACCATGAACTTTGTTTGAAATTGTGATATTCTTTTGAAAATGAGAATATTTTTTGGAATTCCGAACAATACTTTCAATTTTTTTTTGAATTTCTGAATTTCTTTTTTGAAAAGAAGCGAACATTTTTTAAAATTCTATTTTTTCGTAACATTTATTATAATATCAAAAAGAAATTTGAAAACAGGAACATTTTTTGAAACTTTGAACTAATTTTTTTAATTTCTTTTTTTTTTAAAAAAGAGATGGAAAGAAACAGAAAAAAAAAGTGCAATCGCCGGTAATTCACCGCATTGAGTGCCGAATAGGATTTTTGCCATAACAGAACACACCACACACAGAAAAAAAACAGCACGAATCTCAGAGCAAATATAAACGACCAAGAAATTGACTGGCCGAAATTTAAAATCCAGTAGACTGACATATAGCTAAAGTGCTAATGAAAATGCCACGACATATTTGCCACTTACTTATTTTGCTGCAATTTTTGCATCTTCGTTGTCAAACAGTACTATGTCTATACATTCTCAATCATGGTGACCCAGATCGAGACGGACCAAATCCAGCCACATCTTAGCGCCCAGCATCTCCGGCGCCAGACTTCTCCACGTCGGTGGCAGCCCCGGCCGCCGCCGCCTTCTCATCAGCCGCAGCGTCGTCGCCGTAGCCTACCCCTTGCTCCTCCACCTCCTCGTGCGCGACGTCGTACGTGGCGTGCAGGCCGACGAGCACGTAGTAGAGCAGCATGACTGCGGTGCACACGCCGAAGCGGACGAACGCCAGCGCGCCGAGGGAGCCCATCAGGAAGATGTTCGTGGCGATGGACAGCGAAGGCAGCCACGGCACGAGCGGCACGCCCCACTTCGTGGGCACGCGGGCCACCGGCACCAGCAGCTGGACCCCGAGTGCCGCCGCGGCCCACGCCGGCACCAGCACGGCGTAGCCTACCCACCGCCCCGGCGCCGCTCCCCAGCACGCCGCGATGCCAGCCGACGACCCGACGATCGCCAGCACGAGCGCCGCGAGCAGCCGCCCGTGCGCCCGGCTCGTCACGCCCCTTGCGTGGTACCGGCGGACGAGGAGCGCGGTGGCTATCATGACGAAGATGAAGAGCGTGCTGATGGAGAGGAGGCTGGCAAGCACGTCGAGGCTGGAGAAGAACGCGACGCACGCGCTGGCGCCGGTGATGAGCGCCGTGGCGTGAATGGGCGTGCCGGTCTTCGGGTGCACGAGCGCGAACACCGGCGGGATGATGTGGCTCCGGGCGATGTGCGTCGCGTACCGCGCGTTCCCCAGCGCCCCCACCAGCAGCACCGTCGTCATTCCCTTGAGCGCGCCCACGGCCACCACGTACTGCATCCACCGCATCCCCACCGCGCCAAACGCCACCGAGTACGCCGCACTCCGGTCGATCGCCGTGTACGGCTGCATCATGGTCAAAGTCAGCGCCATCGTGCAGTAGATGGCCGTGATCACCGACATGGACCCGATCAGACCCAGCGGGATGTCCTTGGACGGGTTCTTTGTCTCCTCCGCCATGTTGGCGATGCTGTCGAAGCCGCCGTACGCGAAGTACACGACCGCCGCCGACCGGAACACGCCCGGCACGCCGTACGGCACGAACGGGTTCAGGTTGCTCGGCTTCGCGTGGATGAACCCGGCCACGATGATGAACGCTATCACGAGCAGGTGCACCGTTGATGCCACCCAGTTGAAGCGGGAGCTGCCCTTGGTGCTCAGCATGGCCATGATGGCCGTGGCCAAGATCACCGCCGACGCGATGGGGTCCAGCTCGTTGTACCCGTCGCCGAGCGACGGCACGTGCACGCGGAGCGCGCTCACCGGCCTGTTGACGAGCGACGCGAGGTACGACGTCCAGGCGCGCGCCACCGCGGCCGTGCCGATGACGGTCTCGAGGATGAGGTTGGCGGCCGCGACGAACGCCGCGACGTCGCCCAGCTCGACGCGGAGGTACGCGAAGGATCCGCCGGCCACGGGGATCTCGACGGCGAACTCGGCGTAGATAAGCACGGAGAGCATCGCGGAGAGGCCGGCCACCACGTAGGAGAGCACGACGGCGGGCCCCGCGTGGTCGCGCGCCTCCTGGCCGGTGAGCACGAAGATGCCGGCGCCGAGGTGGCAGCCGAAGCCGAGCCACGTGAGGTCCCACCAGGTGAGGCAGCGGCGCATCTCGTTCTCGCTCCGGCGCCGCATCGCGCCGAGCTCCGCGGCGTCGGTGGAGCGGCCGGCGAGGAGACGGTCCCTGAGCCGCGCGGGCGTCGCGGCCAGCGCCCCCCGGTACGCGCCCCAGCTCGCGAACGACGGCTCCGGGAAGAAGTCGTCCTTGCCCCACCGCCAGTAGCCCCTCGCCGCGGCCGCTGGCTTATCTCGCGGCGCTCCCACGGGCTCCATGGCCTGGAGCTTTGGGTCAAAGCAGAGCAGAGCACAGCTTCACTCTGTTTGTCCGCGCAGGTGCAGGACAAGTTCTTCTGAGCCGTCGTCTCGAGAGGTGAAGTTGTCTTCTTCCTTTGGTCGCCAACTCGCCATCGTTGTGGACTCCCTGTCCGTCCTATCTCTATCGTGCACCAGAAATCACATAGCAAGCACGAATTTTGCTCTGACGATTGGCTAGAAAACAAAGCGATACCAATATACCAGGATGTGGTCGTGTGGACACAGCTGCATACAGTAGAAGCCACAGGTTACAGTTCATCAAACATCGCACTAAGCAGCAGCGGGGCCAGGATTAGCATACGCCTCAGACAGACCCTTGTAGCAACAGTAGCTATAATGCGAAATAGTAGCTACAGTCTCACACTCACATAGCAACATACATTTCCTAATAACATTACTGATAATTTGTCTAAGTTATATAAGTCGCAACGTCAAATGTTTAAGACTGTATGTTTAAATTTAGCCTTGCATACATTTATCTATAAGATTATAGGAGTTAATAATCTGCTCTATTCTTATTTCCTCTCAAGACTAGATAAGTACAGTATAGCTAAATAGATGCAACCGACAAATTAGAACTATATCTCATCTCAGTAGAACAACTATTATAAATTAAGTTACTTAGAAATTGGTGCATCAAAGAGAAGTAGATTAATATGTGTGTACCTTAATAAATGATCTTGCCAGAGAATTCACTTCACGGCGGCCTTGTGCGTGGCGTGCGGAAAGCCAGGGACGGCAAAAAGAGGCCGCCGTTGAGTGGCCGGGTTGAAATTTTAGTACTCCCAGCGTCTGGCAGTGCGCTGCTGGTATGTTGTTGAGGACGGCGGCGTGGTGATAGGCGGACACGGGATGCGTCCTAGACCTAGACTCCCGTATAGCAGCGATACGCACGCAGCACCGGTCGATCTGATCGATTGCGTGGCAAAAGAACCGCAGAGGCAAAGCCACAATGTTACCTGGGCTGGGCTTCTTTAGTACTGTGCGTTGTTGATTACGCATGGGCTAACTGAGTTAATTACTCCCGGCTATTATAGCACAGAAACAGTAGTCTGCTCAAAAAAAAAAGTAGTAGTAAATAAACCCTAAAAAAAGGAGCAGCGGTATCTTTTTTTTTTTTGACAGCAAAACTATTTTATTTCTCATATAATAGATAGGTCATTTACATGAAGGTGAGAAATAAATCAGGGATATAAACGTCCCAAAAGCTAGGGGATCTAAAACTATAGCAATGTTTAGCTAAGCCATCTGCTTCAGCGTTTGCTTCTCTGAAGCAATGTGTGAACTGAACTTTTGCAAAATGCCGTATCAAGTCTTTGCACTCTGCTATTGTGGAGACATCATGCCATTGGTAACCATCATCAAGATTGATCGCATCCACCACGTAACTACAATCTGATTCAATCTGCAGACTATTGCATCCAATTTGGTCTCCAAGGTATAGTCCATTTTTAATGGCAGTAATTTCGGCCAAGTCCACGCTTACTACTGCTGGTAGCACCCAAGTCGCGGCAACGATGAAAGCCCCACAATCATCTCGAGCAATTGCTCCAGTAGCCCCATCTCTATTTTCCAAGTTGACTGATGCGTCCACATTAATCTTGATCATCCCTGTGCTGATTTTTTTTGAAACTATGATGGTTTCTATAGCAAATTCGGAAACTATACGCCCTAATGCATAAAAATCGAAAGTATGACCCCGTTGGCCTCCTGTTGGCCGAAGTGGGCCTTTTCGGCCTACCGTTGGCCAAAGTGGGCTCTTCGGTCTCGCGTCGGCCGAAGACAGGTACAGTTGGGCCGAAGACGGGCTGTCGGTGGGCTGGCGACCGAAGAGGTGGTCTTCGGCCTACCATCGGCCGAAAAGGCTCTTCGGACACCCACCGAACGAAGAGGTCTGGATAAGGGGCTGACGGGTTTCTTCTTCCTCTCGCTTGATGTTCTTCCTCTCTCTCTCGTTGCTCTCTGTTTCCTCGCCACCCCGCGCCGATCTCCTCCCTGCTCCACCCGTTTTCGCATCCAACCCACAGAAACAATAGATCGTAGCAATCCCCGCCGGCCTACGGTCATTTTTTTTTTTGCTATGGGGTAGTTTTTTGTGCGTAAGTGAGGAGGAGCCATGGTGGGGTGGAGGAGGTGCGGCTGTGGAGGCAGTGGTGGTGAGGAGGAGGTGCGCCTGGGGAGGAGGTGGTGGTGAGGAGGAGGTGCGGTGGTGTTGTCCGGTGGTGCAAGTAGTCCGTGAGGTGGCCGGTGCCGCTGAGTTGAAGAGAGGAGCAAGAAGAAGGGGACACACGCGTCGAAGGTATAACCATGTCGTCATATTTTTTTCTCTAAGTTGTACAGCTTAGTTAGTGTAGATAAATCATTTTGCGTACTTGAAGTGTTAATTTGTCTGTGGTGGCATTTTAGCGGTTAGTTAGTGTAGCGGGTAATAATTTTGTTCGTTGTGATTAATGAGAAGATGAAAATGTCTGACAGGTGAAAATGTCTGAATCAGTAAATTTGACTATTTACTACGGCCCTGGTAATGTTCGATACAATGAGTTGGGGGTTGATCTTAGCTAGTATAAAAATGGCGTCATGACACTTTCAGACCCGGACAGACTGGACATTAGATAGTTGAAGTACTGGTTGACTACTAGTTTTGGGCTGGATCCTGAAGTACGTTCCGTCAGTATTCATGCATTGTGGACCAAATCCTGTAAAAATGTCAAGTGGGAGTTGATGCCGATAGATAGGAGCCAGCATTGGTTGACGATGTTAAGTCGTTGCCGAGACCGAAGAATCCACCCATATGCCCTAGTGCAACCTGTGGCGAAGGAGGAGAATACCGTATAAGTCGACAGGGGGTATGAACCCGGCCAGGGCAGTGAAGTGGCTAACGAGATTTGTATATCCGGGTCACAGCCACTGGATGTGGATGGTAGCCAACCCGAGAAAGAGTCAAACTACATGCCACACAATGTGTGTGGTCATGATACTGGGCAGAGTAATCAGTCGATAATATTAGCTGGTTCTGGTTTTGCTGATGGGGATGAGGAAGAGGAGGAAATGCAGAGGGTGATGGAGGAAGAGGACGAGGATGGATTGGCGGAGGATCTGGATTCTGAAAATTCCGAGGATGAAGTGGAGGTACCGATTCCTTCTGCATGGGATCAGGACATATCCACCGGCCTTACGGTTAATGATGGCCATGAGGTTCCATGGCAGTATAATCTGAACCAAGTCCAGATAGGGGCTATGTTTGATACAAAGAAAAAAATGAAGTATGCGGTGATCAAGTGGGCTATGTCTACGCAGAGGGTTTTCCGGACACACATTTCAAGTCCAACAAACTATACCGTGAAATGTGTTGAAACAGGTTGTCCTGGGAAGGTGCACGGGCACGTGCCAAAGTATAACATCCACTGGGTTGTGACCGATGTCGTCCCACATAATTGTGTGAGGAAAAACCTTCTGGTGAATCATCCAAACCTGACTTCAACTCTCATTGCGCAACTCATGTATACTGAGATAGTGCAGAAGAAAGATATGGAAGCAAAACACATCCAGACAGCAGTGAAGGTCAGATGGAATTATGACATTCCTTATGGGAAGGCTTGGAGGGCTAAGCAGAAGGCTATGGAGGAAAGGTTTGGGACGTTCATCGACAGGGCCGTACCTGAGAATTTCGGGGCCCTGTGCGAAATCAAAGTTCAGGCCCCGCTCTTTAAGAAAAATGGTTGCCTCTCTCAAAAAAAGTTAGGGAAAGAAGTTTTTAAAATTTACCATGTGCGCAACACAATTTTTCCAAGAACTATGTGTTGTCAAAAAAATAACTTTGTGTTGCAAAAATGCAAAATTGTGGATTAATATCTACTAATATGTATTTTAGTTGGAACGAGAAATCTTCCTGGAACTTCTTTCCTCAAAATCTTCAAGTTTATATCCATTATAAAATTTCAAGCACAATTTTGAAGTGCTATCTTTAAAAAAGTAATTCCCCTCTGTTCCATTTTTCGTTAAAATGAAAACACAAGAAAAAAGACTGCCATCCTTTGGTAGTTGAAGTGCTATTGTAACAAATACAAAAAAAAGAAAACCACATCAGCATGTTTATTTTTTGTTACTAGACATATGTACTAGATCAGAGATTATTTGATTTGTTTACTTTCTAAAGGATGTGATATGTCCCGATTTAATTTTTGCAAATGCTATGGTGATGTTTACTCTTCGTTCATAAACAATGCAAGTACATAATACTTTTATATTAAAAATACTAGCAACTGATTTAGATCTTTTCCTTCAATTTATCTACGAAATATCTTATATTTCAGCAGCAACGGAAGTCGCTAGTCTTTAATAGATATGGTATTATTTCGGCTACATCCAAGTGCTCCCATCAATGCTGCAATTGGGAAGACCAAAGGGCAAGAGTGAAAAAGGCTGCGTTCACATGAAGTAATCAAATGAGAGAAGAATAAAGGACCTGGCCCAATTCTCAAGGAGTAAATGCTCCCCGTAGCTAGTGCTCTGTGTTTCCAAAACCTTCAAGTTTATATCCATTAGTACTTTTTTCTAATAATGGATCATTGTAGTAAAAACTAATTTGGGGGCCCCATTTTCACGGGGGCCCTGTGCAGTTGCACATCCTGCACATGTGCCCCATACGGGCCTGTTCATCGACTCATATGATAATGTTGGGATGGATGGAGACCAGAGACACATACGTTTCACTTTCCCTGGGGAGAGATGGCTCCTACTCTACAGGATGTGTCTTTCTTGTTGGGAATACCTTTGGCCAGTGCTGCCATAGGTCCTTTAGAGCCAGAACCTGGCTGGCTAGCACTGATGCATGCACGTTTTCTAGCTGCGTTGCCAACTGCTCTGGCCTTAGACGACGATCCTCACGGGCCTCGTTTTAGGTGGTTGAGCCAGTTTCAGGTAACCTTCTCAGTGAGCTGAACATATTTTGTTTTCCTAGTTACCCTTACTAGATAGTTTACACAATCGTATGATTTCTATACAGATTGTCTCGTTAGGATACCCCGGAGTTGAGTTGTCAGAGGCACAGATTGATCGATCCCTAGAGGCATATATTCTTTGGTTGTTCGGCAAGATGATGTTCACGGAGAACCACGTGACTACTGTGGATGCGCGACTCATCGGTATTGCACGAGAGATAGCTGACGCACGTTGCCCTGGGGACATTGTGCAGAGGAGTTTTGGTTCTGCTGTGTTAGCAGCTATGTACAGAGGCCTGTGCAAAGCTTGCTCGTTGAAGTCCAGAAAATCAGCTCTGGTTGGATGTCCACTACTGTTGCAGCTCTGGTCATACGAGAGATTCCCTATTGGACGACCCTATGTATATGTTGATAGACCTTTTGGGATGGAGGACATAGCAGGGGCTTACGTGCCTGCTATTGGCGATTTGCTTACTGTGGGATCTGTTTGGGCACGGAGAGAGGTACTTATATATTACGTAACAATTTATTCGATTAATTATTTCCATGCAAAAGTATTACTAATGTTTATTTGTTGTCATGTACAAAGACAGTTTGCGCATACCCAGGTTAGGGGCTGCTACCCGTCCTTCACGGCGCAGTTTGATAGTTTGCAAGAGGATCAAGTTATCTGGGAGCCATACTCGCATCAGGCTATATCATCCAGGTATCCAGTTGGGATATCTGGAATGTGCACTAGAGATCAGCACTATTGGATGACCAAGGCCAGAGTGGTGTTCGACGTGACGGTTGAGGAGATGGCTCTTCATAGGGTGATGAGACAGTTCGGTCTATGTCAAGAGCCTGAAATTCCAGTTATTCCACACATACCAGCACACATGCACAAGTAAGTAATTGTAATTTAGTTCTCAACACTACATTCCGAACATAGCTAACCATGTAACATGCATGTCAATCTCAGGGAAAGCCGCGTAGGAGGAAACAAATCCATGGCTGTTTGGCTTCAGAGCATTGGCCCTTATGTTCAGGAATGGGCTAACGCGCCGACAAATATCTGGGATGAGGTTGGGCCCTTTGACTGGGACAAGTTCGGGTTGTATCTGCGACATTACCGGCATAGCACGAGGATCTACTTGGTTCCATCAGCTGCTCCTGATCAGATGGACGCCCCTCTCACCAGCGATATGTTCCCAACTGCCTCTGTTGTGGGAACCAGACACCACGCGGTACGTGCCATGGTTCTCATATGTGTAGTTTTATCATAACCCGAACATATACAATTGGTTAACTCTTCATGTATAGAGTGACTTGACAGTCGAGGCGCGAGAGGAGGTTTTAGCTTTAATGCGGCGGGTTGAGAGGGGGGATACTATCCCACAGCCAGAGCACCTCTCATGGTCGAGGCATTTTGATGAGAAGCTACGAGGGATTTACGCAGCTGTTACATGTAGATGATCTTCGGATGTTGCAGTTCCTCGTCCAGCACATCGTCCCCCACGTCCCTCTGTGCAGTGTTCAGAACCACGACACTCTGTACAACGTTTAGAGCCACGCCACTCCGTGCAGCGTTCACAGCCACCTCCTTCACATCCAGGGAGCTCGTCCTGGCATCAGCCACCTCCTTCACAACCAGGAAGCTCATCCTGGCATCATCAAATGGAACTAGGTAACACTACTTTGTACATTCTTTTAAACATTGTAGTTTCGCAAATCAATTTTACATGTTTTACTATACTGCAGGCGGCAACCAGTCGCAACAGTTCATGCATTCAGTGCAGTCACCGATACTTAGTGGTGCTGGATGTGGATTAGAGGGCTACGGCGATAACGATGACGAAGCTGCAAACACTTATGACTTCTCTCAGATAGTGTTTCACACTCCACCACCAGCACCGACGCAGGAGACACAGACCGTGTCAGACGATGTTATCTACGGTCGTGGTTACCGTGAGCCTCGCCCACCGCCTTAGCGCTTATCGCCTTCCGGTCCTCGCCCAAGGAAGACCCAGATTCGTCGTCGTCCCCAGCAGTGATATGGTTATCTATGTATTAGTCATTATCTATGTTAGTTTCATATTTTCTCATGTGTGAGTCATTATCTATGTATGAGACATGCTTCATGTATGTGTTACTATCGCACTTGCTTCTATCTGATCAGGAGACATATATCTACCTATGTATGCGAGAGACATATTGCTATTAATTCGCATTGTTATTCCAGTTACATTTCCAAAGAGACTGCAACAGATAATTAAGATACAAGTACATCTGAATTTAACGGTAGGGCTGAACTTAAAAAATACAGCTTACAAACTACATGAAGGCATCATCGTCATCCTCCGTCGATGCAGCACTCTTGCCCTTCGACGATGCGGTACTCTTGCCCTTCGATGATGCGGTACTCTTGCCCTTGGTGCTCGGCATGAAAATATCGTCTTCGTCCTCGCTGTCTTGGGTCCATAAATAAGTATGTTCTGCTGCAGCCTTTAGGAATGCTTCACCCTTATGTTTTTGCTTCTTCCACCTTCCATGCAACCTGAGAAGTTCTTTTCGTATCTCCTCAAAGGTCCTTGCAGGCCACCCACACCTACTTAATGCGTGAGCCAACTCATTCAGTAAGGTGTCACTACTGAGGAGTTCGTCCCATGGAACTATCCTATTGTCTATCTTGAAATCGGTGGCTAACCTCAGAAGACATTTGGACATACTAGGGTGAAAACAACTACGATCGAAAGGATAACCGGACATCTTGATGAGACTACACTGGCCTGCTTACCCTCCTTAGTGTGGAGGGGGTTTTATAAGTTGAGAAGAGAAGATGGCGAGAAAGAAGATGGCGGGAGAGAATGGTGGGAAAGAAAATGGCGGGAGAAAATGGAGGGAGAGAATGGCGGGAGAGAATGGCGGGAGAAAATGGCGGCAAAGAATGGCGGGAGAGAATGGCGGGAAATAAAATGGCGGGAGAGAATGGCGGGAAAGAAAATGGTGGGAGAAAACGGAGGGAAAGAACGGCGGGAAAGAAAATGGAGGGAAAAAGATTGCGGGAAAGTACATTTTTTCATGTATAAAACGGCAATGGTTGTACAGCATTTATAAGCCACTTTTAAATATAAAAAAACACTTCGGCCTACTATAAACCGAAGAGCATGCATCTTTGGCCATGTGTTTACGCGAAGATGGGAGTCTTCGGCCAACGCCTGACCAAAGACCACTCTTCGGCCAACAGTAAGCCGAAGTTACTATCTTCGGCCCAGCTGGCCCCTCTTCGGCCAACGGTAGGCTGAAGAGCCCTCTTCGGCCAACGGTAGGCCGAAAAGTCCCTCTTCGGCCAACAGGAGGCCGACGGGGTCATACTTTTGATTTTTATGCATTAGGGCGTATAGTTTCCGAATTTGCTATAAAAATCATCATAGTTTCAAAAAAAAATGCCCTGTGCTAGGCTTTTTCCACATAAAATCATCGCTCCGGTTCTTATATTTTGGGCTATGCGCTCTCACATAGCTGGTCGCGGGGACTCTTATGGAGATTGTTGTTCTTATGGAGACCGGTATAGTGAGCATGAGAATGACTCAAGAGGATACCGATATATCTCACCTCGGGTTTTGTAAAGTATCGCGAAACAAAGAGAATAACACATGATAACCAATGGTTCACTCGAATGTCATTCGTGTATCCATAGGGATCAATTTGGATGTCCCCGGTTCCGCTATTGGTCATTGAACGAAATGAGTTTTGTTCATGTCTATGTTTTACCAAACCTACAAGGTCACACGTTTATGGGAATCACGATCTGTTGAGTGTTAGTGGAGTGAGAGTTATGAGAAAATATTCTCGGGATAGTTTCGGGAACATAAGAAATAGTTTCGAGAGAAACCGGAAGCGTTTCGGGGTTATCAAAAGTGTTTTGGAGAATACCGGGTAATACCATACAATGATATATATAGGCGGTAATTGTTTCTGGGGACTTAGTATAAATAATAGAGGGCTCTAATAATGATTGAGAGGCTCCTATAATTTATTTAGGGTCAATGGGCTAAGGAAATATCAATTGGCCTATTAGTGGAGAGCTAATGGGCCTTGAAGGCCTATGTAGGGATGACACCCCTTGTTTAGCTTATTGGAGAAGCTAAGGGGGCGCAGGGGAGTTGGATGACTCCTCCTCCTTGGTCACGACCCATGGGAGGGTTTTCCCTCCTCCAAGTCGTCCTAGTCCCTCCATCCACCTATATATATGTGAGGGGGCGCCCCCTTTGAGATACACATGTTCTCCCTTAATCTCGGGTGCCCTGTGACGCCCCGAGACCAATGCTCCAGATTCCTTCCATTTATTTTCCGTTGTTGCCATGTGATTCGTTTTCCTGTTGCACTTTGCCATGTCATCATGTGCATTTCATCCGCATATTTTCAAAACTTGCGTCCGTTCATAGTTGTCATTCTCCCCGTCCCTTCCGTTGTCTGTTCTGAGTACAACCACACTCGCACGCGCCCGCGGCATCTCCGAAATATTATTTTATAAGTGGGATAAAAATGTTCTCGGAATGGGTTGAAAGTTGACGTGTGGTCTTATTATATTATAGGTAGACCGCCTGCCAAATTTCGTTCCATTCGAAGGTCGTTTGATGCCCCAACGGATAACCTATAGCGGCACTATAGCCTGTCAAACGTCGGACATTTTCGGTGTTCCGAAAACCGTGCCGGGCTGCCATCTTCCCTCTCTCCTCAGCCCAACCCCCTCTACACAGCCCATCCAACCCACCTAGCTAACCCTCTTAGTTTTGGACCGTCGGATCGCGATCGGAGGGCTCTAAAACACCCAAAAACCTTCCAACCTTAACCCCCTGCCTATTTAAGCCACCCTACCCCTTCCCCATTTGGAAACCAAGCCCTCCTCCTCGCTTTCCGCCGCCACCCGCAGCCCACCGCCGCCACTTGGTGCTCAGCCAGCGGCTGAGCCGCCACCTGCGCCGCCGGGCGTGGCCACTCAAGTGCAGCCACGTCGCCCCGCAGCCTCCTCCCACCGCGTGGGCCCGCGGAGCCCAGATCCGGCCCACCAAGCCCATCACCGCCGCACCCGAGTGTCGCCCCTCGGTGCCCCTCGTCCAGATCGGGAGAGGAGCCCCTTCCCGTGCGTCTCCTCCTCCCGCCTCTCCGACCCAACCGCCGGTCGTCCCCGCCTCGCCGGAGAGCCACTAGCAGGGCCTCGCCTCGCCGCCGGCGCCCCTCTGCCTTCTCTTTTCTTCTTCCTCCTTTCCCTCTCTCTCTCCCTCATGGTCTCTCCCTCTCCGTGATTTGCCTCTGCAGGAGCCGCCATGGAAGCCACTCGAAGCAGCACGGCCGCCGCCTCGCTGGATCCATCAGCTGCTGCCGGGAATGGGGCCTCCGGCGACCTCGCCCCCGGATCCGCCGCCGCGCTGGAGGTCCCCGTCGTCCCCGCCGCCAAGTCCCCTGTCCGGCTCCTGCCTTCGAGCGCAGGCAGACGAGCGCCGCCCCTCGTTGACCCGATTCACGGCCAGCGTGGACGAGCGCCACGTCGCCCGCACGTGGACGCTGCTCGCCAGCCCCTCCCAAGAACCGACCGGCTCCTTCCGGTTTGACTGGTTCAGAACGGTCCAGCCGCGACCCGCCGGCTCACGCAGACCACCGCCTCTGCTTCACTCAACCGACCCACGGGCCCTCTGGTGAGCGCTCCAGCGCTATCCCTCGCCGCGTGCGCATTTCTGTTATGCTTCGCCCAGTATCTGAAAATTCCACCAAGTCCTCAGATTTCAAACTCCATATATGCATGTTGTGGCCTCTGTAACTTTGTACCTGTACATCCTATGACAATGATACTTATATGTGAAATGATCAACTCAATGTGCTCTACATTATGGTTGCATTTTAATTCATGTTAGGACTCATCTTCATGTCATAATCTCTGTTGCAAAAATGCATTCTGATGTTAACTGAAGTAAACTGTTAAGATTTGTCACTTTGTCATTTTTGTGTGATTTAATGCAAATGTCATATGAGCATCTTGTCAACATGTCTTTGGAGCATTTTCATGTCTTCTTGCTGTTAGTATTTATTTCATGCCATGATATGCCATGATGTGACTGCCATGAGCTTGTAAACATGCCTAGTCAATGTTGCTGTTTTAAGTAAAAGATGTCTGTGATAAAACTTGTCAATTTTGCTTGATGGTTGCCACTAATCTAGAGCTCATATGTATTTGATTCCTTCATGTGATTTGGCCTATGTGATGTGTACTTTCATGCCATGCATTTGGTTGCTATGTAAAGTTCCTGTAGCATGTCTCTTTGTTGCTCTCAAGTTGCTATCATGATAAAACTGTCAACCTGTTAACAGATTGTTCCATTTTGTAAAAATCATAGCAATTAATATGTGCATCCTATGACTTTGTGCCAATGGAGTAATTTGAAGATTGCCATGTCTACAGCATGCTCATATCAATTTCATAAATATTAAAATTGCTTTGCTTGCTGTTATGTGCGTCCCAAGTCAGCATCATGATATAACTGTTGCAATCCCAGACTTTCTAGAATCAGCATGTTTCATAGTTGCATATTGTATTGATGATTGCCATGAATCTGTTGCTCCTATGATTATGCCCATGTTGAATGATTTGAGCTCCATGCTATGTACTACCATGATGTGCCATTTGATGCCATGTTCTAGCACTATAGCATGTTGTTTTGATGCTTGCAAAGTGCTATGTTGCTGTTTTGGGAAGATTGTTAGTATAACTTGTGTTGATTGTAATTGTTGAACCGTTGCTCCGTTTTGATCATGTCCTACATGAAACTTGCTTAGAATTGTGTGTAGTTTCATATTGTCATGTTGCATCCTTGATTTGAGTGTTTGTGGTTGATGTTTGCATGCATTTTATATTATTGCCATGTTAAACTTGTTTAGCTCATATCTTCTAGCCCGTAGCTCCGAATTAAATGTTCTACATATGTAACTTGATTAGAAAAACGTGTAGATCATCATGGTGTATGTTAACTTGCTGTTTAACCACTTTAACATTGTGTTTAATTCAGATCAGTACCAATTTCGAAATTTGCATGTGGGGACCTTCCGGAATTGTTATTTGTGTTTCTGGCCTCATTAAAACTTGCCTAGTTGTATGGATTGCTTATGCTTCATCTCTTGCCATGTTTAACAACATTTAATCTTGTCATGCATCATATTTGGTTGTGCATCATGCCATGTTTATGCTTGTATGTTTACCATGTTGGTTGCTTCTTTCCGGTTGTGCTTCTTCTCGATAGTTCCGGCTTCGTTGCGATTGTGAGGATTCGTTCGACTACGTTGGTTTGTCTTCTTCATGGACTCGTTCTTCTTCCGAGCGGGATTTCAGGCAAGATGATCATGACCTTGGACATCTCTACTATTTTTGCTTGCTAGTTGTCTCGTTGCTATCGCTATGTCACGCTTCCTACCACATATATGTCAGCCTCTCATATGCCATGATATAGCCTCTAACCACCCTACCCAGCAAACCGTTGTTTGGCTATGTTACTGCTTTGCTCAGCCCCTTTCTTATAGCGTTGCTAGTTGCAGATGCAGTTGCAGGTTGTTCCATGTTGGGGCATGGATATCATGGGATATCACAATATCTCTTATTTAATTAATGCATCTATATACTTGGTTGTGTGTGGAAGGCTCGGCCTTTTGCCTGGTGTTTTGTTCCACTCATGCCACCCTAGTTTCCGTAATACCGGTGCTATGTTCCTTGTTTTGCGTTCCTTACATGGTCGGGGTTTATGGGCCCACCTTGACAGTTCGCTTTGAATAAAACTCTTCCAGGAAGGCCCAACTTTGGTTTTACCATTTGCCAACATAATAATACTGAATTATATAATTAATTTGCATAGGGGGTCGCGTCCCCGGGGATTCTTTTAATTCAACATAATACAGGTGGGCCAGTGCTGATGGTGCTGGTCCAAAATAGGGCGATGTCCGGCACCCCCTGGGAAACCGGGGTCTCAGGTAACCCGACGTCTGGCTCATCCGGTGTGCCCTGAGAACGAGATACGTGCGGCTCCTATCAGGATTGTTGGCACCCCGGGAGGTCTTGCTGGTTTTGTTTTACCATTGTCGAAATGTCTTGTGCACCGGAATTCTGAGGATACTTCGGGCTATCTCGAGGTTGATCGGGCTATCTTGAGGTTGAGGTCTTTCCAATGTTGATCGTGAGAGTTTGTGATGGACTAAGTTGGGACACCCCTGTAGGGTTAAATATTTTCGAGAGCCGTGCCCGTAGTTATGTGGCGACTTGGAAATTTATAACCTCCGGTTGTAGAGAACTTGACACTAATTCTAATTATAATACACCAACCGCATGCGTAACCGTGATCGTCTCTTTTCGAGGGAATTCGGGAAGAGAACACGGTGGGGTTATGTTTGACTCGTCAGTAGGTGTTCAGGATCACTTCTTGATCATTATTAGTTTGCGACCGTTATCCGTAGTTTACTCTTCTTATTCTTGTACTCGTAAGTTAGCCACCATACAATGCTTAGTGCTTGCTGCAACCTCACCACCTTACCCTTCCATACCCATTTAAGCTTTGATAGTCTTGTTACCCATGGTTATGGGATTGTTGAGTCCTCGTGGCTCACAGATTACTACAATAACAGATGCAGGTATAGGTAATGCGATGATTTGACGTGAGAGCGATGCGCGTTTGCTTTTGGAGTTCTTCTTCTTCGTCGATCTTGGGATAGGTTCCGGGTCGGCAGCCTGGGCTAGCAGGGTGGATGTCGTTCGTGTTTTTCGTTTGTTTTCATCCGTAGTCGGATTCTGCTCTTCTGTATGGTGTTTGCTATGTATTGATGTATTCATGAGATGATTGTATGTATTTTTCTGTATCCCCATCTATTATGTATATGGTACGATGTAATGATATCCACCTTGCAAGCGTCTTCAATATGCGCTTCTATCCCTGGTGGGACCTCCGAGTTCCTCGAGGATAGGATCACATATTGGGCGTGACAAGTTGGTATCAGAGCCTCTACCGACCGCAGGAGCCCCCTTGATTGATCGAACCGTTGGCGAGTCTAGAAGAAAAACTATTTTGAGTCTAGTTATATATCGGAGAGTAGGACTTATTTTTACTCCTCATCCCCATCGTTGCTCTGGTAAGGAATTGTGACGTAGGTGTTTTAATTCTACTACTCTTCTCACTCAATTTTTTTTTAGGATCACGCGGGTATTTTGGAATCGTTATGATATCGGTGTGACAGAATTCTGTTCTTGGTGCCTCCTGACCGTATGGATTGGACCCGGGGAGTTGAGCTCCAAGGGGTTCTTGTCACATTCGCTATCGTTTCAGTTCCTGAATACCAGAGGACGCCGACATCGAAACGCTTCTATACTTTTTGTGGTGGCAAATAGTGTCGTGACTTTTCCCCAGTACTGGAGGAGATAGCTCGGATGATCCACCGTGACTAGTATCGCTGTGTTTTCGAAGGTCTGAGGTAGACGAGTTTGCGAAGTTTCTCGGTTGTGTGTTAAGGGTTGCGGATGCAGTTGCAGCTGATTAGGTTGTTGTTTGATATGAGTAGGTTCTTGGACCCGCAACCTGATCGCATAACCAGGAAGTTTCGGGAGTTCTTAGGTGGGAATTCAAGTAGTTACCTAGGATTATCCTTCTGACAAATGCATGAGGGGTTATGTATTTGTTTCCGGCTTATTCTGCAAGCCAAATCCTTTGTTTTTGTTGTGGTATTCGAGTTGCTATGAAGTCAAGTGTTGATTCCAGACCTTTCCTAAATGGTGTTCTCATATTCCTACGGAGTGTCTTTCCTTTTCACAATTGAATTTTGTGCAAACGCCGGTTGGAAAAGAATTGCACGTTTTTTCCGAAAAGGCGTGCTTCTCTTCAAGTTAATCCGATCCTTTCAACATTTGCAAGATCAAGTCTCAGCTTTCTCAAACGGCGTTTGTTTCGCACGTCCAAAGTTGTCTTTATTTTTCCCACCCTCTCACCCTTTTCTTTGCAGAGTCAAAGATCTCAAATCAAGTATCCATTATATTCATGAGAAGTCTCTCCATTCTTTTCCTCAATGTTCTTAGCCGGTGATTCCTCACGAAGATGCTCAGGAGCTACAAGTTCATCATTCTTCGTTCTCGTTTTCTTCTCCGGTGGTCTAAATTCAAGCTCTCGGTGTTCATCATATCCTTTTCTTCGATTCTAATGTTTTCCTGCGTTGGAAGTACTTATCCAATCTTCTCTTGCGTATTCACCGCTCTCTATTCTTCCCGGAGTGCCGGAATTATCTCAGAAGATTCGTGTTTCCATTCAAGATCCATTCAAGCTATTTCGAGGTTGTTTCCTCATACAAGCCATTTAAATCAACCGGCGCAATATCTCTTCCAAGCAATCGTCTCAACGGTGTTTCTTTTGAGTGGGCCCTTAACCCACAGGTCTTTTCCCAGGATCTTACCTGACTCTTCTAATTTTTCTGAAGTTATTCTCAAATTATTTCAAAGTGTGATGTAAGAATGAATTTTCATCAGTCAATCGTCTTCTTCGAGATTTCCTTCAAAACATTTCATTTTGGTCCCAATCTTCATTTTCTCATTGTTCCGGAGTGTCTCGTCAATTTTGGTGGTGTTCCTCCTCGTCATTTCTCAGCATTTGAAGACAGAAGAAGATTCTCTCTTAAATATTGCCCCGTTCTCTTCAAGATTCGTGATTCAAGCTTGATGTTATCATGTTAAATCATTTCTGGTCATGAGAAATTCTTTTCATACCCATCCGGAGCATTTCATGAGTTCTTCCATTTTCGATCCTCCAAAGGCCATTATTTCAGAACAATTCTTCATTCTCAACGTTTATCTCTCGTTCTCAAATTCTTCCGGTGCATCGTTCAAGTATTCTTAGTCGGCTTGTGATCTCTTCGTTCTCTTGTACCTAAATTCCCTCGAGTATCTTCATTCGTTTATCTAATTCTTCCCTGCGATTCGTTCTCTTTTCTTCGCTCGTTTTCAAATTCTTACAGTGGTTCGTTCAAGATTCCTCTTCTTTGGTTACCGTATCAATCGATTCATTCTTTCCAAAAATTCTACCGGTTGTTCATTGAAGACCTTCCCAAGTTTGCGCTATATCTCTCTTCAATCTTTTCAAGAAAAATAAGTGGCATGCCAATCCATTGCTTGTCAGCAATTTAAGTTGATGAAGGGAAAGCACGACATAATTCTTATTCTTATTCCATCAAGGTGATTTAATTCCTTCTTCCGGAGTTTGTTCATGATGAATAAATTCTCGATTCAAAGTTGCCCGTCTTTATTTTCCGGAGTTCAAAGTTTTTCTCATTATCTCGTCATGAAGCTCCATCCAAATCATTGCAAGGCTTCATCTTGTTATCCATCCGGAGTTCTTCGAGAGTTTCTTCATGGTAGTTCATCAAGGATTTAATTCATTCTCGAAGTGTTTCGGCAAGATTCTTGTTGGAGCTCAAGTATTCTTCGTCTTGCATTTCAAAGTGCAAATCCTTTCTACCTTGTCTTTTGAGGTGGTGTTATGTCTTTCTTGACAATGTCCATTCGTGTTTCATTATCCACGAGTTGTCAGGAACGAGATATTTAAAACCAATCTTTTTTCTCTTCGTTCAGGAATGAGTTATCTTGGGTTATTTTTCACCTAAAGCCTTCCCTAAGGAATGTTGCTATTGTGGTGCTTATCAACGATCCAAGCTTCTCCTTCTCTTCTTGGTGAAAGAGGTTTTCATCTCTTCGAGATCTCAAGCAATCAGTTGTTTCCGTTAGTGGCCGGTTGTCACCTCATAATTTTGAGATGTTTTCCATAAGCCCACAACAAGCTTATTCTTTTCGTTGTTGATTTTCCAACAACTCCGTTCATTCTTTCGTTGTAAGGATGCTTTTCAAACTCAATTGTGGGAGAAGTTGTCATTTTCTTCTCCGTTCTTTTCTTTCCAACGATCTAGCTTCTATTCTTTTGTTCCGAAGGCATTGTGGTGTTTCTCTCTTCGACCCATTATCTCGTTTCGCCAAGATCATGTTATTTCCTTTCTTATCCATTTTACCGGATTGTTGTGTCCTGTTTTCAAGTCTTCCTTATTGTCAACCTCTGCTCTTCTTTTCTACCGGGATGCTATCCGACTTCTTTCGTTCTTATTCCTTTTCTATCGTGTTCTACCGGAGTGCTCTCAACTTCGTTCATCTCCGTTGCACCCCTTCTTTCGAGTTGTTCAACCTCTCAAGGTTCTTTCGTTTCACTCGTTTGTCTAACAGCAACTTTCTTTTACCTCTTCCCCTTCCGTTTCCTTCCTAAGATCTAGGGTCGAGATCTTCTGTTAGTGGGGGAGAGTTGTGACGCCCCGAGACCGATGCTCCAGATTCCTTCCATTTATTTTCCGTTATTGTCGTGTGATTCGTTTGCCTGTTGCACTTTGCCATGTCATCATGTGCATTTCATCCGCATATTTTCAAAACTTGCGTCCGTTCGTAGTTGTCATTCTCCCCGTCCCTTCCGTTGTCTGTTCTGAGTCCAACCACACTCGCACGCGCCCGCGGCATCTCCGATATATTATTTTATAAGTGGGATAAAAATGTTCTCGGAATGGGTTGAAAGTTGACGTGCGGTCTTATTATATTATAGGTAGACCGCCCGCCAAATTTCGTTCCATTCGGAGGTCGTTTGATGCCCCAACGGATAACCTATAGCGGCACTATAGCCTGTCAAACGTCGGACATTTTCGGTGTTCCGAAAACCGTGTCGGGCTGCCATCTTCCCTCTCTCCTCAGCCCAACCCCCTCTACACAGCCCATCCAACCCACCTAGCTAACCCCCTCCGTTTTGGACCGTCGGATCGCGATCGGAGGGCTCCAAAACACCCCAAGACCTTCCAACCCTAACCCCCTGCCTATTTAAGCCACCCTACCCCTTCCCCATTTGGAAACCTAGCCCTCCTCCTCGCTTTCCGGCGCCACCCGCAGCCCACCGCCGCCACTTGGTGCTCAACCGGGGGCTGAGCCACCACCTGCGCCGCCGGGCGTGGCCACTCCCGTGCAGCCACGTCGCCCCGCAGCCTCCTCCCACCGCGCGGGCCCGCAGAGCCCAGATCCGGCCCGCCGAGCCCATCGCCGCCGCACCCGAGCGTCGCCCCTCGGTGCCCCTCGTCCAGATCGGGAGAGGAGCCCCTTCCCGTGCGTCTCCTCCTCCCGCCTCTCCGACCCAACCGCTGGTCGTCCCCGCCTCGCCGGAGAGCCACTAGCAGGGCCTCGCCTCGCCGCCGGCGCCCCTCTGCCTTCTCTTTTCTTCTTCCTCCTTTCCCTCTCTCTCTCCCTCATGGTCTCTCCCTCTCCGGGATTTGCCTCTGCAGGAGCCACCATGGAAGCCACTCGAAGCAGCATGGCCGCCGCCTCGCCGGATCCGTCAGCTGCTGCCGGGAATGGGGCCGTCCCTGCCAAGATCCGGCGACCTCGCCCCCGGATCCGCCGCCGCGCTGGAGGTCCCCGTCGTCCCCGCCGCCAAGTCCCCTGTCTGGCTCCTGCCTTCGAGCGCAAGCAGACGAGCGCCGCCCCTCGTTGACCCGATTCACGGCCAGCGTGGACGAGCGCCACGTCGCCCGCACGTGGACCCTGCTCGCCAGCCCCTCCCAAGAACCGGCCGGCTCCTTCCTGTTCGACCGGTTCAGAACGGTCCAGCCGCGACCCGCCGGCTCACGTAGACCACCGCCTCTGCTTCACTCAACCGGCCCACGGGCCCTCTGGTGAGCTCTCCAGCGCTATCCCTCGCCGCGTGCGCATTTCTGTTATGCTTCGCTCAGTATCTGAAAATTCCACTAAGTCCTCAGATTTCAAACTCCATATATGCATGTTGTGGGCTCTGTAACTTTGTACCTGTACATCCTATGACAATGATACTTATATGTGAAATGATCTACTCAATGTGCTCTACATTATGGTTGCATTTGCATTCATGTTAGGACTCATCTTCATGTCATAATCTCTGTTGCAAAAATGCATTCTGATGTTAACTGCAGTAAACCGTTAAGATTTGTCACTTTGTCATTTTTGTGTGATTTAATGCAAATGTCATATGAGCATCTTGTCAACATGTCTTTGAAGCATTTTCATGTCTTCTTGCTGTTAGTATTTATTTCATGCCATGATATGCCATGATGTGACTGCCATGAGCTTGTAAACATGCCTAGTCAATGTTGCTGTTTTAAGTAAAAGCTATCTGTGATAAAACTTGTTAACTTTGCTTGATGGTTGCCACTAATCTAGAATCTAGAGCTCATATGTTTGATTCCTTCATGTGATTTGGACTATGTGATGCGTACTTTGATGCCATGCCTTTGGTTGCCATGTAAAGTTCCTGTAGCATGTCTCTTTGTTACTCTCAAGTTGCTATCATGATAAAACTGTCAACCTGTTAAGAGTTTGTTCCATTTTGTAAAAAATCATAGCAATTAATCTGAGCATCCTATGACTTTGTGCCAATGGAGTAATTTGAAGATTGCCATGTCTACAGCATGCTCATATCAATTTCATAAATATTAAAATTGCTTTTCTTGCTGTTATGTGCATCCCAAGTCAGCATCATGATATAACTGTTGCAATCCCAGACTTTCTAGAATCAGCATGTTTCATAGTTGCATATTGTATTGATGATTGTCATGAATCTGCTGCTCCTATGATTATGCCCATGTTGAATGATTTGAGCTACATGCTATGTACTACCATGATGTGCCATTTGATGCCATGTTATAGCACTGTAGCATGTTGTTTTGATGCTTGCAAAGTGCTATGTTGCTGTTTTGGGCAGATTGTTAGTATAACTTGTGTTGATTGTAATTGTTGAACCGTTGCTCCGTTTTGATCATATCCTACATGAAACTTGCTTAGAATTGTGTGTAGTTTCGTATTGTCATGTTGCATCCTTGATTTGAGTGTTTGTGGTTGATGTTTGCATGCATTTTGCATTATTGCCATGTTAAACTTGTTTAGCTCATATCTTCTAGCCCGTAGCCCCGAATTAAATGTTCTACATATGTAACTTGATTAGAAAAATGTGTAGATCATCATGGTGCATGTTAACTTGCTGTTTAACCATTTTAACATTGTGTTTAATTCAGATCAGTACCAAATTCGAAATTTGCATGTGGGGACCTTCTGGAATTGTTATTTGTGTTTCCGGCCTCATTAAAACTTGCCTAGTTGTATGGATTGCTTATGCTTCATTTCTTGCCATGTTTAACAACATTTAATCTTGTCATGCATCATATTTGGTTGTGCATCATGCCATGTTTATGCTTGTATGTTTACCATGTTGTTTGCTTCTTTCCGGTTGTGCTTCTTCTCGATAGTTCCGGTTTCGTTGCGATTGTGAGGATTCGTTCGACTACGTTGGTTCGTCTTCTTCATGGACTCATTCTTCTTCCGAGCGGGATTTCAGGCAAGATGATCATGACCTTGGACATCTCTACTATCTTTGCTTGCTAGTTGTCTCGTTGCTATCGCTATGTCACGCTTCCTACCACATATATGTCAGCCTCTCATATGCCATGATACAGCCTCTAACCACCCTACCCAGCAAACCGTTGTTTGGCTATGTTACTGCTTTGCTCAGCCCCTTTCTTATAGCGTTGCTAGTTGCAGGTGCAGTTGCAGGTTGTTCCATGTTGGGGCATGGATATCATGGGATATCACAATATCTCTTATTTAATTAATGCATCTATATACTTGGTTGTGTGTGGAAGGCTCGGCCTTTTGCCTGGTGTTTTGTTCCACTCATGCCACCCTAGTTTCCGTAATACCGGTGTTATGTTCCTTGTTTTGCGTTCCTTACACGGTCGGGGTTTATGGGCCCCCCTTGACAGTTCGCTTTGCATAAAACTCTTCCAGCAAGGCCCAACTTTGGTTTTAACATTTGCCAACATAATAATACTGAATTAAATAATTAATTTGCATAGGGGGTCGCGTCCTCGGGGATTCTTTTAATTCAACATAATACAGGTGGGCCAGTGCTGATGGTGCTGGTCCAAAATAGGGCGATGTCCGGCGCCCTGCTACTCGTAGCTTGCATTGGTATTTTCCCCGAAGAGGAAGGGATGATGCATCACAGTAGAGGTAAGTATTTCCCTCAGTTATGAAACCAAGGTTATCAATCCAGTAGGAGAATCACGCAACACCTTGTTAGCAGTACCTACACACAAACAACAAATCCTTGCACCCAACGCAAACGAGGGGTTGTCAATCCCTCGGCGGTAAGTTGCAAGATTAAATTGTATGTGATAGATAGATTGATTGAAACAAAAATACAAAATAAAATAAATAAAGAAAAAGTGTAGCAAGCATTTTTAGGGTTTTTTTAATATATGATTTAGATAGACCCGGGGGCCATAGTTTTCACTAGAGGCTTCTCTCAAGAAATTAGCATACAGTGGGTAGACAAATTACTGTTGGGAAATTTGTAGAATAGCAAATAATCATGACGATATCCAAGGCAGTGATCATGTATATAGGCATCACATCCGAGACAAGTAGACCGACTCCTGCCTGCATCTACTACTATTACTCCACACATCGACCGCTATACAGCATGCATCTAGTGTATTAAGTCCATATAGAACGGCGTAACGCCTTAAGCAAGATGACATGATGTAGACAAAGTAAACTCACGCATGAATAAACCCCATCTTTTTACCCTTAATAGCAACGATACATACATGTCATGTCCCTTTCTGTCACTGGGATTGAGCACCGCAAGATCGAACCCATTACAAAGCACCTCTTCCCATGGCAAGATAAATCAATATAGTTGGCCATACCAAATCAATAGATCGGAGAAGAAATACGAAGCTATAATAATCATGCATAAAAGAGATCAGAGAAGACTCAAATAATATTCATGGATAATCTGATCATAAACTCACAATTCATCGGATCCCAACAAACACACCGCAAAAAGTGATTACATCGGATAGAACTCCAAGAACATCGAGGAGAACATTGTATTGAAGATCAAAAAGAGAGAAGAAGCCATCTAGCTACTAACTATGGACCCGAAGGTCTGTGGTAAACTACTCGCGCATCATCGGAAGGGCAGCAAGGTTGATGTAGAGCCCCTCTGTGATCGATTCCCCCTCCTGCGGAGCACCGGAAAAGGCCTCCAGATGGGATCTCTCGAGAACAGAAACTTGCGGCGGCGGAAAAAGTATTTCGTGGACTCCCCTCTTGGTTTCCCGATTTTTGGGAATTTATGGTGGTGGAATTAGGTCAAAAGGGGCAGAGGTGGGTCCACGAGGCACCAGGGCACGCCTGCCCCCCCCCCCCCAGGCGCGCCCTGGTGGCTCGTGGCCACCTCCTGGGTTTTCTGGCCACCTCCCGAAGCTTCTAGTGTTTGTTATGTCCAGAAAAAATCTCCAAAAAGTTTCGTGGCATTTGGACTTCGTTTGGTATTGATTTTCTGTAAAACCAAAAACAGGCAGAGAACAACAACTGGCACTGGGCACTAAGTTAATAGGTTAGTCCCAAAAAATGATATATAATTGCTGTAAATGTATATAAAAACATCCAAGATTGATAATATAACAGCATGGAACAATCAAAAATTATAGATACGTTGGAGACGTATCAGCATCCCCAAGCTTAATTCCTGCTTGTCCTCGAGTAGGTAAATGATAAAAAGAGAATTTTTGATGTGGAATGCTGCCTATCATATTCATCATATTCCTTTTCTTTTATAGCATGGACATTGGACTTGAATGATTCAAAGCAATAGTCTATAGTTTGACATGAAGATATAAATATTCAAGCATACTAAAAAGCAACCATGCTTTTCGAAATATCAACGCTAAAGAAAGTTATCCCTAGCCCATTTTGCTCAATCATTGATCCATTCATGAAACACACTCCATATTAGCTACATCCAATGCACAAGTATGACAATAGTGCTCTCTAGTTGGTGCTTTATAACAGAAGATGGAGACTCAAATAAAAATAAAAAATGCATAAAAGTAAATAGATAGGCCCTTCGCAGAGGAAAGCAGAGATTTGCTAATGTGCCAGAGCTCAAAGCTTAAATTAGAGAGATAAAAAATATTTTGAGAGCCATGCTTTTCCTGTCAATGAAAACGACCGAGAATTCCCAATATTTTCCATGCTAGACACATCATAGGCGGTTCCCAAACAGAAAGTAAAGTTTATTTCCTTTCCACCATTCTTTCACAATCCATGGCTAGCTGTATCCACGGGTGCCCTCCATACCAACACTTTCCATGGAATTTTGTTGTTATTAATTTTTGATTCATTATGGGACTGGGCATCCCTATTACCAGCCACTCTCTCGTGTAATGACAAGTGAATATACACTCATCGTGAGAATAACACACCTAGCATGGAAAATATTGGCCACCCCCTACCGCTTCATGAGCGGTACGGGCACACAAATTAGAGTTGGCACACGCAAATTTACTTGGAACGGCATTGAAATACCGCATATAGGTAGATATAGTGGACTCATTTGGCACAACTTGGGTTTAAGGATTTTGGATGCACAAGCAGTATTTCCGCTTAGTACAAATGAAGGCTAGCAAATAGATTGAGAAGCAACCAACTAAAAAACGAAAACAGTCATAAACATGCATTGAACATAACTAACACCGAATAATGCACCATAAGTAGGATATAATTTCATTGCATAACTATTGACTTGATGTGCATGCATAGGGAATCACAAACCTTAACACGAATATTCTTACTAAATCACAATTACTCA
The DNA here is from genome assembly GCA_039707655.1 of Elymus sibiricus. Taxonomy (NCBI): domain Eukaryota; kingdom Viridiplantae; phylum Streptophyta; class Magnoliopsida; order Poales; family Poaceae; genus Elymus; species Elymus sibiricus. The sequence goes on along the minus strand of CM077672.1, from coordinate 299,679,396 downwards.
CTTACATGGCACACATATTATCATCTCCATACCGCAAAACTATTGCAAGGAATCACACTTATCATATCCAATGATCTATATGAAAGTTTTTATTATATCGCTCTTGAATATTCATCACTTTGGGACCAAATTCATATCTTGTGCAAATTACCATTACTATTGTCAACTCCCAAAAATATTTAAGTGGAGCATGAGAGTGCAAATATTTCTTCAAAATTTTAATCTTATCAACTCTCAAAATAATATAAGTGAAGCATGAGAGTTTATTTCTTCAAAATTTTAATCTTGTCAACTCTCAAAATAATATAAGTGAAGCATGAGAGTTCATTTCTTCAAAATATAGCCACCACCATGCTCAAAAATATTTAAGTGAAGCACTAGAGCAACTGCCTAGCTCAAAAAATTTAAGTGAAGCACATAGAGTATTCTAACAAATTATGATGAACGTGTGGCTCTCTCAAAGTAGGTGTGCTCAGCAAGGATGATTGTGACAAAATAAAAAGCAAATAAATCAAAGACTCATATAATACAAGACGCTCCAAGTAAAACACATATCATGTGACGAATACAAATATAGCTCCGAGTAAAATTACCGATGGTTGGTAGAAGAAAGAGGGGATGCCTTCCGGGGCATCCCCAAGCTTAGACACTTGAGTCTTCCTTGAATATTACCTTGGGGTGCCTCGGGCATCCCCAAGCTTAGGCTCTTGCCACTCCTTATTCCTTCATCCATCGTGATCTCACCAAAAACTTGAAAACGTCAATCACACAAAACTCAACAAAACCTTCGTGAGCTCCGTTAGTATAACAAAATAAATCACCACTTTAAGTATTGTTGCAAACCCATTCATATTTTATTTTTGCATTATACCTACTGTATTCTAACTTCTCCATGGCTTATACCCCCCGATACAATCCATAGTTTCATCAAAACAAGCAAGTAGTGCATCAAAAACAGAATCTGTCAAAAACAGAACAGTCTGTAGCAATCTATTTAAAAGCTATACTTATGTAACTCCAAAAATTATTAAAAATTATGAAAACGTAGGAAATTCATATACCAATACTGTGTAAAAATTTCAGATTTTTTTGACGCTCCAGTACAGAACCAAAATTTCAACACTGGATGCAAAAATTTCTGTTTTCCAAACAGCATCAATTATACTATCTTCCAAATCATCCTAAAGGCTTTACTTGGCACAAACACTAATTAAAAACACAAAAACACAATCATAGCAGTAGCATAATTGTGAAAAAACACAATAACAGAAACAAAAGGTAAAAATTTATTTTATTCATTGGGTTGCCTCCCAACAAGCGCTATTGTTTTATGCCCCTAGCTAGGCATAATGAATAGTTTCAAGTATTGTCATCCTTCAAGTTGATTCCATAAGTGGCCCTCATAATGGATTCATATGGTGCTTTAATTCTTTTCCTAGGGAAATGCTCCATACCCTTTTTTAATGGAAACTAAAATTTTATATTCCCTTCTTTCATGTCAATAACAGCACATATGGTTCGTAAGAACGGTCTACCACGTATTATTGGGAAAGAAGAATTGCATTCAATGTCAAGTATAATAAAATCAACGGGCACATAGTTCCTATTTGCAAGAATAAGAACATCATTAATTCTACCCAAAGGCTTTTTAATAGTGGAATCCACGAGATGCAAATTAAGAGAACATTCATCTATATTGGTAAAACCTAGCACATCACATAGAGATTTTGGAATTGTGGAAACGCTAGCACCTAAATCACATAAAGCATTGCACTCATAATTTTAATTTTAACTTTAATGGTGGGTTCCTATTCATCATATAATTTTCTAGGAATTGAAATTTCTAGTTCTAGCTTTTCTTCTAACGCTTTCATCATTGCTTCTACGATGTGTTTAGTAAAAGCCTTATTTTGTTCATAGGCGTTGGGTGAATTTAACATGGATTGTAACAAAGAAATGCACTCAATCGAGGAACAATTATCATAATTAAAATCTTTGTAATCCAAGAGAGTGGGCACATCGCTATTTAAAGTTTTTACCTCTCCAAACCCACTTTTAGCAATTTTCTTATCAAGATTTTTACCCTTCGAATTATGGGGACGCTCTTTAGCTAAAGTTGACTCTTCTTCAGTCCCCTTTTCATCAAGTTTAATTTTGCTAAACAAAGAATCAATAGATGAAACACCAATCATTTTAATATCCTCATCATTACTACGATAGAAACCGGGAGGAATCGCTTTTTCTAAAAATTCTCGTTTAGCTTTTAGCATGGCGGTTCTTTTCTTACTCTCATCCATGGAGACATATAAAGCTTTAATTGACTCATTAATATCAATTTTGGGTGGCATAATTTTAGTCTTGAGATTTTCCACATCATGAATAATTCTGTCAATGCTCATAGACATATCATCAAGTTTACTCAATTTTTCTTCTATCGTAGTGTTGAAAACTTTTTGAGCATTAATAAATTCTTTAATATTACTTTCAAGATCAGAGGGCATCCTATTATTACTATTATAAGAATTGCCATAGGGATTGCCATAATTATTAGAAGAATTTCCAGGAAACGGTCTAGCATTGAAATTACCTCTGTAAGCATTATTATTAAAATTGTTTCGCGAGACAAAATTCACATCTACGGGATCATTATTTTGCTCAATCAAAGTGGATAGAGGCACATCATTAGGATCAATAGTAGTATTTTTGCTAGCAACCAATTTCATAAGTGCATCAACTTTATCACTCAAAGTATTAATTTCTTCAACAGAATTCACTTTTTTACTAGTTGGAACTCTTTCAGTATGCCAATGTGGATAATTTGCCATAATATTATCAAGCAATTTAGTAGCTTCACCCAAAGTAATTTCCATAAAAGTACCACCCACGGCGGAATCTAAAAGATTTCTAGAGACAAAATTTAATCCCGCATAATTTTTTTGTATGATCATCCAGAAATTTAAACCATGAGTACGGCAATTTCTTATCATTAATTTCATCCTTTCCCAAGATTGGGCAACATGTTCATGATCAAGTTGCTTAAAATTCATAATTTTATTTCTAAGAGAAATAATTTCGTGGTAAAGAAGAAAACCAAATTTTTGCATGATCCCGCAATGAGAATGGGAATAATTTTAATTTCAAAATATCAGTATCCACATCTTTTTTCTTTTGCATATCACACAGTTCTACGAAAGTGTTTAGATGGGATGTAGCATCTTCATTAGGACTACCAGAAAATTGTTCTTTCATAACAAGATTTAGCAAAGCGGCATTAATATCACAAGTCTCCGCACTAGCGGCGGGAGGAGCAATTGGAGTACTAATAAAATCATTATTATTAGTATTGGAAAAATCACACAATTTTGTATTTTCTTGAGACACCGTGGCTACGCAAACAAGATACCAATCAAGCAAACAAGCAAACAAGAAAAAGGCAAGCGGATAATATTTTTGTATTTTTGTAAAAACTTTTTAGAAGTGGGGGAGATGAAGATGAGAGGCAAATAAAATAAATGCAAGGAGATGAGAGTTTATGTGAAGGTACTTGATAGATGTTGATGATGTCTCCCCGGCAACGGCGCCAGAAATTCTTCCTGCTACTCGTAGCTTGCGTTGGTATTTTCCCGAAAGAGGAAGGGATGATGCAGCACAGTAGAGGTAAGTATTTCCCTTAGTTATGAAACCAAGGTTATCAATCCAGTAGGAGAATCACGCAACACCTCGTTAGCAGTACCTGCACACAGACAATAAATCCTTGCACCCAACGCAAACGAGGGGTTGTCAATCCCTCGGCGGTAAGTTGCAAGATTAAATTGTATGTGATAGATAGATAGATTGAAACAAAAATACAAAATAAAATAAATAAAGAAAAGTGCAGCAAGTATTTTTAGGTTTTTTTTAATATATGATTTAGATAGACCCGGGGGCCATAGTTTTCACTAGAGGCTTCTCTCAAGAAAATAGCATACGGTGGGTAGACAAATTACTGTTGGGCAATTGATAGAAAAGCAAATAATCATGATGATATCCAAGGCAATGTTCATGTATATAGGCATCACGTCCGAGACAAGTAGACCGACTCCTGCCTGCATCTACTACTATTACTCCACACATCGACCGCTATCCAGCTTGCATCTAGTGTATTAAGTCCATAAAGAACGGAGTAACGCCTTAAGCAAGATGACATGATGTAGACAAAGTAAACTCACACATGAATAAACCCCATCTTTTTACCCTTAATAGCAACGATACATACATGTCATGTCCCTTTCTGTCACTGGGATTGAGCACCGCAAGATCGAACCCATTACAAAGCACCTCTTCCCATGGCAAGATAAATCAATATAGTTGGCCAAACCAAATCAATAGATCGGAGAAGAAATACGAAGCTATAATAATCATGCATAAAAGAGATCAGAGAAGACTCAAATAATATTCATGGATAATCTGATCATAAACTCACAATTCATCGGATCCCAACAAACACACCGCAAAAAGTGATTACATCGGATAGAACTCCAAGAACATCGAGGAGAACATTGTATTGAAGATCAAAAAGAGAGAAGAATCCATCTAGCTACTAACTATGGACCCGAAGGTCTGTGGTAAACTACTCACGCATCATCAGAAGGGCAGCAAGGTTGATGTAGAGCCCCTCCGTGATCGATTCCCCCTCCGGCGGAGCACCGGAAAAGGCCTCCAGATGGGATCTCTCGAGAACAGAAACTTGCGGCAGCGGAAAAAGTATTTCGTGGACTCCCCTCTTGGTTTCCCAATTTTTGGGAATTTATCGTGGTGGAATTAGGTCAAATGGGGCAGAGGTGGGCCCACGATGCACCAGGGCGCGTTTGCCCCCCCAGGGGCACCTTGGTGTTTCGTGGCCACCTCCTGGGTTTTCTGGCCTCCTCCCAAAGCTTCTAGTGTTTGTTATGTCCAGAAAAAAATCTCCAAAAAGTTTCGTGGCATTTGGACTTCATTTGGTATTGATTTTCTGCAAAACCAAAAACAGGCAGAAAACAGCAACTGGCACTGGGCACTAAGTTAATAGGTTAGTCCCAAAAAATGATATATAATTGCTGGAAATGTATATAAAAACATCCAAGATTGATAATATAACAGCATGAAACAATCAAAAATTATAGATATGTTGGAGGCGTATCACGCCCCTGGGAAACCGGGGTCTCAGCTAACCCGACGTCTGGCTCATCCGGTGTGCCCTGAGAACGAGATATGTGCGGCTCCTATCAGGATTGTCGGCACCCAGGAGGTCTTGCTAGTTTTGTTTTACCATTGTCGAAACATCTTGTACACCGGGATTTCAAGGATACTTCGGGCTATCTCGAGGTTGATCGGGTTATCTTGAGGTTGAGGTCTTTCCAATGTTGATCATGAGAGTTTGTGATGGACTAAGTTGGGACACCCCTGCAGGGTTAAATCTTTTCGAGAGCCATGCCCGCGGTTATGTGGCGACTTGGAAATTTATAACCTCCGGTTGTAGAGAACTTGACACTAATTCTAATTAAAATACACCAACCGCTTGCGTAACCATGATCGTCTCTTTTCGAGGGAGTTCGGAAAGAGAACACGGTGGGGTTATGTTTGACTCGTAAGTAGGTGTTCAGGATCACTTCTTGATCATTATTAGTTTGCGACCGTTATGCGTAGTTTACTCTTCTTATTCTTGTACTCGTAAGTTAGCCACCACTAGTGCTTGCTGCAACCTCACCACCTTACCCTTCCATACCCATTTAAGCTTTGATAGTCTTGTTACCCATGGTTATGGGATTGCTGAGTCCTCGTGGCTCACAGAGTACTACAACAACAGATGCAGGTACAGGTAATGTGATGATTTGACGTGAGAGCGATGCGCATTTGCTTTTGGAGTTCTTCTTCTTCGTCGATCTTGAGATAGGTTCTGGGTCGGCAGCCAGGGCTAGCAGGGTGGATGTCGTTCGTGTTTTTCGTTTGTTTTCTCCGTAGTCGGATTCTGCTCTTCTGTATGGTGTTTGCTATGTATTGATGTATTCATGAGATGATTGTATGTATTTGTCTGTATCCCCATCTATTATGTATATGGTATGATGTAATGATATCCACCTTGCAAGTGTCTTTAATATGCGCTTCTATCCCTGGTGGGACCTCCGAGTTCCTCGAGGATAGGATCGCATATTGGGCGTGACATGCCCCCTCTCTCTCTAGTTCTAGTTTTTGATCCAGACTTGATCTAGATTAGAGCTAGTTCTAGTTCTCTCTAATCCTCATAATAGAGAAGCCCCGTGAGGTTCTCTTCTCCCTCCTCTAACTCTCCGGCGATGATTAGCTCTGGACGGCAAAGCATTGCCGGATCATGAAGCCTGTACGCTTGCAAACTGTAGAGAGGCCGTGCTTTCGGTCTTCGGTTCGAGGGATCGTTCGTGAACGGTTCGAGGGACTTCAAGTACGATCTGCACCAACTTTTCTTCCGCTGCAACTTGAAGTTGGTAACGTTCCGATCTAAACCATTATTGCATCTTCATAATGTTCCTACTTTGATCGTAGGATGATTTTTTTGTTTTCTATTATATTTCCCAACAGTCATCTCCCTCCTTTTGTCAACAAGTGGCAAAAGGAACGAGAAGAAATATGAGGATTAACTACACGCCCGAAGATGATGAAAAATTGGAGCTGCTTGATGAAGAAGAGCCAGTCTTCCCAGATGAAGTAGCTCTTGGAGAAGAATCTTCAATAGTAGCTGCTCCTCCTCCAGGAAGATCTCCGTGAATGGTTCGAGTTGATGGGCCTACGGGTTGATCTTCACCAGCATATCTCGTAGGGGTTGCTGTATTCATATCCTTCTTTGAAGTATGGGGCCAATGTTTCTCTAAACACAGTCATTCCCGTGTATGAGTGGCTCGCATGAACTGATCCACTGGATTGCATGCTCACAACATATGCAAGGGTAGGATAAATCCTTTCATAACCATTGAGTTCTGAGGCAGACGTGTATTCGGACTAGTTCGCACTTCTGACAAGATTGTTGTGGCCATGACGGCATGCTGAAGAAGGCTGAATACCTTACGCTCAAAGCTTCTGCCAAGGTAGTGTGCCGAAGAAGGCTAGGTATCGTACCTCAGAAGTTTTCCCCTCATGTTGCTTACTGGGGAAGGTCGGGTACCTTATGTTGGAAGCTTTGCATGGTAGCGGGCTAGGTAAGATTGGAGTACCGTATCCCAGAAGATTTTCCCCCTAGTAGCGTAGCGAGGAAGATTGGGAGTCTTGCGTCGTAAGCCCTTCTCGATAGCTTGCGGAGGAAGGCTCGATTTCGTATACCAGAAGTCTTTCGCTGTGATATGCGTTCGGGTCCATGGCCGATTCTGGCTTCCTTCCGAAGTATCCGGAATTTACCCATAGCGGAGCCAAAGCTTGGTATAGGTCATACCTTGTCTGAAGATATTCCGTTGGTCGGGCACACCGCTTGTCCTACCACTGGTCTGATCATTGCTGCTGTAAAGGTTGCACAACTGATGCAGACTTCATGTTGATAGTTAATCTGGGATACCAGATGTTGCCGGTAGTAAGCAGTTGGCAAATAATTCCATTCGGTTTGGATGAGCTTCCAGTTATTCGGAATTCTCATTGGTTCTGGGCATTCATGAACTTATCCAAGTATTCTTTGCAAGCCTTGTTCCCTTTGCCCAGAAATTTTTACATATGCACCGGTAAATTCCCAGAATATGCTTTGAAATTTGTATCAACATACCAGAGTTTTGTTGTTGCTCTCGGTACCTTCACATTCTCAAAATATGTCTTCTATGGGTAATAAATGATTCTTGAGTCCATTGAGGAAGACTCAAGGTTCACCTCACAGACTAAAATAATCCTTGTATCGAGGACGGAATAATTTGCTCTTGCTGGTGTCCATTCCCGATAGCTTATCTGACTATTCCTTAGGTATGATGTGTTCTAAAGCAAACTCTCTCAGGTATATTCTGGCCTTATCTATTGCACGTAGATTCTGCTTCTGACCCATTCTTCATTCTTGACAGATTCGGTGATAATGTTCTGAATATCAGGCAGTTGGCTTGGCTTGACTCTTACTGAATTTGGATTATTGGGTATTATCCGGGTTGTAGGCTGATCTTCTTAGCAGCACTTGCAGATGGATCCAGTCGGAGCAAGAGAACGGAATCGAGAAAAGAAGCAAGAACCGCGAAAAACCAAAAAAACCAAATAAAGCTGAAATTTTGGCGGACCTTACACATGTGGCTGAAGATTCACTAGTATAACTAACCTAGCACACTCGATGCACCTCTAAGGACTTAGAAGCAAACCACACAATGCTCCTGGTAGCAATTGGTGTCAAGCTCCTACTACTTCCTTAGGGTACACCAAACTCGACGCACGACCATAGCCAAAGTGGCTTAGTCAACGATCCTAGGGTTGTCGAGGAAAGATGGAATGTATAGGTGTTTCCCAAAGGAAACTGGATTTGAGGAGAGAAATGCCATGGTTAGCAAGCAGGGTAAGGATATCTAGTTTACCTAGGGGTTAAGGGCTCACGGGTCGTTGCCTGGTGTGGACATCTCCCACCGGAGGCAAAGGCCACGAGAGTTGGGGTCTAATGGAGCCAAAACCTATGGGGTTGCCTTATGATCAATAGTAGCCGTGCCGATTTGGCAAAGATGGCTGAAATCCATCTGGGCTTTCTACTGAGCAAAAGACAATATAATCTGGCTAGGGTAACCTACAGTCAGCCTGGCTCTGATACCATCGGTTGTGGCGCCCCGCCTGATTACCACTGTAGCCAGGCGGTCGCCGCACACACCAACCCAGGAAATCACTCTGGTATGCGCGTTTACAACAAGCATCATGAACACAGGCATTTCTATTAATGGATATATAAGTCTTACATGATATTTTACAAGGGTGATGGCAGCCGAAAAAGCTCTATCTAAGGCAGCAGGGTCTTGGTGCGGCTCCAATCCACAGGGATCTGACTGGGTTACTCTTCTAGCCCGCGAACGCTCCGGCTCCTCGCTAGTGGGCGTCGGATCCTTAGGTGAACCTGGCCACATTGAAGGCCGCTGGGTACTTTTGAATGTGCTCGCAAGAAAACCAAACCGACATATACACCAAGCAATGCAATCCATGTCATTCAAGCATGCATTCGTTATCTTAACAATATTAACTATCATGTTATGGCAGGATTATCTAGCAAGATTAATCATCTAGCAGTATTAATCATCATGTCCTAGTAGGATTATCTAGCATGATAACTATTGGAGTAAGTAAGGTAAAGCATATCAAGTGAATAATCCATACTCTGAATATTCTCACGATCCAAATCCGATACAAACTTTGTGGTCATCCGACCGCTCATCTCATAGCCATCGCATGGCTAACCTTCAAACCCCTGACATCATCCGATGTCCATGCATCTACACTGCAAGTCTGACAAACCTTACCATTCTCTGGTTCAGTCTTAGCAATAACATTATATAGTTTGTTCCTCCAGACTCGACACAGACCAAATAGTGTGACCTAGTACGAACTGTGCCCCATGACCGAGGATGCGGCTATTCGAATAGATTTACACTCTGCAGAGGTTGCGCACTTTACCCACACCATGGAGCTCTTGGCCTCGTACCTCAGTACCTGTTCCCATTCGGGTGGACCGGTGCTGCTCCAACAAAACCTGTCTATTGCCTGGCACTCTTACGGCCCCGCCGACAACCATACCCCTTCCGGGTCATGTCCTGGGTGGCCCCTGTGTCACTCCTGACACCTGCCACCGTCGTGGCCAAACTAAACTGTCCCAAATGGGGACCGCGCGTAAATAACCTGGGGTCACAAGGTTATCACCGCCTACCGGGCCAGGGTAGCACGCACGCATAACCTCCCCTCTTTGGAGGTACCGACAAGAGGCAAGACAATAGACCAAGCTAGGGCCACCCCATCCAGGCAAGTGTTCGGTGGCACTATGACTCGATCCAGCCCACGGAGGCACTATGACACGATCTAGCCCACGGAGGAGGTTGTTGTCATTATTAAGTCACATTCTTTATCATTGCAATAACAGTAACAATGCACAATGAAAATATAACCACCTATCTCCCTACTATAACACAACGAGTCATTAGTGCGGTAATGGTAAACATTATCAAGTAATGTAGACAATGAATATAAACTAACAGGAGCTTAAGTATTTCTAGCACAGACATGTTCATTAAGTTAAACACACAAGAATGACACAGAGCAACGCTTTAGAGCATATATCAGATGGTCGGCTTGCATGGGGGTCAAATAATTCATCGGAGGGAAGTGCGATCACCTCGCGGGAAAATTTGCTGGAAAAGGTTCTCTCTCGAAGGGGCTGAATATAGGGCAGGGGCAAAATGGTCATTTTTAGAATGTGTTAACATGGTGAAAGTGATATCATTGGAATGGGCTCGACGAACTGAGAACGTGGGCTTTGGAATCACCTGAATCGGGGTCACGGTTACAAAGATATAAGTGTTTTTCTGCCAGGGACCTATCTGTAAAACAAATTCTTCCAACGGGGTCCTTGAGTAGTGCGGCTGCTGGCGCCTTGGCTGGGATTACGCTTTCCTGTGTAGAAAGCATATTATGGGCCGAGGCGTTTTCTAGAGAAGAAAACGGCTCATACTCTAATACGTTTCCCAAAGAGGGAAAGCGTATTTCAGTAGGTGCGCGTCCACTTAAGTCGCGGGCCCGTTGGCTGTGTCCCTGACGGGCGGGCCCGCGCTGTCAGTTCTCTCTCCCTCCCTGGCTTTCTCCTCTGGACAGCACGGGGGCGGCCGGTCGCCGTGGTTCCGGCCGCAGGGACGCTCGGGAGAGCCGGCCGAGAGGCGGAATGGGCGCGGTGCTCGACGGCGAGCTCGTGGGTATCCGCGGCGGAGGCGGGGATGCCCTATGGTGGCTGGACGGTGGTGACGGCGCAATGGGCGTCGAGTGGAGCTCGGGGTCGCTCGGGCAGGTCGTCGGCGAGGAACATAAGGCTCGCCGGAGCGTCGGGATGGTGGTGGGGGTCGGCTACGGTGGTTTATAGGGAGAGGGAGTTGCCGGAGTGCTCGAATTCGAGCAGAGGAGGGCGGCGGCAATGGCGGCCGTGGGTGGGGAAGAAGGGCTACGGGGCTCCATTCGATGGGCGAGGGGGCTACTGGGAGGAAGTAGAGGAGGTGCGTGAGCTCGAGAGGGCTCGGGGCACGGCTATTTATAGCCGGCCGAGGCCACTGGATAAGCACGGCCGCTCCGGTGAGCTGGCCGGTGTCTAGAGCCTGCGAGCGACGTGGCTGGACGGTTCCCGGCATCGGGAAGCGGCCAACCTGACGAGAGGCAAAGGGATGCGACAGCTCGGGAGGAAGGAGCCAATGGGAGAAGAAGACAACGGCGTCACGGGCGGGACAGTGTCGCGGCGGCGCTCGCCATGGCGCGAGGAGGAAGAAAGAGGAGGGGGAAGGTGCTGGAGAGGGGGCACGCGGATGCTGCGGAGATGATCAACATGGCCAGACAAGTGAAGGCTGGCCGGAGGTGACCGAACGGAGCTGACAGAGCGCAGAGCACCACTTTGGCGTGCTCTCCGCGTGGTCACCACGGCCACCACGTGTCCAGGTCGTTCAGGAGTTGTCCAACCTTGTCAAAACGATAGGTCAAAGCTCAGAGAGTCCATTAATAAGATTTTGGGTGAACCTGGAGACAAGAAATTGACTGATTTGAGCTCTCATCAGTTCTGAACAGAATCTGTGATCGATTCTTGTGGACAAATGGATGAGGAGTTTGAGCTGGTTCTTTGTCACAGTAAAATGAGGTGGAAAGGAGTAGATTCTGGCAAAATTTGAATCCATTTGGACCAAGTTTGCATGCACTTCCTTTGCAATGACAAATTTGGTCCAGAAACTAGGTTTTGAAGCTGGGGTTTAATGGCTCCATGAAATGAGCTGAATTTTGGTGTAGAGAGGTGATTTGGGTGTGAGAATGCACTGGTAAAATTTCAGCTTATTTGGAAATGCCAAGGTGGTACTTCCTTCACAGTGCTTGGATCTGGACAGAAGCTAGATGGAATTTTTGGGAGAAATTGGCTTGGCAAAATGATATGAATTTTTGCATGGTCACATCATGTAAGTATGGTGAGGTCCTGGATTAATTTCAAGAATTTTTAAGCAACATAACATATAGTTGCTTCACAACCTCCAAATAAGTCCAGAAAAAAGAACCGGATGATGCTCTCAAAGTTTGAACTGTGAAACTTGGGTTCTTGATGAAAATGGTGAATATATAGATAGGAGAAGCTCCACAAATTATTTGGGATTTTTCCTAGCTACCAAAATGGTAGTTCCTTTGGAAAGTGCCCATAAGGCAATATTGGTTTTAAATAGGAAAATGCAATTTCCCTTATTTAATTATGGCCAATATTTTTATGGGATCTCAATATGATCACAAAGAATATCTCCACAAGTTTTCATGAACTTAGGAGATGGATAGATGTTTTTCTGGATTTAATTCCTTTAAACAGCAGAAAAAGGAATTAATTTTAAATGAAAAATGTTGCAAATGTCTTGGCAATATTTTTGCATATCCAGGATTTACAGAGATAGGATGATCACTGGGAAAAGTTTGGGAGGCAACAGATCAAAGGAAATAGGGGTTCCTTTGTAACTGAAGGAATGAGGGTTTCCCTTCCGGTAACTCGGAAGGTAGGGTTTCGGCGGCAAAATCTTACCATGGCTCAGAGTCACCGGAGCACCCCGTATTCCAGCCCAGAGATCAAGTCTTCTGCAATACGGCACTGCTTGGAATAGAACAAATCAGCTCTTTATTACTCATAGTTGGAATACAAGGGTTTACAAAGAGTTTACAAAAAGTTACAATGATGCTACTCCGGCTATGGTGGCTCTATGCAGGCAGCGGCACGACTTATAACAGCGGAACCACGGCGACGAAGATGGGCTCCACTCCGCAGGGACTCTGGCTGGGACACGTCCTAGCTCGCAACTCGGAATCCTCGGCTATGCAAACATGTCAGCACCTGCAATCTGGCATGACACGCTAGGTGAGTACTTTGAATGTACTCGCAAGCTCACAACAAACACAAGTATCAAAACACAACAACATCATAGCAAGTATGATTATATCAGATTCCAATGTTATTAAAAAGGGTGGAAGAAAAATAATGACATGCTATTGCTAAACTACCCACCAAAAGTCACCCTTGTTAAAGTTACAGGAACCACTATGCTCTTGGATACTGGGTTGAACCACTTACTCTCGTGACAACTCTTGGCCACCTCAAGATCCTCGGACAATCATCCCCGAGATTGCCCACAAACATTACCAGCGGTCCTTCCACCAAGTGAATACCTCACCATACTGAGACGAGCTCTTCCATCATTATAAAGTCATTCCATCATGGGTGTTGATCAGACAGTGTGACTTAGTACGAACTATGTCCAATACCGTGGACGCGGCTATTCGAATAGATTCTTACACTCTGCAGAGGTTGCGCACTTTACCCACACTATGGAGCTCCTGGTCCCGTACCTCGGTACACTTCCCTTCCGGGTGGACCGGTGCTGCTCCAACGAAACTTGCCTAACCCGTGACTCCTCCATCGTACCACCGACAATCTTTCCCCCTTTCGGGTCATGCCCTGGGTGGCCCCTGTGTCACTTCTGACACATGCAACCGTCATGGCCAAACAAACTGTCCCAAACGGGGACCTGAGCTCAATAACCAAATCGGGCTCACAAGGTTATCGTCGTCTACCTGATCAGGGCAGCACGTACGCATAACCTCCCCTCTTTGGTGGTACCGATAAAAGATCACGAGATTAGACCAAGTCAAGGCCGTCCCATTCCGGTAGATGTGGCTGCACTGGAAAGTTCGGTTAAGTGGCACTTGATCAACAATGAAGGAATTTATCCCTGAGTGACCTTTCTGTCATAACTGGTACTCCAAGATCACAATAGCCCAAGAAGCAACATGACTAAGCTGCTGCTACGGACTACTCCATTACTGTGACAGACGGAGTCACAAAGTAATCATAGACGGTAATCTCACATCCCAACAATGTCATGGCATCACCTAGCTTGTAGACTACCGGCCAAACACAATCCTAATTATCAACATGACAGTAGCATATCCAAGGAATTTCCCCAAGTATTCTATAAATAATCCATTTATTAATAATTCAAATTCTAGTATGAAAATAATTATTTAAACCATGATATTGCAATGCAATCATGCAAATGGGAGTTGTGGCTTGCCTGGCACCAAAGGAGTGTGAGAATACTCCTGGTCCTCACCAACTAGTCAAAACCACTCTGAAAAATATTTTGAACACATTTGTAAATTTCACATAAATCATTTTCCTCTGTCCAGAAATTCTAGAGAGCAGAGAAAAATTCCAAAATTTACCAGCAAATAGAGGAGCTTATAAGAAAATTAATGCAAAAAGAATGAACTCATTTGGACTTAGGGTTTAAAAGATATATTGCTGGTCAAAGTTTAGTCAAAATCCTGGATTTAAATTGAATTTAAACCGAATTTCAGAAAACCCTGGAGCGGCCACGTCGAAGGCGTAAAGTGGAAGTACGCTTCCACTTGCATACCGCCTCGGGCACGCCCAGAGTCGCTGACATGCGGGGGCCCGCTGTCAGTTTTAAATAGAGAGAGAGAGGGAACAGAGAGATGGCGGAGCTCACCGGCGACGTTCACCGGCGTAGAGGCCACTGCGGAGCTGGGCGAGGGCGGGGATGGATCGGGTGGACGACGGCGAGCACGCCCGTACCCGCAGCTGGTTGGGAGGTGGCCGGATGGCGCTGGCCCCTTCTTCTCAAGCGGCGGTGAGCTACGGGTGGCAACGAACCAGGCGATTCCCGCGAGCTCTCGAGCAGAGGAAGGGCTGGGGATGATCAGTGGAGCGTCACGAGTCCAACGGTGGTTCCAGTTGGGGCTGGGGTGGACGGAGGTGAGCGGGTGGAGCTGGGGCAGAGCGGCGGAGCTTCTCGCCGGAGATTGGGAAGGAGGGCTCCCCGGCTCTGCTTCCGGTTGCGGGGCGGCGATTGTGAGGTGGGGAGGCCGAGTGGTGAGGCGAGGAGGGCTCGGGGCTGGCTTATATAGCCGTGCGAGAGGTGCCCGAGCCAGATGCCACGGAGAGGAAACGGCCGGCGCCCGCATTGAGCTGGACGTTGTGCTGGCACTCGATCCGCGTAGGGAGGTGACGGAAGAGGCAGAGGAGTTATGGCGCTGGCGCGGAGCGGCAGGGAAGAGGCCAGCCAGCGCGGCCACAGTGCCTGTACTGTGCCACGCGTGGCGGCGGCTGGCCATGTCCGACGAGGGCGCTGCCGGTGACGGGAGGCTTCCAGACGAGCCAAGTGGACGGCGGGGAGGACGTCGGCACTCTTGGACAAGGAGGGACAGCGCGGGCACGCGGTGCCAGCGAGGCCCGAGAGGGTTCGGCGCCCAGAGCGTGACCTTGACCCTGGCAGACGCGTGGTCACCGCGTGCACTGGTGCACGCGGTGTGCTCTGGCCTGACTGGTCATGTCTACGCGGTAGTCCTTTCATCCAGTGATCTCCCTGTGCCTCTGGTTTGACAAGAGATGGCCTGGACAACACCGGAGCCTCCAGACAAATTTCTAGCCAGAAACTTGGGCAAGAAGCTAAGAAGAAATGGCTAGGGATTTGAGAGAGGGACTTTGTCACAACGACTTATGGTAGGAAGGTGCCCATTCTGGGAGAATTCCAGGTCCAATGGATAAGGTTTGGATGTAGTTGCTTCACAACTACATCTCTGGTCCAGAAACTTGCCGATGATGATGCACTCACTTGGATGGGCTTCTGGAGTTAAAACTTGGTATAGGTGGGTTATTTGGTGGTGGCAAGCTGCTATAAAAAATTCAGCCCATTTGGGTAAGTGTAAATGGTACTTCCTTCACAACACTTCCCACTGGACAGAAACTTGGAGGAATTTTTGAGAAAGAATGGCTAAATTAAATGGGCCAAAATTTGGTGGAGTATGTTCATATGGGTAGGAGAATGTCCTGGATTAATTTCAAAAAATTTGGACCAATATAAAATATATTTGCTTCACAAACTGAAATTATGACCAGAAACAAAGATTGGATGATGTGCTCACCATGAGTATGGAATCTTGAATGTTTTCACATACCCAAGGTTCACATGGTCCAAAGGATTTATGAGAATTTTCCTGGAATTTTTAGAAGGACAGAAATATAGGTTGCTTCACAACCCAGAGCTCAAAGGGCTATTCCTTTAATAGAAAAGGAATATTTTAATTGGAATAAGAATTAGAATTGGGCAAGAATGGATGTAACATGACTTGAGAGAAGTTTTTTGGAAGCTTTGGTTCACTTGGGAAAGAAAATAAAAAATTCCCAAGTTTCAAGTCCATAGAGCCATTCAAAATAAAATCCAAACCAAATTCCGAATGAAATTCAAATGGGTTTTTGAAAAGAAAAGTTGGTAAAAACCAGGGTGTCACAAACCTACCCCATTTAAGATAAATCTCTTCCTCGAGATTTGGTTGCTCAGGGAACAAGTACATGTAATCTTAAGGAAACCGGCTCCAACTCAGGTATCCTTCTCCGTGTATAATGTTCCCACTGAATTTCATATGACCTGACTGTCGTGACCAGGGTGGTTTGCTTTACCGTACCCATATTCTGACAGGTCTTTCCTCATATGTTCATTATTATGCTGACTCCAATCCTGTCACATTTGCTGGTTAACCTAACATGTTATCAAGACTGGAATGTGTCTTCTTCCCATACGTCCGAGAGAGGTTCCCGATCGACACATCATTCTTTCACTGATAGTGTCCCATGAAGTTGTGAATCACTGCCTTCCGCGGACACGAAACCTTCAATCATTGCCTCGAGCTACTTGATGCATGCTTCCCGGGTTTGAAGCAGCCCTGAGAACCACAGTGTTCCTCTTGGCGGAGTCTGACTACTTGTAGGAAGTCTAAATCTTCCAGGCTGACTTCTTTGTCTTGAATCCACACTGGCAACTCGGCTGCCACTTGCAACAGAATACCATAGGTGAGAGAATTTCGAGTACTCATTTGTCGATATATCCATACGTCGTGCGATACTTTAACGCGGTCGTTGGAGTCGCACTGCTGAGCTGGTCAAGAAGTCTTCGATCTGACACGACAGGCTTGAATATGTGCTGCTGACAACTTCGAGCGTATGCAGTTGGACAAGAGGGTTATAGTGATATGAAACTCTTACAAACAGGGTGGTCCCCTTGGGTGTATATTCATGGTGACCAATTCGGAATCAGGCTGTCTTGGGTATCCATGCCACTTTGTTCCCGTGCTGTAGCTCTTGTTCCTTCACTACTGCCCTTCTTTCCGAGCCCTTTGCCAAAAGAGCTTGGCCTAGTGCCTCCATAGGTGCTGTCGGGTGCAACATCCTGGCAAGCATACCTTATACTTATCTTAGTGCAAACACCTTTCACCGGCAAATTTATCCCATCACGAACCTTAACCGTAGGGCAATGATTCTCCGAACCCCTTGCATGAAATCAGCGAATAAATCAGTAGCCACCAGAACGGACTTTACAACTCAGATCTGGGACATCACTGAAATAACTCCATCATGGCTCAAGACGGCTGAAAAACAGCTCAGAGCAGGAGACCATGTGGATAAGAAGAATGTAGCAGTTCCCTAAGATGGCCGAAAAACAGCTCAGAGCATGGGGTCACTGTTACAAAAAGAAACTCAACAGCTACCCGAGACGGCCGGAAAGCAACTCAGAACACGGGACAGTTGTTGAAAAGAAAAACATAAAGTCGGCATCCACCCCGGACGGCTGAAAGCAGCTCAGAACATAGACGTGGTGCCGTTACCAAGAGAAGGCAAGCAAGGGTTCATCAGGATCACCTACCAGGTTCTCAAGTGTGAGAAGATTTGCCTGGTCAACTATTGCCAAGATTGGCATCCCAAATTGCCCTTTTCCTCATAGCTTATCAGTCCTTGCAACGTGCTGAGGTGTATATTGGTCTTCTTCTTCCTGCATGACTTATGTAGCTGTAGGATCCTTACCTTCCTTTGGGTAGACCTGCCTGGATATAGTTGCTCCTTGTATGGTGACTTGCGTGACCCGGGGCAACATGCCCACCATATATGGAAGTATGTATAACTGAACATCTTATTCCCAGGGCTTGACTCTTACGATGCACTGCCAATGCACTGTATAATTGCGGGTACTACCATTGCCAGCTGTTTGGTGGTGTCGTACTGACGAAGGTTGGATAGTTTGTGTGCGAAGCCATTGAGAGTATCGTGCTGAAGAAGACTGGGTAGCTTATGCTCGAAGCTTCTGCCGGGATAGCGTGCTGAAGAAGGCTGGGCAGCGTACCTCAGAAGCTTCCCTTCCTGGTTGCTTATGTAGGAAGACTCGGTGCCTTATGCCGGAAGCTTTCTGCGGTAGCTTACCGAATAAGCCAGAGTAGCTTATGCTGGAAGCTTTCCTCATATCGTACTGAGAAAGATCTGAGGAGCCTTGCACCATAAGCTTCTCCGTTAGCGTGCAAAGGAAGACTGGGTTGCTTACACCCGAAATTTCTCCTTATGGTATGCTGACCGAATGCCATGTATACCACCTCACAACTCCAGCTGTTGATTATTTGTACGAAAAGAATTTGCCTGACTCTCCTTCTTGCATGGCACGTTCTTGTTTGCTTCCGGGTATAACCTGTTTCATATTCTACCCGAGCAGAACCAAACTTTGTATACGATTTATACCTTCAACCCGGTTGGTCCTGTACCCAAATTATCCTTTTGCTGGTTCCTCACGGTTGAAATAGTTACACCTTGAGGCAGGCTTGATGCTGATAGCCAATCCAGGATGTTATTTGTCTTCCAAACCACATATTCCCAATACCAGGCAGCCCATTAATAATTTCATAAGGTTCAGCTGAGCTTCCAAGTATTTAAAATCCTCATTAACTCTTTGAATCCGTTGGGGGTTGATGAGCAACTTCCATAGGGGAAAATAAAGTGACACCGAGGAGCCAAATAAAAGGGCTAATGAAAACTGCTCAATAAAATGCACTAAGCTTACACGAAAACCACACTTTATTGCTACTCAAGGCAATTTACAACACTCAGTACTACCACAACTCATGCAACATGAACCTCGCAAGTGCTTAAATACTAGGATCGGAAGGCGGGTTATTGGAGAGCGAAGGAGCTGGCGGAGAGGTTGACGGAGCCAAAGCCATACCAAGCGCTCTCCGGGCGCGAGTTGCATCTCTGGCCAGTTTAGCGATGAGGATGTATTCGGCAATCATGTAACGGGACATGTATGCCACGGCTGGGTCGTCGTCCGAGCGAACGGGAGGAAATCTAACCCGTCTGGGGGTGATGGCCATGGTGGGATAGTAGTGGAAGGCACGATTCTCTTGCATCGTGCTCTCCTGATGACGAAGAACAGTGAGGCCTGCCAGAGCGGCGAGCTGGATGACACGCTCCGGGGTAGAGGCATAACCACCATGGAGACTATAGGTGCGCTTCCCCAAAGGTAGGTCGGCTGACAGAAGGACATTGGCATGATACTCAAGCACCAGTCCTGCGAGCGGGGTCTGGAACACTTGTTACCTTGGCATCTCTCCACTGGGATAGAGGAGACGCCAAACATCACGAAGCAGTGATGCGAAACTGAGTGGTGGCGGGGCTGAGTCGTAGTTAGTCGGAACGGATGCCATCTACAAAATCAACTAATTAGTGAGCCAAATCTATATATATGCTATGCAGCAAACAAATGCAACAACCAAATGCAGCAACTCAAATGCATCACACAATCAAGCTGGGCTCTAGACTAGCGGTTTCTAGCGCTCGGGTTGACTAGGTTGTCCTATAGCCAGACCTGCTCTGATACTAAACCTTGTGGCACCCCGGCTCAGAGTCACCGGAGCACCCTATATTCCAGCCCAGAGATCAAGTCTTCTGGAATACGACACAGCTTGGCATAGAACAAATCAGCTCTTTATTACTAATAGTTGGAATACAAGGGTTTACAAAGAGTTTACAAAAGGTTACAATGATGCTACTCCGGCTATGGTGGCTCTATGCTAGCAGCGGCACGACATATAACAGCGGAACCACGATGACGAAGATGGGCTCCACTCCGCAGGGACTCTGGCTGGGACACGTCCTAGCTCGCAACTCGGAATCCTCGGCTATGCAAACATGTCAGCACCTACAATCTGGCATGACACGCCAGGTGAGTACTTTGAATGTACTCGCAAGCTCACAACAAACACAAGCATCAAAACACAACAACATCATAGCAAGTATGATTATATCAGATTCCAATGTTATTAAAAAGGGTGGAAGAAAAATAATGACATGCTATTGCTAAACTACCCACCAAAAGTCACCCTTGTTAAAGTTACAGGAACCACTATGCTCTTGGATACTGGGTTGAACCACTTACTCTCGTGACCAACTCTTGGCCACCTCAAGATCCTCGGACAATCATCCCCGAGATTGCCCACAAACATTACCAGTGGTCCTTCCACCAAGTGAATACCTCACCATACTGAGACAAGCTCTTCCATCATTATAAAGTCATTCCATCATGGGTGTTGATCAGACAGTGTGACTTAGTATGAACTGTGTCCAATATCGTGGACGCGGCTATTCGAATAGATTCTTACACTCTGCAGAGGTTGCGCACTTTACCCACACTATGGAGCTCCTGGTCCCGTACCTCGGAACACTTCCCTTCCGGGTGGACCGGTGCTGCTCCAACGAAACTTGCCTAATACGTGACTCCTCCACCGTACCACCGACAATCTTTCCCCCTTTCGGGTCATGACCTGGGTGGCCCCTGTGTCACTTCTGACACCTGCCACCGTCGTGGCCAAACAAACTGTCCCAAATGGGGACCTGAGCTCAATAACCAAATCGGGCTCACAAGGTTATCGTCGTCTACCTGATCAGGGCTGCACGTATGCATAACCTCCCATCTTTGGTGGTACCGATAAAAGAGCACGAGATTAGACCAAGTCAAGGCCGTCCCATTCCGGCAGATGTGGCTGCACTGGAAAGTTCGGTTAAGTGGCACTTGATCAATAATGAAGGAATTTATCCCCGAGTGACCTTTCTGTCATAACTGGTACTCCAAGATCACAATAGCCCAAGAAGCAACATGACTAAGCTACTGCTACGGACTACTCCATTACTGTGCCAGACGGAGTCACAAAGTAATCATAGACGGTAATCTCACATCCCAACAATGTCATGGCATCACCTAGCTTGTAGACTACTGGCCAAACACAATCATAATTATCAACATGACAATAGCATATCCAAGGAATTTCCCCAAGTATTCTATAAATAAACCATTTATGAATAATTCAAATTCTAGTATGAAAATAATTATTTAAACCATGATATTGCAATGCAATCATGCAAATGGGAGTTGTGGCTTGCCTGGCACCAAAGGAGTGTGAGAATACTCCTGGTCCTCACCAACTAGTCAAAACCACTCTGAAAAATATTTTGAACACATTTGTAAATTCCACATAAATCATTTTCCTCTGTCCAGAAATTCTAGACAGCAGAGAAAAATACCAAAATTTACCAGCAAATAGAGGAGCTTATAAGAAAAATAATGCAAAAAGAATGAACTCATTTGGACTTAGGGTTTAAAAGATATTGCTGGTCAAAGTTTAGTCAAAATCCTGGATTTAAATTGAATTTAAACTGAATTACAGAAAACCCTGGAGCGGCCACGTCGAAGGCGTAAAGTGGAAGTACGCTTCCACTTGCATACCGCTTCGGGCGGGCCTAGAGTCGCTGACATGCGGGGCCCGCTGTCAGTTTTAAATAGAGAGAGAGGGAACAGAGAGATGGCGGGGCTCACCGGCGACGTTCACCGGCGTAGAGGCCACGGCGGAGCTGGGCGAGGGCGGGGATGGATCGGGTGGACGACGGTGAGCACGCCCGTACCCGCAGCTGCTCGGGAGGTGGCCGGACGGCGCTGGCCCCTTTTTCTCAGGCGGCGGTGAGCTACGGGTGGCAACGAACCCGGCGATTCCGGCGAGCTCTCGAGCAGAGGAAGGGCTGGGGATGATCAGTGGAGCTTCACGAGTGCAATGGTGGTCCCAGTTGGGGCTGGGGTGGACGGAGGTGAGCGGGTGGAGCTGGGGAAAGCGGCGGAGCTTCTCGCCGGAGATGGGGAAGGAGGGCTCCCCGGCTCTGCTTCCGGTTGCGGGGCGGCGATTGTGAGATGGGAAGGCCGAGTGGTGAGGCGAGGAGGGCTCAGGGCTGGCTTATATAGTCGTGCGACAGGTGCCCGAGCCAGATGCCGTGGAGAGGAAACGGCCGGCGTCTGCATTGAGCTGGCACTCGAGCCGCGTAGGGAGGTGACGGAAGAGGCAGAGGAGTTATGGCGCTGGCGCGGAGCGGCGGGGAAGAGGCCAGCCAGCGCGGCCACAGTGCCTATACTATGCCACGCGTGGCGACGGTTGGCCGTGTCCTGCGAGGGCGCTGCCGGCGACGGGAGGTTTCCAGACGAGCCAGGTGGACGGCGGGGAGGACGTCGGCACTCTTGGACAAGGAGGGACAGCGCGGGCATGCGGCGCCAGCGAGGCGAGAGAGGGTTCGGCGCCCAGAGCGCGACCTTGGCCCTGGCAGACGCGTGGTCACCACATGCACTGGTGCACGCGGTGTGCTCTGGCCTGACTGGACATGTCTACGCGGTAGTCCTTTCATCCAGGGATCTCCCTATGCCTCTGGTTTGACAAGAGATGGCCTGGACAACACTGGAGCCTCCAGACAAATTTCTAGCCAGAAACTTGGGCAAGAAGCTAATAAGAAATGGCTAGGGATTCGAGAGAGGGGCTTTGTCACAATGACTTATGGTAGGAAGGTGCCCATTCTGGGAGAATTCCAGGTCCAATGGATAAGGTTTGGATGTAGTTGCTTCACAACTACATCTCTGGTCCAGAAACTTGTTGATGATGATGCACTCACTTGGATGGGCTTCTAGAGTTGAAACTTGGTATAGGTGGGTTATTTGGTGGTGGCAAGCTGCTATAAAAAATTCAGCCCATTTAGGTAAGTGTAAATGGTACTTCCTTCACAACACTTCCCACTGGACAGAAACTTGGAGGAATTTTTGAGAAAGAATGGCTAAATTAAATGGGCCAAAATTTGGTAGAGTATGTTCATATGGGTAGGAGAATGTCCTGGATTAATTTCAAAAAATTTGGAGCAATATAAAATATAGTTGCTTCACAAACTGAAATTATGACCAGAAACAAAGATTGGATGTTGTGCTCACCATGAGTATGGAATCTTGAATGTTTTCACATACCCAAGGTTCACATGGTCCAAAGGATTTATGAGAATTTTCCTGGAATTTTTAGAAGGACAGAAATATAGGTTGCTTCACAACCTAGAGCTTAAAGGGCTATTCCTTTAATAGAAAAGGAATATTTTAGTTGGAATAAGAATTAGAATTGGGCAAGAATGGAAGTAACATGACTTGAGAGAAGTTTTTTGGAAGCTTTGGTTCACTTGGGAAAGAAAATAAAAAAATTCCCAAGTTTCAAGTCCATAGAGCCATTCAAAATAAAATCCAAACCAAATTCCGAATGAAATTCAAATGGGTTTTGAAAAGAAAAGTTGGTAAAAACCAAGGTGTCACAAACCTACCCCCTTTAAGATAAATCTCGTCCTCGAGATTTGGTTGCTCAGGGAACAATTACATGTAATCTTAAGGAAACCGGCTCCAACTCAGGTATCCTTCTCCGTGTATAATGTTCCCACTGAATTTCATATGACCTGACTGTCATGACCGGGGTGGTTTGCTTTACCGTACCCATATTCTTATAGGTCTTTCCTCATATGTTCATTATTATGCTGACTCCAATCCTGTCACATTTGCTGGTTCACCTAACATGTTATCAAGACTGGAATGTGTGTTTTTCCCATACGTCCGAGAGAGGTTCCCGATCGACACATCATTCTTTCACTGATAGTGTCCCATGAAGTTGTGAATCACTGCCTTCCGCGGACACAAGACCTTCAATCATTGCCTCGAGCTACTTGATGCATGCTTCCCGGGTTTGAAGCAGCCCTGAGAACCACAGTGTTCCTCTTGGCGGAGTAGGGGTAAATATTGGGTCGTCTCCCAACAAGCGCTTTTCTTTAATGCCTTTTTAGCTAGGCATGATGATTTCAATGATGCTTACATAAGAAGTGGAGAATTGAAACATAATGGGAGCATCATGAAGCATATGACAAGCACATTTAAGCCTAACCCACTTCCTATGCATAAGGATTTTGTGAGCAAATAATTTATGTGAGCAAGAATCAACTAGCATAGGAAGGCAAAACAAGTATAACTTCAAAACTTTCAACACATAGAGAGGAAACTTGATATTATTGAGATATGTAGAAGCGTATATTCCTCTCTCAAAATAATTTTCAGTAGCATTATGAAGAAATTCAACAATATATCCATCACACAAAGCATTCCTTTCATGATCCACAAGCATAGGATTTTTATTACTCTCCACATAAGCAAATTTATTCTCATTCATAGTAGTGGGAGTAAACTCAACAAAATAACTATCATGAGATACTTGATTGGCATAATCCAATTGAAAATTAAAATCATGATGACAAGTTTCATAGTTATCATTATTCTTTATGGCATACATGTCATCACAATAATCATCATAGATAACAACTTTGTTATCATAATCAATTGAAACCTCTTCCAAAATAGTGGATTCATCACTAAATAAAGTCATAACCTCTCCAAATCCACTTTCATAATTATTACAATAAGATTCAACACCCACCAAAATAGTGGGATCATTAGTACCTAGAGTTGACACTCTTCCAAACCCACTTTCATCATTGTAATCATCATAAATAGGAGGCATGCTATCATCATAATAAATTTTCTCATCAAAACTTGGGGGGCTAAAAATATCATATTCATCAAACATAGCATCCCCAAGCTTATGGCTTTGCATATCATTAGCATCATGGATATTCATAGAAAGCATACTAACAACATTGCAATCATGCTCATCATTCAAAGATTTTATGCCAAACATTTTATTGAATTCATCTTCTAACACTTTGGCACAATTTTCCGATCCATCATTTTCAAGAAAGACATTATAGAGATAAAGCATTTGAGGCAACCTCAATTCCATATATTTTTGTAATTTTCTTTTATAAAACCAAACTAGTGAATAAACAAGAAACTAAAAGATTCAATTGCAAGATCTAAAGATATACCTTCAAGCAATCACCTCCCCGGCAACGGCGCCAGAAAAGAGCTTGATGTCTACTACACAACTTTTATTCTTGTAGACGCTGTTGGGCCTCCAAGTGCAGAGTTTTGTAGGACAGTAGCAATTTTCCCTCAAGTGGATGACCTAAGGTTTATCAATCCATGGGAGGCGTAGGATGAAGATGGTCTCTCTCAAACAACCCTGCAATCAAATACAAGAAATCTCTTGTGTCGCCAACACACCCAATACAATGGTAAATTGTATAGGTGCACTAGTTCGGCGAATAGATGGTGATACAAGTGTAGTATGGATAGTAGATATAGGTTTTTGTAATCTGAAAATAAAAAAACAGCAAGGTAGCAAGTAACAAAAGTGAGCACAAACGATATTGCAATGCTTGAAAACAAGGCCTAGGGTTCATACTTTCACTAGTGCAATCTCTCAACAGTGCTAACATAATTGGATCATATAACAATCCCTCAACGTGCGATAAAGAATCACTATAAAGTTCCTATTAGCGGAGAACATAAGATAGAAATTGTTGTAGGGTATGAAACCACCTCAAAGTTATCCTTTCCGATCAATCTAATGAGCCATTCCTATAAGTGTCACAAATAGCCCTAGAGTTCGTACTAAAATAACACCATATGATATGCATCAACCAACTCTAATGTCACCTAGATACTCCAATGTCACCACAAGTATCCGTGAGTTGATTATTCGATATGCATCAAACAACTTCAGATTCATAATATTCAATCCACACAAAGAACTTCAAAGAGTACCCCAAAGTTTCTCATCGGAGAAAAGATAATGAAAATGAGCAACCAACCCCTATGCCTAGATACCCCAAGGTCACGGGAATCCACGAGTTGATCACCAAAACATACATCAAGTGACTCAATAGAATACCCCATTGTCACCACGGGTATCCACATGCAAGACGCACATCAAGTGTTCTCAAATCTGAAATATTCAATCCAAAAATAGCGAAACCTCAAAGAGAAAGACTCACTTCATCACAAGAAGATAGAGAGGGAAGAAACACCATATGATCCAACTATATTAGCAAAGCTCGCAATACATCAAGATCATGCCAAATCAAGAACACGAGAGAGAGAGATCAAACACATAGCTACTAGTACATACCCTCAGCCCCGAGGGTGAACTACTCCCTCCTCGTCATGGAGACCGCCGGGATGATGAAGATGGCCTCCAGTGATGATTCCTGTTGGAAATATGCCCTAGAGGCAATAATAAATTGGTTATTATTATATTTCCTTGTTCATGATAATCGTTTATTATCCATGCTATAATTGTATTGATTGGAAACTCAAATACATGTGTGGGTACATAGACAACACTGTGTCCCTAGTAAGCCTCTAGTTGACTAGCTCGTTGATCAAAGATGGTTAAGGTTTCCTAGCCATTGACATGAGATGTCATTTGATAACGGGATCACATCATTAGGAGAATGATGTGATGGACAAGACCCAAACTGTAAACGTAGCATTTGATCGTGTCAGTTTATTGCTATTGTTTTCTGCATGTCAAGTATCTGTTCCTTTGACCATGAGATCATGCAACTCACTGACACCGGAGGAATACCTTGTGTGTATCAAACGTCGCAACGTAACTGGGTGACTATAAAGGTGCTCTACAGGTATCTCCGAGGGTGTCTGTTGGGTTGGCATGGATCAAGACTGGGATTTGTTACTCCGTATGACGGAGAGGTATCTCAGGGCCCACTCGGTAATACAACATCACAATGAGCCTTGCAAGCAATGTGACTAAAGTGTTAGCCACGAGATCTTGTATTACGGAACGAGTAAAGAGACTTGCCGGTAACGAGATTGAACTAGGTATAGTGATACCGACGATCGAATCTCGGGCAAGTAACATACCGAAGAACAAAGGGAACAGCATACGGGATTAACTGAATCCTTGACATAGAGGTTCGACCGATAAAGATCTTCGTAGAATATGTAGGAGCCAATATGGGCATCCAGGTCCCGCTATTGGTTATTGGCCGTAGAGGTGTCTCGGTCATGTCTACATAGTTCTCGAACCCGCAGGGTCTACACACTTAACGTTTGGTGACGATTAGTATAATTGAGTTATTATGTTGGTGACCGAAAGTTGTTCGGAGTCCCGGATAAGATCCCGGACATGACGAGGATCTCCGGAATAGTCCGGAGGTAAAGATTGATATATGTGATAATAGTGTTTTGATCTCTGGAAGGGTTCCGGAGTTCACCGGAAGGGGTTCCGGATGTTTACCGAAGTGTTCGGGTGCAGCAACACTTTATATGAGCCAAAGGGATAAAGCCCACAAGGTATTGGAAAGTGCAAAAGTAGTTTTGCTGCCGCGTAAGCGGTACTACCGCTTGGTGAAGCGGTACTACCGCCCGAGCGGTACTACCGCTTGTGTGAAGCGGTACTACCGCCCAAGCGGTACTACCGCTTGTGTGAAGCGGTACTACCGCTTGTGCGCGGCTGTGCACGATTCGGCAGGGTCCGAATTGGACTCTTTTCCTGCGGGCCAAACCGACCTTGTGCGGGCAAAACCGACCCGGAGGAGGCTTTTACTCCAAGTTTAGACCCCAAGGCTCAACATATAAATAGAGGGGCAGGGCTAGCACACGGGACACATCAGGATTTCCCAAGCCGTGTGCCGGCAACCCTAGCCCTCTAGTTCCTCCGTCATAATCTCCGTAGCGCTTGGCGAAGCCCTGCAGAGATTGTTCCTCACCACCATCACCACGCCGTCGTGCTGCTGGAACTCAACCACTACTTCACCATCGCTCGCTGGATCGAGGAGGTGAAGGCGTCATCAAGCCGTACGTGTGTTGAACGCGGAGGTGCCGTCCGTTCGGCACTAGATCGGAAGGATCGTGATTGGATCGCGGGACGCTCGGCGATTTGGATCGCGAAGACGTTCGACTACATCAACCGCGTTTATTAACGCTTCCGCTTAGCGATCTACAAGGGTATGTAGATTCACTCTCCCTCTCGTAGATGCTCATCACCATGGATAGATCTTGCGTGTGCGTAGGAAAATTTTTGTTTCCCATGCAACGTTCCCCAACAGTGGTATCAGAGCTAGGTCTATGCGTAGATGAGATCTCGAGTAGAACACAAACGAGTTGTGGGCGTGGGTGTATACATATTGCTTGCCGTTACTAGTTGATACTTGATTCCGCGGTATTGTGAGATGAAGCGGCCCGGACCGACATTACGCGTACGCTTACGCGAGACTGGTTTCACCGCTGCGTGCACTTGTTGCATAAAGGTGACTGGCGGGTGTCTGTCTCTCTCACTTTAGTTGAATCGGTTCAATGAAGAGGGTTCTTTTAGAAGATCAAAAAGCAATCACTACACCACGTTGTGGTTTTGCGTAGGTAAGAATCGTTCTTGCTAGATACCCGTAGCAGCCACGTAAAATTTGCAACAACAATTAGAGGACGTCTAACTTGTTTTTGCAGGGTATGTTGTGATGTGATATGGCCAATTACATGATGAGATATATGTGATGTATGAGATGATCATGTATTGTATAGAATATCACGACTTGCATGTCGATGAGTACGGCAACTGGCAGGAGCCATAGAGTTGTCTTTAATTATTGTATGACCTGCGTGTCAATCATTAAGCGCTATGTAATGCTTTACTTTATCGCTAAACGTTAGCTATAGTCGTGGAAGCAACAGTCGGCGCGACAACCTTATGGCGACACGTTGATGGAGATCAAGATGATGGAGATCATGGTGTCATGCCGGTGACGATGGAGATCATGCCGGTGCTTTGGAGATGGAGATCAAAAGCACAAGTTCATGGCCATATCATGTCACTTATGATTTGCATGTGATGTTAATCCTTTTATGCATCTTATTTTGCTTAGGACGACGGTAGCATTATAAGGTGATCCCTCACTTAAATTTCAAGATAAATTGTGTTCTCCCCAAGTGTGCACCGTTGCGAAAGTTCGTCGTTTCGAGACACGCCGTGATGATCAGGTGTGATAGACTCTACGTTCGCATACAACGGGTGTAAGCCATGTTACACGTGCGGAACACTCGGGTTAAACTTGACGAGCCTAGCATGTACAGACATGGCCTCGGAACACAAGAGACCGAAAGGTCGAACATGAGTCATATAGTAGATATGATCAACATGAAGATGTTCACCATTGAAACCACCTCAACTCACGTGATGATCGGACTTGAGTTGGTGGATTTGGATCATGTTACACTCGAATGATCGGAGGGATGTCAATTTGAGTGGGAGTTTTTTAAAATATGATTAACTAAACTCATTATCTAAGAACAATAGTCTAAGTTGTCTTTGCAATATTTATGTTGTAGATCATGGCTCGCGCAGTAGCACCCCTGAATTTTAATGCGTTCCTAGAGAAAGCTAAGTTGAAAGATGATGGAAGTAACTTTGTGGACTGGGCCCGTAATCTAAGGATTATCCTTACGGCTTCCCAGAAGGCTTATGTCCTTGATGCACCGCTTGGTGATCCACCCGCTCCAGTTGAGTCTCTAGACGTTGTGAACGCCTGGCAGGCTCGTTCTGATGATTACTCAATAGTTCAATGTGCAATGTTGTATGGCTTAGAACCGGGACTTCAAAGACGTTTTGAACGTCATGGAGCATATGAGATGTTCCAGGAGTTGAAGTTTATCTTTCAGAAGAATGCCCGGATCGAGAGATATGAGATCTCCGATAAGTTCTATGCTTGCAAGATGGAGGAGAACGGGTCTATCAGTGATCACGTGCTCAGAATGTCTGGGTACTCCACCCGTCTGGCTGAGTTAGGGATGCCCCTTCCGCCAGAGGCTATCACTGACAGAGTTCTTCAATCATTGCCACCTAGCTACAAGAGCTTCGTGTTGAACTATAACATGCACGGGATGAACAAGTCAGTCGCCGAGCTGTTTGCGATGCTGAAAGCCGCTGAGTCTGAAATTCAGAAGGAGCATCAAGTGTTGATGGTCAATAAAACCACTAGTTTCAAGAAAAATGGCAAGGGTAAGAAGGGTAACTCCAAGAAGAGTGGCAAAGCAGTTGCTCCTCTCATGAAGAAACCCAAGGCTGGACCCAAACCAGAAACTGTGTGTTTTCATTGCAAGGGAACTGGACACTGGAAGCGGAATTGCCCCAAGTATTTGGCTGACAAGAAGGCGGCCAACAACAAACAAGGTATATATGATATACATGTTATTGATGTGTACCTTACCAACTCTCGTTGTAGTGCCTGGGTATTTGATACCGGTGCGGTTGCTCATATTTGCAACTCAAAACAGGAACTGCGGAATAGACGGAGGCTGGCAAAGGACGAAGTGACGATGCGCGTGGGAAATGGTTCCAAGGTTGATGTGATCGCCGTCGGCACGCTCGCTCTTCGATTACCGTCGGGATTAGTGATGAACCTAAATAAGTGTTATTTGGTGCCTGCGTTAAGCATGAACATTATATCTGGATCTTGTTTATTGCGAGACGGTTACTCATTTAAATCAGAGAATAATGGTTGTTCTATTTATATGAGTAATATCTTTTATGGTCATGCACCCGATGTGAAGGGTTTATTCTTATTGAATCTCGATAGTAATGATACACATGTTCATAACATTGATGCCAAAAGATGTAGAATTGATAATGATAATACCACTTTCTTGTGGCACTGCCGTTTAGGTCATATTGGCGTAAAACGCATGAAGAAGCTCCATGCTGATGGACTTTTGGAGTCACTTGATTTTGAATCACTTGACACATGTGAGCCATGCCTCATGGGCAAGATGACTAAAACGCCGTTCTCTGGAACAATGGAACGGGCAAGTGACTTATTGGAAATCATACATACTGATGTGTGCGGTCCGATGAGTATTGAGGCGCGCGGTGGTTATCGTTACTTTCTCACCTTCACTGATGACTTAAGTAGATATGGGTATATTTACTTAATGAAACACAAGTCTGAAACATTTGAAAAGTTCAAACAATTTCAGAGTGAAGTTGAGAATCATCGTAACAAGAAGATTAAATTCCTACGATCTGATCGAGGAGGAGAATATCTGAGTTATGAGTTTGGCAGTCACTTAAGACAGTGTGGAATTGTTTCACAATTGACACCGCCTGGAACACCACAGCGTAATGGTGTGTCCGAACGTCGTAATCGAACCTTATTGGATATGGTGCGATCTATGATGTCTCTTGCCGATTTGCCACTATCGTTTTGGGGTTATGCATTAGAGACAGCTGCATTCACTTTAAATAGGGCACCATCGAAATCCGTTGAGACGACGCCATATGAACTTTGGTTTGGCAAGAAGCCAAAGCTGTCGTTTCTTAAAGTTTGGGGATGTGATGCTTATGTCAAAAAGCTTCAGCCTGAAAAGCTGGAACCCAAAGCGGAGAAATGCGTCTTCATAGGATACCCAAAAGAGACAGTTGGGTATACCTTCTACCTCAGATCCGAAGGCAAAGTGTTTGTCGCTAAAAACGGAACATTTCTTGAGAAAGAGTTTCTCTCGAAAGAATTGAGTGGGAGGAAGATAGAACTTGATGAGGTTGTTGAACCTTTACTTCAACCTGAGAGTAGCGCAGCGCAGAAAGTTGTTTCTGTGGAGCCTACATTAGCTGAAGAGGAAGTTAATGATAATGATCATGAAGCTTTGGATCAAGTTGCTATCGAACCTCGTAGGTCGACAAGGACGCGTACTGCTCCCGAGTGGTACGGCAACCCTGTCTTAGAGGTCATGTTGTTAGACAACGATGAACCTACGAGCTATGGAGAAGCGATGATGAGCCCGGATTCCGAGAAATGGTTAGAGGCCATGAAATCCGAGATGGGATCCATGTATGAAAACAAAGTATGGACTTTGGAAGTATTACCTGAAGGGCGTAAGGCCATTCAGAACAAATGGATTTTTAAGAGGAAGACGGACGCGGACGGTAATGTCACCGTCTATAAAGCTCGACTTGTGGCAAAGGGTTTTTCACAAGTTCAAGGAGTTGACTACGATGAGACCTTCTCACCCGTAGCGATGCTTAAGTCCGTCAGAATCATGTTAGCAATAGCTGCCTTTTTCGATTATGAAATTTGGCAGATGGATGTCAAAACAGCGTTCCTTAACGGTTACCTTAAGGAAGAGTTGTATATGATGCAACCAGAAGGTTTTGTCGATCCAGAGAATGCTGACAAAGTTTGCAAACTCCAGCGATCCATTTATGGACTGGTGCAAGCATCTCGGAGTTGGAATCTTCGTTTTGATGAGGTGATCAAAGCGTTCGAGTTTATACAAGTTTACGGAGAAGCTTGTATTTACAAGAAAGTGAGTGGGAGCTCTATAGCGTTTCTAATATTATATGTGGATGACATATTGCTGATTGGAAACAATATAGAAATGCTGGAAAGCGTAAAGGAATATTTGAACAAGAGTTTTTCAATGAAGGACCTAGGAGAAGCTGCTTTCATATTAGGCATCAAGATCTATAGAGATAGATCGAGACGCTTAATAGGACTTTCACAAAGCACATACCTTGATAAGATTTTGAAGAAGTTCAAAATGGATCAGTCCAAGAAGGGGTTCTTGCCTGTTTTGCAAGGTGTGAAGTTGAGTAAGACTCAATGCCCAGTGACTGCAGAAGATAGAGAAAAGATGAGTGTCATCCCCTATGCTTCAGCCATAGGCTCTATCATGTATGCAATGCTGTGCACAAGACCCGATGTCAGCCTTGCCATAAGTATGGCCGGAAGGTTTCAAAGTGATCCAGGAATGGAACACTGGACGGCGGTCAAGAATATCCTGAAGTACCTGAAAAGGACTAAGGACATGTTTCTCGTTTATGGAGGTGATCAAGAGCTCGTCGTAAAGGGTTACGTCGATGCAAGCTTTGACACTGATCCGGATGACTCTAAGTCGCAAACCGGATACGTATTTATTCTTAATGGGGGTGCGGTTAGCTGGTGCAGTTCCAAGCAAAGCGTGGTAGCTGATTCTACATGCGAAGCGGAGTACATCGCTGCCTCGGAGGCGGCGAAGGAAGGTGTCTGGATGAAGGAGTTCATGACAGATCTTGGAGTAGTGCCTAGTGCACTTAACCCAATGACTCTGTTTTGTGATAATACTGGTGCCATTGCTCTAGCCAAGGAACCAAGATTTCACAAGAGGACCAGACACATAAAGCGACGTTTCAATTCCATCCGCGATTACATCAAGGAGGACGACATAAATATTTGCAAAGTACACACGGATCTAAATGTTGCAGATCCGATGACTAAACCTCTTCCAAGGGCTAAACATGAACAACACCAGAACTGCATGGGTGTTCGATTCATTACAATGTAAATCACATAGTGATGTGAACTAGATTATTGACTCTAGTGCAAGTGGGAGACTGTTGGAAATATGCCCTAGAGGCAATAATAAATTGGTTATTATTATATTTCCTTGTTCATGATAATCGTTTATTATCCATGCTATAATTGTATTGATTGGAAACTCAAATACATGTGTGGGTACATAGACAACACTGTGTCCCTAGTAAGCCTCTAGTTGACTAGCTCGTTGATCAAAGATGGTTAAGGTTTCCTAGCCATTGACATGAGATGTCATTTGATAACGGGATCACATCATTAGGAGAATGATGTGATGGACAAGACCCAAACTGTAAACGTAGCATTTGATCGTGTCAGTTTATTGCTATTGTTTTCTGCATGTCAAGTATCTGTTCCTTTGACCATGAGATCATGCAACTCACTGACACCGGAGGAATACCTTGTGTGTATCAAACGTCGCAACGTAACTGGGTGACTATAAAGGTGCTCTACAGGTATCTCCGAGGGTGTCTGTTGGGTTGGCATGGATCAAGACTGGGATTTGTTACTCCGTATGACGGAGAGGTATCTCAGGGCCCACTCGGTAATACAACATCACAATGAGCCTTGCAAGCAATGTGACTAAAGTGTTAGCCACGAGATCTTGTATTACGGAACGAGTAAAGAGACTTGCCGGTAACGAGATTGAACTAGGTATAGTGATACCGACGATCGAATCTCGGGCAAGTAACATACCGAAGAACAAAGGGAACAGCATACGGGATTAACTGAATCCTTGACATAGAGGTTCGACCGATAAAGATCTTCGTAGAATATGTAGGAGCCAATATGGGCATCCAGGTCCCGCTATTGGTTATTGGCCGTAGAGGTGTCTCGGTCATGTCTACATAGTTCTCGAACCCGCAGGGTCTACACACTTAACGTTTGGTGACGATTAGTATAATTGAGTTATTATGTTGGTGACCGAAAGTTGTTCGGAGTCCCGGATAAGATCCCGGACATGACGAGGATCTCCGGAATAGTCCGGAGGTAAAGATTGATATATGTGATAATAGTGTTTTGATCTCTGGAAGGGTTCCGGAGTTCACCGGAAGGGGTTCCGGATGTTTACCGAAGTGTTCGGGTGCAGCAACACTTTATATGAGCCAAAGGGATAAAGCCCACAAGGTATTGGAAAGTGCAAAAGTAGTTTTGCTGCCGCGTAAGCGGTACTACCGCTTGGTGAAGCGGTACTACCGCCCGAGCGGTACTACCGCTTGTGTGAAGCGGTACTACCGCCCAAGCGGTACTACCGCTTGTGTGAAGCGGTACTACCGCTTGTGCGCGGCTGTGCACGATTCGGCAGGGTCCGAATTGGACTCTTTTCCTGCGGGCCAAACCGACCTTGTGCGGGCAAAACCGACCCGGAGGAGGCTTTTACTCCAAGTTTAGACCCCAAGGCTCAACATATAAATAGAGGGGCAGGGCTAGCACACGGGACACATCAGGATTTCCCAAGCCGTGTGCCGGCAACCCTAGCCCTCTAGTTCCTCCGTCATAATCTCCGTAGCGCTTGGCGAAGCCCTGCAGAGATTGTTCCTCACCACCATCACCACGCCGTCGTGCTGCTGGAACTCAACCACTACTTCACCATCGCTCGCTGGATCGAGGAGGTGAAGGCGTCATCAAGCCGTACGTGTGTTGAACGCGGAGGTGCCGTCCGTTCGGCACTAGATCGGAAGGATCGTGATTGGATCGCGGGACGCTCGGCGATTTGGATCGCGAAGACGTTCGACTACATCAACCGCGTTTATTAACGCTTCCGCTTAGCGATCTACAAGGGTATGTAGATTCACTCTCCCTCTCGTAGATGCTCATCACCATGGATAGATCTTGCGTGTGCGTAGGAAAATTTTTGTTTCCCATGCAACGTTCCCCAACAATTCCCCCCTCCGGCAGGGTGCCGGAACAGGGCTGTAGATGAGATCGTGGAGGTACAGAGGCTTGCGGCGGCGTAAAAACTCATCTAGGTTAACTTGATGGATTGAATATTATGAATCTGAAGTTGTTTTGATGCATATCGAATAATCAACTCGCGGATACTTGTGGTGACATTGGAGTATCTAGGTAACATTAGAGTTGGTTGATGCGTATCATATGGTGTTATTTTAGTACGAACTCTAGGGCTGTTTGTGACACTTATAGGAATAGCTCAATAGATTGATCGGAAAGAATAACTTTAAGGTGCTCACTTTTGTTACTTGTTACCTTGCTGTTTTTATTTTTCAGATTACAAAAAGCTATATCTACTATCCATACTACACTTGTATCACCATCTCTTCGCCGAACTAGTGCACCTATACAATTTGTCATTGTATTGGGTGTGTTGGGGACACAAGAGATTTCTTGTATTTGGTTGCAGGGTTGTTTGAGAGATACCATCTTCATCCTACGCCTCCCACGGATTGATAAACCTTAGGTCATCCACTTGAGGGAAAATTGCTACTGTCCTACAAAACTCTGCGCTTGGAGGCCCAACACGAGTCTACAAGAATAAGTTGTGTAGTAGACATCAAGCTCCTTTCTGGCGCCGTTGCCGGGGAGGTGAGTGCTTGAAGGTATATCTTTAGATCTTGCAATTGAATCTTTTAGTTTCTTGTTTTATCACTAGTTTGGCTTATAAAAGAAAACTAAAAAATGGAATTGAGGTTGCCTCATATTCTTCGTCTTTATCATGTCTTTCGTGAAAATGATGGAGCGAAAAATTGTGCTCAATTGATAGAAGAAGAATTCAATAAAATGTTTGGCATAAAATCTTTGAATGATGAGCATGATTGTAATGTTGTTAGTATGAATTCTATGAGTATCCATGATGCTAATGATATGCAAAGCCACAAGCTTGGGGATGCTATGTTTGATGAAGATGATATTTTTAGTCCCCCAAGTTTTGATGAGAAAATTTATTATGATGATTGCATGCCTCCTATCTATTGTGATGACATGTATGCTATAAAGAATAATGATAACCATGAAACTTGTCATCATGATTTTAATTTTCAATTGGATTATGCCAATCAAGTATCACATGATAGCTATTTTGTTGAGTTTGCTCCCACTACTATTCATGAGAATAATTTTGCTTATGTGGAGAGTAATAAAATTTCTGTGCTTGTAGATTATGAAAAGAATGATTTGTGTGATGGATATATTGTTGAATTTCTTCATGATGCTACTGAAAATTATTATGAGAGAGGATCATATGCTTGTAGGTGTTGCAATAATATCAAGTTTCCTCTCTATGTGTTGAAAGTTTTGAAGCTATGCTTGTTTTGCCTTCCTATGTTAGTTGATTCTTGCTCCCATAAATTGTTTGCTCACAAAATCCCTATGCATAGGAAGTGGGCTAAGCTTAAATGTGCTAGTCATATGCTTCATGATGCTCCCATTGTGTTTCAATTTTTTACTTTTATGTGAGCATCATTGAAATCATCATGCCTAGCTAAAAGGCATTAAAGAAAAGCGCTTGCTGGGAGACAACCCAATATTTGTACCTACTGTTTTTGTGTGACCACATGATTAAGCTCCTGTATTAATAATGTTTTATATGTCTTCTTTCAACAATGTGCCTAGTAAAGCCTTTGGGATAGTTTGGATACTTGTTGATTCAATTATGTGCAAAAAACAGAAACTTTTGCGTCCAGTGCTGGAATTTCTATTCTGTACTGGAGCATGAGAAAAATCTGAAATTTTTACAGAGCATTGGGTTAACAAAAAATTACGTTGTCCTAATTTTTCAGAATATTTGGAGGTACAGAAGTATAGTTTTTAAATAGCTTACTACACGCTGTTCTGTTTTGACAGATTCTGTTTTTATTGCATAGTGTGCTTATATTATGAGATATAAATTATGCAAATGATAGACTACAGTAGACATTATGTGAGAACAATTATAAATCTTGTCTTGAAAGTACCTAAGTGGATGATTTATTTTTATCATGCTAACCTATCTCACAAGTTCCGTTAAGTTTTGTGTGATTGAAGTTTTCAAGTTTTGGGTGAGATATCGATATGAGGAGAATAAGGAGTGGCAAGACCCTAAGCTTGGGGATGCCCAAGGCACCCCAAGGTAATATTCAAGGAAGACTCAAGCGTCTAAGCTTGGGGATGCCCCGGAAGGCATCCCCTCTTTCGTCTTCAACACAATCGGTAACCTCACTCGGAGCTATATTTTTATTCGTCACATAATATGAGTTTTGCTTGGAGTGTCATTTTCTTTTGTTGAGATTTTCTTGCTGCTATCAATAATCATGTTTTGTATCTTTTAGTTCAATAAAATGCCAATTATAGCGGAAATGCAATTCGGCTCCCGGGAGCACGTGCTCCTGCCTATGGAAATGAATTTTGAAATGTCAAAAAAATTGGGACAAATTTTTTTGGTGATCTTTGTCACATACAAATGCTACATGTAAATTTTGAGGCAAAAAGGTTAAGCATTTTGGCCTGCGCAAAAAAAACAAATCGAAGACAAAATGTCACCACAAAATGACAACCCAAATTTGTTTTTTTCACCGACGAAACACCGCTGCTCCGTTTCGCATGAAAATTGTCAAGCATGCTTGCGACACCAACACGATCATCTACAATTTTTTCAGAATTTTTTGAAAACATTTTCTAATATTTTTGCGGTTACTGTTCATCCGGGTGCAAATGCACCCGGGAGCCAAAACGCCGCCGTCCAATTATAGCCTTTACCATGCCCAGTTTGCAAGTTTATGTGTTGCTGTTTGAAAACAGAAAGTTTTCTGTTATGTTCAGAATATTCCTGAATAGTCAGAACATGATAAAAATCTGAAATTTTTACACAGTAAGCATGCATGAGTTCTCTGTCACGTAGTAATTTTTCAGAATTTTTGGATTTAGGGAAGTATGAATTTTAAATCCCCCTTTACAGACTGTTCTGTTTTGGCAGATTTCGGTTATAGTCGCATTGTTTGCATATGTTACTTGTTTAATGTTTCTATTTGTGGATAGGAGTATTAAATATGAAGAGGCATTTAGTGTGCAATGTTAAATTATAATTTTAGTAATTTGCTACAGTAGAGAATGTTAAGGTTTTGAGTTGATTTATACTAACTTATCTCACGAGTTCTTGTTGAGTTTTGTGTGGATGAAGTATTTAAGATTTAGGGAAACCGTGATATGAGAGGAATTAAGGAGACACAAAAGCTCAAGCTTGGGGATGCCCAAGGCATCCCAATATAATATTTCAAGAAGTCTCAAGCATCTAAGCTTGGGGATGCCCCGGTAGGCATCCCACCTTTCTTCATCAACAATTATCGGTTAGTCTGGGTTGAGCGTAAGTTTTTGCTTCTTCACATGAGTTGTGCTATTCTTGGAATGTCATTTTATTTTGTTTTCTTTGCTGTTTGAATAAAATACTTAAGATCTGAAATTTTTAAATGAGAGAGAGTCCTCACATAGCTACCTATTTACTTAACTACTCATTTGGTCTTCACTTATATCTTTTTGGAGTAGTTTGTCATTTACTCTTGTTCTTCACTTATATCCTATGAGTAAATTGTTGAAATGAATTGAATATCATAAAGTTGAAATTTATATGCTTCATATGCTTGTCCCATGGGGAGTAGTGACTTCACATACAAGAAGTATAAGTGGTAAAATTTATTCAAAGTTAACAAACATAGCATTGGTCACTTGAACAATTCATGAAAAGATTTTGAAGGAAGAAAAATTTCACATATAAATATACTATCTTGGACGTCTTCTATGATTGTGAGCCCCCATTAATTATTTTCAAGCATGATCAAGTAGTTGACGTTGGACAAGGAAGACAACGTAATGAGTTATGTTTGTTTATATTCACATAGAAGTTATATTGTCATGGATCCTCTAACATGTGGTGCTTGCTTAGGATCTTTTGCTAACCAAAAATTCGTACTAAGTAGAGATACTACTTGTGCATCCAAAAACCCTTAAAACCCAGTTTCTTGCATAGACCCTTCCTGAAAATAAGATGAATTGCAATTGTTTGATGACTGAAAACATAGGTTGTTAGTTTTGAAGAAAGTTTATGGTCTATACTTTAACATGTGAATAGCTTGCTAATTGATCATGAGAAGTTTTATGAGATGAGCTACTGTTTATGATATATAATGATGCTAGGAAAAAGTGATTGGAATTATCATTGATCAAACTTATGCACTATGCTAGCATTCACACTTCATAAATTATTTCTTTTATCATTTACCTACTCGAGGACGAGCAGGAATTAAGCTTGGGGATGTTGATACGTCTCCAACGTATCTATAATTTATGAAGTATGATTTTGGTGCACTTTTATATGGCTTTTATATGATTTTTATGGACTAACATATTGACCTAGTGCCCAGTGCCAGTTGCTGTTTTTTGCTTGTTTTTGGTTTTCCAGAAAATCCATATCAAATGAAGTCCAAATGCAGCGAAACTTTTTGACAATTTTTTCTGGAAGGCAACAGACCCAGGAAGCTTCGGAGGAGCAGCAGAAGACCCACAGGGGCCCCACAAGCCACTAGGGCGCGCCACCCCCCCCACCAGGTGCGCCCTGGTGCCTCGTGGGCCCCCTGTGGCACCTCTTTGCGTGATTCCAATGCTGAAAAATCATATATATTCAGAAACCCCCGAAAGTTAACCTAGATGAGTTTTTACGCCGCCGCAAGCCTCTGTACCTCCACGATCTCATCTACAGCCCTTTTCCGGCACCCTGCTGGAGGGGGGAATCATCACCGGAGGCCATCTTCATCATCCCGGCGGTCTCCATGATGAGGAGGGAATAGTTCACCCTCGGGGCTGAGGGTATGTACTAGTAGCTATGTGTTTGATCTCTCTCTCTCTCGTGTTCTTGATTTGGCACGATCTTGATGTACCGTGAACTTTGTTAATATAGTTGGATCATATCGTGTTTCTTCCCTCTCTATCTTCTTGTAATGAATTGAGTCTTTCCCTTTGAGGTTTCGTTATGGTTGGATTGAATATTTCAGATTTGAGAACACTTGATGTATGTCTTGCATGTGGATACCCGTGGTGACAATGGGGTATTCTATTGGTTCACTTGATGTATGTTTTGGTGATCAACTCGCGGATTCCCGTGACCTTGGGGTGATCTAGGCATAAGGGTTGGTTGTTTTCATTATCTTTTCCCCGATAAGAAACTTTGGGGCACTCTTTGAAGTTCTTTGTGTGGATTGAATATTATGAATCTGAAGTTGTTTTGATGCATATCGAATAATCAACTCACGGATACTTGTGGTGACATTGGAATATCTAGGTGACATTAGAGTTGGTTGATGCGTATCATATGGTGTTATTTTAGTACGAACTCTAGGGCTGTTTGTGACACTTATAGGAATAGCTCAATAGATTGATCGGAAAGAATAACTTTAAGGTGGTTTCGAACCCTACAACAATTTCTATCTTATGTTCTCCGCTAATAGGAACTTTGGAGTGATTCTTTGTCGCACGTTGAGGGATTGTTATATGATCCAATTATGTTAGCATTGTTGAGAGATTGCACTAGTGAAAGTATGAACCCTAGGCCTTGTTTTCAAGCATTGCAATACCATTTGTGCTCACTTTTGTTACTTGTTACCTTGCTGTTTTTATTTTTCATATTACAAAAACCTATATCTACTATCCATACTACACTTGTATCACCATCTCTTCGCCGAACTAGTGCACCTATACAATTTGTCATTGTATTGGGTGTGTTGGGGACACAAGAGATTTCTTGTATTTGGTTGCAGGGTTGTTTGAGAGATACCATCTTCATCCTACGCCTCCCATGGATTGATAAACCTTAGGTCATCCACTTGAGGGAAAATTGCTACTGTCCTACAAAACTCTGCGCTTGGAGGCCCAACACGAGTCTACAAGAATAAGTTGTGTAGTAGACATCAATATCCGTCCCACATATGGGCTGGATATGGGATTGCGGGACAGCCGAGCGTTTGGGCTACGTGTGGGGAAACCGGTTGGGTGGCTTTTTTCTATTGGGGCAATGTTTGGTGCGTAGGTGGGGCGTGCGGTTGTATATGACGCGTTTGGTTACCTGCAACAATTTTTGCCACTTTGCATATGTGTCTCAGTTGGGTCTGGCTGAGGTAAAACAGGGAAAAAGCATCAACTGCACATCGTTTGTTTGCCCGCATGTAGGCTGGTTGCATCAGGGAAGCAATTTTTACCATGGTGTTTGGTTGCCTAAGTCACACTTGTTAGACAAACTACACGGTGTTTGGTTGCGAACGGCATAAGGTGTGATCACCACTTCTCACTAGTGATGACCTTACCACACACAATTTGTACATCATCTCAGTCCTAGCTAGGAAACAAATGGCAGCTCATCCTACCTACTAACAAATGGCGGTACAATATTAAGAGCCATATGGTTTAATAGGGGAAAGTTCGTCGATGCTAACTAGGTGGAAGTCCATCCTCGTCTTCTTCTTCAGATCCTTGTCTGACCTCTGTTATCCCACATTGTCTGAGCCCACTCCATCCTTTTGTTCCTCCAGACTTCGTTGTCAAATGCCTCCACACCATGGTCGGAGCTGACAACATCATCAGGCGTCATCTCTTCCTCCTCCGACACAAGGTCATCGCACCCCCCATTGTAGGATCAAGTTATGAAGGATGCAACATGCCAGAACAAGCTTAACCTGGGGTAAGGGTGGAATGGCTTCTGATCTAGGATCTTAAACCTATTCTTCAGAGCTCCAAATGCCCTCTCAACCGTAACTCTAAGGCTAGAGTGTCTGAGATTAAATAATTCCTATGTGAGTCCTAGGATAGTTCCTAGAAGAGAACTCGTTCAGATGGTACATGGTTTTCCTGAAAGGTGGAAGAACACCAGGCCGACATGCATAGCCAGCATCTCCTAGGTAGAACTTGCCATCGGGGATATTGATGCCATCAGGTAGAGATATGTTGTCAGTTAGAATGTTAGCATCATGGGTTGATCCTTCCCACCCACCTAACACATATGTGAACTTCAGATCAAAATCAACCACAGCAAGAACATTCTGGCTTGTGTAGTGCTTTCTGCTACTTGTAGTCTGCGTTGGT
Source organism: Elymus sibiricus (assembly GCA_039707655.1). Classification (NCBI taxonomy): domain Eukaryota; kingdom Viridiplantae; phylum Streptophyta; class Magnoliopsida; order Poales; family Poaceae; genus Elymus; species Elymus sibiricus. Next base: position 299,636,669 of record CM077672.1, on the reverse strand, counting down.
ATTTCCCCAAAGAGGAGAGGATGATGCGGTACAGTAGAGATAAGTATTTCCCTCAGTTAAGAACCAAGGTTATCAATCCAGTAGGAGAACCAAGCAAAATTCCGTTAAGCGCACCTGCACACACAAGAGCAAACGCTTGCACCCAACGCAAATAAGAGGGTTGTCAATCCTCTTAGCGGTTATTTGCAAGGATTAAATCTTAATGAGGTAAATAGATAAACTAAAGCACTAATTAAAATAAAAGTAAATAAATTGCAGCAAGGTATTTTTAGGTTTTTTATATGATAAAGATAGACCCGGGGGCCATAGTTTTCACTAGAGGCTTCTCTCTCGAGCACAGAAACATACGGTGGGTAAACAAATTACTGTTGGGCAATTGATAGAAAAGCAAATAATTATGATGGATTCATGGCAATGATCATGTATATAGGCATCACGTCCGAGAAAAGTAGACCGACTCCTGCCTGCGTCTACTACTATTACTCCACTCATCGACCGCTATCCAGCATGCATCTAGAGTATTAAGTTAATAAAAATAGAGTAACGCCTTAAGCAAGATGACATGATGTAGAGAAGCAAATTCAAGCAATATGAATAAACCCCATCTTTTTATCCTTAATGGCAACAATACAAATACATGTCATGTCCCCTTCTGTCACTGGGATTGAGCACCGCAAGATTGAACCCATCACAAAGCACCTCTCCCATTGCAAGATAAATCAATCTAGTTGGCCAAACCAAATCGATAGATCGGAGAGAAATACAAAGCTATAACAATCATGCATAAAAGAGTTCAGAGAAGACTCAAATATTTCTCATGAATAATCTGATCATAAACTCACAATTCATCGGATCCCAACAAACACACCGCAAAAGAAGATTACATCGGATAGAACTCCAAGAACATCGAGGAGAACATTGTATTGAAGATCAAAGAGAGAGAAGAAGCCATCTAGCTACCAGCTATGGACTCGTAGGTCTGTGGTAAACTACTCACACATCATCGGAAGGGCAGCAAGGTTGATGTAGAAGCCCTCCGTGATCGATTCCCCCTCCGGCAGAGTACCGGAAAAGGCCTCCAGATGGGATCGCGGAAGAACAGAGGCTTGCGGCGGCGGAAAGGTTTTCTCTTCTGGCTCTCTGATGGTTTCCCAATATTTGTGAATTTATAGAAGTAGAATTAGGTCAAACGGAGTCACATGGGCCCCACAAGGTCAGAAAAGGCCTACCAAGTATTATGGGGCAAGAAGGATTGCATTCAATGTCAAGAACAATAAAGTCCACGGGCACATAATTTCTGTTTGCAATAATAAGCACATCATTTATTCTACCCAATGGCTTTTTAAAAGTGGAACCTAGCACATCACACAAAGACTTTGGTATAGTGGAAACGCTAGCACCAAGATCACAAAGAGCATTACATTCATAATCTTTAATTTTTACCTTAATAGTAGGTTCCCTTTCATCTTGTAATTTTCTAGGAATTGATACTTCCAACTCAAGTTTTTCTTCATGTGCTTTCATCATGGCTTCTACAATGTGTTTAGTGAAAGCCTTATTTTGTTCATATGCATTTGGTGAATTAATCATGGATTGTAACAAGGAAATACACTCAATTAAAGAACAACTATCATAATTAAAGTCCTTGTAATCCAAAGTAGTGGGTTCATTACTATTTAAAGTTTTGACCTCCCCAAACCCACTTTTTCATTTTTATGATCAAGATTATCACCCTCCAAGCAAGTGGGCCTCCTTCTATCTAAAGTTGACTCTTCTCCTGTCCCTTTTTCATCAAGTTTTATGTTACTAAATAATGATTCAATAGGATTGACACCAATCATTTTAATATCTTCATCATTACTATGATAGAAACCGGGTGGAATCGCTTTTTCTAGAAATTCTCGCTTAGCTCTCAACCTAGCGGTCCTTTCTTTACTTTCATTAATGGAAACATAGATAGCCTTAATAGACTCATTTATATCATGCTTGGATGGCAAAATTTTAGTTTTGATATTTTCCACATCATGAGCAATTCTATCCATGTTCCTAGCCAATTCATCAACTCTATTCAATTTTTCTTCTATCATAGCATTGAAATTCTTTTGTGAACTAATAAATTTTTTAATATTACTTTCAATATCAGAGGGCATACTATTATTATAATAATAAGAATTACCATAAGGATTGTCATAATTATTAGAGGAATTTCCAGGAAACGGTTTAGGATTGAAATTACCCCTATAAGCATTGTTGTTGAAATTATTTCTAGAGACAAAATTCACATCAATAACATCATTATTATGCTCAATCAAAGTAGACAATGGCACATCATTAGGATCAATATGAGCATTCTTACTAGCAACCAATTTCAGTAGAGCATCCATCTTATCACTCAAAGTATTAATTTCTTCAATAGAATTTACCTTCTTACCAGTTGGAGTTCGTTCAGTGTGCCATTGAGAATAATTTGCCATAATATTATCAAGAAGTTTTGTAGCTTCTCCCAAAGTAATTTCCATAAAAGTACCACCTGCGGCAGAGTCTAGCAAATTTCTAGAGACAAAGTTTAGTCCCACATAAAAATTTTGTATGATCATCCATAAATTCAAACCATGAGTTGGGCAATTTCTTATCATTAATTTCATTCTCTCCCAAGATTGTGCAACATGTTCATGCTCAACTTGCTTAAAATTCATAATTTGATTTCTTAAAGAAATAATCTTAGCGGGAGGAAAATACTTGGTGATAAAAGCATCTTTACACTTATCCCAAGAATCAATACTATTTCTAGGCAAGGATGAAAACCAAGTTTTAGCACGATCTCGTAGTGAGAATAGAAATAATTTTAATTTGACAATATCATTATGCACATCTTTCTTCTTTTGCATATCACAAAGTTCAACGAAAGTATTTAGATGAGATGCAGCATCTTCATTAGGACAACCAGAAAATTATTCTTTCATAACAAGATTAAGCAAGGCAGCATTAATGTCACATGACTCCGCACTAGTGGCGGGAGGAGCAATAGGAGTACTAATAAAATCATTATTATTAGTATTAGAAAAGTCACACAATTTTGTATTTTCTTGAGACATCACGACAAAGCAAGCAAACTAGCAAATAAAATATTTCTGTGTTTTTATAAAAAAAATTAGAAGTGGAGGAGATGAAAACGAGTGGCAAATGCAAATAAAAGGCAAATAAGATAAATGCAAGTGAATGATAATTTGTGCGAAGGTACTTGGTAATTTTGATGATGTCTCCCCAGCAACGGCGCCAGAAATTCTTCCTGCTACTTGTAGTCTGCGTTGGTATGTCCCCGAAGAGGAGAGGATGATGCAGTACAGTAGAGATAAGTATTTCCCTCAGCTAAGAACCAAGGTTATCAATCCAGTAGGAGAACCAAACAAAATTCCGTTAAGCGCACCTACACAGACAAGAGCAAACGCTTGCACCCAACGCAAATAAGAGGGTTGTCAATCCTCTTAGCGGTTATTTGCAAGGATTAAATCTTATCGAGGTAAATAGATAAACTAAAACACTAATTAAAATAATAGTAAATAAATTGCAGCAAGGTATTTTTAGGTTTTTTATATGATAAAGATAGACCCGGGGGCCATAGTTTTCACTAGAGGCTTCTCTCTCGAGCACAGAAACATACGGTGGGTAAACAAATTACTGTTGGGCAATTAATAGAAAAGCAAATAATTATGACGGATTCATGGCAATGATCATGTATATAGGCATCACGTCTGAGAAAAGTAGACCGACTCCTGCCTGCATCTACTACTATTACTCCACTCATCGACCGCTATCCAGCATGCATCTAGAGTATTAAGTTAATAAAAACAGAGTAACACCTTAATCTAGATGACATGATGTAGAGAAGCAAATTCAAGCAATATGAATAAACCCCATCTTTTTATCCTTAATGGCAACAATACAAATACGTGTCATGTCCCCTTCAGTCACTGGGATTGAGCACCGCAAGGTTGAACCCATCACAAAGCACCTCTCTCATTGCAAGATAAATCAATCTAGTAGGCCAAACCAAATCGATAGATCGGAGAGAAATACAAAGCTATAACAATCATGCATAAAAGAGTTCAGAGAAGACTCAAATATTTCTCATGAATAATCTGATCATAAACTCACAATTCATCGGATCCCAACAAACACACCGCAAAAGAAGATTACATCGGATAGAACTCCAAGAACATCGAGGAGAACATTGTATTGAAGATCAAAGAGAGAGAAGAAGCCATCTAGCTACTAGCTATGGACCCGTAGGTCTGTGGTAAACTACTCACACATCATCGGAAGGGCAGCAAGGTTGATGTAGAAGCCCTCCGTGATCGATTCCCCCTCCGGCAGAGTACCGAAAAAGGCCTCCAGATGGGATCGCGGAAGAACAGAGGCTTGTGGCGGCGGAAAGGTTTTCTCTTCTGTCTCTCTGATGGTTTCCCAATATTTGTGAATTTATAGAAGTGAAATTAGGTCAAACGGAGTCACGTGGGCCCCACAAGGCAACACGCCCCCCCTGGGGCGTGTGCCTTGTGAAGCCTCCGTGAGGCTTATGGCCTCCTCCCGAAGTTTCCAAGGTTTCTTTTGTCCAGAAAAAAATCTCCAAAAAGTTTCATGGCATTTGGACTTCATTTGGTACTATTTCTCTGAAAAAACAAAAACAAGCAGAAAACAGCAACTGACACTGGACACTAGGTTAATAGGTTAGTCCCAAAAAATGATATATAATTGCATATAAAAACATCCAAGATTGATACTATAATAGCATGGAACAATCAAAAATTATATATACGTTGGGGACGTATCACTTTCCTCCCCTGCATGTTGTGGCCTATGACCTCGGAACTTTAGCAGACACATGAGTACCATCTATTGCGCCAATGCAATCCTGAAAATGGCATGAAAAGATGGTGTTATGGCAATTCTAAAAATCGCATGACAAGCATGTGAAGGCATGAACTACGAGTAGTGCTCACCTTGAAATATAGATACCATCTTGGGCTAGTGTGTATCTTGCTAGGTGTTTGCCTGATTGGTGACCTGATCATCTCTCCTCTGAGCTCCCCAACAACATACAACAATTGCTTGAAATACATGGAAATGGTCTCCATTGATCTCCTGGACATGTCGTGGATAACCCTGAACCTCTGGTTATGACCTACAACACGGAGGAATATGGCAACTTACTCTTCCACAGAGATGTGGATGCTATCTTCTAGCAGCCCAGGGGCGTAGCCAGGCCCCGGGCTGCCTAGGCTATGGCCCTGGTCGTGGAAAGAAAATCCCTCGTTCACAGTAGCTACAGTAGCGTACTGTAGCTACAGTAACTACTGTAGCGCCAAGGGTGGCTCGGAGCGTGGCCAGATCCTGCCTACGGCACTGTAGCAGCCCCCCTGCTCCTGAACGTCTGCACAAGCCTGGCGAAAGGTGCTCTTTTCATTCGAAGCATCCACAGAGCCTTTGTGTCATTGCAGTTGTAGATGTACTTCAGATTCGCTATCCTGTCCTGATCCTGGAGTAACATTGGACCATACCGGATAACAAGTTTGGCACTACGACGAACAACTCTCTTGTGAGCCAACATAATCTAGGCCTGAATCATCGCTATCAGTGTTGCTGCCTGAACTACCAGCTTCATCCGTTCGTCCATAACCTAGGCGACATCGATGGTGCGGTCAGCAATGGCGCAATCGATCCTACACCGTCCTAACAAACGACCTAACAAAGTATGGGGACAGAGGAGGGGGTTTGTATGCTGTTTACCAGCTTCGGAGCCGACGAAGCCAATGGGGGGGGCATGGCTGAGACAAAGATGGCCAGACGGAGTCCAAGAAGAAGGGGAGAAGCAGCTCCTACTGCCGAAGCGTGATCCCGCCACTGCCACCGCCGCTTGCGTAGATCTGAGTCGCCGCCACCGGTGCCAAGAAGTGAGGAAGGGCTTGTCCCAAAGCAAGAGGTGGCCGAGTAAATGGGGGGGTGAGGCTAGATTTCGCGCCATCCTGCCTCCGCCAATTTCTTCTCCCGCCATCTCCGCCCCGATTCCCCCTGCACCGTGGCGTACGCCGTGCCCCACCACTGGAAACGGCCGATTCGAGTGTTCCCAGCGAGTCAGGCTCTAGGCTGCTTTAAGGTACGTGCCAATGCGAGTCAGGCCTCCCTGTATGCAACCAAACAGGGTTTTTTTTCTTTCCACATGGGCCTAGTTTGCCTGTATGCAGGTAACCAAACGTGTGCTCTGTTTCTCACCAAAAAAGCCAACAGATGCTCTAACAGCCACCCCTATCTGTTCTCGAGTCCAATGCGTAGATGCGCATCCTTCTCTGATAGCCGGGACCGTGGATGCTGGGCTACCGTAGTGCGTAGCAGTGCAACTGCGGGAGTTGCCGGGCCGCTGCTGCAGGGAGAACTGGTCGCCGGGCCGCCGGCGACCAGATCCATGGCGCCCACGGAGGTGAGGTCGACCACCTGAATTTCAAAACCCCTATATTTTTCCGTGAATTCGTCAGATTGATATGGCTTTACCTCTGTTTAACTAGCTCCTTCTGCTACGGAAATCAACTTTTGCATCGACACGTAGCTAAACTGACGTTATTGCTTCATTGTACAGAAAACATATTTGTTTCTCAGCATATAATACATCACATTGCCTAGGAGAAGGATAAAGTTAGCCAATTACTAGTTAATAATCCCTGCAAAAAATACTACTCCCTTCGTTCCTTTATATAAAGTGTATTTGTTTTTTTTTAAATCAAACGAGTCCATGTTTGACCGAGTTTTTAGAAAAATATATCAATATCCACACTATGAAATTTATATCATTTGATCCATCATGAAAAGTAGTTTCATATTTTATCTATTAGGTAATGCAAATGTTGTTATTTTATTCTATAATCTTGGTCAAACATTCAAGTGGTTGACTTGCACGGAAATTAATACATCTTATATTGTGGAACGGAGGGAGTACGTAATGAGGAAATAAAAGTGCCAAGAATGTTGTGATGCTCGATGACATGCATCCGCCTGAAATATGGAGTCTGGTACGGTGTTTCTATACCAGATTCGTATACCATGCAGTAGCTCCTTGGTTTTTCAGGCAAACGAAAACTGTTTCTTTTCTTTGTTTGTAAGCCAAATGGTAATACATTCCGCAAGCTGCAACTCCTGCCTTCACCACAATAGTATCATTCACATGGTAATCTCAACTTGGATCACACATGCATTAAATTGATGTTGAGTATGTGCAAGATACAAAAACAACACTGCATCAGGGACAAAAGGACAGATTTGTCCAGTAAAAATATTTTAAAAAGGCATTGGCAAACATAGAGAACACACAGCACTTCTCGGCATCACTAGATCAAGCAGTACCTCGCATCCTAGCTACAAAAATTAAGTTCATGCCCCCCCTTTTTTGCATTAGGACTGTCTTGGTGACTGGATTTCAATTTTTAAGTTCATGTTTTCCTCTTTTTGCTTTAGGACTGCTTTGGTGACTGGATTTCGATCTTGATGTCTCATGGTGGTAAAAAGGCCGTTGGAGAGCAATATGAGTTTGAGGAAGGGGTATGTTTTGTTTAATACAGTATTGATTTGGTTGTAATCATGACCTCGGCTGCAATTCTCACTTTTGAATTGGATGGTTGTTTTATGCTGATTGTAGCTTGTCATACGGATAAATACATCCAGAAATTATCTTTCCTGAAATGTTGTAATGTTCCTTGCTTCCTAGAAAACTCAGTAGTCCAATACATTGTGCTTGATAGTTTAGACGATTTAAGAAAGATTTATCAAAAACAGCATATAATTTTTGTACTGCATATTGTTCAACCCAGGAAACTCAGTAGTCCAATACATTGTTGTATTGTTTAGTGCTGCACTTCATTTCTATGGAATTCTGTACTATTTTTGTACTGCACATTATCAAATATACAGAAATTGCTTTGGTGATTATGGTACGTTGGAGTTGTCATTGTTTACTTTTCTGACCTTGCGAAGTCTAGGTGTACCCCCAGGAAGTTTGAGCTCTCTAATCTTTAAAGTTTTGCCTGAGGTCCTGGAGCTTTCTCCCGGTTCACCGAGTATATTACAAGAACATGTTGATCCACCACTGATAGAGATTGCAGCAGAAAAATCGCCGGAGCTGCCTCAGGAAATCATGATGTTTATATTTGCCCTTCTTGAGGTCCCTGACCTTGTGCGCGCGAGCTCTGTCTGCTCCTCCTGGAAATCTGTGTATACAAGAATACATAACATCGGGCCGCAGACACCATGCCTCCTCTACACTTCAGAATCAGCTGGTGAGAATGTTGCTTGCCTCTACAGCCTTGCAGAGAAGAGAGCCTACAAATTAACCCTCCCTGAGCCGCCTATCCATCGAAGGTATCTGATTGGGTCCTCACACGGGTGGGTGATTACCGTCGATGAGCGATCTGAGATGCACGCCGTCAATCCAATCGCTAGTGAACAGATTGCGCTCCCTTCTGTGGGTGTGATATGCGAGTACCATTACTCAATGGGCACCACATGGTCAGTTACTACACCGCCCTTGAAACTCCTCTCGGGAAGCCAACGCGCTGACGCATTTCATCCGCGCGTGTCCGATTTTCGTTCGCCTGCCGACCCATTTTCGGCCCAAATTTGGGCCTCATTTGCGTCGGCGCGGACACGAAGCGGACGCGCGCGACGCCCGCCTACTCCTCCCCTGACCCGTCGTCGGTGGCACATAGTCCATTCTCGTCCTCCCATCGACAGCAAGCCCTGGCCGCCCCACCCCGCCGCCGCCGCCGCTGCCCAGTTCCGGTGCCCTCGCCAGCCGCTCGCACCCACATACCTCCCACGCAACACGCCACCTTCCACGTCGCCGCCACCACCGCCTCGACGCCGGGCCACCGCAGCTTCCCCGCGCGAGCACCACCTCGGCTACACCACGCCCCCGGCCAGCTCCTTAGACAACGCCGCCACGCTCGCCGGACGCCGCTAGGCCAGCTACCTGGTCCATGGGAGGCGCGCGTCTCTTCGTCGGCCTGCTTCTTCGACGACGCCCACAAGCTGTTCGACAGTTTGCCCGCAAGGTACAAATGGACCCGACGACGACTTCTTTTTCCACAATTTCCTTTGCGACTCGGATGATTCTTCATCCGACGATGAGGAGATGGTGGCTGATGTGTTGGTCGTCCATGACCACCTTAGTAGGCAGCGGCCGTTGTTCCTGGGCTCGATCCCAGGCACACTCCGGCGTTGAATCGCAACCGAGAGAGCGGCCATTTCCTTCTTTGGAAGGACTACTTCGAGACACCGAACCCGCTCTTCAAACATCACCAATTCCAGCGCCGTTTCCGTATGGCTAGACATGTTTTAAACCGTATTCGGGAGGGGGCGGTGTGCATAGTCCTCGAAACTCAGGTTGGATGCGGCCGACCAACCTGAGGATCATAATCTTCTCGAAAACTGTTTTGCACTTTGTTAATTGTCTGCATTGAGTCGTCAATGCAGTAGCCCCCGAGCCACTGGTCGGGTGGCAACACCAGATCAGGGATCGATGTAACCCATTAATGGCTTTTAAGTGAGAAGCGCGAAGCCCAGTAGCCCCCGAGCCTTAATTTGGGCAAGGGTGGCCGAATTAAGGATCAATATCCAGAGTAAATTGATTTTAATCATAATTTATGTGTAATGATTCTATGTATCCAAGTACTTTACATCACTAATGCTCGGATCCGCATTGTACAAAACTTTGTTGACCGACCATCGGCTTCAACCTCCTCGGCCAGTAGCCGATGAATGTTTGTCCTACTTTATAAAGCCTTTATAAGGGCAAAAATTTACGGCAAACAAGGCAATCCGGCCATATGGTTTTATAAACAAAGGTACACGGAGAGATATGTTATATTACTATTTAACGTAAGAAACATCTTCTGGAAAAATAGTTCCTTTATAAGTTACTTTTCCCAGGCTGTCATGTTGACCATGATCATAAAACCTCACCTACGATCAATGTGGGAGGAAAATATTGAGGATTTAGTTTGGGAAAAGTTTCCGAAGTCTGTGGTCTTAATGAACCGAAATTTTCACTTCCGTCGTTACCGACCAATTATATTCTTAAGACAGCTAGCTTTTGGCTTCACCAAGTCTGAGGTACGAACCCGGATGACCCGGTAGTAACAATCACAGAGGTGCTCCCTTTATCCCCTAGCCGAACAATCGGGAACGTAGGGGGTAAGCACAGGAGCCAGGCAACCCAGCTTGGCCAAAATCTTAAGTCAAATTGATGCATATTTATGGCTTTATAACGATTTGTGGGAAGGCAGCGCTCGTATATTGAATACAAATACTGAGAATACGTCGGACTCCCTAGGAGTCCCAAAGTAACCGCACCGAGGTGCCTCAAGGAGCCCCTGGTACGGTTTATTGGACTCTTTTATATGTCCGAAGTGTTTTATACCAAAAACTCGAGGTTACAATTGCACAGTTTTTTCAAAGACGGCCGAACTGCTTTTCTATTAGTGACCTCGGACAAGCCGAACATTTTTATGAAAGTAAGCTGATCGGTCGATTGAATTTGCGCATGTTTGTGGTAGTCAGTTTTTAAGCTGTATTTTGCAGCTTTATGCTATATGTTATTTTGACTTCGGTGTGACTGTTTATAATTTGAAAGTGGTCCATCGTCGGCTTCCACCCCTTTGTAGATGTTACGCAGGGTGTTTTCGCAATAACAAGACAACCCTTAGCCGACGTCTCGGTGCCCGGAGGCGGTTGTGTTAGCGGAAACGAGGCAATCAGATATGCAGGCTTTATAACTTCCACTTAGTCATATGAGCTTGACTGTGGGGGCAAGTAACTAGCCCCCAGTGTTTGGAGTGTTCGGGTGTGCCGAGGTGCAGCTCGGCAGGGAAGTTGCCGAACTACGGCACCTCGGTCAAGAGGATGTCCCGCCTCCTGAAAAAAAAACATACAAATAGGTTTAAAAGCTTCATAGGCTCGGAAAACCAAAAAACTTACACAAAACCTTTACGTCTAGAATAAATCAAGTTTTTTGGTGCCAATCCGAAATTGGTCTTAAAATTAATTTTGTGCTTCTGTCGTGCTTTAACATGATACGTCCGATCTCCAGACTTCAAGCGGGTCAGCCTTTGGCTTCAACCTCCTATCCCGAAGGCGGAGTGTTTCTCAGGCCAGTTTAGCGAACTAAACTCGAGCGGCTTTAGAGAGAAACCAGGCTATCCGGCTATTGACCACACACTCGCCGTCGAAAAAATGAGTAGTAGAAAAAGACTTTGCAACGACTAAGAAGAAAACACTTATTATAACGGCTCATATAAATTTAAGAGCCCCCCAGTTAACATGGGTAAAGGAAGTGGTTTTAAACGAACCTCGTTTTTAACAAACAGATTTTAACATAAATATAATGCTTGGTCGAACCGAACAAAAATAAAAATTTAGAATTTAGAAAATTTAAGCATGAAAGCGACTTAACTGGTTAATGTGCTCGGCGTTGATGACGTGGTGCGGGCTTGTGGCGGGATGAGGACGCATAGTTCTCGGCTTGACCGAGGTCCCAACCCCCAAGCCCGAGGTGGCCGAGCGAAGAGCTTGGCTTTGATGTAGCAGCGACGCGGTACGGTCGATGTGGCGAGGCGAAGCCCCCGGTCCAGCCGAGGTGACGAAGCTGGTCAGCTGGTGACGCCGAAGTCCCTGGAGTAGGTTGATGAAGAGATGACGAAGTCCCTGGTCCAGCCGAGGTATCGAAGCCTCCATGTCAGCCGAGGAGTCGAAGCAGGTCGGCGTGTTGGATGTTGGCTTGAAGAAAGGTGGTATGGCGATGCCGACGCAAGTCAAAATTTGTGACGCGGTTGATGCCAGCTTGATGAAGTAACCGAGCGGTGATGACAGTGTGCCCGCCCCGTGTAATCTATGGGGCGACGATGTTGGTGATGATTTAGCCTTCGCAATGCTGAACTCTAGGTCGGCTCGCCGAGGTGATGATCCGATGAGTTTGACCTCGGCACAACGAAGCGATGATCTGTCTAGCGCAGGTCGGCAGCCGTGGAGCAACGTTATCGGGCTGGTTTGACACCAACGCGATGGTGAAGATTAGCTCCGAAAAGGCATTAAAGTTTATGGTCACGTGTGTGTGAAAAACACACAATACCCTAAGAAAACACTTCTCCAAAAAGTATGTCCAATATCCCATTGACGAAGAAAGATGAACTCGGGTCGGATTCGTTTTCGCGCAGAAAACAGATCCGAAAATTGATGCACTCATCGGACACTTCCCGGAGTTTGAACGGTCGGATCGAGCTGAAATTTTGAGGGGTGATAGATATGGGAATTCCGCAGCTGATGAACGGTTGGATCTTTCAAAGGACGTCCGAGCTTACTGCTGGACTCCTCGCCCTAAACTCATCTAGATTCCCGTCCAGATTCGACAGGGCTCCGGTATATCGGAGATCGCCGGAGATTCCTCCATCAGAACGCGACAAAATTTTGTAGGGTTGTTCTAGACTCAATTCCGCACAATTCCACCAAAGAAATCGTCAAAGCGACGCTCGAGGAGGTGGTGACGGCGAACACGAATCCGTTGTCCAGAAAAAATTGCATGATCGCGTGAGGGCAATGTTGACATTGAGCTCCCGAGCACCATGGAGGATTCTTCCATGATCTTGGTTGAGACTGGAGTTGATGTTGATGAAGATACCCATCCGATCTTGACGATCCGACGTGGAGCGTAGTCCTCGGCCTCGCCGAGGTGACCAGTCGAGCCGGCGACGAAGATGCCGACGTTGACGATGTAGCTCGGTTCCGACGCGTAGATCGCGGTGGAGCCGATCTGGATTCCCATCGCACCGCGGCGACTACCCAGCAGGCTCTCAATGAAAGCACCAATGTCGGTTCTAAATCCGGCATATCTCGTAGTAGGGGTCCTAAGCTAGGCGTCTTGGGGCGATGGTAACACGGACACAGGATTTTACCCAGGTTCGGGCTCTCTCGAAGAGATAATACCCTACGTCCTGCTTTTGATTGTTTTCATATGGGGTGTAGTACAGAGTACATGTATCTACCACGAGATTGTCCTAATGAATCTCAGATCATCTATCGACTAGCCTGGCCTCGGTTTATACAATGTACCGGAGGCCTAGGGTTTAGGAGAGTCTTCGGCGTGTGCACCAAGTCTTGTAGAGTCTTCCTTGTATGCGTCATGGGCTGCCCGAAGTGGCCCATTAGTGAACCGCCATGGGGTCCTCGGCTCAACCCACCTGGTCGGGAGACGATGTGGTGAGTACCCCCTAGTCCAGGACACCGTCAGGTGGTCGGGTACGATAAGTATTTCGAGTGCAAGGAGGACGCCCTTGGAAAGATTGGCTTCTCCTCCTATCAGAAATGCACTGCAGCTATCCGGATGCTTGCATACGGAGTTCCCGGTGATCTCATTGATGACTACGTCTGTATGAGCGAGTCTACGTGCCTAGACTCCATGTACAGGTTCTGCAAGGCTGTGATTGCAGTGTTTGGCCCTGAGTACTTGAGAGAGCCAAACGCTGAAGATATAGCCCGCTTGTTGGCGATGAATGCCAGCAGGGGCTTCCCGGGGATGCTTGATAGCATAGACTGTATGCACTGAGAGTGGAAGAACTGCCCTTCTGCTTGGCAGGGGCAGTATAGGGGGCATGTCAAGGCTTGCACTGTCATACTTGAGGCCGTGGCCTCACAAGATCTCTGGATCTGGCACTCTTTCTTCGGCATGGCCGGATCGCACAATGATATCAATGTGCTTCAATGCTCTCCGGTGTTTGCAAGGCTTGCCGAAGGCAACAGCCCGTCGGTGAACGTTAACATCAACGGCCACAACTACAACAAAGGATACTACCTAGCTGACGGTATCTATCCTCAGTGGACTACTTTTGTTAAAACAATCTCCAACCCTGTAGGAGAGAAGAGGAGGAGATTTGCACAAGAGAAAGAGAGTGCTAAGAAGGATGTGGAGCGTGCCTTTGGTGTTCTTCAATCTAGATGGGGCATCGTTCGGTATCCTGCTAGAACTTGGAGCACCCAGAAGTTGTGGGAGGTGATGACTGCTTGTGTGATCATGCACAATGTGGTCGTAGAGGATGAGCGCCCGGAACGTATCTACGCACTACTGCAGGAATGCCTAGCAGTGGCAGGTGGGAAAAGGCCAGCAGTGGCGGGCAAGGCTCCCAGGGGCGCCCGCCACCGACCTTCCGCCACTGCTATGAGCACATCAGTGGCGGGCGGGCGCTCGCCACTGGTAGAGCCTCATCAGTGGCGAGTGGTGGAGTTTGCTCGCCAGTAGTAGAATATTTGCAGTGGCGGGCTGTGTTTACGTGCCCGCCATTACTTATTCTTGTTGCAGTGGCGAGCTTGCTGGAGCGCCCGCCACTGAAAGCTTAGGCATGCTAAATAAAAATTTGGCAGCCACGGCAACAATTATGCTGACATGACTGCGTTTTGCAAAAAAACAATTTAAGAAATTCAATATAAACAGCACGCATTTTAAGATTATGCATGAATGTTCACACTACATAATGAGTAGTAGTAATTCACCAGTACTTGATTAGCATATGGGTTTTGCTAGGATCGATGCATGGAAGAGTTCAACATTATATACATTACCGTTTAAAGGATCTACTTTGACGGTAACATCTATAGTGTTGCTCATAGAATAAAAACATCAGACGAACTAGATGTGCCCTAGACAGACTCTTAACAAAATGAGTCAAAGGACTCAAAGAGCAAACCTGATAAATCAGATAGACGGAGTATTAAACATCCGTCCGTCTAATTCATCTAGCTAGCTTGTTAAGTATTTTGCCTCATTGTACTATTATTGCAGAAGAAGAATAACTAACGCTCCGAAGATACGGATGTGAACTCGAATCATCTTCAAAGAGATGACACGCGATCCTCAACCCTATCCGAGAAGGCTCAGTAATTCACTAGTACTACTCGATTAGCATATGGGTTTTGCTAGGATGCATGGAAGAGTTCATCATTATATACATTACCGTTCAAAGGATGTACTTTGACGGTAACATCTATAGTATTGCTCATAAAATAAAAACATCAGATGAAGGTTGTGTACCGTTTTAACAAAATGAGCCAAAGGACTCAAAAAACTAACATGATGAATCAGACGGACGAGGTATTAAACACTCACCTGATTCACTACTTGTGATGGAACAACTAGCCCTATCTTTCGCAAACACCAAGCAAAGATTTTCCTCCCACACAAACATTGTTCCCATGCGACAGCCGCAAGTTCATATTGTGCCTTTGCCTTCTCATTTGCAGGGAGCAGCTTGTATTATATCTCCTGCCCAAGTGCCTTGTATACTACTGATTTAAAACCAGTAATTCACATAACACTTTGACGGAAGTTATAATACAAGAAACACCCTATAAATTAGAAGCAAGGGCACAATACAAACTTGCCATTGTAACATGGAAACAAGGTTTGTGTGCCAGCAAAATCTTTGTTCGATGTGTACGCAAGATAGAGTCAGTTGCCTTGCCGCAAATAATGGATCCCATGAGCGGTCAATATCCCGTCCGTCTGATTCATCTAACTAGTTTTTTAAGTTTTCTAACTCATTATATTAGAACGATACTTAGTCCTCACCAAATGTCGTTATTCCTTGAACTCTTCTTTGAGAAGAACACTAACGATCTGAAAATGCAAGTTCAGAAGGAAATATGTGCAGAAATTACCGTATAATATTGGTAGTCCTCTTTAAGTAGTCGCACTCGGGGATCCCAATGAGCTCATTCTCGTCGTTCATTTGCTGTGTTTATAGATGTAAGATTAAAAATCAACAGAATAATATTCGTGCAATCTCACATTAACAACACTGAGATCACACATTACCAACACTAAAAATGCAGACTCATATGTAAACAAATTAAACATGCTTATTTACCACATAAAGGCATATGGAACTAAGTTTACACAGATCATATAGATAACATAACAAGATGAAATTAAGTTCAACTCCGTCATAACAACATGAAACTAAGTCCATCATCTCACCAATCATCTTCTTAATCTCGGCTAGGGCGGTATTTGCAGCTTCCGTGGGCGTAGGTATCCTCCGATGCGGTACTACGGTGATTGTGGGACACCGTACCACAGATAGATCTTGTTGCCGCCCGGATGACCCTCCTCAAATTCGTGAAGGAAAAGTAAGAACGACCTCCCAGCTTGCATCCGTAATTCTGTGGCAATGTTCATTCAATTTTGACCATGGAAATGCGTTCTCCCTCCCGCGTTGGTGAGTGAGGGTTAAGGAAATGCCATTCTTAAGCAGCGCCATGTCGAACTGAATCGTCCACCTCTCATCCATTGCCAGGTTGGCCACACGCATGAAATCCTCCCTTCCCCAACAAGGGATGAGCTGAGTATGATAAAAAGAAAACATAAATTAGACAATTGTGGGCATCGTGAAGGTCGTCCTGAAGGTCGACACATATCTCACTGCAATTAAATGGAACATACCGCCCACTCCATAAAGTCGTCCTGAAGGTCGACACATATCTCACTGCAAGTTAGGTGAACTTTGTAACATGCGCCTAGCCTCCTGTCGCCACAAAAGGGGCATCCTTCGTTCATTGCCTAAGTTCATGTTATGGAATAATTATATAAGTTAAATGATGGACAGAAAAATTGGGCATGACTTATACTGAAAAATGAAACATTGAGGGTCTGAAATCTCGCGAAACGGAAATTAATCAACGTTTCACGATTTTTCTACACTCTTTTGAAGCCCTGTATTGTTGGAGAAATCCAATTAAATGTTCACGCTTCATGCATGAGATGATTATATTTACGAATAAAAAACATTCATGTATCATCATCCATAATTAATTCCTACAGTGACAATAGAATCGGTACGAGGGATTTACCTATGAACTGCTTAAGTGGGAGGCGGAGGAGGGATTTGTAGCAGCCTCGGAGGTGGAGGAGTCCGCTGCCGGCGGCGGTGTCTTGCCCCGGCTGCTGGCGGAGGAAGCCATTGCGTGTAGGTGGCGGCGACGGAGGAGAGGCCCGGCGACTAGGGGCGGCGGCGGAGGAGTCCCGACGACGAGGGGGCCGCGGCAGAAGAGGGCCCCGGCAGAGGAGGTTCCGACCTAGGGTTCGGCCGGGCCGCAGCGGCGAGAGGCCGGGGGGCGCAGCAAAGGAGGCGTGCGACGACGAGGGCGCGCGCACGGACGCGGCGTAGGAGAACGGCCGCGGCGGCGAGCGCGGCACGGGGGCGGAGGAGGGGCGCGGTGGCGACGAGGCACGGGGTTTGGGGGCGAGAGCGGCGGACAGATTTGAAATTGCGTTTTAGGGGGAAGGGTGGTTTTGGGCGGAGACGGCCGGCGAAAACTGCAACGCAGGTAGTGGAGGGGTCTACTTGTGGCGGGCGGGCTTATTTACTCGCCACCGCAATATGCTGTCAACAGTGGTCATCGTACCCGGTCAACTTGTGGCGGTCAAAAGAAACTGCCCGCCACTGTCAGGGCACGTAGCTGTGGCGGGCACTAGGGAATGCCCGCCACAGATGAGTTATGCGAAAAAACCATACGAAGAGACCTTATGTGTGGCGGGCGGCGAAAAATGCCCGCCACTGCTTCTGCACAACTTGTGGCGGGCTATCTTTAGTACCCGCCACAGCTAACTTTTCAAAGTAGCTGTGGCGGGTGACCCTTCCCACCCGCCACTAATTTGTGATCACCTGTAAGTCCTTTCCCAGTAGTGACGACCAAGGGTTTCAGTTTCAGGGTGACAATGTTGTGCCTGAACATGGAGGAGCGGCAACGTTTGCACAGTTCATCCAATTTCATCATCAAATGCGTGATTGGCAAACTCACATTCAGCTGTAAGATGATTTGGTTGAGCATATGTGGGTTCACGGTGGCAACCAATAGATGTATCATTTTTTTAAATGTATTTGAGACAATTTAATTTTTATTTGGCTTGTAAACCATGATATATTTATTTGGCTTGTGAACTATGAAATATTTCTTTGGTTGTGAAACTATGTAAAATGTTTGTATTTTGTTTGAATTGTAAAAACCATGGCAAGCCGGCCACGAGGGCAAAAATGGGTCGGCGCGTTGGACGCACTGCCGACCCAAACATAAAAAAGGACGGACGCCGAGCGGGAGGCCGACCCAAACGAACAAAAAGCGGACAAACCGTGCGTTTGTCTGGTCGGCGCGTTGGAGTTGCTCTAAGGTACTTATGTTCTATGATGGATCTGTTGGGAGCTATATTGTGGTGTTCCTCCACAATCCATTTGGCCAGCTCTTATTTGCTAGGTTAGGGGATGAGAGGTGGACGCGGCTACCATCGCACACACATTTTCAGGACTGCATCTACATGGATGGTCTGTTGTATGCAGTGACAGCATTTGGCAAAATTATCGCCTTGGATCTCAGCGGGCCCATGGTCACGACGAAGATAATCATGGACAGGGTAAATGATCATTATGGCAGGGAAAGGGTTTACATTGTTCAGGCTCCATGGGGTGACCTGCTTCAGGTTTGGAGACCAGAAATATGGACAAAAGACGAGGTAACATTTAAAAACAAAATCAAGTGGATGCAAATATATAAAATTTGTACGGTGACAAAAAGGCTGGTGCAAATAAACAGCTTGGACGATCATGTATTGTTTCTGCCTTTCTGGGGAGTAGTCACTCTGCTCCAATGCCCTGCAGTTGAAACCGATCGGATGATCTCGATGATGTGGCTTGTATGTAGCTGCGAGCAAGGTTACCGCCTTAATATCGGAGTCCTTACAGCAAAACCAAGACCTAGCCGCCGCTGCCTCTCCAAAAGACCTAGGTTCCTCCGCCTCCCGCCGGCGTCGCCGCCGGTCCGCCTTGTCTCCGGTGGCCCTAGGGCCATGGAGGCGTGGTGGATCCCGGTCTTTGCTGGCGGGAGGGCTCCGTTTTTAGATGGTTTTCTGAGTTTTGTTAGGGTTTGTGTCCGACTCAGGAAGGCGAGACGGCGGTGGCTCCCTGAAAATGGAATAAAGTCCTCCCCGCCTAGCCCCCGTCCCGGTGGTGCATCTAGCTTCGTCGGAGGGTGTGTGGAGGTGTGTCTTCGCTGGATCTCGCGGGATTCGGTCGATGGTTGTCTTTGGTGGATCTACTCGGATCCAGTCTTCGTTCGTCTATGTTTGTGTGTGTGTTCAAGTTGGATCCTTCTGATCTACGCGTCTCTTCATCGGCGGCGGTTGCTGTTCTAGTGCGCTGGTCCTATGGGGCCTTAGCACGACGACTTCCTGACCGTCTACTACAACAAGTTTTGCCCGGCTCAGCGAGGGAGGGGCGATGACGGCGGCACGCCTTCGGCTCGCTTCAGTGCTTGTAGTCGTCGCTAGGTGGTCTACGGATCTGGATGTAATTTTTATTTCTGGTATTCGTTGTGCTGCCATGATTGAAGATGAATACTCCCTCCGTTTCTAAATATAAATCTTTGTAGAGATAACACTATGGACCATATACGGATGTATATAGATGCATTTTAGAGTGTAGATTCACTCATTTTGCTCCGTATGTAGTCCATAGTGAAATCTCTACAAAGACTTATATTTAAGAACGGAGGGAGTAGATTGGAAGTTTTCTCGCAAAATAATAATAATAATAATAATAATAATAATAATAATAATAATAATAATAATAATAATAATAATAATAATAATAATAATAATAATAATAATAATAATAATAATAATAATAATAATAATAATAATAATAATAATAATAATAATAATAATAATAATAATAATAATAATAATAATAATAATAATAATAATAATAATAATAATAATAATAATAATAATAATAATAATAATAATAATAATAATAATAATAATAATAATAATAATAATAATAATAATAATAATAATAATAATAATAATAATAATAATAATAATATCAGAGTCCTTGATTTTGGAAACAAGAACGTGGAAGAGATCATATTCCCTCGGCCTTGGTCCAACTGCCTGGCGCCGTTGTTCATCGTACCAAATCCCAGGAAGATGGATTTGGCGTTACACATTTAGAAGCAAGGATTATTAGGGCCTAAAATTCCCTTCCTGAACGTGTACAAAACATGTTTTCCTTGGTTGTACTAATAATTTGGCAAGATACTTTTTTTTGAGGGAATTGGCAAGATACTTCTGTGATGTAAAAATAAGGATTATGGTAGCAAAAGGGAGTGCTAACGGCTTAACAGGCAAAAAGATAACGTTACTGGGAGGTCCATGCACCAATGTACGTGACCCTTGACCCAAACTGATGTGCCCTGATCGGGGGCACCCAAACCAACTTATGGTTTAGATCCCCTATCGCCAGCGCTATATAAAAGGGATAAGGGAGAGAGATGGCAACCTGCACGATCATTCATTCACGTACGGTTCACTCTCCTCCCCATATTCCTAAACCCTACACGATCAAAGGGTTCCCCATATTCCTAAACCCTACACGATCAAAGGGTGCGTTGCAGTGATGGGAAGACCTAGCCTACAGGCCGCCGCGGTGGCGCGGATCAAGACGTCCAGGAGATCCACTACTTCGACTACATCGTCGCTCCACCTCACTTGCAACGAGCAGGCGATCATGTGGACCTCCATGACTCGTAATAACCCTAAACTCTTCTCTGTTTACGTTATTTAGGTGTTCTATATGCAATCAGATCATGCTCATGGCATCCTAGTGATGCAAAAGATCTAACAATGGTATCAGTCGCCTCCCTGATTGCACTAAAACCCTAATTTGGTCGGTAGATCAATCCATGATAAGGGATTTATGTTTAAAATTGGATCTCTAAGCCTCTGGTTAGCCCTATATGCTTGTTCTATGTTCATGCTAATTGCCCTCTAATTAATGATCATGTCAATTCTTAATTGCTACGGGTTAGTAATGTTAATCATGTAAATCAGTTTTAATTAACTAAGTTAAGAATTAATGCTCACTTTTATGTTTAGTTAATTAATATTGATTAGTTTTCAGTATCGATTCTTGTTTGGATTAGCAATTTGAAGAAAAGGGGGGTCCAAAGTAAATATAAACTATACAAATCCCCAATACCAGAAATCCTAGGAAAAAATGAACAATTTGGTAGAACCCTAATTTCGAAATTAAGTTTTTTGTTTACCCAAATTAAACACGCATGCACACGAATTGGGGTCAAGAAAAGCTTACCTAATGCGCCGTGCGATCGCCTTTTTCCTTCTGGGCCCATGTAGCGCTCACTGTTGCGCGAGAGCGAGGGTGCCGCAACGATATCACCTCCCACCGGAGTGACGCACGGAATGTCGCCGCCGTGCTCATGGACGTGCGTCTGCTCGACCACCTACTCCTGCTCGCCGCCATCGTCAACGAATGGATCCGCATGGCGCGAATCTCCTACCCCTAGTCGTCCCGCACGAGGGTGGCGCCAGTAGCCATGTTCGACGGAGGAGCACGCCGGACTCAGTCCACGGCATGCTGCTCCGATGAGCACAATCACCGCACCGTCATGGAAGAACGAGAGCGGCACATCGCCACCGGCGTCGCATCTCTAGATCGGGCTGAGAAATCAGGGGGAGGAGGAGAGAAATTAGAGCTAGGGCGGTGTTTTTGTTTAACCGCAAGCGACACAGACTGCCCGATTCGATCGGATGACTCACGGTGACGTAGAGCTCCGAGCAGGCCTTCCACTTTAATGGGCCATTTTTGGCCGTGGGTTGTGGCCCAGGTTGTCATAGCCCAGCAGAAAAGTTTTTTTTTAACGATTTAGCTACTGGGCTAGCCCTTTTTACGGGTAGTTGTGGGTATTTTGGGCCAAAATAAGTTTTGGATATTTTTTGTGTATTTTTGGTGCAACTAATGCTTTAATAAATTTATATTTTATGTCATTGCACCGTTTTTAAATAGAAATTGCCTAAAATAATACAGATTAAAACATGTTACTATTCTAAGTAATTTTGAACCAAAGAGATCTTTTATTTGGAATATATGACATGTTTGCATCTAGAGTCTTTAAACATCAAATAATTATATATTTCTTTAATGATTAAATTTGATGTTTAATTTAAGAATTATACGACTCTAAATTTAATTATGACCAACGTTGTTTTATTTTTATGAGTCATCCCCTAATGAGTTTTTAATTCTACGTTTTTTCCAAACTGTGATTTGACATAGAGTAAAAATTAAAGTTTTGGCATGTTTATTTATTTACCAACGTAAATTTATATTCATGCAAGTTTACTTACGTATTTTTAATGAAAATTTTAGCTTACGCTGCATTCCGATACGACACGATCGAACCACTTAAGGGGAGTAACTTTCCACGTTGAAAGTCCCAATTTAGGACAGTAAAACAGAGCCTAATCCCTGCCCTCTCATACCATCAGCATTTGGACCATTCATTTTTGTGATCTAGCAATTTTCTGGCTGTCTGATCTTCTTTAGTGCATCGTCTTCCACGTCTCTCAGCAAATGGGCCGGCTGTCCTATAAGGACGCTACTCTCGGAGCAACTAATTAACGAGCACTCCTTGGGAGCCTCCCAACGATCACTTGGGGTGGGCTGAGAGCGCGACCGCGCTCTCAGCCGCCGCCATGTGTCGCGCTCTCGGCGTTCCCTTCGGATTTTTTTTTATTTTTCCGCACGTGTTTTCCGCTTTTTGATGGTTTTTTTTGGTTTTTTTGGCTTTTTGGTTTTCCACCAGTCTTTCTTAGCTTTTGGACGAAAAAAAAATCAAATTCTTTTTGCGTGAAAAAACGTGTTTTTTTTGCTTCCACGAGAGGCACGGTTTTGCTTTCGCGAGAGGCACGGCCGTTCCTCTCGGAGACGAAAAAAAACACATTTTATTTATTTATTCTTCCGCGAGAGGCACGGCCGTGTCTCTCGGAAACGAAAAAAAAAACGCGTTTCCTTTTTTTCCCTTCCACGAGAGGCATCGGTTTACTTCTCGTGGAGACACGGATTTGCTTCCGCGAGAGGCACAGTTGTACCTCTTTCGGAAAGGGAAAAAAAATGTGCTCCCGGTTCGGTTTTTTCGTCCGGTTTTTTTCATGAAAAAAAGTGTTTGTCAAAAGCTATTAACATGGGATCTAATTTTGAAGATCTTGACGCGAGGAATCTAATGGTGAAAACAGTTTGAGATTTGGACGCACAGTTTAAGAGATAAAACGTTTTGAATAAACGGATCTACGAAAAAAGAAAAAACTCGTCACTTGTCGTAACCTGGGGAGATGGGAGTGATCTTTGGAAAGAGTACTCCTCAATTAGTGATTTCGCGCTACTCTGGTAGCTTTTTTTTTTTAGACAAACTACTCTGGTAGCTCTTTTTTTTTTTAGGGATACTACTGTGGTAGCTAAATTGGAGGCCTCTGGTTGATCGGGCCGGACTGCTGTTGATTGGGCCTTTGTACTTACACGAACTTCTCAACTCGTTCGGTGCCGTCTCTCCTCGGGCCCCGACCCCTTGTGCAGGAGCGCCTAACGCGACTTCTCAGCTCGCTGGCGGCGCCCCCCTCCCCGTACTCGACCTCTCGTCTCTCTCCAACGGGAACCCTGGGTGAGTCGCCGCTGCGTCCCACGCCACCGGAAGCCCTAGAGATTCATCCCCATGCCTCTACGCCGGCGGGATCCTGCCTCCGTCCACAAGCTTGCCTCCTAGCGTCGGCGACGACGGTGGAACTGAGGAGATGACGATGACTCATAGCGGCGTCCTGACCCCTTGTCTCACGGCTCCTCCATGTGCACCGTGCTGCTAACCATCGAATTCTCGATCTCCACGCCTCCACGCCGCTAACCATTGCGATCTCGATCTCCACGCCTTACTTGTGGGCTTGTGGCATTCTAGGTAATGTCTCCTTGCACCCGGTCCTCCTCGTCACTGAACTCCCGTAGGCATGAGTGATGGCAACCTCCTGGCTCACTTCCATGTGCTACACCGCCAACTGATATGCACTTTGGTCAGGACTCAGGACGCAAGTTAGACACGCAAACTATAACTGCAACCTTCATTTCCTTTTGGTTTAGATGGCCGTTTTGACCTCTAGGCTATGGTTATTTGATCAAATTCCAACTGGTGATGTGCAAATATGATGTCAGTTCCTATCAGGTAATTTTTTTTCTCATGAAAATTATGCCCATGTTATCACTGATCATGACTAAACTTTACCTCTCTGATGTCATCATCTTTTTTATTAGTTTAGATTTAGAAGAAAACCATCAGAAGAATAAATGTCATCCATCTTGCTCTCAGTGGCTCTAAAGACGAGATGATAAGCAACTGAATTGGTGGGGATGCTTGAATTGATGGACTGAAGGTCCTCTGGAGGCCTATATACATTTTTTTTTTTGAGGGCGAGGCCTATATACATCAGAGTAACGCTTTTACAGATGATTTGATGCAATTGAAAGCATGGATATCTTTATGTGCTCATCACACTGTTAGTAGTTTGCCATAAATTAGTTATTCGTCCCTCTAGCTGATGGTGCTTGGTCTCTCTGAATTTAGCATGATCAAGCCTCAATGTGCGTAGTTAAACTACCTTTTGCCTTACTGGACTCGTAATGTGCAGATGAATGCAACTTGTTATGCTGCGTGCCTCCACCAGGACGCCAGCAAGAGCGCAGGATTCGGAGGGGTACCATAACAGGTTCAATGATCTGGTGGCCACGAGTGGCGGTTTGCCTAATAGGCGTGGGGCTGGAAGCCCCGCAGCGACGGTAGCAATGATGGCGATAACAGGGGGAGGATGAATGACCATGATGGGATTGATGGTAATCGGGATGATGAGTTTGACGAATCACCAAGTAGACTTGGACCCTCTCAAGTTTGATGATGTGAAGAGCATAACCCTTCGGAGGTCAAAGCTGGTGAAATGGTTCATGGAACCCTTTTTTGAGGACCTCAAATCTGGTTGCTTTGGCTTGCTATTGGCAAGACAAAATCAGGCACCCCCAAGTACAGGTTGTGCATAGTTAGAAACGTGGATGCCAATGACCCAGATCGAAAGTTTAAGCTGGACATTTACACAACATGCAAGTATCTCAATGTTGTATGGGATAATGAAGCTAATGCTGCTCGGTGGCAGATGACTTAGGTCTCTGACTCTCCGGACCTTGAAGAACAGTTCAGGGAGTGTCTTCAAGAGGCTGAAAAGAATGGTGTACGCATACCAACCCGGCAGGAAGTGCTGGAGAAGAAAGAAGTGATTATAAAGGCCTACAACTTTGTGTATTCAGTGGCTACTGTAAAGCAGATGCTGCGAGAGAACAAATCAGCTGTGAGACGTGCTATGAATGTTGCTGCTGAGAAGGATAGAATGAGAGATCAGTTGGAGATGATCTTGGTCCGGAGGGATGATCAAATGGCGCCAGAGAGTTTCCACTTTAATGCTAAACACTGAATGTGAGTCATCTATCCGCCAATTTTCTTTGTTCTCTCTACAAATGATTATTTTTGTGTAACCAGTCTAAATACTTGAGCGATATTATTGGCGAAATAAGACGAGTCTGTAGCTTGGAATTATTAAATTTATAGATGCCATGATGCTTTCTTGTTTCCTGGTATATGTAAGCAAGGATTTGGGAGCAATTTCACCTGCACATGACGGTAGTTGCTACTTGCTATATTTCAGGTTCTAGAGGAGCTAAGTTTTATGTAGTAATTGCTATTTGCAATGGAATTCTCATATAGATCTGAATTAGTTTCACTCGACCATATCAATAGAATCGACAATATTGATTTCACTTGACCATATCAAGAGAATCCACAATATTGACAATATTTTATATGTTATATGCATATTTTAATAGTTTTCTTTTTGAGAAATTCATTTCAATATCTTTTAGTACCCATTCCCCGTCTTGAGGAAGCACTACATAAACTGGTGCCAAGATAGCCGAGCCAAGCCAGTATTCCATAGGTTCATGACGTTTCACTTAACAAGTTAAAAATACTAAGATTTGCGATGATTCTGTTTTAGTATATATTCTTTTACGAGAATCATGCTTATTTTTAGGTCCTGTGTAGATTCGATCCAAAATCATAATAATTTCTTCTGGAAAGAGGGTGTGTGATCCGCTATCCCAAAACCTATCTTGGTCATTAGAAAGAATAGTTGTGATGAATCTCTGCATAAGAAATAGATTGTGTCACGCTTGCTTCCGAAACTAGGAGAGGGAGAGGAGAATTTTGGTGTTAATGATGCATGTACAGAAATCTCTCATTACCTTGTTGATAATACTACAACTACATTAACTTTGAGGTAAAATCAAATTACACAAACTACTACTGCTTTAGTTTCCAGGTAAATGAAATTACACAAATTATATATAATACTCCCTCCGTTGCATAATACTTGCCGTGGTTTTAGTTCTAATTTGAACTAAAACCATGACACGACAAGTATTATGGAACAGAGAGACTACTACTATTGCTTTAGCTTTCAGATAAAATGCTCCAAATAATTGCATCAAGCCATACTTTCAATATTACAAAAAAGACGGGCGCAGCAACGCACACCATCAATGATATAGTTTCAGTTATGTTTGGGCTGTAATGAGTTTGATTTTGCCTTGAGGGAAGAAAAACCTATAGCACATGCTAATGGTGCCACATGGTATGCAGACCTCAAAAAGTCTTATGATGTTAAGTTGGAAAAATGAGACAAATCCAACCATACATATTGCGCTTCTTTATGAATGTGACAATATCACCGGACAATTGCTGGGGCACTGCCCAAGAAAGACACTACTAAAGAATTCTTTTCTGAAATGGAGGAGCAGTTCAAAGGTTCTGAAAAAGTGTACGATCATGAGCTTTTGGCTAACCTTCTTCAGAAGTACACTCTTGTTGGGAATGTTAGGCAGCATATACTGAGAATGGTGAATTTTTCACCAAGCTTAAAGCTTTGGACTGTTCATTAAGTGAAAACCTTCTCGTACTCATGATTCTGGAGTCCCTTCCAAATGATTTTCATCAAATCAAGATCAATTATAATTCTCTAAAGGAAAATTGGACACTCGCTGAGATGACCGCTAGGATTGTCCAGGAGGAAGAGAGGATTATGAGGCAGAATAAAGACCAAGTTTTTCATGTTGGCTCTCGAAGAGAAAGAACGAGGGACAAGGTCTTTATTCTACCTCATAATCCTCTCTTTCTCCTGGACAATCCTAGTGGTCATCTCAGCGAGTGTCCACTTTTCCTTTAGAGAATTATAATTGATCTTGATTTGATCAAAATCATTTGGAAGGGACTCGAGAATAATGAGTATGAGAAGGTTTTCACTTAATGAACAATCCAAAGCTCTAAGATTGGTGAAAGCATTCATCATTCTCAATGTATGTTGCCTAACATTCCCCTCAACAGTGTACTTCTGAAGAAGCTTAGCCAAAATCTCATGAGCGTACACTTTCTCGAAGCCTTTGAATTGCTCCCCCATTTCAGCAAGGAATTCTTTAGCCGTGTCTTTCTTGGGGCAAGGTTTCATAAGCCTAAGAAAAAGCAATATAAGAAAGAAGCCCATCCAACCCAATAAGCTGCGGGAGAGTGTCTCCTCCTCGCGCGTTCCACGTCGGCAGGGTTGTTACTGTTTGCGACAGCCAATTGGGTGTCTCCGCGAGTCCACGTCATCACAAAATATCTGCTCGTCGTACGCCAATTGAGTGGCCTGGCGCTTCTCGCTTGCTTCGTCGAGAAGAAAGAGAGAGAGAGAGAGAGAGAGAGAGAGAGGAAGTCACCTCGAGCCCCCCCCCCCCCACCCCTTTTGCTCTCCCAAAACACGCAACCTTTCCTTTCTCTTCTTTCCCCGATCTGGTCGTTCCCATTCTTGGCCATAGGGAGGAGGTAGCAGAGCAGCTGCCAGCGGCTGGGCGGAGGAGAAGGAGGAGGGGACGCGGCTGCGAGCACGCCACCGGCCGTGCACCTCGAGGAAGAATTGGGTGGGAGAAGAAGGTGGCGGCAGTTTCGATCTGTGATCTGCCACCTGTGCCGCCACAGGGATGGATGACAGGATGTGAGGTGAGCCTGATCCCTCGCCTCTTCTCGTGTCCCGTGGAGGACGACGACGGCACGAGCGAAGGCGGCCTTGTCACGGTGGCGAAGGAGGAGGCCACGTTCCTCAAGGCGTCGATGGGCTCTGGCAGGCTCCGGATCGAGGGCTCCCTCAGCTTCAAGAGGCTGCAGGTGGTGAAGACCACCGTTCCATGGTGTCGCCGACGAGCAAGTCCAAGGAGGAGCTGGAGGTAGAAAACCCTAGCCGCCATGCTCCTCCCCATTGCTTTGGTTCTTCCCCTGATTCCTTTCCCCCCTTTTTTTTCTCTTTGTGGTTTTACTAATTCAGCTGCTCGGGTGCTCTAGTTTTATTTTGAGGTGCTGGGAAATCGAGGAGCGAGGCCCCCATCCTCTTTTCTCTCTCTCCATGGACAGCGTCGCCACGGCCAGTTCAGCGATTCAAGCCCTAGGTGAATTATCTTCCTCTCTTTATTTCTCATTTATATGAGAAGCACACTAGGTCGATTTGATCTTCTTCAAGATGTGATTATTTATGGACTTTTCCCTATGAAGCCATTTCCTTGATTAAGTTAAGAAGATGCCAGATGGCGGCAGCAGTTGGCCAAATCAGTAAGTCTATTTGATTCACATGCTTTGGATTTTTTTTGTGTTCACAGATCATGTTGTATGCGTATCGCTAATTATTTTTCTGGTTGTTCAATACCTAAAACACTTACTGATTAGCATTATAATCCATACATTGTAAGCAACCAAGAATTACAAAGGGAACATGATGCTGAAGACTTGAAATCTTTGGCTAAATTTGCTGTATTTGTGAAGAAAGGCAGTGCTGAATCGTGAGATCACGATATCATGCATCATCTTGCCTATTTATTGCTCAGATCAGCACAATGCTTTAGTCCTCTGCTTATTCTTGTTGATTTGATGGTAATACGCTATGCCTTGTTATTTGCCTCTTGTGTATTCTGACAGGAGAAAAGAGCTGATGGGACTTTCAACATATAGAGAAATCAAATGTTAAAAGTAGGTAACTATCGATCTATTTAGTGTATGACGTTATCTGAAAATTGTATCTTTATTCACAGCCAATATCTGATTCTCTGTGCTCTATTTGTATTCGGCATATCAAAAATAATACTATTATCTGAGTGATGCTAACAGTTTGGGTCGAACACTGAACTCCTGCAGGTATAGCTCAGATATCCATCTCTGTTTGCTTCATTTCGTTGGACCTCTCGCCGTGCTTGCAAGATTTTTTGTGGGAGTATTTTGTTTTGCCGGTGCACATGATATGTTTCTTGGAACGTCTGTGTACAAGTATTTGGTAGTATGAAGAAGTTAGCCCTATCATATTTTCATATACATTTTTCCGACGTGCAAAACTCCAGCCTATGCATGCTGACTCCATAAAAAAATTATTTGCACATTACAGATTCCTAAGAAGCAGAGACAATACACTGATATGCATTATCTTAGCTAATTCCAGTAGTTGAAGTGAGCGTTCAGTTTTGCCTAATCTATTTATTATATGAAGGTAAGTTTCTACACATTCTTATGTACTACTGTACTTTTTAACTATAGAAAGCAAGGGAACCATATGAGGGCAGGCCTGGCGCAGTGCTGAAGTCCTCCCCACTTGTGCCAAGAGGTCCTGGGTTCGAACCAGCCTCTCTGCATTGCACTTTACAGGGGTAAGACTAGGTTCCTATAATCCCTCCCCAGACCCCATCTTGTGTGAGAGCTTCTATGCACTAGGTCTGTCCTTTAAAGCAAGGGAACCATATAAACTCACGCGGATAGAGACTATGGCCCAGGCTCTCTCTCTCTCTCTCTGTTTGATGAAACTTCACCAGGCTCTAGGGGAATAATACTATATGCTCTTGCAGTTATTGGTGTCCCCTTAGGCTACAACTAAGCTTTGTCGCCGCTCTAAATTGTAGTCTTTTCAAACTCACCGTGTTGCTAATGATCAATAATTTCCCTACCAGCATTGCCTTATTTTCTCTACTTCGGCTACACTCCCAAGGTTTGGTTGTTAGTTTTGTTGTGGTCATTTTAGTGGTTTCTCTTCAGAAATGAGTAGTGTGTGTTGTTTGTGTGGGTGCACAATTTTGTTCTTGCGGATATATTACAATTTATGTTTGTGTGGGTGTCCTACTAGCTCATCATGTGTGCTTGACATAATTCCACCACCACTGTTTATAGGAATGCTCACTACATCCTGTTCAGAAGGTTGCGTAAAAGTTCAACTGCGTCAAGATGATAAGGATCTAATATCCACCCTCCTTCATATTATTTTCTGCTATGATATATTCAGTATCAATCTAAACGTGTCTCAAGTCAATAACTATATCTTAGTGTTTTTTTTTACGATAGTCATATGCTTCTTATCTTTTCTAGCTGTTCTTGCCTCTGAGCCATGATGTACTGATCTGCTCACTTTACATTATTTTTGTTATTTGTATGTGTGATCTTTTAGTTTTCCACAAGTTTTGGTCATACTTATCATGTACGACTATTGATTTGATTTAGTCTGATTGTGTGATATAACTAATTGGTACAGGGGCTTCTCCATGTTCCATGCGCTGGTTGCTGCCATTGTTTCCTTTTACTTGGTTATGATATCTAGCCTCTTCAGTGAAGATGTCAATAGTGGCATAATCATTGATAGAAAGTCATTGTTATCTGATTCCATGTTTGGGGTAGACTATGCATTTCAACTGCATCGACAGCTTTGCTTGGGCTCAAGAGGACTAATGAACAAAAGTGTATTTGTATTGTGTCTGCAGAAAGAGAGATGACTATGAGGTTCTGATTGAGGATGGCAAGTTCATGTACAAAAACAGCATGCAAATAGGGAGCCCTCCGCTGAGCCGGTGGAGGTGCCCTTGGTGCGGACAGGGTAATGGATTGCCGAGTGCGAGTTGCTGCATTGGTTCGTCATTGTGGTGAGTCTCATCTATACCGCCTCCTTCCTTCTTTTACTGCTTGCTTCTACTTCGAATTGTGCTTGGAGAAATATCTGGGGCATTCTACTGTCAATTATGGTGCACACTAGCACTTAATATATAGTTTGCTCGATTGGGATTGTGTTTGCTTGCCTATAATTTGAACTATAAGATGGTGCTACATATAATCTAAAGAATGTGCTACTCGATTCGAACCCAATCTTGTATCTATCATGTTCATTTATTTTTGGCATCTCAATTTGTACTTGTTCTTTTGCTTGTTCGTTTGGCAGGGTGACCAAGTAGATGAACTTCTGCAGCTCTGTGAGGTACAGAGTGAAAAATCAACTATTGAAATAACAAGTCGTTTCAAGGGAATAGTACATCAGATCGGTTTATGGTCTTGTTGCCACCTTAATAGTGTATTTGTGACTAAATTATGTTATCAGTAGGTTCTATATCTTCCTAATATGTTAGCAATCAAAGAGTTTGAACTGTTTTCTTCAACTGAGCTTATGTCAATATTGTGTTAGTCTTTGCTCCTTGTATCACTGTTTATCTGGTCTGGGTTCTGTTGTGGCATTTACATTGAGATTTCATTATGAAGTGTAGCTTCCATCAATGTTCCTACTTGTTTACTTTCTGAATGAAGTGATAGATATATTCAATTTGCTTCTGTCATGAACCTGCTCCTGTCTGCTTCTAGGAAGTTGTTTCAAGCAGTAACTTGCACTTGTTAATGATTTCATATTGCTTGCATGCAACTGTTTCACACATATGATAAAAAAACTAATGGAAAGGGGCGCTACCCACCTGGCACCGCCCCAACCACCTCTCAGGCGGCGCCACAGGGTGGCACCCCAACCACTAGTAAGACATTAAAGAGTAAATAAGTCGGCGCCTCTTCTTCTGCTCCTAGCAGCTCTACTACTGGAGAAATGTGCATCACTTTTGCTCCAAGGAAGGACACTACCAAAGGGAATGCCTAGGCTTCCTAAAATAGATGAACAAAAGAGGTACTAATGAAATAACTTTTGTTGATGAATCACTTTATGTCGATTTTTCTATAACATCATGGTGGATTGATTCAGGTGCAACCACTCATGTTGCTAACTCTATGCAGGGGGATCGTTATGATTCAAACTATAAGTCGAGGAACAAGAAAGCTTAAGGCAACTAAAGGAGTTGAAGCTACGCAATATCTCATGTTGGAGCTACACAATCTTTGATTGAATAATGTTCTTTATGTACCATATTTACCCTATACCTGATTGATCGGAAGCTTTGGAGAAATTCAAAGTATTTAAAGTTGAGGTTGAAAGTTAGCTGAATGCAAAAATCAAAGTTGTACGGTCTGATCACAGGGGGGGGGGGGGGGGGGGGTTATGGTAGGAACGCTCCTTCTGGGCAGTTCCTGGACCTTTTGCCAAGTTCCTATCTGAAAATGGAATCATTGCTCATTACTCAATGCCAAACCACAACAAGATGGCATCGCTGAGCATCGCAATTGCACCCTTATGGATATTTTGTGAAGCATGCTTTTTCACTCAAGTTTACCAGTGAACCTTTCAACAGAGGCATTAAAGACAATCGCGCACATAGTAAATCTTTCTCTGACCAAGTCAACACCAAACACACCTTACGTGATGTGGGCAAGAAAGAAACCAAGCTTGAATTACCTACGGGTGTGGGGTTGTCCTGTTGAGGCTAAAGTTTTCAATCCACAACTTAAGAAATTGGATCCAAAAACAGTTAGTTGTTTCTTTGTTGGATACCCTCATAGGGGTCGCTTCTATTGTCCAAGTCACACTACCAAGTTTGTTGAAACTAGACAAGCAGTATTTTTTGAGGATAATAAGGTCACAAAGATAGGGGGGTCGATCTTGAGGAAAAGCGGGTTTGTACACCATCCCTGATTATCCAAGAGATTGTTTTCAATACGAAGAAACGTGACATTTGATGATCCTGAATCTTGCGCTTCAGGTTCTCAATCAAAATGGTGATCCGTAAACTAATAATGATGGAAATCCAGACGCTAATGAGGATCCCCAGCAACATAATGATCCTCAAAATAATGATGTTCCACCACCACCTCCTCCTGTGGGTGGACCACGACACTAGAGGAAAAAAGGCATCTCAGATGATTATGTCACTTTCTCGAGTGAGGATATAAAAGATATTGGAAAGGTAGAGAATCCAACCTCTTATAAGGAAGCCATTAAAAGTGAAAATTCGTTCAAGTGGTTGGTTGCCATGGAAGACGAGTTGAAATCTATGGGCTCAAACGACGTTTGGGACTTAGTAGAGATTCCTGATGGAGCAAAAAGAGTAGGCTACACGAGGTTCTACAAAACCAGTATGGTTCCAAAGGGAATGTCAAAAGGTTCAAAGCAAAGCTTGTCACAAAAGGGTTCACACGGAGAGAAGGAATTGACTATAATGAAACCTTATCTCCTGTGTCAATCAAATATTGATTCAGGATCGTCATGGCATTAGTAGCTCATTACTACCAAGAATTACACCAAATGGGTGTTAAAACGACATTTCTAAATGGTGACCTCAACGAAGACGTTTACATGACTCAGCCGAAAGGTTTTGTTGTGGAAGGGACAGAACATTTAGCATGTCATCTAAAGAAATCAATTTATGGCTTG
Source organism: Elymus sibiricus (assembly GCA_039707655.1). NCBI lineage: Eukaryota > Viridiplantae > Streptophyta > Magnoliopsida > Poales > Poaceae > Elymus > Elymus sibiricus. The sequence goes on along the minus strand of CM077672.1, from coordinate 299,603,020 downwards.
AAGCAAGCTTCAAGACAGTGGTACCTCAATTTCAATAAGATTGTGATAACTTCTGGTTTCATGGAAAATATTGTGGACAACTGCATATATGTTAAATTTAAAGGCAGTAGGTTCACAATTTTAGTACTATGTGTTGATGACATATTGTTGACCTGTAGCGATAAGGATATGCTTCATGAGACCAAGGATTTTCTGTTATCCAATTTTGATATGAAATATCTTGGTGAAGCCTCGTATGTCCTTGGCATCGAGATTCATCGAGATAGGTCCAGAGGAATGTTAGGACTATCACAAAAGGCATACTTTGAGAAAGTACTGAAGAAATTCAATATGCATATGTGCTCAGCCTCGGTTGCTCTTATAGTTAAGGGCGATAAGTTTGGGACATCTCAATGTCCGAGGAACTAGTATGAAATTGATCAGATGAAGTCGGTTCTTTATGCTTCAGCTGTCAAAAGCATCATGTAAGCTCAAGTTTGTACATGCCCAGATTTGGCTTTGTAACTGGGATGCTTGGCAGATTCCAATCAAATCCAGAACCGGATGACTGGAAGGCCGCAAAGAAAGTCTCATGTTATATGCAAAGAACTAAAGATCTCATGCTTACATATAAAAGGTCTGATAACCTAGAAGTTGTTGGTCTTTCAGACTCTGATTTTGCCACGTGTGTGGATAGTAAGAAATTCACGCCAGGTTATATATTCACATTCGTAGGAGGAGTCGTATCGTGAAAAGCTCCAAACAAATGTTAACTGTTGCGTCTAGGATGCAAGCAAAATTTGTAGCATGTTTTGAGGCAACCGGGCAGGCTGTATGGCTAAATAGTTTTATTCCTGAGGCTTAAAGGGGTTGACAGCATATTTAAACCACTAGTATTATCCTGCGAGCCCACAATTTTCTATACGAGTAACAACAAGTCAAGTGCTAGTGCCAAGCACATTGACCTCAAGTTTTGTGTTGTGGAAGATAGAATCCAAGATCAAACAATTAATGTTAAACACATAAGTACGACACATATCCTTGTGGATCCGCTAACATAAGGCTTACCACCCGATATTTTTCGTGAGAATGTTGCCGGCATGGGATTACTCGAAGCCTTATGATTCTAGAATAATATGACCATTAAAATAAAGCGCTCTCAATAAGCAAAATATTTTCCATTTCGAAATAGGTGGGTGTGCTATAAGCGTTGAGATTTTATGAGTTGTTGTAATAATTCACTTTCGTATATCATTCCTATGTAGAATGGGCTAATGCAGTTAAGTCTACCGATCAAGGGGGACAATGTTGGTTGATCTAACGGCTTAACAGCCAAAAAGATAACGTTACAGGGAAAGGGTCCACGCACCATATATGGACGATTTTGGCGATTGTGGGTTGCACAAAAGAAAACGGTTCGTTCTCGCATGATACCCTATTTGACTTGTTATTTACGCGTAAAATGCCACTCGCGTTATCCACAGACTGGCCACACCGCCGATAACCCTGAGCCCTCTCCGCCCCGGCCGCCGGTGACCCCGACCCAGCGCTGCCCCGTCGGCCGCCGTCCGCTCCCCTCCGCCGCCGACCAGCCCCACGAAGCAGCTGGCGACCGCTCGAACAAAGCAGCCCTTGAGCACTTCGACGAGGAAGCCTGGTCTGACGAAGCTACCGACGACCGCCGGTCTCGTCTGTCGCCGATGTCCAGACCCTGCGTTGCCCCGTACGCCGCCGTATGATCCCCTCCACCGCCGACCAGCCCCACGGAGCAGTCGGCGACCTCCATGAAGAAGCAGCCCCCGAGCACTTCGACAAAGAAGCCTTTGACCGCCTCGACGAAGCTGCCGGTGACCGCCCGTCCCGTACGCCTTGCAGGTGCTGGCCTCGCCGCCCGAGCCTGCCACGCCGTCGTTGTTGACCTCCTCGCATCCCCTCGCCGCCTGAGCCTGCCTGTCCTCCTCTGCCCCCTCTCTCTGTCTCGTCTCTCACTCTTTTTTGCGAGAATCGTCTCTCTCACTCATATCTCTGCTCACCTTTTTTTCTCTGTTTAGCAAATATGCAAGTTAAAAATTGTTTGCTTATTTGTTTGGTAAATAAATTTTATGTTGATTTCTACGGTGCAAACATGTAGTCATTGACGGAATTTAGGAGTGTTACAGACATTTCAACACACAACTCATACAACAATCACAGACTAGAATCTCAGAAAAGAACTGGACGGGTGATTCTGTGGGCAATTCCCAGAATCAGATTCTGAAGAATCATCAGACGAAAAGAACTGGCCTTATATCAGCAACCACAAGCTTGCATAAATTTGGAGGAAGAGGACACATGCTACTCCTCCAATTTAGTGATAATGGAGCAATACCAAAGTAGTGGTCCATAGGCTACAAAAGCTCCACACTACTACTAGTAGTACAACATTTCAACACACAACTCATACAACAATCACAGACTAGAATCTCAGAAAAGAACTGGACGGGTGATTCTGTGGGCAATTCCCAGAATCAGATTCTGAAGAATCATCAGACGAAAAGAACTGGCCTTATATCAGCAACCACAAGCTTGCACAAATTTGGTGGAAGAGCACACATGCTACTCCTCCAATTTAGTGATAATGGAGCAATACCAAAGTAGTGGTCCATAGGCTACAAAAGCTCCACACTACTACTAGTACAGTACAACAGTTAACTTTAAACTCAGAAATCTAGGATCATATATACAGTTGTAAATTTCTCCATTGCAGCCTCCAGTTATTTGCATTCCTTGTGTCCTGCTAGGGATGTACAACTAGAATTGCAAACAGACTACAAAGCTACTCGTTAAACATGTGACCTTTTGATAAACATGTCGGTCATCAAACCGCAAAACTAATCAAATAAATTCTCAAAAAAAAAAAAAAAAGCTGAACAACTGTTGGTCACATACTATGCATATTTGTAATACTTATCATATTAGTATATCAGGCAACAGCAAGATTGCACAAACTTGGTGGAACAGGACATGCTACTCTAATTTAGTGAAAATGGAAAGATGCCGAAGTAATGGTGAAGTATTCAGTGGTCCATATGCCAAAAAATATCCACACTAGCACATTACAACAGTTGATTTTGAACTCAGAAAATACAGAATGTATTTCCAATTATAAATTTCTCCATTGCAGCGTGCATGGGAGAACCTTGCAACCTAATATGGAGTAATCACAGCACAATACTATCATAGAACAACAATACTATCATAGAACAACAAAAAACTAATGCATAGCGAAAATAAAGAACATAAATACATAGTAACCATGGGAGGCACCGGATAATAGTCATCAGATTACACTGGGTGGCCAGTTAGTCATGCACTACTGGAGCAATCATACGGCCTCCCCCATTACAACAATCCTATTGTAATACATACTAGTAGAACCGAACAGCTCAATTCATAAGCTCAGGGGAGGCCCATAAATCTTATTACGCCGCAGCAACAACAGCATAAGAACAGTCACAGAACAACACATTCTCCGCTTAGAAATGCGCAAGTTCAGGATGATACATTACTGCTGGGGGACATAGTAGTATGCCATACTTGGGTCGGTGGCGGGCACGCCGGCGGCAGGGCGCGGGATCCCGGCCGCCGCCGTGGCCATGGCCGCGGCGGCGGCCGCCTCGACGTCCTTGGCGTCGTCCCGGGGCACGATGTCCACGAGGAAGTCGAAGACCTCGGTGCGCGCGATGGCGGCCGCAATGTCGGACTTCTGGAGCGTGCGGCGCTTGTTCTCCTCGGCGTGCGCCCAACCGCGGTGGGTGAGCTCGAGGATGAACATCTCGCAGGCGCGGGCGAAGACGACGGGCGCCTCGGCGGCGATCATGCGGACGTCCTCGTCGGCCTTCATGATCTTCTTGATCCGGGCCAGCGGGAGGTTGTGGTTCTTGAAGTCGGTGGTGGCCTCGATCTCGCGGTACTGCTCCGCCCAGAACACCTGCAGCTGCTGCTGCTGCTGCGCCGCGGCCTGCTGGGCGGCGGCGGCGCCCGGCGGCGCGTAGAGCTGCGGGGGGTAGGCGGCCGCGGCTGCGCCCGGCGGAGGAGGGTACGCCCCCGGCGGGTAGCCGACGGGCGCGCCCAGGACGGGGGGCGGCGGCGGGGTGCTGGATTTGGTGGGATCCATGGATTCGGGGGAGCTAGGGTTGTGGGTGGGAGGCGGAAGGGGATTGGGGATTGGGGGGGGAGGAAGGGGATTATGCTTTTCAGCTGGAGCTGGTCTTGGTGTTTGGATTTGTTGGTGCTGGTACTGTTATCTCTTCTCTGGACTGGAGAAATGGTGGATTTGTTCGTTAGTACTACAGTATTAATTTTGGGCGTGTGTGTGTGTGTGTGTGTGTGTGTGTGTGGTTAGATACTTACTGAATTTTCACACTTTAGAAGTGCAAAGGAATAACATTGTTTCAGTTTCAGAGATGAATTTTTTAAGGCTTTTTTCCCGAACAAATTGCTTGACCTGGTGCAAAAGTGGTCCAATGAATTTACATTACAACTTGCATGTTTGAGGGGATATTTGATTAGTAGAATTGTAAAGACACCAAAATATTGAAACACGGTACTATAATGTCGCGTTGGTTTGGATCCTTACATGACCTCCGTTTGTTTAGTTCCATCAAATGAAAAATTACTTTTGAAGATGTTTTAAGGCATCTTTATCTCAAAGATATTTCTTGGGAATTTTATAAGTTTCATTTCTTAGTAGTTTTTCTGTAGAATTTGTGCATTTTGATTAGTCGTTTTTCTTAGAAATGCAAGGGTTTTCGGCAAGAAATTCATGCCTCCTAGCCTTCCCCTCGACTCCATGAAGATCGAGGATTATCTTTGGGTCATAGCGGGGGAGAAATATTTAGGACCCCAATTGGGTTAGGTGGGGCTAGCGAACGAAACGTTTGTAAGGGGACGTTTCATCGAGCAAACGAATCTCCCTTTCTCGAGCGTTAGTTCCAATAGATTCTACCGCGACCCCAGTTAGCCCAGGGAGCCAGCTAACTTTTTTGCAAAAAAATAACATTAACAAATTTGCCATGTTAAAATAATAGATGCAAAGTAAGTTGCAAAAAAAATGTCATGTTTTGGTAATCAAAAAATTGTGAAATTTACATGAGACTATATGAAACACTATTAAAACATTACAATTGCCATGTAACCAAGAAGATACGATTACAAATTTGTCATGATTTTGAAGGAGCAAAAATGCCTAATTTTGACATGTGAAGAAGTAAAAATAAATTGTCTATAATTACCGTGGTATGAGAAATTATCTACAATTTGCCATGGACACATGGAAAAATATGTCATTCATAATAATAAAAAATTAAGAATTGCCATACTATGTCAAATAAATTTGCCATAGCGTATATAATAAAATTGCCATGCTCTAAATATTTTTTTTGCCATGGTGTAAGTGATGAAATTGCCATGCTACCTACAAAAAACTTGCTAGGGTCTCATTGAAAATTTTGCCATTGTCTAAACATTGAAAATTTCCATGCTACCTATAAAAAACTTGCCATGGTCTAACTGAAAAATTTGTCATGGTCTAAATATTGAAAATTGCCATGCTACCTACAAAAAAATTGCCATGGTCTAAATATTGAAACTGCCATGCTACCTACAAAACAATTACCATGGTCTAAGTAATTAAATTTTCATGGTACATACAATAGAGCTATCATGGTGTAACTAAATAAAAATGCCATGGTAAAGTTGACAAATTGCCGTGGTGTGTAAAAATTGTTTACCATAGACACATGACAATTTTGATGAATGAAAAAAATTGCCATGGTCAAGTTGACAAAATTGCCATGGTGTGTAAAAATTGTTTACCATAGACACATGGCAATTTTCGAAATGATGAATGAAAAAAATTTGCCATGTAGTTTAGTGTATAAAAATTGTTGCGAAAAAATCAAAACAATTGCCATGACCATTTGTACTTGATGCAAAAAAAATTACAATGTATAATTTTTTGTTGCAAATTTTCCATGTATCTAAAATATTATTATTATTGCATATTTTAACATCCCCTAGTAAAAAGGAATAAAAAAAGACCCAGATTTCTAGGGAATGTCGAATTTTTTTGGCATGCCAAATCAAACGTTTTCCTTGGCAAATTATGTTTGTCGAGGATCGCAAGTTTATTTGACGAGCATGCCAAATTCGTCTCAGTTCATTTTATTTTGTTTTTGCTAGGAAATTGACGTTCTTGCAAACTAAATTTGTCATACCCATATATCTTGGGAACGTCAGATTTTTAGGCTTGGCAAAATTTTCTTGGCAAATTATGTTTGTCGAGGATGGCAAGTTTAGCTGACAAGCATGGCAAATTCACCTCCGTTCATTTTTTTTGCTAAGAAATTGCCGTGCTTGCAAACTAAATTTTCCATTCTCGTGCTAACATAAATTGTTATAAAAAAACGTTCGATTTGCCATGTGGAAAAAATTGGCGTGTCTCTCTCCTTTGCTCTGAGATCCGTGCATCACATCAAACGGTGAGGATGACATTTTCACTCGGGGAGAAGAAAAATTGGCGTCAATTTTTTAACGTTTGAGAATATTTAGGGCACTAATTCTGGGAGAGTAGTGACCTCTTGTAACAATCTTTTACTTTCTTGCGAACTCTTGTTCTAGTCCTTCTTAATTAATGAATAAGGTAAACCTTTTGTCTTCTTTTTTTTTAAATTCTATTGAACTGCCCCAACCACACTTTCTAAAAATTATCTCTCCTGCGAACACTCTTTCCAATAATCAGCCAATAAAGACTTTCACCTTTAAGCGAAAATCCAACATCCACAATTGTGCATATGGAACAATCATTTTTTTTTTTTGCGGGGAGCATATGGAACAATCATTGATCTATATTTTAAGGAACGATGAAGAATTTCACCCAGAACATACCAGGCTTGGTACTCCCTCCGGTCCTTTTTACTCTATGTATTAGATTTTTGTCAAGTCAAACTTTACAAAGATTGACCAAATTTATATTAAAAAAATATCAACATCTACAATACAAAATATATATACTATGAAACTACATTTCACAATGAATCTAACAATATTGATTTGGCATCGTGAATGTTGATACTTTTTTCTATATGTTTGGTCAAAGTAGGGATAATTTAACCTCGGACAAAACTTATATGCAGACTAAAAAGAATCAGATGGAGTAAGTCTCCACAGGCATTTATCACTTTCCTCTGACAGTGTTGCCCCATCACAAACAGCAAGCAGATGGTTACACATACGTACAGTTTAGGAAACAACTTACACATGGGTCTATCTCATTATATTTTTGGCAACTTATGGGTCTATCTCCAATCCAGATATCTTCCAAAAACAAGTTCTGGATCCATTCCCAACTACCTTACGACAACAACTACCAAAAATGTCTTTTACTACCTGCATAAGTTTCTGCCAGAAGTGTGATTGCCCAAGCTTATCTTCGCATGGAACCAACAAATATATTTTAACATACTCATTTCATTTCATTTTCTTCGCATGGTGTTCTTCCGTTGGTTTCCAAGCACGGGTTAATACTCCTCTGTAAAAAAATATAAGAGCGTAGTGATCTAAACGTATTTGTTTACAGAGGAGTGATTTCTTAAAATTAGCATGGATATGCCTTCGCACTCACGTTCTGTAGTAACTGCATGCTCACGATAAGCTCGTGTCACAATTCGCAAAAAAAAAAAAAAAAAAAAAAAAAGATAAGCTCATGTCCCGGGTGTCACAGTCACAGCTTCCTATATACGGCCGCGGATTTCACTCCACGGCAATTAATTCCTGCCGCCTGATCCACCACTCCCAGAGGAGCCCCCTTGGCCTGGGCTTGCTAACCGAAATTAAATCCGCCCAACCCCCCCAACCAACCCGTGCAGATAGTCCACTTGAAAATGATATCTCTGCAATTATCCGCAATCAATTGTGCTCCACAACAGAAAGCAGCAGCACTAGACCAAACGCAAATAAATCGTCCACTCGGAAGAGAAAGTGCTTCCTGTGATTGAGAAATTCGCACTTGATCGAGCGAGAAAGAGAAGAACATGAAGAATCAATCGAGACAAATATTACTTGCAGCCAAACCGGGATCAGACGCTAGCTCCCTCTTATTGTCTTCACAAAGGGGAGATACTCATGCTACTACCAGATCATACTTGCTCATCTCGTCGATCATCGACCGCTAGAACTATGTACAGGCTACGAGAACGGAGCTCCCCGGAGAAGAAGAGGAGAGTTCTTCATCATATCACACCATAGATAGATGATACTACTAGTACTTTTGATGCTCGATTACATGAGGTTACCAGCCAAACGGCCGGCGGCTGAGGTAGGGTAGGCTAGTCGACGCAGGAGCCGCAGAGGCCGTATCCGCCGCTGCAGTGGGGCCCGGTGCCGTCGCAGATTCGCTCGGCGCCGACGAAGACCTTGGTGTCCCGGCGGCCCTTCCTGCGCCTCCCGCCGTCGTCGCCGCCGACGCAGGTGAAGATGATCCACGACATGACGGACAGCCAGAGGATGATGGCGCAGTAGAGCGCGTCCCCGCCGACCCCGCCCTCCCGCGCGCCCAGGAACTCCACCGGCGCCGAAGCCATTCGATCCCCCGGAACTAAACTAAGCAGACGGGCAGCGTTGCTTGTTGCGGCGTGGTTGCTGGTTGAGTGTGGAGTGTGTGCGTGTCGCCGTTATCGTCCGGCCCGTGGTGGCGCCGGCTTTATATAGCCCCGTGCCGGGGGGCGTGCGGGGGCGGTGGGGCTCGGGGGTTTTGGTCCGGTGGTTTTGGGTAGGGCTGGCGACGTGACCGACGTGACGTCCAGGCGCGGTCGCGTCTCGCGTGCCGCCACGGGCGGTTTTGCTTAGCCCGGAGGAGTTTGTTCGGCTCGATCATGCTAGTGCTGCTACCTGTGGGCGCCCCCGTGTGGAACCGGTCCAGTTTTCCGCGCGAAGCCACGTCGCCTCACGATCTACTGGTCGATCGGTCTATCTACATCCTCGCATTTCTGCGGGACTAATCAATGCTTGCTCCAGTATATTTGTACAGTATCGAGTGTGCGATTGCTGGCCAAGTCAAGCCCCGTGACGCTCCTGCTGCAACAATTTAATACGGCGACGTGGACACGCCGAAGATTGCTTTGGTACTAGCAGTACGTATCTAGTGGTTGGGCGTTCGGGCTAAGCTAAGCGAGGTGACCCGACATACCGCGTACTACCGGATTACTACCTCTCTAAAAACAATTACTGTCTTCTATATATAATATACTGCTAAAAATACTACGCTCCTCTTAAAAGATGGTTCTTTTTTTGACGTTGTCGTCGCGCTATTTTTACTTTCTCTTTAGTTTACTTGCTACTTTCTGAAACGATGGCGATCGAGCGCCGTTTACTTAACAATTAAGCAAGGGAAATTAATGGTTGTTTTTGCGCATGATATTGCAGCGGCCGTCACGGAGGGTTTGTCACGGAGCGCGACGGTGTGAGGAACGACTAGCGAGTGTGGTCATCGGCTCGGCAGCAGCCAGCGGGCACGACTTTCTGGCGCCAGTCCCCAACCTTGACCGCTGCCGCTGCCGTCTCCCTCCGCAGGTGCGCCGAATTTCGGAAAAGATGCAGGCTGATTTGGCAGGGGACCTGAGAAGGGCCAAATCAAACACGGGGAGGAGAATTTTGGAGGAAGGAAAAGCTTGAGCATGAGAAGAAATGGAGGTAGTTTGATCGAGCCGCTGGCGAAACGCAGATTGTTCTTTTAGGGGAAACAGTGGAGAAATCCTCACGGCTATTATTATAATTATATAAGAAGGACTATGTACAGAATCAAGAGATTGTGCACGTTCATATGTTCTTCCTGATCAAGGGTGTGCTTGCTTGACAAATCAAGGGCGTGTTTGTTTGAGCCCATGTGCCAAAATGTGAGGTGTCGATTCCACATCTGGCATTCATTCATGTGTCAGTAGAATGAAAATAATTGGTTCCACCGGAAAGAATATTCTTCCTAGAATAACATAAAAACAGTCTAAGAGCATCTACAGCCGCGGTCACCTAATTTGACCCCTATACGCCCGCGGGTGCGCCCGGGCACGCCCGCGGATGCATCCGGACGGGCCCTCATATTTCGCTCCCGGCATCCACATATCTCAAATCCGGACTCTCAAATCCATGCATGTCAATTATACAAGCCAATGCCGCACGTAAATAACAAATGTTGGTACCGAGCATAAATAGTGTTTACATGAAATTTATGGGTCCACATGTGCTCTTTGGTTTCCATTGTGGGTCCACATGTGCTCCACAAGATCATTGAGTAGCTGCGTGTGCACCTGATGATCTCGAAAATTCTGATGCATCTGCAGAAAGTTCATAAGCTGAGCTGCATCTTGATCTTCCGGGATTTCAACTTGTTCTTCAGGTGCTTCAAAATCATTGGTTTGGGCTACACCATCACCCTCATCCTCGACAATCATATTGTGTAAAATAACACAACATGTCATCAGCTGCTACAAAGTTTCTGATTCCCACATTATTCCAGCGCTACGCACAATTCCTCAACGAGCTTAAAGCACACCAAATGCCCTCTCCACATCCTTCCTAGCCGCTTTCTGCATTGTTGCAAAGTGGCTCTGTTTATTGCCATGCGGTTCGGATACGGTCTTCACAAACGCCGCCCACTGAGGATAGATACCATCAGCAAGATAGTATCCCATGTTGTACTCTCGGCCGTTGACGGTGTAGTTGCACGGCGGTGATTCCCCAATGCAAAGCCTCCTGAACACCGGAGATCGTTGAAGCACGTTGATGTCATTGTGAGAACCCGGCATTCCAAAGAAAGCATGCCAAATTCATAAGTCATGTGATGCCACCACTTCTAGTATGATGGTGGCCTCTTTGGTGTGACCATGATACATTCCCCGCAAACCTTTGGGGCAGTTCTTCCATTGCCAATGCATGAAATCAATTGATCCGAGCATTCCTGGAAATCCCCTTGCCTCTCCAATAGCCAACAACTTCTCCGTGTCCTGCGCATTTGGTTCTCTGAGATACTCAGGTCCAAACACCTCCACCACGGCGCGGGTAAACTTGACAGTAATCTTCAGGCATGTGCTCTCCCCCATCCTGACCATCTCACCAACGGCATCTGCAGCAGTACCAAGTGCAAGCATCCTCAGAGCAGCCGTGCACTTCTGCTTGGCAGAGAAAGAGAGTTGTCCGCAGCAATCCCTTGTGAGCTTGAAGTAGTCGTCATGTGCCTCCACTCCCTCCACAATGCGCAAAAACAATGGTTTCCGCATGCGAAAACAGCGACGAAACCATGGATCATCCGGGAAAGTAGGGTTGGGAGCAAAGTAGTCCCTGTGCAGTAGCTTTGCTCCGGACACCCTATCCCGGTTGATCACTCTTCTCCCTCTGATTGAGCCCTTGAAGTTGAGAATATGCTCCACTTGCCGGTCCATTTCCTCTTCCATGATCATGTGCATGATCATGTCCACTTCTTCGTCCGAATCTGAGGAATCGAAGAACTCATCTTGAATCATTTGATCAAGCTTCGTCAGTCCATACTCCTCGTCCGACGAAGCATCGGAATCCATCGTTTTCCCTAATAAAATCACAAAAAAATCCGGTCAGACAATGTGTCGAACACATCAAGCGCAAGGCAGAGCCAGAGAGTTGTCGGACGTACCGCGGTGGCGTCCGGGCCGGCGACGACATCCCCCGCGGCGAGGACGGGAGAGAGGACTGCTCTGCCGGAGCTGGCTGCGCAGAGGCTAGGAACGGCTGCGGAGCGCGCGCGGCGGCGGAGCTGCGAGACGGACGGCACGGAGGAGGAAGACGAGAGGAGATAGCAAATGGATCCGGCAGGTCTGGGGGGTGGATTTGGTGCAATTTGCGGTGGGGTCGGGCTGTCGGGTCCGACGTGGTGGGCGTGCCCGGGCAGATAGGACTTGCCTAGGACAATTCCGCACACCGATCCATCATTATTCTACACTCGCTATTTGTAATATATTATAATATATTCTAACTTTATTTAGGCAGCACCTATTTTTATATTTTAGTTCTCCGATATCATGCAAAGCTATCCTCTTTATACCCATAACGTAGTTTTATTTCTCGTTTCTAGATAAAAGCAAACGCTCGGTGTACGTACAGTCGTATCAGTGGCAGATAGGACTTGAGAGAATATTGATCTTACCTTTAGCTCCTTGTGGGTTCGACACTCCATACTTACCACTTCCATCTTTGGAAATTGCTACGATGATTCCTTGCACTTGGGGATTATCATCCGTCTGGGTCGAAATTTCGCGACCGGACAATGACCGGGCGGCCCACCCGGGCGTATGAGGCGGCTTTGAGGCGCCCGGCTGTAGATGCTCTAATGCACCGGTTCCTCGTTCAATCGAGGCTTGATACGTCCCCTTGGGCGCGCCCTGATGCCTTGTGGGGCCCACAGCTGGCCTCTGGCCCCCTCCTTCTGCTATATGAAGCCATTTGCCTTAGAAAAAAATCAGCAGAGGACTTTCGGGATGAAGCGCCGCCGTCTCGAGGTGGAACCTGGGCAGGAGCACTTTTGCTCTCCGGCGGAGCGATTCCGCCGGGGATACTTCCCTCCGGGAGGGGGAAATCATCGCCATCGACATCACCAACGATCCTCTCATCGTGGGAGGACCAATCTTCATCAACATCTTCACCAGCACCATCTCATCTCAAACCCTAGTTCTTCTCTTGTATTCAATCTCTGTCTCAAAACCTCAGATTGGTACATGTGGGTTGCTAGTAGTGTTGATTACATCTTGTAGTTGATGCTAGTTGGTTTATTTGGTGGAAGATTATATGTTCAGAACCTTAATGCTATTCAATACCCCTCTGATCTTGAACATGAATATGATTTGTGAGTAGTTACTTTTGTTCTTGAGGACATGGGAGAAGTCTTGTCATAAGTAATCATGTGAATTTGGTATTCGTTCGATATTTTGATGATATGTATGTTGTTGCTTCCTTTAGTGGTGTCGTGTGAACGTCAACTACATGACACTTCACCATCTTTGGGCCTAAGGGAAGGCATTGTGGAGTAGTAATTAGATGATGGGTTGCTAGAGTGACAGAAGCTTAAACCCTAGTTTATGCGCTATTCCGTAAGGGGCTGATTTGGATCCATATATTTCATGCTATGGTTAGAGTTATCTTAATTCTTCTTTCGTAGTTGCGGATGCTTGCGAGAGGGGGTAATCATAAGTGGGAGGTGATGTCTACTACACAACTTATTCTTATAGACTCGTGTTGGGCCTCCAAGCGCAGAGTTTTATAGGACAGCAGCAATTTTCCCTCAAGTGGATGACCTAAGGTTTATCAATCCATGGGAGGCGTAGGATGAAGATGGTATCTCTCAAACAACCCTGCAACCAAATACAAGAAATCTCTTGTGTCCCCAACACACCCAATATAATGACAAATTGTATAGGTGCACTAGTTCGGCGAAGAGATGGTGATACAAGTGTAGTATGGATAGTAGATATAGGTTTTTGTAATCTGAAAAATAAAAAAACAGCAAGGTAGCAATTGATAAAACGGAGCACAAACGGTATTGCAATGCTTGAAAACCAGGCCTAGGGTTCATACTTTCACTAGTGCAATCTCTCAACAATGCTAACATAATTGGATCATATAACAATCCCTCAACGTGCGACAAAGAATCACTCCAAAGTTCCTATTAGCAGAAAACATAAGATAAGAATTGTTGTAGGGTACGAAACTACCTCAAAGTTATCCTTTCCGATCAATCTATTGAGCCATCCCTATAAGTGTCACAAACAACCCTAGAGTTCGTACTAAAATAACACCATATGATGCACATCAACCAACTCTAATGTCACCTAGATACTCCAATGTCACCACAAGTATCCGTGAGTTGATTATTCGATATGCATCAAACAACTTCAGATTCATAATATTCAATCCACACAAAGAACTTCAAAGAGTGCCCCAAGATTTCTACCGAAAAGATATAAGTGAAGACCAAATGAGTAGTTAAGTAAATAGGTAGCTATGTGAGGACTCTCTCTCATTAAAATTTTCAGATCTTAAGTATTTTATTCAAACAGCAAAGAAAACAAAATAAAATGACATTCCAAGAATAGCACATCTCATGTGAAGAAGCAAAAACTTAGGCTCAACCAAGACTAACCGATAATTGTTGATGAAGAAAGGTGGGATGCCAACCGGGGCATCCCCAAGCTTAGATGCTTGTGACTTCTTGAAATATTAACTTGGGATGCCTTGGGAATCCCCAAGCTTGAGCTCTTGTGTCTCCTTAATTCCTCTCATATCATGGCTTCTCCTAAATCTTAAAAACTTCATCCACACAAAACTCAACAAGAACTCGTGAGATAAGTTAGTATAAATCAACTCAAAACCTTAACATTCTCTACTGTAGCAAATCACTAAAATTATAATTTAACATTGCATACTAAATGCCTCTGCATATTTAATACTCCTATCCTCAAATAGAATCATTAAACAAGCAAACATATGCAAACAATGCAACCATAACCGAAATCTGCCAAAACAGAACAGTCTGTAAAGGGGGATTTAAAATTCATACTTACCTAACTCCAAAAATTCTGAAAATTTACCACATGACAGAGAACTCATACATGCTTACTGTGTAAAAATTTCATATTTTTATCATGTTCTAAATATTCAGGAATATTCTGGACATAACAGAAAACTTTCTGTTTTGAAACCGCAACACATGAACTTGCAAACTGAGCATGGTAAAGGCTATAATTGGCATTTTATTGAACTAAAAGATACAAAATATGATTATTGATAACAGCAAGCAAATCTCAACAAAATAAAATGACGCTCCAAGCAAAACTCATATTATGTGACGAATAAAAATATAGCTCCAAGTGAGGTTACCGGTAGTGTTGAAGACGAAAGAGGGGCTGCCTTCCGGGGCATCCCCAAGCTTAGACGCTTGAGTCTTCTTGAATATTACCTTGGGGTGCCTTGGGCATACCCAAGCTTAGGTTCTTGCCGCTCCTTATTCTCCTCATATCGATATCTCACCCAAAACTTGAAAAATTCAATCACACAAAACTTAACGAAACTTGTGAGATAGGTTAGTATGATAAAAATAAATCATCCACTTAGGTACTGTCAAGACAAGATTCATAATTGTTCTCAAATAATGCCTACTGTATTCCATCATTTCCACAATTTTTATTACTCAGTATAAGCTATGGAAACACTAAAACAAGCAAACTATGCATTGAAAACAGAATCTGTCAAAAACAGAACAGCATGTAGTGAGCGATTTAAAAACCATACTTATGTACCTCCAAAAATTCTAAAAAACTAGTAAAACGTAAAAAATTTGTAACCTAATACTCTGTAAAAATTTCAGAATTTTTTCACGCTCTAGTACAGAATAGAAATTCCAGCACTGGACGCAAAAGTTTCTGTTTTTGCACAGAATCAAGTCAACTATCTTCCACACTATCCCAAAGGCTTTACTTGGCACATTATTGAAACAAAACATATAAAACATGATTACTACAGTAGCTTAATCATGTTAACACAAAAAAACAGTAGGGGTAAATGTTGGGTTGTCTCCCAACAAGCGCTTTTCTTTAATGCCTTTTAGCTAGGCATGATGATTTCAATGATGCTCACATAAAAGTAAAGAATTGAAACACAATGGGAGCATCATGAAACATATGGCAAGCACATTTAAGCCTAACCCACTTCCTATGCATAGGGATTTTGTGAGCAAACAATTTGTGGGAGCAAGAATCAACTAGCATAGGAAGGCAAAACAAGTATAACTTCAAAAGTTTCAACACATAGAGAGGAAACTTGATGTTGTTGAGAAGCCTACAAGCATATGTTCCTCTCTCATAATAATTTTCAGTAGCATCATGAATGAATTCAACAATATAACCATCACCTAAAGCATTCTTTTCATGATCCTAAAGCATAAATTTTTTACTACTCTCCACATAAGCAAATTTCTCATTCATAATACTGGGAGCAAACACAACAAAATAGCTATCATGAGATACTTGATTGACATAATCAAATTGAACATTAAAATCATGATGACAAGTTTCATGGTTATCATTATTCTTTATAGCATACAAGTCATCACAATAATCATCATAGATAGCAACTTTGTTGTCACCATCAATTGGAACCTCTTCCAAAATAGTGGATTCATCGCTAAATAAAGTCATGACCTCACCAAATCTACTTTTATCATTGTAATCATCATTAATAGGAGGCATGCAATCATCATAATAAATATTCTCATCAAAACTTGGGGGACTAAAAATATCATCTTCATCAAACATAGCATCCCCAAGCTTATGGCTTTGCATATCATTAGCATCATGGATATTCAAAGAATTCATACTAGCAACATTGCAATCATGCTTATCATTCATGGATTTTATGCCAAACATTTTATTGAATTCTTCTTCTATCAATTGAGCACAATTTTCCGCTCCATCATTTTCAAGAAATACATTATAAAGATGAATAATATGAGGCAACCTCAATTCCATATATTTTTGTAGTTTTCTTTTATAAACCAAACTAGTGATAAAACAAGAAACTAAAAGATTTGATTGCAAGATCAAAAGATATACCTCAAAGCACTCACCTCCCCGGTAACGGCGCCAGAAAAGAGCTTGATGTCTACTACACAACTTATTCTTGTAGACTCGTGTTGGGCCTCCAAGCGCAGAGTTTTGTAGGACAGTAGCAATTTTCCCTCAAGTGGATGACCTAAGGTTTATCAATCCGTGGGAGGCGTAGGATGAAGATGGTATCTCTCAAACAACCCTGCAACCCAATACAAGAAATCTCTTGTGTCCCCAACACACCCAATACAATGACAAATTGTATAGGTGCACTAGTTCGGCGAAGAGATGGTGATACAAGTGTAGTATGGATAGTAGATATTGGTTTTTGTAATCTGAAAAATAAAAAAACAGCAAGGTAGCAATTGATAAAACGGAGCACAAACGGTATTGCAATGCTTGAAAACAAGGCCTAGGGTTCATACTTTCACTAGTGCAATCTCTCAACAATGCTAACATAATTGGATCATATAGCAATCCCTCAACGTGCGACAAAGAATCACTCCAAAGTTCCTATTAGCGGAGAACATAAGATAGAAATTGCTGTAGGGTACGAAACCACCTCAAAGTTATCCTTTCCGATCAATCTATTGAGCCATTCCTATAAGTGTCACAAACAGCGCTAGAGTTCGTACTAAAATAACACCATATGATACACATCAACCAACTCTAATGTCACCTAGATACTCCAATGTCACCACAAGTATCCGTGAGTTGATTATTCGATATGCATCAAACAACTTCAGATTCATAATATTCAATCCACACAAAGAACTTCAAAGAGTGCCCCAAGATTTCTACAGGAGAAAGTAGGACAAAAACGTGCATCAACCCCTATGCATAGATTACCCCAATGTCACCTCGGGAATCCGTGAGTTGAGTGCCAAAACATACATCAAGTGAATCAATATAATACCCCATTGTCACCACGGGTATTCATATGCAAGACATGCATCAAGTGTTCTCAAATCCATAAAAGTATTCAATCCGATAATAGTGAAACCTCAAAGGTAAAAACTCAATTCATCACAACAAGATAGAGAGGGAGAAACACCATATGATCCAACTATATTAACAAAGCTCGTGGTACATCAAGATCGTGCCAAATCAAGAACACGAGAGAAAGAGATTAAACACATAGCTACTAGTACATACCCTCAGCCCCGAGGGTGAACTACTCCCTCCTCGTCATGGAGACCGCCGGGATGATGAAGATGGCCTCCGGTGATGATTTCCCCCTCCGGCAGGGTGCCGGAAAAGGGCTCCAGATGGGATCTCCTTGGTACAGAGGCTTGCGGCGGCGTAAAAACTCATCTAGGTTAACTTTCGGGGGTTTCTGAATATATATGATTTTTCAGCGTTGGAATCACGCAAAGAGGTGCCACAGGGGGCCCACGAGGCGCCAGGGCGCCTGGGGGGTGGCGCGCCCAGGTGGCTTGTGGGCCCCTATGGCTCTTCTGCTGCTCTCCCGAAGCTTCCTGGGTCTGTTTCCTTTCAGAAAAAATCGTCAAAAAGTTTCGCTGCATTTGGACTTCATTTGATATGGATTTTCTGGAAAACCAAAAACAAGCAGAAAACATCAACTGGCACTGGGCACTAGGTCAATATGTTAGTCCATAAAAATCATATAAAAGCCGTATAAAAGTGCACCAAAATCATACAAAACTATAATAAACATGGCTTGAATACTTCATAAATTATAGATACATTGGAGACGAATCTGGAGGCTTGTTCAAGTAAGAGCAGCACCCAAGCACCGGTACACCCACATATCAAATTATCAAAGTAGCGAACGCGAATCAAACAAACATGATGAAAGTGACTAGATGAAATTCCCGTGTGTCCTCGAGAACGCTTTTGTCAGTGTAGTGAGAACCAGGGCCTCACAAACTTTCTGGCTTGGGATTATGCCAGTCTAGGGTTGTTGCAAGACAGACCCGACAAAGGAATGATTTTGTCGGCAAGCAATACATCCGGCAAGAACTATATCGCAAGAATAAGAGCTCGTTGAGAAGAAGCTTCTTCCCAGCGGCATGACTATACCCAGCAACACCGGCAAGCATTTCGCCAGCAAGCACTCCTACCGCATTGGGGGCATCTCTTCCATAGAGATGATCAAGACTCAAGAAGCCGGCAAGTTACTTTCCCGGCAAGGCGATTCCCTGTTGCCGGCAAGCCGGAGCTGGCAAGTGAAGACCCGGCAAGTTCCGTGCCGGCAAGCTCCCTTCGCCCCTCCACCGCTCCACCTCAGCGACCAGTTAGTCGCCTATCAACAGGTGTCGAGCGGGCAGGCGATTAGGTGAAGCTTGTCTGGACGCGTGGCCGCTCGCCGCTTGGAGATCACCTTTATTGACACCCATCCTAGTACGTGTCTAGATTATATTCACCCTATGTATTTACTACTTTGCCATTGTGGTAGCCCCTTTCATCTATAAAAGGAGGCCCGTGGCAACCTGTACAAGGGTCGGACCTCGGTCCAATAGCACTGTCTAGCTGCACCTTCCGAGCACTCTGCTGGGAAGGTTCCGCTCTTGTAATGATAGGGCTCCAAAAGAACCATCAATCCACCAAAGCAGGAGTAGGGTTTTACGCTTCACAAGCGGCCCGAACCTGGGTAAATCCCCGTGTGCCGAACTGCTGGATCTGCTCTTTGTGTACCGCGTCCCCTCTGCCGAACCGTAAAGGGGCCTCGCTGGTCCCATAGATGGTCGTTCTTCCATGATAGCTTTGCTTATTATACGAGTTCGTTCTGGCTTGTCCTTTGCTACAAAAAGGATTGGGCCACCTTGCTGCACTTTTGTTACCGTTACTACTTGTTACGAATTATCTTGCTATCAAAACTATCTGTTACCGCTACTTTCAGTACTTGCAGAGAATACCTTGCTGAAAACCGCTTGTCATTTCCTTCTGCTCCTCGTTGGGTTCGACACTCTTACTTATCGATTGATCCCCTATACTTGTGGGTCGTCAAGACTCTTTTTTGGCGCCGTTGCCAGGGAGTGGAGCGCCTTTGGTGAGTGGAATTTGGTAAGAAAACATTTATATTACGTGCTGAAATTTATTGTCACTTGTCACTATGGAAAGTAATCCTTTGAGGGGCTTGTTCGGGGTATCTTCACCTCGACCGGAAGCAATAAGAGTTGCTCCTCAACCTATTGAACCCACTGAAAATATTTATTATGAAATTCCTTCAGGTATGATAGAGAAACTGCTAGCTAATCCTGATGCAGGAGATGGAACGGTACATCCCGATATGCACTTGATCTATGTGGATGAAATTTGTGGATTGTTTAAGCTTGCAGGTCTATCCGGAGATGGAGTTAAGAAGAAAGTATTCCCTTTATCTTTGGAGGGAAAGGCATTGACATGGTATAGGCTATGTGATGATACTGAAACATGGGGCTGGAACCGGTTGAAGTTGGAATTCCACCAGAAATTTTATCCTATGCATTTGGTTCATCGTGACCTCGTGAAGAAGAAAGTATCGCTCAAGTTTGGGGGAGGCTTAAGTATATGTTGCACACATGCCCCAATCATGAGATCTCAAGAGAAATAATTCTTCAAAAAATTTATGCTCGGCTTTCTTATAATGATCGATCCATGCTCGATACTTCTTCTACTGGTTCCTTTATGAAGAGAACTATTGAATCCATATGGGATCTTCTAGAAAGAATTAAACGTAACTCTGAAGATTGGGAAATCAACAAAGGTAATGAGTCAGGTATAAATCTTGAGTTTGATTGTGTTAAATCTTTTATGGAAACTGATGCTTTTCGTAAGTTTAGTACTAAATATGGACTTGACTCTGAGATAGTAGCTACCTTTTGTGAATCTTTTGTTGCTCATGTTGATCTTCCTAAGGAGAAATGGTTTAAATATCATCCACCTATTGAATTGAATGAAGAACCTGTTAGTGTCAAAGAAGATACAATTATTTACCATGTTGATCCAGTTATGCATACTGCTTATATTGAGAAACCTCTTTCCCTGTTAGGATTAAGGAACATACTAAAGCTTCAACTGTGGTTAATAAGAGTAATATTAGAGCACCTAGACCTTCTGAGCAAATTAAAGTTGAACCTAGTGTTGCCATGGTTAAAGATCATTTGGTTGATAATATTGATGGACATGTCATATATTTCTGTGATGAAGCAACTAGAATTGCTAAGCCAGACACTAAAGATAAAAACAAACCTGTAATTGGCATGCCTGTTATTTCTGTTAAAATTGGAGATCATTGCTATCATGGCTTATGTGATGTTGGTGCTAGTGTGAGTGATATTCCGTTTACTCTCTATCAAGAAGTTATGAATGATATTGCACATGTTGAGATTGAAGATATTGATGTTACTATTAAGCTTGCAAATAGAGATACTATTTCACCACTTGGGATTGTTAGAGATGTTGAAGTCTTGTGTGGTAAGATCAAATACCCTACTGATTTTCTTGTTCTTGGATCACCACAAGATAATTTTTGTTCCATTATATTTGGTAGACCTTTCTTGAATACTGTCAATGCTAAGATTGATTGCATTATGAAATTGTTAGTGTTAATTTTGGTGAGATGTCTCATGAGTTTAATTTCTCTAAATTTCATAGACAACCTAATGATAAAGAATTACCTAATAAAGATGAAATTATTGGTCTTGCCTCTATTGTTGTGCCTCCCACTGATCCATTAGAACAATATTTGCTTGAGCATGAGAATGATATGCATATGAATGAAAGAAATGAAATAGATGAGCTGTTCTTTAAACAAGCACCTATCCTTAAACATAATTTTCCTGTTGAAACCTTGGGAGATCCACCTCCACCCAAGGGTGATCCTGTGTTTGAATTGAAGCAATTACCTGATACAATTAAATATGCTTATCTTGATGAAAAGAAGATATATCATGTTATTATTAGTGCTAACCTTTCAGAGCATGAAGAAAAGAGATTACTTAAAACTCTGAAGAAGCACCATGCCGCCATTGGATATACTCTCGATGATCTTAAGGGCATTAGTCCCACTTTATGTCAGCATAAAATTCATATGGAACCAGATGCTAAACCTATTGTTGATCATCAAAGAAGGTTGAATCCTAGAATGAAGGATGTGGTAAGAACTGAAATATTAAAACTTCTGCAAGCAGGTATAATTTATCCCATAGCTGATAGTAGATGGGTAAGTCATGTTCATTGTGTTCCTAAGAAAGGAGGAATTATCGTTGTTCCTAATGATAAAAATGAACTTATTCCGCAAAGAATTGTAACTGGTTATAGGATGGTAATTAATTTCAGGAAATTAAATAAGGCTACTAGAAAAGATCATTACCCCTTGCCTTTTATTGACCAAATGTTAGAAATATTATCTAAGCATACACACTTTTGTTTCTTAGTGGTTATTCTGGTTTTTCTCAAATACCTGTGTCACCTAAAGATCAAGAGAAAACCACCTTTACTTGTCCTTTTGGAACTTATGCTTATCGTCGTATGCCTTTTGGTTTATGTAATGCACCTGCTACCTTTCAAAGATGTATGACTGCTATATTCTCTGACTTTTGTGAAAAGATTATTGAGGTTTTCATGGATGATTTCTCCGTTTATGGAACTTCTTTTGATGGTTGCTTAAGCAACCTTGATCGAGTTCTGCAGAGATGTGAAGAAACTAATCTTGTCTTGAATTGGGAGAAGTGCCACTTTATGGTGAATGAAGGTATAGTCCTTGGGCATAAAATTTTTGAAAGAGGTATTGAAGTTGATAAAGCTAAAGTTGATGCTATTGAGAAAATGCCATGTCCTAAAGATATCAAAGGTATAAGAAGTTTCCTTGGTCATGCTGGTTTCTATAGAAGGTTTATAAAAGACTTCTCTAAAATTTCTAGACCTCTTACCAATCTCTTGTAAAAAGATGTTCCATTCATTTTTTATGATGATTGCGTAGAAGCCTTTGAAGTACTTAAGAAAGCGTTAATTTCTGCACCTATTGTTCAACCACCTGATTGGAACCTACCCTTTGAAATTATGTGTGATGCTAGTGATTATGTTGTTGGTGCTGTTCTAGGACAAAGAGATGATAAGAAAATAAATGTTATCCATTATGCTAGTAAAACTCTAGATAGTGCTCAAAGAAATTATGCTACTATTGAGAAAGAATTTTTAGCAGTTGTGTTTGCATGTGATAAATTGAGATCTTACATTGTTGATTCCAAAGTTACTATTCATACTGATCATGCTGCTATTAAATACCTTATGGAAAAGAAACATGCTAAGCCTAGACTTATTAGATGGGTTCTTCTGCTACAAGAATTTGACTTGCATATTGTTGATAGAAGGGAGCTGAGAATCCCGTGGCTGATAATTTGTCTAGAATGGAAAATGTTCTTGATGACCCACTTCCTATTAATGATGATTTTCCTGATGAACAATTAGCTGTGATAAATGCTTCTCGTAGTACTCCTTGGTATGCAGACTATGCTAATTACATTGTTGCTAAATACATACCACCTAGTTTTACATATCAACAAAAGAAAAAGTTCTTCTTTGATTTAAGACATTACTTTTGGGATGACCCACACTTATATAAAGAAGGAGTAGATGGTATTATTAGACGTTGTGTACCTAAGCATGAACAGGAACAAATCCTACGTAAGTGCCACTCCGAGGCATATGGAGGACACCTTGTGGGAGACCGAACTACACACAAGGTATTACAATCTGGTTTTTATTGGCCTACTCTTTTCAAGGATGCACGTAAGTTTGTCCTTTCTTGTGATGAATGTCAAAGAATTGATAATGTTGGTAGACGTCAGGAAATGCCTATGAATTATTCACTTGTTATTGAACCATTTGATGTTTGGGGTTTTGATTATATGGGACCTTTTCCTAAATCCAACGGGTATACTCATATTTAGTTGTTGTTGATTACGTTACTAAGTGGGTAGAAGCTATTCCAACTAGTAGTGCTGATCATAACACTTCTATTAAAATTCTTAAAGAAGTTATTTTCCCGAGGTTTGGAGTCCCTAGATATTTAATGACTGATGGTGGTTCGCATTTTATTCATGGTGCTTTCCGTAAGTTGCTTGCTAAATATGATGTTAACCATAGAATTGCATCTCCTTATCATCCTCAGTCTAGTGGTCAAGTTGAATTAACTAATAGAGAAATAAAATTGATTTTGCAAAAGACCGTTAATAGATCCAGAAAGAATTGGTCTAAGAAACTTGATGATGCATTATGGGCTTACAGAACTTCATATAAAAATCCTATGGGTATGTCTCCATATAAAATGGTTTATGGAAAAGCATGTCATTTACCTCTTGAACTAGAACACAAAGCTTATTGAGCAATTAAAGAACTCAATTATGATTTTAAACTTGCCGGTGAGAAGAGGTTATTTGATATTAGCTCTTTAGATGAATGGAGAACCCAAGCCTATGAGAATGCTAAGTTGTTTAAAGAAAAAGTTAAAAGATGGCATGACAAAAGAATTCAAAAACGAGAAATCAAAGTAGGTGATCATGTTTTATTATACAATTCTCATTTTAGATTCTTTGCAGGAAAACTTCTCTCTAAATGGGAAGGACCGTATATCATCGAAGAATTTTATCGCTCCGGAGCCATTAAAATAAACAACTCCGAAGGAAATAATCCGAGAGTGGTGAATGGACAAAGAATTAAGCATTATATTTCAGGTACTCCCATTAATGTTGAAACTAATGTTACTGAAATAATTACACCAGAAGAGCACATAGAAGAGTCCTTCCGGAATGCTCCAGAACCCTGAAAAGGGGTAGGTATGTGATACGGTAAGTAAACTGACTCCAAAAATTCCATAAAAATTATTTCTGTCAGTTTTGGAATATTAGAAAAATTACAAAAATAAGAAACAGCCGAGGGGACCCATGTGTTGCCCACAAGGCAACAAGGCGCGACCCCCCTGGGGCGCGCCGTGATGCCTTGTGGGCCCCACGTGTGCCTTCCCGACTCCGTTTTCTTCCCATATGCTTGTTTTGCAAGATAAAAATTCTTTATATATACTCCCGTATGTTTTGACCACCGTATCGCAAGTTTCTCCTCTGTTCTTGTTTTGGGCTATTTTTCTGACAGATCTAGATCGCCATGACTCCACGAAGACTCCGCACCAAGCACCGGATTGTTCAACCTTCACCCGGTAAACGTCCTTTCAGCGAAGTATATTATGAGTGGTCGTCTGGAGAGGAGGACACTGCTATGGAGGAGGAACTCGGAAAGGTCGCGGAGGACCGAACTCAAGGAGAAGAAGATCAAGCCATGCACAAGAAGGAACCTACAGAAAAGGGAGACATATTACAAACTCTTCATCACAACCTCTCTTTGTCTGAAATTAATGCATTAAAGGCTGTTGAAGCAATTTGTGCCCAAAATACTTCACTTACTCATGAGGTTATTGTGTTAGAAGAGCAGAATCATGCCCTTCGAAGGATCAATCGTAATCTGGAGTACTTGCTAAAGCTGAAGGACAAGCCTACCACTTCATCACCACCATCACCGAAGAAGGAGATTTAAGTACACAGGTATGGGCACTCCCCTTGGCTTGTGCCAAGCTTGGGGGAGGCGCCCCGGTATCGTATCACCATCACTTTTTCATCATCATTATCTATCTTAGTTCGATCCTTAGTTATTTCGTGATTTAGAGGAATAAAGTTTTAGTATGATTTAGTTTCGAGTGCTTGCTTTGTGATCTATCTATCTATGTAATCGTGTGTCAAAGTTATATAATAAAGAGTAGTTTGAGTTGAGTGTTTTTTGCTTTTGATGATCCAATCTTAGAAATAAAGAAAGAATAAAAATAAGATCATATGCTAATCCCATGGGGAGTGATGACTTCACATAAAAGAAATATAATTGATAAAACTTGTTGGAAGTTGACAAACATAGCATTGGTCATTGTAGCAATTCATGAAAAAGTAATAAAGGAAGAGAGGTCTCACATATAAATACACTATCTTGGACATCTTTTATGATTGTGAGCCCCCATCAAATATTCTATGTCAATTAGTTGACGTTGGACAAGGAAGACAACGTAATGGGTTATGTTTGCTTATATTCACATAGAAGTTATATTTGTTTTGGATCCTCTAACATGTGGTGTTTTCCCCCTATCCTTTGCTAGCCAAAATTCTGTACTAAGTAGAGATACTACTTGTGCATCCAAAAACCCTTAAACCCAGTTTCATGCCATGAGAGTCCACCATATCTACCTATGGATTGAATAAGATCCTTCAAGTAAGTTGTCATCGGTGCAAAAGCAATAAAATTGCTCCTAAATATGTATGAACTTTTATTGTAAGGGAAAATAAGCTTTGTATGATCTTGTGATGGTGGAGCAATAAAAGCGACATACTGCATAATAAAGGTCGCTATCACAAGGGGCAATATAAAGTGACGTTCCTTTACATTAAGAGCTTGCACATCCAAAAACAAAAGCGCATGACAACCTCTGCTTCCCTCTGCGAAGGGCCTATCTTTTACTTTATGTATTTACTTTCATGCAAGAGTCAATAGTATTCTTCTCTATTCCGTTTTTATTTTCTCTTTTGGCAAACATCATGTGGTGGGGATTGATCCATGCATATATATCCAGTTGAATGTAGGCGATCATGAGTTATTATTGTTGACATTACCCTTGAGGTAAATACGTTGGGAGGCGAAATTATAAGCCCCTATCTTTCTATGTGTTCGACTGAAACTTTTGCTCCATAAGTATGACGTGAGTGTCAGCAATCATAGAAGACTAAATGATAGTTGAGTATGTGAACTTGCTAAACAAAGCTCTTACATAGACTCTTTTTGATAATATGATGAATTGCAATTGCTTCAGTGACTGGGATCATAGTTTGTTAGTTTTCAATTTGGTTTATGGTTCATACTTTAACTTGTGGACGAATTGTCACTTTTTCATGAGAAGTTTTATGATGATATATTGCTGTTATAATAAAGATCATGATGCTCCATGTCCGTATTTTATTTTTATCGACGTCTCTCTCTCTAAACATGTGGTCATGATTATCGATTTCGACTTTTCACTTGAGGGCAAGCGAGGTCTAAGCTTGGGGGAGTTGATACGTCCAATTTGCATCTTGATTTCTTGCTGTTATTTATTATGTTTTTGATCATTATTAAACTTTATGATGCAATTCTCATGCCTTTTCTCTCTTAATTTGCAAGGTTTACATGAAGAGGGAGAATACCGGCAGCTGGAATTCTGGACCTGAAATAGCCACATCAGAGATACCTATTCTACAGAGCTCCAGTTAACCTGAAACTTCACGGAGATTTTTTATTGAATATATAAAAAATACTGGAGAAAAGAAATACCAGAGGGGACCCACCGGTTGCCCACAAGGTAACAGGGCGTGGCCCCCCTGGGCGCGCCCTGATGCCTTGTGGGGCCCACAGCTGGCCTCTGGCCCCCTCCTTCTGCTATATGAAGCCATTTGCCCTAGAAAAAAAATCAGGAGAGGACTTTCGGGATGAAGCGCTGCCGTCTCGAGGCAGAACCTGGGTAGGAGCACTTTTGCTCTCCGGTGGAGCGATTCCGCCGGGGAAACTTCCCTCCGGGAGGGGGAAATCGTCGCCATCGACATCACCAACGATCCTCTCATCGTGGGAGGACCAATCTTCATCAACATCTTCACCAGCACCATCTCATCTCAAACCCTAGTTCTTCTCTTGTATTCAATCTCTGTCTCAAAACCTCAGATTGGTACCTGTGGGTTGCTAGTAGTGTTGATTACATCTTGTAGTTGATGCTAGTTGGTTATTTGGTGGAAGATTATATGTTCAGATCCTTAATGCTATTCAATACCCCTCTGAACTTGAACATGAATATGATTTGTGAGTAGTTACTTTTGTTCTTGAGGACATGGGAGAAGTCTTGTCATAAGTAATCATGTGAATTTGGTATTCGTTCGATATTTTGATGATATGTATGTTGTTGCTTCCTTTAGTGGTGTCGTATGAACGTCGACTACATGACACTTCACCATCTTTGGGCCTAAGGGAAGGCATTGTGGAGTAGTAATTAGATGATGGGTTGCTAGAGTGACAGAAGCTTAAACCCTAGTTTATGCGCTATTCCATAAGGGGCTGGTTTGGATCCATATGTTTCATGCTATGGTTAGAGTTATCTTAATTCTTCTTTCGTAGTTGCGGATGCTTGCGAGAGGGGGTAATCATAAGTGGGAGGCTTGTTCAAGTAAGAGCAGCACCCAAGCACCGGTCCACCCACATATCAAATTATCAAAGTAGCGAACGCGAATCAAACAAACATGATGAAAGTGACTAGATGAAATTCCCGTGTGTCCTCGAGAACGCTTTGCTTATTATACGAGTTCGTTCCGGCTTGTCCTTTGCTACAAAAAGGATTGGGCCACCATGCTGCACTTTTGTTACCGTTACTACTTGTTACTTGTTACGAATTATCTTGCTATCAAAACTATCTGTTACCGCTACTTTCAGTACTTGCAGAGAATACCTTGCTGAAAACCGCTTGTCATTACCTTCTGCTCCTCGTTGGGTTCGACACTCTTACTTATCGAAAGGACTACGATTGATCCCCTATACTTGTGGGTCATCAAGGCTCACATTATCTCCGTGACCCAACTCTCACCGTGTTCGAAGCTCACTCACCGGTGAGAAAAAAAGGGGGAACAAAAGCCTTTACTGTATCCCTAAACACAACGGCTTCCCGTCTCTCTGAGGGCGGAGCACAAAAGTAGCAGTGACGGAAGGAGGTGACCAAAAAAATATCTCATTGCCGGTCACATGTATCGAACTAACGTCAAGTTTGAGCACAATATCAAAGATCTTACGAGTCTATAGCAAAAAACTACCACATTACAGGCTAGGGCTACAAAAAACTACCACTTTTTTTAATTCTTCAAAAAACTACCACAAAATTGGTCCGCTGCTCCAAAAAACCTAGTGGCCGAACGCTTACATTTTAAGCATGCTTATGATATGGAGGGCCCGCCCATCAGGTCCACGTCGGAAACGGATGACGGCGTGATGTCTACTACACAACTTAATCTAGTAGACTCGTGTTGAGCCTCCAAGCGCAGAGTTTTGTAGGACAGTAGCAATTTTCCCTCAAGTGGATAACCTAAGGTTTATCAATCCGTGGGAGGCGTAGGATGAATATGGTCTCTCTCAAACAACCCTGCAACCAAATACAAGAAATCTCTTGTGTCCCCAACACACCCAATACAATGTCAAATTGTATAGGTGCACTAGTTCGGTGAAGAGATGGTGATACAAGTGTAGTATGGATAGTAGATATAGGTTTTTGTAATCTGAAAATAAAAAAACAGCAAGGTAGCAAGTAACAAAAGTGAACACAAACGGTATTGCATTGCTTGAAAACAAGGCCTAGGGTTCATACTTTCACTAGTGCAATCTCTCAACAATGCTTACATAATTGGATCATATAACAATCCCTCAACGTGCGATAAAGAATCACTCCAAAGTTCCTATTCGCGGAAAACATAAGATAGAAATTGTTGTAGGGTACGAAACCACCTCAAAGTTATCTTTTCCGATCAATCTATTAAGCCATCCCTATAAGTGTCACGAACAGCCCTAGAGTTCGTAGTAAAATAACACCATATGATACGCATCAACCAACTCTAATGTCACCTAGATACTCCAATGTCACCACAAGTATCCATGAGTTGATTATTCGATATGCATCAAACAACTTCAGAGTCATAATATGCAATCCAACACAAAGAAGTTCAAAGAGTGCCCCAAGATTTCTACCGGAGAAAGTAGGACGAAAACGTGCATCAACCCATATGCATAGATTACCCCAATGTCACCTCGGGAATCCGCGAGTTGAGTGCCAAAACATACATCAAGTGAATCAATATAATACCCCATTGTCACCACGGGTATTCATATGCAAGACATACATCAAGTGTTTTCAAATCCGTAAAAGAATTCAATCCGATAATAGTGAAATCTCAAAGGTAAAACTCAATTCATCACAACAAGATAGAGAGGGAGAAACACCATATGATCCAACTATATTAACAAAGATCGCGGTACATCAAGATCGTGCCAAATCAAGAACACAAGAGAGAGAGATCAAACACATAGCTACTAGTACATACCCTCAGCCCCGAGGGTGAACTACTCCCTCCTCGTCATGGAGACCGCCGGGATGATGAAGATGGCCTCCGGTGATGATTGCCCCCCTCTGGCAGGGTGCCGAAAAAGGGCTGTAGATGAGATCGTGGAGGTACAGAGGCTTGCGGCGGCGTAAAAACTCATCTAGGTTAACTTTCAGGGGTTTCTGAATATATATGATTTTCAGCGTTGGAATCACGCAAAGAGGTGCCATAGGGGGCCCACGAGGCACCAGGGCGCGCTTGGGGGGGGGGGGGGGGGTGGCGCACCCAGGTAGCTTGTGGGGCCCCTGTGGCTCTTCTGCTGCTCCCCCGAAGCTTCCTGGGTCTGTTTCCTTCCAGAAAAA
Source organism: Elymus sibiricus (assembly GCA_039707655.1). Classification (NCBI taxonomy): domain Eukaryota; kingdom Viridiplantae; phylum Streptophyta; class Magnoliopsida; order Poales; family Poaceae; genus Elymus; species Elymus sibiricus. The sequence continues at coordinate 299,572,882 of CM077672.1, read as the reverse complement.
ATCGTCAAAAAGTTTTGCTGCATTTGGACTTCATTTGATATGGATTTTCTGGAAAACCAAAAACAAGCAGAAAACAGCAACTGGCACTGGGCACTAGGTCAATATGTTAGTCCATAAAAATCATATAAAAGTCATATAAAAGTGCACCAAAATCATACAAAACTATAATAAACATGGCATGAATACTTCATAAATTATAGATACGTTGGAGACGTATCAGCATCCCCAAGCTTAATTCCTGCTCGTTCTCTAGTAGGTAAATGATAAAAGAAATAATTTATGAAGTGTGAATGCTAGCATAGTGCATAAGTTTGATCAATGATAATTCCAATCACTTTTTTCTAGCACCATTATATATCATAAACAGTAGCTCATCTCATAAAACTTCTCATGATCAAGTAGCAAGCTATTCACGGGTTAAAGTATAGACCATAAACTTTCTTGAAAACTAACAAACTATGTTTTCAGTCATCAAACAATTGCAATTCATCTTATTTTCAGGAAGGGTCTATGTAAGAGCTTTGATTTAGCAAATTCCACATACTCAACTGTCATTTAGTCTTCCATGATTGCTGACACTCAAAGCATATTTTTAGAACAAACTGTTTCAGTCAAACACATAGGAAGATAGGGGCTTAATGTTTTGCCTCCCAACTTATTTATCTCATGGATAATGTCAACAATAATAACTCATGATCACCTATATTCAACTGGATATATGTGCCTGGATCATTCCCTACCACATGATGCTTGCCCACTAGAGAATAAATAGGGCGGAATAGGGATGAACATTACTGACTCTTACATAAAAGTAAATACAGAAAATTAAAAGATAGGCCCTTCGTAGAGGGAAGCAGAGGTTGTCATGCGCTTTTTATTTTTGGATGTGCAGGCCCTTAATGCAAAGGAATGTCACGTTATATTGCCCCTTGTGATAGCAACCTTTATTATGCAGCCCGTCGCTTTTATTTGTTTACCATCACAAGTTCGTACAATGCTTATTTTCCCTTGCAATAAAAGATCATACATATTTTAGGAGCAATTTGTATTGCTTTTTGCACCGATGACAACTTACTTGAAGGATCTTATTCAATCCACAGGTAGATATGGTGGACACTCAAGGCAAGAAACTGAGTTTAAGGGTTTTTGGATGCACAAGTAGTATCTCTACTTAGTACGAATTTTTGGCTAGCAATAGATCCTAAGCAAGCACCACATGTTAGAGGATCCATGACAATATAACTTCTATGTGAATATAAACAAACATAACTCATTACATTGTCTTCCTTGTCCAACGTCAACTACTTGATCAAGCTTGAAAATAATTAATGGGGGCTCACAATCATAGAAGATGTCCAAGATAGTATATTTATATGTGAAATTTCTCTTCCTTCAAAATTCTTTCATGAATTGTTCAAGTGACCAATGCTATGTTTGTTAACTTTGAATAAATTTTACCACTTATACTTCTTGTATGTGAAGTCACTACTCCCCATGGGACAAGCATATGAAGGATATAAATTTCAACTTTATGATATTCAATTCATTTCAACAATTTACTCATAGGATATAAGTGAAGAACAAGAGTAAATGACAAACTACTCCAAAAAGATATAAGTGAAGACCAAATGAGTAGTTAATTACATAGGTAGCTATGTGAGGACTCTCTCTCATTTAAAAATTTCAGATCTTAAGTATTTTATTCAAACAGCAAAGAAAACAAAATAAAATGACATTCCAAGAATAGCACAACTCATGTGAAGAAGCAAAAACTTAGGCTCAACCAAGACTAACCGATAATTGTTGATGAAGAAAGGTGGGATGCCTACCGGGGCATCCCCAAGCTTAGATGCTTGAGACTTCTTGAAATATTATATTGGGATGCCTTGGGCATCCCCAAGCTTGAGCTCTTGTGTCTCCTTAATTCCTCTCATATCATGGCTTCTCCTAAATCTTAAAAAAACTTCATCCACACAAAACTCAACAAGAACTCGTGAGATAAGTTAGTACAAATAAACTCAAAACCTTAACATTCTCTACTGTAGCAAATCACTAAAATTATAATTTAACATTGCATACTAAATGCCTATGCATATTTAATACTCCTATCCACAAATAGAAACATTAAACAAGCAACATATGCAAACAATGCAACTATAACCGAAATCTGTCTAAACAGAACAGTCTGTAAAGGGTGAATAAGGATTCATACTTCCCTAACTCCAAAAATTCTGAAAAATTACCAAATGAGAGATAACTCATGCATTCTTACTGTGTAAAAATTTCAGATTTTTATCATGTTCTTAAAATTCACAAAAAATCAGGACATAATAGAAAACTTTCTGTTTTGAAACAGCAACACATAAACTTGCAAACTGAGAATGGTAAAGGCTATAATTGGCATTTTATTAAACTAAAAGAAACAAAACATGATTATTGATAACAGCAAGCAAATCTTAACAAAATAAAATGACGCTCCAAGCAAGACTCATATTATGTGATGAATAAAAATATAGCTCCAAGTAAGGTTACCGATAATGTTGAAGATGAAAGAGGGGATGCCTTCCGGGGCATCCCCAAGCTTAGACGCTTGAGTATTCCTTGAATATTACCTTGGGGTGCCTTGGGCATCCCCAATCTTAGGGCCTTGCCGCTCCTTATTCTCCTCATATCGATATCTCACCCAAAACTTGAAAACTTCAATCACACAAAACTTAACGGAACTTCGTGAGATGGGTTAGTATGATAAAGAATAAATCATCCACTTAGGTACTGTCAAGACAAGATTTATAATTTTTCTCACATAATTCCTACTGTAGTCTATCATTTCCACAATTTATATCTCATAATATAAGCTATGGAAACACTAAAACAAGCAAACTATGCAATAAAAACAGAATCTGTCAAAAACAGAACAGCATGTAGTGAGCGATTTAAAAACCATACTTCTGTACCTCCAAAAATTCTGAAAAATTAGGAAAACCTAAAACATTTTTTATCCAATACTCTGTAGAAATTTCAGAATTTTCCCAGGCTCCAGTACATAATAGAAATTACATCACTGAACGCAAAAGTTTCTGTTTTTGCACAGAATCAAATCAACAAGCATCCACACTATCCCAAAGGCTTTACTTGGCACATTATTGAAAGAAAACATATAAAACATGATTACCACAGTAGCTTAATCATGTGAACACAAAAAAAAAGTAGGGGTAAATGTTGGGTTGTCTCCCAACAAGCGCTTTTCTTTAATGCCTTTTAGCTAGGCATGATGATTTCAATGATGCTCGCATAAAAGTAAAGAATTGAAATACAAAGAGAGCATCATGAAGCATATGACTAGCATATTTAAGCCTAACCCACTTCCTATGCATAGGGATTTTGTGAGCAAACAATTTATGGGAGCAAGAATCAACTAGCATAGGAAGGCAAAACAAGCATGACTTCAAAACTTTCAACATAAAGAGAAGAAACTTGATGTTGTTGAAATATATATAAGCATATCTCCCTCTCTCATAATAATTTTCAGTAGCATCATGAATGAATTCAACAATATATCTATCACATAAAGCATTCATTTCATGATCCACAAGCATAAAAATTTTATTACTCTCCACATAAGCAAATTTATTCTCATTCATAATAGTGGGAGCAAACTCAACAAAATAATTATCATGAGATACTTGATTGGCATAATCCAATTGAAAATTAAAATCATGATGACAAGTTTCATAGTTATCATTATTCTTTATAGCATACATGTCATCACAATAGTCATCATAGATAGCAACTTTGTTGTCATAATCAATTGAAACTTCTTCCAAAATAGTGGATTCATCATTAAATAAAGTCATGACCTCTCCAAATCCACTTTCATAAATATAATCATCATAAATAGGAGGCATGCTATCATCATAATAAATTTTCTCATCAAAACTTGGAGGGCTAAAAATATCATCTTCATCAAACATAGCATCCCCAAGCTTATGGCTTTGCATATCATTAGCATCATGGATATTCATAGAATTCATACTAACAACATTGCAATCATGCTTATCATTCAAAGATTTAATACCAAACATTTTATTGAATTCTTCTTCTATCAATTGAGCACAATTTTCCGATCCATCATTTTCAAGAAAGACATTATAAAGATGAATAATATGAGGCAACCTCAATTCCATATTTTGTTGTAGTTTTATTTTATAAACCAAACTAGTGATAAAACAAGAAACTAAAAGATTCGATTGCAAGATCTAAAGATATACCTTCAAGCACTCACCTCCCCGGCAACGGCGCCAGAAAAGAGCTTGATGTCTACTACACAACTTATTCGTGTAGACTCGTGTTGGGCCTCCAAGCGCAGAGTTTTGTAGGACAGTAGCAATTTTCCCTCAAGTGGATGACCTAAGGTTTATCAATCCATTGGAGGCGTAGGATGAAGATGGTCTCTCTCAAACAACCCTGCAACCAAATGCAAGAAATCTCTTGTGTCCCCAACACACCCAATACAATGGCAAATTGTATAGGTGCACTAGTTCGGCGAAGAGATGGTGATACAAGTGTAGTATGGATAGTAGATATAGGTTTTTTTAATCTGAAAATAAAAAAAAGCAAGGTAGCAAGTAACAAAAGTGAGCACAAACGGTATTGCAATGCTTGAAAACAAGCCCTAGGGTTCATACTTTCACTAGTGTAATCTCTCAACAATGCTAACATAATTGGATCATATAACAATCCCTCAACGTGCGATAAAGAATCACTCCAAAGTTCCTATTCGCGGAGAACATAAGATAGAAATTGTTGTAGGGTACGAAACCACCTCAAAGTTATCTTTTTCCGATCAATCTATTGAGCCATCAAACAACCATAGATCAGTCTCACGAACAGCCCTAGAGTTCGTACTAAAATAACACCATATGATACGCATCAACCAACTCTAATGTCACCTAGATACTCCAATGTCACCACAAGTATCGGTGAGTTGATTATTCGATATGCATCAAACAACTTCAGATTCATAATATTCAATCCAACACAAAGAATTTCAAAGAGTGCCCCAAGATTTCTACTGGAGAAAGTAGGACGAAAACGTGCATCAACCCCTATGCATAGATTACCCCAATGTCACCTCGGGAATCCGTGAGTTGAGTGCCAAAACATACATCAAGTGAATCAATATAATACCCCATTGTCACCACGGGTATTCATATGCAAGACATACATCAAGTGTTTTCAAATCCATAAAAGAATTCAATCCGATAATAGTGAAACCTCAAAGGTAAAACTCAATTCATCACAACAAGATAGAGAGGGAGAAACACCATATGATCCAACTATATTAACAAAGCTCGCGGTACATCAAGATCGTGCCAAATCAAGAATACGAGAGAGAGAGAGATCAAACACATAGCTACTAGTACATACCCTCAGCCCCGAGGGTGAACTACTCCCTCCTCATCATGGAGACCGTCGGGATGATGAAGATGGCCTCCGGTGATGATTCCCCCCCTCCGGCAGGGTGCCGAAAAAGGGCTGTAGATTAGATCGTGGAGGTACAGAGGCTTGCGGCGGCATAAAAACTCATCTAGGTTAACTTTCGGGGGTTTCTGAATATATATGATTTTTCAGCGTCGGAATCACGCAAAGAGGTGCCACAGGGGGCCCACGAGGCACCAAGGCACGCCTGGGGGTGTGGCGTGCCGAGGTGGCTTGTGGGGCCCTTGTGGCTCTTCTGCTGCTCCCTCGAAGCTTCCTGGGTCTGTTTCCTTCCAGAAAAAATCGTCAAAAAGTTTCGCTGCATTTGGACTTCATTTGATATGGATTTTCTGGAAAACCAAAAACAAGCAGAAAACAGCAACTGGCACTGGGCACTAGGTCAATATGTTAGTCCATAAAAATCATATAAAAGCCATATAAAAGTGCACCAAAATCATACAAAACTATAATAAACATGGCATGAATACTTCATAAATTATAGATACGTTGGAGATGTATCACGGCGCGCGTTGCTAACGCCCGTTAGGGCGAGCCGTTCCGACCAGGTGATAAGTGGCCGATCCGGCTCACTCCCTCTCTCACTCGCGCGCACTCACTCCCACTCTCTCCCTCGCTCTGTTCTCCCCTGCCCGAGCTCGCCATCGTCGTCGACCACCTCTGTTCCTCGTCGCCGGCAAGGATGCCTTCTTGGAATGATGGGGATGAGAGCTCCGACGATGAGAGCATGGGTGGCAACCTGATGGACATGGAGTGCTTTGTAAGCATCATCCTCTCCCTCTACCATTACTTAGGGTTAGGGTTAGGTTTCATTTGATTTGGGAATTAGGGTTGAGGATCTGCAACTATGGATGGATTCTTTGGTTGATTCATTGGTTTAGCCAGTGCTTGATGGATCTGCAACTATTGGATGCATCCTTTGTCTGATTTAGCTTGTAATGTATGTAGAACACACCTGACACCATCCCTGAGCCACTGTTTTGTGTTGCTCCCATGGAGGAAGTTCCCAAGTGCACACTGCACCAGATGATGCCTAGGAAGTGTGTTACTTTTGAAGGTGCTAACACTGGAAGGAGGTTTTATGGATGCCCTGTTCAGGTGAGTAAACAGCAGCAGTTTTGCTTCCAATTAGTAGTTCATTGCTAGCTCAAGTCATTGCTAATTGGATAATTGGATAGCTTATACGGCATTAGTGTGCACAAGTGTTGTTTCTATTTGTTGGCAAATGCTATCTGTTTGAACTGAATTCAGTTCTGAATGTACACATGTCCTTATATATATACTCTGTTTGAACTGAATTAATGTCTGAATTTGTACATTTTCTTATATATATACTGTGTTTGAACTGAATTAATTTCTGAATTTGTACATGTCCTAATATGTATACTATATTTGAACTCAATTAATTTCTGAATTTATAATTTTCCTTATGTATGCGTTGTCTGACTGAACTGAATTCATTTCTGAATTTATAAATGTTGTTTGATTGAACAGGGAGGTGTCAACTGTGGTGTAGTTCAGTGGGTTAATCCTGTCTGGCCTATACCTGGGCATATCTCGGGCCGGGCCGGGCTTCGGGCCGGGCCGGGCCTACCAAAGCACGACGTAGAAAACACAGGCCCGGGCCTGGCCCGACCCGGCCATCGGGCCTACTAAATCGGGCCCAAGCCCAAAAAAGCCCGACAAGGCCCGGTCGGCCCGGCCCGACCACGGCTAAAATCATGTTTTCTGCGAGCTCGAGCCCGATCTGCCCGTCGGACTCAATTCCTAGGTCCGAGCCCGGCCCGATGGCACACTCGGGCTCAGCCCGGCCCGGGATTTTCGGGCCGGGTCGGGTCGGGCCGTCTGGGCCGGGCTGCCCATGGCCAGGTATGGTCTGGCCTGATGTACTTATAGAACTGCCTCATCAAGCTGTGGGGAATGTTCCATGAGCAAAACCTTGGCAGGATTCAAGACAAGCATGCATATGAGGATGAGCTAGCCAAGTTGAAGAAGGAGCATGATCATCTCTGCAGTGAGTATCATAAAATGGTTGATGATGTTACCAAGATATTTGACTGGCAGGATGGTGTTGGCAAAGTGGACTACCAGAAAGCAATGGATGCTGAGAAATTTGAGAAGAAGAATGAAGAGCTAGAGATGGAGGTGAAGATGGAGAAGCTTAGGCTAGCAAAGGAGCAGAAGTGTATCCTTCAGGCCCAGGCAGACATAATTCACAACACCAGGAAGGCTATGAAAGAGATCAAGGTGGACAGGGATCTTCTTGCACAAGAGAAGAAAGAGCTAGCGAAAGTTGTTGCTGATCTACTCAATGCTGGCCATGGGAGCAAGGAAAAGCTTGAGCAAATCAAGGCCATACTAGAGGCTTGAAGATTTACACAATGGTGGATAAGTAAGTAAGTTGGCCGATATATATATATATAACAGGCCTTGCAAGATGATGGTAGGAGTATATTTTGTGCAGTCCTATATGAACTATTTAAGTTATGGTAATGGAGATGGTAACTGGAGTGATGGTAGACTGTTGACAACCTATGCTAAGTGTTGGTTATGTTAATTGTTGCACTAGATGCTACTGTTCAGAACCAATCTTAAGTAATGCAGTGAAGAACTGTTTTATTTCTTCAAGTTGTTTTCCTGTATCTAGTTATGCTCTGCTATATTACTTTAATGTGGGCCTAAAACCCTTATGTATGCAATGTGGGCCTACTACTGGGTTGTTTTCATACTCTTCAGCCTGCCTACCAGCACCCATTATCACTCTATAAAACCCACCCCTTGACAGAAACCCTACTCAAACCCAAACCCCTGCCTTCTCCTCCCCCAGCCACCAGAGAAAACCCTAGAATCCCGGGGAGACATGGATCCTGGAGAGGTCATAGATGAAGAAGAAGAGGTGCCCAGGGGAGCCAAGCAGAGAGAGGCAAGAAGAGCAACAGCCCAAAGGAGGGGGAGAAGGCTACTGGCTGAGAGGACTTGGTAGCACGCAACCGCAAGGACATGGAGCAGTTCCTGGAGGCCTTCCCCATTGGCTCAAACCCTAGTGATGATGATATCATCTACTGGGCAAGGAGGAGGGCAAATTTTCATCCATTTTAGGTCACTAGGCAGAGGTGGACTAGGATTCTATACCCATGAAGCTGCTGTTATGTTTCTGTGGTCTTAGATCTATCTTTCTATCCATGTCTATCTGATCTATCAATCTGTGTATGATGCAATGTATGAATGTGGTGTAAGAATTGTTGAATGATCTATCTATGTATTAAGGACTGAAGGATCTATCTATGTATCAATGAGTGAATGTTATATCTTTCTATGTATGAATGATTGGATGAGTCATTTGGTCTATATTAGGTTTGGTTCAAGTGTGATCTTGTAAGAATTGGTGAATGATCTATCTATGTATGTACTAGGTTTGGTCAAGTGTGATCTTGTAAGAATTGGTGGATTTGGTGAATGATTGGATTTGGTCGATGCCATGCCACCCTAAATGACCCAATTTAGTCAATTAGGGTTTAGTCGATGGCTTGATACCCTAAATGGTCAAATTTAATCAAGTAGGGTTTGGTCGATAGCTTGCCACCCTAAATGACCCAAATTAGTCAAGTAGGGTTTGGTCGATAGGTTGGCACCCTAAATGACCCAAATTATTCAAGTAGGGTTTGGTCGATAGCTTGCCACTCTAAATGACCCAAATTATTCAAGGAGGGTTTGGTCGATAGCTTGCCATCCTAAATGACCCAAATTATTCAAGTAGGGTTTGGTCGATAACTTGCCACCCTAAATGACCAAATTTAGTCAAGTAGGGTTTGGTCGATAGCTTGCCACCCTAAATGAGCCAAATTAGTCAAGTAGGGTTTGGTCGATGCCATCTCACAACAATCATCATCATCATGATCTCACAACAATCATCATCATCTCTCAACAACCATCATCATCTCACAACAATCATCATCATCTCATAACACTTAAGTGCCAAATTCTCAAATAACTTAAGTGCCAAATTCACACAGAACTTAAGTGCCAAATTCACACATAATTTAAGTGCAAATATTAAGGTAGCAAACTAATTGTTCCAAACATGAAACAAAGCATAGTTGAGCATGCCAAACAAGCACAGTTCATGGCATGACAAATAAAAGTTTTATAAGCATATTACAGCTTAGTCAGTGGTGGTTGCCACTAGCTGTAAAATACTCATCCCACTTGCTTGGGGCCTTCCTCTTCCTCTTTGAGCCAACCCCAGGTTCAGCTGATGTTGATGCTGCCCTTGGAGCATTGAAACCTCTTCCTAGTCTAACTGTTGACCTGGTGTTCTTGGCTGGAGATGATGCACTGGATCTGGTGTTCTTGGCTGGTGCTGAAGATGTGCTCTGTCTCTTTCTTGATGCTGCTATGGAGACTGCAGTAGTAGTAGTTGATGCTCTTGATGCAGTTTGGGTTGCCCTAGTTGGTGCCCTTGGAGGTTGGGCAGAAGCTTGTGTGGCCCCAGTTGTTGCTCTTGCAGCAGTTTGGGTGGCCCTACTTGCTGCTCTTGCGCCAGCTTTGGGGGCCCCAGTTGCAACTCTGGCAGGACCTGAAGCAGCAGGTGCTCTGGATGCTCCTGGAGCACCACTTGCTCTAGGTGGCCTGGTTGGTGCAGAACTTGATGGGTACGATTCCCTGTTTTCCTGCACATGAAACACAAGATGATATAATAGATGCACTTGATACTAGATGCACAAGATGCTATAATATATTGCATGTACTTAGTTACCTGGTGCATGTTTTTCCTTGTCTGCAACTTAGTCTTAAGTGTGTCTCCACACATTGTCCACTTGTGACCTTGCTTGCTGCAGTTACTGCAGGTTATTGTGCCCATCCTAGATGTATCCTTAGGAGCTGGCACTTCAAATTGACCCTTTCTCCTAGCTATCTGCTTCTTCCCTTTCTTCTCCTTAAATACGGGTGGCTCAATGTCTGGTGTGTTTGTGTTTGGCCAAAATTCTGGCCCAGGAACAGGGTAGATGATGTGCTGGTAAGCTGCCTTGTACATTTCCTTCTTAAAGAATGGATTCACATAATCTTTAGGATAAACTTTGATCTTCTGCATAGCTGCAATTGCATGGTGGCAAGGTGATCTAGTCATGTCCCACCTCTTGCAAGAACAACTCTCTTCATTCAGCTTCACACAGTAAGTGTTCTCTCCACTAGAAACTTGCCAAATGTTGGGACCAGCCATGTCTGCTTCACAATATTTAGCTCATTTCTTGCTCTCTTCAAGCTTCTCCATGTAATGTGGGGTTATTTCCCACCTACAACCCTCTGTTTTCTCTCTTATGCCCTGGTATTTAACCATTAGTTTGGTCCTCAACCCTTCAAACATGGTCTTAATTGGCTTAGACCTAACATCTAGGATCAGCTTGTTGAAAACCTCACTAAGGTTGTTCACAACCAAGTCAGTCTTGCATACATGATCCATTGCATATCTAGCCCAACACTCCTTAGGGATGCCATTCAACCACATGTAAGCTGGTTCACATGCTGCTTTCAAAGCAGCCATTCCAGCTTTATGTCCATGTTCAGTGAAGGAATAGCTAGCTTTGTCTACATATTTTTTTAGTTCTTCCCCTCTAAACCCAACTGACTGAAAGTTGGCATAGATGTGTCTAAGGCAATATATTTGTGGGGACTGAGGAAATACCTCATTAATTGCCTTAAGAAGACCCTGTTGTTTTCACAAGCATCATCCTCCTTGTCAAGCGACGGCTCCTGTACCTCCGGTGCTGAGGGCGTAGGCTGTGAAGCCGCTGTAGCCTGCCCCCGCGACGGCGGTGCAAGCTGTAGTGGCGTCGGAGGTGTAGGCTGCGGCGGCGGTGGCTGCGTTGCGAAGCTGCCGCTGCCCAGCCAGTTATCCACTTCGGAATATTCTCCACCATCTCCCCCCGTGCCACTTCCCCCCGTAGATTCGCCGCCGTCCACTGGTTTCACCGCCGACGACGACATCGCCTAGGTCGAGGGAGGAGAGGGGAGACAGAGTGAGCGGGGGAGACAGAGGAGCCGGCTCGGGTCGTCCTATCCTGGTCGGAACGGCTCGCCCTAACGGGCGTTAACAACGCGCAACGTCACCCGTGGCCGACGTGGACCTAACAGGCGGGCCCTCCCTGACATAAGCACGCTTAAAATGTAACCGTTCAGCCACTAGGGTTTTTTGAAACAGGGGACCAATTTTGTGGTAGTTTTTTGAAAAATTAAAAAAAGTGATAGTTTTTTGTAGCCCTAGCCTGTAATGTGATAGTTTTTTGCTATATACTCAAGATCTTATAGAAGTGCAAAGTCGTCAGGGGAGGGAAGGGGAGAGGGGAGTCGATTGGGGCGTGTGAACAAGGACATGCGGTATCGGTATCATTTGAGGGAAGCTGGCGGCCGTCGAGTGGGAAATTAGTTTTGCGGTGTGCCTGGGGTGGAGCAGAGCAGCATCCTGGCAAATCGGTGGGGTCGACAACCACAACGTCATGAAAAATGATAATTCATTTTTCCTCTCCTCTTGCTTGTACGATCCCATCGTACATGGCTCCCTAGCTCGTCTTTTCATGTCGAGCTCAACATGTGATGATTCTCTTTGTATGCTGCAACCCAGCACCAATTCACAATTTGGTTGTGTCTTCATGCAAACTGACATGCTTGTATGGCCTATAATAAAATTGGTTGCTTTTGGGTGACGCGTGTGTTGTATGTGCTCATTACTGCTATATTATGAAAAGGTATTGGAAAATGTGTTATGCGTGATGACATATATTTGTTACGCTTGTAATTGTACATTGCTAATTGTTTATGTTACAAATACAAATGAAATAGTGTTGTTTTGAATAATATGTTGCCAAAAATGCAAAGGGCTGTACTTGTTCAGATTATCCAATCATATGCATATGGGGGGTAAACTCACCACACCTATGGAAGAGGTAAGCTGAATCAAATTTGTCTCTCTCCATCTCTACAGCCAAACATCAGAGCGAAATTAATACTAACCCGATCTATCCAACTTGTTCAATTGCACTACCACATGTCCACAACCAAACACGCAAATGTTGACCAAGTACAACGAACACACCATTTCACGCAACCAAAATTTTCATAACAACATAGAGATTTGTTGAATTAAATTTGGTCGTCAACATTCAACGGACTGAAGTAAGAAAACCAAGAACAAATAACTCTCCGATGAGATCCTGGAAGGCTTAATCGAAACACGAATCCGTAGCTGACCAACACAATGGTTGTATCGCTAAAAGAACACCATGGTCGTAACACATAATCCTGAAATTAACACCACTAGACTGACTTAACTAAGATAACCATGCGATTCTAAAAAAAAACTAAGATAACCATGCATGCATGCATGCAGCCATTAATACGCCGTGCATGCATGCCACCACAAGACCGAATGATTCAGCCAGCCAACTTTAGCAGCCTCCGCCGCCGCCGCAGCCACCGCCGCCACCACCACCACCTCCTCCTCCTCCTCCTCCGCCACCGCAGCCGCCGCTACCGCCGCCGCAGCCGCCTCCTCCGTGGCCGTGGCCATGGCATCCACCGGAGGCGTAGGCGGCTCCTTGCCACCCAGTCGTGCCGACCGCCGCGCTCCCGGATCTCGACGACCTCACCTTGGTGGGGGCGACGCTCGCCGGCTTGCTCGCCTTCGGGGCCGTGGCAGCAGCGGGCGGCTTCCTCTTGGGGACGTCGGCGTCGTCGTGCGAGCTGCTGCGGCCGCAGAGGAACACCGCGAACGAGACGACCCAGACCGACGCCACTACCATGCCGAGCGCCGCGAGCCAAGGCTGCAGGAAGCCCGGCGCCACCGCCGCCGCGCCGCCTGCGGACTCCAGGAGTGCTCTCGCCATCGTGAACGGTGAAGAGAGTTAAACAGATCAGAACGATGTGTACGTAGCGAAACTTCGGATGTACCAGAAAGAGAGCGTATATATAGGCATATGATGCCCATGGATGCGGATCGGAGAAACTAATCTCAACTAATCGCCGACTGACTAGAGATTGGACAGGGAATTCCGTTGGGATTAGGGGCTCATCTTCTTGTTAAGGCCTACACTGTCTTGTGTTAAGATAAGGCATCGGATGACCTCGTTTTCAGTTCGATTTGATCACATCCTGAAGGGTCCATTGCTAATATATAATGGGCTTGCTAAAACTCAGTCGACTGAGATTTAACCGTCTCAGTCGACCTTGCAATATTTTATCCCAACGTTTGCAACATATTTTCCTACTGATTGCAACATCCATCTTGCTGGTCGTAGCATGTCGTCCCTCATCGATTGTAGCACGTGGTCTCACTGATGGCAACATCCTTCATTGACGGTTGTAGCATTTTAGTTAGAACGGTTGTAGCATTTGTTGTCGTAATGTCACAACATATTTTGTCGCCGTTTGTAGCATCCAGCCGTGCCGCTCGTAGGAAAATAACTATGCTGACGTCACTCGACTGAGACTTCGTTAAATCTCAGTCGACTGATTTCTAGACACACCCAATATATAAACTGCGAGTCATCGTCTGCGACCTAAGTTTCTACAACTTCGTGTGGATCATTATGATAATTCAGCTTATCTCTAGTTCCGTTGCTACTTCTTTTCTTCACAGCAGATTATGAAATTCGTATGGGGTGGCAGAACAGAGAACGAGCTGACTACACTTTGTAAAATTAGCTACATCCACATCAGTAAGTACAAAACGTAACACGACCTACATGGCTATTAACAAGAGCGTGTGTCTGGTTCTAAATCCTACCACTAACCTGCTGGCACCTTTATAGTTAATTATAAGAGGAACGTGCACCTTTACGACTGAAAAATAATATAGTAAATGCTCTAGATTTAACCTAGCAAGCAAAAAAAAAACGAAACCATACACAAAGTGTTTGCCACTCAGGGATTTATGTTGCACTTCCGTATGAACCTGGGGGCCGCGCAACCTTGCAGTCCGGCGGTGCGTAGCCGATCATCTTCTCGATGCATCCTGTGCCGCGCTTCATCATGCAGAGTGTACGCTTGGTTGGGATGTGGGCGACATCCCGTACCCACACCCAGCAGGAGGATGTCTTTGTGTGGCCGCGCTCGAACCTGTGGCTGTCGAAGCGGTAGAGGTCTCCGAGAGCCTCCTCTGCCCCCTCCATTGACCAGAACTCCATGGGCAGCTTCTCGATGGCGACGTGGACGTGGAGCGAGAACTTCTGGAGTGCCGCGTGGTTATTCTCGTGCCAAGGCATGATGTTGAAGTGCACGCCGTCCACCATGACGAAGCCCTTTGCTACGACGTTGTCACAGAGCGTCGACATAGTCCTCCAGGTGGTGCGCCGTGACACGTAGCAGGTGCGGCGAGACGTGCAACTGCTCCTCGAGAGCGCGCCCCGTAATTAGGGTGTTTGTTGTCCCCCTGCCGCCCACGGCCGTGAGCGTGACCGCGTTGTGGCGAAGGCAAACACCTCGTGGTCCATGGCGGGGGAGGATACCACCACCTTGTTGCTGGAGTGGGGGCGGCGCAATGGGTCGGCGTAGGAGAAACGGACCGCAACGGCCATGGCGGTAGGAGGCGGAGTAGGCGGTGGAGGTGGAGTGGGCTGTCGGAGATGGTCTTGCATCGAAAGCGCCGGTAGCCGAGGACCTAGTCTATCTTTGTCACTACCTACTCTACCCTTGTTCCTAGGATTTTGAGGGCATTCCTTGTCGAAGTGGTCAGGAAGCTTGCATATGATGCAGTAAAGGGGGTCTTTGCGTCCTTGCGAAGGAGCGAGAGTTGAGGTATCAAAGACACATGCCATCGAAGCGCCTTAAGAAGGCCTCGCGCCCTGGATCGGCATGGGAAGGACGGCACCGGCCAGAGCCTTGCGGCTGCAGGTGCGCGCTACGGACAGCTAGACCGGAGCCAGAGCACACATGTTCTTCGGGACGAGACCTTTGTCCACCGACTGTCCATTCCTGAAGAGGAAATCTTGGGTAGGAGGGGAAGGCACAACGACGATGGATTTAAGCCGTTGTTGTGCCAACTAGGGCCTCGGACAGATTCTGCCCGAAGCAGGATACGCGGCAAAGAGGCGGGATCCAGAATTGACTCGCACGAGGGGCTGCGAATCCAGCACACGCGACAGACAGTCGAAAATAGCCAGATCTGGCACTGATGCGGGGTTCCCCATCCGACGCTATCAAGCCGAGGAACGGAAGGGGTGGGTGTGGCCCATGGTGCGCGTGGGTGGCGCCGGTGCCCGAGCGGGCAGCAAGGGAGGACGGTGGCTGGTGGCCGCCGCGCCATAGCGGGCAGCGGCAAGGGGCAGGGGACGGGCATGAGCGAGAGAGGGAGTAAGAAGATTGCAGATTCAAATCAAATCAAATAAACTTAAGTGTTGGGTAAGTACAGCGAAAAAACCATTCCTGTAAACCGAAGTTTTCATAACACAAATACATTTGCAGGATTTAATTTGGTATCGATCGAGCACTGACATAGGAAAACCAAGAACGAATAACACCACGATGCAATATAGCAAGACTGACTAATAACTAGCCGAAACACGACTCCGCAGCTAACGAGCACAATGGTTGTACGCTAAAAGAACACCACGGTCGTTATACATGATCCTGAAACTAACATGACTAGACTGACTTAACTAAGATAACCACGCATGCATGCAGCCATTAATACGCCGTCCATGCATGCCACCACAAGACCGAATGATTCAACGCGCCAACTTTAGCAGCCGCCGCCGCCGCAGCCACCGCCACCACCACCACCTCCTCCGCCGCCACCGCAGCCGCCACCGCCTCCGTGCCCGTGGCAGTGGCCGTGGCCATGGCATCCACCGGAGGCGTACGCGGCTCCGTACCACCCCGTCGTGTCAACCACCGTGCTCCCGGACCTCGACGACCCTACCGTGGTGGGCGCGACGCTCGCCGGCCTGCTCGCCTTCGCTGCCGTGGCGACACTCGCCGGCCGGCTCGCCATCGGGGCCGTGGAGACACTCACGGTCACGGGCCATCTCGACTTCGGGTCCGCGGCGACACTCACGGTCGTGCTCGCCTTCGGGGCCGTGGCGACACTCGCGGGTCGGCTCGCCATCGGGGCCGTGGCGACACTCGCGGGCGTGCTCGTCTTCGGGGCCGTGGGGACACTCGCGGGCGTGCTCTCCATCGAGGCCGCGGCGACACTCACGGGCCATCTCGACTTCGGGTCCACGGCGACAGTCACGGGCGTGCTCGCCATCGAGGCCGCGGCGACACTCGCGGACGTGCTCGTCTTCGGGGCCGTGGGGACACTCGCGGGCGTGCTCGCCATCAAGGCCGCGGCGACACTCGCGGGTCGGCTCACCATCGGGGCCGTGGCGACACTCACGGGCGTGATCGCCATCGGGGCCGTGGCGACACTCGCGGGCGTGCTCGTCTTCGGGGCCGGGGCGACACTCACGAACCTGGTCGCCTCCGTGGCCGTGGCAGCACGGGCGGGCTTCTTCTTGGGGACGTCGTCGTCGTCGTCGTCGCGCGAGCTGCTGCGGCCGCAGAGGAACACGGCGAACGAGACGATCCAGAGCGACGCCACGACCATGCCGGGCGCCGCGAGCCACGGCGGCAGGAAGCCCCACGACGCCGCCGCCGCCGCCGCGCCGCCCGCGGACTCCAGGAGCGCTCTCGCCATCGTGAATGGAGCCGAGTTAAATAGATAAGAACGATGTGCGTACGTTGCGAAACTTCGGAAGGATCAGCAAAGCATATAATATAGGCATATGACACCGACACACCGTGGATGCGAATCGGAGAAACAAATCTCAACTAATCACCGACTAACTAGTGATTGGATAAGGAATTCTGTTGGGATTAGGGCTCATCTTCTTGGTAAGTCCTGCACTATCTTGTTAAGATATGGCACTTGTTTTCAGTTGGATTTGATCACATCCTGAACGATCCATTGCTGAAACTGCGAGCCATCGTTTGCAACCTCGGTTCGTCTGGGGCGGCAGAGAATGAGTTGACTACACTCAACACATTGCAGTATGCATATGAACTAGACATAATTTTACGACAGTTGTACTCCCTCCGTTCCTAAATATAAGACGTTTTGGCAGTTCAATTCCGTTCCTATATATAAGACGTTTTGGCAGTTCAAATTAAACTGCCAAGACGTCTGATATTTAGGAACAGAGGGAGTACTAAACAGCGATGATTAATATGGATCAGAGGGAGTATCATCTTGTTGCATTAGAAGGGGAGAGGAGGGGGCTTAGCTACATCCACATCAGTAAGTACAAAAACATAATACAACCTACGTGGCTCTTAACTGGAGCGTGTGTCTGTCTGGTTCTAAAGCCTACCACTAAACAGCTGGCACCTTTACAGTTAGTCATTGGAGCAACGGGCACCTTTACCACTGAAAAACAATAATAGTAAATGCTCTAGATATCTTACAAAACCTAGAGCATAAAGAATTAACCTATATCAAGTTAAAAAATGAATAACGAAACCACACACAAAGTGTTTGCCACTCAGGGATTTATGTTGCACTCCCGTATAAACACTTGATCGTAATTGACATGCCGCGACCAGTATTTTCGGTATTTCGACAGTCCGATCTCAAGCCAGGGTTTCAGGTTTCCGTTGTAGTGGATGACAGATGCCCGCTTGATCTCCTTCTCGTTGACGTTTGGGTTGTACCCGAGCCCCAAAAGATGCCATGAGCGATCAAGGGGGAACGTGCGGTTCCAAAACGTCACAAGACCTGCAGGGAGGCTGCCTAGCTTCCATAGCAGCCTATCTTCATTCTGCACAAATGAGATAAGTCATGGGTCAAATACCACTGAAGAATGGGGGGATCATAGTGTTGGTGAAGTACAGAGATTTTCTTGTAGATCAAACTACGGCAGAATAGCTGAAAGCTTATTAGGGGATACACTCTGCTCAGCTCTTGGTGAAGATTTTTTTATATATAATATGCTGTTCATAAGTTCATAAACTCACCAGGTTCTGCCAGGTGTGATAGACGTCAGTGATGTTTTGCTTTCTCCACTCGGACAAATCAAACATGTTCATGCCATATGCCCAACCGCAAGCGTGTGGATTAAAATTGCTGGCAATTAGAGGATTGGAGAAGTTGAGGTATTTATCAAACCTGTGGAAGCTCTCTCCACAGGTCTCAACAGCACCATTGACCTTGCCTTTGAGATCTATCGACCAAAGTGCACTTAGGTCCTGCTGCACCACGGTATCATCGTCTAGAAATAACACCTTGTTAAGCTTCGGGAATATCTCAGGGAGATAGAACCTCAGATGATTGAGAATTGACAGGTATTTTGGGTTCCGGAATTTGGGATTTTCACCCGGCCTGGCCTTCCCACTCCCGAAGTAGTAATCAATCATCGAACTGGATTCTAACTGCTTCAGAACTGGACTGTAGCTTGAGTTCAGCCAGGTAAACTCTTCAATGTTCTGAACCTGAACCGCAGTTTCACCCAAGGGATTAGCCAAGAACCACATCTTCATTGCAGCGTAGTTAAGCCTATCCGTCACGATGTGGAAGACATGGTTTGCTGGTTCCTGCAGAACAGAGTATTGAGTACATATTAGTGCTTTAGGTACAAACTTAAATACAGTGAGATTTATCTCCCTCCATCCCGAATTACTTGTCTTAGATTTGTCTAGATACGGATGTATCTAGATACGTTTTAGTGTTAGATACATCCGTATCTAGAAAAATCCAAGACAAGTTATTTGGGACGGAGGTAATACAAAACAGAAGTCGGTTCACAATCATTAATCAGCTGCCTGGCTAGCTATCTCATTGACCAAGTGGTATACCTTAGCATGAACAAGAGTGGAGTTAACAACCACTGCAGCAGCCAATACATTATCTGAGAAAACTGCATAGTGATGGAGTTTAGGGTCTTCCAACTTTTCCGTATTTGGAAAATCCTTATTATTGGAGTTGCTGGAATAATACTCATTTGTAAGCCGCAATGGGAGACAGTGTAGTCCTTTGGGTAAAGATTTTGCTGCTAGTTGAGCTAGATAGTTGGCATCCTTTCTGTGAGACTGAAGACGCTCCTCTGTTGAGTGAAGGGATGTACGGAGCCTGTTCACAGCACCTGAGCAGCCATCATGCATTCTCTTGATCCTACCCAGTGTCTGCTCCATCGCTTTTATTTTGCCATGGACACTTCATGCAACAGAAAGTTCTGTAAGTTCAGAGATAATTACCCCAATACAAAGTACAAGATACCAATAATGACAATGGAAATTCAGTAGTACAGTGAAAGAGAAAGTACTTCTGAGGAAGCATCCCATCATCGGTTGCATCACCAAGTGCTCGTTGGATATCCTTCATTCGTGCACGTAACTCCTTGGCGGTACCATGATTTCCTCTAGAAGCTAGAACGCCAAGATATGTCTTTGCTCTTATCAATTGGTCCTTGATGATGCGGATTGTAGCATCTGGGGAAATTGCGGAATGACCAGTGCTACTTGCTGATGTGGCGAGATCAGCATTGATACGAGCATGTGTAGTTTGATCAGATAATGTATCAGCAGCGCTTTCCTGGACAATTGAAACATTAGCTGTTAGAACAACCCTAAAAGATAATAACTGACAGAACACATAACATGCTCTGTTGTGATTGACTAAACAAGCTACAGTATAAACATAACTATCAATACAGTGTAAAATATAAGAGTGGATTTTCAGGACATCTAATCGCTCTTAACTCAGTGTTCTAGTCCTAATGTTCACGAAAAGGTAAGAAACAGACCACAGAACAGTACCACTGCTAAATGGGGATGACAATAATAGCAATATCTTTGCCAATCTACTAAAATGGCTGCAGTGTCTTTACGTCTAATCATAGAATAACTTAGATATTGACAATAAATAATATCACCTCTATTCACAGTTCATTCAGTCCACAAATATTTTACCTTCAGACGATGAGTATGATGAGCTTAGGTACTGACTAGTAATATTATAGATGTAATGGAACAAGGTTTAGTCCTAGGTTAGTTTTGCATCCAGGATTCACAGTCTTGCAGAAATTTACCACCTCCCTCAGAAGGGGCAAGGGCTTGATTATCCTTGGCCTTCTCTAATAATTTTTACCTTTTCCAAAGACAATGTCAGGTTTGCAGCGGTATGTGTTCCAGCAATGTTATTCTCTGATGCGCCAGATCCATCTTTGTGCTCTAGCTCAGTTGCATCCTGCAACTCTTTTTCATCCGTCCTTTGTCCATCCTGCTCTTCAGCTACCTTGCTATCGCCAGGATCATGAAACCCATCTGCTCGTCTGTCGGTGCTAACAACTTCCTTTATCATGCCATCATGTGTTGACTGAGCACTGTCATTTCCCACAGCAACCACCTGATCGGCATCCCGTAACACAGGCTCCTCCCACGCATCAATTTTATTTTCTGATGGATGGCTCCTGGCTACCTCAACTGCTTGCCAGTCGTCAGTCGCCGACAGCACACGGTTCTTGTGCTCCCCTAGCCTCTCAATTGTCAAATCTACAAAAGCAATTCACCCAGAGTTCCAACAAAGATCAGATGCGGTGGCCGAAGGATGACTCAACTGGCGACTGCTTCGCCAAAAAATGCGCATGAAGTTGGGTTATCTGTTCTTACTGAGGTGAAAACAGACTCAATCTATCTCTCTACCATTTTCACGATCTACAGTGAGTGAAACTCATGCCTTCCCGAGATTAGGCAAGCAAAACGAAAGGGGGGAGGAAAAGCGGCCTCACCTTTGGCGAGAGAAACCTCGGACGCGGCCATATGCGGCCACACCAGATTGGAGCTGGACCCGTCCCCCCGATCGAACGCGCCCCTCGCCACTGCAAGACAGCACAACCAAATCAAATCAAGCAAGCACGGATCTTCGCCGCATTGCCGCCAGCGCCGGAACCCGGAGGGGCGAGCCGTACGTACCGGTGGAGTCCGGGAGGGGCGAGACGGGGAAGCGGCCGTAGAGCACGAGGGGCGCGAGCACGGACGCGACGAGCAGCAGCAGCACCGCGCCCCGGCACCGCCGGCCCCGCGCGGCGCCCGCCATGCCCGTGCCCCCGCAGCCGGTGGCCGGAGAGCTTCAGACGGCGCACTGGACCGCCGCCGCCGCCGGAGGAGGGGAGGGGAGTCGCTTTCCGGTGCGGCGGGTGCTTGGTTTCGGGAAGGGTTCGGGGGGCGTCGGCACGCGCGGACGCGAAATTCCGGGGCGGCAGCAGTCAGTCAGGATGGGTAACGTGGGAGCGGTGCGCAGCCCATGCGATGCGTGATGCGCCGGTTCGGAGTAGTTTCTTTCCTTTCCACCGGCACCTTTGCCTGCTTTTCACGCGCTGGATCGCAAGAATTTTCTATTCCCGTGGCCTGTGGTGTAGGGAAGATATCGGCGTCGTATCCTATGAATCCGCTTATGTTTGTGCATCCCTGCATCCCATCATCCTCGTCCCTCCGATCGAAATCTGGTGCCTGCTGTGCGTCTGCACTGATTTTTGCAGAAAAGCGCCCGCCTCCTACCTTGCCAGCCGTGTCAATTTTCCAAAAAAAAACCTCCCCCAAGCCAAGGCAGCTCCCCAATTACCGGAGCTCCCATATCGCTTGGTCCTTCCAATCCCCGTCCCCAGCGGCAGCGACGGCGATGGCGCCACAGCGGAATACGCATCTACAGGGACGATTCGCACGACGGGGGAGGACAACCTGCGATGAGTACCAGTGAAGGCCGTGTGGGTGGCCGTCACGATGGCAGCCTTGGACGGAGATCCATGACGATGGCCGTCGCGTCGCGGCCTGCGACGGAGATCGACGTAGGCGGCGGCCGCATCCCGCAGCGACAACCTGTGATGGAGATAGCGGTAGGTGACCACCTCGTTTCGACTGCGACGGCGACCACCTGTCCACCACATCCCGACGACCATGGCCGCCGATGGTGACCACACCCTCGCCGTTTATTAGATGCGCACTACTCTGACCACGTGCTAGTTCTTTTAGATGACTCATGCTGATTCCAATAGCAATTGATCTTTCTGGACGTGCCAATCAAAGCTTCAGAACTGTAGTAACATGTGTTACTGAATGCAAATTTCAGAAAAAAGTGAATGTCAGTTCTTTGAATTTGTTTTCAGATAGTTAGGGGAGAGAGCAACAGGGTAGCATATGTGTTGGCTTCCTGGGCTAGAACTCACAGGAGAAATGAATCTTGGCTTGGCCTACACCCAAGTTTATTGATCCTGTGACTGAAAATGACAATGTAAACTCGTTCGCTATAATTGAAAGAAAACTCTCGTTTCCTCTTGAGAAAAGAGTGTTTTACTTTCTTTTGGTGAATGCCATTGTTGAGGTTGGTGTGAATTTGTAAGATGTGTTGTTCCTTGCGTGATTCATACTAGAATTTGGTTCACAAGTCCCGTACTCTGCCAACAAACTTTTACACCTAATACATGCTGCCATGCTACTTCTACTACTGATCCGTAAGTAACTAGCATCCCCTATAGTTGATGATTCAATGAACTGATCACTGCTTATACAACAGAAAAAATGGATGAGTTCACAGTCTGACTAAATTCCTTGTACATCAAATTTGCAAGGTGATAGCAACTGCTCCTTGATATAAAAAAGTCAGAGTATGTTCAGGTTTATGAGAACATGCTCTGCTACTTGGTACACTCCATTCAACACATAGCAGGTCATAGAAAATAGAAAGACATGGCAGGGCAAGTCAGATGGGTTTCCAGGCAGCTATATCGGACACAAACTCAGGGTGGCCACGTGATTTATGGAGAAAGGAGCGAGCAAATTTCATCCATGGCTGCAGATTCACCATCCCTATCAGCAATTCAGCATTAGCCGCCATAGTGATCGGTTGGGCAGATTCATTCCGTCCCGGCCGGCCGGCCGTCCGTCGCTGGAATTTGTCTGCCGTGCTAACCGGGGGATTGGGCGATGCATTCCATCGTGGCCGTCATGGCAATCAGATTCATTCCGTCCCGGCCGGCAGGCCGGCCGTCCGTCGCTGGAATTTGTCTGCCGTGCTAAACGGATGATTGGGCGATGCATTGAATCGTGGCCGTCATGGCAATCGTTGTGCAGATTCATTCCGTCCCGGCCGGCCGGCCGGCCGGCGGGCGCTGGATGCAGGCGGCAATCGTGATTGGAAAATGATTGGGAAGAAAGGAGTTGAGAGAGCTATCCTCTGCTGGTTCTTTTTGGAAAATTGACGCGGCTGGCAAGGTAGGAGGCGGGCGCTTTTCTGCAAAATCAGCGCAGACGCACAGCAGGCACCAGATTTCGATCGGAGGGACGACGATGATGGGATGCAGGGATGCACAAACATAAGTGGATTCATAGGATACGACGCCGAAGATATCTGGTGATATCAATGTTTAGATGATATGGGCTTCCGAGAGCTCTTGAACATTTTGCAAAAAAACCATCCGAGAATCTTAAAATTACGCACAAGTACAATAGCTCTTTAGATACCGTCAGATCTCAGATCCAACGGCCGAGAAGTCCGTATCACGGTATCACGTAAGTTTCGGTAGCACCTGAAATTTTCCCGGGTAGATGGATTTCATGAAGATGTTTCTCTCAGGAGTCAGGACTTGCTAACGGTATGGAGAT
This sequence comes from Elymus sibiricus, assembly GCA_039707655.1. Classification (NCBI taxonomy): domain Eukaryota; kingdom Viridiplantae; phylum Streptophyta; class Magnoliopsida; order Poales; family Poaceae; genus Elymus; species Elymus sibiricus. Next base: position 299,548,762 of record CM077672.1, on the reverse strand, counting down.
AACCTAATTGTAAGATCGCATTTATTACTCCTGCGTCCCAAAATAAGTGAGTATATTTGGTAAACATTGGTCAGATTTGAGTCGGTGTTTGGATTTCCCCGGAGAAAAAAAGGGGGAAAAAAGTTGGATAAACGCACTGGTGTTTGGATTTGGGAGCCGTGGTCTGTGGGAGCACGGGACACCAAGGCCTCACGGACCACACGGGTAGAGATGGATAAGACGAGTTAATGAGGCCACACAGGTACAGATAGACTGGGGTTTTTTTTTTTTAAATGGTGGAGAAGAGGAGATAGACCGAATTAAATGGGTGAAAGTGACACCAGTGAGTTAAGCATGTCTTTGGAATGACAGTTTGCGAGGGAGGAGACGGAAGGTATCTTCGTGTGCGTGCTTTTCAATTTTCATTCAGAGCCGGCACCATTCATTCCTTGGTGCTTTTCTCTCTCGATCGGGTCATCTGCTCGTGCGCCCGTCGCTTCGGATCACTACGAATCGCCAAAACCTTAATTACCAGACTCCTTGTGCCGCCCATATCAGCACGCCGCCCGGCGCGCCCCGTGCATCCGGCGTGTGTACATGTCGCCCGCGCGTGCCGTGTGCATGCGCGGATCCCCGGTACGTACAAGCAGTTGCAACTGCCAAGATATGCTTACGTAGTACGTTGTGAGGCGCTCGTGGCAGCTTGCTGACAGCGTGAGGGAAAAAAAAAGTACACAGACCACCAAAAAGCAAAAAGGTTGCTTACATTGCATGGCATCGTGGTACCGTACGTACCGTGCGTATCGGCTTTCTTAAAGCAGCAAATGATGATCGGGCTGTGTGGGGAAAGGTGCACGGACGACCGAGAATCATCCTGGTCGCCACGAACCCGTGCAGCGCGCTACCCCGGCGACACGAGTTGTACTACCCGCTGGGCCGTCGCGCACGAGTTTGTCAACGCGTACATCCACCACCGTCCTCCCACAACCACCTCTTCAGAAAATGCGTTGCGGGACTGTGGGCACGGCCCGTGTGCCCACGCTTACGATTACTCATTTCAACGTAATATGGCTTTGTTAAATATAATTTATTTGAATTTGTCTATATCTAAACCAATATCATGAGGCACTGGGGTTCCACACCCTTCGCACCGCCACAGAGGCAGGCAGAGGGGGGGGGGGGGGGGGGGGGGTGTGCTCAACGCCAACGGTCATGGATGCGCAAGGAACAGTGGCTACCCTAATGGTCACCTCTTAGGACAGAGAAAACAGGAGAAAAGTGAGACGGTCTTGCGATCCTTGTTATGTTTCTTTGCTTTGATATCATTATCTGTTTGATGTATCCACATCAAAGATTGGACCAGACAACTGGTGCCGTTAACATAAATATAAAAATGTCTCGTCATTTCTCCATGTAATTCCATACCAAAAGGTTGTGATATGTTTTTGATTGGTTCAAGTGTACTTTCGGTTCTAATTTCCACCAAAACCCTTTGATCGTTTACTCACCATGTCTTTCGTTTTTTTAGTCTCTTTAGTCTCTTGTCTTTGGGCCTTTGCAACCTCTTTTCCTCGATGGTTCGGCCTTCGTTTGTCCTGCATCCCTACATTTATTCTATGTGATTCCAATGATGCTAGCCTGACAAAAATCATGAGTGTGATTACCTGAAATTGGCATGCTAAAAGTTGATTTTGACAATTAAATACAAATGCAGTGTAAAATCACTGAGTTGGAAAATGTTACATTCTACAAATTCAAGATGAAGTTGAATTTATAGCTGAGTTTGTTCTAATTAAAACCTAAAGGTTTTCTTTTATCAAACTGAAAGTGTAAGTCCGAGAGTGTGACTTCGTGGATTTGTATGTTTCAAGTTTCAACTAGGGGTAGTACTAAACAACAACATGGATAGTAGAAAATGTTTGTAATCCCCTACTAGATGCCGGTGGAGCATGATGTCAAGACCACATGGCTTAACTGATGAGATTTTTATTATGAGCATCATGTCAAGACTGCGTGTCTTAATTGACGAGAATTTTTTATTGAGAAACATTGAGTACTACGTAGGTGTGCACATACACACCACCACCATCACATATACTCACATAATACCTATCGATCGAGGATCAAACTTGCAGAGTTTCAAGATTGATGAGGCCATCACTGTCATCTCACTATCCATGAGAACGTCGCTTTCCACGGATAAAATAATCCACATTAATAGGACACACGAAAGCATCGATCCCAGGGCTTGATTGATGGGCAGAGGGTACAACCTCCAACCAAGCGTGATCGATGAGATTTTGATTCCTACCACACTTTGTACCGAACTACTCCACCCACTATTTTGTAAGTTATCGTTTTGTACAGGGACATAGTCAAACTTTTAAAATCCTGAAGAGTGATATATTTCCAATTAAATTGGTTTTCTAAATTCATGCTTGTACTTTTGACGTTTGACCAACAAAAGAGGGGGGGGGGGGGGGGGGATACCACGAATGTATTAGTGTGGATTTTGTGCAATTCATTTCATATCAATTTTTTTTTTGAAATTCATCGCTATTCACTCCATCTATATTGGAGTTGAGGCACTTTGACGTAATGAGAAACTATAAAGGATAATTTGTGGATATTGATAAATTTTATGCTCTGAGACATAGAGCCATTAAAAACTACAACTATAAATATGTTATTGCACCCAAAAAATAATTAGAGGTCATGAGTACTCTTGTGGTACTGCTCACTTGTCTATTGTTTTGTTTTGCATTTTGCGCTAGACACAAATAATCAAAAATCCGCAGTGTCAAGAAATATATCAATGAAAAAAAAGCTTCAATAACCTGTCAATATGTGAGATGTATTCAACTTTTTCCTAATGTAACCATATGATAAGACTGTCATCTTTAAACCTTGAGTAATGCAAGAATTCATTTGCAAAAAAAGAGAGAGATAAGACTGTCATCTAAAACAATGATATTTAAATACTGGAAATGAGTAGGTTTTCAGATGGATATGTATGTGGTTTCGAATTTTTTACCTAGAGGCTTGAGAGAATGTGGAACTATTTGGAAACAACACTTGTGATTATTAAGGTGATGCTTAAAAATGAAGGGAGAGTAAATAATTCTTCGCAGCAATCATCGTATATACAGGAGCAAATTGATCGTGATCATCAACAGGCCCGTGCCAACCCAGGCCAGCGCTGCGCACTGAATGCCACGTGGGGCCACCGCTGGCGGGCCCTCCACGGCCCACGTCATGCATCGTCTCGTCACACGGCCGACGCGGAGGGCTCGGCGCCCCTGATCGCCGAACGCCAGACGGGGTCCACCTCGCCGTCGGCGGCGGCGGCGAGCCAGGCGTCGACGTCGTCGAAGAGCGCGCGCTGCTTGCTGGGCGGCGGCGGCGAGACGAGGCGGTCGCCCGGCACGCCGATGGTCGCGGCGCCGCCGTCGACGAGGGAGTGGAAGAAGACGTCCCGCAGCTCCCAGCCGCCGCCGCCGGCCACGCCGAGCCCGCCGCGGCACTTCTGCCACGGGAACTGGAACACGCCCGGCGGCCTCCGCCACGCCTCCCCGGAGTCGGCCGCCGCGGCCGCCTCGTCGAAGGGGAAGTCCGCCGCGTCCGGCTCCTCCCGCGCGCGCTTCCTCGCCCTGCCGCCCTCCGGCCGCCGATCCATGCAGGCTGAGGGCACTGCATCGGGAGATCGAACATGCATCGACATTGATCAATCCAGCCTCTCCACTGACCTTCAAACCATATCAAATCATACGCATAGCGGCGACGGCATGCACGCAACGCACCTGAGACGAGAGGCCTGATCGAGACGGCGAAGGAGAGCGCCCGTCGACGTCGCAATGTCGAGTTCCTGGGAAGGGGTGGTGCCGGTGGGAGTATATAACGGGGAGATCGGTGGAGAGAGAGATGGGGTTGGGACAGCATGCATTATGTTCATGCAGAATGTACCGACGGTGACGTGCACGCCAGGCCCAGGCGGCCCATGCATGCTCCGCTGGAGTAAAAAAAATGTTAACGAATGTTTTTTGTTTTTTGAAACTCTAACGAATGCATGCTAGTAACTCGCAGTGCTGGGTTTTTTTTTTTTTTTGAGGAAAGCCATCATGGCTGTTTTTATTGATCTGGAATAAGAGTTACATCATCTGCTAGAGCAGCACGAATAAAATCAGGGGGTTCCTGCCACATTTGGTTCCCCGTACTAAATTGAGCTAACATATGGGCTGCCCTATTAGCCTCCCTAGGACAATGTGAAAAAATTACACGAGTAAAGTTGCGACAAAGGAAAGTGCACTCCTCATAGATAGCTGCCGCCACGCCTAGTGAGTTACCACCATTCTGCATGACTTCCACCACTTCCATACAATCACTCTCGACTAGGATCCTGTTACATCCGACGTTTCCTGCAATGACCAGACCATCACGGAGTGCACACGCTTCAGCAGTTGACGGTGTATCAATTGTAGGGATGCTCCAACTACCACCTGCAATTGGAGTTCCCGTACAGTCACGAATAATAGCACCCGTCCTCCCCGACCCTGTGTCCACATCAAATGCCGCATCCACATTCAACTTGACAAAACCCTCTTGTGGTTTGTTCCAACCATGTCTGGTGATCTGCGTCATTCTCAATTTTTTCACTCTGGAGTAATTCAATGCCAACACCGAAATTGCTTGAGCAGACCGAACGGATGCTTGCAAAGACTCTCCACGAGTAAACTTTCTTCGTTCCCACCATGTGTACCAGGACACAACAGCAACTAGATCGCACCGTCGAACACCTGCCAGCGCTGGTACGCTATTTGTATCCAATAGCAGCCTTTCTAGGGGCCCGATCCCGTCGACCATCGCAAAGCAAGCTTCGTCAATGATTTCCGTCATTCCCAGGAACGTCCAGATCTCTTTTACCCTTGGGCATGTAAAGAACATATGGTTTATACTTTCACAATCAATGGAGCATATAGGGCATTGACTCCAGCTCTGAATATGGCGGTTTGACAGAACGCCATAACAAGGGATTGCACCATACAATGATCGCCAGCAATGAATTTTCACTTTTGCCGGCGTCTTCAATTCCCATAATGCCTTCGAGACCGGATTCTTCATAGATGAATCATATGGGCTAGTGATTCTAAGCTTCCGACCATGTTGGTGATCCCACTCTAAGTAATAAGATGATTTAACCGTGAAGATCCCATTCTTATTGTAGTGCCAAGAGACAAAGTCCTCCATCATCCCAATCGCCAAAGGGATTCTGAGGATCCTTTCTGCATCTACCGGCCAGAAAATCTCCCTTATTAACACTTCATCCCACACACGAGCTTCATGGTCAATAAGTTCTGCCACTTTAGTAAGCACAATGTTGCCTCTCCTAGTCATAATCCTTCTATTAGGACTGCTTGGAATCCAGCAATCCTCCCAGATATCAATATTGTTCCCATCTCCTACACGCCAGATGTGTCCTCTTTTAAACGTTTGTATACCTGCCCATAAACTTTGCCACGTGTAAGAGCTCCCCTTCTTCAATTCACAATTCAGAAGATCACCTGAAGGGTAATACTTTGCACGAAGCACTTGGGCACACAAAGAATTTGGCTCACTCAACAGTCTCCAACATTGTTTAGATAACATGGCCAAATTAAAACTCTCCAAATCTTTAAAACCCATACCTCCTTGTTTTTTAGGGACACACATTTTCCACCACGCAAACCAGTGCATATGCTTCTGTTGGTCATCATCTCCCCACCAGAACCGGGACATTGCAGAGATTATCCCTTTGCAGATCTGTTTGGAGAGCCTGAAAACTGACATAGCATAAGTTGGTATGGCTTGTATGATTGATTTAATAAGCGTTTCCTTCCCACCGTAAGATAACATTTTCTCCTTCCAACCACACAAAAGTTTAGTAACTCTATCAATAAGGAATTGGAAACATTCCGTCCTGTCCACCCCAACAATGGGTGGTAGCCCCAAGTATTTTCCAGTAATAGCTTCAGTCATAATGTTCAAAACAGTACATACTTGTGTCCTTGCCTCAACAGAACAACATGGGCTAAAGAAGATGCTGGACTTGGCTTCACTAACCAATTGTCCAGATGCCAAGCAATATTCATTTAGTGCTCTTTTCAGGCTAGTTGCATTCTCAACATTCGCCTTCATAAGAATGAGAGAGTCATCGGCAAACAAAAGATGAGAAACAGAAGGGGCATTCCTGCAGACTCTTACCCCTTCAAGGTTACCTGTGCTCTCCTCATATGCAATCAAACTAGTCAGACCTTCCGCACAAAGCAGAAAAAGGTAAGGTGATAGCGGGTCTCCTTGCCGGAGACCTCTCGACGGATTGATAATATTAGACAAAGTGTTATTCAGACGAACTCTATATTGTACTGAAGAAACACACTCCATAATGAGCTTCACCCAATCAGAAGAAAACCCAAGCTTTAACATCACCATCTCCAAAAATTTCCATTCAACCCTGTCATATGCTTTGTGCATATCAAGCTTCACCGCACATGTGCCCACACTGCCAGTTCTTTTGTTTTTTATAGAGTGGAAACATTCATAGGCCACCAGGAAATTATCTGTGATTAATCTTCCTGGAACAAAAGCACTTTGCATAGGCGAGATAATTTCTGGTAATAGCAATTTAAGTCTTGCCGCAAGAAGTTTAGAGATAATCTTGTAAACTACGTTACACAAGCTTATAGGTCTAAACTGAGATATATGCTCGGGGTTTGATACCTTCGGAATAAGCACAATTGTGGTATCATTCCAATTCTCTGGAATTTTTTTTGAGTTGATTGCTAGCAGAACTTCATCTGTTAGAGCCTCACCAATGATCGGCCAGAATTTCTTATAGAAAACAGCATGAAGGCCATCAGGACCTGGCGCCTTTAAATCACCAATGTTAAACAAAGCCTTCTTTACCTCCTCGCGCGTATAAGGAGCATTAAGAGCATCATTCATCAGCTGGCTCACTCTCGGCTTAATTTTTGAAATAGTATTCTGGTTTGGGTTTTGAACCTCCGCTGAAAACAATCCATCAAAATACTGAGCTGCAGCTCCTGCCAGCTGGTCCTCATCCTCCAACCAGACACCCGCATCATCTTTTAATTTTTTGATGAAATTTGCCTTCCTTCTCGCCGACGCATAATTCTGGAAGTAAGAAGTGTTCTGGTCTCCAAAGCGGAGCCAATCCACTCTGCCTCGTTGTGCATAGAAGAGTTCTTCTTTCTCCATCAATTCCTCAACTCGCATCTGAAGATCTTTTTGTTTTGCCACTGCTTCATCAGTTAGAGGTCCCGATAACACTAAGTCCAATTCCTTTTGGAGCTCCCTTAGTGTCGAATGACGACCTTTTAATACTTCATAATCCCACTGATGTAGCCTTTTATGGACCTCTTCAAGTTTCTTTACCAACAGTACACTGGGATCGCTGTTAGCTCGATCCCACGCTGACTGAACAATATTTTCTATCGCATCCTCCCGCAGCCAGCGAGCTTCAAACCTTTTCATTCCCATCGGCCTTCTGTTTTGGACCCCATTATAATACTCTGTATCAGCTAAAATCGGCCGGTGATCAGATTTATCAAACTCTTCATTGACTACTCCATGCATCGGAAACATAGCCTTCCATGCTTGATTCCCAACCATCCTATCCAACCGTTCCCTAATTCTTCCTCTTCTCCACGTAAATATGTCCCCATTATATCCAAGATCATCAAGATAACAGTCGTTCAGAATGTCCCTGAAGCCTTGCATACATCTGATGGGTCGTAGGTTTCCTCCTTCTTTCTCATTCACAAACAAAATTTCATTAAAATCCCCTCCTATGACCCACGGGAGACTAACCATCCCATGCAGCTCACGGATGTAGTCCCATGTTAAGTGTTTACGATCACTACTTGGTTCACCATAGATACCGGTAAACCTCCATCCCGTATCGGACTGCTCATCAATCCTGATATCAATGTAATTTGGGTGGACCTCACGTGATGTAACATTAATATCATTGTTCCACAGCATTAGTAGGCCCCCACTTCGACCATCGCTTTCATAGATCTCCATCTCATCGTACTTCAATCGTTGTCTCAGTTTCCCTGCCTTAGCTTTACTCAGATGCGTTTCAGACAAGAACAACACATCTGGATGAACCCTCTGCTGGATTCCCAGCAGCGCTCGAACTGCCGGGGCTTTGTTCATACCCCGACAGTTCCAGCTCAAGATCTTCATGATGTAAGGAAGCGTTTGGGCGTCTCCCTTTATTGATCGACTGCAAACTTCCCTACGGAAACTCAGCCTCCGATTACAACACCACCACTAAGGGTAGGGCTAGATCACCAATTCCCTTCGAGGAAATTCAGACTCCTAGTACATCAACCTGAACCGATCAAGAAGATCAGGCAGTAGAGCTTATCCTACTACGGCACCACCTGAAGCGACCATCAAACCGTAGTGGAGATTGAGAACCAGTGACGACGCTCAGAGCATCGACCTGGGACAGCAAAACGCCGATCCCCACGCCGCCGCCGAGGAGGCGGCCGGCGGCGGACCAGCGGAAACCTAGTCGCCTCTTGAGTCGCCTCCCAACAGACTGAAGCTGAGTCTTTATTTTATTTTAGTTGGGAAGCTAAGGTTTAACTCGCAGTGCTGGTTTAACGAACGTTGTTGCCTGGATCCGTTGGCGAGATGGGCGGGGCGTTCGGTTTCATGTCGTCGATGGAACGAGGTGTGGTCGTTGGTATGTTGATCGTCACCATAGTAACACCAACGAGATGGGCGTTGATGCCTTTTTTTTACCAGAATATCTAGCGAACGTCAGATTTTTAGGCATGACAAATCGAACGTTTTTCATGGCAAATTATGTTTGCCAAGGATAGCAAGTTTAGTTGACGGGCATGGCAAATCCCGCTAAGTTCATTTTTTGTCAGGAAAATTGTCGTGCTTGTAAACTAATGGTGTCATCCTTGCGCCAATAATATAAGTTGCCATGAAAAACGTTAGATTTGACATGTCTAAAAATCTGATGTCAGATTTTTAGCATTTCCGGTCTTTTTACAATAACAGAAACAGGATGAAGACGGATTAAGTAAAACCTCCCCAATATCACTCTGATCACGATCAACATACCAACGACAGCCACACTTCTGTGGACTGTGGAGTACGTAGTAATTTTGCGGAGTACTTAGTATATGTTTCTGCACAAGTCATGGCTGGAGCGTAACTGCATCCTTTTGGTGGACAATCACCTCCAGCAGCCGAGCAGAACAACCCAAAATGGATATATTTTGTGGAGTAGTGCACGAGGAGCATGTGCCCAAAGAACGACGCGCAAGTGACCACAAGAGAGCTATCATCATTCATCAGTCCCAAAGGGCAATGCTTAGCTTCGTGAGCTCTGAGCTGAACCCGATATACCCTGAAATGTACACCGTGCATAAGTAGCAAAATCACCCGGCCTTACACTTCTGGAATTACGGATATCTAAAATGTTTTCTCTCTCTGGAATTTATCCGATGTGGAAAATAGGTCCCGGAAATCAGCAGACTATCATTCATACATTTGCACGTATGAGCAAGATAGGTTGCTGGGAACTCTTACCTGAAAGAAAGCCATCTGACTGAAGTGTGTTTCCTGTCGGAGATTGCGCCTCCAAATGCAGGTCTACTTTCCTCTCAGGAACCCATAAGCCACACGCAGACAATGATGTTGTTTCCACAACCCGCGAAATTTTAGTGATTGCGCTACAAGGATGAAAGTGCATGTCTTCTGGGGTCCATCCCTCATGAAGGATGTCGAATGATCTTGAGGGCCGCACCGTGCTGCTTGCTCTGTCGACAGAGAGAATCAAGCAGAAATGGTTTGGCCTTTAAGATAGTCCATAAAAAGGTTCTTGTTGGCTGTTACTGCATCAACCCATGGCCTTGTAGATTCATAAACGCACTGAATCTTAGCAGAATCACCAGTAATCTCCACAGGAACAAGATCCATTACTGAAATGGTGAAATCTATTTGTGTCCCTCACAACAATCTCCCTTCCAAAAACTTTGGAGATGTATTTGAATGCAGAGTGGCAATCCCCACATATCCTGATATTCTTCATGATACGAATTGTTGCCCCTGCAGGCATTTCGATCAGCGCAAACGCGAGCGCGAGCTTCTCGCTGTGGTACTGTAGGTTTGCCTCCCTCTCTTGATCATCTACACGCAGAAGCACATAATCCATATCAGGAACATATCCTTCTTTCCTAATCTTCTTGCTTATCTCACCCCACATCTTATATATCTCTTCCGCTCGTGGATGTGCATCATCATTTGCCACAAACATGTGCACAGAATTCTCCATCTCAACCCAACTGCATGCAGGTTCCTTCTTCACACCAGTTGTCTTCATCATCCTCCTCACTCTAGCAGCAGCATCCCATTGGCCCGTGGAAGCATATATGTTATACAGCAAGACAGGTGGACCACTATCATCTGGGTCAAGTTCAAAGACATGATCAGCTGCAAATTGACCTACTTTAGCATTCTTATGCATTCTGCAAGCCGCAAGCAAGGCTCCCCAAACTGCAGCAGTTGGCTCCATGGGCATTTTAAATATAAAGACCAGAGCATAATTTAGTAAACCAGCTCGGCCGAGAAGAGCAACAACTGTAACATAATGATCAATCTCCGGTTCTAAATCGTACTCCTTCATCATTTCAAAGTAGCGCTTGCCCTCCTTCACCAGTCCTCCATGGCTACAGGCAGTCAAAATGCAAAGGAAGGTGATCTGATTCAGGTAAACGCCAGATTTCCTCATCTCCTCAAAATGGGAGACTGCTTCCTTCCCCAGTCCATATTGTGCAAATGCTGTGAGCATTGTGTTCCAAGTAACTAGATCCTTATTATCCACACGGTCAAACACCTTTCTTGCATCAATCATGCTCCCTGATTTTGCATACATGTCAAGCAATGTATTTCCAACAAATGCAGTCAGTTTCTGCCGAGACTTAATCATATGTGCATGCACCCACTTCCCCTGTTCAAGAGCACCTAAACGAGCAATAGCACTGAAGACACTGGAGTATGTAAAATGGGTCGCCTCAAACCCGTTCCTCAGCATCTCTGCAAAGGCCATCAGAGCAGTCTCTCCATCACCCTTCCTCGCAAACCCGGAAATCAATGCGTTCCAGGAAACCCCATTCTTCGAGTCAAGTTTGTCAAACACTGCAGTGGCCATGTCCATCTTCCCACACCGCGCATACATGTCAAGAAGCGCGCTCCCAACATAGACGTCCTCATGCCAATCCCACTTCACAGCGAGAGCATGGATCTGCCTCCCGGTGCCACTGTCAGCATATGCGCCGGCCGCCTTGAGGAGGCTGGCGAACGTGAACCCGTTTGGCTTGAACCGCCCCTTCAGCATGCCAGGGAGCAGCCCGATGGCCTCTGCTGGCATGTCGTTCTGCGCGTACCCGGCAATGAGCGAGGTCCAGGAAACCATGTCTTTCCTCCGCATTTCGTCAAACACCTTCTGCGCTTCCAGCACGCTGCCGCACTTGCAGTAGAGGTGGATGAGCGAGTTGTCGAGGAAGGCGTCGCCGGCGAACCGGGAGCTAGCCAGGTGCGCGTGGATCTTCCTGGCATCCTCGAGGTTCTTGGATTGCGCGCAGGCGGTTATGAACGAATGGTAAACACGCGGGGTCGGGGCGAGCTCGCCGGCGTCCAGGAGATGGAGTTCACGGAGGACGGCGGAGGCAGCCGGGACGGGGCTGGCCGCGGTTGAGGTGTAGGGTCTGGTGTTTCGGTAGAGGAGAAGGTAGTTGGGCAGAAGCTTGTGGGGCTTTCTCATGGAGGTGGCGAAAGAGGCGGCAGGTGCCCAACGTTTTGCTCCCGAGAAGGCGAGAAGGAACAAGGGTCCGTCCGTCCGTGTGACAAGAACAGCTAGAAAATATATATACGTATATTTAGCTAATTATCGGTTTGTTTTTGTATTACCTTCGCCCCAAAAAGCTCGTCCGATGTATCTAACACTAAGACAGATTTTTTGAAGGGAAATATTTTTGCTGCCGGACAACCGGCTAACAACTCGGCCGGTCGCACCCAAGCCACGCGATTGAATCGCGATCATGTGTCTCGTACACATCCTCTCGCGCGGGCCACGCGCCGTTCTTCCCTTTTCCTTAGCCTTATCCCTTTCCCCACCCTTCAATCTTATCCAACGAGCAAGTCACACCCCATCCCCTTGCAGCTCCCTTTCTCATGGCTCACGGGCAAGCTCCCTCCATGGCTGCTCTGCTCCCGTGCGTCCTCACCTGAGCTTCTCACAGCTGCGAGCTGGGACCCTGGCGCCCTTCGCAGCTGCACTCGGGCTGGCCGCAAGCTACGACGGGCAGGCGACGGTGGGTGACCACGGGCGGCGAGTGCTACCACTGCGACGGCCAGATGCTGGGACCAACGCCCAGTTTTGCTACCACCGCGGTGACCGTCACCGTAGACCCTCAGAGCATGGATGTACAGGAGCTGCAACCTGCGGCAAAAAAGCTGGAACCGGTGGCAAAAAAAGCTGGAACCGGCTAAAAAAGCTAGCACCGGCGAGAGCATGGGCTATGAGCCGTGACGCCGGCCACTGCCATTGCTGCAACCGAAGAAAAAAAAAGCTGGAACCGGCAACAAAAAAAGCTACGTCCGGCGACAAAAAAAGCTGGCACCGGCGAGAGCATGGGCTACGAGCGCGATGCCACCACTGTCGATGCTGCATCCGAAGGAAAAAAAGCTGCGACCGGCAACAAAAAATGTTGGCACCGGCGAGAGCATTGGCTAGGAGCGAGACGCCCGCGCGCTACCGGTGTTGCAACCGATGGAGAGAAAAGCTGGAACCGGCCACGCCCCATGCTGGGACCGGCGAGAGCATCAGTTTACGAGCTGGAGGCCGGAATCGCCGTGCCGCGTCTAGAAGCAAACATCGGCGAGCTGCAAACAAGGGCACAGAAACTCGCTGCAACCAAACGGCGATGAGCTGCAACGGGTGGTGCGGGGGATGCTTCAATCGAAGGTGAACGAGATCGAGGGGATTTTTCGCTACAATCAGCCATGGCGATGCTACGATTTGGAGGTTGACGATTGCTGCTACCAACTACAGCACCACCCGGCCGGCCACGAGCGGGACCTCGCCAGAGCTCGACGGCCACGGCCACGGCCATGACGGCCAAGGCAGACGCTTCCTTGAGGGATGGAAGCGGCGAGCGAGGGAGCGGTGCTCTGCCCATGGGAGTGTGGGGATTTTCCTTTTTTTTCTTGCGGTAGCGGTGTGAGGGAAGAATAATAACGTGGAAGCCAAATCTAACGGCTGATTAGTTTAATCGAGCGGCTGCGCGGCAGCCGGCCCAAATTTGGGCCGGTCGACCGGCGCCCAGTGCTCGCCTTTTTTGAAACGAAGGGACTACTTTTTAAGGGAAATGGCTATAGTTCGATCGATTTAGAAAATCGTTCAGAGCAGCCAGATCTAACGGCTGAAAACATGTGGGACGCTCGATTGGACGGTCAAAAGCGTCGAGAACGTGAGAAGGCTAGAAAAAGACTTAGTTTTACTGTCCTAAATTTAGTTCAAAAAATTTGTTTCAAAAATTAAGCCTGTTCTAGTCTATCCCCATTTCAGTAATTCTTTAAAATTTATGCTACCGCCACAGTGGCCGTCATCACGTAGCTCCGTCCTGTCGCCAACGAAGTCCGCTTTCGTCGGGAATCGATTAGGCCGACCATGGAGATGGTGTAGGAGGCTCACTCGCGAGCCCTAGCCGGCTGACATTGTCAGAACCGGCCAAGTTAACTATTGTCGTCGTCCTCATCAGCGACCCTATATCCCGGCGGCATGAGTCACTTCCGCACCCGGGAACGGCCTCTGCGGCCTGCTAGGCATCGCTGCCGATGTCCTTCGCCGATGTTCGTCCCGAGACAAAGCTCCATCGCCAGACGCCGTTGCTCCGACCACTGCTACTTGTGATAAGCGTTGGGATTTCCCCGAAGAGGAAGAGTGATGTAGTATAGTAGCAGATAGTATTTCCCTCAGTTAAGAACCAAGATTTATCGAACCAATAGGAGATTCACGCAAACAATTTTTAGCAGTACCTGCATACACACAAACAAATACTTGCACCCAACGCGAGCAAAAGGGTTGTCAATCCCCTTGTACCCGTTAATTGCAAGGATTAATTTTGATAGTGGGATATATATAAATTGCAAAACTAAATAAGAGTAAATAAATTGCAGCAAGGTTTTTAGGGTTTTAGCAATATGGTTTAAATGGATCTGGGGACCATAGCTTTCACTAGAGGCGTCTCTTTCAAGAACATATCAACGGTGGGTACACAAATTACTGTTGGGCAATTGATAGAAAAGCGCATAGTTATGATGTTATTCATGGCATGATCAGTACATAGGCATTACGTCCGTGACAAGTAGACCGAAACGATTCTGCATCTACTATTATTACTCCACTTCGAGAGCGCTTTTATGCTTGCCTCTCTACATATTAAATTCATAACAAACAGAGTAATGCTTGAAGCATGATGACATAATGTAGACAGAATAAAACCAATCAATATGATCAAACTCCGTCGTTTTACCCTTAGTACCAACAATACAAATACATGTCTCGCTACTCCTCCTGTCACAGAGTGAGGACACCGCAAGATTGAACCTACCACAAAGCACCTCTCCCACTGAAGATAAATCAATCTAGTTGGCCAAACTAAACGGATAGATTGGAGAGAAATACAAAGCTATAACAATCACACATAATAAAGTTCAGAAATAACTCAATTACTTTCAATGAACAATCTGATCATAAATCTACAATTCATCGGATCCCAACAAACACACCGCAAAAGATTACATCGAATCGATCTTCGAAGAGAACATTGTATTGAAGATCAAAGAGAGAGAGAGAGAGAGAGAGATCTAGCTACTGCTATGGACCCGTAGGTCCTGTGGGGAACTACTCACACATCATCGGAGAGGCGGACAAGGTTGATGTAGAGGCCCTCCGTGGCCGATTCCCTCTCCGACAGACTACCGAAAAAGGTCTTCAAATGGGATCGCAGAAGAGCAGAAGCTAGCGGCGGCAGAAAAATTGTTTCGGGTCTCGCTCTGGCGAAAAAGGTCTTCAAATTACTGTTGGGCAATTGATAGAAAAGCAAATAATTATGACGAATTCATGGCAATGATCATGTATATAGGCATCACATCCGAGACAAGTAGACTGACTCCTGCCTGCATCTACTACTATTACTCCACCCATCGACCGCTATCCAGCATGCATCTAGGGTATTAAGTGTGAAACAGAGTAACGCCTTAAGCAAGATGACATGATGTAGACAAAGTAAACTCAAGCAATATGATTAAACCCCATCTTTTTATCCTTAATGTCAACAATACAAATACGTGTCATATCCCCTTCTGTCACTGGGATTGAACACCGCAAGATTGAACCCATCACAAAGCACCTCTCCCATTGCAAGATAAATCAATCTACTAGGCCAAACCAAATCGATAGATCGGAGAGAAATACAAAGCTATAATAATCATGCATAAAAGAGTTCAGAGAAGGCTCAAATATTTCTCATGAATAATCTGATCATAAACTCACAATTCATCGGATCCCAACAAACACACCGCAAAAGATTACATCGGATAGAACTCCAAGAACATCGAGGAGAACATGGTATTGAAGATCAAAGAGAGAGAAGAAGCCATCTAGCTACTAGCTATGGACCCGTAGGTCTGTGGTAAACTACTCACACATCATCGGAAGGGCAGCAATGTTGATGAAGAAGCCCTCCGTGATCGATTCCCCCTCCGACAGATTACCGAAAAAGGCCTCCAGATGGGATCGCGAAAGAACATAGGCTTGCGGCGGCGGAAAGGTTTTCTCTTCTGGCTCTTTGTTGGTTTTGGAATATTTGTGAATTTATAGCGAAGGAATTAGGTCAAGAGGTGCCACGAGGGGCCCACAAGCCTGGGGGGCGCGGCCACCCCCCTAGGGCGCGCCCTCCAGGCTTGCCGCCTCCTTGTGGCTCTTCTGGTATTCTCCCGAAGCTTCCTGGGTCTCTTCTGGTCCATAAAAAATTAATCCAAAGTTTTTTTTTTCTCGTTTGGACACTTTTTGATAATGATTTTCTGAAAAGGCAAAAACAAGCAGAAAACAACAACTGGCACTGGGCATTGAGTTAATAGGTTAGTCCCCAAAAATGATATATAATGGCATATAATTGCATATAAAACATCCAAGATTGATACTATAATAGCATGGAACAATCAAAAATTATATATACCTTGGAGACGTATCAAATACCATCTCAAATTGATCATGAAACACTCCAATGTGTAGATGAGGAGGTTGTAGGAGATGTACTTTGACGATTCTTCGTCAGAGGAGGAAGATTGATGATGATTCCGAGGTGGCGGCGACCACAATCATTCAAGAGGCTGATTTGAGGGGACTGGGGCATGATTCTTAGATTGGTCGCATACGAATTCTTCGAGATAGGATTCAGGGTCATGATGTTCCAGTGAGGGATTACTTCACCTCGAATGCAGTATATCCCCCAACTATTTTCGATGTCGATTCCGGATGCATCGGGATATCTTCAACACCATTGCAAGAGTTGTAGAGAAGCATTATCCTTGGTTTCAACTAAGAAGGAATTCCATAGGAGAATCAATTGCAAGTCCATTGTTGAAGATTATAGTGGTCATGTGAATGCTTGCATATGGATGTGAGCTGACACCATCGATGACTATGTGTGCATTAGAGAAGATCTCATCCTTGAGTGTGTTTTAATTTGATTGTTTACATTTGAAAGCAGTGAATTTGATATGTTCTTGAATTGCGTGTATTTGAAATCTTAATTTTCGAGGTAATATGTTGTCATAATATATGTTTAGACGTAGTTTGGATGAACTGGCAAAAGTTTTTTTGGGGGGGAGGGGTCAAGTTTTGAAGGATGGGGGAGTCAAACGAAAGTTTAATTTCCAAAAAGGTGGATTGGTGGATAAGAGATAGGATGATGAATTAAAATATAGGGGATGGGCTAGAGATGCCCTTAAATCTCTACCCCTATAATTCTACTCTATGAAACACTGATACGTCTCCAACGTATCTATAATTTCGATTGTTCCATGCTATTATATTATCAATCTTGTATGTTTTTATATACATTTACAACAATTATATATCATTTTTTGGAACTAACCTATTAACTTAGTGCCCAGTGCCAGTTGCTGTTTTTTGCCTGTTTTTGGTTTTCCAGAATATCAGTACCAAACGAAGTCCAAATGACACGAAACTTTTTGAAGATTTTTTTTCTGGACATAACAAGTACTGGAAGCTTCGGGAAAGGGCCAGAAGATAAAGCAGTGGCCCACGAGGCACCACGGCGTGCCCCAGGGGGGGCGCCCTGGTGCCTCGTGGGGCCCACACAGCTCCGTTTGACCTAATTCCTCCACTATAAATTCTCTAAAATCGGGAAACCAACAGAGGAGTCCACAAAATAATTTTTCCACCGCTGCAAGCTTCTGTTCTCGAGAGATCCCATCTGGAGGCCTTTTCCGGTACTCCACCGGAGGGGAAATCGATCACGGAGGGGCTCTACATTAACCTTGCTGCCCTTTCGATGATGCGTGAGTAGTTTACCATAGACCTTTGGGTCCATAGTTAGTAGCTAGATGGCTTCTTCTCTCTTTTTGATCTTCAATACAATGTTCTCCTCGATGTTCTTGGAGTTCTATCCGGTGTAATCACTTTTTGCGGTGTGTTTGTTGGGATCCGATGAATTGTGAGTTTATGATCAGATTATCCATGAATATTATTTGAGTCTTCTCTGAACTCTTTTATGCATGATTATTATAGCTTCATATTTATCTCTGATCTATTGATTTGGTTTGGCCAACTAGATTGATTTATCTTGCAATGGGAGAGGTGCTTTGTAATGGGTTCGATCTTGCGGTGCTCAATCCCAGTGACAGAAAGGGACATGACACGTATGTATCGTTGCTATTAAGGGTAAAAAGATGGGGTTTATTCATACATGAGTTTACTTTGTCTACATCATGTCATCTTGTTTAAGGCGTTACTCCGTTCTTTATGGACTTAATACACTAGATGCATGCTGGATAGCGGTCGATGTGTGGAGTAATAGTAGTAGATGCAGGCAGGAGTCGGTCTACTTGTCTCGGACGTGATGCCTATATACATGATCATTGCCTTGGATATCGTCATGATTATTTGCTTTTCTATCAATTGCCCAACAGTAATTTGTTTACCCACCGTATGCTATTTTCATGAGATAAGCCTCTAGTGAAAACTATGCCCCCCGGGTCTACTTATATCATATATTAAAAATCCTAAAAATACCTTGCTGCACTTTTACTTATTTTATTTTATTTTATATTTTAGTTCAATCTATCTATCTATCACCATACAATTTAATCTTGCAATTAACCGCCAAGGGATTGACAACCCCTTGTTTGCGTTGGGTGCAAGGATTTGTTGTTTTGTGTGCAGGTACTGCTAACGAGGTGTTGCGTGATTCTCCTACTGGATTGATAACCTTGGTTTCATAACTGAGGGAAATACTTATCTCTACTGTACTGCATCTCCCTTCCTCTTCAGGGAATTACCAACGCAGCTCACAAGTAGCAGGAAGAATTTCTGGCGCCGTTGCCGGGGAGACATCATCAACATCTATCAAGTACCTATGCATAAAACTTTCATCTCCTTGCATTTATTTTATTTGCCGTTGCCTCTCGTTTTCATCTCCCCCACTTCTAAAAAGTTTTTACAAAAACACAAAAATATTTTTATTTGCTTGCTTGCTTTTATTGCCATGACAACACTCAAGAACAAAAAGTAAAACAAAAATTTAAGATCACTATGGATCCTCATCCACTTGCTAATCTTTTCAAAATATCCAATTACAATGAACCAATTGCTAGTGATTTGAGTGCTCTTGATTTTCTCTATGAAGTTTTGCTTGAAAATCATGAATCTGAAAATTGTGATGAAGTAGAAGAAGAAATTTATAAAGTGATTCATGATAGCGCCTTGATTGAAAAGCATGATTGCAATGATGTTACTATAAATTCTATTAATCTGAATTGTGCTAATAATATACAAAACTACAAGCTTGGGGATGATAATTTTGTTATGTCCACTACTTATTGCAATGATCATGATTGGGGTGATAATACTTCTTATGATCTTGAAAATTTATTTAAGCCCCATGATGAATATGTTATTGATAATAATGTTTGCAATACTATTAAAAGTGGGCTTCAACTTTAGGTAATAATGATCCCACTACTTTGGAGAATTATCAATCTTATGAATTTTTGGATAAAAGTGGGTTCGGAGAGGTCATGACTTTAGTTGATGTTAATCCCACTATCTTGGAAGATTATAAAACTTTTATGCATGTGGATCATGAAGAGAATATTTTATATGATAGCTATATTGTTGAATTTGAATATGATCCTACATGTAATTATTATGAGAGAGGAAAATATGGTTGTAGAAATCTTCATGTTACTAAATTGCCTCTCGTTATATTGAAGTTATTAATGCCCCATTTTTCCTATTGGCATATGCTAGATATTGCTTGTCTTGATAATTTGTTTGCTTATAAAATTCCTATGCATAGGAAGTATGTTAGACTTAAATGTGTTTTTCACATGTTTCATGATGCTCTCTTCGTGTTTCAATTACTATCTTTCATGTGAGCATCATTGAAATCTCGAGTCTATCTTAATGGCTTTAAAGAAAGAGCTTGTTGGGAGACAACCCAATAATTTTTTTTGTTATTGTGTGTTTTCACATTTATGCTACTGTTATGATTGTGTTTTTTATGTTTTAATTAGTGTTTGTGCCAAGTAAAACCTTTGGGATGATTTGGAAGATAGTATAATTGATGCTGTTTGGAAAACAAAAAGTTTTGCGTCCAGTGATGGAATTTTAGTTCTGTACTGGAGCGTCAGAAAAATCTGAAATTTTTTCACAGTATTGGTATATGAATTTCTCACGTTTTCCTATTTTTCAGAATTTTTGGAGTTACATAAGTATAGCTTTTAAATAGATATCTATAGACTGTTCTGTTTTTGACAGATTCTGTTGTTGATGCATTGGTTGCTTGTTTTGATGAAACTATGGATTGTATCGGGGGGTATAAGCCATGGAGAAGTTAGAATACAGTAGGTATAATGCGAAAATAAAATATGAATGGGTTTGCAACAGTACTTAAAGTAGTGATTTTTTGTTATACTAACGGATCTCACAAAGATTTTGTTGAGTTTTGTGTGATTGAAGTTTTCAAGTTTTGGGTGAGATCATGATGGATGAAGGAATAAGGAGTGGCAAGAGCCTAAGCTTGGGGATGCCCAAGGCACCCCAAGGTAATATTGAAGGAAGACTCAAGCGTCTAAGCTTGGGGATGCCCCGGAAGGCATCCCCTCTTTCTTCTACCAACTATCGGTAATTTTACTTGGAGCTATATTTTATTCGTCACATGATATGTGTTTTGCTTGGAGCGTCGTGTATTATATGAGTCTTTGCTTTGTTTTCTTTTTAGTTTGTCACAATCATCTTTGCTGGACACACCCATTTGAGAGAGCCACACGTTTATCATAATTTGTTAGAATACTCTATGTGCTTCATTTAAATTTTTTGAGCTAGGCAGTTGCTCTAGTGCTTCACTTAAATCTTTTTGAGCACGGCGGTGGCTATATTTTGAAGAAATATTTGAACTCTCATGCTTCACTTATATTATTTTGAGAGTTGATAAGTTTAAAATTTTGAAGAAATATTTGCACTCTCATGCTTCACTTACATCTTTTTGAGAGTTGATAATAGTAATGGTAATTTGCACAAGATATGAATTTGGTCCCAAAGTGATGAATATTCAAGAGGGATATGATAAAAAAATTCATATAGATCATTGGATATGATAAGTGTGATTCCTTGCAATAGTTTTGTGATATGGAGATGATAATATGTGAGTCATGTTAGTGAGTAATTGTGATTTAGTAAGAATATTAGTGTTAAGGTTTGTGATTCCCTATGCATGCACATTAAGTCAATAGTTATGCAACGAAATTATATCCTACTTATGGTGCATTATTCGGTGTTAGTTATGTTCAATGCATGTTTATGACCGTTTTCGCTTTTTGGTTGGTTGCTTCTCAATCTATTTGCTAGCCTTCATTTGTACTAAGCGGAAATACTGCTTGTGCATCCAAACTCCTTAAAACCAAGTTGTGCCAAATGAGTCCACCATATCTACCTATATGCGGTATTTCCATGCCGTTCCAAGTAAATTTGCATGTGCCAACTCTAACTTTCAAAATAATTTTTCCGTTTTGTGTGCCCGTACCGCTCAAGAAGCGGCAGGGGGTGGCCAATATTTTCCATGCTAGGTGTGTTATTCTCACGATGAGTGTTTATTCACTTGTCATTGCATGAGAGAGTGGCAGGTAATAGGGATGCCCAATCCCACAATGAAATCCAAAATTAATAAGAACAAAATTCCTTGGAAAGTGTTGGTATGGAGGGCACCCGTGGATACGGCTAGCCATGGATTGTGAAAGAAAGGTGGAAAGGAAATAAACTTTATTTTTTGTTTGGGAACCACCTATGATGTGTCTAGCATGGAAGATATTGGGAATTCTCGGTCGTTTTCGTTGACAAGAAAAGCATGCCTCTCAAAATAATTTTACCTCTCTAATTTAAGCTTTGAGCTCTGGCACATTTGCAAATCTCTGCTTCCCTCTGCGAAGGGCCTATCTATTTACTTTTATGCAATTTTTATTTTTATTTTGAGTCTCCATCTTCTCTTATAAAGCACCAACTAGAGAGCACTATTGTCATACTTGTGCATTGTGTGTAGCTAATATTGACTATGTTTCATGAATGGATCAATGATTGAGCATAATGGGCTAGGGATAACTCTCTTTAGCGTTGATATTTTGAAAGACATGGTTGCTTGTTAGTATGCTTGAGTATTTATATCTTCATGTCAAATTATAGACTATTGCTTTGAATCATTCAAGACCAAATGTCCATGCCATAAAGAAAAGAATATATGATGAATATGATAGGTAGCATTCCACATCAAAAATTCTGTTTTTATCATTTACCTACTCGAGGACGAGCAGGAATTAAGCTTGGGGATGCTGATACGTCTCCAACGTATCTATAATTTTTGATTGTTCCATGCTATTATATAATCAATCTTGGATGTTTTTATATACATTTACAGCAATTATATATCATTTTTTGGGACTAACCTATTAACTTAGTGCCCAGTGCCAGTTGCTGTTTTTTTGCCTGTTTTTGGTTTTCCAGAATATCAGTACCAAACGAAGTCCAAATGCCCCGAAACTTTTTGGAGATTTTTTTATGGACATAACAAGTACTGGAAGCTTCGGGAGAGAGCCAGAGGATGAAGCAGTGGCCCACGAGGCACCACGGCGCGCCCCAGGGGGGCGCGCCCTGGTGGCTCGTGGGGCCCACACAGCTCCGTTTGACCTAATTCCTCCACTATAAATTCTCTAAAATCGGGAAACCAACAGAGGAGTCCACGTAATACTTTTTCCGCCGCTGCAAGCTTCTGTTCTCGAGAGATCCCATCTGGAGGCCTTTTCCGGTACTCCGCCGGAGGGAGAATCGATCACGGAGGGGCTCTACATCAACCTTGCTGCCCTTTCGATGATGCGTGAGTAGTTTACCACAGACCTTCGGGTCCATAGTTAGTAGCTAGATGGATTCTTCTCTCTTTTTGATCTTCAATACAATGTTCTCCTCGATGTTCTTGGAGTTCTATCCGATGTATTCACTTTTTGCGGTGTGTTTGTTGGGATCCGATGAATTGTGAGTTTATGATCAGATTATCCATGAATATTATTTGAGTCTTCTCTGAACTCTTTTATGCATGATTATTATAGCTTCGTATTTCTCTCCGATCTATTGATTTGGTTTGGCCAACTAGATTGATTTATCTTGCAATGGGAGAGGTGCTTTGTAATGGGTTCGATCTTGCGGTGCTCAATCCCAGTGACAGAAAGGGACATGACACGTATGTATCGTTGCTATTAAGGGTAAAAAGATGGGGTTTATTCATACATGAGTTTACTTTGTCTACGTCATGTCATCTTGCTTAAGGCGTTACTTCGTTCTTTATGGACTTAATACACTAGATGCATGCTGGACAACGGTCGATGTGTGGAGTAATAGTAGTAGATGCAGGCAGGAGTCGGTCTACTTGTCTCGGACGTGATGCCTGTATACATGATCATTGCCTTGGATATCATCATGATTATTTGCTTTTCTATCAATTGCCCAACAGTAATTTGTTTACCCACCATATGCTATTTTCATGAGAGAAGCCTCTAGTGAAAACTATGCCCCCCGGGTCTACTTCTATCATATATTAAAAATCCTAAAAATACCTTGCTGCACTTTTACTTTATTTATTTTATTTTATATTTTAGTTCAATCTATCTATCTATCACCATACAATTTAATCTTGCAATTAACCACCGAGGGATTGACAACCCCTTGTTTGCGTTGGGTGCAAGGATTTGTTGTTTTGTGTGCAGGTACTACTAACGAGGTGTTGCGTGATTCTCCTACTGGATTGATAACCTTGGTTTCATAACTGAGGGAAATACTTATCTCTACTGTACTGCATCTCCCTTCCTCTTCAGGGAATTACCAACCTAGCTCACAAGTAGCAAACACCAACAGCGCAAGTCTAAAAATAATATGCTATTTTTCTTGATCTTACATTGAGTGAGCTAGTGAGGTTAGAAAGATGACACTTGGATGGTGATCTATGGGACTTAGACAAGTAATTGAGATTCAAAAAGAATACTACTATATTATTCACAGATGGACATTCCATAAGAAAGAACTCAAAATATTAGAATTTTATAGGTAAGTAACAAAATAGAAAAGGAAGGATTGGCATTTGGAGCTGCAAACATAAAGGATTAGGCCATGTCCAGTGCGGGCATCAAGAAAGGTTGCTAGGATTGATTTCTCAGCAAATTTTCCAGAATCTTGGTGATCCTAGAGAAATCGTCCATCTTCTTTCCCACACAAAATGATTTGGACAGTACACAAGCATTTAGGTATAAGAATTGGATGCAGAGACTCTACATCGACAACATGGTTAAAATCATTTTGATTTATCGTTGCTCGAGCACCTAAACAAGCGCATGCATTGGACATGGCCTTATAGTTTCCTATACGATCCTTTTCGAACCGATTTTACTATCTCATGATAAGGGAACAAAGCATCCTTCGGCCAACATTTAGATTATACAAAAATATCAAGGGGCACACAAGATTTTTTATTTTATTTTTGCGGAAAGGCACACAAGAATTTTGAATGGCGATTTTAAAGGTGTCTTCAAATGTTTCAACTAAAAGCTCTTTTTTGTCGTTATTTTGATACCTAAGCTCACTTTTTTTAAAGAGTTAATTGCACATATGGTACATGAATTTGTAGTTGATGAACAGATTCATATATAAACTTGAAAAATGACACAAAGTGGCCCTACAACTTGTGTTCCTGGTACATTTGATTTCATTTCCATTATCTGCCGTCAACTCCCCGTAAAACTCTGCTTATAATGGCACGCCAGCTGGCCCATGCTCCATAGGTTCCACATGTCAGTGGGAGAGAAATAAATAAAAACATAATGACGCGCTGTCGGGATTCAAACTATCATCCTTTGGTTTGGTTAACTTGCACATCTTGATTGACCAGCTAGAGTAAGATCTAGGGTTCGAACCCATGTGCAGCGCATAGTGCAAGGCGTGGTCTTGAGTTTGAATCTTGTCAGCACATTATTATGTTTTTATTTCTTTCTGTCCCACCGACCGGTGGGACCTATGGAGCGTGGGCCAGTTGACGTGCCATTATAAGCAGAGTTTAATACAGAGTTCATGATAGATAACGGAAATGTACTCAAATGTAGCTGAAACATAAGTTGTAGGGCCAATTGTGTCAATACTTATAAGTTATGTATGTATTTGTACATTGACTGCAAGTTCATGTACCGTAAGTGCAATTAACTCTTTTTAAAAAATGTATAGAAGCAGAAACACTCAGTCTTTGTAGTGAATGAAGTGTTCGTTGATTGTACTGCCATGTTTGAAGATGAATAGATTGGAAGTTTGTTGCCAAAAAAATGAAGTGTTTGTTTCATAAAGCTTCTCAATATGAGCACAACTAACGCCTGCAGACCTCTGATGATCCACAAGTATAGGGGATCAATCGTAGTCCTTTCGATAAGTAAGAGTGTCGAACCCAACGAGGAGCAGAAGGAAATGACAAGCGATTTTCAGCAAGGTATTATCTACAAGTACTGAAAGTAGCGGTAACAGATAGTTCTGATAGCGAGATATTTCGTAACAAGTAACAAGTAACAATTGTAACAAAGTGCAGCAAGGTAGCCCAATCCTTTTGATAACAAAGGACAAGCCGGAACGGTCTCTTATATAAAGCAAAGAGTTCTTGAGGACACATGGGAGTTCTCATCTAGTCACTTTCATCATGTTTGTTTGATTCGCGTTCGCTACTTTGATAATTTGATATGTGGGTGGACCGGTTCTTGGGTGCTGTTCTTACTTGAACAAGCCTCCCACTTATGATTACCCCCTCTCGCAAGCATCCACAACTACGAAAGAAGAATTAAGATAAATCTAACCATAGCATGAAACATATGGATCCAAATCAGCCCCTTACGGAATAGCGCATAAACTAGGGTTTAAGCTTCTGTCACTCTAGCAACCCATCATCTAATTACTACTCCACAATGCCTTCCCTTAGGCCCAAAGATGGTGAAGTGTCATGTAGTCGACGTTCACACGACACCACTAAAGGAAGCAACAACATACATATCATAAAAATATCGAACGAATACCAAATTCACATGATTACTTATGACAAGACTTCTCCCATGTCCTCAAGAACAAAAGTAACTACTCACAAATATTCATGTTCAAGATCAGAGGGGTATTGAATTGCATTAAGGATCTGAACATATAATCTTCCACCAAATAAATCAACTAGCATCAACTATAAGATGTAATCAACACTACTAGCAACCCACAGGTACCAATCTGAGGTTTTGAGACAAAGATTGAATACAAGAGATGAACTAGGGCTTGAGATGAGATGGTGCTAGTGAATATGTTGATGAAGATTGGTCCTCCCACGATGAAAGGATCGTTGGTGATGTCGATGGCTTCGATTTCCCCCTCCCGGAGGGAAGTATCCCCGACGGAATCGCTCCGCCAGAGAGCAAAAGTGCTCCTGCCCAGGTTCCGCCTCGAGACGGCGGCGCTTCGTCTCGAAAGCCTTCTTCTGATTTTTTCTTGGGAAAATAGCATCTTATAGGAGAAGATGGGCCCCGGAGGCCTGCTAGGGGCACCACAAGCTCGGGGGGCGCGCCCAGGGGGGTAGGGCGCGCCCAGGGGGTAGGGCGCACCCCCAGGCTTATCGCTTCCTGGTGGGTCCCCTCTGGTTATTTCTTTTGCCAGTATTTTTTATATATTCCAAAATAATTCTCCGTAAATTTTTAGGTCATTTGGAGATGTGCAGAATAGCTGTCTCTTTGTACCCCTTTCCGGTCCAGAATTCTAGCTGCCGGCAATCTCCCTCTTCATGTGAAACTTGCAAAATAAGAGAGAAAAGGCATAAGAATT
Source organism: Elymus sibiricus (assembly GCA_039707655.1). Classification (NCBI taxonomy): domain Eukaryota; kingdom Viridiplantae; phylum Streptophyta; class Magnoliopsida; order Poales; family Poaceae; genus Elymus; species Elymus sibiricus. The sequence continues at coordinate 299,522,025 of CM077672.1, read as the reverse complement.
GTATCATAAAGTGAAATAATGATCAAAAACATAATAAATAACAATAGGAAAACATGATACAAAATGGACATATCAACTCCCCCAAGCTTAGACCTCGCTTGTCCTTAAGCGAAAACCCAAAATCGATAATCATGACCACATGTTTAGAGAGAGAGGTGTCGATAAAACAAAATACGGACATGAAGGCATCATGATCTTTATTATAACAGCAATATATTATCATAAAACTTCTCATGTCATAGTGACAACTCATCCACAAGATAAAGTATGAATTACAAACCGTATTGAAAACTAACAAACTATGATCTCAATCACTGATGCAATTGCAATTCATCATATTATCAAAAAGAGTCTATGTAAGAGCTTTGTTTAGCAAGTTCACATACTCAACTATCATTTAGCCTTCTATGATTGCTGACACTCACGGCATACTTATGGAGCAAAAGTTTCAATCAGACACATAGAAATATAGGGGCTTATGATTTCGCCTCCCAACGTATTTACCTCAAGGGTAATGTTAACAATAATAACTCATGATCACCTACAACCAACTGGATATATATGCCTGGATCTTTCCCCACCACATGATGCTTGCCAAAAGAGAAAAAAAGGGAATAGAGGAGAATACTATTGACTCTTGCATGAAAGTAAATACATAAAATTAAAAGATAGGTCTTTCGCAGAGGGAAGCAGAGGTTGTCATGCGCTTTTTATTTTTGGATGTGCAAGCTCTTAATGTAAAGGAACGCCACTTTATATTGCCCCTTGTGATAGCAACCTTTATTATGCAGTCTGTCGCTTTTATTTCTTCACCATCACAAGTTCGTACAAAGCTTATTTTCCCTTACAATAAAAGATCATACATATTTAGTAGCAATTTTTATTGCTTTTGCACCGATGACAACTTACTTGAAGGATCTTATTCAATCCATAGTTAGATATGGTGGACTCTCATGACATGAAACTGGGTTTAAGGGTTTTTGGATGGACAAGTAGTATCTCTACTTACTGCAGAATTTTGGCTAGCAAAAGATAGGGGGCAAGCACCACATGTTAGAGGATCCATAACAATATAGCTTCTATGTGAATATAAGCAAACATAACTCATTACGTTGTCTTCCTTGTCCAACGTCTACTATTTGACATAGAATATTTAATGGGGGCTCACAATCACAAAAGATGTCCAAGATAGTATATTTATATGTGAGAACTCTCTTCCTTTATTACTTTTTCATGAATTGCAACAATGACCAATGCTATGTTTGTCAACTTCCAACAAGTTTTATCAATTATACTTCTTTTATGTGAAGTCATCACTCCCCATGGGATTAGCATATGATCTCTCTTTTCTTTATTCTTTATTTTATTTCTAAGATTGGATCAACAAAAGTAAAACAACTCAACTCAACTACTCTTTATTATATAACTCTCACACTCGATTACATAGATAGATAGATCACAAAGAAAGCACTAGAGACTAAATCATACTAAAACTTTATTCTTCTAAATCAAAAAATAACTAAAGATCGAACTAAAATAGATAATTATGATAAGAGTGATGGTGATACGATACTGGGGCACCTCCCCCAAGCTTGGCACAAGCCAAGGGTGGTGCCCATACCCATGTACTCAATTCTCCTTCTTCGGTGATGGTGGTGATGATGTAGTGATGGGCTTGTCCTCCGTCTTCCAAGGCATAGGCTCTCCATCATAAAAGGATGAACGTGTTTCCGGAGTCCTAAAATTTGCAGCTAAACTCATACCTTTGAACTTGGCCTCATACTCGAAATTTTGGTTTTGTAAATCATAAATTTGGGCCTGAAGATGATCCATCCGGTCATTGAGCTTGGAGATGACGTCCCAATATCCTTGTTGTCCACCTTGTGCTCACAGATGAATTCCGTGATCATGGAGTGGTTAGCACTGAGTCCACGATCTACCATCCCTTGGCACTTGAAGATCTCCTGTTCCACAGCTTCCAGCCTGGCCTTCTCGCTCCCGGTCTTCTTGGGCCCTTGAATGTCCCGGATGTGAAGCACCCCCTCACGCATCTCGATAGCTTGAGGGTGTTTCATCACCTCCGGAAGGTACGGGTTGATGACCTTCTCGTAGAACTTGTCCTTGGATGAGCTTGGAGGCGCCATGGTGATCTAGATCTGTCAGAAAAACAGCCCGAAACAAGAACAGAGGAGAAACTTGCGATACGGTGCAAACATCTGAGAGTATATATAATGATTTTTTTTCATGCAGGACAAGTAATATGGAAGAAAAATGGAGTCAGGAAAGTCCACGGGGGAGCCACAAGCTCGGTAGGCGCGCCCTGGGGGGAAGGGCACGCCCCCCAGGCTTGTCGCTCCCTCGTGCACTTTTCGGACTGTTTATTATTTTCCTAATTTTTTATATATTCCAAAATGAACAGAAAGTACTTTTATGGAATTTTTGGAGTCGGTTTACTTACCGTACCACATACCTACTCCTTTTCAGGATTCTGGAGCGTTCCAGAAGGTTTCTTCTATGTGCTCTTCCGGTGTCATTGTTTGAATAATATTAGTTTCAACATTAATGGGCGTACCTGAGATGTAATGTTTAATTCTTTGCCCATTAACCACTCTCGGATTAGTGCCTTCGGAGTTATTTATCTTGATGGCTCCGGAGCGATAAACTTCTTCGATGATGTATGGTCCTTCCCATTTAGAGAGAAGTTTTCCTGCAAAGAATATTAAACGAGAATTGTATAATAGAACATGATCACCTACTTTGAATTCCCGTTTTTGAATTCTCTTGTCATGCCATCTTTTAACTTTTTCTTTAAACAACTTGGCATTTTCATAAGCTTGGGTTCTCCATTCATCTAGAGAGCTGATATCAAACAACCTCTTCTCACCGGCAAGTTTAAATCATAATTAAGTTCTTTAATTGCCCAATATGCCTTGTGTTCTAGTTCAAGAGGTAAATGACATGCTTTTCCATAAACCATTTTATATGGAGACATACCCATAGGATTTTTATAAGCAGTTCTGTAAGCCCATAGTGCATCATCAAGTTTCTTAGACCAATTCTTTCTAGATCTATTAACGGTCTTTTGCAAAATTAATTTTATTTCTCTACTAGTTAATTCAACTTGACCACTAGACTGAGGATGATATGGAGATGCAATTCTATGATTAACATCATATTTAGCAAGCAATTTATGGAAAGCACCATGAATAAAATGTGAACCACCATCAGTCATCAAATATCTAGGGACTCCAAATCTCGGAAATATAACTTCTTTAAGCATTTTAATAGAAGTGTTATGATCAGCACTACTAGTTGGAATAGATTCTACCCACTTAGTAACGTAATCAACAGCAACTAAGATATGTGTATACCCATTAGAGGAAGGAAAAGGTCCCATAGGGACTTTTACATTTCAGCCCTTAACTTGAACCCACTACTCAGATTTACCCCTAATTTCAAAGTGTGCTCAAATTTGCCCCTCTGCCGTTATGTGGTATTATAGAAATACCCCTAAACAATGTTTTTGTGAGGTCTTCTCTACTTTATAAGCTTCGCAACGTCCCTATGTAGCTGCTGGTGCTTTCCGTTCTTTTGTAGCATCCTCGAGAATCTCCTTGGATGGCAGTTCCTGTTTTTGGATGTTTATGTTTTTAGGGAAAATAAATATTTTCAGGGATGCTACAAAAGAACGGAAAGCACCAGCCGCTACAGAGGGACGCTGCGAAGCTTATAAAGTAGATAAGACCTGACAAAAACATTGTTTAGGGGTATTTCTATAATACCACGTAACGGCAGAGGGGCAAATTTGAGCACACTTTGAAATTAGGGGTAAATCTGAGTAGTGGGTTTGAGTTAAGGGCTAAAATGTAAAAGTCAATATCAAATGGTTCGATAACAAGTGAATAATTCATAGGCATTTCCTGACGTCTACCAACATTACCAATTCTTTGACATTCATCACAAGAGAGGACAAACTTACGTGCATCTTTGAAAAGAGCAGGCCAATAAAAACCAGATTGCAATACCTTACGTGCAGTTATGTCTCTCGCATGGTGTCCTCCGTAAGCCTCGGAGTGACACTTCCGTAGGATTTGCTCCTGTTCATGCTCAGGTACACAATGTCTAATAATACCATCTACTCCTTCTTTATATAAATGTGGGCCATCCCAAAAGTAATGTCTTAAATCAAAGATTTTTTTTTGTTTTGTTGGTATGTGAAACTAGGTGGTAAATATTTAGCAACAATGTAATTAGCATAGTCTGCATACCAAGGAGTATTACGAGAAGCATTTATAATAGTTAATTATTCATTAGAAAAACTATCATCAATAGGTAGTGGGTCATCAAGAACATTTTTCATTCTAGACAAATTATCAGCTACGGGATTCTCAGCTCCCTTTCTATCAATGATATGCAAATCAAATTCTTGTAGTAAAAGAACCCACCTAATAAGTCTAGGTTTTGCATCTTTCTTTTCCATAAGGTATTTAATAGCAGCATGATCGCTGTGAATAGTTACTTTAGAATCAACAATGTAAGATCTGAATTTATCACATGCAAACACAACTGCTAAAAATTCTTTCTCAGTGGTAGCATAATTTCTTTGAGCACTGTCTAGAGTTTTACTAGCATAATGAATAACATTCAATTTCTTATCAACTCTTTGTCCTAGAACAACACCAATAGCATAATCACTAGCATCACACATAATTTCAAAGGGTAAGTTCCGATCAGGTGGTTGAACAATAGGTGCAGATATTAAGGCTTTCTTAAGTATTTCAAAGGCTTGTACGCAATCATCATCAAAAACAAATGGAACATCTTTTTGCAAGAGATTAGTAAGAGGCCTAGAAATTTTAGAGAAGTCTTTTATAAACCTTCTATAGAAACCAGCATGACCAAGGAAACTTCTTATACCTTTGATATCTTTTGGACGTGGCATTTTCTCAATTGCATCTACTTTAGCTTTATCAACTTCAATGCCTCTTTCAGAAATTTGATGCCCAAGGACTATACCTTCATTTACCATAAAGTGGCACTTCTCGCAATTCAAAACAAGATTAGTTTCTTCACATCTCTGCAAAACTCGATCAAGGTTGCTTAAGCAATCATCAAAAGAAGTTCCGTAAATGGACAAATCATCCCTGAAAACCTCAACAATCTTTTCACAAAAGTCAGAGAATATAGCAGTCATACATCTTTGAAAGGTAGCAGGTGCATTACATAAACCAAAAGGCATACGACGATAAGCATAAGTTCCAAAAGGACAAGTGAATGTGGTTTTCTCTTGATCTTCTTGTGATACTGGTATTTGAGAGAAACCAGAATATCCATCTAGGAAGCAAAAGTGTGTATGTTTAGATAATCTTTCTAACATTTGATCAATAAAAGGCAAGGGGTAATGATCTTTCCTAGTAGCTTTATTTAATTTTCTGAAATCAATTACCATTCTATAACCGGTTACAATTCTTTGTGGGATAAGTTCATTTTTATCATTATGAACAACAGTAATACATCCTTTCTTAGGAACACAATGAACAGGACTTACCCATCTACTATCAGCTATGGGATAAACTATACCTGCTTCCAGAAGCTTTAATATTTCAGTTCTTACCACATCCTTCATTATAGGATTTAATCTTCTTTGATGATCAACAATTGGTTTAGCATCTGGCTCCATATGAATTTTGTGCTGGCATAAAGTGGGACTAATGCCCTTAAGATCATCAAGAATATACCCAATAGCTGCACGGTGATTCCTCAGAGTTTTAAATAATCTCTTTTCTTCATGCTCTGAAAGGTTAGCACTAATAATAACAGGATATATCTTCTTTTCATCAAGATAAGCATATTTAAGTGTATCAGGTAGTTGCTTTAAATCAAACACAGGATCACTCTTAGGTGGAAGAGGGTCTCCCAAAGTTTCAATAGGCAAGTTATGTTTAAGAATAGGTGCTTGTTTAAAGAACATCTCATCTATTTCATTTCTTTCATTCATATGCATATCATTTTCATGGTCTAGCAAATATTGTTCTAAAGGATCGGTAGGAGGCACGGCTATAGAAGCAAGACCAATAATTTCATCTTTATTAGGTAATTTTTTATTATGAGGTTGTCTACGAAACTTAGAGAAATTAAACTCATGAGATATATCACCAAAATTAACACTGACAGTTTCTTTATTGCAATCAATCTTAGCATTAACTGTATTCAAGAAAGGTCTACCGAATATAATGGGACAAAAATCATCTTGTGGTGATCCAAGAACAAGAAAATCAGTAGGGTATTTGATCTTACCACACAAAACTTCAACATCTCTAACAATCCCAAGTGGTGCAATAGTGTCTCTATTTGTGAGCTTAATAGTAACATCAATATCTTTTCAATCTCAACAGGTGCAATATCATTCATGACTTCTTGATAGAGAGTAAACGGAATAGCACTCACACTAGCACCAATATCACATAAACCATGATAGCAATGATCTCCAATTTTAACAGAAATAACCGGCATGCCAATTACAGGTTTGTTTTTATCTTTATGTCCGGCTTAGCAATTCTAGTTGATTCATCACAGAAATATATCACATGTCCATCATTGTTATCTACCAAAATATCTTTAACCATTGCAATATTAGGTTCAACTTTAATTTGTTCAGAAGGTCTAGGTGCTCTAATATTACTTTTATTAACCACAGTTGAAGCTTTAGCATGTTCCTTAATCCTAACAGGGAAAGGAGGTTTCTCAATATAAGCAGTAGGCTGATACGTCTCCAACGCATCTATAATTTTTGATTGTTCCATGCTATTATAGTATCAATCTTGGATGTTTTATATACACTTACAAGCAATTATATATCATTTTTTGGGACTAACCTATTAACTTAGTTCCCAGTGCCAGTTGCTGTTTTTGCCTGTTTTTGGTTTTTCAGAATATCAGTACCAAACGAAGTCCAAATGCCACGAAACTTTCTGGAGATTTTTTTTCTAGACATAAGAGACACTAGAGGCTTCAGGAGAGGGCTAGAAGACAGAGAAGGTGGCCATGAGCCATCAGGGCGCGCCCCAGGGGGGTGGCGCGCCCTGGTGCCTCATGGGCCCACCTCTGCTCCGTTTGACCTAATTCCACCTCTATAAATACTCTAAAATCGGAAACCAACAGGGGAGTCCACGAAATACTTTTCCGCCGCTGCAAGTTCCTGTTCTCGAGAGATCCCATCTGGAGGCCTTTTCCAGCACTCTGCCGGAGAGGGATTCCATCACGGAGGGCTCTACATCAACCTTGCTGCCCTTCCGATGATGCGTGAGTAGTTTACCACCGACCTTCGGGTCCATAGTAAGTAGCTAGATGGCTACTTCTCTCTTTTTGATCTTCAATACAATGTTCTCCTCGATGTTCTTGGAGTTCTATCCGATGTAATCACTTTTTGTGGTGTGTTTGTTGGGATCCGATGAATTGTGAGTTTATGATCAGATTATCCATGAATATTATTTGAGTTTTCTCTGAACTCTTTTATGCATGATTGTTATAGCTTTGTATATTTATTTGATCTATTGATTTGGTTTGGCTAACTAGATTGATTTATCTTGCAATGGGAGAGGTGCTTTGTAATGGGTTCGATCTTGCGGTGCTCAATCCCAGTGACAGAAAGGGACATGACACGTATGTATCGTTGCTATTAAGGGTAAAAAGATGGGGTTTATTCATGCGTGAGTTTACTTTGTCTACATCATGTCATCTTGCTTAAGGCGTTACTCCGTTCTTTATGAACTTAATACTCTAGATGCATGCTGGATAGCGGTCGATGTGTGGAGTAATAGTAGTAGATGCAGAATCGTTTCGGTCTACTTGTCTCGGATGTGATGCCTATATACATGATCATTGCCTTGGATATCGTCATGATTATTTTCTTTTCTATCAATTGCCCAACAGTAATTTGTTCACCCACTGTATGCTATTTTCAAGAGAGAAGCCTCTAGTGAAAACTATGGCCCTCGGGTCTACCTTTATCATATATTGAAAATCCTAAAAATACCTTGCTGCAATTTTACTTTATTTATTTTATTTTGTATTTTTGTTTGATCTATCTACCTATCACCATACAATTTAATCTTGCAATTAACCACCAAGGGATTGACAACCCCTTGTTCGTGTTGGGTGCGAGGATTTGTTATTTTGTGTGCAGGTGCTGCTAACGAGTTGTTGCATGATTCTCCTAATGGATTGATAACCTTGGTTTCATAACTGAGGGAAATACTTATCTCTACTGTACTGCATCATCCCCTCCTCTTCGGGGAAATCCCAACGCAGCTCACAAGTAGCAGGAAGAATTTCTGGCGCCGTTGCCGGGGAGACATCATCAACATCTATCAAGTTCCTACGCATAAACTTTCATCTCCTTGAATTTATTTTATTTTCCTTTGCCTCTCGTTCTCATCTCCCCCACTTCTAATTTTTTTTTACAAAAACACAAAAAAGTTTTTTTTGCTTGTTTGCTTGCTTGCTTTACCATTATGGCTAGTTCTTCGCTCATTACTATTACCCCTAAAAATGAAGTACTTAATTTTAAACAAAGGGGAGGAGAGAATTTAAAAGATGCTTGGTATAGGATTTGTGATGCTCATAATAGATCAACTCGTAAGCAATCCACCACCATCCTTCTTTGCAATTTTTATGTGGGCATTACTACTTGGTATAGATTTGTACTTGATACTATTACCGGAGGGAATTTCTTGATGGTTCTAAGGTAGGAATCACATTGAAAACCTTAAAGGAAAAGGAACCGGTAGTTAATGAAAGAATAGAACAAAGCCCCGCTAGAATCGATAAGATAGAAGAAATTATTAATAATTTGGGCTCGGCTTTTTCCTCCGTTAAGAATATTGATAGAACTCCTCCCAATAAAAATTGCAAGTTTATGTATGTTCCTAAAACCAATGGTGCTACTTCTAGTATGGGAAATGAGGATCTTAAAACGATTAGCGTGCACCCCAATTTCATTGATGCAATTAAGGAACCTATTCATAAAAGTAAAATTCTTGATTTTGTGCCTAGAAGTGTGATGATGAGAAACACCTACGTTAAATCCACTAGGAAAAATGGATGTGTGATTGAGGAATTGGAAACCAAGGATGACAACACTTGAAACTATGCATTATGCCTAGCTAGGGGCATAAAACAATAGCGCTTGTTGGGAGGCAACCCAATGAATAAAATATTTTTTTGCTTTTTATTTATGTTCTTGTGTGTTTACACAATTATGCTACTGTTATGATTGTGTTTTTATGTTTTAATTAGTGTTTGTGCCCAGTAAAGCCTTTGGGATGATTTGGAAGATAGTACAATTGATGCTGTTTGGAAAACAGAAAGTTTTGCATCCAGTGCTGGAATTTTAATTATGTACTGGAGCGTCAGAAAAATCTAATTTTTTTACACAGTATTGGTATATGAATTGCCCACGTTTTCCTAAATTTTCATAATTTTTGGAGTTACAGAAGTATAGATTTTAAATAGATCTTTACAGATTGTTCTGTTTTAGACAGATTCTGTTTTTGTTGCATAGTTTGCTTATTTTGATGAATCTATGGATCGTATCGGGGGGTATGAGTCATGGAGAAGTTGGAGTACAGTAGCATTATGCCAATATTAAATATGAATCAATTTACTACAGTACTTAAAGTTAAAGATTTATTTGTTATACTAACGGATCTCACGCAGGTTTTGTTGAGTTTTGTGTGATTGAAGTTTTCAAGTTTTGAGTGAGATCACGATAGATGAAGGAATAAGGAGTGGCAAGAGCCTAAGCTTGGGGATGCCCAAGGCACCCCAAGGTAATATTCAAGGAAGACTCAAGCATCTAAGCTTGGGGATGCCCCGGAAGGCACCCCCTCTTTCTTCTACCAACTATCGGTAATTTTACTTGGAGCTATATTTTTATTCGTCACATATCATGAGTTTTGCTTGGAGCGTCGTGTATTATATGAGTCTTTGCTTTCTTTGCTTTTTAGTTTGTCACAATCATCTTTGCTGGATGTAACACCCCTATGTATCAAAGCACAGTGATCATCTGTTAATCTTGCCAAGTCATCTTCATTTGCAATGCTTGATCACAGTGGTTTAATATCTCATTTCAAATTCTGCCACTGAATTCAAATTCAAATGCAATTGAAATTTGGAGTTGCACAAAAGTTGCTGGAAAAATGTTCATCATTTAGAAAAAATTCCAAAACAATTTAATGTTAAGAAAAACAACATCACCTAAGAGCTAAGGTGGACAGTAGCAATTATTTCAGTGCAATTCCAGCATTTTAAAGTGCTATTTTATTTGTGGAAAATGCAAATGAATTCATCTTGCCTCCAAAATATTTGTGGCAGTGCCTAAAAATGCACTGGAATTAATGGGCCAAGTCCCATATTTTTCCTAAGCCTTTTGGATGCCCAACTATTTTCTTTCTCTCTCTGTTTAATAAATGAAAAGAGAAAACAGGAAAAAGGGAAAGGGCAGAAGCTTACCAGGCCTTACCTGGCACGGCCGAGCCGGCCCAGCCCAGCCGAATCGTCCTCTCCACCTGCTCCCGCCTCCGTGTCGCCGTCCCCACGTCCGGCGCGCGCGGCACGCCGTCTCCAGCCGCCACCGCGACGAGGCAGGTGGCTGGGATAAGGCCGTGCCCTCCTCCCTCTCCCCTGGACGCTCGTAGTCCTCTCCTTCCTCTCTCTCGCGCACTCGCTCGCTCCTCCTCTCCTCTGCCCGAGCGCAGCCGAGCGCCACCGTCGCCACCATCCGTCTCCGTCGCGGCCACCGGCGCCCGCTCGACCGTTCGCTGTGTCTGGAAGGCGCGCCGTCCACCACAACTTCCTCATCGACCAGCTACGGGAGACGGGGAGCTCTACCGTGAGCGGATTGAGCCGCCCCCTACTTCGGCATCTCCGGAGATCGCCGTCGACTACGGCCACCACAGCGCTCCTAATCCTCTCGCGGGCCTACTTGTGCCGCGCGGTGAGCATCCGCGTCGTCTCCCCCTTCCTTTTTGCTCCGCTACTCGCTCCATTTGTCGTTCCCACATAGCCCGAGCTCGGCGGTGCCATTGCCGGCGTTCTGCTCGAAGCAGAGCCGCCCAGGCCGTCACACGTTGCCCGTCGAGTTCCGGGTGCTCAGTAGAGCTCGCCGGTGAGCTCCGTTAGATCGCTAGTGCCCCGTAGCCGCGTGCCCGTTTCCGCCCGAGAGTCACCGCCGCCGCCGTCAATGCCCAGCTCCCCACCGACCACCCCCGCACCTGAGACTACCCCAGATCGATGCGGCGTGCTTCACTCGTTCGAACGCGCGTCGCGGCACTCGATTTGGTGCCCCCTAGCAAAATCCCGACCGGCTCCAGCGAAGAGCCGCCGCGGAACGGGTCGCCGGCGCGTTTCCGGCGACGCCGCTGACCTGACAAGGCGTGGGGGCCACCCAGAAACACTGCCAGTGGGCCCCCGACGCTCGTTTGACCGCGTTGACCATGGTCAATGCGGGTTACAGTTCCCCCCTGATGCTGACGTGTGGGCCCCGGTTGGCCTAATTACTGTTACGGTTAATTAGTTAACTCTGTTAGTTAGTTAAGTCACTGACAAGCCGGGCCCACTAGTTAATTAACTCTGTTTAGTTTAAAATTAACCCAGTTAAACCCGTAGTGTATGACAGGTGGGTCCCACCTGCCAGTTTGACCAGTCAGCTGGTCAGCCGACTGCTGATGCAGGGATGACATCAGCATGACGTCATATTCCATTTCTGACATATCTGTTTAATTAAATAATTTCAGAAAACTGTTTAAAACTTTGAAAATTCATAGAAATTAAACCGTAGCTCGGATCGAAAAACTTTCTACATGAAAGTTGATCAGAAAAACAAGTCGAATCCGAATACGCGGTCAAAATGCTTGACCATCACTCCTAACTACCTGAACATGGATCCGTCCCCTCCGGTTCAATATACCGAAATCTGCCTAAACGCCGGGAAAATATCCCAGATATTTTCCCGTTTCGTCTGCGACATGTAGCCATGCATTAGGTCACCACTAACACTGCATTTTGCCATGCCATGCATATGTGTTGCATCAATTGGTTTTATTTATTGTTTGTTCCCCCTCTTCTATTCCGATAGCCCCCGAGACCGACGCAGCTCAGGAGACCGACGACACCACTAACGATCCCTCCTTTGCCGCAGAGCTTCTAGGAAAGCAACCCCCCCCCTTGATGCATGCCTATATCACCTATTCCTTCTCCCCCCCTGCTTGCATTAGAATTTGCTACTGCTATTGTTTTATCCTATTCTGATGCATAACCTGTCCTTGTAACTGTTATTGATACCTGCCTGTTATCCAAAATGATTAGTAAATATTGGATGGTAAATCATCTGTGGCCCCTCTTCCTTGCCGTAGTTGCCCCGCTTTAGTACATGTGCCCGATCGATGTGATCGAACGGGATGAGACCAGCACAACACCTCACACCCCCTAAGTTGCTCGACTCTGCAGAGCTACCATCGAGTGCCGAGGGTGATACCTCTTATCTCACTCCTGATGATGCCTCTGTAGTACAACTAGTTGGTTGTGGGATACCGAGGGTGATTCCTCTTTCACCACCTCCGATAAAGCTTCTGTCGAGCAACTCCGCAAGTGTGAATACCATCGAGGGCGATTCCTCCGGGTTCACCTTGATGGGTACATCGCGTGGGAATCCAACGAGGGTGATTCCTCGGATTCATTCTTGATGTTTTGGACACACGGTTACTTTGACTTTACTACTGTTACTTGACAAAGTCGGGTCGGCCCCGAGGGGTACCCGCGAGAGATGTGGATTCGGGTTGACCATGAGGGTGCCCGAGAGATGAATACGTGGCACGGCCGGGCATTCTTAGCCCTTGCCGTAAGTCAACGAGACGGGGCGACGGGGTCACAGGATCGTGAGTCTCTGCTCGTTTCCGCGCGCTCCTAATGCACTAAGGGTTAGGATATGTAATCTGAGTAGGCCTCTGGCCTTTTCGCGCTAACCAGCACGTGGGAATAATATGGGTACTCGGTGTCGTATGTATTAGCCGAAGCTCTTCAGACGTCAGCGGTTGAGCGGCATGCGCCCGGGTTGGACCGTGAAAGCCTGCGCTTGTTTTAAGGGGGCTAGGTCTGCACCCGGCCGTCCTCGCAACGCGCAGGAGTGCAAAGGGCAATGGGCCCAAGACCCCTGAGTGCTTAGGATGTAGACCGGCGTGCTGGTCTCTCTGTTGAGCCAAGGTAGGGCTACGACGTGTTGATCAGCCGAGGCCGGGCATGGACCGAGCAAGTGTGTCTGGCCAGAGTTAATCGAGCGTGTTGGGTAAGTTGGTGCACCCCTGCAGGGAAGTATATCTATTCGAATAGCCGTGTCCACGGTAACAGGACACTCGGAGAATATCCCGATCTAGTACAACTAGAAATGGGTTGAATATGATAGCTCCGGGATCGCTTTCTCGCAGGGAGTCAAGGAAGGATCTCTGGGCGAGGCTACTACTTGTTGCTACTACTACCTTATATTGTACTAATCTGCACTCTTCTTATGCTGCAAGACCGCTGAAGATGCTGGTGTTCGATAGGCTAGGCCTTTCTCTCTATTCTGGCATTTTTGCAGCCAAGTCCACATATACAGCCTTCCTTTGGTAATGTTGCATAAATAGAATAGTTCTGATGTAAGTCTTGCTGAGTACTTTGTTTGAGTACTCACGGTTGCTTTGCTTTCCTTTTCCCCATACCCGATACTTGAGACCAGATGATGGAGCCCCGGAGCCAGCTGCCCCTGTCGTCGACGACTACTACCACCACTACTACCCCTCCGGATACTACTACTACGAGGAGCCCTCCGACGACTAGGAGTAGTTAGGAGGCACCCAGGCAGGAGGCCTGCGCCTTTCGATCCAGTGTTTTTATTTTGCCCCGCCTTCTTAAAGGCCTATATGTTTAACTTTGTGTCTGTACTCAGATACCTGATGCTTCCGCTGATGCTTGTATGACATCAAGCTTATGTATTCGAGCCCTCGAGGCCCCTGGCTTGTAATATAAAGCTTGTATGACTTTTATTTGTGTTTAGAGTTGTGTTGTGATATCTTCAAGTGAGTCCTTAGGCTTGATCGTGTACATTTGCGTGTATGATTAGTGCACAATTAAGCCGGGGGCGTCACAAGTTGGTATCAGAGCCGACTGCCTGTAGGAACCCCCTTTCCAACTCCTTGGCCGAAGTTGAGTCTAGAATTTGCAAAATGATTTTACTAACATGGCTGTGTGGCTTACGGGCCCACGTCGCCAATGGGTGGTATTAGGATCTTTTATTCCTCTTCTATACTCTGGGACTCTGATCTCTCTTCTTTTCGGGTTAAATGATTTTGCTAACACTGACATTAGTTTCTTGTGTTCACATTCACCCGGAGAGCTGGATTATCTGCAAACATTTCTTTCCAAGTTATCTTATGCTTCTCACACTGTCTTTTGACATTCTGCACTCCTTATTTCAGATGCGTCCCGCAAGACAGCTTGTCCGTCTGACCGTGGCTCGTGATGTGACTGGGTTTCTAGCCATTTTGGTCGAACTTCTGACCAGGCTGGGATATCGCTGGTATCCCGAGTACACTGTTTACGAGGATTACCGCGAGTTCAACCAGGAGCGGTACCATGCTGAGGTTCGCATCTTTGATCGGCAGAACAACTCCATCACTGAGTTGCACACCTTCCATGGTGTTGGAGTGACTATTGATATGGCCGTCCATGATGCTGCCTATACTGCTATTGCCCGTCTCTGTGGAGAGCTTAATAGTCGCTTGGAGGAGACTGCTTTCAGATACACCCCGTATGCTCCTGCTGGGGATGAGACTGGATATTACCCTGCTGTTTGTACCCCTTACGTGTCGCATCGCTATGACCCGCTGGTTTTGGTACAGTACACTCAGGCTCTGGACCGCACTGCTCGAGCTCTTGCTGTCGAGTTGCACGCCACTCGTGCTTGTCTTTACGACGCTCTGACACAGTTGCTGCCAGCAGTCAGTGCATGGATGCACCCAGAGTACATTCTTTACCCGCGCAGGACGGAGATGCCACCAGGTCTTTAGTGGCCTGCTGTTGGAGGTTTTACTCCTCCACGTGGTCCTCTTCTTCCAGTCCGGGACCAGGTTCTGCACCAGAGTGTTCACGGAGCGCAGGATCCTTCCATCGAGGGTACCTTGCCTCGTCACGTGCGGCTGCCTGGCTTCAGTGGTTTTCTCCGACGTTGATGTAGCATATCGCTATGTCGCGTTATTGTATCCCTCCACCGCGTGCCTGCGTGCCGCCTAGTTGTCTAGCTTTTCTTTACGCTGTTGTAACGCTGGCCTGTAACCGAACCTATGTATGGATCTGTATGTCGTGTTGACTATGTTGATGTATCTAATGCACTTTCTTTTGTTGTGCATGTTACTTCATGAATGTATCCATACAATTGCAAAGCTCGTTGCTAAACTACCCCCTGTTGAATTTTAGCAGGATGGTTAGACCAACAGGTCGTGGCCGTGGTGACAACAATCCACCACCGCCCGACTATATGGCTGCAATGATGCAACAATTTGAAGTGCACCGCCAGTTTATGCAAGGGCTGATGGATCAGTTTCCCCGTCCCGATGCCAACCAGCAGCCAGCCACAATTACTTTGCAAGAATTTGTGCGTCTGAATCCAACCATTTACCGCAACTCAGCTCAGCCGCTAGATGCTGATGACTGGCTCCGCGACATCTCTTTCGAGATGGAGTCTGCGAATGTGGACCCTGCCAGCTATGTCACCTTCGCATCATACTTTCTGAAGGGACCCGCAGCACAATGGTGGGACACTCACAGACAGACCTTAGCTCCTGGAACCATCATCACCTGGATGGAGTTCAAGGCCGCTTTCCGTGCCCGTTACATTCTGCAAGGAGTAATGGACCGGAAGAAGCGTGAGTTTCGCAATCTCACACAGGGCACTAAGTCTGTCAAAGCCTATCAACGGGAATTTTTAGAACTATCTCGCTATGCTGAAGAGGACATTGCTACCGATGCACGTAGACAGGAGAAGTTCCGTGAAGGGCTCAACCCTGACATCAAGCTCGCTCTGCTAGTCCAAGACTTTGCTGACTTCGCCACCTTGGTGAACAAGGCTATTCAGGTTGAGACAGGACTGAAGGATCATAAGGATGCTCTCAAGCGCACCCGTGAAGCGGGCTCATCTTCGGGCTCGTATTCCTAGAAGCGCCGCATTTGGATCCCTCAAAGCATGTACCGTCCGGCAGTACCTGTTCAGAGGCCATCGTATGTTGCACCACGTATGCCTCCTCCGCCTCCAAGGCAGTTCAGACCTCAAGCTCCAATGCTACGAGCTCCTGCTCCACGTCCCGACAATGGACTTTGCTTCAAGCGTGGCCATCCAGGTCACCGTGCCTGAGACTGCTCTCAGAGTCAGAATCAGCTTATGCTTCCATCTGCTGGTTGTGGTAATGGCCGTGGCAACAACCAGCCTCGCAACTTTAATGCCAGACCTTCATATGGTCGTGGGCAGGCTTATCATGTCAACATGAGTGAAGACCCAGACCAACCAGCTACTGTGATGGGTACACTTCCTGTTAATTCAGTACCAGCATCTGTTCTATTTGATACGGGAGCATCGCATTCTTTTATATTAGAAGATTTTGCATTCATGCATGGCATTAAACATGAAAATTTGCATCAGCCATTAGTGGTTAACACTCCCGCGGGCCATTGTCGAACCTCTATGTTCAGCCCCGATGTTACCATTGAAATTGAAGGGTTGGAGTTTCGTGCATTTCCCATTATTTTGAAGTCTTCCAAGATTGACCTCATTCTGGGAATGGATTGGTTAAAGGCTCACTATGCCTTGATCAATTGTGCCACCAAAGTTGTACACCTTCTGCACCCATCGGATGAGTTAGTAAATTACCATGCTCATGTCGTTCAAAGTGCCGAGGCTCAGATCTATGCACTGAATGCGTTGAACGCTTCTCCTCTTGAGGGGATCGAAAACGTTCCAGTCGTTCGCGACTTCCAAGATGTATTCCCAGAAGAACTTCCAGGAGTACCCCCTGCCAGAGTGGTTGAGTTTGTCATCGACTTGAAACCAGGCACAACTCCTATTACGAAGCGTCCTTATAAGATGCCTCCGCATGAGCTTCTCGAGCTTAAGGAGAAACTTGACAAGTCACTTCAAAAAGGTTTCATTTGCCCAAGTTCCTCTGCCTGGGGAGCACCTTCTCTCTTTGTTAAGAAGAAAGATGGTACAAACCGATTGGTCCAAGATTACCGGCCTATCAACCAAGCCACCATTCAGAACAAATATCCGCTTCCTCGGATCAATGACCTATATGACCAACTGGCTGGATCATCAGTGTTCTCTAAACTCGACTTGAGGTTGGGTTATCATCAGATCCGTGTCCGCGAAGAGGATATTCCCAAGACTGCTTTTGTTACTCGCTATGGCTCTTATGAGTACACTGTCATGTCTTTCGGCTTAACAAATGCTCCAGCAACGTTCTCCCGCCTAATGAATTATATCTTCATGGATTACCTCGACAAATTCGTTGTGGTTTATCTGGATGATATTCTGGTTTATTCCAAGAATAAGGAAGAACACGCTGAACATCTTCGATTGGTTCTGGAGAAGCTTCGAGAGCACCAGTTATATGCCAAGTATTCCAAGTGTGAATTCTAGTTATCTGAAGTAACCTACCTTGGTCATGTGATTTCCAAGGATGGTATTGCTGTTAACCCAGAACGAGTTCAGGCTATTCTTGACTGGACTCCGCCGAAGAATGTTAAGCAAGTCATAAGTTTTCTCGGACTCGCAAGTTATTGTCGTCGCTTTGTCGAGAACTTCTCAAAGATTGCCAAGCCTCTGACTAATCTGCTTCACAAAGGCGTTAAGTTTGAGTGGACAGACAAGTGTCAGGAAAGCTTTCAAACCCTCAAGGACAAGCTGGCATCTGCACCAGTGCTTGCTCCTCTGGATTCTCGCAAGGATTTCGTGATTTATTGTGACGCCTCTCGTCAAGGATTAGGTTGTGTCCTGATGCAAGAGCGCAGAGTAATTGCTTATGCCTTGCGACAGTTGCGTTCTCACGAAGAGAATTACCCAGTGCATGATCTTGAACTTGCTGCAGTGATATATGCATTGAAGCTGTGGCGACATTACCTTCTCGGTAACCGATGTGAGATATATACTGATCATCAAAGTCTGAAGTATTTATTTACTCAGCCGGATCTCAATCTCCGCCAACAGCGATGGTTGGAAACAATTACGGACTATGACTGTGGTATTTCATATACCCCTGGCAAGGCTAATGTAATGGCTGATGCCTTGAGCCGCAAGTCCTATTGCAACAACCTCCTGGTTCAGCGAGCTCAACCTCATCTGTATGAAGAACTGCGCAAGCTGAACCTTCACATTGTTCCCCAGGGTTCTCTTAATACCCTTGTTATACAGCCAGATCTTCTCAAGGCTGTTAAACGTGCGCAAGCAAAAGATGCTGAAGTTGATCTGATGAAAAGAGATCTCCACCTTGAAAAGTACAGAGATTTCTCGTTTGCTGAAGACGGAACTTTGTATTTCAGAGGCCGCATTGTGGTACCTCGGTTCGAATTGATGACTGACAAGGTCATGAAGGAGGCACATGATACACCACTGTCTATTCATCCGGGTAGCACCAAGATGTATCGTGATCTCCGACAAAGGTACTGGTGGTCTAGAATGAAGCAGGATATTGCTCGATATGTTGCTGAATGTGACGTTTGCCGTCGCGTTAAAGCAGAACATCAGAAGCCTGCTGGAATTCTGCAACTGCTCCTTATTCCTTATGGAAATGGGATAAGGTTCAAATGGATCTTATCACTGGTCTTCCCAGATCACAAAAGGGTCATGATGCTATTCTTGTCGTCATCGACCAACTCTCCAAAGTTGCACACTTCCTGCCAGTCAAGGAGACGATCACTGCTAGTCAGTTAGCAGAGTTATATATCTCCAGAATTGTATCACTCCACGGTATTCCGAAGGAGATCAGTTCGGACCGTGGCAGCCTCTTCACCTCACACTTCTGGAATAGTTTCCAACAAGCTATGGGAACTCATATTACTTGGAGTTCAGCTTATCACCCCCAGTCCCAAGGCCAAGTCGAACGAGTGAATCAAGTGCTTGAAGATATGCTGCGAGCTTGTGTTATTTCATTTGGCAAGAAGTGGGAAGAATCTCTCCCGTATGCCGAATTCTCTTACAACAACAGCTATCAAGCAAGTTTGAAAATGGCCCCCTTCGAGGTATTGTATGGACGTAAGTGTCGAACCCCTCTGAATTGGTCAGAAACTGGGGAACGACCGCTCATTGGTCTAGATATTATCCAACTCGCCGAAGAGCAAGTCCGTATTGTGCGGGAAAATCTCAAAGATGCTCAGTCTCGCCAGAAGAGCAATTATGATCGCAAACACTGGGGATCGATCTATCAACCTGGTGAGCAAGCTTATCTGTGTGTCACTCCTATGAAGGGCACTCACCGCTTCGGAATTAAGGGCAAGTTAGCCCCTCGCTATATTGGCCCCTTCCGCAAACTCCCCAGACGTGGACATGTGGCATATAAATTGGAGTTGCCGCCGCAATTCTCTCACATCCACGATGTCTTCCATGTGTCGCAACTTCGCCGTTGCTTCAAGGAATCTCCGCACCGAGCAGTGGATCATGAATTGCTCGATTTGCAAGATGATCTATCTTATAAGGAGCATCTGATCCGCATTCTCGATCAAGCTGAACGTCGGACTCGCCAGAAGACAACTAAGTTCCTTAAAGTGCAGTGGTCGAATCATACTAAAGGTGAAGCCACTTGGGAACGCGAGGATCGTCTTCGGGAGGAATACCTCGACCTGTTTCCTTCTACCTCCTGAATTCTCGGGACGAGAATTTCTTTTAGAGAAGGAGAATTGTAACACCCCTATGTATTAAAGCACAGTGATCATCTGTTAATCTTGCCAAGTCATCTTCATTTGCAATGCTTGATCACAGTGGTTTAATATCTCATTTCAAATTCTGCCACTGAATTCAAATTCAAATGCAATTGAAATTTGGAGTTGCACAAAAGTTGCTGGAAAAATGTTCATCATTTAGCAAAAATTCCAAAACAATTTAATGTTAAGAAAAACAACATCACCTAAGAGCTAAGGTGGACAGTAGCAATTATTTCAGTGCAATTCCAGCATTTTAAAGTGCTATTTTATTTGTGGAAAATGCAAATGAATTCATCTTGCCTCCAAAATATTTGTGGCAGTGCCTAAAAATGCACTGGAATTAATGGGCCAAGTCCCATATTTTTCCTCAGCCTTTTGGATGCCCAACTATTTTCTTTCTCTCTCTGTTTAATAAATGAAAAGAGAAAACAGGAAAAAGGGAAAGGGTAGAAGCTTACCAGGCCTTACCTGGCGCGGCCGAGCCAGCCCAGCCCAGCCGAATCGTCCTCTCCACCTGCTCCCGCCTCCGTGTCGCCGTCCCCACGTCCGGCGCGCGCGGCACGCCGTCTCCAGCCGCCACCGCGACGAGGCAGGTGGCTGGGATAAGGCCGTACCCTCCTCCCTCTCCCCTGGACGCTCGAAGTCCTCTCCTCCCTCTCTCTCGCGCACTCTCTCGCTCCTCCTCTCCTCTGCCCGAGCGCAGCCGAGCGCCACCGTCGCCACCATCCGTCTTCGTCGCGGCCACCGGCGCCCGCTCGACCGTCCGCCATGTTTGGGAGGCATGCCGTCCACCACTACTTCCTCCTCGACCAGCTACGGGAGCCGGGGAGCTCTACCGTGAGCGGATCGAGCCGCCCCCTACGTCGGCATCTCCGGCGATCGCCGTCGACTACGGCCACCACAGCGCTCCTAATCCTCTCACGGGCCTACTTGTGCCACACGGTGAGCATCCGCGTCGTCTCCCCCTTCCTTTTCGCTCCGCTAGTCGCTCCATTTGCCGTTCTCGCATAGCCCGAGCTCGGTGGCGCCATTGCCGGTGTCCTGCTCGAAGCAGAGCCGCCCAGGCCGTCACACGTTGCCCGTCGAGTTCCGGTTGCTCAGTAGAGCTCGCGGTGAGCTCCGTTAGATCGCTAGTGCCCCGTAGCCGCGTGCCCGTTTCTGCTCGAGAGTCAGCGCCGCCGCCGTCAACGCCCAGCTCCACTCCGACCATCCCGCACCTGAGACTACCCCAGATCGACGCGACGTGCTTCACTCGTTCGACCGCGCATCGCGGCACTCGATTTGGTGCCCCCTAGCGAAATCCCGACCGGCTCCGGCGAAGAGCCGCTGCGGAACGGGTCGCCGACGCGTTTCCGGCGACGCCGCTGACCTGGCAAGGCGTGGGGGCCACCCAGAGACACTGCCAGTGGGCCCCCGACGCTCGTTTGACCGCGTTGACCACGGTCAACGCGGGTTACTGTTCCCCCCTGACGCTGACGTGTGGGCCCCGGTTGCCTTAATTACTGTTACGGTTAATTAGTTAATTCTGTTAGTTAGTTAAGTCACTGACAGGCCGGGCCCACTAGCTAATTAACTCTGTTTAGTTTAAAATTAACCCAGTTAAACCCGCATTGTATGACAGGTGGGTCCCACCTGCCAGTTTGACCAGTCAGCTGGTCAGCCGACTGCTGACGCAGGGATGACATCAGCATGACGTCATATTCCATTTCTGACATATCTGTTTAATTAAATAATTTCAGAAAACTGTTTAAAACTTTGAAAATTCATAGAAATTAAACCGTAGCTCGGATCGAAAAACTTTCTACATGAAAGTTGATTAGAAAAACGAGATGAATCCGAATACGCGGTCAAAATGCTTGACAATCACTCCTAACTACCTGAACATGGATCCGTCCCCTCCGGTTCAATATACCGAAATCCGCCTAAACGCCGGCAGAATATCCCAGATATTTTCCCGTTTCGTCTGCGACATGTAGCCATGCATTAGGTCACCACTAACACTGTATTTTGCCATGTCGTGCATCTGTGTTGCTTCAATTGCTTTTATTTATTGTTTCTTCCCCCTCTGCTATTCTGATAGCCCCCGAGACTGACGCAGCTCAGGAGTCGACGACACCACTGACGATCCGTCCTTTGCCACAGAGCTTCCAGGCAAGCAACCCCCCCTTGACGCATGCCTATATCACCTATTCCTTCTCCCCCCTGCTTGCATTAGAATTAGCTACTGCTATTGTTTTATCCTATTCTGATGCATAGCCTGTCCTTGTAACTGTTATTGATACCTGCCTGTTATCCAAAATGCTTAGTTAATATTGGATGGTAAATCATCTGTGGCCCCTCTTCCTTGCCGTAGTTGCCCCGCTTTAGTACCTGTGCCCGATCGATGTGATCGAACGGGATGAGACCAGCACAACACCTCACACCCCCTAAGTTGCTCGACTCTGCAGAGCTACCATCGAGTGCCGAGGGTGATACCTCTTATCTCACTCCTGATGATGCCTCTGTAGTACAGCTAGTCTGTTGTGGGATACCGAGGGTGATTCCTCTTTCACCACCTCCGATAAAGCTTCTGCCGAGCAACTCCGCAAGTGTGAATACCATCGAGGGTGATTCCTTCGGGTTCACCTTGACGGGTACATCGAGTGGGAATCCCACGAGGGTGATTCCTCGGATTCCTTCTTGATGTATTCAACACACGGTTACTTTGACTTTACTACTGTTACTTGATAAAGCCGGGTCGGCCCCGAGGGGTACCCGCGAGAGATGTGGATTCGGGTTGACCATGAGGGTGCCAGAGAGATGAATACGTGGCACGGCCGGGCATTCTTAGCCCTTGCCATAAGTCCATGAGACGGGGCAACGGGGTCACAGGATCGTGAGTCTCTGCTCGTTTCCGCGCGCTCCTAATGCACTAAGGGTTAGGATATGTAATCTGAGTAGGCCTCTGGCCTTTTCGCGCTAACCAGCACGTGGGAATAATATGGGTACTCGGCGTCGTATGTATCAGCCGAAGCTCTTCAGACGACAGCGGTTGAGCGGCACGCGCCCGGGTTGGACCGTGAAAGCCTGCGCTTGTATTAAGGGGGCTAGGTCTGCTCCCGGCCGTCCTCGCAACGCACAGGAGTGCAAAGGGCGATGGGCCCAAGACCCCTGAGCGCTTAGGATGTAGACCGGCGTGCTGGCCTCTCTGTTGAGCCTAGGTAGGGCTACGACATGTCGATCAGCCGAGGCCGGGCATGGACCGAGCAAGTGTGTCCGGCCAGAGTTAATCAAGCGTGTTGGGTAAGTTGGTGCACCCCTGCAGGGAAGTATATCTATTCGAATAGCCGTGTCCACGGTAAGAGGACGCTCGGAGAATATCATGATCTACTACAACTAGAAATGGGTTGAATATGATAGCTCTGGGATCGCTTTCTCGCAGGGAGTCGAGGAAGGATCTCTGGGCGAGGCTACTACTTGTTGCTACTACTACCTTATATTGTACTAATCTGCACTCTTCTTATGCTGCAAGACCGCTGAAGATGCTAGTCTTCGATAGGCTAGGCCTTTCTCTCTATTCTGGCATTTCTGCAGCCAAGTCCACATATACAGCCTTCCTTTGGTAATGTTGCATAAATAGAATAGTTCTGATGTAAGTCTTGCTGAGTACTTTGGATGAGTACTCACGGTTGCTTTGCTTTCCATTTCCCCATACCCGATACTTGAGACCAGATGATGGAGCCCCGGAGCCAGCTGCCCCTGTCGTCGACGACTACTACCACCACTACTACCCCTCCGGATACTACTACTACGAGGAGCCCTCCGACGACCAGGAGTAGTTAGGAGGCACCCAGGCAGGAGGCCTGCGCCTTTCGATCCAGTGTTTTTATTTTGCCTCGCCTTCTTAAAGGCCTATCTGTTTAACTTTGTGTCTGTACTCAGATACCTGATGCTTCCGCTGATGCTTGTATGACATCGAGCTTATGTATTCGAGCCCTCGAGGCCCCTGGCTTGTAATATAAAGCTTGTGTGACTTTTATTTGTGTTTAGAGTTGTGTTGTGATATCTTCAAGTGAGTCCTTAGGCTTGATCGTGTGCATTTGCGTGTATGATTAATGCACGATTAATCCGGGGGCGTCACACTGGACACACCTATTTGAGAGAGCCACACGTTTATCATGATTTGTTAGAATACTGTATGTGCTTCACTTAAAACTTTTGAGCTAGGCAGTTGCTCTAATGCTTCACTTAAATCTTTTTGAGCACGGCGGTGGCTATATTTTGAAGAAATATTTGAACTCTCTTGCTTCACTTATATTATTTTGAGAGTTGATAAGATTAAATTTTGAAGAAATATTTGCACTCTCATGCTTCACTTATATCTTTTTGCGAGTTGATAATAGTAATGGTAATTTGCACAAGATATGAATTTGGTCCCAAAGTGATGAATATTCAAGAGGGATATAATAAAAACTTTCATGAAAGATCATTGGATATGGTAAGTTTGATTCCTTGCAATAGTTTTGCGATATGGAGATGATAATATGTGAGTCATGTTAGTGAGTAATTGTGATTTAGTAAGAATATTGGTGTTAAGGTTTGTGATTCCCTATGCATGCACATAAAGTCAATAGTTATGCAACGAAATTATATCCTACTTATGGTGCATTATTCAGTGTTAGTTATGTTCAATGCATGTTTATGACCATTTTTTGCTTTTTGGTTGGTCGCTTCTCAATCTATTTGCTAGCCTTCATTTGTACTAAGCGGGAATGCTGCTTGTGCATCCAACTCCTTAAACCTAAGTTGTGCCAAATGAGTCCACCATACCTACCTATATGCGGTATTTCCATGCCATTCCAAGTAAATTTGCATGTGCCAACTCTAATTTTTCAAAATAATTTTCCGTTTTGTGTGCCCGTACCTGTCGGTGTATAAAACACGGGTATTTTATACCCTAACTTATGCACAGACGGTAGCAGCCTCCTTGCCAACCAAGGCTTGCCGGAACTTGCCAAATAACAAGATTCAAGATCCAGTTGTAAGGGCTACTGGAGAGAAGTTCAAGACGAAGCATCAACAAGGACTCTACTAGTGTTGAAGGTGAAGACATCTCTTGCCGACAAGGCAGAGCAGGCAAGGCGAAGACCCAACAAGCTCTGTGCCCGCAAGCTTTCGCCAGCTCGTCAGCGCTCCACCTCACCGGGCAGCTAGTCACTGATCGGCGAGGTGTCGACCGTGTAGGCTGGTTGGTGAGATTTGTCGGGCACGTGTCAGCACGCAGGGAGAAGATTTGCCTTTAATGACACCCGTCCAGAAGGCGTGTCAAGCTAATAGGAGGTAGCTGGGCGAGCGGTGCAGGAACCTTGCCGGAGCTCCTCCTCCACATGACACCTAACAGTGCATTTATTGCTTTTGTCCTAAACTGGCAGAGTTAGGTATGATAGCACTGTTTGCTATCTAATCCACCTGTAATTACTGTTTTACCACTGTGGTAACCCCTTGAGCTATAAAAGGAGGGCCAGGGCAACGTTTACGGGGATGGCTCGATCAAAACCCTAGCACAACCTGCATGCGTAGCTGCTCTTCCCGCACCTTGCTGGAGAAAGCGCTCCTTGTACTCGTGCTCACATCAATCCAATACATAAAAGCAGGAGTAGGGTTTACACCTCACGGTGGCCCGAACCTGGGTAAAATCCTCTGCGCTCTCCATTGCTTCTGCTCTTTGTGCCTGCGCATTCCCCTAGTCGAACCACAAAGGGGCTAGATGGCCCCATAGATGGTCATACCCACGACATCTTTGGCGCGCCAGGTAGGGGGATCGCTTGCGCGAACCTGAATCAGTGGATTGCGCGTCAACTTCATCAACTTTGTCACCATCCTCCTCATCATCGATGGCCCCCAAGAAGATGGGCATCACGATGACGGCCCCTTCACACGTATCTGCAGGCGGCGCGGCCAATGCGGGCGGTGCGGATACCACGGTTAGCACGACCAGCGCAGGTGGCGCGGTCGCCATGCCCACCGTGGTTGGTGCAGGAGACAAACGCACTGGAGGCGGTCGACTTCCTCGACCCTCTGGCGAACAAAGCCGAGACAGCGCGGGCGGAGCAGATGGACGTCCTCCTCCTCCTCTTCGCCGTGCCGATGAACGTAGCCACCAGAGCAGCGATGCCCGGGTCGGCGCGAGCCAAGATCCTGCCGCGGCGGTGCCCAGAGATGCTGCTTCAGGAAGGATGTCGTGTCCTTCGCACAATGGGCGCAGCGCGACTCCGAGCAGCGTCAACGACTCAGGGCGGCGACGACCTCATGGCAAAACCCCTGTTGATCAAGTTCCGGATCCTCAGGTACCACCTCCGCCATGGCAGCCCGCTGCTGATCATGTGCCGTGGCAGCAAGACTGCAATGGCGCTCCTACTGGCTCTTCCAGGAGTAGAGCGACATCGCATTCTTCACTTCCGGCCATGCCGGCCACAGCAGCTGAGGCGATGGCGCGAGCCCAGATGCTGCTGAACTTCCCTCCGGCAGCGGAGAAGATGGATGAGTGGAGAGCCACCATCCAGAGCCTGATTGGGTTTGCAGAGATGAGCAAGTCACAGCAAGCGGAGCCCTCACGACGTCCGCAGATAACGCCAGTAGCTCCAACTGGTGGCCGCGTTGATGGCGCCGCACCAACGGTGCAATCACCTCTGCGGCAACAGTCTCAACAGCAGCAACGTCGACAACCGCGGCAAGCTCAGTGATCTTTTGAGCCCGACGAGTGCTACGAGACAGGCGGGTAGAGGATGCCCGTACCACCATTGAATGGCGCCGGGAGGCGCGCCGTCAATCCGACGCGTGCAATGACCCATTCATTGATGAGCCTGCGCCCGAGGTTGGCGGATATCTGCCATATGAGGTTGGATGTCCGGCCTTCACTCGCGAGCTGCGGCAAGTCCGCTGGCTGTTCGTCCGAGCCTTCAAGCCAGAAGTACCAGAAAAGTACGACGGTAAGCTGAACCCGACAGAGTTTCTGGGCATCTACACGATTGCCGTGCAAGCTGCCGGGGGAAGAGATGAGAAGATTCTCGCCAACTACTTTCCGTTGGTGCTAAAGCCCAATGTGAGATCTTGGCTAATGAACTTGCCGGAGAACTCCATTTCTTCATGGGCGGATCTCTGCAATGAGTTTGTTGGTGCTTTTACCGGAGGCCACAGGGCCCCTGGACAGCCTAGCGACCTGCAAGTAATCCCGCAAAGTGATGGTGAAACTTTGCGCAAGTACATCCAAAGGTTCAGCCGTGTACACCGTAATATACCAGATGTGCATCCCGCAGCTGTGATTGCCGCCTTTCACACGATTGTGCGCAATCGAAGGATGCGGGAGAAGATGAACGTCAAGTTGCCCGAGACCGTCAATGAGCTCTATACATTGGCGGATAAGTGCGCACGTACTGAAGAAGGAAGGAGGCTTCCCGGGGAGGACACTGGTGCCGAGGTAGATTCCGAGGACGATGATGTTGCCACCCCGAAGAAGAAGGGCCGGAAGCGCAACAGGAAGCGCAAAGGCAAGACTGTTATGGCTGTTGAGGGCTCCGGCAACTCTGAGTCTGCCAAGAAAGCTAAAACTGAGAACTCCAGCATGGAGGCTGCTGTATGCGCTGCTTGCCAAGAGGCGGTGGCGAACGAGAAGGCCGGCAAGTCTGATGGGCCATACTGCAAGATTCACCGCACCAAGGGCCATGATCTCCAAGAGTGCTGACAAGTCAGGCACCTTGTTGAGAAACAGAAGGCTGAATATGAGAAACGCGATAAAGAGAAGGGGCAAGATGGTGCCGGTGGATCCGGCAAAAAGGGCCGTGGTGGTCGAGGAGGCCATCGCGGCAAGGTCAAGCAGCAGAAAGAGAAACCTGCTAGAGGCTGCGAAAAGAAAGAGGAAGATGATGGAAGTGAAGAGGAAGAGGACGATGGAGAGTCCAGTGAACAAGAATTCCAGAAGGCAACTGAGGCCATGTGCGTTGACGGAGGATCATCTTTGCACTCCTCTCACCGCCAACTTAAGAAGTGGGCACGTGAGGTTAATGTGGCAGAACCGGCAATGGGCTCTCAGAAGCCACTCAAGTGGTCGCACACGCCTATCATTTTCGATGCCGAGGATCACCCTGATCGCACAACCGCGGTCGGGTGTTTGCCATTGTTGGTTTCACCAACGATTCGCAACCTCCAGGTCACAAAAATGTTAGTTGACGGTGGGGCTGGCCTAAACTTGATTTCTCTAGAAGTAATCAAGAGGCTGCAGATTACCGACGAGGAACTCGATAAAACAGGCACGTTTCAAGGAGTAAACCCGGGAAGAAGCCAGCCCAAGGGGAAGATCACATTGCCGGTGACGTTTGGCAGGGAATTGAACTACAGAACAAAAAAGATTGTGTTTGACATTGTCAAGATCCCCTTACCATACAATGGAATTCTTGGCTGCCCAGCCCTGGCAAAATTCATGGCAGCGTCTCACTATGCTTACAACACGTTGAAGATGCCAGGGCCAATGGGTGTTATTTCCATCAATTCTGACAAGAAAGATGCAGTTATTTGTGTCGATAAGATGTACAGAGATGCGGTTGCAGCAGAGGCCACCAAGGCACTAGCTCCCGCCAAGAAGAAGGAAAGGAAGAAGTCCGGCAAGACCTCTGACAAGGATTCCGGGAAGCGCACCTCTTCCGAGTGCTGCGCGCCTGTTGAAGACTTGTCGGGGTGCTCTACCGGCAAGAAATCCAAAGCTACTTCACCAGCAACCAAAAAGGTGCTGGCAAGGGAGGACGACACTGACGGTACCTTCACCATCAGTGCCACCCTTGACAGCAAATAGGAAAGCGCGCTCATTGCCTTCCTGCGGGCGAATGTCGATGTGTTCGCATGGCGACCATCTGACATCCCCGGTGTTCCCAGGGAGGTAATTGAGCACCACCTTGCCGTCTGTCCCCACGCTCGGCCCGTCAAACAAATGATCAGGAAGCAAGCTTTGGAGTGGCAACAGTTCATTATCGAGGAAATCAAGAAGCTTGAAGTAGCAGGCCTGGTTAGAGGTGTACTACATCCAACTTGGTTGGCAAATCCAGTTGTGGTGCGCAAAGCAAATGGAAAGTGGAGACTTTGTATTGAGTACACTGATATCAACAAAGCATGTCCGAAGGATCCTTTCCCTTTGCCACGCATTGATCAAATCGTGGACTCTACTTCCAGCTGTGATTACTCTCCTTCCTTGATGCATATTCTGGGTACCATCAAATATTCATGGCCAAGGAGGATGAGGAGAAATCTGCATTCATTACTCCATGTGGCACATACTGCTTCGTGCGTATGCCTTTCGGATTAAAAAGTGCTGGTTCCACATTTGCAAGAGCAGACCAGATTGGTTTTGAGCCCCAGCTGCACAGAAATGTGGAAGCATATATGGATGATATAGTGGTCAAAACCAAGGACAAATCAACCCTCATTCAAGATTTAGAAGAAACATTTGCAACCTTGCGCAAGATCAATTTGAAGCTCAATCCCGAGAAGTGTGTGTTGGGCATTCCATCTGGCAAGCTTCTCGGATTCTTTGTATCTCAACGTGGAATAGAAGCAAATCCCGACAAGATCAAAGCAATTGAGCAGATTCAAGCACCAAAAAGCGTCAAGGATGTACAGCGTCTTGCCGGCTGTGTTGCTGCCTTGAGTAGGTTCATTTCGAGGTCTGCTGAGCGCGCCCTGCCATTTTTCAAGATTTTGAAAAAGGCAGGTCCAATGAAATGGACTCCGGAAGCAGAGGCTGCGCTACAGGATTTGAAAAGATACCTCTCCTCTGCGCCAACACTAGTTGCGCCTAAACCACAAGAGCCGTTGCTACTATATACAGCGGCAACAAATCAAGTGGCCAGTGCTGCATTAGTGGCGCAGAGAGAAGTCGATGACGAGGAAGCAGCCGCGGCAAGACCGTCCAGCGACAAACCGGAATCTTCTCCGGCAAGGTCTGGCGCCGACAAGTCAGAAACAATGCAAGCAAACGAGGCTAATCAACAAATAGTGCCGAAGAAGAAGGTGGTGCAGCGGCCCGTGTATTTTGTTAGTTCCCTTCTGCAGGGGGCTAGATCAAGATACTTTGGGGTGCAGAAGTTGCTTTTCGGCCTTCTTATGGCCTCAAGAAAGTTGCGTCACTACTTCCAAGCGCATGAGATCACCGTCGTCACTCGCTTTTCGTTACAACGCATTTTGAGAAACCCAGAGGCGACTGGCAGGATAGTGGAGTGGGCATTGGAACTGTTAAGCTTTGCACTCAAGTTTGAAAGCACTTCAACCATTCAGAGCAGGGCCTTGGCGGAGTTCATTGCAGAATAGACACCAACGCAAGACGAAGAAATTCAAGAAACAGCTCTCCCCAGCAAAGAGACAGCCAAGGAATGGATCATGTACTTTGACGGTGCCTTCTCGCTGCAAGGCGCCGGTGCCGGAGTGCTGCTTGTCGCACCCACCGGAGAACACCTCAAGTATGTAGTTCAAATGCACTTTCCCAGGGAGCAAGCTTCAAACAACACTGCTGAGTACGAAGGGCTCCTTGCCGGTCTTAGGATCGCAGTGGACATTGGAATCAAAAAGTTGATCATCCGTGGTGACTCGCAGCTTGTTGTAAAGCAAGTGAACAAAGATTACCAGAGCCCGTTGATGGAAGCATATGTGGAAGAAGTGAGGAAATTGGAGGAACACTTTGACAGGTTGCAAACATAGCACATCCCTCATGCGGAAAACAACATTGCTGATCACCTGTCAAAGCGTGCTGCTCAAAAGCTACCTATGGAACCAGGAACTTTTGTGCTCCATTTGAATCAACCAACAGTCACTCCATCAACGCAGGCCGGCAAAAGAAGGAAGTTGAATTCCGGCAAATACTTTCCGGCAGAGCTCCCAGAAGCCGCCGGCAAGAGGGTTGCTGAGGACTACGACACGGTTGTCGGTGAGCAGCCGCTTCGCCCAGAACCTCAGGTTCTTGCCACTAAGGCAAACGCTCCCGCGGCTGAGGAAATGCCTTTAGTTCTTGCCGTCGAGCCGCAGGCTCCGGCATGGGCACAGCAGATAGTTCATTTCCTTCAAACAAGAGAACTTCCCGATGAGCAAGAAGAAGCTGAGAAAGTAGCCCGTCAGTCAAGTATGTATCAGTTTGTGGATAACACACTATACAGAAAGAGACCAAACGGTGTGAAATTGAAGTGTATTTGCCGGGAAGATGGACTAAAGCTGTTGACGGAGATACATGGAGGCGTATGTGGCTCTCACATAGGATCAAGAGCACTTGCCGGTAAAGCTTTCCGGCAAGGATTCTATTGGCCCACTGCCGTCCAGGATGCAACTGAGCTAGTAACAAAGTGTGAAGCATGCCAGTTTCATTCGAAGAACATACATCAGCCAGCTCAGGCCCTTCAAACAATCCCTCTCTCCTGGCCTTTTTTGGTCTGGGGGCTCGATATTTTGGGCCCCTTCCCCCATGCTACCGGGGGCTTTGAGTTCTTGTACGTCGCCATTGACAAGTTCACAAAGTGGCCTGAAGTGGAGCCAGTGAGGAAGGTGACAGCGCAATCAGCCGTCAAGTTCTTCAAAGGATTAGTTTGCCGTTTCGGGGTCCCTAACAGGATCATCACCGACAACGGCACACAATTCACGAGCCGCACCTTCATGCAGTATATCCAGGACCTTGGCGGCAAAATCTGTTTTGCATCTGTTGCTCACCCGAGAAGCAACGGCCAAGCGGAAAGGATGAACGCAGAAGTGATGTGTGGCCTCAAGACAAGAACCTTTGACAGGCTGCACAAATGTGGGAGACGCTGGGTTGATGAGTTGCCGGCAGTTCTTTGGTCACTCAGGACGACACCAAATAGAGCTACCGGCCAAACACCCTTCTACTTAATCTATGGTGCAGAAGCGGTGCTCCCCACGAAACTCATGTACGGGTCACCTCGAGTGCTCGCTTATGACGAAGCTGAGCAAGAGCAGTTGTGGCAAGATGACGCGACACTCCTTGAGGAGGATCGTGTTCGGGCGGCTGTGCGAGCTGCACGCTACCAGCAAGCCTTGCGCCGCTATCATAACCGCAAGGTGCATGCCCGAAGCCTTGAGGAAGGCGACCTTGTTCTTCGGCGCGTTAAATCCGCCAGGAGGTCAAACAAGTTGACGCCAACGTGGGAAGGCCCTTATCGGGTAGTGCGAGTCACAAGACCTGGCGCAGTCCGTCTGGAGACCGAAATTCAAGTGCAAAACTCATGGAATATTGAGCATCTTCGCAAGTTCTACCCATAAGGCGCAGTTGCCGGGCCTCCCGGCAACCCCTTTTGTACAAGCTTTGTCGACAGGACTTGTAACCCTTTGTACAAAGCCAGGCGCAGATCCTGAGCATAAGTGAAATAAAACTAAGTGTTTCGCAACTCTTCGTATATATTCATTTGTATATGGATGCATGATTACACTTTAGTTTGTATGAATGGCTGATGAACCGTCAAGGTTCCCAAACCACTCTTTTCTCTTCTTTCTTTTTCTTAAAGGACAGAAGAATCCCTCGCGTGCAAGTTTCCCGGGGGGAGTGACGTGGGGTACCATTTAACGACGTTCAAGTAATCATTTCATGCGACAAGAGAGAAGCAGTGCAAGGAAAAGCTAAGATTGAAAAACTTTGAAATAATTTCCTTGTTACGTTTGCAGTTTCCCTTGAACAATTCTGTGTTTGTATGAAAAACCTGCACGCGAAGGAATCTTGTCGTGATCGGTTCGCGCTCTTGTTTTGCCTCGAGTCCGCTCGGCAAGATATGCAGCTGCATTGTGACAGCAAGTCATCTTGCCGGTGGCGGTACTTCCAGCAGGCTGCTAAGGACCTATTCCTCTAAGTGCTCGCGGCAAGTGTCTGTACTGGCAAGTTGCCATGCTGTGATCGGCAAGTTACCTTGCCAGTGGCGGCACTTCCAGTAAGCTGCTGAGGACTTGTTCCTTGAAGCGCTCGCGGCGAGTGTGCGCACCGGCAAGCTTCCAAGCAGCGTAGGGAATACAATCATACAAAATTGAAGAAAAACAAGGGGAATAGCATGCATTCATCTAAGCATGACAAATAACAGATATTCATTAAAAGTGCTTGATAACGTTTTCTTAGCCGTCTACCCAGGGTTTATATCAAGTGCAATACAAGGGCAAAAAGAGCGCCTTGGCGGGGCACGACTCGCTCCCGGAAGACCAGATGATGGTGCTGCCGGCGTTCAGCCAGACTCGTCACCATCATCCTCGGTCTTGACGTTGGGAGCACCGTCGTCATCATCATCGTCCTCGTCGTCGTCGTCCTCGGTCTCGCTGGAGGAAGCGGTGTCGCTGTCGCTCGAGCTTTCCGCGCAGCACTCCAGACGAGCGCCTGAAGCCCCGAAGAACTTCACGACAAGTGTGTCAAATCCGACAAGCTTGAAGTGAAGGAGGTGTCCCTACCCCAGGCAACGGGCACGGACGAAGGATTTCCACCCACGCGTGAAGTACATAATGCCGTTGTTGGAGGTCTCCACAGTCACCCAGACTAGGCCGTTGCAACAGCCATCCACGCGCAGCCACGGGCCATGCAGATGGCTGTCTTCCATCACCCTAGCAAAGGGACGAGGCATCCGCAACCAGCTCCGAGGATGGTCGCGCAGCTCAACGACGAACTCGTGCGCCATGTCCTCCATGTGGCCTTCTGCCTGGGGAGGGATCGTCGAAGATGAAGCGACGAGCGCTCCGCCGCGGCCGCCTCTACCCCGGGCGCCGCGTCTTCCTTGACCACGAGCCGCACCCCTTCCTTGGGCGCTGGGGCCAACTTCCGCAGCCGTGGCCGAGGCGAGAGCGTGGTGTCGAGGAGAAGCTCTCGTAGCAGCAGCAGATCCACGAGCTCGACCTTTTCCCCTCGCCATGACGACAAGCAGACACGGGGGGGGGGGGGGGGGGGAGATGGAAGAAAGAAACGGTGGTTGCTGGGAGATTGGGCTGGGAAGAGGTGGATGAGCATCGCATCCCGCGGCCCCCTCTTTATAGGGAGAACGTGGGGGCTGGCTCTTCACTGCCTTCGGGCGGCCGCCCAGCTTCGCCAATCCTGCGCCCTACACTCCTGGCCGGGCGCATTACTCCAGCGACCGTCCAAGTTCACCAATCCCGTGCCCTGCGCCCCCTGGCCAAGCGCACCACTCCAATGACCACCCTTCTTCACCAATCCGTTACCCTGCGTGCAAATGCGCGTGATGGAAGGGCACAGAGAAGGGATAAGTATTGGCATAAATGGCAGTTATTCCTTGCCACGCATGGCCATGCACCCGTTCAGGCCTGGCTCCACGGCGCTTCGTGTGTGAGTGTACTTTTGATTTGCGCACAACCAATAGCTGCTCGCGCGACGGCAAGGTTTGCCGGAAGATGACCAAGAGTGAACTCAAATCTAGATTAATGAAGAAGCAAAGAAGATCTCAGAAAACGGATAACCATCATGACGAAAATTACAGCGGCAGTTTTCCCGCCGCGTGTCTGTGCATTGTTTGGGCCTAGCCGAACGACGCTTCGGACGCACATATGGCCCAGGCCCAGGGGCTCCTGTCAGTGTATAAAACATGGGTATTTTATACCCTGACTTATGCACAGAGGGTAGCAGCCTCCTTGCCAGCCAAGGCTTGCCAGAACTTGCCAAATACCAAGATTCAAGATCTAGTTGTAAGGGCTACTGGAGAGAAGTTCAAGATGAAGCATCAACAAGGACTGCACTAGTGTTGAAGGTGAAGACGTCTCTTGCCGGCAAGGCAGAGCCGGCAAGGCGAAGACCCGGCAAGCTCTGTGCCGGCAAGCTTTCGCCAGCTCGTCAGCGCTCCACCTCACCTAGCAGCTAGTCGCTGTTCGGCGAGGTGTCGACCGCGCAGGCTGGTTGGTGAGATTTGTCGGGCACGTGTCAGCACGCAGGGAGAAGATTTGCCTTTAATGACACCCGTCTAGAAGGCGTGTCAAGCTAATAGGAGGTAGCTGGGCGAGCGGTGCAGGAACCTTGCCGGAGCTCCTCCTCCACATGACACCTAACGGTGCATTTATTGCTTTTGTCCTAAACTGGTAGAGTTAGGTATGATAACACTGTTTGCTATCTAATCAACCTGTAATTACTGTTTTGCCACTGTGGTAACCCCTTGAGCTATAAAAGGAGGGTCAGGGCAACGTTTACGGGGATGGCTCGATCGAAACCCTAGCACAACCTGCATGTGTAGCTGCTCTTCCCGAACCTTGCCGGAGAAAGCGCTCCTTGTACTCGTGCTCACATCAATCCAATACATAAAAGCAGGAGTAGGGTTTTACACCTCACGGTGGCCCGAACCTGGGTAAAATCCTCTGCGCTCTCCATTGCTTCTGCTCTTTGTGCCTGCGCATTCCCCTAGCCGAACCACAAAGGGGCTAGATGGCCCCATAGATGGTCGTACCCACGACAGTACCGCTCATGAAGTGGCAGGGGGTGGCCAATATTTTCCATGCTAGGTGTGTTATTCTCGCGATGAGTGTTTATTCACTTGTCATTGCATAAGAGAGTGGCAGGTAATAGGGATGCCCAGTCCCGAAATGAATTTTTTTAATATGATGATAATAATAAATTCTTTGGAAAGTGTTGGTATGGAAGGCACCCATGGATACGGCTAGCCATGGATTGTGAAAGAATGGTGGAAAGGAAATAAACTTTATTTTCTGTTTGGGAACTGCCTATAATGTGTCTAGCATGGAAGATATTGGGAATTCTCGGTCGTTTTCGTTGACAGGAAAAGCATGCCTCTCAAAATAATTTTATCTCTCTAAATTAAGCCTTGAGCTCTGGCACCTCTGCAAATCTCTGATTCCCTCTGCGAAGGGCCTATCTATTTACTTTTATGCAATTTTTATTTTTATTTTGAGTCTCCATCTTCTCTTACAAAGCACCAACTAGAGACCACTATTGTCATACTTGTGCATTGTGTGTAGCTAATATTGAGTGTGTTTCATGAATGGATCAATGATTGAGCATAATGGGCTAGGGATAGCTTGCTTTAGCGTTGATATTTTGAAAGACATGGTTGCTTGTTAGTATGCTTGAGTATTTATGTCTTCATGTCAAACTATAGACTATTGCTTTGAATCATTCAAGTCCAAATGTCCATGCTACAAAGAAAAGAGTATATGATGAATATGATAGGTAGCATTCCACATCAAAAAATCTGTTTTTATCATTTACCTACTCGAGGACGAGCAGGAATTAAGCTTGGGGATGCTTGATACGTCTCCAACGTATCTATAATTTTTGATTGTTCCATGCTATTATAGTATCAATCTTGGATGTTTTATATACACTTACAAGCAATTATATATCATTTTTTGGGACTAACCTATTAACTTAGTGCCCAGTGCCAGTTGTTGTTTTTGGTTTTTCAGAATATCAGTACCAAACGAAGTCCAAATGCCACAAAAAATTTTGGAGATTTTTTTCTGGACATAATAGACACTAAAAGCTTCGGGAGAGGGCCAAAAGACAGAGGAGGTGGCCACGAGCCACCAGGGCGCGCCCCAGGGGGGTGGCGCGCCTTGGTGCCTCGTGGGCCCACCTCTGCTCCGTTTGACCTAATTTCACCTCTATAAATACTCTAAAATCGGGAAACCAACAGGGGAGTCCACGAAATACTTTTTTCGCCGCCGCAAGTTCCTGTTCTCGAGAGATCCCATCTGGAGGCCTTTTCCGGCACTCTGCCGGAGGGGGATTTGATCACGGAGGGGCTCTACATCAACCTTGCTGCCCTTCCGATGATGCGTGAGTAGTTTACCACAGACCTTCGGGTCCATAGTTAGTAGCTAGATGGCTTCTTCTCTCTTTTTGATCTTCAATACAATGTTCTCCTCGATGTTCTTGGAGTTCTATCCGATGTAATCACTTTTTGCGGTGTGTTTGTTGGGATCCGATGAATTATGAGTTTATGATCAGATTATCCATGAATATTATTTGAGTTTTCTCTGAACTCTTTTATGCATTATTTTTATAGCTTCGTATTTCTCTCTGATCTATTGATTTGGTTTGGCCAACTAGATTGATTTATCTTGCAATGGGAGAGGTGCTTTGTAATGGGTTCGATCTTGCGGTGCTCAATCCCAGTGACAGAAATGGACATGACACGTATGTATCGTTGCTATTAAGGGTAAAGAGATGGGGTTTATTCATGCGTGAATTTACTTTGTCTACATCATGTCATCTTGCTTAAGGCGTTACTCCGTTCTTTATGAACTTAATACTCTAGATGCATGCTGGATAGCGGTCGATGTGTGGAGTAATAGTAGTAGATGCAGAATCATTTCGGTCTACTTGTCTCGGACATGATGACTATATACACGATCATTGCCTTGGATATCGTCATGATTATTTTCTTTTCTATCAATTGCCCAACAGTAATTTGTTCACCCATCGTATGCTATTTTCAAGAGAGAAGCCTCTAGTGAAAACTATGGCCCCCGGGTCTACCTTTATCATATATTGAAAATCCTAAAAATACCTTGCTGCAATTTTACTTTATTTATTTTATTTTGTATTTTTGTTCGATCTATCTATCTATCACCATACAATTTAATCTTGCAATTAACCGCCAAGGGATTGACAACCCCTTGTTCGCGTTGGGTGCGAGGATTTGTTATTTTGTGTGCAGGTGCTGCTAACGAGTTGTTGCGTGATTCTCCTAGTGGATTGATAACCTTGGTTTCATAACTGAGGGAAATACTTATCTGTACTGTACTGCATCATCCCCTCCTCTTCGGGGAAATCCCAACGCAGCTCACAAGTAGCATAGGCACAACTGGATCAACATTATAAACAATTGTTTCTTCTTTAGCTATAATAGGTTCTTCCTTTAATTCAATAGGTGGATGAAACTTAAACCATTTCTCCTTAGGGATATCAACATGAGCAGCGAAAGATTCAAAAAAAGTAGCCACTATCTCTGAGTCAAGTCCATATTTAGTACTAAACTTATGAAAAGCATCCGTTTCCATAAAAGATTTAACACAATCAAACTTAAGATTTATACCTGACTCTTTACCTTTGTCGATTTCCCAATATTCAGAGTTGCGTTTAATTCTTTCCAGAATATCCCATTTGAATTCAATAGTTTTCTTCATAAAGGAACCTGTAGAAGAAGTATCGAGCATGGATTGATCATTATGAGAAAGTCGAGCATAAAAGTTTTGAATAATTATTTCTCTTGAGAGCTCAAGATTGGGGCATGTATGCAACATATATTTAAGCCTCCCCCAAGCTTGAGTGATACTTTCTCCTTCACGAGGCCAAAAATTATATATATAATTCCGATCATGATGAACCAAATGCATAGGATAAAATATCTGGTGAAATTCCAGCTTCAACCGGTTCCAATCCCATGTTCCAGTATCATCACATAGCCTATACCATGTCAATGCCTTTCCCTCCAAAGATAAAGGGAATACCTTCTTCTTAACTCCATCCTCGGATAAACCTGCAAGCTTAAACAATCGAAAAATTTCATCTATATATATCAAGTGCATATCAGGATGTACCTTTCCATCTCCTGCGTAAGGATTAGCTAGCAGTTTCTCTATCATACCCGAAGGAATTTCATAATAAATATTTTCAATAGGTTCAGTAGGTTGAGGGGCAACTCTCAATGCTTCCGGTCAAGGTGAAGATACCCCGAACAAACCCCTGAAAGGATTACTTTCCATAGTGACAAGTGACAGTAAATTTCCGCACGTAATATAAATATTTCCTTACCAAATTCCACTCACCAAAGGCGCTTCACTCCCCGACAACGGCGCCAGAAAGGAGTCTTGATGACCCACTGATACGTCTCCAACGTATCTATAATTTATGAAGTATTCGTGCCATGTTTATAACAATTTTATATGGTTTTGATATGATTTGATTAGAACTAACCCGGATTGACGCTGTTTTCAGCAGAACTACCATGGTGTTGTTTTTTTGTGCAAAAATTAAAGTTCTCGGAATTGGACGAAACTTTTTGACAATTTTTTTTACCAAAAGAGACCCCGAAGCTTTGTGGAAGGACCAGAAGCCTCACGAGGTGTTCACAAGGCACCACGGCGCGGCCTGGGGGGTCGCGCCATGCTGCCTTGTGGGGCCCTCATAGCTCCGTTTGCGTGATTCCAACGCTGAAAAATCCTATAAATAGAGAAACCCCCAGAAATAAACCTAGAACTTCAACGCCGTTGCCGCACGCCTCTGTACCGAAGAAATACCATCTGGAGCCTGTTCTGGCACCCTACCGGAAGGGGGAATCATCACCGGAGGCCATCATCATCCCGGCGGTCTCCTTGATGAGGAGAGAGTAGTTCACCCTCGGGGCTGAGGGTATGTACTGATACGTCCATTTTGCATCATGTTTTCTTACTGTTATTTATAGTGTTTTTAATCAATATAACACTTTGTGGAGCAATTCTAATGCCTTTTCTCTCTTAATATGCAAGATTTACATAAGGAGGGAGATTGCCGGCAGCTGGAATTCTGGACCTGAAAAAGCTATGCCAGAAAGACCTATTCTGCACATCTCCAAATGAGATGAAATTTCATGGAGATTTATTTTGGAATAAATAAAAAATACTGGAAAAAAGAAGTACCAGAGGGGGCCACCCAGGTGCCCACGAGGCACCAGGGTGCGCCCTGGTGGCTTGTGGGGCCCCTGGCCAGCCTCCGGTGCCCATTTTCTGGTATATAAGCCCATTTGGCCTAGAAAAAATAAGGAGAAGACTTTTGGGATGGAGCGCCGCCGTCTCGAGGCGCAACTTGGGCATGAGCACTTTTGCTCTCCGGCGGAGCGATTCCGCCGGGGATACTTCCCTCCGGGAGGGGGAAATCGAAGCCATCGTCATCACCAACGATCCTCTCATCGTGGGAGGACCAATCTTCATCAACATCTTCACCAGCACCATCTCATCTCAAACCCTAGTTCATCTCTTGTATTCAATCTTTGTCTCAAAACCTCAGATTGGTACCTGTGGGTTGCTAGTAGTGTTGATTACATCTTGTAGTTGATGCTAGTTGGTTTACTTGGTGGAAGATTATATGTTCAGATCCATTATGCTATTCAATACCCCTCTGATCTTGAACATGAACATGATTTGTGAGTAGTTACTTTTGTTCTTGAGGACATGGGAGAAGTCTTGTCATAAGTAATCATGTGAATTTGGTATTCGTTCGATATTTTGATGATATGTATGTTGTTGATTCTCTTAGTGGTGTCATGTGAACGTCGACTACATGACACTTCACCATCTTTGGGCCTAAGGGAATGCATTGTGGAGTAGTAATTAGATGATGGGTTGCTAGAGTGACAGAAGCTTAAACCCTAGTTTATGCGCTATTCCGTAAGGGGCTGATTTGGATCCATATGTTTCATGCTATGGTTAGAGTTATCTTAATTCTTCTTTCATAGCTGCGGATGCTTGCGAGAGGGGATAATCATAAGTGCGAGGCTTGTTCAAGTAAGAACAGCACCCAAGCACCGGTCCACCTACATATCAAATTATCAAAGTAGCGAACGCGAATCAAATAAACATGATGAAAGTGACTAGATGAAATTCCCATGTGTCCTCGAGAACGTCTAGCTTATTATAAGAGATCATTCTGGCCTGTCCTTTGCTACAAAAGGATTGGGCTACCTTGCTGCACCTTAGTTACTATTGCTACTTGTCACTTGTTACAAATTATCTTGCTATCAAACTACTTGTTACCGATAATTTCAGTGCTTGCAGAAAATTCCTTGCTGAAAACCGCTTGTCATGTCCTTCTGCTCCTCGTTGGGTTTGACACTCTTACTTATCGAAAGGACTATGATCGATCCCCTATACTTGTGGGTCATCAAGACTCTTTTCTGGCGCCGTTGCTGGGTGTGAAGCGCCTTTGGTGAGTGGAATTTGGTAAGGAAAAATTTATATTACGTGCTGAAATTTATTGTCACTTGTCATTATGGAAAGTCATCCTTTCAGGGGTTTGTTTAGGGTATCTTCACCTCGACCGGAAGCACAAAGATTTGCTCCCCAACCTACTGCACCTACTAAAAATATTTATTATGAGATTCCTTCGGGTATGATAGAGAAACTGCTAGCTAATCCTTATGTAGGAGATGGAACACTACATCCTGATATGCACCTAATCTATGTGGATGAAGTTTGTGGATTATTTAAGCTTGCAGGTTTACCCGGAGATGAAGTTAAGAAGAAGGTTTTCCCTTTATCTTTGAAGGGAAAGGCATTGACATGGTATAGGCTATGTGATGATATTGGAACGTGGGATTGGAATCGGTTGAAATTGGAATTTCATCAAAAGTTTTATCCTATGCATCTGGTTCATCGTGATCAGAATTATATATATAATTTTTGGCCTCGTGAAGGAGAAAGCATCACTCAAGCTTGGGGGAGGCTTAAGTACATGATGTACACATGCCCTAATCATGAGCTCTCAAGAGAAATTATCTTACAGAATTTTTATGCTCGAATTTCTCATGATGATCAAACCATGCTCGATTCTTCTTCGGCTGGCTCCTTTATGAAGAAAACTATTGAATTCAGATGGGATCTAATGGAAAGAATTAAACGCAACTCTGAAGATTGGGAACTCGACAAAGGTAATGAGTCGGGTATAACACTTGAGTTTGATTGTGTTAAATCTTTTATGGATACCGATGCTTTTCATAAGTTTAGCACTAAATATGGACTTGACTCTGAGATAGTAGCCTCCTTTTGTGAATCATTTGCTACTCATGTTGATCTCCCTAAGGAGAGGTGGTTTAATTATCATCCACCTGTTAAAGAAAAGATTGAGGAACTCGTTAGTGTTAAAGAAGAAACAATTGTTTACCATGTTGATCAAGTTATGCCTACCGCTTATATTGAGAAACCACCTTTTCCTGTTAGGATTAAGAAACATGCTAAAGTTTCAACTGTGGTTAACAAAAGTAATATTAGAGCACCTAGACCCTCTGAACAAATTAAAGTTGAACCTAATGTTGCTATGGTTAAAGATCTCTTGGTCGATAATATAGATGGGCATGTTATTTACTTCTATGATGAAGCAGCTAGAATTGCTAAACCAGATCCTAAAGATAAAAATAGACATGTAGTAGGCATGCCTGTTGTCTCTGTTAAAATAGGAGATCATTGTTATCATGGCTTATGTGATTTGGGTGCTAGTGTGAGTGCTATTCCGTTTACCTTATATCAAGAAATTATGAATGATATTGCACCTATTGAAATAGAGGACATTGATGTTACTATTAAGATTGCAAACAGAGATACCATTACGCCGCTTGGGATCGTTAGAGATGTTGAAGTCTTGTGTGGAAAAATAAAATACCCTACTGATTTTCTAGTCCTCGGTTTTCCACAAGATAATTTTTGTCCCATTATATTTGGTAGACCTTTCTTGAACACTGTTAATGCCAAGATTGATTGCGCTAAAGAAACTGTTAGTGTTAATTTTGGTGGTATATCTCATGAGTTTAATTTCTCCAAGTTTCATAGACAACCTCATGATAAAGAATTGCCTAGTAAAGATGAAATTATTGGTCTTGCTTCTATTGCCGTACCTCCTACTGATCCGTTAGAACAATATTTGCTAGACCATGAAAATGATATGCACATGAATGAAAGAAATGAAATAGATAAGATGTTCTTTGGTCAACCACCTATCCTTAAACACAATTTGCCTGTTGAAACTCTTGGAGGCCCTCCTCCACCTAAGGGTGACCCTGTATTCGAACTGAAACAATTGCCTGATACATTGAAATATGCTTATCTAGATTAAAAGAAGATATATCCTGTTATTATTAGTGCTAACCTTTCAGAGCATGAAGAAGAGATTACTAAAAACTCTGAGGAAGCACCGTGCTGCTATTGGATATACTCTTGATGATCTTAAGGGCATTAGTCCCACTCTATGTCAGCACAAAATTAATATGGAGCCTGATGCTAAACCAGTTGTCGACCACCAACGACGATTAAATCCTAAGATGAAGGAGGTGGTAAGAACTGAAATATTAAAGCTTCTAGAAGCAGGTATAATCTATCCCATGGCTGATAGTAGATGGGTAAGTTCCGTTCATTATGTCCCTACAAAAGGAGGCATTACTGTTGTTCCTAATGATAAAAATGAACTCATCCCACAAAGAATTGTAACTGGTTATAGGATGGTAATTGACTTCAGGAAATTAAATAAAGCCACTAGAAAATATCATTACCCCTTACCTTTTATTGATCAAATGTTAGAAAGATTGTCTAAGCATACACACTTTTGTTTCCTAGATGGTTATTCTGGTTTCTCTAAAATACCTATATCACCTGAAGATCAAGAGAAAACCACCTTTACTTGTCCTTTTGGAACTTATGCTTATCGTCGTATGCCTTTTGGTTTATGTAATGCACCTACTACCTTTCAAAGATGTATGACTGCTATATTCTCTGATTTTTGTGAAAAGATTGTTGAGGTTTTCATGGATGATTTTTCCGTTTACGGAATTTCCTTTGATGATTGCTTAAGCAACCTTGATCGAGTTTTGCAGAGATGTGAAGAAACTAATCTTGTCTTGAATTGGGAGAAGTGCCACTTTATGGTGAATGAAGGAATTGTCTTGGGGCATAAAATTTCTGAACGAGGTATTGAAGTAGATAAGGCTAAAGTTGATGCAATTGAGAAAATGCCATGTCCTAAAGATATTAAAGGTATAAGAAGTTTCCTTGGTCATGCTGGTTTCTATAGAAGGTTTATTAAAGACTTCTCTAAAATTTCTAGGCCTCTTACTAATCTCTTGCAAAAAGATGTTCCATTTGTTTTTGATGATGATTGTGTAGAAGCCTTTGAAACACTTAAGAAAGCATTAACCTCTGCACCTATTGTTCGACCACCTGATTGGAACTTGCCTTTTGAAATTATGTGTGATGCTAGTGATTATGCTGTCGGTGCTGTTCTAGGATAGAGAGTTGATAAGAAATTAAATGTTATCCATTATGCTAGTAAAACTCTAGACAATGCTCAAATAAATTATGCTACTACTGAGAAAGAATTTCTAGCAGTTGTGTTTGCATGTGATAAATTCAAATCTTACATAGTTGATTCTAAAGTAATTGTTCACACCGATCATGCTGCTATTAAATACCTTATGGAAAAGAAAGATGCTAAACCTAGACTCATTAGGTGGGTTCTATTGCTACAAGAATTTGACTTGCATATTATTGATAGGAAGGGAGCTGAGAATCCCGTAGCAGATAATTTGTCTAGAATGGAAAATGTTCTTGATGACCCTGATGAACAATTGGCTGTGATAAATGCTTCCCGTAATACTCCTTGGTATGCAGACTATGCTAATTATATTGTTGCCAAATTTATACCACCTAGTTTCACATACCAACAAAAGAAAAAGTTCTTCTTTGATTTAAGACATTACTTCTGGGATGACTCACATCTTTATAAAGAAGGAGTGGATGGTATTGTTAGACGTTGTATACCTAAGCATGAACAAGAACAAATCTTACGGAAGTGTCACTCGGAGGCTTACGGAGGACACCATGCGGGAGACAGAACTGCACATAGGGTACTACAATCTGGTTTTTATTGGCCTACTCTTTTCAAGGATGCTCGTAAGTTTGCCTTATCTTGTGATGAATGTCAAAGAATTGGTAATATTAGTAGACGTCAGAAAATGCCTATGAATTATTCACTTGTTATTGAACCATTTGATGTTTGGGGGTTTGATTATATGGGACCTTTTCCTTCCTCTAATGGGTATACACATATTTTAGTTGCTGTTGATTACGTTACTAAGTCGGTAGAAGCTATTCCAACTAGTAGTGCTGATCATAACACTTCTATTAAAATGCTTAAAGAAGTTATTTTCCCGA
Source organism: Elymus sibiricus (assembly GCA_039707655.1). NCBI lineage: Eukaryota > Viridiplantae > Streptophyta > Magnoliopsida > Poales > Poaceae > Elymus > Elymus sibiricus. The sequence continues at coordinate 299,477,127 of CM077672.1, read as the reverse complement.
GGTTCGGAGTCCCTAGATATTTAATGACTGATGGTGGTTCACATTTTATTCATGGTGCATTCCGTAAACTGCTTGCTAAATATGATGTCAACCATAGAATTGCATCTCCCTATCACCCTCAATCTAGTGGTCAAGTTGAATTAAGCAATAGAGAAATAAAGTTAATTTTGCAAAAAAACCGTCAACAGATCTAGAAAGAATTGATCTAAAAAACTTGACGATGCATTATGGGCTTATAGAACTGCTTATAAAAATCCTATGGGTATATCTCCTTATAAAATAGTCTATGGAAAAGCATGTCATTTACCTCTTGAGTTAGAACATAAAGCATATTGGGCAATTAAAGAACTCAATTATGATTTTAAACTTGCCGGTGAAAGGAGGTTATTTGATATTAGCTCACTAGATGAATGGAGAACCCAAGCTTATGAAAATGCTAAATTATTTGAAGAAAAAGTTAAAAGATGGCATGAGAAAAGAATTCAAAACCGGGAATTCAAAGTGGGTGAGTATGCTCTATTGTACAATTCTCGTTTTATATTTTTTGCAGGAAAATTCTCTCTAAATGGGAAGGGTCGTATATCATTGAGGAGGTTTATCGCTCTGGAGCCATTAAGATCAATAACGCCGAAGGCACTAATCCGAAGGTGGTCAATGGACAAAGAATTAAGCATTACATCTCGGGTACGCCTATTAATGTTGAGACTAACATTATTCAAATTATGACACCGGAGGAATATATAAGAGAGACCTTCCAGAACACTCCAGAACCCTAAAAAGGAAGAGGTACGTGATACGGTAAGTAAACCGACTCCAAAAATTCCATAAAAATACTTTCTGTCAGTTTTGGAATATTAGAAAAAATAAAATTAAAAAAAGAAACAACCGAGGGGACCCACGAGGTGCACACGAGGCACCAGGGCGCGCCACTCCCCCCCAGGCGTGCCCTGCTGGCTCGTGGGCCCCTCGTGAGCCTTCCCGACTCCGTTTTCTTCTGGAATACTTGTTTTGCAAGATAAAAATTGTTTATATATACTCCCGGACGTTTTGACCACCATATCACAAGATTCTCCTCTGTTCTTGTTTCGTGCTATTTTTCTGACAGATCTAGATCGCCATGGCTCCCCAAAAGCTCCGTACCAAGCACCGTATTGTGCAACCATCGCCGGGCAAACACCCCTACAGCGAGGTTTACTACGAGTGGTCGTTAGGAGAGGAAGACAATGGCAAGGAGGACAAGGTCGAGGAAGTTGCGGAAACCCAGGCTCAAGAAGGAGGGCAAGCCATCCCCATGGAGGAGACCACAGAGAAGGGAGATATCCTTCAACCCCTCTATGATCATCTCTCCCCATCTGTAATTGAAGCCCTAAGAGTCTTTGAAACAGTTTGTGCTCAGAATACATCTCTCACTCGTGAAGTTATTTTGTTGTAAGAGCAAAACATCGCCCTTCGGAGCATCAACCGTAAATTGGAGTATCTGCTAAAGCTGAAGGACAAGCCCACCACTTCATCAACACCATCATCACCGAAGAAAGAAACTTGAGTACATGGGTATGGGCACTCCCCTTGGCTTGTGCCAAGCTTGGGGGAGGTGCCCCGGTATCGTCTTACCATCACTTTTATTATCTTTACCTATTTTTAGTTCAATCCTTAGTTATTTCGTGATTTAGTTGAATAAAAGTTTAGTATGATCTATTTTCGAGTGCTAGTTTCGTGATCTATCTATCTATGTAATTGAGTTGAGAGTTATATAATAAAGAGTAGTTTGAGTTTTTGCTTCTTTACTTTTATGTTTCAATCCTAGCAATGAAAATAATGAAAAAGATCATATGATAATCTTATGGAAAGTAATGACATTACATAAAGAAAAGTATAAGTGGTAAAATTTATTGAAAGTTAACAAACATAGCATTGGTCAATGATGCAATTCATGAAAAAATTAATAAGGGAAGAGAAGATTCACATGCAAATACACTATCTTGGACATCTTTTATGATTGTGAGCCCCCATTGAGTATTTTATGTCAAATTGTTGACGTTGGACAAGGAAGACAACGTAATGAATTATGTTTGCTTATATTCACATAGAAGTTATATTGTCATAGATCCTCCAACATGTGGTGCTTGCCCAATATCTTTGCTAGCCAAAAATCCGCACCAAGTAGAGATACTACTTGTGCATCAAAAACCCTTAAACCCAGTTTCATGTCATGAGAGTCCATTATATCTACCTATGGATTGAATAAGATCCTTCAAGTAAGTTGTCATCGGTGCATAAAGCAATAAAAATTGCTCCTAAATATGTATGAACTTTTATTGTAAGGGAAAATAAGCTTTGTACGAACTTGTGATGGTAAAGAAATAAAAGTGACGGACTGCATAATAAAGGTTGCTATCACAAGGGGCAATATAAAGTAATGTTCCTTTGCATTAAGAGCTTGTGCATCCAACAACAAAAAGCGCATGACAACCTCTGCTTCCCTCTGCGAAGGGCCTATCTTTTACTTTTATGTATTTACTTTTTATGCAAGAGTCAATAGTGTTCTCTTCTATTCCTTTTTATTTTTCTCTTTTGCAAGTATCATGTGGTGGGGAAAGATCTAGGCACATATATCCAGTTGGATATGAGTGATCATGAGTTATTATTGTTGACATTACCCTTGAGGTGAATAAGTTGGGAGGCGAAATTATAAGCCCCTATCTTTCTATGTGTCTGGCTGAAACTTTTTGCTCTATATATATGTTGTGAGTGTTAGCAATCATAGAAGACTAAATGATGGTTGAGTATGTGGACTTGCTAAAAGCTCCGACATGAGACCCTTCCTGAAAATATGATGAATTGCAATTGCATTGTTGACTGAGAACATAGTTTGTTAGTTTTCAAGAAAGTTTATGTCTTATACTTCGTTGTTGTGATGAATTGTTACTTGCTCATGAGAAGTTCTATGATAATGAACATTGCTGTTATAATAATGATCATGATGCTACAATGTCCGTATTTTGTTTTTATCGACACCTCTCTCTCTCTCTAAACATGTGGACATGATTATCGATATCGGCTTTCGCTTGAGGACAAGCGAGGTCTAAGCTTGGGGGAGTTGATACGTCCATTTTGCATCATGTTTTCCAACTGTTATTTATAGTGCTTTTAATCAATATAACACTTTGTGGAGCAATTCTAATGCCTTTTCTCTCTTAATATGCAAGATTTACATAAGGAGGGACATTGCCGGCAACTGGAATTCTGGACCTGAAAAAGCTATGTCAGAGAGACCTATTCTGCACATCTCCAAATGAGCTGAAATTTCACGGAGATTTATTTTGGAATAAATAAAAAATACTGGAGAAAAGAAGTACCAGAGGGAGCCACCCAGGTGCCCACGAGGCACCAGGGCGCACCACCCCCCCAGGCGTGCCCTGGTGGCTTGTGGGGCCCCTGGCCAACCTCCGGTGCTCATTTTCTGGTATATAAGCCCATTTTCCCTAGAAAAAAATAAGGAGAAGACTTTTGGGATGGAGCGCCGCCGTCTCGAGGCGGAACTTGGGCAGGAGCACTTTTGCTCTCCGGCAGAGCGATTCCGCCGGGGATACTTCCCTCTGGGAGGGGGAAATCTAAGCCATCGTTATCACCAACGATCCTCTCATCGTGGGAGGACCAATCTTCATCAACATCTTCACCAGCACCATCTCATCTCAAACCCTAGTTCATCTCTTGTATTCAATCTTTGTCTCAAAACCTCAGATTGATACCTGTGGGTTGCTAATAGTGTTGATTATATCTTGTAGTTGATGCTAGTTGGTTTACTTGGTGGAAGATTATATGTTCAGATCCATTATGCTATTCAATACCCCTCTGATCTTGAACATGAACATGATTTGTGAGTAGTTACTTTTGTTCTTGAGGACATGGGAGAAGTCTTGTCATAAGTAATCATGTGAATTTGGTATTCGTTCGATATTTTGATGATATGTGTGTTGTTGATTCTCTTAGTGGTGTCATGTGAACGTCGACTACATGACACTTCACCATATGTTTCATGTTATGGTTAAACCCTAGTTGATGGGTTGCTAGAGTGACAGAAGCTTAAACCCTAGTTTATGCGCTATTCCGTAAGGGGCTGATTTGGATCCATATGTTTCATGTTATGGTTAGAGTTATCTTAATTCTTCTTTCGTAGTTGCGGATGCTTGCGAGAGGGGGTAATCATAAGTGGGAGGCTTGTTCAAGTAAGAACAGCACCCAAGCACCGGTCCACCCACATATCAAATTATCAAAGTAGCGAACGCGAATCAAACAAACATGATGAATGTGACTAGATGAAATTCCCATGTGTCCTCGAGAACGTCTAGCTTATTATAAGAGATCGTTCCGGCCTGTCCTTTGCTACAAAAGGACTGGGTTACCTTGTTGCACCTTAGTTACTATTGCTACTTGTCACTTGTTACAAATTATCTTGCTATCAAACTACTTGTTACTGATAATTTCAGTGCTTGCAGAAAATACCGTGCTAAAAACCGCTTGTCATTTCCTTCTGCTCCTCGTTGGGTTCGACACTCTTACTTATCGAAAGGACTACGATTGATCCCCTATACTTGTGGGTCATCATGTACTAGTAGCTATGTGTTTGATCTCTCTCTCTCGTGGTCTTGATTTGGTACGATCTTGATGTATCGCGAGCTTTGTTAATATAGTTGGATCATATGGTGTTTCTTCCCTCTCTATCTTCTTGTGATGAATTGAATCTTTCCCTTTGAGGTTTCGTTATTGTCGGATTGAATATTTCAAATTTGAGAACACTTGATGTATGTCTTGCATGTGGATACTCGCGGTGACAATGGGGTATTCTATTGGTTCACTTGATGTATGTTTTGGTGATCAACTCGCGAATTTCCGTGACCTTGGGGTGATCTAGGTGTTGGGGAACGGAGCATGAATTTCAAAAATTTCCTACGCTCACGCAAGATCTATCCATGGAGATGCATCGCTACGAGAGGGGAGAGTGTGTCTACGTACCCTCGTAGACCGTTAGCGGAAGCGTCTCACAACGCGGTTGATGTAGTCGAACAATCCTTCGAGCTCCACCGATCGAGTACCGAACGTACGGCACCTCCGAGTTCTACACACGTGCAGCTCGGTGACGTTCCTCGCCTTCTTGATCCAGCAAGACGTCGAGGTAGTAGATGAGTTCCGTCAGCACGACGGCGTGGCGACGGTGACGGTGAAGTGATTCCGGCAGGGTTTCACCTAAGCTCTCCGAAAATATGACCGAGGTGGAAAACAGAGATCGGGGCACCGCACATGGCTATGGGACAATTGTGTGTCTCCAAGGGTTGCCCCTCCTCCGTATATAAAGGAGGGAGAGGGGAGGAGGCTGGCCCTAGGGGCTGCGCCAAGAGTGGGGAGTAGGAAAGGGGGAAGGGAGAGGGAAAGGAAAGAGGGGGCTGCGCCCCCTCCCCTAGTCCAATTCGGTTTGGGCAAGGGGGGGCGCGCGCCTCCTGACGTGGCCTGCCTCTCCTTTTCCCGTATGGCCCAATAAGGCCCATTACTTCTCCCGGTGAATTCCCGTAACTCCCCGGTACTCCGAAAAATACCCGAATCACTCGGAACCTTTTCGACGTCCGAATATAGCCTTACAATATATGAATCTTTACCTCTCGGACATTCCGAGACTCCTCGTCATGTCCGTGATCTCATCCGGGACTCCGAACAACATTCGGTCACCAATCACATAACTCATATAATACTATATCGTCATCGAACCTTAAGTGTGCGGACCCTACGGGTTCGGGAATGATGTAGACATGACCGAGACGACTCTCTGGTCAATAACCAACAGCGGGAACCTGGATGCTCATATTGGTTCCTACATATTCCACGAAGATCTTTATCGGTGAACCTCATATGTCAACATACATTGTTCCCTTTGTCCGGCGGTATGTTACTTGCCCGAGATTCGATCGTCGGTATCCAATACCTAGTTCAATCTCGTTACCGGAAAGTCTCTTTACTCGTTCCGTAATACATCATCTTGCAACTAACTCTTTAGTCACGGTGCTTGCAAGGCTTCTGTGATGCTGTATTACCGAGAGGGCCTAGAGATACCTCTCCGATAGTCGGAGTGACAAATCCCAATCTCGATCCATGCCAACTCAACAAACACTTTCGGAAATACCTGTAGTGCACCTTTATAATCACCCAGTTACGTTGTGACGTTTGATACACCCAAAGTATTCCTACGGTATCCAGGATTTGCATGATCTCATGGTCAGAGGAACGTGTATTTGACACAGTGAAAGCAATAGCAATAAACTGAACGATCATTTGCTATGCTAACGGTTGGGTCAAGTCCATCACATCATTCTCCTAATGATGTGATCCTGTTATCAAATGACAACTCATGTCCATGGTCAGGAAATATTGACCATCTTTTGATCAACGAGCTAGTCTAGTAGAGGCTTACTAGGGACTCAGTATTTGTCTATTATCCACACATGTATTAAGTTTCCGGTCAATACAATTCTAGCATGAATAATAAACCATTATCATGAACGGAGAAATATAATAATAAACACTTTATTAATTGCCTCTAGGGCATATTTCCAACAGTCTCCCACTTGCACTAGAGTCAATAATCTAGTTTACATCTCCATGTAATTAACATCCAATCAGTTCTAGGGCTGATCATGTTTTGCTTGTGAGAGAGGTTTTAGTCAACGGGTCTGCAAAATTCAGATCCGTGTGTTCTTGGCAAATCTCTATGTCATATGTAGATGCTGCTACCACACTCTGCTTGGAGCTACTCCAAAAACGACTGTCCCACTTTATGTATCCGGTCTGAGACTCATAGTCTTCCGGATCGGTGTTTAAAGCTTGCATCGACGTAACCCTTTACGACGAACTCTTTATCACCTCTATTCCCGAGAAATTCTTCCTTAGTCCTTTTCAGGTACTTCAGGATATTCTTGACCGCTGTCCAGTGATCTACTCCTGGATCACTTTGGTACCTTCCCACCAAGCTAATAGCGAGGCATACATCAGGTCTAGTACACAGCATGGCATACAAAATAGAGCCTATGGCTTAGGCATAGGGGATGACACTCATCTTCTCTTTGTCTTCTGCCGTGGTCGGGCTTTGAGTCTCACTCAATCTCACACCTTGCAATACAGGCAAGAACCCTTTCTTTGACTGATCCATTTTGAACTTCTTCAAAATCTTGTCAAGGTATGTGCTTCGTGAAAGTCCTATGAGGCGTCTCAATCTATCTCTATAGATTTTGATGCCTAACATGTAAAACAACCTTTACCTAGATTTTCAAGTCTTACTCCACTTCACACCAGGCAAGAACTCATTTCTTTGACTTGATCCTATTTTGAACATCTTCAAAAAAAAACTCATCAAGATGTGTGAACTTTTATCAGGCGTTTTGATCTATCTCCATAGATCTCGATGCCCAATCTGTGGATAACTCAAAAACATGTTTTTATTGAAAACCTCCTTTCAATTCTTTATGCTTTCCAGAAATTCTACATCATTTCCAATCAACAATATGTCATCCACATATACTATTAGAAATGCTATAGAGCTCCCACTCACTTTCTTGTAAATACAAGTTTCTCCATAAACTTGTATAAACCCAAACGCTTTGATCACTTCATCAAAGCGAGTATTCCAGCTCCGAGATGCTTGCACCAGTCCATAGATGGATCGCTGGAGCTTGCATATTTTGTTAGCGCCTTTAGGATCGACAAAACCGTCCAGCTGTATCATATACAATTCTTCCTTAAGGAATCCGTAAAGGAATGCCGTTTTGACGTCCATTTGCCAGATTTCATAATCATAAAACGCGGCAATTGCTAACATAATTCTGACAGACTTTAGCATCGCTACGGGTGAGAAAGTCTCATCGTAGTCAACTCCTTGAACTTGGTGATAACCTTTAGCAACAAGTCGAGCTTTATAGACGGTGACATTACCATCAGCGTCCGTCTTCTTCTTAAAGATCCATTTATTTTTTTAATAGCTCGCCGTTCATCGGGCAAGTCTACCAAAGTCCACACTTTGTTCTCATACATGGATCCAATCTCGGATTTCATGGCCTCAAGCCATTTGTCGGAATCCGGGCTCGCCATCGCTTCTTCATAGTTCGTAGGTTCACCGTTGTCTAACAACATGACCTCCAAGACAGGATTGCCGTACCAATCTGGTGCGGAGCGTGTCCTGGTTGACCTACGAGGTTCTGTAGCAACTTGATCCGAAGCTTCATGATCATCATCTACTTCCTCTCTGGTCTGTGTCGGTGTCACAGAAATTTCTTTCTGTGGCGTACTACTATCCAGAGGAGGTACAATTACCTCATCAAGTTCTACTTTCCTCCCACTCACTTCTTTCGAGAGAAACTCCTTCTCTAGAAAGGATCCATTCTTTAGCAACGAAAACTTTGCCTTCGGATCTGTGGTAGAAGGTGTACCCAACGGTCTCTTTTGGGTATCCTATGAAGACGCACTTATCCGCTTTGGGTTCGAGCTTATCTGGCTGAAGCCTTTTGACATAAGCATCGCATCCCCAAACTTTCAGAAACGACATCTTAGGTTTCTTGCAAACCACAGTTCATACGGTGTCATCTCAACGGATTTAGACGGTGCCCTTGTTTAAAGTGAATGCAGCTGTCTCTAATGCATAACCCCAAAATGATAGTGACAAATCGGTAAGAGACATCATAGAACGCACCATATCCAATAGAGTACGATTATGACGTTCGGACACACCATTACGCTGTGGTGTTCCATGTGGCGTGAGCTGTGAAACAATTCCACATTGTCTTAAGTGATTGCCAAACTCGTAACTCAAATATTCTCCTCCACGATCAGATCGTAAGAACTTTATTTTCTTGTTACGATGGTTCTCTACTTCACTCTGAAATTCTTTGAACTTTTCAAATGTTTCAGATTTATGCTTCATCAAGTAGTCATAACTATATCTACTCAAATCATCAGTGAACGTGAGAACATAACGATATCCACCGCGCGCCTCAACACTCATCGGACCGCATACATCGGTATGTATTATTTCCAATAAGTTGGTTGCTCGCTCCATTGTTCCGGAGAACGGAGTTTTAGTCATCTTGCCAATAAGGAACGGTTCACATGTCTCAAATGATTCATAATCAAGAGATTCCAAAAACCCATCTGCATGGAATTTCTTCATGTGTTTAACACTGATATGACCTAAGCGGCAGTGCCTCAAATATGTGGTACTATCATTATCTTTTGGCATTCGTGTTATGAACATATGTATTACTACGATCAAGATTCTATAAACCTTTCATTTTAAGTGCATGATCATCAATGATATTATCCAAATAAATAGAATAACAATTATTCTCTGAAATTGAATAACCGTCTTGCAATAAACACTATCAGATATAATGTTCATGCTTAACGCAAGCACCAAATAACAATTATTTAGGTTCATCACTAATCCTGAAGGTAGAGAGAGCGTGGCGATGGTGATCACATCAACCTTGGAGACACTTCCAATGCACATCGTCACCTCGTTCTTAGCTAGCCCTCGTTTATTCCGAAGCTCCATGTTTCAAGTTGTAAGCAACTGAACAAGTATCAAATACCCAGGTGCTCCTACGAGTACTAGTAAGGTACATATCAATAACATGTATATCAAATATCTTTGTTGACATTGCCAGTCTTATTATCTGCCAGTTACTTTGGGGAAGTTCCGCTCCCTGTGACATTTCCCTTTGCAATGGGAGCACTAAGTCTCGGGTTTGGTTCAGCCTTGGGTTTCTTCGCGTGAGCGGCAACTGTTTTACCGTTCTTCTTGAAGTTCCCTTTTCTTTCCCTTGCCCTTCTTGAAACTAGTGGTCTTATTAACCATCAACACTTGATGCTCCCCTTTTTGATTTCTACATCCGCAGATTGTAGCATCGTGAATAGCTTAAGGATCTTCTATCCCTTGCATGTTTATAGTTCATCACGAAGATCCAGTAGCTTAGTGATAGTGACTAGAGAACTCTATCAATCACCACTTTATTCAGAAGTCTAACTCCCACTTGATTCAAGTGTTTGAAGTACTCAGACATTCTGAGTACATGCTCACTAACGGAGCTGTTCTCCTCCATCTTGTAGCTATAGAACTTGTCGAAGGTGTCATACCTCTCGACCCGGGTGTGAGCTTGAAAAACAGATTTTCAGCTCTTGGAACATCTCATATGTTCCGTGTTGCTCAAAACATATTTGGAGCTCCGGTTCTAAGCCGTAAAGTATGGCGCACTGAACTATCGAGTAGTCATCTTTTCTTGTCTACCAGACGTTCATAACGTCCTCAGACGAAGCCGTAGGGGTATTTCACTGAGCGGTGCATTAAAGACATAAGCCTTCTGTGCAGTAGTGAGGACAATCCTCAGATCACGGACCTAGTCCGCATAGTTGCTTCCATCAACTTTCAACTTCGTTTTCTCTAGGAACATAATAAAACAGGGGAGCTACAGCGTGGTCTATCGATCTACAACATAAACTTGCTAAGACACTTTTGACTATGTTCATGATAATTGAAGTTCAATTAATCAAATTACTTAAGAACTCCCACTTAGATTAACATCCCTCAAGTTGTCTAAGTGTAACATGATCCACATCAAACTAATCCACGTTCGATCATCACGTGAGGTGGATTTGTTATCAATGGTGAACATCTTTCATCTTGATCATATCTACTATATGACTCATGTTTGACTTTTCAGTCTCTTGTGTTCCGAGGCCATATCTGTATATGCTAGGCTCGTCAAGTTTAACCCAAGTATTTTGCGTGTGTAAATCTGGCTTACACCCGTTGTATGCGAACGAAAGAATCCATCACACCCGATCATCACGTGGTGCTTAGAAGCGTCGAACCTTCGCAACGGTGCATACTAGGGGAGAACACTTATCTTGAAATTTAGTGAAGGGATCATCTTATAATGCTACCGTCGTCCTAAGCAAAATAAGATGCATAAAAGGATTAACATCACATGCAATTCAATACATGTGACATGATATGGCCATCATCGTCTTGTGCTTTTGATCTCCATCAGCAAAGCACCGTCATGATCTCCATCGTCACCGGGTTGACACCTTGATCTCCATCGTAGCGTCGTGACACCTTGATCTCCATCGTAGCGTCGTGGTCGTCTCGCCGGCTATTGCTACTACTACTACTGCTAACTCATAGTGGTAAAGTAAAGCAATTACATAGCGTTGGCATTGCATACAATAAAGAGACAACCATAAGGCTCCTGCCGGTTGCCTGATAACTTTACAAAACATGATCATCTCATACAACAACTTATATCACATCATGTCTTGACCATATCACATCACCAGCATACCCTGCAAAAACAAGTTAGACGTCCTCTACTTTGTTGTTGCAAGTTTTACGTGGCTGCTACGGGTTTGCAAGAACCGTTCTTACCTACGCAAAACCACAACGTGGTGTAGTGATTGCTTTTTGATCTTCTAAAAGAACCCTCTTCATTGAAACCGATTCAACTAAAGTGAGAGAGACAGACACCCGCCAGTCACCTTTATGCAACGAGTGCACGTAGCGGTGAAACCTGTCTCGCGTAAGCGTACGCGTAATGTCGGTCCGGGCCGCTTCATCTCACAATACCGCCGAATCAAGTATCAACTAGTAACGGCAAGCAATATGTATACACCCACGCCCACAACTCACTTGTGTTCTACTCGTGCAAATCACATCTACGCATAGACCTGGCTCGGATGCCACAGTTGGGGAACGGAGCATGAATTTCAAAAATTTCCTATGCTCACGCAAGATCTATCCATGGAGATGCATCGCTACGAGAGGGGAGAGTGTGTCTACGTACCCTCGTAGACTGTTAGCGGAAGCGTCTCACAACGCGGTTGATGTAGTCGAACAATCCTTCGAGCTCCACCGATCGAGTACCGAACGTACGGCACCTCCGAGTTCTACACACGTGCAGCTCGGTGACGTTCCTCGCCTTCTTGATCCAGCAAGACGTCGAGGTAGTAGATGAGTTCCGTCAGCACGACGGCGTGGCGACGGTGACGGTGAAGTGATTCCGGCAGGGCTTCACCTAAGCTCTCCGAAAATATAGCAAAGGTGGAAAACAGAGATCGGGGCACCGCACACGGCTATGGGAGAATTGTGTGTCTCCAAGGGGTGCCCCTCCTCCGTATATAAAGGAGGGAGAGGGGAGGAGGCTGGCCCTAGGGGCTGCGCCAAGAGTGGGGAGTCCTACTAGGACTCCTTAGTCCTAGTAGGATTCCACCTCCCATACGGAGTAGGAAAGGGGGAAGGGAGAGGGAAAGGAAAGAGGGGGCTGCGCCCCCTCCCCTAGTCCAATTCGGTTTGGGCAAGGGGGGGCGCGCGCCTCCTCACGTGGCCTGCCTCTCCTTTTCCCGTATGGCCCAATAAGGCCCATTACTTCTCCCGGTGAATTCCCGTAACTCCCCGGTACTCCGAAAAATACCCGAATCACTCGGAACCTTTCCGACATCCGAATATAGCCTTCCAATATATGAATCTTTACCTCTCGGACATTCCGAGACTCCTCGTCATGTCCGTGATCTCATCCGGGACTCCGAACAACATTCGGTCACCAATCACATAACTCATATAATACTATATCGTCATCGAACCTTAAGTGTGCGGACCCTATGGGTTCGGGAATGATGTAGACATGACCGAGACGACTCTCTGGTCAATAACCAACAGCGGAACCTGGATGCTCATATTGGTTCCTACATATTCCACGAAGATATTTATCGGTGAACCTCATATGTCAACATACGTTGTTCCCTTTGTCCGGCGGTATGTTACTTGCCCGAGATTCGATCGTCGGTATCCAATACCTAGTTCAATCTCGTTACCGGCAAGTCTCTTTACTCGTTCCGTAATACATCATCTTGCAACTAACTCTTTAGTCACGGTGCTTGCAAGGCTTCTGTGATGCTGTATTACCGAGAGGGCCCAGAGATACCTCTCCGATAGTCGGAGTGACAAATCCCAATCTCGATCCATGCCAACTCAACAAACACTTTTGGAAATACCTGTAGTGCACATTTATAATCACCCAGTTACGTTGTGACGTTTGATACACCCAAAGTATTCCTACGGTATCCGGGAGTTGCATGATCTCATGGTCAGAGGAACGTGTATTTGACATAGTGAAAGCAATAGCAATAAACTGAACGATCATTTGCTATGCTAACGGTTGGGTCAAGTCCATCACATCATTCTCCTAATGATGTGATCCCGTTATCAAATGACAACTCATGTCCATGGTCAGGAAATCTTGACCATCTTTTGATCAACGAGCTAGTCTAGTAAAGGCTTACTAGGGACTCAGTATTTGTCTATTATCCACACATGTATTAAGTTTCCGGTCAATACAATTCTAGCATGAATAATAAACCATTATCATGAACGGAGAAATATGATAATAAACACTTTATTAATTGCCTCTTGGGCATATTTCCAACACTAGGCATAGGGGTTGGTTGCACGTTTTCATCTTCTTTTCTCCGATAGAAACTTTGGGGTACTCTTTGAAGTTCTTTGTGTGGATTGAATATTATGAATCTGAAGTTGTTTGATGCATATCGAATAATCAACTCACGGATACTTGTGGTGACATTGGAGTATCTAGGTGACATTAGAGTTGGTTGATGCGTATCATATGGTGTTATTTTAGTATGAACTCTAGGGCTGTTTGTGACACTTATAGGGATGGCTCAATAGAATGATCGGAAAGGATAACTTTGAGCTGGTTTCGTACCCTACAACAATTTCTATCTTATGTTCTCCGCTGATAGGAACTTTGGAGTGATTCTTTATCGCACATTGAGGGATTGTTATATGATTCAATTATGTTAGCACTGTTGAGAGATTGCACTAGTGAAAGTATGAACCCTAGGCCTTGTTTTTAAGCATTGCAATACCGTCTGTACTCCGTTTTATCACTTGCTACCTTGCTGTTTTTTTATTTTCAGATTACAAAAACCTATATCTACTATCCATACTACAGTTGTATCACCATCTCTTCGCCGAACTAGTGCACCTATACAATTTACCATTGTATTGGGTGTGTTGGGGACACAAGAGATTTCTTGTTTTTGATTGCAGGGTTGTTTGAGAGAGACCATCTTCATCCTACACCTCCCACGGATTGATAAACCTTAGGTCATCCACTTGAGGGAAATATGCTACTGTCCTACAAAACTCTGCACTTGGAGGCCCAACAACGTCTACAAGAATAAAGTTGCGTAGTAGACATCAAGCTCTTTTCTGGCACCGTTGCCGGGAAGGTGAGTGCTTGAAGGTATATCTTTAGATCTTGCAATTGAATCTTTTAGTTTCTTGTTTTATCATTAGTTTGGTTTTATAAAATAAAATTACAAAAAATGGAATTGAGGTTGCCTCAAATGCTTTATCTTTATAATGTCTTTCTTGAAAATAAGGATTCCGATAATTGTGCTCAATTGTTAGAGGAAGAATTTAATAAAATGTTTAATGTGAGTCATTTGAATGATGAGCATGATTGCAATGTTGTTAGTATGCTTTCTATGAATATCCATGATGCTAATGATATGCAAATCTACAAGCTTGGGGATGCTATGTTTGATGAAGATGATATTTTTAGTCCCCCAAGTTTTGATGAGCAAATTTATTATGATGATAGCATGCCTCCTATTTATGATGATTATATTGATGAAAGTGGGTTTGGAAGAGTGTCAACTCTAGGTACTAATGATCCCACTATTTTGGAGGGTGTTGAATCTTATGGCAATAATTATGAAAGTGGATTTGGAGAGGTCATGACTTTATTTAGTGATGATTCCACTATTTTGGAAGAGGTTTCAATTGATTATGACAACAAAGTTGCTATCTATGATGATTATTGTGATGACATGTATGCTATAAAGAATAATGATAACTATGAAACTTGCCATCATGATTTTAATTTTCAATTGGATTATGCCAATCAAGTATCTCATGATAGTTATTTTGTTGAGTTTGCTCCCACTATTATGAATGAGAAGAAATTTGCTTATGTGGAGAGTAATAAAAATTCTATGCTTGTGGATCATGAAAAGAATGATTTATGTGATAGCTATATTGTTGAATTCATTCATTATGCTACTGAAAATTATTATGAGAGAGGAATATACGCTTCTACATATCTCAATAATATCAAGTTTCCTCTCTTTATGTTGAAAGTTTTGAAGTTATACTTGTTTTGCCTTCCTATGCTAGTTGATTCTTTCTCCCACAAATTGTTTGCTCACAAAATCCCTATGCATAGGAAGTGGGTTAGGCTTAAATGTGCTTTTCATATGATTCATGATGCTCTCTTTATGTTTCAATTCTTCATTCTTATGCGAGCATCATTGAAATCATCATGCCTAGCTAAAAGGCATTAAAGAAAAGCGCTTGTTGGGAGACAACCCAATATTTGTACCTACTGTTTTTGTGGGTACACATGATTAAGCTACTGTACTGATCATGTTTATATGTTTTCTTTCAATAATGTGCCAAGTAAAGCCTTTGGGATAGTGTGGATGCTTGTTGATTTGATTCTGTGCAAAAACAGAAACTTTTGCGTCCAGTGCTGGAATTTCTATTCTGTACTGAAGAATGATAAAATTCTGAAATTTTTACACAGTATTGGGTGACAAATTATTTACGTTGTCCTAATTTTTCAGAATTTTTTTAGGTACAAAAGTATGGTTTTTAAATCACTCACTACACACTGTTCTGTTTTTGACAGATTCTGTTTTCGGTGCATAGTTTGCTTGTTTTAGTGTTTCCATAGCTTATATTGAGTAATATAAATTGTGGAAAGGATAGAATACAGTAGGAATTATGTGATAACAATTATGAATCTTGTCTTGACAGTAACTAAGTGGATGATTTATTTTTATCATACTAACCTATCTCACAAGTTCCGTTAAGTTTGGTGTGATTGAAGTTTTCAAGTTTTGGGTGAGACATCGATATGAGGAGAATAAGGAGCGGCAAGACCCTAATCTTGGGGATTCCCAAGGCACCCCAAGGTAATACTCAAGGAAGAATCAAGTGTCTAAGCTTGGGGATGCCCCGGAAGGCATCCCCTCTTTCTTCTTCAACACTATCGGTAACCTCACTTGGAGCTATATTTTTATTCGTCACATAATATGATTTTTGCTTGGAGCGTCATTTTATTCTGTTGATATTTGCTTGGTGTTATAAATAATCATGTTTTGTATCTTTTAGTTCAATAAAATGCCAATTATAGCCTTTACCATGCTCAGTTTGCAACTTCATGTGTTGCTGTTTGAAAACAGAAAGTTTTCTGTTATGTGCAGAATATTACTGAATAGTCAGAAAATGATAAAAATCTGAAATTTTTACACAGTAAGAATGCATGAGTTCTCTGTCACGTGGTAATTTTTCAGAATTTTTGGAGTTAGGTAAGTATGGATTCTTATTCTCCCTTTACAGACAGTTCTGTTTTGGCAGATTGCTGTTATAGTTGCATTATTTGCATATGTTTGCCTATTTAATGTTTCTATTTGTGGATAGGAGTATTAAATATACAAAGGCATTTAGTATTCAATGTTTAATTATAATTTTAGTGATTTGTTACAGTAGAGAATATTAAGGTTTTGAGTGGATTTATACTAACTTATCTCACGAGTTCTTGTTGAGTTTTGTGTGGATGATGTTTTTAAGATTTAGGAGAAGCCATGATATGAGAGGAATTAAGGAGAGACAAGAAGCCATGAAGTTTCCAAATAATGGTCAAAGTCATTAGAACATTCATAACAAGTTGATACGAACTCAGAAAAATGCAAATAAGATATCAGGATGTTCAGAAAACATCACCGCTGATAGGAACTTTGGAGTGATTCTTTATCGCACGTTGAGGGATTGTTATATGATTCAATTATGTTAGCACTGTTGAGAGATTGCACTAGTGAAAGTATGAACCCTAGGCCTTGTTTTTAAGCATTGCAATACCGTCTGTACTCCGTTTTATCACTTGCTACCTTGCTGTTTTTTTATTTTCAGATTACAAAAACCTATATCTACTATCCATACTACAGTTGTATCACCATCTCTTCGCCGAACTAGTGCACCTATACAATTTACCATTGTATTGGGTGTGTTGGGGACACAAGAGATTTCTTGTTTTTGATTGCAGGGTTGTTTGAGAGAGACCATCTTCATCCTACACCTCCCACGGATTGATAAACCTTAGGTCATCCACTTGAGGGAAATTTGCTACTGTCCTACAAAACTCTGAACTTGGAGGCCCAACAACGTTTACAAGAATAAAAATTGCGTAGTAGACATCACCCACAAGTATAGGGGATCAATCGTAATCCTTTCAATAAGTAAGAGTGTTGAACCCAATGAGGAGCAGAAGGAAATGACAAGCGGTTTTTAGCAAGGTATTCTCTGCAAGTACTGAAAGTAGCGGTAACAGATAGTTTTGATAGCGAGATATTTCGTAACAAGTAACAAGTAACAATTGTAACAAAGTGCAGCAAGGTGGCCCAATCCTTTTGATAACAAAGGAGAAGCCGGAACGGTCTCATATAAAGCAAAGAGTTCTCGAGGACACATGGAAATTCTCATCTAGTTACTTTCACCATGTTTGTTTGATTTGCGTTCGCTACTTTGATAATTTGATATGTGGGTGGACCAGTGCTTGGGTGTTGTTCTTAGTTGAACAAGCCTCCCACTTATGATTACCCCCTCTCGCAAGCATCCGCAACTACGAAAGTAGAATTAAGATAAATCTAACCATAGCATGAAACATATGGATCCAAATCAGCCCCTTACGAAATAGCGCATAAACTAGGGTTTAAGCTTCTGTCACTCTAGCAACCCATCATCTAATTACTACTCCACAATGCCTTCCCTTAGGCCCAAAGATGGTGAAGTGTCATGTAGTCGACGTTCACACGACACCACTAAAGGAAGCAACATACATATCATCAAAATATCAAACGAATACCAAATTCACATGATTACTTATGACAAGACTTCTCCCGTGTCCTCAAGAACAAAAGTAAATACTCACAAATCATATTCATGTTCAAGATCAGAGGGGTATTGAATAGCATTAAGGATCTGAACATATATTCTTCCACCAAATAAACCAACTAGCAACCCACAGGTACCAATCTGAGGTTTTGAGAAAAAGATTGAATACAAGAGATGAACTAGGGTTTGAGATGAGATGGTGCTGGTGAAGATGTTGATGAAGATTGGTCCTCCCACGATGAGAGGATCGTTGGTGATGTCGATGGCTTCGATTTCCCCCTCCCGAAGGGAAGTATCCCCGGCGGAATCACTCCGCCGGAGAGCAAAGTGCTCCTGCGCAGGTTCCGCCTCGAGACGGCGGCGCTTCGCCCCGAAAGTCTTCTTCTGATTTTTTTTCTAGGGCAAATAGCATCTTATAGGAGAAGATGGGCCCCGGAGGCCTGCCAGGGGCGCCACAAGCTCGGGGGGCACGCCCCCCAGGCTTGTCGCTTCCTGGTGGGTCCCCTTTGGTTATTTTTTTGCCAGTATTTTTTATATATATTCCAAAATAATTCTCCGTAAATTTTCAGGTCATTTGGAGATGTGCAGAATAGCTATCTCTGTTGTACCCCTTTCCGGTCCAGAATTCCAGCTGCCGGCAATCTCCCTCTTCATGTGAAACTTGCAAACTAAGAGAGAAAAGGCATAAGAATTGTATTATAAAGTGAAATAATGATCAAAAACATAATAAATAACAGTAGAAAGACATGATGCAAAATGGACGTATCAACCTCCCTTTGCACGGGTGGTTCTAAGACTTACTTTGTTGAGAAGAAAGCTTTGCTACACCGACTGAATCCTATGGAATTAAATTCATGGACATAGTTGTTTTTACTCAATTCATAGACCTTTCTTTTGAGAAAATATGTAACTTTATTCATACTCGCAACCATTATAGATACAAAGATCCAAGAAATTACAAAATAACTCATAATACTAAGAACTACATGAAAATTCCTTGGAGACATATGCTCTGTGGTAACAATCTTTGCAAGATGAAAAACATACTAGACTAGAGCAACAAAATCGACACTCGTTCATCCACACAAACTTGATTACCATGAGTCATCCATCCAAAATGATGGGAAGCGAGCAATGAATGGACTTGGACCGAGGATGATTCCCTATAAGTGTAGGTCATCGAACCACAAAATCTTCATCATAATATTGAGGAAAGATCCCAGCTCCACAAATGATCAAGCCAACAAAAGCAACATGACACACTAACATGTACTCATCAGAACGGAATAATTGACTTTGCAAGGACACATAACTCTCTTTTTCATGGCATCGTCAAGAACCAGAGTAATTTTATTCAGAAAACACCACGACGACCAGTAGATGCTGATGAAAACCATAAATTTCTTCAACCTCTTAGCCCTAAGATTATAGCCAGAGGTGAGAGGATCAAAAGTTCCTCCGACGGCGGTTGCGAGGGTTCCGTTTCTTTTCTGGTACGCCCTATCTATTCTGTTCCCTCAATTCACAGACTGAGGTGGCATCATGCGGAGGGGGCTCACGGAGAAAAGTTGATTAGTGAAGGTGGGAGCAAAATGTGGCTTCGCTTAAAGAGATTACCCAGCCCGACTTGCCCTTTTATCAAGAAGAACAATACCAAAACTGACGTATCTAGGCCGAGTTTAGAAGAGGTCTCCACACTTTACCTTGGGCGCGCCTATGCCTCGAGAGCCGCTAGAATGGGCTGGCCTAGTGCGGATCACAGGACTTTAGCGCTTTTTTTTTCACATTTTTGCATTCGTTTTTTTCTGTATTGTTTGCTTTTGCCTGTATTTCAAAATATTTTGAATATAAATATATTAAAAAATAGATTTATATACAAAATTGAATAAGGTTAATAGCGCATTTGAAAAATGTTAAACATGTATAGAAAAATGTGTCTAATGTATATAAAAATTCTACAATGTGTATGAAAAAATAGACATCAAAGCATATGTAACCATTTTTTTGAGACATATGTAATCATTTATTTGAAAAATGTTAAATACGTATATGAAATTTTTTCTGATTTATACAATTTTTTTACAATATTTATGGAAAAAGTAGATATAAAAAATATATGTTTAAAAAATGTTAATCATGTATTCGAGAAATGTGAAATGTGTGCATAAAAATATTTTTGATCTATATAAAAAATGTACAATCTGTATGGAAGAAGTAGACATAAAAAAATATGTATTTTCAAAAATGTTAATCATGCACTTGTAAAATGTTAAACATGCATATAAAAAATGTTCTTGATGTATAAAAAAAAATATGTACAATGCGTATGCCAAAATGTAGACATAAAAATTTGTAAATTTTAAAAACTGCTAATCATGTATATGTAAAATGTTAAACTTCTACACAAAAAATGTTTTAGATGTATGCAGGAAATGTAGAATGTTTATGAAAAAAAGTTGACATAAAAATTATATGTTTGAAAACAAATGTTAATCATGTATCTGAAAAAAATGTTCAAAATATACAAGAAATGTTTTAGATGTATGCGGAAAAACGTTTCATGTATTTGAATAATGTTAAACGTGTATAAAAAAAAGGTTCATGTTTGATACGAAAAGATAATGAAAAAAAGACAAAACCAAAAAAGAAACAAATAAAAATAAAAAAAGAATCAATGGAAACCAAAGAAACCAGTGCAAAAGATTGAAAAACAGTGAAACCGAGAAAGAAACAAAGAAAAACAAGAAAGATAAAAATGAAGAAACTAAGAGAGAAAAGAAAAAACCAATGTAAATCAAGAAAGAAATAAAACCTGAAAACCCAAAAAATGATAAAGAAACTAATAAAACCATTGGAAAAACAAAGAAAATCAGGAAAATATAAAAGCCCGAGAAAGAACTAAATAAAACCGAACAAAAGAACACAAAGTGAACGAAGCCGGGAGCTCCTATGTGCCGCTTACTGCGGCACACAGTCAGGGCTTCGCACAGGGGGCCCCCGACTGGGCCGGCCCAGCAGGGCGTGCGGGTACTATACCGTGTAGCGGGTTAATAATCCGCAAAAAAAATATGTGCGTTGGCATGGGATAGAACCGAGGACCTCCTGCGGTGGTAAATAGGTCATAGCCACCAGACCTAACAATGGTTGCTGACTAAATGAGCAGCGCAAATCTTTAAGAAGGAACGTCAGCGACAAATCCGATTTTTTAAAAGTTCAAACGTGAATATTTTTTTTGAAATGCGCACATTTAAAAAAAAAATTCAACAGTATTTCAAAACACAATTTTTTTGAAGAAATTTATTTTTTTAAATGCTAACCTTTTCAAAATTGTTAATAAATTTTTAAAACCCAAACAGTTTTCTAAAATCCAAATAATTTTTTAAAACCCAAACAATTTTTGAGAAACAGGAACATTTTTTTAAAACTCTGAATGAAGTTTGAAAAGAGGAATATTTTTTGAAACTCTGAACAAATTCAAAATCACAAACATTTTTAGGATCTATGAACAAAAAATTGAAATTTCGAGAAAAATTTGAAAACGCGAACATTTTTTGAAAACGGGAACATTTTTTGAAAGTCCCGAACAAAATTCAAAAACACAAACAGTTTTTGTAAACACGAACATTTTTTTGAACAAGCGAACATTTTTTGCAAACACGAACATTTTTTACACTCCCAAACCAAAATTTAAAAACGCGATCAATTTTTTTGAAAACAGAAATCTCTGAACTATTTTCGTAAACATGAACATTTTCCGATTTTTTGAACAAAATTTCAAAATGGGAACAATTTTTAAAATCACGAACATATTTTGAATTTTTACAACAAGTTTTGAAATGGAGAAATGTTTTGAAAATCCCAAACAAATTTGAAACACAGACAATTTTTGAATACATGAAGAAAAATTTGAAAATGAGAACATTTTTTGAAATTTTTGAAAGCAGGAACATTTTTTGAAATCCTGGTCATTATTTAAAAAGTTATGAGACAAATGATCAAAAATAATTTGAACAATTTTTGAAAAACGGAAACATTTTTTGAAATTCTTGATTTTTTTTTAAAAATGCGAACATATTTTTGAATACATGAATAATTTTCAAAAACACGACCAGTTTTTAAGAAATTGAACGTTTTTAAAAGAACGAACAGTTTTTTAAGTTTCCGAACAATTTTTTAAACATGAACTTCAAAAAAAATTAAATTTGAAAAATAAAAAGGAAACGAAAAAAAGGAAAAAAAGAAACAGGAAAAAATAAAAAAATAAAAAGAAATTGAAAAAGAAAAAAACCGGGTTCAGGAACCTCCTAGAAGATTCCCAAAACCGGAAAAAACTAGCTAGGAACCTCCTGGAAGCTTGGATGGCTGAAGCGCTGGGCGGGCCAGCCCAGATCATCCCTCGCTCTCGAACCCTTGTGCGAAAGGTCGACAGCTTGATGCGCTCTCGAACCCTTGTGCGAAAGGTCGACAGCTTGACGCGACGTGCGTCACATAGGATTTTCCAACGAAGCCAGCAAACGCAAGCGAGCGAAGGAACTAGAGAAAAATGGGCCGGCCCGTTACTGTATCGCCAAGGGAAAGTTTCAGACGAGGGGAGCCTACAGCGAGATATAGCTCGCGCGCTTTACCTCAGCCTGCTGCCCTTCAGACGCGGGGCCCTGCCACCGGCACGTGGACCCCAGGGCACAAGACCGACGATCAAACCGTGCGTTCCCCGTCTCCGGAACCGCCGCGGTGTCCACCACCAGCACGACCACCACTCTCCCTCCAAAAGTGACACCGGACCGAAGCCACGACCGCCAGCCAAACCACGGACGGGACCGCACCGCAATTCGACACCGAACCCAACCAGCAGCACACCCGATTCCCCCAACCCAACCAGCACCGGAGCGGAGCGGCCGGCCTTTATAAACAGCCGCGCGGCCGGTCACGCACGCCCCCCCAGAGCCCCACCCCCACGGACCCCAACAAAAGCGCCTCGCCTTTTCCTTCCCCTACCTCGGAGCGGAGCCAAGAGCAGAAGCCGGAGGAAGATCAACAAGATGTGCTGCTGCCCGAGCAAGGCGTGCTGCATCTGCATGCTCATCATCCTCGTGCTCATCGCCGTCGGCCTCGTCTTCGGCTTCGGCGTCTACACCCGCGGCTTCCACAAGCTCTCCTCCAACATCCACCTCCAGGACGGCGCCTCCTACCGCGCCTACGGCCACCTCAACCTCGCGCCGCCGCCCTCCTACTACTAGTAGACCCAGTCCGGCTCCCCCTCCGGGATCTACTCTGCAGCAGTACGGTATGGGATCGATCCCCTCCGGCTCCGGCGTCCGTCGCGCCGTGGGGATCGCCTGCACAGCGTCATGCCGTCTGTGAAGAAGAGATTCCGGGACCAGTTGATTTACATTTATGTTTCTGCTGATTAATTCCCTTTGTTGCTTCGCTCCGATGATGTTGATATTTTAGCAGAGAGTATTTACAGATTGATGATGATAATTACTGCATCCCTCCGTTTGCGTTTTGTTAATTACTGCTGCTCATTTGTTTAGTGCTCCATTACGCCTTCGTTTGTGCCTGTTTATTACTGTTCATTAGTTTAGCACTCCATCATCATGGAGGCACATGGACGGTCGGGGTTATCCGGCGAGTTGCGATAATCTCGGCATCTGGCCTTGGCACTTGGCAGCATGTGCTTTTCGGTTTGGCCTGACGCACGAACTGCACTGCGCAGGGAGTCAAACGCTTTCTGGGGAAGCGGAGTGACGTCCACGCTAATCCGTTCCTGTGTTGTTGTGTACTCTACGATACTTCTCATCCATCATGGCCAGTCATCAGATTCTCTTGTCCATCCACCAAAAAGGTTGTAGTGGTTCCGTTTCCTTGCACGTTCGACTTTCCGAGTTGAAACGGCGATCCAGTGATGTGAACCACTCGTAATCACTGTACCAACTGCCGGTGATAAACCCATGACGGCAAAAGGTCTTACCCGCAAGACTTCCCCACTGTGCACAGATCGTGGTATATTGTTAGAGCAACTCTTAACAAATGCGTTACCCTAAAAAAACTCTTAACAAATGCGTTGTATGTGATTGATCATCATAATAATCGTTAATATATCGTTATCGGCAGAATAAAGGAAAAGGTCCTCGCAGCTATAAAAGGCCGGCATTCTCCACTTCCCTCTCCGGCAACTTCCCCTTCACTTCTCCACTCATCTCAATGGCAACTTCCCGTCGTCCTGCTCCGGCCATGCGCCATCATTGGTGTCCGCGGGCGCGTAGTCATCCCCAACACTATTCCTTGTCATACACCGCTTCCTCCTCCTAAACCTGCTTGATGGTGGGGGGCTTCCTTCATGTTGGCGACATGAGGAACCACCGGATTTGGGATCACGCACCCGACGCCGACACCAATGATGGCACATGGCCGGAGCGGGACGAGGCCCCCTTAGCCCGTTTCCGTGTTATGGAGGCCCGCAATGCCGCCGCCCGTGCATTGGCGCCGTGGGACAAGGCAACCTGGCCTGTTTCCACGAGATTGAGGACGCCAATGCTGTACATTACACCAACACGTCGAGCATCCGCCGCCGTCGTAACTACTTTAGTTAGTTTTAATTTATTTAGTTTTACTTTTCTATATGCACTGAAAGTCGCAGTGCAACTCATTTTTCGCCCTATCTATGATTGAAATCGTTTGTAATTCTAATTTATATGAATTTGTTATTGCTCGAAGCAAAATTTACGCGTGTTGTGCGTGGGTGGGTTGGGGAATTGGGAAGAAAGAGTTAGCCAATGACATAGGGGTCAACCCGCAGGGAAACTTTGAAAGCTGATTTTGTCGATTTTGAGTTTGCGTGTGGTCTTTGGAGCCTCCATATTTTTAACGATAACCTCCATGACGCTTGTGGTGATCCATATTTTGCCGATTCTGCTAGAAATCAATGGCCGAACCTAAAAGATGAACAGAAGTGGCAAAGTTCACCATGACACGCTTTGCTTTCTTTCCCCACAAATTGGTGTTGGTCTTAACATTTCAGGCGAATAAACATGAGTGTTTGGCCCATGCTTAATTTGTTTCATGCCAATTCTGACACTTGCAAAAAAAGGGTTGTGCTACCGCTAGTCGCACTCCACACCATACAACCCAATCAGATAATATCATCACGTCGTGCGTACACGGCAGCATGCCGATCGGACGGTGTTGAACCTGAGCCGCGCTATGTGTTCATGGACCAAACGTTTGCAAAAAAAAAAAAATGTCATGCTGTTCTAAAAAAACTGCACCACCACACAACTAAAACTGTCAACAAAACCTTCGCAAAGCTACCCCTCTCGGTGAATGTTCGCCAGATAAGAAGATCTTTTTTATAAGGAGGTTTAAACCCCCGACCAACAATGCTAATGCATTCAGCACTCCCAATTTGTTTTTTTGAACACAGTGCATTCGCAGATACTCACACACGCACGCGCGCGCGCGCGCGCACACACACACATTTCTATGAACGCACGGGCGCATATCCTATCCTTTTGAGTATGCTCTGTTGGAATATTATGCAACAATCTAGCATACTAGGTGAACAGGAAAATATGCACATCAGCTTCGCACATGAAACAACAACTACAAATAGAGACATGAACAGATTACGATGGACGTACTGTTCGTTAGCTGCTGCAGGAGCGACGGTGTTGATGACGATGTTGATGATGATCTGTTGTTGACGGCGATGGAAACGGCGATGAGTAGCACAACCCGACTTGGACCGAAGACGCCCCGTGATGACGAATTTGAGCAGTCGCACATAGCGCTTCCCAAGAACCTAATTCGTCCACTCCCAGTGCAGGATCAGACAAATGGTTCCGGAGACCTACTCTCCCGCACGCCAATGCACGCGGGCGTTAGGGATGGAGTAGATTACGGTGGCGGCGCAAGTTGCGGGATAAGGAAAAACCGTAGGCGTTTTCGGTGTGTCTTTGGACGCGGCAAGTAGCAGTATATATAATAGGACCAGAGACGGTATCGTGTCGCGATCACAATCTCATACCGAATTGGTTTCTAAGTCATATACTTACCTGACAAGAAATAATTAACTTGTCTGCCAAGACATAAAAAAATAAAGCGACAAAAGTAAGTTGTGCCTCTGCAAGGCAATGGACCGGATTTCGGCGGACCATCACTCGCATGTCACATGCACGCGCCGCCCCGGCCCCGGCCCGAGCCCGGCCAGGTCAGGCCAAGCGAGCGAGCTCGCGTGTGTGGTCTCCTATTTATCTCTCAACACACCACTTAGAGTGGTGGAGAGAACCCACTATATAAAGAGGTCCAACACTTCCTCAACTAGCGGCATGGGACTAAACTTTAGCACCACACCACCACTTGCCATTTTTTCTTATGGGCTCATTTGAGATTTCAGAATTTGTTAATGGGCCAGGCCCATTTATTTCTAACAATCCCCCACCAGATCTCAAATACCCATTTAGAGATTTGCCTTTTCTCACCACTTGTTTAATATACCATTGTTTCAGCAGAGACTGTTAAGTTGAACTTCTACCTAGAGCTTTAAGCTACATCCATCCATAACTTGACAATCGACTATGCCTTGAATTGCTAGTTTTGTGTGAACGGGTTTCACTCAAAGTCTTAACAAGTACCTGGCTGCCTGTAGGCTACCCCGCGGTTTGGAGCATATACGTCGTACTCCTTGGTCTCTTCGTGAGTTTACTAGAGATCACCCAAGTCTCATAGACTGTGACGTTTACAATCGGAGCTCATATAGGTGCAGTCTTTCAAGATTGCTCTGTTGGACAACATCTTTGCTAATCATAGCCAATAGAACCACATTAAGACATGTTGCCAACCTACCTTACAGCTCTAAGCCTTACAGCTCTGAGAGTTTTGCATCTTCACCTAAAGACGGTCACATATTACTCTCCTCAGTTAAACAATAGCTTGTTCTTCCCAGGTCCTAATTCACGGGATCTCTGATCACAAAGGTTGGGTTACTACTATGGTGTAACATCTGTGGGTCTCATACCCATCTCCCTCGATGAAATATCTATCATATTTTGTGGTAGTCCCTTTGTAAAGGGAACTTCCAGGTTTTTGTCTGTTTGAATATACGTAACAGTTATTACTTCGGAGTTTCTAAACTTCCTGACAGACTTCAAATGTCTCTTCATGTGTCTTGATGACTTTGCATTATCCTTAGAATTGTTCACGTTAGCGATAACCATTTGGTTGTCAGAATTCATAAGAATAGCCGGTACAGGTTTTTTTCAACC
This sequence comes from Elymus sibiricus, assembly GCA_039707655.1. Lineage (NCBI taxonomy): Eukaryota > Viridiplantae > Streptophyta > Magnoliopsida > Poales > Poaceae > Elymus > Elymus sibiricus. The sequence goes on along the minus strand of CM077672.1, from coordinate 299,449,797 downwards.
ACATGCAAGTTCATCAAGAGCTCACGTAGTCATTCTGCCTCAACAGTGGTTGTGTCTAAAGCAGTTAGTTCTGCTTCCATAGTTGACCTCGTCAAAATGGTCTGTTTGCAAGATCTCCATGATACTGCACCACCTCCATGAGTAAATATATACCCACTTGTGGCGTAGAGTACATATACATCAGAGATCCAGTTCGAATCACTATATCCTTCTAGCACAGCAGGATGCCTTGAATAGTGAATTCCGTAACTCATAGTACCTCTCAGATAGCGCAAGACCCTTTCTACTGCATGCCAATGATCATCACCCGGGTTGGACATGAACCTACTCAGCTTGCTCACAGCAAAAGAGATACCTGGCCTTGTTGCGTTAGCTAAATACATGAGTGAACTGACAATTTGAGAGTATCTCAATTGATCTCTTGTTTATTTCTTGTTCTTTCTGAGTGTCACGCTGGGATCATAAGGTGTTGGAGAAGACTTGCTATCTATAAAGCCGAACCGGCTCAAGACCTTCTCAACATAGTGAGATTGCGTTAAAGTAATCCCACTCTCATCCTTAATAAGTTTGATGTTCAGAATCACATCGGCTTCAACCACATCTTTCATGTCAAAACTCTTTGATAGAAAAACTTGACCTCATTGATCGCATCAATGTTTGTACCAAAGATCAGTATGTCATCCACATACAAACATAATATAACACTATTGCCTCCACCATGGCGATAGTAAACACACCTATCAACCTCATTAATGACAAATCCTGCAGAAGTCAGTGTTCTTTCAAACTTCTCATGCCATTGCTTAGGTGCCTGTTTTAGACCATACAAAATTTTAACAACTTGCACACCTTTCTCTCTTCACCCTTTACCACAAACCCATCAGACTGATCCATATAGATTTCCTCTTCCAACTATCCATTTAAGAAAGTTGTTTTTACATTCATTTGATGAATGATAAGACCATAAGAGGCAACCAGGAAAAGTAGCATCCTAATGGTGGTCATTCTAGCAACGGTGTAACACCCCCAGATTAAGTCCAGTCATTAACCAGAAATAATGTGCCAAGTCATCATGATCATTTTCATTTAATTGCATTAGGAAATAATCAAACTTTAAATTCAAAATTCAAATGCAAGTCAAATTATTACTTCTTCAAATAATTAAACAAAATAGTTCATAATATTGCAAAAATTCTCAAAGCAATTGTAAAAATAAAATCAACATTTATTGAATTATTTAAATGGCCCTAACCTATTTAAAACAGTGGCCCAACAACACTTTTCAGTCCTTTTAAATGCCAGAAAAAATCCAAATGAATTCAAGTGCCTCCCAAACTTTTTGTGAAAGTGCAGTAAAATGCAATGCTATTTATGAGCAAAGCTCCACATTTTTGCAAAGTGATCTGATGGCATTTTATAATGCAAATACTGACTGAGGTATTAATCAGAGAAAAAGAAAAAGAAAAAGGCAAATCCTACTGTGCTACGGGGCCCTATACACCTACAGTGCATCCCAGCCCAACCTGGGTCTCCTCCCACCTCGTTACAGGAGGCAGAGAGGTGTGAGGCGCACATCCAGGGCGCCATGGCCGTGGATGCCCTCCACGTCGCCCCCCTGGACCTATATCTTCGTCCACCGAAACCCTAACCCCTATCTCTCCCATTGCCCCCTCGATCCTCATCGTCTCCCCTGCTTCTCTGGCTCGTTTTCGAGCTCGAACAACTCGCGGTCACCGCTGCCTCGTCGTCATCGTCGCGGCCACAACCGTCTCCGGCGTGCGGGAACACGTCCAAGAGGTCCACCGCGGCCGGATCCGTCCGTCCCGGGGACTAGCTCAAGCCGGGATGTCCTCGAGCCGACGCCATCTTCATCTTCTTCGTCCGGCCGCCGCACATCATCGCCGTCTCGCCGTCGCCACCGCCTCTCCGGCCCGTCCCCGGCCTCCCCGAGAATGCCATCCGTCCCGCGGTGAGCTCCTCACCCCACCCCCCTGCTTTTCCCCCTCGGACCGCCGCAGTTTGGCTGCCCACGCGATGGCCGCCATGGCTGGGAGCTCGGCTCCGCGCGCCGCGAGCCTTGGCCGCGTCCGCGCGCCCTGGCTGCCCCCTGGCCACGCCCGCGCCGTGCCTCCCGCTGCTCGCCGCGTCCCCCTGCTCGCCGTCGCGCTCCGCCCGCTGCCGCCTGCTGCCCCGTGCTGCTGGCTGCCTGCCGCTGCTGCCTTCTGTTGCTGCCGCCGCCGCTGCTCCCTGCGCTGCTGCGTACTGCTGCTGCTTCTCACCGCTGCTGCTCTACTGCTACTTACTGCTGCTGCTGCCACTTGCTCCTGCTTGCTGCCGCCGCTGCTCGCCGCACTCACCGCGCCGCGCCGCTGCCCTGCTATTGCTTGTTCGCTGCTCTGCTGCTGCTGGTACAGTAACTGAATGTTACTGTAGCACTTGCTAGCTTTTGCTGCTTCTACTTGACTAGCTCTTTGGACAGCAGCAAAAATGCAACAAGACAAGGGTTATCATAAATAAAAAATGATGTGAACAGGTAGTACACTTGACAAGCTCCAAATTACTCCATTGGACCAAATTCAAATAAGGCATGGATTAAATCTTATAAAAATGACAAAAGGCTATGTTCTGTTAACTGAAAAACAAAAAAACAGAAATACTGCAGTAGCTACTTTAGAGATGTAGATGAACTAGCTGCAGGAACTGTTCATGCCATCAAGGGGCATGAACTAATAGTACTTTTGATGTAGAGTAAATCATCTATAGGGTGTATTTCCATTAGAGATATGGATCAATGGGAATCATCCAGCAAACTTTGTAAAAGTTAACAGATCCTGGAATGAACATCAAGTAGCACTTTTCAAACAAAGATTTGAACAAGCAAATGGACACTAACATAGATGCACTTGATACTGTCATGTAGATCACAGAAAAATGATCAAAATTGATATAAGGCACTACTTCATAGGATGAACAGAACACTATCTATAGCCTCTGGAAAACAGCTAAGTGATGTTTAAAACTGAGCAATTCTCAGACAGCCAAATTTTAGTAAATTTCAGAAAATGATTAAAACTTTGGAAATTCGTAGAAAAATAACCGTAGCTCAGATGAAAAAGTTTTATACATGAAAAATGATCAGAAGAACGAGACAAATCCGAATATGCCACCCATATACCTGTCAGCCCTCTCTAACATGATGAACATGGAACTTTCCCCTCTGATTCATCTGTCCGATAAATGCCCGGAGCTGAGAGAACACTCCCGGATAAATTTCCGCTCCGACTAACTTGCGTAGTACTGCATTAGGGCACCCCTCGAATAGCGTGCTGCCATGCCATGCATCTGTGATTGCATTTGTTGCTTGTATTTATTGTTTCTTCCCCCTCTTCTCTCCGGTAGACCCCGAGACCGACGCTGCTGCCGAGTACGACTACGCCCCTGACGACCAGCCCCTTTCAGCAGAGCTTCCAGGCAAGCAAACCCCCTTGATCATTCCTATATCACCTATTCCTTCTCCCCCGTGCTTGCATTAGAATTTGCTACTGCATTTGTTTGATCCTATTCTGATGCATAGCCTAATTTTGTAAACTGTTATTGATACCTTACCTGTTATCCTAAATTCTTAGTATAGGTTGGATGAATACCATCTGTGGCCCCACTACTTTGTCCTAGTTGCCCCGCTTAGTTACTAGTGCCCCGATCGAAGTGATCGACGGACTGAGACCAGCACATCACCACACATTTCCCCAAGTTGCTCGACTCCGCAGAGCTAATATCGAGTGCCGAGGGTGACACCTCTTATCTCACTCCTGATGTTGCCTCTGTGTCATAGCTAGTTGGTCGTGGGTTACGAGGGTGAATCCTCTTTCACCACCTCCGATGAAGCTTCTGTCGTGCAACCCCGCAAGTGTGAATCCATCGAGGGTGATTCCTCCGGATTCACCTTGACGGATTACATCGAGTAGGAATCCAACGAGGGTGATTCCTCGGATTCCCCCTTGATGTGATGAACACACGGATACCCTACTTTTACTACAGTCCCCGGGTAAACTCGGGTCGACCCCGAGGGGTACCCGCGAGAGTTGTGTAGTCGGGTTGACCGTGAGGGTACCCGCGAGATAGTTACGAGGCGCGGCCGGGCAGGCAGAGACCGCCCTAGAGAGGGATGGGCCTGGCCCTTGTTGCACTTCCTCGAGACGGGACGACAGGAGTACTGATCGTCACCGCGAGCTCCTAATAATGCACTAATGGATTTGGGTATTGATCTGAGTTGGCCACTGGCCTATACGCACTACCACCATGTGGGATAATGGTTTAATGGGGCCCTCTGCACCGTATGTATCAGCCGAAAGCTTTGTCAGACGTCCAGTTCAGCATTGCGGCATGGCAGGATCGGCGCCATCCATGACAGAGGTGGTGCCTGGATCTAACCATGTGTGCAACGACCCGGAGTGCAAAGGGTGATGGGCCCAAGACCCCTGAGCACTTAGGATGTAGACCGGCGGGGACCTCTCTGCTGAGCTCTAGGTAGGGCTGCGGTGTGTCGATCAGCCGAGGCCGGGCATGACCCAGGAAAGTGTGTCCGGCCAGAGTTAATCGAGTGTGTTGGGTAACAGTAGTGCACCCCTGCAGGGAAGATTATCTATTCGAATAGCCGTGTCCACGGTAACAGGACGCTCAGTGTTGTATCCCGATCTGCTACTACTTGAACTGGATACATGTTAATTAATTGTAAGCTCCGGGATCGCTTTCTCGCAGGGAGTCGAGGAAGGATCTCTAGGCTTTGCCTCAACATGCTTGTTACTTTATGATATGTTACTAATCTGCACTCTTCTAATGCTGCAAGACGCCGAAGATGCTAGTCTTCGATAGGCTAGGCCTTCCCCTCTATTTTGGCATTTCTGCAGTCCAGTCCACATATATAGCCTTTCTTTGATACCGATGCATAATTAGCATAGTTCTGATGTAAGTCTTGCGAGTACTTTGGATGAGTACTCACGGTTGCTTTGCTTCCCTTTTCCCCCATACCCGATTGCTGCGACCAGATGATGGAGCCCCGGAGCCAGCTGCCACAGCCGACGACTACTACTACCCCTCTGGAGGAGCTTACTACTACGTGGAGACCGCCGACCACCAGGAGTAGTTAGGAGGCTCCCAGGCAGGAGGCCTGCGCCTTTTCGATCAGTGTTTTTATTTTGCTCCGCCTTCTTAATGGCTTATTTGTTTTCTTTTATATCTGTACTCAGATATCTAGTGCTTCCGCTGACGCTTGTATGCGCAAGCTTATGTATTCGAGCCCTCGAGGCCTCTGGCTTGTAATATAAAGCTTGTATGACTATTTGTGTTTAGAGTTGTGTTGTGATATCTTCAAGTGAGTCCCTAGGCTTGATCGTTTGCATTTGCGTGTATGATTAGTGCACGATTAAGTCGGGGGCGTCACAAACGGGTGAATAGGTGTCAAAGTAATCTTCGCCTTCTTTCTGAGTGCAGCCCTTGGGCACAAGCCGTGCCTTATACTTATCAATAGTACCATCAGGCCTTAGCTTCTTTTTGAACACCAACTTACAGCCTACAGGTTTACAACCATAGGGTCGTTTAGTTAGCTCCCAAGTTCCATTAGAAAGAATTGAGTCCATCTCATTGTAAACAGCTTCTTTCCAATCATCTACATTCGGAGATGCATATGCCTCTGCAATAGACTTGGAAGTGTCGTCCACAAGGCAGGGGCGGAGCCAGCGCCCGACTAGTCTGGGCATTTTCCCAGGCAAGCTAGCTACGCGCAAGCTATCGACGCCATGTCACAACGGGAAAAATTGTCATCGCACCATGGTTTACCTGGGCAGTGGGCGAATGGCTTCCGTTGGCTCAGTTAATGAAACGAGAAGCCTACTAGACATGCATGTAGTAGCTGGAGTAGTAGATTAATTAATGGGCTAATCATTATGGTTTACCTCTGTGTCCCCTTCTGTAATGGGCTACGTGAGGCATATGGTTCGCCGGTTCGGCTCATCGGTTGTTGCTTTGTTTACTCAGAAAAATGCTAGACCTATGTAAGCTTTTTTTACACGCTCAAGAAAACAAACATATAAGCTTTTTACATACCTAGTACGTACGAAACTTCATTTCATCCAAACCAAACGCCTACTCTGAATTTCAGGGTGGGCCGTCCGCCTCCCCTAATGTCCAATTAAACACTGTCCAAACACTCCGCAACTCCCCTCATCCTGTAATTATCCGTAGGTGTAGCAAAACACGTTTACTCGAGACGAGACATGATTGGTTGATCGCTCCACCTCTCCTCGACCCCGCCTGTTCGGATATTCCCATTCTAGACGGTGGCACCCCGGTCGATATGAGAGATGAAAGCGGACTGGCGGTGAGTGGAGGCTGGCCTGAGCTCGTGCATGGCGGCTGGTGGAGCCCTAGTGGATATGTCCGATATCCCGAGGAACGGCTTGCATCATACCCTACTTATCACTTCCTTCGTAATTATATGAGATTGCTAACTGATTTGAAGATTGATAAACATGTTAGGGCTTACCAGGGTGTGGGTAATCGGTCATTAGTAACGATCGTGAATTCATGAACGTAGTCTTTTGTCTAACGATTTGTTCTAAATCATTGATGTTAACTTCAAAATTTAAGACATAAATTTCAGAGTTGAGGAGGTTTGGGGTTAATAGAGCAAGTACTCCAAATGTGAACAGGGTGTAATCGGAAACAAAAGTGAAGCCATAGCCACCACCTTTGCCAATGAATTTAATCCAAATGAGATTGAGCGTGTGTTCCATGAAAGAGGGGAAAATTTTGTGAGTATCCTCCTGATATACAACATATAAAATAGAATTTGTGGTTCAGTAGTTAGTCCCATTTATATGTTGTACATCGAAAAACCTGGTTTTCTTTTCACCCTAAGGCTCACACTTGCCCAGGCTCCAGAGAAGTTCTAGCTCTGCCACTGCTTCTGCGTTCCCTTCTATAATGGGCTACATGAGGCATGTGGTTCACCGGTTCGGCTCATCGGTTGTTGCTTTGTTTACTCGAAAAAATGCTAGACCTATGTAAGCTTTTTATTCGCTCACAAAAACAAACATATACGCTTTTTACGTACCTAGTACGTACAAAACTTCCTTTCATCCAAACCAAACGCCTATTCTGAATTTCAGGGTGGGCCGGTCGCCCCCCTAATGTCCAATTAAACACTGTCCAAACACTCTGCAACTCCCCTCATCCTGTAATTATCCGTAGGTGTAGCAAAACTCGTTTACTTGAGATGAGACATGATTGGTTGATCACTCCACCTCTCCTCGACCCCGCCTGCTCGGATATTCCCGTTCTAGACGGCGGCATCCCGGTCGATATGAGAGATGAAAGCGGACCGACGGCGAGTGGAGGCTGGCCTGGGCGCGTGCATGGCGGCTGGTGGAGCCCTAGTGGATTTGTCCGATATCCCGAGGAACAGCTTGCATCATACCCTACTTATCCCTTCCTTCGTAATTATATGAGATTCATAACTGATTTGAAGATTGATAAAAATGTTAGGGCATAAATTTTAAGGCCAGGGTGTGGGTAATCAGTCATTAGTGACGATCATGACTTCATGAACATAGTCTTTTGTCTAACGATTTGTTCTAAATTGTTGATGTTAACTTCAAAATGTAAGTCATAAATTTTAGATATGAGGAGGTTTGGGGTTAATAGAGCAAGTACTCCAAATGTGAATAGGGTGTAATGGGAAACAGAAGTAAAGCCACATCCACCACCTTTGCCAACGAATTTAATCCAAATGAGATTGAGCGTGTGTTGCATGAAAGAGGGGAAAAATTTGTAAGTATCCTCCTGATATACAACATATAAAATAGAATTTGTGGTTCGGTAGTTGGTCCCATTTATATGTTGTACATCGAAAAATCTGGTTTTCTTTTCACCCTAAGGCTCACACTTGCCCAGGCTCCAGAGAAGTTTTGGCTCCGCCACTGCCAAAAGGTATACAATGAAGTCATCACGAAAGGATTTTCCAACCCTTTGTCTCTTGCTCCTCACAGGAGCTTCATCGTTATCCTTCTTAATGACTTCCTCAGGTGATTGTTCAAAATACTCATTAGATGTACTAGATTCAGGAATTATCCCAGAAGAAAATCTGGCAATGCTATGCATATCTTTCATAGGGAATATATTCTCAAAAAATATTGCATCACGAGATTCCATTATAGTATCAACATGCATATCAGGTCCGTCAGATTTAATCACTAAAAATCTATAAGCAATGCTCCGCTGAGCATAACCTAGAAAGACACAATCCACTGTCTTTGGTTCGAGTTTGTGTTTCTTAGGAATAGGAATATTGACGTTTGCCAAGCATCCCCAAGTGCACAAATAAGAAAGTGATGGTTTTCTCCCAACCCACTCCTCATAAGGGGTTTTCTCTTTATTTTTGTTAGGAACTCTATTCAGGACATGACATGAAGTCAATAAAGCCTCCCCCATCATGCCTTAGATAAACCAGCAGTGTCTAACATGGTATTCACCAAGTCAGACAGTGTGCGGTTTTTCGTCTCGGCAACCCCATTTGATTGGGGCGAATAGGGAGGCGTCCTCTCATGAATAATACCGTGTTCCTCACAAAATTCATCAAACACTCACTACTGCAGGCGACTGCTAACGCGACACATGAATCAGAGACCCTTCGACCAAACTGTGTGCGATGCATGAATCACAAACGGTATCGTAATAAAATCATCACCAATACGACGAACTTTGTGCGATGGCAGAGACATCAAGCACAATTCAGATTAGAGCTGCGTGTCCGATACGTGGCATACAGTTGATCCATACGAACTATTTGCGATGAGCCAGAACAACAGAAACGGTCAGCCAGATCGAGGTGTGTGCGATATACGGCATACAGTTCACTCAGATGAACTGTTTGCGATTACCCAACACAACAGAAATGGTCAGTCAGATCAAGGTGTGTGCGATAGATGGCATACAGTTCACTCAGATGAACTGTGTGTGATGAGCCAAAACAACAGAAACGGTTCAACTTAACAAGATGTGTGTGATACGCGGCAAACATGTCAGTAATCAGAAATGTGTGGGAAGACCAATAACAACACAGATGATTCCTGCAAATTAGGCGTGTGTGTTGTGGGCAAGGCTGCTGGTATACAATTGTCAGTGATTGATGAAATCATCACCGACGGGTTCCCTAGTTTAGCCCGTGGGCGATGTGATTTGCTCTGTCCGCACATAATCTATGCTCTGTCTACAGAACAACAACATATATACTTAGAAGGACATGATTGCATAGCCAAATTAAACATCCAATTACGTTATATCACAAATACCAGAAATATTGCAAGGTTCAAATTCCAGCATTACAAGGCCCAAATTCAAAGATTACATGGTTCAAACTGTTCTTACAAATCAAATTCATCTTCTTCAGAATCTGAGCCATGCACTATTTCTGCGAATGGATCAGTCACCGAGAAGTCATATATCGGTTTGATCGAGTGACTTCCGAATAATCTGTCATTTGTAGTTCCAAACTGAAATTCAGCTTCTGCAGAGCCTTTTCCATTCAGTTGTAGATGCCTGCGCTGATCAGCAAACCATTCACTTCTGCGCACTAAATATAGGGCAAACCTCATTACCTTGAGCACACTTGCTCTCTGAACAAATAACCTGACGAATTTAATCTCTGGTCTGGTGCCTCGGTACTCGTTCAAAGTAATTTCTATGAGATGAAGATCAAGCCATTCAATGTGATTGTTATATTGCGCCACATTTTTCACTTTCAGGCCTGCTTTTATCTACAAATGAAGACAACATATTAGTGCCTAGCTGTAGTTTTGAACACTTCGGGCCTCTTTGCTTTGCAGGATTTCTAAAATACACGAATAGAGTGACATGCCTTCTTCAATCGTTCATGATTAACATCTCAAATAATATATGTATTGAAATCCTCCAAATTTCCTTTAGAAATCATACTACATTTTTCATTGTAATCATGGGTAAAAGTAACAACAAATTGAACTCCGTTGTGGTTAACAATTAACAGGAAAGGAGCATCACCTCGATGTATAGCTTCTCCGTGCATGGAAAGCATCTAAGGAATCTAACAACTTCATCCAGATCGGGGCTGACAGAATGTAGTGCCAAGATCGTCACTGTGCGCAGAGACGGGTTCAAGCTTGTGGGGATCATTTTCTGGATGACAGCCGAACATAGATCTACAAAAATTAGATAAAATGTGATGTCCAATAAGAAGAAGGAGAAGAACAAGACTGTTACCTGAACGGATAATGATCCAATAACAAGTTCGAAGAATTCAGCACACGAATAGCCCAACACTCTCAATTTCGGTGCGTCAATGACCCTGATTCTTGTTGGACCTTCTTTATCAAGTCCAAACAATCTCTCAAGGAAAGGCGCATTCTCAATGACCATATCGTGAAACACCTCAAATGACAGCCTGTTGCGGCACCAACAATGCACATAAATCATACGGACATTCGTCGGGGCGATGTGGAGGCTACTGAACCCATCCATCACCTGAAGACGTAGGTACTCCAGCGCTATACAGCCGCCGAGCAGGCGCTCCAAATCCTCCTTCGAGATGCGGGCGCCCATGAGCTCGAGGTGCTTCAGTTTAGGGAGATGAAGAGCGGGCGCAACATCAATCTGGGGGAAAAAGCACTGCCTGAACGTAGCGCGGCGCAACGTGGGCATGAGGCGGAGCGCGGACGGCGGCAGCGAGCAAGGATGTCCAGCATGAAAGCTGAGCTCCTCGAGCCGATCTAGGTCGGGGGATAGGAACCACTCGTGAAACTTGGGTTTGGCCTTGCAGTTGAAACGGAACTTGCCGATGGCAAGGCGCCTGACCGGCCAAGGGTGCGTGGCGAGGATGTGGGACAATGCGTCCAAGAGTTTGCGCTCCCTGCTGCAGAGCTCGTTGTCGTCAATGAGGTCCAGGGGGTGAAGTGCCAGAGGGGGCGCCACCGCCAGGAGAGGACAGTGGTCCGCACGCCAGATTTGATGGGGAGGAGGGATATGATGGTTACCAACATCTCGTCGGGAAGGCTGCTGATGAAGTCCATGCTCACCGGAGGCTCTTGCGGTTCTGCCTCGACCCACAACCGCTTGTTGGCCGGCTCGTCCTCTATCGTAGCAGGCGGCGATCCTCGGCGGCGGCGCTTATAGATAAGAACGGAAGAGTAGGAGGAGCACTGGAAACTGTTCTACGTACCTTCCCGAGGCAGCCGAAACCAAAACCATCAATAAATTTTTGGCACCGCTCGCTGGAAGGTCCAAGGGCTCGCTTCCCGGTGAGCCTGCATGGCGAATTGCTCGCACGCGTCCCGTCGAGCCTGCACGGCGGAGAGCTCGCACGCGTCCCGTCTAATCAAATAGCTACCCACGGTAGTAAATGGTTAGTGGAACGCCCATGGTTGGAATAATACAACCGTTTGCCATAATAATGTGGCAGCTATTTGTTCCAAAATGCCTAGAAACTCAAATAATGTATTAAAAGGCCAAACGGACACTGAATAATTCAAAATTGTAGCACGACACTCCTATAGTTGCATGTTGCCTCTGTAAAAAAAATCAAGGCGGGAAGAGGCAGTGTATGTCGTTTTCGCACACCGAGGTGACACGTTCCCTCCCGGAACCATGAGGCTTCTTGAGAGAAGCTACGGTTTGTAAGAAGCTTATACCAATACATGTCCCAAATCGGATAAAAAATTTACGACATCATGTTGGTGCCATGTCAGGACACCATGCCAAGTTTCATGATTTTCAGGCGAGTTTTGGATTTACAAGAATTTTAAAACCAAGTTTCTCAATGTTTACGGCCGAGCCACGACGCCCAGATGTTTCAAATTCATTCCCATCTCTTGCATGGGAATTAAATATTCACCCAAGGACACATAGATGATTTTTCAACCCATTTTGGTGCACTGGAGCATGTGCCTGTAGTTCAAATTTGAATTATGCACATTAAATGCCTAGAAACTCAAATAATGTATGAAAAATGCCAAGCAAACCCTGAATAATTCCAAATTGTAACACCACACTCCTATAGTTGCATGTCGCCTCTGTAAAAAAATCAAGGCGGGAAGAGGCAGCGTATGTCGTTTCGCACACATAGGTGACACGTTCCCTCTCGGAACCATGATTCTTCTTGAGAGAAGCTCTGATTTGTAAGAAGTTTATACCAAAACTTGTCCCAAATCGGCCAATTTTTTTTACCACAGCATGTTGGTGCCATGTCATAACACCATGCCAAGTTTCATGATTTTCAGGCGAGTTTTGGATTTATAGGAATTTTAAAACCAAGTTTCTCAATGTTTATGGCCGAGCCACGACGCCCAGATGTTTGAAATTCATTCCCATTTCCTGCATGGGACCTAAACATTCACCCAAGGACACATATATGATTTTCAACCCTTTTTCGTGCACTGGAGCATGTGCCTGTAGTTCAAATTTGAATTATGCACATTAAATGCCTAGAAACTCAATTAATGTATAAAAAAGGCCAAACGAACCATGAATAATTCCATATTTTAACACGACACTCCTATAGTTGCATGTCGCCTCTGTAAGAAAAATCAAGGCGGGAAGAGGCAGCATATGTTGTTTCGCACACAGAGGTGACACGTTCCCTCTCGGAACCATGATGCTTCTTGAGAGAAGCTCCGGTTTGTAAGAAGTTTATACCAAAACTTGTCCCAAATTGGCCAATTTTTTTACCACAGCATGTTGGTGCCATGTCATAACACCATGCCAAGTTTCATGATTTTCAGGCGAGTTTTGGATTTACAGGAATTTTAAAACCAAGTTTCTCAATGTTTACGGTCGAGCCACGATTCCCAGATGTTTGAAATTCATTCCTATTTCTTGCATGGGACCTAAACATTCACCCAAGGGCACATATATGATTTTCAACCCATTTTGGTGCACTGGAGCATGTGCCTATAGTTCAAATTTGAATTATGCACATTAAATGCCTAGAAACTCAATTAATGTATAAAAAGGCCAAACGAACCCTGAATAATTCCAAATTTTAACACGACACTCCTATAGTTGCATGTTCACTGCAGATAAATGTTCTAGAAATTCAAACACCGTCCTTTCCCGCCGTAACCCCATTTTGTTTTTCAAATCAGAATGAAAAAATCAAGTATACCACCAACATTTTATTAGTAAGAATCGTGTGCGATGGAGTATAAAATATCTTGGGGCACCTTCATGTATGGCTTATGCCGGAAGCTTCGTCGGCTACAGTCCACTGCCAGCGCGTCAACCACACTTGCGCGCCAGTTTTTCGCTGCATCGAGCGAAATTTTTTGGCAACCGCGGAAATATTTAGCTCCCCCCCGACCAAAAGCCACATTTCAACTGTTTCCTCCTTCCTTTACAAGTTCAAACCTTCACTGCTTACTTGCAGCGCCGCCTGCTCGCCGACGACGCTCCTTCCTGCTGCGCGGCCTCGTCGATATAGTCAGGTAATCCACACCCCACACCCATCCTCCTCCTCCTTCTCCATCCCACATGCAACGACTGCTGGCGCGACACCTTCCACCCAAATCACTGCCCCATCCTCCAAATAAGCGCCACTCATAGCCATTCTGCACGCAGTATAGCCAGGTGCTCAAGCAGCATGTGGCAGCAGAGAAGCAAATCGTGGCCGCATGCGCGGATGAGTTCGCGATGGCTGCCATGCGTGCCGACTGCCAGATCTTGGAGGAGCACCTCGCCGTCGAGGCCACCGTCGACGCCTCGCGCGCAGACGCTGCCACACGGTTGGCTGCTTTAAACGACAGTTCGTGGTGTTTTCTCGAGGCCACCGCCGGTGTCTTCTAGTGAATTGTCCTCTGTAATGTTAATATGCAATCTGATCTTCTGAAATGTGATGTTCAGTTAACAGTTTGGTTCAACAATTGCTATATTTCCTAGTAGTTCTTAAACATGCTTGGTTTGGTTAACTGTCTGATCTTCTAGTATATGTTCTATTCTGCAATACGGTGCTCAGTTAACAATTTGGTTCATTTGTTCTACTGTCCAGTTAACTGTTTGGTTCAATTATGCAATGTGATGTTCATTTGTTGTGGGTATAATTTTGTATTGTTATGCATGTGAGAAATAAATCGAATTTGGCTGTACAAAATACGGAGTACATGAGAAACATATACAATTGCTATATTTCCAAGTTATTTAGCATGCTTGGTTTGGTTAACTGGCTTTTCCATGTGGCTCGAATTAATCTGCTGGATCTGCAATTTGTTTATTTTTCATTAACATATTCTACTGATAGTATGCAAACTCTCACTTAACCTGATCAATATCTGCCTTATATGTGTTGCAGGGAAACAATGGGAGGCACTGAGGTTTACCATCGAGGTTTGCACATGCATGGCCCTTTGGCTAGTAGCACATTATTGTGCAATTGCAGGAACCATTCTGATATTTAGGTTTTTAACAATGTGGTCTTGCACATGTAGGTACTATTGTTAGAGGTTTAGACCCACTGTTCAACCCATTTTGCATATGGGGAAATGAGATGTCCATGAATATCAGTCAAGTCAAGAAACTCAGAAAGATTGTTAGGATAAAGAAACTAGCGACGAATAATAGCAAGATCTTTGTTTGCACAATGAAGAAGATATCAGTCAACTATAAGATGGTACTAACTCTTTTACCTTGTTTTTTTTCCTTTGCGCCATTTGAAAATTTAGAACAAAAAATATTTATGCATATCTTTGTTTTCAGTCCTTTCCAAAGCAGTTCACCGATGATTACCTCTCAGACCACCTGCATGGTCAAAAGGCGGGGAAGGTATTCATTCAACACCCACGGTACAATATTGAAGTCTTCCTCAAGAGGACGAAGGTTGGGCAGGCAATTATCCAGAGCTACTAGCCTAAAGTTGCAAGGACATTCAACATCACTGAAGGCTCAATATTCACCTTCCACTTCAGCAGTTTTCCAGATGAGATTCATCTGTCTATTTACCATGTATGATGCTACTTTCCAAAGGTTTTAGATGTTGCATGTGAAACTTGGTGCTGTTGTGTAATGGCGTAGCTAGCTATATGCCTATATGGTGTAACTGAGTGCTGAAGCTATCTGATGTTGTACTCTGATGTAATTCAATTATGAAATCCTAGTTGCCGTAATATGGATATGAAATATATGGTGTGTTTGATATGAAATGTCAATTTGATTACTAAATGGATTATCAATAATTTGCCAATTAGACTGCTTATTTGGTTTTTCTATTGCAGACGGTTTCTCAGACAACACCATGGGCGATGAACTCAAACAACCCAAACAGTTTCTAGAAAGTAGGCGTGTTGGATCAATGAACAATCACACAAAACTACCGCCCGACAAATTTTTGCGTTAGGCCATGATACGTCTCCAACGTATCTATAATTTATGAAGTATTCATGCCATGTTTACAACATTTTTATATGGTTTTGGTATGATTTGAATGGAACTAACCCGGACTGACGTTGTTTTCAGCAGAACTACCGTGGTGTTGTTTTTTATGCAAAAATAAAAGTTCTCGAAATGGGCTGAAAATTTACGGTGATTTTTTATGGACCAAAAGATACCCCGAAAGCTTGGAGGAAGGACCGGAAGCCTCACGAGGAAGCGAAAAGCCTGGGGGCGTGCCCTCCCCCCCAGGGCGCGCGGAGCAGGCTTGTCGCTCCCTCATGGGCCCCCCCTGACGTGAATCCAACGCCAAAAATTCCTATAAATATAGAAAACCCCATAAAGAAACCTAGAACTTCCACGCCGCCGCCGCAAGCCTCTATACCGAAGCGATCTCATCCGGAGCTCTGTTTCGGCACTCTGCCGGAGGAGGGATCATCACCGGAGGCCATCTTCATCATCCCGGCGGTCTCCATGACGAGGAGGGAGTAGTTCACCCTCGGGGCTGAGGGTATGTACCAGTAGCTATGTGTTTGATCTCTCTCTCTCGTGTTATTGATTTGGCACGATCTTGATGTATCGCGAGCTTTGTTAATATAGTTGGATCATATGGTGTTTCTTCCCTCTCTATCTTCTTGTGATGAATTGAGTCTTTCCCTTTGAGGTTTCGTTATTGTCGGATTGAATATTTCAGATTTGAGAACACTTGATGTATGTCTTGCATGTGGATACCCGTGGTGACAATGGGGTATTCTATTGATTCACTTGATGTATGTTTTGGTAATCAACTCGCGGATTCCAGTGACCTTGGGGTGATCTAGGCATAGGGGTTGGTTGCACGTTTTCATTATCTTTTCTCTGATAAGAAACTTTGGGGTACTCTTTGAAGTTCTTTGTGTGGATTGAATATTATGAATTTGAAGTTGTTTGATGCATATCGAATAATCAACTCACAGATACTTGTGGTGACATTGGAGTATCTAGGTGACATTAGAGTTGGTTGATGCGTATCATATGGTCTTATTTTAGTACGAACTCTAGGGTTGTTTGTGACACTTATAGGAATGGCTCAATAGATTGATCGGAAAGGATAACTTTGAGGTGGTTTCGTACCCTACAACAATTTCATCTTATGTTCTCCGCTAGATAAGAACTTTGGAGTGATTCTTTATCACACGTTTAGGGATTGTTATATGATTCAATTATGTTAGCACTGTTGAGAGATTGCACTAGTGAAAGTATGAACCCTAGGCCTTGTTTTCAAGCATTGCAATACCATTTGTGCTCCGTTTTATCACTTGCTACCATGCTATTTTTTTTTATTTTCAGATTACAAAAACCTATATCTACTATCCATACTACACTTGTATCACCATCTCTTCGCCGAACTAGTGCACCTATACAATTTACCAATGTATTGGGTGTGTTGGGGACACAAGAGATTTCTTGTACTTGATTGCAGGGTTGTTTGAGAGAGACCATCTTCATCCTATGCCTCCCACGGATTGATAAACCTTAGGTCATCCACTTGAGGGAAATTTGCTACTGTCCTACAAAACTCTACACTTGGAGGCCCAACAACGTCTACAAGAATAAAAGTTGCGTAGTAGACATCAAGCTCTTTTCTGGCGCTGTTGCCTGGGAGGTGAGTGCTTGAAGGTATATCTTTAGACCTTGCAATTGAATCTTTTAATTTCTTGTTTTATCACTAGTTTGGTTTTATAAAAAATAAAACTACAAAAAAAGGGAATTGAGATTGCCTCACATGCTTTATCTCTATGATGTCTTTCTTGAAAATGAGGATTCCGATAATTGTGCTCAATTATTAGAGGAAGAATTTAATAAAATGTTTAATGTGAGTCTTTGAATGATGAGCATGATTGCAATGTTGTTAGTATGCTTTCTATGAATATCCATGATGCTAATGATATGCAAAGCCATAAGCTTGGGGGTGCTATGTTTGATGAAGATGATATTTTTAGTCCACGAAGTTTTGATGAGAAAATTTATTATGGTGATAGCATGCCTCCTGTTTATGATGATTATATTGATGAAAGTGGATTTGGAAGAGTGTCAACTCTAGGTACTAATGATCCCACTATTTTGGAGGGTGTTGAATCTTATGGCAATAACTATGAAAGTGGATTGGGAGATGTCATGACTTTATTTAATGATGATTCCACTATTTTGGAAGAGGTTTCAATTGACTATGATAAAAAAGTTGCTATCTATGATGATTATTGTGATGACATGTATGCTATAAAGAATAATGATAACTATGAAACTTGTCATCATGATTTTAATTTTCAATTGGATTATGCCAATCAAGTATCACATGATAGTTATTTCATTGAATTTTCTCCCACTATTATGAATAAGAAGAAATTTGCTTATGTGGAGAGTAATAAAAATTCTATGCTTGTGGATCATGAAAAGAATGCTTTATGTGATAGTTATATTGTTGAATTCGTTCATGATGCTATTGAAAATTATTATGAGAGAGGAACATATGCTTGTAGGCTTCTCAATAATATCAAGTTTCCTCTCTATGTGTTGAAAGTTTTGAAGTTATACTTGTTTTGCCTCCCTATGCTAGTTGATTCTTGCTCCCATAGATTGTTTGCTCGCAAAATCCCTATGAATAAGAAGTGCGTTAGACTTAAATGTGCTAGTCATTGTAGGGGAATGCGACAGAAAACAAAAAAATTCGGTACAGATCACTATGGAGACTGCATACATGGTTTGATCTGATCATTACCGACTCATAGCGTAGCGGAAGTAGAGTCGATGTAGATCAGCGGTGCAGATCCCCACAGCTAGGATTTACAACCTCCCAACCGCGAGGATGTACTCCCTCGTCGGACAGCCCTTCAGGAGGCAGTCGGACAGTCCCTCGGACGATGTCACGGACAGCCCTTCGAGAGGACCCTCGAAGCTCGAACGGTAACTCGGACAGCCCTTCGGGAGGACCCTCGAACAGCCCCTCGGGCAAAAGATCGAACCTATGACCTCTCTATGGGGTTGCACACATATGGTGTCAGCTATCTGATACGTCTCCAACGTATCTATAATTTATGAAGTATTCATGCCATGTTTATTATAGTTTTGTATGATTTTGGTGCACTTTTATATGGCTTTTATATGATTTTCATGGACTAACATATTGACCTAGTGCCCAGTGCCAGTTGCTGTTTTCTGCTTGTTTTTGGTTTTCCAGAAAATCCATATCAAATGAAGTCCAAATGCAGCGATACGTTTTGACGATTTTTTTTGGAACATAAGAGACACTAGAAGCTTCGGGAGGTGGCCAGAAGACCCACAGCGGCCCCACGAGCCACCAGGGCGCGCCACCCCCCCCAGGCGCGCCCTGGTGCCTCATGGGCCCCCTGTGGCCCTTCTTCGCGTGATTCCAACGCCAAAAAATCATATATATTCAGAAACCCCCGAAAGTTAACCTAGATGAGTTTTTACGCCGCCGCAAGCCTCTGTACCTCCACGATCTAATCTACAACCCTTTTCTGGCACCCTGCCGGAGGGGGGAATCATCACCGGAGGCCATCTTCATCATCCCGGCGGTCTCCATGATGAGGAGGGAGTAGTTCACCCTCAGGGCTGAGGGTTCATACCAGTAGCTATGTGTTTTATCTCTCTCTCTCGTGTTCTTGATTTGGCACGATCTTGATGTATCGCGAGCTTTGTTAATATAGTTGGATCATATGGTGTTTCTTCCCTCTCTATCCTTGTTGTGATGAATCGAATCTTTTCCCTTTGAGGTTTCGTTATTGTCGGATTGAATATTTCAGATTTGAGAACACTTGATGTATGTCTTGCATATGAATACCCATGGTGACAATGGGGTATTATATAGATTCACTTGATTTATGTTTTGGCACTCAACTCGCGGATTCCCGAGGTGGCACTGGGGTAATCTATGCATAAGGGTTGACGCACGTTTTCATTATCTTTTCTCCGATAGAAACTTTGGGGTGCTCCTTGGAGTTCTTTGTGTGGATTGAATATTATGATTATGAAGTTGTTTGATGCATATCGTATAATCAACTCACGGATACTTGTGGTGACATTGGAGTATCTAGGTGACATTAGAGTTGGTTGATGTGTATCATATGGTGTTATTTTAGTACGAACTCTAGGGCTGTTTGTGACACTTATAGGAATAGCTCAATAGATCGATCGGAAATGATAACTTTGAGGTGGTTTCGTACCCTACAAACAATTTCTATCTTATGTTCTCCGCTAATAGGAACTTGGGAGTGATTCTTTATCTTACGTTGAGGGATGGTTATTTGATCCAATTATGTTAGCATTGTTGAGAGATTGCACTAGTGAAAGTATGAACCCTTGGCCTTGTTTTTAAGCATTGAAATACCGTTTGTGCTCACTTTTGTTACTTGCTACCTTGCTGTTTTTATATTTTCAGATTACAAAAGCCTATATCTACTATCCATACTACACTTTTATCACCATCTCTTCGCCGAACTAGTGCACCTATACAATTTACCATTGTATTGGGTGTGTTGGGGACACAAGAGATTTCTTGTATTTGGTTGCAGGGTTGTTTGAGAGATACCATCTTCAACCTACGCCTCCCACGGATTGATAAACCTTAGGTCATCCACTTGAGGGAAAATTGCTACTGTCCTACAAAACTCTGCGCTTGGAGGCCCAACACGAGTCTACGAGAATAAGTTGTGTAGTAGACATCAAACTCTTTTCTGGCGCCGTTGCCGGGGAGGTGATTGCTTGAAGGTATATCTTTAGATCTTGCAATCGAATCTTTTAGTTTCTTGTTTTATCACTAGTTTGGTTTATAAAAGAAAACTACAAAAAAATGGAATTGAGGTTGCCTCATATTATTCGTCTTTATAATGTCTTTCTTGAAAATGATGGATCGGAAAATTGTGCTCAATTGATAGAAGAGGAATTCAATAAAATGTTTGGCATAAAATCTTTGAATGATGAGCATGATTGCAATGTTGCTAGTATGAATTCTTTGAATATCCATGATGCTAATGATATGCAAAGCCACAAGCTTGGGGATGCTATGTTTGATGAAGATGATATATTTAGTCACCCAAGTATTGATGAGAAAATTTATTATGATGATTGCATGCCTCCTATATATGATGATCATTGTGATGACATGTATGCTATAAAGAATAATGATAACTATGAAACTTTTCATCATGATTTTAATTTTCAATTGGATTATGCCAACCAAGTATCTCATGATAGTTATTTTGTTGAGTTTGCTCCCACTACTATTGATGAGAATAAAACTGCTTATGTGTAGAGTAGTAAAAATTATATGCTTGTGGATGATGAAAGGAATGCTTTGTGTGATGGATATATTGTTGAATTTCTTCATGATGCTACTGAAAATTATTATGAGAGAGCTTCATATGCTTCTACATATCTCAATAATATCAAGTTTCTTCTCTATGTGTTGAAAGTTTTGAAGTCATGCTTGTTTTGCCTTCCTATGCTAGTTGATTATTGATCCCATAAATTGTTTTCTCACAAAATCCCTATGCATAGGAAGTGGGTTAGGCTTAAATGTGCTAGTCATATGCTTCATGATGCTCTCTTTGTGTTTCAATTCTTTATTTTTATGCGAGCATCATTGAAATCATCATGCCTAGCTAAAAAGGCATTAAAGAAAAGCGCTTGTTGGGAGACAACCCAATATTTATACCTACTGTTTTTGTGTGTTCACATGATTAAGCTACTGTAGTAATCATGTTTTATATGTTTTCTTTCAATAATGTGCCAAGTAAAGCCTTTGGGATAGTGTGGATGCTTGTTGATTTGATTCTGTGCAAAAACAGAAACTTTTGCGTCCAGTGCTGGAATTTCAATTCTGTACTGGAGCTTGAAAAATTCTAAGATTTTTACACATTATTGGTTTACAAATTGTTTACGTTGTCCTAATTTTTCAGAATTTTTGGAGGTACAGAAGTATGGTTTTTAAGTCGCTCACTACGCGCTGTTCTGTTTTTGACAGATTCTGTTTTCGCTTCATAGTTTGCTTGTTTTAGTGTTTCCATAGCTTATATTGAGTGATATAAATTGTGAAAATGATGGAATACAGTAGGCATTATGTGAGAACAATTATGAATCTTTTCTTGACTGTACCTAAGTGGATGATTTATCTTTATCATACTAACCTATCTCACGAAGTTCCGTTAAGTTTTGTGTGATTGAAGTTTTCAAGTTTTGGGTGAGATATCAATATGAGGAGAATAAGGAGTGACAAGACCCTAAGCTTGGGGATGCCCAAGGCACCCCAAGGTAATATTCAAGGAAGACCCAAGCATCTAAGCTTGGGGATGCCCCGGAAGGCATCCCCTCTTTCGTCTTCAACATTATCGGTAACCTCACTTGGAGCTATATTTTTATTCGTCACATAATATGAGTTTTGCTTGGAGAATCATTTTCTTCTGTTGATATTTGCTTGGTGTTATCAATAATCATGTTTTGTATCTTTTAGTTCAAAAAAATGCCAATTATAGCCTTTACCATGCTCAGTTTGCAAGTTCGTGTGTTGCTGTTTGAAAACAGAAAGTTTTCTGTTATGTCCAGAATATTCCTGAATAGTCAGAACATGATAAAAATCTGAAATTTTTACACAGTAAGCATGCATGAGTTCTCTGTCACGTTCTAATTTTTCAGAATTTTTGGAGTTAGGGAAGTATGAATTCTTATTCCCCTTTTACAGACTGTTCTGTTTTGGTAGATTGCTGTTATAGTTGCATTGTTTGCATATGTTTGCATGTTTAATGTTTCTATTTGTGGATAGGAGCATTACATATGAAGAGGCATTTAGTATTCAATGTTTAATTATAATTTTTGTGATTTGTTACAGTAGAGAATGTTAAAGCTTTGAGTTTATTTATACTAACTTATCTCACAAGTTCTTGTTGAGTTTTATGTGGATGAAGTTTTTAAGATTTAGAGAAACCGTGATATGAGAGGAATTAAGGAGACACAAGAGCTCAAGTTTGGGGATGCCCAAGGCATCCCAAATTAATATTTCAAGAAGTCTCAAGCATCTAAGCTTAGGGATGCCCCGGTAGGCATCCCACCTTTCTTCATCAACAATTATCGGTCAGTTTTGGTTGAGCCTAAGTTTTTGCTTCTTCACATGATATGTGCTATTCTTGGAATGTCATTTTATTTTGTTTTCTTTGATTTTTTAACAAAATGCTTAAGATCTGATTTTTTTTAAATGAGAGAGAGTCCTCACATAGCTACCTAATTACTTAGCTACTCATTTGATCTTCACTTATATCTTTTTGGAGTAGTTTGTCATTCACTCTTGTGCTTCACTTATATCCTATGAGTAAATTGTTGAAATGAATTGAATATCATAAAGTTGAAATTTATATGCGTCATATGCTTGTCCCATGGGGAGTAGTGACTTCACATACAAGAAGTATAAGTGGTAAAATTTATTGAAAGTTAACAAATATAGCATTGGTCACTTGAACAATTCATGAAAGAATTTTGAAGGAAGAGAAATTTCACATATAAATATACTATCTTGGACATCTTCTATGATTGTGAGCCCCCATTAATTATTTTCAAGCTTGATCAAGTAGTTGACGTTGGACAAGGAAGACAACGTAATGAGTTATGTTTGTTTATATTCACATAGAAGTTATATTGTCATGGATCCTCTAACATGTGGTGCTTGCTTAGGATCTTTTGCTAGCCAAAAATTCGTACTAAGTAGAGATACTACTTGTGCATCCAAAAACCCTTAAACCCAGTTTCTTGCCATGAGTGTCCACCATATCTACCTATGGATTGAATAAGATCCTTCAAGTAAGTTGTCATCGGTGCAAAAAGCAATAAAAATTGCTCCTAAAATATATATGATCTTTTATAGCAAGGGAAAATAAACGTTGTACGAACTTGTGATGGTAAAGAAATAAAAGCGATGGACTACATAATAAAGGTTGCTATCACAAGGGGCAATATAACGTGATGTTCCTTTGCATTAAGGGCTTGTGCATCCAACAACAAAAAGCGCATGACAACCTCTGCTTCCCTCTGCGAAGGGCCTATCTTTTACTTTTATGCATTTACTTTTATGTATTTACTTTTATGCAAGAGTCAATATTATTTCTTCTCGTTTCAACCTCAATTATTCTCTAGTTGGCAAGCATCATGTGGTAGGGAATGATCCAGGCACATATATCCAGTTGAATATAGGTGATCATGAGTTATTATTGTTGACATTATCCCTGAGATAAATAAGTTGGGAGGCGAAACATTAAGCCCCTATCTTCCTATGTGTTTGACTGAAACGGTTTGTTCTAAAAATATGCTTTGAGTGTCAGCAATCATGGAAGACTAAATGATGGTTGAGTATATGGAATTTGCTAGATCAAAGCTCTTACATAGACCCTTCCTGAAAATAAGATGAATTGCAATTGTTTGATGACTGGGAACATAGTTTGTTAGTTTTCAAGAAAGTTTATGGCCTATACTTTAAACATGTGAATAGCTTGCTACTTGATCATGAGAAGTTTTATGAGATGAGCTACCGATTATGATATATATTGATGCTAGAAAAAGTGTTTGAAATTATCATTGATCAAACTTATGCACTATGCTAGCATTCACACTTCATAAATAATTTCTTTTATCATTTACCTACTCGAGGACAAGCAGGAATTAAGCTTGGGGATGCTGATACGTCTCCAACGTATCTATAATTTATGAAGTATAAATGCCATGTTTATTATAGTTTTGTTTGATTTTGGTGCACTTTTATATGGCTTTTATATGATTTTCATGGACTAACATATTGACCTAGTGCCCAGTGCCAGTTGCTGTTTTCTGATTGTTTTTGGTTTTCCAGAAAATCCATATCAAATAAAGTCCAAATGCAGCGAAACTTTTTGACGATTTTTTCTGGAACATAAGAGACAATAGAAGCTTCGGGAGGTGGCCAGAAGACCCACAGGGGCCCCACGAGCCACCAGGGCACGCCACCCCCCCAGGAGCGCCCTGGTGCCTCGTGGGCCCCCTGTGGCCCTTCTTCGCATGATTCCAACGCCAAAAAATCATATATATTCAGAAACCCCCAAAAGTTAACCTAGATGAGTTTTTACGCCGCCGCAAGCCTCTATACCTCCACGATCTAATCTACAGCCCTTTTCCGGCACCCTGCCGGAGGGGGGAATCATCACCGGAGGCCATCTTCATCATCCCGGCGGTCTCCATGATGAGGAGGGAGTAGTTCACCCTCGGGGCTAAGGGTTTATACCAGTAGCTATGTGTTTCATCTCTCTCTCTCTCTCGTGTTCTTGATTTGGCACGATCTTGATGTATCGCGAGCTTTGTTAATATAGTTGGATCATATGGTGTTTCTTCCCTCTCTATCCTTGTTGTGATGAATCGAATCTTTTCCCTTAGAGGTTACGTTATTGTCGGATTGAATATTTCAGATTTGAGAACACTTGATGTATGTCTTGCATATGAATACCCGTGGTGACAATGGGGTATTATATTGATTTTCTTGATATATGTTTTGGCACTCAACTCGCGGATTCCCGAGGTGACATTGGGGTAATCTATGCATAGGGGTTGATGCACGTTTTCATTATCTTTTCTCCGATAGAAACTTTGGGGTGCTCCTTGGAGTTCTTTGTGTGGATTGAATATTATGATTATGAAGTTGTTTGATGCATATCTTATAATCAACTCACGGATACTTGTGGTGACATTGGAGTATCTAGGTGACATTAGAGTTGGTTGATGTGTATCATATGGTGTTATTTTAGTACGAACTCTAGGGCTGTTTGTGACACTTATAGGAATAGCTCAATAGATCGATCGGAAAGGATAACTTTGAGGTGATTTCGTACCCTACAAACAATTTCTATCTTATGTTCTCCGCTAATAGGAACTTGGGAGTGATTCTTTATCGCACGTTGAGGGATGGTTATATGATCCAATTATGTTAGCATTGTTAAGAGATTGCACTAGTGAAAGTATGAACCCTTGGCCTTGTTTTTAAGCATTGCAATACCGTTTGTGCTCACTTTTGTTACTTGCTACCTTGCTGTTTTTATATTTTCAGATTACAAAAGCCTATATCTACTATCCATACTACACTTTTATCACCATCTCTTCGCCGAACTAGTGCACCTATACAATTTACCATTGTATTGGGTGTGTTGGGGACACAAGAGATTTCTTGTATTTGGTTGCAGGGTTGTTTGAGAGATACCATCTTCAACCTACGCCTCCCACGGATTGATAAACCTTAGGTCATCCACTTGAGGGAAAATTGCTACTGTCCTACAAAACTCTGCGCTTGGAGGCCCAACACGAGTCTACAAGAATAAGTTGTGTAGTAGACATCACTATCCGGCAGGGCTTCGCCGGCCAGAACTAGTTCCTGCCGGAACCCAGACAGCCTTTCGGCTCTACGAAACTATTTCGTGGGAGGGAGAGAGAAAGCCAGATAATGCATGGCATGTGTATGAGAGCAAGGGATGAGTGTGGAGAGCTCCTCTCCACCTCTATTTATAGGAAAGCCAAGGGGAAGGGTGCTTCCAAAAATTACCAAAACACCCATGTATTAGGTCACATATGATGGGCATTAAGGGCATAATGGGAGGCCATGTGGAGCTCCAAGGAGGAGCACCACCATTGGCCGGCCACCCCATGGGGACCCCCCCAAAAGGGGTTCCTTCCCTTGCAAGCCTCTTCCTTCTAGAACTTTGACTAAAGTCCTAAAAGGTGGCTCTCCAAAATAGTAACCATAAAGTGATTTTCACTATTCACGGAAACATTTTTCCGCCACCGTTAAATCCGAAAATATTTCTGTGGGTCTTAGAATAATTCCAGTACCCACAAAAATGATTTTGGACGTGTTCTGAAACAATTCCGGATTAGTGATTTTCATCTGCGAAAAGCAACCAAACCGGTTTCGGCAGCTCCGGAACATTTCCGGTTTTTATCCCGGAAAAATCCCAGAAGTTTCCAGAATAATTCTGGCACCCTCCAAGAATTTTCAGACGTGTGCCGAAACCAATTTGACTTAATGGTATACTCTGAAACAACTTTTCAGTTTTACCGAAACTATTCTGGTGTTCTCTCTGGAACGTTTCCGTTGTCTCCGAAACTTTTCCGGTGACTTTCTCTCAGACTCCCTGTCTAGTATTCAGCAGATAGATGACCCTTAAGCGTGTGACCCTATAGGTTTGGTGAAGTATAGACATGACCGGAACACTTTCCGATCAATGATCAATAGCGGAACCGTGGACACCCATATTGATCCCTATACCCACACGAATAAATATTCGAGTGAACCTCCAGTTGCCGTGTGCTATTCCTATTGCTTCACGATATATTACAAACACCCGAGGTGAGAATTATCGGCATCCCCGTGGATCAACAACTTGTCCACTATGCCAGTTACCTCGTTACCGGTTTTGTTCTCTTTTCTCGTTTCCACGTTCCGGCATCCCAGTGATCAAATCACAATGTGTCTGGCCAGACGATGATGGATACCGTAACACTGAGAGGGCCCGAGAATATCTCTCCATCATCGGAGGAGCAAATCCCAATCTTGAGCTATCTCGTTTCTTGTCATACTTTTCCGTGAACCCGTAAGCCGCCGTAATAGCCAACCAGTTACGGATGACGTTTAACAAACCCCAAAGTTCACGAAGCAAGTACGAAGGAACTTGATACTCTCATGGTCTAAGGAATTATGCAAACATTAACTATCTCTATGTTATTAACCATTAACTTGTGACGAATGTATCTCATAGCATAACATCAATTCGGGTCGATTCAACACAAGTGTTCTACTAACATTGTGCCCTCAAAATTGCCGGCATAGCCATGCCCATGATCAGGAAAACAGGATCATCATGCAATACTTGAGCTAGTCTTAGAGGCATGACTAGGAATACTTTTTACCGTTTATTATACCACACGTGCACATGGGTTTCCCTCCGAGCCTCGTGGATATTGTAGACTCAAGAATCATTGCAGTTATAGCATGGAACATAAACATTCATTACAAACTCGAAGATACAAAATAATTGTTATTACTGCCTCTAGGGCATATCTCCTACAGACTCCCACTTGCACTAGAGTCATAATACAGTTACATGGCTTCCCTAACACCAATGGCTATTCGATGCTGCTCATGCTTTGCTCGTGGTAGAGGCTTTGTCATCGGGTCTGACACGTTCAGATCCGTGTGAACTTTGCGTACTTTCAGTAAACCCGCTTCGACATGATGTCGAATGAGTTTATATTTACGTTCAATATGTCTTGTCTTACGGTGCGAACTTGGCTCCCTTGCCTGAGCCACGGCGCCACTATTATCACAATAGATCTCCACCGAGTCCAGAGCACTTGGAACCACACCAAGGTCTTCAAGAAATTGCTTGATCCATACCGCCTCCTTGGAGGCTTCTGAAGCTGCGACATATTCCGCCTCCATCGTAGAATCCGCCACAGTCTTTTGTTTGGAACTTTTCCAATCAACTACGCCGCTGTTCAATATGAAAACATAGCCTGATTGAGATTTGAAGTCATCTGGGTCAGTCATGAAGCCTGCATCAGTGTAACCACTTACAATGAGCTCTTCATCACCTCCGTACACAAGGAGTAAATCCTTGGTCCTTCTGAGGTACTTAAGAATACTTTTGACTACGGCCCAGTGTTCCATTCCTGGATCACTTTGGTACCGGCTGCTAACACTTAGCGCATAGGAAACATCTGGTCTTGTACATAGCATGGCATACATAATAGAACCAACTGCCGAGGCATATGGAACATCATTCATCTGTACTCGCTCATCGAGAGTCCGAGGACACTGTTTCTTGCAAAGCACTATGCCAGGTGACATGGGGAGTAGGCCTTTCTTGGAGTTCTCCATGTTGAACCTTTTCAACACCTTGTCAATGTACGTGCTTTGGCTAAGTGCTATCAGGCGTTTTGATCAATCTCTATAGATTCTGATGCCCAATACATATGCCGCTTCGCCTAAGTCTTTCATTGAAAAACTCTTCTTCAATGAGTCTTTTATTTTGCTAAGAAAATTCACGTCATTTCCAATCAACAATATGTCATCCACATACAAGATTAGAAATGCTTTTGCGCTCCCACTAAACTTCTTGTAAACACAAGATTCTTCATCATTCCTGATGAAGCCAAACTCTTTGACTACTTCATCAAAACGAACTTTCCAGCTCCTTGATGCTTGCTTCAGACCATAAATGGCCTTCTGAAGTTTGCATACCTTTCTAGCATCCTCATGAACGACAAAACCTTCAGGCTGTATCATGTATACATCTTCTTTGAGATTTCCATTTAGGAAAGCCGTTTTGACGTCCATCTGCCATATTTCATAATCGAAATAAGCAGCAATTGCTAGTAATATCCGAACGGACTTAAGCATAGCTACGGGCGAGAAAGTCTCATCGTAGTCCACTCCTGGAACTTGCGTGAACCCTTTCGCGACAAGTCTAGCTTTATGGATAGTAATGTTACCATCCGCGTCTGTCTTTCTTTTGAAAATCCATTTACAACCAATGGGCTTTACGCCTTCTGGGAGTTCTTCCAAGTTCCAAACTTGGTTTTCGTACATGGATTCCATCTCGGATTTCATGGCCTTGTGCCATTCCCTTGAGATGGGCCCCGCCATCGCTTCCTTGTAGTGCGCAGGTTCATCGTCTTCAAGAATAAAGATTTCGTTATGAAACCACTCAGGTGGCTGGATAGTCCTACCTGATCTGTGTGGTTCAGTTACAACATTGTCTGAAGTTTCCGCATCACATGCGACAACTTCCGGCTCGGTTGTAGGGATAATTTGCGGAATTACTTCCGGTTCCTTAGCCATAACAACAGTTGCCGAAGATTCACTAATCTCATTAAGTTGTACTGTCCTCCCACTTAATTTTTTAGCGAGAAATTCTTTCTCGAGAAAGTGTCCAACTCTTGCGACAAACACTTTGCCTTCGGACTGTTGGTAGAAGGAATACCCAATGGTATCTTTGGGATAACCTACAAAGTAACATTTGTCTGATCTGGGATCGTGTTTGCTTGGTTGTAAATGTTTTACATAAGCTTCACAACCCCAAACCTTGAGATGCGACACATTGGGTTTCTTCCCATACCATAATTCAAATGGCGTCGTCTCAACAGACTTAGACGGTGCTTTGTTTAATGTATAAGCGGCAGTGAGTAGTGCGTGACCCCAAAAAGATATCGGTAGATCTGTAAGAGACATCATCGACCTTACCATGTCTAACAGGGTTCGGTTATGTCTTTCCGACACTCCGTTTCGCTGTGGAGTTCCAGGAGGCGTAAGCTGTGAAAGGATTCCACGGTCACTCAGATGTTGGCTAAACTCATGACTAAGGTATTCGCCCCCGCGATCTAATCGCAGAAACTTAATCCTTTTGTTACGATGATTTTCTACCTCATTCTGAAATTCTTTGAACTTTTCAAAGGTTTCTGACTTATGCTTCATCAAGTAGATATATCCATACCTACTCAAATCATCAGTAAAAGTCACGAAGTAGAAATACCCACCCCGTGCGATTGTGCTCATTGGACCACATACATCACTATGTATTATTTCCAACAATTCACTCGCCCGTTCAGGATGACCCATGAACGATGTCTTGGTCATTTTCCCCATGAGGCAAGCTTCACATGTGTCAAATGATTCAAAATCAAAAGACGGTAAAACTCCATCTTTATGGAGTCTTTGCATGCGTTTCTTTCCGATGTGGCCAAGGCGACAATGCCACAAGTAAGTGGTGGTGGTATCAGCCTTCTTAAGGCGTTTAGCGTTTATGCTAAAAACATCATTTCCACATTCAAGATTTAATATGAAAAGGCCCCCAACAATGGGTGCAAATCCATAAAACATATCCTTACAATAAAGGTAACAACCATTGTTCTCAGACTTGTAGGAGTACCCATCGTGTACTAAACATGATCCAGAGATAATGTTTCTACACAATGTCGGAACAAAATAACAGTTACTTAGTTCCAAAATAAATCCTGAAGGGACATGTAGAGGCATAATGCCGACAGCTTGAGCGGCGATCCCAGCGCCGTTCCCGACACGCATCACGACTTCATTCTTTGCCAGCTTGTGCACCTTCTGAAGCCCCTGTATCGAGTTGCAAATGTGAGCAACCGATCCGGTATCAAATACACAAGACTTAGAATTTTCGCTAGCAAGCAAAACGTCAAAGACATTAACATGTATAACAGTTATACCTTTTCTAGTTTTCCCGGACTTCTTATCTGCCAGGTACTTCTTGTAGTTCCTCTGCCAGTGTCCAGTGCATTTGCAGTAGAAGCACACAGTTTTAGCCTTGGCTCCGTCCTTACAGTGGCTTTGGGAGCTGGTCTTACCGGTGCCCTTGCCCTTCTTGGACTTTCCTTTCTTTTTGAAACTGGCGGTCTTCTTTACCAGCAACTTTTGCTGATTCTGCAGTCCTATATCATTTGTTTTGAGCATCGCTTCATAAAGCGAGGTAAGAATCAAATCATTACCAGGTGTCTTTGGAAAATTAATTCCCTTTTCAGCATTACTATCATAATAGTTTGCTAGTCTGACACTATGCTCATCAACTAGAGATTTCTTGTTTATATTGCATTC
The DNA here is from genome assembly GCA_039707655.1 of Elymus sibiricus. Classification (NCBI taxonomy): domain Eukaryota; kingdom Viridiplantae; phylum Streptophyta; class Magnoliopsida; order Poales; family Poaceae; genus Elymus; species Elymus sibiricus. The sequence goes on along the minus strand of CM077672.1, from coordinate 299,418,680 downwards.
TTTCATAGCCTCAGTCATCTCATGAACTGTGACGCCCCCCACTTAATCGTGCACTAATCATACACGCAAATGCACACGATCAAGCCTAAGGACTCACTTGAAGATATCACAACACAACTCTAAACACAAATAAAAGTCATACAATCTTTATATTACAAGCCAGGGGCCTCGAGGGCCCGAATACATAAGCTTGCGCACAAGCGTTAGCGGAAGCAACCATAATATCTGAGTACAGACATAAAGTTAAACAAGTTTGCCTTAAGAAGGCTGAGCAAAACAACGACATCTAGATCGAAAAGGCCCAGGCCTCTTGCCTGGGAGCCTTCTATCTACTCCTGGTCGTCGGTCTCCACATAGTAGTAGGCTCCACCGGTAGGGTAGTAGTAGTCGGCAGGATCAGCTGGCTCCGGGGCTCCGCCATCTGATCGCAGCAATCGGGTATGGGAAAAAGAGGAGCAAAGCAACCGTGAGTACTCATCCAAAGTACTCGCAAGACTTACATCAGAACTATGCTAGTTATGCATTGGTATCAAAGGAAGGGACTGTATTTGTGGACTATACTGCAGAAATGCCAGAATAGAGGGGAAGGCCTAGCCTATCGAAGACTAGCATCTTGCAGCGTTTTGCAGCATTGGAAGAGCACAGATTAGTAGCATAATATAAAGTAACAAGCATGTAATAGCAAAGCCCAGAGATCCTTCCTCGACTCCCAGCGAGAAAGCGATCCAGGAGCTTACAGTTAAAGTAACATGTATTCAGTTCAAGTTGTAGTAGATCGGGATACAACACTGAGCGTCCTGTTACCATGGACACGGCTATTCGAATAGATAACTTCCCTGCAGGGGTGCACTACTGTTACCCAACACGCTCGATTACATCTGGCCGGACACACTTGCTGGGTAATGCCCAGCCTCGGGTGATCGACACGCCGTAGACCAACCTAGACTCTCCAGAGAGGTCAACACGCCGGTCTAAATCCTAAATGTGAAGGGGTCTTGGGCCCATCGCCCTCTGCACTCCTGCATGTTGCGTGACTGGCCGGGGCCCAAGCGCGACTGTGGAAACACCATAGACGTAACCAGCTCACCCCAACAATCAGCCCGCATCTCTGAACTGTGACATCTGAAGAGCTTTCGGGAGAAACGTACGATGTAGAGGGGCCCATTAAACCATTATCCCACATGGTGGTAGTGCGTATAGGCCAGTGGCCAACTCAGATCAAATACCCAAATTTGTTAGGCGTGTTTTAGTAGCTCGCAGAGACGAACAGGATTCCTGTCGCTCCGACTTGGTAACACGCGGACCCGACCAGGGACCAGGCCCACCTCTCTCCTAGGTGGTCTCTGCCTGCGCTGTCGTTTCGCCACATTAATCTCTCGCGGGTGCCCTCGTGGCTAACCCGACTTCCCAAAGTACTGAGGTAAAGGTCAAAGTACCCGTGTGTCCATAACATCGTGGGGAATCCGAGGAATCACCCCCGATGGATTCCTACTCGATGTAATCCGTCAAGGAGAACCAGGAGGAATCACCCGCGATGGTCCACACTTGAGGGGTTGCACGACAGAGTCATCATCGGGAAGGGGAGAGCGAGGAATCACCCTCTGCAATCACCACCGATGTGCTATACTATAGAGATGTCATCAGGAGTGCAGTACGAGGTATCACCCTCGGCACTCGTTGGTAGCCCTGCAGAGTTGTACAACTAAGGGGGTGTGTGCGGTGATGTGACGGTCTCTGCACATCGATCACAATGATCGAGGCACTGGTAACCAAGCGGGGCAACAGGGACAAGGGTGAGGGGTCACTGATGGATCACTAACCAACCTATTCTAAGCAGTTTAGGATGACAGGTAAAGTAACAACAGCAGGTTATAGAAACAGGCTATGCATCAGAATGGGAGCAATCAATTACAGTAGCAAATTCTAATGCAAGCATGGGGGAGAAGGAATAGGTGATATAGGAATGGTCAATGGGGTTTGCTTGCTTGGAAGCTCTGCTGAAATGGTCTGGTCGTCAGGGGCGTAGTCGTACTCGGCAGCAGCGTCGGTCTCGGGATCTACAGGAGAGAAGAGGGGGGAAGAAACAATAAATAGAAGCAAACAATGCAACATAGATGCATGCCATGGTAGTATGTTATTCGAGGGGTGCCCTAATGCCACGACTATGTGCTCAGACGCGAGCTTCGACGACGATGGCTATGGCGGCGAGCTCGGATGCGGCGGTGGGTATGGCCAAGAAGAATGCAGCGGCTATGTGCACGGAGAGAGGCTGGGGAGAGAGGGGTACGGCGCGGCTGCTCACCGCGGTTCTGCAGAGGTGCAATGCGGGCTCGGGGGAGGCTCGACGGCGAAGAAAATGGCGACCGAGCAGGAAGAAGAGGTCGTAGCCGACGCTGCAGTGGCTCTTGTCTCCTGTTCGTTGCCGCAGATGGCGTAGCTGAGCACGGCGGAGTTATCTGGCACGGTGACGAGGCAAGGCGGCGGCGGTGGCTACGCGGGCGAGCTCGCAACGGTGACAGCCGCGTCGGCCATGGCGAGAGAGGAAGCGAGCGAGCGAGGGGAGACGCCACGGCGCCCTGTAACGACGAGAGGAGGCGAGTGGGCGCGGCTGCGACGGTGACCGTGGCTCGGCTGTACGCGCGCAAGCGAGCGGCGGGAGGAGGGAGAAAAGGCCGAGCACAGTGGGCTGGGCCGCACTGTATGTCACTTAGGCCCAGACCACCAGTGCGTTTCTGTCTTTTTATTTTTCTATTTCTGCTGATTTAATTCCATTCTGTTTTTGCAAAATGTTAGGCCCCAAAATGACTTTTGAAAAATATGAGACTTGGCTCAATAAATACCATGCAATATTTACCATTACTAGAAAAACGTTTGGAGACAAAATGATTTCATTTGAATTTTTATTAAATGAAATGGGATTAAATGGTACAGTTTTTGGATGTTAGAGTCATCTAGTGAATTTAGGTGATGTTGTTTTCCTGAACATCATTTATAATGGAATATTTCCAAAATTATGAACTATTTAGTTTCCATATTTGAACAACTTTTATTTTCACCTCATATTTGAATTTCAATTTTAGTTGGAATTTGAAATGAGATATGATTGCAATGTGATTAAGTCTTGCTAACCATGGTGACTTGGCATTTTCAGAGGGTGATCACTGTAGCTTAATACATGGGGATGTTACAATTCTCCTCCTCTAAAAGAAATTCTCGTCCCGAGAATTCAGGAGGTAGAAAGGAAAAAGGGGTCAGGGCATTCCGAGAAGTTCTTCTGGAAGTACCCCTTAGAAGCCTCGAACGACTGGAATGATTTCAACTCGTCATATTTAATGCCATGCATGTATGCAAAAGCTTATGATAAGAATGAATGCGATACTACTGAATCAAAAGAACAGAAGCTGGTACTGAATTTTAACAAGAAGAGTACCCTTCAAAGTAGCTGGCTGACCTTGAGCTTCATTCAGATCTACATGATAAGCTTGATCACGACCATAAGAAGGCTTGGCATTATTGTTGCGGGGCTGGTTGTTGCCACGGCCATTTCCACAGCCAGCAGGGGGAAGTGCAAGCTGATTCTGATTCTGAGGGCATTCTCTAGAACGGTGACCTGGACGGCCACACTTGAAGCAGAGCCCATCACTGGGACGGGGAGCAGGAGCTCGAAGCAGTGGAACCTGAGGTCTTGGCTGCCCCGGCGGTGGAGGAGGTGCAGCTGGATGGTACATGCTATGAGGAATCCAGATACGGCGGTTTTGCGATGACAAGCCCGAAGATGAGCCAATGTCATGGGTGCGCTTGATGGCATTCTTGTGATCCACCTGAGCGGTCTCAACCTGGATAGCCTTGTTCACCAAGGTGGCGAAGTCGGTGAAGTCATGAACAGCAAGTGCAAGCTTGAGGTCTGGGTGGAGTCCGTCACGGAACTTTTCCTGTCTACGAGCATCAGTGGCAATGTCTTCTTCAGCATAGCGGGTGATATGTCTCTGTCGTATCTACTTTTCCAAACACCTTTGCTCTTGTTTTGGCCCCTAATTTGCATGATTTGAATGAAACTAACCCAGACTGACGCTGTTTTCAGCAGAATTGCCATGGTGTTGTTTTTGTGCAGAAAATCAAAGTTCTTGGATTTGGATGAAACTTTTTGGACAATTTTTATGGAATATATAAAAATTATTGGCGCAAAAATCAACAGAAGGGGGGCCACCCAGTGCCCATGAGGCACCAGGGCGCGCCACCCCCCCAGGCGTGCCCTGGTACCTCGTGGGGCCCACGTGGCTCCGTCTGACCTAATTCCAACGCTATAAATTCAGTTTCCCGAAGAAAAAAAATAAGAGAGGAAGTTTAATTGTGTTTCACGATACGGAGCCGCCGCCACCTCCTGTTCTTCGTCGGGAGGCCAGATCTGGAGTCCGTTTGGGGCTCCGGAGAGGGGGGTCTTGCGGCATCGTCATCATCAACCATCCTTCATCACCAATTTCATGATGCTCACCGCCGGGAGTGAGTAATTCCTTCGTAGGCTTGCTGGACAGTGATGAGTTGGATGAGATTTATCATGTAATCGAGTTAGTTTTGTTAGGGCTTGATCCCTAGTATCCACTATGTTCTGAGATTGATATTGCTATGACTTTGCTATGCTTAATGCTTGTAACTAGGGCCCGAGTGCCATGATTCCAGATCTGAACCCTTTATGTTTTCATGAATATATTTGTGTTCTTGATCCGATCTTGCAAGTTATATGCACCGGCTACGTGTTATGATCCGCATACCCCAAGGTGACAATAATTGAGATTCTTTCCGGTGATTGCCGTAGTTTGAGGAGTTCATGTATTCACTAAGTGCTAATGCTTTGTTCCGGTTCTCTATCAAAAGGAGGCCTTAATGTCCCTTAGTTTCCTTATGGACCCCGCTGCCACGGGAGGGTAGGACAAAAGATGTCATGCAAGTTCTTATCGCAAGCACGTATGACTATATACGGAATACATGCCTACATTACATTGATGAATTGGAGCTAGTTCTGTGTTGCACTAGGTTATGACTTCTACATGATGAATGTTATCCAACAATATCACCGATCCAATGCCTACGAGTTTTTCACATATTGTTCTTGCTAAGTTACTACTGTTGCTACTGCTGTCACAATTGCTATTGCTGTTACTGCTACTGTTACCGCTACTATTATTGCTACTACTATCAAACTATCATACTACTGTGCTACTGATCACTCTGCTGCAGATATTTAGTCTTAGGTGTGGTTGAATTGACAACTCAACTGCTAATACTTGCAAATATTCTTTGGCTCCCCTTGTGTCGAATCAATAAATTTGGGTTGAATACTCTACCCTCGAAAACTGTTGCGATCCCCTATACTTGTGGGTTATCAAGACCTTTTTCTGGCGCCATTGCCGGGGAGCATAGCTTTATTTGCTAAATCACTTGGGATTTATATCTGTTGATCACTATGAAGAATCTGAAAGACGCTAAGACCAAGTTCGTTCCCTCTAAGACGAGGGGAGGTAAGGAACTGCCATCTAGCTCTGCACTTGATTCACCTTCTGTTTTGAGCAAACTTGCAACACCACCACATGCTATTAATTCTGATATGTCGCAAGTTATTGATGATACCACTTCTGCTATGAATGATACTCATGATGATGCTAGTACTATGCTTGATAATGCTGTGCCACTTGGTGAATTTCTTGCTGAACAAATTGCTAAAGTTAAAGAAACTGAAAATGCTGAAACTCTTGAAAATTGTGATTCACCTATTATGCCTAGTTCTCCTACTAGAATTGAAACACCTGATGAACAATGCTTTGATAAGGAGACAGCTAGAGCCATCCTTGCTTGTAATGATAGACATGAAGTTATAAAACTGCTTGCTGAAATGAAAGAAAAATCTATGCGGGAGAAAATGAAATGTGATCCTAAGTTTGCTACCACTCCCATATTTATTACTGACAAGGATTATGAATTCTCTGTTGATCCTGGGTTAATTACCTTGGTTGAATCTGATCCTTTCCATGGCTACGAAACTGAAACCGTTGTGGCACATCTTACTAAATTAAATGATATAGCCACCCTATTTGCTCATGAGGAAAAAATTCGCTATTACTATATTCTTAAATTGTTTCCTTTCTCATTAAAGGGTGATGCTAAGGAATGGTATAATACTCTTGCTCCTGGATGTGTGCGTAGCCCCCAGGATATGATTTATTACTTCTCTAAAAAATATTTTCCTGCTCATAAGAAACAAGCTGCCTTACAGGAAATATTTAACTTTGTGCAAATTAAAGAAGAGAATCTCCCTCAAGCTTGGGGGAGGCTTCTCCAATTACTTAATGCTTTGCCTGATCATCCTCTTAAGAAAACTGAAATACTTGATATCTTCTATAATGGACTAACCGATGCTTCTAGGGACTACCTAGATAGTTGTGCGAGTTGTGTTTTCAGGGAAAGGACTATTGAACAAGCTGAGGAATTATTGAATAATATATTGAAGAATGATAATGATTGGATACTTCCTGAACCACCACCTAAACCCACTCCGAAGAAGAGAGGTATTTTACATCTCAGTCCTGAAGATATGCAAGAAGCAAAGAAATGTCAGAAGGAAAAAGGTATTAAAGCTGAAGATGTTAAAAATTTGCCACCTATTGAAGAAATACATGGTCTTGACAAACCGCCACAGGTAGTAGAGGTAAATTCTCTTATAAAATTTGATGAAGGTGATATTCCTTATAACAAACCTCCTAGTCAATGCTTGTATGAATTCGAGAATTATATTATTAAGCAAGATCATTTCAATGCAGATGTTATGAAACAATTAAAACGAAATGGCTACATGATTGATCGCTTGAGTGACTTGTTATTTAGAATTGCTAATGATGTTAAAGGTGTAAGTAAACATGCATCTATGGTTCAAACCCAATTAGAACAAGTTGCTAAATCTCAAAGTGAATTGCTCAATGAAATGAATAACAATACGAATGATCATGCTGTTAGAGTAATGACTAGAGGAGGTAGAATGACTCAGGAGCCACTTTATCCTGAAGGTCACCCAAAAAGAATTGAACAAGACTCTCAAAGAATTAATGTTGATGCACCTAGTCCATCTAAAAATAAAAATAAAAAGAAAAATGATAGGACTTTGCATACTTCTAGTGAACCCGAGGTAGAAAAACCCTTGGAGGATAATAATGATGTTTCTATTTCTGATGCTGAAACACAATCTGGTAATGAACAACCATCCGATGATAATAATAATGATGATGCTCATGTGGATACCCAACCAGATAATGATAAAGAAACTGATAATGATGTTGAAATAGAACCTGCTATTGATCTTGATAACCCACCTTCTAAAAATAAACGTTATGATAAAAGGGACTTCTTTGCTAGAAAACATGGTAAAGAAAGAGAACCATGGGTTCAAAAACCCATGCCCTTTCCTCCTAAACCATCTAAGAAAATGGATGAGGAAGAATTTGAACGCTTTGCTGAGATGCTTAGGCCAGTGTTTTTGCGCACTCGTTTGACTGATATTATAAAGATGCCTCCTTATGCTAAATATATGAAAGACATTGTCACAAATAAAAGAAAGATACCTGAGGCTGAAATTTCCACCATGCTTGCAAATTATTCTTTTAAGGATGGAGTACCTAAGAAACTAGGAGATCCAGGAATACCAACTATACCATGCTCCATTAAAAGAAATTATGTCAAAACTGCCTTGTGTGATTTAGGAGCCGGTGTTAGTGTTATGCCTTTCTCTTTATATAAAAGACTTGATTTGAATAAACTCACTCCCACTGAAATATCATTGCAAATGGCTGACAAATCAATTGCCATACCTATCGGTGTTTGTGAGGATGTGCCCGTTATAGTTGCAAATATTACTATCCTAACAGACTTTGTTTTACTTGATATGCCCGAGGATGACAACATGTCGATTATCCTCGGTAGACCCTTTTTGAATACTGCAGGGGCTGTTATTGATTGCAACAAAAGCAAGGTCACTTTTCATATCAATGATAATGAACATACGGTGCACTTTCCGAAGAAACAATTTCAAGTAAACAGTATTCATATTATTGAAAAGACTCTGACAATTACTATTGGAAGTTTTCAACTCCCTCTTCCTACTGTTAAAAGGAAATATGAAACTCTTATTATCGGGGAGATGCATATCCCCGTTGAGGTAACCTAGTGTTTTACGAAGATTCTTCGGTTTCATGTTACTCGGAAATGGTTTGTTAATAAGACTTGATAAACCTTATTAATGGATTCTTTTTGAGGGGCATGGGGTCGATGAATTTAGTAAGCACAACCTTCTGTACTCACTTCTTGTTTTCTGTTATTTTTAGTTAAATAAAATAAAATACCATGGTTATCCTGTTTTCTGATTTATCCGTGCAATAAAAAATGTCCAGAAATAAAAGTGCTCAGAGTGCAATAAAATTTTGATATGAATTTTTACATAATATTTAAGAATTTTTGGCACTGGAAACATACCAGGGGGTGCCCCAGGTGCCCACGAGGCACCAGGGCGCGCCACTCCCCCTGGCGCGCCCAGGTACCTCGTGGGCCCCACAGGGACCCCCTCACTTATCCCTTCAGCTCACTTCATCTCTTACCTCTAGCAAAAATTCTTGGTAGCTCTCTCTCTTGTGTTCTTGCTCACAAAACTGAAATTTTCGATGTCTTTGCTCGGAGCTCCGTTTCCGAAACTGTTTGGGAGATTGCCCCTTGGTGTGTGACTCCTCCATTGCTCCAATTAGTTTTTGCTCTAGTGGATTATATTTTGCATAATTAGCTGCTCTTGGTGCTACAGAAAATGAGCTTGCATGTTGAATTCTTTGAGTTCCAAGTAGTTTGAATGCTTGATATAGCCTCTAGACATCCATATGAGTAGTTGCTATCAATTTTGTGAAGTTTATTGATATCATTTTTGTGACCCAAATTTTTTCAGAAATTGTTCTTAGGAAAATGAATATCTTCCGGAGGAGTTCCTCGAAGCGGAACGCCAAGGGAGTCCTTGGGGAGTTCTCGGACAGTGACCTCAACATCCCGCGTAGGACGGAGGTCCGGTCGTGCGAATGGACGCACAATGCCTTCATGAACGAAGCCGGATTCTATCAAGAGTTCGCGCAATTTGTTGCTAATGCCGGATTGACCGACTTCCTAGCAGATGAGTGTGACCAGTACCACATCTTTATAAATACCTTTGTGCAAAACTTTCATTTTCTGAATAGGCTCGAACCCCCTGAGGTGCGCTTTGATTTATATGCTGAACATTATCAGATACCTCTGGCTGAATTTTGTGAGATATGTTCGATCCCCTTTGATGGGGAAATTAGAGAGCCTCGACCGGAGGAGTTTGAGGGTTTCCTCCGCACTTTGACCGTGGGAGAGGAAAGGGGCGTGTCGAAAGCCCGAGCCACTAGCTTGCAATTTCCCTCTGTTTATTACTTCACTTTATTCTTAGGGAAATCCTTGATTGCTAGGGAGCAAGGTAGTGCGCTAGCTGCACCTGACTTTGCCATTTTACGCCGCGCACTACATAATGATAACACTTATAGCCTTGGAGCTATTGTTGCACGCCGCCTGCACACTAATAGGACTAGGGGAAAAATTCATGGCGGTATTTATGCTACTCGTTTAGCGAGACGTTTTAATGTTAACATACGCCCTCATGATTATTTGTTGCCCAGAGTTTACTCAGATCACCAGTCCATGAGGGACCACCACTTTATTGATGCTCCTGAACCTCCTCACAACATTCTTTATAACTTGGTTTTTAGTGAGGATACTCGTGATATTATTCCGTTGCCTGCACCTGCTTTGTTTGATCCTCATGCCAGGAACGGATATACCGTGATGCCACCAGACATTGTTGCTTACCGGAACGCGTTGGCAGCGGCAGAGGAGGAGGCCCAGGATTGGGACGCTTGGGTGCCGCCGCCTCAGGACTTTCACATGGGACCGGATGGCTACTACGGATGGCCGTAGACCAAGCTAGGCAAAAGCCTAAGCTTGAGGGAGTACGTATTTCTCACCGACATTACATTCATGCTCACACATTTCATTCCAGTTGTCGGTGTTCATACTTTTTCATTGTATAATCCATGCTAGTTTTATTTTCTTGTTTTCTTCTAGTGTGTTCGAAAAACTTGAGAAAATCCAAAAACATTTCTCACTTCTTTTCAGTTTTTTTCTAGTTTAATTAGTTGTAGCATCGTAGTAGTAAAAGAAAACCCAAAAAGATTTCCCGTTTCTTCTTTTACTTGTTGGGAGCTTTCCCGTGTAAATAGTTTTCTCGTTTTTTGTTTTCCTATTTATTTCATTTTCTTTAGAAAAACTAAAAACTCCAAAAATATTTCAGTGTGTTTCTCTGAAATTCTTTTCTTTTGTTGAGTCATTGTAAGGAGAGGACCACGATGAAAATGTTGAGTGGCTCTCATATGCATTTTTGTTGATTTAACAAAGAGCCCATTTTACCTTGTCTTCTCCTTTGAATAAAATGCTTGCAGATTCTAGCTTAGTCCATGGCACACTTGCACTATTTTCATTTTCATATCATTCGGTCGTGCAAGTGAAAGGCAATAATGATGATTATTTGATGAAGTGACTGTGGCAAGGAAAAGCAGGTATGAACTCAACTTGTTCTTTGTTTTTGTAAATATGTTTAACTCAGTATCCGTGATTCAGCATGTTATGATTAAACATGTTTATGATGACAATTAGAGATTATAGTTGCTCATGCCATGCTTAAGTAGCTAGGAGTGGATAATGATTTATCTTGAGTGTCAACATGCATTAAAATGATTGTGATGTAGTATGATGATATGGTATCCTCCTCTGAATGTTTCAAGTGGCTTGACTTGGCACATGTTCACGCATGTAGTTGATTCAAAACCAACATAGCCTTCACGATATTTATGTTCATGGTGCTTATATCCTACTCATGCTAGTATTCAATGTTGATTATTCATAATGCATGATTATGACCGTTTTCGCTCTCTAGCTGGTCGCTTCTCAACCTATTTGCTAACCTTCGCCTGTACTAAGCGGGAATGCTGCTTGTGCATCAAAACCTTTAAACCAAACTTATTCCAGATGAGTCCACTATATCTACCTATATGCGGTATTACTCTGCCGTTCTAAGTAAATTTGCATGTGCCACCTCTAAACATTCAAATGAACATCTGTTTTGTGTGCCCGTACCGCTCATGGAGCGACAGGTGGCGGTCAGTATCTTCCATGCTAAGCGGGTTATTCTGATGATGAGTGTTGATTCACTTGTCCTTGCACGAGAGGGGCTGTTAATCGGGATGCCCAGTCCCACTATTAAAATTGCAAAATAATAAAACAAACTACCCCGGAAAGTTGTTGGTATGGAGGGCACCCGAGGATTCAGCTAGCCATGGCTTGTGATTGTTGGTGGAGGGGGAGTAAACTCTACTTTACCGCTTGGGAACCGCCGCTAATGTGTTTAGCATGGAAGATATTGAAAACTCTCGGTCGTGACGTTGACAGGAAAGGCATACCTCCCAAAATTATATCTATCCCTGATTTAAGCTTCGAGCTCTGGCACCTCTGCAAATCCATGCTTCCCTCTGCGAAGGGCCTATCTATTTACTTTTATGTTATTTTACTTTTATTGTTGAGTCATCACCTTCTCAAACAAGCACCAGTCCTGAGAGCACTATTGTCATTCTCATGCATTGTGAGTAGTTAATGTTGTGTGCATCATGATTGGATTTCTTCTACCATGAATTACAATGTTTAGTCACTGCTTGAACTTTGGAGGTGCTCTGCATTTATGTTTTGCGGTCTCAGAAAGGGCTAGCGAGATACCATGTTGTCATATTATATCATAATTGTTTTGACAAAGTGTTGGCATTTGAGATATCTTATTATTGCTCGCTAGTTGATTATTCCATTGATACGAGTGAATATAATTTCTAAGAGTTATCATTTGCATGGTTAGTTATAATCTTTGTTGAAAACTTGGGTGCTATTTAAGCATATATATAGATACAAGAACAAAAGAGTTTGTAAAAGTTTTTCTTTATCACTTTCAGTTTGTCAACTGAATTGCTTGAGGACAAGCAATGAGTTAAGCTTGGGGGAGTTGATACGTCTCCATCGTATCTACTTTTCCAAACACTTTTGCTCTTGTTTTGGCCCCTAATTTGCATGATTTGAATGGAACTAACCCGGACTGACGCTGTTTTCAGCAGAATTGCCATGGTGTTGTTTTTGTGTAGAAAATCAAAGTTCTTGGATTTGGATGAAACTTTTTGGAGAATTTTTATGGAATATATAAAAATTATTGGCGCAAGAATCAACAGAAGGGGTGCTACCCAGTGCCCACGAGGTACCAGGGCGCGCCCCAGGCGCGCCCTGGTACCTCGTGGGGCCCACGTGGTTGTGTCTGACCTAATTCCAACACTATAAATTCAGTTTCCCGAAGAAAAAAATAAGAGAGGAAGTTTTATTGCGTTTCACGATACAGAGCCGCCGCCACCTCCTGTTCTTCATCGGGAGGCCAGATCTGGAGTCCGTTTGGGGCTCCGGAGAGGGCGATCTTCCGGCATCGTCATCATCAACCATCCTTCATCACCAATTTCATGATGCTCACCGCTGGGAGTGAGTAATTCCTTCGTAGGACGGTGATGAGTTGGATGAGATTTATCATGTAATCGAGTTAGTTTTGTTAGGGCTTGATCCCTAGTATCCACTATGTTCCGAGATTGATGTTGCTATGACTTTGCTATGCTTAATGCTTGTCACTAGGACCCGAGTGCCATGATTCCAGATCTGAACCCTTTATGTTTTCATGAATATATTTGTGTTCTTGATCCGATCTTGCAAGTTATATGCACCTGCTACGTGTTATGATCCGCATACCCCAATGTGACAATAATTGGGATTCTTTCCGGTGATTGCCGTAGTTTGAGGAGTTCATGTATTCACTAAGTGCTAATGCTTTGTTCCGGTTCTCTATTAAAAGGAGGCCTTAATGTCCCTTAGTTTCCTTGTGGACCCCGCTGCCACAGGAGGGTAGGACAAAAGATGTCATGCAAGTTCTTATCGCAAGCACGTATGACTATATACGGATTACATGCCTACATTACATTGATGAATTGGAGCTAGTTCTGTGTCGCCCTAGGTTATGACTGTTACATGATGAATGTTATCCAATAATATCACCGATCCAATGCCTATGAGTTTTTCGCATATTGTTCTTGCTAAGTTACTACTGTTGCTACTGCTTTCACAATTGCTATTGCTGTTACTGCTATTGTTACCGCTACTATTACTGCTACTACTATCAAACTATCATACTACTGTGCTACTGATCACTCTGCTGCAGATATTCTTTGACAACTCAACTGCTAATACTTGCAAATATTCTTTGGCTCCCCTTGTGTCAAATTAATAAATTTGGGTTGAATATTCTAGCGTCGAAAACTGTTGCGATCCCCTATACTTGTGGGTTATCAGCGGGATAGGTCAAGGAATTCCCATTGATAAGCTTCCGGTCCATGATTCCCTGAGGAATGTAATGGGCACGGAAAGCAGTCTGAAACTCAATCCAGGTAACGACTGTCCCAGGAGGTAGTGAACGCCTGTGGGTGTCCCACCATTGAGCAGCGAGACCCTTCAAGAAGTAGGATGCGAAGGTGACAAGGTTGGCAGGGGCGACATTGGCAGATTCCATCTCGAAAGTGTTGTCGCGAAGCCAGTCATCAGCATCCAGTGGCTGTTCCGAGTTACGAAAAAAGTAGGGTTGAGACGCACAAACTCCTGCAGAGTTATTGGAGTAGGTTGCTGATTCTGAGCATTCTGGTTCTGGTTTGGAAACTGAGCCATGATTCCAACCATGAACTAGCGGTTCAGTTCGAATTGCTGCATCATAGCTGCCATATAGTCTGGCGGGGGTGGCTGTTGGGCAGCACGGCCACGACCACGACCACCTGGTCTAACCATCCTGCTAAAGATTTAACTGGGGGTGGTTTAGTAAAAACAACTGCAAGTGTTTAGAGACAAGCATGATGTAACACGACACTGAACAAGTAGTGCAATAGATTCATAACAGTAGTCAATTAAGACATACAGATCCATACACAAAATTGGTTACATGAGGAGAGCATAAGTTCAGAAATTCAAACAACTAGACATACTAGGCGGCGCGCACGCACGCGATAGGGAATACAACAACGGGACATAGCAAAGGCTACATCAACGTCGGGGAAAGCCACTGAAACCAGGTAACTGCAGGTGCCGAGGAGGAGTGCTCACGGCAGAAAGGTCATGCGCTCTGTGATTACTCTGATGCAGAACCCGATCTTGATCTGGGAGGAGAGGTCCACGTGTGGGTGTGCGACCTCCAACAGCAGGCCAATCGATACCTGAAGGCATCTGAGTCCTGTGCGGGTAAAGGATGCACTCTGGATGTATCCCTGCCCGGACAGCTGGCAGCAACTGTGTTATAGCATCGTAGAGACGTGCGCGAGTGGCAAACAACTTGCCGGCAAGAGTCCGGGTAGTGCGATCCAGAGCCTGAGTGCACTGAATCAAAACCTGCGGGTCGTATCGACGTCGCTTGTAAGGGGCACAGACAGCTGTGTAGTATCCAGTATCATCTCTAGCAGGGGCATACGAGATGTATCGAAACTCAGAGTCATCCAAGCGACTATGCTCGCCACAAAGACGTGCCATAGCAGAATGGGCAGCGTCATGGACTGCCATATCAATCGTCACACTGATACCGTGAAAAGTGTGCAACTAATTGACGGAGTCGTCCCGCTGATCAAAGGTACGAACATCGGCATGGTACTGCTCCTGGTTGAACTTGCGGAAATCCTCGTAAACCATGTACTCGGGGTACCAGTGGTAGCCCAATCTGGTCAGGAGGGTGATCAGGATAGCTGGAAAACCAGGCGCATCACGAGCCCAAGTCCGAAGTACAAGCTGCGTCACAGGGCGCGGCAGAAACAAGCGATCCATCTGAAACAGAGGAAATTTCAAGATTGTCAAATGACAGTGAGTGAATTCTTGCATCGTGCATTCAAGGAAGTAATTTGCAGATAGCCAAAGCTCCGGGTGGACGTGATCACAAGAACCTAGAGTTAGAGTTAGTAAAATTTTAACCCGAATAGAAGAGAGAGTAGAATCCCAGAGTAAGGAAGAGGAATAAAAGATCCTAATACCACCCATTGGCGACGTTGGCCCGTAACCCACAGAGCCATGTTAGTAAAATAGTTTTTCAAAGACTAGACTCAACTTCGACCAAGGAATCGGAAGGGGGCTTCCTACAGGCAGTCGGCTCTGATACCAACTTGTGACGCCCCTGACTCGACCGTGAACTATCATACACGCAAATGCACACGATCAAGCCTAAGGACTCACTTGAAGATATCATAACACAACTCTAAACACAAATAAAAGTCATACAAGCTTTATATTACAAACCAGGGGCCTCGAGGGCTCGAATACATTAGCTCGCGCACAAGCGTTAGCGGAAGCAACCATAATATCTGAGTACAGACATAAAGTTAAACAAGTTTGCCTTAAGAAGGATGAGCAAAACAACGACATCTAGATCGAAAAGGCGCAGGCCTCCTGCCTGGGAGCCTTCTATCTACTCCTGGTCATCGGTCTCCACGTAGTAGTAGGCTCCACCGGTAGGGTAGTAGTAGTCGGCGGGATCAGCTGGCTCCGGGGCTCCGCGATCTGATCGCAGCAATCGGGTATGGGAAAAAGAGGAGCAAAGCAACCGTGAGTACTCATCCAAAGTACTCGCAAGACTTACATCAGAACTATGCTAGTTATGCATTGGTATCAAAGGAAGGGACTGTATCTGTGGACTATACTGCAGAAATGCCAGAATAGAGGGGAAGGCCTAGCCTATCGAAGACTAGCATCTTGCAGCGTCTTGTAGCATTGGAAGAGCGCAGATTAGTAGCATAATATAAAGTAAGCAGCATGTAATAGCAAAGCCCAGAGATCCTTCCTCGACTCCCTGCGAGAAAGCGATCCCGGAGCATACAGTTAAAGTAACATGTATTCAGTTCAAGTTGTAGTAGATCAGGATACAACACTGAGCGTCCTGTTACCGTGGACACGGCTATTCGAATAGATAACTTGCCTGCAGGGGTGCACTACTGTTACCCAACACGCTCGATTACATCTGGCCGGACACACTTGCTGGGTAATGCCCGGCCTCGGGTGATCGACACGCCGTAGACCAACCTAGACTCTCCAGAGAGGTCAACACGCTGGTCTAAATCCTAAATGTGAAGGGGTCTTGGGCTCATCGCCCTCTGCACTCCTGCACATTGCGTGACTGGCCGGGTCCCAAGCGATACTGTGGAAACACCACAGACGTAACCAGCTCACCCCAACAATCAGCCCGCATCTCTGAACTGTGACATTTGAAGAGCTTTCGGGAGAAACATACGA
Source organism: Elymus sibiricus (assembly GCA_039707655.1). NCBI lineage: Eukaryota > Viridiplantae > Streptophyta > Magnoliopsida > Poales > Poaceae > Elymus > Elymus sibiricus. Next base: position 299,402,207 of record CM077672.1, on the reverse strand, counting down.
TGTAGAGGGCCCCATTAAACCATTATCCCACGTGGTGGTAGTGCGTATAGGCCAGTAGGGCTGCAAGAAAAGCTCAAGGCTCGTGAGCCGCTCGAGATCGACTCGTATTTTGGCTCGACTCGAGATCGACTTGAAAAGAAATGAGCTGAGTATGAACACTTTGTGTAGCTCGATAGAGAAACAAGCTAATCTTAAGCCAACACTGGCTCGCTCAATTTTAGCTCGATAGCTCGATGTCATATAATTATATTAAACAATCTTGATATATATTAAAAGAAAATATGATAATTTATTATCATATATGTTGTGTACGACTTTTCTCACTTTTAACTAGTAGCAAATATGGAAGCCAAATTAAGCACAGAGAAAATTTAGCCTTAATATGATACATGGTCAGCCATGTGTCAAATATCCTATTATTCTCAGCCAAAGTTTGAGAGCAGACGCACCTTCATGTTCTATCTTTGTAGTTCATCCATGATCGCTAGTTATCAAGTGCTAGTCTTCAGTTGAGTGAGAATACGTCAAATTTTGTAGTGGTTCCCTATGTTATGCTGTGGCCTATCATGTTTGAAAAATTATCTTAGATTATTAATAAAATCATCTTATTTAGCTCGAAACTAGCTCGAGATCGATACAAGCTGAGCACGAGCCACTTTCTACGGCTCGACGTTGAGCTTGCTCGAATTTTAGTATAATCTGAGTTGAGCCTGGTCCAACTCGCTCGAACTCGACTCGTTTGCAGCCCTATAGGCCAGTGGCCAACTCAGATCAAATACCCAAATCCGTTAGGCGTGTTTTAGTAGCTCGCAGAGACGAACATGATTCTTGTCGCTCCGACTTGGTAACACGCAGACCCGACTAGGGACCAGGCCCACCTCTCTCCTAGGTGGTCTCCTCCTGCCATGTCGTTCCGCCACATTAATCTCTCGCGGGTGCCCTCCTGGCTAACCCGACTTCCCAAAGTACTGAGGTAAAGGTCAAAGTACCCATGTGTCCATAACATCGTGGGGAATCCGAGGAATCACCCCCGATGGATTCCTACTCGATGTAATCTGTTAAGGAGAACCAGGAGGAATCATCCTCGATTGTCCACACTTGAGGGGTTGTACGACAGAGTCATCATCGGGAAGGGGAGAGCGACGAATCACCCTCTACAATCACCACCGATGTGCTATACTATAGAGATATCATCAGGGGTGCAGTACGAGGTATCACCCTCGGCACTCGTTGGTAGCCCTGCAGAGTCGTACAACTAAGGGGGGGGGGTGCGGTGATGTGACGGTCTCTGCACATCGATCACAATGATCGAGGCACTGGTAACCAAGCGGGGCAACAGGGACAAGGGTGAGGGGTCACTGATGGATCACTAACCAACCTATTCTAAGCAGTTTAGGATGACAAGTAAAGTAAGAACAGCAGGTTACAAAAATAGGCTATGCATCAGAATAGGAGCAATCAATTACAGTAGCAAATTCTAATGCAAGCACAGGGGAGAAGGAATAGGTGATATAGGAATGGTCAAGGGGGTTTGCTTGCCTGGAAGTTCTGCTGAAATGGTCTGGTCGTCAGGGGCGTAATCGTACTCGCCAGCAGCGTCGATCTCGGGGTCTACCGGAGAGAAGAGGGAGGAAGAAACAATAAATAGAAGCAAACAATGCAACACAGATGCATGCCATGGCAGTATGTTATTCGAGGGGTGCCCTAATGCAGTACTACGCAAGTTAGTCGGAGCGGGAAAACATATGGAGGTGTTTTACCAGCTCTGGGCAATTATCGGTCAGATGAATCGGAGGGGAAAGTTCCATGTTCATCATGTTAGAGAGGTGTGGCAGGTATGTGGGTGGCATATTCGGGTTCGTCTCGTTTTTCTGATCAACTTTCATGTAGAAAACTTTTTGATCCGAGCTACGGTTTATTTTCTATGATTTTTCAAAGATTTAAACATTTTCTGAAATTGTTTTAATTAATTAAATTCAACAGAAAAGAAAATATGACGTCAGCATGAGGTCAGGGTGATGTCAGAAGTCAACTTTGACCGTTGACTGGTCAACTTGACAGGTGGGGCCCCTCTGCCATAGACTGGTTAGTTTAAGCAGAAGATTAAATTATCTAATTAATCTAATTAGCTAGTGGGACCCACTGTCAGTGACTGATTAAATTAACAGATTAATTAGCAGCTTATTATTTAATAAAAAAAATTAATTAGTGCGGGGCCCGCATGTCAGTGGCTGGGCTGCCGAGTCAGCACAGTTGACTGGGTCAACCCAGTCAACTGGACACACCGAGCCCACTGTCAGCCTCACAGAGGAGGCCACGTGGCGGGCCACATCAGCTCTGGCGAGCCGAGACACGGCGGCGCGCATCGGGACAACGGCGGGATTCGTGCACAGGGGGTCTCCGGGGCCGCAGTTGGGCTCGTTCAAACGGCTACTCCGCCGCACGTCGAATGGTGGCGGCTGCAGGGGCTGAAGTGGCCGAAGTTGGCCGGAGCATCGACGGCGGGCGGCGGCGGTGTTCGGTCGAGCTCGTGCTCATCGTTGTAGGGCACGACAAGGGCTGCGGTTGGCGGCGTTCAACTCATACGAGCGCGCTGAGCACGGCTACGTGCTGAGACGCGAGCTTCGACGACGATGGCTACGGCGGCGAGCTCGGATGCGGCGGCGGGTACGGCCAAGAAGAATGCCGCGGCTACGTGCATGGACAGAGGCCGGGGAGAGAAGGGTATGGCGCGGCTGCTCACCGCGGTTCTGCAAAAGGTGCAAAGCGGGCTCGGGGGAGGCTCGACGGCCGCGAATCGACGGCGAAGAAGACGGCGGCCGAGGAGGAAGAAGAGGTCGTAGCCGAGGTTGCAGTGGCTCCCATCTCCTGTTCGTTGCCGCGGACGGCGTAGCCAAGCATGGCGGAGTTATCTGGCATGGTGACAAGGCAAGGCGGTGGCGGTGGCTACGCGGGCGAGCTCACAATGGCGACGGCCGCGTCGTCCATGGTGAGAGAGGAAGCGAGCGAGCGAGGGGAGAGGGGGAAAAGATCTGGGGTGGTCCAGGGTGTCCATGGTGGCCTTCTTATACACCCCAGCGCCCTGTACTGACGCGAGGAGGCGAGTGGGCGCGGCTGCGACGCCGACCGTGGCTCGGCTGTGCGCGCGCAAGCGAGCGGCGGGAGGAGGGAGAAAAAGGCCGAGCACAGTGGGCTGGGCCGCACTGTATGTCACTTATGTTGGAAATATGCCCTAGAGGCAATTAATAAAGTGTTTATTATCATATTTCTCCGTTCATGATAATGGTTTATTATTCATGCTAGAATTGTATTGACCGGAAACTTAATACATGTGTGGATAATAGACAAATATTGAGTCCCTAGTAAGCCTCTACTAGACTAGCTCGTTGATCAAAAGATGGTCAAGATTTCCTGACCATGGACATGAGTTGTCATTTGATAACGGGATCACATCATTAGGAGAATGATGTGATGGACTTGACCCAACCGTTAGCATAGCAAATGATCGTTCAGTTTATTGCTATTGCTTTCACTATGTCAAATACACGTTCCTCTGACCATGAGATCATGCAACTCCCGAATACCGTAGGAATACTTTGGGTGTATCAAACGTCACAACGTTACTAGGTGATTATAAAGGTGCACTACAGGTATCTTCGAAAGTGTTTGTTGAGTTGACATGGATCGAGATTGGGATTTGTCACTCCGACTATCGGAGAGGTATCTCTGGGCCCTCTCGGTAATACAGCATCACAGAAGCCTTGCAAGCACCGTGACTAAAGAGTTAGTTGCAAGATGATGTATTACGGAACGAGTAAACAGACTTGCCGGTAACGAGATTGAACTAGGTATTGGATACCGACGATCGAATCTCGGGCAAGTAACATACCGCCGGACAAAGGGAACAACGTATGTTGACATATGAGGTTCACCGATAAAGATCTTCGTGGAATATGTAGGAACCAATATGAGCATCCAAGTTCCGCTTTTGGTTATTGACCAGAGAGTCATCTCGGTCATGTCTACATCATTCCCGAACCCGTAGGGTCCGCACACTTAAGGTTCGATGACGATATAGTATTATATGAGTTATGTGATTGGTGACCGAATGTTGTTCGGAGTCCCGGATGAGATCACGGACATGACGAGGAGTATCGGAATGTCCGAGAGGTAAAGATTCATATATTGGAAGGCTATATTCGGACGTCGGAAAGGTTCCGAGTGATTCGGGTATTTTTCGGAGTACCGGGGAGTTACGGGAATTCACCGGGAGAAGTAATGGGCCTTATTGGGCCATACGGGAAAAGGAGAGGCAGGCCACGTGAGGAAGCACGCGGCCCTCCTTGCCCAAACCGAATTGGACTAGGGGAGGGGGCGCAGCCCCCTCTTTCCTTTCCCTCTCCCTTCCCCCTTTCCTACTCCATATGGGAGGTGGAATCCTACTAGGACTAAGGAGTCCTAGTAGGACTCCCCACTTTGGTGCGCCCCTAGGGCCAGCCTCCTCCTCCCTCCCTCCTTTATATACGGAGGGGGGGGCGCCCCTTGGAGACAACAATTGTTCCAAGCCGTGTGCGGCGCCCCCTCCACCGTTTACACCCTCGGTCATATTTTCCGAGAGCTTAGGCGAAGCCCTGCTGAGATTACTTCACCGTCACCGTCGCCACGCCGTCGTGCTGACCGAACTCATCTACTTCCTCGACGTCTTGCTGGATCAAGAAGGCGAGGAACGTCACCGAGCTGCACGTGTGTAGAACTCGGAGGTGCTGTACGTTCGGTACTCGATCGGTGGAGCTCGAAGGATTGTTCGACTACATCAACCGCGTTGTGAAACGCTTCTGCTAACGGTCTACGAGGGTACGTAGACACATTCTCCCCTCTCGTAGCGATGCATCTCCATGGATAGATCTTACATGAGCGTAGGAATTTTTTTGAAATTCATGCTCCGTTCCCCAACAGTGGTATCAGAGCCAGGTCTATGCGTAGATGTGATTTGCACGAGTAGAACACAAGTGAGTTGTGGGCGTGGGTGTATACATATTGCTTGCCGTTACTAGTTGTTACTTGATTCGGCGGTATTGTGTGATGAAGCAGCCCGGACCGACATTACGCGTACGCTTACGCGAGACAGGTTTCACCGCTACGTGCACTCGTTGCATAAAGGTGACTGGCGGGTGTCTGTCTCTCTCACTTTAGTTGAATCGGTTTCAATGAAGAGGGTTCTTTTAGAAGATCAAAACGCAATCACTACACCACGTTGTGGTTTTGCGTAGGTAAGAACGGTTCTTGCAAACCCGTAGCAGCCACGTAAAACTTGCAACAACAAAGTAGAGGACGTCTAACTTGTTTTTGCAGGGTATGCTGGTGATGTCATATGGCCAAGACATGATGTGATATAAGTTGTTGTATGAGATGATCATGTTTTGTAAGTTATCAGACAACCGGCAGGAGCCTTATGGTTGTCTCTTTATTGTATGCAATGCCAACGCTATGTAATTGCTTTACTTTACCGCTATTAGTTAGCAGTAGTAGTAGTAGCAATAGCCGGCGAGACGACCACGACGCTACGATGGAGATCAAGGTGTCACGACGCTACGACGGAGATCAAGGTGTCAACCCGGTGACGATGGAAATCATGACGGTGCTTTGCTGATGGAGATCAAAAGCACAAGACGATGATGGCCATATCATGTCACATATATTGAATTGCATGTGATGTTAATCCTTTTATGCATCTTATTTTGCTTAGGACGACGGTAGCATTATAAGATGATCCCTTCACTAAAATTTCAAGATAAGTGTTCTCCCCTAGTATGCACCGTTGCGAAGGTTCGACGCTTCTAAGCACCACGTGATGATCGGGTGTGATGGATTCTTTCGTTCGCATACAATGGGTGTAAGCCAGTTTTACACACGCAGAATACTTGGGTTAAACTTGACGAGCCTAGCATGTACAGACATGGCCTCGGAACACAAGAGACCGAAAGGTCGAACATGAGTCATATAGTAGATATGATCAACATGAAAGATGTTCACCATTGATAACTAATCCACCTCACGTGATGATCGGACGTGGTTTAGTTGATGTGGATCATGTTACACTTAGACAACTTGAGGGATGTTAATCTAAGTGGGAGTTCTTAAGTAATTTGATTAATTGAACTTCAATTGTCATGAACATAGTCCTACTTGTCTTAGCAAATTTATGTTGTAGATCAATAGACCACGCTGTAGTTCCCCTGTTTTATTATGTTCCTAGAGAAAACGAAGTTGAAAGTTGATGGAAGCAACTATGCGGACTAGGTCCGTGATCTGAGGATTGTCCTCACTGCTGCACAGAAGGCTTATGTCCTTAATGCACCACTCAGTGAAATACCCCTACGGCTTCGTCTGAGGACGTTATGAACGTCTGGCAGACAAGAAAAGATGACTACTCGATAGTTCAGTGCGCCATACTTTATGGCTTAGAACCGGAGCTCCAAATATGTTTTGAGCAACAAGGAGCATATGAGATGTTCCAAGAGCTGAAAATTTGTTTTTCAAGCTCACACCCGGGTCGAGAGGTATGACACCTTCGACAAGTTCTATAGCTACAAGATGGAGGAGAACAGCTCCATTAGTGAGCATGTACTCAGAATGTCTGAGTACTTCAAACACTTGAATCAAGTGGGAGTTAGACTTCCGAATAAAGTGGTGATTGATAGAGTTCTCTAGTCACTATCACTAAGCTACTGGATCTTCGTGATGAACTATAAACATGCAAGGGATAGAAGATCCTTAAGCTATTCGCGATGCTACAATCTGCGGATGTAGAAATCAAAAAAGGGAGCATCAAGTGTTGATGGTTAATAGGACCACTAGTTTCAAGAAGGGCAAGGGAAAGAAAAGGGAACTTCAAGAAGAACGGTAAAACAGTTGCCGCTCACGCGAAGAAACCCAAGGCTGAACCAAACCCGAGACTTAGTGCTCCCATTGCAAAGGGAAATGTCACAGGGAGCGAAACTTCCCCAAAGTAACTGGCAGATAATAAGACTGGCAATGTCAACAAAGATATTTGATATACATGTTATTGATATGTACCTTACTAGTACTCGTAGGAGCATCTGGGTATTTGATACTTGTTCAGTTGCTTACAACTTGAAACATGGAGCTTCGGAATAAACGAGGGCTAGCTAAGAACGAGGTGACGATGTGCATTGGAAGTGTCTCCAAGGTTTATGTGATCACCATCGCCACGCTCTCTCTACCTTCAGGATTAGTGATGAACCTAAATAATTGTTATTTGGTGCTTGCGTTAAGCATGAACATTATATCTGATAGTGTTTATTGCAAGACGGTTATTCAATTTCAGAGAATAATTGTTATTCTATTTATTTGGATAATATCATTGATGATCATGCACTTAAAATGAAAGGTTTATAGAATCTTGATCGTAGTAATACATATGTTCATAACACGAATGCCAAAAGATAATGATAGTACCACATATTTGTGGCACTGCCGCTTAGGTCATATTGGTGTAAAACGCATGAAGAAACTCCATGCAGATGGACTTTTGGAATCTCTTGATTATGAATCATTTGAGACATGTGAACCGTGCCTTATTGGCAAGATGACTAAAACTTCGTTCTCCGGAACAATGGAGCGAGCAACAGACTTGTTGGAAATAATACATACCGATGTATGCGGTCCGATGAGTGTTGAGGCGCGCGGTGGATATCGTTATGTTCTCACGTTCACAGATGATTTGAGTAGATATGGCTATGTCTACTTGATGAAGCATAAGTCTGAAACATTTGAAAAGTTCAAAGAATTTCAGAGTGAAGTAGAGAATCATCGTAACAAGAAAATAAAGTTCTTACGATCTGATCGTGGAGGAGAATATTTGAGTTACGAGTTTGGCAATCACTTAAGACAACGTGGAATTGTTTCACAGCTCACGCCACATGGAACACCACAGCGTTATGGTGTGTCCGAACGTCGTAATCGTACTCTATTGGATATGGTGCGTTCTATGATGTCTCTTACCGATTTGCCACTATCATTTTGGGGTTATGCATTAGAGACAGCTGCATTCACTTTAAACAAGGGCACCGTCTAAATCCGTTGAGATGACACCGTATGAACTGTGGTTTGCAAGAAACCTAAGATGTCATTTCTGAAAGTTTGGGGATGCGATGCTTATGTCAAAAGGCTTCAGCCAGATAAGCTCGAACCCAAAGCGGATAAGTGCGTCTTCATAGGATACCCAAAAGAGACCGTTGGGTACACCTTCTACCACAGATCCAAAGGCAAAGTTTTCGTTGCTAAAGAATGGATCCTTTCTAGAGAAGGAGTTTCTCTCGAAAGAAGTGAGTGGGAGGAAAGTAGAACTTGATGAGGTAATTGTACCTCCTCTGGATAGTAGTACGCCACAGAAAGAAATTTCTGTGACATCGACACAGACCAGAGAAGAAGTTAATAATGATGATCATGAAACTTTGGATCAAGTTGTTACTGAACTTTGAAGGTCAACCAGGACACGTTCCGCACCAGTGTGGTACGGAAATCCAGTCTTGGAGGTCATGTTGCTAGACAACGATGAACCTTCGAACTATGAAGAAGCGATGGCAAGCCCGGATTCCGACAAATGGCTTGAGGCCATGAAATCCGAGATTGGATCCATGTATGAGAACAAAGTGTGGACTTTGGTAGACTTGCCCGATGAACGGCGAGCTATTGAAAATAAATGGATTTTTAAGAAGAAGACGGACGCTGATGGTAATATCACCGTCTATAAAGCTCGACTTGTTGCTAAAGGTTATCGACAAGTTCAAGGAGTTGACTACGATGAGACTTTCTCACCCGTAGCGATGCTAAAGTCTGTCAGAATTATGTTAGCAATTGCCGCGTTTTATGATTATCTGGCAAATGGACGTCAAAACGGCATTCCTTAATGGATTCCTTAAGGAAGAATTGTATATGATACAGCCGGAAGGTTTTGTCGATCCTAAAGGTGCTAACAAAGTATGCAAGCTCCAGCGATCCATCTATGGACTGGTGCAAGCATCTCGGAGCTGGAATACTCGCTTTGATGAAGTGATCAAGGCGTTTGGGTTTATGCAAGTTTATGGAGAAACTTGTATTTACAAGAAAGTGAGTGGGAGCTCTATAGCATTTCTAATAGTATATGTGGATGACATATTGTTGATTGGAAATGATGTAGAATTTCTGGAAAGCATGAAGAATTAATTGAATGGAGTTTTTCAATAAAAACCTGTTTTTGAGTTATCCACGGATTGGACATCGAGATCTATAGAGATAGATCAAGACACCTGATAAAAGTTCACACATCTTGACAAGATTTTGAAGAAGTTCAAAATGGATCAAGTCAAAAGAAATAAGTTCTTGGCTGGTGTGAAGTGGAGTAAGACTTGAAAATCTAGGTAAAGGTTGTTTTACATGTTAGGCATCAAAATCTATAGAGATAGATTGAGATGCCTCATAGGACTTTCACGAAGCACATACCTTGACAAGATTTTGAAGAAGTTCAAAATGGATCAGTCAAAGAAAGGGTTCTTGCCTGTATTGCAAGGTGTGAGATTGAGTAAGACTCAAAACCCGACCACGGCAGAAGACAAAGAGAAGATGAGTGTCATCCCCTATGCCTCAGCCATAGGCTCTATTTTGTATGCCATGCTGTGTACTAGACCTGATGTATGCCTCGCTATTAGCTTGGTGGGAAGGTACCAAAGTGATCCAGGAGTAGATCACTGGACAGCGGTCAAGAATATCCTGAAGTACCTGAAAAGGACTAAGGAAGAATTTCTCGGGAATAGAGGTGATAAAGAGTTCGTCGTAAAGGGTTACGTCGATGCAAGCTTTAAATACCGATCCGGAAGAATATGAGTCTCAGACCGGATACGTAAAGTGGGACAGTCGTTTTTGGAGTAGCTCCAAGCAGAGTGTGGTAGCAGCATCTACATATGACATAGAGATTTGCCAAGAACACACGGATCTGAAAATTGCAGACCCGTTGACTAAAACCTCTCTCACAAGCAAAACATGATCAGCCCTAGAACTGATTGGATGTTAATTACATGGAGATGTAAACTAGATTATTGACTCTAATGCAAGTGGGAGACTGTTGGAAATATGCCCTAGAGGCAATTAATAAAGTGTTCATTATCATATTTCTCCGTTCATGATAATGGTTTATTATTCATGCTAGAATTGTATTGACCGGAAACTTAATACATGTGTGGATAATAGACAAATACTGAGTCCCTAGTAAGCCTCTACTAGACTAGCTCGTTGATCAAAAGATGGTCAAGATTTCCTGACCATGGACATGAGTTGTCATTTGATAACGGGATCACATCATTAGGAGAATGATGTGATGGACTTGACCCAACCGTTAGCATAGCAAATGATCGTTCAGTTTATTGCTATTGCTTTCACTATGTCAAATACACGTTCCTCTCACCATGAGATCATGCAACTCCCGAATACCGTAGGAATACTTTGGGTGTATCAAACATCACAACGTTATTGGGTGATTATAAAGGTGCACTACAGGTATCTCCGAAAGTGTTTGTTGAGTTGACATGGATCGAGATTGGGATTTGTCACTCCGACTATCGGAGAGGTATCTCTGGGCCCTCTCGGTAATACAGCATCACAGAAGCCTTGCAAGCACCGTGACTAAAGAGTTAGTTGCAAGATGATGTATTACGAAATGAGTAAACAGACTTGCCGGTAACGAGATTGAACTAGGTATTGGATACCGACGATCGAATCTCGGGCAAGTAACATACCGCCGGACAAAGGGAACAACGTATGTTGACATATGAGGTTCACCGATAAAGATCTTCGTGGAATATGTAGGAACCAATATGAGCATCCAGGTTCCGCTGTTGGTTATTGACCAGAGAGTCGTCTCGGTCATGTCTACATCATTCCCGAACCCGTAGGGTCCGCACACTTAAGGTTCGATGACGATATAGTATTATATGAGTTATGTGATTGGTGACCGAATATTGCTCGGAGTCCCGGATGAGATCACGGACATGACGAGGAGTCTCGGAATGTACGAGAGGTAAAGATTCATATATTGGAAGGCTATATTCGGACGTCGGAAAGGTTCCGAGTGATTCGGGTATTTTTCGGAGTACCGGGGAGTTACGGGAATTCACCGGGAGAAGTAATGGGCCTTATTGGGCCATACGGGAAAAGGAGAGGCAGGCCACGTGAGGAAGCGCGCGCCCCCCCTTGCCTAAACCGAATTGGACTAGGGGAAGGGGCGCAGCCCCCTCTTTCCTTTCCCTCTCCCTTCCCCCTTTCCTACTCCATATGGGAGGTGGAATCCTACTAGGACTAAGGAGTCCTAGTAGGACTCCCCACTTTGGTGCGCCCCTAGGGCCAGCCTCCTCCTCCCTCCCTCCTTTATATACGGAGGGGGGGCGCCCCTTGGAGATAACAATTGTTCCAAGCCGTGTGCGGCGCCCCCTCCACCGTTTACACCCTCGGTCATATTTTCGGAGAGCTTAGGCGAAGCCCTGCTGAGATTACTTCACCGTCACCATCGCCACGCCGTCGTGCTGACGGAACTCATCTACTTCCTCGATGTCTTGCTGGATCAAGAAGGCGAGGAACGTCACCGAGCTGCACGTGTGTAGAACTCGGAGGTGCTGTACGTTCGGTACTCGATCGGTGGAGCTCGAAGGATTGTTCGACTACATCAACCGCGTTGTGAAACACTTCCGCTAACGGTCTACGAGGGTACGTAGACACACTCTCCCCTCTCGTAGCGATGCATCTCCATGGATAGATCTTGCGTGAGCGTAGGAAATTTTTTGAAATTCATGCTCCGTTCCCCAACAACTTAGGCTCAGACCACCAGTGCGTTTCTGTTTTTTTCTTTTTCTATTTCTACTGATTTAATTCCATTCTGTTTTTGCAAAATGTTAGGCCCCAAAATGACTTTTGAAAAATATGAGACTTGGCTCAATAAATACCATGCAATATTCACCATTGCCAGAAAAAGGTTTGGAGACAAAATGATTTCATTTGAATTTTTATTAAATGAAATGGGATTAAATGGTACTGTTTTGGTACTGTTTTTGGATGTTAGAGTCATCTAGTGAATTTAGGTGATGTTGTTTTCCTGAACATCATTTATAATGGAATATTTTCAAAATTATGAACTATTTAGTTTCCATATTTGAACAACTTTTATTTTCACCTCATATTTGAATTTCAATTTGAGTTGGAATTTGAAATGAGATATGATTGCAATGTGATCAAGCCTTGCTAACCATGGTGACTTGGCATTTTCAGAGGGTGATCACTGTAGCTTAATACATGGGGATGTTACATGAACTTCAGCTGAATCCTGTTTGTGATACAGAACATCTAGAGCCTCGAGAATCTCGAAGGTACTAAGTCGTTCAAAACGGTTCTGTAGCACAGGATCCATGCAAGATAACATAAGGTTTTTAACAGCACTGAAATCATCCTTTCGTGAATCAAACACGTTGATGATATCCTGAGTTATTTCTGGCGTAGGGGAATCACCTAGAGGTTGATCAAGCACATAGTCTTTCTTAGCGCTCTTGAGGACAATCCTCAGGGTACGGACCCAGTCCGCATAGTTGTTTCCAGTCGCAGCTAACTTCACTCTCTCTAACATCGGGGCTAAGAAGAACGCGGTGTTGCGAGACATTTGATCTACAATGGTAAACACAAGTTTCACTTAGACTTTGTTCATAATTAATTTGCAGTAGTGAATAAACAATTTTATTCTAAAGTGCGCTCCCACTCAAATCAATATCTCTCAAAATTGATTATGAGTGATTCAAGACCCGCATTTCCATTCAACGTCACGGTTCGAGATGAACTCAAATGGCGTTAACTTCAATCGGTAGGCTAACTTGCCGATCACATCTCTATGTAATTCTTGTTCATCTTTCAATGCGTGTGTTCCGAGCTCAGGACTGTCCTGCCTGAACGTCAAGTCAACCAAGTGATCTTGCTGTGAGGTCTCAACTCACCCGCCTCACACTTCTCTAATTGTTCGCACCCATGGAGATCATGTGATGCCCCGAAGAGATAGGTGTCGTGACGGTGCTACACTTGGGAGAACACTAACTACTTGATATTTTAAGTGAGAGATCACCCTAATAAAAAGCGACTACCGCGCAATCAAAAGGGTGCATCATAAGGGATAAACATCTCAGGCAATTCATAATAGCATGATATGGTATAGCCCTTTCTGATGGAGAAGTCTTTAATTTCTTCGTCTTCGGCATTTGCGTCGGTGTTCACCTTCGTGAAGATTGCCACCACCTTGTCGATGCACCAGATAATATTGCTATCTCTATAGCTAATAAAATAAGGCATTACTTAAGGTTGACACGCAGGTCATTAAAGTGACAATCATATGGCTCCAGCCATCATGCCGAATCATGACACGCAGGTCATGTTAGTAAATTTACATCATATAGTCATCTCATACATAATCGAATTAATATGAGAGCTGCTATACCACATCACATGCACATCCTGCAAAACCAAGTTGGACACCTCTAATCGGTTTATGCAAAAAATTATTTTACGTGGCTTCTAAAGTTTTGACTTAAACCGCAGCTACCAACGTTTATCATCAAGTATGATTATTCAAGTCGCTAGATTAACTTTGCGGGGCGTATGAAACACGAGATAATAAAATCTCAAGCCCCATACTGAACTTCGTCATACGCATGACCCCCGTGCATATCATATCTGCATTGCCCTTTCGACTGCGAAATTTCATCTTTCTTTTGACTATGGCGAAACCCAAGGAACTGATAGCACTTCGTTGATCAATCAGGATCGCGGATTGCCAGAACTTTGTCAAATTCCACCATGCTATCTTGAGATTAGAAATACACAAATTCTAGGGAAGCAACAAGAACATCGGGTAACAGATTTCATCTGCCACCCGCATAAATAATTTTCAGCAATAGATCTCATCTACTACAAAATTATATTATGCATTACCCATACATCTCTATGTATTCTAGATCGTAACCTGCATCTACGCATAGCAAGGCTCTTGATGCCACTGTAGGTGAACGCGATAGAAAACAAAAAAAATCGGTACAGCGAGCACGCCCAGGATCACTATGGATACTGCATACAGGGTTTGATCTGATCATTACCGACTCGTAGCGTAGCGGAAGTAGAGTCTATGTAGATCATCGGTGCAGATCCCCGCAGCTAGGATTTACAACCGCCCAACCGCGAGGATGTACTCCCTCGTCGGACATCCCTTCGGGAGGCGGTCGGACAGTCCCTCGGACGATGTCACGGACAGCCCTTCGGGAGGCCCTCGAAGCTCGAACGGTAACTCAGACAGCCCTTCGGGAGGACCCTCGAACAGTCCCTCAGGCAAAAGATCGAACCTACGACCTCTCTACGGGATTGCACACATACGGTGTCAGCTATCCGGCAGGGCTTCGCCATCCAGAACTAGTTCCTGCCGGAACCTAGACAGCCTTTCGGCTCTACGAAACTATTTTGTGGGAGGGAGAGAGAAAGCCAGATAATGCATGGCATGTGTATGAGAGCAAGGGATGAGTGTGGAGAGCTACTCTCCACCTCTATTTATAGGAAAGCCAAGGGGAAGGGTGCCTCCAAAAATTACCAAAACACCCATGCATTAGGTCACATATGATGGGCATTAAGGGCATAATGGGAGGCCATGTGGAGCTCCAAGGAGGAGCACCACCCTTGGCTGGCCACCCCATGGGGGCCCCCCCAAAAGGGGTTCCTTCCCTTGCAAGCCTATTCCTTCTAGAACTTTGACTAAAGTCCTAAAAGGTGGCTCTCCAAAATAGAAACCATAAAGTGATTTTCACTATTCACAGAAACATTTTTCCGCGACCGTTAAATCCGAAAATATTTCTGTGGGTCTTAGAATAATTCCAGTACACACAAAAATGATTTTGGACGCGTTCCGAAACAATTCCGGATTAGTGATTTTCATCTCCGAAAAGCAACCAAACCGGTTCCGGCAGCTCCGGAACATTTCCGGTTTTTATCCCGGAAAAATCCCAGAAGTTTCCAGAATAATTCTGGCACCCTCCAAGAATTTTCAGGCGTGTGCTGAAACCAATTTGACTTAATGGTATACTCTGAAACAACTTTTCAGTTTTACCGAAACTATTCCGGTGTTCTCTTCGGAACGTTTCCGTTGTCTCCGAAACTTTTCCGGTGACTTTCTCTCAGACTCCCTGTCTAGTATTCAGCAGATAGATGACCCTTAAGCGTGTGACCCTATAGGTTCGGTGAAGTATAGACATGACCGGAACACTTTCTGATCAATGATCAATAGCGGAACCGTTGACACCCATATTGATCCCTATACCCACACGAATAAATATTCGAGTGAACCTCCAGTTGCCGTGTGCTATTCCTATTGCTTCACGATATATTACAAACACCCGAGGTGAGAATTATCGGCATCCCCGTGGATCAACAACTTGTCCACTATGCCAGTTACCTCGTTACCGGTTTTGTTCTCTTTTCTCGTTTCCGCGTTCCGGCATCCTAGTGATCAAATCACAATGTGTCTGGCCAGACGGTGATGGATACCGTAACACCGAGAGGGCCCGAGAATATCTCTCCATTGTCGGAGGAGCAAATCCCAATCTCGAACTATCTCGTTTCTTGTCATACTTTTTCGTGAACCCGTAAGCCGCCGTAATAGCCAACCAGTTACGGATGACGTTTAACAAACCCCAAAGTTCACGAAGCAAGTACGAAGGAACTTGATACTCTCATGGTCTAAGGAATTATGCAAACATTAACTATCTCTGTGTTATTAACCATTAACTTGTGACGAATGTATCTCATAGCATAACTATTGGGTTCTACGGTAGGGTGCGTCGACTGCAAATTAAAATTTCCTACCCGCAGAACAACCAGGAACATGCTAACAGAGATGGATCACAGATCATTACCACTAGACGCGCAGTGCCGTGCAGCGGAAGTAGAGTCGTGGCAGTGCGTCACCGGAGTCGTCTCCTCCTCGTCGATTTCCCACGTACAGCCGATCACCAAGTCCCACGAACAGGTTCGCCGGAGTGGCATAATTGCACCCACCTCTAATGGTATCCGCGCGTGCGGGAGGAACGCTGTGCGGCGGACTGCTAGGTCCGATCGTACAGCCTGCGGCACGTGGAGGTGGCTAGTTGCAACACATGCAAAGCCCTAATGACGACGCCAAAGCGATCAACCTTGATAAGCGTGCTGTACCTCCACTATATATAGGCATCTGTCGTGGGCTCAACACTTGGGTCTTACATAGATCCTAAAGCCCAAAGTCTACTCGGTCATGATCCAAGTCCAGCTCGTATCACATTCGAAGTGTCCTCAGATCTGACCTCGTAGGTTCCTTCCCTTAAGCGCGCGACCCCTTAGGTTCAAGTCGGCTTGGTCGCAGTTCGGATTACCTCTGAGCTGCTCGGCAGGTAGCGGCCTCTAGCAAGGCGTGCCGACCACCAAGTAGACTATGAAGCCGGTTGGCGAACCTATACGTCACACTTCCGTTCCCTTTGCCACACGATATATGTTGTCGGGCTCAAGGCGATGTGGTCATCCCTATTACAGCCCGACCTCTCTCTCGTTTCAGTGAATCCGACCAACACCTCGGATTATCTCATAATCCTCGTCCCATGGCCATGCTTATACAAGTTGGATCACACGAGGGGCCCAGAGTATATCTCTCCTCATCGGAGGGGCAAATCCCATCTTGCTTAACCATGTCTCGCAGCATGGGTCTGGACAAGCCCGAAACCTACCTTTATAACTACCCAGTTACGGAGTAGCATTTGGTCGGCCCAAAGCAGGTCGGTCACCATCCCGAGCACATGCGTCAGCTCAGGTCCGAGGACACAGAACGTATGTGTACTAGAGACTCATAGATGACCTATCGCTGTGTCTCATAGTTGGGTCTATCCAATCCGATATCCATCCGAGCTCGGATCCGGTCACCCGTATCCTATCTCGGATCCGGTCACCCGTATCCTATCTCGGATCCGATCAGATCCATGCAGTTCGGCAGCATCACATGCTTCATGCTAGGGAGACAAAACCATCCACCGTATTGCATGCTAGTCTAGTCCGACGTGTGCCCACACATCACTTATGACTAGGGACCATTTTAGGACGTATCATACAACACAAGACCTGACAGACAAGTCACGTACTTGTCAACAAGTATCATTGATAACATCCGAGGACTACATCGGTTCATAAACACATCGGAAATATCATCATACATGATTGCCTCTAGGGCATACCTCCAACAGTCTCCCACTTGCACTAGAGTCAATCAAACAGGCATCGTATGCCCATGGCTCTAATATGCCCCTCATGCTTGGGTTGTGGAAGCGGCTTAGTCAACGGATCTGCAACATTTGCATCCGTGTGAATTTTGCATAACTCTATATCACCACTCTTTACGATCTTACGTATCAGGTGATATTTCCGATCTATGTGTCTGGTCTTGTGATGGTTCCTTGGCTCCTTGGCTTGTGCGATGGCACCAGAATTATCACAATAAAGGTCCAACGGTTTTACCAAGGTTGGGAAAACACCAAGATCATCCAGAAAGTTCCGGATCCAAACACCTTCCTTTGCAGCTTCACAAGCCGCAATGTATTCGGCTTCTGTTGTGGAATCGGCCACCGTATCTTGCTTAGAACTGGTCCAGCTCACTGCTCCTCCATTCATGATGTACACGAATCCGAACTATGATCGACAATCATCTCGATCGGTTTGGAAACTAGCATCGGTGTAACCCTTTACGACGAGCTCCTCCTCACCTCCATAAACTAGAAACATTTCTTCAGTCCTTTTCAGGTACTTTAGAATATTCTTCACCGCCGCCCAGTGAGCCTCACCGGGGTTTTCCTGGTATCTGCTCGTTAAGTTTATTGCAAAAGCAACATCAGGCCGGGTACATATCATGGCATACATGATGGATCTGATTGCCGAGGCGTACGGTATCCGGCTCATCCGGCTTTGCTCATCAGATGTCGAAGGACTCTAAGTCTCGCTCAGCCTTATACCATGTGAGAGTGGCAAGAACCCTTTCTTGGCCTCACTCATGTTGAACCGTTTCTACACTTTATCTATGTACGTGCACTGGCTCAAGCCGAGCAGTTTCCTCGATCTATCTCTATAGATCTTAATGCCCAATATGTAAACTGCTTCACCGAGGTCCTTCATCGAAAACTTTTCATTCAATGATTCTTTGACCGAGTTCAGCATCGAAACATCGTTTCCGATCAGTAGTATGTCATCCACATACTATATCAAAAACACTACCGAGCTCCCACTCAATTTCTTGTATAAACAAGCGTCCTCTTCGCTTTTGATAAATCCGAGGTCTGTAACAGCCTCATCAAAACGAATGTTCCAGCTCCGAGTTGCTTGTCTCAATCCATAAATGGATCTCTTGAGCTTGCATACCTTACCAGCACTAGTCGGATCGACAAAACCCTCGGGCTATATCATATACACGTCCTCGATTAAATTTCCATGAAGGAAAGCTGTTTTGACATCCATCTGCCATATCTCGTAATCGAAATATGCAGCTATAGCTAGTACGATCCTCACCGACTTCAGCATCGCTACTGGCGAGTAGGTCTCATCGTAGTCAATCCCTTGAACTTGTGCATATCCTTTTGCGAAAATCCGAGCTTTGTGGATCTGAACAATTCCATCCACATCGGTTTTCTTCTTAAACACCCATTTGCAACCAATGGCAGTGACGCCAGGTGGCAAATCAACCAAGTCCCAGACTTGATTGTGATCCATGGACTTTAACTCAGATCTCATGGCTTCCAGCCATTCCTCGGAATCCGGGCTCACCATCGCTTCCGCATACGTAGCCGGCTCATCGCTTTCCAGCAACAGCACATCGCGCACTCTGCGCAATCTTTCTGACCTCCGTGGTTGTGGTGCTGCTTCCACCTCGGGTTCCCTGACAGACTCCGGTATGATCACATCACCAGACGAGCTATCCCCAAGTGGTTCTCGAATTTCTTCAAGTTGCACCTGCCTCCCACTGGCTTCCCGTCCGAGAAACTCTTTCTCAAGGAAGACCCGTTCCGAGCAACAAACACTTTGTTCTCTTCGCGGTTGTAGAAGCTATATCCCAAGGTTTCCCTCGAATATCCCACAAATATGCACTTATCCGACTTGGGTGTAAGCTTGTCTGACATGAGTCGCTTGACAAATGCTTCACAACCCCAAATCTTTAGAAAAGACAGCTTGGGACTCTTCCTAGTCCACATCTCATGTGGTGTCTTGTCTACGGATTTTGATGGTACTCTGTTGAGTGTAAAAGCTGCAGTTTCTAGAGCGTATCCCCAGAATGACAAGGGCAAATCCGATTTGCTCATCATAGATCGGACCATGTCTAACAAGGTACGATTCCTCCGTTCTGATACGCCATTTCTCTGTGGTGTACCCAGAGGTGTGAGCTGAGGTACTATACCTCGGCCTTTCAGATGATTATCAAACTCCTGGCTCATGTACTCACCTCCATGATCAGATCGTAGAAGCTTTATAGTCTTGCCGAGCTGATTTTCAACCTCGTTCTGAAACTCCTTGAACTTTTCAAAAGTTTCTGACTTGTGCCTCGTCAAATAGATATATCCATATCTACTCAAGTCGTCGGTAAAAGTCACGAAGTACTGATAGCCACCTCTGGCAGTTGTGCTCATCGGACCACACACATCACTGTGTATCAGTTCCAACAGCTCGGACGCCCTTTCGCAACTCTGCAAAAGGTGACTTAGTCATCTTGCCGAGGAGGCATGATTCACATGTCTTGAACGACCTGAAGTCAGACGAAGTTAGAAGCCCATCATCATGGAGCTTCTTCATGCGTTTCAGACTAATGTGTCCAAGCCTGCAATATATGCCAGAAGTATGTTGGATTTATCTCATTAGCTTATGCCTCTTGACATTCATATTATAGACAGGTTCAGATTCCAGATTCAAAATAAATAACCCATCAACTATGGGTGCATAGCCGTGGAACATTCCATTCAAAGATATCGAACAACCATTGTCCTTTAAATTGAATTCATAACCCTGACTCATCAAGCATGAGGCAGAAATAATGTTCCGACTAAGCACAGGAATATAATAACGATTATTCAATTCCAAAATGAATCCGGAAGGTAGCTGGAGTTGCATCGTGCCGACCTCCAGCGCAGCAACTCTTGCTTTGTTGCTGACCCTGATGTCAATCTCCCCTTGTGACACACGCCTAGTTCTTACCAGCCCCTGCATCGAGTTGCAAATATGAACAACCGATCCGGTATCAAATACAAAAGAGCTACTAGGTATGTCGGCAAGGAAAATGTCTATAACATATGTAACAAGTGTACCTTTGCCCGAAGTCGCACTTCCGGCCTTCTTGCCATGCTCGGCAAGCCACTTGCTACAGTTCCTCTTCCAGTGACCGGTCTCCTTGCAGTGATAGCAAACAGTTCCCGAGTCCGGTCCAGACTTCGGCGTAGCGGCGGAGCTCGGAACAGATTCCTTCTCCTTGCCCTTTGCCTTAGCCTTTTTCTTGGACTAACTTTTCTTGAACTTGCCCGAATTCTGCACCATCAACACTTGATGCGTGCCTTTCTTAATATCCTGCTCTGCCACCTTAAGCATCCCATGCAGTTCAGTGAGCTTCTTATCCATGCCATGCATATGATAGTTCGAAATGAACGTCCCATAGCTAGCTGGAAGAGAACCCAGAACTGCATCGGTAGCCAGCTCATCCAAGAGCGGGAAGCCTAAGCATTCCAAAGCTTGCACGTATCCGATCATCTTGATCACATGCGGGCTCAGTGGATCACCCTCCTTCAGCTTACAATCCATCAAGGATCGCCAGACGTTGAACCTTTCGGTCCTAGCCTGCATCTGAAACATGCTCTTGAGATTCTCGATCATATCGAAAGCCTCAACGTTTTCGAAATGCTGTTGCAAATCGGGCTCCATACAAGCCAGCATCAGACAGCTGATCTCCGTTGAATCATCAACGAGTCTCTGGTAGGCATTCCTTGTTGTGGCATTAGCATTCTCGGCAGGTTCATCTGGAAGTGGATTCTCTAGAACATGTTCCTTCTTATCATGCTTGAGAACAATTCTCAAATTTCTATACCAGGTGGTAAAATTTGTTCCATTAAGTTTATCCTTTTCCAAGATTGATTTCAATGCAAAGTTGGGTTGAGCAGGTGGTGCCATTGATCTACAACAGAAAAATACGCAAACACTAAGCACTGTGTTTATGTAGAGTAAATCAAGCCTAAACAGATATACTCCCACTGAAGTTGTAATCCCTCTGCAACTCCCAGTGATCCAGGATCCGAGTAGTGCAATCCGACTAGTGAGCTTTAGCATCACTGCTAGCCGAAGTGACTATCCGGTAAGCAACTCTTTGCTAATCGTATCTCTATACGACTCCTGTCGGCTGGGTTGGTATCTTATACCTCGGCTCCCGACCTCTTTTGCCACAAGGCCCAAAACCGTTTTGATAGCCTTGTCAAGTTAACCTGATGCAGTGCATGTCCGTGTCCGACACGAACCCTTCAGTTCAAGGACACCTAGCAGCACCCCAATTTTATGAGCCCACTACTAGACGTACTTGACGTGTGAAGGTGCAACATCGGGGATGGCAATTTGCTTGATATTAACGAGGGATCTTTCTACCATTTTTAACATGTGTAGAAGACAAGAAGCAATAACAATCACAAATAAACAAATATTGTGAAATAGTATGGCTCCTTCATGGACGTCCGAGGACCAGGTCGGCTCCAACTCCAAGGACCAGGTCGGCTCCATCTTGTCATACCGGAACACCACCTCGGATCTCTATCCGAGCAGTGACTTGATCTCTGTCCTTCAACTACTACAACTAGTAATGAATTTACAGAGAATCACAAGTCGACACGCAGGTCGTTATACGTTATAATGACATCACTTTGGCTCCTGCCGACTGACAAATCATGACGCGCAGGCCATGTATAATTTACACACATGCATCACATACACATGAGCCATACTATTTACATCAAACCTGCAAAACAAAGTTATGCATAGAATCGCATTCTACCGGTTTGAGTGAACATGTACAAAATCTATGGCCCTACGCAAACGGCGGTCCCGCTAGCTGGTAAGCGGGTGGGGTTCGAAGGGGCAGCGCCCCTCGCGGGTGCGGGCAGCGCCCGACATTTTCGGAAATCATAGATCGGATCTGTACTCCGATCACGTCGAATTTTCCGATCAGACCGATCTCATCGATCATCACGAATCCGAATCGGATTTACGTTTCACTATTAACCCCGATGGCGAAAACTGACCGGTAGGGGTAGGTTGTGTCACGACCTCATCGATTCCGATCGTCAGAAAACATAGCCTCAACGATCCCTTGTGCAATTGATCTCATCAACCGTGCACATAGCCGATCTCTTAAATGACAACAGATCTCATCTGCTGCCTCCACATATCTAATATGCATACGATCTGAATCCAAATCCTATAACAGAGGCTCTGATACCACTGTTGGGTTCTACGGTAGGGTGCATCGACTGCAAATTAAAATTTCCTACCCGCAGAACAACCAGGAACATGCTAACAGAGATGGATCACAGATCATTACCACTAGACGCGCAGTGCCGTGCAGCGGAAGTAGAGTCGTGGCAGTGCATCACCGGAGTCGTCTCCTCCTCGTCGATCTCCCACGTATAGCTGATCACCAAGTCCCACGAACAGGTTCACCGGAGTGGCACAATTGCACCACCTCTAATGGTATCCGCACGTGCGGGAGGAACGCTATGCGGCGGACTGCTAGGTCCGATCGTACAGCCTGCGGCATGTGGAGGTGGCTAGTTGCAACACATGCAAAGCCCTAATGACGACGCCAAAGCGATCAACCTTGATAAGCGTGCTGTACCTCCACTATATATAGGCATCTGTCGTGGGCTCAACACTTGGGCCTCACACAGATCCTAAAGCCCAAAGTCTACTCGGTCATGATCCAAGTCCAGCTCAGATCACATCCGAAGTGTCCTCGGATCCGACCTCGTAGGTTCATTCCCTTAAGTGCGCGACCCCTTAGGTTCAAGTCGGCTTGGTCGCAGTTCGGATTACCTCCGAGCTGCTCGGCAGGTAGCGGCCTCTAGCAAGGCGTGCCGACCACCAAGTAGACTATGAAGCCGGTTGGCGAACCTGTACGTCACACTTCCGTTCCCTTTGCCACACGATATATGTTGTCGGGCTCAAGGCGATGTGGTCATCCCTGTTACAGCCCAACCTCTCTCTCGTTTCAGTGAATCCGACCAACACCTCGGATTATCTCATAATCCTCGTCGCATGGCCATGCTTATACAAGTCGGATCACACGAGGGGCCCAGAGTATATCTCTCCTCATCGGAGGGGCAAATCCCATCTTGCTTAACCATGTCTCGTAGCATGGGTCTGGACAAGCCCGAAACCTACCTTTATAACTACCCAGTTACGGAGTAGCATTTGGTCGGCCCAAAGCAGGTCGGTCACCATCCCGAGCACATGCGTCAGCTCAGGTCCGAGGACACAGAACGTATGTGTACTAGAGACTCACAGATGACCTATCGCTGTGTCTCATAGTTGGGTATGTCCAATCCGATATCCATCCGAGCTCGGATCCGGTCACCCGTATCCTATCTCGGATCCGATCAGATCCATGCAGTTCGGCAGCATCACATGCTTCATGGCTAGTGAGACAAAACCATCCACCGTATTGCATGCTAGTCTAGTCCGACGTGTGCCCACACGTCACTTACGACTAGGGACCATTTTAGGACGTATCATACAACACAAGATCTGACAGACAAGTCACGTACTTGTCAACAAGTATCATTGATAACATCCGAGGACTACATCGGTTCATAAACACATCGGAAATATCATCATACATGATTGCCTCTAGGGCATACCTCCAACAGTCTCCCACTTGCACTAGAGTCAATCAAACAGGCATTGTATGCCCATGGCTCTAATATGCCCCTCATGCTTGGGTTGTGGAAGCGGCTTAGTCAACGGATCTGCAACATTTGCATCCGTGTGAATTTTGCATAACTCTATATCACCACTCTTTACGATCTTACGTATCAGGTGATATTTCCGATCTATGTGTCTGGTCTTGTGATGGTTCCTTGGCTCCTTGGCTTGTGCGATGGCACCAGAATTATCACAATAAAGGTCCAACGGTTTTACCGAGGTTGGGAAAACACCAAGATCATCCAGAAAGTTCCGGATCCAAACACCTTCCTTTGCAGCTTCACAAGCCGCAATGTATTCGGCTTCTGTTGTGGAATCGGCCACCGTATCTTGCTTAGAACTGGTCCAGCTCACTGCTCCTCCATTCATGATGTACACGAATCCGGACTATGATTGACAATCATCTCGATCGGTTTGGAAACTAGCATCGGCGTAACCCTTTACGACGAGCTCCTCCTCACCTCCATAAACTAGAAATATTTCTTTAGTCCTTTTCAGGTACTTGAACAATTCATGAAAGAATTTTGAAGGAAGAGAAATTTCACATATAAATATACTATCTTGGACATCTTCTATGATTGTGAGCCCCCATTAATTATTTTCAACCTTGATAAAGTAGTTGATGTTGGACAAGGAAGACAACATAATGGGTTATGTTTGTTTATATTCAGATAGAAGTTATATGTTCTTGGATCCTCTAACATGTGGTGCTTGCCCCCCATCCTTTGCTAGCCAAAAATCCGCACTAAGTAGAGATACTACTTGTGCATCCAAAACCCTTGAACCCAGTTTTATGTCATGAGAGTCCACTATATCTACCTATGGATTGAATAAGATCCTTCAAGTAAGTTGTCATCGGTGCAAAAGCAATAAAAATTGCTCCTAAATATGTATGATATTTTATTGTAAGGGAAAATAAGCTTTGTACGAACTTGTGATGGTGAAGAAATAAAAGCGACAGACTACATAATAAAGGTTGCTATCACAGGGGGCAATATAAAGTGACGTTCCTTTGCATTAAGAGCTTGCACATCCAAAAATAAAAAGCACATGACAACCTCTGCTTCCCTCTGCGAAGGGCCTATCTTTTACTTTATGTATTTACTTTTATGCAAGAGTCAACAGTGTTCTTCTCTATTCCGTTTTTATTTTCTCTCTTGGCAAGCATCTGTGGTGGGGAAAGATCCAGGCACATATATCCAGTTGAATATAGGTGATCATGAGTTATTATTGTTGATATTATCCCTGAGATAAATAAGTTGGGAGGCAAAACATTAAGCCCCTATCTTCCTATGTGTTTGACTGAAACGGTTTGTTCTAAAAATATGCTTTCAGTGTCAGCAATCATGGAAGACTATATGATAGTTGAGTATGTGGAATTTGCTAAAACAAAGCTCTTACATAGACCCTTTCTGAAAATAAGATGAATTGTAATTGTTTGATGACTGAAAACATAGTTTGTTAGTTTTCAAGAAAGTTTATGATCTATACTTTAACATGTGAATAGCTTGCTACTTGATCATGAGAAGTTTTATGAGATGAGTTACTGTTTATGATATATATTGATGCTAGATAAGGTGATTGCAATTATCATTGATCAAACTTATGCACTATGCTAGCATTCACACTTCATAAATTATTTCTTTTATCATTTATCTACTCGAGGACGAGCAGGAATAAAGCTTGGGGATGCTGATACATCTCCAACGTATCTATAATTTATGAAGTATTCATGCCATGTTTACAACAATTTTATATGATTTTGGTATGATTTGAATGGAACTAACCCGGACTGACGCTGTTTTCAGCAGAACTACCGTGGTGTTGTTTTTTGTGCAGAAAGAAAAGTTCTCGGAATGGGCTCAAAATTTATGGTGATTTTTTATGGACCAAAAGAGACCCCCGAAGCTTGGAGGAAGGACCAGAAGCCTCACGAGGAAGCGACAAGCCTGGGGGGCACGCCCTCCCCCCAGGGCGCGCGGAGCAGGCTTGTCGCTCCCTCGTGGGCCCCCCTGACATGAATCCAATGCCAAAAATTCCTATAAATATAGAAAACCCCAGAAAGAAACCTAGAACTTCCACGCCACCACCGCAAGCCTCTGTACCGAAGTGATATCATCCGGAGCGCTGTTCCGGCACTCTGCCGGAGGGGGGGATCATCACCGGAGGCCATCTTCATCATCCCGGCGGTCTCCATGACGAGGAGGGAGTAGTTCACCCTCGAGGCTGAGGGTATGTACCAGTAGCTATGTGTTTGATCTCTCTCTCTCGTGTTCTTGATTTGGCACGATCTTGATGTATCACGAGCTTTGTTAATATAGTTGGATCATATGGTGTTTCTTCCCTCTCTATCTTCTTGTGAAGAATTGAGTCTTTCCCTTTGAGGTTTCGTTATTGTCGGATTGAATATTTCAGATTTGAGAACACTTGATGTATGTATTGCATGTGGATACCCGTGGTGACAATGGGGTATTCTATTCATTCACTTGATGTATGTTTTGGTAATCAACTCGCGGATTCCCGTGACCTTGGGGTGATCTAGGCATAGGGGTTGGTTGCACGTTTTCATTATCTTATCTCTGATAAGAAACTTTGGGGTACTCTTTGAAGTTCTTTGTGTGGATTGAATATTATGAATTTGAAGTTGTTTGATGCATATCGAATAATCAACTCACGGATACTTGTGGTGACATTGGAGTATCTAGGTGACATTAGAGTTGGTTGATGCGTATCATATGGTGTTATTTTAGTACGAACTCTAGGGTTGTTTGTGACACTTATAGGAATGGCTCAATAGATTGATCGGAAAGGATAACTTTGAGGTGGTTTCGTACCCTACAACAATTTCATCTTATGTTCTCCGCTAGATAAGAACTTTGGAGTGATTCTTTATCGCACGTTGAGGGATTGTTATATGATTCAATTATGTTAGCAGTGTTGAGAGATTGCACTAGTGAAAGTATGAACCCTAGGCCTTGTTTTCAAGCATTGCAATACAGTTTGTGCTCCGTTTTATCACTTGCTACCTTGCTTTTTTTCAGATTACAAAAACCTATATCTACTATCCATACTACACTTGTATCACCATCTCTTCACCGAACTAGTGCACCTATACAATTTACCATTGTAATGGGTGTGTTGGGGACCATCTCTTCGCCGAACCAGGGTTGTTTGAGAGAGACCATCTTCATCCTACGCCTCCCACGGATTGATAAACCTTAGGTCATCCACTTGAGGGAAATTTGCTACTGTCCTACAAAACTCTGCACTTGGAGGCCCAACAACGTTTACAAGAATAAAAGTTGCGTAGTAGACATCAGGCCACCTTGCACAAAACGTTTCCACATAAAAGTTGTGTGTGATGCACATACGAACGGAAACGTTTGTCTGGGATTCACTGTGTGGGATGTACATACGAACGGAAATGATTGGGCATGTATAATTGTCTGCGATGGCTCGCCCGATCGCACATGAGCTCTTTTTGCCCCGCGTGTGAGACTGGAGGACCTATCGCCGACGGTTTCTGGGCCGTGTGGGAAGGCCCCCCCTATCGCACACACAGGCAAGGCGACGGTTTAAAACTCTGTCGCGGAAAGGGGGTAAAAACCATTTGTATAGGACGTCTCTGCACCAGTGACTTTGGAAAAATACTCTCCACCACGATCTGACCTAGGACGCTTGATCTTTCTCTCTAGTTGATTTTCAACTTTGTAGATTTTAAAGTAGTCTAAAGCTTCATCTTTAGTTTGCAACAAATAAACATAACAAAATCTAGTTGCATCATCAATCAACATCATGGAATATCTCTTTCCATCTTTTGTCAACACACCATTCATCTCACATAGATCAGAATGTATGAGTTCGAGAGGTGCCAAGGTTCTCTCCTCGACAGCCGTATGAGGCTTTCGAGGTTGCTTCGATTGCACACAACTATGACACTTAGAACCTTTGGCAACAATGAAATTCGGAATTAAACTCATACTGGATAGTCGAGACATTAAACCAAAATTAATGTGACATAAACGGGAGTGCCAAACACTTGTATCATCATTAACACTAGCACAAATTTGGTTTACTGACTTACTGTAAAAATCTGAAAGGGAAAAGCGGAAGATGCCTCCGCACTCATAGCCTATGCCTATAAACTGTCCATATCTCGACACGATTACTTTATTCGACTCTAAAACTACCTTAAACCCATCTCGACATAGAAGGGAGCCGCTAACTAGATTCTTGTTCATAGTAGGGACATGATGCACGTTCCTTAGCTGCACGATCTTCCCCGAAGTAAACTTCAGATCCACCATGCCAATGCCACGAACAGAAGTATCCGACCCATTCCCCATTAGGACGGAAGAATCCCTTGTGACCTGATAAGAAGTAAACAGAGAGATGTCAGCACACACGTGAACGTTAGCACCCAAATCAATCCTCCAAGAGGATGATTGAAATACTGAAAGAACAATAGGTAAATTACCATACCCATCAGTATTGGTAGCGGTCACCATGTTGACAGTCTTGGAGCTCCTTTTCCCTCTGCGGTCTGCACGATCTGGGCATTCCTTGGAAAAGTGTCCTGGCTTCCCACAGGCGTAGCACTCTAGCTCAGCCTTGTTAAACTTCTTCTTGAAAGTAGTAGTCTTGACAGGCTTGTTGAAAACAGGCTTGTTCTTCCCTTTGTTCTTGTTATGTGGGTACCTCTGCACCATATTGGTGGTAGGCTGAACCTCACCTCCTTTCTCAGTTGTGTCTTTAGCCCGAGCTTGCTCTTCAACATCAAGAGATGTGAAAACCCACAAGTATAGGGGATCGCAACAGTTTTTGCGGGTAGTATTTCACCCAGATTTATTGATTCGACACAAGGGGAGTCAAAGAATATTTGCGAGTATTAGCAGTTGAGTTGTCAATTCAACCACACCTGGAGAACTAAATATCTGCAGCAAAGTGTTTAGTAGCACAGTAGTATGATAGTTTCAATAGCAGTAGTAACAGTAACAATAGTAACAGTAGCAGTTTTGTAGTGATTGTAACAGCAGCAGCAACGAAAGTAACTTATCAAAGATCAATATGCGAAAAGTGTAGGCATTGGATCGGTGATGGATAATTATGTTGGATGACATTCATCATGTAACAGTCACAAACTAGGGTGATACACAATAGCTCCAATTCATCAATTTAATGTAGGCATGTATTCCATATATAGTCATATGTGCTTATAGTAAGAACTTGCATGACATCTTTTGTCCTACCCTCCCGTGGCAGCGGGGTCCTTAAGGCAACTAAGGGATATTAAGGCCTCCTTTTAATAGAGAACCGGAACAAAGCATTAGCACATAGTGAATACATGAACTCCTCAAACTACGGTAATCACCGGAAAGAATCCCAATTATTGTCACCTTGGGGTATGCGGATCATAACACGTAATAGGTGCATATAACTTCCAAGATAGGATCAAGAACTCAAATATATTCATGAAAACATAGAGGGTTCAGATCTGAAATCATGGCACTCGGGCCCTAGTGACAAGCATTAAGCATAGCAAAGTCATAGCAACATCAATCTCAGAACATAGTGGATACTAGGGATCAAAGCCCTAACAAATTGACTCGATTACATGGTAAATCTCATCCAACCCATCACCGTCTAGCAAGCCTACGAAGAAATTACTCACACATGGCGGTGAGCATCATGAAATTGGTGATGGAGGATGGTTGATGATGACAACGGCGTCGAATTCCCCTCTCCGGAGCCCCGAACGGACTCTAGATCAGCCCTCCCGATGAAGAACAGGAGGTGGCGGCGGCTTCGTATCGTAAAACGCGATGATTCTTTCTCTCTGATTTTTCTCTCCATGAATAGGTACTTATAGCATTGGAATTAGGGTAAACGGAGTTGGCAGGGCCCCACAAGCCTGCCAGGCGCGCCCTGGGGGGGTGCGCCCCCTAGGTGTCGGTGTAAAAACCGGCAGACCTCGGGGTAGGGGGTCCCGAGCTGTGGATCTCGGACAGATGGTAACAGGAACAAGGAGACGATGTTTACTCAGGTTCGGGCCCTCTTGATGGAGGTAAAACCCTACGCCCAGCTCTCGTTTATATCAATGGGAACGTATCAAGTACAGAGTTGATCTACCTCGAGATCGTAAGATATGTTCTAGTTCTAGGGCTAGGTGAATGAGATTGTGTTGAAGTCCCCTCTAAGGGATAAACCCTCCGGCTTATATACACACCAGGTAGGGTATCTAGGGTTACAAGGTCAGTACCGGGACATGAGGGCGGCAGGAGAAGTCTTGGAGTATACGTCAAGTCTTCGGCAGATGCAATCCTGGTCTTGCCCCTAGCGTGTGGCTTCCGGAGTCCATCTTGAGAAGAATGAGGGCCCATTGGCCCAACCCGAGGAGTATAGTGCGACTAGGTTGGTACCCCCTAGTCCAGGACACCGTCACCAGGCTTGTGGCGCCTGGTGCCCCCCCCCCTGGTGGATCTTTGCGCCAGTATTTTTTATATATTTTCAAATAATTCTCCATAAATTTTCAGGTCCATCCGAGAACTTTTATTTCTGCACAAAAACAACACCATGGCAATTCTGCTGAAAACAGCGTCAGTCCGGGTTAGTTCCATTCAAATCATGCAAATTAGAGTCCAAAACCAGAGCAAAAGTGTTTGGAAAAGTAGATACATTTGGGACGTATCAAGATGCAATCATATTTTCAACTGAGATCTCCTGCCTCTTATGTTTCAGAGTTGTGGCAAAATTCTTCCATGAAGGAGGCAACTTTGCAATCATGCACCCAACCACGAATTTATTGGGTAGAACACACACAAGAAGTTCCAATACCTTCACAATGTACTGTATCTCATGAGCTTGTTCAACCACTAAACAGTTATTCACCATCTTGTAGTCGTGGAAACTCTCCATGATGTACAGTTCACTGCCTGCATCTGTTGCACCGAATTTTGCATTCAGTGCATCCCACAGTGTCTTTACATCTTGTATGTGCATGTACACATCACACAGACGGTCAACAAGAACACTCAGAATGCATCCCACAAACATAGTATTGGCTTTTCGGAACTTTCTATGATCTTCCTCGGAAATTCCCTCTGGAACACCAACACTAATGTGGAAAACTTTCACAGCAGTAAGCCAGAACGTGGACTTTACCAGCCACCTCTTAAAGTGCACACCGGTAAACTTATCCGGCCTCAGTGCATCAGCGAATCCAGCCGTAGGTGACTCAGGAAATTGCCTACAATTAGGTTTTTACATTGTTGGAATATTAGGCAAATTCATGATTAATTCCAGTAAATAATTCATGACTAAAATATAGAATAGCATGCAACAATCTAGCATACTAGGTGAACAGGAAAACGTGCACAACAGCATCGCACATGAAACAACAACTATAGATAGAGACATGAACAGATCATGATGGATGTACTGTTTATTAGCTGCTCCAGGAGCGACGATGTTGATGACGATGTTGGCGACGATCTGTTGTTGACGGCGATGGAGACGAAGATGAGTAGCACCGCCCGACTTGGACGGAAGATGACCCATGATGACAAATTTGAGCAGTCACGCAGAGCGCTTCCCAAAAACCTAATTCGTCCTCTCCCGGTGCAGGATCGCAAGGACGAATGGTTCCGGAGACCTGCTCTCCCACACGTCGATGCACGCCGGCATTAGGGATGGAGTAGATTACGGTGGCGGCGCAAGTTGCAAGATGAGGCAAAACCCTAGGTGTTTTCGACGTGTCTTTGGCCGCGGCCGGTAGTAGTATATATATAATAGGACCAGAGGCAGTATCGTGTCGTGATCACGATCTCAAACCGATTTGGTTTCTAAGTCGTATACTTACTGGACAAGAAATAATTAACTTGTCTGCCAAGACATCAAAAAAATAAAACGGCAATAGGAAGTTGTCAGGCCCGTGGAACCTGGGGTATCCAGGCCCGTCTGCCTTTGGCCCAGGGCGCAACGCCTGGAGTGGGCCCAACGGGCCGTCGCCGCCAAGCATCTCGCCAAGAGCCCTGCTGAGGCCCTGGTCTCCTGAGGCCCCCTCCTCAGGGAGTAGCAAGTAATCCTCAGCACCACCATCGACGGCCTCGCGAGGTCCCCTCACGAGGCGGCTCCCCGAGTGGCCTCACGAGGCGGCTTCCCGAGGTGGCCTTCCGAGGCCCCCTCCCGCAGGCGCTCGAGACAAAGGCCGTTCGGCGTGTCGCGCGGTCTGGAGCCCATCACGTGGGTGATGCGCACGGCGACGAGCAGCAGCAGAGGCCGCGCCAGCAGGCGCGGATGCAGATGGTTTCCTCTTTTGCGTTAGGGGAGCAGGGCCAGCTATCTACTCTCCAAAGCAACCCCAAAGGTTGCCCGATCGGCGAAGGAAGACCAAGACGGCGGGCGCGCAGGGCGGAGGTCATCACCGAGCCCACCGGCACGTCATGGATCATGCTTTGGCAGGCGAAGACCACCTTTAGTCAGGATAGCCTGAGCGCCTGTCCCCTTTCAAAACCGCCAAGTGTGGCAACCCTTCCCGCCAAAGTTTCCAGGGGAAAGAGAACCAAGGCTGGCATAAAAGGGGCAGTGCAGCCACCATAGCGAAGGGATTCCATCATCTTCAACTTTGTACGTGAGAACTCTCTCACCCACAATAATCCCAACGACAAGCAGGAGTAGGGTCTTACACCGCAAGGTGGCCCGAACCTGGGTAAAACCGTTGTGTCCTCACCCGTCCTACGCTAGCACGCCCTCGCCGTAGTCTCGTCGTAGCGTTGCCGTGGTAGGAGAGGAAGTAGTAGAACGAGCTCACCCCAGTGTTCGAACCTTTGGGTCCCCGGAGCCCCACTTCCGACATTTGGCGCGCCAGGTAGGGGTGCGGTACTGTTCTTCTGCTCCGCCCTCAGCTCCACCAGCCCCATGGCCGACGCACGTCACGAGCGCGCTGAGCACAGGGCTGGCCGCGTGGCCCAGACAGAGCCGGTGGCCCGCGGCAATCGCCGCCGCCCTGACGCCGAGGCTGCCGCCGCCACCGACCCCGCTGCCCGCGAGTAGCAGGCCTCCTCCCTGCACCCCTCCGTGCGGGCCGACGGCCACACCGCCACGGTCTCCTCCCTCGCCAACCGTGGGCCGCCGAACCCGCAGGCCGCGCTGCTCATGGCGCGCGAGCTACTCCGCTACCGTCCTGATGACGCCGGCTATGACGCCTGGCTTGGTCGCATCACCGAGCTCGTCAACGTCGCCGAGGACGCTCCGGCGCCTTCTCACTCGCTCCGCCCTCCACCGTCTCGTGCTGGGGACCTGGCGCACGGCGTTCCCCCGCCGCCTCCTCTGCGTGACGAGCACGCCGGGCCCAGCGCAGCGCGCGGGCTTGTGAGCCGTCCCGCGGCGCGTCTTCTCCGGACCACTACGAGCCCAGCTGCCAGATCATCCGCCGCGCGCCCCCCGACACGCGAGTGCTCCTCGAGCGCCAATGCCAGCGCCAGGACCAGGCCGTTCAAGACGTTGCAGCGGCCGGGCGTCAAAACCGCCCCGCCCTCGCCGGCGGCGTCCCCTCGAGCGGCGTGGGCTGCCGTGCCTTCACTCGCGAGCTGCGTCGCGTGGTCTGGCCCGCGAAGTTCAAGCCTGAGCTGCCTCCGCGCTACGACGGCACCCCCAACCCCACGGAGTTCCTCCAGCTCTACGCGCTGAGTGTCGAGGCGGCGAACGGCGATGACAAGGTCATGGCGAACTGGTTCCCCATGGCCCTCAAGGACGGCCCGCGCTGCTGGCTCATGAACCTCCCCGAGGCTTCCATCTCGTCGTGGGCCGAGCTCTGCAGCCAGTTCATCGCCAACATCAAGGGCACACAGGACCGCTCCCTCACCATCAACGACCTGCGGCGTGTTCGACAGCGCCCAGACGAGACCCTCCGCAAGTACATCCAGCGCTTCAGTCAGGTGCGCAACAAGATCCCGCTCGCTTCCGACGCGGCCGTCATCTCCGCATTCTCAACCGGCGTCACGGACATGAAGATGCGCGAGAAGCTCGCCATCAACAGTGAGCTCGACTCCGTGCTCGAGCTGCTCGACCTCGCCGACAAGTGTGCCAAGGCTGAAGAAGGTCGCCTCTTCGTCCATAACGACCCCGACGCGGCGCTCGACGGCACCAAGGCCAAGAGCAAGGACGTCAAGCGCAAGGGCCCTGCCGTGCTTGCAGCGGAGCCCGAGCAGAAGCGCGGCCGCGACCTCGACGAGCCCAGGAAGGACAACCGGCCACTCTGCGCTTTCACAACGTCCGCTCCCACAGCACCGAAGACTGTCATGAGCTCAAGTTGCTCTGCGACGAGCGCCAGAGCCGCCGAGACGACCGCAACGGTCGCGGAGGTGGCCGCAGCGGCAACCGCTGGGACAGCCGCAACAATAATAGCAACTACCGCCAGGGCTGGCACGATCAGCCTCAAGAGGCCGCCTGGCGCGACCAGCCTCGTGAGGCGAATCCTCAGGCTAATGCCGCTCTCCCGCCGCTGCCTCCGCCACCTCGGAGGAACGACGTCAACCAGCCTGACGAGGGCGCTGGGGGCTACCAGGAGCCTCGCGCGGTCGCCTGCATCCTTGGCGGGTCCCAAGCCCCCGCGTCCGTCCGCCGCTTCAAGCAACTCTCTCGCGAGGTGTACGCCGCCCTCCCGAGGCCTGAGGTCACGCGGCCCCTCAAGTGGTCGCAGTACGCCATCACCTTCGACTCCAAGGACCACCCCAAGTCCACGGCCTCCACAGGCGCACTCCCCATGCTGTGCACTCCCACCATCAGCAACGTCACGGTCACCAAGACCCTCATCGACGGGGGTGCTGGCCTCAACGTGCTCTCCATCGAGACCTTCGAGACGCTCCAGGTGCCCTACGACCAGCTGATGCCGACCAGGCCCTTCTCCGGAGTGACCGATGGCTCCACCATTCCGCTGGGGCAGGTGCGCCTCCCCGTCACCTTCGGCACCCGCAAGAACTACCACACCGAGCTCATCGACTTCGACGTGGCGCACATCGGCCTGCCCTACAATGCCATCTTGGGCTACCCAGCTCTCACCAAGTTCATGGCGGCCACTCATCACGCCTACAACGTCCTCAAGATGCCCGGCTGCAGCGGCATCATCACCGTCGCCTGCGACGAAAAGGACGCGGCCGGCACCCTCGAGCGCGCCTACAAGGCTGCCGCTGTCGCGCACCCAGCCGACGAGGACGCGGCCGAGCCTTCCGAAGCCGCGCCCGCGAAGAAGAAGCAGCTGTTTTCTCAGGACCGCGCCGAGACGAAGAAGGTGTCGGTGGACGGCAGCGGCTCCGGCCCCGCCTTCACCATCGGCACAGGCCTCCCTCCTGCATAGGGAAGCGCGCTCGTCACCTTCCTTCGGGCAAACTCGGATGTTTTCGCCTGGAAAGCATCCGACTTGTCCGGTGTGCCAAGGGAGGTGATCGAGCACCACTTAGCGGTGTGCCCCAATGCACGCCCGGTCAAGCAGAAAGCGCGGCGCCAGGCGCCAGAGAAGCAAGAGTTCATCGTCAGTGAAGTTCAGAAGCTCCAAGAAGCCGGAGTCGTTCGTGAGGTGCGCCATCCCGGATGGCTCGCCAACCCAGTCGTCGTCCCCAAGAAGGGCGGCAAGGAGCGCATGTGCGTCGACTTCACCAGCCTCAACAAGTCCTGCCCTCGTGACCCCTTCCAGCTGCCGCGAGGCGGCCAGGGCATTGGCCCCACCGTCGGCGGCACGTGCATGCCCTTCGGGCTGAGGAACGCCGGCGCCTCTTTCCAGAGGCTGGCGCCCTTCGCACCAGGGCCTCGTGAGCCTCCCGCTCCTCGCGAGCTCCCAGCGCCTCGCGAGCCCCCTGGTTCCGAAGGAGCAGACTCCCTCGGAGCGCCGCGCCGAGTGGTCTGACGTCACTACAGTGCGGTTCTGCCAGGTGCGCCCGGCGCGTCGCCTCGCGCGACCCTCACTCCTTCCCGCCGCGCCTCTCGAGCTTCGCTCCCGGAACCTTATCCTTTAGGCTGTGTAATGGATTTCACTGATTTCGCCCTGATGAGTTATAGTACCCGCTAATTTCTATGTTAAGTTCGATGCTGGCCGGAGAGCGCCACGCGCTCGTGACCCCTCCCCTGACCAGTTCCGTGAGCGGGGCTGAGGCACGGTGCCTGTGCTTGGGTCCGTCCCTGCAGTACCGCAAAATCCAAGCGACTGAGCTCTGACTCGCGGGCCTGCTCCCGTGCACGTCACCTCACCAAGGTCCTTGGTGTCTTATCCCCTCACGCAACGGCCACGGGCGAGATAGCAAGCGCGTGCCGCTCCCCCACCGTGAATCTGTTGACATGCAGTCCCTCAGGAGGTGGGCTGCGTGAGGACCTCGCGGGCAGCCCCTCGCGAGCCGGCCTCGCGAGACGAAGATACTTCGATCACCGAGCCTCGTGAGCGCGCCTCGCGAGCTGCTTGAGCCCCTCACGAGTTGAGGCTCGCCCGTCGTCGGCCTTCGCCAAAGCTAAGTCTGACTGCCTCGCCAGACGCCCTCACCTTCACTCAAGCTCTCTCCCCTCACGATCCTACTGGGTGCTAGCGTTTTTTCTTCTGCATAAGCCGCTTGCACGCCAAAGGGGGGCTTCCTGAGCATCGCGCCTCAGGAGCCCTCACTAGCTCACGGTGCCCCTCACCTCCTGGCCTTGTCCCGGCATCGCGACCAGACATACCAGCGGTGGCTGAGGCTCGCCCGGGGGCTGGGCCCTGACGGCGTAGAGCGCTGAGGCGAGCAAAGAAAAAAAAACCAGCCTCACGAGAGGACTTCGGGAGAGAATGCATGCAACCCCATGTCACAAAAGTATTAAGTTAAACATAAGAAGATACTGTTTCACGCCCCCGCGGGGTTACATCGGTTCAATGCAGGAAAACGAAAAGAAAGAAAAGGCCTAGGCGAGTGCGGCCCGGTCACCGTGCGCGCGGTGTCCCGGCTCCGGAGTCGTCGTCACGCGCGCCTAGTCGGAGTCCTCGTCCTCGCTCTTGACGCGGGGGGAGCCGCTGTCGCCTCCGCCCCCGCCGAAGGGGGCGACACCGTCAGAGGAGCCGTCCTCGCTGGAGGAGCCACTGTAGTTGTCCTCGCTCTCGGCGCAGCACTCCAGGCGGCTGCCGGAGAGCTCGAAGATCTTAACGAAAACCGTGGCGGCCCCGTCGTACTTGAACTGGAGGACGTGCCCCCGCTTCAGGCCGCGGGCGAGGGCGAACGACTTCCACCCCTGCCTCAGGAACATGAAGCCCGAGGCGGTAAGCTCCGTCGCCACCCAGGAGGGGCCGTTGCAGCAACCGTCGGCCTGCACCCACAGGCCCAAGGGCGCGCGGTCCGCCATCGCCGCCGCGAAGGAGTCCGGGAGCTGGAGCCAGGTGCAGGGGCTGCGGTGCATGTTCACGATGAACTCGCGTGCCGCCTCTGCCGAGTGGCTCCCTGCCTGGGGCGGAAGCGCAGCCGCTCCGCCGCGGCCGCCTCGGCCTTACGCGCCTCGCCCGCCGCGCCCGCGAGCGGCGCCCCTTCCACGACTGCTGGGCCCGGCGCCGGCGGCCGTCGAGGATCGACCACGCCCCCGGGGCGGGACCTGCGATGCGGCGGCGGAAGCACGGCCGCGCCCTCATCCTCTCGCCATCTCTTCGGTAGTTCTAGCAAGGATACGAGGAAGCTGGAGGAAGGAGAAGATGAGTGGGGGGCTCTGGCTCTCCCTTCCCCCCTTTTTATCTCGGCGCGGGACTCCCCTCGTCGCTCCGCCTTCTCCGGCGCCAAGACTTATGTCCGGACGGCAGTTCCCAAGGCGTCGTGGGGAAGTGGGGGCGTCGCCCGTCACATCGTGCGCCACGCGTCGCGCCTGGCCGCAGGTAGTTAGGGCCCGCGCCGTTTCGCCCCTCAGTAGGCGGAAACGTGCGCGCCGTGGGCCCGGGGGCTACTGTCGGGCCCGTGGAACCCGGGGTATCCAGGCCCGTCTGCCTTTGGCCCAGGGCGCAACGCCTGGAGTGGGCCCAACGGGCCGTCGTCGCCAAGCATCTCGCCAAGACCCCTCCTGAGGCCCTGGTCTCCTGAGGCCCCCTCCTCAGGGAGTAGCAAGTAATCCTCAGCACCACCATCGACGGCCTCGCGAGGTCCCCTCACGAGGTGGCTCCCCGAGTGGCCTCACGAGGTGGCTTCCCGAGGTGGCCTTCCGAGGCTCCCTCCCGCAGGCGCTCGAGACAAAGGCCGTTCAGCGTGTCGCGCGGTCTGGAGCCCATCACGTGGGTGACGCGCACGGCGACGAGCAGCAGCAGAGGCCGCGCCAGCAGGCGCGGATGCAGATGGTTTCCTCTTTTGCGTTAGGGAAGCAGGGCCAGCTATCTACTCTCCAAAGCAACCCCAAAGGTTGCCCGATCGGCGAAGGAAGACCAAGACGGCGGGCGCGCAGGGCGGAGGTCATCACCGAGCCCACCGGCGCGTCATGGATCATGCTTTGGCAGGCGAAGACCACCTTTAGTCAGGATAGCCTGAGCGCCTGTCCCCTTTCAAAACCGCCAAGTGTGGCAACCCTTCCCGCCAAAGTTTCCAGGGGAAAGAGGACCAAGGCTGGCATAAAAGGGGCAGTGCAGACACCATAGCGAAGGGATTCCATCATCTTCAACTTTGTACGTGAGAACTCTCTCACCCACAATAATCCCAACGACAAGCAGGAGTAGGGTCTTACACCGCAAGGTGGCCCGAACCTGGGTAAAACCACTGTGTCCTCGCCCGTCCTACGCTAGCGCGCCCTCGCCGTAGTCTCGCCGTAGCGTTGCCGTGGTAGGAGAGGAAGTAGTAGAACGAGCTCACCCCAGTGTTCGAACCTTTGGGTCCCCGGAGCCCCACTTCCGACAAAAGTTGCGCCTTTGTAAGGCAACAAACCAGATTTTGGTGGACCATTCACGCGCATGTCGCCAGGCCAGGCCAGATGAGCGAGCTCGCGCGTGTGGTCTCCTATTTCTCTCCTCAACACACCACTTAGAGTGGTGGAGAGAACCCACTATATAAAGAGGTCCAACACTTCCCCAACTAGTGGTATGGGACTAAACTTTAGCACCACACCACCACTTGCCATTTTTTTTATTATGGCCTCATTTGAGATTTCAGAATTTGTTAATGGGGCTGGCCCATTTATTTCAAACATGCTCGAGTTACTAAGCAAACACAATATCTTGAGATTAACGAAGTCATCACATGTGTCTTGAAGTTGAGGGGGACGTCTCCTCCCACTGAACGAACATCATCGAAAAGTCTGAAACAAATTCCGGAAAACGTGAGTCTAGGACTAGAACCCTATTGGGCCGGTTCCAACACAAGGAATCTAACAATTTGAGCTATGCTCAGTTCACGCACTATCAATTCTTAGTAACACCAAAATTGGCATGAAAACAGCAGGCCAGGGAACCAATCCCGATGTCTAAGTTAAATCCAGAAGGAAAAATTCAGCAGCTACTATTTAGGAGAGGCAAAAAGGGGGCAGCCGACGTTCCCTGCATCCGCCGTCGGCCAGGCCGCGGGCTCCCTCCCTCTCCGGACGCCGCTCCAGCGATGCGAGAGTGGGGGAGCCCCAGATTTGTGGTTCTGGCGTGTAGATACTAGGGTAGGTGTTCTTGGCGGGGTTGTGGAGGTGGTGGTCGCGGCGTTGCGGCATAATAAAGTTGTTGGAGCTCTTTCCCCATCACGGCGATGTCGCGTGCAGCGGTGCCGTCAAGCTTCCAGTGTAGTGGACTCCTGGATTTGTCGATCTGGTGAGCCGGGTATCCAAGGTGCAGTTTCCGCGGCGGAGGCGATGGCCGGCTGGTAGATTTATGGTCCCTCGATCCCGTCTTCGCCATGGTTTGGTTGTTCCTGGTCATGCTTTGGGGGTGCTGGGGAAGGCGCGGTGTGCTGTCTCCGTTGCTTGTACAGGAGTTTCCTGAGGATTCCAGAGTTGTGTTTTCGCCGGCGTGGTCAACCGATGGCCGGCCTTCCTCTCCTTCGGTCGTGCTGGTCCTTCAGTGCCGAGGTTAAAGACTTCCCGTCCGCATTCATTCCGGCTGTAGATATCCAAGGTCACGTCGGCTCTGGAGGGAGCGGCGGCAGCGGTAGCGACGGCGCGCCGGCAGCCCGCGGTGGTTGGAGGGGTGGGTTGGTTCCGCACGGACCAGTGTGCAATTTCCTTGTATGTTGGGGTGCTTTGTACCACAGTTTAGTTTCAATATATAACTCTGTGGTCCTTTCCGCAAAAAAAAACCAATCCCGACGTCTAGTGAGGAACAAGGTATCTTATCTATCGAAAAATAATATTAAAAGTAATTCTTCTACTACTTATTATTACTAGTACAAATGCCCGTGCGTTGCACCGGCCGAAATATTAAATATAACTTGCTCAACGTGCCAAACACTTTTTTAATCCAATTTTTGCAAATGTCAGAAATAAGTGTCCTCCGCCCGCGCCGCCGTATCAACAGGACCTTGGGCGGATCTCTATTCCTCCCTGTTCCCTCCCACCCCTCCTTTGTGTTCAACTTCGCAACCCCTCCTTTCTTATGCACACCTAATTCAGATTCGCACTTTCTTCCGATCAAATAATAGTTGTGCATGGAATATTCTTTCAATCGATTTTTTAGTAGAACATAAATTAATTTTTTGAAAAGTTTTTTTTGTAATTTTTCAGAACATATTTAAAAAATTGAATCATTTTTTTGACAACGAAATTTTTTCTTGGAAAAGT
Source organism: Elymus sibiricus (assembly GCA_039707655.1). Taxonomy (NCBI): domain Eukaryota; kingdom Viridiplantae; phylum Streptophyta; class Magnoliopsida; order Poales; family Poaceae; genus Elymus; species Elymus sibiricus. The sequence goes on along the minus strand of CM077672.1, from coordinate 299,361,407 downwards.
ATATTTCATTTGTATTTATTTTTGCATTGTTTTTGGGCTTGGCCTAACAACCTTCATCTGATGGAAGAGTAATGGTGCAGGAAATAGTTTGTTAATCGGTTATATTTTTTGCTTTTCGGAGAACCATGAATATTTCTTTATTTTAAAAAATTGAGAAATTTTGATTTTTTTTATTAGAACTTAAACATGTTTTGAAGACAAACAGTTTTGAACAGGTTTTTTTTAAATAATTATTAATATTTTTAATTTGGTGAACAATTTTCAATGTTATTTTTTTTATTAAAAATTGGAACATTTTTGGGAGTTTTGAGCATTTTTTAAAAAAAGCACTCTATACAACAAATTGGATACAGTTGCTTAGAAAGTCGATGCCTTGTATCGAGGGAGTACTCTCATGTGTTCTCTTGAATATCTGTAGACTTGATTCTTAAGGCCCGCACAAGCCCATTCTGGCAGCCACGCGGGGTGTCTGGTGAGGGCGTGAGGCGGGCGAGAACCACTGCAGTAGGTCGCCCTCGTCTCCCACTCCCTCCCCTGATTTCCATATCCCCATTGTTGCTGACGGCGGCGGTGGCGGCGACAAGTGATTCCAGGTCCGGCCAACTGGTTCCGGCGGGCGACGGTCGACGGCTGGCCCTCTCCCTCCCCTCCCCTCCGGCCGTCCCATTCACGTACGTCCCTCTCGGCCTAAGCTTGCCCGCGCCCCACGGCTCGTCCGCAGCGCCGCCCCTGCCCGGATTCGCGCCTCCCCAAGCGTCGCCGAAGCCCGCCGCTGCCCCGCCGTTGACCTTCAGCTCCGCTGCGCTCTGCCTCGGGGTCCGCGCTGGTGGGCGACAGGTGCGCCGCGGGCTCGCAGTCCCCGTGCGCCGCCGGGATGCTCTGCGCCGCGAGCGTACGATGGCCGCCGTCGCCGTCGGGATGGCTCGCCGCAGCGGCATCCTCCTCATCCTGATTCTCTCCGTCGTCGCCGGCACGGCCTCGGGGTCCGCGCTGGAGGGTGACAGGTGCGCCGCGGGCTCGCAGTCCCCGTGCAGCGCCGGGATGCGCTGCGCCTCCTGCTCCCCGCTCGCCGGGGCCCCTGCTCTGCCACCTTGTCCACCCCGTTCGCCGCAGCGGCCTCCAACACTGCCGGTCTGCATACGAAGAAACAGAGGACACGCGAAAGGGATTTTTTGGTTTACCGAATCGTTTTTCCCACAGCCACTTACGTAGGGAGTGCGGGTTCAATTTCCGGAAAAGAGAAGGGCCTTTTTGCAAAAGTGCCACGACGGGTGTACGCGCAGAAGCAATAGATGCTTTATTATTGGAAAAGGTTTAAAAACAACCGGATGATTTCACGCAATCGTAAGCCCTGTCTAGCTTTCGCCACGCGTCCCCTGGCAGGCCCCACGCGCCGCTTACCATTATCTCCACGTAGGAAGCCCACAGCCACGCATTTCCAACCGGTATCGTGGTCTTCCTCGCTCGCTTTCTTTCTCCCCTCCTGCAGATCAACTCTCCCTCCTTTTTCCCATGCTCTTCCCCCTTCCTCTAGACCGAGGCCAACCCCAGCAAATCGACGGCCACCCGCTGCCGCAAACTCTGCTCTCCCCTCCGCTATTGTTGCTGCCCGCTGTTGCAGAGCAAAAGGGGGGAACGGCCACTGCTTGCCGCTATTGCTGTAGTGGATTACTGCAACGGAGTCACCGGCGCTGCAATGAAGCGCTCGCCACTGCTCGTCTGCGCTGCAATGGAGCGCTCGCCGGCGCTCCCGACGCTGCAATGGAGCGCTCACCGGCGCTGCAATGGAGCACTCGCCGGAGCTCCCTCCTGGCGCTGCAATGGAGAGCTCGCCGGCGCTGCATTTGAGCGCTCGCCGGCACTCCCGATGCTGCAATGAAGCGCTCACTCACCGGTGGTCTTGGAGATGCGATACAACTCCCGGCGCTGTAATGGAGCGCTCGCCAGCGGTGTCCCGGTGTTGTGAATTGTGATGAAGCCTTAGGCGGCGGTTTGCAGCATCACCGGCGAGCGACGGCCAGCGGCGGCACTGCTGCGATGTACTAGCGTTGTTCCGACGTCCGTGGGGTGGAGAAGCTGCAGGGAGTGGTGTGAAGGGGATGCGGGGCTTGCTGCGAGGGGCGCTGTCGTGACGCGCGAGCGCCGCACAGTGTCGACGGTGCTGCAATGGAGCATCGCCCAACTGCGGGAGCATCACCAGTGCTTCAATGGGTGATCGGAACAGCGGCGTTGCTGCAACTCCCAGAGCTCGCCGACGCTGTAGTCGTGGCTGTTGCATGGCGAGCTCGTCGTTGTGTTGTCGTGAGCTGACCAGCGAGACGGACGCTGCAACCTCATGGTACTACAATGGAGCAATTCCCAGCCGCCGGGGGATCGCCGGTGCTTCAATGGGTGGTCGTAGCAGCGGCATCGCTGCAACTTCTAGAGCTCGTCGGCCCTGCAGTCGTGGTTGGTTCATGGCGAGCTCGCCATCATAATGTCGTGAGCTGACCAGCGAGGCGGACGCTGCAACCTCATGGTACTGCAATGGAGCAATTCCCAGCCGCAGGGGCATCGCCGGTGCTTCAATGGGTGGACACAGCGGCGGCGTCGCTGCAACTCCTAGAGGTCGTCGGCGCTGCAGTCTTGGCCGGTTCATGGTGAGCTCGCTGTCGTGTTGCCATGAGCTGACCAGCGTGGCAGACGTTACAAGCATGGGCTGTGGCTGGTTGCAAGCACACACTTGTGCTACAAGCCGACCAGGTGCAACTCTCACCAAAGCTACGCGCGCGGCGCAGGGCCGGGGATGTTGGGTTGCAGAATACCAGATGGCCAGAGGCACTGCGAGATAATATGTGCGCGCTGGGTCTAGAAGCGACAGCTCGGTCCTGGCGTGGTGCTGTCATCCGGGATCAAGCGGCCCAAAATCGATTGTACCTGCGGAATCAAACGGCTGGCCAGGCGGCTTAATTTTGCTAGCAGCGGCCTTTATTATTAGGTAAAGATAACAAAAGGGCCCGTACGTTGCAACGGGAGGAACAAATCTTGCACGCCCTAGTTTGTGTTTCCAATTGAATGGCACATGTTCTGACTGAAATTTGTGTGCAGATCAAAAAGAGCAATCCGCTATAGTACCAACTTCCACTTTGCACATTTTTTCAACCTGTATAATGTAATGTAATCATGTGTCCTAAAGGAATAGCTTCAAAATCAGAAATATCTTTTCTTAGAATCAAAATCAGAAATAGCTAGCACGGACCCAAAATCATCTGATCGCTAGCCTGCTCTGCTCTGCTCGTCGTGACTTCATTTGTACACTTCTTGTGCCTTTTGCTCTTGCATGTCCCGTCGCAAGCGCTCACTCTACAGAAGAGATGTGAGAGATACAGTAGTATCCACAAGAGAATGGATTCACCAACTGATGGTTACTCATCACAGTATGCTGTAGCTTTCCATCTTTAACCGGAGCACCAGAGTGTACGCAAGCAAGCTTTGGTTTGTAACCCATAGAAGACAAAAAAAATCGAACCTACAAAAGAGAAATTTAGTCTGTATGGGCATCATCCTTTTGCACATACTGTCAGAATGTCGTTCAAAGAAATAGCTAGCACAGACCTAAAAGAGATACAAACATACATTTTTCTGAGTAGTACAATACATAGTCCTGGATACCACTTCTTTCTCAATTAGCATGATTACCTGGCAAGATCACAAAGTTGTGTTGCTGAAATTTCAGGACAACGTTGAAAAGAGAGGGGATTCGAGAAGAGAACTGCCAAATAAAGAGCTGAAGAAGCCCATCTCATCACCATATGCCACCTGTTGTTTGTCTTGGTGGATGAAACAAACTAATATCCTGAACAAATTTACCTTTGGCCATGGTGAAGATTATATTTGATAACCTAGTACCACAAGACAATATCATTTTGAAATAGATCAGTAATTGGTTTGAACTATAAAACAAACGTTGAGTTCCTCTGATCACCTGGAATAGGCCATGTTGATCATCATGACGGGGGCATCGGTCAAGATGCAGGCGGTGTTGCTGCAAGTACAATCTTTTCCATCTAAGGATTCAATAAGCTCACCTGGAGTAAGTAAGAATTCAAGTTGAATAAGAGCTGAGATGAAATATTGACCTAAACAACAACTGGTATGAGCAAAAGGTAGCTGTATTTGTATTTATCGTGCACAACTAATTGAGAAAAAAGAGGAGTAACAACCTTGTAGGCATGTTAGTAAAATTGACAGCAACATATGCTTAGAAGCATTCATACACAAGTTGAGTAATTATGAATGGACCAATCTAATGGAGTAACTTGAATTGCTAATAAGATGGTAAAGTATACCAGATCATTCTGGTGGCATGTTGAGCCCATTATAGTGCTTGTGTAGTCATACAAAACAGTGTGATGCAATATATGTATGGAAAGGGTGTCACATAAGAACATGCAAGATCAGATGACTTAACAGGAACCTTTGGATTTATATCTAAAACATCAACCAAAGTTATCCTGGACATTCTTAATTTCCCTTGTAATTTGCTTAATAGACGTGTTTCGAGTAATATTATGAACGTCATCAAACTTATTATTGTGAAAACAAAAACATTCCAGAAGACAATGCCTACTATTTCTCAAAGGCATATCATCAGACTAACTATTAGATAAACACCAAACCATGCAAGATCTGTTCAATGAAACAAGCTATTAGTGTTCTGTAAAAAATCTGATTATAGCAGAGGAAGTGAGCACCAATATTTATCATCTACTACAGACTGTGAATCAAAATTCCAGCGCCATAAACTGCTCCTTCGGGTGCTGCCATACAACCCTAGCATCCTCTTAAAACAAGTATTTAGCCTCATTAGAAACATCATGAATTTTACTTGCGATCAAGCGAATTGATTATTCACCAGGCTGGAAGAAGTAGAGGCCGGGCGGTGACCATGGTGTAGCAATAGCGATGGCGTCCCATGGAGGAAGCTCGATGCAGCACTGTGGACGAGCTTGGGGCACCGATGACATGATCTGCGATGCGGGCGACCTCCACTAGGTCCACGAGCTGAGCATCCTCGTAGAGTAAGAGTTTGACCAGAAAATTAAAATGTATTTCGATCCCTCATACGCATAACATCAAACATGTTGTGGGCAAAAGCTCATGGAAAGGGCGCACATAATTTGGAATAACATGTATGAATTGTTAGTGAAAATAAAGAATTAAGAGAGTACTTTGGCCGTTGCAAATCCATGTAAGAGAGAGAGAGAGAGAGAGAGAGATCCCTATAAGCAGCTAGGCCAGCAATGGTCGCTGCTTCTAGCTGCTCCTTGTCGATTCTAATCACCCTTCCTGCCTCACAACACCTGCACATGTAGCACAACAAAAACCAAAGATAAGATGACAGAGAGCAGAGAGCAGCACAACAACAGGAGGAGATGCGTTTTTCAGCCACCGCCGCCCCGAGCGCTGTTAGATCGTGCCCTTAGACCTCCAGGGAGATCAACAGGCGAGGGCGTATCCAATGCTTGTTGGTGCTATTCTGCAGTGGAAGATTGGATCGATCAGTGGTTGAACCAGAATCAGGCGGCGGTGGCGTTGGTCGCCGTCGGCAGCCTGCCGGCAATCGGCTAGGGGAGCAATGGGATCTGGGGTCCGCGAGGGGAGAAGAGCGGCCTTGGCCGAGCGGCGGCGGCGGATTTGAGGAGGGCATCGAGCAGGTCGAGCGTGAGCGACGACGGCAACTCTGGAAGCATAGATATGACGCACGACACCAGGGTCAGCTCGTTCACGAAGGCCACGACCATCGCTCGTATGTCTCCACGATGATGGCCGCGGGTCGCCGGCAGTGGACGGCCACCGCTGTGGGGGCACGTGGGCCAGGGGCAGGCGCACCGGCGAGGTAGGCGGCGCTGGCGCGCGACAGGGGGGTGTGGGCCGGCGGCGCGCGGCAGGGCGGGGAGGGGGGGGGGGGGGGGGGGGGTGGTGTGGGCCGGCCGCCGGCGGGGCGGGGCGTGGCAGGAGGAGGCGGCGCGCTGGAGAGGAGATGGGATTGGGAGGCAGGGTCGTGCGGGCGGCTGCGTTATTTTTCTTCTTCTTTTCTCTCGCCCGCACCGGTTCGGATAGACTTATTACGAGGACTGCCGGTTGAATACCCAAAACCTCAGGGGCTTTTTTACACAAATGCCACGACATACGTGCTTTACTATTAGGATTTTTTTTTGAAACTATGATGATTTTTATAGCAAATTCGGAAACTATACACCTTAATGCATAAAAATCAAAACTATGACCCCGTCGGCCGTGTGTTGGCCGAAGAGGGCCTTTTCGGCCAACCGTTGGCCGAAGAGTACTCTTTGGTCAATGGTTGGCCGAAGAGTAGTAACTTCGGCCAACCATTGGCCGAAGAGTACTCTTTGGTCAACCGTTGGCCGAAGATGCATGCTCTTCGGTTTATAATAGGCCGAAGTGTTTTTTTATATTTAAAACTGCCTTATAAACCCTGTACAATCATTGTCGTTTTATACATGAAAAAAAATGTACTTTCCCGCAATCTTTTTCCCTCCATTTTCTTTCCCGCCGTTCTTTTCCTCTATTTTCTCCCGCGATTTTCTTTCCCGCCATTCTTTGCCGCCATTTTCTCCCGCCATTCTTTGCCGCCATTTTCTCCTGCCATTTTCTTTCCCGCGCATTTTCTTTGCCGCCATTCTCTCCCTCCATTTTCTTTCCCGCCATTTTCTTTCCCGCCATTCTCTCCCGCCATTTTCTTTCCCGCCATTCTCTCCCGCCATCTTCTTTCCCGCCCTTCTCTTCTCAACTTATAAAATCCCCTCCACACGAAGGAGGCCAGTGTAGTCTCGTCAAGATGTCCGGTTATCCTTTCGATCGTAGTTGTTTTCACCCTAGTATGTCCAAATGTCTTCTGAGGTTAGCCACCGATTTCAAGATAGACAATAGGATAGTTCCATGGGACGAACTCCTCAGTAGTGACACCTTATTGAATGAGTTGGCTCACGCATTAAGTAGGTGTGGGTGGCCTGCAAGGACCTTTGAGGAGATACGAAAAGAACTTCTCAGGTTGCATGGAAGGTGAAAGAAGCAACAACATAAGGGTGAAGCATTCCTAAAGGCTGCAGCAGAACATACTTATTTATGGACCCAAGACAGCGAGGACGAAGATGATATTTTCATGCCGAGCACCAAGGGCAAGAGTACCGCATCATCGAAGGGCAATAGTACCGCATCATCGAAGGGCAAGAGTGCTGCATCGACGGAGGATGACGATGATGCCTTCATGTGGAGTGTGAAACACTGTCTGAGAGAAGTCATAAGTGTGAAACACTCTCCGATGATGATGACGAAGTTGCAAACACTTATGACTTCTCTCAGACAGTGTTTCACACTCCACCAGCAGCACCGACGCAGGAGACACAGACCATGTCAGACGATGTTATCTACGGTCGTGGAGACCGTGAGGCTCGTTTTATAAGTTGAGAAGAGAAGATGGCGAGAAAGAAGATGGCGAGAAAGAAGATGGCGGGAGAGAATGGTGGGAAAGAAAATGGCGGGAGAGAATGGCGGGAAAGAAAATGGCGAGAGAGAATGGCGGGAGAAAATGGAGGGAGAGAATGGCGGGAGAAAATGGAGGGAAAGAACGGCGGGAAAGAAAATGGAGGGAAAAAGATTGCGGGAAAGTACATTTTTTTTCATGTATAAAACGGCAATGGTTGTACAGGGTTTATAAGGCAGTTTTAAATATAAAAAAACACTTCGGCCTACTATAAACCGAAGAGCATGCATCTTCGGCCAACGGTTGACCAAAGAGTACTCTTCGACCAATGGTTGGCCGAAGTTACTACTCTTCGGCCAACCATTGACCAAAGAGTACTCTTCGGCCAACGGTTGACCAAAGAGTACTCTTCGGCCAATGGTTGGCCGAAAAGGCCCTCTTCGGCCAACATACGGCCGACGGGGTCATAGTTTTGATTTTTATGCATTAGGGTGTATAGTTTTCGAATTTGGTATAAAAATCATCATAGTTTCAAAAAAAATCTATTATTAGGTAAAGAATCTGCAGTTGAACGTCCACCGTGTCCATGTATCCATCTCAAACTCCACCGTGTCCGTGCTGTTTACTCATCTACCCGCACACATCACCGCGCACGGACTCTAAACTATTTTTTTGATGGCCTTGCTAGATTTCCTTTGTGCGGGCCGATATCGAAGCACGTCAGGAATCAGCCTCAGCCCCCTCCTTCGATCCCCCCTCCCGCCTATCGTAATTCAGCGTTTCCAGTTCTAGGGTTTCTCTTCTCTCAAAACAAAACAAGTTCATCTGAGAGATATCAACCTTGGCCCCCGGGAAGGACGTGCAAGTTGAAGGAAGATTCGTGCTGCTGGAGCTCGGTCCAAATGAGCAGACGAAAAGCTCGAAGAAAGACTTTTATGTTGGGATATGGAGATGGTATTGCCGCTGCTCTTCTTTGCTTCTCACAAAATTCCTTTGCCGGAGGCAATATTTTCCTGGATGATATGGTTATACTCCCTACAAAAACAATCTCCAAAACTTGTAGCCAGCGGAAAATCCTATTTTCAAGTGTCGTGTATTATTGTTTCTGATTGTTCCATCTCAACTGTGTAGGCAACTATCGGTGCTCCGAAGCAAAAAAGCAAACTTTGGTGACGCTTTCACCGTTGCTAAATTTGGACCAAGCCGTTGCTTCTGTCTCCCTAAAACTTACATATTTCCGCTCGTAATTCATAATCTTCAAGGTAATTTTTTTTCTTGTGTAAACTACGACCATGGCCTTGTCATGCAGTAGCATTTCTTTTTTACACAGAAGAAGTTATGAAATACAAATCGGAAATACAAAATCATGTATGGCATGATTCACAAGTATAAGAGTATTTTTGCGGACCCATGCATACTTGCACAATATTGTAGGATAACATACATTTCTGTATGGTTTTACGATGATCGATGAATAACTAGAACGGTCGACCCAGATCCGTGCAAGTAAGAAAATAATGAGAAAATCTTGATTGGATGATTGTCAACACTCATAACTAGACACTCAAATAATTGTCTTATGCTTCATAATACATGATCTATATTGTTGTAATGTGTGTGTGTGTGTGTGTGTGTGTGTGTGTGTGTGTGTGTGTGTGTGTGTGTGTGTGTGTGTGTTGTAAAACAACACTTATTATTGTTGTCATTAACTTAACCGCAGGGGCAATGGCGGGACAAACCGCGTTAATCATGTTGACTTTCCTTGTTGTAAGTGTGTATGACGTGATATTTAGAAAGGGCACTTTAATCGGGCTCTTGTGAGATCGGTAATGTAACATGCTTAATCACTCGAATGCAGATCTTAGTTTTTACATGATACTTATGCTGTCCAACAATACATATGTCTTTGTGATGTTTACTACGTATTTTGTGGGTTCTAAACCTTGAACGTTTTGTTGTATGCTATTGTCCTTATTTAGTTTTTCAGAATTTTGCTTTTTCTACATGCAAGTGTTCGTATTAGTAATATTAAACTGCTTTGTATTTATTATTTGATTGTCTTCAACATGGATTACTTTTTTCCAACATTACTGACAAGTATACACACACGCAGAAGTTGACGTACCTCTCAATCGTCCTTATACATGGACAGTGATGGGTGGATGTAAACATAGATGCTTGGTTGAGATCGAGTTTGGTGTCAACTTAAATGCGGTAAAACCCACACATATTTCTTTGGACTCGGATCCCCTGACGTACGTTAGGCTTGACTTGCGCTCGCTCCATATCAGCGACGGAAGTCAGTCCTGACAAACGTCATGTGAGCTTGTGACCATTTCTCCGTTGGTTATTTGTAAACTTCTAAATATTGCAAGAGTTAAGTTTAGCCCCTTGTTTTTCTTGCATTCTTGGAGTCTCAAGATGCATGGTTTTCACAACTTTTTTAAGCGGTGTACATAAACTTAGAAAAAACTAAGTCATTATAATCACGTCACCCCAGATACAATATGCATGGCAGGACAGAGTGAAGCAAAACGCCATTACACACCTCACCCGTACTAACCCATGCCAAGCCATCCGCAACTCTATTGGCGCTCCGGTGAACTTTAGCAACTATGCACCCTGGTAGCCGATCACTAGCCTTGGCGATCCCTGCTAGTGTTGATTTCGAGCGATTGCACCTATCCAGCTCTTTAGGCCTCATTTGGTTTACAAGAATTTACAGTAATTATAAAGGATAGCATATTCCTCTAGGAAAGTTAATTTTGGAGCCCATTGGTTTACAGGAATAGCTTCTATTCCTATTCTCCATATTTCAAAGGAAAAGAAACATTAGTTCGGACCCAATGGAAAAAATCATATCATGTAAACAAAATGACCCCTCTTTTCCTATCCCTATTCATAGGACTTAATATGTCGTCTCATTTGCTATGATTTTCCTGTTCATATGATATTTCTATCATGTGAAACAAAAGAGGCCTTAATGACCCTCACAGTTACTCTCCATGATGACCGCTCGGTCATAGACGTCCACAGTCCTCGGACACCTTCCACGCGTGCAATTCATTCTGCCACTCCACGGCAGGGCAAATCACCACCCTAGGCGGAGGATCAACACTAGCGTCTACATTAAACTTGCAGCCACACACAGTCCGGCTTTGTCTGGTCCATCTAACATTGCTACATAGTTGAAGGACTAAATTTAGACTTTTGTGATGGTCAAGAGATAGGAAATGCACCCCGCACAAAAAAGAGATAAGAAGACAACTTCCCGATTCCTTTGACTGTGCAAGAGACTTGGAGACCGCGAGATTAGTGCTAGCAACACAGAAAGGAAAACATACAATAGAGAATGAGGAAATCACAAAGTAGCTGCAGTTCAATCTACTCCCTCCGTTTCTAAATATAAGTCTTTTTAGAGATTCCAATAAAGACTACATACGGAGCAAAATACATCCGTATGTAGTCCATATTGAAATCTCTACAAAGACTTACTCCCTCCATTCCAAAATGTAGTGCGTATAGATTATTTAGAAAGTCAAACTTTACAAATTTTGACCAAGTTTATAGAGAGAAATATTTATATCTACAATACCAAATATATAAAATATGCAACTACATCTTATGATGAATCTAATGATATATGTTTGACCTTCTAGATGTAAATGTTTTTGTCTACAAACTTGGTCAAAGTTAGTGAGTTTTGACTTTTCAAAAAATCTATATGCTTTTTTATGTCCACAAAATAAGGATTTCGAGAGGATGTACGAGATTCCCAATGATTTCGAGGAGTTCATGAAGACTGCGGACCAGGATCTCGTAGACGAAATCCGCTCAACAGCAATGCTCAAAGGGAGAAAGGCTGAGGCCAGGCAGAAGCCTCCAGCTGAAAAGACTCGCCGGCGGAAGTCCACGCCAAGCCAGGATTCCGATGGCGGCGCTCCGGATAAACGGTTTCGGCGGCTCAATGTCCGGCTTGCAGGCGAGGGCTAATAAGTGAATGAATTGTGCCCGCTTCGTCAGTTACATGACATGATAGTACTACATTGTTGCAGATCTTCATTCTAGCTCTAGCACGAGTCATGGCACGGTGTTAATTAAATGAGCGGCTCAATGTCCAGTTTTGTAGGCGATTAGTGGGCTAAATGAATACGATCTTCCCGGTTCATGAATTACACAAGTAAATTGTGTTGCTCAAGCATTTGTGCATAAGGGTGATGATGTCGAGTACAACATGTTTCTATTTCTCCTGTGTTTTTATGATCTGTATTTAGAGTCTATAAAATTAGCATCCTGCATTCAAGAAGGGTATGGTTAGATCATTTTTAAGAGATTTGGTTGTTGATAGATCTAGACCTTTGCAAGTCTGTCCCGTTAGGTGTTGGTACGCGTTTAGGGTCCAAAGACAACAGAGGTGATTGGGGTCTAGGCTGTCTGTGTTTCCTCCATTCTCGTCTCTCGATCTAAACCTATAGATCTCTGGCTTGGTTGGCGTTCGCGCGATCCACACTGCTTGCCCGCCACGTCCTTTGCTCCCTTACCATCCACCATAAAGACCTTCAACATGTTCTCCTAGGGCACGCTGTCATAAAACACCCATGACCTAGGATGTGGCAGTGATCATCGGAGGTTTGGGAGGAGATAGAAGGAGTTGCGGACATGATGAGGAGTTTGAAGTTGTCGGTGGAGGAGAAAAAAGGTGTGATGATTATGGTGGTAGGGTAATATTGTTAAGATATTCCTATCAACCAACTATCCCAAAAGACCGATCTGATAGGAAGAGGAGATATAATATACTTAACACCCCCCTTCATATCCGACGTGGATATGGAATGATCAACACCTCCCCCCAAGCCCGACGTGGATGTGGATAAATGATTGGGGGAAATGCGGTGACTGAGACTTGAACCCAAGATCTCAGGTCTGATACCATGTTAAGATATTCCTATCAACCAACTATCTCAAAAGACCGATCTAATAGGAAGAGGAGATATAATATACTTAACAAATATGTGTGGAACAAGAGGCTTAGGAACCATGAGTTTAGCGACATAAGTATTTGATTTACCACTGGGCATGATGAATGAAGATTCTGCCTAAGATATATATTGGCAACCTGTTTGTCCGGTTTGTGGAAGCATATGCAGAACTAGATGGAAAAGCTACAAGGAAGTTCATGCGAGTTAAGATCAGAATGAAGATTGACAAGCCGATCATGAAAGGTTTTACACTGGATGACTACAGGTTTGAATACAAATTTCTATTGGACTTTTGCTTCATTTGTGGCATTATATGGCATGGCGAGAAGGATTGTGCGATGAAGTTACGGAAGGGAGAGAATCCACAATTTGGAAAAAAGGTTGAAGGCTGACATGGGCAGATGGAGAGGTGGAGACGAAGGTCAAGGTGGAGGAGTAGAGGTAGGGGCACTGTTGCAAGCTGAAGCTATGGTTTCAGTCGCTCTGGTGGAAGAGATGGTTGCGATAGCTTGTCGTGGCGCAAGTATGGATCAAGTGGAAGTGGGAAGATAGAGTAGAGAAGGGTGATGAAGTGACTAGTCTGGAAAAGAAAGGACAAATGCATGATCGAATAGGAAAACCGAAAAAGCTTGCTTTAGAAGGTGCAGAGGAAGATAAAAAAATGTGGGCAAAGGAGAAGTGGGTGCAGGAGCTCTGGTGGTGGTTAGAAGCATTGATGTTTTGCGATCTGCATGATCTAGGGTACGAAGGTGACAGATTCACGTCGCGTAATCACTACCAGGAGGTAGGAGTATATGCGAGCGGCTTGATAGGGCTACAACTAATATTGAGTGGAGATCCATGTCGGGGGGATGACCCCCGGCTAGGCCACGGGGCCCAAAGCCTTTTTCAAAACATCGGGGCAGCCCGTTGATACGTCTCCATCGTATCAACTTTTCCAAACACTTTTGCTCTTGTTTTGGCCCCTAATTTGCATGATTTGAATGGAACTAACCCGGACTGATGCTGTTTTCAGCAGAACTACCATGGTGTTGTTTTTTGTGCAGAAATAAAAGTTCTTGGAATTGGATGAAACTTTTTGGAGATTTTTTATGGAATAAATAAAAAATACTGGAACCAATACCCACTGGAGGGGGGCCACCCAGTGCCCACGAGGCACCAGGGCGCGCCACCCCCCCCCCCCCCCCCCAGGCGCACCCTGGTGGTTCGTGGGGCCCACGTGGCTCCGCTGACCCTAATCTCTGGCCTATAAATTCACAATTCCAGAGAAAAAAATAGGAGAGGAAGTTTTATTGCGTTTCACGATACGGAGCCGCCGCCACCTCCTGTTCTTCATCGGGAGGCCAAATTTGGAGTCCGTTTGGGGCTCCGGAGAGGGGGATCTTCCGGCATCGTCATCATCAACCATCCTTCATCACCAATTTCATGATGCTCACCACCGGGAGTGAGTAATTCCTTCGTAGGCTTGCTGGACGGTGATGAGTTGGATGAGATTTATCATGTAATCGATTTAGTTTTGTTAGGGCTTGATCCCTAGTATCCACTATGTTCTGAGATTGATGTTGCTATGACTTTGCTATGCTTAATGCTTGTCACTAGGGCCCGAGTGCCATGATTTCAGATCTGAACCCTTTATGTTTTCATGAATATATTTGTGTTCTTGATCCGATCTTGCAAGTTATACGCACCTGCTACATGTTATGATCCGCATACCCCAAGGTGACAATAATTGTGATTCTTTCCGGTGATTGCCATAGTTTTAGGAGTTCATGTATTCACTATGTGTTAATGCTTTGTTCCGGTTCTCTATTAAAAGGAGGCCTTAATGTCCCTTAGTTTCCTTATGGACCTCGCTGCCACGGGAGGGTAGGACAAAAGATGTCATGCAAGTTCTTATTGCAAGCATGTATGACTATATACGGAATACATGCCTACATTACATTGATGAATTGGAGCTAGTTCTGTGTCGCCCTAGGTTATGACTGTTACATGATGAATGTTATCCAACATAGTCACCGATCCAATGCCTACGAGTTTTTCACATATTGTTCTTTGCTAAGTTACTACTGTTGCTACTGCTGTCACAATTGCTACAAAACTACTGCTGCTACCGTTACTGCTACTGTTACTATTATTGCTGCTGCTATCAAACTATCATACTACTGTGCTACTGATCACTCAGCTGCAGATATTTAGTCTCCGGGTGTGGTTGAATTGACAACTCAACTGCTAATACTTGCAAATATTCTTTGGCTCCCCTTGTGTCGAATCAATAAATTTGGGTTGAATACTCTACCCTCGAAAATTGTTGCGATCCCCTATACTTGTGGGTTATTAAGACCTTTTTCTGGCGCCGTTGCCGGGAAGCATAGCTTTATTTGCTGAGTCACTTGGGATTTATATCTGTTGGTCACTATGAAGAATCTGAAAGATGCTAAGATCAAGATCGTTCCCTCTAAGACGAGGGGAGGTAAGGAACTGCCATCTAGCTCTGCACTTGATTCACCTTCTGTTTTGAGTAAGCTTACAACACTACCACATGCTATTAATTCTGATATGTCACAAGTTATTGATGATACCACTTTTGCTATGAATGATACTCATGATGATGCTAGTACTAGGCTTGATAATGTTGTGCCACTTGGTGAATTTCTTGCTGAACAACTTACTAAAGCTAAAGAAATTGAAAATGTTGAAACTCTTGAGAATTATGATTCACCTATTATGCCTAGCTCTCCTACTAGAGTTGAAACACCTGATGAACATTGCTTTGACAAGGAGACGGCTAGAGCCATTCTTGCTTGTAATGATAGAGATGAAGTTATAAAACTGCTTGCTGAAATGAAAGAAAAATCTATGAGGGAGAGAATGAAATATGATCCTAAGTTTGCTACCTCTCCCATATTTGTTACTGATAAGGATTATGAATTCTCTGTCGATCCCGAGTTAATTACTTTGGTTGAATCTGATCATTTTCATGGTTATGAAACTGAAACAGTTGTGGCACATCTTACTAAATTAAATGATATAGACACCCTATTTGCTCATGAGGAAAAAATTCACTATTACTATATTCTTAAGTTGTTTCCTTTCTCATTAAAGGGTGATGCTAAGGAATGGTATAATACTCTTGCTCCTGGTTGTGTGCGTAGTCCCCAGGATATGATTTATTACTTCTCCGAAAAATATTTTCCTGCTCATAAGAAACAAGCTGCTTTACTGGAAATATTTAACTTTGTGCAAATTGAAGAAGAGAATCTCCCTCAAGCTTGGGGGAGGCTTCTCCAATTACTTAATGCTTTGCCTGATCATCCTCTTAAGAAAAATGAAATACTTGATATCTTCTATAATGGACTAACCGATGCTTCTAGGGACTACCTAGATAGTTGTGCGAGTTGTGTTTTCAGGGAACGGACTATTGAACAAGTTGAGGAATTATTGAATAATATATTGAAGAATGATAATGATTGGACACTTCCTGAACCACCGCCCAAACCCACTCCGAAGAAGAGGGGTATTTTATATCTCAGTCCTGAAGATATGCAAGAAGAAAAGAAATGTATGAAGGAAAAAGGTATTAAAGCTGAAGATGTTAAAAATATACCACCTATTGAAGAAATACATGGTCTTGACACACCGCCACAGGTAGTAGAGGTAAATTCTTTTATAAAGTTTGATGAAGGTGATATTCCTTATAACAAACCTCCTAGTCAATGCTTGTATGAATTTGACAATTATATTATTAAGCAAGATCACTTCAATTCAAATGTTATGAAACAATTGAAATGAAATGCCTACATGATTGATCGCTTGAGTGACTTATTATTTAGAATTGCTAATGATGTCAAAGGTGTAAGTAAACATGCATCTATGGTTCAAACTCAATTAGAACAAGTTGCTAAATCTCAAAGTGAATTGCTCAATGAAATGAATAACAATATGAATGATCATGCTGTTAGAGTAATGACTAGAGGAGGTAGAATGACTCAGGAGCCACTTTATCCTGAAGGTCACCCAAAAAGAATTGAACAAGACTCTCAAAGAATTAATGTTGATGCACCTAGTCCATCTAAAAAGAAAAAGAAAAAGAAAAATGATTGAACTTTGCATACTTCTAGTGAGCCCGAGGTAGAAAACCCCTTGGAGGATAGTAATGATGTTTCTATTTCTGATGCTGAAACACAATCTGGTAATGAACAACCACCCGATGATAATAATAATGATGATGCTCATGTGGATACCCAACCAGATAATGATAAAGAACCGGATAATGATGTTGAAATAGAACCTGTTGTTGATCTTGATAACCCACCTTCTAAAAATAAACATTATGATAAAAGAGACTTCGTTGTTAGAAAACATGGTAAAGAAAGAGAACCATGGGTTCAAAAACCCATGCCCTTTCCTCCTAAACCATCTAAGAAAAAGGATGAGGAAGAATTTGAGCGCTTTGCTGAAATACTTAGGCCGGTCTTTTTGCGCACTCGTTTGACTGATATTTTAAAGATGGCCCCTTATGCTAAATATATGAAAGACATTGTCACAAATAAAAGAAAGATACCTGAAGCTGAAATTTCCACCATGCATGCAAATTATTCTTTTAAAGATGGAGTACCTAAGAAACTAGGAGATCCAGGAATACCAACTATACCATGCTCCATTAAAAGAAATTATGTCAAAACTGCTTTGTGTGATTTAGGAGCCGGTGTTAGTGTTATGCCTTTCTCTTTATATAAAAGACTTGATTTGAATAAACTCACTCCCACTAAAATATCATTACAAATGGCCGACAAATCAACTGCCATACCTATCGGTGTTTGTGAGGATGTGCCCGTTGTAGTTGCAAATATTACTATTCTAACAGACTTTGTTATACTTGATATGCCCGAGGATGACAACATGTCGATTATCCTTGGTGGACCCTTTTTGAATACTACAGGGGCTGTTATTGATTGCAACAAAAGCAAGGTCACTTTTCATAGCAATGGTAATGAACATACGGTGCACTTTCCGAAGAAACAATTTCAAGTAAACGGTATTCGTGTTATTGTAAAGACTCCGACAATTACTATTGAAAGTTTTCAACTCCCTCTTCCTACTGTTAAAAGGAAATATGAAACTCTTATTATCGGGGGGGATGCTTATCCCCGTTGAGGTAACCTAGTGTTTTACGAAGATTCTTCGGTTTCATGTCACTCGGAAATGGTTTGTTAATAAGACTTGATCAACCTTATTAATGGATTCTTTTTTAGGGGCATGTGGTCGATGAATTTATTAAGCACAACCTTCTGTACCCACTTTTTGTTTTCTGTTATTTTTAGTTAAATAAAATAAAATGCCATGATTATCCTGTTTTCTGATTTATACGGGCAATAAAAAATGGCCCAGAAATAAAAGTGCTCAGAATGCAATAAAATTTTGATATGAATTTTTATATAATATTTAAGAATTTTTGGCACTGGAATCATACCAGGGGGGTGCCCCAGGTGTCCACGAGGCACCAGGGCGCGCCACCCCCCTGGCGCGCCCAGGTGGCTCGTGGGCCCCACAGGGACTCCCTCACTTATCCCTTCAGCCCACTTCGTCTCTTACCTCTAGTAAAAATTCCTGGTAGCTCTCTCTCTCGTGTTCTTGCTCACAAACCTGAAATTTTCGATCTCTTTGCTCGGAGCTCCGTTTCCGAAACTGTTTTGGGAGATTGCTCCTTGGTATGTGACTCCTCCATTGCTCCAATTAGTTTTTGCTCTAGTGGATTATATTTTGCATAACTAGCTGCTCTTGGTGCTACTGAAAATGAGCTTGCATGTTGAATTCTTTGAGTTCCAAGTAGTTTGAATGCTTGATATAGCCTCTAGACATCCATATGAGTAGTTGCTATCAATCTTGTGAAGTTTTATTGATATCATTTTGTGGCCCAAAAATTTTCAGAAAATTGTTCTTAGGAAAATGAATATCTTCCGGAGGAGTTCTTCGAAGCGGAACGCCAAGGGATTCCTTGGGGACTCCTCGGACAGCGACCTCAACATCCCGCGTTGGACGGAGGTCCGGCCGTGCGAATGGCCGCACAATGCCTTCATGAATGAGGCCGGATTCTACCAAGAGTTCGCGCAATTCATTGCAAATGCCGGACTGACTGACTTCCTCGCAGATGAGTGTGACCAGCACCACATCCTTACAAATTCCTTTGTGCAAAACTTTCATTTTCTGAGTAGGCTCGAACCCCCTGAGGTGCGCTTTGATTTATAATCTGAACATTATCAGATACCTCTAGCTGAATTTGGTGAGATATGTTTGATTCCCTTTGATGGGGAAATCAGAGAGCCTCGACCGAAGGAGTTTGAGGGTGTCCTCCACACTTTAACTGTGGGAGAGGAAAGGGGCGTGTCGAAAGCCCGAGCCACTAGCTTGCAATTTCCCACTGTTCACTACTATGCTTTATTCATAGGGAAATGCTTGACTGCTAGGGAGCAGGGTAGTGCGCTATGTGCACCTCACTTTGCCATTTTACGCCGCGCATTGCATAATGATAACACTTATAACCTGGGAGCCATCATTGCACGCCGCTTGCACACTAATAGGACTAGGGAAAAAATTCATGGTGGTATTTATGCTACTCGCTTAGCGAGACGTTTTAATGTTAACATACGCCCTCATGATTACTTGTTGCCCAGAGTTTACTTAGATCACCAGTCCATGAGGGACCACCACTTTCTTGATGCTCCTGAACCTCCTCACCACATTCGTTATAACTTGGTTTTTAGTGAGGATACTCATGATATTATTCCGTTGCCTGCACCTGCTTTGTTTGATTCTCATGCCAGGAACGGATATACTGTTATGCCACTGGACATAGTTGCTTACCGGAACGCACTGGCAGCGGTAGAGGAGGAGGCCCAGGATTGGGACGCTCGGGTGCCGCCTCCTCAGGAGTTTCATATGGGACCGGATGGCTACTACGGATGGCCGTAGACCAAGCTAGGCAAAAGCCTAAGCTTGGGGGAGTACGTATCTCTCACCGACATTACATTCATGCTCACACATTTCATTCCAGTTGTCGGTGTTCATACTTTTTTTTCATTGTATAATCCATGCTAGTTTTATTTTCTCGCTTTCTTCTAGTGTGTTCGAAAAACTTGAGAAAATCCAAAAACATTTCTCGCTTCTTTTCGGTTTTTCTTTCTAGTTTAATTAGTTGTAGTTTCGTAGTAGTAAAAGAAAACCCAAAAAGATTTCCCGTTTCTTCTTTTACTTGTTGGGAGCTTTCCGTGTAAATAGTTTTTCTCGTTTTTCATTTTCTTCTTTATTTTGTTTTCTTTAGAAAAACTAAAAAACTCCAAAAATATTTCAGTGTGTTTCTCTGAAATTCTTTTCTTTTGTTGAGTCGTTGTAAGGAGAAGACCACGATGAAAACGTTGAGTGGCTCTCGTATGCATTGTTGTTAATCTAACAAAGAGCCCATTTTACCTTGTCTTCTCCTTTGAATAAAATGCTTGCAGATTCCAGCTTAGTCCACGGCACACTTGCGCTATTTTTATTTTCATATCATTCGGTCGTCCAAGTGAAAGGCAATAATGACGATGATTTGATGAAGTGACTGTGGCAAGGAAAAGCGGGTATGAACTCAACTTGTTCTTTGTTTTTGTAAATATGTTTAACTCAGTATCCATGATTCAGCATGTTATGATTAAACATGTTTATGATGACAATTAGAGATTATAGTTGCTCATGCCATGCTTAAGTAGCTAGTAGTGGATAATGATTTATCTTGAGTGTCAACATGCATTAAAATGATTGTGATGTAGTATGATGATATGGTATCCTCCTCTGAATGTTTCAAGTGGCTTGACTTGGCACATGTTCACGCATGTAGTTGATTCAAAACCAACATAGCCTTCACGATATTTATGTTCATGGTGCTTATATCCTACTCATGCTAGTATTCAATGTTGATTATTCATAATGCATGATTATGACCGTTTTCGCTCTCTAGCTGGTCGCTTCTCAACCTATTTGCTAACCTTCGCCTGTACTAAGCGGGAATGCTGCTTGTGCATCAAAACCTTTAAACCAAACTTATTCCAGATGAGTCCACTATATCTACCTATATGCGGTATTACTCTGCCGTTCTAAGTAAATTTGCATGTGCCACCTCTAAATATTCAAATGAACATCTGTTTTGTGTGTCTGTACCGCTCATGGAGTGACAGGGGGCGGTCAGTATCTTCCATGCTAAGCGGGTTATTCTCATGATGAGTGTTTATTCACTTGTCCTTGCACGAGAGGGGCTGGTAATCGGGATGCCCAGTCCCATAATTAAAATTGCAAAATAATAAAACAAACTCCCCCAGAAAGTTGTTGGTATGGAGGGCACCCGAGGATTCGGCTAGCCATGGCTTGTGTTTGTTGGTGGAGGGGGAGTAAACTTTACGTCACCGCTTGGGAACCGCCGCTAATGTGTTTAGCATGGAAGATATTGAAAACTCTCGGTCGTGACGTTGACAGGAAAGGCATACCTCCCAAAATTTTATTTATCTCTGATTTAAGCTTCGAGCTCTGGCACCTCTGCAAATCCATGCTTCCCTCTGTGAAGGGCCTATCTATTTACTTTTATGTTATTTTACTTTTATTGTTGAGTCATCATCTTCTCAAATAAGCACCAGTCCTGAGAGCACTATTGTCATTCTCATGCATTATGAATAGTTAATGTTGTGTGCATCATGACTGGATCTCTTCTACCATGAATTACAATGTTTAGTCGCTGCTTGAACTTTGGAGGTGCACTGCATTTTTGTTTTGCGGTCTCAGAAAGGGCTAGCGAGATACCATGTTGTTATATTATATCATGATCGTTTTGACAAAGTGTTGGCATTTGAGATGTCTTATTATTGCTCGCTAGTTGATTATGCCATTGATATGAGTGAATATAATTTCTAAGAGTTATCATTTGCATGGTTAGTTATAATCTTTGCTGAAAACTTGGGTACTATTTTAGCATATATATATAGATACAAGAACAAAAGAGTTTGTAAAAGTTTTTCTTTATCAATTTCAGTTTGTCAACTGAATTGCTTGAGGACAAGCAATGAGTTAAGCTTGGGGGAGTTGATACGTCTCCATCGTATCTACTTTTCCAAACACTTTTGCTCTTGTTTTGGCCCCTAATTTGCATGATTTGAATGGAACTAACCCGGACTGACGCTGTTTTCAGTAGAACTACCATGGTGTTGTTTTTTATGCAGAAATAAAAGTTCTTGGAATTGGATGAAACTTTTTGGAGATTTTTTATGGAATAAATAAAAAATACCGGAACCAATACCCACTGGAGGGGGGCCACCCAGTGCCCACGAGGCACCAGGGCGCGCCTTGGTGGCTCGTGGGGCCCACGTGGCTCCGCTGACCCTAATCTCTGGCCTATAAATTCACAATTCCAGAAAAAAAAAATAGGAGAGTAAGTTTTATTGCGTTTCACGATACGGAGCCGCCGCCACCTCCTGTTCTTCGTCGGGAGGCCAGATCTGGAGTCCGTTTGGGGCTCCGGAGAGGGGGATCTTCCGGCATCGTCATCATCAACCATCCTTCATCACCAATTTCATGATGCTCACCACCGGGAGTGAGTAATTCCTTCATAGGCTTGCTGGACGGTGATGAGTTGGATGAGATTTATCATCTAATTGAGTTAGTTTTGTTAGGGCTTGATCCCTAGTATCCACTATGTTCTGAGATTGATGTTGCTATGACTTTGCTATGCTTAATGCTTGTCACTAGGGCCCGAGTGCCATGATTTCAGATCTGAACCCTTTATGTTTTCATGAATATATTTGTGTTCTTGATCCGATCTTGCAAGTTATACGCACCTGCTACGTGTTATGATCCGCATACCCCAAGGTGACAATAATTGGGATTCTTTCCGGTGATTGCCGTAGTTTTAGGAGTTCATGTATTCACTATGTGTTAATGCTTTGTTCCGGTTCTCTATTAAAAGGAGGCCTTAATATCCCTTAGTTTCCTTATGGACCCCGCTGCCACGGGAGGGTAGGACAAAAGATGTCATGCAAGTTCTTATCGCAAGCACGTATGACTATATACGGAATACATGCCTACATTACATTGATGAATTGGAGCTAGTTCTGTGTCGCCCTAGGTTATGACTGTTACATGATGAATGTTATCCAACATAGTCACCGATCCAATGCCTACGAGTTTTTCACATATTGTTCTTTGCTAAGTTACTACTGTTGCTACTGCTGTCACAATTGCTACAAAACTACTACTGCTACCGTTACTGCTACTGTTACTATTATTGCTGCTGCTATCAAACTATCATACTACTGTGCTACTGATCACTCAGCTGCAGATATTTAGTCTCCAGGTGTGGTTGAATTGACAACTCAACTGCTGCTACTTGTAGCTTGCGTTGGTATTTTCCCCGAAGAGGAAGGGATGATGCAGCACAGTAGAGGTAAGTATTTCCCTCAGTTATGAAACCAAGGTTATCAATCCAGTAGCAGAAGCATGCAACACCTCGTTAGCAGTACCTGCACACAAACAACAAATCCTTGCACGCAACGCAAACGAGGGGTTGTCAATCCCTCGGCGGAAAGTTGCAAGATTAAATTGTATGTGATAGATAAATAGATTGAAAAAAAATACAAAATAAAATATATAAAGAAAAGGTACAACAAAGTATTTTTAGACTTTTTAATATATGATTTAGATAGACCCGGGGGCCATAGTTTTCACTAGAGGCTTCTCTCAAGAAAATAGCATACGGTGGGTAGACAAATTACTGTTGGGCAATTGATCGAAAAGCAAATAATCATGACGATATCCAAGGCAATGATCATGTATATAGGCATCACGTCCGAGACAAGTAGACCGACTTCGGCCTGCATCTACTACTATTACTCCACACATCGACCGCTATCCAGCATGCATCTAGTGTATTAAGTCCATAAAGAATGGAGTAACGCCTTAAGCAAGATGACATGATGTAGACAAAGTAAACTCACGCATGAATAAACCCCATCTTTTTACCCTTAATAGCAACGACAAATACGTGTCATGTCCCTTTCTGTCACTGGGATTGAGCACCGCAAGATCGAACCCATTACAAAGCACCTCTTCCCATGGCAACATAAATCAATCTAGTTGGCCAAACCAAATCAATAAATCGGAGAAGAAATACGAAGCTATAATAATCATGCATAAAAGAGATCAGAGAATACTCAAATAATATTCATGGATAATCTGATCATAAACTCACAATTCATCGGATCCCAACAAACACACCGCAAAAAGTGATTACATCGGATAGAACTCCAAGAACATCGAGGAGAACATTGTATTGAAGATCAAAAAGAGAGAAGAAGCCATCTAGCTACTAACTATGGACCCGAAGGTCTGTGGTAAACTACTCACGCATCATCGGAAGGACAACAAGGTTGATATAGAGCCCCTCCGTGATCGATTCCCCCTCCGACGGAGCACCGGAAAAGGCCTCCAGATGGGATCTCTCGAGAACAGAAACTTGCAGTGGCGGAAAAAGTATTTCGTGGACTCCTCTGATGGTTTCCCGATTTTTGGGAATTTATAGTGGTGGAATTAGGTCAAAAGAGTCAGAGGTGGGCCCACGAGGCACCAGGGCGCGCCTGCCCCCCCTGGTGTCTCGTGGCCACCTCCTGGGGCTTCTGGCCTTCTCTCGAAGCTTCTAGTGTTTGTTATGTCCAGAAAAAAATCTCCAAAAAGTTTCGTGGCATTTGGACTTCATTTGGTATTGATATTCTGTAAAACCAAAAACAGGCAGAAAACAGCAACTGGCACTGGTCACTAAGTTAATAGGTTAGTCCCAAAAAATGATATATAATTGCTATAAATGCATATAAAAACATCCAAGATTGATAATATAACAGCATGGAACAATAAAAAATTATAGATACGTTGGAGACGTATCAGCATCCCCAAGCTTAATTCCTACTCGTCCTCGAGTAGGTAAATGATAAAAACAGAATTTTTGATGTGGAATGCTGCCTATCATATTCATCATATATTCTTCTCTTTTATAGCATGGACATTGGACTTGAATGATTCAAAGCAATAGTCTATAATTTGACATGAAGATATAAATACTCAAGCATACTAACAAGCAACCATGCTTTTCAAAATATCAACCATGCTTTTCATTGATCCATTCATGAAACACACTCCATATTAGCTACATCCAATGCACAAGTATGACAATAGTGCTCTCTAGTTGGTGCTTTATAAGATAAGATGGAGACTCAAATAAAAATAAAAATTGCATAAAAGTAAATAGATAGGCCCTTCGCAGAGGGAAGCAGAGATTTGCTAATGTGCCAGAGCTCAAGGCTTAAATTAGAGAAATAAAAAAATTTGAGAGGCATGCTTTTCCTGTCAACGAAAACGACCGAGAATTCCCAATATCTTCCATGCTAGACACATCATAGGCGGTTCCCAAACAGAAAGTAAAATTTATTTCCTTTCCACCATTCTTTCACAATCCATGGCTAGCCGTATCCACGGGTGCCCTCCATACCAACACTTTCCAAGGAATTTTGTTGTTATTAATTTTTGATTCATTGTGGGACTGGGCATCCCTATTACCAGCCACTCTCTCGTGCAATGACAAGTGAATAAACACTCATCGTGAGAATAACACACCTAGCATGGAAAATATTGGCCACCCCCTGCCGCTTCATGAGCGATACGGGCACATAAAACGGAAAAATTATTTTGAAAATTAGAGTTGGCACACGCAAATTTACTTGGAACGGCAAGGGAATACCGCATATAGGTAGATATAGTGGACTCATTTGGCATAACTTAGGTTTAAGGATTTTGGATGCACAAGCAGTATTTCCGCTTAGTACAAATGAAGGCTAGCAAATAGATTGAGAAGCAACCAACCAAAAAATGAAAACGGTCATAAACATGCATTGAACATAACTAACACCGAATAATGCACCATAAGTAGGATATAATTTCGTTGCATAACTATTGACTTGATGTGCATGCATAGGGAATCACAAACCTTGACACTAATATTCTTACTAAATCACAATTACTCACTAACATGACTCACATATTATCATCTCCATATCGCAAAACTATTGCAAGGAATCACACTTATCATATCCAATGATCTATATGAAAGTTTTTATTATATCCCTCTTGAATATTCATCACTTTGGGACCAAATTCACATCTTGTGCAAATTACCATTACTATCATCAACTCTCAAAAAGATATAAGTGAAGCATGAGAGTGCAAATATTTCTTCAAAATTTCAATCTTATCAACTCTCAAAATAATATAAGTGAAGCATGAGAGTTTATTTCTTCAAAATTTTAATCTTGTCAACTCTCAAAATAATATAAGTGAAGCATGAAAGTTCATTTCTTCAAAATATAGCCACCACCGTGCTCAAAAAGATTTAAGTGAAGCACTAGAGCAACTGCCTAGCTCAAAAAATTTAAGTGAAGCACATAGAGTATTCTAACAAATTATGATGAACGTGTGGCTCTCTCAAAGTAGGAGTGTTCAGCAAGGATGATTGTGACAAACTAAAAAGCAAACAAAGCAAAGAGTCATATAATACAAGACGCTCCAAGCAAAACACATATCATGTGACGAATAAAAATATAGCTCCAAGTAAAATTACCGATGGTTGGTAGAAGAAAGAGGGTGTCGTGGTGGTACGACCATGTATGGGGCCATGCAGCCCCTTGTGGTTCGGCGGGGGAGATCGACGTGCACAAAGAGCATGAACAATGGAGGGCGCAACGGATTTACCCAGGTTCGGGCTGCTGAGAAGCGTAAAACCCTACTCCTGCCTTTGGTGTATTTGATGTGTGAGAGCACAAGTACAAGGAGCGCTTCTCCCAGCAAGGTGCGGAGAGAGCTGCTACGCGAGGCGTGCTGGTGTTTGAAAAGGGGTCCGAATCCCTCTAACTGTTGCCTTGGTCCTCCTTTTATAGCTCAAGGGGTTACCACAGTGGCAAAACAGTAATTACATAGTGATTAGATAGCAAACGATGCTATCATACCTAACTCTGCCAGTTTAGGACAAAGGCATTAAATGCGCCGTTAGGTGTCATGCGGAGAGGTAGCCCCGACAAGGTTTCTGCACCGCTTGCCCGGCTACCTCGTATTATCTTGACACGCCTCCTGGACGGGTGTCATTAAAGGCAAATTCTGTCCCCAGCGTGCTGACACATGCCCGACAAGCCTCGCCAACTAGTCTCCGTGGTCGACACCTCATCTATTAGCGAACACCTGTGAGGTGAGGTGGAGCGCTGGAGGACTGGTAGAAGCTTGCCGGGTCTTCCCCTTGCCGGTTTAGCCTTGCCAGCAAGGAAGGTCTTCATCTTCGGTATTAGTTGAGTGCATGTTGGTGCTGTATCCTGAGCTTTTCTCCAGTGGCTACCGCAACTGGGTCTTGAGTCTTAGTCTTGGCGGTTCCCGGCAAGGCTCGGACGGCAAGGAGGCTGCTGCTGTCTGTGCATAAGTCAGGGTATAAAATACCCATGTTTTATACACCGACAGGAGCCCCCGGGCCTGGGCCATACGCGCGTCCAAAGCATCGTTGGGCTAGGCCCAAACAATGCACAGACATGCGGCAGGAAACTGCCGTTGTAATTTTTGTCATGATGATTATCTTCTCTTGAGATCTTCTTTGCTTCTTCATCATTCTGGCCTTGAGCGCGCTTTTGGCCATTTTTCCGGCAAGCCTTGCCAATTGAACAGACTTAAATAGGTGCATGGCGACGCGTGGCGAGGAATAACTGCCATTCATGCCATGATTCTTCCTCTTTCTGCGCCTCCACCTTCCCCCATTACGCGCGTCTGCATGCATGTAAGGCAGCGGATTGGTGGGGAAGGGCGGCCGTTGGAGTGATGCGCAAGGCCAGGGGGCGCAGGGCGTGGGATTGGCGAACGTGGGCGGTTGCTGGAGTAACGCGCCCGCTAGAAGCGCAGGGCGTGGGATTGGCGATCGTGGGCGGACGCCCTATGACGGTGAGGAGCCGGCCTCCCCGCACCCCCACTATAAAGAGGGGGGTCGCGGGGTGCGATGCTCATCCATCTCCTCCTGCCTCAATCTCCAGCGACTACTGCCTCTTTCTTGTATCTTCTTCCTCCGTATTTGACGACGGCATGGCGAGGGGAAGAGGTCGCGGTCGTGCTTCCTCCATCGCGGCGAGAGCTTCTTCTCGGCTCCAAGCTCATGCTTCGGTCGCAGCTGCGAAGGTTGCCTCTAGTGCTCAAGGGAGGGCCGCGGCCCGTGGTCGTGGGCGGCGTGGCGCCCGTGGTCGGGGTGGCCATGGAGGGGCGCTTGCCGCTCCGTCTTTGGCCCTTCCTCCACCGGCAGAAGGCCACACGGCGGATACAGCGGAAGAGTTTGTCTTGGAGCTGCGCGACCAGCCGCGGACCTGGCTGCGGCTTCCTCGCCCTTTTGCTAGGGAGATGGAAGGCCGCCACCTGCACGGCTTATGGCTGCGCGTGGACGGTTGCTGCAACGGCCCGGTCTGGGTGACCGTTGAGACTTCCAACAACGGCATCATGTACCTCACGCGCGGGTGGAAATCCTTTGCCCGTGCCCGTTGCTTAGGGCAAGGGCACCTCCTTCACTTCAGGCTGGATGGACCAGACACGCTTGTCGTGAAGTTCTTCGGGGCTTCAGGCGCTCGTCTGGAGTGCTGCGCGGAGAGCTCGAGCGACAGCGACACCGCTTCCTCCAGCGATGCTGAGGATGACGATGATGACGGCGATGATGATGGCTCTCCAGGCGTGAAGATCGAAGACGACAGCGAATAGTCTGGCTGATCGCTGGCAGCACCATCATCTGGCCTTCCGGGAACAAGCCGGACTCCGCCTAGGCGCCCCTTTTGCCCTCCTTGCACTCGAGATAAACCCTGGCAAAGGGCCAACAATATGTAATCGAGTACTTGCTTAATGAATATCTAGTATTTGTCGGGCTTAGATGAATGCATGTTATTTCCCTTGTTTTATTTTACCTCTGTATGATCGTGTTCCCTACGCTTATTGGAAGCTTGCCGGTGCGCACACTTGCCGTGAGCGCTTCGAGGAACGGGTCCTTAGCAGCCTGCTGGAAGTGCTGCCGCCGGCAAGGCTACTTGCCGGATCAGAGCGCAGCTGCTAAGCTTGCCGAGCGGGCTCGAGGCGAGTTAGAGCGCAGACCGATCGCGACAAGGTTCCTCTCGCGTGCAGGTTTCTCATACAGAGCACATAATCGTTCAAGGGAAATTGCGAATATAACAAGGAAAAAAATTCAAAGTTTTTCAACTTAGCTTTTCCTTGCGTCGTTTTTCTCGTTGCATGAGATGATTACTTGAACGTCGTTAAAATGGTACCCCATCTCCACTCCCCCCAGGAAACTTGCGCGCGAGGGATCCTTATATCCTTTTTAAGAAAAAGAAAGAAGAGGAAAGAGCGGTTTGGGAACCTTGACGGTTCATTAGCCATTCCATACAAACTAAAGTGTAAGTCACAACATCACATGCATCCACATATAAAATGAATATGTACAAGGAGTTGCAAAACACTTAGCTTTATTATGCACAGGATCTGCGCCTGGCTTTGTACAAAGGGTTACATGCCTTGCCGACAAAGCTTGTACAAAAGGGGTTGCCGGGAGGTGTCCCGGCAACTGCGCCTTATGGGTAGAACTTGCGAAGATGCTCAATATTCCATGAGTTTTGCACTTGAATGCCATCTTCGGTCTCCAGTCGGACTGCGCCAGGTCTGGTGACTCGTACTACCCGGTAAGGGCCTTCCCACTTCGGCGTCAACTTGTTTGATCTCTTGGCGGACTGAACGCGCTGAAGAACAAGGTTGCCTTCCTCAAGGCTTCGGGCGTGCACTTTGCGGCTATGATAGCGGCGCAAGGCTTGCTGGTAGCGCGCAGCTCGCACAGCCGCCTGAAGACGATCTTCCTCAAGGAACAACGCGTCATCTTGCCGCAGCTGCTCTTGCTCAGCTTCATCGTAAGCGAGCACTCGAGGTGACCCGTATATGAGTTCCGTGGGGAGCACCGCTTCTGCACCATAGATTAGGGAGAAGGGTGTTTGGCCGGTAGCTCGATTTGGTGTCATCCTGAGTGACCAAAGAACCGCCGGCAACTCATCAATCCAGCGCTTTCCACACTTGCGCAGCCTGTCGAAAGTTCTTGTCTTGAGACCACGCAGCACTTCAGCATTCATCCTTTCCGCTTGGCCGTTGCTTCTCGGGTGAGCGACAGATGCAAAACAGATTTTACTGCCAAGGTCTTGGATACACTGCATGAAGGTGCGGCTCGTGAATTGTGTGCCATTGTCGGTAAGGATTCTGTTAGGAACCCCGAAATGGCAAACTAATCCTTTGAAGAACTTGACGGCCGATTGCGCTGTCACCTTCCTCACCGGCTCCACTTCAGGCCACTTTGTGAACTTGTCGATTGCGACATACAAGAACTCAAAGCCCCCGGCAGCACGGGGGAAGGGGCCCAAGATATCGAGCCCCCAGACCGAAAAGGGCCAGGAGAGAGGGATTGTTTGGAGAGCTTGAGCTGGCTGATGGATGTTCTTTGAATGGAACTGGCATGCTTCACACTTGGTTACTAGCTCAGCCGCATCCTGGAGGGCAGTGGGCCAATAGAAGCCTTGCCGGAATGCTTTGCCGGCAAGTGCTCTTGATCCTATGTGAGAGCCACATATGCCTCCGTGTATCTCCGCCAACAGCTTTAGTCCATCTTCCCGGCAAATGCATTTCAATTTCACACCGTTTGGTCGCTTTCTGTATAGAATGCTATCCACAAACTGATACATACTTGACTGGCGGGCTACTTTCTCAGCTTCTTCTTGCTCATCGGGAAGTTCTCCTGTTTGAAGAAAATGGACTATCTGCTGTGCCCATGCCGGAGCCTGTGGCTCGACGACAAGGGTTAAAGGCATCTCTTCGGTCGCGGGAGCGCTCGCTTCTGTGGCAAGAACCTGGGGTTCTGCGCTAAGCGGCTGCTCACCGGCAACTGTGTCATTGTTCCCGGCAACATCCTTATCGGTGGCTCCTGGGAGCTCTGCCGGAAAATACTTGCCGGTATTCAACTTTCTTCTCTTACTGGCCTGCGTTGATGGGGTGACTGTTGGTTGATTCAAATGGAGCACAAAAGTTCCCGGTTCCACGGGAAGCTTTTGAGCGGCACACTTTGACAGGCTATCAGCAATGTTGTTTCCCGCACAAGGGACGTGCTCTGTTTGCAATCCGTCAAAGTATTCTTCCAATTTCCTCACTTCTTCCATGTACGCTTCCATCAACGGGCTCTGGTAATCCTTGTTTACTTGTTTCACAACAAGCTGCGAGTCACCGCGGATGATCGATTTCTTGATTCCAAGGTCTACTGCGATCCTCAGACCGGCAAGGAGTCCTTCGTACTCAGAAGTGTTGTTTGTAGCTTGCTCCCTGGGAAAGTGTATTTGAACCACATACTTGAGGTGCTCTCCGGTGGGTGCGATAAGCAGCACTCCGGCACCGGCGCCTTGCAGCGAGAAGGCACCGTCAAAGTACATGATCCATTCCTTTGCCGTTTCCTTGTCGGGGAGAGCTGTTTCTTGAATTTCTTCGTCTTGCGTTGGTGTCCATTTTGCAATGAACTCTGCCAAGGCTTTGCTTTGAATAGTTGAAGTGCTTTCAAACTTAAGCGCAAAGCTTGACAATTCCAATGCCCACTCCACTATCCTGCCGGTTGCTTCTGGGTTTCTCAAGATGCGTTGCAATGGAAAGCGGGTGACGACGGTGATTTCATGCGCTTGGAAGTAGTGACGCAGCTTTCTCGAGGCCATAAGAAGATCGAAAAGCAACTTCTGCACCCCAGAGTATCTCGATCTAGCCCCCTGTAGAAGGGAACTGATGAAATACACTGGTCGCTGCACCACTTTCTTCTTCGGCACTGTTTGTTGATTATCTCCATTTGCTTGCGCTGTTTCTGACTTGTCGGTACCGTGGTTTGCTGGAGAAGATTCCGGTCCGTCGCTGGATGGGCTTGCCGCGGTTACTTCCTCGTCCTCGACTTCCCTCTGCGCCACTAATGCAGCACTAGCCACTTGATTCGTTGCCGCTACTTATAGCAGCAATGGCTCTTGTGGTCTTGGCGCAACTAGTGTTGGCGCGGAGGAGTGGTATCTTTTCAAGTCCTGCAGCGCGGCCTCCGCTTCCGGAGTCCATTTCATCGGACCTGCCTTTTTCAAAATCTTGAAAAATGGCAGGGCGCGCTCAGCGGATCTTGAAATGAACCTACTCAAGGCAGCAACACAGCCGGCGAGACGCCGCACATCTTTGACGCTTTTTGGTGCTTGAATCTGCTCAATTGCTTTGATCTTGTCGGGATTCGCTTCAATACCTCATTGAGATACAAAGAACCCGAGAAGCTTGCCGGATGGAACGCCAAACACACACTTCTCGGGATTGAGCTTCAAGTTGATTTTGCGCAAGTTTGCAAATGTCTCTTCCAAATCTTGAATGAGGGTAGACTTGTCCTTGGTTTTAACCACTATATCATCCATGTACGCTTCCACATTCCTGTGTAGCTGGGGCTCAAAACCAATCTGGACTGCCCTTGCAAATGTTGAACCAGCACTCTTTAATCTGAAAGGCATACGCACAAAGCAGTACGTGCCACAGGGAGTAATGAATGCGGTTTTCTCCTCATCCTCCTTGGCCATGAATATCTGATGGTATCCAGAATATGCATCAAGGAAGGAGACCAAATCACAGCCGGAAGTAGAGTCTACAATTTGATCAATGCGCGGCAAAGGGAAAGGGTCCTTTGGACATGCTTTGTTAATATCAGTGTAGTCGATACAAAGTATCCACTTTCCATTTGCTTTGCGCACCACTACCGGATTTGCCAACCAAGTGGGGGTGTAGTACACCTCTAACCAATCCTGCTGCTTCAAGCTTCTTGATCTCTTCGGCAATGAACTGTTGCCGCTCCAACGCTGGCTTCCGGACTTTTTGCTTGACGGGCCGAGCGTGGGGACAGACAGCAAGTTGGTGCTCAATTACCTTCCTGGGAACACCGGGGATGTCAGATGGTCGCCATGCAAACACATCGACATTCACCCGCAGGAAGGCAATGAGCGCGCTTTCCTATTTGCTGTCAAGGGTGGCACTAATGGTGAAGGTAGCATCAGTGCCGTCCTCCCTCGCCGGTACCTTTTTGGTTGCTGGTGAAGTAGCTTTGGATTTCTTACCGGTAGAGCACTCCGGCAAGTCTTCAACGGGCGCGCAGCACTCCGAAGAGGTGCGCTTCCCGGAATCCTTGCTCGAGGTCTTGCCGGACTTTTTGCTTTCTTTCTTCTTGGCGGGAGCTGGCGCCTCGGCGGCTTCTGTTGCAACCGCATCTCTGTACATCTTGTCGACGCAAATGACTGCATCTTTCTTGTCGGAGTTGATGGAAATGACACCCATCGGCCCTGGCATCTTCAACGTGTTGTAAGCATAGTGAGATGCTGCCATGAATTTAGCCAAGGCTGGGCGGCCAAGAATTCCATTGTATGGCAAGGGGATCTTGACAACGTCAAACACAATCCTTTCCGTTTTGTAGTTCAGTTCCCCACCAAACGTTACCGGCAATGTGATCTTTCCCTTGGGCTGGCTTCTTCCCGGGTTCACTCCTTGAAACGTGCCCGTTTTCTCAAGTTCCTCGTCGGGGATCTGCAGCCTCTTGATAACTTCCGGAGAGATCAGGTTTAGACCGGCCCCACCGTCAACTAACATCTTTGTTACTTGGAGGTTGCGAATTGTTGGTGAAACCAACAACGACAAACACCCGACCGCAGTTATGCGATCAGGGTGGTCCTCAGCATAAAAAATGATAGGCGTGTGTGACCATTTGAGTGGCTTTTGAGAGCCCATTGCCGGTTCCGCCGCATTAACCTCACGCGCGCATTGCTTAAGTTGGCGGTGAGAGGAGTGCAAAGATGCTCCTCCGTCAACGCACATGGCCTGAGTTGCCTTCTGGAATTCTTGTTCACTGGACTCTTTGTTGTCTTCTTCCTCACTTCCATCATCTTCTTCTTTCTTTTCGCGGCCTCTAGCAGGCTTTTCTTTTTACTGCTTGGCCTTGCCGCGGCGGCCTCCTCGACCACCACGGCCCTTTTTGCCAGATCCACCGGCACCATCTTGACCCTTCTCTTTGTCGCGCTTCTCGTATTCAGCCTTCTGTTTCTCAACAAGGTGCTCGACTTGCCGGCACTCTTGGAGATCATGGCCCTTGGTGCGGTGAATCTTGCAGTATGGCCCATCAGACTTGCCGGCTTTCTCGTTTGCCGCCGCCTCCTGGCAAGCGGCGCATATAGCAGCCTCCTTGCCGGAGTTCTCAGTCTTGGATTTCTTGGCGGACTCGGAGTTGCCGGAGCCTTCGACAGCCATATCAGTTTTACCCTTGCGCTTTCTGTTGCGCTTCCGGCCCTTCTTCCTCGGGGTGGCAGCATCATCGTCCTCAGAATCTACTTCGGCACCAGCGTCCTCCCCGGGAAGCCTTCTTCCTTCCTCAGCATGTGCACACTTATCCGCCAACGTATAGAGCTCGTTGACGGTCTTGGGCAACTTGACGTTCATTTTCTCCCGCATACTTCGATTGTGCACATTCGTGTGAAAGGCAGCAATCACGGCTGCGGGGTGCACATATGGAATATTATGGTGCACACGGTTGAACCTCTGGATGTACTTGTGTAAAGTTTCACCATCTCTTTGTGGGATCACTTGCAAGTCGCTGGGCTGTCCAGGGGCTTTGTGGCCTCCGGTAAAGGCACCAATGAACTCGTTGCAGAGATCTGACCACGAAGAAATGGAGTTTTCCGGCAAGTTCATCAGCCAAGACCTCACGTTGGGTTTCAGTACCAACGGGAAGTAGTTGGCAAGGATTTTCTCATCTCTTTCCCCGGCAGCTCGCACGGCGATCGTGTAGATGCCTAGAAACTCTGTCGGGTTCAGCTTGCCGTCATACTTTTCCGGCACTTCTGGCTTGAAGGCTCGAACGGACGGCCATCGGACTTGCCGCAGCTCACGGGTGAAGGCGGGACATCCAACCTCGTAAGGTACATACCCGCCAACCCCTGGCACAGCCTCATCAACGATGGGGCCGTTGCGTGCGTTGGATTGACGGCGTGCCTCCCATCACCGTTCGATGGTGGTGCGGGCGTCTTCTGCCCACCTGTCTCACAGCACTTGCCGCTGATCTTGCCGTGCTCATGGATCCGAAGAGGCCATCAACACCTCGTCGGGCTCAAAGGATCATCGAGCTTGCTGTGGTTGTTAGCGTTGCTGCTGCTGGGATTTGTTGCCGCTGAGGTGATTGCACCGTTAGCGTAGCATCGTCAGCACGGCCACCAATTAGGGCTACTGGCGCCGTTTGCGGCCGCCGTGAGGGCTCCGCTTGCTGCGATTTGCTGGCTTCGGCAAACCCGATCAAACTTTGGATGGTGGCTCTCCACTCATCCATCTTTTCTGCCATTGGAGGGAAGTTCAGCAGCATCTGGGCTCGCGCCATCGCTTCTGCCGCTGTGGCTGGCATGGCCGGAAGCGAAGAGCACGACGTCGCTCTACTCCTGGCGGAACCAGCAGGAGCACCATCGTGGTCTTGCTGTCGTGGCACATGACCAGCAGCGGGTCACCGTGGCGGAAGCGGTGCCTGGGGATCCGGGATCTGATCGACAGGGGTCTTGCCGTGAGGTCGCCGCTGCCCAGAGTCGTTGGCGCCGCTCGGAGCCGTGTCGCGCCCGTTGTGTGAGGGGAGTGACGTCTGTCCTGAAGCAGCATCCTTGGACGTCGCCGCGGCGGGATCCCGACTCGCGCCGGCCCGGGCATCACCGCTCCGGTGGCTGCGTTCGTTAGCGCGGCGAGGAGGAGGAGGAGGAGGAGGAAGAGGTCGTCCATCCACTCCGTCCGCGTCGTCGTGGCTCCGTTCGCTAGAGGATCGAGGAGGTCGACTACCTCCAGCGCGCTTGTCTCCTGCGCCGACCGCGGTGGGCATGGCGACCGCGCCGCCTGCGCTTGTCGTGCCAACCGCGGTATTCGCACCGCCCGCATTGGCCGTGCCGCCTGCGCCGCCTGCGGATGCGTGCGGGGTGGCCGTCATCGTGATGCCCTTTTTCTTGGGCGCCATCGACGACGAGGAGGACGACGAGGAAGTTGATGAAGATGACGAAGAAGATGCGCAATCCACTGATCAAGGTTCGCACAAGCGCATCCCCCCTACCTGGCGCGCCAAAGATGTCGTGGTGGTATGACCATCTATGGGGCCATGCTGCCCCTTGTGGTTCGGCGGGGGAGATCGACGTGCACAAAGAGCATGAACAATGGAGGGTGCAAGGGATTTACCCAGGTTCGGGCCGCTGAGAAGCGTAAAACCCTACTCCTGCTTTTGGTGTATTTGATGTGTGAGAGCACAAGTACAAGGAGCGCTTCTCCCGACATGGTGCAGAGAGAGCTGCTACGCGAGGCGTGCTGGTGTTTGAAAAAGGGTCCGAATCCCTCTAACTGTTGCCTTGGTCCTCCTTTTATAGCTCAAGGGGTTACCACAGTGGCAAAACAGTAATTACATAGTGATTAGATAGCAAACAGTGCTATCATACCTAACTCTGCCAGTTTAGGACAAAGGCATTAAATGCGCCGTTAGGTGTCATGCGGAGAGGTAGCCCCGGCAAGGTTTCTACACCGCTTGCCCAGCTACCTCGTATTATCTTGACACGCCTCCTGGACGGGTGTCATTAAAGGCAAATTCTGTCCCCAGCGTGCTGACACGTGCCCGACAAGCCTCGCCAACCAGTCTCCGCGGTCGACACCTCATCTATTAGCGAACACCTGTGCGGTGAGGTGGAGCGCTGGAGGACTGGTAGAATCTTGCCGGTACGGAGCTTGTCGGGTCTTCCCCTTGCCGGTTTAGCCTTGCCGGCAAGGAATGTCTTCATCTTCAGTATTAGTTGAGTGCATGTTGGTGCTGTACCTGAGCTTTCTCCAGTGGCTTCCGCAACTGGGTCTTGAGTCTTAGTCTTGGCGGTTCCCGGCAAGGCTCGGTCGGCAAGGAGACTGCTGTTGTTTGTGCAAAAGTTAGGGTATAAAATACTAATGTTTTATACACCGACCGAGGAGATGCCTTCCGGGGCATCCCCAAGCTTAGATGCTTGAGTCTTCCTTGAATATTACCTTGGGGTGCCTCGGGCATCCCCAAGCTTAGGCTCTTGCCACTCCTTATTTCTTCATCCATCGTGATCTCACCCAAAACTTGAAAACTTCAATCACACAAAACTCAACAAAACCTTCGTGAGATCCGTTAGTATAACAAAATAAATCACCACTTTAAGTACTGTTGCAAACCCATTCATATTTTATTTTTGCATTATACCTGCTGTATTCTAACTTCTCCATGGCTTATACCCCCCGATACAATCCATAGTTTCATCAAAACAAGCAAGCAAATCATCAAAAACAGAATCTGTCAAAAACAGAACAGTCTGTAGCAATCTATTTAAAAGCTATACTTCTGTGACTCCAAAAATTCTGAAAACTTAGGACAACGTGGGAAATTCATATACCAATACTTTGTAAAAATTTCAGATTTTTTTGACGCTCCAGTACAGAACCCAAATTCTAGCACTGGACGCAAAACTTTCTGTTTTCCAAACAGCATCAATTATACTATCTTCCAAATCATCCTAAAGGCTTTACTTGGCACAAACACTAATTAAAAACACAAAAACACAATCATAATAGTAGCATAATTGTGAAAACACACAATAACAGAAACAAAAGGTAAAAAATTATTTTATTCATTGGGTTGCCTCCCAACAAGCGCTATTGTTTTATGCCCCTAGCTAGGCATAATGCATAGTTTCAAGTATTATCATCTTTGGTTTTAGTAATCTTTATAGGAGTTTTCTCAACCCCGGGAGGCTCTTTACGCTTCCCATTATTCTCAGAAAATGAGGTAATTCTAAGGTCTAGAATATCTAATCACTTATTGCATTGAGTAATCAAAGTGTTCATGTGATTGAGGTTTCCACTAATATTTTTAAGAGGTTCGTTAGATTTTTGCAATTCAACCAAATTTTTCTGCATATCACCCAATTTGTCTAATATTTGAGCCCCCTCTTGAGTAAAAGCAAACCCCTTTTGTGGTGGTGGAACCCCCAATATACTCTCTATTATTTTATAGGCGGTATTGGCCTCACTTTCAATAAAATTCCCTTTTGCGGCAAAGTCCAAAAGTTGTCTATGATGCATGGTTAAACCTATATAGAAATTGTGAAGCAAAATTTTTAAATCCCCTTTTACAGAGCAAATACGGTAAGATTCCATTAACCTATACCAAGCATCTTTAAGATTTTCTCCTTGTTTCTGTTTGAAGTAAAGCACTTCAAAATCGGGCGACAAAGGAGGGATAATTACGCTAGTCATGATGACAAATCAAGCAAAAAGGGCAAACGGAAAATATTTTTGTATTTTTGTAAAAACTTTTTAGAAGTGGGGGAGATGAAAAAGAGAGGCAAATGCAAATAAAGTAAATAAAGTAAATGCAAGGAGATGAGAGTTTTATGCGTACGTACTTGATAGATGTTGATGATGTCTCCCCGGCAACGGCGCCAGAAATTCTTCCTGCTACTTGTAGCTTGCGTTGGTATTTTCCCCGAAGAGGAAGGGATGATGCAGCACAGTAGAGGTAAGTATTTCCCTCAGTTATGAAACCAAGGTTATCAATCCAGTAGGAGAATCACGCAACACCACATTAGCAGTAACTACACACAAACAACAAATCCTTGCACCCAACGCAAACGAGGGGTTGTCAATCCCTCGGCGGTAAGTTGCAAGATTAAATTGTATGTGATAGATAGATAGATTGAAACAAAAATACAAAATAAAATAAATAAAGAAAAGGTGCAGCAAAGTATTTTTAGGGTTTTTAATATATGATTTAGATAGACCCGGGGCCATAGTTTTCACTAGAGGCTTCTCTCAAGAAAATAGCATACGATGGGTAGACAAATTACTGTTGGGCAATTGATAGAAAAGCAAATAATCATGACGATATCCAAGGCAATGATCATGTATATAGGCATCACGTCCGAGACAAGTAGACCGACTCCTGCCTGCATCTACTACTATTACTCCACACATCGACCGCTATCCAGCATGCATCTAGTGTATTAAGTCCATAAAGAACGGAGTAACGCCTTAAGCAAGATGACATGATGTAGACAAAGTAAACTCACGCATGAATAAACCCCATCTTTTTACCCTTAATAGCAATGATACATATGTGTCATGTCCCTTTCTGTCACTGGGATTGAGCACCTCTAGATCGAACCCATTACAAAGCACCTCTTCCCATGGCAAGATAAATCAATATAGTTGGCCAAACCAAATCAATAGATCGGAGAAGAAATACGAAGCTATAATAATCATGCATAAAAGAGATCAGAGAATACTCAAATAATATTCATGGATAATCTGATCATAAACTCACAATTCATCGGATCCCAACAAACACATCGCAAAAAGTGATTATATCGGATAGAACTCCAAGAACATCGAGGAGAACATTGTATTGAAGATCAAAAAGAGAGAAGAAGCCATCTAGCTACTAACTATGAACCCGAAGGACTGTGGTAAACTACTCACGCATCATCGGAAGGGCAGCAAGGTTGATGTAGAGCCCCTCTGTGATCGATTCCCCCTCCGGCGGAGCACCGGAAAAGGCCTCCAGATGGGATCTCTCGAGATCAGAAACTTGCGGCGGCGGAAAAAGTATTTCGTGGACTCCTCTGATGGTTTCCCGATTTTTGGGAATTTATAGTGGTGGAATTAGGTCAAAAGAGTCAAAGGTGGGCCCACGAGGCACCAGGGCGCGCCTGCCGCCCCAGGCGCGCCATGGTGGCTCGTGGCCACCTCTTGGGGCTTCTGGCCTTCTCTCGAAGCTTCTAGTGTTTGTTATGTCCAGAAAAAATCTCCAAAAAGTTTCGTGGCATTTGGACTTCGTTTGGTCTGGATATTCTATAAAACCAAAAAGAGGCAGAAAACAGCAACTGGCACTGGGCACTAAGTTAATAGGTTAGTCCCAAAAAATGATGTATAATTGCTGTAAATGCATATAAAAACATCCAAGATTGATAATATAACAGCATGGAACAATCAAAAATTATAGATACGTTGGAGACGTATCAACTTCTAATACTTGCAAATATTCTTTGGCTCCCCTTGTGTCGAATCAATAAATTTGGGTTGAATACTCTACCCTCGAAAACTGTTGTGATCCCCTATACTTGTGGGTTATCACCCGTGCCCCTCAGATCCGGCTGGCCGCCTGGCCGGCTTCCCGATGCCGGCCGACTGGGCACGGCCCCGTGCCGGGTCTAGCTGGCCGCTAGCCAGCTGGCGACGGGTCAGCGGCCGTCCCATCCCTCCGTATGACAAGACGGCTCTCCACGACGGGAGAGCATGGCTACAGTGCCGCTAAACCCGTGAGCGCATGGCTACAGTGCCGCCGACCCCGCTGACCCGGGCAACCGACGTCAGCGCGGCGAACCACTGTAGCCCCACGACGCCAACCACTCCGTGACGCAGGAGGCGACGGGCCACAGTGCCGGGCAGTCGGCGGCCCCCAGCGGCCGGCGGCCCCCATTGCCGGCTCCAGACGCTGACAGCCGGGTCCCCCCCCAGCGTGTAGAATTACTAATGTAACGCTGGGGTGTCGAGCTATAAGACCCCCCAGGAGGCCTCCATGCAGAAGGTTTCGACTTAGCCTACTTCTTCTAGCTCTACTCATAACCCATACCCACACACACACACACACACACACACACTCACAGGAGAGGTAGAATGGAGGTCTAGCCCCTTCTTCCTCCTCCGCCCGAACAGCTCCAGGAGCAACCTTGTAGCCCTTGTGCTTATCATCTCATTCGGCAGGACTAGGGGTGTTACCTCTTCGGAGGGCCCCGAACCTGGGTACGCCTTGTGTCTCGCACTCGCGCGTGCTAACCTCACTTCCGGAACCCACCGGCGTCCTACGCAGCCCCCCGCTTTTAGCCATCTCATGGCATCTCTCGTGATTTCACCACGACAATCCATGTTTCTAGGATTCAGAGTGGTCAGTGGGCACCGCGCCACACCACTCTGATCATCATCTGGTAGTCGTGCCCATGACAAATGAACATGAGGTAGGGGCGAGAAGGGAGGTAGGGTTTCGGTTTGATGCTAGATGGATGTATGAGGAGGTTGAGCGAATTTATAAAGGGTGCTTGGAAGGTAAGTTGGTCGGAGGGTGCGAGAGATGTGGCGCATGCACTAAACAAGGTGGCGGGAAGACTGGTGGCGTATGACAAAAATATGGTGGGTGACCTGGAGAAGAAACTGAAGAAGGCAAAAAATGATCTCAAACGTTGCATGCAGTGGAGTGTCACACAAGGGAAAGTAGAGGAACAACGAGGTTTAGAATGGATGTTGAGAGAGATGAGACATACAAAATGGAAGCAAAGAGGACATGTATGGTGGCTGGAGGACCGGGATCAGTCAAAAAAAAGGAGGACGGAGATCGGAACACGCTCACTTGCACTTGCGTGCATTGAAGATGAGAAACATAACCGAGTAAAGGAGTTAAGAAGGGAGGATAGCTCAGTGGTGGCGCCGGGGAGCAAGTTTTCCGACCACTGTGGAGACGGAGGCGCTCTCCCAACGCGTGTCCATGGCAGCGCTCACGGCGTCGGTCGGGACAGCGAGGAACGGAGGGGGCATGAGTTGGACGTGTGTAGGGTGGCATCGCAGCGCCGGCATCACCGGGGAGTGCTTCATCGCAGCACCTGGCGCGTGGAGCTTGGGCGGTAGTGCTTGGAACACGTTCATGGAGCATGGCGGAGAGAGCAATAGGAGGCAAGAGGTGCAGGGCGATAGAGGATCCGCAGTGGCTATCGTGACCCATTGGAGATGAGCAAACAAGGTTTGCGATATCTCATGTCGTCTTTTGCAACAACGATGTCCGACCCTTTGCAGCGTTTGCGCGTCAAGGCTTGCAACAGTGATGATGAGTATCTGACCCTTACAACTTCGCGCATCGCGGCTTGCATCAGCAACGACCATCCTTTGCAGCGTGGTCAGCCGTCACACATGATCACAACAATGCATATCATGCTTAGTACTCCCTTCGTTCCTAAATATAAGTCTTTGTAGAGATTTCAATATAGACTACATTTGGATGTATATCCCATAAATCCCCCACCCGCTCCTCCCCCTCTCAATACCTGCACCGAGCTAGCAGTACGGCGTTGCCCTTGCAACACGAGCTTGTAGCGGCGCAGTCGGTGGATCCGAAATGCTTTCGAAAAAAAATGTACACAATTTTTTTTAGATAAACAGGGAGCCATCTCCCCTGTTCCATTACTAGAACGAAACCAATCGGAACCAAAAGCTAACGATTCCTGGCACAACTGTCAGGATGTAACACATGAACGAAAACACACATAGGAACTGAAACCTTTTTTGAGCGTCTTCACATCATGGCCAGCTCATCGGACCTCCTGAACTTGAATGGCGGTGCCAAAGCAGCTTGAGGTGACCGGCAGGCCACGAGGGTTGACACAGGGCTGCTTGTGGTGCTTTTGTCCACCGGGTCTCGTTTCTTGGCCGGAGATTGGAAGCCCTCACTATCTTCCGAGATTCTGAGCTTACTCCAACGAGCATCAACTTCGTTTCTTGTGGTCTTCCTCAGCATCAACCACTCAAGATCCGAAGGGGTTGTTGAATGAAACTTGTCAGAGAGCTCAAAAACTCCTCCAGTCGCACTTTGCCACCGTCCGGAGACAGGACTGCCCAGAATTTGAGCATCCTGAGAATCAGTCCCCACACCTGGATAATGGATGTCCAAATGGTATTGTTAAAAATCATAGAGTTCCTATATTTCCACAAACACCATATGACAACAGAGCTAATAGTGTTCAAAGCAGAGTTTTTCTTATTAGAGACCCAGAAACGAGCAACATATTCAAAATTTGTGCCTATTTGGATCTGGAAGTAGTTACTAACTGTCGTGGTATTCTCACGGCAGATGCCATAAGATGGCTAAAGAGGTGGGGTTACAGGAGGACACCGGTGGGTTTCGGAGGCGAGGTTGGCACGCGCGAGTGCGGGACACAAGACGTACCCAGGTTCGGGGCCCTCCGGAGAGGTAACACCCCTAATCCTGCCGAATGGAGTATGGAGCGCACAGAGGTTACAAGGTTGCTCCTGGAGCTGTGTTTGTGTGTGTGTGTGGTGGAAGATGATGTGAACTCAACCGCCCTGCATGGAGGCCTCCTGGGGGGGTCTTATAGCTCGACCCCCCAGAGTTACATGGGTAAATTACATGGGCGCGGGGCCCTGGTGTCATCGTCTGGAACCCGGCGGTGGGGACCGCCGGGTCGCCGGGTGCG
The DNA here is from genome assembly GCA_039707655.1 of Elymus sibiricus. NCBI lineage: Eukaryota > Viridiplantae > Streptophyta > Magnoliopsida > Poales > Poaceae > Elymus > Elymus sibiricus. The sequence continues at coordinate 299,318,475 of CM077672.1, read as the reverse complement.
CCGGGTCCGCCGGGCGCGCCGTGTCCGCCGGGAGCGGGGCATTGTGGCGTGTCTTGTCTTGAATCATAGGGTAGCTCGCGCCGCCTAGCAACAGGATTGCGCCGCCCGGATACCGCCCGCCCCGGGCGGGGGCACAGGGAAAGCTGTCGCCACGCCCGCCGGGGCCGGTGTAAAGGAGGGGGCGCTGTTGCCTTACTTGTCTTGTCATGAGGGTTTACTCTCTAGTGGCCAGCCGGCATGGGCCAGCCGGCCAGCCGGGTCGCCACGCCGAGCTGGCTCGCGCTGGGGAGCCAGCGCAGGCTAGCCGGACTGAGGGGCTCGGCCTGCCCCGATGTTTTTGAAAGGAAGGGGGATCCGGGCTCCGTTGCCTACTCGGGGATCATCCCCCCGACAGTAGTCCCCGAAGCTGTGAAGGTTCGCCGGCTCCAGGCAGGAGGGCCTTCGCAGCTTACCCCCCTGTAGAGCCGGCTCGCTGATGAAGTGCCGGAGTCCGGCTGGGCAGCTTCGTCTGTACGCGCGTCGACAACGCGGCAGCGGACGCCGGGAACACCCGCTGGGTGCCGGCTTCCGGAGGCCGGGTCGTGGCACCCCGGCCTGGGCGGGAAACGGAAACGTCCGCCAGACGAATCTTGCTTTGCACGACGATTCGCGCCCGCCGCGGCTTGACTGGCTGCCACGTGCTGCCTCGCGGCGGGCGAGGCCTTCCAGCCCACGCATGCGACGGGATGTGACCGCGGACCGGGCCCGCCATGACACGCCCTCGGCCCGCGTGCGAGGGATTTACTGCGGCGACCCTTGGCGATTGCGCTTCCCCGCACAGTTAATGTGCGTGGGGAACACGCGCGCACAGTGCGGGGGAGTGGGGATCGTGGGCGCAATCGATCCCACTCCCCCACGATCTCTCATGGTTATAAATGAGGCAAGGGGAGAGTGCGACGGAAATGCTTCCGCCCGCACCCCCGCCCCTCGCTCCTTCTCTGCTTCTTGCTTCTTCTCCGCCGTGCCCGAGCGAAGTGCCGCTGCCGCGGCGCGCCTCACCCACGCCTGCTGCTGCGCACCGCGCCCGAAACCCGCAGCGCGCTGCTCTCCCTTCCTCCTCCTCTTCATCTCCGCATCTCGATGCCCGTAGAGCCCTCCAATGGCGCTGCCGAAAGGCTCTTGGGAGGGCTCCATCACGACTGAGCAGAACATCCGCTACCTTCGTCGCATGAAGCGGCTACCGCCGGCGGAGGCGCTGGTCGCGCGCGCGCCCGGCTCGGAGAGGGTGCCGCGGCCGCAGGCGGGCAAGCATGTCGTCTTCTATTCTCATTTCGAACGCGGGCTCGGCCTTCCCACGAGTCTTTTCTTCCGCGTGTGGCTCGACTTCTTCGGGCTGCAGCCGCATCATCTCGGCGCCAACGCCGTGCTGCAGGTTGCCGGCTTCACCACGCTCTGCGAAGGCTATCTCGGCATGCTGCCGACTGTGGAGCTGTGGGCGAAGATGTTCTTCCTCAAGCAGCAGGGGGCGTCGGCCGGCGTCATGTCCGACTGCGGGGCAGCGGTGGTCACCGGCCGGCCGAACGGGCCGTTTCCCAAGCTGCCGCTTGAGGACTCGGCCAAAAAGTGGCAGACGACGTTCTTCTACATCTGGAACGCCAACCCGGCGGTGGACGTCATCAACCTTCCGCCTTTCGTCGACGCGCCGCCGCTCGAGAAGCCGAACTGGGGCTACTGCCCCAAGAAGCCGCCGCAGGAGATGGTGAACATCTGCCGCCGGGTCGGGGAGATGACGGATCGCGAGGGGCTGAAGCCGGTCGACCTCATCGCGGCCTTCATCGCCCGCCGGGTGCTGCCGCTGCAGCGTCGGGGACACCGGATCTGCGACATGAGCGGCCGGCATGACCCGACCCGGATGTCGACCAAGGAGCTGACGCCGGCCGGGATCACCCAACGGGTGAACTACATCTCCAAGGCCGGGTTGAAGGAGGAGGGGTGGAGCTTCGGGAAGGAGCCCTACCACCGGGGGAACCCGGCGCCGGCGGTGAGTCCCTGGTCTTTATTTTTTGCCGCTTCGACGTTATTCTTGTGTCTTGACGCCGCGGGAGGGCCGCAGCTATTCGCCAGCAAGCGGAATCACGACGGGCCGAATCCCCAGATCCTGCTGGCCGACCTGCCCGACTCGGACGTGGAGGAGGCCAGCGCCGAGGCGGAGGAGGGGGCGGTCGAAGCGCGCCTGGCCGATGCCGCGGCCGGCGGGTCGCGGAATGCGGGTAAGTCTCCGCCTCCAGATCTTCTGCGCGACTGGCCGGACGACGACGAGGAGGGCCTGACCGGTGCCCACGGTGCAGCGCCCTCGGCTGGGAAGGACGCCAGCGTCGACCCCCCAAGACGGCTGCGGAAGACGGCCGGAGCCGGGCCGGCCCGCGCGGCGGCGGCCGGCAGCCGGCCGCATGGGAAGGAGGCGGTCGAGGCGAGGCCGGACGTGAAGCGCCCGGCGGCGGGGCCGGCGCATGAGAGGGCCATCGTCAAGATGAAGCGCCGGCTCGCCCCGTCCATGGGGCAGAGGCGGGAGGTCCCGACGGTCATTGGGTAAGTGTCTCTTGTCTTATTTCTGATTTCTTGCTTGTGCCTTCGTGGTGATAAGCTTGCCATGTACATGTCGGCTCTTGACTTGGCGGTGGCGGCGACAGAGGCCGCGGCGGGCGAGGCCGTCAGGAGGAAGACCCGGAGCAGCGCCATCGACCGCGAGCCGAGCCGGACCGTGGAGGAGGACCTCGAGGCCCGTCAGTCCGGCCGGGATCTTGACACGGTGACGAGCGCTGCCTGGTGGGACCGGGCGGAGGCCGAGAAAGCGATGGAGGAGGCCTCGGCCCATGCGTGGGAGAGGGCCTCCGCAAAGCGGGCCAGGATCACTGCGGACCCGGCCTGGCCGGAGATGGAGAGGGGCTCGGCGCCGGCGGTGACGATCATCGAGCCGCAGCCGGAGGGAGCGGGCGAGCCGGAGGGGCGGACGGAGCCGGCCAATGGCGAGTCGGACGTCGATGAGAACATCGTCGTAGACACGCCGCCCCGGGCCGACCCAGCAGGAGGACGCGAGGGTGACGGGAGGGGGCGCGAGACGGATTCCGCGCCATCCGGCCGAGCGCAGCCGACGCCAGCCCCGGAGGCCGCGACCGGGGACGCCGGTACCCTGGTGGTCGTGCCGCCACAAACTCCGAGCGGCCGGGTGGAAGCGGATCCGGCGCCGGGACCGCGATCCTGCAGCCATGGGCGAGCTCCGGCGAGGTTGTGGTCGGGCCGCGAACCCGGGAGGACGACGCGGCGGATGCCTTGCGCTTGCAGCTTCGTGGTCGGAGCGAGCGCCTGCAGGCCTTCGTCCGGGAAGAGCAGGAGGCGGCACGGCGGCTGGAGCAGGCGATTGCGGTGAGTTCTTTCTTCTTTGCTTGTCTTGGTTGCTGAATCAGTGGGGGCGCGCCAGCGCACCCACTGGGTGTATCCCCCGAGGTTCGGCCGGGCTGCGGAGCAGCCGGGTCGAATCTTATAGCTTGTCCTTTGCGTTATTCCAATCTTATGTTTGCGCGCAACATCTGTATGACCTGCGGGCCAGCGCGTACAACCGGCTTCGGGAGCGGTTCCGCGAGGCTAAAACAGCTCGCCGCCAAGGAAGAGGAGCTGCGCTGGGTCCAAGGTACGCCTTGCATGCCTTCAGTGGGGGCGCGCCAGCGCACCCACTGGGTGTAGCCCCCGAGATTCGGGCCGGACTACGGAGCAGCCGGGTCGAATCTTAGAGCTTTGTCTTTTTCTTCTAATCTTTGCTTCCGGCATCTGACCGGGAACCCTGTCCCACAGCCGACGCGGCCGAGGTGCCATGCCTCCGAGGCCGGCTTGCCGAAGCCGGCGAGCAGCGCGATCGCGCCGTTGCCGACCGCAACCGGCTCCAGGCTGAGGTGGACCGGCTGGTGGCCGAGAAGGCCAAGACGAAGGATGCCCACCAGGCAGAACTGGGCCGGCTGGCGGAGGAGCGCGGCAAGGCGGCCGAGGAGCTGGCGGACGCCGGCAGGAGGATTGCTCAGCTCGAGAGGGATCTCGAGGCCCAGGCTCACGCGTCGGCCATACGGGAGAACGGGATGCTGGGCGAGGCGCAGCACCTCGACGAGACCTTCGCCCGTAAGTGCTATCTTTTCTTTGGTCCGGCTGGCGTAGCCGGCAAGTTGCTTTCTTTGACTGATTTGTTTCCTTCCTTTGCCAGGAGTCTTCCCAGAGACGCAGGAGGCGGCTGTGTATACCCACCGGGCGGACCTGCGCGCGACAGGGGCGGAGATCGACGTTTACGCCGCCTGGAGCCTCTCGGAGATCGTTCTCGCTTGCGAGGCCCGTCTTCCAGCCGTCGAGGGGCATATGCACTGCCTGTTCGAGGCCGGGATGGGCATGGCGAGCAGCCTCTGCCCGAGTGCGGTGGTGCCGAATAGCATCACCCGGCTGGCGCGATGGCTGGAGGCCGGGGTAGAGTGACTCGGCGCGTGGAGGGCCTCCGCGGCCCGCGCCGGAGCGGAGACGGTGCTGCGCTTCGTCGTGTCTTGGTATCCGGGTGTGGACCTCGACCGTCTGGCAGCGCAGCGAGCCGGCGCAGAGGAGGACTTGGCGGTGCGGGCGCAGCGGATCGCCGGGCGGGCCAGCTACCTGGCCTCGTTCGCCCCACACGACGAGTTCGTCCTGGAGCGGACGAAAGACGGCGAGGAGCTCCCTGCCAATGAGTTCGGCTTGCTGCTGAACGACCCGGACGGCAGCTCGGCCGAGACGGGGGCCTACGCCGATGACGAGACCGACCCGGACAACGACGCCACGACCGAGAGGCCGGAGAGCACTGGGCCTGACCCGGCGGCCGGGTCCACCTCGGCTGAGCCGCCGCCGGCCGGAGACGATGCGGGTGCCGCTTAGGATTGCTTTTTTCCGTTTTATCCTTCCTGTACTCAAACTTTGTTAGGTAGCAGGTCCACCCATTGGGGGTGTAGTTCCATGTAATGAACTTGTGGCCGAGGGCCCTTGCTGTATATAAATTTTGCGTGTGATTTCACTGTTTGTTGTTCAGCCTTGGGCCTTTTCTTGTTTGTCTTTTCTCCGAGCTTCCTTCCCGCTAGCCGGACAGCCGGGTTACAGACTGTGGCTAGGACGGGGATTCGGCTTTGAGAGCGGACGTACAATACTAAGGCTTTTCCAGATGTTGAGCGCGAGTGAAACACCCACTGGGCCGGCTGGCGGCAGGCGGCGAAGCCGCCTGGCGCGCAGCCGGTCGTGCGGCGAATTAGTGAGAGAGGGAGGGTTGTGCCGGATTGGCCGAGCCAAGCCCTCCTCCTTAGCCGTTCTCGCGTGACGATGCTGGCGGCCTTTAGCTCTTGCCGACCGGACAGCCGGGAGCCGGCTGTGGCTAGCGAAGAGAGGGCTTTGGCGGTTCGTACGCTTCGAAATGGACTTAAGGAAAAAATGGCGAGGCGCGGTCTAGCCGGCTAGCCCCCGAGCCGGCGACGCCGACTCGGCGGGAGAATCAAAAAACGGAGAGGTGCATATACACAGAGTAAAACGGAAAAGGAAGCCCCCGAGCCGGCTAGCCGACTCGGCGGGAAAAACGAAAACGGGGGGGGGGGGGCTTGCTACTTTCATTAAACCCAAAAGGTGGTGATACATACATGCATGAGTTCAACTGTAAAACGAACGGAGGAGCTCCGCGTTCCAAGGCCGGCTGGACTCCTCGCCGGTTGCATCTCGCTTGCGCTTGTTCGGCTTCTGCGCGTCGATGAGGTAGTACGCGTTCCGGTCGCAGAGAGCCTTGCTGACGATGAAGGGGCCCTCCAAGGGGGAGGCTAGCTTGTGCTGGCCGGCTGTCCGCTGGATGAGCCGGAGCACGAGGTCACCCTCACGGAATGCGAGGGGTTTGATCTTCTTGCTGTGGTAGTGGCGCAGGCCTTGCTGGTAGATGGCTGACCGGCTGAGGGCCAGAAGGCGCGCCTCCTCGAGCTGGTCGATGCCGTCTTCGCGTGCCTCCATTGCCTCGGCTTCTGTGTACATGGTCACCCAGGGCGAGTCGAACTCGACCTCGGTTGGAATGATTGCTTCGGCTCCGTAGACGAGGAAGAACGGGGTGAACCCGGTGGAGCGGTTGGGTGTCGTCCGGAGACTCCAGAGGACGGCCGGCAGCTCGTCGAGCCAGCTGCCGGGTGAGCGCACGAGTGGCTCGACGAGTCGCGGCTTGATGCCAGCTAGGATGAGGCCGTTTGCCCGCTCGACCTGGCCGTTCGACTGGGGATGTGCGACGGAGGCCAAGTCGAGCCGGATGCCGGATGCAGAGCAGTAGTGGGCCAGCGCGCCCTTGGCGAAGTTGGTGCCGTTGTCCGTGATGATGCTGTGGGGAACGCCGTAGCGAACCGCGATATCCTTTATGAACCGAACGGCCGTGGGCCCGTCGAGCTTCTTGATCGGTCTGGCCTCGATCCACTTGGTGAACTTGTCGATGGCGACCAGCAAATGCGTCATGCCGCCTCGGGCGGTCTTGAAGGGTCCCACCATGTCGAGCCCCCAGACGGCAAAGGGCCATGTGATCGGGATGGTTTGGAGGGCTGAAGCCGGCTGGTGGCTGCGCTTGCTGAAGCGTTGGCAACCCTCGCACTTGAGGACCAGCTCCTCGGCGTCTTGCAGGGCCGTGGGCCAGTAGAACCCGTGGCGGAAAGCTTTGGCCAGCAGGGATCTCGAGGCGGCGTGGTGCCCGCACTCGCCCTGGTGGATGTCGAGGAGGATTTCGATCCCTTTGTCCTGCTCGACGCATCGCTGGAAAACGCCAGTCGTGCTGCGTTTGACGAGCTCGTGGTTGATGATGCTGTAGGCGGACGCTCGCCGCTGCACTTGCCGGGCTTCGGTTTCATCGCAGGGAAGGTCGCCGTCTTCCAGGAAGGCGAGGATTGGCTGAGCCCAGGACGGCACCGTCACCACCATGAGGACGACCGCCGGGATGGGATCCGGGATGGCAGCCCCCGAGCCGGAGCCAGCAGTCCCCGAGCTTGGGCCGGCAGCCCCCGAGCCGGAGCCGGCAGTCCCCGAGCCGGAGCCGGCAGTCCCCGAGCCGGCGCCGGGAACTCCAGGGTCGGGTGGGGGTGCGTCGGGGTCGTCCGGGACGAAGATGGATTCCGACTCGGGAGACAGCTTGATGGACGGCTTTCGCAGGTGCTCGAGGGAGACGCCGGACGGGATGGCTTGCCGGGTGGAGCCCACTTTGGCCAAGGCGTCGGCTGGTTCGTTGTCCGCGCGTGGGACATGGAGGAACTCGCAACCGTCGAACCTGCCAGAGAGTTGCTGGACCAGGAAGCGGTAGCTGGCCATGTTGGCGTCTTTGGCGTCCCAGTCGCTGGAAACTTGCTGCACCACCAGGTCCGAGTCGCCGTAGCAGAGGATGCGCCGGATGCCGATCTCCCTGGCCAGCCGGAGACCATGCATGAGAGCTTCGTACTCGGCAACGTTGTTGGAGGCGGCGAAATGGATCTGCAGTACGTACCGCAGTCGGTCGTTCTTGGGGGAGGACAGCATGATGCCGGCTCCCAAACCGTTGCGCATCTTGGAGCCGTCGAAGTGCATGTGCTAGTGAGTCCACTCGGGCGCTGGCGGCAGGTACTGGGTCTCGGTCCAGTCGACGAGGAAGTCGGCCAGCGCTTGGGACTTGATGGCGGTGCGGGGATCGTAGAGGATCGTGTGGCCGGCTAGCTCGATGGCCCACTTGGCCACCCAGCCAGAGGCATCCCGGCAGCCCATGATCTCACCGATGGGGGCCGTGTTCACCACGGTAATGGTATGCTCCTGGAAGTACTGCCACAGCTTCTTGGCGGCAAGGTACACGCCGTAGCACATCTTCTGGTAGTGGGGGTAGTTCTGCTTGGAGGCGGAGAGCACCTCGCTCAGGAAATACACTGGTCGCTAGACCGGCTGCACCTTGCCCTCCTCAGGGCGCTCGACGACCAGCACCGTGCTGACCGCGCGGGAGGTGGCGGCGATGTACAGCAGGAGTGGCTCTTTCTTAGCCGGCGCGGCCAGGACGGGTGCGGTGGACAGCATGCGCTTGAGGTCGCGAAAAGCTTCGTCCGCCTGGTCGCTCCACTCGAACGCCGTCGTCTTCTTCATCAGCTGATACAGCGGCAGGGCCCTCTCCCCCAGCCGGCTGATGAACCGGCTGAGAGAGGCCAAGTAGCCAGTGAACTTCTGGACGTCGCGCAGCCGGGTCGGCTTGCGCATGCGCTCGATTGCCTTGATCTTCTCCGGGTTGGCTTCAATGCCACGTGCCGAGACGAGGAAGCCGAGGAGCTGGCCAGCCGACACGCCGAAGACGCATTTCTCCGGGTTGAGCTTGATCTGGAACCGGCGCAGGTTGGCGAAGGTCTCCTTGAGGTCGGCTAGGAGCGTGAGGTGCTGCTTGGTCTTCACCACGATGTCGTCGACGTAGACGTGCACATTTCTGCCGAGTTAGGGCAGCAGGCATTTCTGCATGCAGCGCTAGAAGGTGGCGCCGGCATTCTTCAAGCCGAACGACATGGTGATGTAGCAATACGCCCCGAAGGGCGTGATGAAGGACGTCTTGAGGGCGTCGGCCGGGTCCAGCTTGATCTGGTGGTAGCCGGAGTAGGGGTCCAGGAAGGACAGGAGCTCGCAGCCGGCTGTGGAGTCGATGACTTGGTCGATCCGGGGCAGAGCGAACGGGTCTTTGGGGCATGCCTTGTTCAGGCTGGTGTAGTCGATGCACATGCGCCAGGTGCCATTTTTCTTCAGGACGAGGACTGGATTGGCCAGCCACTCGGGGTGGAACACTTCCATGATGAACCCGGCTTTGAGCAGCCGGGCGATCTCTTCACCGATGGTTCTTCGCTTCTCCTCGGAGTGAAGTTTGTGCTCGGCGAATTCCCTCGGGACACCCGGCATGTCTTTGGTAGACCATGCGAAGATATCCTGATTCTCACGGAGGAAATCGACGAGCTCGCCTTCCTATTTGCTGTCGAGGCCGGTGCCCACGACGACGTATTTGCTGGAGCTGGGGTCGGCTGGTTTGAGCGGGACCCTCTTCATGTCCTTGGCCGGCTTGAAGGAGGCCTCGTCGGCTGCCAGCTTGGGCGGAGTCGGCATGGCCGGCTGCGCGTTAGCCAGCGCCATGATCCGGTCGAGCTGGCGCCTCTCCTCGGCGATGACCAGTGACTCGGCCAGCTGGGAGCCGGCTTTGGCGCACTCGAGAGACTTCTTATAGTCACCGACGATGGTGATGAGGCCCTTGGGACCCGGCATCTTCAACTTCAGGTAGGCGTAGTGGGGGACCGCCATGAATTTTGCCATCGCGGGCCGGCCCAGCAGCGCGTGGTAGGAGCTAGCCAGGTCGACCACCTCGAACCAAATCGGCTCGCGGCGGAAATGGCTGCTGGAGCCGAACAGGACGTCAAGCCGGATCCGGCCGATCGGAGAGCAGGAGAGACCCGGCACGATGCCGTGGAACACCGTCCGGGTCGGCTCCAGCTGTCGCGCCTCAATGCCGAGCTTGGTCATGGTGTCGCGGTACAGGATCTTGATGCGGCTGCCACCGTCGATCAGCACCCGTGAAAAGCGGTAGGTGCGTTTCTCAGAGACGAGGGTGGGGTCGAGCACGAGGGCTTAGCCACCCGGCGTGGGCATGACGGCCGGATGGTCCTCCCGGGTCCAGCTGATCGGCCGGTCGGACCAGTGCATGTACTGGGGAACCGGAGGGACGACGGCGTTCACCTCGGCCGCGTGCTTGCGCTTGGCGTGCTTGTCATCCCCCTCGCTAGTGAAGACGACATAGGACGCGTCCGGGTGCGGGAAAGGGTTGTCGGCGAGGGTGCCAGGCGGCGGCGGAGGCGGGGGGAGCGGCGGCTGCTGCGGGCCGGCTCCGGGTGGCGGAGGTGGAAGGTTGCCCTTCATCAGGCGCTGGGTGAAGCTGCACTGCCAGAGCGTGTGCGTTGACGGCTTTGCGCCGCTCTGGTGCTTGCAGGGGGCGTCGAGCATCTGTTCGAAAGACAGCTTGGGCTGCCAGGCGGCCTTGCCGGTGCACGGGCGCTGGCTGGAGCCTTGCTCAGCCGGCTGCTCCCCTTCCACCGTGGCGAGCTGTCGGTTGTCGTAGCGGGGCGCTTGCTGGTCATTCCGGCGCTTGCCGTTGTTGTTGTTGTCTTGCCAGCGCGGGTTGTTGTCGCCAGCTGGCTTGGGAGGCGCCGGCTGGACCGGGAGGAGTTTGTCGTCCGCGTCGATCGTGACTTTTACGTTCATCGCGGAATCGGCCCTTAGCGTACTTGTCCGCCACAGCCATGAGCTCCGCCAGAGTCTCCGGCTCGTCGCACACCAGCCGGTGCTTGACCAGAGTGCCGTCTAGGCATCCATCGATGAAGTACTGGATGGCCCGGACCTCGTGGACGCCCTAGCAGGAGTTGCGGAGCTCCGTCCACCGCGTGAGGAAATCGCGAAGGGGCTCGCCCGGCCTCTGGACGCACATGGAGAGCTGGCGAGGCTTGCCGGGACGCTTGTAGGTGCTGGTGCAGTTGCGAAAGAACGCGTCTTCAAAATCCAGCCAGAAGTTCACGCTGCCGGCTCGGAGGCTGTTAAGCCACGTCCGGGCCGAGCCGAGCAGCATGAGAGGGACGTATCATACGGCCACGCGACGGTTGCCGACGGCCGTGGTATAGTCGGTCAGCCAGTCCTCCGGCTTGGTGGCGCCGTTGTACTTTGGGGAGTCGTGGGGCAGCGAGAAGCCTTTGGGGAAGGGCTCCTCGCGAATGCGGGGGCCAAAGCACGCCGGGTCGACAGAGCTTTCCTCCTCCAAGGCCGTGGAGCGCGCCAGCCGGTCGATGCGGTGATGGGCGTCGCTTTCGTCGTAGGGCTCGCGGGGGCCGAGTCGGTCAGCCACGGGACCACGGGGACCGATTCGGTCGGCCACGGGACCGCGGGGACCGATTCGGTCGGGCACGGGACCGCGGGGGCAGGAGCTTCCGGGGCCGGCTCGGGCCGCCGAGCCGGCCGCACGGGGGGCTCCGGCTGTTGAACCCGGCCGTCGCCGGCCGTCTCGCCAGCGTTGCCGTCTCCGGCGGTGGTGGCACGGTTGTGCCGGCTCCGACCGGACCGTTGCCGGCCAGAGTGGCTCGCGCTAGTGGCGTGCGAGGACGTCTGCCGCGCGCCCCGGAGGGCCCTCTCCGGGTCTCTGGTTTTTCCTGAGGCGGAGGCGGATGGCTGGGCCGGGTCGAAACGCTGTTGTTGCTCGTTCGCCGCGGCGATGAGGTCCCGGATTCGCTGCAGCTGCTGCAGCAGCTCCTCGCCCTCCAGGAATTCGAGATTCGCCATGGCCGCCTGCGCCGCGCGCATGTTCTTGATGGGGGTGTCGTAGACGGGCCGGCCTGCGCCTAGCGCACGGCCGATTGCGCCCCCACGGATCCGCACCTCCGTGACCCGGCTGGGCTCGGCGGCGGCCGGCGTGAAGCCGTGGGCGCTGTCATACTCTCGCTGGGCAGACTCCAGCCGGCGCCGCGTTGCTGCGAGCTCCGTGGCCTCGACCAGCAGGTGCTGGCGGTCCTCGTTGAGCTGACCCGCTGCAGTAGCCGTGTCGGCGTCGGGCGTGATGGGGGCTTGCAGACTCCGGATCGTCTCGCGGAGCGGGTCGGCCCGGCGTGGCGTAGCCACAGCCACGACGGCGGCCTTCTCCTTGTCGCTCGGGGAGCCGGCGCTAGTGCCAATGGTCAGCACTTCCGCGCGGACGCAGAGAGCCGCGACGTCGTCGGAGACGACGCAGCCAACGGGGATGGGGGAGTCGGTGAAGTTGCGCACTTCGCTGGGAAACACGTCGGGGACGAGCGCGACGAAGACGCGCAGCGCGCCGAGGGGGACGACGAGGCAGCCTGCGGGGTAGGCGGCGTCCGCGCCTGGCGCAGCGTTGCAGCCGGCCGGGTTGGCCGTGCGAGGTGCACGGACCAACCCATGCACGATGCGCTCGCCGGAGCTGGTGAAGGGCCTCGTCCGGAACTTGACTCCGGCCGGCGCCGCGAGCAGCCCCACGGTGGGCGCCAACTGTCGTGGTATTCTCACGGCAGATGCCATAAGATGGCTAAAGAGGTGGGGTTACAGGAGGACATCGGTGGGTTTCGGAGGCGAGGTTGGCACGCACGAGTGCGGGACACAAGACGTACCCAGGTTCGGGGCCCTCCGGAGAGGTAACACCCCTAATCCTGCCGAATGGAGTATGGAGCGCACAGAGGTTACAAGGTTGCTCCTGGAGCTATGTTTGTGTGTGTGTGTGGTGGAAGATGATGTGAACTCAACCCCCCTGCATGGAGGCCTCCTGGGGGGTCTTATAGCTCGACCCCCCAGAGTTACATGGGTAAATTACATGGGCGCGGGGCCCTGGTGTCATCGTCTGGAACCCGGCGGTGGGGACCGCCGGGTGCGCTAGGTCCGCCGGGTGCGCCGTGTCCGCCGGGAGCGGGGCACTGTGGCGCGTCTTGTCTTGTGTCATAGGGTAGCTGGCGCTGCCTAGCAACAGGATTGCGCCGCCCGGATACCGCCCGCCCCGGGCAGGGGCACAGGGAAAGCTGTCGCCACGCCCTCCGAGGCCGGTGTAAAGGAGGGGGCGCTGTTGCCTTACTTGTCTTGTCATGAGGGTTTACTCTCTAGTGGCCAGCCGGCCAGCCGGGTCGCCACGCCGAGTCGGCTCGCACTAGGGAGCCGGCGCACAGGCTAGCCGGACTAAGGGGCTCGGCCTGCCCCGATGTTTTTGAAAGGAAGGGGGATCCGGGTTCCGTTGCCTACCCGGGGATCATCCCCCCGACACTAACAAAGGCCAAACATTCCTAGCTACTATGCAATCAAAGAACAAATGGGAGTTTTGTAACACCCCGAATTTTTGCCCTTTCTTTTTCTTTTGGGTTTCTTCGAATTTTTCTTTGGAATTCTTTCTCGGTGGCTCTGTGGTCTTGAAACCTGGGGAGACCATCTCTTCCGCCTCTCCCAAGTGGCTTGTCACTCCCAAATCTTTCCCAAGACCATGTCATTTCCATCTTAGCCCAACCCCAATACTTATTGAGAATATTCCTTTCTATTAAAAGAATAACCCTGTTTGCCCTAGGTTGTGAAGCAACCTATATTTCTGTCATTCCAAAAATTCCCACAAAATTCTCATAAATTCTTTGGATCTTATCTTCCACAAATATGTCAAAATCCATCCTTGCCTAGTTCAAAAATAATTCAAGAATATACATTTTCTATTCTGTCCAGTATGGCAATTTGCGAAGGAAGTGCTATTTATCTTTTCTTGATTGCCCTCAAAAATTTTGACCAATCTTTCATACCCAAATAATTGCCTCATGCCTAAATTCAGCTTCATTTGCCTAGTAAATCTTTCTCAGCAAAGTTCCAAAGTTTCTGTCCAGAGAGAAGCTTTGTGAAGGAAGTACTAGCTAGGCTTATCCAAATGAGTTGAAATTTTGGTAGGTCATTCATATGATCAAATCATTACTCTCCACCAAATCTCATCTCCATCAAATAATCTATGTGAGCACACCTTCAAATCTTTGTTTCTGGTCATAATTTCAAGTTGTGAAGCAACTATACTTTATATTGATTCATAAAATCTGAAATTAATCCAGGACCTAAAAATACCTATATCATTTGAGCATGCCAAAATTCACATCATTTTGCCAAGTCATTTTCTCCACAAAATTCCCCCAAGTTTCTGTCCAGTAGAAAGCATCGTGAAGGAAGTACCAATTTTATTCATCCAAATGGTATGAAATTTTTATGGTGCCTTCATATGCCCAAATAATCATTCTACACCAAATTTCAGCTCAATCCAAGCATCCATGTGAGTGCTACTTCATGATCTAGTTTTTGGACCAGTTTTTGCAGTTGTGAAGCAACTATGTTAAATCCTGGTCCAAATCTTTTCAAAATCCCTAGGATCATAGTCCTTCCTACCCTAAACCCCTGTGACATCCTGGTTAACTCTTATCTCATCCCATTTGACCACTACTTCATGCTCCAGTTTGCTACATCAAACTTCAGTTGATCACTCCCATCAGCACACAGTCGATTTCTTCGATCTATCACTTCAGGGAGGTTCCACTTTGGAAGGACTACACTCTAGACATGGCTTGGGCGGCCCTAAAGTCCCGCGTGCGCCAGTGCACGCGGTGACCACGCGGCCTGGCGTGCCAAAAGTGCGTTCTGGACGTCGGGACCCCTCTGCTGCCGCCCAAACGTCGTGGCCTCTTACCGCACCATGTCCACCGCGTAGCCCTCCTTCTCCTGCGTCCCCGCGTCCCCTCTGGACCCTTCTCTCCCTCCTCTTTCCTCTCCGGCAAGCCACGCCGCACCGCGTGCCCATGGCCATCGTCGCCTTGCCCTTGTCCTCTTCCTCCCCGTAGTATGTCCGCACCGCGTGAACCCCACTGGTCTCTCTCCCCCTCCGCGCGTGCGCACGCGTACGCGGACGTGTCAGAGCGGCGCCCACCCGCCCTTGGCGGCACCCGAGCACGGGCATATCGCCGCGGCTATATAATCCACTCTCGAGCTTGCCCGAGCACTCCATCCTCCTCTCCACTCTCCTAGGACCGCGCCCAGCCTCCCCATCAAGCTCAAGGCGCCCTCCAAGCCCGCCATTGCCACCACGGCCACCGCTCTGTTCCGCTCGAATTCACGCACTGCCGTCCTCCTCTCTCCCTCCTGACCTCACCAACGAGGCCCTCTGGCTACAGCGGAGCCCCTCCACCCTTCACCTCCTCGTCTGGTGCTCCGTGGCCACGCACCCAAGTTCGCCCGAGGCCGCCATCCGCCGCGGTCGAAGGTGCGCCCAAGCCCGCCCTTCTCGAGGTCCGTGCTACCCCGGGATGGGTGCGGCTCGACGCGCCGAGCTCGCCGGTAGGTCGGCCGGCGAGAATGGTGGCCGGAGCCGCCGGCGGCCGTCGCCAGAACCCGCCCTGCCTCGGCCACGCGCGGGCGAGAGGAAGGTAGACGACGACCCCCTCCAGCTGGCCAGTGTGGGTCCCGCGGCCCCACCTGTCATTCACAGAAACCCCGGGCCCGCTCCACTTTAAGCGGAAACGTATTTTCAAAAATACGTTTTCCACTTAGGAAGGCGTATTCCATCCCAGCTTCAGCCAAAACTACGCTTTCCCTACTGAAAAGCGTACTTCTCAAAATGCGCTTTCAGTTTTTTTTTCAGCCCAGCGCCGAAAGTACTAATTTGCGGACGTTCGTCCATTAAGGGCAGAAATGGACAGATTTTTATTCTTTTTCTGCCTAACGAATGAACGGCCGTATCTCCGCAACCGTAACTCCGAATC
This sequence comes from Elymus sibiricus, assembly GCA_039707655.1. Taxonomy (NCBI): domain Eukaryota; kingdom Viridiplantae; phylum Streptophyta; class Magnoliopsida; order Poales; family Poaceae; genus Elymus; species Elymus sibiricus. The sequence continues at coordinate 299,303,143 of CM077672.1, read as the reverse complement.
AGGTGATTCAAAAGCCCACGATCTCAGTTCGTCGCGCCCGTTCCGATGGTATCATTTTCACCTTGTTGTAACATTATGAAAATGACCATTTTGCCCCTGCCCTTATTCAGCCCCCTCCGAGAGAGAAATGCTTCTGGCAAATTTTTCCGCGAGTGTCTCGCACTTCTCCCCGGTGACTCCATCAACCCCAGGCAAGCCACAACATCCATTTGCATGATGGCATTGCAGTAGCCATGGTTTCCACTTGAATATTTAAATAATTGTTTGCTCATTTAATGATTTTAATGCTTCAAATATGCTTTTGAATCCATGTCTATGCTTATGCCATGTTCATTTTCATCTAGTAAGTGAAATGATTAAGTGCTAATGCTATTATTATCATGTTTTAGTCTTGTAATCATTTTCGGTGCTAGTGGATATGATATGCTCATATGAATAGTTAGAGTTTGATATGAAAATACTTGTGATATTCATGATCATCGTTATGCTTTGTTCATTTGCATCCCGCAGAATAAACGATTTATCATTGTCGATGTTATGTTGTTAAATGGTTATGTTGCCCTTCCATGGCTACACTGATAGCATGCTCATATGCATTGTTATTTCATTATGCTATGTTGTTATGACTCAGCTCATCACCATTCAAGTTGAACCAGACATTAATCGAACTTGAACAAATCTGTTGGCTGAGTCATGGTGCCACCGAATTGAGCTCACCAGTGCAGCCACACTTGCCTGGATGGGGAGGCCCTAATGCGATCTATTGTCATGCCTCTCGCCGGTGCCTCCTACTAGGGAAGGTTATGGGTGCGCGCTGCCCTGATCAGGTAGGCGGCCATAGCCTTGTGTGCCCGAGTTTTACGGTACCGAGGTCCCCGTTTGGGACGATGTTTTGTTTTGGCCACGACGGTGGCAGCCACAGAGGTGGCGGATGTCACGAGATGACATCGGGGCCACCCAAGACATAGCCCAAAGGGGAGTTTGTCGGAGTGGCCGGGAGAGTGTCATGCAGTAGGTTGGTTTTGTCGGAATGTCGTTGGTCCACCCGAATGGGAGCACGAGGCCATGAATTCCGTGGTGTGGGTATAGTGCACTAACCTCTACAGAGTGTATAATCTATCGATAGCCACGTCCTCGGTCATGGACACAGTTCGTAGTAGGTCACACTGTGGGTCAACAGAAATAATAACCTAGATAATAACAACCCTGGTTCGATGAGAAAATAAGTTGGTTGATCTTTATGTGGTCATGTGATGATCACGATGATATTCTTGAGGATGGTTGATCATGGGGTGATCGTGTGACGACCACGACGGTAAGAAAGATTGATACCTATGGTGGTTACGAGATAACCTCCGAGCAGAGTAAGTTGGTCCATGAGACCTTAAACGTCGACCCCCTTGCATGCTAGTGCTAGTATCATCATGCTCATGTTGTTCTAGTAGTATCATGTTCATCAATGATAATTAAAGTGTAAATGCCATGCTGTTGTTTGTCTTGATTGCTTTGGTTGCTGTGAGCTTGCGAGCACATTCAAAGTACTCACCTGGCGTGTCATGCCAGATTGCAGGTGATGCCATGATTGATTGTTTGTCGAGGATCCCGAGGTTGTGCTCTAGGACGTGTCCCAGCCAGAGTCCCTGCGGAGTGGAGTTCATCACCGTTGTCACTGTTCCGCTGCTAGAAGTTATTCCGCTTTGAGATGTTCCGCTGCTAGCATAGAACTACCTTAACAGGCGAAGTGTCGCTGTGCCCCCTATAACTTTTGTAATATCGGACCGTTGTACTCCGTTTATTCGTAATAAAGAGCTGGTTTGTTCTATGCCAAGCAGTGCCATATTCCAGAAGACTTGATCTCTGGGCTGGAATACGGGGTGTTCCGGTCTCTCTGAGCCGGGGTGCCACAGTGCTTGGTATCAGAGCAGGTTTGGCTGTAGGACATCCTAGTCAGCGCGAGCGTTAGAAATCGGTAGTTCAGAGTCTAGTTTGCTTGTTGCATTTGGTTGTTGCATAGCATGCATGTAGACTTATTATCTGGTCACTAACGATCTTATCTTATGAGTGTAGGTGGCATTGTTTTCGATCCACTACCTGCACCCCCTCAGCTTTGCATACCTGTCTTTCGGTGTTTGACGTCATCTCCATCCCAGCGGAGTGATGCCGAGGCACCTAGTGTTCCAGACATGACTTACATGTATCGTGCAGGCATCTTTCCGCCAGCCACCTATCGTTTCGGTGGTAGACATGTTTCTACCCCGGATCTTGCCATTCAACCCGCCGCTTTGGTAACCCTTACTGATCTTTGTTACCAGAAAAGGGCAACGCCAGCAAACCCTGATTTCCATCGCTATCCCACCTTATCACCCATTCCCTGGACGAGTACGGTTCCCTTTCGTCCGCTTGATGATGATGTGGCCGTGACGTTCGTGTTCCGCTACATGATCACCGAGTTCGTCCTCACCTCCGAGCCCGTCCAGATGCATCCGGTGCTGAGCCAGCACTTGGTGTAGTTCTGTTTACACCAATCCCTCCACACGCTGATCCATTCTCGTGCACACCGTCACAGCATGTTAGATCGTAGTACCGGAGTTTCCTCGAAAATTGTGTGCTTAAGTAGGCATGCATAGTGAGGTGAATAGCTATAAAATGTGATGTTGCTTGTATGTAATCTTGATGCATTGTGTGCTTTTGTTTTAGTTGTTTCTTTTGGCTTCTTTCTTTGGGCCTTCGGTGTTACCTTATTTCCCCTTATGAAAGTTGCTCATCAACCGACACTGGACTCGAAGAATCAGTGAGGATTTCAAAAAAGTTTGAAGCTCGGCTAAACAGTATGGAATTATCAGTGGTTTGCATTATATTGGGAATATCTGGTTTGAATACAAGTGACATCCTGGAGTGATTATCAACATCAAGTTTACATTAGTGGTGCAACCTTTACAACAGTAATAATTAAACCAGCTGGAAGACGATTTGTGTGCAAGACAACAATACATTTCCAGTCAAAGGAATATCAAGGGTATATACATATATATGGTATTCAGTCTGCATATCACAGAGAGAAGCTTCTGGAGTAAGCAACCCAGTCTTCCTCTGCACGCAACCAGAGAAGCTTACGACGCAAGGTTCCGCGGTATACCTCAGTACGATATGTGGGTGAATTCTAGTGTAAGATACCCAGTCTTCTTCGGTAAGCCACCACAGAAAGCTTCCGGCATAAGGCACTGAATCTTCCTCAGCAAGCAACCAGGAGGAGAAGCTTCTGGGGTACGGTACCCAGTCTTCTTCAGCACACTATCCCGACAAAAGCTTCGAGCATAAGCTATTCAGCCTTCCTCAGCACGCTACTCTCGATGGCTTCCAACACAAGCTATCCAGTCTTCGTCAGTACGGCACTATCAACAGTCATCGTCATTGGTACAAGATATTACATAGGGAGTTGGCAACATATGGCAGTGCATCCCAAGAAGCAGATCCGCAACAGTTTGTCAGAAGCAAGAATCAGTCAAGACACAAGTGTCTGCCTCGGGAATCAAATGCTCAGTTACACATGTTTCCATATATATATTGTGAACATGCTGCCAAGGTCATGCAAGCACGTGGTTATCAAGGCCAGCTTCCTCACGCCCGACAAGGCGATATCGTTAACCATTGTTACTGCCATGTATGATTGACCACAACAGTGAGCTCCATACAAGTAACTGTGAACCTGGTATATGATCCTGATGAACCCTTGCTTACCTCTTCCTGGTAACGGCACCACGCCTGTGTTCTGAGCTGCTTTCGGCCGTTCGGGGTGGATGCCGACTTTATATTTCTCTTTTCAACAACTGGCCCGTGTTCTGAGCTGCTTTGCGGCCGTCTCGGGTAGCTGTTGAGTTTCTTTTTGTAGCAGCGACCCTATGCTCTGAGCTGTTCTTTGGTCGTCTTAGGGAACTGCTACATTCTTCTTATCAACACTGCCTCATGCTCTGAGCTGCTTTTCAGCCGTCTTGAGCCATGGTTGAGTTATTTCAGTAATGTCCCAGATCTGAGTTGTAAAGACCGTTCTGGTGGCTAATGATTTATTTGCCGATTTCATGCAAAGGTTCGGAGGATCATTGCCCTAGAGTAAAAGCTCGGGAGATGATGACCTTGCCAGTTAAGCGTTGTTGCATGGTCATAGGATAAGGATGAGATGTGCTTGCCGGAATGTTGCACCTGACAGCACCTATGGTCACGACAAGTGACAGTCGAATCTTTGGTATGGATTTGATACTCGAGACAGTGAAGTCAGGCAAGATGCTTCAGAACTCCCCACGAGCAGTCAGATTCCGCCACAAGAACGGTTATGATTCTCAGCATTGTTTTGAACCCAGAGGATATGCATCTACTTGAGTAATCTAATGCAAGGATTAAAGGTTTCATGCCCACCGAGGAAATTTGTTCACAACTCCATTCAGTACTATGAGTGCTGGATAGACGAATGTCACGTCAATAGGGAAATCACTCCCGGACTTATGAAAATTCCAGTCATGATAATATCAGATAAGCCAGCAGACATAAAGGAATTGCAGTCAGAGCAAGGATGAACATATGAAGGAAGACCTGTCAGAATGTCGGATAAAGTGAAGCAAACCACCCCAGAGCAAGGCAGTCAGTCAGATGAAATTCAGTGGGAACATCATATAAAGGAAAAAGGATACCCGAGTTGGAAACGGTTTCCTTAAGTCAGAATATTCATACTTGTTCCCTGAGCAACCAAATCTCAAGGACGAGATTTTTATAAGGGGGGTAGGTGTGTAACACCCCGAATTTTTGCCCTTTATTTTTCTTTTGGGTTTCTTCGAATTTTTATTTGGAATTCTTTTTCAGTGGCTCTATGGTCTTGAAACCTGGGGAGACCATCTCTTCTGCCTCTCCCAAGTGGCTTGTCACTCCCAAATCTTTCCCAAGACCATTTCATTTCCATCTTAGCCCAACCCCAATACTTATTGAGAATATTCCTTTCTATTAAAGGAATAACCCTGTTTGCCCTAGGTTGTGAAGCAACCTATATTTCTGTCATTCCAAAAATTCCCACAAAATTCTCATAAATTCTTTGGATCATATCTTCCACAAATATGTCAAAATCCATCCTTGCCTAGTTCAAAAATAATTCAGGAATATTCATTTCCTATTCTGTCTAGTATGGCAATTTGTGAAGGAAGTGTTATTTATCTTTTCTTGATTGCCCTCAAAATTTTTGAGCAATCTTTCATATCCAAATAATTGCTTCATGCCAAAATTCAGCTTCATTTGCCTAGTAAATCTTCCTCAGCAAATTTCCAAAGATTCTGTTCAGAGAGAAGCTTTGTGAAGGAAGTTCTAGCTAGGCTTATCCAAATGAGTTGAAATTTTGGTAGGTCATTTATATGATCAAATCATTACTCTCCACCAAATTTCATCTCCATCCAATAATCTATGTGAGCACACCTTCAAATCTTTGTTTCTGGTCATAATTTCAAGTTGTGAAGCAACTATACTTTATATTGCTTCATAAAATCTGAAATTAATCTAGGACCTAAAAATACCTATATATTTGAGCATGCCAAAATTCACATCATTTTGCCAAGTCATTTTCTCCACAAAATTCCCCCAAGTTTCTGTCCAGTAGAAAGCATTGTGAAGGAAGTACCATTTTTATTCATCCAAATGGTATGAAATTTTTATGGTGCCTTCATATGCCCAAATCATCATTCTACACCAAATTTCAGCTCAATCCAAGCATCCATGTGAGTGCTACTTCATGATCTAGTTTCTGGACCAGTTTTTGCAGTTGTGAAGCAACTATGTTAAATCCTGGTCCAAATCTTTTCAAAATCCCCAGGATCATAGTCCTTCCTACCCTAAACCCCTGTGACATCCTGGTTAACTCTTATCTCATCCCATTTGACCACTACTTCATGCTCCAGTTTGCTACAGCAAACTTCAGTTGATCACTCCCATCAGCACACAGTCGATTTCTTCGATCTATCACCTCAGGGAGGTCCCACTTTGGAAGGACTACACTCTAGACACGGCTTGGGCGGCCCTAAAGTCCCACGTGCGCCAGTGCATGCAGTGACCACGTGGCCTGGCGTGCCAAAAGTGCGTTCTGGACGTCGGGACCCCTTTGCCGCCGCCCAAACGCCGTGGCCTCGCCACCGCACCATGTCCACCGCGTAACCCTCCCTCTCCCGCGTCCACACGTCCCCTCTGGATCCCTCTCCCCCTCCTCTTTCCTCTCCGGCGAGCCACGCCACACCGCGTGCCCGTGGCCGTCGTCGCCTTGCCCCTGTCCTCTTCCTCCCCGTAGCATCTCTGCATCGCGTGAACCCCCCTGGCCTCTCTCCCCCTCCGCGCGTGCACACGCGTACGCGGACGCGTCAGAGCGGCGCCCACCCGCCCTTGGCGGCACCCGAGCACGGGCATCTCGCTGCGGCTATATAAGCCACTCCCGAGCTTGCCCGAGCACTCCATCCTCCTCTCCACTCTCCTAGGACACCGCCCAGCCTCCCCATCGAGCTCGAGGCGCCCTCCCAGCCCGCCATTGCCACCACGGCTGCCGCTCTATTCCGCTCGAATTCGCGCACTGCCGTCCTCCTCTCTCCATCCTGACCTCACCAACGAGGCCCTCTGGCCACGGCGTAGCCCCTCCACCCTTCACCTCCTCTTCTGGTGCTCCATGGCCACGCGCCCAAGTTCGCCCGAGGCAGCCGTCCGCCGCGGTCGAAGGTGCGCCCAATTCCGCCCTCCTTGAGGTTCGTGCTACCCCGGGATGGGTGCGGCTCGACGCGCCAAGCTCGCCGGTAGGTCGGCCGGCGAGAATGGTGGCCGGAGCCGCCGGCGGCCGTCGCCGGAACCCGCCCTGCCTCTGCCACGCGCGGGCGAGAGGAATGTAGACGACGTCCCCCTCCAGCTGGCTAGTGTGGGTCCCGCGGCCCCACCTGTCATTCACAGAAACCCCGGGCCCGCTCCACTTTAAGTGGAAACGTATTTTCAAAAATACGTTTTCCACTTAGGAAGGCGTATTCCATCCCAGCTTCAGCCAAAACTACGCTTTCGCTACTGAAAAGCGTACTTCTCAAAATGCGCTTTCAGTTTTTTTTAGCCCAGCGCCGAAAGTACTAATTTGCGGACGTTCGTCCGTTAAGGCCAGAAATGGACAGATTTTTATTCTTTTTCTGCCTAACGAATGAACGGCCGTATCTCCGCAACCGTAACTCCGAATCAGGTGATTCAAAAGCCCACGATCTCAGTTCGTCGAGCCCGTTCCGATGGTATCATTTTCACCTTGTTGTAACATTATGAAAATGACCATTTTGCCCCTGCCCTTATTCAGCCCCCTCCGAGAGAGAAATGCTTCCGGCAAATTTTTCCGCGAGTGTCTCGCACTTCTCCCCGGTGACTCCATCAACCCCAGGCAAGCCACAACAGCCACTTGCATGATGGAATTGCAGTAGCCATGGTTTCCACTTGAATATTTAAATAATTGTTTGCTCATTTAATGATTTGAATGCTTCAAATATGCTTGTGAATCCATGTCTATGCTTATGCCATGTTTATTTTCATCTAGTAAGTGAAATGATTAAGTGCTAATGCTATTATTATCATGTTTCATTCTTGTAATCATTTCCGGTGCTAGTGGATATGATATGCTCATATGAATAGTTAGAGTTTCATATGAAAATACTTGTGATATTCATGATCATCGTTATGCTTTGTTCATTTGCATCCCGCAGAATAAATGATTTATCATTGTTGATGTTATGTTGTTAAATGGTTATGTTGCCCATCCATGGTTACACTGATATCATGCTCATATGCATTGTTATTTCATTATGCTATGTTGTTATGACTCAGCTCATCACCATTCAAGTTGAACCTGACATTAATCGAACTTGAACAAATCTGTTGGCTAAGTCATGGTGCCACCGAATCGAGCTCACCAGTGCAGCCACACTTGCCTGGATGGGGAGGCCCTAATGCGGTCTATTGTCATGCCTCTCGCTAGTGCCTCCTACTAGGGAAGGTTATGGGTGCGCGCTGCCCTGATCAGGTAGGCGGCCATAGCCTTGTGTGCCCGAGTTTTATGGTACCGAGGTCCCCATTTGGGACGATATTTTGTTTTGGCCACGACGGTGGCAGCCACAGAGGTGGCGGATGTCACGAGATGACATCGGGGCCACCCAGGACATAGCCCAAAGGGGAGTTTGTCGGAGTGGCCGGGAGAGTGTCATGCAATAGGTTGGTTTTGTCAGAATGTCATTGGTCCACCCAAATGGGAGCACGAGGCCATGAATTCCGTGGTGTGGGTACAATGCACTAACCTCTGTAGAGTGTATAATCTATCGATAGCCGCGTCTTCGGTCATGGACACAGTTCGTAGTAGGTCACACTATGGGTCAACAGAAATAATAACCTGGATAATAACAACCCTGGTTCGATGAGAAAAGAAGTTGGTTGATCTTTATGTGGTCATGTGATGATCACGATGATATTCTTGAGGATGGTTGATCATGGGGTGATCGTGTGACGATCACGACGGTAAGAAAGATTGATACTTATGGTGGTTACGAGATAACCTCCGAGCAGAGTAAGTTGGTCCATGAGACCTTAAACGTCGACCCCCTTGCATGCTAGTGCTAGTATCATCATGTTCATATCATGAATTATATGTACATGCCATGCTCATGTTGTTCTAGTAGTATCATGTTCATCATTGATAATTAAAGTGTAAATGCCATGCTGTTGTTTGTCTTGATTGCTTTGGTTGCTGTGAGCTTGCGAGTACATTCAAAGTACTCACCTGGCATGTCATGCCAGATTTCAGGTGATGCCGTGATTGATTGTTTGTTGAGGATCCCGAGGTTGCGCTCTAGGACGTGTCCCAGCCAGAGTCCCTGCGGAGTGGAGTTCATCACCGTTGTCGCTGTTCCGCTGTTAGAAGTTATTCCGCTTCAAGATGTTCCGCTGCTAGCATAGAACTACTTTAGCAGGCGAAGTGTCGCCGTGCCCCCTGTAACCTTTGTAATATCGGACCCTTGTACTCCGTTTATTCGTAATTAAGAGCTGGTTTGTTCTATGCCAAGCAGTGCCGTATTCCAGAAGACTTGATCTCTGGGCTGGAATACGGGGTGTTCCGGTCTCTCTGAGCCGGGGTGCCACAAGTTTGTTTCATTTTCAGCACAAAACACACAATCAAGGGTCTTGATGATGTGTCTTTTTCTCAGGTTATCTCTAGTCATCAGTTTATTATGTGAAAACTACCAGAGAAAGACATGGATTTTGGGAGGCACAAAACGTTTCCACACAGCTGGTATAAACAGCGGTTGCACCCCTCTAAAGTTAATCACATGATATAGCGAGCTAGATGAGTAAACACCCTTATTTTCTAGTTGCCAAATAAGAGAATCTGGGTCATTGCTGAGTTCAATGCCCCCAGCAATTTCCACAATTTGATACCATTGCTCCATGAGCTTTTCATCAAAATTCCTTCTGAAAGAAAGCTTAAGGGTTTCCCCATCCCACACCTCACTTATGCTCTTAGTCTGTTCATTGCAGACTGCATAAACAGGCCAGAACTGCACTGCCAGTGGGGAGGTGCCAAACCAGGTGTCTTCCCAAAACCTGATCTTATTCCCTATGCCCACTTTCCATCTATATCCAAATTTCAGGGCTTGGACGATGGATCTAACCCCTTTCCAAAACCTAGAAACATTCATACTAGAGTTGGGGGGCAAACAAATTGACTACCCCTCATATACACAAAATGACTGCTTGTAGCGGCATAGTCTTTCTTTTCTTAAGTTAATGGCAGTCGGTTCGATTTCTGTTGCAATAACAGTTAGCTAGCTACATTGTACAATATATATGAGTGCGATGAAGTATCATGTAAAGCGCTGAAGATTCAAAACAACAATTTTTCGTTGAAGTATGCGCCCGTGTCGCCCCCTCCCCCCCTCGGGTGACCCGGGCAAAACCCTAGCCACCGGGCAACTCCCACTCCCCGATCTCCCCATCCCCTCGCCGCCGCCGGCAAGCATCGCCGGGCAAAGCCCGCGTGGCGTAGGCGGTGGCGGGGCCTCTCTTTTTCTTCCTCTCGCGAGGTCTGGGCAATGCGGGGCGCTCGACCAAGGTGAGGCGTGGGCGCGGGGGGCTGGCGCCGATGGTCGCTGCGGGCGCGGTGAGCACGTTGCGGGAGGCCAGCGCTGCCCCAGAGAGGATTTGAGGCGCGTATGCACTCTAGCGAGCCCGTGGCCTGATCTAGCAGCCCGGGGTCGCGCTGGTGGCGACGGTGGCGGTGCAGTCGGCGAATGCTGGTGGGCCCTCCTCCAAGCGTGTTCTCGTCCAGCTTCGCGGAGCAGCAGCGCCACACAACATCGGTGGTGCAGAGGAGTTTTCACACAGATCAGATCCAGCGGCTGGTCCTGTCCTTTCGCGCGGCAGTGCGATGCGGTCAGTCTTGGCTTGGTGTTCGCCCAATTCGGCGCGCGACGGTGCAGGCCAGCCAGTTCCGGTCCTAACTTGGCTCTTCTTTAGCGCTACATTGGGATCTTCGCCCAGTTCTGCGCACAGAGGCAGGGGATGGCCGGATCTGGCGTGGCTCAACCAGGGCCTGCGTGCGGCAAGGCGGTCTAGCCAGGTTGACGCGTGTTCGCCGAGTTCCTGCATGCGGTGGTGACTAGTCTGTTCCTGGTAGTGTGTGCATGGTCTCTCTCTGTCCGGTGGCGCTGGAAGGCCTCGAATCCAGGATGGTTGGTGGAAGACTCGGCTCCGAATGAAAATCCTGCATTGACCTAGTCAGTGCTGACGGTAACGACGTCTACGGATGTCGTCTTCCTCCTTGGAGGTACCGCCGAGCTCGTTTGCTCTTCGTACCCCATGGCTTGTGGTCTTCGGGTGAAAACCTAAGATTTGGCTTGGCCAGATCGGGTGACGGTAGTGTCCTCGACATTACTTCCTTCTTGGAGGCATCACCTTGGAGACCCGACGATGGTTATCCGATGGTGTGCACGACTTGTTTGGTGGTGCTTGGGTTTGTGGTGGTGCCGGCTACTCGTTTTTCTTTCTTTTCTTTTTGCACTAGCCTTTTTGCTGTGCTTTCCTCCTTGGAGGTGTTTCTGCAATGCTTCTTCTGATCAATGAATTTGGCAGCTCTCCTACCAACATTTCAAAAAAAATAATCAAAACAACCATGTACTGCCACTGGTTTGAATGACGAGCGTAGGGACCCCTAGTCAAAATAACCATGTACTGGTGCGAATGATGACAAGCGCAAGGACCACGTGAAGGCATGCACTCCCGTGTGAACGAACACACCCTGTCCATCATCTCCAGCCCGCGTCATCACGATGCATAATCAGACGCCGCCTTAATCAGACGGCGCAGAAGGCAACTGACGCGCGACTTAAAATCAGCCGGTTGTTTTTAAGCTTTTTCCCTTTATTATTAGGTAGGTATATATTTGAACTTGTGGCACACTTTATTCAAATCAAATAATTGTTACATCACTAACAAGTTCAGCTAGGATAACCTGCGGAGGATCACCCTCCCAAGAAATTACAGAATTAGAATCATAGGAACTCCTAGCAAGCTTGTGTGCCACCTTGTTCCCTTCGCTTGGACAGTGAGAGTACAAGACTGAACCAATACTTTGAGCTAAATGAAAACACTCGTTCAGAGTAGCAGAATAAGGACTCGGGATATCAACTTCCCCCTTGCATGCCTGGATAATCTCAAGACAACCAGATTCAAAGATCACATTTGAGCTTTCCCACTGGTCCGCTAGCTCCATACCATTCTTCAATGCCAAAGCTTCCGCTGCAGCGGCATCAAGCACATGTGCAAAGAGAGTTATTGACCCAATAAGAGCCTCACCCCGGTGGTTTCAAAGATTCGCCGCTATGGCTCCGCTTCCATCTTCCATGAAGCATGCATCCACGTTCACTTTATAAAGATTTTGAGCAGGTTTAGATCATTTAACATCAGGTACACTGGTCACACTCCTAGAGGCAGCATAATTGGCCGTAATCGCATGTATGGCGAGTGCTGTTTTGGAAGGAATGGCCACACCTTCGCCCTTCACAGCTTCCCTTCTCTGCCACCAGATGCACTAAGCTCCAACCAAGATAGACTCTTAGAAGCCGAGATGTTGCAGTGTGGTTGAATTACGCCTTTGATCTCTAAGGATATTCTCAAGCACGACACTACCAGATCGGTCCGAAAGAAGGGCTTGGGCGATCGTTTCCTAAAGACCCAAAGCTTTCCACACTTCTTTAGCTCGAACACATGTAAACATGAGGTGTCGCAAGTCTTCAGCTCCCCCCTTACAAACAGGACATTGTCCAGATACCGGTATATGACGATTCACAAGAACTGACATACCCGGTATCATCCCATGTAAAGCCTTCCAACCAAAGATCTTTATTTTACTAGGAACTTGAAGCTTCCAGAGAATCTCCCAAACTGGGTTAGACTTTGATGGTCTAACGTCATCTCTTCTGATTCTCATACCAAATTGGTGTTCCTACTCAGTATAATATGCAGCCCAGATTGAAAAGGAGTACGTCCGAGTCTTGTGCCAGGCAACAAAATCCTCAGTTAATTGTGTGCTCAAAGGGATCCTCAAAATTCTTTGAACATCAACCGAAACAAAATTGTCCAAAATTAAATCTTCATCCCATCTCCCTGTCCATGGATTGATCAACTCATCAACAGTATTCAGAAGGCAAAAACCCTTTCTAGATATAACTTTCCTGGATGGACTACTCGGCATCCAGTGATCATCCCAGATATTGATATTACTTCCCGATCCCACTCTCCAAATATGCCCTCTTTTGAAAGTCTGGAGACAAGCAACAATACTTTGCCACGTAAATGAAGATCCGTTCTTCGGTCCTGCCTGCTTTGCGAGCATCGCAAGATTAAAAGCATGTAAATCTCTAAACCCCATACCCCCATCCTTTTTGGGGATACACATCTTCCACCCAGTGCATCTTATTCTTCTCCTCGGTACCAAAAGCCTGATATAGCATCAGTGATTTCCTTATAGATATTCTTGAGAATCTTGAACACTGACATAGCAAACACGGGTAAAGACTGAATTATAGCTTTAATTAGGATATCCTTTCCCCCCTGAAGATAGGATCTTTACCTTCCAACCTTGCACCCTGTTGATCACTCTTTCGACCAAATACAAGAAATTGTCATTTCTAGCCGCACCCACCATAGCTGAAGCCCCAAGTATTTATTAGACATTGCTTCAGGGACGCGAATTTTTGGGACATGATGGCACGCGATGCCGTTATCTTGGGCGTCCGCATGCACATCGCGATTACTACTTAATATAAGGCGCTGCGCAATACCTGGCGCGTTATTTGCTGTCCAACCGGAATACGTCGCGGTATACCTCGCAGTAGTGGGTCAGGCGCCATTTATCATTGTATGAATACTCGCTTGTCTGATAGCGACTGAGCACATAGGCTTGGTCGGTCAATAACTGCTCTGGACGTGGGGCTGCCGTCCATTAGCACCGGCCTAGCTCGTTCTACGCACTGTAGATCGTCTTCAAGCTGTGGCTTGTGGAAAAGCAGCAAAACAAGAGGAGATGGCTTCAGCAGAAACAGAGACCCGCAGGTTAACATCTTGACACTATATTTGATCCTGCGTCTTTTGTTTATTTAGGTATTACCTGACGTCTGTTCATCCTGTTCGTACCTTAGCATGCATGTCGACTTTTTTGGGGGAGAGTTGAGGACCGGCCTGCGTCTTTTGTTTATTTAGGTATGGCACTGCACGACCACATTTTACATATGTTTCTTCTGTTTGACCTTAGCATGAGCGGTGGTGTGTTTCATTAATCCCTGCTGGGTGGCTTGATGGCTGTCAGGAGGCATTTACGCTGCCTTGGCTGCCAATTAAATGACTGGAGGTCGTGTGTCAGATATTTTTAGCCGCCCAACGGAAATGAATACGCGATACATCACTGGAGTAGTATATACATGAAGGCATGGAGGGTCATGGTGCACGAAATAAATACTACTAGAAAATGACGATAGAACCTGCATCCAGAAGAGTCTACTCGCTGCTGATTCCCACACCCAGAACCTGCATCCTCCATGCTGCACGAAAGAAATCTTTAGTCGGCCAGAGAACGATAGATGGATGGACAAAAGGTGGGTGATGAACACCAGAGTTCGCACTTGTAAAAATGCCTCCCCAGGCTTTGATCTGTGGCAGAAACAAACCAGATGACGTAGCACGTGTTGCAGGTGGTGTAAAGCTGCGCTGGCATATACTAGATGAACACATGCTTCTCAACTGCGGTCAGCCTATGAGGGCAAGAGAAACAAGCAAGCAGAACGTTTTAAAGAACCAAAGGGAGCGTGCTGCAGGTAGTTGTTGAGACTGACAAACACTTAATGTGTTCTGATCCATGTCTCGTTTCAGTTTGTGGGACTGCCTTGTGGGACATCCGTTAGCGACGTCAGAGTGAATACGAAAACTATACTACATGGATACGGTCAGGAGATGTCAGTATACATGCTCTGTTGTATTAAAGCTGCACTAATCGCGTGGCAGCGGGCGGTCGCGATAACGGCAACGCGTGGCCGCATGTACACACGCGATTTATCGATTGCTTCAGTCACAATATTAAGCTCAACACAAATGTCGGCTTTTAATTGGACATCCACATTTGGACTGAAGTATATGCTACACTTTGCATCACTAACCAGTTGATCAGAGTTCGCACAATATTAATCAAGTACTTGTCTCAAATCAGCTTTCACGAAGGATTAAGGAGTCATCAGCGAATAACAAGCGTGAAACTGATGCTGCCGGTACGTGGTTAAAAAACAGAAATGAATCGGTAGCGCCCAGACTCGAACGCCTCGTCGCCCCGATAGGGTTTCCCCGTCGCCCAGCCGCTCGTCGTCTCTCCGCCGCCGCCGCCGCCGCCCTCCCTCGTCGCCCCTCCGCCGCCAAGACATGGACGGAGAGTAACAGATCCAGCACCCGCCGATCCCCTCTGCCCCCGCCAATCCCCTTCGCCCCCGCCGTTTCCCTCCGCCCCTGCCGTGGCCCGAGCAGGAGCAGGAGCTCCTCCAGCTGCCGTGGCCGTTCCCTCCTCCCCTGCCCTTGCCCTCCGCCCCCGCAGTTCCAGGCGCTATTCAGGTCCGCAGGAGCGGCAGCTCCCTGCTGTTCCAGGCGCTGTTCAGGTCCTCCAGGAGCAGGAGCGGCAGTTCTCCTCTGTTCAGGTGATGCCGAGCACGCAGCTCTCCTCTGTTCCTTCAGGTGAAGCTCTCCTATGTTCTTAGCACATACGAATAGAAATTGGTGATTGCCATAAAATATTTTGGTGATTGCCATAGGAAATGTTAGCACATGTTGGTGATTTCCCTGTTAGCACTTTTTTTGCATAGAAAATGTGATATGTTTGCATAGGTACAGCAGCACAAAGTGAGCCTATTTTGGTGATAAATTGGCCATTTGTTGATATCCATTGCTAGATGATTGTCATATATTAAATATGATCTATGGTATGTGAATTGCCACGATGGAACAAAAAAAGTTTCG
Organism: Elymus sibiricus; assembly: GCA_039707655.1. Classification (NCBI taxonomy): domain Eukaryota; kingdom Viridiplantae; phylum Streptophyta; class Magnoliopsida; order Poales; family Poaceae; genus Elymus; species Elymus sibiricus. The sequence goes on along the minus strand of CM077672.1, from coordinate 299,287,567 downwards.
TTTGTATTGGCAGCGAGCTAGTTTGCACGCATATGAACAAAAGGGAAACAATGAAAGCACAGTGAGAAACGAGACCTACAATCATCGACATTCATCACTATGAAACGCCAAGAATGATCTTTTGGTGTTTTAAAGATGAAATGGCAAATCCTTAATCATGTCTTTATTCATGTTTCTTCTCAAGTACCCCATATGCGAGACAATGATGCTTGTATGATATTCGTATGTGAGACAATGATCTTCCTTTTGTTTGATTATAACATGTGTGGTGTTTGGAAGTCGAATTTATGTTCATATGGGCAGCAAAACGATAAAAAATAACTCGATGTCGTTTAATCAGAACAACAATACAGTCCAAGGGCATTACAAACTTTTCACTGCTTATACCACAGATAAGCTGAGAAAACAGGCACCAAAAAGAATTGGCTGGCTAATTATCTGGAGCTTATTTTCGCAGGAGCTTACTCATCTACCCGTACATCACCGTGCACGCACCCTAAATTATTTTTTGATTGCCTTGCTGGATTCCTTTATGTGGACAGATATCGGAGTACATCAGGAATCACCCCCCTCCTTTGGTCCTCCCCTCCTGCCTGTCGTAATTTAGCGTTGCCAGTTCTAGGGTTCTCTTCTCTCAAAACAAAACAAGTTCATCTGAGAGATGTCAACCTTGGCCCCCGGGAAGGATGTGGAAATTGAAGAAAGGTTTGTGCTACTGGAGCTTGGACCCAATGAGCAAACAGGAAAATCCAAGGAATACTTTGTTGTTGGGATGTGGAGATGGTATGGCTACTGCTAACTTCTTTGCTTCTCACAAAATTCTTTTGCCGGAGACAGTATTCTCCTGGATGATATGGTTATGCTCCCTACAAGAAACAATCTCCAAAACTTGTAACAAACGGAAAATCCTATTATCCTTTTTCAGTATTATTACTATATTTTTTCAAGTGTCTTGTATTATTGTTTCTGATTTGATCAATCTTAATTGTGTAGGCAACTATCGGTGCTCCGATCTGAAAAGGAAACTTTGGTGACGCTTTCACCAAAACATATTTCGAACGAAGTTGTTGTTTCTGTCTCCCTAAAACTTACATATTTTCCTCAAAGTCGACCGGTCGTACTTCATAATCTCAAAGGTAAAATTTCTTGTGTAAACTATGAGCTTGCCCTTGTCATGCAGTAGCTTTCTTTTTGAACATAAGCGGTTATGAAATATAAATCTGAAATGCAAACAATTTTTGCATACAGTATGGTTTGGTTCACAAGTATAAGAGTGAATTTTGCGGATCCATGCATAGCTTGCAAAATATTGTAGGATAACATGTATTTCTATATGATTTTACGATGATCGATGAATAACTAGAATCGTCCGGTCTAGAACCGAGATTCATGCAAGTATGAAAAGAATGAGAGGATCTTGATCGGATGATTATGAACCCTCAAGACTAGACACTCATATAATGTTTTATACTTCGTAGGGGCATGGTGGGACAAACCACATTAACCATGCTGACTTTTTTTTTTTTTTTGCAAATGTGTAAGACGTGATATTTAGAAAGGGGCACTTTAATCGGGCTCTCGTGAGCTCGGTCTTGTCACATAACATGCTTAATGGCTCTTATGCAGGTCTTAGTTTTTATATGATACTTATGGTTACCTACAATATATTTGTCTTTCTGATGTTTACTCCATATTCTGTGGGTTCTAATTCTAAACCTCAAATGATTTTGTTGTACATTATTGTTCTTTATTTAGTTTTTTAGACTTTTGTATTTTTCTACATGCATGTGTTCACATTAGTAATATTGAACTGGCCTGTATTATTATTTACTTGTCTTCAACATGAATGGCCTTTTTTCCTACATTACTGACAAGTATACACACACACGCAGAAGTTGACGTACCTCTCAAGCATCCTTATACATGGACAGTGATGGGTGGATGTGAATCTAGATGCTTGGTTGAGATCAAGTTTGGTGTCAACTATAAAGTGGTAAAACCCACACGTATTTCTTTGGACTCGGATCCCCTGACGCATGTCATGTCTGATTGTGTCGCTGCATATCAGCGACAGAAGTCGGTCCCGACAAATGTCATGGGAGCTTATGTCCATTTCTTTTTTTCTTAGAGTAATGATGGAATTGCTGAATTGCTGGATCTTTCAAAATAATTGTATACTTCTAAATAGTGCAAGGGTTAAGTTTAGCCCCTTGGTTTTCTCCGCGCATTCTCTGACTCTCAAGGTGCATGGTTTTTCACAATTTTTTTAAAAGGTCTACATAAGTTAGAAGAAACAAAGTCATTATATTCACGTCACACCAGACCCGACACGCATGCTGGGACCAAGTGAAGCAAAACACCACTATGCACCCCATCCCTGCTAAACCTTGCTAAGCCATCCACAACTCTATTGGCCCTCCGATGAACTTTAGCGGTTGTGCACCCTGATCACTATCCTTGGCGATCCCTGCTAGTGCTGTTTTTGAGCGATTGCACCTCTCCAGCTCTTTAGGTCTCCTTTACTTTGCAGGAATTTTGTTGTAATTATACAGGATTGGATTTCTGTAGGAGAATTTTCTTTAGAGCCCATTGGTTAGCAAGAACAGGATTCTATATATTTCCCTTTTTATTTCAAAGGAAATAAACATTAGTTCAGACCCAGTGGAAAAAACCATATCATGTGAACCAAATGACACCTCTGCTCCTATCCCTATTAATAGGATTTAAGATAAATGTCTTCTTTCTTCCTATAGTTTTCCTATTCATATGACATTCCTTTCCTGTGAAGCAAAGGAGGCCCCTCACAATCGCTCTCCATGATGACCAGTCGGCCAGCGATGCCCACGGGCCTCGGACACCATCCACGCATGCAACTCCTTTTACCAACTGCGCAGCAGGGCAATGATCAATTGGTTTGCAGGCTGACCAAATCCCCATTGCCGTCTCGAATCACCGCCCCCAGGTGGCTCTCACGGACTGAGGATCAACACTAGCATCTACATAAGCTTCAGACACAGCCATAGTCCGGCTTCGTCCATCTAACATTGCTACATGCATATTCCTAATTTCTAAAAAAATCCGTTTCAATTTGTTTCCTCCATTTGAGTGCTTCATTGCTCCGAGCACTTTCATCTCTTCTCTATCATTCTCATCCGGACCAGGATATTCGACCTCATAGTTGAAGGACTATTCTTCTTTAATATATGGTATACACACTCGTGCATATTTGAGAAAATAGTTGAAGGACTAAATTTAGACTTCTCTGATGGTCAAGAGATAAGGAATGTACCCCGCACAAAAAAGAGATAAGAATACAACGTTCTGATTCCTTTGACTGTGCAAGAGACTTGGACACCACGATGTTAGTGCTAGCAACATAGAGAGGAAAACGTATAACAGAGAGTGACGAATTCAGAAAGTAGCTGCAGTGCAATCCACTAAGCTTTAGCCTCAATGTAGCAACTTAGAGACTGAATAAGTCAGGAAAATAAAACAAAAATGGAACATAGACAATGTATAGCACCTGAGGCTACTATTCACAACAAATTACATTTTTGTTTCTCGGTGTGGTCAAATTTGGATTTCTGGCATATTAGATTTTAGGTTAATTGATGTTGTCATATTATTTAAAAATAATTTCCCCTTACCTATTTAAGTTATAGATGGTTGCACTTAATGGCTAACTCCCTATGATCACAAATATAAGATATTCTAACTTTTTTCTGATTTGGATGTATATAGACGCATTTTAGTGTGTTTATTCACTCATTTCAGTCCGTATGTAGTCCATATTGAAATATCCAAAACATATTATATTTGTGAACGGAGGGAGTAGATTGCATTGAGTTTAGACGAATATCCCTAATGTAGTAATATATGAATGTGACTGAATGTATGTGTTGCGCGCGCTAGCATATCTGTTTCTTGCTTTATTTATACAATTTTCTGTCTAAATAGAATTGAACCTTAAGGACAACAATGGAACAGGAGGATATATTACAGCTAGTGTAACGATGGTGTTTCTTTTGTATTACAGTTTGGCAGAACACACTATATTTTGCGCCCTACACGAATGAGGACGACGTCAGTGGAGCAAGCCCAGTCTAGTGTCGCGCGCATGCTGCGAGAAGACATCCTCACCGACATCACCATCAACGCCGTCGGTGGCAGCATCAGGGCCCACCGCGCCGTCCTGGCCGCGCGGTCGCCGGTGTTCCTGAGCATGTTCACGCATGACCTCAGGGAGAAGGAGCTCTCCACGGTGGACATCTCCGACATGTCCATCGACGCGTGCCAGGCCTTCGTCGGCTGCCTCTACGGTGTCGCCACGTCCGAGGAGGAGCTGCTCGTGCACCGGAGCGAGCTCGTCGTCGCCAGCGACAAATACGGCGTTGAGAACCTGAAGAAGGCGTGCGAGGAGAGCATGATTGTGGACATCAGCACGGAGAACTTGCTCGAGAGGCTGCAGATGGCTCACACCTACAGCCTGCCGGCGCTCAAGAGGACCTGTGTGAGGCTTCTCGTGGATTTCGGGAGGATGTACGAGATTCCCAATGATTTCGAGGAGTTCATGAAGACTGCAGACCAGGATATTGTAGGCGAAATCCGCTCAATTGCAATGCTCAGAGGGAGAAAGCTTGAGGACAGGCAGAAGCCTTCAGCTGAAAAGACTCGCCGGCGGAAGTCCACGCCAAGCCAGGATTCTGATGGCGGCGCTCCGGATAAACGGGTTCGGCGGCTCAATGTCCGGCTTGCAGGCGATGAGTGGGCTAAGTGAATGAATTGTGCCCGCTTTGTCATTTGTTTTTTGAGCAAAACGCTTAGTCAGTTACATGACATGTTGGTACTAGATTGTTGCAGATTTCCATTCCAGCTCTAGCACGATGTTTGCTCAAACGTGCGTGCACAAGTCACGAGTGTGATGATGGCATGGTGTAAAAATGAACGGTTTAATGTCCAGCTTTGTAGGCAGTGAGTGGGCTAAATGAATACTGTCTTCCCGGTTCATGAGCATCTAGCCCATCTCCTGAACCCGGTTAGAGGACTAAAATTTTCGGTTTATTCCTCTAAATTTCGGTTTACTCCTCTAAACCGGACCTAGCTGATCCTCTAAACCGGTTAGAGGTGTAAAATATTTACTCCGAGCGGCAGCCGAGGAGTAAAAATACTCCACCCATCAGATGCTGAGTAAATCTTCCCCACCCCACGTGCCGCATCCACTGACGGCTGCCTCCACCCACGCCCACTCCGCCGCCCGTGCGCCGGCTACGATGGCTGGATCCGTCCGCCGCCGCTGCCACCCCACCCATTCGCAGCGCTCGGCCGGCGGATCCACATAGCGGCGGCGCCTCCTCTCGCGCCAGCGGTGCCGCCTCCTCCCGTGCAGGCGGCGCATCGGCCTTCCCCAACCTCCCGCCGCCGCCACCGCCGGTGCCGAGCGCCAGTGGGGAACATGGGTCGCCGAAATCTACGACCGAGGCACGGGCAATACCCACTGGTTGGGCTCCTTCCACTCGGTGGAGGCTGTGGCGCATGCATACGACAGCAAGTCGGTGCACTTGTACGGCACCGCCCGCCACCGTAACTTCCCTTAGGATACTTGCCTCCCCTGGAGCCGCCAGTGGACCGCCAGGTGGCCACCGCATGCAAGACGTGAGAGGACTAAGAAGCCTGCGAGCGTCTCGCGGAGGAGCATATCGGCAAGGCCTACATGGCGGAGACGCTACCCGGAACGCGTCGAGGCGGAGTGCCACCTGTATGCGAAGTCATCGATCTGTTGAGCGATGAAGGTGGCGACGACGATGACGGCAACTACGGCAGCAACGGTGACGGCAGCGACGGCCCGGACACAATGATCGACGGTTTGAGCACGGCGGAGTGGAAGGCAATCGAGAAAGAATCCGACTAGGTTTAAATTTCTAGTTAAATTTTTTAATTTCATTTTAAGTTCTATGTAAAATATTTATAATTTTCACCGAATGTCGTTTAATTATGTTTTATGTACTAGTTTAAACCTAATTTAGCATTGAATTTGTGTTCATATGCCTCTCGAACATTTTTACTTCGTTAAATTTAGGGGTTCGACTAGAAACGACAGAGGAGCAAATCTGCTCCTCTAAAGTTTACTCGACCGTTTACTCTTCCAATATTTAGGAGATCATCTAGAGACGCCCTAAGTAAATTGCTTCGCTCAAGCGTCTTTGCATCACTGTGATGATGTGAACTAGATGTTCCTATTTCTCCGGTGCTTTTAGGGTCTATAAAGTTAGCACTCTGCATTCAAGAAGGATGTGCTTAGCTCATTGTTAAGAGATTTGGTTGTTGATCAATCTAGACCTTTGCAAGTCCGCCCCGTTGGGAGTTGGTTCGCGCTTAGGGTTCGAAGACCACGGAGGTGATTAGGGTCTAGGTTGTCTGTGTTGCCTTCGTTCTTGTCTCTCAATCTAATCCTACAGATCTCTGGCTTGGTTGGCGTTTGTGAAATCCACACTGCTTGCCAACCACGCCCTTTGCTCCCTTCCCATCCACCATCAAGACCTTCAGCGTGTTCTCCTAAGACACGCGGTCGTAAAACACCCATAACCTAGGATGTGGCGGTGATCATCGGAGGTTTGGGGGGAGATAGAAGGAGTTGATGGCAAGATGAGGAGTTCGAAGTTGTCAGAGGAGGAGAAAAAGGTGTGATGATTGGGCTGCCAGCAACTGAGGAGCGGAAGGACATGAAGTGGCAAGGATCGAGAAGGTGATGTCGGAGAAGCTGGTCCATTCAGATGCGATATGTCTCTCACTTGGGTGAGTCTAGTGCCCCATAAAGGGGATCGAGTGAAAGGAGGTGGTTGTCATTCTATTCCTTTTTACCTTCCAGCAAGAGACGGGCTAGAGAAAGGCCATAGAGAATGATCCATTGATGTTCGTTAAGGACCTTGTTGTGGTAGGGGAATATGTGTGGAGCAAGAGGCATAGGAACCATGAGTTCAACGACATAAGTATTTGACTTTCCTCTGGGCATGATGAATGAAGATTTTGCATAAGATATTGGAAACCTGATTGGTCGGTTTGTGGAAGCATATGCATGAGTAGATTGGAAAGCTACAGGGAAGTTCATGCGAGTTAAGATCAGAATGAAGATTGACAAGGCGATCATGAGAGATTTTACGCCGGATGTCTACATTGTTGGCATTATATGGCATGGCGGGAAGGATTGTGCGATAAAGTTAAAGAAGGGAGAGAATCCACAATTTGGAAAATGGTTGAAGGCTGACATGGACAGATGGAGAGGTGGAGAGGAAGGTCGGGGTGAAGGAGTAGAGGTAGGGGCACTACTGCAAGTTGAAGCTATGGTTTCAGTCGCTCCAGTGGAAGAGCTGGTTGCGATAGCTTGTCGTGGCGCAAGGATGGATCAGGTGAAAGTGGGGATGGTAGAGTAGAGAAGGGTGATGAAGTGACTAGTCCAGAAAAGAAAGGATAACTGCATGACCGAATAGGAAAACCGAGGAAGCTTTCTTTAGAAGGTGCAGAGGAAGATAAAAAATAAAAATGTGCGCAAAGGAGAAGTGGGTGCAAGGGCTCTAATGGTGGTTAGAAGCATTGATGTTCTGTGATATGCATGATCCGGGGTACGGAGGTGACAAATTCACGTCGTGTAATCACTGCCAGGAGGTAGGAGTATATGCGAGTGGCTTGATAGGGCTACAACTGATATTGAGTAGAGATCCATGTTTCTGGGATTCTGAGTGGCCAATGGGCGCCACGCCACGCCACTTTGAGCATCGGTCGGTAATCGTGCCCATGACAAATGAACATGAGGTAGGGGCGAGAAGGGAGGTAGGGTTCCGGTTTGAGGCTAAATGGATGTATGGGGAGGTTGAGCCACGTTATAAAGGATGCTTGGAAGGCAGTTGATGGGAGGGTGCGGGAGATGTGGCAAATGGACTAAACAAGGTGGCGGGCACAGACTGATAGCGTAGGATAAAAACATGGTGTGTGACCTGGAGAAGAAACTGAAGAAGGTGAAAAATGATCTCAAATGTTGCATGTGGGGAGTGTTAGACAAGGGAAAGTTGAGGAAAAAATGAGGATCGGACTGGAAGTTGAGAGGTTGGAGGAGATGAGACATACAAAATGGAAGCAAATAGCACATGTATGGTGGCTGGAGGACGGATATCGAAACACACACCACTTGCACTCACGTGCATTGAAGAGGAGAAAAATAACCAATTAAAGGAGTTAAGAAGGGAGGATGGCTCGGCGGTGGTGGTGGGGACAAAATTCTTTGACCATTGTGGAGACGGAGGCGCTCTCCCGACGCGTGTCTATGGTAGCGCTCACGGCGTCAACCAGGACAACGAGGAACAGAGGGGACCGTGAGCTGGACGTGTGTAGAGTGGCTTGAGGAATGATTGTGCATGCACTAGCTCGATACGACACGGGAGGAGTGCCATGGCATGAGCACTGGCGCATTGTTCCTCTGGCATGCGTGGTCACCACTGCCATTGTCGGGATGTGCATGGATTCAAGCCTACGGACAACGACTGGAGCTGAAACTTGGCAGGGTCGTGTCTCTCAGTGTTTTTCTAGGTCTGGCAAAGTTTCATATGAAATGGAGCAATTCCACTTCACTGACATGGTGCACATTTGGTTCTGCCCAATTTTGAAAAATAAAACCCTTTTGGGGTGAAATGGAAAAGGCTAGGATTGAAACTAATAGTATAGGTACACAAGGGTATAAGAAGATCACACAAAAAGTTTGGGGCTCAAACTCCATGTTTAAATATCCCAAATATTTTTTGTTAAGTTTCTACCAGAAACTTTGGGGAAATTTGGAGACCAAAATTTGAACTCGAGCATCTAATTTTTTTTATATTTGCAATACACATGATCATTTGATACTCCATATTTTTCTTGGCAGAAAATAATTTGTCTAAACCTTCACAAAGGGTCTAGAAGGGGATTTTCTTGGAAAAAGAAATATTAAATCAAAAAGGCTAGGGATGGATTTGACATATGTGAAAGAGCATAGTTAGCAAAAGAATCGACTAGTTGAAGTGGAGCTCCTTTGCCATTTGGAAAATGGGCTAACCATTTTCCTGAATAAATCCAAAGAAAGGAAATCAAAGGAAAAGAAGAGGCAAATGAAATCCTGAAAAAGCTAGGGTCAAATTGGTGAAATTTGGTCTGTGACAAAGTACGAAAGTTCTCGCTGCCAAAGAGCACTTTGAGAATTTATTTTTCCACCGATCATGTTGCAGGAGCTTGAATACTTGAGCCAAATACAAGGTATGGTCCTCGAGAGTGTTGGTGTAGACAAGGATATCGTCCAAAAAAAATACTATCACACATTTGTGAAGGAGGGGGTGCAGAGTGTCGTTCATGGCTCGAAGGAATGTGGTTGGAGCTCCCACCAACCCAAATGACATCACTTTGTATTCAAAATGACCTGAGTGCGTCTGGAAGGCAATCTTGTACTCTTTTCCTTCTGCCATAAAGGATATGATGATAACCAACTCGATGATCAAGCTTGCGGAACCAGAAAAAACCATTGAGCTCATCCAACAATTCCATGATGATAGGCACTGGGTAGTTGGCAATATCAATCATTGCATTAAGATGGCGATAGTCGATGCACAATTTCCAAGTGGCATCCTTCTTCTTCACTAGAATAGCAGAGTAAGTGAAGGGACTCGGGCTACGTTTGATGACACCTGAACGCAGTAACTCGACAACTAGCTTCTATATCTCTGCTTTGTGCTTTGGCTTGTGGCGATATGGTCGGATATTAACAGGTTGCACCCAGGCCCATAGGTATTCTATGATCACAATTACGTCGAGGAGGGAGCCCTGCTAGTTCAACAAACACTTTAGATAAGTTGTTAACGACAAATTGAACGGATGGTGGAATGGAAGCTCGTTCCTCATCAGCAAGCTCCACTTGATACAGTTGCACCATATGCGAGACAACTCCTTGATGACACATGATCTGCAGCTGTAGGCCATTGATGACACCGTAGGTCGTTGTGGATGGATGACCATGGAGATGCACAATGCCTTCATCAGTTTGGATCTCATTGTGCTTGGCTCTTCGGTCCAATGTCATGGGGCTGTTCTCTTCTAACCAATCCATATCAAGGATCACGCCGTAGTGTAGGATCGAAAGTATGTCTAGAGGGGGGGGGGGGTGATTAGACTACTTGACTAATTAAAAACCTAACATTTTCCCAATTTTAGTTGTAGGCAGATTTTAGCATGCATACAAGTCAAGCATCACCCTACACATGCAATTCTAAGAGTGTGGCAGCGGAAAGTAAACAATTGCATATGTAAGTAAAGGAGGGGATCGGAGATTTCAAACGCAATGAAGACACGGTGGTTTTTGGCATGGTTCTGATAGGTGGTGCTATCGTACGTCCACGTTGATGGAGACTTCAACCCACGAAGGGTAACGGCTGCGCGAGTCCACGGAGGACTAGCCTCACTCGGGGTAGATCTTCACGAAGTAGGCGATCTCCTTGCCCTTACAAACTCCTTGGTTCAACTCCACATCATGTCGGAGGCTCCCAAGTGACACCTAACCAATCTAGGAGACACCACTCTCTAAAAGGTAATAGACGGTGTGTTGTTGATGAACTCCTTGCTCTTGTGCTTCAAATGATAGTCTTCCCAACACTCAAACAACTCCTCACAGATTTGGCTATGGTGGAAGAAGGATTTGAGTGGAAAGCAACTTGGGAAAGGCTAGAGATCAAGGTTCAAATGGTAGGAATGGAATCTCTTGATCTCAACACATGAGTAGGTGGTTCTCTCTCAGAAAATGTGTAGTAGAAGTGTAGGCACGTTTTGATGGCTCTCTCTTTCGAGAAGGAAGTGGTGGAGGGGTATATATAGCCTCCACACAAAATCCAACCGTTACACACTTTTGACCCAACTCGGTGGCACCGAAACCATAATCTCGGTAGCACCGAACTGTGTAAAAGATATGAATGTTAGGTATCTCGGTGGGACCGATAGGAACAACTCGGATGGACCGAAGTGCAATGGCTAGGGTAAACCTCATCTCGGTGGCACCGATTGCATCAACTCGGTAGGACCGAAGTGAAGCAATAAGGCAACAGAGAGTTGGCAAGCCATCTCGGTGAGACCGATTTGCAAAACTCGGTGGGACCGAAGTAGGTGCAAATGATCACAGAGAGTTGGCAAGGCCATCTCGGTGGGACCGAGATCCATATCGGTGGATCCGATTTGTTAGGGTTTTGGCAGTGGCTAAGTCTAGATGAACTCGGTGGCTCCGGATAGGAAATTTTCGGTGAGGCCGAGTTGGAATGTAGGTTTTGGACATATTTGAGGTAGAGATAGTGGTTGAGGGTTTAGGAGTACTGTCACTAAGCACTTGAGCAAAAAGACCATTAAGCAACACCTCATCCCCTTTTAATAGTATTGGCTTTCCTATGGACTCAATGTGATCTTGGATCACTAAACCAAAAATGTAGAGTCTTGATCTTTTGCCAATCTCCTTAGCATTTTGAGGGGTCCACATCTCTAGTCCATGCCATGCCAATCATTGAACGTCCTGAAGTCTTTAACTTGAATGGACATTAGTTCAATGAGATATATGTTGTTATGAATTACCAAAACCACCAAGGGAGCAAATGTGCTTTCAATCTCCCCCTTTTTGGTAATTGATGAAAACATATAGATCAAAGCTTCGACAAATGAATAAATGAATGAAATACATCGTCGCTTTGAGAAGTATGTGATAAGTAAGAGCTCCCCTAAATTTGTGCATTATTAAAAATTTGCGTTTGAATGCAAATGCACAATCGATTAGGCTCATGGGTCACTCTTCCATGTCACATACAACTTGGTGGAGCACGCAAAATGATATGAGTGAAATGGTAAGCACGCATCACCAACACAAGTAAGTGATCATACAAGATAAGTATAATCATTGATCATCACAAGAAGCCTAGTATGATCAATCACATGAAGCATAGTATCTCACAAGCATTAACGACAAAATATCTCACAGACACTGTAGCAAGCACACACAATGAAACAAAGTACCATCAAACAAATAGTAGCAAAAGAACGCGAGAGAAATCCAACGGGTAAAGCAAAACGAAACGAAACTCTCTCTCTTGAAGCTAAGATCTATACAAATTCTCCCCCTTTGGCAACAAGTACCAAAAAGATCAAATAGGTATAGGACTAATCGGCACTCTAAGCACGATCCTCGGAAGCTCCTGAAGGCGATCTCCTGCTGGCGGCTCCGGTGTGTGTAGACGGCGTCGAAAGAAGAGCGTCCGCGAAGGCTTCTGCAAATGTCTGCTGGGCTGGATCCTTCACTGAGTTCTGCATGCTGCTCTGACCTGTTCTGGCTGTCGCTGTCATCTGACATCTTCCAAAGCTGACCCTGTGAATAGATGGGTATGGGCAGAGTAGATGATTCATCACAAAAAGCAGAAGTTTTTCATAAAAATTGAGTTCAACTCTTAGTTTCAAGTTTTCACAGAAAGCATTTCGGATGGACCGAGTTGATCATCTCGGTGATACCGAAGCACTCTACAGAAACCTTGCACTCCATTTCGGTCAGACCGAGATGGGTTTCGGTGTCTCCGAGATGCTAGGGTTTCACTGAGATTTTACTTTCGGTCTCACCGATTCGTACAACTCGGTGGCACCGAGACGTACTAGTGCAATGGCCTGGGGCCAAATCGGTGGGGCCGAAAATTTCTAATCGGTCGGTCCGAGATGCGTTCGGCGGAAACTTAAACCTAAAAATTTCGCTCGAATCTAATGTACGGAATTCTTCTGGTGGAATAAGCATTGCAATCTGTGGCAAGAATAATGGCAATCCTATCATGCATTGAATCGGAAAATGGAGCACGAGAGGGATCGCATCTCACCCTAACTCAGTGGAGATTCTCTACGGCGGCAACGGCGGGGCAGATTGCCGTTGACGGCGATGGATTCCAGCGGCGAGGGCGCGCTGGAGACGAGGGCGATGATCCGGAGACCTGGCGACGGCAGCAACGGGGTGCGGGAGCGAAAGAGTCGAGAAATTCCAACCGTTCGGCCCGCGAGGTATATATACCCGTACGCTGTCGGTGGCTCCGAGTTGGACAACTCGGTGGCACCGATATGTGTAACTGCAAGCAGATTAGCACATCGGTGGCGCCAAAATAGTTCAACTCGGTGGCACCGAGATGGAAAACCTAGATCAATTTAAGTGATTTCGGTTGGACCGAGTTTGAGTGAGTTGGTTCGGCCGAAATCATATAGAAGGTTTTGAAGGTTCAGCCCTTTCAGATCGGTGGCTCCGAGTGCTCCTCACCCGGAGGGTCCGAAAATGACTTGTTCAATTTTTGTGATGCAGCATGAATAGAATTTGAGACAAGAAAGCATAGATAGCTAGAGAAGGTACTTAGGCATTCTTGTACATCCACTTGGCTAGAAAAACCAAGACAATCAAAACAACAAATGGATGTCCTCGAATGATGAAATCATGCAAGTCAACATGCTCACACAATAAGATAGCAAATGAAATATGTGTCAAACATGCACAACCAATTCTAGCATCTATCAAGCAATGGCGATGACTAGGTCATCTATATATGAGTATATTGACTTAGGAGTCAAATGAGAGCTTTTGATCATAGGTCATACTCATCGTTTAAGCACAAGTGGGGTTGCCACTTTCCTTCATCGTGAGACATATAACCATCACTATAAATAAGAACCAGGATTCCTACAGTAGTAATTAGTATTAACATAATAGAAGTAAGTGGGTCAATCAAGTATCCAAATTCTAAAGAAAAATCATTATTGATGGTCCAAGACCATAGATATTGATAGATCGAACTTCCATTTATTTGTTGAATAGACAGTTGAACTGAGAATACCATAGCTATACTTAAGAGTAAAACACTAGGAAAAGCCCATATGCGACGAAGACTTTTTGTTGCTGTCGGAATAAGAAAAAGGCCAAATCCCATTGACATAATAACTGGAAGTGGGAGAAGAGGGATTACCCATGCATATTGATATGTATGTTCCATAAGAAAAGAAATTGCAATTTTTACTATTTCTTCTTTATTCGGGTCTGTCTCTTGGACCTCTTTTTGTTTTGCTTAGGTTTAGCCGAGGTAGTGGACAAACAGAGGGGAAGAAAATATGGCGGGGGACAAATTTCTTGTGATTGTGAGCAAATAGAATTGCTTGGCTTGTTTAATTAAGTTCAACTTCAAATTTACAGAAATTTTGCAAAAAAAAGTAAACTCTTCCATTGAAGGTTTTTTTTTTAATTTTTAGGCTAGTTGAATAGTTTTGATTAAGGTTTTATTAGTTTATTACTCGAAACTAAATCCTGCCCTTTTTAATATTTTTTAGTATTTTTCGGATAAATAAGAAAAGGGTGCACGATCTCGACGAATTACTTCTGAATAAATTCAGAAATCATATGGAAGAACCATAGCATTTCGCGACTCATTGGTAAATCAACTTTGATTCTCTATAAACCAAGAATGTGAGACCATTAACACGGTTAAAGCTAAACTGCTTGAAGTCCAGGCAAAAAGAGGTACTCTTTCTACAACTATATTAGTACCGAATTTAAACGGGAATTAGCTAATGTAAAATTTATCTGATATAGAACACTCATATCGATAAAATGGTTTGAACTATTTACTAGAAAAAAGGGGCACCCTGCCCTTTTTTAACCAATGCCGAATCGACGACCTATGTATAAAAAAGAGAAATTTTTTGGATTTGAAGAAAAAAAAGAATTCTATTAATTTTCATTTTCCATTTATTTAGTTAGTTTTTCTTAATGAAATTGAAATTATTAACTAAAGGGCAAATACAAATAAAGAAACAACTTTGCTGACCATGATATATTTTTATCTAGGCGGAAGAGTCCTCTTAATATTTATCTAGTCTTATATAGGTTTCGGTATATTGAAATATAAACATAAAAAAGAAGATAGAGGATAGGCTCATTACTTAAAAAAAAGATATGGAAATAGCTATAGCAAAAAAAGAAAAAAAAGGAGCATGAGAGCCAAATGAATCGAAAGATTCATGTTTGGTTCGGGAAGAGATCATAAAAGTTGTAAACTTACAAAATAATCTACTTTCATTAAAAGATTTATTAGATAATCGAAAATAGAGGATCTTGAGTACTATTTGAAATTCAGAAGAATTGCATAGAGGGACCATTGAGCAACTCGAAAAAGCTCGGATTCGATTACAGAAAGTCCTGAAATCGAAAATGCCAAAATAGGAATAAGGCTTGCTATTATTAGAAATGTCCAAAAAATATCATATTCGTGAAGCAGAAATGTCCACTGAATTGGGTCGATTTGCCTTGAAGATATCAAATAAGAAAAATCCGGAATATCTTCTTTGTGATGATAATGCCAAAAAATCTCAAGTTGGCGCGTCTTTCTTCCTTTCCCTTATGTTGGTCATTAGAGGCTTCTTGACTTTTCTCTTCCCTATTTTGGATTTGTTTTTTTATGCGTAATATAGAAATTATCTTGTTGCGATCCTATGAATCACTTGAATTAAAACCTTAGATTCATACTAGAGCCACGATGATTTAGTCTCAAGCTAAACAAAAGGCAAGGGTTCTTCGAATAAGAACCGCTTGATAATCATTTATTGAATCAGTGTAATGACTCGACAAAATCGAGAACTATTATCAACCTGACTGCAATCTTTTTCTGTCGGTAAGGATTGCACCAGAGCACCTTCTACTTCTAATAGGCCATGAACTATAGATAGAGAAGAATCATTCTGAGCGAGTACATAAGAAGCGATCCACTTTTTTTCATCGGTTCCAGGGGAAGACCAAAGATCTTGCGCGGCAGGTCCGCCAGAAAAACTCAAAAGAGAAAGAAGTCTCGTTAATCTCTTCCTGCTCGTTCCAAGTTCGAAGTACCTTTTGGCCAAAGAAAAACCCGCTTCCTGACACGATTGCCTCTTTATCTTTATATAGATAGATTCTATGGGGTTATTACTTAGTAAGTCTATTTTGTACAAGAGCCCCTCCTATCTGATAGAAAAGGGTCCCATGATCCCGAGCCGATCTTACCTTGGCTCGCAAACCCCAAGTTTGTCTATGAAGAGCTAATCTAATTGTATTTTTTTCTAGAATGGATTTCTTATGTGGAATACTAATGGATAGGGCCTCGTTGCTAAGTGCTACAAGATCTAGTGCACTGGAACTCGTGGTTATGGACCCGAATCCTTTAGTATGGAACATTGTCTTTTCCAAGTAAAAACCCCTAGTATATGAAAGAATGAAAAGGTGCTTTCGTTCTTGTGGAATAAGAAGCCCTCGTACCTTAATGAAAGGAAAATCGTAATTTTTCGTTAGGTATTTGACCAAATAGGATCGTCCAGTTCCTATAGAACCTATCACTAAAATACCCGATAGGGCTAAGCGGAACGAAAAGGGTTTTCCATGAGATGGTAAATGAAAACGATTAGTCCCACACGAGGTTTGGGAATAAGTGATTGTCTGATAATGAGCAAGGAATATACGTCTTTCTGCTAAAGAGGATCTATTAAACTCATAATTCATTAGATCCTTGTTATCAATGCCAACTAGGTATCATAAGTAAATGGATCCCGGTTGTTCAATCCTTTGATAACCAAGGTCATTCTTTGCTAAAGAGAAATGATCACTATGAGTCAGACTCAATAGAATTGGATCCATTCCAAATAGCGAGAATTAGGATTCTTGATCCCTCTCAATCTCTCTTTCAATTCGAGGATCCAGAGAGGTGTTTTCATAGTCATCTCCGAATATTTGCCATCTCGGAATATTTTCGATTTCATTTTTCTATGATATGTCTTTCTATATGAAAATTGGTTATTTACGATGTACGATGATCCCTGTTAAGCATCCATGGCTGAATGGTTAAAGCGCCCAACTCATAATTGGTAAATTTGCGGGTTCAATTCCCGCTGGATGCACACGAACGGGAACATTCCATAAGTCTATTGGAACTGGCTCTCTATCCATGGAATCTCATCCATCATCCATACATAACGAATTGGTATGGTATATTCATACCATAACATAAGAACAATAAGAACTCGAATTCTTATCGATACTGGAACTCAGAGCATAGGAGGGAAAGTCGATTTATGGATGGAATCAAATACGCAGTATTTACAGAAAAAAGTCTTCGTTTATTGGGAAAGAATCAATATACTTTTAATGTCGAATCGGGATTCACTAAGACAGAAATAAAGCATTGGGTCGAACTCTTCCTTGGTGTTAAGGTGGTAGCTGTGAATAGCCATCGACTACTTGGAAAAGGTAGAAGAATAGGACCTATTCTGGGCCATACAATGCATTACAGACGTATGATCATTACCCTTCAACCGGGTTATTCTATTCCACTTCTAGATAGAGAAAAAAACTAAAGGAGAATACTTAATAATACGGCGAAACATTTATACAAAACACCTATCCCGAGCACACACAAGGGAACCGTAGACACGCAAGTGAAATCCAATCCACGAAATAATTTGATCCATGGACGGCACCGTTGTGGTAAAGGTTGTAATTCCAGAGGAATCATTACCGCAAGGCATAGAGGGGGAGGTCATAAGCGCCTATACCGTAAAATAGATTTTCGACGGAATCAAAAAGACATATCTGGTAGAATCGTAACCATAGAATACGACCCTAATCGAAATGCATACATTTGTCTCATACACTATGGGGATGGTGAGAAGAGATATATTTTACATCCCAGAGGGGCTATAATTGGAGATACTATTGTTTCTATTTTTAACGTCTAATTAGAGCGGGGAATCATTCCAATTAGGAAGTTAAGCTCGTTGCTTTTTATTTTACCAGAATTGGAGCCAGGCTCTATCCATTTATTCACTAGACCCAGAAAATCGTAATTTTGGATTCCATTCAAAAAAGATTGATTTTATTATGACATGCTATTTTTTCCATTCATTACCTTTGAGGATCAGTCGTGGTCTTCTAGACTCTACCAAGAGTCTGGACGAATTTGTTGTTTCATCCAAATGTGTAAAAGATCATAGTCGCACTTAAAAGCCGAGTACTCTACCATTGAGTTAGCAACCCAGATAAAAAAAAGGATCTTAGATACGATCGAAATCCAAAAATCAATGGAATTACACCGCGCGCTTCTGTCAAAACATTGAACTAGCAAGACATCAAAAGAAAGATTTTATCGACCATGAAAAACACTCAAATGGCAAAACGAACAGGTCCGGTTAAATTCCACTAAAGTTAAAAAAAGAGCGACCCTAATCACGATGGCCAAATTCTCCTTATTTTTAGTGATTTGTATTAAAAAATATATATATTATATTGTATGAGAATACATGCAAGAGGAACACCCTTATCATTTGAGCGAAGTGTAGGCAGAAAAATTGAATATGGAGTGAGGATAAAGAGACCCATCTATCTACAAATTCTATTTGTTCAATAGACCTTTGTCAATGGAAATACAATGGTAAGAAAACAAATTAGATAGAAAAAGTAAATAAAATAGGGGCTTATGTTGGATTGGCACGATATAAATCCAAATAGGATTAAGAAAGAGGTAAATTGTGTCTAAATAATTAGACAACTAGGAATACTAATAATCTTCTCCTATCCTACTTTTTTATTCATTTAGTTCTTCAATTAACTCAAAGTTCTTTCTTTTTCTTTAAAGAATTCCGCCTTCCTTAAAATATCATAAACAGTTCTTGTCGGTTGAGCACCCTTTTCAAGGAAATAGAGAATAGCTGGAACATTTAAACAACTTTGATTCTTTATCGGATCATAAAAACCTACTTTTCGAAGATCTCTTCCTTCTCTTCGAGATCGAACATCAATTGCAACGATTCGATAGACAGCTTATTGGGATAGATGTAGATAAACAACGCCCCCCTAGAAACGTATAGGAGGTTTTCTCCTCATACGGCTCGAGAAAATGATTCGAATTTCTGTCGATAATAATAGAAATTAGACTATGACATGCATTAATTTCCTTACAGAAAAAACAAATTTCATTTATACTCATGACTCAAGTGGGCTAATTTTGCCTGACAAACTTCGAAGGCAAAAACCTTCAAAATTTTTTGAGTCGTCTTTAAACTCTTTTCTTTGTCTCATTTCGAACATATCAACCTTGGGATAAAGAGTTTACACTGCTTATGTTTACTTCCACTTTTTTCTTGTACGTAGGAAATGAGATTTTTTCTTTTTACTACAAATTTTTAAGCTGTTTTGTTTCACTCATATAGCTATCTAGTTTAACTTACCAACCCAAATACTAAATAAGAAAAGGAATATAAATAGTTAATGGATTTTATAGGAAAAAGATCCTATTTTAATGAATCACACGTAGAGATATTGCTAGCACACAAAAAGTTAATGGTATTTCATAACTAATGGATTGAGCAGCAGCTCGTAGACCGCCCGAAAAAGAATATTTATTATTTGAGCTATATCCTGCCATAAGAAGACCAATAGGAGCTATACTTGAAATGGCAATCCATAAAAAAACGCCAATACTAAGATCGGCTAAAACAAAATGATATCCCAAAGGGATAACTAAAAAACTTAATAAAACTGATATGACTGCTATAGAGGGTCCAATGGTAAATAAAGAAATATCTCCTCGGGATGGCAGAATATCTTCTTTAAAAAGTAGCTTAGTCCCATCTGCTATAGCTTGAAGCAGGCCCAGGGGGCCAGCATATTCAGGACCAATACGTTGTTGTATCGACGCGGATATTTCTCTTTCTAACCACACAATTACGAGTACCTCTATTGTTATTCCCAAAAGGAGGGTCAAAATGGGTAGAATCGATATCAGTCCATAGACTTCTTTTAATAATTCCGATTTCGAAAAAGAATTGATAGTTTCTACCTCTACCCTATCTATTATCATTTCAACGATCAACTTCCCCCATAATGATATCTATACTACCTAATATCGTCATGATATCAGCCAATTTCATTTTTTTAACTAGCTGAGGAAGAATTTGCAAATTAATAAAACCGGGTGGACGTATTTTCCATCTCCAGGGGAAAAGGCTATCATCTCCTACTAGATAAATCCCTAATTCACCTTTTGGGGCTTCTACTCTTACATAAAGCTCTTGCCTTGACAATTCAAAATTGGGTGAAGGTTTTTTACCAAGAAATTTATACTCAAAATCATTCCATTCAGAATTCTTTTATTTCTTAAAGCGTCGGACTTCTAAATTCTCATAAGGTCCTCTAGGAATTTTTTCTACAGCTTGTTGAATTATTTTGATGGATTCCCTCATTTCACCAACTCGTACTAAATAGCGAGCTAACGAATCCCCTTCTTTTTGCCATTGGAATTTCCAATCAAATTGGTTGTAAGACTCATAAGGATCTACTTTACGAAGATCCCATTGTATTCCAGAAGCTCGTAACATCGGTCCCGATAAGCCCCAATTTACTGCTTCTTCTCCGCTAATGAAACCTACTCCTTCAACTCGCTCTAAGAAAATGGGATTCTGTGTAATAAGTTGTTGATATTCAACAACTCCGCGTAAAAAATAATCACAGAAATCTAAACATTTATCAATCCATCCATAAGGTAGATCGGCAGTTACTCCTCCGATGCGGAAGTAATTGTGCATCATTCGCATACCTGTAGCAGCTTCAAATAGATCATATATTAATTCTCTCTCTCTAAAAATATAGAAAAAAGGAGTCTGTGCGCCGAGATCTGCCATAAAAGGTCCAAGCCATAGCAAGTGAGAAGATATACGGCTTAATTCTAACATAATTACCCTAATATAGCTAGCTCTTTGTGGTATTTGAATATTCTCCAAGAATTCTGGTGCATTTACCGTTATTGCTTCTGTAAACATAGTAGCTAAATAATCCCACCTTGTTACATAAGGTAAGTATTGTATAATAGTTCGGTTTTCCGCAATTTTTTCCATTCCTCTGTGTAAATAGCCTAATATGGGTTCACAATCAATAACATCCTCACCATCGAGAGTAACGATCAGTCGAAGAACACCATGCATTGATGGGTGTTGAGGGCCCATATTGACTATCATGAGATCTTTTCTTGTAAGCGGTAGACTCATATCCTTTCTTCCTTAATTCATTATTCCATGAAAATGGATTATTCCATGAATTCCTCAAAGCGAGGCTCATCAAAATGAAAAATCTAAGACTACTATAAGACTACTAAAAAAATAATAAAACAAGAAAAAAATTTGAACGATTAAATTACTGCTCCCGAATATTCAACTGACCGATTAATTTCTTATAACGTACTCTATTTTTCTTTGCCAAATAAGCCAGCAAACGTCGACGTTTTCTCAAAAGTCTTCGTAGACCTCTTTCCGATGAAAAATCTTTTTTGTGTAATTCCAAATGTGAAGCAAGTCTCCGTATCTTATTGGTGAAACTGAATACTTGAAATTCAACAGAACCCCTGTTTTCTTCTTTTTCTTCTTTAACCATAAATCCCAAAAATTTTCTACCTCCTTTCTTTTTCATGTATTTTTCTGATCAGGAAAAATACAAAATTATGTGAGTTATTTTGAAGTTATTCTAATCTCGTACACACACAAATTTGCAATTATTCATCTACTACTGGAATTTGGATTTATTTTATCGATGCAAATTGGATTTGGATAGAAGGGTACATTCTTTCTAATATTTTAGATAGAAGAAATGTTTCTTCTATCTAAAATATTAGAAAGAATTTTGCTGATTTATTTATTGCTATATGCAATTTATGGAATTGATACACCATTTAATTGATATCATTTAGCAAAATGAAACACAGCATATGCATCCATCTTTTGGCTCGAGAATTTCACGGGATAGAGATATGGTATAAGAAATAGACTATTAAGTAACTCTAAATGAATTGTGGATACATCTATATCCTTAACATACCGAAACGATTGTCATTATTCGTATCAAACCAATAGCGATTCATACAAGCTAAATCTTCTAATCAATGGTGGGCCAATAATGAATTTTTTTGCATATGTATTAAGACGCTTGGCCTGATTTCGAAATTGTCCAGAGTTTTATATGTTGTTTTCATTGCAAAATGATGGGTCTCCTTCCATAACTTTCCAATTACGAGTACGAGAATTGAAAGACATGAAAATTCTCAATTCTCTACGGCGTCTAGTAGATAGAAACAAGAAAATCAGAAGAATCTTTCTCTCTATTCACTATCATTCCGCGTCTTCGAATTCTATTAGTTTCTTTTCTTCTTTAATGCAATAGCTATAGTTTGATATAAGAATCCATTTCTCAAAGTAATGGAAACCATTCTCTTATAATGCTTTTGTCGATGATGACTTCATGTAGATGTTGAAGATGTGGATGCTCAATGTTGATGTAGTCCATCAAGAGTTGGGAGCAATCCTTTGGAGTTTTGTGCTTTCAATACCTACATGGGTTAGTCCCACACAAAGAACATACAAGGATATCCATAGACATAGAGTGAAATATAGATATGATGATGTCCATGAATGCATTGAATACCTTATCCCTTGCCTTACCAACAAGAGGGTTTGTGACTCCATGAACTAGTGCAAAATGTGGAAGTTGGTTGCACAAGTTCTTGCCATAATGAATATGAGTGAAGTTTGTTGGCGGAGTCACCCTCAAGAACTCTCTAGTTCTTCTTCTTTTGGACCCACATCAACTTGATGGGAATCCTTGGAGTTGTAGTAGCACTTGATGAAGTAGAACTTGATGAAGTCTTGGGAACCTACTTGACCAAGGCTTGAGGAGCTTCTTCAAATGAATCAATCTCTTCTTGAAGCTTGTCCTTGTCTTTTAGCTTGTGGTCTTGTGGCGGAAGATCTTCTTGAACTTGTGTTCCCTTGAAGGAAGTAGGATCATACTTCTCTTGTTGAGGAACAAACTTCGTCTTGGGGTATTGATCTTCTTCCCACTCAACTCCATTGGCATTGAACTTTCGTTCAAAACCAACACCTTGGTTCTTCCGGTGCCTTCCTTGCTTGCATACAATTTCCTCAAATTGCTTACTCCCGGCAAGACTCTTGTAGACACCTTTTTCTATAATTCCTTTCAATAGTATATTTTCTTGCTCAAGTGTAACTTGGATAAGAGAATCATTAGTGGAATCAATAGAACTACTAGAAGCAACAACATTGGATTTAGCATTGTTATTGTTACTACTAGAGGTAGAACCCTTTTTACCCTTGTTGCTAGTTTGCTTAGGTTTAACTTGTGGCATAAAGGTAGACAAGAGTAAACGTTTGGCAAGATATGAAGAACTCTTCTTTCGAAGATCGTCATTGATAGCTTTAAGAAACTCATGCTCTTGCTCTAAATTTAGCTTCTCAAAGCGTAGCTTCTCATGAGTTCTTAGAAGTTCTCTATGATCCTCTTGAGTTGTTTCATGAGCTAACTTAAGAGCATTTAGTTCTTTAGTTAGACGCTCAATCTCCTTCATAGCATTGTCACTCGTTTCCTCTTGATTATCATGATTACTAGCATTTTCATTATAGCTCACATCACTATCCTTATCAACAAGTAAATCATCATCACCAAGCAAATCATTTTCATCACTATTGAAATCAAGATACTCGGGGTGTGATACCTTGGGGCCTTTTGCCATGAAGCATCTTCCAATTCCTTCATTTGGTGAGTCAAATAGATCATAGGAGTTGGATGACACAAGAGCAAGTCCGGCAACACCTTCATCTTGACTATAGTCGGAGTTGGAGTGATAACTTCTCTCTGAGTGGTTGTCGGAGTCGGAGCCGGAAACCCATTCACCAACATGAGCTTGATGTCTTCTTCTTGTGTAGATCTTGGATGACTTGTCCTTCCTCTCCGAATCCTTGCTTCTTCGAGAGTGTCTTCGTTCATAACGATCATCTCTACTCCTTCTCTCCTTATGAGGTGATTCATCTCTTCTATGTCTTCCTCTTGGTGATTCGTCTCTTTTCTTGTAGGGAGCCGTACACTCATTGGAGTAGTGTCCGGGCTTTCCACAATTGTAGCAATTACGGTCACGACTTGATGATCTTCTCTCATAGTGTCTTGAGCTAGAGCTTCTTTCTTTCCCTTTGTTCTTGTAGAACTTGTTGAACCTTTTCACCATTAGGCTAATCTCTTCATTGGATACTAGCTTGTCACTTGGAGTTGTTGGAGCATCGGTTGAGGCTTTGTAAGCACCACTTGATTTGTTGTGTAGCTCCTCTTTGTCCTTGAGTGGCATTTCATGAGCAACAATGCTTCCAATGACTTCCGTGGGCTTGAGATCTTTGTAATTTGGCATCATTTGAATCAATGTGCAAACTGTATCATATTTTCCATCCAAAGCTCTAAGTATCTTCTTGATGATGAATTTGTCGGTCATCTCTTCACTTCCTAAGCCGACAATCTCATTTGTGATGAGAGCAAGCCTAGAGTACATCTCAGCAACTCCTTCACCATCCTTCATCTTGAACTTGTCAAGTTGACTTTGAAGCACATCCAACTTAGATTCCTTGACGGACTCGGTACCCTCATGCATATAAACCAAGGTATCCCAAATTTCCTTTGCATTCTCGAGGCGGCTGATTTTGTTGAATTCTTCGGGACACAAATCGTTGAATAGAATGTCACAAGCTTGGGCATTATATTGCAACATCTTCAATTCTTCCGGGGTTGCTTCATGATCCGGTTCCTGGCCATCCTCAAATAAGTCACCTTGCAAGCCAACACGAACAACAGCCCAAACGGCGGGGTTATGACCAAGAATATGCATTTTCATCTTATGTTTCCAACTAGCAAAGTTTGTACCATCAAAATATGGACCTCAACGGTGATAGTTACCCTCACTAGACGCCATACTCTCCTAGGTTGTGAAACCAAGGCTATGATCACCAAAGCAATGGAAATCAAAGCTTATGGAGACCAAAGCTCTGATACCACTTGTAGGATCAAAAGTATGTCTAGAGGGGGGGGGGTGATTAGACTACTTAACCAATTAAAAACCTAACCTTTTCCCAATTTTAGTTGTAGGAAGATTTTAGCATGCATACAAGTCAAGCATCACCCTACACATGCAATTCTAAGAGTGTGGTAGCGGAAAGTAAACAATTGCATATGTAAGTAAAGGAGGGGATCGGAGATTTCAAACGCAATGAAGACACGATGGTTTTTGGCGTGGTTCCGATAGGTGGTGCTATCATACGTCCATGTTGATGGAGACTTCAACCCACGAAGGGTAACGACTGCGCGAGTCCACAGAGGGCTCCACCCACAAAGGGTCCACGAAGAAGCAACCTTGTCTATTCCACCATGGCTTACGTCCACGAAGGACTAGCCTCACTCGGGGTAGATCTTCACGAAGTAGGCGATCTCCTTGCCCTTACAAACTCCTTGGTTCAACTCCACATCATGTCGGAGGCTCCCAAGTGACACCTAACCAATCTAGGAGACACCACTCTCCAAAAGGTAATAGACGGTGTGTTGTTGATGAACTCCTTGCTATTGTGCTTCAAATTATAGTCTTCCCAACACTCAAACAACTCCTCACAGATTTGGCTATGGTGGAAGAAGGATTTGCGTGGAAAGCAACTTGGGAAAGGCTAGAGATCAAGGTTCAAATGGTAGGAATGGAATCTCTTGATCTCAACACATGAGTAGGTGGTTCTCTCTCAGAAAATGTGTAGTAGAAGTGTATAGGCATGTTCTGATGGCTCTCTCTTTCGAGAAGGAAGTGGTGGAGGGGTATATATAGCTTCCACACAAAATCCAACTGTTACACACTTTTGACCCAACTCGGTGGCACCGAAACCATAATCTCGGTAGCACCAAACTATGTAAAAGATATGAACGTTAGGAATCTTGGTGGGACCGATAGGAACAACTCGGATGGACCAAAGTGAAATGGCTAGGGCAAACCTCATCTCGGTGCCACCGATTACATCAACTCGGTAGGATCGAAGTGAAGCAATAAGGCAACAGAGAGTTGGCAAGCCATCTCGGTGAGACTGATTTGCAAAACTCGGTGGGACCGAAGTAGGTGCAAATGATCACAGAAAGTTGGCAAGGCCATCTCGGTGGGACCGAGATCCATATCGGTGGATCCGATTTGTTAGGGTTTTGGCAGTGGCTAATTCTAGATGAACTCGGTGGCTCCGGATAGGAAATTTTCGGTGAGGCCGAGTGGGAATGTAGGTTTTGGACATATTTGAGGTAGAGAGAGTGGTTGAGGGTTTAGGAGTACTGTCACTAAGCACTTGAGCAAAAAGACCATTAAGCAACACCTCATCCCCTTTTAATAGTATTGGCTTTCCTATGGACTCAATGTGATCTTGGATCACTAAACCAAAAATGTAGAGTCTTGATCTTTTGCCAATCCTTGTCCTTAGCATTTTGAGGGGTCCACATCTCTAGTCCATGCCATGCCAATCATTGAACATCCTGAAGTCTTTAACTTGAATGGACATTAGTTCAATGAGATATATGTTGTTATGAATTACCAAAACCACCAAGGGAGCAAATGTGCTTTCGCGTAGGTTCCCAGAGGTAGCACCTTAATGTCAGTTGTGAATTCATGCCCCTGGGAAAACCAATTGCACTAGGAAATCACTGAATAACAACGCAACTAGTCTCCGCCTACAACTTTCACGCGCCCAGGCTGATTCAGAGCAATAAAGCATATGAGCTTGGTAGCCAACTGATCATCCACAAAGGATGTGGAGCTTACAGAGTCCACCAACATGAAGATCTCCTATCCATGGAGCCATGCATGCAGTTGAAACGCTTTTGGAGAGAAGCCGCCAGTAAGAGACAGCCAAGGCCGTGTCGTAGCTTGGTTCCACGGGTGGTGGTTTTTGGTTGTCGAACACTGCATTGACACCAAAAAATGCCAGGAGTACTTCGACGACATGGAGTTAAACAATGGTGGGGCAGGTGTGATCATGCCCCCCACCATTCTCCGCACTTGAAGCACATCTCGCGTGCACGACGGTACTCCCAAAGTGACTTGACCTTAGAGTTGTCAGCGCAAGCGCCCTCGACACCACGTTGATCCACAACAGACGCTTGAGCTAGAATCATGTGTAGGGGAACGCGGCAGAAAACAAAAATTTTCCGACCTACGCACCAACCGAGGACCACTATGGAGACTGCATACAAGGTTTGATCTTTTCGTTACCGACTCGTAGCGCAGCGGAAGTAGAGTCGATGACGATCGGCGGTGCAGATCCCCGCAGCTAGGATTTACAACCTCCCAACCGCGAGGATGTACTGCCTCATCTGCCCCTCGGACAGCCCTCCGGGAGGTGGTCGGACAGTCCCCCGGACGGTGTCACGGACAGTCCTTCGGGAGGCACTCTCGAACTAAGACGGTAACTCGGACAGCCCTTCGGGAGGCACTCTCGAACAGCCCCTCGGGCAAAAAAAAGATCGAACCTACGACCTCTCTATGGGGTTGCACACATACGGTGTCATCTATCCGGCAGGGCTTCGCCGTCCAGAACTAGTTCCCACCGGAACCCAGACAGCCTTTGGGCTCTACGAAACTATTTCGCAGGGAGGGAGAGAAGAAGCCAGATCATTGCAATGGCATGTGTATGTGAGAGAGAGTGAGTGTGGAGAGAACCTCTCCACCTCTATTTATAGGAAATCCCAAGGGGTAGGGGTGCCACTTGAAATACCAAAATGCCCCCAAAATATGTCCTTCACAAGGGCATAAATGATAAGGCAAGTGGGGCAAGTGGGGCTCCATGGAGGAGCCCCTCTTGGCCGGCCACCCCCATGTGGACCCCCCAAAGGGGGTTCCTTAGTCCCCAAGTTCTTCTAGAAGCCTTTTGGGAAAAGCCCTAAAAGGTGGCTTTCCATAAAGTAGCCCAAAAAGCACTTTCACTATTCACGGAAACATTTTTCCGCGACCGTTAAATCCGAAAATATTTCTGTGGGTCTTAGAACAATTCCAGTACCCACTAAAATGATTTTGGATGCGTTCCGAAACAATTCCGGATTAGTGATTTTCATCTGCGAAAAGCAACCAAACCGGTTCCGGCAGTTCCGGAACATTTCCTTTTTTTCTCCGGAAAAATCCCAGAAGTTTCTAGAATAATTCTGGCACCCTCCAAGAATTTCCAGATGTGTGCCGAAACCAATTTGACTTAATGGTATACCCTGAAACAACTTTTCAGTTTTACCGAAACTATTCCGGTGTTCTCTCTACGGAACTTTTCCGCTGTCTCCGAAACTTTTCCGGTGAGTTTCTCTCAGACTCCCTGTCTAGTATTCAGCAGATAGATGACACTTAAGCGTGTGACCCTATAGGTTTGGTGAAGTATAGACATGACCGGAACACTTTCCGATAAATGATCAATATCGGAGCCGTGGACACCCATATTGACCCCTATACCCACACGAATAAATATTCGAGTGAACCTCCAATTGCCGTGTGCTATTCCTGTTGCTTCGCGATATGTTACAAATACCCGAGGTGAGATTTATCGGCATCCCCGTGGATCAACACTTGTCCACAATGCTAGTTACCTCGTTACCGGTTTTGTTCTCTTTTCTCGTTTCCGTGTTCCGGCATCCCTGTGATCAAATCACATTGTGTCTGGCCAGACAATGATGGATATCGTAACACCAAGAGGGCCCAGAGATATCCCTCCATCGTCGGAGGAGCAAATCCCAATCTTGAGCTATCAAGTTACTTGACATACTTTTCCATGAACCCGTAAGCCGCCGTAATAGCCACCCATTTACGGATGACGTTTAACAAACCCCAAAGTTCATGAAGCAAGCATGAAGAAACTCGATACTCTCATGGTCTAAGGAATTATGCAAACGTTAACTTTCTCTATGTTATTAACCATAAACTTGTGACGAATGTATCTCATAGCATAACATCGATCGGGTCGATTCAACACAAGTGTTCTCCTAACATTGTGCCCTCAAAATTGCCGGCATAGTCATGCCCATGATCAGGAAAATAGAACCATCATGCAACACTTGAGCTAGTCTTAGAGGCCAGACTAGGAATACATTTTACCGTTTATTATTCCACATGTGCATATGAGTCTTCCTTCGAGCCTCGTGGTTATTGCAGACTCGAGAACCATAGCAGTTATAGCATGGAACATAAACTTAATCAGGAACATGGGGATAAATAATAACATTTATTATTGCCTCTAGGGCATATCTCCTACATCATGTAGGTTTGCGTCGGTGGCGGCGTCAGAGGTGTTGGAAATATTCCCTAGAGGTAATAATATTGTATTATTATATTTTCATGTTGATAATTAAAAGTTTATATTTCATGCTATAACTGCTATGATCCTGGAATATGTGATTCAGTGGAAAACTCATATGCACGTGTGGAATGATTAATGGTAAATAATAGGTTCCTAGTCTCGCCTCTAAGACTGGCTCAAGTGTTGTTGGTGATAATGTTTCCCGGATCTTAGGATATGTTAAGTGTAACGATAGTCCTAAAACAACATTGAGAGTATGACGTTAGAAGAACGATCATATTGAATCGACCCAAACTTGTTTGTTATACTTTGAGATAGTATCGTCTGAAATCAATCGTTATAACACGGAGTGTTAACATGTGGTTTTAGTTCCTCAGACCATGAGAGTATCGTAGTCACTTCCTACTGTACGGTGGACTTTGGAGTTGCCCAAACGTCATCTGTAACACGGTGATCATAACGACAACTTATAGGTTCATCAGAAAGTTTGACAAGGGACTAGATAGCTCGAGAGTGGGATTTGCTCCTCTGACGATGGAGAGATATTCTTAGGGCCCTCTCGGTGTGACGGCATAAATCATCGTCTGGCCAGACACAGGTGACTATGTCACGGGGATGCCGGAACACTTCAACGAGAAAGAAGAACAAAACCGGTAATGAGAATGACGGTATAGTGAGCATGTGTATGACTCAGGAGGATACCGATGCATCTCGGGTTTTGTAAAGTATCGCGAAGCACAGGTAACATCGCATGATAACCAAAGGTTCACTCGAATGTCATTCATGTAATCATAGGGATCGATATGGACGTCCACGGTTCCGCTATCGGTCATTGGACGAAGGGTTTTCGTTCATGTCTATGATTTACCGAACCTACAGGGTCACAAGCTTAAGGTAATCATGATCTATTGAGTGTTAGTAGGATGAGAGTATTGAGGATTTATTTGTGGAATTTTTTCATTAATATTCGGAATAGTTCCGAGAGGAACCAGAAGCGTTTCGGGGTCACCGAAAGGGTTTCGGAGTTTATCGGGCAATACCGAGTATTACCGATAAATAATATATAGGTGAAAAATGTTTCCGGTGATGTTAAATTAACAATACAAGGATCTAGTAATTGTTAGGAGGATTTTATATTTAATTTAATATCAATGGGCCTTAAAATGCCAAGAGGTGGAAGGCAACTGCTACTTGTGAGCTATGTTGGGATTTTCCCCGAAGAGGAAGGGTGAAGCAGTACAGTAGAGATAAGTATTTCCCTCAGTGAGAACCAAGGTTTATCGAACCAATAGGAGAATCACGCAAACCCTCATGAACAACACCTGCACACACAAAAGCAAATACTTGCACCCAACGCGGGCAAGAGGGTTGTCAATCCCCTTGAACTCGTTACTTGCAAGGATTAAATCTTGTATAGGCAAAAGTATAAATTTAAAACCAAAAGAAAAGTAAATAAATTGCAGCAAGGTATTTTTAGGTTTTTAAAATATGTTTAAAGTAGACCCGGGGGCCATAGTTTTCACTAGAGTCTTCTCTCTCGTACACATATCATACGTTGGGTAAACAAATTACTGTTGGGCAATTGATAGAAAAGCGCATAGTTATGACGTTATTCATGGCAATGATCACATATATAGGCATCACGTCCATGACAAGTAGACAGACTCCTGCCTGCATCTACTACCATTACTCCACCAATCGACCGCTATCCAGCATGCACCTATGGTATTAAGTTCATGACAAACAGAGTAACACTTTAAGCAAGATGACATGATGTAGGCAAAGTAAACTCAATCAATATGAATAAACCCCATCGTTTTATGTTTAGTAGCAACAATACAATACGTACCCTGCCCCCTTCTGTCACTGGGTGGACACACCGCAAGATTGAACCTACTACAAAGTACCTCTCCCACTGAAGATAAATCAATCTAGTTGGCCAAACCAAACGGATAGATCGGAGAGAAATACAAAGCTATAAAAATCATGCATAATAAAGTTCAGAAAAGACTCAATTACTTTCAATGAATAATCTGATCATAAACCCACAATTCATCAGATCCCAACAAACACACCACAAAAGAAGATTACATCGAATAGAACTCCAAAGAGATCGAGGAGAACATTGTATTGAAAATCAAAGAGAGAGAAGAAGCCATCTAGCTACTAGCTATGGACCCGTAGGTCTGTGGTGAACTATTCACACATCATCGGAAGGGTGGCAAGGTTGATGTAGAGGCCCTCCGTGATCGATTCCCCCTCCGGCAGAGTACCGGAAAAGGCCTCCAGATGGGATCGCAGAAGAACAGAAGCTTGCGGCGACGGAAAAGTTATTTCGGGTGGCTCTCTGTTGGTTTGGGAATATACGTGAATTTATAGGCTTAGAATTAGGTCAAACGGAGCTGCATGGGGCCCACAAGCTCAGGGGGCTTGCCTACCCCCCTCGGGCGCGCCCCTCGAGCTCGTGGCTCTCTCGTATCTCATCTGGTCTCCTCCCGAAGCTTCTAGGGTCCCTTCTGGTCCAGAAAAAATTAATCTAAAGATTTCTTTCCGTTTGGACTTCGTCTGGTATTGATTTTCTGAAAAGCCAAAACCAAGCAGAAAACAGGAACTGGCACTGGGCACTGGGTTAATAGGTTAGTCCCAAAAAATGATATAAAATAGCATATAAAGCATCCAAGATTGATACTACAATAGCATGAAACAATCAAAAATTATAGTTACATTGGAGACGTATCAGCATCCCCATGCTTAATTCCTGCTCGTCCTCGAGTAGGTAAATGACAAAAACATAATTTTTGATGTTGAATGCTACCTAACATGTGTATCGTGTAATCTCTTTACGGTATAAATATTGAGAAACGA
This sequence comes from Elymus sibiricus, assembly GCA_039707655.1. NCBI lineage: Eukaryota > Viridiplantae > Streptophyta > Magnoliopsida > Poales > Poaceae > Elymus > Elymus sibiricus. The sequence goes on along the minus strand of CM077672.1, from coordinate 299,255,458 downwards.
TGAAGTAACAACATCAACATAATAATATCCATGAATATAAGAAGCATAATCATTAAACTTTCAAAATATATGATCCTTAATGAATATTATCCCCACTCACTTTATCATGTTAGCATGGCATGACTCCGCCTTCACCGCATTAATATAAATCATGAGCACCCCGGTGTTAAACTAGGCAATTGGATCGTACTTCTAACGCGCTTCAGCATTTTCAACTTCATGCAATACATGAGCGTGAGCCATGGATATAGCACTATAGGTGGAATAGAATGCGGTGGTAGAGATCAATCGGAGAAGTCAAAAAGGAAGAAAGTCTCGCATCAACTCGGCGGATCAACGGACTATGGAGATGTCCAAATGTCCATCAATCGGTATCAATGCGAGGAGTAGGGATTGCCATGCAACGGATGCACTAAGAGCTATAAGTGTATGAAAGCTCAACTGAAACTAAGTGGGTGTGCATCCAACTTGCTTTCTCATGAAGACCTCGGGAATTTGAGGAAGCCCGTCATCGGAATATACAAGCCAAGTTCTATAACGAAAGATTCCCACTAGTATATGAAAGTGACAACATAGGAGACTCTCTATATGAAGAACATGGTGCTACTACGAAGCACAAGTGTGGAAAAAGGATAGTAACATTGCCCCTTCTCTCTTTATCTCTCTCTTTTTTTATTTTTTTGTTGGGCTCTTTTTGGCCTCTCTTTTTTTCTTTTCTTTTTCGTCCGGAGTCTCATCCCGACTTGTGGGGGAGTCATGGTCTCCATCATCCTTTCCTCACTGGGACAATGCTCTAATAATGATGACCATCACACTTTCATTTACTTACAACTCGATAACTGAAATAATATGACTCTATATGAATGCCTCTGGGAATGTACCAGGATGTGCAATGATCTAGCGTAACATGTATAATAATGATGAACGGTGGTTGGGCCACAAATATAATGTCAGCCCTATATTATCATGCAAAGCAATATGACGATGAACACACAAGTCATGTGACGGAACGGTGGAAGTTGCATGGCAATATATCTTGGAATGGCTATGGAAATGCCATAATAGGTAGGTATGGTGGATGTTTTGAGGAAGATATAGGAGGCTTATGTGTGATAGAGCGTATCATATCACGGTGTTTGGATGCACCGGCGAAGTTTGCACCAACTCTCGAGGTGAGAAAGGGCAATGCACGGTACCGAAGAGGCTAGCAAATTGCGGAAAGATAGGAGTGCGTATAATCCATGGACTCATATTAGTCATAAAGAACTCACATACTTATTGTAAAGCCTATTAGCCCTCAAAGCAAAGTACTACTCGCATGCCCCTAGGGAATTGGTTGGTAGGAGTTAAGCATTGCGCGCATCCGATTATAACCTCACTCAAGGATTTCATTTCAGACATAAAAATGCTCAAACCTCCCCACCATGCCATGACCAACACTTAGATGAGAAGTTAATAACAAGCTTTAATACCAATATTTCTACTAACCAATGATCATGAACCAATATCCTTTCATATTACGATGTCAATATCATTAAACCATACGTTTCATATTTAGTGATCTACATGAAAGTTTTTATTATATCCCCCTTGAATACCTATCCTTTCTGGACTAGTCTTATAACACATGCAAATTACCATTACTATTTATTAGACTCTCAAAAATATTTAAGTGAAGCATTAGAGTGCAATTATTTCTATAAAATATAACCACCGCCGTGCTCTAAAAGATATAAGTGAAGCACTAGAGCAACTGCCTAGCTCAAAAAATATAAGTGAAGCATATAGAGTATTCTAACAAATCACGATAAATGTGTGTCCCTCTCAAATAGGTGTGTCCAGCAAACAATGATTGTGGCAAACTAAAAACCAAAGAAAAAAAATAAAACTATGGCACAAGACTCTCCAAGTAAAACTCATATCATGTGATGAATAAAAATATAGCTCCAAGTAAGTTACCGATAGATTGTAGACGAAAGAGGGGATGCCATCCGGGGCATCCCCAAGCTTAGACGCTTGGGTCTTCCTTGAATATTACCTTGGGGTGCCTTGGGCATCCCCAAGCTTAGGGTCTTGCCGCTCCTTATTCCTTCATCCATCGTAATCTCACCCAAAACTTGAAAACATCAGCACACAAAACTGAACAGAAACTTCGTGAGATCCGTTAGTATAATAAATCAATCATCCACTTTAGGTACTGTTATAAACTCATCCATAATTGTTTTTGAATAATACCTACTGTATTCTAACTCTTCCATGACTTATACCCCCCGTTATAATCCATAGTTTCATTAAAACAAGCACACCATGCAACAAAAACAAAATCTGTCTAAAACAGAACAGTACGTAATGACAGAATTTTATCCAAACTTCTGTAATCCCAAAAATTCTGAAAAATTAGGACAACGTATAAAATTTGTATCCCAATACTGTGTAAAAATTTCAGATTTTTGTGACATTCCATAAAAAATTTAAAATAAAATACTGGGCGCAAAACTTTCTGTTTTCAAACAGCATCAATTATACTATCATTCAAATCATCCCAAAGGCATTACTTGGCACAAACACTAATTAAAAGATAAAAACACAATCATAACAGTAGATATAATTGTGCAAACACACAAAACATAAAATAAAAGCAAAAAATTAAGATACATATTGGGTTGCCTCCCAACAAGCGTTATTGTTTTATGCCCCTAGCTAGGCATAATGCATTGTTTCAAGTATTATCATCCTTAGTTTCCAAATCCTTTTTAATCAAATATTCCAAAACTTTTCTCATTAATTATCTTTCCTCATGTTCTTATTTCCTAGTAGGGAATCTTAAATAATTGAAGGGACTTTGTTTGGTGATTTTAACATTCATTACTTCAAACTCCGAATCATCACCATAGAGATCCTCATATAAAACATGTATTTCATCATCAATAGGATCTCTAGCTGTACCTTCAAACCATTATTCACTAAATCCCTCATCAATTACCTTAGTGATCCATTCAAATTTATCACAAGTATTGTGGTACAAAGTTTTAATTATTTCAGCATAAGGAACTCTTCTCCTAATATTTTCACCGTAAGCAAAATAATCCTTAGATTCCAACCTACGTATAGTGTCCTTATCATGGAGGATTTATTCTATTGGAGGATGCTCAAAATATATTTTATATAAGGAAAAGATGTCCCTAGCTTCTCGGATTATATAGTCAAATTCATGCATAAGGATGATAGTGGCAATCTTTTTAGCTCTTGGATTATGGATGTTGGGAAGCTCATAGAATATCTTTTGTAAAGCAGGATGAATATGCAAAAACTTTATTTCTAACTTAACCACAACCATAGCAATAGCATCCACATAGCAATTAGTTTTATAAAGAATACATCCCTTAATTATTGGTATAACTCCCATGCAACTAAAGAATTCTTGAATTATATTCTTCCCAATAATATTCCCGCTACCCACATGATAGGTTTTAGTTTTAAAATTTGTGGGAGCTTTGTTTTCCGGAGGATCGTAATTAGAACCAAATAATTTAAGTACTTCCTCAAGAGATTCGCTAGTACTATCTTCACAATACATCGGATCCCAACAAACACACTGCAAAATAAGATTACATCGAATAGAACTCCAAAGAGACCGAGGAGAACATTGTATTGAAAATCAAAGAGAGAGAAGAAGCCATCTAGCTACTAGCTATGGACCCGTAGGTCTGTGGTAAACTACTCGCACATCATCGGAAGGGCAGCAAGGTTGATGTAGAGGCCCTCCGTGATCGATTCCCCCTCCGGCAGAGTACCGGAAAAGGCCTCTAGATGGGATCGCGGAAGAACAGAAGCTACGAACAACACTGCTGAGTATGAAGGACTTCTTGCCGGCCTTAGGATCGCAGTGGACCTTGGGATCAGAAAATTGATCATCCGTGGTGACTCGCAGCTTGTTGTGAAACAGATCAATAAAGATTATCAGAGCCCGTTGATGGAAGCATATGTGGAAGAAGTGAGGAAATTGGAAGAACACTTTGACGGATTGCAAACAAAGCACATTCCTCGTGCGGAAAACAGCATTGCTGATAGCCTGGCAAAGTGTCCTGCTCAAAAGCTTCCTGTGGAACCAGGAACTTTTGTACTCCATTTGAATCAACCATCAGTCACTCCATCAACGTAGGCAAACAAGAGAAGAAAGTTGAACACCGGCAAGTATTTTCTGGCAGAGCTCCCAGAAGCCGCCGGTAAGGAGATTGCTGGGGACAACGACACGACTGTCGGTGAGCAGCGGCTTCGCGCAAAGCCTCAGGTTTTTGTTGCTGAGGCAAGCGCTCCCACGGCCAAAGAGATGCCTTTAATCCTTGTTGTCGAGCTGCAGGCTCCAACTTGGGCGCAACACATAGTTCATTTCCTTCAAACAGGAGAACTTCCCGATGACCAAGAAGAAGCTGAGAAAGTAGCCCGTCAGTCAAGTATGTATCAGTTTGTGGATAACATTCTGCACAGAAAGAGACCAAACAGTGTGAAATTGAAGTGTATTTGCTGGGAAGATGGACTAAAGCTGTTGGCAGAGATACATGGAGGTGTGTGTGGATCTCACATAGGATCAAGGGCACTTGTCGGGAAAGCTTTCCGGCAAGGCTTCTATTGGCCCACTGCCCTCCAGGATGCAACTGAGCTAGTAACCAAGTGTGAAGCATGCCAGTTCCATTCAAAGAACATACATCAGCCAGCTCAAGCTCTCCAAACAATACCTCTCTCCTGGCCCTTCTCAGTCTGGGGGCTTGACATCTTAGGCCCCTTCCCCCATGCTACTGGGGGCTTTGAGTTCTTGTACGTTGCAATCGACAAGTTCACAAAGTGGCCTGAGGTGGAGCCAGTGAGGAAGGTGACAACACAGTCAGCCGTCAAGTTTTTCAAAGGATTAGTTTGCCGTTTTGGTGTTCCTAACAAGTTCATCACCAATAACAGCACACAATTCACAAGCCGCACCTTCATGCAGTATATCCAGGACCTTGGCAGCAAAATCTGTTTTGCATCTGTTGCTCACCCGAGAAGCAACGGTCAAGCGGAAAGGGCAAATGCTGAAGTGCTGCGAGGCCTCAAGACGAGAACTTTTGACAGGCTGCACAAGTGTGGAAGGCGCTGGATTGATGAGTTGCCAGCAGTTCTTTGGTCACTCAGAACGACACCAAATCGAGCTACCGGCCAAACACCCTTCTCCCTAGTCTATGGTGCAGAAGCAGTGCTCCCCATGGAACTCACATACGGGTCACCTCGAGTGCTCGCCAATGATGAGGTAGAGCAAGAGCAGCTGCGGCAAGATGATGCCACACTCCTTGAGGAAGATCATCTTCAGGCGGCTGTGCGAGCTGCACGCTACCAGCAAGCCTTGCGACGCTATCACAGCCACAAAGTGCATGCCCGAAGCCTTGAGGAAGGCGACCTTGTTCTTCGGCGCATTCAGTCCGCCAAGAAATCAAACAAGTTGACGCCGAAGTGGGAAGGCCCTTATCAGGTAGCACGAGTCACCAGACCTGGCGCAGTCCATCTGGAGATCGAAGATGGCCTCCCAGTGCAAAACTCATGGAATATTGAGCATCTTCGCAAGTTCTACCCATAAGGCGTAGTTGCCGGGCCTCCCGGCAACCCCTTTTGTACAAGCTTTGTCGACAAGACTTGTAACCCTTTGTACAAAGCCAGGCGCAGATCCTGTGCATAAGTAAAATAAAGCTAAGTGTTTCGCAACTCTTTGTACATAGTCATTTGTGTATAAATGCATATGATGTTGTGATTGCACTTTAATTTGTATGAAATGGCTGATGAACCGTCAAGGTACCATAACCACTCTTTTCTCTTCTTTCTTTTTCTCAAAGGACAGAAGGATTCCTCGCGTGCAAGTTTCCCGGGGGGAGTGACAATGGCAATACCATTTAATGACGTTCAAGTGATCGTTTTGTACAACAAGAAAGACAGTACAAGGAAAAGCTAAGTTGAAAAACTTTAAAACAATTTCCTTGTTACATTCTGCAATTTCCCTTGAACGGTTTTGTGTTTGTATGAAAAACCTACACGCGAAGGAACCTTGTCGTGATCATTCGCGCTCTTACTTTGTTTCGAGTTCGCTCAACAATTTAAGTAGCTGCATTGAAAACGTCAAAGGAAAACTTGTCAGCGGCAACACTACCGGCAGGTTGCTAAGGACCCATTCCTCAAGCGCTCGCGGCAAGTGCATGCACCGGCAAGCTTCTGGTATGCGTAGGGTATAAAATCAAATCATACAAAGACAAAGAGGAACAAGGGAGATAGCATACATTCATCAACACAAGTTATATTACATCACAAAAGCAGTGCAGATCTAACATAAGATCGAATGTATCTTTTACATGACAGCACAACGGTGGATATAACGACAAGCTTAGTCCCGACAATCACCATGGATCCTGGGAACTTGGACAACCTTGTCGGCAAGAGGAGTAGCAATCTTGTCGGCGGCAGTGACATCAGTGTCCTGCAGCAGCTTCCTGAAGATCCCAGAGAGATCAAGGCTGGGATTGCGACGAGCAAGCTTGAGCAGTACCTTGTAAAGGACGTTGCGCGCAAACTTCCGGGATTCGTCGGCGAACGAGGTGGACCTGTCATCATGATATGTCTTCAATGCATCGATGAGGCCATCAAAGAATTTGGTCAATCTGGCACTGGCGGCCTCGTGTTCGTTGACGGTGAAGCTCCAACTCTTCATATCCATGACGGCAAGTTGGGAAGTGAGGCGCTCAGCTATATCGGCAAGCCTCTTTGTCCAAAGGGAGAGCACCTCATGCAGTTCTACGAACTTGTTCTTGGCGTCTTCCCGGAGAGTTTCTTCCGCGTCAAGCTTCTCCGTCAAGAGCCTTTCCCGTTCCTTGGCGGATTCAAGATCTGTTTCCAAGCCGGCAAGTTTGGATTTCAAATCCTCAGCTACCTTAGTGGCGGTATTAAGATCTTGATTCTTGGACGAAAGCTGCGTTTGCAGTTCCCCTAGGGTGAGGGCTGCTTCCTGCGCTTCGCCTTTGAGAATCTTGATCTCTTTACTGCTACCGGCAAGCTCCTCTTTCAGCTTGCCTACCTGGATTTCAAGGTCTGCTTTGGCAGTAGCAGCAGCGGCAGCTTCGTCAGTAACTTCCTTAAGCTTGGCAGCATTCTCTAAGGCTTGGGTTTCGATGGATTTCTTGTGTTCATCTTCCAGCTCTTGGGTCCGTTGTTTAAGGAGCGTTTCAATTTCTTCATCCTTGCCGTGGAGAGTGGCAGTAAGGGCTTCTTCCCGTGCGGCAAGATCTTTCTCTTTGGCGTTGAGCAGCGCCTCGCGCTCTGTCAACTTGCCGTCACGGATTGCCGCTTCTTCTTTGGCGGTAGTAAGCTTTTCCTCTTGCTTCATAAGATTGCGGGCCTGCTCATTGTACCACGTGCGTAGCTCGTTCGCTTTCTCCTTCAATTTCTGGTCAACCAGATCCGTAGATTTGCGCTCTTCTTGGACCCTGCTCCACCTTTGACACCTTTGAACCCGATGGCCATGATTTCCATGAAGGCAAGATCTCCAGCATTGTCAGTAGCATCAGTGGCTTTGGTAGTTCTTTGGGAAAGACGGAGCAGGATCCGAGCAATCTCTTCATCAAAGTTCGCCCTTGCAGTGCCAGATGAACTGGGGGCTCCAGACTCATGCTGAGAAGTAACTAGCGCCAAATTATTTGACAGGATCTGCAAGGTTGATGCCGCTGGTTGGTTGTCGGAGTTCGGCGTGTCAGTATTGACGGGCGCCTTCTCCACATCCATCCTGGCGGGGTCAGACATGTTGCCGAAGGATCTCTCAGGTCCATCGGGGATTTCTCTGATCTCTTCAACAATTTGCACAAGATTTTCTTCAGCAGCAATCTTGGCGGCTTCGTCAGCGGCATCCTTTGCAATATCTGCTACCTCTACAAGGATTTCACCTTCTTCGGGAGAGGTTGGAGCTGTGGAGTGAGACAGAAGCAAAAGGGAAAATGAGATTCAATTTACAAGTCAAGTTCAAAAAAATAAAAATTCTGTGAGAGATGTGTAAAGGCAAGAGGATTACCCGTTGACGCTTGTTGAGGAAGGGCATCTCCTTCCCCGGCAACTTGTGTTGCCAATGCACGGTCATCGACAGCTTCACTTGTCGGAGTAGTTTCCATGCGGATAGGCTCATCGGTGGAAGCCCTTGTCGGAGAAGCACTCTCCGGAGCAATGGTTGATGGGGAAGCTACAGTAAGATCCGTCTCTTGGCGGACCTCTCCCATCTCTTTGTCAAGCTCAGAGGGAGGAACTTCAGTGCTGGCGCTAGTGGGCGGGATCTGCACCATGTTCTCGCGCAGGGGGCTGGGCTGGGGGCTGATAACAATGGTTTCAACCGTTGTAACTCCCTGCCCAACGCTTGCCGCGGGATCTTGCTCCGTTGCAGATTTGGCCCGCTTTGTTCTGTGCACAAGTGGTTCTGGATCTCTGCCAAGACATAAGAAATCAAGTCAAGATGGCAATCAAATGAAATCAAGACTTGATGAAGATAAACAATTTCACTTACTCATCGTCTTCAGATTCACTGAGGACGGAGAGGTCGTATCTTGCCGGCGGAGGCAACTCTCTAGCCCTCTTGAGTGCTGGGGGAGATGAACTCGCCGGCTGAGAAGACCCGATTTCCCCGGCAACCCCTTGCTGGGAAGGTGGAGGCTGAGTTCGAGGACGCCGAGTGGATTGCCGGCGCACTTCCTCTTGATGGCCGGTCTTGGTGGTCGTCTTCTTCACCGTGGGACCAGCTCCAGGCGAAGAAGTGCGCACTGGCTCTTGACTGGCCGCCCTTCGAAGACGGCATTTCCTCTTTGGGGCTCAAGGGCCTTCCTCTTCTTCAAGCTCTCCGGCAACCTCGGTCCCGACAACTTCAGCTCCGGCAACCTCGTCCCCGATAGGCTCTTTCTGTTGTTCCTCGGCAACTTCTTCTTCATGATGTTCTTCGTCATCGTCCTTAGTTGCCGTGGCACCGGAACCGCCCGCCGCGTTAACTCTTGTGGCCTCTACAGCCTTGCTGGCAATAAACGCCAGTTCTTCATCCTTGGTGGCCCGGATGAGATCTGTTTCTTTCCAGGAAGCCTTCTCCGTCAAGTTGGAAGCCCAATCCATCTCGTTCACCAGGGTGAGCACTAGCCAGTCTGCTTTGACTCTGTGAGCGTCGCAATCCGGCATCATTGACAAGATGGAATCCTTGGCGGAATTGATGTGCAGCGGGACAATCCGGTCCAGCAAGTGGAATGTGCCGGTTTTTTGGAACAACTGTTCACAGAGATTGGCATGCTCCATAACCGTCAAGTTGTTGCCGAGCCCAGGATACAACCGCATAATGTCATTGGCACCTTGGTATTCCCAAGTGAACCTCTGCCTCTTCTGCAGTGGTGAAATGCGTCACTGGAGGAAGTCAGCTCGTACCATTTCTATGGTCAGCTTGGAGGCCTTGAGGCGAGCAATCCTGTTCAGTGCCGGGCGAAGTTTATTGTCAGTGGCGCCAAGATCGCTCCAATTCTTGCTGCGTTCAACCTTCACTGTGCGCGGCAAGTAGAACGGAGGGAAATCCTTTTCCTGAATCCAGCACCATTCTGCCCTCCATTCCTCCCATTTGAGATGAAGTTGCCCGACAAGATACTGGCCTTTGGTTTTAGCCCTTGGGATCCATGTTACACTGCCAGAGAGTGACTTGTCCTCGATGCGGGGAACGAAGAAGTGGCGGAACAAATCAACGTTGGGGGCAACTCTGACAAAGTCCTCACACAGATGGGCGAAGACTGCCATGCATGTCATTGCATTGGGGGTAAAATCTAACAGTTTGAACCCAAAACTGAACATCATTGTGCTGAAGAAGTCTGAAAATGGAGGAACCAGACCGCAATAGAAGTAAGCGCAGAAAATGGATACGAATCCGACGGAGTCTTGTCACCTTCAGGAAGAACCACTGGGGCCTTGTGGTCCTTGGTGTCCTTTCCCCAGATGTAGGCGTACCTCTCGATCAGGGTGTTGGCATCCATGGCCGACGGCGAGAAAATTGCATTCTCCCTCCGCCACTTATCCAGTTCCTCTAACTCCCTCTTCTTCTTCTCCGCCCTGGGGTCGAGCGGCTTGGCAGGTTTCTTCCCCTCCGCATCGGTCTTCTTGGGCGCCATCAGGGCTCGGGAGGAAGAAAGAAGTCGAACTGAGATGCGAATCAGTGGCGGCGGCGGCGGAAGCAGCTCTGGCGAGAGAAAGAAGATGAAGCAGGGGAAAGCGGGGATGAATGAGCAGCGTCCCCTCGCAGTTGCCTTTTTATGGGGAAGGCGCGAGGGGGTTGGCTCTTCACTGTTTACCTCAGCGGTGCTTTTACAGGCGCACTACCACGGAATAACTGCAATAGTCCACGTTCCCACGACCCGCATTTAATGCGCGGAGTGGACGTGCGTCAGGCAAACCATCATGACTAAAATTACGGCATCTGTTTCCCGCCGCGTGTCTGTGCATTGTTTGGGCCTAGCCCAACGATGCTTCGACCACGCGTATGGCCCAGGCCCGGGGGCTCCTGTCGGTGTATAAAACATGGGTATTTTATACCCTGACTTATGCACAGACAGTAGTAGCTTCCTTGCTGGCCAAGACTTGCCGGAAATTACCAAGAACAAGATTCAAGACCCAGTTGCAGAAGCTACTGGAGAGAAGATCAAGACGAAGCATCAACAAGTACTTGACTAGTACTGAAGATGAAGGCATTACTCGCCGGCAAGATGAAGGCCCGGCAAGCTCCATGCCGGCAAGCTTTCGCTAGCTCGTCAGCGCTCCACCTCATCGAGCAGCTAGTCGCTAATCGGTGAGGTGTCGACCGCGCAGGCGGGTTGGTGAGATTTGTCGGGGCACGTGTCAGCCTGCTGAAAGGAGATTTAACTTTAATGATACCCGTACAGGAGGCGTGTCAAGCTAATAGGAGGTAGCTGGGCGAGCGGTGCAGAAACCTTGCCGGGGCCACTCCTCTACATGACACCTAACGAAGCATTTATTGCTTTTGTCCTAATCCGGTAGAGTTAGGTATGATAGCACTGTTGGCTATCTAATCAGTATGTAATGACTGTTTTGCCACTGTGGTTACCCCTTGAGCTATAAAAGAAGGGCCAGGGCAACCTTTACAAGGATCGATCCTTTGCACAACTTGCATGCGTAGTTGCTTCTTCCGCACCTTGCCGGGAAGCACTCCTTGTACTTGTGTTCATATTCATCCAATACACCAAAGCAGGAGTAGGGTTTTACACCTCACGGTGGCCCGAACCTGGGTGAAAGCCTTTGCATCCTCTGCTGATTCTGCTCTTTGTGCTTGTGCATTCCCCTAGTCGAACTGCAAAAGGGGCTAGATGGCCCCATAGATGGTTGTATGCACGACATGCCCCGACCGCCACACAAATGAAGGCAATCAGTAATAAATCATGCTCCAACTTCTTAGCATAACGACAGATCATACGTGCATGCTTTGGGAATCACAAACCTTAACACCAATATTCTTACTAAACCACAATTATCTACTAGTACCTCCCACATATTACCATCTTAATATCGCAAAACTATTGCAAGGAATCAAACTTATCATATTCAGTGATCTACATGAAAGTTTTTATTTTATCCCTCTTGAATACCTATCATATTAGGACCAAATTCATAACCCGTCCATATTACCATTGCTATTCATTAGACTCTCAAAAAGATATAAGTGAAGCATGAGAGTGCAACTATTTCTTTAAAATATAATCACCGCCGTGCTCTAAAAAGATATAAGTGAAACACTAGAGCAACTGCCTAGCTCAAAAGATATAAGTGAAGCACATAGAGTATTCTAACAAATCACGAATAATGTGTGTCCCTCTCAAAAAGGTGTGTTCAGCAAAGATGATTGTGACAAACTAAAAAGCAAACAAACTATAGCACAACACGCTCGAAGTAAAACACATATCATGTGATGAATAAAAATATAGCTGCAAGTGAGTTACCGATAGATTGTAGACGAAAGAGGGGATGCCATCCGGGGCATCCCCACGCTTATACGCTTGAGTCTTGATTGAACATTACCTTGGGGTGCCTTGGGCATCCCCAAGATTAGGCTATTGCCACTCCTTATTCCTTTATCCATCGTAGTCTCACCCAAAACTTGAAAACTTCAGCACACAAAACTCAACAGAAACCTCGTGAGATCCGTTAGTATAACAAACAAATCTTAAACTTTAGGTACTGTTGTAAATTGATTCATATTTAATATTGGCATAATGCTACTATACTCCAACTTCTCCATGACTCGTACCCCCTAATATGATCCATAGATTCATTAAAATAAGTAAACTATGCAACAAAAACAGAATCTGGCTAAAACAGAACAGTCTGTAAAGATCTGAATTACTGTCATACTTATGTAACTCCAAAAATTCTGAAAAATTAGGAAAGCCTAGGAAATTCATATATCAATATTGTGTAAAAAATTCAGAAGGTTCTGACGCTTCATAAAAAAACAAAATTCCAGCACTGGACGCAAAAGTTTCTGTTTTCAAACAGGATCAATTATACTATCTTCCAAATCATCCCAAAGGCATTACTTGGCACAAACACTAATTAAAACATAAAAAAAATCATAACAGAGGCTATAATTGTGTAAACACACAAGAACAGTGTCGTGCGTACGACCATCTATGGGGCCATCTAGCCCCTTTGCGGTTCGACTAGGGAGATCGACAAGCACAAAGAGCAGAACCAGCAGAAACGCAAAGAGTTTACCCAGGTTCGGGTCACCGTGAGGTGTAAAACCCTACTCCTGCTTTGTATATTGGAAGTGTATGAGCACAAGTACAAGGAGCGTTTCTCCCGGCAAGGTGCAGAAAGAGCAGCTACGCATGCAAGTTGTGCAAAGGTTCGATCTTCGTAAACGTTGCCCTGGCCCTCCTTTTATAGCTCAAGGGGTCACCACAGTGGCAAAACAGTCATTTTATATTGATTAGATAGCAAACAGTGCTATCATACCTAACTCTGCCTGTTTAGGACAAAAGCAATAAATGCTCCGTTAGGTGTCATGTGGAGGAGGAGCCCCGGCAAGGATTCTGCACCGCTCGCCCAACTACCTCCTATTATCTTGACAGGCCTTCTGGACGGGTGTCATTAAAGGCAAATCTCCTTCCATCACGCTGACACGTGCCTGACAAATCTCACCTAACTGCCTGCGGGCTCGACACCTCATCAATTAGTGACTAGCTGCTCGATGAGGTGGAGCGCTAATAGCTAGCGAGAGCTTGCCGACACGGAGCTTGCCGGGCCTTCACCTTGCCGGCTCGGCCTTGCCGACAAAGGTTATCTTTGGTGTAGAACTTGATGCTTCGTCTTGATCTTTTCCTCAATGGCTTCTTGAAAGAACATGCGCTGCCCCCATGTTTGGTTTTGGTAATTGATGACAATCCCTATGGACTAATGTTTGCCTTGAGTTATATTTGAAGGGTTTATCCATAGACGGTGCTTGAGGACCATTTGTTGGTCTCAAGGTTGTTTGAAGGAGATTATGTGATGACCAAGGTGCTATTCAAGGATTTATCCAAAGATTGGTCATGTGAGTGTTGAGCCTATTGCAAGCATGTCTTGAAGAAAAAGATTGTGTGAACATTCATGTTTACCTTCAAGACATCATCCTAATGAAGAGAGTTGGAAAGATTCAAGGTTGATCAAGAATAAGTACAACGAGTGATTCAAGTTGATCAACACACAAAGCGTAGAAGATGTACCGAGAGGGATCAAGTGATCCCATGGTATGGTAAGCATTGTCCATTACGCTTTGTGTACTAACCCATTGTCTACGTGAGAGTTCTATGTGGGGTTAGGTATGTTTCCATGGGCATGCATCAAAAGGAAGATATCATACAACCCATGAAGGATGACATCAAGTGGTGATCGTCATCAAGGTTGCGGTTTGCAAGTTCAAGTGGAGCATCACGAAGAGATCACATGCTTGAAGCTTGCCGTCCATTGTGGTGACAATGGACTTGTGAAGATGTGCCGAAGAGTGTCTCACCCATAGTGGAGTATGGGGGAGCAATCTACTAGTCTTCATCGAGCCGGCGCAATCAAGAAAGGTGGTCCAACTTGAGGAGGTCAAGATCGTCATCATCTAGCTCAAGTGGACTATGCGCAAGGCAAAGGTTCACCCTTGATAGGTTTTCCATTTTATCGGTCTCATCGTGGTAGTTGGGAGACCGGGTTATAGGATCGATAGCCGTACTATCAAGGGGGGCTCTCGGATGAGTAGCTTGATCGTATCATTCATAGAGAGCTCAAACCATTGCATCCTTGCATCATCTTTCTTGGTTCTTGTTTGGTGTTTCTCTTTGTGAGTCTTTGAGCTTTTGGTCACCCTCATGACAAGCTCAAGTTCATCGAGAACGGATTTCGTTTGCTTCTTCTAGTATGTTCTCGATGTTGGGGTTTATGCCGGATCATCACTGATAGAGGTTTCACATCTCTATATCATAGGCATATCTCTACTGCCACTTCTTATTATATCCAACAAGCTTGAGTTTGCTCAATTCGGATCTCATTTGCAGAAGTTGTGGCAGTTCAGGTTTTATTGTATCCTTTGTTCTCTGTGACAGTGTTTTTGTTTGTACCGAGCGGTTGTACCGCTTGTAAAAGCAGTTGTACCGCTTGACCGGTTGTTCCGGCCCAGCACCGCTCCACTACCGGACTCCCTTCTGTATTGGAGCTGTGGCTGGGCGGTGGTGGCCCGGTAGTTCCCAGACGGCTAAGGCGAACCGGTACTACCGGTGTCTGGAGCGGTTGTACCGCTCCGGACTTAGCCACCACAGGAGCGCTGGTCTGGCGGTTGCACCGGCACAACCACCGCCCCAACCACCGCTATGGGGTGACTCCCTTCTGTATGTGAGGCGGGTGTTGGGCGGTGGTGGAGCGGTAGTTCCTGGTTGGCTCCGGCCGACCGGTACTACCGGTGGCTCCACCGGTTGTACCGCCTGGGGCTCTTCTGCAGTGTGAACCCGTGAATACCGGTTGTACCGGTGGTTCAAGCAGTTGTATCGCTGCAGTGCAAAAACGGCTGTAACGGTTGGATTCGGGATGTCCTATAAAAGGGGGTCTTCTTCCCCAATGGACCTAATCCTTCTAGCTCGTGTTTGCCCCCCATTGTTGACCTTCTTCGAGCTTGCTATCTCTCAATCCCTCCAATGATTCTTGCTAGTTCTTGAGGGAAAAGAGAGAGGAGATCTAGATTTACGTTTCCACCAATCACTTTCTCCTCTATGTGAGGGGAACCCCTTGGACCTAGATCTTGGAGTTCTTGGTGTTCTCCTTCTTGTTCTTCCTCTCATGTTCCTCCATAGCTTTCGTTGCTTTGGTGGGATTTGAGAGTGAGGGACTTGGGCACTCCGTGTGCCCTTGCCATTGCATTTGGTGCATCGGTTTGAGTTCTCCATGGTGATACGTGGAAGTGAAGTTTGAGAAGATTATTACTCTTGGGTGCTTGGTACCCTAGAGCTTGTTCCTCTTGGGTGCTTGGGCGCCCTAGACGGTTGGTGGTGCTTCGGAGCTCAATCATTGTGGTGTAAAGCTCCGGGCAAGCGTCGGGGTCTCCAATTAGGTTGTGGAGATTTCCCCGAGCAATTTGACGGGTACCGGTGACCACCCCCAAGGGTTGCCAAAGTGTACGGGTCCGGTGACCGGCCCCAAGGGTTGCCATTTGTACGGGTTCGGTGACCGCCCTCAAGGGTCCCTTAGTGGAATCACGACATCTTGCATTGTGCGAGGGAGTGAGGAGATTATGGTGGCCCTAGTGGCTTCTTGGGGAGCATTGTACCTCCACACTGCTCCAAACGGAGATTAGCATCCGCAAGGGTGTGAACTTCGGGATACATCGTCGTCTCCGCGTGCCTTGGTTATCTCTTACCCGAGCCCTTTACTTATGCACTTTACTTTGTGATAGCCATAGTGTTTCATGTTATATATCTTGCTATCACTTAGTTGTTTATCTTGCTTAGCATAAGTTGTTGGCGCACTTAGATGAGCCTAGTTGTTGTAGGTTTTGTGCTTGACAAATTAAACACTAGTTTTATTCCGCATTTGTTTAAGCCTAAACCGTAGTTATTTTAAAGAGCCTATTCACCCCCCTCTAGGCGACATCCACGATCTTTCACTTCTGCAACTGGGTCTTGAATCTTGTTCTTAGCGATCTCCGGCAAGCCTGGCCATCAAGAAGGCTGCTACTATCTGTGCATAAGTCAGGGTATAAAATACCCATGTTTTATACACCGACAGGAGCCCCCGGGCCTAGGCCATACGCGCATCCAAAGTGTCGTTGGGCTAGGCCGAAACAATGCACAGACACGCGGCGGGAAACTAATGCCGAAATTTTAGTCATGATGATTTGCCTGACGCACGTCCACTCTGCGCATTAAATGCGGGTCGTGGAAACATGGACTGTTGCGGTTATTCTGCGGTAGTGCGCCTGTAAAAGTGCTACTGAGGTAAACAGTGAAGAGCCAGCCCCCTCGTGCCTTCCCCATAAAAAGGCAACTACGAGGGGACGCTGCTCATTCATCCCCGCTTTCCCCTGCTTCATCTTCTTCCTCTCGCCAGAGCTGCTTCCGCCGCCGCCACCACCGATTCGCATCTCATCTCGACTCCCTCTCTTCTCCTTGAGCCCTCATGGCACCCAAGAAAGCCGACGCAGCGGGGAAGAAGCCCGCCAAGCCGCTCGACTCCAAGGCAGAGAAGAAGAAGAAGGAACTGGAGGAACTGGAGAGGCGGCGAAGAGAGAACGTGGTCCTCTCGCCGTCGGCCATGGACGGCAACACTCTAATTGAGCGGTACGCCTACATGTGGGGGAGAGACACCAAGGATCACAAGGCTCCGGTGGTGCTTCCTAAAGACGACAAGGTTCCGTCAGATTCATACCCATTCTTCTGCGCTTACTTCTACTGCGGTCTGGTTCCTCCATTTTCAGACTTCTTCAGCACGATGATGTATGATTTTGGGTTTCGAATGCTGGATTTCACTCCCAACGCAATGACATGTATGGCAGTCTTTGCCCACTTGTGCAAGAATTTTGTTGGAGTTGCGCCCAACGTAGATCTGTCCTGCCACTTCTTCGTTCCTCGCTTCGAAGACAAGTCGCTCTCTGGCAGTGTAACATTGATCCCAAGGGCTAAAACCAAAGGCTAGTATCTTGCCGGGCAACTTCACCTTAAATGGGAGGAATGGCGGGCAGAATGGTGCTGGATTCGGGATAAGGATTTTCCTAAATTTTGCTTGCCGCGCAGGAAAAGAGTTGACCGCGGCAAGGATTGGGGCAAATTGGGTGCCAATGATGAAAGACTCCGCCCGGCACTGAACAGAATTGCCCGTCTTAAGGCCGCCAAGATGATCATAGAAATGGTTGGCCCTGATTTCCTCTGGCGACGCATCTCACTACTGCAGAAGAGGGAGAGGTTTGCTTGGGATTACAAGGGTGCCGCTGATATCATGCGGTTGTATCCTGGCCTCGGCAACAACTTGACGGTTCTAGAGCATGCTTGCCTCTGTGAGCAGTTGTTCAGGAAGACCGGCACGTTTCACTTGCCGAATGGAGTCGTCCCTCTGCATATTAATTCCGCAAAGAATTCCATTTTGGCAATGATGCCAGAGTGTAACGCTCAAGGAGTTGAACCCCGCTGGCTAATGCCTACTCTGGAAAACGAGATGGACTGGGCTTCCAATTTGACAGAGAAAGCCACCCGGAAAGAAAGGGATATAGTCCAAGCCACCAAGGAGGAAGAACTGGTGTATATCGCCAGCATAGCCACAGAAGCTGCAACATTCAAAGAAGCCGGTGCCTCTGGTACTGCGGCAACTGATGACGATGGGGAAGAAAACCCCGACGAAGAGGTTGCTGACGAGCACCAGGAAGAGCCTGCCGGGGACGAAGTTGTCGGGACCGAGGTTGCCGGGACCGAGGTTGCCGGGGAGCTTGAAGAGGAAGAGGAAGCAGGTCCTCGAGCCTCGAAGAGGAGACACCGTCTTCGAAGGGCAGCCAGTTTAGAGCCAGTACGTGCTTCTTCACCAAAGGCAGGCCATACGGTGAAGAAGACGACCACCAGGACTGAGCACCAAGAAGAGGTGCACCGGCAACCAAGCAGACGTCCGCAAACCCAGCCTTCATCTTCCCAGCAAGAGATCGCTGGGGGTGTCGGATCTTCTCAGCCGGCAAGTTCATCTCCTCCGGCGCTTAAGAGGTCCAGAGAGTCGCCTCCACCATCAAGATATGATATGTCCGTCCTCAGTGAGTCTGAAGAAGAGGAGTAAGTGAAATTGTTTATCTTCATCAAGTCTTGATTTCATTTGATCGCCATTTTGACTTGATTTCTTCTGTGTCGGCAGGGATCCAGAACCGCTCATGCACCGTACAAAACGAGCCAAGTCCGCATCGGAGCACGATCCCGCGGCAAGTGCTGGGCAGGGGGCTACAACTGTGGAAACGATCACTTCCAGCCCCCAGTCCAGCCCTGTCAGGGGGATGACCCCCGGGTAGGCAAGCGAACCCGGAGCCCCCTTCTCAAAAAACTTCAGGGCGGCCCGCGCCCATCCCCGCCGGCTATCTGACCAACCGGCTTCTCAGCGCTAGCCGGCTAGGCCCGGCTGCTCGCTAGCCGGCTGGCGATAGGGCGGCGGCTGTCCCATCGCGTCCGATGACAAGACAGCCCCCCACGAGGGGGGAACATGGCTACAGTGCCATCCGTCTCGAGAGGGCGCGCCGGCAAAGCTGCCAACCCTGTTGACCGCGACGGCCGGTGTCAGCACCGGCGCACCGGTGCAGCCCCCCCGCGATGCCGCCTACTCCGGCACGCCTCTGCAGAGCTCGCACGCGCCGTCTACTCCTGCATGCCTCGGCAAAAGTGCGCACGCGCCGACCACTCCTGCACACCTCTGCAGAAGCGCGCACGCACCGTCCACTCCGTGACGCTCGAAGCAACGGGCCACAGTTTTGCGCCGCCCTCGGGCGCCGCAGCCGGCGGGCCCACTGCCGGCTCCAGACGCCGACGCTCGGGTCCCGGCATGTGCATTTTACCCGTGTAACCCTGGGGGGTCAAACTATAAGACCCCCCAGGAGGCCTCCATGCAGGGGGGTTGGCTACTTGGTTCACTCCTTCTTCCCCGACGCATACACACACACGGGAGAGGCTGAACGGAGACCTAGCTCCTTCTGCCTCCTCCACTCAAACAGCTCCAGGAGCACCATTGTAACCATTGTGGCCTCTGAGCCTACCAACCCACTCGGCAGGACTAGGGGTGTTACCTCTCCGGAGGGCTCCGAACCTGGGTACGCCTTGTGTCTCTCGCATGCGCGTGCCAACCTCGCTTCCGGAACCCACCGGCGTCCTCACGCAGCCCCCCACTTTTAGCCATCTCATGGCATCTGCCGTGATTTCACCACGATAGTTGGCGCCCACCGTGGGTCTGCTCGCGGTGTCGACCGGAGTCAAGTTCCGGACGAGGCCCCTCACCAGCTCCGGCGAGCGCATCGTGCACGGTTTGGTCCGTGCGCCTCGCACGACCAACCCTGCCGGCTGCGACGTCGCGCCCGGCGCGAGCGCCGCCTGCCCCGCAGGCTGCTTCGTCGTCCCTTTCGGCGCGCTGCGCGTCTTCGTCGCGCTCGTCCCCGACGTGTTCCCCAGTGAGGTACGCAGTTTTGCCAACTCGCCCGTCCCCATTGGCTGCGCCATCTCCGACGACGTCGCGGCTCTCTGCACCCACGCGGAGGTGTTGACCATCGGCACCAGCTCCGGCTCCCCACGCGCCAAGGAGAAGGCCGCCGCGCCTGCTGCTGCCGCGGCTGCGGCTCTGCCACGCCGGGCCGAACCACTCCACGAGACGATCCGGAGTCTGCGAGCCCCCATCACGCCCGACGCCGACATGGCGGCAGCGGCGGCTCAGCTCAACGAGGACCGTGAGCATTTGCTGATCGAGGCCACAGAGCTCGCGGTAACGCGGCGCCGGCTGGAGTCCGACCAGCGAGAGTACGACAGCGCCCATGGCTTCACACCGGCCGCTGCTGAGCCCAGCCGGGTTGCGGAGGTGCGAATCCGTGGGGGTGCAATCGGCCGCGCGCTAGGCGCAGGCCGGCCCATCTACGACACCCCCGTCAAGAACATGCGCGCGGCGCGGGCGGCCATGGCGGATCTTTCCGCGACCTCATCACCGTGGCAAACGAGCAGCAGCAGCGTTTCGACCCGGCCCAGCCGTCCGCCTCCACCTCAGGCAAAACCAGAAACCCGGAGAGGGCTCTTCGGGACACGCAGCAGGCGTCCTCCCCTGACGGCAGCGCTAGCCGCTCTGGCCGGCACCGGGCGAGTCGGAGCCGGCGTGACCGCGCTACTACGGCTGGCGACGGCGTTGCCAATGAGCCGGCCGGCAATGACTGGGTGCGGCAGCCGGAATTTCCTCCCAGTGGGTGAAGTAGCCGGCCGATGAGGGGTCCTTCAAGCCGGCCAAGGGCACAAGGAAGGTTTCGCTCGACCCATCCAACCTTGACTCCAGCGAGTACGTCGTCGTGGGCTCCGGCCTCGATAGCAAATAGGAAGGCGAGCTCGTCGACTTCCTCCGTGAGAATCGGGATATCTTCGCATGGTCCCCCAAGGACATGCCGGGTGTTCCAAGGAAGTACGCCGAGCACCAACTCCACGTCTGGCCGGATGCCAAGCCGGTCCGGCAGCCGCTACGCCGCTTCTCCGAGGAGAAGCGAAGAACCATTGGCAAAGAGATCGCCCGGCTGCTCAGAGCCGGGTTCATCATGGAATTATTCCACTCCGAGTGGCTGGCCAACCCGGTCCTCATTCTGAAGAAGAATGGCACTTGGCGCATGTGTATCGACTACACCAGCCTGAACAAGGCCTGCCCCAAGGACCAGTTTGCCCTTCCCCGGATTGACCAAGTCATCGACTCCACAGCCGGCTGCGAGCTCCTGTCCTTCCTGGATGCTTACTCCGGCTACCACCAGATCAAGCTGGACCCGGCGGATGCCCTCAAGACATCCTTCATCACCCCCTTCGGGGCACATTGCTACATCACCATGTCGTTCGGCTTGAAGAACGCCAGCGCCACCTTCCAGCGCTGCATGTAGAAATGCCTCCTGCCTCAAATCGGCCGGAATGTGCACGTCTACGTCGACGACATCATGGTGAAGACCAAGCAGCACCTCACCCTCCTTGAGGATCTCAGGGAGACGTTTGCAAACCTGCGCCAGTACCAGATCAAGCTCAATCCGGAGAAATGCTTCTTCGGCGTGCCAGCCGGCCAACTCCTCGGTTTCCTCGTCTCGGAGCACGGCATCGAGGCCAATCCGGAGAAGATCAAGGCCATCGACCACATGCGCAAGCCGACCCGGCTGCGCGATGTCTAGAAGTTCACCGGCTGCTTGGCCTCTCTCAGCCGTTTCGTCAGCCGGCTGGGGGAGAGGGCCCTGCCCTTATATCAACTGATGAAGAAGACGACGCCGTTCGAGTGGTCCGACCAGGCGGACGAGGCTTTCTGCGACCTCAAGCGCATGCTCTCCACCACGCCCGTCTTGGCCACGCCGGCTGAGAAGGAGCTGCTCCTGATGTACATCGCGGCAACCACTCGCGTGGTCAGCGTGGTGCTGGTGGTAGAGCGCCCCGAGGAAGGCAAGGCATAGCCGGTCCAGCGCCCTGTGTACTACCTCAGCGAGGTCCTCTCCACCTCCAAGCAAAACTACCCCCACTATCAGAAGATGTGCTACGGCGTCTACCTAGCCGCCAGGAAGCTCTGGCAGTATTTCCAAGAGCATGCCATCACAGTGGTGAGCACGGCCCCCATCGGCGAGATCATGGGCTACCGGGATGCCTCTGGACGAATCGCAAAGTGGGCCATCGAGCTAGCCGGCCACACCATCCTCTACGAGTCTCGCACCGCCATCAAATCGCAAGCCTTGGCCGACTTCCTCGTCGATTGGGCGGAGACCCAGTACTTGCCGCCAGCTCCCGACGCAACACACTGGCGCATGCACTTTGACGGCTCCAAGATGGCCTCCGGCTTGGGAGCCAGCATCGTGCTCTCCTCCCCCAAAGGCGACCGGCTGCGCTACGCGCTTCAAATCCACTTCGCCGCCTCCAACAACGTCGCCGAGTATGAAGCCATCGTCCACGGCCTCCGGCTGGCCAAAGAAATCGGCATCCGGCGCATCCTCTGCTTCGGCGACTCCGACCTGGTGGTCCAGCAATCCTCTGGCGAGTGGGACGCTAGGGATTCCAACATGGCCAGCTACCGCAACCTGGTCTAGCAGATGACCGGCAGTTTCGACGGCTGCGAGTTCCTCCACGTTCCCCGCAACGAGAACGAGGCGGCCGATACTCTAGCCAAGCTCGGCTCCAGCTGGCAAGCAATGCCAACCGGCATCTCTCTCGATCACCTACGCAAGCCGTCCATCAAGCCGTCTCCTGATTCGGAGTCCATCTTCGTCTCGGCAGACCCTACAGCCCATCGCCCGGCCCCGGGGGCTGCCGGCTTCGGCTCGGGGGCTCCTGGCTCCGGCTCGAGGGCTGCTGGCTCTGGCTCGGGGGCTGCTGGCTCCCGCTCGCCGCCTCCCGACCCGGCCGAACCCGCACAAGTGGCCGTCCTCACGGTGCTGGAGGCGCCGTCTTGGGCCCAACCAATCCTCGCATTCCTGGCAAACGGCGAGCTCCCGGCGGACGAGGTCGAGGCCCGGCAGGTGCAGTGCCGGGCTTCCGCCTACAGCATCATCAACCGCGAGCTCGTCAAGCGCAGCACGACCGGCGTTTTCCAGTGATGCGTCGAGACGGCCAGGGGCCTCGAGATCTTGCTCGATATCCACCAGGGTGAGTGCGGGCACCATGCCGCCTCCCGGTCCCTGGTGGCCAAAGCATTCCGCCACGGCTTCTACTGGCCGACTGCGCTGAAGGACGCCGAGGAGCTGGTTCTCAAGTGCAAGGGCTGCCAGCGCTTCAAGGCCCAGAGGCACCAGCCGGCTTCGGCGCTCCAAACCATCCCCATTGCGTGGCCCTTTGCCGTCTGGGGCCTCGACATTGTGGGACCCTTCAAAACCGCTCGGGGCGGCATGACACACCTGCTGGTGGCCGTCGACAAATTCACCAAGTGGGTCGAGGCGAGACCGATCAAGAAACTCGACGGCCCCACGGCCGTCAAGTTCATCACCGACATCGCTGTCCGCTACGGCGTCCCCAACAACATCATCACCGACAATGGCACCAACTTCGCCAAAGGCACGCTAGCGCACTACTGCTCCATATCTTGCATCCGGCTTGACCTGGCCTCCGTCGCGCACCCTCATTCCAACGGCCAGGTAGAGCGGGCAAACGGCCTCATCTTGGCCGGCATCAAGCCGCGACTCGTCGAGCCACTCGTGCGTTCACCCGACAGCTGGATCGACGAGCTGCCGGCCATCCTATGGAGTATCCGGACCACCCCCAACCGCTCAACCGGCTTCACTCCATTCTTCCTCGTCTACGGGGCCGAGGCGATCATCCCCACAGATCTCGAGTTCGACTCACCTCGGGTCACCCTGTACACGGAAGTGGAAGCCGCAGCAGCACGCGAAGACGGCGTCGACCTGCTCGAGGAGGCGCGCCTGCTGGCCCTCAGCCGGTCAGCCATTTATCAACAGAGCCTACGCCACTACCACATCAAGAAGATCAAGCCCCTCACTTTCCGCGAGGGCGACCTCGTGCTCCAGCTGATCCAGCGAACAGCCGGCCAACACAAGCTGTCCTCCCCATGGGAGGGCCCCTTCATCATCAGCAAGGCCTTGCGCAACAACGCGTACTACCTCATCGACGCGCAAAAGCGAAGCAAGCGCATGAGAGACGCCTCCGGCGAAGAGACGGAACGCCCCTGGAATGCGGAGCTCCTCCGTCCGTTTTACAGTTGAACCATGTATGTATGTATCACTACCCCTTTTGAAATTAATGAAAGCAGCAGGTCCCCCGAACGACACTCAGGGGCTACCTTTTCATCTCTACCGAGTTTTTGCGCACTTTACCGCATTCGCCCCCCCACCGGGTCGGCACGGCCGGCTCGGGGGCTCGCCGGCTAGCCCATGCCGCGTTCTCCTCAACCCGGTCAGTAGCGTGCGCACCGCCGAAGCCCTCTCTGCCATAAGCCACAGACCGGCTCCCGGCTGTTCAAGGCTGGCAAGAGCCAAAGGCTGCAAGCATCCGCACGCGAAAAAACGGCCAAGAACGAACAACCGGCTCGTATAACCCGGCTCCTCTCACTTCACGCTCTGCAGCACAGACCGGCTGCGCTCCAGCCGACGTCGCCGGCTGTAGCCAGCCGGCCCAGTGGGTGTTTCGCTTGCGCTCAAATCCTAAGGCCCAAGTACTAGGCGCTCTCTTCTGAGTCCGGCTCCCCGTCCCAGCTACAGACCGGCTCCCGGCTGTCCGGCTGGCGGGGAGAAGGACGAAGGCGGAAGCAAACAGGAAAACGGCTAAGGGAAAAGAGCAAAAGTGAAACTGCCACACGGCAGGCGCAAGCACACAAGAGAAACATGCTTTCATATATACAGCAAGGCCCGCGGCCGATAAGTTCATTACATTAAACTTACACCCCCCAGTGGGTGGACCTGCTGGCTAACAAAAGTTTGAAGTTCAAAAGAAAGGAAAAGAAATAAAAGCCCTAGGCTGTGGCTTCGTCGGCGTCGCTCGGCGCCGGGTTCTCCGTGGTGGCGGTGTCGTCCAGCTCGCCAGCGTCGTCGTCCACGTCGGCGATCGTCTCGGCCGAGCTGCCTTCCGGGTCCTTGAGCTCCAGGCCGAAGTCGTCGGCGGGAAGCTACGCGCCGTCTGGCGCCCGCTCTGGCACGAAGTCCCCGTACGGGGCGAACGACGCGATGTCGCTAGCCCGCACGGCGATCGCCCTCTCCCGCTCCAGCAAGTCCGCCTCCGCCCCAGCCCTCTGAGCGCGCAGTTGGTCCAGGCGGATGGTGGGATACCAAGACAGCACGACCCCGAGCGCCATGTTTGCGCCGGCTCGAGCTGCGGAGGCCTTCCACGCGTTGAGTCGCACCGCGCCGGCCTCCAGCCAGCGCGCCAGCCGGCTCACGCTGCTCGGCGCCACCGCACCCGGCCACAGCGCGGCCACCATCGACAAACCGGCTTCGAATAGCCGGTTCATCTGGCGCTCCATCGCCTCCAGGCGAGCCTTGGCGGCCACGGTGATCTCCGCCACCGACCAGGCGGCGTACTCCTCGACGGCGACCCCCGCCGCCATCTGCTCCTGCCGGTGGGCGTTCACCGCCGCCTCGGCCGACCCTTGGGTCTTAGGGAAGAACCCTGGAAGAGAAGGGGAAGAAGACAGACCAAGACGCCAGAAGACGGGAAACGGAAAAAAGCAAAAGACGCAAGCAGAAACGCTTACGCGTGAGAAGCTCATCGATGTAGAGCGCCTCTTGCAGCGCCTCCCGCTCCCTCGCCGCCAGCGCGTTGGCGCTGCGGTCGCGGTCCGCCTGAAGCTGGCTGACCTCCTCGGCGGCCTTCTTCGCCGCCTCCCCCTGCTGCGCCGCCGCTTGACGGCGCTCCTCGCGCCGGTCCAGCTCGGCCTTATGAGCGGCGGCGGCCTCGTCCCTCTCTCGGACTGCCCGAGCCGCCTCCTCCTGCAGCCGGCCGTGCTCCGCGGCCGCCTGGTCACGGAGTTGGCCGGCTTCCGCCACCTGGAGCCGGAGCGCCTCCATCTCTGCCGGGTTAACTGCAGCGGCTGCGCATCCGGACCCGGATTCCGGTCAGAAACCGGGCGAGAAAGCAAAAACAAGAAGTCAAGAAGATCCGACCCGGCTGCTGCGCAAACCGGCCCGGATCTCGGGGGCTACACCCAGTGGGAGCGCTGGAGCGCCCCCACTGGAAGAACGCAAGAGAGAAGTTCGAAAAAATACCTCTGGCCTGGCGAAGCTCCTCCTCCTTGGCCGCCAGCTGATCCCTGGCCACGCGGTACTGGCCCAGGAGGCGGTTGTACGCTGCCACCCGCTGGTCATAGATGGACTGCAAAGAAGAGAATCAGCACAAAGACGCCTGAGAAGGCCCGACCCGCCTACTGCGCAGCCGGCCCGGGCCTCGGGGGCTACACCCAGTGGGTGCGCTGACGCGCCCCCACTGGAAAGCGACCAAGCCGGTCAAGAAGAGCAAAAAGAAAACAAAAAGCAAGAAGGCACGAAAAGCAAAAGAACTCACCGCGAAGGTCTGCTCCAACTGGCGCAGCCGGCCGCTCTCCGCCTGGGCGAAGCTCTGCCACTGGCTGTGGTGGTTGGCAATCTGCAGCCACAGAGAGTCCACCGCCGCGTCCAGCTTGCTCCGGGGGGCGCCGCTCGTCGCCTCGTTGGAGCTCGCCGCCCAGGTCCGCTGCGGCTGAACGGCGGACCCGGCGCTGGTTTCGCTGCCGGACGTCCTCGATTCGAGGCTAAGCCCCGCGGCCCGCGGCTCCGTCGTCACCAGGGCGCCCGAGCTCTCCGGCGCGGTCTCCGTCCTTGGCGGCGGCGCTCCTCCTCCGTCCGGCGTGGCCTCCGGCTCGTGGTCCCCTCTGCCTCCGTCTTCGGCTCCGTCGACCGGGTCTACAGCCGGCAGCACCTCCTGGTCGGCCGTCGGGTCGGCCTCCGGCTCGCGGCCGCCGGATTCGCCGTGGCCTGCGGCTTCCTCGGCGACCGCACGGGCATCCGCCTCCGCCCTACGGGCCGGGTCATGCACCGTCTTGGAGCGATGCTCCGCGACCGGCGACGGCGGCGGTGACGACGCCGTCCACTCCGGCCACGCGGCCCCCTCTGAGGCCCGCGGCCGCCTCGCCACGACTTCGGCCACGGCGACGCTCCACGCCTTGGCCGACGCCTCAGCCATCTCCTTCTCGGCCTCGTCTCGGGCCCTCCAGGCATCCCGCTCGGCGGCCTCCAAGGCGGAGCCAGCTTGGCGGGCCGCGAGCACCTCTTCGGGGGTTTCCCCCGCCTCGCTCTCCCCCGTGCCACTTCGACCCCGTCTCCGGTCGGCCTCCTCCGCGGCCGCCGCTGCGGTGGCCGCCTCCGCCAGCTCGAGTGCGCTCCTGGACGTCGCGCGAGAGAGATGAAGTAGAAGGAAAGAAAAGAAAGAACAACGGCAACAACGGCAAATAAAGCGGCATCTCCAACTACAAAAAAGAAACTTACCCTATGGCCACGGGAACCGCTCGCGTCGGGCCCGCTGCCGGCGCCATCCGGCGCGCCTTCTTGGCGGACCTCTTCAGGGTGCCCGTCTGCGCCGCAGTCGGGCACTTCGCAGCCGGCCGCGCTTCGACCGGCTGCTTCCCGAACGGCCGGCTCGAGCCAGCCGGCTCCCCGGACGCGCTCTTCTGTCGCCCCCTGGGGGCGGCCCCGTCACCCGCTTCCGCGCCCTGAGGAGCTGCATCGCCCGTCCCGTCCTCGTCATCTTCGTCGTCATCCGGCCACTCGCGTAAAACATCCGGGATCAAAGACTTACCGGTTTGAGCGGAGCCGCCGGCTTCCGCGTCGGCCGGATGCTCCTCGCCGCCTTCGGCTCCTGCGTTGCCGGCCTCCTCGTCCTCCGGGTCTGACTCGACCCGGTCCGGCTGCAGAACCATGGGACTCAGGACGTCATTCACCAGCTGGCTTGGGAAGCGCTGCAGCCATCCCAGGGCATCAGGGCGCATAAGAAGGGCGGACGTGGCAAAGAACAGAGACCAGACACTCACCGCTGGCGCCGGGTCGTCCCGGATGTACGGCTCCTTGCCGAACTGCCACTCCTTCACCTTGAGCCCGGCAGCAGAGACGTCATTGACGCGCACGGCGATCTCCTCTGCCGCTAGCTCCTTCGTCAACAGCCGGCAGGGGTCGCGCCGGCCGCTCATGTCGCAGATCCGGTGCGGCCGCCTCTGCAGCGGCAGCACCCGGCGGCCGATGAAGGCGGCGATGAGGTCCACGGCGGTGAGCCCCTCGCGGTCCGTCATCTCCTTGATCCGGCGGCAGATCCCCAAGATCTCTGCGGACGGGTTCTTCGGGTTGTGCCCCCAGTTCAGCTTCTCAGCCGGGGGCACATCCGCGAAGGGAGGGAGGTTGATGCGGTCGTTGGCCGGGTCCACGTTCTTCACATAGAAGAATGACTTCGGCCATTTCTTGGCGGATTCCTCAAGCGGCAGATTCGGGAAAGGGCCCGCCGTCCGGGTCACCGCCACGGCTGCCCCGCACTTGGACATGACACCGACTGCCGCTCCTTGCTGCTTGAGGTAAAACATCCGGCACCATAGCTCCACGTATGGGAGGATTCCGACGTAGCCCTCGCACAACGTCGCGAAGCCGGCGAGCTGCAAGATGGCGTTCGGCCCCAGATGGTGCGGCTGGAGGCCGAAGAAGGTGAGGAAGCGCCTGAAGAAGACGCTCGCCGGGAGCCCGAGCCTGCAGAGGAAGTGGGTGTAGAACACCACCACCTCGCCACTCCGCGGTTCCGGCGCCGTCTCCTCACCGGGCGCGCGCGCCTCGACCTCCGTCGCCGGCGGCAGCCGCCTCGTGCGCCGAAGATACTCGATATCATCATTGGTGACCACCGACCCCTCCCACGAGCCCTTCGGCGGCGCCATTGGCGAGAACGGGAGTAGCACGGACGAGGCAGAAAGAAAGCAGCGATGAAGCGAGGAAGCAACGACCGCGCGAGTCGGAGCGCAGTGCGGTGGCGAGCCTCGCGGGCAACGATGCGCGGGCGACAGCGTGCGGCGGCGGTGTACGCGAGAAGAAAGATGGGGAGGCAGAGGCGAAGCAATGGGCGGGGGCAGAGGAGCGAATGCCTCGGCCTCTCCCCCTCCCCTCCCATTTAAAGACCGCGCACGAGCATGGGGGAGTGGGATCGATTGCGCCCACGATCCCCACTTCCCCGCAATACACGGGCACGTTAAGACGCGTCTTAACTGCCCCGGGAACTCCAACAGGCGCTGGCGGCCGTAGTAAATCCCGCGCGCGGGCCGAGGCCGCGGCCCGGTGGGACCCAGCCCGCCGCGACGTCTCATCGCGCACGTGGCCTGGCAAGCCTCTTCAGCCGCTGGGCTGCACGTGGCAAGAACTCGTCTGGCGACCGGCACGCTCCCCCGTACCGGCGGGACCTGCCGGCCGAGCCGCTCAGGCTCCGGCGAAACCAAGTACCTCAACCCGGCTCCCGGAATCCGGCCACGGCGGCCTCAAGCCGGCACTACCTCGTCATGTTACTGCACTCCTTTGGGGGGGGGGGGATAAGCTGCAAAGCCTCTCCCGTATGGAGCCGGCGAGCCTTCACAGCTTCGGGGACTACTGTCGGGGGGATGACCCCCAGGTAGGCAAGCGAACCCGGAGCCCCCTTCTCAAAAAACTTCAGGGCGGCCCGCGCCCCTCCCCGCCGGCTGGCCGACCAACCGGCTTCTCAGCGCTAGCCGGCTAGGCCCGGCCCCGGGCCCGGTCCGGCTGCTCGCTAGCCGGCTGGCGATAGGGCGGCGGCCGTCCCATCGCATCCGACGACAAGATAGCCCCCCACGAGGGGGGAACATGGCTACAGTGCCATCCGTCTCGGGAGGGCGCGCCGGCAAAGCTGCCAACCCTGTTGACTGCGACGGCCGGTGTCAGCACCGGCGCACCGGTGCAGCCCCCCCGCGATGCCGCCTACTCCGGCACGCCTCTACAGAGCTCGCACGCGTCGTCTACTCCTGCACGCCTCGGCAGAAGCGCGCATGCGCCGACCACTCCTGCACACCTCTGCAGAAGCGCGCACGCACCGTCCACTCCGTGACGCTCGAAACGACGGGCCACAGTGTCGCGCCGCCCTCGGGCGCCGCAGCCGGCGGGCCCACTGCCGGCTCCAAACGCCGACGCTCGGGTCCCGGCGTGTGCATTTTACCCGTGTAACCCTGGGGGGTCGGACTATAAGACCCCCCAGGAGGCCTCCATGCAGGGGGGTTGGCTACTTGGTTCACTCCTTCTTCCCCGACGCACACACACACACGGGAGAGGCTGAATGGAGACCTAGCTCCTTCTGCCTCCTCCACTCAAACAGCTCCAGGAGCACCATTGTAACCATTGTGGCCTCTGAGCCTACCAACCCACTCGGCAGGACTAGGGGTGTTACCTCTCCGGAGGGCCCCGAACCTGGGTACGCCTTGTGTCTCTCGCATGCGCGTGCCAACCTCGTTTCCGGAACCCACCGGCGTCCTCACGTAGCCCCCCAATTTTAGCCATCTCATGGCATATGCCATGATTTCACCACGACAAGCCCCCAGCACGAGAATGTGGTGCAGACCCCGCCAACTGGTGCAGGTGCTGAAATTCCTCCCTCTGAGCTTGATAAAGAGATGGGAGAGGTTCGCCAAGAGGAAGAACACCAAGAGGCGGATCCTACTGTGGCTTCCCCGTCAACCATCGTTCCGGAGAGTGCTTCTCCGGCAAGGGCCTCCACCGATGAGCCTATCCACACAGAAACTATCCCGACAAGTGAAACTGCCGATGACCGTGCGCCGGCAACACAAGTTGCCAGGGAAGGAGATGCCCTTCCTCAACAAACATTAACGGGTAATCCTCTTGCTTTTACACATCTCTCATAGATGTTTTTTGTTTTCTTGAACTTGACTCGTAATTTGAATCTCATTTTGCCCTTGCCTCTGCTTCAATCCACAGCTCCAACCTCTCCCGAAGAAGGTGAAATCCTTGTGGAAGTAGCTGATATTGCAAAGGATGCCGCTGACGAAGCCGCCAAGATCGCCGCTGAAGAGAATCTTGTGCAAGTTGTCGAGGAGATTAGAGAAATCCCCAAAGAACCTGAGAAGTCCTCCGACAACACGTCTGACCCCGCCAGAATGGATGTGGAGAAGGCGCCCGTCAACACTGACACACCGAATCCCGACAACCAACCAGCGGCATCAACCTTGCAGATCCCATCAAGCAGCTTGGCGCTAATCACTTCTCAGCCTGAATCTGGAGCCCCCAGTTCATCTGGCACTGGAGGGCCAAATTTTGATGAAGAAATAGCTCGGATCCTGCTCCCTCTGTCCCAAAGAACCGCTGAGGCCACTGATGCTACTGACAATGCTGAAGATCTTGCCTTCCTGGAGATCATGGCCATCGGGTTCAAAGGTGTCCAAGAAAGGTACAGCCAAAGGTGGGGTAGGGTCCAAGAAGAATGCAAATCTGCGGATCTGGTTGACCAGAAATTGAAAGAGAAAGCGAATGAGCTTCGTACATGGTACAACCAGCAGTCTCGCATCCTCAGAGATCAAGAAGAAAGGCTTGCCGCCTCTAAGAAAGAAGTGGCAACCTTGGACGCAAGCTGACATAGCGCGTAGCACAGCTCGACGCCGGAGAAAAGGAACTTGCCACCCGCGAAGAGGCCCTTGCCGCCAAACTCCACGGCAAGGACGAAGAAATTGAAAAACTCCTTGAGCAAAGGACGCAAGAGCTTGAAAAGAATCATAAAGATACTATTGAAAACCAAGCTCGAGATAGTGCCGCCAAGCTCAAGGAGGCTTCCGACAAACTTGTTGCTGCTGCCGCCAAGATAGAATTGGAATCCCGAATGACCAAGTTAAAGGAAGACCTTGCCGGTAGCAGCAAAGAAGTCGAGACTCTTAAGAACGAAGCGCTGAAAGCAGCCCGCACTCTAGGGGACCTGCAAACGCAGCTATCGTCTAAGAATCAAGATCTTGATGCCGCCGCCAAGACAATTGAAGATCTGAAATCCCAATCGGCCACCTTGGTAACAGATTTGGAATCCGCCAAGGAAAGGGAGAGAGTCTTGACGAAGAAACTAGAAAAGGAAGAGGCCTTGAAGAAGGATGCTGAGAAGAACTACACCCAACTGCACGATAACCTTTCCCTCTGGACCGGCAGGCTTGTCAATGCTGCTGAGCGCATCACTTCCCAGATTGCCGTTATGGACATGAAGAGCTGGGGCTTCACCGTCAACGACAAGGAGGCCACCAGTGTTAGGCTGCCCAAGTTCTTCGAGGGCCTCATTGATGCCTTGAAGACATATCACGAAGATAGGTCCGCCTCGTTTGCCGATGAATCCCGGAAGTTTGCACGCAATGTCCTTTACAAGGTACTGCTCAAGCTTGCTCATCGCAATCCCAGCCTTGATCTCTCCGGGATCTTCAGGAAGCTGCCGGAGAACACTGATGTTAGTGCCGCTGACAAGATTGCTGCCCCTCTCCTTTTTCCCAGGATCCAAGGTGATCACGGAATTAAGCTTGTCGTTATATCCACTGCTGTGCTATCATGTAAAAGGTACATTTGATCTTATGTTAGATCTGTACTGCTTTTGTGATGTAATATAACTTGTGTTGATGAATGCATGCTATCTCCCTTGTTTTTCTTTGTCTTTGTATGATTTGATACCCTACGCTTGCCAGAAGCTTGCTGGTGCATGCACTTACCGTGAGCGCTTGAGGAATGGGTCCTTAGCAGCCTGCTGGAATTCTCAATGCAGCTACTTAAATTGTTGAGCGGACTCGAAACAAAATAAGAGCGCAAATGATCACGACAAGGTTCCTTCGCATGCATGTTTTTCATACAAACACAGAATCTTTCAAGGGAAATTGCAAATGTAACAAGGAATTTGTTTCAAAGTCTTTCAACTTAGCTTTTCCTTACGCTGACTTTCTTGTCACACAAAATGATCACTTGAACCTCATTCAATGGTATCCCCATCATCACTCCCTCGGGGAAACTTGCACGCGAGGGATCCTTCTGTCCTTTGAGAAAAAGAAAGAAGAGAAAAGAGTGGTTTGGGAACCTTGACAGTTCATCAGTCATTTCATACAAACTAAAGTGTAACCACAACATCACATACATTCATACACAAGTGAATATGTACAAAAAGTTGCAAAACACTTAGCTTTATTTTAGTTATGCACAGGGTCTGCGCCTGGCTTTGTACAAAGGGTTACAAGTCCTGACGACAAAGCTTGTACAAAAGGGGTTACTGAGGACAAGGCCCGGCAACTGCGCCTTATGGGCAGAACTTGCGAAGATGCTCAATATTCCATGAGTTCTGCACTTGAATGCCATCTTCGGTCTCCAGATAGACTGTGCCAGGTCTGGTGACTCGCTCTACCCGATAAGGGCCTTCCCACTTCGGCGTCAACTTGTTTGATCCCTTGGCGGACTGAATGCGCTGAAGTACAAGGTCGCCTTCCTCAAAGCTTCGGGCATGAACCTTGCGGCTATGATAGTGGCGCAAAGCTTGCTGGTAGCATGCAGCTCGCACAGTTGCCCGAAGACGATCTTCCTCAAGGAGCGTTGCATCATCTTGCCGCAACTGCTCTTGCTCCGCCTCATCATAGGCGAGCACTCGAGGCGACCCGTATATGAGTTCTGTGGGGAGCACCGCTTCTGCACCATAGACTAGGGAGAAGGGTGTTTGGTTGGTAGCTCGATTTGGTGTCGTCCCGAGTGACCAAAGAACTGCTGGCAACTCATCAATCCAGCGTCTTCCACACTTGCGCAGCATGTCAAAGGTTCTTGTCTTGAGACCATGCAACACTTCAGCATTCATCCGTTCTGCTTGTCCATTGCTTCTCGGGTGAGTGATAGTGGCAAAACAGATCTTGCTTCCAAGGTCTTGGATGTACTGGATGAAGGTGCGGCTCGTGAACCGAGTGCCATTGTCGGTGATGATTCTATTAGGAACCCCGAATCGGCAGACTAATCCTTTGAAGAACTTGATGGCTGACTGTGCTGTCACCTTCCTCACTGGCTCCACTTCAGGCCACTTTGTGAACTTGTCGATGGCGACGTACAAGAACTCAAAGCCCCCGGTAGCACGTGGGAAGGGGCCCAGAATATCAAGCCCCCAGACCGAAAAAGGCCAGGAGAGAGGGATTGTTTGAAGAGCTTGAGCTAGCTGATGTATGTTTTTTGAATGGAACTGGCATGCTTCACACTTGGTTACTAGCTCAGTTGCATCCTGGAGGGCAGTGGGCTAATAGAAGCCTTGCCGGAAAGCCTTGCCGACAAGCGCTCTTGATCCTATGTGAGAGCCACATATGCCTCCATGTATCTCTGCCAACAACTTTAGTCCATCTTCCCGGCAAATGCACTTCAATTTCACACTGTTTGGTCTATTTCTGTATAGCATGTTATCCACAAACTGATACATACTTGATGGACGGGCTACTTTCTCAGCTTCTTCTTGCTCATCGGGAAGTTCTCCTGTCTGAAGGAAATGAACTATGTGTTGTGCCCATGTCGGAGCCTGTGGCTCGACAACATGGACTAAAGGCATCTCTTCGACCGTGGGAGCGCTTGCCTCAGTGGCAAGAACCTGAGGCTCTGTGCGAAGCTGCTGCTCACCGATAGTCGTGTCGTTGTTCCCGGCAACTTCTTTGCCGGCGGGTTCTGGGAGCTCTGCCGGAAAATACTTGCCGGTGTTCAACTTTCTTGTTTTGTTTGCCTGTGTTGATGGAGTGATTGATGGTTGACTCAAATGGAGTACAAAAGTTCCCGGTTCCACAGGAAGCTTTTGAGCAGCACACTTTGACAGGTGATCAGCAATGCTATTTTCCGCACGAGGAATGTGCTCTGTTTGCAATCCGTCAAAGTGTTCTTCCAATTTCCTCACTTCTTCCACATACGCTACCATCAATGGGCTCTGGTAATCTTTGTTCACTTGCTTCACAACAAGCTGCGAGTCTCCACGGACGATCAACTTTCTGATTCCTAAATCCACCGCGATCCTGAGACCGGCAAGGAGTCCTTCATACTCAGCAGTGTTGTTCATTGCTTTCTCCCTGGGAAAGTGCATTTGAATTACATAATTGAGGTGCTCTCCAGTGGGTGCAACAAGCAGCACTCCAGCACCGGCGCCTTGCTGCGAGAAGGCATCGTCAAAGTACATGATCCATTCTTTGGTTGTCTCTTTGCCGGGGAGAGCTGTTTCTTGGATTTCCTCGTCTTGCGTTCGCGTCCATTCTGCAATGAACTCCGCTAGGGCCCTGCTCTGAATAGTTGATGCGCTTTCAAATTTGAGTGCAAAGCTCGATAGTTCCAATGCCCACTCCACTATCCTGCCGGTTGCATCTGGATTCCTCAAAATACGCTGTAACGGAAAGCGAGTGACGACGGTGATCTCATGTGCTTGTAAGTAGTGACGCAACTTTCTCGAGGCCATGAGAAGACCGAAAAGCAACTTCTGTACTCAAGAATATCTTGACCTAGCCCCCTGGAGGAGGGAACTAACAAATTCAACCGGTCGCTGCACCACCTTCTTCTTTGGCACCAGTTGCTGATTAGCTTCACTTGCTTGCGCTATTTCTGATTTATCAGCACCAGACCTTGCCGGAGAAGATTCCGGCTTGTCACTGGACGGGCTTGCCACTGCTGCTTCTTCGTCATCGACTTCCCTCTGCGCCACTAATTCAACACTGACCACTTGATTTGTTGCCGCCAGATATAGCAGCAACGGCTCTTGTGGTTTAGGCACAACTAGCGTTGGCGCAGAAGAGAGGTATCTTTTCAAATCCTGCAGCGCGGCCTCTGCTTCCGAAGTCCATTTCATTGGACCTGCATTTTTCAAAATCTTGAAAAATGGTAGGGCGCGCTCAGCAGACTTTGAAATGAACCTACTTAAGGCAACACCATAGCCGGCAAGACGCTGCACATCCTTGACGCTTTTTGGTGCTTGAATCTGCTCAATTGCTTTGATCTTGTCGGGATTTGCTTCGATTCCACGCTGAGATACAAAGAACCCGAGAAGTTTGCCGGATGGAACACCAAACACACACTTCTCAGGGTTGAGCTTCAAATTGATCTTGCACAAGTTTGTAAAAGTTTCTTCTAAATCTTGAATGAGGGTTGATTTGTCCTTGGTTTTGACCACTATATCATCCATATATGCTTCCACGTTCCTGTGCAGCTGGGGCTCAAAACCAATCTGGACTGCTCTTGCAAATGTTGAACCAGCACTCTTTAATCCGAAAGGCATACACACAAAGCAGTACGTGCTACATGGAGTAATGAATGTGGTTTTCTCCTCATCCTCCTTGGCCATGAATATCTGATGGTACCCAGAATATGCATCAAGGAAGGAGAGTAAATCACAACCGACAGTAGAGTCTACAATTTGATCAATGCGCGGCAAAGGGAAAGGATCCTTTGGACATGCTTTGTTAATATCAGTGTAGTCGATACAAAGTCTCCACTTTCCATTTGCTTTACGCACTACAACTGGATTTGCCAACCAAGTTGGATGTAGTACACTGATACGTCTCCACCGTATCTATAATTTTTGATTGGTCCATTCTATTATAGTATCAATCTTGGATGTTTTATATACCTTTACAAGCAATTATATATCATTTTTTGGGACCAACCTATTAACTTAGTGCCTAGTGCCAGTTGCTCTTTTTTTGCCTGTTTTTGGTTTTCCAGAATATCAATACCAAACGAAATCCAAATGCCACGAAACTTTTTGGAGGTTTTTTTCTGGACATAAGAGACACTAGAAGCTTCGGGAGAGGGCCAGAAGACAGAGGAGGTGGCCACGAGCCACCAGGGCACGCCCCAGGGGGGTGGCGCGCCCTGGTGCCTTGTGGGCCCACCTCTGCTCCGTTTGACCTAACTCCACCGCTATAAATTCTCTAAAATCGGGAAACCAACAGAGGAGTCCACAAAATACTTTTTCCGCCGCCGCAAGTTCCTGTTCTCGAGAGATCCCATCTGGAGGCCTTTTCCGACATTCTGCCGGAGGGGGATTCGATCACGGAGGGGCTCTCCATCAACCTTGCTGCCCTTCCAATGATGCGTGAGTAGTTAACCACAGACCTTCGGGTCCATAGTTAGTAGCTAGATGGCTTGTTCTCTCTTTTTGATCTTCAATACAATGTTCTCCTCGATGTTCTTGGAGTTCTATCTGATGTAATCACTTTTTGCGGTGTGTTTGTTGGGATCCGATGAATTGTGAGTTTATGATCAGATTATCCATGAATATTATTTGAGTTTTCTCTGAACTCTTTTATGCATGATTGTTATAGCTTCGTATTTCTCTCCGATCTATTGATTTGGTTTGGCCAACTAGATTGATTTATCTTGCAACGGGAGAGGTGCTTTGTAATGAGTTCGATCTTGCGGTGCTCAATCCCAGTGACAGAAAGGGACATGACACATATGTATCATTGCTATTAAGGGTAAAAAGATGGAGTTTATTCATG
This sequence comes from Elymus sibiricus, assembly GCA_039707655.1. Taxonomy (NCBI): domain Eukaryota; kingdom Viridiplantae; phylum Streptophyta; class Magnoliopsida; order Poales; family Poaceae; genus Elymus; species Elymus sibiricus. The sequence goes on along the minus strand of CM077672.1, from coordinate 299,218,240 downwards.
CGTGAGTTTACTTTGTCTACATCATGTCATCTTGCTTAAGGCGTTACTCTATTCTTTGTGAACTTAATACACTAGATGCATGCTGGATAACGGTCGATGTGTGGAGTAATAGTAGTAGATGCAGAATCGTTTTGGTCTACTTGTCTCGGACATGATACCTATATACATGATCATTGCCTTGGATATCATCATGATTATTTGCTTTTCTATCAATTGCCCAACAGTAATTTGTTCACCCACCGTATGCTATTTTCAAGAGAGAAGCCTCTAGTGAAAACTATGGCCCCCGGGTCTACCTTTATCATATATTGAAAATCCTAAAAATACCTTGCTGCAATCTTACTTTATTTATTTTATTTTTATTTTTGTTTGATCTATCTATCTATCACCATACAATTTAATCTTGTAATTAACCGCCAAGGGATTGACAACCCCTTGTTCGCGTTGGGTGCGAGGATTTGTTGTTTTGTGTGCAGGTACTGCTAACGAGTTGTTGCGTGATTCTCCTACTTGATTGATAACCTTGGTTTCATAACTGAGGGAAATACTTATCTCTAATGTACTGCTTCATCCCCTCCTCTTCGGGGAAATCCCAACGCAGCTCACAAGTAGCAGGAAGAATTTCTGGCGCCGTTGCCGGGGAGACATCATCAGCATCTATCAAGTACCTACGCATAAACTTTCATCTCCTTGCATTTATTTTATTTGCCTTTGCCTCTCGTTTTCATCTCCCCCACTTCTAATTATTATTTTTACAAAAACACAAAAATATTTTTATTAGCTTTTTTGCTAGTTTGCTTGCTTTTATTACCTTCATGTCAAACACACGAGAACAGAAAATAAAACAAAAATTTAAGATACTATGGATCCACTTAAAGTTTTCTACTTGGATCATCTTCGATCCATTTGTGCTCGTGCTGAAACCCCAACTAGTTTAGTTGAGGGAAAATCATTAGATGAGCATGCTCATTTTGTGCGTCACCGTTTGTTTGAAAAAGGGAGACTCTTATGTCATCAAATAAATTGTTTGCTATGTTATGCCTAGAATCTATGTGAAATTTATGATTTTACTTGTTGCTTTGAGAACCCTAAAAAACACCTTCCCTACCTATGTGAGTTTAATGATAATGAAATCTTATCTTCTTATGCCAAGGGTGTTTATAGTTACTATGATATCGAACAAATTGAAGAATTTGTTGCTTTTAAGGGTGCTTATGAATTTGCTTCTTTGATTGAAAAGTATGATGTTACTCTCTACAAATCTGAAAATTTTGCCATACTTAAATATTGCTATGAAAACTATGCTCATAATGCCTATGTTAAAGAATTTATTGAGAGAATGTCTGCTGCTTTGGAAGAGAATAATGATATGCATGAATCTATAGATAATTATGATTCCGATGATTTGACTAAAATATCCCCTCTTAATGAACATGATGCTTGCTATTCTTATGGCCATGATGCCAATATTAATGATGCTTATGGAGATGAACTTGCTATAGTTCCTTATGTTAAAAATGAAATTATTTATATTGCACCCACACTTGATAGCTCCTTGAATAAAAAGCATGATTGCAATGATTTTATTATAAATTCTATTAATGTCAATTGTGTTAATGATATTCAAAACTACGAGCTTGGGGATGATGATTTTGTTATGTCCACTACTCATTGTAATGACCATGATTGGGGTGATGCTTCGTATGATCTTGAAAATTTATTTAAGCCTCATGATGAATATGATATTGATAATAATGTTTGCAATAATATCGAAAGTGGTTTCGGAAGAGTGTCAACTTTAGGTAAAAAGAATCCCACATATTTGGAGAGTGTTCAATCTTACGAATATTTTGATAAAAGTGGGTTTGGAGAGGTCATGACTTTAGTTGATGTTAATCCCACTATCTTGGAAGATTATAAAACTTTTATGCATGTGGATCATGAAGAGAATATTTTATATGATAGCTATATTGTTGAATTTCATTATGATCCTACATGTAACTATTATGAGAGAGGAAAACATGGTTATAAAAATTTTCATATCACTAAATTACCTCTCTTTGTGTTGGAATTACTAATGTTTCATTCTCTTTATATGCATATGCTAGATATTGCTTGTCTTGATAATTTGTTTTTCTATAAAATGCCTATGCATAGGAAGTATGTTAGACTTAAATGTGTTTGTCACATGTTTTATGATGGTCTCTTTGTGTTTCAATTATTATCTTTCATGTGAGCATCATTGAAATTTCAAGCCTATCTTAATGGCTATAAAGAAAGAGCTTGTTGGCAGACAACCCAATACCTACTGTTCTTGTGTGTTTACACAATTATTCTACTGTTATGATTGTGTTTTTATGTTTTAATTAGTATTTGTGCCAAGTAATGCCTTTGGGATGATTTGGAAGATAGTATAATTGATGCTGTTTGGAAAACAGAAAGTTTTGCGTCCAGTGCTGGAATTTTAGTTCTGTACTGGAGCGTCAGAAAAATATGAAATTTTACACAGTATTGGTATATGAATTTCCCACGTTGTCCTAATTTTTCAGAATTTTTGGAGTTACAGAAGTATAGCTTTTAAATAGATATTTAACTGTTCTGTTTTGGACAGATTCTGTTTTTGTTGCATAGTTTGCTTATTTTGATGAATCTATGGATCGTATCGGAGGGTATGAGTCATGGAGAAGTTGGAGTACAGTAGCATTATTCCAATAGTAAATATGAATCAATTTACCACAGTACTTAAAGTTAAAGATTTATTTGTTATACTAACGGATCTCACGAAGGTTTTGTTGAGTTTTGTGTGATTGAAGTTTTCAAGTTTTGGGTGAGATCACGATAGATGAAGGAATAAGGAGTGGCAAGAGACTAATCTTGGGGATGCCCAAGGCACCCCAAGGTAATATTCAAGGAAGACTCAAGCGTCTAAGCTTGGGGATGCCCCGGAAGGCATCCCCTCTTCCTTCTACCAACTATCGGTAATTTTACTTGGAGTTATATTTTTATTCATCACATGATATGTGTTTTACTTGGAGCGTCGTGTATTATATGAGTCTTTGCTTTGTTTGCTTTTTAGTTTGTCACAATCATCTTTGCTGGACACACCTATTCGAGAGAGCCACACGTTTATCATGATTTGTTAGAATACTCTATGTGCTTCACTTAAATCTTTTGAGCTAGGCAGTTGCTCTAGTGCTTCACTTAAATCTTTTTGAGCACGGCAGTGGCTATATTTTGAAGAAATACTTGAACTCTCATGCTTCGCTTATATTATTTTGAGAGTTGATAAGATTAAATTTTGAAGAAATATTTGTACTCTCATGCTTCACTTATATCTTTTTGAGAGTTGATAATAGTAATGGTAATTTGCACAAGATATGAATTTGGTCCCAAAGTGATGAATATTCAAGAGGGATATAATAAAAACTTTCATGAAAGATCATTGGATATGATAAGTTTGATTCCTTGCAATATTTTTGCGATATGGAGATGATAATATGTGTGTCATGTTAGTGAGTAATTGTGATTTAGTAAGAATACTGGTGTTAAGGTTTGTGATTCCCTATGCATGCACATAAAGTCAATAGTTATGCAACGAAATTATATCCTACTTATGGTGCATTATTCGGTGTTAGTTATGTTCAATGCATGTTTATGACCGTTTTCGCTTTTTGGTTGGTCGCTTCTCAATCTATTTGCTAGCCTTCATTTGTACTAAGCGGGAATACTGCTTGTGCATCCAACTCCTTAAAACCCAAGTTGTGCCAAATGAGTCCACCATACCTACCTATATGCGGTATTTCCAAGCCGTTCCAAGTAAATTTGCATGTGCCAACTCTAAATTTTCAAAATAATTTTCCGTTTTGTATGCCCTTACCGCTCATGAAGCGGCAGGGGGTGGCCAATATTTTCCATGCTAGGTGTGTTATTCTCACGATGAGTGTTTATTCACTTGTCATTGCACGAGAGAGTGGCAGGTAATAGGGATGCTCAGTCCCGAAATGATTTTTTTAATATGATGATAATAATAAATTCCTTGGAAAGTGTTGGTATGGAGGGCACCCGTGGATACGGCTAGCCATGGATTGTGAAAGAATGGTGGAAAGGAAATAAACTTTATTTTCTGTTTGGGAACCACCTATAATGTGTCTAGCATGGAAGATATTGGGAATTCTCGGTCGTTTTCGTTGACAGGAAAATCATGCCTCTCAAAATAATTTTATCTCTCTAATTTAAGCTTTGAGCTCTGTCACATCTGCAAATCTCTGCTTCCCTCTGCGAAGGGCCTATCTATTTACTTTTATGCAATTTTTCTTTTTATTTTGATTCTCCATCTTCTCTTACAAAGCACCAACTAGAGAGCACTATTGTCATACTTGTGCATTGTGTGTAGCTAATATTGAGTGTGTTTCATGAATGGATCAATGATTGAGCATAATGGGCTAGGGATAACTTTCTTTAGTGTTGATATTTTGAAAGGCATGGTTGCTTATTAGTATGCTTGAGTATTTATGTCTTCATGTCAAACTATAGACTATTGCTTTGAATCATTCAAGTCCAAATGTCCATGCTACAAAGAAAAGAATATATGATGAATATGATAGGTAGCATTCCACATCAAAAATTCTGTTTTTATCATTTACCTACTCGAGGACGAGCAGGAATTAAGCTTGGGGATGCTTGATACGTCTCCAATGTATCTATAATTTTTGATTGTTCCATGCTATTATAGGATCAATCTTGGATGTTTTTTATACAGTTACAAGCAATTATATATCATTTTTTGGGACTAACCTATTAACTTAGTGCCCAGTGCCAGTTGCTGTTTTTTGTCTGTTTTTGGTTTTCCAGAATATCAGTACCAAACGAAGTCGAAATGCCACGAAACTTTTTGGAGATTTTTTCTGGACATAAGATACACTAGAAGCTTTGGGAGAGGGACATAAGACAGAGGAGGTGGCCACAAGCCACCAGGGCGCGCCCCGGGGGGGGGGGGCACGCGCCCTGGTGCCTCGTGGGCCCACCTCTGCTCCGTTTGACCTAATTCCACCTCTATAAATTCTCTAAAATCAGGAAACCAATAGAGGAGTCCACGAAATACTTCTTCCGCCGCCGCAAGTTCCTGTTCTCGAGAGATCCCATCTCGAGGCCTTTTCTGGCACTCTGCCGGAGGGGGATTCGATCACGGAGGAGCTCTCCATCAACCTTGCTGCCCTTTCGATGATGCGTGAGTAGTTTACCACAGACCTTCGGGTCTATCGTTAGTTGCTAGATGGTTTCTTCTCTCGTTTTGATCTTCAATACAATTTTCTCCTCGATGTTCTTGGAGTTCTATCCGATGTAATCACTTTTTGCGGTGTGTTTGTTGGGATGCGATGAATTGTGAGTTTATGATCAGATTATCCATGAATATTATTTGAGTTTTCTCTGAACTCATTTATGCATGATTGTTATAGCTTCGTATTTCTCTCCGATCTATTGATTTGGTTTGTCCAACTAGATTGATTTATCTTGCAATGGGAGAGGTGCTTTGTAATGGGTTCGATCTTGCGATGCTCAATCCCAGTGACAGAAAGGGACATGACACGTATGTATCATTGCTATTAAGGGTAAAAAGATGGGGTTTATTCATGTGTGAGTTTACTTTGTCTACATCATGTCATCTTGCTTAAGGAGTTACTCTGTTCTTTGTGAACTTAATACACTAGATGCATGCTGGATAGCGGTCGATGTGTGGAGTAATAGTAGTAGATGCAGAATCGTTTTGGTCTACTTGTCTCAGACGTGATGCCTATATACATGATCATTGCCTTGGATATCGTCATGATTATTTGCTTTTCTATCAATTGCCCAACATTAATTTGTTCACCCACCGTATGCTATTTTCAAGAGAGAAGCCTATAGTGAAAACTATGGCCCCCGGGTCTACCTTTATCATATATTGAAAATCCTAAAAATACCTTGCTGCAATCTTACTTTATTTATTTTATTTTGTATTTTTGTTCGATCTATCTATCTATCACCATACAATTTAATCTTGCAATTAACCGCCAAGGGATTGACAACCCCTTGTTCACGTTGGGTGCGAGGATTTGTTGTTTTGTGTGCAGGGACTGCTAACGAGTTGTTGCGTGATTCTCCAACTAGATTGATAACCTTGGTTTCATAACTGAGGGAAATACTTATCTCTACTGTACTGCATCATCCCCTCCTCTTCGGGGAAATCCGAACGCAGCTCACAAGTAGCATACACCTCTAACTAAACCTGCTGCTTCAAGTTTCTTGATTTCTTCGGCAATGAGCTGTTGCCGCTCCAAAGCCTGCTTCCTGACCTTCTGCTTGATGGGCCGAGCATGAGGACATACAGCAAGGTGGTGCCCAATTACCTCCCTGGGAACGCCGGGGATGTCAGATGGTTGCCATGCAAACACATCGACATTCACCCGCAGGAAAGCAACGAGCGCGCTTTCCTATTTGCTGTCAAGGGTGGAACTGACGGTGAAGGTACCGCCAGTGCCATCCTCCTTTGCCGACACCTTCTTTGTTGCTGGTGGAGTGGCCTTGGATTTCCTGCCGGTAGAGCACTCCGGCAAGTCTTCAACAGGTGCGCAGCACTCCAAGGAGGTGCGCTTCCCGGAATTCTTGTCAGAGGTCTTGCCAGACTTCTTGCTTTTCTTCTCCTTGGTGAGAGCTGGCGCCTTGGCGGCCTCTGCTGCAACCGCATCTCTGTAGAGTTTGTCGATGCATATGACTGCATCCTTCTTATCAGAATTGATGGAAATGACACATATCGGCCCTGGCATCTTCAACGTGTTATAGGCATAGTGGGACGCTGCCATAAACTTAGCCATAGCTGGGCGGCCAAGAATTCCATTATACGGCAAGGGGATCTTGACAACATCAAACACAATCTTCTCTGTTCTATAGTTCAATTCGCCGCCAAACGTCACCGGCAATGTGATCTTCCCCTTGGGTTGGCTTCTTCCCGGGTTAACTCCTTGGAACATACCAGTTTGTTCGAGCTCTTCGTCGGGAATCTGCAGCCTCTTGATTACTTCTGGAGAAATCAAATTTAGGCTGGCCCCACCGTCAACTAACATCTTCGTGACCTAGGTTGCGAATTGTCAATGAAACCAACAACGGCAAACACCCGACCACAGTTGTGCGATCAGGGTGATCCTTGGCATAAAAAATGATAGGCGTGTGTGACCACTTGAGTGGCTTTTGGGCGCCTATCGCCGGCTCTGCTGCGTTGACCTCACGCACCCACTGCTTGAGTTGATGGTGAGAGGAATGCAAAGATGCACCCCCGTCAATACACATGGCCTCGGTTGCCTTCTGGAATTCCTGTTCACTAGACTCTCCGTCATCCTCTTCGTCTTCACTTCCATCGTCTTTTTCTTTCTTTTCGCAGCCTCTAGCAGGCTTCTCTTTTTGTTGCTTGGCCTTGCCGCGGCGGCCTCCTCGACCACCATGACCTTTCTTTCCAGATCCGCCAGCACCATCATGGCCCTTCTCCTTGTCGCGCTTTTCATATTCAGCTTTCTGCTTCTCCGCAAGGTGCTCGACTTGTCGGCACTCTTGGAGATCATGGGCCTTGGTGCGGTGAATCTTGCAGTATGGCCCATCAGATTTGCCGGCCTTCTCATTTGCCGCTGCCTCCAGACAAGCGGTTCATACAGCAGCCTCCTTGCCGGAGTCTTCCGTTTTGGCTTTCTTGGCGGTGTTGGAGTTGCCGGACCCTTCGACAGCCATCACAGTTTTGCCTTTGCGCTTCCCGTTGCGCTTTCAGCCCTTCTTCTTCGGGGTGGCAGCATCATCGTCCTCGGAGTCCACCTCGGCACCAGCGTCCTCCCCGGGAAGTCTCCTTCCTTCCTCAGCGCGCGTGCACTTATCCGCCAACGTGTAGAGCTCATTGACGGTCTTCGGCAGCTTGACGTTCATCTTCTCCTGCATCCTTCGATTGCGCACGTTCATGTGGAAGGCGGCAATCACGGCTGCGGGATGCACATCTGGGATATTGCGGTGCACGCGGCTGAATCTCTAGATGTATTTGCGCAAAGTTTCACCATCTCTTTGCGGGATCACTTGTAGGTCGCTAGGCTGTCCAGGGGCCTTGTGGCCTCCGGTAAAGGCACCAACAAACTCATTGCAGAGATCTGACCACAAAGAAATGGAGTTCTCCGGCAAGTTCATCAGCCAATATCTCACGTTGGGCTTCAGCACCAACGGAAAGTAGTTGGCTAGAATCTTCTCGTCTCTTCCCCCGGCAGCTTGCACGGCAATCGTGTAGATGCCTAGAAACTCTGTCGGGTTCAGCTTGCCGTTGTACTTTTCTGGTACTTCTGGCTTGAAGGCCCGGACGGACGGCCATCGGACTTGCCGCAGCTCACGAGTGAAGGCTGGACATCCAACCTCGTAAGGCAGATATCCACCAACCTCGGGTGCAGGCTCATCAACGACTGGGCCGTTGCGTGCGTTGAATTGACGGCGCGCCTCCCGGCGCCGTTCAATTGTGGTGCGGGCATCCTCTACCCGCCTGTCTTGCAGCACTTGCCGTTGATCTCGCTGTGCCTGTGGATCTGAAGAGGCCATTGACATCTCGTCGGGCTCTATAGTTCGCTGGGTTTGCCGTGGCTGCTGACGTTGCTGCTGTTGAAGTTGTTACCGCGGAGGTGATTGCACTGTTGGTGCAGCACCATCAACACGCCCACCAGTGGGAGTTGCTGGTGGGATTCGCGGACACCATGAGGGTTCCGCTTGCTGCGACTTGCTCGTCTCGGCGAATCCGATGAGGCTCTGAATGGTGGCTCTCCACTCATCCATCTTATCTGCCATTGGAGGAAAGTTTAGCAGCATTTGGGATCGTGCCATCGCCTCTGCTGCTGTGGCTGGCATGGTCGGAAGCGAAGACCGCGACGTCGCTCTACTCCTGGCAAAACCAGCAGGAGCGCCATTGCGATCTTGCTGCCGTGGCACATGGTCAGCAGTGGGCTGTCGTGGCGGAGGTGGCGCCTGAAGATCTGGAACTTGATCGACAGGAGTTTTGTCATGTGGTCGCCGCCGCCCTAAGTCGTCGACGCCGCTCGGAGTTGCGCTGCGCCCATTGTGTGAGGGGCGCGGCGTCTGTCCTAACGCAGCATCTCTAGACGCCACCACGACGGATCTTGGCTCGCGCCGGCCTGGGCATTGTTGCTCCGATGGCTGCGCTCGTCGAAGCGGCGAGGAGCAGCAAGACGTCCATCCGCTCCGCCCGCGCCATCACGGCTTTGCTCGCTAGAGGGTCGAGGAGGTTGACTACCGCCAGCACCTCCGCCTCCTGCTCCGACCACGGTGGGCACAGCGACCGCGCTGGTCGTGCCAACTGCGGCGTTCGCACCACCCGTGTTGGCTGTGCCGCCTGCGGATACGTGCGAAGGAACCTTGGAAGTGGAAGGAGCCGCCATCGTGATACCCTTCTTCTTGGGAGCCATCAACGATGAGGAAGATGAAGATGAAACTGATAAAACTGACGCGCAATCTGCTGATTCAGGTTAGCGCAAGCGATTCCCCTACCTGGCGTGCCAAAGATGTCATGCGTACGACCATCTATGGGGCCATCTAGCCCCTTTGTGGTTCGACTAGGAAGATCGACGAGCACAAAGAGCAGAACCAGCAGAAACGCAAAGAGTTTACCCTAGTTCGGCCCACCGTGAGGTGTAAAACCCTACTCCTGCTTTGTATATTGGACGTGTATGAGCACAACTACAAGGAGCGCTTCTCCCGGCAAGGTGCAGAAAGAGCAGCTACGCATGCAAGTTGTGCAAAGGCTCGATCTTCGTAAACGTTGCCCTGGCCCTCCTTTTATAGCACAAGGGGTCACCACAGTCATTACTGCAGGAATGCCCAGAAGTGGCGAGTGCAAAAAGCCTAGTAGTGGTGGGCCAGGCTCACAGGGCCGCCCGCCATTGACCTCCTGCCACTGCTATTATGGCATCAGTGGCGGGTGCCCGCCCGCCACTGATGACAGTGCTGTGGTGGTGGGCAGAAGTTATGGCCCGCCACAACTATAATCTCTGCCGGCCACTATTGTATGTATTAGCAGTGGCAGGCACCTTTGCCGCTCGCCACTGGTAGTGCGTCCTGTTGTTCTGATTCGGCCCTACCATAGTCTGCATACTTTTCAGAAACTCCATCAGATCCTGATTTGTTTTCTCCTCAAACATCCTCATGATCTAATCAGTGCTCGGTGGTTGTGATGGAGGAGGTGGCAAATCTTCTGGCGGTTGTCCTGCCTGTCTGGCGGATCGACGGATCGGAGTTCCATCGCTGCCTTGATTGTTACACCTCTTCATCCTATATCCATTCCCATTGCAAAAAACCAAATTGATGAGCCACATCCATAGGAAAAAAAATACGACAATGTGACACCGAGAAAGCAAAATCAAGGAAAAAACGAGAGAAGTAACATAATTATACAAGGCATTCCATCATCATACATGGCACACTAGTAGGGGTTGTCATGACTGGTACTGCTCATACGGCGGTTGACATATGCCAGGATGCTATGATGCATGCTCGCTACAACCCAAACATCCACTCTAGTAGCGCGGGTGGCACGGACACTGGCAGACTAAAGACTCCTCATCGTCTTATCCTGTCTCAGAATCGGAACTGATGATGTGGATCAGGTCCTCTGGATCAAAGGAAACACGACGACGCTGACGGGAAGGTTCTCCCTCGGCGGAAGAAGAACCACGACGCCTCAGCAATGGAGCAGCTGGAGTGGCTAGCAGCGAGGCCCACTCAGCTGGGGTCTCACGTCGGGTACCAGACGAAGTGCCTGGCTGTCCGAACGAGCTAGAAGGAGTCTCAGGCATACGTGGAGGTGGAATAGGCAGTGTATACATAGGTGAGAACGCAGGAGGAGGAGGAGACTGTGCCGCAGTAGCAGCTGCAAGTGCTTCTTGGACACGAGATAGCTCCTTGGCCAAGGAAATGATCATACGATAACTGGCGTTCAGATAACGGGATAAAACACCAGTCGCACGATCACTCGCCGGATCAACAGGTGCAAAAAGGACTCGCCCTGTCGTAGGTGACAGAGTGGGGTAGTGAAAGAAACCTGGGTGTGTCTGCATCTCGACCTCGTGGAAGCGCAAGTCAGTGAGAGCCTCCATCGCAGCAAACTGTATCTCCAGATCGGGAGTAGAAGCAGTTCCACCCTTGGAGGAGCGGGAGTAGCTGCCAATCTCTGAATTCGCAGTCAGGAAAGCCTCAGCGTGATACTCGAACACCAAATCCGCCAGCTGCTCTCGGAACACCTGATATACTGGATCTTCGTCGCTGGGGTACAGTCGAAGCCAGGCGCTGCGAAGTAGCACTGGAAAGGTGAACGGTGCCGGCTCATGGTTGTAGTGGTACGGAACTGGTGCCATCTACACTCATCAGACCAGCGGTTAGTAAAACAAATGAATCTAGATGCATGCTATGCAACAAGCAAATGCAGCAAGCAAGGCACACTAAGATTCTACGCTAACCGTGTTACTAGCGGGGGGTTAACTAGGGTGTCCTACAGTCAGCGCGGCTCTGATACCAAGCGTTGTGGCACCCCGGCTCTGAGGACCGGTTTACCTTGTGTTCCCAACCCAGAGATCATGTCTTCTGGAAACACACAACAACTTGGAATAGAACGGAACTGATCTTTTATTGATATGATACAGGTACAAGCTTGGATATTACATAGGATAGCGAGGCCAGAAGCACAGCTCGTGCTATGACAGTATCTACATTATTTATGAGACATACAAGGGCCTCGATACTAGTGGTAAGACCACAACGTAGCGGAACATCGCGTGGGAAACTCCATCCCAAAGGGACACTGCTGGGACACGATCTAGCTAGCGTAGCATGAACCGTCGGGATCTCCATCTCCGGCTTCTCCTGCATCTGGCATGATACGCCAGGTGAGTACTTGGAATGTACTAGCAAGCTCACAGCAACCAAAACAATGTAGCAAACAACAGCATGGCAAGGATTATATTAAATAGTTGAAATGCTCAATTTCGGTTGCGGTTACCACTTACTCTCTTCCGGGCTCGCACATGACCCCCAGAACATTCGTGACCCATCGGTCACTTCCGAGCATGAGACGAGTTTTTCCATCATTATTATTAATGCGGTTGACCACATAGTGTAACCTAGTGCGGACTGTGTCCAATACCGTGGACGCGGCTATTCGAATAGATTCATACACTCTGCAGAGGTTGCGCACGTTACCCACATCATGGACATTCGTCCAACGAAACTTGTCTAACCCGTAACTCCTCTATCGTACCACCGACAATCATCCCCCATCCGAGTCATGCCCTGGGTGGCCCTATGTCACTCCTGACACCTGCCACCGTCGTGGCCAACTAAACTGTCCCAAACGGGGACGCCGGCAAATAACTCAACTTGGGCTCATGAGGTTATCATCGCCTACCTGATCAGGGCAGCACGCAGGCATAACCTCCCCTCTTTGGTGGTACCGGTAAAAGAGCACGCGGTCAGACCAAGTCAAGGCCGTCCCATTCCGGCAGATGTGGCTGCACGGGTAAGTCCGGGTCGGTGGCACTTGATCAACCATCAAAGTGAATTTAGCATATAAAGTTGCTTGTCATATTTAACTATGTTGAATTTGTGCAAAATATCAACCATATGGAACTTAGCATAATTTAAATTAAATTAAATGCAATGTAATTCATTAAAAAGCCAATACTATTGCTATGCCTTATGCAATGGATGATGTGGCTTGCCTTGCTCAAGTGGAGTATCAGCAAACTCCTGGTCTTCAAATCCACAACAATTCCCCTCTGAAAGTATTTTTAAATGGCAAAAGAAAATGTCACATAAAGCCTTTTTGTTTGCTAAAAATTATGTGATCATTTGAAAAATACCAAACTTGGTCAGAAAATAGAGGGGCTCAAGACAAAACCATAGCAAAAAGAATCAATTGAATTGGACTTATGGATAAAAAGTTAGAGGCGGTCAAAGTTTCTGGTCAAAATTAGGATTAAAAATGAATTAAACTGAAAAGCAGAAAAATCTCCAGCGGCCACATCGAAGGCGTATTCTCAGAATGCGCCTTCACTTACGTACCGCTTCAGCCGCGGCTGGGTCACTGACGTGCGGGGCCCAGCTATCATATTTAAAAGAAAAAGGGAGGGAACAGTAGGAGGGCGGCTCACCGACGGCGATAGCCGGCGATAGCGACGGCGGCGAGCTCGGGAGATGGCAGGGCTGGATCGTGCACTTGACGGCGAGTCTGCCCGTACCCGCAGCTTCTCCGGAGATGGCCTAATGGCGTCATACCCTTCCTGTTCGGCGGCGAGGTGCTACGGTGATGGTCGGAGACGACGATTCCGGCGGCGTTCCGGCCACGGGAGAGGTTGGGCAGGGTCAGGGAAACTTGCTGAGCTCGGGGGTGGAGTCAGTCGAGGCTGGGGTGGGGTGGAGCTCGGTGAGTGGCGGAGCTCGCTTGGCGGCAGAGCTCCGGTGAGCTGCGAGGGCAGAGGGCCTCTAGGCCTTGGCTCGGTGGGCTGGAGGTCGATTGGATGTGGAGGGAGGGCGATGAAGAGCTAGGAGCGGCTCGGCGGGCTATTTATAGGCGGAGGGGGAGGTTCCCGAACCGGGCAGCGTTGTGGCCACATCGCCGGGCAAGGACGGCGAGCTGGCTGGCGTGGCGTGGGCGACGTGATGGAGGAGGGCAGGGAAAGTTAATGCGCCCAGTGGCGGCACGCGGGGAAGAAGAGGGCCAGCGAGGCCACAGTGACAGCACGGGCGCCACAGTGGCCGCGTGCGGTGGCGGCCGGCGGGAGCGATTCTAGCGAGGGGAAACCTCTGGAGCGGCTTAGGTGGATGGCGGAGAGGTAGTCGGCACATGGAGACACGGTACGGCGACATGGGACGGCTGGAGTAGTCGCATCCGACGCGGTCGGCACGCAGAGTGCGTGCACAGGCATGCCAGTGCCATGCTCACCACGGGTGCTGGCACCTGGAGGCCACGCACGCCTGGCACACCTTGTCCAGTGCATCGACCCTGGATCACACAGCCTCCATGTGCCTTTGGTTCGGCTAGATACACTCTGAATCGAGTGGTAGCATCAAGCATAGTTTCTGAACAGAAACTTGAGAGGGATCCAGAGCATGGATGAGTTGGAGATGGGGCCAAGAGACTTGTCTGGGATGATCTAGGTTGGAAGTACTATCTGCTGGAAAGTTTTGAGCAACTTTTATCAAGTTTTGAACATGGTTCATGTGTAAACCAGTTTGCTGGTCCAGAAACTTGATGAGGTTGTTGCACTCACATGGGTTGGCTCCTGAAGCTGAAATTTGGTGTTAGGAAGTTATTTGGTGAAGACAAGATGCCACAAAATTTTTAGCTCAAATGGGTACCTCTAGATGGTACTTCCTTCACAAAGGTTTGAAATGAGCAGAAACTTGGCAGAATATTTTTGCTGGAAATTTGTACTGGACTAGGAGATATTCCTGGATATTGTGGCAAGATAAGACCCCTAGTACCTCAGGAAATTATTTGAGAATTTTCTGAGGCCTAGAAATATATGTTGCTTCACAAAGGGTCAATTCTGTCCAGAAGATAAAAGGAATATTCTGGACCAAATTTTGTACTGGCCAATGGAATATTTTTGAGGATTGTGGGAGTAGATGATCTCAAGAATATGTGGGATTTTTCTGATCAACAGATCAGTAGGTTGCTTCACAACCCATAGTGAGCATGAGCATATCCAAAGGGATAAATGAATTATTTTGAGAGAATAGAAATTAGGGTTTTGATCAGAGGGTATAAGACAAGATTTGGGCAAGATGTTGAGGTTGTTGGATCACTTACGGAGAAATTCAAGGAATCCTCAAGTCCAAAGTCAAATGATTTGGTTCCAAAGACCAACAAATGGAAAATAAAACCAGAAAAATCTTGGAAAGAAAAAGTTGCCAAAATCAGGGTGTCACAAACCTAAACCCCTTAGGATGAATCTCGTCCTCGAGATTCGGTTGCTCAGGGAACAAATACGGATATGCTGATCTCAGAAAATCCTCTCTTTCCCATGTAGCTTCTTCCTCAGTATGGTGAACCCACAGTACCTTGTAAAACCTTATCACCTTGCTCCTAGTGGTTCTTTCCATCTCATCCAGAATTCTGACAGGTTTCTCCTCATAGGTCTAATCCTTAGTCAGCTCCAATTCACTCATATCTACCTGTTTGATCGGAGGTGCAATGCACTTTCTTAGCTGTGATATGTGAAAGACATCATGCACTTCGGACAGTTCCGGTGGTAGCTCCAAATGATATGGCACTCTACCCCTTCTAGCAATCACCGGAAAGGGACCAATATATCTGGGTGCAAGTTTTCCTCGAGTGTGAAACCTCTTCACCCCTTTCATAGGAGTTACTCGGAGGTAAGCATACTCTCCTGGTTCAAAGGTTACTTCCCGGTGTTTAGGGTCATAGTAACTCTTCTGACGGGACTTAGCTGCTCAAAGACGCTCTTGAATTTCCTTGACTTGCTTCTCAGCCTCTGGCATCAAATCTGTGTCGAAAATATGGTTGTCTCCTGTCTGTGACCAATTTAAGGGAGTGCGGCATTTCCGCCCATACAATGCCTCAAATGGTGACATTTTGAGACTTGGCTGATAATTGTTGTTGTAGGAAAATTCCACATAGGGTAGACTATCCTCCCATTTGGGTCCATAGGTGACAACACAAGGCCGAAGCATATCTTCCAATATCTGGTTCACTCGTTCGGTCTGCCCGTCTGTTTGTGGGTGGTATGTCGTGCTATGCTTCAATGCTGTTCCCAAAGCCTGATGCAAACGTAGCCAGAATGCTGAGGTGAACAAGGATCCTCTATCCGATGTGATAGACTTAGGTACTCCATGAAGACTGACATTCGGGACATATAGAGCTGTGCCAGCTGGTCAGTCCTATAAGTGGTCTTCACTGGAATAAAGTGAGCCACTTTGGTAAGTATGTCCACGATGACCCAGATGGCATCATGGCCTCTTGTTGACTTGGGTAGCCCAACAATGAAGTCCATGCATATGTCATCCCATTTCCACCGGGGAACCTGTAAAGGTTGCAACAGTCCAGCTGGTTTCATGTGCTCAGCCTTGACTCTATTGCATATGTCGCAACACACGACATAGTATGCAATATCTTTTTGCATTCCTGGACACCAAAAGGTTTCTCTCAGGTCTTGATACATTTTTGTTCCTCCCGGGTGAATGGAATATGCGGACTCATGTGCTTCTCGCAATATCTGCTGCCTCAGGTTTTCCTGGTCAGGCACGCATATTCGGCTGTCGAACCATAATATCCTTTGTACGTCAACACGGAAAGAATTGGCTTTTCCTTGCTGTATGTGCTCCTTGATCTCTTGTAGGCCCTTGTCGGTTTTCTAAGCTTCCTTAATTTCATCCATAAGTGTTGGAGTAATCTCTAACGTTTCCGGGCTAATTGGGCCACAAAGTACCAAGTTGAGCGCAGCAAATTGTTCTTGTAACCTTGGATGGATACCCTCCATTATTGCATTTACAGTGCCTGGTTTCCTACTAAGGGCATCTGCGACCACATTGGCTTTTCCCGGATGGTAATTAATCCCAAGGTCATAGTCCTTGACCAGTTCAAGCCATCTTCTTTGTCTGAGGTTGAGATCGGGTTGCGTGAAAATATACTTGAGACTCTTGTGGTCTGTGTATATCTCACAGCGCTGCCCAATGAGATAATGCCTCCAAATCTTCAGAGCATGAACCACGGCTGCCAATTCCAAGTCATGAGTGGGGTAATTCTCTTCATGGGGTCGTAGCTGTCTGGATGCATATGCTACTACCCTTCCTTCTTGCATTAACACACAGCCGATTCCACGCCTGGAAGCATCACAGTATATGTCAAAGCTCTTGTGGATATCTGGAAGAATTAAGACCGGGGCCGTAGTTAGCCTCGTCTTTAGCTCCAGAAAGCTGCTATCGCATTCTTCTGTCCAGACAAACTTGTGATTCTTCTTCAACAACTCTGTCAGTGGCTTGGCTATCTTAGAGAAGCCTTCAATGAAACGACGGTAGTAGCCTGCCAAACCCAGGAAACTGTGAACTTCTGTTACCGAGGCTGGTGTCTTCCAATTTAATACAGCAGTCACTTTGCTGTGGTCGACAACCACACCTTGTTCTGACAGAATGTGTCCCAGAAATCCCACCTCTCTTAGCCAAAATTCACATTTGCTGAACTTGGCATACAAGCGATGGGTCCTTAATCTTTCCAGGACAGCACGAAGATGTTGCTTGTGCTCCTCTTCATCCTTGGAGTATATAAGGATATCATCAATGAACACCACTACGAACTTGTCCAGAAAGTCCATGAAGACCTTGTTCATCATGCTCATGAAGTAAGCTGGAGCATTTGTCAGCCCAAACGACATGACTATAAATTCATACAGACCATATCGAGTGGTGAAGGCTGTCTTGGGGATATCCTCTTTCCTGATTTTCAACTGGTGATACCCCGTTCGGAGGTCGATCTTGGAAAATACCCGAGCTCCACTCAACTGGTCGAACAGGTCATCAATGCGAGGGAGTGGGTACTTATTTTTGATGGTGACCTCATTCAATTGGCGATAGTCCACACACATCCATAGACTGCCATCCTTCTTTTTAACAAACAGCACGGGTGATCCCCATGGTGAGATGCTTGGGCAAATGTACCCTTTTTGTAGTAATTCATCCAACTGTTTCTTTAATTCCACCAGCTCTGGGGACGGCATGCGGTAGTACTTCTTGTAAATTGGAGCAGTTCCGAGAATAACATCAATAGCAAACTCTAATTCCCGGTCGGGTGGCATCCCGGGTAGTTCCTCAGGGAACACATCCGGAAATTCACTGACTACCGGAATCAAATTCATATCCGTAACGGTGGTCTTGAATGCCATTCCCTTCTTTGACATCATTCGGCTGGCAATAAAGTGAACTGTTTGTCCTGACGGGTTAACCAATGTCACTGTTCTGCTGGCGCAGTTGATGCAGACTTGATGCGGTGTCAACCAGTCCATCCCCAGTATTATGTCCAATCCAGGGGATTCAATGGCAACAAGAGTGGCTGGAAACTTAACTCCGTGTATCAAGATTTCCAGGTCCTTGTATATCACATTTGTTCTGAGCATGGAGCCAGGGGATTGTACCACCATGATTTTATCCAAAAGAGAAGGGGAAAATTTGTGTATGGTGGCAAAACTCCACGAAATAAACGAATGGGAAGCCCCGGAATCAAATAAAATTATTGCGGGTATGTCGTTAACAGAAAACATACCAAGGACCACATCTGGTGCTTCGCGGGCTTCCTCAGCGGAAATATGATGGACTTGGCCGCGGCAGAAATGCTGATTGGGGCGGCGTCCAATAGTGTTGACTTGTGGCTTGAAGTCGGATGGTGGATTTCTAGTTCTTGTGGGGCATTGCTTAGAATAATGCCCGCCTTGACCACAAGTGAAACAAGTGTTGTTGCGGCGCTAGCCCTCCAACACTGGCTGCTTGCCAATTGTCTTGTCCTGGTTGCCTGGCTTGTTGTTATTGTTGTCGCCATTCCAGATAGGCTTGTACTCAGACTGAACTGGTTGCCAGGTGTGCGGTTTCTGCACAAACTGCACATGGGCGTCCTTCTTGGGCTCAAACTTACGCTTGCGGTCCTCGTATCTAGACTTATGATCTCGTTCAGCTATGAAAGCTTTGTTCACCAGGGTCTGGAAGTCCGGAAAAATCCAGCATGCAGAGCTGACAACGGAGGACATGATTGAGTCCTCCTAGGAATCGTTCTATCTTCCTTTCCTCTGTGGACACATCATGGGTGGAGTATCATGCCAGATTATTGAATTTATTCAGATACTCACCGACTGTCATACTTCCTTGAGTAAGAGCAAGGAATTCCCTCTGCTCCACCTTCATGATGCCGGTGGGAATATGATACCTTCGGAATACTTCCTTGAATTTGTCCCAGGAAATATCTTCCCCAGGAACCTTGTCTGACTTATCACAGTGAGCTATTCCAGCTTCTTTTCCATGGTCCTCAGCCAGTCATCAGCTTCAATTGGATCAACAGCTTGGCCAAAATTGGGTGGCTTGGTAAGCTGGAAATCGGACAGCTTGGAGTGCGTCCCGTTGTTCTGATTCTGCCCTACCATAGTCTGCATACTTTTCAGAAACTACATCAGATCCTGATTTCTTTTCTCCTCAAACATCCTCATGATCTGATTAGTGCTCGGTGGTTGTGATGGAGGAGGTGGCAAATCTTCTGGCGGTTGTCCTGCCTGTCTGGCGGATTGACGGATCGGAGTTCCATCGCCGCCTTGATTGCTACACCTCTTCATCCTATATCCGTTCCCATTCAAAACACCGAATTGATGAGCAACATCCATAGGGAAAAAATACGACAATGTGACACCGAGAAAGCAAAATCAAGGAAAAAACGAGAGAAGTAACATAATTATACAAGGCATTCCGTCATCATACATGTCACACTAGTAGGGGTTATCATGACTGGTACTGCTCTTACGGCAGTTGACATATGCCAGGATGCTATGATGCATGCTCGCTAAAACCCAAACATCCACTCTAGTAGCGCGGGTGGCACGGACACTGGCAGACTGAAGACTCCTCATCGTCTGATCCTGTCTCGAAATCGGAACTGATAATGTGGATCACGTCCTCTGGATCAAAGGAAACACGACAACGCTGACAGGAAGGTTCTCCCTCTGAGGAAGAAGAAGCACGACGCCTCAGCATCGGAGCAGCTGGAGTGGCTAGCAGTGAGGCCCACTCAGCTGGGGTCTCACGTCGGGTACCAGACGAAGTGCCTGGCTGTCCGAACGAGCTAGAAGGAGTCTCAGGCATACGTGGAGGTGGAATAGGCGGTGTATACATAGGTGAGAATGCAGGAGGAGGAGGAGACTGTGCCGCAGTAGCTGCTGCAAGTGCTTCTTGGACACGAGACAGCTCCTCGGCCAAGGAAATGATCATACAATAACTGGCGTTCAGATAACGGGATAAAACACCAGTCGCACGATCACTCGCCGGATCAACAGGTGCAAAAAGGACTCGCCCTGTCGTAGGTGACAGAGTGGGGTAGTGAAAGAAACCTGGGTGTGTCTGCATCTCGACCTCGTGGAAGCGCAAGTCAGTGAGAGCCTCCATCGCAGCAAACTGGATCTCTAGATCGGGAGTAGAAGGAGTTCCACCCTTGGAGGAGCGGGAGAAGCTGCCAATCTCTGAACTCGCAGTCAGGAATAAGGATGGCAATTTTACCCATGGGTATGGATACCCATGGATATCGTACCCGCATGGGTAGGGTATGGGCATAATTTTATACCCATGGGTAGTATCCATACCATACCCATTAAGTCATGGGTAGGGCACGGGTATAGCCTTGTACCCATGGATATACCCGTACCCTACCCGTTTATACTGACATGTGGACCTTACCCGTGAAGTTTGTCATGAGCTTGTGAACCTATGTTAAACTTGTCACTAATTATCAATTTGAATTGAGATAATTGTCATGTACTCATCTATCTGTTATTGAGTTGAGATAAATACATTTTTTGTCAAATGTGATATCGATGAATGTAAAATTATGGATAACTTGTGTATTGTTTGATCTACCCGTTGGGTACCCAATGGATATGGGTACCTGTCGGCTATGGGTATGGGTAAAGTTTCATACCCGTGGGTATGGGTATGGGTAGAATTTTGTACCCGTTGAGTACACGGGTATGGGTATGGTATTGCTCTACCCGCCCCATACCCTACCCATTGCCATCCTTAGTCAGGAAAGCCTCAGCGTGATACTCGAACACCGAATCCGCCAGCTGCTCTCGGAACACCTAATATACTGGATCTTCGCCGTTGGGGTACAGTCAAAGCCAGGCGTTGCGAAGTAGCACTGGAAAGGTGAATGGTGCCGGCTCATGGTTGTAGTGGTACGGAACTGGTGCCATCTACACTCATCAGACCAGTGGTTAGTAAAACAAATGAATCGAGATGCATGCTATGCAACAAGCAAATGCAGCAAGCAAGGCACACTAAGATTCTACGCTAATCGTGTTACTAGCGGGGGGTTAACTAGGGTGTCCTACAGTCAGCGCGGCTCTGATACCAAGCGTTGTGGCACCCCGGCTCAGAGGACCGGTTTACCTTGTGTTCCCAACCCAGAGATCATGTCTTCTGGAAACACACAACAACATGGAACAGAATGGAACTGATCTTTTATTGATATGATACAGGTACAAGCTGGGATATTACATAGGATAGCGAGGCCAGAAGCACAACTCGTGCTATGACAGTATCTACATTATTTATGAGACATACAAGGGCCTCGATACTAGTGGTAAGACTATAGCGTAGCGGAACATCGCATGGGAAACTCCATCCCAAAGGGACACTGCTGGGACACGACCTAGCTAGCGTAGCACGAACCGTCGGGATCTCCATCTCCGGCATCTCTTGCATCTAGCATGATATGCCAGGTGAGTACTTGGAATGTACTCGCAAGCTCACTGCAACCAAAACAATGTAGCAAACAACAGCATGGCAAGGATTATATTAAATAGTAGAAATGTTCAATTTCGGTTGCGGTTACCACTTACTCTCTTCCGGGCTCGCACATGACCCCCAGAACATTCGTGACCTATCGGTCGCTTCCGAGCATGAGACGAGTTCTTCCATCATTATTATTAATACGGTTGACCACACAGTGTGACCTAGTGCGGACTGTGTCCAATACCGTGGACGCAGCTATTCGAATAGATTCTTACACTCTGCAGAGGTTGCGCATGTTACCCACATCATGGACATTCGTCCAACGAAACTTGTTTAACCCGTAACTCGTCTATCGTACCACCGACAATCATTGATACGTCTCCAACGTATCTATAATTTTTGATTGTTCCACGCTGTTATATTATCAATCTTGGATATTTTTATGTGCATTTACAACAATTATATATCATTTTTGGAGACTAACCTATTAACTTAGTGCCCAGTGCCAGTTGCTGTTTTCTGCCCTGTTTTTGTTTTACAGAATATCAATACCAAACGAAGTCCAAATGACACGAAACTTTTTGGAGATTTTTTTCTGGACAATACCAACACTAGAAGCTTTGGGAGGAGGCCAGAAGCCCCAGGGGGTGCCCCGTGGGGGTTGCCCACGAGGCACCAGGGCGCGCCTGGGGGGGGGGGGGGTTAGGCGCGCCCTGGTACCTCGTGGCGCCCACAGAGCTCCGTTTGACCTAATTCCACCACTATAAATTCCAAAAAAATCAGAAACCCTCAGGAAGTCCATGAATTACTTTTTCAGCCGCCGCAAGTTTCTATTCTCGAAAGATCCCATCTGGAGGCCTTCTCCGGTACTCCGTTGGAGGGGGAATCGATCACGGAGGGGCTATACATCAACCTTGCTGCCCTTCCGATGATGCGTGAGTAGTTTACCACAGACCTTTGGGTCCATAGGCAGTAGCTAGATGGCTTTTTCTCTCTTTTTGATCTTCAATACAATGTTCTCCTCGATGTTCTTGGAGTTCTATCCGATGTAGTCACTTTTTGCGGTGTGTTTGTTGGGATCCGATGAATTGTTAGTTTATGATCAGATTATCCATGAATATCATTTGAGTCTTCTCTGATCTCTTTTATGCATGATTATTATAGCTTTGTATTTCTTCTCCGATCTATTGATTTGGTTTGGCCAACTAGATTGATTTATCTTGCCATGGGAAGAGGTGCTTTGTAATGGGTTCGATCTTGCGGTGCTCAATCCCAGTGACAGAAAGGGACATGACACGTATGTATTGTTGCTATTAAGGGTAAAAATATGGGGTTTATTCATGCGTGAGTTTACTTTGTCTACATCATGTCATCGTTCTTAAGGCGTTACTCCGTTCTTTATGGACTTAATACACTAGATGCATGCTGGATAGCAGTCGATGTGTGGAGTAATAGTAGTAGATGCAGGCAGGAGTCGGTCTACTTATCTCGGACGTGATGCCTATATACATGATCATTGCCTTGGATATCGTCATGATTATTTGCTTTTCTATCAATTGCCCAACAGTAATTTGTCTACCCACCGTATGCTATTTTCTTGAGAGAAGCCTCTAGTGAAAACTATGGCCCCCGGGTCTACTTTATCATTTACTAAAACCCTGAAAATACTTGCTGCAATTTTATCTTATTTATTTTATTTTGTATTTTTGTTTCAATCTATCTATCTATCACATACAATTTAATCTTGCAATTTACCACCGTGGGATTGACAACCCCTCGTTTGCGTTGGGTGCAAGGATTTGTTGTTTGTGTGCAGGTGCTGCTAACGAGGTGTTGCGTGATTCTCCTACTGGTTCGATAACCTTGGTTTCATAACTGAGGGAAATACTTATCTCTACTGTGCTGCATCATCCCTTCCTCTTTGGGGAAAATACCAACGCAAGCTACAAGTAGCAGGAAGAATTTCTGGCGCCGTTGCCGGGGAGACATCATCAACATCTATCAAGTACCTTCGCATAAACTCTCATCTCCTTGCATTTATTTTATTTGCCTCTCGATTTCATCTCCCCGACTTCTATTTTTTTTTTACAAAAATACAAAAATATTTTTCGTTTGCCTTTTCGCGTGTTTGCTTGCTTGCTTTATCATTATGGCTAGTTCTTCGCTCGTTACTATTACCCCTGAAAATGAAGTACTTAATTTTAAACAAAGGGGAGGAGAGAATTTAAAATATGCTTGGTATAGGATTTGTGATGCTCATAATAGATCAACTCGTAAGCAATCCTCCACTATCCTTCTTCGCAATTTTTATGTGGGTATCACTACTTGGTATAGATTTGTGCTTGATACTATTACTAGAGGGAATTTCTTGATGTGTCCCTCTATGGATGCTTTTAATGCTATGGGAAATTTAGTGGGATCACCGCCTATTACTATTAATGAAACAACTTTGACCTTGGAACATGTTATGCAAAGGTTAGATGCTATTGAAAATAAAATGCCTACCATTGAGCATATTGAAAATTTAGATAAAAAGATTCATAACCATGTTACTCAATTTGTATCAAAGGTAGGGATTACTCTTAAGATGCTAAAAGAGAAAGAACCAATAATTAATGAAAGGATGGAATAAAGTCCCGCTAGGATCGATAAGTTGGAAGAAATTATTAATAATTTGGGTTCCATTTTTTCTTCTGCTAAAACTATTGATAAAACTACTCCTAGCAAGAATTGCAAGTTTATATATGTTCCTAAGACCAATGGTGCTACTTCTAGTAAGGGAAATGAGGATCTTTAAATGATTAGCGTGCACCCCAATTTCATTGATGTAATTAAGGAACCTATTCACAAAAGTAAAATTCTTGATTTTGTGCCTAGAAGTGTGATGGTGAGAAACACCTATGTTAAATATATTAGGAAAAATGGATGTGTGATTCAGGAGTTGGAAACCAAGGATGACAATACTTGAAACTATACATTATGCCTAGCTAGGGGCATAAAACAATAGCGCTTGGTTGGAGGCAACCCAATGAATAAAATAATTTTTTACTTTTTGTTTCTGTTATGGTGTGTTTTCATGTTTATGCTACTGTTATGATTGAGTTTTTTATGTTTTAATTAGTGTTTGTGCCAAGTAAAGCCTTTAGGATGATTTGGAAGATAGTATAATTGATGCTGTTTGGAAAACAGAAAGTTTTGCGTCCAGTGCTGGAATTTTGGTTCTGTACTGGAACGTCAAAAATATCTGAAATTTTTACACAGTATTGGTGTATGAATTTCCCACGTTTTCCTAATTTTTCAGAATTTTTGGAGCTACAGAAGTATGGCTTTTAAATAGATTGCTACAGACTGTTCTGTTTTTGACAGATTCTGTTTTTGATGTGTTGCTTGCTTGTTTTGATGAAACTATGGATTGTATCGGGGGGGTATAAGACATGGAGAAGTTAGAATACAGTAGGTATAATGCAAAAATAAAATATGAATGGGTTTGCAACAGTACTTAAAGTAGTGATTTATTTTGTTATACTAACGGATCTCACGAAGGTTTTGTTGAGTTTTGTGTGATTGAAGTTTTCAAGTTTTGTGTGAGATCACGATGGATGAAGGAATAAGGAGTAGCAAAAGCCTAAGCTTGGGGATGCCCGAGGCACCCCAAGGTAATATTCTAGGAAGACTCAAGTGTCTAAGCTTGGGGATGCCCCGGAAGGCATCCCCTCTTTCTTCTACCAATGATCTGTAATTTTACTTGGAGCTATATTTTTATTCGTCACATGATATGTGTTTTGCTTGGAGCGTCTTGTATTATATGAGTTTTTGCTTTGTTTGATTTTTAGTTTGTCACAATCATCCTTTCTGAACACACCTATTTTGAGAGAGCCACACGTTATCATAATTTGTTAGAATACTCTATGTGCTTCATTTAAATTTTTTGAGCTAGGCAGTTGCTCTAGTGCTTCACTTAAATCTTTTTGAGCACGGCGGTGGCTATATTTTGAAGAAATAAACTCTCATGCTTCACTTATATTATTTTGAGAGTTGATAAAATTAAAATTTTGAAGAAATAAACTCTCAAGCTTCACCTATATTATTTTGAGAGTTGATAAGATGAAATTTTTGAAGAAATATTTGCACTCTCATGCTTCACTTATATCTTTTTGAGAGTTGATAATAGTAATGGTAATTTGCACAAGATATGAATTTGGTCCCAAAGTGATGAATATTCAAGAGGGATATAATAAAAACTTTCATATAGATCATTGGATATGATAAGTGTGATTCCTTGCAATAGTTTTGCGATATGGAGATGATAATATGTGAGTCATGTTAGTGAGTAATTGTGATTTAGTAAGAATATTAGTGTTAAGGTTTGTGATTCCCTATGCATGCACATTAAGTCAATAGTTATGCAAAAAAATTATATCCTACTTATGGTGCATTATTCGGTGTTAGTTATGTTCAATGCATGTTTATGACCGTTTTCGCTTTTTGGTTGGTTGCTTCTCAATCTATTTGCTAGCCTTCATTTGTACTAAGCGGAAATACTGCTTGTGCATCCAAAATCCTTAAACCCAAGTTGTGCCAAATGAGTCCACTATATCTACCTATATGCGGTATTTCAATGCCGTTCCAAATAAATTTGCGTGTGCCAACTCTAATTTTCAAAATAAATTTTCCGTTTTGTGTGCCCGTACCGCTCATGAAGCGGCAGGGGGTGGCCATTATTTTCCATGCTAGGTGTGTTATTCTCACGATGAGTGTTTATTCACTTGTAATTGGACGAGAGAGTGGCTGGTAATAGGGATGCCCAGTCCACAATGAAATCAAAAATTAATAACAACAAAATTCCTTGGAAAGTGATGGTATGGAGGGCACCCATGGATACGGCTAGCCATGGATTGTGAAAGAAAGGTGGAAAGGAAATAAACTTTACTTTCTGTTTGGGAACCGCCTATGATGTGTCTAGCATGGAAAATATTGGGAATTCTCGGTCGTTTTCGTTGACAGGAAAAGCATGCCTCTCAAAATATTTTTATCTCTCTAATTTAAGCTTTGAGCTCTGGCACATTTGACAAATCTTTGCTTCCCTCTACGAAGGGCCTATCTATTTACTTTTATGCAATTTTTATTTTTATTTTGAGTCTCCATCTTCTCTTATAAAGCACCAACTAGAGAGCACTATTGTCATACTTGTGCATTGTGTGTAGCTAATATTTGAGTGTGTTTCATGAATGGATCAATGATTGAGCACAATGGGCTAGGGATAACTTTTTTTAACGTTTATATTTTGAAAGACATGGTTGCTTGTTAGTATGCTTGAGTATTTATATCTTCATGTCAAATTATAGACTATTGTTTTGAATCATTCCAGTCCAATGTCCATGCTACAAAAGAAAAGAATATGTGGTGAATATGATAGGCAGCATTCCACATCAAAAATTCTATTTTTATCATTTACCTACTCGAGGACGAGAAGGAATTAAGCTTGGGGATGTTGATACGTCTCCAATGTATCTATAATTTTTGATTGGTCCATGCTGTTATATTATCAATCTTGGATGTTTTTATATGCATTTACAACAATTATATATCATTTTTGGAGACTAACCTATTAACTTAGTGCCCAGTGCCAGTTGCTGTTTTCTGCCCTGTTTTTGTTTTATAGAATATCAATACCAAACGAAGTCCAAATGCCACGAAACTTTTTGGAGATTTTTTTCTGGACAATACCAACACTAGAAGCTTTGGGAGGAGTCCAGAAGCCCCAGAGGGTGCCCACGAGGCACCAGGGCGCGCCTAGCGGGGGCAAGTGTGCCCTGGTACCTCGTGGGGCCCACAGAGCTCTGTTTGACCTAATTCCACCACTATAAATTCCCAAAAAATCAGAAACCCTTAGGGCAGTCCACGAAATACTTTTTCCGCCACCGCAAGTTTCTGTTCTCGAGAGATCCCATCTGGAGGCCTTCTCCGGTACTCCGCCGGAGGGGGAATCGATCACGGAGGGGCTCTACATCAACCTTGCTGCCCTTCCGATGATGCGTGAGTAGTTTACCACAGACCTTCGGGTCCATAGGCAGTAGCTAGATGGCTTCTTCTCTCTTTTTGATCTTCAATACAATGTTCTCCTCGATGTTCTTGGAGTTCTATCCGATGTAATCACTTTTTGCGGTGTGTTTGTTGGGATCCGATGAATTGTGAGTTTATGATCAGATTATCCATGAATATTATTTGAGTCTTCTCTGATCTCTTTTATGCATGATTATTATAGCTTCGTATTTCTTCTCCGATCTATTGATTTGGTTTGGCCAACTAGATTGATTTATCTTGCCATGGGAAGAGGTGCTTTGTAATGGGTTCGATCTTGCGGTGCTCAATCCCAGTGACAGAAAGGGACATGACACGTATGTATCATTGCTATTAAGGGTAAAAATATGGGGTTTATTCATGCATGAGTTTACTTTGTCTACATAATGTCATCGTTCTTAAGGCGTTACTCCGTTCTTTATGGACTTAATACACTAGATGCATGCTGGATAGCGGTCGATGTGTGGAGTAATAGTAGTAGATGCAGGCAGGAGTCGGTCTACTTGTCTCGGACGTGATGCCTATATACATGATCATTGCCTTGGATATCGTCATGATTATTTGCTTTTCTATCAATTGCCCAACAGTAATTTTTCTACCCACCGTACGCTATTTTTTTGAGAGAAGCCTCTAGTGAAAACTATGGCCCCCGGGTCTACTTTATCATTTGCTAAAACCCTAAAAATACTTGCTGCAATTTTATATTATTTATTTTATTTTGTATTTTTGTTTCAATCTATCTATCTATCACATACAATTTAATCTTGCAATTTACCGCCGAGGGATTGACAACCCCTCATTTGCGTTGGGTGCAAGGATTTGTTGTTTGTGTGCAGGTGCTGCTAACGAGTTGCGTGATTCTCCTACTGGTTCGATAACCTTGGTTTCATAACTAAGGGAAATACTTATCTCTACTGTGCTGCATCATCCCTTCCTCTTCGGGGAAAATACCAACGCAAGCTACAAGTAGCAATCATCCCCCATCCGAGTCATGCCCTGGGTGGCCCTGTGTCACTCCTGACACCTGCCACCGTCATGGCCAACTAAACTGTCCCAAACGGGGACGCCGGCAAATAACTCAACTTGGGCTCACGAGGTTATCGTCGCCTACCTGATCAGGGCAGCACGCAGGCATAACCTCCCCTCTTTGGTGGTACCGGTAAAAGAGCACGCGGTCAGACCAAGTCAAGGCCGTCCCATTCCGGCAGATGTGGCTGCACGGGTAAGTCCGGGTCGGTGGCACTTGATCAACCATCAAAGTGAATTTAACATATAAAGTTGTTGGTCATATTTAACTATGTTGAATTTGTGCAAAATATCAACCATATGGAACTTAGCATATTTAAATTAAATTAAATGCAATGTAATTCATTAAAGAGCCAATACTATTGCTATGCCTTATGCAATGGATGATGTGGCTTGCCTTGCTCAAGTGGAGTATCAGCAAACTCCTGGTCTTCAAATCCACATCAATTCCCCTCTGAAAGTATTTTTAAATGGCAAAAGAAAATGTCACATAAAGCCTTTTTGTTTGCTAAAAATTTTGTGATCATTGGAAAATACCAAACTTGGTCGGAAAATAGAGGGGCTCAATACAAAACCATAGCAAAAAAGAATCAATTGAATTGGACTTATGGATAAAAAGTTAGAGGCGGTTAAAGTTTCTGGTCAAAATTTGGATTAAAAATGAATTAAACTGAAAAACAGAAAAATCTCCAGTGGCCACGTCGAAGGCGTATTCTCAGAATGCGCCTTCACTTACATACCGCTTCGGCCGCGGCTGGGTCACTAATGCGCAGGGCCCAGCTGTCATATTTAAAAGAAAAAGGGAGGGAACAGTAGGAGGGTGGCTCACCGACGGCGATAGCCGGCGATAGCGACGGCGGCGAGCTCGGGAGATGGCAGTGACGAGGACATATACTAGGGATAGGGTAACAGGCCTAACCTACAGACCCTACCCTAGGATGCCACACGCTTTATATTGGCCCCCAGGGTCAGATCAGCAGTCGGATGTTCTGCGACCTGACATTCACTCGGAGTTCAATGAACCACTCGGGAGGAAGCAGTTCACTCAACCGGCTTATTTCACTCGGAGTACCTGAGAGTCACTCGACCAGGGAAGACCAGGGGACTCCAGGAGCGCAACGGTCAGGATGTGCGTCCACCCTCGTTAATTGTAATCAATGCGCCCGTTACCAATAGCTGGCGCCCTTAAACCCCCTCTTTAACCCTTGGTTATGGCGGCATTCATGGGGGGGGGGGGCTGGCGGACTCTATATAAGCGCACCCCAGCTCCATAACAAGGGTTCGCAATCGTTTGTAACATAGACACTCAAGTCAATCAAGCTCCAGAGCACCGAGACGTGGGGCTATTACCTCCACCGCTGAGGGGCCTAAACTCGTAAATCCGAGTGTAACAATTGCGCCGTAGCTAGGCTCTGCCCTCTAATTCGTACCCCCATACACTACTGTTTGACATATACCCACGACAGTTGGTGCCCACCTTGGGGCAGGCGTCTAGCGACTTCCGGCGTAGTTGCGTTTTCCCCATCATCATCATGGTTTCCGGCGGTGGACTGACTCTAGGCGGCGAGATCCGTTTCGGCGTCCTCAGTTTCATCGCCGACGATTCGGCGTGGCTTCAGGAAGCCCCGCTGGATGTCGAGGCATTGCCCGTCTACGGCATAGCGCACTTCCGCGCGAGTGCCTTCGGCGTTCTTCTTCGACAATCGTCGACTCCATACCAGTCGGCGTCTCCTCGCTTCACCAGCCGCCGTCGCAAGCATTCTGGACGCTCACGGATTCAACGGTGGATCATGCACGCGGTGACCCTTTAGGCTGCGGCCCCGCAAGTCGCGGCAATCGAGCCCGATGAGCCCGTCTTCGATTTGTTCGCCTCCTTGCATGAGCACTCGGGAAGCTTATCCGAGTGCGAGAGCAACGATCCCACTGCAGCGGTGCTGAGGGCCGATTCCCCGCCCAGTCCGCCTGGGTATGGCCGCGGCAGCGCAGAGACCAGCAACCCATTGCGCGCTGATCTTGACGGCGGCAGAGACCGTCAGGACGACGAGTACTACCCCCGACCTTTCACTTGGCAGCAGAGGGAGGAACTGCAGCGTAGGAACGAGCAGGCCCTCCAGACGCCCATCGGTGGGACGACTCCCGAGGCTCAGGCTTTGGAGGCCGCACACCAGGCCAACTTGGCTGAGCACAGTCGTCTGGAGGCGCTCCAGAAATCACTCGACGATCGCGCCCAGCGGCAACATCAGCCCAGTTCCAGTCGACGGCAGCGGCAGTTGTTCTCAAATGATCAGCAGCAGAACTTCCAGGTATTTCGCACTCCCGTTCAGAACTTGGCGGCGGCCACTCGGATAGCAGATTCCATCGAGCCATCCCGATCCGAGGCGTGAGAGGGCTTACGGCAGATCTGGGCCTTACTTAAGGCGGCTGAAGAGCAGAATTCGGCGGTGTCCCAGTCGCGCAACAGGATTCACAACAGATCTGTCAGAGCTGACACCGTTCAGTCGGCCCACAGCCCGGTGACCCCGAGAAGAAACAGATACACGCCTCCGCGGCGAAACGACCAAGACTGCCACCGAGACCAGTACTCGGGGCAGGGTCGTAGTCGGAATACACCTCCGCGGCGTCAAGATGATCGTCGTCGTATGCAGACGCCCCCTCCGCGGGATGGCTCGTACGCGCCCCGGCCGTACGATGCCAGGCGTCCTTACGGCAATGATCGGAGGGCCAGCCCTCCCTGCCATGGTGACGGCTATCGCTAGAGAGAACCAATCGACCTCCGCGATCCACAGTTCAATGCGAGATCCATACTCGCTCAGAACCTGGTCGACAGAGGCAGAGCTCTTAGAGAGGGTTTGGACAGAGATCGTCCGAGTGGAAGTGGAGCCTTCATCTCCGGACACGAGTGTTTCAGCAGAGCGATCAGGGCCGCAGAGATCCCGCCCAACTTCAGGTTGGCAGCTGGAGTAAATAAGTTCACCGGTGAGTCCAAGCCAGAAACTTGGTTAGAGGATTACCGAGTGGCTGTGCAGATTGGAGGAGGTAATGACTATGTGGCTATGAAGCATTTTCCCTTGATGCTGGAAGGGTCCGCCCGAGCCTGGCTCAACCAACTCACTCCGGCTAGCATCTACTACTGGGAAGATTTGGCTCGGGTGTTCATCAAAACATTCGAGGGCACGTGCAAACGCCCGGCCGGATTGACTGAGTTGCAGCATTGTGTGTAGAAGCCGAATGAAACCTTGAGGGAGTACATTCAGCGGTGGACAACCTTGCATCATGTGGTTGAGAATGTCACGGAGCACCAAGCCGTCTGCGCCTTCAAGGCAAGAGTCAGATATAGGGAGCTCATCCTGAAATTTGGCCGGTCGGGATCTTTGACCATGAGCCGAATGATGGAGATTGCCACTCGGTATGCCAATGGAGAGGAGGAAGACCGTCTCCGTAACGGCAAGGGGAAAGCTAGTGAGCCTAACCTTGGAAGCAACAACCCTAGTCGGAAGCTGAAGCGCAAAGCTGACGGATCGGCTCAGGCCGAGGCTGCCGCACTGGCTGGTCAGGCCAAAAATAAAGGGAAGGCCAAGGAAAAGTGGATCCCGAGGAAGAAAAAAGATCAGTCAGGCCAAGATGTCCTCGATTTGCTGTGTCACATCCACACCAGAAAAGATGAAGAGGGCAATCTGATATTGCCCAAGCATACCACTCGATAGTGCAGATTGCTGATACAGCAGTTTCGAGAGGGTTAGTCGAGTGAGAAAAGCCCGAATGATGCTGATGACGAAGACAAAGATGAAGCTTATCCTACTGTCAATGCAACTCTGATGATCTTTGTGTATGTTGAGAGCAGGAGCCTGTTGAAGGTAATCAACGGAGAAGTGAACATGGCCATGCCGGCGACGACAAAGTTTCTGAACTGGTCGAAGGCTCCGATCACCTTTGATCAGTCGGACCACCCGGCCTACATTGCCACCCCTGGGCGGCAGGCGCTGGTGGTCGATCCAGTCGTGGGAGGCGTTTGGCTGCGAAAGGTCCTCATGGACGGTGGAAGCGGACTGAACATACTCTACGCTGATACCCTGAAGGGCATGGGCATCCCGATGTCTCGTCTCAGTGAGAGCAGTATGCAGTTCCATGGAGTGATCCCCGGCAAGAAAGCAAAGTCACTCGGGCAGATTGCCCTGGATGTAGTCTTTGGAGACGACAAGAACTTCAGGAAGGAAAGGCTAACCTTCGAAGTGGTCGACTTCCACAGCGCCTATCATGCCATCCTTGGTCGGCCAGCCTACGCACGCTTCATGGCCCGCCCATGTTATGTGTACCTTAAGCTGAAGATGCCCGCCCCCAAAGGCGTGATCACAGTCACTGGCAGTCGGCAGCGCGCAGAAGAATGTTTGCAGCAGGGGTCCAAGATTGCTGATGAGCAGATGGCTATGGTGGAGTTGGAAGAATACAAGAAAAACGCTGACCCGAGTGATCTGCTACGCTCCAAGAAAACAGCTGCAGAGTCTGCGTTCCAGTCGGCCGGCGAGACGAAGCCCGTACACATTCATCCAGAGGATCCCATTGCCGCTCCCACCAACATCTCAACGACACTCGGCAGCAAATAGGAAGAAGCGCTCAACCAGTTCCTCCGTGAGAACTGGGACATCTTCGCATGGAAGCCATCCGACATGCTGGGTGTACCTAGGGAGCTGGCTGAGCACCATTTGCGAGTCGACCCGAAAGCAAAACCTGCGAAGGAGCATCTTCGTCGCTCTGCTACGCAGAAGAGGAAAGCCATTGGCGAAGAAGTTGTTCGGCTCCTGGCAGCCAAGTTCATCCGTGAGGTTTACCACTCCGAGTGGCTCGCCAACGTCGTCATGGTTCCTAAGAAGGATAAGTCTCTCCGAATGTGCATCGATTTCAAGCACATCAATCGGGTTTGCCCCAAGGATCATTTCCCGCTCCCCCGTATAGACCAGATCGTAGATTCCACCGCAGGGTGTGAGCGACTGTCTTTTTGGGATGCGTACTTCGGGTACCACCAGATCCGACTGTATGGGCCAGATGAAATAAAAACAGCTTTTATCACCCCATTCGGGTGTTTTTGCTATATCACCATGCCGTTTGGTCTTAAAAATGCTGGTGCCACTTTCATGCGCATGGTTCAAAAGTGTTTGCACATGCAGACCAGTTGGAACATCGAAGCGTACATGGATGATATCGTGGTCAAGTCTAGAAAATGTTCCGACCTGCTGGCTGACCTAGCTAAAACTTTCGCAAATCTACGGAAGTATGATATTAAGCTAAACTTAGCAAAGTGCACTTTCGGGGTGCCCGGGGGCAAGTTACTCGGATTCCTTGTTTCCGAACGAGGGATAGATGCCAACCCCGAGAAGATCAGTGCAATTGTACGAATGAAACGTCCAGAACGGCTTCATGATGTACAAAGGCTCATGGGTTGTCTTGTGGCTCTGAGCCGATTCATCTCCCGCCTCGGTGAGAAGGCACTGCCCCTTTACCGATTGATGAAGAAGTCTGAGTCGTTCGAGTGGACTGCTGAAGCACAAGCAGCGTTTGTTGAGCTCAAAGCCCTGCTTTCCACCCAGCCGGTGCTCGCCGCTCCGAACAGCAGCGAGCCGTTGCTCTTGTACATTGCGGCCACTGGTCAGGTTGTCAGTACCGTCCTCACAGTCGAGAAAGAAGAAGAGGGCAAAGATTACAAAGTTCAGCGCCCAGTCTATTACATTACTGAAGTCCTGACTCCATCCAAGCAGAGGTATCCTCATTATCTGAAGCTCGTCTATGTCATCTACCTGACTGCGAAAAAGTAGCCCATTACTTCCAAGAGCACATCGTGTCAGTCGTCAGTGACACCCCGCTGTCCAAGATCATGAACAATCGGGATGCGACTGGTCAAGTGGCGAACTGGGCTATCGAGCTCCTACCCCTGGATATCAAGTTCGAGGCGAAAAAGGCGATCAAGTCCCAAGCATTAGCTGATTTCTTAGCCGAATGGACAGAACAGCAGCAACCGACTCAGAGTCACCTGGAACACTGGACCATGTTCTTCGATGGTTCCAAGATGTTGAATGGTTCAGGGGCCAGAGTAGTGTTGGTGTCTCCAAAGGGCGATCGACTCAGTTATGTTCTGCAGATCCACTTCGATTCCTCCAACAATGAGGCCGAGTATGAAGCGCTCCTTTATGGTCTGCGTATGGCCATCTCACTCGGCGTCCGACGCCTGATGGTCTACGGAGACTCGGATCTAGTGGTGAATCAAGTGATGAAGGAGTGGGACATCAGGAGCCCTGCTACGACAGGATATTGCAACGCAGTGAGAAAGCTCGAGAGGAAATTCGAGGGACTGGAGCTCCACCACATTCCCCGAGCAAAGAATCAAGCGGCAGACGATCTGGCAAAGATCGAGTCCACTCGAAAACCTATTCCAAGCAATGTGTTCCTTGAGCATCTGCACTCCCCAACAGTGAAAGAAGATCCCTTCACTGAAGAGCCCCTGCAGGTGGTCAGTCCCTCCGATTCGACTGAAATTGAGGTCCCAGCAGTCATTGACTTGGTCATGCAGGTTCTGGCGATCACGCCCGATTGGACGGTGCCATACATTGCGTACCTGCTCAGACAGGAGCTTCCAGAGGATGAAGTCGAGGCCCGCTAGATTGTTCGCAGGTCCAAGGCCTTTACAGTGATGGGTGATCAATTGTACAGAAAGAGCGTCACCGGTGTGACTCAGCGTTGCATCTCTTCGGAGGAAGGACGACTGATCTTGGAGGAAATTCACTCGGGAACTTGTGGACACCACGCGTCCTCTCGGACAATCGTGGCTAAAGCTTACCGAGTCGGCTTCTTCTGGCCACGTGCTAATGAAGCTGCGCAGGAGATAGTCCAACACTGCACCGGGTGTCAGTTCTATGCAAACTTATCGCACAAGCCCGCGTCTGCCCTGAAGACGATCCCACTCGTCTGGCCGTTCGCAGTTTGGGGACTTGACATGGTGGGGCCCCTTCAGACAGGGGCGAGTGGATTCACCCACTTGCTGGTTGCAGTTCACAAGTTCACTAAGTGGATTGAAGCTAAACCCATCAAGAAACTAGAATCTCGTACAGCGATCAAGTTCATGAAAGAGATAATCTTCAGATAGGGCGTGCCTCACAGCATCATCACTGACAACGGCTCAAACTTCGACTCCGAAGAGTTCAGAGCGTTCTGTGCCGCCCAAGGCACTCGGGTCGACTATGCATCCGTGGCTCACCCACAGTCGAACGGACAAGCCGAGAGAGCGAATGGACTGATCCTTCAAGGGCTAAAGCCATGGCTTATGCGTGATCTGGAGCATGCAGCCGGAGCCTGGGTCACTGAATTGCCGTCAGTTCTGTGGGGCCTGAGGACGACCCCCAATCGGTCTACCAATCGCACTCCCTTCTTCATGGTGTACGGAGCTGAAGCCGTCCTGCCGAGTGACCTGCTCCATAATTCACCCCGAGTGGAACTATACTCCGAAGCTGAAGCAGAGCAGGCGTGGCAAGACGCCGTGGATCTCTTGGAGGAGGAGAGGGAGATGGCTCTTATCCGTTCAGCCACCTATCAGTAGGACCTACGACGTTTTCATGACAGGCACATCAGGGGTCGGGCCTTTCAGGAAGGTGATCTTGTGCTCCGAGTGGATCAACAACGACCTCACAAGCTTGCTCCTGCGTGGGAAGGTCCTTTTGTCGTTTCAAAAGTTCTGCATAATGGGCATACCACCTGTACAACCTTCTAAAGCAAGCAGACGAGCCCCGCGCTTGGAATGCAGACTTGCTTCGATGTTTTTATACTTGATGTTCAGATGTAATAAAAGCACTCGAGCGATGTTTAATGAATAAAAGCATTACTTTTCCAGTTCTACATTGAGTTCACTCGTATGCATTCTCTGGCTTACGACCCCCAGTGGGTGTACGCCCTTCAACTTAGCTGCAAACCAGTTTTCGCCTAAGTTAAAAACACTACTCCGAGTGAAGAGCGTCCCTCTCACTCGGGGGCTTACCTGCGAACCAGTTTTCACCTAAGTTAAAAACACTACTCCGAGTGAAGAGCATCCCTCTCACTTGGGGGCTTGGCTGCGAACCAGCTTTCACCCAAGTTAAAAACCCACTCCGAGTGACGAGCGTCCCTCTCACTCAGGGGATTGGCTGCGAACCAGCTTTCGCCCAAGTTAAAAACCTACTCCGAGTGAAGAGCGTCCCTCTCACTCGGGGGCTTGGCTGCGAACCAGCTTTCGCCCAAGTTAAAAACCTACTCCGAGTGAAGAGCGTCCCTCTCACTCGGGGGCTTAGCTGCGAACTAGTTTTCACCTAAGGTAAAAACACTACTCCGAGTGAAGAGCATCCCTCTCACTTGGGGGCTTGGCTGCGAACCAGCTTTCGCCCAAGTTAAAAACCCACTCCGAGTGACGACCGTCCCTCTCTCTCAGGGGCTTGGCTGCGAACCAGCTTTCGCCCAAGTTAAAAACCTACTCCGAGTGAAGAGCATCCCTCTCACTCGGGGGCTTGGCTGCGAACCAGCTTTCG
Organism: Elymus sibiricus; assembly: GCA_039707655.1. Lineage (NCBI taxonomy): Eukaryota > Viridiplantae > Streptophyta > Magnoliopsida > Poales > Poaceae > Elymus > Elymus sibiricus. The sequence continues at coordinate 299,181,038 of CM077672.1, read as the reverse complement.
CCCAAGTTTAAAACCTACTCCGAGTGAAGAGCACCCCTCTCACTCGGGGGCTTGGCTGCGAACCAGCTTTCGCCCAAGTTAAAAACCTACTCCGAGTGAAGAGCATCCCTCTCACTCGGGGGACTTGGCTGTGAACCAACTTTCGCACAAGTTAAAAACGTACTCCGAGTGAAGAGAGTCCCTCTCACTCGGGGGCTTAGCTGCGAACCAGTTTTCACGTAAGTTAAAAACACTACTCCGAGTGAAGATCATCCCTCTCACTTGGGGGCTTGGCTGCGAACCAGCTTTCGACCAAGTTAAAAACCCACTCCGAGTGACGAGCGTCCCTCTCACTCGGGGGCTTGGCTGTGAACCAGCTTTCACCCAAGTTAAAAACCTACTCCGAGTGAAGAGCATCCCTCTCACTCGGGGGATTGGCTGCGAACCAGATTTCGCCCAAGTTAAAAACCTACTTCGAGTGAAGAGCATCCCTCTCACTCGGGGGCTTGGCTGCGAACCAGCTTTCGCCCAAGTTAAAAACCCACTCCGAGTGACGAGCGTCCCTCTCACTTGGGGGCTTGGCTGCGAACCAGCTTTCGCCCAAGTTAAAAACCTGCTCCGAGTGAAGAGCGTCCCTCTCACTTGGGGGCTTGGTTGCGAACCAGCTTTCCCCAAGTTAAAAACCTACTCCGAGTGAAGAGCCTCCCTGTCACTCGGGGGCTTGGCTGCGAACCAGCTTTCGCCCAAGTTAAAAACCTACTCCGAGTGAAGAGCATCCCTCTCACTCGGGGGCTTGGCTGCGAACCAGCTTTCGCCCAAGTTAAAATCCTGCTCCGAGTGAAGAGCGTCCCTCTCACTCGGGGGCTTAGCTGCGAACCAACTTTCACACACATTTAAAGACTCGAAAGAAAGCACTTGGATAACTTTAGAAGTTCAAAAGTAAATGCTAGTACTCGGGCCTTGAGCCCGAAAGAGTTTAACGGATACAAATCCACTCGGCATACCGAGTCGAATGGGTAAAGCTTAAAGTTTTTCTCATGCTCCAAAAGGGCTGGCCGGCTTGACGAATGCGTCCAGATCGATGCCATCTGCGATCCGAGTGGCTACCTCTATGAACGTCTCCATGAAGTCTTCAAACTTGATGTTCTTCGTGTTGGCGACTTGGAGAGACTTCAGCTTCTCTTCCTTGGTGCCCTTGCAGTGCACACGGATGAGAGAGAGCGCCACGTCGGCTCCGCAGCGAGCAGCTGACTTCTTCCATGCTTGCACTCGGCTAGGAATCTCATTGAGGCGAGTCATCATTGCTTCCAGGTCGGTGTCGAGAGTGTGTTCTGGCCACAACTCCTTGTCGATCCTTCCGAGTGCACCCCGCAGATGGATGATGTACCCCAGAACGTCTTCAATACGAGATTCAAGCCGCAAGACGCCTAGGGCAGCCTTGTCACCGACGAGTGACCTGGAGGGATCCAGATCCCTCTCGATTCTGTCAGTCTCCAGCTCGAAGTCTCGGCAGTACTCTGTAAACAAGAAAAGAGGAGAGTCGAATATCAGCATGCATGGAGTTTACTCAAAAACAAGTTAAAACTAGCTCGGATGTTACAAGTTACCTACAAGCTTGGTGTACATCTCCTAGGTGAAGTCTTCTATATACTTTTCAAGAGCATTCTTCTTTTCAGTGAGCTGGGCGATCTTCTCGCTCAGAGTCTTCTTCTCTTGCTTGTAAGCATTCGCTTGAGCCTTGAGTTTGCCGTCCCACTCGGCCTTCTGCTTCTTGAGCTCGGCCACTTCCTTCTTCGCCTCCATGACGGCGGCCTTCAGTGACTTGTTCTCTTCTTCAAGCTTCTCGAGTGAGGCCAATTTCTCTTCGGCGGCCTTGGTCTTCTCTCTCGCCACCTTCTGTGCCCCCGCCAGCTCATTGTCCTTGTTTTCGAGTGCCTGTTTCATAGTTTCTAAAGAGACAAAGGTTCTGAGCCACACTTGGAGTCGATGGTTTTCACTACGCACATCTGTTCGAGTGAAGTCACTCGGTTCAAAGAATGGAAAGAGGTGGAAGCAGAATGCTCCGTAATCAAAACTTACCTCCCATGGCCTTGAGCTCCGCTTGGGTGCGCGCTGTGTTCCTCTTCTCCACCTCCAAGTCCAGTCGGAGCTGGACCGTCTCCTTCTCAAGTGACACATACTGAGTCCCAAGCTCGCAAGTTTTCTGAAACACAAGAGAGGGCAGACCAGTTAATGTTAAGGAATATTCCGAGTGCTCAGAGACCAGCACTCCTAGGAGGAACAAGCTTGACCAATACCAGATCCTGAAGTACCCTTTGTCAAGGAGGAAGAAGCTTGACCAATACCAGATCCTGAAGTACCCTTTGTCAGGGAGGAACGAGCTTGACCAGTATCAGATTCTAAGTTCTAAGACTCCCACCGACTGCCTGCAATCGACGGCAGTCTCGGGGACTACACCCAGTGGGTGCACTCAACGTGCCCCCACTGGAATGGTATCCACTCGGAACGGTCCGCCCGATCCGAGTGATGGCCAAACAAAACAAAAAAAACAAGTTCTAAGACTCCCGCCGACTGCCCGTAGTCGATGGCAGTCTCGGGGACTACACCCAGTGGGTGCAATCAGCGTGGCCCCACCAGAATGGTATCCACTCGGAACGGTCCGCCCGATCCGAGTGACGGCCAAACAAAAAAAATCAAGTTCTAAGACTCCCGCCGACTGCCTGCAGTCGACGGCAGTCTCGGGGACTACACCCAGTGGGTGCACTCAGCGTGCCCCCATAGGTCGGCACACCTCCAGTGGGTGTACCGAAAAATTTACCAACTGAAACTCCTTCAGAAGAAAAATGAATTGGAGATCAACTTACAAGAGCACTTACTTGAACGTTCTCCTGGAGAGCAGCACTGACATCATACGACAACTTGCCAGCCGCACACATTTCCTTCAGCCGCTGGGTCATCAGATCCGCCTGGATCATCGCCTCCTTGCTGGCTCCGGTTTGGTCCTCTGGCACTTTATACAGACTGAATATGTTGACGGGAGGAGTCGGAGCCGAGACCAGAGCAGTCGACGAGGCTGAGACGGGGCCAACACCGGCCTGAGAAGAGCCTTGCCCCAGAGGCATGGTCACGTTAGGCGCAGGGACAACTTGAGGCGCTTTGCTTGGCGGTGCCCTCTGTGTGGTGGTCTGAGAGGCAGTCGGAGCTGCGGTCTTCTTCTCGGCATCCTTCTGTGGCGGTCCTTCATCGTTGTCCGTGACGTGGATGATCTCTGCAAGCACTACATCCACTCGACACAATCAGCCGCAATACGCAATTCAGTCGGATGGAGACAATTCAATCGGATCATAGATCAAAGTAAAAATGAAATCATTGTTACCTTTCTGAGAAGTGGCCGCGTCTGCCGACTCGGCTTCGATGCGGTCTCCGTCGATCTGCATGGGAGACGTCGTCGAGGTTGCAGCTCTGGTTCATAAGTTTCACTCGGTCAGAAGAGTTCAAAAGTTGACAAAGACAGAAAAGAAAGGCGTGGCACTCACGTTGAGGCGACAGGCACGGTGACCTTGATCCTGGGCAGAGCCTTCCGAGGCTTGGGAGAAGCGACCTTGAGCTACTTGGCGGTCTTCTCTGTCGGCTCCAGCGTCGATGTCCGAGTGCGCTTCGGAGCCTTAGCACTCGGGGCCACCGTCTTCTCCGAGCTAGCACTTGGATTATGAGTCTGCTTAGAGCGGCGCTTAGAGCGCAACTCTGGAGGCTGGGAAGACTTGACCTCGTCGCTCCCCTCCGAGCCGTTGCTTTCCTCCTCACTGTCCTCCACATAGCTGCCCTCGACACTGCCATGATCGCTCTCCACGTCCCCGACAAGGTATTCTCCATTCGGCACAGGCGAGAGCATGTTCTGGAAATCCTGCAAGAAACAAAGAACAAAGACAGCCAGTTGAGTCAGTTCACTCAGATCATTAAGTCCACTTAGAGAATTTGCGCACAAATAATTCACTTGAAAATGCGTGTCTTACCTCCGTCGGTTGATGCACGTCGTCGTAGGGCGGGATCCGTCTCGACCCTCGCGGATTGTCGCGTGCGCCAGTGATGCACCTGATCCATTGCTTCGCCATTTTCTCATCAACATCTTCTGGGTGCACTCGGGTCGGGTCGTTGGCTCCAGTGTAGCGCCACATGGGGTGAGCCCGCTCCTGCAGCGGCTGGATCCGCCGACTGAGGAAGACCTCCAGAAGATCCAGGCCTGTCACTCCGCCCTGAATCAGACCGACCATGGCACTCACCAAGATCCCCACTTCTGTCTTCTCCTCCTTGGCAATCGTCAGCGAAGGAGGAGTCTTGACTCTCTCAGACATGTAGGGAGGAAGACCAGTCGACGAACTGGTGCAAGGAAGGTCGTTGCAGTAGAACCAGGTCGACTGCCAACCTCTAACCGAATCAGGGAAAGACATGGAGGGGAATGCACTCTTACCCCTCATCTGGACACCTAAGCCGCTTCACATCTGGGTCACATGGGTCCTCTCTCCATCGGGGTCAGCCTTTTTAACCGACTGGGAGCGACATGTGAAGATATGTTTGAACAGCCCTCAGTGCGGCTGGCAGCCTAAGAAGTTCTCGCACAAGGAAATGAATGCAGCGAGGTACACTATGGCATTCGGAGGAAGATGATGAAGCTGGGTCCCGAAAAAGTTCAAGAAACCGCGGAAGAAAGGGTGGGGTGGCATGGAGAAACCTCTCTCCACGTGAGTGGTGAGGAGCACGCGCTCCTCGGGGCGCGGCGCGGGCTCGATCTTCCCCTCCTCCGGCAGCCTCCACGTCTCGTCGCGCACCAGCCCGTCCACGACGAGCCCGCTGATGTCATCCACCGTGGTGGACGGCGGGAGCCAATCGTCCTGCATCCACCCACGCGGGGGCGCGACCCTGGAGCTCGACGCCTTCTTCCCCTTCACCGTCTTCTTCCCCCGCTCCAGCTTCGCCGTCTTGTCCTTCGCCCGCTCCAGCTTCGCCGTCTTGTCCTTCGCCATCGCCGCAGTGCTCTCCAACGCCAAGGGTGATTCGCACAGAGTGGGGTGCTGGAGAGGAGATTGGGCGGCTGGAAGAGTTGGAGAAAAGGGGATTTGTTCTTTTTCCCTCCCCGACGCAGCAGCCTCTTATACCGTCGCCTGCTCCGCTCCCCAATCCCCTCCAGTGATTCACGGGCCCGCAGATCGCCTCAAATCTCGCTAGCAGAGATGCAGCGGTACGTGGCGAAAAGCGGGGCGAAAATCAAGGCGTCACGCCCCACTTTCCCCACTCGCTGCGCTCCAACCGTTCGCGCGCGCTCGAATCTGATTTCAAATCCCGCAAGATCCGGGGTCCAGCAACCCGATTGCTTACCCTTTAAAGACATTCCATAAACGCTTGGATCCGTTCCGTCACCTGACACGTGATGACTCATTTCACTCGGATGGAGATTGCTCGTTTCACTCGGTTGGAGATTGCTCATTTCATTCGGATGGAGCTTTCACTCGGACGTCATATGGTCCAGAATCCGTCAAGGTGCCGCACAAAGACAAGGACGTCTAATGACTAGTAGGAGTTCTTGAGCGCCCCTGTAGCGCTCAACTCACTTGGGAATTCGCCTTGACTCGGCCCGCTTCACCTCTACCGATTCGGGGGCTAATGACGAGGACATATACTAGGGATAGGGTAACAGGCCTGGCCTACAGACCCTACCCTAGGATGCCACATGCCTTATACTGGGCCCCAGGGTCAGATCAGCAGTCGGATGTTCTGCGACCTGACATTCACTCGGAGTTCAATGAACCACTCGGGAGGAAGCAGTTCACTCGATCGGCATATTTCACTCGGAGTACCTGACAGTCACTCGACCAGGGAAGACCAGGGGACTGCAGGAGCGCAACGGTTAGGACGTGCGTCCACCCTCGTTAATTGTAATCAATGCGCCCGTTACCAATAGCTGGCGCCCTTAAACCCCTCTTTAACCCTTGGTTATGGCGGCATTCATGGGGGGGGGCTTGGCGGACTCTATATAAGCCGCACCCCAGCTTCATAACAAGGGTTTGCAATCCTTTGTAACATAGACACTCAAGTCAATCAAGCTCCAGAGCACCGAGACGTAGGGCTATTACCTCCACCACTGAGGGGCCTGAACTCATAAATCCGAGTGTAACAATTGTGCCGTAGCTAGGCTCTACCCTCTAATTCGTACCCCCATACACTACTGTAAGGCTTATACCCATGACAGGCAGGGCTGGATCGTGCACTTGATGGCGAGTCTGCCCGTACCCGTAGCTTCTCCGGAGATGGCCTAACGGCGTCGTCCCCTTCCTCTTCAGCGGCGAGGTGCTACGGTGATGGTCGGAGATGACAATTCCGGCGGCGTTCTGGCCAGGGGAGAGGTCGGGCAGGGTTAGGGAAACTTGCTGAGCTCGGGGGTGGAGTCGGTCGAGGCTGGGGTGGGGTGGAGTGTGGTGAGTGGCGGAGCTCGCTTGGCGGTAGAGCTCCGGCGAGCTACGAGGCCAGAGGGCCTCTCGGCCTTGGCACGGTGGGCTAGAGGTCGATTGGAGGTGGAGGGAGGGCGATGAAGAGCTGGGAGCGGCTGGGCGGGCTATTTATAGGCGGAGGGGGAGGTTCCCGAACCGGGCGGCGCTGTGGCCACGTCGCCGGGGCAAGGATGGCGAGCTGGCTGGCGCAGCGCGGGCGACGTGATGAAGGAGGGCAGGGGAAGTTAATGCGTGCAGTGGCGGCACGCGGGGAAGAAGACGGCCAGCGAGGCCACAGTGACAGCACGGGAGCCACAGTGGCCTCATGCGGTGGCGGCCGGCGGGAGCGATTCCGGCGAGGAGAAACCTCTGGAGCGGCTTAGGTGGATGGCGGAGAGGTAGTCGGCACCGGAGACACGGTACGGCGACGCGAGACGGCTGGAGTAGTCGCATCCGACGCGGTCGGCACGCAGAGCGCGTGCACAGGCATGCCAGTGCCGTGCTCACCACGGGTGCTGGCACCTGGAGGCCACGCACTCCTGTTACACCTTGTCCAGTGCATCGACCCTGGATCACACAGCCTCCCTGTGCCTCTGGTTCGGCTAGATACACTGTGAATCGAATGGTAGCATCAAGAATAGTTTCTGAACAGAAACTTGAGAGGGATCCAGAGCATGGATGAGTTGGAGATGGGGCCAAGAGACTTGTCTGGGATGATCTAGGTTGGAAGTACTATCTGCTGGAAAGTTTTGAGCAACTTTTATCAAGTTTTGAACATGGTTCATGTGTAAACCACTTCGCTGGTCCAGAAACTTGATGAGGTTGTTGCACTCACATGGGTTGGCTCCTGAAGCTGAAATTTGGTGTTAGGAAATTATTTGGTGAAGACAAGATGCCACAAAATTTTTAGCTCAAACGGGTACCTCTAGATGGTACATCCTTCACAAAGGTTTGAAATGAGCAGAAACTTGGCAGAATATTTTTGCTGGAAATTTGTACTGGACTAGGAGATATTCCTGGATATTGTGGCAAGATATGACCCCTAGTACCTCAGGAAATTATTTGAGAATTTTCCGAGGCCTAGAAATATATGTTGCTTCACAAAGGGTCAATTCTGTCCAGAAGATAAAAGGAATATTCTGGACCAAATTTTGTACTGGCCAATGGAATATTTTTGAGGATTGTGGGAGTAGATGATCTAAAGAATATGTGGGATTAATTTGGGATTTTCTTTATCAACAGATCAGTAGGTTGCTTCACAACCCATAGTGAGCATGAGCATATCCAAAGGGATAAATGAATTATTTTGAGAGAATAGAAATTAGGGTTTTGATCAGAGGGTATAAGACAAGATTTGGGCAAGATGTTTAGGTTGTTGGATCACTTAAGTTGAAATCCAAGGAATCCTCAAGTCCAAAGTCAAATGATTTGGTTCCAAAGACCAACAAATGGAAAATAAAACCAGAAAAAATTTGGAAAGAAAAAGTTGCCAAAATCAGGGTGTCACAGAAGCACTGTATCGCTCGCAATCGATTACCGCAATATGTCTTCGACTCGGTGAAGTCGTTCTTCATCTCGCTCTAGCTGGAAGTGAAACTTCCCATCCTCATTTACAACCTCTTTGTTGATGATTCTGTCCAACACCTTTTGGAGGCGGCCATGCTCTGTTAATAGTTCCCCTATGTCCATGTCGCTCTCCATCTCTTCGGACCACTTGATGATCTCGCTATGATTATGCAAATATTTGCTTTTATTCAAAAAGTCATCCATGATACCCATGGCACAGTATACAATCCTATGAGAGGTTTCCACATTTTGTTCTTGATAGCAACAAGCGCTAGTGAAGAACTTGAATTCTGAATGTTCTGTTATAGTCTCTCCGATGTTCTTACACTTGGCGAGAGCATCATTTAGGACCTTCTTCAATCTGGTCCATTGCTTTTGAGGGTGTCTCTTCGAATTGAAGAAGTAAGCCAAGCCCTGCGTCGGCAATAGTGCGATTACGATCCAATGTTGGTCGCTGCGCAAACAAATGAAGAAATTAGCATTGATGAGATCAAACCACAAGGCCATTTATATGTTTCAAAATAAATTAGTGAACGTTAACGACTTACTTGTCGCAGTATGGCACTAGAAAGGTGTCCGCATGTGGATGGTTGGCAATAAAGAACGGGAACAGGTAGTCCAAGATGACCTCCTGGCCTTCTGTGGTTTCCAGGTTGTGGCAGTGCATCTAAAAAGGATCAGGTAAGGACACTTTACCATGCTGGAGTAGTGGATCTGTAGCTCGATGAAGTACCCAGAGCCTCATTAACTCTGGGGAGACTGCGCTGACAGAGAAGATATTTGCATGGATGACCTCATTAAAGGCCAGATCAATTCTGTCTGCCGGAGACTCCTAGACAAAATTATAACCTTCTATCACCTTGGTCGTGTATCCATGTTGACCTTTTTTTGATTATCTACCACATGGTCGTGTAGAATTTGAAGATCAATTGAGAGGGTCTCCAACATAGAGTCTGATAGAATCGGTTCCCCGGGCTTATACATGTTCATTTTCCGCCCTTCGGCGATGACAACAGGCATATGTGGTTTGTCTGCGGATGGTCCGCAACTGTCACGTGCATTCTTCTCCCCTGAATGTGGATTATCTGGCACTACGTCTCTGGTGCCGGCATATCCTTGGGGAATCTCCTCTATATATCATTCATTGGCCACTTAAGCAGGTGGCTCTGGGTCACTTGCCATAACATAGTGACGCCGTCTTCAGGAGGGTGAGGCAACGCCCAAGATTCGAAGCCTGTCACTACCTCCTGCACCTGCACCCTCGTCATGCCAAGTGGCAGGACGACCCCGTGCATCATTCTGCTACCATCGGTAAACGGGATGATTTGACCCTTGGCAACCCTTGTCTTCACCCCGTCCACGTTGGCTTGCAGCAAGCATGGAATAAAGGGGAATGAACGTGGCTGATGGGTGATGATAGGTGTATGCTGCTGGGTAGGACTTCCCGCGCCGTGCGGAAACATTTATGCTAACCATTTCTTGACTGATGCATCTACTACTGCATCTAACTTAGTTTTGCTTATGTACTTCCTTCTGTATTTTTTTTAGTTCTTTGGTTTCGGGGTAGGCGTCGTCCCACAACATCTTACCCCCTCCCAACACACGCCCAGTCTTGGGCATCCTGTTAACCCCAAAACCTGCGTTCACTGCCCGGGTAAGAGGGTCATCATACCTATAGCCGTGGGGAGATTCATGAGGACCCGGTCCAAATTCCTGCTTTATTTTTCTCTACAAAAAATACATGTGTTTTGGTAGACAATTAGTATGGTATGTAAGAAATTAGTTGTGGGGACTAAATTATTAGTGGTGATTGACGTTACCAAGTTCTCCTCCGTCGAGCAAAGTTCCTGCATTGGGAGGACCAACTCTTTACTGTCTTGGTCTTGCACTGCACGGGCCCTGAGAAAACGGAAGTCCCGAGCACGATCTCGATGTTCCCAGAACGGAGGCTGTTTACCCACGGCTATAAACTCCGTGGCCTCCTTCTCCCACTTGGGTTCTGCAGCTTTGTAACCACCAGGGCCCAGACGGTGGTTACCTGGCTTTTTCCGTAAATTACGGAAATGATCGCTTATCTCCTTGCTTGACTCACTACTAGAGGATTCACAAAAATTCATCCATTCTTCGTGATCCATAGTTGGATTGACCCGCTTAACGGTCTCGAAGTCCTTACCAACTAGATTGCAACGGGCACTGCTCTTCCAGTCCCTTAACATATTTGGCCATTTTGACATGGCATAATATTCGGCTAACTTCTTGACATCAGGTGGAAATTCATAACTATGGTTTAACGCCAGTAGTAGATTCTCCTTGTGTCCGACCAAATCCTTGCTACCGATCAGGATGTTTTTTCGCAAGATGCAACCTAGCATTTTGCTATACCTTTTTGCTGCGTCCTCTGGGGTGATGAGCTCGCCACTCGGGCCAACTGCGGTGATTGCAATTATACCTTCGTGAAGCTTGTTTGGATCCCTTGCCTTTCGGTTGCTCTTCTTTGTGGCGGCCGAGCTAGATGAAGTCCCGTCAGTGTGGCTCGTGTCCCCTGCCCCGGTGGTTGGTTCTACCTGTTGGTCACTGCCCATCTCGACGTCGGGGATGGCCGAATCATCCACGTCAGGGGGGCTCATCTCGACGTCAAGGTTGGTGTACTGAGGTTCCTTCTGAGATGACGTTCCGGCGCCGGGATCCATTTGTCCAACTGCAATATTGTAACAAAAAGTTATGACTGAACATAGAAAGAGAATGGCGACTGAAAAATTCGGCATGACCTTTGCTAAAAGTAGGGCATATTGAGTACCAGAAATTTGACGAAACAGAAACGAATCAACGTTTCGTCAAAACATTGGCACTCATATTAAGTCCTACAAATCAAACACAACCATCTGATTCTACATTGAATGACACCACCCCATCCACGTCTTTGTACAGGTACATCCAAGAACATCTAAGATCAAAATCCTTTGTGTGGCATTTCATCGAACATGTTACAATCATCTATAATAGTGGAACATATAGATGTGAAATGTAGTGAAATTATACCTAGACACATATGTGAATCAGAAATTTGCGACGCCGATGACGGTGTTGACGAGATGACCGGGTTCGTTGCGATGGCCGCGAGGTTGCCAAGGTACGACCAACGGGATCCCGCGGGAAAAAAACTACAGTTGCGGTGGCAGCGGAGTATGAGCACCGGCGACGGCTGCGGCGGCGGCGCCCGGACTGAACGACGCGATAGTAGAGAGGGGTGCGCGGCGGCGGACCGGAGCACGCGAGAGTATAGAGAGGTGCACGGCGGCGGTTGCGGTGGACGAGCGCGCGAGAGGTGGGAGAGAACAGGGGAACGGATTAGGTAAGTTTCGAAACTATGCGCGGGGGGGGGGGGGGGGGCGGGTGGGCGCGTGTTTTTGGTTAACACATGGCGGGCATCACATGGCACCCACCACTGCAAAAACTAGCAACGGCGGGCGGGTAGGGCCACCCACCAGCCGAAAGCCTACGTACGTTCGTTGCGTAAAAATACGGCAGCGCACTTTTTAGTTTTTAAACATATTTTGGACTTGAAATTTTTTCCATGTGTAATATATGCCATCAGAAGCCCTGTGCTACAAATTGACAACTTTTGGAGTTGGTTTGCTATTTTCACGGCATTAACTGAATTTTCGGCAAGTAAAAAAGGCAAAACAAACTTTGGCCGTGCTAACGAGGTTGGAAATGTTTGAAACTTTCCATGGCGTCTTCATTGAACACCTGTAGGGTCTGATAAAAATTAGAGATCGTTACGACCAAAACCTGATGCACATCGTGTGCAAACAGGACACTCCCCCGCCAAGTGTATAAGGGTTTTGAAACGGCCACCTCACACACAGAACTCAGTTTTTAAACATATTTTGGACTTGAATTTTATTCCATGTGTAATATACGCCATCAGAAGCCCCGTGCTACAATTTGACAACTTTTGGAGTTGGTTTGCTATTTTCGCGGCATTAACTGAATTTTCGGCAAGTAAAAAAGGCAAAACAAACTTTGGCCATGCTAACGAGGTTGGAAATATTTGAAACTTTCCATGGCGTCTTCATTGAACACCTGTAGGGTCTGATAAAAATTAGAGATCGTTACGACCAAAACCTGATGCACATCGTGTGCAAACAGGACACTCCCCCGCCAAGTGTATAAGGGTTTCGAAACGGCCACCTCACACACAGAACTCAATTTTTAAACATATTTTGGACTTGGATTTTTTCCTTGTGTAATATACGCCATCAGAAGCCCCGTGCTACAATTTGACAACTTTTGGAGTTGGTTTGCTATTTTCGCGGCATTAACTGAATTTTCGGCAAGTAAAAAAGGCAAAACAAACTTTGGCCATGCTAACAAGGTTGGAAATGTTTGAAACTTTCCCTAGCGTCTTCATTGAACACCTGTAGGGTTTGATAAAAAATAGAGATTGTTACGACCAAAACCTGATGCACATCGTGTGCAAACAGGACACTCCCCCGCCAAGTGTATAAGGGTTTCGAAACGGCCACCTCACACACAAAACTCAGTTTTTAAACATATTTTAGACTTGAAATTTTTTCCATGAGTAATATACGCCATCAGAAGGCCCGTGCTACAATTTGACAACTTTTGGAGTTGGTTTGCTATTTTTGCGGCATTAACTGAATTTTTGGCAAGTAAAAAAGGCAAAACAAACTTTGGCCGTGCTAACGAGGCTGGAAATGTTTGAAACTTTCCATGGCGTCTTCATTGAACACCTGTAGGGTCTGATAAAAATTGGAGATCGTTACGACCAAAACCTGATGTACATCGTGTGCAAACAGGACACTCCCCCGCCAAGTGTATAAGGGTTTCGAAACGGCCACCTCACACACAGAACTCAATTTTTAAACATATTTTGGACTTGAATATTTTTTCTTTGTGTAATATATGCCATCAAAAGCCCCGTGCTACAATTTGACAACTTTTGGAGTTGGTTTGCTATTTTCACGGCATTAACTGAATTTTCAGCAAGTAAAAAAGGCAAAACAAACTTTGGCCATGCTAACGAGGTTGGAAATGTTTGAAACTTTCCATGGCGTCTTCATTGAACACCTGTAGGGTCTGATAAAAATTAGAGATCGTTACGACCAAAACCTGATGCACATCGTGTGCAAACAGGACACTCCCCCGCCAAGTGTATAAGGGTTTCGAAACGGCCACCTCACACACAGAACTCAATTTTTAAACATATTTTGGACTTGGATTTTTTCCTTGTGTAATATACGCCATCAGAAGCCCCGTGCTACAATTTGACAACTTTTGGAGTTGGTTTGCTATTTTCGCGGCATTAACTGAATTTTCGGCAAGTAAAAAAGGCAAAACAAACTTTGGCCATGCTAACAAGGTTGGAAATGTTTGAAACTTTCCCTAGCGTCTTCATTGAACACCTGTAGGGTTTGATAAAAAATAGAGATTGTTACGACCAAAACCTGATGCACATCGTGTGCAAACAGGACACTCCCCCGCCAAGTGTATAAGGGTTTCGAAACGGCCACCTCACACACAAAACTCAGTTTTTAAACATATTTTAGACTTGAAATTTTTTCCATGAGTAATATACGCCATCAGAAGGCCCGTGCTACAATTTGACAACTTTTGGAGTTGGTTTGCTATTTTTGCGGCATTAACTGAATTTTTGGCAAGTAAAAAAGGCAAAACAAACTTTGGCCGTGCTAACGAGGCTGGAAATGTTTGAAACTTTCCATGGCGTCTTCATTGAACACCTGTAGGGTCTGATAAAAATTGGAGATCGTTACGACCAAAACCTGATGTACATCGTGTGCAAACAGGACACTCCCCCGCCAAGTGTATAAGGGTTTCGAAACGGCCACCTCACACACAGAACTCAATTTTTAAACATATTTTGGACTTGAATATTTTTTCTTTGTGTAATATATGCCATCAAAAGCCCCGTGCTACAATTTGACAACTTTTGGAGTTGGTTTGCTATTTTCACGGCATTAACTGAATTTTCAGCAAGTAAAAAAGGCAAAACAAACTTTGGCCATGCTAACGAGGTTGGAAATGTTTGAAACTTTCCATGGCGTCTTCATTGAACACCTATAGGGTCTGATAAAAAATTAGAGATCGTTACGACCAAAACCTGATACACATCGTGTGCAAACAAGACACTCCCCCGCCAAGTGTATAAGGGTTTTGAAATGGCCACCTCACACACAGAACTCAATTTTTAAACATATTTTGGACTTGAAATTTTTTCCATCTGTAATATATGCCTTCAGAAGCCCCGTTCTACAATTTGACAACTTTTGGAGTTGGTTTGCTATTTTTGCGGCATTAACTGAATTTCGGGTAAGCAAAAAAGGCAATAAAGTTCTGTGGCGGGCACTACAGGATGGACGCCACTGCTGACTCCTTGACATTTTTTTTATTTAAGCGGGTGACTGCATTGCAGTAGTGGCGAGTACCTTTGTTGCCCGCCACTGCAAACATCTGGATATGGAAAATTAAAAATTTGAGAGGGGCACCCCACTATATCTGTGGCGGGATTATTCCATGACTGTCACTGTAAGACGAAGTTGCTGTGGCGGGTGGGCCACATGGCCCGCCAGTGGAAGGTTTCAACACGCTAGCAAATTTTGCGAGTCCAGCTGTGGCGATCGCTCCGGCGCACCCGCCACTGCTACACTACTAGCGCTGGCGGGTCCTTTCTGGCACCCGCCGCTGCTGGTTTTCAAAATTAGCTGTGGTGGGTACCCGGCCTCGCCCGTCACTAATTTGTGATCACCTATAAGCCCTTTCCCAGTAGTGAGTGGCAAAACAGTCATTTTGTATTGATTAGATAACAAACAGTGCTATCATACCTAACTCTGCCTGTTTAGGACAAAAGCAATAAATGCTCCATTAGGTGTCATGTGGAGGAGGAGCCCCGGCAAGGATTCTGCACCGCTCGCCCAGCTACCTCCTATTATCTTGACACGCCTTCTGGACGGGTGTCATTAAAGGAAAATCTCCTTCCAGCGCACTGACACGTGCCCGACAAATCTCACCTAACTACCTGCAGGCTCGACACCTCATCGATTAGCGACTAGCTGCTCGATGAGGTGGAGCGCTAACAGCTGGCGAGAGCTTGCCGGCACGGAGCTTGCCGGGCCTTCACCTTACCGGCTCGGCCTTGCCGGCAAAGGTTATCTTTGGTGTAGAAATTGATGCTTCGTCTTGATCTTTTCCCCAATGGCTTCTGCAGCTGGGTCTTGAATCTTGTTCTTGGCGATCTCCGACAAGCCTGGCCATCAAGAAGGCTGCTACTGTCTGTGCATAAGTCAGGGTATAAAATACCCATGTTTTATACACCGATAAACAGAAGGTAAAACAAAAATTTATTTTATTTATTGGGTTGCCTCGCAACAAGCTCTTTCTTTATAGCCATTAAGATAGGCTTGAGATTTCAATGATGCTCACGTCAAAGACAAGAATTGAAGCACAAAGAGAGCATCATAAAACATGAGAAAAACACATTTAAGTCTAATCCTCTTCCTATGCATCGGCATTTTATAAGCAAACAAATTATCAAGACAAACAATATTTAGCATATGCAAGGAAGAAGAATAAAGCATTGACAATTTGATCATCAGGAGAGGTAATTGAGTAACATGAAATTTCCTACAACCATATTTTCCTCTCTCATAATAATTACATGTATGATCATAATTAAATTCAACAATATATCTATCATATAAAATATTCTATTCATGAGCCTTATGCATAAAAATTTTATAACCTTCCAAGATAGTGGGATTAACATCAACTAAAGTCATGACCTCTCCAAACCCACTTTTACCAAAAAAATCATAAGATTGAACACTCTCCGAATATGGGGGATTCCTTTTACCTAAAGTTGACACTCTTCCAAACCCACTTTCAATATTATTGCAAACATTATTATCAACAACATATTCATCATGAGTCTTAAATAAATTTTCAAGATCATAAGAAGCATCACCCCAATCATGACCATTACAATAAGTAGTGAACATAACAAAATCATCATCCCCAAGCTTGTAGTTTTGCATATTATTAACACAATTGACATTAATAGAATTTATAATAAAATCATTGCAATCATGCTTTTCATTCAAGGAGCTATCATGAATCACTTTATAAATTTCTTCATAACAAATTTCAGATTCACGATTTTCAAGCAAAACTTCATAAAGATAATCTAGTGCACTCTCACTAGCAATTGGTTCATCATAATTGGATTTATTGAAAAGATTAGCAAGTGGATGAGGATCCATATCAATAGATTTTTAGCAAGCGAAGATGCAAGCAAATAGAAGGCACATGGCAACACAAGCAAAGATAGCACACAAAATATTTTTGTATTTTTTTGTAAAATTGCTTTAGAAGTGAGGGAGATGAAAAAGAGAGGCAAATGCAAATAAAAAGGAAAATGAAAATAAATGCAAGTGGATGATAGTGTGCGAAGGTACTTGATAAGTTTTGGTGATGTCTCCTCGGCAACGGCGCTAGAAATTCTTCCTGCTACTTGTAGACTACGTTGGTATTTCCCCGAAGAGGAGAGGATGATGAAGTATAGTAGAGATAAGTATTTCCCTCAGTTAAGAACCAAGGTTATCAATCCAGTAGGAGAACCACACAAAACCCCTTTAGCAGCACCTACACACACAAAAGCAAACACTTGCACCCAACGCAAATAAGAGGGTTGTCAATCCTCTTAGCGGTTATTTGCAAGCATTAATTCTGATAGTGATAGATAAAAAGTACATTGCAAAATAAAATAAAAGTAAATAAATCTCAGCAAAGTATTTTTGGATTTTAATATATGATAAAGATAGACCCGGGGGCCATAGCTTTCACTAGAGGCTTCTCTCTCGAGCGCAGAACATACGTTGGGTAAACAAATTACTGTTGGGCAATTGATAGAAAAACAAATAATTATGACGGATTCATGGCAATGATCATGTATATAGGCATCATGTCCGAGACAAGTAGACCGACTCCTGCCTGCATCTACTACTATAACTCCACACATCGACTGCTATCCAGCATGCATCTAGGGTATTAAGTAAAAAACAGAGTAACGCCTTAAGCAAGATGACATGATGTAGACAAAGTAAACTCAAGCAATATGATTAAACCCCATATTTTTATCCTTAATGGCAACAATACAAATACGTGTCATGTCCCTTTGTGTCACTGGGATTGAGCACAACAAGATTGAACCCATCACAAAGCACCTCTCCCATTGCAAGATAAACCAATCTAGTTGGCCAAACCAAATCGATAGATCGGAGAGAAATACAAAGCTATAACAATCATGCATAAAAGAGTTCAGGGAAGACTCAAATATTTCTCATGAATAATCTGATCATAAACTCACAGTTCATCGGATCCCAAGAAACAAACCGCAAAAGAAGATTACATCAGATAGAACTCCAAGAACATCGAGGAAAACATGGTATTGAAGATCAAAGAGAGAGAAGAAGCCATCTAGCTACTAGCTATGGACCCGTAGGTCTGTGGTAAACTACTCACACATCATCAGAAGGGCAGCAAGGTTGATGTAGAAGCCCTCCATGATTGATTCCCCCTCCGGCAGAGTACCGGAAAAGGCCTCCAGATGGGATCGGGAAAGAACAGAGGCTTGCGGCGGCGTAAAAGTTATTCGGGGTGGCTCTCTATTGGTTTCCAAATATTTGAGAATTTATAGAAGTGGAATTAGATCAAAAGGAGCCACTAGGGGCCCACAAGGCATCAGGGCGCGCCCCCTTGGGCCACGACCTGTTGCCTTGTGGCCTCCTTGTGAGGCTTCTGGCATTCTCCCGAAGCTTCCAGGGTCTCTTTTGTCTAGAAAAAAATTGTCAAAAAGTTTCGTGGCATTTGGACTTCGTTTAGTACTGATTTCCTGAAAAACCAAAACCAAGCAGAAAACAGCAACTGGCACTGGGCACTAGGTTAATAGGTTAGTCCCAAAAAATGTTATATAATTGCATATAAAAACATCCAAGATTGATACTATAATAGCATGGAACAATCAAAAATTATAGATACGTTGGAGACGTATCACTATGCACACCCAAGATCAATATGAAGATGCATTATGGGTTGGGATCACGATCGTTACCGTCACCGAGTTGCAGCGGAAGAAGAACGTGTCGATGTAGATCGTACATGGAGTCCCTCGAAGTGTTGATGAATGATCCCGTGAACCACCCACGAACAGTCCCTCGAACCGAAGACCGAAAGCACGACCTCTCTTCTTGGTTGCAAGCGTGCAACCTTCACGACCCGGCAGCGCTTCGCCGCCTAGAGCTAATCGTCATCGGAGAATTAGGGGAGGAGATTAGAACCACACTAGGCTTATAATTATGAGGAGTAGAGGAACTAGACCAAGCTCTAATTAGTCAACTAGGACCAGCTAGAACTAGGGCTAGATGAACTAGAGGAGGTACCAAAACTTGTGTGTACCAATAGAGCAAAAACCCCTAGTATATATAGGTTGGAGGGGAGGAAGAGGGCAGCCACCATGGAGGGAAGGTACCTCCTTGGGGTGCCGTCCAAGGGAGGGGAGGAGGAGTCCTCCCCCCTCTCCAATTTGGCCTCCTTCCATGGCAAAGGGGGCGCCTCCCCCCTTGGGCCTTGGTGGCCCAAGTTGCCTTCCAACATTTGGCTTTTTAAGGCCCGTTGATATTAAATTAATTATAAAAGTGTTCTAAATATTTTTAGACACTTTTATATATAATGTAACATCCCCGGAAACATTGTCCACCTATATATATTTATCGTTAATACCCGGTATTACCCGATACTCTCCGAAACCCTTGCGGTGACCCCGAAACGCTTCCGGATCCTCTCAGAACTATTCCGAATATTAATGAAACAATTCCACAAATATATTCTCATCACTCCCGTACTACTAACACTCAGTAGATCATAATTGCCTTAAGCTTGTGACCCCGTAGGTTTGGTAACTCATAGACATGAACGAAACCCCTTCGTTCAATGACCGATAGCGGAACTGTGGACGTCCATATTGGTCCCAATGAGCACATGAATGATATTCGAGTGAACCTTTGGTTGTAATGTGATGTTACCTGTTCTTCGCGACACTTTACTAAACTTGGGATGCATCGATATCCTCTTGAGTCATCACATGCTCACTATACCATTATCCACGGTACCGGTTTTGTTCTTCTTTCTCGTTACCGTGTTCCGGCATCCCCGTGATGAAGTAACCTATGCCTAGCTAGACGATGATGGATGTTGTCACACCGAGAGGGCCCTTGCAATATCTCTCCATCATCGGAGGAGCAAATCGCACTCTCGAGCTATCTAGTCTCTTGTCAAACTTTCCGATGAGCCTGTAAGTTGTCGTTATGATCACCGTGTTACAGGTGATGTTTGACCAATCCCAAAGTCCATTGTATGGTAAGAAGTGACTACGATACTCTCATGGTCTAAGGAGAAAAATCACATGTTAACACTCTGTGTTATTACAATTGATTACAGACGATATTAACTCAATTCATAACAGATAAGTATGGGTCGATTTAATATGATCGTTCTTCTAACGTCATAATCTCAATGTTGTTTTAGCACTATCGTTACACTTAACGATATTCTAGGATCCGGAAAACTTGATCACCAACAACACTTGAGCTAGTCCTAGAGGCAAGACTAGGAACCTTTTATTTAACCGTTTATCATTCGACACGTGCATATGAGTTTTCCACTGAATCGCATATTCCTGGATCATAGCAATTATAGCATAGAATATAAACTCTTTAATTATGAATACATAAATATAATAATACAAATATTATTGCCTCTAGGGCATATTTCCAATAGTCTCCCACTTGCACTAGAGTCAATAATCTAGTTGCATGCTTTTCTAACACCCATGGCTATCTGGTGTTGCTCATGCTTTGCTAGTGGTTGAGCCTTCGTCACCGGATTTGATACTCTTCAAATCCTATTGTAATTTGTGTCGGTAATATCTAGTTTTTCTGTGTAATCCTTATGTTACTTTAATGGTAACACTATATCTCTATATAGTCCATTTTGTAGTAACACTATATCTCCATATAGTCCATTTACTATATCTCCATACTGTCAATTTTCATTTGGAACTACAACATACACTACTGGGAAAGGGCTTATAGGTGAACCCCAATGAGTGGCGGGCGGCCTAGGTCACCCGCCACAACTACTTTTAAAAATTAGCAGCGGCGAGTAACAAACAGCGATCGCCACAGCTAATAGCTCAACTATGGCGGGTAGAATTCAAACACCGCCACAACTACAATCTCCCGGACGAGGCTTGCTTCCGTAACTCATCTGTGACGGGCCCTAGCTGTTGCTTGCCACAGGTAGTAGATGAAGCAGTGGCGAGCGCTGGCTGGCGTCCGCCACTAGCTGTCATAGCCGGATGCCCAATTTTAGCAGAACATAACTGTGGCGGGTCCTCTACCACGCCCGCCAGTGGTAGTTTACATAACTGTGGCGGGCAGAAATTTCTGCCCGCCACAAAATATTTTCTCGCGTGGGGTTGCTGTCCATGTCACTTTGCAGTGGCGGGCTACTCTTGCTGCCCGCCAGTGATAAGATTGTGTGTGATGTTTGCTTCCTAGTTCAGTGGCTTCCCCTCCTAGCTAGTTTCTTCCTCTCCCACAACGCCCTCTTCCTCTTCCTCTTCCTCCTACTCCTCTCACCATTGGTCATCCACCACATCTCTCTCTTCTTGATTTCATCCGATCGATCGGACACGACATCGATCGGAGAGAGACGAGGAGACACATTTTAGGTGAGAATTCTTTTCTAAATTCAACCTCGTGTGTATGTATGCGCATGCATGTGTACTTTATTGTTGGTGTGTGGCTTGGTGGACGTGTTGGGCGATTCAACATTCGGTTGATCGGATGCTTTTGTTGAAAATTTCCAGGGAATACAAATGAGTGCCAAATCTCGTCGAAATGTTGATTAATTTTCATTTCGTCTAGTTGGTGTGACTCAATATGTCCCATTATTAGCAATGGTCATGCCGAATTTTTTAATTTTCCATATTCTTAGATCGAATAATAATCTATTACGTTATGTATGTATATATGTTGCAGGTTTTGGCGTCGAATGATGGATCGTAGTTGGACGTACTCCATACCACGGGTGTCCAATGATTTTGTTAATGGTTTGATAGAGTTCTTACAGTTTGCAGAGGAATATGTTTGGAAAAAGGGTTCGAAGAAAATATGTTGTCCATGTGTTGTTTGCGAGAATGATGTTATGTACACAATTGAATCGGGAGAGTTGCATAAGCACTTGTTGGCTAGTGGTTTCATGCCCGGTTATACAACATGGACAAGTCATGGTGAGGATGGGATGTCATGTGAAGGAGCGGAACATGGCGAGGAACCACAATGGATGATGGATGGACATGATGGACAATCTGACGGTGATGAATACGATGAGTCCGGTGAAGAGTCCGATGAAAGTGAGGAGGCCGAAACGGAGGAGGCAATCATCTGGGGCAAATTGGTAGAAATGGTGCACGATGAACACATGCAAGAGTTGATCGTGAAAGAGACTAGCACCGAGGCAACTTCTCATAGAGAGGCTACCAAACTGGCGACTCTTGTGAAGGACTCAACAACTCCTTTGTACGCTGGTTGCAAGGCAAAACACACCTGACTAAGTGTCACGATGAATCTTACGGACATTAAGGCAAAAAGCAATAGCACAGACACTTCCGTCGATATGAATTTGAAGTTTTTGCATGATGTTCTGCCTGAAGGCAACGTGTTACCAAAAAGTATCGATGAGGCAAGGAAGGTATTGTGTCCTCTTGACATGGAGCCGGTAAAGTACCATGCGTGCAAAAATGACTGCGTCATTTACCGGAACGAGTACTCCAACCTAACAAGGTGTCCAACATGCAATTTTCCCCAATTCAAGCGGGGAAACAACAGTCGGGAAGACAATGATGATGATAGAGCACCCGCTAGCGGTACTCCTTATAAGGTTGTATGGTACTTTCCAATCATGCCACGCCTGAAGCGTTTGTATGCAAACAAGAAGTAGGCAAAGCTTATGCTTTGGCATTCTATGAGGAAGAGGGATGACGGAGTGATTAAACATGTTGCAGATGGTCGGCAGTGGAAAGCAATCGATGACGAGTTCCCTCATTTCAGTGGAGATGATAGGAATGTCAGGCTGGGCTATAGTGTGGATGGTCTGAATCCCTTTAGTAACTAAAACAGCGTGCACAGCACCTGGCCTATGGTTGTCTGCATCTACAACCTAGCTTCCCCCATGGGTGTGCATGAAGAGAAAGTATCTGCACATGGTCATGCTAATTCAAGGGCCAAGCCAACCGGGTAGTGATCTGAACTTGTATCTGCAGCTACTGAAGGAGGAGCTAGAAATTTTATGGGATGAGGGGGTGTGGACATATGACGCTAAAATGGGTACGTACTTCCCTATGAAAGCTGTGCTGCTCACGACAGTGCAGGACTATCCGGCATACGGTTATAATTCGGGCCAAGTTTGCCACGGGAACTGCGTGCATGGATGAAACTCATTCTCTATATCTGAAGGCCTCTCATAAAACAGTTTACATGGGGCATAGAAGATGGCTGAATAAAAATGATGAATGGAGAAACAAAGAAGATTTGTTTGATAACACAAAAGAAAAGCGAGGGAAACCATGCAAAAGGAGTGGAATAGAAATCCTACAAATGCTGAGCAACTGGGAAGAGTGTCCAGAGCCTGGAAAGAAACGGAAGAGAGTGGAGCCACTGTTAAAAGTATGGAAACCGCGGTGTCCATTTTGGGACTTGAAATATTGGAAGTATCTCTCCACGCCCCATTGTATCGATGTCATGCATATCGCGAAGAATGTTTGCGAGAGTTTGGTTGCTACCATTTTGAACTTCCCAGACAAGACAAAAGATACGGGGAGCTCAAGAAAAGACCTAGAATCACTTCAAATTAGGCCGGATTTGTGGGCTGACGTGGAGGAAAGCGAAGTTGGAAAGGCTAAGAAAACGGTGTCAAAATTCAAACCCACTTGCTACAGTCTGTCTCCAGAGGAGCTTGACAAGATATTCAACTGCCTTGCTGATGTTCGGGTAAGTTCCGGGCACTCGTCAAACAGACACAGATATTTATCACGTGAGAAGAAAACTTTATCTGGGATGAAGTCGCATGACTGTCACGTGATGATTACACAAATACTGCCGGTTGCACTTAGAGGAATAATGGAACCGCATGTTAGAAAGACACTCCAAGACCTCTGTAACTTCTTTGACGTCATCTCTCATAAATCGATCAGCCTGGAGCGTTGCAAGAAACTGCAAGAAGAGATTGTTGTCATACTATGTGAGCTTGAGGTGTACTTCCACGTTATCGGAGACATCATGGTGCATCTGCTTGTCCATGTTATCGGAGACATCGTAGACCTTGGCCCAGTATTCCTCCACAATATGGTCCCTTTCGAAAGGTTAAATGGGATACTCAAACGATACGTTCATAACAGGTCACATCCAGACGGAAGCATCGTCCAGGGATTTCTAACTGCGGAGGTTATCTCGTTTTGTACAGACTACCTTGAAGTCCACAAACCTTTGGGCATGCCCAAGAATAAGCACATGGGCAGGCTCATGGGCATAGGTCACAAGAAAAGGAGAAAGAATTTGCATGTGACCTTCAATGATCCCAACCGAGCGCCCGACTTCATAAGAGCTCACACTGTGGTGTTACAACACATTAAGTGTGTCAACCCATATGCTAGGAAGCATATGCTGCAGTTGAGAACTGAATACAGGAAACGTGGGATAAAATGCTCCGATGAGCAACTAACAAATGAGCACAACAGAAAGTTTGAGGCTTGGTTCAAGACATACATGCAAGAACATCCATTGTCAGAAAATGATGACAGAGGTACTGAGCTGTTCTCCTTGGCATCGGGACCCGTGTTGAATGTGACCACATACCAAGCCTATGACATCAACGGATACACTTTCTATACGGAGGCCAGAGACAAGGTAAAAGGTGTGTACCAGAATTCAGGGGTGACACTACGGGAGAATCAAAGAGATTTGGGAACTAAGGTACGCGGATGTAGGGATATTCCCCATGTTCCGTGTTAGATGGGCGAAACAAGTACTTCAAGAAGACGACTATTTCACTACCATGGTTATACCACCACGAAATGAGTTCGTGAACGTGCTTGCAATAAGTGCCTTAAATGAGCCATGGGTACTGGCGAAGACTGTGTCTCAATGCTTCTACATAAAAGACCCAATTAAGCCTAGCCGTGTGGTCTACCGAAGAGGAAAGAGGAGTATCGTCGGAATAGACGAAGTCAATGACGAGGAGGACTATGACCAATTCAACGACTACCCCACGGAACAAGAAGGTGTCAAACATGTATCGAGAAGAAGAAGATTAACATTGCCAAATGACGACATTGCACCATGGTCAAGACGGAGTCACAACAAAAAAATCGCGTGTTTCGTTAAAACCGTGCCCCCTCCCAACCGAAATCGCCAGCCACTGCCGCCGCACGCCGTTGACCTCACCTCGACGGCGTGCTCGCCTCCTGCGCCGCCACTGATGCCGCCGCCGCATGCTCGCCTGCCGTGCTTGCACGGCTATGGAAGAGCCTAGGGTGCCACCGCGGGGTCATCGTCGCGTGCCCACGCTCTAGTCCGACAACGCCACCGGCTCCTAGATCTCCTCCAACACCGTCGCCGGCGTGGCCACTGTACTCCAACACCACCGCCACCGCCGAGCCGTCACCCACCGAGGTACATATATATTACGGCTGACCCATCTGCTTCAAGTAACATGAAACAACATTATTTGAGCAACGCATGGTGTTCAATGAAATGTCTACACCGGTTTATTTGTAGGAATTAATATGAGTGCCAATGTTCTGACAAAACGTCGATTAATTTCCGTTTCGTCAAATTTCTGGCACTCAATATGCCCTACTTTTAGCAAAGGTCATGCCGAAATTTTAACTCTTTGTCAATTTTGCAGTTCGACGAATGGATCCCCACGCGGGAGCATCATCTCAGGACGAACTCAACGACAACAACCCTGACATAGAGATGGGCGCCCCCGACATCGAGACGGGCGACGACCATCATAAAGAACTGCCCACCGGGCGAGGAGAAACGAGCCACACCGACGGGACTTCATCCAGCACCGCCGCCAGCAACAAGAGCACGCGTAAGGCTAGGCAACCGAACAAGCTTCACGAAGGTATCATTACAATAACCACAGTTGGCCCAACAGGAGAGCCCGTCGCCCCAGATGCCGTGGTAAAGACATATAGTAAAATGCTAGGTTGCATCTTGAGAAAAAATGTCTCGATCGGTTGCAAGGATATCGGCAGACATAAGGAGAAGCTACTCGAAGCGTTACACCAGAGTTATGCATTTCCGTCTAACTCTAAAAAAAAGGCCGAAGAGTATGCCCTATCGAAATGGCCAAAAATGTTTAGGGACTGGAAGAGCAGTGCCCGTTGCAATCTCGTGGGTAAGAACTTCGAGACCGTTAAGCGGCTCAATCCAACTATGGATCATGAAGAATGGACGAAGTTTTGTGAATCATCCAGAAGCGAGTCAAGCAAATAGGTAAGCGATCATTTCCGTAATTTACGGAAAAATCTGCCAGGTAACCACCGTCTGGGCTCTGGTGGTTACAAAGCTGCAATACCCAAGTGGGAGAAGGAGGCCGCGGACTTTGAAGCCGCGGGTAAACCACCCCCATTCTTGGAACATCGAGATCGTCCGCGTGACTTCCATTTCCTCAGGTCCCATGCAGTTCGAGACCCACAGACTAACGCGTTAGTCCTCCCGACGCCGCAACATCGCTTGACGGAGGAGATCCTGGTAACGTCACTGAAGACTAATAATTTAGTACCTACTACAATTATTATCATACTAATCGTTTACCACAACTTATGTACTTTTTTGTAGAGAAAAATGAAGGAGGAATTTGGACCCGGTCTTGATGAATCTCCGTACGGCTATAGGTATCAAGACCATCTTACATGGGTTGTGAACGAGGGATTTGGGGTTGACAGGAAGCCCAAGACTGGGCGTGTGTTGGGCGCGGGTAGGATGCTGTGGGACCAGGCCTATTCCCAGACCAAAGAGTTAAAAAAATATAGAAGGAAAATCAGGGTTGATGACAAGATCGACGCCAAAGTAGATGCGAAAGTAGATGCAGCAATTCAAAGAAGGTTAGCTGAAATATTCCTGTCTGGCCAAGAGCATCATCTGTATAGTAGCACCCAACAACCACAAGCATCGCAGGATGTTTCATGCTGGCTGCTAGCCAAAGTGAATGGCGTGCCGACGAAGGTTGCCAAGGGGCAAATAATTCCATTTACAGATGGTACTAGAATGATGCACGGGGTCGCCCTGCCACTGGACATGACGAGGGTGCTAGTGCAGTACGTAATGCCGGGCTTTGAATACTGTTCGTTGCCTCACCCCCCTGATGAAGGCATCACTATGTTAGGACAAGTGTTGTGGGGGTACCTGCTTAAGTGGCCACTCAGTGATATAGAGGAGATTAGTCCACACGGATTCTCAGGTAATGACTGCGATCCCGCCTTCGCGAACCTTGACCCCCTTTTCAACATTGACAACACTGGAGACAACATAGCCAAGGATATTCCGCAATCAGCGAGGAAGGATCTATGTGCTAATTGCGGACCATCCGCAGACAAGCCACCTATGCCAATTGTCTTCCCCGAAGGACATAAATGGAATCAGTATAAGCCCGGCGAACCATCGCTATCAGACTCTATGTTGATGACCCTCTCGACAGATCTTAATGTTCTACACAACGACGTGGTACGTAGATCAAAAGAAGAAGGTTAACAAGGTTACAGGGCCAAGGTTCTACAAGGTTATAATTTCGTCCTTCAGTTTCCGGCCGATACAATTGATCTGCCATTTAATGAGGTGATCCATGCAAATATCTTCTATGTGAGTGCACTCTCCCCGGAGTTAATGATGCATTGGGCACTTCATCGAGCTTCAGATCCCCTACTCGGGCATAGTAAAGTGTCTTTACTTGATCCTTTTTACATGCACTGCCACAACCTCGAATCCGTAATTAGCCAGGAGCTCACCTCGAACTACCTATTCCCGTGCATGATTTTGACTCATCCGCAAAAGGACACCTTTCTGTTGCCATACTGCGACAAGTAAGTTTTTAACATTCACTCATTTATTATGAAACATATATAGTTAACCTTCTAGTTTGATCTCATCCAAGCTAATTTCTTCGTTTATTGTGCAATGACCGACATTGGATCGTAATCGCACTATTGCCGACGCAGGGCTTGGCATATTTCTTTGATTCGAAGAGAGACCCTCAGAAGCAATGGATAAAATTGAAGGAGGTTCTAAATGATGCTCTATGCAAGTGTAAGAACTTGAACAACAAGGTAACATAGTATTCAGAATTCAAATTCATCACCAGCGCTTGTTGCTATCAAAACCAAATGTCAGAACCTCCCATATGTCCGGCTACTTTGCAATGGCTGTCATGAACGACTATTTGAAGAAAAGTCAATATTTGTGAAATCATAGCCAGATCATCAAGTGGTCTGAGGAGATGGAGAAGGACATTGACATAGGGGAATTATTATGTGAGCCTGAGCGCATCCAAAAGGTGTCGGCCAAAATCATCAACAAGGAGGTTGTAAATGAGGATGGGAAGTACCACTACGCGCCACAGTCACATGAAGAACGACTTCACCGAGTCGAAGACACATTTCGGTCATCGATTGCCAGCGAGTAGCCTACTCGAGAAATTTTTTCAAAACAGCTTCATAAACTATTGACTATGTGTTGAGACACATGTTTTTTTCTCCGGCACTTTTTATACCCAACTGCTTTGCTTCACTATTACTCTTATTTATTATGGCGACATTGTAATAATTAATGTACTGCATGATTGTTTGAATGATGAGACAGCATTCTATATTTGTATTGCAATGTGATGATTGAGTGCGAAATACTCTAACCACCTAATTAAAATGCTGCCACGGCAGCAAAAAACGCTGCCGCGGCAGCTATTCTTCTATATGCCTAGACAACTACCCGTGGCGGGTGGAGAAAACTATTGTGGTGGGCACTATGCGCCGCCCGCCACTGTATCTATTAGAAACAGTGGCGGGCAACCAAAAGCGCCCGCCACTAGAGTATGCCCACCAGTGGCAGGCGCCCACCCGCCACTGATGCCATAATAGCAGTGGCAGGAGGTCGGTGGCGGGCGGCCCTGGGAGCCTTGCCCGCCACTGCTGGCCTTTTCCCACCCGCCACTGCTAGACATTCCTGCAGTAGTGATAGTCTATCAATAAACTTTTATTGATCCAGATTATATTCTATTAAAAACTTCTCAAGCCTCAATCTATATCATTCATAGAATCCACAATTATGTTCATTTCCTGAAAACTATTTCAAAAACTTACAACCTAGTAGTTTATTTATATCAGTCATGAAGTTGTCTTGTGTAACCTTTACAACAACCAATTTGTGCAACTACTTACAACAATCTCTTCATCTCCTCCATGAATAAGAAGCAAAACCTTCGTCCAGCTGAGGTACTTAATCTTGAACCAATCACCTGTGGCGCCCCACCTGAATACCACTGTAGCCAGATGGTCGCCGCACACACCAGCCCAGGAAATCACTCTGGCATGCGCGTTTACAACAAGTATCATGAACATAGGCACAACTGTAATAAGAATATATTTATTAGCCATTGTGGCTGGAATAAATACATTATGGTTACAAAGGTGGGGCAGCAGAAAAGCACTAACTAAGGCAGCACAGACTTGGAGAGGCTCCAATCCACAGGGATCTGACTGGGTTACTCTTCTAGCTCGCGAACGCTCCCGCTCCTCAATGGATCCTTAGCTGAACCTGGCCACGTTGAAGGCCGCTGAGTACTTTTGAATGTACTCACAAGCAAACCAAACCAACATATACACCAAGCATAGCAATCCATGGCATTCAAGCATGTATCAATTCTTATAGCAATATTAATTATTATGGTTTAACCATCTAGCATTATTAATTATCATGTTATAACAGGATTATCCAGCAATATAACTACCAAAATGAAGACAATAAGGTAAAGCATAACAGTAAATGCAATTGATCAAGTTCATTCACATGATACCTCCGGATCCAAGTTCTTACGGACATTCGACCCTCTCTCATAGCCATCCTTTGGCTACATTCCAATCTTTGGACATCATTCGATGTCCGGGCACCTGCACCGCAGGTCTGACAACTCTTACCTTTCTCTGGTTCATTCTTAGCAATACATTATATAGTTTATTCCTCCGGACTCGACACAGACCAAATAGTGTGACCTAGTACGAACTGTGTCCCATGACCGAGGACGCGTCTATTCAAATAGATTCTTACACTCTGCAGAGGTTGCGCACTTTACCCACACGATGGAGCTCCTGGCCTCATACATCAGTACATGCTCCCATTCGGGTGGACCGGTGCTGCTCCAACAAAACTTGTCTATTGCCCGGCACTCTTACGGCCCCACCGACAATCATATACCCCTTCCGAGTCAAGTCCTAGGTGGCCCCTGTGTCACTCCTGACACCTGCCACCGTCGTGGCCAAACTAAATTGTCCCAAACGGGGACCCCTGGGCTCACAAGGTTATCACCGCCTACCGGGCCAGGGTAGCACGCACGCATAACCTCCCCTCTTTGGAGGTACCGATAAGAGGCAAGACAATAGACCAAGTTAGGGCCTCCCCATAAAGGCAAATGTGGCTGCACTGATGAGCTCGGTTCGGTGGCACTATGACTCGATCCAGCCGACGGAGGAGGTTGTCATTATTAAGTCACATTCTTTATCATTGCAATAACAGTAACAATGCATGATGTAACAACTATGGAAATGTAACAACCTATCTCCATATAATATCACAATGAGTCATTAATGAAACAATATGTAAATGGCAAGTTTATCACTTTACAAGTTCTAACTGTAAGTTACGACCATTTAAACCCTTGCATGAAACCGGCAAATAAACCAGTAGCCACCAGAACGGTCTTTACAACTCAGATCTGGGACGTTACTGGAATAACTCAACCCCGGCTCAAGACGGATGAAAAGTAGCTCAGAGCATGAGACGGTGTTGATAAAAAGAAAGTAGCAGTTCCCTAAGACGGCTGGAAAGCAGCTCAGAGCATGGGGTCACTGCTACAAAAATAAATTCAACAACTGCACGAGACGGCCGAAAGCAGCTCAGAACTTGAGACAGTTGTTGAAAAGAGAAATATAAAGTCGGCATCCACCCCGGACGGTCGGAAGCAGCACAGAACACAGGCGTGGTGCCGTTACCAGAGAAAACTAAGCAATGGTTCATCAGAATCATATACCGCCTACTACTATGCACTCGAACATAAACATATTCATTAATTAAACACGCAAGAATAACACAGAGGCAATGCTTTAGGGCATATATCAGATGGTCGGCTTGCCTGGGGTGTGGGAATACTCCTGAAGAAGTGCGATCATCTTGTGGAAGGATTCGTCGAAAAAGGTTCCCTCCGAAAAAAGGCTAAACAGAGGGCAGGGGCAAAATGGTCATTTTCAGAATGTGTCAACATTGTGAAAATGATACCATCGGGACGGGCTCGACGAACAAAGGACGTGGGCTTTGGAATCACCTGAATCGGAGTCATGGTTAAAAAGTTGTGGCTGTTCGTTCTTTAGGCAGAAAACAAATAACAATGTATCCATTTCTGCGCTTAACCGACGAACGCCCATGATATAACAGTTTCGGCGGCGGGGTTAAAACAGAAAGCGCATTTCCTGGAATACGTCTTTCCTTAAGGAAAGCCTATTCCCAGTCAATGCCGCGGGGAATTATGCTTTCACAAAACGAAAACGCATTCCGGGGAGGGCACCTCCACTTGAAATCGAGCGGGCCCAGGCGACAGACGCTTACAGGCGGGGCCTGCATGCAGGTCCATCTCCCTCCTCTCATGCCTGCGGCTGGCCGAGGGAGAAGCAGAGTCCGGCGACGACCGCCGGTGCTGTGGGCCATCATTTGAGATGCTCCACCCACCGGCGTGCTCAGGAGACCGAGCCGGTCCCGCCCGTTCACGGCACGGTCGTCGGGGAGCTCAGAGTTAGGCGGGGCGTCGGCCATGGCAGAGGGCAGCCCCGGGCGAGCTCGGGCTCGAGGCTTCGGTGCATCCGAAAGGGAGGGAGAAGGGCGGTGGGGTTCTGCCGCGGTCAGGGAAGCTGAGGGTGGAGAGAGGAGGGGAAGGGGAGCCTCGGCTCGCTCGAATTTGAGTGGAGGGCCGGCGGTAGGGCCTCGGCCATTGGAGGGTAGGGGAGCTCTACGAGCTCAAATGAAGGCCGAGGAGGGGTGCTAGGAGGGGAAGGAGATTGCTGGTGAGCTCGAGGGACTCGAGGGCGGCCTATTTATAGGCGGCCGGCGAGGGTGGATAGGATCGGCCATCGTCGCGTCCTTAGCGACACACTGGAGCTTGGGGACACGCGGATGGAGGGGGCGGCGTCGGCAGGGTCTCCGGGAGAGTGGAGAAGCCAGTAGGGGCTTCGGGAGAGCTTGAGAAGGAAGAGGACAGAAAGAAAACGACGGCAGCGAGTCACGGCCGAACAGGGCCGTGGCGGAGCTCGTCACCGCATGGCAGAGAAGAGGACGGAGGGGGAGAGGGGTCCAGAGGGGGCACGCAGACGGCGGCGACGAAGTCGGCACTAGGGGACACGCCGCAGCAGCTCGAGCTGGCCTGTCCGAGGCGTTGGACGCCCAGAGCGCCACTGCTGCACGCCACGCCCGTGGTCACCGTAGGCACCACGCGTCCAAAGCACTGCTTAGACCTCAGGCTATGTCAAATAGATGCATTAATGCCTCTGGATTTGACCTGTCGAAGTTTGGAGGGAAATGGATACATGGATTTGACTGATTTGAGCTGACCTAGGTTCTGTATAGAAGGCGTTTGTAGAGATTTCCGGATGTATCACTGAGTGCAATGAGCTGGAGTTCGGCATGGAGCAATGATCTACCAAGGTAACTATCCTGGTAAATTCTCTGGCCAAATGGACGATCCTAACTAGCACTGCCTTTGCAAAGTGCCCCACTGGACAGGAATGGAAAAATGGAAGCTGCACTCAACTGGCTTGATGGATTTGGCTCCAATTTGGTGGAGAGTGATGATTAAGGAGTATGAAGACACTGGTAAAATTTCATACCATTTGGGTATGCCAAAATGGTACTTCATTCACAATGCCTTTCTTTGGACAGAAACTTGTGAAAATTGCTGAGGAATACTAGATGAATGGTTTGAGCTGATTTTTGGTTTACATGAGTGATTTATCAAGGTTAACCACCCTGCAAAATTTCAGCTCAAATGGATCCAGGGTTCAAGCACTTCCTTTGCAACTTGCCCAACTGGACAGAATTTGCAAATGGATGCTTTACTCAAACTTTAAACTATGGAATTTGGGTTCTTGATGGAAATGGTGAATATATGGATAGGAGAAGCTCCACAAATTATTTGGGATTTTTCCTGGCTACCAAAATGGTAGTTTCTTTGGAAAGTGCCCAAAATACAATATTGGCTTTAAGTAGGAAAATGCAATTTACCTTATTTAATTATGGCCAATATTTTTATGAGAGCTCAATTTGGTCACAAAGAATATCTCCCCATGTTTTCAGGAACTTTGGAGATGGATAGATATTTTCCTGGATTAAATTCCTTTAACTGGCAGAAAAAGGAATTAATTTTAAATGAAAAATATTGCAAATGACTTTGCAATATTTTTGCATATCCAAGGTTTATAGATATACGAGAGTCTCTGGGAAAAGTTTGGGAGGCAATAGATCAAAAGGAATTGGGGTTCCTTTGTAAATGCAGGAGTTAGGGTTTCTCCTCCTGCAATTCGGAAAGTAGGGTTTTGGCGGTAAAACCCTGAGAATGTATATTAGGTGGCAAGGTTGGATTGGAGAGAATTTCTGGTTTGATAGGATAGGCCAGGCTATATGACCATCTTTATATACCCAAGAGTGAGAGAAAATCCAATAACACTGGAAAAAAACTGGAGTCAAATCCTGCGAAGGAAGAAATCGGGGAGCGAAAACCAGTGTGTCAGAAACCTACCCCCCATAAGAAAATCTCGTCCTCGAGATTCCCGAGCTTACCTCCCGGATAAGGGGACATACCTGTGTGCAACTTGGACCCATCAGCTGTCTTGTCTTCATTAGTTCATTGGCCCTTTAACTGCCTCTTTTAATGGCTCAGGTGCTGCCTTTCTCAAACGGCTGCATTGAATCCTTCTCTTTCCTGTCAGGTGGACCTTTTTTCCAGGTAGTTTGTTGTCTAGGGTTGGTGGGTAGCGGGTAGTATCGACAAATAGCTTGGTTTCCATGGCCTGGAGCTAGCTGCTTCGGGTTTTATTGCGATACTTCGTACACTGACTGCCAAGAGCGAGACATCCTTTCTGGGTACAGGGCTCACGTGCTCGTATGGCCTCGAGTGACTAGGGGTGGCTTTCTCTCTATCTTGTCAGAAGGCTCACTCTGGCTCTGGGTTCCGTACTGATGTTTCCTTCTGTCTTATGCATTCTGACTTTGTCCTTAAGTGATCCACAATCCAATGAACAACATGACCGAACTATTTCTGCCGTATACTCAACTGAAATGTCAGGCATGATCACAAAGTAATCATAGACAGTAATCTCCTACTCCAATGACACTGTGGCATCTACGAACCATCGATGCTGACGTGTATGTGCTTTTAGCTATTCTATCTGAATGTCTTATTTCCAAGTGAATTCAGACTGTCAAACTTTGTCAATTACTGAGGTGGCTCTGCCACATATAGCCTCTGTAGTCCATGTTATGACCACTGAGCTAAACATAGTATGGCTAGCATCCGGTGTATCTTTCGGAGCATAGCCTCTTATCTTGGTTGATGGCCCGTATCCACGATGAGTGCGGCAGGCTCACCTGTAATCGCAAATAGTGCATTGTTGTAGCCGCATATGCAAGAGTCTCACAAGGATTGGTAATATCACCTTGTCTGTGAGGCTTTACTTAACTATCATGGAGGTGGTTTATCCGAAACTTCTTTATTCTTGGGGGTTCCTTTTGGGGACCTGTCATAACCTACCAACATGGCTCCTTGGTCATATCCCAGCTTGTCGGGCTTATATTCACAACTTACTCTTGCATATCTCGCATGGGTTGCTTTATTCATATCCTCCTTTGAAATATGGGGCCAATGTTTCTCTAAACACAGTCATTCCCATGTACAAGTGGCTCGCATGAACTAATGAACTGAACTGCATGCTCACAACATATGCAAGAAGGATGAATCCTTTCATAATCATTGTGTTCTGAGACAGACGTATGTCTGGGCTAGTTCGTGCCTCTGACAAGACTGTCGTGGGCATGATGGCGTGCTGAAGAAGGCTGAATACCTTACGCTCGAAGCTTCTGCCATAGTAATGTGCCGAAGAAGGCAAGGTACCGTACATCAGAAGCTTCCCCTCAGGTTGCTTACTGAGGAAAGTTAAGTGCCTTATGCCAAAAGCTTTCCGCGGTAGCGGGCTGAGAAAGATTGGAGTTGTTGGGGAACGGAGCATGAATTTCAAAAAAATTCCTACGCTCACGCAAGACCTATCCATGGAGATGCATCGCTACGAGAGGGGAGAGTGTGTCTACGTACCCTCGTAGACCGTTAGCGGAAGCGTCTCACAACGCGGTTGATGTAGTCGAACAATCCTTCGAGCTCCACCGATCGAGTACCGAACGTACGACACCTCCGAGATCTACACACGTGCAGCTCGGTGATGTTCCTCGCCTTCTTGATCCAGCAAGACGTCGAGGTAGTAGATGAGTTCTGTTAGAACGATGGCGTGGCGACGGTGACGGTGAAGTGATTCCGGCAGGGCTTCGCCTAAGCTCTCCGAAAATATGACCGAGGTGGAAAACGGAGATCGGGGCACCGCACACGGCTATGGGACAATTGTGTGTCTCCAAGGGGTGCCCCTCCTCCGTATATAAAGGAGGGAGAGGGGAGGAGGCTGGCCCTAGGGGCTGCGCCAAGAGTGGGGAGTCCTACTAGGACTCCTTAGTCCTAGTAGGATTCCACCTCCCATACGGAGTAGGAAAGGGGGAAGGGAGAGGGAAAGGAAAGAGGGGGCTGCGCCCCCTCCCCTAGTCCAATTCGGTTTGGGCAAGGGGGGGCGCGCGCCTCCTCACGTGGCCTGCCTCTCCTTTTCACGTATGGCCCAATAAGGCCCATTACTTCTCCCGGTGAATTCCCGTAACTCCCCGGTACTCCGAAAAATACCCGAATCACTCGGAACCTTTCCGACGTCCGAATATAGCCTTCCAATATATGAATCTTTACCTCTCGGACATTCCGAGACTCCTCGTCATGTCTGTGATCTCATCCGGGACTCCGAACAACATTCGGTCACCAATCACATAACTCATATAATACTATATCGTCATCGAACCTTAAGTGTGCGGACCCTACGGGTTCGGGAATGATGTAGACATGACCGAGACAACTCTCCGGTCAATAACAAACAGCAGGACCTGGATGCTCATATTGGTTCCTACACATTCCACGAAGATCTTTATCGGTGAACCTCATATGTCAACATACGTTGTTCCCTTTGTCCGGCGGTATGTTACTTGCCCGAGATTCGATCGTCGGTATCCAATACCTAGTTCAATCTCGTTACCGGCAAGTCTCTTTACTCGTTCCGTAATACATCATCTTGCAACTAACTCTTTAGTCACGGTGCTTGCAAGGCTTCTGTGATGCTATATTACCGAGAGGGCCCAGAGATACCTCTCCGATAGTCGGAGTGACAAATCCCAATCTCGATCCATGCCAACTCAACAAACACTTTCGGAGATACCTGTAGTGCACCTTTATAATCACCCAGTAACGTTGTGACGTTTGATACACCCAAAGTATTCCTACGGTATCCGGGAGTTGCATGATCTCATGGTCAGAGGAACGTGTATTTGACATAGTGAAAGCAATAGCAATAAACTGAATGATCATATGCTATGCTAACGGTTGGGTCAAGTCCATCACATCATTCTCCTAATGATGTGATCCCGTTATCAAATGACAACTCATGTCCATGGTCAGGAAACCTTGACCATCTTTTGATCAACGAGCTAGTTTAGTAGAGGCATACTAGGGACATAGTATTTGTCTATTATCCACACATGTATTTAGTTTCCGGTCAATACAATTCTAGCATGAATAATAAACCATTATCATGAACGGAGAAATATGATAATAATAAACACTTTATT
The DNA here is from genome assembly GCA_039707655.1 of Elymus sibiricus. Lineage (NCBI taxonomy): Eukaryota > Viridiplantae > Streptophyta > Magnoliopsida > Poales > Poaceae > Elymus > Elymus sibiricus. The sequence goes on along the minus strand of CM077672.1, from coordinate 299,144,611 downwards.
AATTGCCTCTAGGGCATATTTCCAACAGTCTCCCACTTGCACTAGAGTCAATTAATCTAGTTTAAATCTCCATGTAATTAACATCCAATCAGTTCTTGAGCTTATCATGTTTTGCTTGTGTGAGAGGTTTTAGTCAACGGGTCTGTAACATTCAGATCCGTGTGTACTTTGCAAATCTCTATGTCTTATGTAGATGCTGTCACCATACTCTGCTTTGGAGCTACTCCAAAATAACTACCCCACTTTATGTATCCAGTCAGAGACTCATAGTCTTCCGGATCGGTGTTTAAAGCTTGCATCGACGTAACCTCTTACAACGAACTCTTTATTACCTCTATTTCCCGAGAAATTCTTCCTTAATCAACTTAAGGATATACTTTGACCGATGTCCAGTGATCCACTCCTGGATCACTTTCGTACCTCTTTGCCAGACACATGGCAAGGCACACAGCATGGCATACTTTATAGAACCTATGGCTGAGGCATAGGGGATGACGCTCATCTTCTCTTTGTCTTCTGCCATGGTCGGGCTTTGAGTCTTACTCAATCTCACACCTTGCAATACAGGCAAGAACCCTTTCTTTGACTGATCCATTTTGAACTTCTTCAAAATCTTTTCAAGGTATGTGCTTCGTGAAAGTCCTATGAGGCGTCTCAATCTATCTCTATAGATTTTGATGCCTAACATGTAAAACAACCTTTACCTAGATTTTCAAGTCTTACTCCACTTCACACCAGCCAAGAACTTATTTCTTTTGACTTGATCCATTTTGAACTTCTTCAAAATCTTATCAAGATGTGTGAACTTTTATCAGGTATCTTGATCTATCTCTATAGATCTCGATGCCCAATCCGTGGATAGCTCAAAACCAGGTTTTTATTGAAAAACTCCTTTTAATTAATTCTTCATGCTTTCCAAAAATTCTACATCATTTCCAATCAAAAACATGTCATCCACATATACTATTAGAAATGCTATAGAGCTCCCACTCACTTTCTTGTAAATACAAGTTTCTCCATAAACTTGCATAAACCCAAACGCCTTGATCACTTCATCAAAGCGAGTATTCCAGCTCCGAGATGCTTGCACCAGTCCATAGATGGATCGCTGGAGCTTGCATATTTTGTTAGCGCCTTTTGGATCGACAAAACCTTCCGGCTGTATCATATACAATTATTCCTTAAGGAATCCGTAAAGGAATGCCGTTTTGACATCCATTTGCCAGATAATCATAAAACGTGCCAATTGCTAACATAATTCTGACAGACTTTAGCATCGCTACGGGTGAGAAAGTCTCATCGTAGTCAACTCCTTGAACTTGTCGATACCCTTTAGCAACAAGTCGAGCTTTATAGACGGTGATATTACCATCAGCGTCCGTCTTTTTCTTAAAGATCCATTTATTTTCAATAGCTCGCCGTTCATCGGGCAAGTCTACCAAAGTCCACACTTTGTTCTCATACATGGATCCAATCTCGGATTTCATGGCCTCAAGCCATTTGTCGGAATCCGGGCTTGCCATCGCTTCTTCATAGTTCGAAGGTTCATCGTTGTCTAGCAACATGACCTCCAAGACTGGATTTCCGTACCACTCTGGTGCGAAACGTGTCCTGGTTGACCTTCGAAGTTCAGTAACAACTTGATCCGAAGTTTCATGATCATCATCATTAACTTCTTCTCTGGTCTGTGTTGATGTCACAGAAATTTCTTTCTGTGGCATACTACTATCCAGAGGAGGTACAATTACCTCATCAAGTTCTACTTTCCTCCCACTCACTTCTTTCGAGAGAAACTCCTTCTCTAGAAAGGATCCATTCTTAGCAACGAATACTTTGCCTTCGGATCTGTGGTAGAAGATGTACCCAACGGTCTCCTTTGGGTATCCTATGAAGACCCACTTATCCGCTTTGGGTTCAAGCTTATCAGGCTAAAGCCTTTTGACATAAGCATCGTAGCCCCAAACTTTCAGAAACGACAGCTTAGGTTTCTTTCCAAACCATAGTTCATACGGTGTCGTCTCAACGGATTTAGACAGTGCCCTATTTAAAGTGAATGCAGCTGTCTCTAATGCATAACCCCAAAACGATAGTGGCAAATCGGTAAGAGACATCATAGAACGCACCATATCCAATAGAGTACGATTACGACGTTCGGACACACCATTACGCTGTGGTGTTCCAGGTGGCGTGAACTGTGAAACAGTTTCACATTGTCTTAAGTATATGCCAAACTTGTAACTCAAATATTCTCTTCTTCGATCAAATCGTAAGAACTTTATTTTCTTGTTACAATGATTCTCTACTTCACTCTGAAATTCTTTGAACCTTTTCAAATGTTTCAGACTTATGCTTCATTAAGTAGACATAACCATATCTACTCAAATCATCTGTGAACATGAGAATATAACGATATCCACCGCGTGCCTCAACACTCATCGGACCGCATACATCGGTATGTATTATTTCCGATAAGTTGGTTGCTCGCTCCATTGTTCCGGAGAACGGAGTTTTAGTCATCTTGCCAATAAGGCACGGTTCACATATCTCAAATGATTCATAATCAAGAGATTCCAAAAACCCATCTGCATGGAGTTTCTTCATGTGTTTAACACTGATATGACCTAAACGGCAGTGCCACAAATATTTGGTACTATCATTATCTTTTGGCATTTGTGTTAAGAACATGTGTATTACTACGATCAAGATTCAATAAACCTTTCATTTTAAGTGCATGATCATCAATGATATTATTCAAATAAATAGAATAACAATTATTCTCTGAAATTGAATAACCATCTTGCAATAAACACTATCAGATATAATGTTCATGCTTAACGCAAGCACCAAATAACAATTATTTAGGTTCATCACTAATCCTGAAGGTAGAGAGAGCGTGGCGATGGTGATCACATCAACCTTGGAGACACTTCCAATGCACATCGTCACCTCGTTCTTAGCTAGCCCTCGTTTATTCCGAAGCTCCATGTTTCAAGTTGCAAGCAACCGAACAAGTATCAAATACCCAGGTGCTCCTACGAGTACTAGTAAGGTACACTTCAATAACATGTATATCAAATATGTTTGTTGACATTGCCAGTCTTAGTATCTGCTAGTTACTTTGGGGAAGTTCCGCTCCCTGTGACATTTCCCTTTGCAATGAGAGCACTAAGTCTCGGGTTTGGTTCAGCCTTGGGTTTCTTCGCGTGAGCGGCAACTGTTTTACCGTTCTTCTTGAAGTTCCCTTTTCCTTCCCTTGCCCTTCTTGAAACTAGTGGTCTTATTAACCATCAACACTTTATGCTCCCTTTTTTATTTCTACATCCGCAGCTTGCAGCATTGCGAATAGCTTAAGGATCTTCTATCCTTGCATGTTTATAGTTCATCACGAAGATCCAGTAGCTTAGTGATAGTGACTAGAGAACTCTATCAATCACCACTTTATTCGGAAGTCTAACTCCCACTTGATTCAAGTGTTTGAAGTACTCAGACATTCTGAGTACATGCTCACTAACGGAGTTGTTCTCCTCCATCTTGTAGCTATAGAACTTGTCAAAGGTGTCATACCTCTCGACCCGGGTGTGAGCTTGAAAAACAAAATTTCAGCTCTTGGAACATCTCATATGCTCCGTGTTGCTCAAAACATTTTTGGAGCTCCGGTTCTAAGCCGTAAAGTATGGTGCACTGAACTATCGAGTAGTCATGTTTTCTTGTCTGCCAGACGTTCATAACGTCCTCAGACAAAGCCATAGGGGTTGCTCACCGAGCGGTGCATCAAAGACATAAGCCTTCTGTGCAGCAGTGAGGACAATCCTCAGAATACGGACCCAGTCCGCATAGTTGCTTCCATCAACTTTCAACTTAACTTTCTCTAGGAACATATTAAAAATACAGGGGAGCTACAGCGTGGTCTATCGATCTACAACATAAACTTGCTAAGACACTTTTGACTATGTTCATGATAATTGAAGTTCAATTAATCAAATTACTTAAGAACTCCCACCTAGATTAACATCCCTCAAGTTGTCTAAGTGTAACATGATCCACATCAAACTAATCCACGTCCGATCATCACGTGAGGTGGATCAGTTCATCAATGGTGAACATCTTTCATGTTGATCATATCTACTATATGACTCATGTTTGACCTTTCGGTCTCTTGTGTTCCGAGGCCATATCTGTATATGCTAGGCTCGTCAAGTTTAACCCAAGTATTCTGCGTGTGTAAAACTGGCTTACACCCGTTGTATGCGAACGAAAGAATCCATCACACCCGATCATCACGTGGTGCTTAGAAGCATCGAACCTTCACAACGGTGCATACTAGGGGAGAACACTTATCTTGAAATTTAGTGAAGGGATCATCTTATAATGCTACCGTCGTCCTAAGCAAAATAAGATGCATAAAAGGATTAACATCACATGCAATTCAATATATGTGACATGATATGGCCATCAACGTCTTGTGCCTTTGATCTCCATCAGCAAAGCACCGTCATGATCTCCATCGTCACCGGGTTGACACCTTGATCTCCATCGTAGCGTCGTGACACCTTGATCTCCATCGCAGCGTCGTGGTCGTCTCGCCGGCTATTTCTACTACTACTACTGCTAACTCATAGCGGTAAAGTAAAGCAATTACATAGCGTTGGCATTGCATACAATAAAGAGACAACCATAAGGCTCCTGCCGGTTGCCTGATAACTTTACAAAACATGATCATCTCATACAACAACTTATATCACATCATGTCTTGACCATATCACATCACCAGCATACCCTGCAAAAACAAGTTAGACGTCCTCTACTTTGTTGTTGCAAGTTTTACGTGGCTGCTACGGGTTTGCAAGAACCGTTCTTACCTACGCAAAACCACAACGTGGTGTAGTGATTGCTTTTTGATCTTCTAAAAGAACCCTCTTCATTGAAACCGATTCAACTAAAGTGAGAGAGACAGACACCCGCCAGTCACCTTTATGCAATGAGTGCACGTAGCGGTGAAACCTGTCTTGCGTAAGCGTAGGCGTAAAGTCGGTCTGGGCCGCTTCATCTCACAATACCGCCGAATCAAGTATCAACTAGTAACGGCACGCAATATGTATACACCCACGCCCACAACTCACTTGTGTTCTACTCGTGCAAAACACATCTACGCATAGACCTGGCTCTGATACCACTGTTGGGAAACGGAGCATCAATTTCAAAAAAATTCCTACGCTCACGCAAGATCTATCCATGGATATGCATCGCTACGAGAGGGGAGAGTGTGTCTACGTACCCTCATAGACCGTTAGCAGAAGCGTCTCACAACGCGGTTGATGTAGTCGAACAATCCTTCGAGCTCCACCGATCGAGTACCGAACGTACGGCACCTCCGAGATCTACACACGTGCAGCTCAGTGACGTTCCTCGCCTTCTTGATCCAGCAAGACGTCGTGGTAGTAGATGAGTTCTGTCAGCACGACGGCGTGGCGACGGTGACAGTGAAGTGATTCCGGCAGGGCTTCGCCAAAGCTCTCCGAAAATATGACCGAGGTGGCAAACGGAGATCGGGGCACCGCACACGGCTATGGGACAATTGTGTGTCTCCAAGGGGTGCCCCTCCTCCGTATATAAAGGAGGGAGAGGGGAGGAGGCTGGCCCTAGGGGCTGCGCCAAGAGTGGGGAGTCCTACTAGGACTCCTTAGTCCTAGTAGGATTCCACCTCCCATACGGAGTAGGAAAGGGGGAAGGGAGAGGGAAAGAAAAGAGGGGGCTGCGCCCCCTCCCCTAGTCCAATTCGGTTTGGGCAAGGGGGGGCATGCGCCTCCTCACGTGGCCTACCTCTCCTTTTCCCGTATGGCCCAATAAGGCCCATTACTTCTCCCGGTGAATTCCCGTAACTCCCCGGTACTCCGGAAAATACCCGAATCACTCGGAACCTTTCCGACGTCCGAATATAGCCTTCCAATATATGAATCTTTACCTCTCGGACATTCCGAGACTCCTCGTCATGTCCGTGATCTCATCCGGGACTCCGAACAACATTCGGTAACCAATCACATAACTCATATAATACTATATCGTCATCGAACCTTAAGTGTGCGGACCCTACAGGTTCGGGAATGATGTAGACATGACCGAGACAACTCTCCGGTCAATAACCAATAGCGGGACCTGGATGCTCATATTGGTACCTACACATTCCACGAAGATCTTTATCGGTGAACCTCATATGTCAACATACGTTGTTCCCTTTGTCCGGCCGTATGTTACTTGCCCGAGATTCGATCGTCGGTATCCAATACCTAGTTCAATCTCGTTACCGGCAAGTCTCTTTACTCGTTCCGTAATACATCATCTTGCAACTAACTCTTTAGTCACGGTGCTTGCAAGGCTTCTGTGATGCTGTATTACCGAGAGGGCCCAGAGATACCTCTCCGATAGTCGGAGTGACAAATCCCAATCTCGATCCATGCCAACTCAACAAACACTTTCGGAGATACCTGTAGTGCACCTTTATAATCACCCAGTAACGTTGTGACGTTTGATACACCCAAAGTATTCCTACGGTATCCGGGAGTTGCATGATCTCATGGTCAGAGGAACGTGTATTTGACATAGTGAAAGCAATAGCAATAAACTAAACGATCATATGCTATGCTAACGGTTGGGTCAAGTCCATCACATCATTCTCCTAATGATGTGATCCCGTTAACAAATGACAACTCATGTCCATGGTCAGGAAACCTTGACCATCTTTTGATCAACGAGCTAGTTTAGTAGAGGCATACTAGGGACATAGTATTTGTCTATTATCCACACATGTATTTAGTTTCCAGTCAATACAATTCTAGCATGAATAATAAACCATTATCATGAACGGAGAAATATGATAATAATAAACACTTTATTAATTGCCTGTAGGGCATATTTCCAACAGGAGTGTCGTACTCCAAAAGATTTTTCCCTTTAGTAGCGTAGCGAGGAAGATTGGGAGTCTTGCGTTGTAAGCTCTTCTCGATAGCTTGCGGAGGAAGGCTGGGTTTCGTATACCAGAAGTCTTTCACTGTGATATGCGGTCGGGTCTATGGCCGATTCTGGCTTCCTTCCGAAGTATCCGGAATTTACCCATAGCGGAGCCAAAACTTGGTATAGGCCATACCTTGTCTGAAGATATCCTATTGGTCATGCACGCCGCTTGTCCTTCTGCTGGTCTGATCATTGTTGCTGTAGAGGTTGCACATCTGATTCAGACTTCGTGTTGATAATTAATCCAGATGTGTGCTGATTGTAAGCAGTTGGCGGATAATTCCATTCGATTTGGCTGAGCTTCCAGGTGTTTGGAATTCTCACTGATTCCGGGCAGCCGTGAACTTATCCATATTTCTCACAGACCTTGTTCATCATGCCCAAAATTTTTTGTATATGTACCAGTAAATTCCCAAAATATGCTTTGAAATTTGTATCAACACACCAGAGTTCTGTGGTTGCTCTCAGCATCTTCACATTCTTGAAATATATCTTCTGTGGGTGATCAATAATTCTTGAGTCCATTGAGGAAGACTCAAGGTTCACCCCACTGGCTGAAATAATCCTTGTGTCAAGGACGGAATTATTTGTCCCTGCTGATGTCCATTCCTGATAGCTCATCCGACTGTTCCTTAGGTGTGGTCTGTTTTGAGGCAAACTCTCTCAAGTATATTCTGGCAGATTCTGCTTCTGACCCATCCTCTATTCTTGATAGATCCGGTATTGCTGTTCTGAATGTCATGTGGTTGACTTGACTCTTACTAAATTTGGACTATTGGGTATTATCCAGGCTGTATGCTAGTCTTCTTAGCGGTACTTGCGGATGGATCCAGTCGAGGCAAAAGAACGAAATCAAGAAAAGAAGCAAGAATTGTGAAAAACCAAAAGCACATAAAGCTCAAATTTTGCGGACTTTATACACGTGGCCAAGGATCCACTAGTACAGCTAGCCTAGCGCACTCGATGCACCTCTAAGGATTTAGAAGCAAAACTACACAATGCCCCTGGTAGTAGTTGGGGTCAAGCTCCTACTACTTCCTTAGGGAACATCAAACTCGACGCACGACCATAGCCAAAGTGGCTTAGGCAACGATCCTCGGGTTTCTGGGGAAAGATGGAATTTACAGGCGTTTCCCAAAGGAAACTAGATTTGAGGAGAGAAATGCCATGGTTAGCAAGCAAGGTAGGGATATCTGGTTTACCTAGGGGTTCAGGGATCACGGGTCGTTGCTGGGTGTGGACATTTCCCACCGGAGGCAAAGGCCACGAGAGTTGGCGTCTGATGCGGGGAAAAACCTACGGGATTGCCTTATGATCAATAGTAGCGCAATCTGGCAAAGATGGCTGAAATCCATCTGGGCTTTCTACTGATCAAGAGGCAATAAAGTCTGGCTAGGGTAACCTACAGTCAGCCTGGCTGCTCTGATACCATCCGTTGTGGCGCCCCGCCTGAATACCACTGTAGCCAGACGGTCGCCGTACACACCAGCCTAGGAAATGTATCATCAACATAGGCATAACTGTAATAAGAATATATTTATTAGCCATTGTGGCTGGAATAAATACATTATGGTTAATAAGGTGGGGCAGCAGAAAAGCACTAACTACGGAAGCACAGACTTGGAGAGGCTCCAATCCACAGGGATCTGACTGGGTTACTCATCTAGCTCGCGAACGCACCCGCTCCTCGACGGATCCTTAGCTGAACCTGGCCACGTTGAAGGCCGCTGAGTACTTTTGAATTTACTCGCAAGCAAACCAAACCAACATATACACCAAGCATAGCAATCCATGGCATTCAAGCATCAATCAATTCTTATAGCAATATTAATTATTATGGTTTAACCATCTAGCATTATTAATTATCATGTTATAACAGGATTATCCAGCAATGTAACTACCAAAATGAAGACAATAAGGTAAAGCATAACAGTAAATGCAATTGATCATGTTCATTCACATGATCCCTCCGGATCCAAGTTCTTACGGACATTCGACCCTCTCTCATAGCCATCCTTTGGCTACATTCCAATCTTTGGACATCATTCGATGTCCGGGCACCTGCACCGCAGGTCTGACAACTCTTACCTTTCTCTGGTTCATTCTTAGCAATACATTACATAGTTTATTCCTCCGGACTCGACACAGACCAAATAGTGTGACCTAGTACGAACTGTGTCCCATGACTGAGGACGCGGCTATTCGAAAAGATTCTTACACTCTGCAGAGGTTGCGCACTTTACCCACACGATGGAGCTCCTGGCCTCATACATCAGTACATGCTCCCATTCGGGTGGACCGGTGCTGCTCCAACAAAACCTGTCTATTGTCCGGCACTCTTACGGGCCCACCGACAATCATACCCCTTCCGGGTCAAGTCCTGGGTGGGCCCTGTGTCACTCCTGACACCTGCCACCATCGTGGCCAAACTAAACTGTCCCTAACGGGGACCCACGCGCAAAAAACCTGGGCTCACAAGGTTATCGCCACCTACTGGGCCAGAGTAGCACACACGCATAACCTCCCCTCTTTGGAGGTATAGATAAGAGGCAAGACAATAGACCAAGTTAGGGCCTCCCCATAAAGGCAAATGTGGCTGCACTGATGAGCTCGGTTCGGTGGCACTATGACTCGATCCAGCCAACGGAGGAGGTTGTCATTATTAAGTCACATTCTTTATCATTGCAATAACAGTAACAATGCATGATGTAATAACTATGGAAATGTAACAACCTATCTCCATATAATATCACAATGAGTCATTAATGAAACAATATTTAAATGGCAAGTTTATCACTTTACAAGTTCTAATTATAAGTTACGACCATCTGAACCCTTGCATGAAACCGGCAAATAAACCAGTAGCCACCAGAACGGTCTTTACAACTCAGATCTGGGACGTTACTGGAATAACTCAACCCCGGGCAAGACGGCTGAATAGCAGCTCAGAGCATGAGACAGTGTTGATAAAAAGAAGGTAGCAGTTCCCTATGATGGCTGGAAAGCAGCTCAGAGCATGGGGTCACTGCTACAAAAAGAAATTCAAAAACTACATGAGACGGCCGAAAGCAGCTCAGAACTCGAGACAGTTGTTGAAAAGAGAAATATAAAGTCGTCATCCACCCCGGACGGCCAGAAGCAGCACAGAACACAGGCATGGTACCGTTACCAGAGAAAAGTAAGCAAGGGTTCATCAGAATCATATACCGCCTACTACTATGCACTCAAACATAAACATATTCATTAATTAAACACACTAGAATAACACAGAGACAATGCTTTAGGGCATATATCAGATGGTCGACTTGCCTGGGGTGTGGGAATACTCCGGGAAGAAGTGCGATCATCTTGCAGAAGGATTCGTCGGAAAAGGTTCCCTCCGGAAAAATTCTAAAGAGAGGGCAGGGGCAAAATGGTCATTTTCAGAATGTGTCAACATTTGTAAAAATGATACCATCGGGACGGGCTCGACGAACAGAGAACGTGGGCTTTGGAATCACCTGAATCGGAGTCACGGTTTAGAAGTTGTGGCTATTCGTTCTTTAGGCAAAAAACAAAAAAAAATGTATCCATTTCTGCGCTTAACTGACGAACGCCCGCGATATAATAGTTTCGGCGGCGGGGTTAAAATAGAAAGCGCATTTCCTGGAATACGTCTTTCCTTAAGGAAAGCGTATTCCCAGCCAATGCCGCGGGGAATTACGCTTTCACAAAACGAAAACGCATTCCGGGGAGGGTGCCTCCACTTGAAATCGCGCGGGCCCGGGCGACACACGCTTACAGGCGGGGCCCGCCTGCAGGTCCATCTCCCTCCTCTCATGCCCACGCCTGGCCGAGGGAGGAGCAGAGTCCGGCGAGGACCGCCGGCGCTGTGGGCCATCATTTGAGATGCTCCGCCCACCGGCGTGCTCAGGAGACCGAGCCGGTCCCGCTCGTGCACGACACGGGCGCCGGGGAGCTTGGAGTTAGGCGGGGTGTCGACCGCGGCGCATGGCAGCTCCGGATGAGCTCGGGCTCGAGGCTCCGGTGCACCGGGAAGGGAGGGAGAAGGGCGGTGGGGTTCTGCCGCGGTCAGGGAAGCTGAGGGTGGAGAGCGGAGGGGAAGGGGAGCCTCGGTTCGCTCGAATTTGAGCGGAGGGCCGGCGGTAGAGCCTCGGCCATTGGAGGGTAGGGGAGCTCTACGAGCTCAAATGTAGGCCGAGGAGGGGTGCTAGGAGGGGGATGAGATGGCTGGTGAGCTCGAGGGACTCGGGGGCGGCCTATTTATAGGCGGCCGGCGAGGGTGGATAGGATCGGCCGCCATCGCGTCCTTAGCGACACACTGGAGCTCGGGGACACGCAGAGGGAGGGGGTGGCATCGGCAGGGTCTCCGGGAGAGTGGAGAAGCCAGTAGGGGCTTCGGGAGAGCTTGAGAAGGAAGAGGACAGAAAGAAAACGACGGCAGCGAGTCACGGCCGAACAGGGCCGTGGTGGAGCTCGTCGTGGCACGGTGGAGAAGAGGACGGAGGGGAAGAGGGGTGTAGAGGGGCACGCGGACGGCAGCGACGAAGTCGGCACTAGGGGACACGCCACGGCAGCTCGAGCTGGCCTGTCCGAGGCATTAGACGCCCAGAGCGCCACTGCTGCACGCCACGCCTGTGGTCACCGCTGGCACCACGCATCCAGAGCACTGCTTAGACCTCAGGCTATGTCAAATAGATGCATTAATGCCTCTGGATTTGACCTGTCGAGGTTTGGAGGGAAATGGATACATTGATTTGACTGATTTGAGCTGACCTAGGTTCTGTATAGAAGGTGTTTGTAGAGATTTCTGGATGTATCACTGAGTGCAATGAACTGGAGTTTGGCATGGAGCAATGATCTACCAAGGTAACTATCCTGGTAAATTCTCAGGCCAAATGGATTATCCTAACTAGCACTGCCTTTGCAAAGTGCCCCACTAGACAGAAATGGGAAAATGGAAGCTGCACTCATCTGGCTTGATGGATTTGGCTCCAATTTGGTGGAGAGTGATGATTAAGGAGTATGAAGACACTGGTAAAATTTCATACCATTTGGGTATGCCAAAATGGTACTTCATTCGCAATGCCTTTCTCTGGACAAAAACTTGAGAAAATTGCTGAGGAATACTAGATGAATGGTTTGAGCTGATTTTTGGTTTACATGAGTGATTTATCAAGGTTAACCACCCTGCAAAATTTCAGCTCAAATGGATCCAGGGTTCAAGCACTCCTTTGCAACTTGCCCAACTGGACATAATTTGCAAATGGATGCTTTACTCAAAATTTGAACTATGGAATTTGGGTTCTTGATGAAAATGGTGAATATATGGATAGGAGAAGCTCCACAAATTATTTGGGATTTTTCCTGGCTACCAAAATGGTAGTTTCTTTGGAAAGTGCCAAAAATACAATATTGGCTTTAAATCGGAAAATGCAATTTACCTAATTTAATTATGGACAATATTTTTATGAGAGCTCAATTTGGTCACAAAGAATATCTTCACAAGTTTTCATGAACTTTGGAGATGGATAGATATTTTCCTGGATTTAATTCCTTTAACCGGCAGAAAAAGGAATTAATTTTAAATGAAAAATATTGCAAATGACTTAGCAATATTTTTGCATATCCAGGGTTTATAGATATATGAGTCTCTGGGAAAAGTTTGGGAGGCAATAGATCAAAAGGAATTGGGGTTCCTTTGTAAATGCAGGAGTTAGGGTTTCTCCTCCTGCAATTCGGAAAGTAGGGTTTTGGCGGTAAAACCCTGAGAATGTATATTAGGTGGCAAGGTTGGATTGGAGAGAATTTCTGGTTTGATAGGATAGGCTAGGCTATATGACCATCTTTATATACCGAAGAGCGAGAGAAATTCCAATAACATCGAAAAAAACGGGAGTCAAATCCTACGAAGGAAGAAATCGGGGAGCGAAAACTAGGGTGTCACATCACCCTAGTGAACCTTTCTAGGATCACTATGGTACTTACTACTAACAATTAGTTTATACGAAACATATGGCTTTGTACATTTGATTGCATATGATGAATTCAATCTCTGAAGCAAATTGAACTCTATTCATCCTCACATGCACATGAACTATTGATTTTTGCACAGTGTTATGCTATGTGACATTCTCAGAAAATATTTTCTCCTTTTAAGCTTCTTTAAAACTTTGTCATAGTACATGTCTTAGCATAATCAGATGTTTCAATCTATCTATATAGATTTTCATTCAATAATTCTATGTCCTTTTTAGAAACATGTTTATAACCTTTTGTGCCAATATACTTTATATTATTTCTGATCAAGTGATATGCCATAGATATGTAAGATCAGAAATGCCATAGAGCTCCCACTAAACTTGTATTCACAAGTTTCTTGATAAAGTTTAAATTCTCCAATTACTTCATCAAATTCCAGCTACTTGATACTTTACGTTGAAATCATACACATGGCTTGAAATATATATATCACTCCGGTATTCCTAGCAAAACCTTTTGGTTGTATATTATATACATCCTATTTTGAAATCCCTTTTCAAAATATTTTTGTTACTCATCTATTATATATCAATACAACACTCACCATTATAATCCATTTATACTTTTAGTATTGCTACTAACAAGAAGATTTGATAAGATCAACTCTTCCATTCCTACAAAACTTCTTTTGTAATCTTTTTCTTTCAGGATCACTTTCCATGAATATTCGAAGATCCATTTACATTTTTGTGCCTAACACACCCCCCGAAGGTCTCACCAAGTTCAAAACTTGTTCCTTGTATATGGACTTCACTTTGGATTTCAATGTTTTGAGCCATACCTCTCTAGCTGGGCTCCATCACTACTTCCTTGTAGTGCGCATGTTCATCTTCTTCTAAGATGAAGTATTGAGTAGATTCGATAATCTTTCCTGGCCTTCGCATTTTGTTACAGTCTTAACTGAAGCTCCTACATCTAATGTATTAGTTTCTTTTGCTCAGTTTTACAGACTAAAATATTCTAGAACTTTTCTGGTTTAGTCCTATTTTAACTTAAGCCAGAGTTTCAATAATCTCAATTAAGCTGTATCATCCTCCCACTTATTATTTTAACGAGTAAACCTTATCCCGAAAAATATTCATTCTCTGACAAACATTTTGTCTTTGAATTTTGTGAAAGGAATACAAAACCTACAATCAAGCATTGGTCTAAAATATTATATAACTCTTTATAGTTTCATCAGACTTTTAGATGGAGCATCTGTTTAGTGAATATTTTACTGTTTCATTTATAAATCCCCAAAAAAATTAATAATAGCAGATCGGTAAACATAATAATTCCACAAATATTCCATTGCTTGCTAAACTTATGACTTAGATATATTTCTTCATGAAAGAAGAATCCTGTTTATCTTTTGTCATAATGATATTATATCTTCATCCTGAATTTCTTTGAACTATTTCAAATATTTCAGTCGCGATGTTTTATCAAGTAGATCATATTTACTCATAACATTGATGAAGCATAAATATTCACCACTCCCTGTTATATCCATTGAACTTTATACATTATAATGTATTAAGTCAATTCAAATAAAAGACTTTTATACTTCATCTCTATGAAGATCAATTATCCGATATAACCAAGCAGTGCCACTCACTAGTGGTTTTATCATTCTTCTCAAGACGTTTAGCTTTAATGTTATAGATCACAAACTTCAAGATTTATCATGAATATACCATCACAAAAATAAAGGTTTAATCAAAAACTATATCCTCATAATAACCTGAACAACTATTGTTTAAAGCTTATAAGAATATCCATCGCATAACCCATAGGGTAATGCATTGCATAATTTTGAAGCAAAATAACTATTATTTCAGTTCTAAGGTAAATGTTGAAGATAAACTAAAGAGATGACTTCGACGGTCTCTGAGCAGCGATCCCATCACCATTCCTGACTTATATCATGACTTCATTTCTTCTCTCCTTGTGAGCTCTCTGTAGTCCATGTATCGGTTTGCAAAAATCATAGCAACCGATCACTATCAAATACTCATGACATACAGAATTTTACAAGTAGAATAACATTAACTTTGTATAACGATTATACCTTTATCGGAAGAAACATTCTTCTTATCCGCCAAATACTTATTGCAGTTACGCTCCCGATGTCCCTTCTACTTGCAGTAGAAACATTCAATCTTTTTAGAGGCTCCGCCCTTGTTCTTCTTCTGAGACTCGGTCTTACTGGCTTCCGTAGATTTCTTCTTCTTGGAGTTGCCCTTCTTTTTGAAACTGGTGGTCTTATTGACCATTAAAACTGTTTTGTTCTTCTGCATTCCAGCTTCCACAGTTTTGAGCATAGCAAACAACTCGTTTGCACTTTTCTCCATCCCATTCATGTTGTAATTCATGATAAAGCCATCGTAAGATGGGTGGAGTGAAGCAAGCACAATATCTATACCGAGTGTTGGAGGAATTCCAAATTCCAGAGAAGCCAGTCTATCAACATAGCCAACAAGCTTTACTATATACTCACTCATTGTGGAACCATCATTTATCTTGCATTCAATCAAGGCCTTAGTTAATTCAAAAGGTTTGGTCCTTGCCTCCTTCTTGTACAGAACTTCTAGTGACCCAATTATAAATTGATTAGTAGATCATTCAAAATGCTTTTGTAGTTCAGGATCCATGCAAGTTAACATGAGGCACTGGACTGAATCATAGTCATCACTATGAGCAGCGTAAGCAGCAACTTCTTCTGGTGGTGCATCCTTTCCAGGAGCATCACCCAGGGGCTGATCCATCACATACTCTTCTTAGCACTCCTGAGTACAAATCTCAGGTTCCGGATCCAATTCGCATAGTTTCCACCATTAGCAGCCAACTTTTCTTTCTCTAACATAGGGGCTAAGTTGAACATATTGCGAGCCATTGATCTACAACGATAGACACAAAAATAATTCATAATTAAAGTTGCACTAATGTTTAAACAAATTTTAATATAAAGTGCACTCCCACTCAAATCAATATCTCTCATAATTGAAAGTGAGTGATTCAAGATCCTGATCTAGTTCTGAGCCATTGATGTGGACTGATACGTCTGCAACGTATCTATAATTTTTTATTGTTCCATGCTATTATAGTATCAATCTTGGATGTTTTTATATGCAATTATATATCATTTTTTGGGACTAACCTATTAACCTAGTGCCCAGTGCCAGTTGTTGTTTTCTGCTTGTTTTTGGTTTTTCAGGAAATCAGAACCAAACGAAGTCCAAATGCCACAAAACTTTTTGGAGATTTTTTTCTGGACAAAAGAGACCCTGGAGACTTGGAGAGGAGGCCAAAAGGTTCACGAAGCCTCCACAAGGCAATAGGGCGTGACCCCAGGCGGCGCACCCTGATGCCTTGTGGGGCCCTCATTGGTCCGTTTGACCTAATTCCACTTCTATAAATTCTCAAATATTCGGAAACCAACAGAAAACCACCCCGAATAACTTTTACGCCGCCGCGAGCCTCTGTTCTTCCGCGATCCCATCTAGAGGCCTTTTCTGATACTCTGCCGAAGGGGGAATCGATCACGGAGGGCTTCTACATCAACCTTGCTGCCCTTCCGATGATGTGTGAGTAGTTTACCACAGACCTACGGGTCCATACCTAGTAGCCAGATGGCTTCTTCTCTCTCTTTGATCTTCAATACCATGTTCTCCTCGATGTTCTTGGAGTTCTGTCCAATGTAATCTTCTTTTGCGGTGTGTTTGTTGGGATCAGATGAATTGTGAGTTTATGATCAGATTATTCATGAGAAATATTTGAGTCTTCTCTGAACTCTTTTATGCATGATTGTTATAGCTTTGTATTTCTCTCCGATCTATCGATTTTGTTTGGCCAACTAGATTGGTTTATCTTGCAATGGGAGAGGTGCTTTGTGATGGGTTCAATCTTGCGGTGCTCAATCCCAGTGACAGAAAGGGATGTGACACATATTTGTATTGTTGTCATTAAGGATAAAAAGATGGGGTTTAATCATATTGCTTGAGTTTACTTTGTCTACATCATGTCATTTTGCTTAAGGCGTTACTCTGTTTCATACTTAATACCCTAGATGCATGCTGGATAGCGGTCGATGGGTGGAGTAATAGTTGTAGATGCAGGCAGGAGTCGGTCTACTTATCTCGGACGTGATGCCTATATACATGATCATTGCCATGAATCCGTCATAATTATTTGCTTTTCTATCAATTGCCCAACAGTAATTTCTTTACCCACCGTATGTTCTGCGCCCAAGAGAGAAGCCTCTAGTGAAAACTATGGCCCCTGGGTCTATCTTTATCATATATTAAAATCCAAAAATACCTTGATGCAATTTATTTACTTTTATTTTATTTTAAAATTTATATTTCTATCTATCACTATCAGAATTAATCCTTGCAAATAACCGCTAAGAGGATTGACAAACCTCTTATTTGCGTTGGGTGCAAGTGTTTGCTTTTGTGTGTGCAGTTGCTGCTAAAGGGATTTTGCGTGGTTCTCCTACTGGATTGATAACCTTGGTTCTTAACTGAGGGAAATACTTATCTCTACTATATTGCATCATCCTCTCCTCTTCGCGGAAATACCAACGCAGTCTACAAGTAGCAGGAAGAATTTCTGGCGCCGTTGCCGGGGAGACATCACGAAAATTTATCAAGTACCTTCACGCAAACTATCATCCACTTGCATTTATTTTATTTGCCTTTTTATTTTCCTTTTTATTTGCATTTGCCTCTCGTTTTCATCTCCCCCACTTCTGAAGCAAATTTACAAAAAAAATAATTAAAAATTTACAAAAATATTTTGTGTGCTATCTTTGCTTGTGTTGCCATGTGCCTTCTATTTGCTTTGATCTTCGCTTGCTAAAAATATATTGATATGGATCCTCATCCAATTGCTAATCTTTTCAAAAAATACAATTATGATGAACCAATTGCTAGTGAGTTGAGTGCTCTAGATTTTCTATATGAAGTTTTGCTTGAAAATCGTGAATCTGAAAATTGTGATGAAGTGTTAAAAGAAGAAATTTATAAAGTGATTCATGATAGCTCCTTTAATGAAAAGCATGATTGCAATGATTTTATTATAAATTATTTTAATGTCAATTGTGCTAATAATATGCAAAACTACAAGCTTGGGGATGTTGATTTTGTTATGTCCACTACTCATTGTAATGATCATGATTGGGGTGATGTTTCTTATGATCTTGAAAATTTATTTAAGCCTCATGATGAATATGTTATTGATAATAATATTTGCAATAATATTAAAAGTGGGTTTGTAAGAGTGTCAACTTTAGGTAAAAATAATCCCACATATTCGGAGAGTGATCAATCTTATGAATTTTTTGATGAAAGTTGGTTTGGAGAGGTCATGACTTTAGTTGATGTTAATCCCACTATTTTGGAAGATTATAAATTTTTTATGCATGTGGATCATAAAGAGAATATTTTTTATGATAGCTATATTGTTGAATTTGAATATGATCCTACATGTAATTATTATGAGAGAGGAAAATATGGTTGTAGAAATCTTCATGTCACTAAATTACCTCTCTTTGTGTTGAAATTATTAATGCTTCATCCTTCCTATTTGCATATGCTAGATGCTGCTTGTCTTGATAATTTGTTTTCCTATACAATGCCTATGCATAGGAAGTATGTTAAATTTAAATGTGTTTGTCACATATTTTATGATGTTCTCTTTGTGTTTCCATTCTTATCGTTTATGTGAGCATCATTAATATTCCAAGCCTATCTTAATGGCTATAAAGAAAGAGCTTGTTGGGAGGCAACCCAATGAATAAAATAAATTTTTGTTTTACCTTCTGTTTTTGTGTGTTTACACAATTATAGCCTCTGTTACAATTGTGTTTTTATGTTTTAATTAGAGTTTGTGCCAAGTAATGCCTTTGGGATGATTTGGAAGATAGTATAATTGATGTTGTTTGAAAACAGAAACTTTTGCGTCCAGTACTGGAATTTTGATTTTTTGATGGACGTCAGAACCTTCTGAATTTTTTACACAATATTTATATATGAATTGCCCACGTTTTCCTAATTTTTCAGAATTTTTGGAGTTACATAAGTATGACGTTAATTCAGATCTTTATAGACTGTTCTGTTTTAGACAGATTCTGTTTTTGTTGCATAGTTTGCTTATTTTGATGAATCTATGGATCGTATCGGGGGGTATGAGTCATGGAGAAGTTGGAGTACAGTAGCATTATGCCAATATTAAATATGAATCAATTTACAACTATACCTAAAGTTTAATATTTGTTTGTTATACTAACGGATCTCACGAGGTTTCTGTTGAGTTTTGTGTGCTGAAGTTTTCAAGTTTTGGGTGAGACTACGATGGATAAAGGAATAAGGAGCGGCAAGAGCCTAAGCTTGGGGATGCCCAAGGCACCCCAAGGTAATATTCAAGGAAGACTCAAGCGTCTAAGCTTGGGGATGCCCCGGAAGGCCTCCCCTCTTTCGTCTACAATCTATCGGTAACTCACTTGGAGCTATATTTTTATTCATCACATGATATGTGTTTTACTTGGAGCGTCTTGTGCTATAGTTTGTTTGCTTTTTAGTTTGTCACAATCATCTTTGCTGAACACACCTTTTTGAGAGGGACACACATTATTCATGATTTGTTAGAATACTCCATGTGCTTCACTTATACCTTTTGAGCTACGCAGTTGCTCTAGTGCTTCACTTATATCTTTTAGAGCACGACGGTGGTTATATTTTAAAGAAATAGTTGCACTCTCATGCTTCACTTATATCTTTTTGAGAGTCTAATGAATAGTAATGGTAAGATGCATGGGTTATGAATTTTGTCCTAATATGATAGGTATTCAAGAGGGATATAATAAAAACTTTCATGTAGATCACTGAATATGATAAGTTTGATTCCTTGCAATAGTTTTGCGATATTAAGATGGTAATATGTGGGAGGTGCTAGTAGATAATTTTGGTTTAGTAAGAATATTGGTGTTAAGGTTTGTCATTCCCGAAGCATGCACGTATGATCTGTAGTTATGCTAAGAAGTTGGAGCATGATTTATTCTTGATTGTCTACCTTATGAGTGGCGGTCGGGGACGCGCGATGGTCTTTTCCTACCAATCTATCCCCCTAGGGGCATGCATAGTAGTACTTTGCTTCGAGGGATAATAAACTTTTGCAATAAGTATGTGAGTTCTTTATGACTAATGTGAGTCCATGGATTATACGCACTCTCACCTTTCTGCAATTTGCTAGCCTCTTCGGTACTGTGCAGTGCCCTTTCTCACATCGAGAGTTGGTGAAAACTTCGCCAGTGCATCCAAACCCCGTGATATGATATGCTCTATCACACATAAGCCTCCTTATATCTTCCTCAAAACATCCACCATACCTACCTATCATGGCATTTCCATAGCCATTCCGAGATATATTGCCATGCAACTTCCACTGTTCCGTTTTTACGACACACATCGTCATTGTCATATAGCTTTGCATGATCATATAGCTGACATAGTATTTGTGGCTCAGCCACCATTCATCACTTTCATACATGTTACGCTAGTATCATTGCACATCCTGGTACACCGCCAGAGGCATTCATATAGAGTCATATTTTTGTTCTAGTTTCGAGTTGTAATTTTCTTTTGAGTTGTAAGTAAATAGAAGTATGATGATCATCATTATTAGAGCATTGTCCCAGTGAGGAAATAAAAAAAGAGAAAAAAGAGGCCAAAAAGAGCCCACGAAAAAAGTGAGAAAAAAAATGAGAGAAAAAGAGAGAAGGGGCAGTGTTACTATCCTTTTCCATACTTGTGCTTGAAAGTAGCACCATGTTTTTCATATAGAGAGTCTACTGTTTAGTCACTTTCATATACTAGTGGGAATTTTTCATTATAGAACTTGGCTTGTATATTCTGATGATGGGCTTCCTCAAATGTCCGAGGTCTTCATGAGCAAGCAAGTTGGATACACACCCACTTAGTTTTCATGTTGAGCTTTCATACACTTATAGGTCTTAGTGCATCCGTTGCATGGCAATCCCTACCCCTCGCATTGACATCAATTGATGGGCATCTCCATAGCCCATTGATTAGCCGCGTCGATGTAAGACTATCTTCTTATTTTTGACTTCCCCTTATAAATCTCTACCACTACACTCTATTCCACCCATAGTTCTATATCCATGGCTTGCGCTCATGTATTGCGTGGGGGTTGAAAAAGCTGAAGCGCGTTAAAAAGTATGAACCAATTGCTCGGCTTGTCATCGGGGTAGTGCATGATAAATATTTTGTGTTAAGAAGATGGAGCATGACAGGATTATATGATTTTGTAGGGATAACTTTCTTTAGCATTTTTATTTTGAAAGACATGATTGTTTATTAGTATGTGATACATCTCCGTCGTATCTATAATTTTTGATTGTTTCATGCCATTATCCTACAATTTTCACATACTTTTGGCAACATTTTATATGATTTGTTGGACTAACATATTGATCCAGTGCCTAGTGCCAGTTCCTGTTTGCTGCATGTTTTTTGTTTCGCAGAAAATCCATATCAAACGAAGTCCAAACGCGATAAAAATTTACGGAGATTTAGTTTGGAATATATGTGATTTTTGAGAAAAAGAATCAACGCGAGACGATCCTGGAGGGGCCCACAAGCTCGAGGGGCGCGCCCCCTACCCTGGGCGTGCCCAACAAGCTTATTGCTACCCCGTAAGGCAGTTGAGGCCCTTCTTCTGCCGCAACAAAGATAATATCTGGAAGAAAATCCCCTCAAATTTCAGCCCAATCGGAGTTACGGATCTCCGGGGATTTAAGAAACGGTTTTTGGCCAGAAAACAGGAACGCGAAACAGAAGAGAACAGAGAGAGAGAGAGATCCAATCTCGGAGGGGCTCCTGCCCTCCGGGAGCCATGGCAGCCATGTACCAGAGGAGAAACTCTCCTCCCATCTAGGGGGAGGCCAAGCAAGAAGAAGAAGGAGGGGGGCTCTCTCCGCCTCTCTCCCGGTAGCGCCGGAACGCCGCTGGGGGAACCAACGTGACGGCGATCTACACCAACAACTTCGCCGCCGTCAACACCAACTCTCTCCCCCTCTATGCAGTGGTGTAACACCTCTTCTCCCCACCGTAATCTCTACTTAAACATGGTGCTTAATGCTATATATTATTATCCAATGATATATGGCAATTCTATGATGTTTGAGTAGATTTGTTTTGTCTTATGGGTTGATTGATGATCGTGATTGGTTTGAGTTGTATGTTTTATTTTGGTGCTGTCCTATGGTGCCCTCCGTGTCACGCAAGCGTGAGGGATTCCCACTGTAGGGTTTGCAATATGTTCATAATTCTCTTATAGTGGGCGGCTAGAGTGATAGAAGCTTACACCCGAGTAAGGGGGTTGTTGCGTATGGGAGTAAAGGGGACTTGTTACTTAATGCTATGGTTGGGTTTTACCTTAATGATCTCTGGTAGTTGCGGATGCTTGCTAGAGTTCCACTCATAAGTGCATATGATCCAAGTACGGAAAGTATGTTAGCTCATGCCTCTCCCTCATATAAAATTGCAATAATGATTACCGGTCTAGTTATTGATTGCCTAGTGACAAATCTTTTTCTTGTGTTAAAAAAGCTTTCTACTAAACAATTAACTTTTATTATCTTGCAATTTACTCGTAGTTTTATTCTTGCTAAGTACTTCTAGTTTTATTCTTGCAAACTTATCCTTACACCTACAAGTAGTTTTATTCTTGTTCTAGGTAAAGTGAACGTTAAGTGTGCATAGAGTTGTATCGGTGGTCGATAGAACTTGAAGGGAATATTGATTCTACCTTTAGCTCCTCGTTGGGTTCGACACTCTTATTTATCGAGAAAGGATACAACTGATCCCCTATACTTGTGGGTTGTCAAGACCTTTTTCTGGCGCCGTTGCCGGGGAGCAATAGCGTGGGGTTGATATTCTCGTGTGTGCTTGTTTGCTTTATCACTAAGTATTTTTTATTTTGTGCTCTTGTTTTCTATCTTTAGTTATGGGTAGGAAACGTAAAATACCAAAAACATTAGTTGCACTTGCTAAACCAATGGTTGAAGAACCACCCAAAATCTACCATACTGCTGAAGCTTTCTACTTGGATCATCTTCGATCCCTTTGTGCTCGTGCTAAAAACCCAACTAGCTTATTTGAGGGAAAATCATTAGATGAGCATGCTTGTTTGGTGCGGCACCGCTTGTCTCAAAAAGGGAAACTCTTAAGGTATCAAATTAATTGTTTGGAATGCTATGCTTGGAATTTATGCGAAATATATGATTTTACTTGTTGTTCTGAAAACCCTAAAAAACACCTTAAGTACCAATGTGAGTTTAAGGATAATGGAATCTTATCTTCTTGTGCCAAAGGTGTTTATAGTTACTATGATATTGAACAAATTGAAGAATTTGTTGCTTTTAAGGGTGCACATGAAATTGCTTCTTTGATTGAAAAGTGTGATGCTACTCTTTACAAATCTGAAAATTTTGCCATACTTAAATATTGCTATGAAAACTATGCTTCTAATGCTTATGTTAAAGAATATATTGAGGACACCTTCGCTGTCTAAGAAGAGACTAATGTTTTGCAGGAATCTATGGAAGAAGAAATTGATGACACTGTGAGCTCATTAGATGAAAAATATGACAAGGAAAGCGAAGAACAAAAGGAGGAAGAGCGGATTAGCTACCCGTGCCCACCTTCTAATGAGAGTAACTCTTCAACTCATACATTGTTTAATTTCCCTTCGTGCTTACCGAAGGATGCATGCTATGATCCCTTGGATTCGATTGAAATATCCCTTTTTGATGAACTTGATGCTTGCTATGCTTGTGGCCATGATGCCAATATGAATTATGCTTATGGAGATGAACTTGCTATAGTTCCTTATGTTAAGAATGAAATTGTTGCTATTGCACCCACACATGATAGTCCTATTATCTTTTTGAATTCTCCCAACTACACTATATCGGAGAAGTTTGCACTTATTAAGGATTATATTGATGGGTTGCGTTTTCCTATTACACATGATGATTTTGATGGATATAATATGCATGCGCTTGCTGCTCCTAATTGCAATTATTATGAGAGAGGAACTACATCTCTACCTCTCTATGTTTCCAATATGATAAAATTGCAAGAAACTGTTTACGCTATGCATTGGCCTTTACTTGATGTGCATGAATTGTTCTTTTATGACATGCCGATGCATAGGAAGAGAGTTAGACTTCGTCATTGCATGATATATGTTGCTTTGTGCTCACTACTAAATTACAAATCATTGTTAATTAAAATTGGCTTTGATATACCTTGGGATCCAGGTGGATCAATTACTTGAGCACTTTATGCCTAGCTTAATGGCTTTAAAGAAAGCGCTGCATGGGAGACAACCCGGAAGTTATAGAGAGTCATTTTATTCTGTTGAGTGCTTTTAAAAAGGTTAAAAACAAAAAAAATAGAGGGGAACCTAAAACTTTTTCAAAAAGAAAAGTGAAAGTGAGAAAGACGAGCACCGTTGAAGTGCGGGATATCCTTGAACTTTGTTCATGCCCATGGAAACTTTGTGAATCTTGAATTATAGAAACTTTTCAAAAAAAATAATTATCCCCTTGTACAAATCCATTGTATTATAAAAATAATGTGCCAAGATTTACCTTTAGGATGTTTAAATTGCTTGTTTGGTGTGTGCTGTCTAAAAACAGAAACTTTTGCTGTAGTGTTTGAATTTCTATATTTTACTGGAACATGCAAAAATTCTGAAATTTTTACACAGTACTTCTATGTAAATTTTTTATCACGCCCTAATTCTTCAGAATTTTTTGAGTTACAGAAGTATATGTTTCTTTTGCATCTTTACAGACTGTCCTGTTTTCACAGATTGCTGTTATAGTTTCTTTATTTGCGTATGTTTGAAATCTTGTTGAGCCCCATTGAGTTGGGAGCGATATAATTGTGATAGCATACAGTGAATAATTTTTGATTATAATTATACAATAATGTTACAGCAGGACATGATGGGATTTGATGTTATATGTACTAACCTCTCTAATAAAAAGTTTGGTTAAGTTTTGTGTGGATGAAGTGTTCGAAGATCGAGGAGGTATCGATATGAGGAGAATAAGGAGAGGCAAGAGCTCAATCTTGGGGATGCCCAAGGCACCCCGAGTAAATATTCAAGGAGACTCAAGCGTCTAAGCTTGGGGATGCCCCGGAAGGCATCCCATCTTTCTTCGACAATTATCGGTATGTCTCGGTTTTTGTTTTGTTCACATGATATGCGTAAATTCTTGGAGCGTCGTGTGCTTTTGCTTTTTCTTTTAATAATGCACCATGCTGTTATGAGATAGTCCATAGAATGCTCTTTGCACTTCCCTTATATCTTTTGAGTATGGCTTTGTAGATTGCTTCATGTGCTTCACTTATATCATTTGAAGTTTGGATGCCTGTTTCTCTACATATAGAAAACCGTTATTTGTAGAATGCTCTTTTGCGTCACTTATATATATTAGAGCGGGGGGCAAGTCTTCTGTAGAAAGAATTAAACTCTCATGCTTCACTTATATCTATTTAGAGAGTCAACAGGAATTGGTCATTCACATGGTTAGTCATAAAATCCTACATAAAACTTGTAGATCACTGAATATGATAAGTTTGATTCCTTGCAATAGTTTTGCGATATTGAGATGGTGATATGTGGGAGGTACTAGTGAATGATTGTGGTTTAGTAAGAATATTGGTGTTAAGGTTTGTGATTCCCGAAGCATGCATGTATAGTCTTTAGTTATGCTAAGAAGTTGGAGCATGATTTATTATTGAGTGTCTTCCTTTGCGTGGAGGTCGGGGGCACGTGATGGTTAACTCCTACCAACCTCCCCCCTTGGGGCATGCGTAGTAGTACTTTGCTTCAAGGGATAATAGACTTCCGCAATAAGTATGTGGGTTCTTTATAACTAATGTGAGTCCATGGATTATACGCACTCTCACCCTTCCGCAATTTGCTAGCCTCTTCGGTACTATGCATTGCCCTTTCTCACCTCGAGAGTTGGTGCAAACTTCGCCGGTGCATCCAAACCCCGTGATATGATACACTCTATCACATATAAGCCTCTTTATATCTTCCTCAAAACAGCCACCATACCTAGCTATTATGGCATTTCCATAGCCATTCCGAGATATATTGCCATGCAACTTCCATCATCATCATATACATGACTTGAGCATTCATTGTCATATTGCTTTGCATGATCGTAAGATAGCTAGCATGATATTTTCATGGCTTGTCCGTTTTTTGATATATTTGCTACGCTAGATCATTGCACAGCCTGGTACACTGCCAGAGGCATTCATATAGAGTCATATGTTTCAGTTTTATTGAGTTGTAATATCGAGTTGTATAAGTAAATGGAAGTGTGATGATCATCATTATTAGAGCATTTTCCAAGTGAGGAAATAAAAAAAAGAGGCCAAAAAGAGCCCAACAAAAAAAGAAAAAAAGGCCAAAAAGAGCCCACCAAAAAAAAGAAAAAAAAAGAGAAAACAAAAACAACAAAAAAAATGAGAGAAAAAGAGAGAAGGGGCAATGTTACTATCCTTTTCCACACTTGTGCTTCAAAGTAGCACCATATTTTTCATAGAGAGAGTCTCCTATGTTGTCACTTTCATATACTAGTGAGAATTTTTCATTATAGAACTTGGCTTGTATATTCCGATGATGGGCATCCTCAAATGCCCGAGGTCTTCATGAGCAAGCAAGTTGGATGCACACCCACTTAGTTTTCAGTTTGAGTTTTCATACACCTATAGCTCCTAGTGCATCCGTTGCATGGAAATCCCTACTCCTCGCATTGATATCGATTGATGGGCATCTCCATAGCCCGTTGATCCGCCTAGTTGATGCGAGACTTTCTCCCTTTTTGACTTCTCCTTATTGATCCCTACCACCGCATTCTATTCCACCTATAGTGCTATGTCCATGGCTCACGCTCATGTATTGCGTGGGGGTTGAAAAAGCTGAAGCGCGTTAAAAAGTATGAACCAATTGCTCAGCTGACATCGGTGTTGTACATGATTTATATTTTGTGTTAAGAAGATGGAGCATGACAAGGTTATATGATTTTGTAGGGATAGCGTTCTTTAGCATTTTTATTCTGAACGGCATGATTGTTTGTTGGTATGCCTGATGTGACGCCCCCGACTCGACAGTGCACTAATCATACACGCAAACATGCACGATCAAGACCAAAGACTCACGGGAAGATATCACAACACAACTCTAGACACAAATTAAAGTCATACAACTTTATATTACAAGCCAGGGGCCTCGAGGGCTCGAATACATAAGCTCGATTACACAAGAGTCAGCGAAAGCATCAGTATCTGAGTACAGACATAATAAGACAAGGTTACCTTAAGAAGGCTGAGCAAAACAACGACATCTCAGATCACATATCCAAACCCACTAGTGTGTTGGGAGCTCGCGGAGACGATCAGTGATCCTGTCGCCCCGTCTCGCGGACTTACGACAAGGGCCAGGCCCATCCCTCTCCTGGGGCGATTTGCCTGCCCGGCCGTGCCGCGTAATTATCTCCCGGGTACCCTCACGGTCAACCCAACTTCACATCTCTCGCAGGTACCCCTCGGGGTCGACCCGACTTCAACAAGGGACTACGGTAAATACAGGGTATCCGTGTGTCCATAACATAAAGGGGGAAATCCGAGGAATCACCCTCAACGGATGCCTATTCGATGTAACCGTCAAGGTGAACTTGGAGGAATCACCCTCGATGGGTTCACAATTGAGGGGCTGCACGACAGAGGCATCATCGGAGGTGGTGAAAAAGGAATCACCCTCGGTAACCCACAACCGACTAGCTATGCTACAGAGATATCATCAGGAGTGAGGTAGGAGGTATCACCCTCGGCACTCGATAGTAGCTCTGCAGAGTCATACAACTAAGGGGGTGTGCGGTGATGTGTCGGTCTCTGCACGTCGATCACAATGATCGAGTCATCGGTAGTAAAGCATGGCATAAAGGACAAGGATGTGGGGCCTCTGATGGATCACTAACCAGCCTATATGAAGCATATAGGACAACAGATAAAGTATCAACAACAAGTTACAAAATCAGGCTATGAATTGGAATAGGAGCTATCGAACAATAGTAGCAAAGTCTAATGCAAGCATGGGAGAGAAAGAATGGGCGTTATAGGAATGATCAAGGGGGTTTTGCTTGCCTGGAAGCTCTGCTGAGAAGGACGGATCGTTGATGATGTATTCATACTCGGGGTCAACAGTAGTCTCGGGGTCTACCGGAGAGAAGAGGGGGAAGAAACAGTAAATATAAAGCAAACAAATGCATCACAAGGCATGACATGGCAATATGTTGTGCTGGGGGTGACCTACTGCGGTGCTAAGCGTTACAGACGGAGCTGGAAAATATCTGGGAATATTTTCCCGGCTTTAGGCAATTATCGGACAGACGATCCGGAGGGGAAGGTTCCATGTTTGCAGTGTTGCAGGCATGTGACGGGTATGTGGATGGCATATTCGGATTCGTCTTATTTTTCTGATCATTTTTCATATAGAAAACATTTTCATCCGAGTTACAGATTATTTTATATGATTTTTCAAAGTTTTAAACATTTTTTGGAATTTCTGGAATTAATCCAAATTCAAAAATAAATGGGAAATTGCTAGGTGCACCCAGTGCAGTGCACCCACCTGTGCACACAGAGGCTGACTGGTGGGGCCAGTTGACTGGGTTAACAGCCCAGTCAGCAGAGGCTGACAATGGGCCAGGGGGCTGACTCAGCGGGTCAACGTTGACCCGTTGACTGGCCAACTGGGCCCACGGGGCCCACTGGCAAGGACCCAGGGTGGGCCCTAGGGCCGTGCCACGTCAGCTGCGACGCCGGAGCGAAGCTCCGGCGACCAAAAGCGTGGCGGAGGGCTCGGGCGCTCGTCGGAAAACGGCTACGGGGCTCGGTTCGATGCGCGCTTGGGTCCGTTCGAACGGGCACGACGAGGCACGTTGAGTGTTGGCGGTGGCTCGACGGGAGATGGCCTGTAGTGGCGCCGGTGTTGACGACAGGCGGCGGCCGGAGGTGGAGCTCGACGAAGTCGAGGCTACAGGCACGTACGTTACGCACCGAAGGGCTAGGCAGCTCCCACGCGATGCCAGGAGCACCGTGGTGTGCTCGCCCGAGCCGGAGCAGCACTACAGTGGCGGCAGCAAGCACGGTGGCGGCGGCGAGCTACTGCAATGACGGCGAGATGAGCCAGGGAAGCGCACGAGCTAGCTAGCAGAGGGGAAAGGGGCGGAGGCTCACCGTGGAGGCACAAGAGGGCCCGGCGAGGGTTTAGTAGCAGCAGAATAGCGGCAAGCGTCGCGGAAGCGCTGGTGGCCGAAGGTGGAATACGACGGCAGATCCGGCGATGCCGAGGCTCCTAGCTCCAGCGCACGGCACCAGAAGGCGTAGCGGTCGACGGTGAGACTGGTGGACGCGGTGGCAAAGCAAGGCGACAACGGTGGCTACGAGAAAGGTGCGGCCATGGCGACGGCAGTGTCGGGCGAGCTCGGAACCGAGTAGTGGAGGCGTGGGGAGAGGGGGATGAGGACGGGGGACTACCCCGAGGCGTCGACGCGGCGTTCTTATCCTCCCCACGGGGCTGTAGCGGCGTGGAGTGGCGACCTGGTCCGGTGGAGACGGCACCCGGCTCGGTCGCATTCGACAGGTGGAGGAGGGAGGAGGGAGACGACGGGGGAGCGGGCTGGGCCGGCTGGGCCAGGCACTGTGCACTAAGGCCCAGTGCACAGTGGCCTTTCTCTTTTCTTTTTCTGATTCTTTTCTGTTTTCTTTATTCCTTTCTGTTTTGCATTTCCTTTTTGTATCAAATGAGTTTTGTAAAATATGGAACTTGGCCACATATTTACATTGCAATATTTGGCACTGTCACAAAAAGTTTGGGAGGTATTTGAATTTGTTTGAATTTCTCATAAATGGAAGAGCATTTAAATATGCTGATTTGGCACTGTTTTAATTGCTAGAGCCCAATTAAGCAAATAATTGATGTTGTTTTCCTTAACAAATAATTGTTATGGAATATTTGTGAAATGATGGACTATTTTGCAACCATGTTTGTGAAACTTTAAATTTCATTTGCACTTTGAATTGATTTCAGAGGTGGAGTTTGAAATGAGATATGATTCCACTGTGATCATTCATTGCAAATCAAAGTAACTTAGCATTAACATGAAGATCACTGTAGCTCATTACATAGGGGTGTTACAATTCTCCTCCTCTAAAAGAAATTCTCGTCCCGAGAATTAAGAGGTAGAAGGGAAAAGATCGGGGTATTCTTCACGAAGGCGATCCTCGCGTTCCCAAGTGGCTTCATCTTCAGTATGATTCGACCACTGCACTTTAAGGAACTTGATTACCTTCTGACGGGTTCGACGTTCAGCTTGATCAAGAATGCGGATCAGATGCTCCTTATAAGAGAGATCATCTTGCAATTCGAGCATTTCGTGATCCACTGCACGGTGTAGATCCTTGAAGAAACGATGAACTTGCAATACATGGAAGACATCGTGGATGTGAGAAAACTGCGGTGGCAATTCCAATTTATAAGCCACATATCCATGTCTGGCGAGAATGCGGAAGGGTCCAATGTAGCGAGGAGCTAACTTTCCCTTGATTCCAAAACGATGAGTGCCCTTCATAGGAGTGACACGCAGATAAGCTTGTTCACCAGGTTGATAGATCGATCCCCAACGTTTACGATCATAGTTGCTCTTCTGGCGGGACTGGACCGCCTTGAGATTTTCCCGGACAATACGGACTTGCTCTTCAGCTTGTTGGATAATATCCGGACCGATGAGTGGTCGTTCCCCAGTTTCTGACCAATTCAGAGGGGTTCGGCACTTACGTCCATATAATACCTCGAAGGGAGCCATCTTCAAGCTAGCTTGATAGCTGTTGTTGTCCGAGAATTTGGCATACGGGAGAGATTCTTCCCACTTCTTGCCAAATGAGATGACACAAGCACACATCATATCTTCAAGCACTTGATTAACTCATTCAACTTGACCTTGGGACTGGGGGTGATAAGCTGTGCTCCAGGTTATATGAGTTCCCATAGCTTCTTGGAAACTTTCCCAGAACTTTGAGGGGAAGAAGCTGCCACGGTCTGAACTGATCTCCTTCGGAATACCATGGAGTGTCACAATTCTAGAGATATACAAGTGTGCTAACTGACTAGCAGTGATCGTCTCCTTGACTGGCAGAAAATGTGCAACTTTGGAGAATTGGTCGACGACGACAAGAGTAGCATCGTGACCCTTTTGTGATTTGGGAAGGCTAGTGATGAGATCCATTTGAACCTTGTCCCATTTCCATTCAGGGATAGGAAGCGGTTGCAGAAGTCCAGCAGGCTTTTGATGTTCTTCTTTGACGCGACGGCAAACGTCACATTCAGCAACATATCGAGCAATGCCTTGCTTCATATTAGACCACCAGTACCTCTGACGAATGTCTTGGTACATCTTGGTACTACCTGGATGAATAGACAGAGGTGTATCATGTGCTTCTTTCATAACTTTCCTTGTCATATCGTCGAACTGGGGTACCACAAGGCGATCTTTGAAGAACAAAGCTCCATCCGTTTTAAGCGAGAAATCTGAGGCCTTACCAGAGGCAAGATCACTTTTAATCTGATTAACTTCAGTGTCATTCCTTTGTGCGGTCTTGATAGATTTCTCAAGAGTTGGTTCCATGACAAGGGTATTGAGAGAACCCTGGGGAACAATAAGAAGGTTCAACTTGCGAAGTTCTTCGTAAAGAAGGGGTTGAGCTTGCTGAACCATGAGGTTGTTGCAATAAGACTTGCGGCTCAAGGCATCGGCCATAACATTAGCCTTACCAGGGGTATATGAAATACCGCAGTCGTAGTCTGTAATTGTTTCCAACCAACGTTGCTGACGAAGATTCAGATCCGGCGGAGTAAACAAATACTTCAGACTTTGATGATCCGTGTAGATCTCGCAATGATTACCGAGGAGGTAATGTCGCCACAACTTCAGTGCATATATAACTGCAGCAAGTTCAAGATCATGAACTGGGTAGTTCTCTTCATGAGGACGCAACTGTCGAGAGCCATAAGCAATCACTTTGTGCTCTTGCATTAGAATACAGCCTAAGCCTGGACGAGATGCATCGCAATAAATCACGAAGTCCTTGCGAGAATCCGGAGGAGCAAACACTGGTGCAGAAGTCAGCTTGTCCTTGAGAGTCTGGAAACTTTCCTGACATTTGTCTGTCCACTCAAACTTAACGCCTTTGTGAAGCAGATTAGTCAGAGGCTTGGCAATCTTGGAAAAGTTCTCGACAAAACGGCGGCAATAGCTTGCGAGTCCGAGAAAACTTCTCACTTGCTTGACATTCTTCAGGGGAGTCCAGTCAAGAATAGCCTAAACTCGCTCTGGGTTGACAGCAATACCATCCTTGGAAATCACATGACCAAGATAGGTCACTACAGATAACCAGAATTCACACTTGGAATACTTGGCATATAGCTGATGCTCTCAAAGCTTTTCCAGTACAAGACGAAGATGTTCAACATGTTCTTCTTTATTCTTGGAATACACAAGGATATCATCCAGATAAACCATGACGAACTTGTCGAGGTATTCCATGAAGATATAGTTCATCAATCAAGAGAACGTTGCTCGAGCATTAGTTAGGCCAAAGGACATGACGGTGTACTCGTATGAGCCATATTGAGTAACAAAAGCTGTCTTTGGAATATCCACTTCACGAACTTGGATCTGGTGGTAACCTAACCTCAGATCGAGTTTAGAGAATACTGAGGAACCAGCTAGTTGACCATACAGATCGTTGATCCGAGGAAGCGGATACTTGTTTGGAATTGTTGCCTGGTTGAACTCGCCGTAGTCCTCGTAGATAGTGTACTCGGGGTACCAGCGATATCCCAATCTGGTCAAGAGGTCGACCAGAACAGAAGGGAATCCAGTCGCATCAACAGCCATAGTGTGGCGTACGAGCTGCGTTGCGGGACGCATCTGTAACAAAAGATTTCAATGATGTCAAATAACAGTGTGTGGATCGTACATCATACATTCAAAGGAATAGTTGCAGATAATCCAGCTCTCCAGGTTGATGTGATCACGAGAACCTAATGTTAGAGTTAGTAAAATCTTTAACCCGAAAAGAAGAGAGATCAGAATCCCAGAGTAAAGGAGAGGAATAAAAGATCCTAATCCCAAACGTTGCAATGTGGGCCCGTAAGCCACACAACAATGTTAGTAAAATAGTTTTTCAAAGACAAGACTCATCTTCGGCCAAGGAGTTGGAAAGGGGCTTCCGATAGGCAGTCGGCTCTGATACCAACTTGTGACGCCCCCGACTCGACCGTGCACTAATCATACACGCAAACATGCACGATCAAGACCAGAGACTCACGGAAAGATATCACAACACAACTCTAAACACAAATTAAAGTCATACATCTTTATATTACAAGCCAGAGGGCTCGAATACATAGGCTCGATTACACAAGAGTCAGCGAAAGCATCAATATCTGAGTACAGACATAATTAGACAAGGTTGCCTTAAGAAGGCTGAGCAAAACAATGACATCTAGATCGAAAAGGCGCAGGCCTCCTGCCTGAGAGCCTCTAAACTACTCCTGGTCGTCGGTCTCCACGTAGTAGTAGGCTCCGTCGGTGTAGTAGTAGTTGTCGACGGGATCAGCTGGCTCCTGGGCTCCGTCATCTGATCGCAGCAACCGGGTAGAGGGGAAAAAGGTAGCAAAGCAACCGTGAGTACTCATCCAAAGTACTCGCAAGACATACATCAGATCTATGCTAAGTATGCATCGGTATCAATGGGAAGGGGCTGTATCTATGGACTATACTGCAGAATGCAAGAATAGAAGAGAAGACTTAGCTTAACGAAGACTAGCATCTTGCAGTGTCATGCGGCAACAGAAGAGAGTAGAATAACATAACATGTAGTAACAAGTATATATTAGTAACGCCCTGAGATCGTTCCTCGACTCCCTGCGAGAAAGAGATCCCAGAGCCATCATACCAGTTTAGTAACACAAGTATCCAGTTCTAGTTGTAGTAGATCAGGATACAACTCCGAGCGTCCGTTACCGTGGACATGGCTATTCGAATAGATAACTTCCCTGCAGGGGTGCACCAACTTACCCAACACGCTCGATTAACTCCAGCCGAACGCACTTTTCCGGGTCATGCCCGGCCTCGGCTGATCGACACGCCGTAGTCCTACCTAGGCTCAACAGAGAGGTCAGCACGCCGGTCTACATCCTAAGTGTGAAGGGGTCATGGGCCAATCATCCTAAGCACTCCTGAGCGTTGCGCGACTGGCCGGGGACCAGACCCACCTCCTTATACAAGCGCAGGCGGTTACCGTCCACCCCAACAAACAGCCCACATCTCTGAACTGTGACATCCGAAGAGCTTTTGGGAGAATCGTACGACGTCGAGTGCCCATACGTATTCCCGCGTGGTGGTCAGTGCGAAAAGGCCAGAGGCCCACTCAGATCACATATCCAAACCCACTAGTGTGTTGGGAGCTCGCGGAGACGATCAGTGATCCTGTCGCCCCGTCTCGCTGACTTACGACAAGGGCCAGGCCCATCCCTCTCCTGGGGCGGTCTGCCTGCCCGGCCGTGCCGCGTAATTATCTCGCGGGTACCCTCACGGTCAACCCGACTTCACATCTCTCGCGGGTACCCCTCGGGGTCGACCCGACATCAACAAGGGACTGCGGTAAATACAGGGTATCCGTGTGTCCATAACATCAAGGGGGAAATCCGAGGAATCACCCTCAACGGATTCCTACTTGATGTAACCGTCAAGGTGAACTTGGAGGAATCACCCTTGATGAGTTCACACTTGAGGGGCTGCACGACAGAGGCATCATCGGAGGTGGTGAAAGAGGAATCACCCTCGGTAACCCACAACCGACTAGCTATGCTACAGAGATATCATTAGGAGTGAGGTAGGAGGTATCACCCTCGGCACTCGATAGTAGCTCTGCAGAGTCGTACAACTAAGGGCGTGTGTGGTGCTGTGTCGGTCTCTGCACGTCGATCACAATGATCGAGTCATCGGTAGTAAAGCATGGCAACAAGGACAAGGATGTTCGGTCTCTGATGGATCACTAACCAGCCTATACTAAGCATATAGGACAACAGATAAAGTATCAACAACAGGTTACAAAATCAGGCTATACATCGGAATAGGAGCTATCGAACAACAGTATCAAAGTCGAATGCAAGCATGGGAGAGAAAGAATGGGCGTTATAGGAATGATCAAGGGGTTTTTGCTTGCCTGGAAGCTCTGCTGAGAAGGACGGGTCGTCGACGACGTAGTCATACTCGGGGTCAACAGCAGTCTCGGGGTCTACCGGAGAGAAGAGGGGGAAGAAACAGTAAATATAAAGCAAACAAATGCATCACAAGGCATGACATGGCAATATGTTGTGCTGGGGTGACCTAATGCGGTGCTAAGCGTTACAGACGGAGCGGGAAAATATCTGGGAATATTTTCTCGGCTTTAGGCAATTATCGGACAGATGATCTGGAGGGGAAGGTTCCATGTTTGTAGTGTTGGAAGCATGTTACGGGTATGTGGATGGCATATTCGGATTCGTCTTATTTTTCTGATCATTTTTCATATAGAAAACATTTTCATCCGAGTTACGAATTATTTTATATGATTTTTCAAAGTTTTAAACAATTTTTGGAATTTCTGGAATTAATCCAAATTCGAAAATAAATGGGAAATTGCTAGGTGCACCCGGTGCAGTGCACCCAGCTGTGCACATAGAGGCTGACTGATGGGGCTAGTTGACTAGGTCAACAGCCCAGTCAGCAGAGGCTGACAGTGGGCCACGGGGGCTGAGTCAGCGGGTCAGCGTTGACCCGTTGACTGGTCAACATGGCCCACGGGACCCACTGGCAGTGACCCAAGGCGGGCTCCAGGGCCATGCCACGTCAGCGGCAGCGCCGGAGCAAGTCCGGCGACCAAAACCACGGCGGAGGGCTCGGGCGCTCGTCGGAAATCGGCTACGGGGCTCGGTTCGATGCTCGCTTGGGTCCGTTCGAACGGGCGCGACGAGGCGTGTTGAGTGGTGGCGCTGGCTCGACCGGAGATGGCCTGTAGTGGCACCGACGTTGATGACAGGCGGCGGCCAGAGGTGGAGCTCGACGGAGTCGAGGCTACGGGCACGTACGCGACGCACCGAAGGGCTAGGCAGCTCCCACGCGATGCCAGGAGCACCGTGGTGTGCTCGCCCGAGCCGGAGCAGCACTACAGCGGCGGTAGCGAGCACAGTGGCGTCGGCGAGCTACGGCAACAACGGCAAGATGAGCCAAGGAAGCGCACGAGCTAGCTAGCAGAGGGGAAAGAGGCAGAGGCTCACCGTGGAGGCACAAGAGGGCCCGGCGAGGGTTTAGTAGCAGCAGAACGGCGGCATGCGTCGCGGAAGTGCCGGTGGCCGAAGGTGGAAGACGACGGCGGATCCGGCGATGCCGAGGCTCCCAGCTCCAGCAGACGGCACCAGAAGGTGTAGCGGTCGACGGCGAGACTGGTGGACACGGTGGCGAAGCGAGGCGACGACGGTGACTACGAGAAAGGTGCGGCCATGGCGACGGCAATGTCAGGCGAGCTCGGAACCGAGCGGTGGAGGTGTGGGAAGAGGGGGATGAGGACGGGGGACTGCCCCGAGGCGTCGACGCGGCGTTCTTATCCTCCCCACAGGGCTGTAGATGGAGGAGGGAGGAGGGAGACGACGGGGGAGCGGGCTGAGCCAGGCACTGTGCACTAAGGCCCAGTGCACAGTGGCCTTTCTCTTTTCTTTTTTTGATTCTTTTCTGTTTTCTTTATTCCTTTCTGTTTTGCATTTCTTTTTTGTATCAAATGAGTTTTGTAAAATATGGAACTTGGCCACATATTTACATTGCAATATTTGGCACTGTCACAAACAGTTTGGGAGGTATTTGAGCTTCTCATAAATGGAAGAGCATTTAAATATGCTGATTTGGCACTGTTTTAATTGCTAGAGCCCAATTAAGCAAATAAGTGATGTTGTTTTCCTTAACAAATAATTGTTATGGAATATTTGCTAAATGATGGACTATTTTGCAACCATGTTTGTGAAACTTTAAATTTCACTTGCACTTTGAATTGATTTCAGAGGTGTGGATAGAAATGAGATATGATTCCACTGTGATCATTCATTGCAAATCAAATTAACTTAGCATTAACATGAAGATCACTGTAGTTCATTACATAGGGGTGTTACACCTGAGTATTGATGTCTTTATATCAAATTATAGACTATTTCTTTGAATCACTCGTATCTTAATATTCATGCCATGATTAGATTATATGATCAAGATTATGCTAGGTAGCATTCCACATCAAAAATTCTCTTTTTTATCATTTACCTACTCGAGGACGAGTAGGAAATAAGCATGGGTATGCTGATACGTCTCCGTCGTCTCTATAATTTTTGATTGTTACATGCCATAATCCTACAATTTTCACATACTTTTGGCAACATTTTATATGATTTCTTGGACTAACATATTGATCCAGTGCCCAGTGCCAGTTCCGGTTTGTTGCATGTTTTTTGTTTCACAGAAAATCCATATCAAACGAAGTCCAAACGCGATAAAAATTTACGGAGATTTATTTTGGAATATATGTGATTTTTGAGAAAAAGAATCAACACGAGACGATGCCCTAGTGGCCCACAAGCTCGAGGGGGGCGCCCCCTACCCTGGGCGCGCCCAGCAGGCTTGTGGATACCCGATACGGTGGTTGGGGCCCTTCTGCTGCTGCAAGAAAGATTATATCCGGAAGAAAATCCCCTCAAAATTTCAGCCCAATCGGAGTTACGGATCTCCAGGAATATAAGAAACGGTTTTCGGCCAGAAAACAGGAACGCGAAACAGAAGAGAACAGAGAGAGAGATCCAATCTCGGAGGGGCTCCTGCCCTCTGGGAGCCATGGCAGCCATGGACCAGAGGGGAAACTCTCCTCCCATCTAGTGGGGAGGCCAAGCAATAAGAAGAAGGAGGGGGGCTCTCTCCCCCTCTCTCCCGGTGGCGCCGGAACGCCGCCGGGGGAACCAACGTGACGGCGATCTACACCAACAACTTCGCCGCCGTCAACACCAACTCTCTCCCCCTCTATGCAGCAGTGTAACACCTCTTCTCCCCGCTGTAATGTGTACTTAAACATGATGCTTAACGCTATATATTATTATCCAATGATATGTTGCAATTCTATGATGTTTGAGTAGATTTGTTTTGTCCTATGGGTTGATTGATGATCGTGATTGGTTTGAGTTGTATGTTTTATTTTGTTGCTATCCTATGGTGCCCTCCATGTTGCGCAAGCGTGAGGGATTCCCGCTATATGGTTTGCAATACGTTCATAATTCTCTTATAGTGGGCAGCTAGAGTGACAGAAGCTTACACCCGAGTAAGGGGGTTGTTGCGTATGGGAGTAAAGGGGACTTGTTACTTAATGCTATGGTTGGGTTTTACCTTAATGACCTCTGGTAGTTGGGGATGCTTGCTAGAGTTCCAATCATAAGTGAATATGATCCAAGTACGGAAAGTATGTTAGCTCATGCCTCTCCCTCATATAAAATTGCAATAATGATTACCGGTCTAGTTATCGATTGCCTAGGGATAAATCTTTCTCTTGTGTTACAAAATCTTTCTACTAAACAATTAACTTTTATTATCTTGCAATTTACTCGTAGTTTTATTCTTGCTAAGTACTTCTAGTTTTATTCTTGCAAACTTATCCTTACACCTACAAGTAGTTTTATTCTTGTTCTAGGTAAAGGGAACGTTAAGTGTGCGTAGAGTTGTATCGGTGGTTGATAGAACTTCAAGGGAATATTGATTCTACCTTTAGCTCCTCGTTGGGTTCGGCACTCTTATTTATCGAGAAAGGCTACAACTGATCCTCAATACTTGTGGGTTATCAGTATGCCTGAGTATTGATGTCTTTATGTCAAACTATAGACTATGGCTTTGAATCATTCAAATCTTATTATTCATACCGTAAGAGAGAGATTGAATGATGAAACATGTTAGGTAGCATTCCACATCAAAAATTCCATTTTTATCATTTACCTACTCAAGGACCAGCAGGAATTAAGCTTGGGGATGCTTGATACGTCTCCAACGTATCTATAATTTTTGATTGTTCCATGCTATTATAGTATCAATCTTGGATGTTTTTATATGCAATTATATATCGTTTTTTGGGAATATCTAATGACCCACAAGTATCGGGGATCAATCATAGTCCTTTCGATAAGTAAGAGTGTCGAACCGAACGAGGAGCAGAAGGAAATGACAAGCGGTTTTCAGCAAGGTATTCTCTGCAAGTACTGAAAGTGGCGGTAACAGATAGTTTTGATAGCAAGATAATTGGTAACAAGTAACAAGTAACAAGTATAATAAAGTGCAGCAAGGTGGCCCAATCCTTTTTGTAGCAAAGGACAAGCCAGAACGAACTTGTATAATAAGCTAAGCGTTCTCCAGGACACATGGGAATTTCATCTAGTCACTTTCATCATGTTTGTTTGATTCGCGTTCGCTACTTTGATAATTTGATATGTGGGTGGACCGGTGCTTGGGTGTTGTTCTTACTTGAACAAGCCTCCCACTTATGATTACCCCCTCTCGCAAGCATCCGCAACTATTAAAGAAGAATTAAGATAGCTCTAACCATAGCATGAAACATATGGATCCAAATCAGCCCCTTACGGAATAGCGCATAAACTAGGGTTAAAGCTTCTATCACTCTAGCAACCCATCATTTAATTACTACTCCACAATGCCTTCCCTTAGGCCCAAAGATGGTGAAGTGTCATGTAGTCGACGTTCACACGACACCACTAAAGGAAGCAACAACATACATATCATCAAAATATCGAACGAATACCAAATTCACATGATTACTTATGACAAGACTTCTCCCATGTCCTCAAGAACAAAAGTAACTACTCACAAATCATATTCATGTTCAAGATCAGAGGGGTATTGAATAGCATTAAGGATCTAAACATATAATCTTCCACCAAATAAACTGACTAGCATCAACTACAAGATGTAATCAACACTACTAGCAACCCACAGGTACCGATTTGAGGTTTTGAGACAAAGATTGAATACAAGAGATGAACTAGGGTTTGAGATGAGATGGTGCTGGTGAAGATTGGTCCTCCCACGATGAGAGGATCGTTGGTGATGTCGATGGCTTCGATTTTCCCCTCCCGGAGGGAGTATCCCCGGCGGAATCGCTCCGCTGGAGAGCAAAATAGCTCCTGCCCAGGTTCCGCCTCGAGACAGCGGCGCTTCGTCCCGAAAGTCTTCTTCTAATTTTTTCTAGGGCAAATGGCTTCATATAGCAGAAGGTGGGGGCCGAAGGCCCGCCAGGGGCCCCATAAGCTCGGAGGGCGCGCCCCCAGGCTTGTGGCTTCCTGGTGGGCCCCCTCCTGGTAATTCTTTCGCCAGTATTTTTTATATATTTCAAAATAATTCTCTATAAATTTTCAGGTCATTTGGAGTTGTGCAGAATAGCTATCTCTGTTTCACCCCTTTTCGGTCCAGAATTCTAGCTGCCGGCAATCTCCCTCTTCATGTAAATCTTGCAAAATAAGAGAGAAAATGCATAAGAATTGTACCATAAAGTGAAATAATGATCAAAAACATAATAATTAACAGTAGGAAATCATAATGCAAATTGGATGTATCAACTCCCCCAAGCTTAGACCTCGCTTGTCCTCAAGCAAAAGCCAAAATGGATAATCATGACCACATGTTTAGAGAGAGAGGCGTCGATAAAAATAAAATACGGACATGGAGCATCACGATCTTTATTGTAACAGCAATATATCATCATAGAACTTCTCATGAAAAAGTGACAATTCAATCACAGGTTAAAGTATGAACCATAAACCAAATTGAAAACTAACAAACTATGATCTCAGTCACTGAAGCAATTGCAATTCATCATATTATCAGAAAGAGTCTATGTAAGAGCTTTGTTTAGCAAGTTCACATACTCAACTATCATTTAGTCTTCTATGATTGTTGACACTCACGGCATACTTATGGAGCAAAAGTTTCAGTCAGACACAAAGAAAGATAGGGGCTTATAATTTCGCCTCCCAACGTATTTACCTCAAGGGTAATGTCAACAATAATAACTCATGATCACCTACATCCAATTGGATATATATGCCTGGATCAATCCCCACCACATGATGCTTGCTGATACGTCCCAAACGTATCTACTTTTCCAAACACTTTTTCTCTAGTTGGGACTCTAATTTGCATGATTTGAATGGAACTAACCCGGACTGACGCTGTTTTCAGCAGAATTGCCATGGTGTTGTTTTTGTGCAGAAATAAAAGTTATCGGATGGACCTGCAAATTTACGGAGAATTATTTCAGAATATATAAAAAATACTGGTGCAAAGATCCACCAGAGGGGGGGCCACCAGGCGCCACAAGCCTGGGGGGCGCGCCCACCCCCAAGGCGCGCCTGGCAGGCTTGTGGGCCCCTGCGAACTCCGTTTACCCTAATTCCAGTGCTATAACTACCTATTCATGGAGAAAAAAATCAGAGAGAAAGAATCATCGTGTTTTACGAGACGGAGCCGCCGCCACCTCCTGTTCTTCATCGGGAGGGCTGATCTGGAGTCCGTTCGGGGCTCCGGAGAGGGGGATTCGACTCCGTCGTCATCATCAACCATCCTCCATCACCAATTTCATGATGCTCACCGCCGTGCGTGAGTTATTTCTTTGTAGGTTTGCTAGACGGTGATGGGTTGGATGAGATTTACCATGTAATCGCGTCAATTTGTTAGGGCTTTGATCCCTAGTATCCACTATGTTCTGAGATTGATGTTGCTATGACTTTGCTATGCTTAATGCTTGTCACTAGAGACCGAGTGCCATGATTTCAGATCTGAACCCTCTATGTTTTCATGAATATATTTGATTTCTTGATCCTATCTTGCAAGTTATATGCACCTGTTACGTGTCATGATCCGCATACCCCAAGGTGACAAGAATTGGGATTCTTTCCGGTGATTGCCGTAGTTTGAGGAGTTCATGTGTTCACTATGTGCTAATGCTTTGTTCTGGTTCTCTATTAAAAGGAGGCCTTAATATCCCTTAGTTTCCTTAAGGACCCCGTTGCCACGGGAGGGTAGGACAAAAGATGTCATGCAAGTTCTTACTATAAGCATGTATGATTATATACGGAATACATGCCTACATTACATTGATGAATTGGAGCTATTATGTATCGCCCTAGGTTGTGACTGTTACATGATGAATGTCATCCAACATAATTATCCATCATAGATCCAATGCCTACGCTTTTCGCATATTGATCTTTGCTAAGTTACTTTCGTTGCTGCTGCTGTTACGATTACTACAAAACTGCTTCTGTTACTGTCACTACTGTTACTATTGCTCTTGAAACTATCATACTACTATGCTACTAAACACTTTGCTGCAGATATTTAGTTCTCCAGGTGTGGTTGAAATGACAACTCAACTGCTAAT
This sequence comes from Elymus sibiricus, assembly GCA_039707655.1. Taxonomy (NCBI): domain Eukaryota; kingdom Viridiplantae; phylum Streptophyta; class Magnoliopsida; order Poales; family Poaceae; genus Elymus; species Elymus sibiricus. The sequence continues at coordinate 299,101,889 of CM077672.1, read as the reverse complement.
ACTCACAAATATTCTTTGGCTCCCCTTGTGTCAAATCAATAAATCTGGGTGAAATACTACCCGCGAAAACTGTTACGATCCCCTATACTTGTGGGTTATCAACACCTTTTTATGGCGCCGTTGCCGGGGAGCATAGGTCTATTTGTTGAGTCACTTGGGATTTATATCTGTTGATCACTATGAAGAATCTGAAAGACGCTAAAACCAAGATCGTTCCCTCTAAGAGGAGGGGAGGTAAGGAACTGCCATCACACTCTGCACTTGATTCACCTTCTGTTTTGTGTAGGCTTGCAACACTGCCACCTGTTATTCACTCTGATATGTCACAAGTTATTGATGATACTACTTCTGCTATGAATGATACTTATGATGATGCTAGTACTATGCTTGATAATACTGTGCCACTTGGTGAATTTCTTGATGAACAAATTGCTAAAGCTAAAGAAACTGAAAATGTTGAAACTCTTGAAAATTATGATTCACCTATAATGCCTAGCTCTCCTACTAGAGTTGAAATGACTGAAACATCTGATGGTTATGCTTTTGATAGGGAGACAACTAGTGCAATTCTTGATTGTAATGATAGAGATGAGGTTATAAAATTGCTTGCTGAGTTGAAAGAAAAATCTATGAGGGAGAGAATGAAATATGATCCTAAGTTTGCTACCTCTCCCATATTTGTTATTGATAAGGATTATGAATTCTCTGTCAATCCTGAGTTAATTACTTTGGTTGAATCTGGTCCTTTTCATGGTTATGAAACTGAAACTGTTGTGGCACACCTTACTATGTTGAATGATATTCCCACCCTATTTGCTCATGAGGAAAAAATTCGTTATTACTATATTCTTAAGTTGTTTCCTTTCTCATTAAAGGGTGGTGCTAAGAAATGGTGTAATACTCTTGCTCCTGGTTGTGTGCGTAGTCCCCAGGATATGATATATTACTTCTCTGAAAAATATTTTCCTGCTCATAAGAAACAAGCTGCCTTACAGGAAATATTTAACTTTGTGCAAATTGAACAAGAGAATCTCCCTCAAGCTTGGGGGAGGCTTCTCCAACTACTTCATGCTTTGCCTGATCATCCTCTTAAGAAAAATGAAATACTTGATATCTTTTATAATGGACTAACCGATGCTTCTAGGGACTACCTAGATAGTTGTGTTGGTTGTGTTTTCAGGGAACATACTGTTGGACAGGCTGAAGTACTATTGAATAATATATTGAGAAATGTCGATGATTGGACACTTCCTAAACCACCACCAAAGCCAACTCCGAAGAAGAGAGGTATTCTATTCCTCAGTCCAGAAGATATGCAAGAAGCTAAGAAATATATGAAGGAAAAAGGTATAAAAGCTGAAGATGTAAAGAATTTACCACCTATTGAAGAAATACATGGGCTCGACATCCCGACACAGGTAGTGGAGGTAAATTCTCTCACTAGATTTGATGAAGGTGATATTCCGTATAATAAATCTGCTAGTCAATGCATGTATGAATTTGATAATTACATCATTAAACAAGAACACTTTAATATGTATGTTAGCAATCAACTAAAACGGAATGCCATCATGATTGAATGCTTGAGTGATTTGATGTTTAGAACTGCTAATGATGTTAAATGCTTGAGTAAACATGCTTCTATGGTTCAGACTCAGTTAGAACAAATTGCTAAGTCACAAACTGAATTGCTTAATGAAATGAATAATAAAAAGAATGACCATGATGTTAGAGTTGTTACTAGAGGAGGTAGCATGACTCAGGATCCTCTATATCCGGAAGGTCATCCTAAAAGAATTGAACAAGACTCTCAAAGAAATAATATTGATGCACCTAGTCCATCTAAGAAGAAAAAGAAACAGAAAAATGATAAAACTTTGCCTGCTTCTAGTGAACCTGAGATAGAAAAACCTCCTGAGAATCATAATGATGCTTCTATTTCTAATGCTGAGACACAATCTGGTAATGAACATACACCTAGTGATAATGATAATGATAATGATGATGTTCATGTTGATGCTCAACCAAATAATGATGTAGAAATAGAACCTGCTGTTGATCTTGATAACCCACCTCCTAAGAATAAAAGATATGATAAAAGAGATTTTGTTGCTAGAAAACATGGGAAAGAAAGAGAACCATGGGTTCAAAAACCTATGCCTTTCCCTACTAAACCTTCTTAAAATAAGGATGATGAAGATTTTGAGCGCTTTGTTGAAATGCTTAGACCTGTCTTTTTACGCACTCACTTGATTGATATGTTGAAAATGTCTCCCTATGCTAAATACAGGAAGGATATTGTCACTAATAAAAGAAAAATACCTGAAGCTGAAATTTCCACCATGCTTGCTAGTTATTCTTTTAAGGGTGGAATACCTAAGAAGTTAGGAGATCCCGGAATACCTACTATACCATGCTCCATTAAAAGAAGTTATGTCAAAACTGCTCTATGTGATTTGGGAGCCGGTGTTAGTGTTATGCCTTTCTCTTTATATAAAAGACTTGATTTGAATAAGCTCACACCTACTGAAATATCTTTGCAAATGGCTGATAAATCAACTGCTATACCTATTGGAATTTGCGAGGATGTTCCTGTTGTAGTTGCAAACATTACTATCTTGATAGACTTTGTTATTCTTGATATGCCCGAGGATGACAACATGTCAATTATCCTTGGTAGACCCTTTTTGAATACTGTAGGGGCTGTTATTGATTGCAACAAAAGCAAGGTTACTTTTCATGTCAATGGTAATGAGCATACGGTTTATTTCCCGAAGAAACAAACTTCAGTGAATGGTACTAATTGTATTGAAAAAGTTTCGACAATCACTATTGGAGGTTTCAAATTTCCTCTTCCTACTGTCAAAAAGAAATATGAAATTCTTATTGTTGGGGAGATGCATATCCCCATTGAGTTAACTTAGTGTTATACGAAGATTCTTCGGTTTCATGCCATTCGGAAATAGTTTGTTAATAAGACTTGATCAACCTTATTAATAGATTCTTTTTGAGGGACATGTGGTCGATGAATTTAGTAAGCACAACCTTCTGTACCCACCTTTTGCTCTCTGTTATTTTTAGTAGAATAAAATAAAATTCCATGATTACCCTATTTTCTGAATTTTCCGTGCAATAAAAAATGGCCCAAAAATAAAAGTTCTCAGAATGCCATGAAAATTTAGTATGATTTTTTCCAGAATATATAAGAATTTTTAGCACTGAACACACCCCAGGGGGTGCACCTGTGAGCCACAAGCCCACAGGGCGCGCCCACCCTCCTCGGCGCGCCCAGCAGGCTTGTGGGTCCCTACTTATGCCAGCCACCCATCTTCTTCTTCTTCCTCCAGAAAAAATCAAACTTGCTCCCAAGCCTGTCTTCTTGCTCATTTTGCTATGATTTTCGATCTCCTTGCTCGGAACTCCATTTCCAAAACTGTTTTGAGGAATTACTCCTTGGTATGTGACTCCTCTATTGCTCCAATTAGTTTTTGTTCTAGTGCTTTATACTTTGCAATTTTTTGCTACTGTGGTGACCATGTTTATGAGCTTGCATGTTGAATTTGTATGGTCCAAAGTAGTTTTGATGCATGATATAGCTTATAGATACATGTGGGAGTAGTTGGTATCAATTTTGTTGAGTTTAGTTCACTTTTATTTTGAGTCATTAAAAATTTCAGAAATTTTTCAGAGAAAAGAAAAAGTTGAGGAAGATGTTCCATGGTGGTTCCTCGAGCAAGAGTGCTCCTAGGCCCGCAATACGCGAGCAGGATACCGAACCGCCGCGAGAGGCCGCGGTGCTACCATGCGAGTGGCCATCGGATGCCTTCATGATTCGAGCCGGCATCAAGGAAGAGTTTGATATGTACGTGTGCAACGCCGAGCTCACGGAGTTCCTGGCAGACAGGTGCCTGCAATACTATGACCTCACTGACTCCTTTGTGCGAAGATTCAAGTATGTATATCAGCGCACTTCCCATGATGTTATTTTCAACTTATATGAAAATCCTTTCCGCATGTCTGTTGAAGAATTTAGTGAAGTATGCAAAATTCCATTTTGGGGGACTTGCACTGAACCTCGTAAATCTGATTGCAATGAGTTTCTCATGAAAATTACTAGGGGTGAAACTAGAGGCATCACACAAGCTACTATGGGGAGCATTCAATTTCCTGCCATAAATTATTTTGCTCTGTTCATTGGTAGATGCATTAATCGTAAACATGATCATAGTCATCTTTGCGCCCCTGACATGAGCATTCTTAAGAGTGCAGTACTGGGAGATAGATAATTTAACAGGGGCTATTGTTGCACGTCGTTTACATAACAATGCCTTAGTTGGTGATTTCTTTGGTGGAATTTATGCCACTCGCTTAGCTACCTATCTTGGTGTACCTATTAAACAAAATGACACCCTTTTGCCACCTAGTTTTCTTGATTATGATGCTATGGAACGCCACCAGTTTCTTGAGAGGGGTCTTCCCCCGTTCAGATACAGGCTAATCTTTAACAGGCGTCGTGTTTTCCATATTGTTTTGCCTGCTCCTGCCTTCTTTGATTTCCAGGGAAAACATAGACATTTCATACTTGAGGAGGAGGCTGAGGAGTACGAGAGGGCAGCAAAGACTGACGCCTTAATGAGGCAGCTCACCAAGCTATGGCAACTGCATTTCAGTACAACCCGAACTACCATCACGGGCATTATCCAGGCCAAAACTGGCCATAGACCAACTTAGTCCAAAAGCCTAAGCTTGGGGGAGTACGTATTTCTCACCGACATTACATTCATGTTCACACATTCATTCCAGTTGTCGGTGTTCATCCTTTTTCATTCTATATCCATGTTAGTTTTATTTTCGCTTTCTTCTTGTGTGTTCGTAAAACTTTCAAAAATCCAAAAAAATTAGTTGTAGTTTCTTTCTTGTCTAGTTAATTCGTAGTATTAAAATAAAACCCAAAAAGATTTCTCGTTTCTTCTTTTACTTGTTGGGAGCTTTCCCGTGTAAATAGTTTTTCCCGTTTTTCATTTTTCCTTCGTTAATTTGCTTTCTTCAGAAAAACTAAAAACTCCAAAAATATTTCAGTGTGTTTATCGGAATTTCTTTTCTTTTCGTTGAGTCGTTGCAAGGAGAAGACCACGATGAAAATGTTGAGTAGCTCCCATATGCTTTATTGTTGATCTAACAACGAGCCACTATTACTTTGTTTTCTCCTTTGAATAAATGTTTGTAGATTCCAGCTTAGCCCACGGCACACTTGCACTATTATTATTATTATTATCACATCATTTAGTCGTGCAAGTGAAAGGCAATAATGACGATATTTGATGAAGTGATTGCGGTGAAGAAAAGCTGGTATGAACTCTTCTTGTTTTTGTCTTTGTAAATATGTTTAGCTCAGTATACATGATTCAGCATCATTATGAGTAAACATATTTGTGATGACAATTAGAGATCATAGTTGCCCATACCATGCTTAAATAGCTAGGAGTGGATAATGATTTATCTTGAGTGTCAACATGCATTAAAATGGTTGTGATGTAGTATGTTAGCATGGTATCCTCCTTTGAGTAATTTGAGTGGCTTGACTTGGCACATGTTCATACATGTAGTTGAATCAAAACCAACATAGCCTCCATGATATTTATGTTCAGGGTGTTGATATCCTACTCATGCTCGTATTCAATGTTAATTATTCGCAATGCATGTCTATGACCGTTTTCGCTCTCTAGCTGGCCGCTTCTCAATCTATTTGCTAGCCTTCGCCTGTACTAAGCGGGAATACTGCTTGTGCATCCAAATCCCTAAACCAAAGTTATTCCAGATGAGTCCACTATATCTACCTATATGCGGTATTACTCTGCCGTTCAAAGTAAATTTGCAAGTGCCACCTCTAAATATTCAAACGAACATCTGTTTTGTGTGCCCGTATCGCTCATGGAGTGACAGGGGGCGGTCAGTATCTTCATGCTAAGCAGGTTACTCTCAGATGAGTGTTTATTCACTTGTCATTGCACGAGAGAGCATGGTAATTGGGATGCCCAGTCCTATGCTCAAATCGAAATCATATAATGCAAACAAACTTCCCCAAAAAGTTGTTGGTATGGAGGGCACCCGTGAATTCGGCTAGCCATGGCTTGTGTTGGTATGGTGGAGGGGGAGTAAACTTTACCTTTCCACTTCGGAACCGCCTATAATTTGTTTAGCATGGAAGATATTGAAAACTCTTGGTCGTGACGTTGATAGGAAGAGCATACCTCCCAAAATTATTTTCATCTCTAATTTAAGCTTCGAGATCTGGCACCGCTGCAAATCCATGTTTCCCTCTGCGAAGGGCCTATCCATTTACTTTTATGTTATTTTATTTTTATTGTTGAGTCATCACCCTCTCATTTAAAGCACCACTTGGAGAGCACTATTGTCATTTTTATGCATTGAGTATAGTTAATGTTGGGTGTGACCATGACTGGATATCCTCTACCCTGAATTACAATGTTTAGTCGTTGCTTGAATCTCAAAGGTGCTCTGCATTTATGTTTTGCGGTCTCAGAAAGGGCTAGCGAGATACCATGTTATCATATTATATCATGATTGTTTTGACAAAGTGTTGGCATCCGAGATATCTTATTATTGCTCGCTAGTTGGTTATGTTATTGCCATGAGTAAATGTGAGACCTAAGTGTTATCATCAATATGGTTACTTCATAAGCTTTGCTGAAAACTTGGATGCTAGTTAAGCATATATACAGACAACAAGAACAAAAGAGTTTGTAAAAGTTTTTCTTTATCACTTTCAGTTTGTCAACTGAATTGCTTGAGAACAAGCAATGAGTTAAGCTTGGGGGAGTTGATATGTCCCAAACGTATCTACTTTTCCAAACACTTTTGCTCTAGTTTGGACTCTAATTTGCATGATTTGAATGGAACTAACCCGGACTGACACTGTTTTCAGTAGAATTGCCATGGTGTTGTTTTTGTGCAAAAATAAAAGTTCTCGGATGGACCTGAAAATTTATGGAGAATTATTTCAGAATATATAAAAATAACTGGCGCAAAGATCCACCAGAGGGGGGGGGCACCAGGCACCACAAGCCTGGGGGGCACACCTGGCAGGCTTGTGGGCCCCTGCCAACTCCGTTTGCCCTAATTCCAGTGCTATAAGTACCTATTCGTGGAGAAAAAATCAAAGAGAAAGAATCATCGCGTTTTGCGAGATGGAGCCGCCGCCACCTCTTGTTCTTCATCGGGAGGGCTGATCTGGAGTCCGTTCGGGGCTCCGGAGAGGGGGATTCGACGCCGTCGTCATCATCAACCATCCTCCATCACCAATTTCATGATGGTCACCGCCGTGCGTGAGTAATTTCCTCGTAGGCTTGCTGGACGGTGATGGGTTGGATGAGATTTACCATGTAATCGAGTCAATTTGTTAGGGCTTTGATCCCTAGTATCCAGTATGTTATGAGATTGATGTTGCTATGACTATGCTATGCTTAATGCTTGTCACTAGGGCCTGAGTGCCATGATTTCAGATCTGAACCCTCTATGTTTTCATGAATATATTTGAGTTCTTGATCCTATCTTGTAAGTTATATGCACCTGTTATGTGTCATGATCCGCATACCCCAAGGTGACAATAATTGGGATTCTTTCCGGTGATTGCCGTAGTTTGAGGACTTCATGTGTTCACTATGTGCTAATGCTTTGTTCCGGTTCTCTATTAAAAGGAGGCCTTAATATCCCTTAGTTTCCTTAAGGACCCCGCTGCCATGGGAGGGTAGGACAAAAGATTTCATGCAAGTTCTTACTATAAGCACGTATGATTATATATGGAATACATGCCTACATTACATTGATGAATTGGAGCTATTATGTATCGCCCTAGGTTGTGACTGTTACATGATGAATGTCATCCAACATAATTATCCATCACTGATCCAATGCCTACGCTTTTCGCATATTGATCTTTGTTAAGTTACTTTCATTGCTGCTGCTGTTACAATTACTACAAAACTACTTCTGTTACTGTCACTACTGTTACTATTGCTCTTGAAACTATCATACTACTGTGCTACTAAACACTTTTCTGCAGATATTTAGTTCTCCAGGTGTGGTTGAATTGACAACTCAGCTGCTAATACTCACAAATATTCTTTGGCTCCCCTTGTGTCGAATCAATAAATCTGGGTGAAATACTACCCGCGAAAACTGTTGCGATCCCCTATACTTGTGGGTTATCACTTGCCAAGATAGAAAAATAAAAACGGAATAGAGGAGAATACTATTGACTCTTGCATGAAAGTAAATATATAAAGTAAAAGATAGGCCCTTCACAGAGGGAAGCAGAGGTTGTCATGCACTTTTTGTTTTAGGATGTGCAAGCTCTTAATGTAAAGGAACATCACTTTATATTGCCCCTTGTGATAGCGACCTTTATTATGCAGTCTGTCGCTTTTATTTCTTCACCATCACAAGATCGTACAACGCTTATTTTCCCTTACAATAAAATATCATACATATTTAGGAGCAATTTTTATTGCTTTGCACCGATGACAACTTACTTGAAGGATCTTATTCAATCCATAGGTAGATATAATGGACTCTCATGGCATGAAACTGGGTATAAGGGTTTTTGGATGCACAACTAGTATCTCTACTTAGTGTGCAATTTTGGCTAGCAAAAGATAGGGGGCAAGCACCACGTGTTAGAGGATCCAAAACAATATAACTTCTATGTGAATATAAGCAAACATAACTCATTACGTTGTCTTCCTTGTCCAACGTCGACTATTTAACATAGAATATTTAATGGGGGCTCACAATCATAAAAGATGTCCAAGATAGTGTATTTATATGTGAGACCTCTCTTCCTTTATTACTTTTTCATGAATTGCAATAATGACCAATACTACGTTTGTCAACTTCGAACAAGTTTTATCAATTATACTTCTTTTATGTGAAGTCATCACTCCCCATGGGATTAGCATATGATCTTATTTTTCTTCATTTATTTCTAAGATTGGATCAACAAAAGCAAAACACTAAACTTAAACTACTCTTTATTATATATCTTCCACACACGATTACATAGACAGATAGATCACAAAGCAAGCAATCGAAACTAAATCATACTAAACTTTATTCTTCTAAATCATGAAATCCCTTTGATACTGATGCATACTTAGAATAGTTCTGATGTAAGTCTTGCGAGTAGTTTGGATGAGTACTCATGGTTGCTCTGCTACCTCTTTTTCCCCATACCCGATTGCTGCGATCAGATGACGGAGCCCAGGAGCCAGCTGATCTCGCCGACGACTACTAGTACCCTGACGGAACCTACTACTATGTGGAGACTGACGATCAGGAGTAGATAGGAGGCTCACAGGCAGGAGGCTTGCGCCTTTTCGATCTAGATGTCGTTGTTTTGCTCAGCCTTCTTAAGGCAACCTTGTTTAGTTATGTCTGTACTCAGATACTAATGCTTCCGCTGACGCTTGTGTAACTCGAGCTTATGTATTCGAGCCCTCAAGGCCCCTGGCTAGTAATATAAAGCTTGTATTATTTTATTTTGTGTCTAGAGTTGTGTTGTTATATCTTCCCGTGAGTCCTTGGGCTTGATCGTGCGCATTTGCGTGTATGATTAGTGCACGGTCAAGTCGGGGGCGTCACAACTGAAGAAGGAGATTTGAGTACATGGGTATGGGCACCACCCTTGGCTTGTGCCAAGCTTGGGGGAGGTGCCCCGGTATCGTATCACCATCACTTTTTATCATCATTATCTATCTTAGTTTGATCTTTAGTTAGGGGCTGTATTTGTGGACTATACTGCAGAAATGCCAGAATAGAGGGGAAGGCCTAGCCTATCGAAGACTAGCATCTTCCAGCGTCTTGCAGCATTAGAAGAGTGCAGATTAGTAGCATAACATAAAGTAATAAGTAATAGTAGCAATGCCCAGAGATCCTTCCTCGACTCCCTGCGAGAAAGCAATCCCGGAGCTATCATATTAGTTAAACATCACAAGTAACCAGTTTAAGTTGTAGTAGATCGGGATACAACACTGAGTGTCCTGTTACCATGGACACGACTATTCTAATAGATAACTTCCCTGCAGGGGTGCACTACTGTTACCCAACACGCTCGATTAACTCTGGCCGGACACACTTTTCCAGGTCATGCCTGGCCTCGGTTGATCGACACGACGTAGTCCTACCTAGGCTCCGCAGAGAGGTCCCCGCCGGTCTACATCCTAAGTGCGCAGGGGTCTTGGGCCCATCGCCCTTTGCACTCCGGGTCGTTGCGAGGAGGGCGATCTAGGCCACCTCCTCTCGGGCGCCGACCCGGCCGTGCCGCAATGCTGAACTGGACGTCTGACAGAGCTTTCGGCTGATACATACGGCGCCGAGGGCCCCATTAAACCATTATCCCACGTGGTGGTAGTGCATATAGGCCAGTGGCCAACTCAGATCAAATACCCAAATCCGTTAAGCGTGTTATTAGTTGCTCGCGGACACGAACAGGGCTCAAGGCTCACCTCCGACACCCTACCGCACCGACTTGGTAATCCGCGGTCCAACGACTAGGTACCAGGCCCACCTCTCTCCTAGGTGGTCTCCACCTGCCCTGTCGTTCCGCCACAATAATCTCTCGTGGGTGCCCTCCTGGCCAACCCGACTTCCCAAAGAACTGAGGTGAAGGTCAAAGTTCCCGTGTGTTCTTAACATTGTGGGAATCCGAGGAATCACCCTCGATGGACTCCCACTCGACGTAACCGTCAAGGTGAACTTGGAGGAATCACCCTCGATAAGTTCACACTTGATGGGCTGCACGACAGAGGCAACATTGGAGGTGGTGAAAGAGGAATCACCCTCGATAACCCACAACCGACTAGCTACGCTACAGAGATATCATCAGGAGTGAGGTAGGAGGTATCACCCTCGGCACTCGATGGTAGCTCTGCAGAATCGTACATCTGAGGGGGTGTGCGGTGCTTTGTTCGTCCTCTGTACATCGATCACACTGCTCGAGTCACTGGTGGTAAAGCATGGCAACAAGGACAAGGGTGTGGGGCCATTAATGGATCACTAACCAGCCTATACTTCGCATTTACGACAACAGGTAAATTATCAACAGCAGGTTACATAACCAGGCTATGCATCAGAACAGGAGGAATCAGTTACAGTAGCAAAATCTAATGCAAGCATGGGAGAGAAAGAATGGGTGATATAGGAATGATCAAGGGGGTTTTGCTTGCCTGGAAGCTCTGCTGAAAAGGAAGAAGGATCGTCAGTGACATAGTAGTCCTCAGGGGTCACGTCAGACTCGGGGGCTACCAGAGAGAAGAGGGTTCAACGTTCGGTATGTTAGAGGCACGTGACAGGTATGTTGAGGGCATATCCAGATTCGTCATATTTTTCTGATCATTTTTCATATATAAATTATTTTCATCCGAGTTACGGTTTATTTGATATGATTTTTCAAAGTTTTTATCATTTTCTAGAATTTCTGGGATTTAATTTAAATTCTAATTCAAAAATCCTTTAATATTAATTGCTATGGGTACACAGAGAGTGTACCCAGCTGTTTGCATGTGAGGTTGACAGTGGGGCCAGTTGACCAAGTCAACTACCCAGTCAGCAGGTCCAGTCAGCAGTCAACAATAGAGTTGACTGGTCAACAGGGTCAAAGGGGGCCCACATGTCGGTGGTTGTGGCTTAATCAAATCTAATCCAGTTAAACAGTGCACCGGGGCCCACATGTCATACACAGTAAGGTTAATCAGTGTTTTATTTTAAATAGGATTTAATTAGTGGGTGGGCCCCACCTGTCAGTGGCACATTTTATTTAAATTAGTAATTAAGTTAATTAAATTGGTGGGGCCTACATGTCAGTGACTGGGGCTGCCCCATCAGCAAAGTTGACCGGGTCAACCCAGTCAACTGGGCCAACCGGACCCACTGGTCAGTGACCCGGGGAGGGCCACGTGGCAGCCAGGTCAGCGCCGGCGCCGGAGTAGCTCCGGTGACCACGAAATGCGGCGGCGCGCTTGGGGTCTCGCCGGAAAATGTGCACAGGGCACGGATCGATGCGCGCGTGGGTGCGTTCGAACTTGCGTTCGATGCCGCGACCGATGGTGGTGCTGGTTTGTGCCGGGGAGGTCCAGAACGACGGTAGCGATGGCAAACGGCGGCGGCCGGAGCACGGGAAGGGCGTAGGCGAGGCTGTGGTGCTCAAACGGGTTGCCCAAGGGGCGCTTCGGCCTCCTGGGAGTCCTAGGAGCACGACTGCGTGCTCGGCTGTGGCTCTAGCAAGCTAAAACGGCGGCGGCGACGAAACACGGCGGCGGAAGCTCATGACTATGGCGGGGCAGCTGGCTAGGGGGCACGCACGAGCAACCGAAGAGGGGGAGAAGGTGTGCAAGCTCGCAGTGAAGCTCGAGGAGGGCTCTGGGAAGCCGGAGGTGGTCGGAGACGACCGAAACGATGGCGGCAGTGGCGGACGGCGCCGGGGAAGAAGATGTCGGGGGCGGCGTTGTTGGGGCTCCCCAACGTCGATCTGGTGGTGTAGCGGATGGAGACTAGCCCGGCGGTTGTAACGCCCCGGACACATCCGCCGGTGGTCGTTACCCCTGGCGGGGTCAAGACTGGCCCCACAGATCAATACTAGTCTTTCCTGCGCACTTTGTCCTCACTCGTGTGCACCCGGGACCAACTTCCCGGTCGGTCACCCATCCTGAAATTACTCCAAGCTGAGCACGCTTAACTTTGGAGTTCTTTCCGAATAGGCTCCCGGAAAAGAAGGAATTCCTTAGTGATATGAGTAGTCTATCATCCCTATTATGCCAGGCTATCACATACACCCCCACTCAGAGGAACCGACGTCCTCGTCGGCCCATAGGAACGTTCCCTCTTGGCACATACGTCTGTGCATACAGTCCGGCACATGTGCCATGCCGTGTGCCACGACGGGTCACAAACGTCATGCACAACATGACCGCGCACCTGTCCGCAAACATCCGTGTAACCGCGAGGGTCAGCTCTGATACCAACTTGTAACGCCCTGGACACACCCGCCCGTGGTCGTTACCCCTGGCGGGATCTAGACTGGCCCCACAGATCAATACTAGTCTTTCCTGCACACTTTGTCCTCACTCGTGCGCACCCGGGACCAACTTCCCAGTCGGTCACCCATCCTGAAATTACTCCAAGCTGAGCATGCTTAACTTTGGAGTTCTTTCCAAATGGGCTCCCGGAAAAGAAGGAATTCCATATTGATATGAGTAGTCTATCATCCCTATTATGCCAGGCTATCACAGCGGTCCTCCTGGTCATGGCGATGGAACGAGGGAAGGCCGGTAGCCGCGTAGACGACGGCGATGTGGCGACGGCCGAGCTCGAGGGAGCTCCAAATCGACGACTGGGAGCGATGGAGGGGAAAACTGAGGCTAGGGTTAGCAAGGGGGGACGACTGCGGGGCCTTGTAGACGTCCATGGCCAAAGGGGAGCGCCGGTGTCGACGATATGACGGCTGCATCGGCCGCGGACGCATGCACGGCCGACACGGCGATGAGGAAGAAGAAGGACATAGGGGAGTTGGGCTGGGCCAGTGGCTGTGGGGTTGGGCCGGCACAGTTGAACTAAAGCCCAGCGCCACAGTTCCTTTTCTTTTTCTTTATTTCTTTCTCTGCTTTCCTTTATTCTTTCTGTTTTGCAATTATTTTTAGCCATCAATTCACTTTTGTAAAAATGTGAAACTTGTCACATAAATACAATGCAATATTTGGTACTGCCACAAAAAGTTTGGGTCTTGCTTGAATTTATTTGAATTTTTCTAAAATGAAAATGGATTTAATAATGCTGTTTTGGGTACTGTTTTTGGATGTTAGGGTCAATTTGTGAATTTAAATAATGTTGGTTTTATTTTTATAATTGCTTTGGGATTATTTGCAATATTATGAACTATTTTGTTTATTAGTTTGGAGTTTTTCTAATTTCACTTGTTGTTTGAATTTTGAAATTGGGTTGAATTATTTCTGAATTGCATTTCTTAGGATATAATGATGATGACTTGGCATCATTATCATGTGGTCACTGTAGCATGACATTGGGGGTGTTACATCGGTGATGGTGGTGATGAAGTGATGGGCTTGTCCTCCGTCTTCCAAGGCATAGGTTCTCCATCATAAAAGGACGAGCGTGTTTCTGGAGTCCTAAAATTTGCAGCTAAACTCATACCTTTGAACTTGGCCTCATACTCAAAATTTTGGTTTTGTAGATCATATATTTGGGCCTGAAGATAATCAATCCGGTCATTGAGCTTGAAGATGACGTCCCCAATATTCTTGCTGTCCACCTTGTGCTCACGGATGAACTCTGTGATCATGGAGTGGTTAGCACTAAGTCCGCGCTCCACCATCCCTTGGCACTTGAAGATCTCCTATTCCATAGCTTCTAGCCTGGCCTTCTCGCTCCCGGTCTTCTTAGGTCCTTGAACATCCCGGATGTGGAGCACCCCCTCACGCATCTCAATGGCTTGAGGGTGCTTCATCACCTCCGGTAGGTACGGGTTGATGACCTTCTCGTAGAACTTGTCATTGGATGAGCTTGGAGACGCCATGGTGATCTAGATCTGTCAAAAAATAGCCTGAAATAAGAACAGAGGAGAAACTTGCGATGCGGTGGTCAAAACACCCGTGAGTATATATAATGAACTTTTCCCGTGCAGGACAAGTAATATGGAAGAAAAACGGAGTCGGGAAAGTCCACGAGGGAGCCACAAGCCTGGTAGGCACGCCCTAGGGGGTAGGGCGCACCCCCCAGGCTTGTTGCCTCCTCGTGCACTTTTCGGACTATTTATTATTTTCCTAATTTTGTATATATTCCAAAACGGACAGAAAGTACTTTTATGGAAGTTTTGGAGTCGGTTTACTTACCGTACCACATACCTACTCCTTTTCAGGCTTTTGGAGCGTTCCGGAAGGTTTCTTCTATGTGCTCTTCCGGTGTCATTGTTTGATTAATATTAGCTTCAACATTAATGGGTGTACCTGAGATATAATGTTTAATTCTTTGCCCATTAACCACTCTCGGATTATTGCCTTCGGAGTTATTTATTTTGATGGCTCCAGAGCGATAAACTTCTTCGATGATGTACAGTCCTTCCCATTTAGAGAGAAGTTTTCCTGCAAAAAATCTTAAACGAGAATTGTATAATAGAACATGATCACCTACTTTGAATTCCCGTTTTTGAATTCTCTTGTCATGCCATCTTTTAACTTTTTCTTTAAATAGCTTGGCATTTTCATAGGCTTGGGTTCTCCATTCATCTAAGGAGCTAATATCAAATAACCTCTTTTCACCAGCAAGTTTAAAATCATAGTTAAGTTCTTTAATTGCCCAATATGCTTTATGTTCTAACTCAAGAGGTAAATGACATGCTTTCGCATAAACCAATTTACATGGAGACATACCCATAGGATTTTTATAAGCAGATCTGTAAGCCCATAGTGCATCATCAAGTTTCTTAGACACTTTCTTTCTAGATCTATTAACGGTCTTTTGCAGAATTAATTTTATTTCTCTATTAGTTAACTCAACTTGACCACTAGACTGAGGATGATAAGGAGATGCAATTCTATGATTAACATCATATTTAGCAAGCAATTTATGGAAAGCACCATGAATAAAATGTGAACCACCATCAGTCATTAAATATCTAGGCACTCCAAACCTCGGGAATATAACTTCTTTAAGAATAGCTTATACCCACTTAGTAACGTAATCAACAGCAACTAAAATATGTGTATACCCATTGGATTTAGGAAAAGGTCCCATATAATCAAAACCCCAAACATCAAATGGTTCAATAACAAGTGAATAATTCATAGGCATTTCCTGCCGTCTACCAACATTACCAATTCTTTGACATTCATCACAAGAAAGGACAAACTTACGTGCATCTTTAAAAAGAGTAGGCCAATAAAAACCGGATTGTAGTACCTTGTGTGCAGTTCTGTCTCCCGCATGGTGTCCTCCATATGCCTCGGAGTGACACTTTCGTAGGATTTGTTCCTGTTCTTGCTCAGGTACACAATGTCTAATAATACCATCTACTCCTTCTTTATATAAATGTGGGTCATCCCAAAAGTAATGCCTTAAATCAAAGAAGAACTTTTTCTTTTGTTGGTATGTGAAACTAGGTGCTATATATTTAGCAACAATGTAATTAGCATAGTCTGCATACCAAGGAGTATTATGAGAAGCATTTATCACAGCTAGTTGTTCATCAGGGAAATCATCATTAATAGGAAGTGGGTCATGAAGAAAATTTTCCATTCTAGACAAATTATCAGCTACGGGATTCTCAGCTCCCTTTCTATCAACAATATGCAAATCAAATTCTTGCAGCAAAAGAACCCACCTAATAAGTCTAGGTTTAGCATCTTTCTTTTCCATAAGGTATTTAATAGCAGCATGATCAGTATGGATAGTAACTTTGGAATTAACAATGTAAGATCTGAATTTATCACATGCAAACACAACTGCTAAAAATTCTTTCTCAGTAGTAGCATAATTTCTTTGAGCACTGTCTAGAGTTTTACAAGCATAATGAATAACATTCAGTTTCTTATCAACTCTTTGGCCTAGAACAGCACCAACAGCATAATCACTAGCGTTACACATAATTTTAAAGGGTAGGTTCCAATCAGGTGGTTGAACAATAGGTGCAGAGATTAAGGCTTTCTTAAGTATTTCAAAGGCTTCTACACAATCATCATCAAAAACAAATGGCACATCTTTTTGCGAGAGATTAGTAAGAGGCCTAGAAATTTTAGAGAAGTCTTTTATAAACCTTCTATAGAAACCAGCATTACCGAGGAAACTTCTTATACCTTTGATATCTTTAGGACAGGGCATTTTCTCAATATCATTAACTTTAGCTTTATCAACTTCAATACCTCTTACAGAAATTTTATGCCCAAGGACTATACCTTCATTCACCATAAAGTGGCACTTCTCCCAATTCAAGACAAGATTAGTTTCTTCACATCTGTGCGAAACACGATCAAGGTTGCTTAAGCAATCATCAAAAGAAGTTCCGTAAACAGAGAAATCATCCATGAAAACCTCAACAATCTTTTCACAAAAGTCAGAGAATCTAGCAGTCATACATCTTTGAAAGGTAGTAGGTGCATTACATAAACCAAAAGGCATACGATGATAAGAATAAGTTCCAAACGGACAAGTAAAAGTGGTTTTCTCTTGATCTTCAGGTGAAACAGGTATTTGAGAGAAACTAGAATAACCATCTAGGAAACAAAAGTGTGTATGTTTAGATAATATTTCTAACATTTGATCAATAAAAGGCAAGGGGTAATGATCTTTCCTAGTAGCTTTATTTAATTTCCTGAAATCAATTACCATCCTATAACCGGTTACAATTCTTTGTGGAATGAGTTCATTTTTATCATTGGGAACAATGGTAATACCTCCTTTCTTAGGAATACAATGAATAGGACTTACCCATCTACTATCAGCTATGGGATAAATTATACCTGCCTCAAGAAGCTTTAATATTTCAGTTCTTATCACATCCTTCATTTTAGGATTCAGCCTTCTTTGATGATCAACAACGGGTTTAGCGTCTGACTCCATATGAATTTTATGCTGACATAAAGTGGGACTAATGCCCTTAAGATCATCAAGAGTATATCCAATAGCAGCCCGGTGTTTCTTCAGAGTTTTAAGCAATCTCTTTTCTTCATGCCCTGAAAGGTTAGCATTAATAATAATAGGATATATCTTCTTTTCATCCAGATAAGCATATTTAAGTGTATCAGGTAATTGCTTTAATTCGAACACAGGATCACCCTTGGGTGGTAGAGGATTTCCCAAGGTTTCAACAGGTAAATTATGTTTAAGAATAGGTGCTTGTTTAAAGAACAGCTCATCTATTTCATTTCTTTCATTCATATGCATATCATTCTCATGGTCTAGCAAATATTGTTCTAAAGGATCGGTAGGAGGAACAGCAATAGAAGCAAGGCCAATGATTTCATCTTTATTAGGTAATTCCTTATCGTGAGGTTGTCTACTAAACTTAGAAAAATTAAATTCATGAGATATATCACCAAACTTAACTCTAACCTTCTCTTTAACACAATCAATTTCAGCATTAACAGTATTCAAGAAGGGTCTACCAAATATAAGGGGACAAAAATTATCTTGTTGTGAACCAAGTACTAATTAATCAGTAGGGTATTTGATTTTACCACACAAAACTTCAACATCTCTAACAATCCCAAGTGGTGTAATAGTATCTCTGTTTGCAAGCTTAATAGTAACATCAATATCTTCAATCTCAACAGGTGCAATATTATGCATTAATTCTTGATATAAAGAAAACGGAATGGCAATCACACTAGCACCCATATCACATAAACCATGATAGAAATGATCTTCAATCTTAACAGAAACAACAGGCATGCCAACTGCAGTCTTATTCTTATCTAGCATATCTCGTTCATTTCTAACAGGTTTAGCAATTCTAGTAGCCTCATCGCAAAAGTAAATAACACGCCCATCAATATCATTAACCAAGAGATCTTTAACCACCGCAATATTAGGTTCAACCTTAATTTCTTCAGAAGGTCTAGGTGTTCTTATATTACTTTTGTTAACCACAGTTGAAGCTTTAGCATGTTCCTTAATCCTAACAGGGAAAGGAGGTTTCTCAATATAAGCAGTGGGCACAACTGGATCAACATTGTAAACAATTGTTTCTTCTTTAACAATAACAGGTTCTTCATTTAATTCAATAGGTGGATGATATTTAAACCATTTCTCCTTAGGGAGATCAACATGAGAAGCAAAATATTCACAAAAGGTAGCTACTATCTCAGATTCAAGTCCATATTTAGTACTAAACTTATGAAAAGCATCAGTTTCCATAAAAGATTTAACACAATCAAACTCAAGATTTATACCTGACTCTTTACCTTCGTCGATTTCCCAATCTTCAGAGTTGCGTTTAATTCTTTCCAGAAGATCCCATCTAAATTCAATAGTTCTCTTCATAAAGGAACCAGCAGAAGAAGTATCAAGCATGGATTGATCATTATGAGAAAGCCGAGCATAAAAGTTTTGAATAATTATTTCTCTTGAGAGCTCATGATTGGGGCATGTGTGTAACATACACTTAAGCCTCCCCCAAGCTTGAGCGATACTTTCTCCTTCACGAGGCCAAAAATTATATATATATAATTCCGATCACGATGAACCAAATGCATAGGATAAAATTTCTGGTGAAATTCCAACTTCAACCGGTTCCAATCCCATGTTTCAGTATCATCACATAGCCTATACCATGTCAATGACTTTCCCTCCAAAGATAAAGGAAATACCTTCTTCTTAACTCCATCTCCGGATAGACCTGCAAGCTTAAACAATCCACAAATTTCATCCACATATATCAGGTGCATATCAGGATGCACCGTTCCATCTCCTGCATAAGGATTAGCTAGCAGTTTCTCTATCATACCTGAAGGAATTTCGTAATAAATATTTTCAGTAGGTTCAGTAGGTTTAGGAGCAACTCTCAATGCTTCCGGTCGAGGTGAAGATACCCTGAACAAACTCCTCAAAGGATTACTTTCCATAGTGACAACTGACAGTAAATTTCAGCACGTAATATAAATGTTTCCTTACTAAATTCCACTCACCAAAGGCGCTTCACTCCCTGGCAACGGTGCCAGAAAAGAGTCTTGATGACCCACAAGTATAGGGGATCAATCATAGTCCTTTCGATAAGGAAGAGTGTCGAACCCAACGAGGAGCAGAAGGAAATGACAAGCGGTTTTCAGCAAGGTATTCTCTGCAACTACTGAAAGTAGCGGTAACAGATAGTTTTGATAGCAAGATAATTCGTAACAAGTAACAAGTAACAAGTATAATAAAGTGCAGCAAGGTGGCCCAATCCTTTTTGTAGCAAAGGACAAGCCGGAACGAACTCATATAATAAGCAAAGCGTTCTCGAGGACATATGGGAATTTCATCTAGTCACTTTCATCATGTTTGTTTGATTCGCGTTCGCTACTTTGATAATTTGATATGTGGGTGGACCGGTGCTTGGGTGCTATTCTTACTTGAACAAGCCTCCCACTTATGATTACCCCCTCTCGCAAGCATCCACAACTACGAAAGAAGAATTAACATAACTCTAACCATGGCATGAAATATATGGATCCAAATCAGCCCCTTACGGAATAGCGCATAAACTAGGGTTTAAGCTTCTGTCACTCTAGCAACCCATCATCTAATTACTACTCCACAATGTCTTCCCTTAGGCCCAAAGATGGTGAAGTGTCATGTAGTCGACGTTCACACGACACCACTAAAGGAAGCAACAACATACATATCATCAAAATATCGAACGAATACCAAATTCACATAATTACTTATGACAAGACTTCTCCCATGTCCTCCAGAACAAAAGTAACTAGTCACAAATCATATTCATGTTCAAGATTAGAGGGGTATTGAATAGCATTAAGGATCTGAACATATAATCTTCCACCAAATAAACCGACTAGCATCAACTACAAGATGTAATCAACACTACTAGCAACCCACAGGTACCAATCTGAGATTTTGAGACAAAGATTGAATACAAGAGATGAACTAGGGTTTGAGATGAGATGGTGCTGGTGAAGATGTTTATGAAGATTGGTCCTCCCACGATGAGAGTATCGTTGGTGATGTCGATGGCTTCGAGTTCCCCCTCCCGGAAGGAAGTATCCCCGGCGGAATTGCTCCGCCGGAGAGCAAAATAGCTCCTGCCCAGGTTCCGCCTCGAGACGGCGGCGCTTCATCCTGAAAGTCTTCTTCTGATTTTTTCTAGAAGTGGAGATGCTAGTGTTTCATCTCTTCCTCTGCTTTTTTCCATACTTTTCTTGCAGTACTTCAGTAAAGCTACCCCATTTTAATAAGATAGGGATTCAAGATATCAGCATTTTCATAGGTCAATGGCTTCATATAGCAGAAGGAGGGGGCCAAAGGCCCGCCAGGGGCCCCACATGCTCGGAGGGCGCGCCCCCCAGGCTTGTGGATTCCTGGTGGCCCCCCTCCTGGTAATTCTTTCGCCAGTATTTTTTATATATTCCAAAATAATTCTCCGTAAATTTTCAGGTCATTTGGAGTTGTGCAGAATAGCTATCTCTGTTTCACCCCATTCCGGTCCCGAATTCCAGCTGCCGGCAATCTCCCTCTTCATGTAAATCTTGCAAAATAAGAGAGAAAAGGCATAAGAATTGTACCATAAAGTGAAATAATGATCAAAAACATAATAATTAACAGTAGGAAATCATGATGCAAATTGGACGTATCACTAACCTATTAACATAGTGCCCAGTGCCAGTTGCTGTTTTTTGCTTGTTTTTGGTTTTTCAGGAAATCAGTACCAAACAAAGTCCAAATCCCACGAAACTTTTTGGAGATTTTTTTTCTTGACAAAAGAGACCCTGGAGACTTGGAGAGGAGGCCAGAAGGATCACGAAGCCTCCACAAGGCAGGGGCCCTCATGGCTTCGTTTGACCTAATTCTACTTCTATAAATTCTCAAATATTCGGAAACCAACAGAGAGCCACCCCGAATAACTTTTACATCGCCGCAAGCCTCTGTTCTTCCGCGATCACATCTAGAGGCCTTTTCCGGTATTCTGTCGGAGGGGGAATCGATCACGGAGGGCTTCTACATCAATCTTGCTGCCCTTCCGATGATGTGTGAGTAGTTTACCACAGACCTACGGGTCCATAGCTAGTAGCTAGATGGCTTCTTCTCTCTCTTTGATCTTCAATACCATGTTCTCATCGATGTTCTTGGAGTTCTATCCGATGTAATCTTTTTTTGCGGTGTGTTTGTTGGGATCCAATGAATTGTGAGTTTATGATCAGATTATTCATGAGACATATTTGAGTCTTCTCTGAACTCTTTTATGCATGATTGTTATAGCTTTGTATTTCTCTCCGATCTAACGATTTGGTTTGGCCAACTAGATTGGTTTATCTTGCAATGGGAGAGGTGCTTTGTGATGGGTTCAATCTTGCGGTGCTCAATCCCAGTGACAGAAAGGGACATGACACGTATTTGTATTGTTGCCATTAAGGATAAAAAGATGGGGTTTAATCATATTGCTTGAGTTTACCTTGTCTACATCATGTCATCTTGCTTAAGGCGTTACTTTGTTTCATACTTAATACCCTAGATGCATGATGGATAGCGGTCGATGGGTGGAGTAATAGTAGTAGATGTAGGCAGGAGTCGGTCTACTTGTCTCGGACGTGATACCTATATACATGATCATTGCCATGAATCCGTCATAATTATTTGCTTTTCAATCAATTGCCCAACAGTAATTTGTTTACCCACCGTATGTTCTGCGCTCAAGAGAGAAGCCTCTAGTGAAAACTATGGCCCCCGGGTCTATATTTATCATATATTAAAATCCAAAAATATCTTGCTGCAATTTATTTACTTTTATTTTATTTTGCAATTTATATTTCTATCTATCAATATCAGAATTAATCCTTGCAAATAACCGCTAAGAGGATTGACAGCCCTCTTATTTGCGTTGGGTGCAAGTGTTTGCTTTTGTGTGTGCAGGTGCTGCTAAAGGGATTTTGCGTGGTTCTCCTACTGGATTGATAACCTTGGTTCTTAACTGAGGGAAATACTTATCTCTACTATACTGCATCATCCTCTCCTCTTCGGGGAAATAACAACACAGTCTACAAGTAGCATGGACATCGACGAGAATTTCAACCGGTGGGCAAACTTTTGCCGATCATATCTCCATATGACTCTTGTTCATCTTTCAATGCTTCATGCTCCAAGCTCAGAACGGTTCTGCTAGAACTTCAAGACAACTGAGTGTTATCTGCTTGCTCAGTCTGACCTTGCCCACCTTACACCTCATGATTCGTTTGTACTCATGTGGACATGACGCACTCTGGAAAGCTATGTGTTATAATTGGTAGCAACACTTGGAAGAGCATCCTTTTAATTTGATATTTACAGTGAGAGATCACCCTAATAATTGACTACTGCGCAATCAAATGGTGCAAACAACAAAGGGATAAACATCTCAGGCAATTCATAAAAGCATGATATGGTATAGCCTTGGGCGCCGGGAATCCTTCATGATCATCTTCAATCATCAGTTGAAGCGTCGTGACGTCCAATATTTCGTTGCCATGGCAACCGTTTCAAAAACGTTGTTGTGGCGGCAATTTCAGATAACGTTGCCGCGACGACCATTTCAGAAAACGTTGCCGTGGCGCCAAATTCAGAAATTCTGCCATGGCACGAAATTATAGCTCCTCGTACCGCGCCTAGTACACCTTCTCCTTGTCGGGGTCCTCCATGTATGTTTGCCATCGTCACCTGTAACCTGTAGGCAATCTCTACGATATTTACATTAGCGTGGCAATCTCGTGGCTCCAGCGATCATGCCGTGACATGCAGGCCACTGAACATTACAACATATAACCATCTCAAACATAAACTCATTATCATGACGAAGGCTATACCATATCATATGCATACTCTGCAAAACCAAGTTAGATGTCCTCTAATCGGTTTCAGCAAATTTTAATTACGTGGTAAACCAATTTTAGCAAGTATACTAGCTACCTACGTCCACAACATAGGTGATGATTTTTTATGCTAGATTAAGTTTCGGGGTGTGTGAAACAAGAGACTTAATTAAAAATCTCTAGCCCCACACTAAACTTCGTCAAATATGCATGACCCCCTAGAAGATCATCCATATTCAGCACCCTCTTGTGTATGCGACGTTTCACTATTCTCGGCTATGATGAAGCCCAAGGAACTGTTAGCAGATCGTCGACAGCCAGAGCCGATCGATTGTCAGAACCTTGTAACAAAGCTATACTATCGATGAACTGAACTGAAGCAACACTCGAGGGAAGCATAGCAAGAACATCAACCCTCACATCCACATGTGAGCTAGATCACAACCTGCACCTACTCATATAACTACTCATGATGCCACTGTTGGGAAACGTAGTAGAAAACAAAAAAATCGCACCTACGCACACCCAAGATCAATATGAAGATGCAATACGGGTTGGGATCATGATCGTTACCGTCACCGAGTTGCAGCGGAAGAAGAACGTGTCGATGTAGATCATACTTGGAGTCCCTCGAACCGTCGATGAATGATCCCGCGAACCGCCCACGAACAGTCCCTCGAACTGAAGACCGAAAGCATGGCCTCTCTACTTGGTTGCAAGCATGCAGCCTTCACGATCCAGAAGCACTTCACTGTCCAAAGCTAATCGTCGCCGGATAATTAGAGGGAGGAGATTAGAACCACACCAGGCTTCTAATTATGAAGATTAGAGGAACTAGACCAAGCTCTAATTAGTCAACTAGGACCAACTAGAACTAGGGCTAGATGAACTAGAGGAGGCTCCAAAACTTGTGTGTACCAATAGAGCAAAAACCCCTAGTATATATAGGCTGGAGGGGAGGGAGAGGGCAACTACCAAGGAGGGAAGGTACCTCCTTGGGGAGCCGGCCAAGGGAGGGGAGGAGGAGTCCTCCCCCCTCTCCAATTCGGCCTCTTTCCATGGCAAAGGGGGCGCCTTCCCTACTTGGGCCTTGGTGGCCCAAGTTGCCTTCCACCATTTGGCCTTTTAAGGACCGTTGATATTAAATTAAATATAAAAGTGTTCAAAATATTTTCAGAACCTTTTATATATAATTTAACATCCCCGGAAACATTTTCCACCTATATATATTTATCGGTAATACCTGGTATTACCCGATACTCTCCAAAACCCTTGCGGTGACCCCGAAACGCTTCCGGATCCTCTCGGAACTATTCCGAATATTAATGAAAAATTCCACAAATATATTCTCATCACTCCCGTCCTACTAACACTCAGCTAATTGTTATTGCCTTAAGCTTGTGACCCCGTTGGTTTGGTAACTCATAGACATGAACGAAAACCCTTCGTTCAATGACCGATAGCGGAACCGTGGACGTCCATATCGATCCCTATGAGCACACGAATGATATTCGAGTGAACCTTTGGTTATCATGTGATGTTTCCTTTGCTTCGCGATACTTTACAAAACCCGGGATGCATCAGTATTCTCCTGAGTCATCACATGCTCACTATATCGTTATCGACGTTACCGGTTTTGTTCTTCTTTCTCGCTACCGTGTTCCGGCATGCATGTGATGAAGTCACCTATGTCTGGCCAGACGGTGATGGATTCCATCACACCGAGAGGGCCCTAAGAATTTCTCTCCATCGTCGGAGGAGCAAATCCCACTCTCGAGCTATCTAGTCCCTTGTCAAACTTTCCGATGAGCCTGTAAGTTGTCGTTATGATCACCGTGTTATAGGTGACGTTTGAGCAACCCCAAAGTCTACCGAACGGTAAGAAGTGACTACGATACTCTCATGGTCTAAGGAGCAAAATCGCACATTAACACTCCGTGTTTTTACAATTGATTACAGACGATGGTAACTCAATTCATAACAGATAAGTTTGGGTCAATTTAATATGATCGTTCTTCTAACGTCATCTCAATGTTATTTTAGGACTATCGTTACACTTACGATATCCTAAGATCCGGAAAACTTGATCACCAACAACACTTGAGCTAGTCCTAGAGGCAAGATTAGGAACCTTTTATTTAACCGTTTATCATTCCACACGTGCATATGAGTTTTCCACTGAATCGCATATTCCAGGATCATGGCAGTTATAGCATAGAATATAAACTCTTTAATTATGAATATGGAAATATAATAATAATAATAGTATTGCCTCTAGGGGGTATTTCCAACACGTTTTATGTTATTACTATGCTTCCCTCGAGTGTTGCTTCGGTTCAGATCATTGATGTCATGATGTAGCTTTGTACAAAGTTCTGACAATCGATCGGCTCTGGCTATCGATGATCTGCTAACAGGTTCGTTGGGCTTCATCATAGTCAAGAATAGTGAACCGTCGCGTACACAAGAGGGCGATGAAGATGAAGAATTAAGAAGACCGTGAAGACTTCCCGGTGCCCAGGGCTATACCATATCATGCTATTATGAATTGCGTGATATGTTTATCCCTTTGTTGTTTGCACCCTTTGATTGCACAGTAGTCAATTATTATGGTGATCTCTCACAGTAAATATCAAGTTTAAAGGTGCTCTTCCCAGTGTTGCAACCGTCTATAACACATAGCATTCCGGAGTGCGTCATGTCCACATGAGTACAAATGTGGCACCCCGGCTCAGAGCAACTGGTTTCCCTTGCATTGCCAGCCCAGAGATCAAGTCTTCTGGCAATACACAACAACTTGGTATAGAAACAACCGCTTTATTGATCTCTTAGCGGATACATAGGTACACATATTACATCATAAGTGAGGCCAGGCGGCACACATTCGGCGGGTTCGCAGCTGAGAAAGGCGATACTCTTTTGGAACCCCGGGGGTTGTCTCGCGCACCAGTGATGCCGCGCAGCCATAGCGTGATGGTTTCCTCTGAGACATCTTCCGGGTGGGTACGAGTGGTATCGTCGACTCCTGAGTAATGCCACATCGGATGGTCCCGCGCCTGGAGCGGCTGGATCCGTCGACCCAGGAACACCTCCAACAGATCCAAGCCGGTCACTCCATCACGAATCAGATTCACAACACTGTTCATCAAGATCCCCACGTTGGCCTTCTCTTCCTCGGCCACGGTCAGAGACGGGGGCGCAGTGGGTCGATCCAGCGTGAAGGGAGGAAGGCCGGTCGACATGTTTGGGGACGCGACGTCGTGGCAGTAGAACCAGGTCGACTGCCAGCCCCGCACCGACTCCGGAAGGGTGAGCGATGGGAATGCACTCCCCGTCCTCTTCTGAAGACCCAAACCCCCGCATAGCTGGATGACGTTGGTCCTATTATCACTAGTGTGGGCCTTCTTTACCGACTGAGAACGGATGGTAAAGATGTGCTTGAACAGACCCCAGTGGGCGGGACAACCCAAGAAACACTCACACATCGTCACGAACGCAGCGAGATACGCAATTGCGTTGGGAGGAAAATGATGCAACTGAGCCCCGAAGAAATTCAGAAAACCACGGAAGAAGGGATGCGGGGGCAGAGCAAAACCTCTCTCCAAATGGGTGGTCAGGAGGACCCGCTCGCCCTCGCGCGGCTCCGGCTCCGCTTCCGTCCCCGGCAACTTCCATGACCCGGCCGCAACCAGGCCGTCAGCGATGAGCTTCTCCACGTCCAACGCCGTCACGGTTGACGGCAGGAAATCGCCCTGCATCCATCCGGGTGGCGCTGCGGCCCGGGCGCTCGAGGGTTTCTTCCCCTTCGTCATCTTCTTGGGCGCCATTGTCGCAGCGGCGAGCGGATTCGACCTGAGCAGCGCGGCGGCGGAGCAGAAGAAGCGGAGGAGACGAGGGGAAAATGAGCGCACTGTCGCAAATTCCCCTCTCCTCTCGTTTTTTATGTCCGTCGACCCGAGTCACGGACTTGGGGGCCTGCCAAATCCCTGTGTATCCTACTAACGGAGGAGCCGCGATATGTGGCGATAAAGGTGGCACGAGGATCGAGGAGCCGCTTCCCCGTCGGTTGCGTCATCCCTGCTCGGCGCGCGTTCCCCAAAATTTCGAATCCCGCGAAATCCGGGCCGGACAGAGCATCCTGTCACATCTGAAGACCCTGTTGACCATTCGGACTCGAACCTGCATCTAAATTCACTCGGAAGAAATGACAAGCTGAATAGATCAAGGCAGACGTTGGAAGGCTCAGTCGTCTCAGGTATCGGAAAGATCTCGAAGCTCATTCAGAACGCTGAGTTCGACAGAACCTGCACTGCACCTTCTCCACTCGAGCCCTGATCCATTCGGGGGCTAATGACGAGGATATGTACTTAGGGTAGGGTGCTAGGCCCGTCCTACATACCCCGCCTAAGGACACCACATTGGAGGACTACAAGACTACGAGAGAGATTCCGACTGAACTAAGCATGGCGTATGAGTCACTCGGAAGACCCCCCTCTACTCGACGGTCAGCTCTCACTCGGAGGGGCCGCCAATCACTCGACCACAGAAGACCAAGAGTCTCCCCAGGGAGGACAACGGGCAGGCGTTACGCTCGCCGCCTTAACTGGCATTTATTGTATACGTTACCAGTAACGTCCCCCCCTTTATTACCTACAATAAAACCCCTAAATGCCAGACGTTGATGAGGGGCAGCGCACTCTATATAAGCCACCCCTCCCCACTGGCACAGGGGTTCGCGATCCTTTGTAAACACAACGCACGTATCACTCGACAGAGTAAGCTCCCCGGAGCACCTGAGACGTAGGGCTGTTATCACTTCCGAGTGAGGCCTGAACTCATACATCTGTGTGTACACCCTCGCCGTAGCTAGGACTCTGCCCTCTCCTTTCGTACCCCTACCATCTACTGTCAGCCACGTTCCCACGACAGTTGGCGCCCACCGTGGGGCAGGCGTCTAAGCAACTTCCGGCGAGGTTGCAGTTTTTCATCTTCACCATGTCTCCCGACGGCGGTTTGATCCTGGGCTGCGAGATCCGTCTCGGTGCGTTCACCTTCATCGCCGACGACTCCGCATGGCTCCAGGAAGCCCCTCTCGACGTCGAGGCTCTCCCCGTCCGCGGGGCGACGCACTTCAGCGCAAGTTCATGCGGCGTTCTCCTTCGTCAGCCGTCGACCCCGTACATGTCGGCTCCAGCGTCGTCCACTCTCCCCGCTGTTCGTCGCCGCAAGCGATCCGGTCGTTCGCGGCTCCAGCGATGGGTGAGGCACACGGCGGCGCGCCAGGCGTCGACTCCGCAGATCGCGGCTATCGAGCTCGCCGAGCCACTTCACAGCGCGTTCGACTCGGCATCAGATTCATCCGAGCTCCCTTCCGAGTGCGAGAGCTGCGATCCTGCAGCAGAAGTTTTCATGACGGGTTCTCATCAGAGCCCACCCGGCTATGGCCGTGGCGGCCGCGAGCGTGGCGGCCCGTCGTATGATCAGCAGCGCAGGGATGAGGAGGTCCTCCAAGCCCCCATCGTCGGCACGACTGCAGAAGCCCAGGCTCTGGAGGCTGCGCGTCTCGCCACCTTGGCAGAGCGCACGCGCCTCGAGGAGATGCAGAGGTCACTCGATGAGCGCACTCGACAGCGCCGCGAGCGTCAGTTGTTCCCTCCAGTCAACGACAATCGTCAGGTATACCGTACTCCGATCCAGAACATTGCAGCGGCGGCTAGGATTGCAGATTCTATACAGCCGTCTGATTCAGAGGCCGGCAGAGGACTCGAGCAGATCCGAACCCTGGTTGGGGCGTCTCGACAGCAGAACTCCGCTGTCTCTCAGTCGCGCAACAGGATTCACAGCAAATCAGTTAGAGCAGACACTGTCCAATCGGCCCACAGTCCAGGGTCACCTCAGCGTCGCAGAGGCAGAGATTACCGCAATGATCAGTACAGAGATCAGAGGTGAGATCAGTTTGCTCCTAGCGTCACCGTGATGACCACCATCGAGTGCCTACTCCTCCGCGGAGCGGTCCATACGTGCCTCGGCACTATGATGACAGGCGCCCGTACGGTGATGAGCGGGACCCTGGGTTTGACGCGAGATCCGTTCTCGTTCAGAACCGGGTCGACAGAGGTAGATACAACAGAGGTGGCTATGACAGAGATTTTCCGAGTGGCAGTGGTACAGCTGTTTCTGGTCCAGAGTGTTTCAGCAGAGCCATCCGATCTGCTGAGATCCCCCCAACTTCAGGTTGGCGGGTGGGATTAGCAAATTCACTGGCGAGTCGAAGCCGGAAACATGGCTAGACGATTACCGAGTGGCTGTTCAGATCGGCGGAGGCAACGACAACGTGGCTATGAAGCATCTTCCCCTGATGTTGGATGGTCCGGCCCGGGCGTGGCTTAATCAGTTGGCTCCTTCTAGCATCTATTGCTGGGAGGATCTTGCCCGAGTGTTTGTCAAGACCTTCGAAGGCACCTGCAAGCGCCCTGCCGGTTTGCTCGAGTTTCAGCACTATGTCCAGAAGCCGAATGAGACCTTGAGGGATTACATTCAGCGGTGGACCACTCTTCATCACACGGTGGAAGGTGTTTCCGAGCACCAGGCTGTTTGCGCCTTCAAGGCCGGAGTCAGATACAGAGAACTCTATTTGAAGTTTGGTCGGACAGGAGATATGTCCCTGAGCAAGATGATGGAGATTGCCGCCCAATACGCCAACGGCGAGGAGGAGGATCGCCTTCGCAGTGGCAAGGGTAAAGCAGTCGACAGTAATCCCGGCGGCGGAAATTCCAGTCGGAAGCAAAAGCGTAAAGCTAACGGCTCTGTCCAGGCAGAAGTAGCCGCTCTGGCGGCGAAAGGGAAAGTGAAGCCAAAGGGGCAGTTTGTTCAGAAGAAGTCCAAGAACCAGTTGACAGATGTCCTGGATATGCCATGTCCCATTCACTCACGGAAGGATGAAGAAGGCAACTTGATCCTGTCAAAGCATACCACTCGACAGTGCCGATTGCTGATCCAAGGGTTCAAGGGAGAGCAGTCGAGTAACAAAGATCCTGAGAAAGAAGAGGACGAAGATAAAGAAGACTTTCCTGAGATCAATGCCACATTGGTGATTTTTGCCGATGTAGAAAGCAAGAGTCGATTGAAGGTCATCAACAGGGAGGTCAACATGGCTGCTCCAGCTACCCCCGAGTACCTCAAGTGGTCCCAGACAGCTATCACCTTCGATCAGTCGGACCATCCCGCTCATGTCCCTACCCCAGGTCGACAGGCGCTGGTGGTGGATCCGGTGGTAGGAGGCACTCGGCTCCGCAAAGTTCTCATGGATGGAGGAAGTGGCCTGAATATTCTGTACGCTGATACCCTCAAAGGGATGGGCATTCCGATGTCCAGGCTCAGCGAAAGCAATATGCAATTCCACGGGGTCATCCCTGGGAAGAAGGCCAAGTCACTCGGACAGATTGCGCTGGATGTGGTGTTCAGCACTGACTAGAACTTTCGCAAAGAGAAGCTGACATTTGAGGTTGTAGACTTCAAGAGTGCATATCATGCCATCCTTGGCCGTCCAGCGTATGCACGTTTCATGGCCCGCCCGTGTTACGTGTATCTCAAGCTGAAGATGCCCGGGCCCAAGGGTGTGATCACAGTCACAGGCAATCGACAGAGGGCTGAGGAGTGCCTCCAACAGGGCTCCAAGATCGCCGACATGCAGATGGCTGTAGTCGAGTTAGAAGAGTACAAGAAGACTGCTGATCCCGCTGATCTGTTGCGTTCCAAGAAGCCCACCACTGAGTCAGCTTTTCAGTCGGCAGGAGACTTGAAGCAAGTGCACATTCACCCGACAGATCCTACCGCTGCTCCGACCAACATCTCAATCACACTCGACAGCAAATAGGAAGCCGAGCTCATCCAGTTCCTCCGTGAGAACTGGGACATCTTTGCATGGAAGCCCGCTGACATGCCTGGTGTACCCAGGGGACTGGCTGAGCACCGTCTGAGAGTTGATCCAAAGGCCAAGCCTATAAAAGAACACTTGCGCCGGTCGGCAACAGAGAAGCGGAAGGCAATCGGCGAGGAGGTGGCTCGGCTCTTGGAGGCCAGGTTCATTCGCGAGGTCTACCACTCCGAGTGGCTTGCGAATGTCGTCATGGTCCCCAAGAAGGACAAGTTGCTCCGAATGTGTATAGACTTCAAGCATATCAATCGGGCCTGCCCGAAAGATCATTTCCCGCTCCCCCGCATCGACCAAATTGTGGACTAGACTGCAGGGTGCGAGCGTTTGTCTTTTCTCGATGCATACTCTGGCTACCATCAGATCCGTCTGTTCGGTCCAGATGAAATAAAAACGGCCTTCATCACCCCTTTCGGGTGTTTCTGTTACATCACCATGCCTTTTGGTCTGAAGAATGCTGGCGCTACTTTCATGCGCATGATTCAGAAGTGTCTCCTCGACCAGATCAGTCGGAATGTCGAGGCCTACATGGATGATATCGTAGTCAAGTCTCGCAAAGGTTCCGACCTGCTGACTGACTTGGCGGAAACATTCGCCAACTTAAGAAGATATGACCTCAAGCTGAATCCAACCAAGTGTACTTTTGGAGTTCCGGGTGGAAAGTTACTCGGTTATCTCATTTCCGAACGAGGAATCGACATCAACCCCGAGAAGATCGGTGCCATCGTCCGAATGAAACGCCCCGAGCGTATTCACGATGTCCAGAAGCTTACTGGTTGCCTGGCAGCGCTGAGCAGATTCATTTCTCGTCTCGGAGAGAAGGCACTCCCTTTGTACCGACTGATGAAGAAATCCGATACGTTCGAGTGGAATTCAGAGGCAGAAGCAGCGTTTGTCCAGCTCAAAGCCCTGCTCTCCACCCAGCCGGTGCTTAACGCTCCACACAGCAAAGAACCCCTGCTCCTGTACATTGCAGCCACCAATCAGGTCGTCAGTACAGTTCTTACTGTCGAGCGAGAAGAAGAGGGCAAGGCCTACAAAGTCCAGCGCCCAGTTTATTACATCTCTGAAGTGTTGACTCCTTCTAAGCAAAGGTACCCACATTACCAGAAGCTTGTCTATGGTATATATCTGTCAGCGAAGAAGGTGGCGCACTATTTTCAAGATCACTCAGTCTCAGTCGTCAGTGATGCGCCTTTGAATGAAATCCTCAACAATCGAGACGCGACTGGTCGAGTGGCCAAATGGGCCATTGAACTTCTTTATTTTGATATCAAGTTTGAAGCGAAGAAAGCCATTAAATCTCAAGCACTTGCCGACTTCATGGCCGAGTGGATCGAACAGCAGCAGCCAGTCCAGATCTACTCGGAACACTGGACCATGTTCTTTGATGGCTCGAAGATGCTGAACGGTTCTGGTGCTGGTGTGGTATTGGTGCCTCCCAAGGGCGATAAACTCAGCTATGTCCTCCAGATTCACTTTGATTCCTCCAATAATGAAGCTGAGTACGAAGCACTCCTTTATGGGTTGCGTATGGCCATCTCGCTCGGCGTCCGTCGCCTGATGGTATACGGTGACTCGGATTTGGTGGTCAATCAAGTGATGAAGGAGTGGGATGTCAGAAACCCCGCCATGACCGGAAATTGCAATGCAGTAAGAAAGCTTGAGAAGAAGTTTGAGGGTTTGGAACTCCATCACGTTCCCCGAGTGAAGAATCAGGCAGCTGATGAACTGGCAAAAATCGGTTCCACTCGGAAGCCTGTGCCCAGCAATGTGTTCCTGGAGCATTTGCACTCTCCTTCGGTACAAGAGGACCCCTTCACCGAAGAGCCCCCGCAGCCTATAAGCGCCTCCAATCCGACTGAAGTTGATGTCCCAGCAGTCATAGATCTGGTCAGTGAGATTCTGGTGATAACTCCCGATTGGACGGTGCCCTACATCGCGTACATCCTCAGGCGAGAACTCCCAGAAGACGAAGTTGAAGCTCGACAGATTGTCCGAATATCCAAAGCTTTCACTGTTATGAATGGGCAGCTCTACAGAGAGAGCGTAACCGGCGTGGCTCAGCGATGCATTTCTCCCGAAGAAGGTCGACTGATACTGGAGGAAATTCACTCGGGAACTTGCGGCCATCATGCGTCCTCTCGGACGATTGTTGCCAAGGCCTACCGAGCTGGTTTCTTCTGGCCGCGCGCCAATGAGATGGCTAAGGATATTGTGCAGCACTGTGAAGGATGCCAATTCTATGCAAACTTGTCGCACAAGCCTGCGTCTGCCTTAAAGACCATCCCACTCGTCTGGCCGTTCGCTGTATGGGGATTGGATATGATCGGACCTCTCCGCACGGGCCAGAGTGGTTTCACGCACCTTCTGGTAGCAGTCGACAAGTTCACTAAATGGATTGAGGCCAAGTCTATCAGGAAGCTGAATTCTCGCACAGCCATCAAATTCATGAGGGAAATAATATTCAGATACGGAGTTCCCCATAGTATCATCACGGACAATGGTTCTAATTTTGATTCGGAAGAGTTCAGAGCCTTTTGCTCCTCTCAAGGCACTCGGATGGATTACGCATCCATCGCGCACCCCCAGTCAAACGGTCAGGCCGAGCGAGCAAATGGCCTTATCCTTCAAGGGTTGAAGCCTCGACTCATGCGCGAACTCGGTCACGCAGCTGGAGCTTGGGTTACAGAATTACCGTCTGTTCTGTGGGGCTTGAGGACAACTCCAAATCGGTCAACTAATCACACTCCTTTCTTCATGGTGTATGGGGCTGAAGCTGTCCTGCTGAGTGATGTTCTTCACAATTCTCCTCGGGTGGACCTTTACTCGGAGGTTGAAGCTGAGCAAGCACGCCAGGATGCTGTGGATCTCCTTGAAGAAGAGCGGGAAATGGCTTTGATCCGGTCGACTGCATACCAGCAAGATCTGCGTCACTTTCATGCAAGGCACGTCAGGAGTCGGACCTTCCACGAAGGTGACCTCGTGCTCCGAGTGGATCAGCAGCGGCCTCACAAGCTAGCCCCCGCGTGGGAAGGCCCTTTCGTCGTCACCAAGGTGCTGAACAATGGAGCCTACCACCTCTTCAATCTCAAGAAGAACGCTGACGAGCCACGGGCCTGGAACGCGGATCTGCTTCGTCGGTTCTATACCTGAAGGTTGATCTGTCTGATGTAATAAGAGTAAACTGTTTTGATTATCAAGGATACGACTCCTGCAGTCTTTTGTCGATTCTGATCGCACAATTCTGAGTTCAAGAATACTCCGAGTGCGAGCGATTTTCCACTCGGAGGGCTTAGCCGCGATTCCACATTGCCTAAGTTTAAATCTACTCCGAGTGATGGGCGACCCTCGCACTCGGGGGCTTAGCTGCGACTCCGTGTCGCCTAAGTTCAGAACCTCATCGAGTGAATAGCATCGTATTCACTCGAAAGCTTAGCCGCGATTCCGCATCGCCTAAGTTTAAATCTACTCCAAGTGATGGGCGATCCTCACACTCGGGGGCTTAGCTGCGACTCCGTGTCGCCTAAGTTCAGAACCTCGTCGAGTGAATAGCATCGCATTCACTCGAAAGCTTAGCCACGATTCCGCATCGCCTAAGTTTAAATCTACTCCGAGTGATGGGCGATCCTCACACCCGGGGGCTTAGCTGCGACTCCGTGTCGCCTAAGTTCAGAACCTCATCGAGTGAATAGCATCGCATTCACTCGAAAGCTTAGCCGCGATTCCGCATCGCCTAAGTTTAAATCTACTCCGAGTGATGGGCGATCCTCACACTCGGGGGCTTAGCTGCGACTCCGTGTCGCCTAAGTTCAGAACCTCGTCGGGTGAATAGCATCACTCGAAAGCTTAGCCGCGATTCCGCATCGCCTAAGTTTAAATCTACTCCGAGTGATGGGCGATCCTCACACTCGAGGGCTTAGCTGCGACTCCGTGTCGCCTAAGTTCAGAACCTCGTCGAGTGAATAGCATCGCATTCACTCGAAACTTAGCCGCGATTCCGCATCGCCTAAGTTTAAATCTACTCCGAGTGATGGGCGATCCTCACACTCGGGGGCTTAGCTGCGACTCCGTGTCGCCTAAGTTTAGAACCTCGTCGGGTGAATAGCATCACTCGAAAGCTTAGCCGCGATTCTGCATCGCCTAAGTTTAAATCTACTCTGAGTGATGGGCGATCCTCACACTCGGGGGCTTAGCTGCGACTCCGTGTCGCCTAAGTTCAGAACCTCGTCGGGTGAATAGCATCGCATTCACTCGAGAGCTTAGCTGCGATTCCGTATCGCCTAAGTTATAAACATACTCCGAGTGACGAGCGATCCTCTCACTCGGGGGCTTTGCTGCGAATCCGCTTCGCCCAAGTTAAATCGTACTCCGAGTGACGAAGCGATCCTCTCACTCGGAGGCTTGTCTGCGAATCCGCTTCGCCCAAGTTAAAACGTTATTTCGAGTGACGAGCAATCCTCTCACTCGGAGGCTTGGCTGCGAATCCGCTTCGCCCAAGTTAAAACGCTACTCCGAGTGACGAGCGATCCTCTCACTCGGGGGGCTTGGCTGCGAATCCGCTTCGCCCAAGTTAAATCGTACTCCGAGTGACGAGCGATCCTCTCACTCGGGGGCTTGGCTGCGAATCCGCTTCGCCCAAGTTAAAACGTTACTCCGAGTGATGAGCGATCCTCACACTTGGGGGCTTGGCTACGAATCCTCTTCGCCCAAGTTAAAACTCTACTCCGAGTGATGAACGATCCTCACACTCGGCAGCTTGGCTGCGAATCCGCTTTGCCTAAGTTATAAACATACTCCGAGTGACGAGCGATCCTCTCACTCGGGGGGCTTGGCTGCGAATCCTCTTCGCCCAAGTTAAAACGCTACTCCGAGTGATGAGCGATCCTCTCACTCGGGGGCTTGGTTGCGAATCCGCTTCGCCCAAGTTAAAACGCTACTCCGAGTGATGAGCGATCCTCACACTCGGGGGCTTAGCCGTGATTCCGCATCACCTAAGTTATAAAATACTCCGAGTGACGAGCAATCCTCTCACTCGGAGGCTATCTACGAACCAGTCTTCGCCTAAGTTCTGATACTCACTCCCGAATGACGAGCGGTCCTCTCACTCGGGGGGCTTAGCTGCGAGTCAGTCCTCGCCTAAGTCCGAAATCAATCAAACAAATTTAAGACCCCTGCCGATGTCGCCGCCACTCGACAGCGGTCTCGGGGACTACACCCAGTGGGTGTGCTCCGCGTGCCCCCACTGGACCAG
Organism: Elymus sibiricus; assembly: GCA_039707655.1. NCBI lineage: Eukaryota > Viridiplantae > Streptophyta > Magnoliopsida > Poales > Poaceae > Elymus > Elymus sibiricus. The sequence continues at coordinate 299,065,123 of CM077672.1, read as the reverse complement.
AAACCACTCGACAAGACCTGATCTACTCGAGAGGAAATCAAGCAAAGGACTGAAAAGCAAATTCAGATAAATCCAGAGTATTCAGCCTGGATAAAAGTTGCCCATGCAAATGACGAAAGTACTCGGGCCCAAGACCCGAAAGAAGTTTTAACGATACACCACCACTCGGCATACCGAGGCAAATTAAAGTTTTTGATCACCAGCAAAGTTTTTTCAAGCTCCAGTGGGACTTGCAGGCTCGACGAAGGTGTCCAGGTCGATCCCGTCAGCGATCCGAGTGGCCGCTTCGATGAAGGTCTCCATGAAGTCCTGGAACTGGAGCTTCTTTGTGTTGGCCACCTGAAGTGCTTTCAGTTTGTCCTCCTTGACCTCCTTGCAATGGACCCTGACGAGTGAGAGCGCTATGTCAGCTCCGCAGCGTGCAGCAGATTTCTTCCATGCCTGCACTCGACCAGGGAGCTCGTCAAGCCGAGTCATCATTGACTCGAGGTCAGCCTGAACTGAGTCTTCCGGCCACAGCTCCTTGTCGACCTTCTCCATTGCACCTCGCAGTCGAGCGACGTACTCCCGGACGCCTGCGACTCGAGCTTCAAGCCGGAACATGTTCATAGCCACAACATCTCCGACAGGTGACTTGGAAGGGTCCAGATTGGGCTCGACCGCCTCGGTCTCCTTCTCGAAGTCCTTGCAGAATTCTACATCAAGAAGATGGAAAGAATTAGTCATGATACTGTTCCCTGAAAATCAACGGAATTCACTCGACTGGATGAAGTTGGGATTAACGGAACTCACTCGACTGGAGAAAATTACCTTCAAGCAAAACATACATCTTCTGGGCGTAATCCCCCAGATAGGTCTCCAAGCCCTTTGCTCTCTTGGTTGCATGGTCAAGCCTTTTGCTCCAGTCAGCTCGCTCCTGCTTCAGCTTCGTGTTCTCTTCCTCAAGCTTGCTAGCCGCGGCGAGCTTCTTCTCGGCAGCTTCAGTCTTCTCCCTCGCCGTCTTCTGAGCATCGGCGAGTGATCTGTCTTTGTCCTCCAGCGCCTTCTTCATGATATCTAAAGAAATAGCATTGTTGAGTCGCGCTCGGAGTCAACGGTTTTCAGCACGCACGTCTGCTCGAGTGGAGTCACTCGGTTCAAAGATAGAAGAAACAAATAATGAAGTACTCGATCAACAAAGTTTACCTCCTGAAGCCTTCAGATCAGCTTGCGCATGCTCCAGGTCTCTCCTCGCCAGTTCCAAGTCGAGCTGAAGCTGAGTCTTCTCCTTCTCCAAGTCAGCGTATCGAGTACCGAGCTCACAGGCCTTCTGAGATCAATGACAAAAACAATTCAGTGGACAGAAATATGGGCTTCGAGTCCAAGTTCTAAGACTCCCACCGACTGCCCCCACCGGAACGGTATCCACTCGGAACGGTCCGCCCGATCCGAGTGACGGCCGAACAAAAAAAAAAGATTGTCCACTCGACCAGGTCAGCCCTAGCCGAGTGCGTGACAAGCGATTACCAGTCGACAGACAGAAAACTCCCAGCGGGTGCAGAAGTCAAGTCATGGTAGACGGAAAGCGACACAATCAAAAAGCGCACTTACAAGTGCACTTACTTGGACGTTCGCCCGAAGCGCTGAGCTAGCGTCGTAAGCCAGCTTGCTGGCCTCGTACGCCTCCTTCGTACGCCGCATCATATGTTCGGCCTGCATCATCGCCTCCTTAGTAGCTCCAGTCTGATCTTCTAGAACACGGTGCAGAGAGAAGATGGTCTGTGAAGGGAGCGGCGATGTAGTCGGAAGGACTGGCGCTTGCGAGGCTGGCGCTTGGGAGACAGGCGCTTGTGGCGGACTGGCGAGCTCCACGGCCATCTGGGTCGGTGCTGTAATCGGTTCAGTCGGAGACGGGGCTGCGGGGTCGGTATCCATTGGCTCTGCATGTCACCAGTCGACATATCACATGACTGTCGAATGGTTTGAGAAGAATGTCAAATGGCAATATGCCATACCTTGGCGAGAAGTAGCTGCGTCCGGCGTGTCCTTCTCCGCGCTTTCCTCTCCTCGCCCCGGCGATGTCACCGAGGTAGCGGCCCTGACGATCAAGATCCACTCGGTCAGCAAAACTATGAAGTTCAGCAACAAGTTAAGCGAAGAGCAAGGATACTTACGTTGAAGCAATCGGCACGTCAACCTTGATTCTGGGGAGAGCCTTCCGGGGCTTGGTGGTGGTGACCTTGGGCTGCTTGGCAACCTTTTCAATCAGCTCTGGCGTCGACGTCTGACTGCGCTTGGAGCTCCTGGTGGTCGACCCCCTGGCCCGCCCCCGGTCGAGTGCTGGGTCGTGACGCTGCTTGGAACGCCCTTCAGTACGCGGAGGAGACACGACTTCAACTTCATCGCTCCCCGACGAGTCGTCACCGTTGCCTTCGCTGTCCTCGGCGTAGCTGATGCTGTCGCTGTCGCTCTCGCTCCCCGCTCCTTCAAGGTTCTGACCGCCATTCGGCACGGGTGAATACATGTTCGTGAGCTCCTGGAAAGATTCAAGTCAGTCAGCTGAAGACATATTCACTCAACAAGATACAAAAGCAATCGACAATGACATGACTCACCACATTCGGTGGGTTCGCAGCTGAGAAAGGCGATACTCTTTTGGAACCCCGGGGGTTGTCTCGCGCACCAGTGATGCCGCGCAGCCATAGCGTGATGGTTTCCTCTGAGACATCTTCCGGGTGGGTACGAGTGGTATCGTCGACTCCTGAGTAATGCCACATCGGATGGTCCCGCACCTGGAGCGGCTGGATCCATCGACCCAGGAACACCTCCAACAGATCCAAGCCGGTCACTCCATCACGAATCAGATTCACAACATTGTTCATCAAGATCCCCACGTTGGCCTTCTCTTCCTCGGCCACGGTCAGAGACGGGGGCGCAGTGGGTCGATCCAGCGTGAAGGGAGGAAGGCCGGTCGACATGTTTGGGGACGCGACGTCGTGGCAGTAGAACCAGGTCGACTGCCAGCCCCGCACCGACTCCGGAAGGGTGAGCGCTGGGAATGCACTCCCCGTCCTCTTCTGAAGACCCAAACCCCCGCATAGATGGATGACGTTGGTCCTATTATCACTAGTGTGGGCCTTCTTTACCGACTGAGAACGGATGGTAAAGATGTGCTTGAACAGACCCCAGTGGGCGGGACAACCCAAGAAACACTCACACATCGTCACGAACGCAGCGAGATACGCAATTGCGTTGGGAGGAAAATGATGCAACTGAGCCCCGAAGAAATTCAGAAAACCGCGGAAGAAGGGATGCGGGGGCAGAGCAAAACCTCTCTCCAAATGGGTGGTCAGGAGGACCCGCTCGCCCTCGCGCGGCTCCGGTTCCGCTTCCGTCCCCGGCAACCTCCACGACCCGGCCGCAACCAGGCCGTCAGCGACGAGCTTCTCCACGTCCAACGCCATCACGGTTGACGGCAGGAAATCGCCCTGCATCCATCCGGGTGGCGCTGCGGCCCGGGCTCTCGAGGGTTTCTTCCCCTTCGTCATCTTCTTGGGCGCCATTGTCGCAGCAGCGAGCAGATTCGACCTGAGCAGCGCGGCGGCGGAGCAGAAGAAGCGGAGGAGACGAGGGGAAAATGAGCGCACTGTCGCAAATTCCCCTCCCCTCTCGTTTTTTATGTCCGTCGACCCGAGTCACGGACTCGGGGGCCCGCCAAATCCCTGTGTATCCTACTAACGGAGGAGCCACGATATGTGGCGATAAAGGTGGCGCAAGGATCGAGGAGCCACTTCCCCGTCGGTTGCGTCATCCCTGCTCGACGCGCGTTCCCCAAAATTTAGAATCCCGCGAAATCCGGGCCGGACAGAGCATCCTGTCACATCTGAAGACCCTGTTGACCATTCGGACTCGAACCTGCATCTAAATTCACTCGGAAGAAATGACAAGCTGAATAGATCAAGGCAGACGTTGGAAGGCTCAGTCGTCTCAGGTATCGGAAAGATCTCGAAGCTCATTCAGAACGCTGAGTTCGACAGAACCTGCACTGCACCTTCTCCACTCGAGCCCTGATCCATTCGGGGGCGAATGACGAGGATATGTACTTAGGGTAGGGTGCTAGGCCCGTCCTACATACCCCGCCTAAGGACACCACATTGGAGGACTACAAGACTACGAGAGAGATTCCGACTGAACTAACCATGGCGTATGAGTCACTCGGAAGACCCCCCTCTACTCGACGGTCAGCTCTCACTCGGAGGGGCCGCCAATCACTCGACCACAGAAGACCAAGAGTCTCCCCAGGGAGGACAACGGGCAGGCGTTACGCTCGCCGCCTTAACTGGCATTTATTGTATACGTTACCAGTAACGTCCCCCCCTTTATTACCTACAATCAAACCCCTAAATGCCAGACGTTGATGAGGGGCAGCGCACTCTATATAAGCCACCCCTCCCCACTGGCACAGGGGTTCGCGATCCTTTGTAAACACAACGCACGTATCACTCGACAGAGTAAGCTCCCCGGACCTCCTGAGACGTAGGGCTGTTATCACTTCCGAGTGAGGCATGAACTCATACATCTGTGTGTACACCCTCGCCGTAGCTAGGACTCTGCCCTCTCCTTTCATACCCCTACCATCTACTGTCAGGCACGTTCCCACGACAGTCCAAACGGGGACCTCGGTACCATAAAACTCGGGCACTCAAGGTTATGACTGCCTACCGGGACAGGGTAGCGCCAGTGCACAACCTTCCCTCGTAGGAGGCACCTGCGAGAGGCATGACAATAAACCACATTAGGGACTCCCCATCCAGGCAATGTGTGGTTGCACTGGTGAGCTCGATTCGGTGGCACCATGACTCGATCAACACCATATTCAAGTTGAATTAACATCAAGTTTAACTTGAAATAAAATGATTCGAGCCATAGTGTGAACGGATGCACGGGTCATGTTCATGAGTGATGAATGCATCTTGCTACCACGAGAGCATATGACATATCTTTACTGCATACTTTAGCAAGAAAGCACATATCCTACTGCATACTATCAAAATGACATGGAACAAATTCTATGCAATAAGTTCAATATAGCAAATTATTTTGATAGTGAATTATATGATGAATTTGATCCAAATAAACCATTGCCATTGCAATGCCATCCTTGCATATGAATGTTGTGGCTTGCTTGGTTCAGAGGAGTGTCACAATACTCCTGGTCTTCTCCAACACAATTAGGAGATTCTAAAAATATTTTAAATGCAAAATGAAAATGTCACATAGAGCATTTTATTTCACCAGAAATTCACAACAGGAAGAAAAATTCTCAAATTTGGTATGCATAAACTTTGCCTCAATACAAACCAGTAGCAAAAAGTATCAACTCAATTGGACTTATAGAATAAAAGTTAGAGTTGGTCAAAGTTGAGGTCAGAAACTGGTCAAACTATTTATTTAAATGATTTTAACCGAATTTCCAGAAATGGCCACGTCGAAGGCGTATTTCTTGTTTACGCCTCCACTTATACCGCTTCGGGGGAGAGAGTGAGAGGCTGACAGGGGGGTCCCACTGTCAGGGTTAAAAGAGAGAGAGAGAGGGAACAGTAGAGGCGGCGCTGTCGCCGGTGGTTCTCCGGCGAGAAGGCCACGGCGGTCGCCGGAGTTGGGTGGGATGGACTCAGTGCAGCACGGGGAGCACGCACATACCCGAGGCGACGACTGGGGTGGTCGGACGGCGTCGGGGTGTTCTTCTCCAGAGACGGCGGCGGCGGAGCTCATCGGATTCGGCGATTCCGGCGACGATCCGGCGTGCAAGTGGTACCGTCAAGCTCAGGAGATCACCACGACCTCGATGGGAGCAGTGGATGAAGCTGGGAGTGGCTGGAATGAGTGCACATTCAAGGGGGATCCGCGGCGGATTCCAGCGGTGAACGGCGGTAGGAGGCCCTCCCGGCCTTGCCGCGCTCGTTGGGGAGTGATTTGTGGCCAGGTGAAGTGGGAGCGATGGCTAGGAGGAGTCGGGGATGCCTCTATTTATAGGTGGAGGGTGGCCGTGCTCGGGGCTCTGCCGGCGACGAACTGCAGTAGAAGAGAGAGGGAGATAAGCTCGGGCACGGCGTGGGGGAGGAGCAGGGGTGCACAGCCACGCGGTGCACGCGTGCAAGCACAGTGGCGCGCACTACGCGGAGAAAACGGAGCATGCGCGCCCACTGTTCCGCCGCGTAGCATTCGGCCACTTCCGGCGAGCCGCTTGCGAGTGTCGGGGAGGAGCAGGGCGAGGCTAGGTAGCATGCTGGAGATGGCTGAGGAGCTGGGACACGCTGCGGTGGCGAGCGGAGGGCGAACGGGCGACGACAGAGGGACCCGGTGCACAGAGCGCGGCGGGTGCATGCAATTCACCATGCACTCACGCGGTCACCGTGTGCACTGGCACATGCGGTGCTTTTGGCACTGCCAAACCGTGTCATTTGTGAAGTCCTTTCAACGCGGTGCCTAGAACTGCGCTTGGCTTGCCATCTGGCACAATGGAGGTGACTGGAGCTTGATGCAAAGTTTCTGGACAGAAACTTGTGCCAAGTGCTGGGGACAAACGGCTAGGAGTTTAAGTCTGAAATTTTGGGGTTAAGCATTTCTTTGGAGTGTAGTCATGTGGTAAAAATTTCATCTCCAACAGATCAAGGAAAAATGTACTTGCTTCACAAAGTTCTCATTCTGTCCAGAAGCAAAAACATTTTCCTTAGCTGAAAATTTCCAAATGACTATGGGATATTTTTGCATAGGGAGGTGAGGCATGATGCAAAGAATATTTCGGAATTTTCTTGGAATTTTTGGAGCAATAAAAATGAGGGTTGCTTCATAGCTTATTGAGAAAAGAGGCATTTTCAGGAGGAAAAAGAATATAATGCCATTAAATAAAAATATCCAATGGCATTATGGTGAGAGGGATGAGGTCTAGGGAGGGTTTATGGATGATAGAACCCACTTGGAAGAAAATCAAAAATAAATCCAAGTGGTAAGTCCAAAAGAATTGACTGAAAAACTTAAATGCAAATTAAAATATTCAATAAATCCCAATAAAAGAAAATGGCAAATTCCAGGGTGTTACAAACCTCCCCCCTTCGCATGAATCTCATCCTTGAGATTCGGTTGCTTAGGAAACAAATATGGGTATGCGGTCCTTAAGAAATCCTCTCTTTCCCAGGTGGCCTCATCCTCGGTGTGGTGCTCCCATTGGACCTTGTAAAACTTTATAGTTTTCCTGCGGGTGACTCTGTCCATCTCTTCCAAGATTCTCAAGGGTTTCTCCTCATATGTTAAATCTTTGGCAAGCTCTAGTTCTGTCATATCCATCTATTTTGCTGGTGGTGAGATGCATTTCCGTAGCTGAGACACGTGGAACACATCATGAACCTCGGATAGCTCGGGAGGCAATTCTAACTGATAAGCCACTTTGCCCACTCGGAGATATGCATATTCACCTGGTTCGAAGCTGATCTGCCTATGCTTTGAGTCATAGTAGCTCTTCTGATGAGATTTTGCTACTTGTAGTCTCTCTCGAATTTCTTTAACTTGCTTTTCTGCTTCCATCATTAAATCAGTCCTGAAGATTCGGCTGTCTCTTGTCTGAGACCAGTTCAACGGGGTGCGACACTTACGTCCGTATAGAGCCTTAAAGGGTGACATCTTGAGACTAGTTTGATAGCTGTTGTTGTAAGAGAACTCAGCGTATGGCAGGTTGTCCTCCCATTTGGGTCCATGAGCAAGAGCGCATGCCCGAAGCATGTCTTCCAAGATCTGATTTACCCGTTCTGTCTGCCCATCTGTCTGAGGGTGATAAGCAGTGCTAGGTTTCAAGGCGGTTCCCAAGGCTTGGTGTAGACATAGCCAGAACGCCGAGGTAAACAAAGATCCTCAGTCTGAAGTGATAGTCCTGGGTATCCCATGTAGACTAACAATCCTGGATATGTAAAGTTGAGCGAGTTGGTCTGCACGGTAGGTTGTCCTTACTGGAATAAAGTGGGCCACCTTGGTGAGCATGTCGACCACGACCCATATGGCGTTATTACCTCATGGTGTCCTCGGTAACCCCACGATGAAGTCCATGCAGATCTCATCCCATTTCCATTGTGGAACGGGTAAGGGTTGAAGTAGACCGGCGGGTTTTTCATGTTCAGCCTTTACCTTATTGCATATATCGCAACAAGCGATGTAATAGGCGATATCTTTCTTCATACCTTCCCACCAGAATATTTGCTTCAAGTCTTGATACATTTTAGTGCCTCCAGGGTGAATGGAGTATGCAGACTCGTGAGCTTCCTTCAGAATCTACTGTTTTAATTCCCTGAGGTCCGGTACACAGACTCGATTCCGAAATCAGAGTGTACCGTTACCATCAATGTTGAAATCTGGTATCTTCCCTTCTCATACTTGGGCCATTACCTTGAGTAACATTGGGTCACTAGATTGAGCCTTTCGGATTTCATCTTCTAGGGTAGGGGTTACTTCCAAGGTAACCGAGCAGGTTGCATCACAAAGGATCATATTGAGCTGAGCTATTTCTTCTTGAAGTGCTGGGTGTAGACGCTCGATTAATGAGTTTGTGGTGGCCAGTTTGCGACTAAAAGCATCGGCGACCACATTTGCTTTTCCTGGGTAATAGTTGATACCCAGGTCATAATCTTTGACCAACTCAAGCCATCTTCTTTGTCGAAGGTTTAGGTCTGGTTGCGTGAATATATACTTGAGACTCTTGTGGTCGGTGTAGATTTGGCAACGTTTTCCAATGATGTAATGCCTCCAGATTTTAAAGGTATGGACCACAGCTGCCATCTCCAGGTCATGTGTAGGGTAATTCCCCTCATGCGGTCGGAGCTGTCTTGATGCATAGGCCACGACCTTTCCATCTTGCATAAGTACACACCCAATGCCATGCCTGGATGCGTCGCAATAGATGTCGAAGCTCCAGTAGATATCTGGGAGAGTCAACACTGGAGCGGTGGTCAAACGGGTCTTTAGCTCATTGAAACTGTTCTCACATGCTTCCGTCCATATGAACTTCTGATTCTTCTTGAGTAGTTCAGTCATTGGTTTGGAAATCTTTGAGAAGCCTTCAATGAAGCAACGGTAATAACCTGCTAGACCCAAGAAACTCCTGATTTCTGTCACTGAAACAGGTGTCTTCCAATTTAATACTTCTCTGACTTTGCTTTGTATAAGGCCACTCCTTGAGCGGAAAGAGTATGCCCAAGGAATCCCACTTCCTTAAGCCAAAATTCACATTTGCTGAACTTGGCGTAGAGTTGATGAGCGCGTAATCACTCCAACACTGCTCGGAGATGCTGCTTGTGCTCTTCTTCACTTTTGGAATATATGAGGATGTCATTAATGAACACCACTACAAACTTGTCCAGGAAGTCCATGAACACCTTGTGCATGAAGAATGCAGGAGCGTTGGTCAGCCCAAAGGACATTACCGTATACTCATACAGCCCATATCGTGTAGTGAATGTTGTCTTGGGGATATCTTCTTTTCTGATTTTCAGCTGGTGATACCCGATGCGCAAATCAATCTTCGAGAACACTTGAGCTCCACTAAGTTGATCGAACAAATCATCGATCCTGGGCAGCGGGTATTTATTCTTGATTGTGACATCATTGAGAGCGCGGTAGTCAACACACATCCAGAGACTACCATCCTTCTTGCCCACAAATATTGCAGGTGCACCCCAAGGAGATGAACTGGGGCGAATATATCCTTTTTGGAGCATCTCATCCAATTGCTTCTTCAACTCCACTAGTTCGGATGAAGGCATACGACAATATTTCTTGTAAATTGGTACGATCCCGGGCACAAGCTCGATTGAAAATTCAAGCTCTCGGTCAGGTGGCTTGCCTGGCAATTCATCTGCAAACACATCTGGGAATTCACAGACCACTGGGACTAGATTCATATCTGTAGTAATTGTTGCATAAACCATCCCTTTCTTTGGCATGGCTCGACTGGCAAAGAACAGAGCAGACTAGCCCGAGGGATTTATTAGTGTGACTTCTCTTATTGCGCAGTTGATGCAGACCTGGTGTCTTGTCAACCAATCCATCCCCAAAATGATATCCAATGTTGGAGATTCAATGGATACTAGGGATGCGGGGAAGATGACTCCATTGATTGATATTTTCAATCCCCGGCATACAATATTTGTCCTGAGCCTGGATCCGGGGGATTGTACCAGCATAACTTTGTCCAAAAGAGTATAGGAAAGTCGATGTTGGGCAACAAAACTCTGCGAAATAAAAGAATGGGAAGCCCCGGAATCGAATAAAATTGTTGCAGGTATGTCATTAACAGGAAACATACCAATGACCACATCGGGAACTTCGGAGGCTTCTTCGGCGGAGATATGATGAACTTGCCCTTGAATATACTTCCATTTGGGGAATTGCCCCACATAATTGACTTGCAGTTTACGGTTGGTTGGCGACTTTATGTTCTTGGGGCACTGCCTAGCGTCATGTCCAGTTTGTCCACATGAGTAACATGCATTGTTACGCTGACAGTCTTCCTTGTTTGGCTTGGCGACCACAGTCTTGATCTGACTTTCATTCTTGATGTTCCCCTGCTGCCAGGTTGGCTTGAACTTGAACTGGGGTTGCTGCCAAGTACGAACCTTCTAAAAAACTTGCCCTTCCTTCTTGGGTTCAAACTTGCGTTTGCGGTCTTCATAGGCAGTCTTATGATCATTAACCAGTTTGTGTTCCCTTTCGGCAATGAGTACCTTGTTCACCAAAGTTTGGAAGTCGGGGAAATCTAGCATGCTGAGTGCACATCGAAGGGTAAGGTTGAGTCCTCCAAGGAACCGATCTATCTTCCGTTCTTCGGTGGCCACATCATGTGTAGAATAACGGGCCAAGTGATTGAACTTGTGTAAATACTCACTTATAGTCGAATTCCCTTGTGTAAGGGTGAGGAATTCTCGCTGCTTGACCTTCAAGATACCGACGGGAATATGATACTTGCGAAATTTATCTTTGAATTTATCCCAAGTAATCTCGTCTCAGCAGGCCACATAATTTTGGTACTGTCCCACCATATAGCAGCTGGTCCTTCCAGATAATGAGTGGCGAATGGTACCTTATCAGCATCTTCAGTGCGAGCAATTTCTAGCTTCTTCTCAATGGTCCTCAACCAGTCATCGGCTTCCATCGGATCCACTGCTTGACTAAAACTTGGCGGTTTGGTCCTCTGAAAGTCTGACAGCTTGGAGTGATTACCATTGTGATTATTCTGCCCAACCATAGCCTGCATGCTTCTCAGGAACTCCATCAGATCTTGGTTCGTCTTTTCCTCAAACATTCGCATAATCTGCTCTGTTGTGGGTGCTTGAGGTGGAGGAGGTGGTGGTTGATATGGTTCTGGAGAATGTCCTGCTTGCCTGGCGGATCGACGAACTGGAGTATCGTCGCCACCATAACAGTTACTGCCACACCTTGTCATCCTATATATGTTTCCCAATACGAAGCATGGAGATGAGCAACATCCATAAGGGAAAAAATAGGAAGGTGAAGCAACAAACCCGGAAAAGAAATCGAGAAAAGCCAAAGCGAATAACCGAAAACAACATAATTATACAATACATCATCTAGCATACATAACAGGACAACAGCATGGATAGTACTACTACATGCATACAACCAAACACCACATCATCCTCGCCTACTCGCGACGACAGCGATCATACTGGCACTTTGACGGTCCTGCTGGTGTCTCCTCGGTGTCGGACTCCGAATCGGAACTGATAATGGACACCTCCGGAGCAAAGGAAACACGACTCCGCTGACGGGACGACTCTCCCTCAGGGTCTGGAGCAGGGTGGCTCCGCAGCATCGGAGCGGCTGGGGTAGCGAGAAGCATAGCCCACTGGGCTGGGGACTCATGGGGAGTCACTACCGAAGTACCTGAGTTACTCTGAGAAGGTGTGGGAGTCACTGGTGCCGGTGGAGGTAAGGTAACTGGAGGAACAAGCGATGTATGGATAAGTAAAGGTGGAGCGAAGGCAGATCGAGGGGCAGCTAGCTTGTCTCGAACGTGGTTCAGCTCCTGGGCTAGGCAGACGATCAGAAAGTACCCAGCCGTTATGTAACGAGACATGTGACTGGCTGACCGGTCACACTCCGGATCAATGTAAGGGAAACGAATCTGTCCTGACTCAAACAGGGACGGATAGAAGTAGAAACCTGGGTGAGTCTGCATCTGAATCTCGTTATAGCGCAAGTCAGTGAGAGCCTCGAATGCTGCAAACTGGACCGCCTGGTCGGTTGTAGAAGCAGTCCCACCCTTGGTAGAGCGAGTGTAAGTGCCTACCACAGTACTGTTGTGCATGACTATCGGTACCAAAACCGGTAGATCTCGGGTAGGAGGTCCGAACTGTGGATCTAGGAATCAATGAGTAACAGGGAACGTAGAGACAGCGATTTACCCAGGTTCGGGCCCTCTCGAAGAGGTAAAACCCTACGTCCTACTAGATTGTATTGATGTGATTATATGAAGGTTACAGAGTTGATCTACCTCTAGATCGGATGGACTAAGCCCTAGGTGGGTATAATGGTTCTGTATCCCTACGGACTAAACCTTCTGGTTTATATAGACACCAGAGGGACCTAGGGTTACATACGGTCGGTTGCCATCAGGGGATAAACATGCCGGTTACGCTAATTATTTCTTGGAGGAGACGCCAAGTCTTCGGAGGTTTCCTTCTGGTGTACGGGGTTGCCCACTATCCGGCCTTCCTTTGATGACTAAAGGGCGGCCCACTAGTCCGGCCTACGAGAGATAGGCCAGTAGCCCGAGCACCCCCTAGTTCGGGACACCCTCAGTAGCCCCCGAACTAGCCTCCAACGCCGAGGTTGACAGTCTTCGGCAGCTCCATGCTCCAAGGGTCTTCGGCTTGGGTGGCGAGTTCCTCCCCCTACCTGTGTTTGATTTGACAATAGTTCGGCCACCAATAGCTCGGTCGCCGAAGAATCCTCCGATTGGCGAGGCATCGTGGGGCCCGCCATACCGCTTTTCTTCACCTAGGATTAAATGATGACCCTCGATTCCTGCGCATCCAGGGAATGCGAGTGGCACAATGGGTTTTTACAAAAATGCCCCTCCTTGGGGGGAGACAATGCCCTTTTAATAGGCCAAGGGCGTGGAGGCTAACGCACCCTACCCCCTACCATTCTTCCTCACATCCCTGCGAGGCTACATCCAGCAAACAATGGCAAGTGTTCCAGGCTCTTCCTCGCGCCCTCACGGCCCCCGTCAAGGTGATTGGGCGAGCTGCTCGGTATCTCTCATGCGATTACGCAGGCTCGAGACGCAGGGGTATCTCCCCGCTCCAGATCTCGCATCCACTCGCCCCGGATTAACTTCCGTAGACGGGGAGGCCTTCGCAGAGAACTTCCCTTCCTCTCACGGGAAGGAGAGAGTGTGCTTTGTGCCCTTCCTCTTGCGAGGCCTGGGTTTCCCCATTCATCCTTTCTTGAGGGGCCTACTAGAGTTTTACGGGATCCAGCTCCACCACCTTACCCCAGGATCGATCCTCCATATCTCGGGTTTCATCGCTCTTTGCGAGAAGTTCCTGGGCTGCGAGGCTCATTTCGAGTTGTGGAGGAAATTCTTCTGTCTTGTCCCCCGCACCCGAGGAGGGATAATTTACGAGGTTGGCGGGGCCGAAGTATGGCGCATCGCTGGAACCGGATACCCCGTAGGGACTCCGAATAAAGATGCCGAGGAATGGACTTCAGAATGGTTATATATCGAAGACGTCCCCTTATTCGATCCAGCTCGGAGGGGGTTACCGGAATTTTCATTGGTCTCCCCGAAGAAGCGGTTCAACTGGCGCCCGAAGAGTGCTTCCCCGGAGGAAAGCGCCGAAGTAACTCGGCTGGCTGTGCAAGTGAGATGGCTAGCCCACAATGGGCTAACCATCATCGACGTGATGGCAGTGGCCATTGCTCGGTGCGTCCAACCTCTTCAACAGAGAATACACCCGCTATGGTGCTACAACGGGGAAGATGACGCAACCCGATACACAAGGATGGGACCTGCCGATCAGGCGGTGATGGCCGCCATACTGGCCGATCTTTTCAAGGGAGAAGAGCAGGAGTTTGCTCGGCTAAGGCCCAAGGAAGGCTTTTCGATGTATAAACCCATCGAAATGGTGAGTCCAACCACGCTTTATTGTTCGGATGGCCCCCCAAATTTTTCTTAATCAGATCTTTATCCTGTCCGAACAGAGTTGGAGGCGCTGGATCGAGACAGTGAGCTGCCCCGCTCCTCAACCAGAGAGTTATTCTTGTAATGACGACCCTGGGTTTCATGACGATCCTGAAACATCGATCATATTCGAGGAGGGGGTCTTCTACCAGGAGAGCCTCGACGGCTCTAAGGTGGCCCTTTTGGCCGACCACCCCGGGGTGCTTCCATCCTCCGCTGTAAGTGACCAACGGGTTTCTTCTAGAAAGGGACGCCGCACCGCTGCTGCTCCGAATACACTGACTCCTACTCCCAAGGGCCGCCGTACGACACGCCAGACAGCTGCAGGAGCGGCACCAGCGGCAAGTGGTCGTGGGAAGACAAAACGCGCGGCCCCAACAGAAGTTACGTCATCCGCGCCCCGCCCGAAGAGGTAACGCATCCGCCATACTATCATACTCTTTATCTTCGACATCCACCGAGATGCCTAATAACTTCCCGTGGTGTCTTGCAGGCAATATGTAGAACCGGCTTCAACCGAGGATATCGAAGAGGTGCCGGGGGGTGACCCAAAACCGTGGTCGCCAGTTGTAGCCGGCGTTACTCCGGAGGTCCCTGCCGAGGACCAACATCCCGTGGACTCAGGGGGCGTCTCGGTCACCAATTCCGAGGTTGAAAGTGTGATGAATCACCGGCGGCGCAAGGCATCGCTTCGGCACCCTGTATTGTCCGATCAAGAGTTTAATGCTCTTAGTTCGGTAGATGCGTACCTTGGAGCTGCCCGAACGGGACTCGAGGGGGCAGTGAAGCTCATGTCTACTAATGTGCAGGTATACTATTGGTTTTGGCAACTAGTATCTAATCTAGTAGCCTCCGAGCCTTAAATTGGGCGGAACGACCGAGTTAAGGGTCTGATGTTTATAATGCCATGCTATTGTGCAGACTGTTCGGCAGCAAAACAAAAAGCTGTCCAAGGACCTCAGGCTGGGGCAAACACAGTTAGAATCTGTGAAAGCCGAGTTAGAGGGGGTGAAGAAATTCACCAGAGAGGCACATGGTAAGTGCCAAACTTAAATTTGTGTAAGAAAAATTTGATGGAACACCTTTGCTAATGAAAGATGATTCCATAGTAGCCGAGTTGATAAATCAGCTGCAGAAGAATCTGGATACTCCCAAGGAAGCTCAAAGGTATGCGGAGACACAGCAAGAGGCTGGCTACCGAGTGCTTTCCTGAAGTCATGAGGAGAGGGATAAGCTTAAGGCGGAAGGCGAACAACAGGCCCAAGAAATCAAAAGCTTGAAAGCTCAACTGGCCCAATCCCAAGAGGAGAACCAGAGACTAAAAGCGGGCATGTTCGGTGAGTGCGACCCAGTTTTTTCAGTTCATAAACTGCGCATATTAGACAGCAATATGAACAATGCCGCGTCTCATTGTAGTTCTTCTGACCGGACGCCCCGAAGAGGAGGCCCTCTCTTTCGGGCTGGACCTGCTGAAGGAGCTATCCGCCGTGCACGAGCGGGCCCGAAAAGCCATGAAGAGCATGTTCAAAGCACTGTGGCCTGGCGAGGTGGCTCCGGAAGGGATGGCCGAACTCACAAATCGATTTAATGGAGCTTGGCGCCGCTTTGAGTTATGGAAGATGTCATCTTGTCGTGAGGTAGCACGGGAAGCTTGGGCGATGGTCAAGACCCATTTCACCAAGCTGGAACTGGAGCATTTAGCTAGGGTTGGGCCAGTAGGGCCAGATGGGCAGGAAGTGCCCGTACATCTGGTGTATGACCAGGTTATGCCCGCAGCTCGGCTATCCCAAGCAGATTGTGCTCTGGAGACCATAATAGATGGTCTTGATCAAGACTGATATTGTGATTCTATGTATCTATGTACTTGACATCAAATAGTCCCCAAACCGTGCTAGAAGCATTGTCTTAACCGGCCATCAGCTTCTGCCCCCTCAGCCAGAGGCCGAGGGGTGTTTCCTACTGTGCGGTCCGAGAACATCGGAAAAACGCTTCGGAGAACCAGGCAATCTGGCCATGTGGTGCGAACAGACAAGAACGCGCTTGGGGAGTTATGTTATATTACTATTTAACGTAAGAAACATCTTCCGACGAAAATAGTCCCTCTATGGGTTCCTTTCTTCGGGTTGTCATGTTGACCATGGCGTATAACCGAACAACCAAAATAGGCGGTTAATGGTTACTTCGGGAAAGTGACCCCGGAATCTTGGCAATAACTACCGAATATTTTCACTTCCCCCGTGGCCGACCAATTGTGTTCTTAAGAACGCTAGCTTTTGGCTTCACCCGTCTGAGGTACGTACCCGGGAAATCCGGACGTAACAATCGCAGAGGTGCTCCCTTTACTCCCTAGCCGAACAATCGGGAACGTAGGGGGTAAACACAGGGGAGAGGCAACCCAGCTTGGCCAAATCTTAAGTCAAATTGATGCATATAGTGGCTTTAGAACAATACAGGAAAGTTGCAAACATGTAAAAACGGATGGTTGCATAAATGATATATGACCGGCTCCGTAAAACAAGCCCCCAGGTAACAGCGTGTGGTACATTCAAAGATGTTTGCCGAAGAAAAACTTAACATAGTTCGGCTTAACCGAACACAACCCGGGAAAGACTAGTTACTCGAAAAATGTAAATTCGAGAAGGATAAACCGAACAAGGTAAGGACGCGGAGTTAGCCATAGAAACATCGTAGTCGAACTGCGTTCCATGGGTTTGGTTCAAGGTGGTCGTCCTTTGGGTCGCGGAGACGATATGCTCCGCCCGCGAGTACTTGATCGATTATGAAGGGCCCCTCCCATTTGGGCGATAGCTTATGCTTCTACTTCTCCGGGAGGCGCAGGACTAGATCGCCGACGTTGTAGGCTTTTGCCCGTACTTCCCTGCTCTGGTAACATCTGGCCTGCTGTTGATAAAAAGCAGAATGAGCCCGAGCTATGTCGCGCTCGCCCTCCATGGCGTCCAGGTCAGCTTGCCGATCTAGCTCGGCCTCCTTTTCTTCATACATACGTACCCGAGGTGCGTCATGAATAAGATCGCTGGGGAGGACGGCTTCTGCCCCGTACACCATGAAGAACGGTGTGTAGCCCGTAGATCGATTGGGAGTGGTGCGCAGGCCCCACAATACGGAGTCGAGCTCCTCGACCCAATGGCATTCAGATTCTTTTAAAGAGCGGACCAAACGGGGCTTAATGCCGCTCAAGATCAGTCTATTAGCTCTCTCGACCTGTCCATTAGACTGTGGGTGATATACCGAGGCATAGTCGAGCTTAATGCCTAAATTAGCACACCAGTCTTTGACTTCCTCGGCGGTAAAATTGGATCCATTGTCCGTTATTATGCTATGGGGGACACCGTAATGGTGCACGACGCCGGATATAAAATCAATGACCGGGTTTGACTTGGCTGAGGTTACCGGCTTTGCCTCAATCCATTTAGTGAATTTGTCTACCATGATGAGTAGATATTTCTTTTTCTTGGTCCCCCCTTTAAGTGGTCCGACCATGTCCAGCCCCCAGACCGCGAAGGGCCAAGTAATCGGTATCGCCCGAAGAGCCGTGGGGGGCATATGACTCTGATTCGCAAAAATCTGGCATCCAACGCAATGTTGGACCAACGTTTGGGCGTCTGTTCGGGCAGTGGGCCAGAAGAACCCTGCTCGGAAAGCCTTGCTAACCAGGGCCCGAGCTGCTGCATGGTGACCGCCCATGCCAGCGTGAATCTCGGCCAAGAGCTGCCTTCCCTCCTCTTCGGATATACATCTTTGGAGGACGCCAGTAGTGCTTTTCTTATATAGTTCTCCCTCGTGACTTTATAGGCCTTGGATCGCCGAATAATGCACCTTGCCTCAGTCTGGTCATCCGGTAGCTCTTGGCGGAGGAGATTGGCGAGGAAGGGCTCGGTCCATTGCGCGATTACCGCCATGACTTCGTGAGCCGAAGATGTCATTTCAATTGTCGAGCCCCCGATAATTCCTTCGTCTGGTTTGATAGGCGAGGGGACGAGCTCTGCTGAGGTCTTGGTTTCCGAGCCCTTGGCATCCTCCTGCCACACCATGGATGGCTTGAAGAGTCGTTCCAAGAAGGTGTTCTCGGGGACACGGTCGCGCTTGGCGCCCATTCAAGCAAGAATATCGGCAGCTTGATTGTTGTCTCTAGGTACATGGTGAAACTCCAGTCCTTCAAAACGGGCGGAGATTTTTAGGACGGTGTTGCGATATGCTGTCATTTTTGGGTCTTTTGCATCGAATTCGTCGTTGACTTGAGAGATGGCGAGATTAGAATCTCCCCGTACCTCGAGCCGTTGTATGCCCATTGACACCACAATCCGAAGTCCATGCAACAAAGCTTCGTATTCGGCCGCGTTGTTGGAGTCGGTGTACATGATCTGGAGTATGTACCTAATATTATCGCCAGTAGGGGATGTGAGGACCACTCCAGCCCGACGAGCATTTTGGAGCCGTCGAAGTACATCGTCCAATGCAAGTATGTACTGTACTCCCTAGGGAGTTCGGCTTCCGTCCATTCCGTAATGAAATCTGCCAACACCTGAGATTTAATAGCTCGGCGCGGTCGATATATGATTTCGAAGGGAAGGAGTTCTATAGCCCATTTGGCTATACGGCCAGTGGCGTCTCGATTGTTGATTATGTCGTTCAGTGGTACTTCGGATGCCACCGTAACCGAGCACTATTGAAAATAGTGGCGGAGCTTTCGGGACGCCATAAAAACTGCGTAGGCAATCTTCTGATAATGCGGGTACCTCGTTTTACATGGGGTGAGCACTTTGGATATGTAGTACACTGGTTTTTGCACCTAGAGTTTGTTACCCTCTGTCTCTCGTTCGACGACGAGAACTGCGCTGACCACCTGATTCGTGGCCGAGATGTATAGCCGCATTGGCTCGCCCGGGCTGGGCGCTGTCAAGATCGGGTTGCTAGCCAGTAGAGTTTTTATTTCTTCAAGTGCTGCCGCCGCTTCGCTGGTCCACTCGAAGTTCTTCGTCCGTTTGAGCAATTTATAGAGCGGTAAGGCCTTTTCTCCGAGGCGTGAGATGAAACGGCTTAAGGCTGCAATGCAGCCGGCCAGTTTCTGGACGTGCTTTAGCTCAGTGGGGACCGCTAGCTCAGACAGTGCCCGTATTTTCGCTGGGTTAGCCTCTATTCCTATATGGGAAACAATGAATCCGAGCAGCTTACCGGCCGGCACTCCGAAGACGCACTTTTCCGGATTGAGCCGTATATCGAAAGTCCGAAGACTATCGAAGGTTTGCCGGAGATCGTCCACCAGCTGGCTGACGTGTTTGGTTTTGACAACCACGTCGTCCACATATGCCTCGACCATTTTGCCGATCTGCTTTTCCAAACATGTTTAGATCATGCGCTGGTATGTAGCTCCTGCGTTCTTTAATCCGAAGGGCATTGTGTTGAAACAGAATGGTCCATAGGGAGTGATGAATGATGTGGCCGCTTGGTCGGACTCCTTCATTTTAATTTGATGGTATCCGGAGTAAGCGTCGAGGAAACACAGCGAGTCATGCCCGGCGGTGGTGTCTATGATCTGGTCTATGCGGGGCTAGGGGAAAGGATCCTTGGGGCAGGCCTTGTTTAAATCCTTGAAATCGACACACAATCACCAGGATTTATCCTTCTTGGGTACCATGACCAGATTGGCCAACCACTCGGGATGTTTGATGTCTCGGATTAATATGGCTTCGAGCAGCTTTGCCAGTTCCTCGCCCATAGCTTGATGCTTGGGTTCGGAAAACCGATGTAGTCTGTTTGACTGGCTTGAAACCTTTAATTATGTTCAGGCTGTGCTCGACTAATCTACGCGGGATCCCTGGCATGTCTGACGGGTGTCAGGCAAAGATATCCCAGTTTGCACGTAAAAATGTGCGCAACTCTTCATCGATCGCTGGGTCCAGCTGAGCTCCAATGGATGTCGTCTTGTTGGGATTTGTTGAGTGTACTTGGAATTTGACGATTTCATCCGCTGGTTTGAAGGACATGGATTTGGGCCTTTTGTCGAGGATTACGTCGTCCTTATCCACCGTTGAGCGGAGCACGGTCAGTTCTTCAGTTGCGAGGGCTTCGGACAATGCTTCGAGGGCGAGTGATGCTGTTTTGTTCTCGGCCCGAAGAGCTCTATCCGGATCACTTATTACTGTGATCACGCCGTTTGGCCCTGGCATCTTAAGCTTCATGTACCTGTAATGTGGGATGGCATGGAATCGTGCAAAAGCGTCGCGCCCTAATAAGGCGCGGTAGCCACTACGAAAGGGCACAATGTGGAAAAGCAGTTCTTCGGATCGGTAGTTCTCGGGTGTTCCGAAGACCACATCGAGAACCACTCGACCACTACAACGTGCCCCCTTGCCGGGGATGATCCCTCTAAAGGTGGTGTGACTTTGCTCGATACGAGATCTGTCGAACTGCATTTTGTCCAAGGTGTCCTCGTAAATGAGGTTCAACCCGCTGCCGCCGTCCATTAGCACCTTTTGGAGTCGAAATCCATCCACTATGGGATGAAGGACAAGGGCGGCAGCAGCTCGGGTGGGGTGGGGCCTCGGCCTGTCTAGCTCGCTGAAAATGATAGGTGTGTCTGTCCATGAGTCTGTCGCTGCCACATGGTGAATTTGAGTGAGCTCTCGAAGGGCTCTCTTCCTCTGATTCTTTGAGGAATACATCTCGTAGATTGTTAGGATCTCGGCGTCGTCATCAGGGGGCGTTGCTGGGCGTTTATTGGAGTACAGGCCCCCTAGGATGACTTCGCTGCTCTTGGCGACTTGCCTGACCACCCGGCAAGCTCGAAGGCTGTGGGTTGGGTTTGTGTTGAGAAGGACGGAGTGTATGGGGCATGGTTTGTCCAGTAGTTCATCAAGGACCGTTCTGGATCTTGTCAGGGGTTTCATCCTTTTCTCGGACGGCTCGTATTGAGGTGTCCGGTGAGGGTATGCACGTTTTGCCCGAGCTCGGTTTGATCCCTCTATACGGATTGACTCCGTTTGCTCAAGCTGAGTCTGCCAAGCATACTCCATAGCGCAGTATTTGGACACCAGGTCCGATAACTCAGAGAATTTTAGGATCTGGCGGCGGGCGAGGGCATTTAAGATGCCTTCATCTCGGCAGTTCTGTTGAAAAACCTCCAGAATATCCTTGCTGCAACTGTCTGTCATCTTGTTTTTGACGAGGAGGAATCTGGCCTAGAAGTGCCGAACTGTCTCTCCGGGTTGTTGCTTTACGTACATTAGGTCCCATATGTTAGGCTGTCCTGAGTTATTTGGATAGTACTCAATGTGGGGGGTGGGTGGGATAAAAAATTTGATCCCAGCGGGGTGTGAGTCCGGGGTTTTGGTGGCTGCGTCCTGGATTGACATGGAATCCGACGTGTCGAGCTCTGGATCCGGATAGTTGGCCAGGCGCGGATGTGTGAACTCGTGGTTGCGTACTGAACCAGACTTCGGCTCTGAACCCTCTCCGGAGCAGAGTTCGGCTGCCGAGATGGAGGATGAGGCTTGCTGATCGGAAACTTGCACCCCATGCGCTTTCGGTTCTGGGGGGAGGGGCGAGCCCTCGGTTGAGCCTTCCACAGTGGCGACCAAGTGGGCAGCCGGAGGGGTATGAATTTCCCCGTCATCGGTTTTAAGCCCGATCTGATCATAGACCGAGGACTGGCCATCGGTGATTCCCATGGCTTGGATCCAATCTAGTATTCCGTTTAGTAGCGAGAGATCCGTCGGATCCAAGTTCTAGCAGTTTTTGGGGTCAACCCGCAATATGGCTGTGACGGGAGCGTTTGACTTTGCCCCGCAGTCATGTTCGGCCAAGGCTGATTTTCGGCAGCCGAGCACGGAAATTAGATCCGGGCTCGAGGCTGGATTCGGAGTGGCGGCCGTCCCGATGGCGGGGCTGGCCGTACCCGGAGTCGAAGCTTCAGGATTTGCGGGTCCTTCAGGCGAGGATGAGGACCCCGTAAGGATAAGATCTCCCCGGGAGTCGGCGACGAACTCTAAGTTTTCGAACCTGATCTCCTGATCGGGGGTAAAGCTGTCAACCCGGCTGAGGCGACCGGCTGGATCGGCGTGTAGCATGACGCTGCCGAACGCAAAGAGCTGGCCGGGAACGAAGGTGGTTCCACAGCTAGCACCGTTGCTAATGACTAAGCGAGCCATTGATCCTTGATGACCCTACAGCGGAGCTCTCAATGAAAGCACCAATGTCGGTACCAAAACCGGCAGATCTCGGGTAGGAGGTCCGAACTGTGGATCTAGGAATCAATGAGTAACAGGGAACGTAGAGACAGCGATTTACCCAGGTTCGGGCCCTCTCGAAGAGGTAAAACCCTACATCCTGCTAGATTGTATTGATGTGATTATATGAAGGTTACAGAGTTGATCTACCTCGAGATCGGATGGACTAAGCCCTAGGTGGGTATAATGGTTCTGTATCCCTACAGACTAAACCTTCTGGTTTATATAGACACCAGAGGGACCTAGGGTTACATACGGTCGGTTGCCATCAGGGGATAAACATGCCGGTTACGCTAATTATTTCTTGGAGGAGACGCCAAGTCTTCGGAGGTTTCCTTCTGGTGTACGGGGTTGCCCACTATCCGGCCTTCCTTTGATGACTAAAGGGCGGCCCACTAGTCCGGCCTACGAGAGATAGGCCGGCAGCCCGAGCACCCCCTAGTCCGGGACACCCTCAATGACGACCTCCGCGTGATACTCATAAATACCATCTGCAAGCTGCTCTCGGTACACCTGGTACACAGGGTCATCGCCATCGGGGTAGAGTTGGCGCCACACGTTGCTAAGCAGATGCAGAAAGGTGGAAGGTGCCGGCTCAGGCTGGTACGGATAAGGGACTGGTGCCATCTACACTCACAATATTAGCTGATCAGTATTAACAGTAAACCATATGCATGCAATGCAACGCCCAAGTGCAGAGTCAATCCTCAGATCGCTACTGAGGCTAAAACTACCGTTTTCTAATGCGTCGGCTGTCTAGGGCGTCCTACAGTCAGCGCGGCTCTGATACCAAGCGTTGTGGCACCCCGCCTCAGAGCAACCGGTTTATCTTGCATTGCCAGCCCAGAGATCAAGTCTTCTGGCAATACACAACAACTTGGTACAGAAACAACCGCTTTATTGATCTCTTAGCGGATACATAGGTACACATATTACATCATAAGTGAGGCCAAGCGGCACACATGGTGCGGCTGCACTTATGTACATTATTTAGTAGACATATTAGGGGCCTCGATGACTACTATGCAGCAGCGGAACGACGAGGTAGCGGAACTCCACTCCACGGGGACACTGCTGGGACATGGCCTAGAGCACGACATACTGCTCGACATCCACACCATGCACGGCTTCTCCTGCATCTGGCATGATAAGCCAGGTGAGTACTTTGAATGTACTCGCAAGCTCACAGCAAACAAAACAAGTGCAACAAACAACAACAAGGCATTTAACAAGTTTAATGCATGAGCATGAGACTACCCAACATGAGGTGTGCGTGAAACATTGCCGTGGTCCCTGGGACCAACTTAACATTTCGGGGTTACCACGTAACCACCGTTCATAACTTACCAACGTGATCCTCACTTGCTCACATCCATACCTTTCATAGTGATCCTCACTTGCTCACATCCATACCTTTCATAGTGATCCTCACTCGATCACCACTTCTGCATGTGCCATCTTGTGAGTCTTAGTGTACAAGTTATTTATATCTGTTGACCCACGGTGTGACCTACTACAAACTGAGTCCATATCCGAGGACGTGGCTATCGATAGATTATACACTCTGCAGAGGTTAGTACACTGTACCCACACCACGGAACTCATGGCCTCGTGATCCCATTCGGGTGGACGAACGATATTCCGACAAAACCAATCTATTGCATGACACTCTCCCGGCCACTCTGACAAACTCCCCTTTGGGCTATGTCCTGGGTGGCCCCGATGTCCACTCATGACATCCGCCACCTCTGTGGCTGCCACCGTCGTGGCCAAACATAAACATAGTCCCAAATGGGGACCTCGGTACCGTAAAACTCGGGCACTCAAGGTTATGACTGCCTACCGGGCCAGGGTAGCGCCAGTGCACAACCTTCCCTTGTAGGAGGCACCGGCGGGAGGCATGAAAATAGACCGCATTAGGGCCTCCCCATCCAGGCGAGTGTGGTTGCACTGGTGAGCTCGATTCGGTGGCACCATGACTCGATCCACAGCATGTTCAAGTTGAATTAACATCAAGTTTAACTTGAAATAAAATGATTCGAGCCATAGTGTGAATGGATGCACGGGTCATCTTCATGAGTGATGAATGCATCTTTCTACCACGAGAGCATATGACATATCTTTACTGCATAATTTAGCAAGAAAGGACATACCCTACTGCATACTATCAAAATGACATGGAACAAATTCTATGCAATAAGTTCTATATAGCAAATTATTTTGATAGTGAATTATATGATGAATTTGATCCAAATAAACCATTGCCATTGCAATGCCATCCTTGCATATGAATGTTGTGGCTTGCCTTGGTTCAGAGGAGTGTCACAATACTCCGGGTCTTCTCCAACACAATTAGGAGCTTCTGAAAATATTTTAAATGCAAAAAGAAAATGTCACATAAAGCATTTTATTTCACCAGAATTTCTCAATAGCAAGAAAAATTCTGAAATTTGGCATGCATAAACTTTGGCTCAATACAAACCAGTAGCAAAAAGAATCAACTCAATTGGACTTATAGAATAAAAGTTAGAGCTGGTCAAAGTTGGCTTCAGAAACTGGTCAAACTATTTATTTAAATGATTTTAACCGAATTTCCAGAAACGGCCACGTCGAAGGCGTATTTCTCGTTTACGCCTCCACTTATACCGCTTCGGGGGAGAGAGTGAGAGGCTGACAGGGGGTTCCCACTATCAGGATTAAAAGAGAGAGAGAGGGAACAGTAGAGGCGGCGCTGTCGCCGGTGGTTCTCCGGCGAGGAGGCCACGGCGGTCACCAGAGTTGGGCGGGATGGACTCAGTGCAGCACAACGAGCACGCATGTACCCGAGGCGATGGCTGGGGTGGTCGGATGGCGTCGGGGTGTTCTTCTCCAGAGACGGCGGCGGCGGAGCTCGTCGGATTCGGCGATTCCGGCGACGATCCGGTGAGCAAGTGGTACCGTCGAGCTCAGGAGATCACCACGACCTCGATGGGAGCAGTGGACGAAGCTGGGAGTGGCTGGAATGAGTGCACGTTCAAGGAGGATCCACGGCGGATTCCGGCGATGAACAGCGTCAGGAGGACCTCCCGGCCTTGCCGCGCTCGTTGGGGAGTGATTTGTGGCCAGGTGAAGTGGGAGCGATGGCTAGGAGGAGTCGGGGATGCCTCTATTTATAGGTGGAGGGTGGCCGTGCTCGGGGCTCCGCCGGCGACGAACTGCAGAAGAAGAGAGAGGGAGATAAGCTCGGGCACGGCGTGGGGGAGGAGCAGGGGTGCACAGCTACGCGGTGCACGCGTGCAAGCACAGTGGCGCGCACTACGTGGAGAAAACGGAGCATGTGCGCCCATTGTTTCGCCGTGTTGTGTTCGGCCGCTTCCGGCGAGCGGCTTGCCGGCGTCGGGGAGGAGCAGGGCGAGGCTAGATGGCGTGTTGGAGATGGCTGAGGAGCTGGGACACGCTGCGGTGGCGAGCGGAGGGCGAACGGGCGGCGGCAGAGGGACCCGGTGCACAGAGCGCGGCGAGCGCATGCAATGCACCATGCACTCACGCGGTCATCGCGTGCACTGGCACATGCGGTGCTTTTGGCGCTGCCAAACCGTGTCATTCGTGAAGTTCTTTCAACGCGGTGCCTAGAACTGCGCTTGGCTTGCCATCTGGCGCAGTGGAGGTGACTGGAGTTTGATGCAAAGTTTCTGGACAGAAACTTGTGCCAAGTGCTGGGGATAAACGGCTAGGAGTTTAAGTCTGAAATTTTGGGGTTAAGCATTTCTTAGGAGGGTAGTCATGTGGTAAAAATTTCATCTCCAACAGATCAAGGAAAAATGTACTTGCTTCACAAAGTGCTCATTCTGTCCAGAAGCAAAAACATTTTCCTTAGCTGAAAATTTCCAAATGACTATGGGATATTTTTGCATAGGGAGGTGAGGCATGATGCAAAGAATATTTGGGAATTTTCTTGGAATTTTTGGAGCAATAAAAATGAGGGTTGCTTCATAGCTTATTGAGAAAAGGGGCATTTTCAGGAGGAAAAAGAATATAATGCCATTAAATAAAAATATCCAATGGCATTATGGTGAGAGGGATGAGGTCTAGGGAGGGTTTATGGATGATAGAACCCACTTGGAAGAAAATCAAAAATAAATCCAAGTAGTAAGTCCAAAAGAATTGACTGAAAAACTTAAATGCAAATTAAAATATTCAATAAATCCCAATAAAAGAAAATGGCAAAATCCAGGGTGTTACAATAAATGGGTTGTGAGTTGTAAGACCGGGATGGTCAGACCATGTCTGCAGATAGCACTCGGTTGTCTTGAAGTTCTGGCAGAATCGTTCTGAGCTCGGAGCACGGAGCATCGAAAGATGAACAAGAGTCATATGGAGATATGATTGGCAAAGGTTTACCTACCGGTCAAAATTCTCGTCATCAGTGATGTCCACATCAATGGCTGAGAATAAGATCAGGGTCTTGAATCACTCATTATCAATTATGAGAGATATTGGTCTGAATGGGAGCACATTTATGTATTAATTAAGTTTAATCACTAGTGCAAATTAATTATGAACAATGTCTATGTTTAGTTTGCATTATAGTTATAGTATTATGGCTCACGGATCCACCTTTGTTGTTGAAATTGATTAGCTGTTATTTATTTGGTTGAATCTTTATGATTGAGAGGATCATCCTCTAAAAGTGACAAGAAGGATTTTGTCCTAGTGTATGTTTACAATACTCTCTTGCTGATCCTATGGATGACGGGACTCGCGCCCTTCGATCCAAAAGGTTAGAATTACATTACGGTCTGCTTGCTTCCGATAAACCCGAACTTCAAAAATGTTTGGGATAGTTATGTGATATTCTTGAAACTAAAAATTGTTTTCAGAAACAAATAAAGGATAAAAGATATGTGATATCTAAAGAAGTGTTTTGTTTGCAAGTTCTAGTGAAGTGTTCTACTATGTTTAAGACTAAAATGCGTAAGATCTGGAAGAACGCCAGTCATGAGTTGATGGTGTAAAACTTAAAGAGAAAAGAACAAAACCAAAGGATGTAATTAGACTTACATGCCTAGGGCAGTTCGGGGCTCACGCCACTCTTCAAGTAGGATGCTTTTCTTCCTTGAGTAGGAGAAATATTGGAAGTAAAACTATAAGAAGTAAAAGGTAGAAGACTGGAATATCCAGCTCGGGTATGAATGTCATATAAGTTATAAGATGTAGAGAAAGTTGGTCAAGTAAAGTGTAGTTCTTGGGATTATGATCAATTTGGAGACCATTAATTCTTCGATATTGTGATTAAAATTTGATCACAAGGATATCGACTCGATTGTATGTTGATGCGAATCGTTGCAAGAAACTACGACGGCCTAAAAGACCAACAAACAATGAGGTTAAAATATGTGTTGAAAACTTTATAAAAGTTGTGATATTTTTCATCCGCATATTACCTTTGTATTTATTGTCATAATTCATTTTAGAGTTTTATACACTCTAGCCCATTGCATAGAAATTGCAAGGCGGTTGTTCATGAGAGAACAATAGTTGTTTGACATTATGAACAAAAGGCCATACTCCTATTATGAATAGGATGTATGTTATGAATATTGATAATAAAATTGAACATCCATAACACTGACGCTAAATGTCGCAAGACTAAAAGAATGCCACATATATGTGGCACTGCATTTAATCACATTTGAGAAACCAGCATGTAGAAATTCCATAGTGATGGATATTGAAGTCATCTGATTATGAATCGTCTGATACTTGCAACTTTCATCCAAATAGTGAAGTAAACTAAAATACCATTCATAGGCCATAAAGAACGAGCAAAAAAAAATTGGAACATGCATGTTAATGTGTGTAGATCAATAAGTCTTGTTGCAAGCAGTGGATTTGTCTATCTTCAAGATTGACTCAAGTAGATATTCATATTTACTAAGACATAAATCTAGATCTTTTGAAATGTTTCAAAAGATTTTTCCATAATGAAGTAGAACTAATTGTAACAAAAATTATGTATCTACAATTGGATTACAGAAAGAATTTGAGTTACAAATTTAGCGAATGTTTGATGAGCTATGAAAAGAATTTTATAGCTTGCAATTCCCAGAACATTAGTAAGAGTAGAATGTTTTGAGTAGATGTAATCAAGCTATGTATGACTGCTACTTGTAGACTGCGTTGGTATTTCCCCGAAGAGGAGCGGATGATGCAGTATAGTAGAGATAAGTATTTCCCTCAGTTAAGAACCAAGGTTATCAATCCAGTAGGAGAACCACGCAAAATCACGTTAGCAGCACCTGCACACACAAAAGCAAACACTTGCACCCAACGCAAATAAGAGGGTTGTCAATCCTCCTAGCGATTATATTGAAGGATTAATTCTGATAGTGATAAATATATAAATTAAATTACTAAATAAAAGTAAATAAATTTCAGCAAGGTATTTTTGATTTTAATATATGATAAAAGTAGACCCGGGGGCCATAGTTTTCATTAGAGGCTTCTCTCTCGAACACATAGCATACGGTGGGTAAACAAATTACTGTTGGGAAATTGATAGAAAAGCAAATAATTATGACGGATTCATGGCAATGATCATGTATATAGGCATCACGTCCGAGACAAGTAGACCGACTCCTGCCTGCATCTACTACTATTATGCTACTTGTAGACTGCGTTGGTATTTCCCCGAAGAGGAGAGGATGATGTAGTATAGTAGAGATAAGTATTTCCCTCAGTTAAGAACCAAGGTTATCAATCCAGTAGGAGAACCAAGAAAAATTCCATTAAGCGCACCTGCACACACAAAAGCAAACACTTGCACCCAACGAAAATAAGAGGGTTGTCAATCCTCTTAGCGGTTATTTGCAAGGATTAATTCTGATAGTGATAGATAGATAAACTAAAATACTAAATAAAATAAAAGTAAACAAATTGCAACAAGGTATTTTTTATTTTTATATATGGTAAAAGTACACCCGGGGGCCATAGTTTTCACTAGAGGCTTCTCTCTCGAACACATAGCATATGATCATGTATATAGGCATCACGTCCAAGACAAGCAGACCGACTCCTGCCTGCATCTACTACTATTACTCCACCCATCGACCGCTATCAAGCATGCAGCTAGGGTATTAAGTATAAAACAGAGTAACGCCGTAAGCAAGATGACATGCTGTAGACAAAGTAAACTCAAGTAATATGATTAAACCCCATCTTTTTATCCTTAATGGCAACAATACAAATACGTGTCACGTCCCTTTCTGTCACTGGGATTGAGCACCGCAAGATTGAACCCATCACAAAGCACCTCTCCCATTGCAAGATAAACCAATCTAGTTGGCCAAACCAGATCGATAGATTGGAGAGAAATACAAAGCTATAATCATCATGCATAAAGTAGTTCAGAGAAGACTCAAATATTTCTCATGAATAACTTGATCATAAACTCACAATTCATCGGCTCCCAACAAACACACCGCAAAAGAAGATTACATCGGATAGAACTCCAAGAACATCGAGGAGAACATGGTATTGAAGATCATAGAGAGAGAAGAAGCCATCTAGCTACTATCTATGGACCCGTAGGTCCGTGGTAAACTACTCACACATCATCGGAAGGGCAGCAAGGTTGATGAAGAAGCCCTCCATGATCGATTTCCCCTCTGATAGAGTACTCGAAAGGGCCTCCAGATGGGATTGCGGAAGAACAGAGGCTTGCAGCGGCGGAAAGGTTTTCACTTCTGTCTCTCTGGTATATTGGGAATATTTGGGAATTTATAGCGCTGGAACAAGCTTGGGGGCGCGCATACCCCCCTGGGCGCGCCCTCCAGGCTTGCCGCCTCCTCGTGGCTCCTCTGATCTTCTCCCGAAGCTTCATGGGTCTCTTCTGGTCCAGAAAAAATTAATCCAAAGTTTTTTTCTCGTTTGGACTATTTTTGATAATGATTTTCTAAAAAGGCAAAAATGAGCAAAAAACAACAACTGGCACTGGGCACTAGGTTAATAGGTTAGTCCAAAAAAATGATATATAATGGCATATAATTGCATATAAAACATCCAAGATTGATACTATAATTGCATGGAACAATCAAAAATTATAGATACGTTGGAGACGTATCAAGCATCCCCAAGCTTAATTCCTGCTCGTCCTCGAGTAGGTAAATGATAAAAACAGAATTTTTGATGTGGAATGCTACCTATCATGTTTCATCATGTAATCTCTCTTACGGTATGAATAATAAGATCCGAATGATTCAAAGCAATAGTTTATAATTTGATATAACGACATCAATACTCAGGCATACGAATAAACAATCATGTCTTTCAAAATAAAAATGCTAAAGAACGTTATCCCTACAAAATCATATAATCCTATCATGCTCCATCTTCTTATAACAAAATATTTATCATGTACTACCCCGATGACAAGCCGAGCAATTGGTTCTTACTTTTTAACGGGCTTCAGCTTTTTCAACCCCCACGAAATACATGAGCGCAAGCCATGGATATAGCACTATTGGTGGAATAGAGTGTGGTGGTAGAGATTAATAAGGGGAAGTCAAAAATAAGAAGATAGTCTCACATCTACGAGGCTAATCAACGGGCTATGGAGATGCCCATCAATTGATGTCAATGCGAGGAGTAGGGATTGACATGCAACGGATGCACTAAGAGCTATAAGTGTCTGAAAGCTCAACATGAAAACTAAGTGGGTGTGCATCCAACTTGCTTGCTCATGAAGACCTCGGGCATTTGAGGAAGCCCATCATCGGAATATACAAGCCAATTTCTATAATAAAAAAAATTCCCACTAGTATATGAAAGTGACAAAATAGGAGACTCTCTATATGAAAAACATGGTGCTACTTTTTCTCTCATTTTTTTTGTGGGCTCTTTTTGGCCTTTTTTTTATTTTCGTGCGCTCTTTTTGGCCTCTTTTTTTATTTCCACACTGGGACAATGCTCTAATAATAATGATCATCATACTTCTATTTACGTACAACTCAAAAGAAAATTACAACTCAAAACTAGAACAAAAATATGACTCTATATGAATGCCTCTGGCAGTGTACCAGGATGTGCAATGATACTAGCGTAACATGTATAGAAAATGATGAACGGTGGCTGAGCCACAAATACTATGTCAGCTATATGATCATGCAAAGCAATATGACAGTGATGATGTGTGTCATAAAAACGGAACGGTGGAGGTTGCATGGCAATATATCTCGGAATGGCTATGGAAATGCCATGATAGGTAGGTATGGTGGTTGTTTTGAGGAAGATATAAGTAGGCTTATGTGTGATAGAGCGTATCATATCACGGGGTTTGGATGCACCGGCGAAGTTTGCACCAACTCTCGATGTGAGAAAGGGCAATGCACGGTACCGAAGAGGCTAGCAAATTGCAGAAAGGTGAGAGTGCGTATAATCCATGGACACACATTAGTCATAAAGAACTCACATACTTATTGCGAAAGTTTATTAGCCCTCGAACCAAAGTACTACTACGCATGCCCCTAGGGGGATAGATTGGTAGGAAAAGACCATCGCTTGTCTGCGACCGCCACTCATAAGGTAGACAATCAAGAATAAATCATGCTCCAAATTCTTAGCATAACGACAGATCATACGTGCATGCTTCGGGAATCACAAACCTTAACACCAATATTGTTACTAAACCACAATTATCTATTAGCACCTCCCACATATTACCATCTTAATATCGCAAAACTATTGCAAGGAATGAAACTAATCATATTCAGTGATCTACATGAAAGTTTTTATTATATCCCTCTTGAATACCTATCATATTAGGACCAAATTCATAACCCGTGCATATTACCATTGCTAATCATTAGACTCTCAAAAATATATGAGTGAAGCATGAGAGTGCAACTATTTCTTTAAAATATAACCACCGCCGTGCTCTAAAAGATATAAGTTAAGCACTAGAGCAACTGCCTAGCTCAAAAGATATAAGTGATGCACATAGAGTATTCTAAAAAATCATGAATAATGTGTGTCCCTCTCAAAAAAGTGTGTTCAGCAAATATGATTGTGACAAACTAAAAAGCAAAAAAAAAGTAAACAAACTATATCACAAGACGCTCCAAGTAAAACACATATCATGTGATGAATAAAAAATAGCTCCAAGTGAGTTACCGATAGATTGTAGACGAAAGAGGGGATGCCTTCCGGGGCATCCCCAAGCTTAGATGCTTGAGTCTTCCTTGAATATTACCTTGGGGTGCCCTGGGCATCCCCAAGCTTAGGCTCTTGCCACTCCTTATTCCTTTATCCATCGTAGTCTCACCCAAAACTTGAAAACTTCAGCACACAAAACTCAACAGAAACCTTGTGAGATCCGTTAGTATAACAAACAAATCTTAAACTTTAGGTACTATTGTAAATTGATTCATATTTAATATTGGCATACTGCTACTGTACTCCAACTTCTCCATGACTCACACCCCCCGATACGATCCATAGATTCATCAAAATAAGCAAACTATGCAACAAAAACAGAATTTGTCGAAAACAGAAAAGGTTGTAAAGACCTGAATTAACGTCTTACTTCTGTAACTCCAAAAATTCTGAAAATTTTGGACAACGTGGGCAATTCAAATATCAATACTGTGTGAAACATTCATAAGGTTCTGATGCTCCAGTGAAAAATAAAAATTCCAGCACTGGACGCAAAAGTTTCTGTTTTCAAACAGCATCAATTATACTATCTTCCAAATCATCCGAAAGGCATTACTTAGCCCAAACACTAATTAAAGGATAAAAACACAATCATTACATAGGCTAAAATTGTGTAAGGACACAAAAACAGAAAGTAAAAACAAAAATTTATTTTATTCATTGGGTTGCCTCCCAACAAGCGCTATTGTTTTATGCCCCTAGCTAGGCATAATGCATAGTTTCAAGTGTTGTCATCCTTCAAGTTAATTCCATAAGTGGCCCTCATAATAGATTCATAAGGTGCCTTAATTCTCTTTCTAGGTAAGTGTTGCATCCCTTTCTTTAATGGAAATTGAAATCTTATATTACCTTCTTTCATATCAATAATAACACCTATTGTTCATAGGAAAGGCCTACCAAGTATTATAGGGCAAGAAGGATTGCATTCAATATCAAGAACAATAAAATCCACGGGCACATAATTTCTATTTGCAAGAATAAGCACATCATGTATTCTACCCAATGGTTTTTTTATAGTAGAATCCGCAAGATGCAAATTAAGGAAACAAGGATCCATATCGGTGAGACCTAGCACATCACACAAAGACTTTGTTATAGTGGAAACGCTAGCACCAAGATCACATAGAGCATTACATTCATAATCTTTAATTTTGACTTTAGTAGTAGGTTCCCATTCATCTGGTAATTTTCTAGGAATTGAAACTTCCAACTCAAGTTTTTCTTCATGCGCTTTCATCATGGTTTCTACAATATGTTTAGTGAAAGCTTTATTTTGTTCATATGCATTTGGTGAATTAATCATGGATTGCAACAAGGAAATACACTCAATTAAAGAACAACTATCATAATTATCTTTGTAATCCAAAGTAGTGGGTGCATTACTATTTAAAGTTTTGACCTCTCCAAACCCACTTTTTTCATTTTTATCATTAAGATTATCACCCTCCAAGCAATTGGGACTCCTTCTATCTAAATTTGACTCTTATTCAGTCCCTTTTTCATCAAGTTTTATGTTACTAAATAATGATTCAATAGGAGTGACACCAATCATTTTAATATCTTCATCATTACTACGATAGAAACTAGGTGGAATCGCTTTTTCTAGAAATTCTCGCTTAGCTCTCAACCTAGCGGTCCTTTCTTTACTTTCATTAATGGAGACATAGATAGCTTTAATAGACTCATTTATATCACGCTTGGGAGGAAAGATTTTAGTTTTGAGGTTTTCCACATCATGACCAATTCTAGCCATGTTCCTAGCCAATTCATCAACTCTATTCAATTTTTCTTCTATCATAGCATTGAAATTCTTT
This sequence comes from Elymus sibiricus, assembly GCA_039707655.1. Lineage (NCBI taxonomy): Eukaryota > Viridiplantae > Streptophyta > Magnoliopsida > Poales > Poaceae > Elymus > Elymus sibiricus. The sequence continues at coordinate 299,030,639 of CM077672.1, read as the reverse complement.
TGCGAATTAATAAATTCTTTAATATTAATTTCAAGATCAGAGGGCATCGTATTAATATTATTATTATTATTATTATTATTATTATATGGATTACCATAGGAATTACCATAACTATTAGAGGAATTTCTAGGAAACGGTCTAGGATTGAAATTACCCCTATAAGCATTGTTGTTGAAATTATTTCTAGAGACAAAATTCACATCAATAGCATCATTATTTTGCTCAATCAAAGTAGACAATGGCACATAATTAGGATCAATTTGAGCATTTTTACTAGAAACCAATTTCATAAGAGCATCCATCTTATCACTCAAAGTATTAATTTCTTCAACAGAATTTACCTTCTTACCAGTTGGAGTTCGTTCAGTGTGCCATTGAGAATAATTTGTCATAATATTATCAAGAAGTTTTGTAGCTTCTCCCAATGTAATTTCAATAAAAGTACCACCTGCGGCAGAGTCTAGCAAATTTCTAGAAACAAAGTTTAGTCCCGCATAAATTTTTTGTATAATCATCCAAAGATTTAAGCCATGAGTTGGGCAATTTCTTATCATTAATTTCATTATCTCCCAAGATTGTGCAACCTGTTCATGCTTAAGTTTCTTAAAATTCATAATTTAATTTCTTAAAGAAATAATCTTAGCGAGAGGAAAATACTTGGTAATAAAAGCATCCTTACACTTATCCCAAGAATCAATACTATTTCTAGGCAAGGATGAAAACCAAGTTTTAGCACGATCTCGTAGTGAGAATGGAAATAAATTTTAATTTGAGAATATCATTATCCACATATTTTTTCTTTTGCATATCACAAAGCTCAACGAAAGTATTTCGATAGCATGCAACATCTTCATTAGGACAACCAGAAAATTGTTCTTTCATAACAAGATTAAGCAAAGCAGCATTAATGTCACATGACTCCGCACTAGTGGCGGGAGGAGCAATAGGGGTACTAATAAAATCGTTATTATTAGTATTGGAAAAGTCACAAAATTTTGTATTTTCATGAGACATCGCGACGAAGCAAACAAACTAGTAAACAAGCAAATAAAAATATTTTTGTGTTTTTGTAAAAAAAATTAGAAGTGGGGGAGATGAAAACGAGAGGCAAATGCAAATAAAAAGGCAAATAAAATAAATGCAAGTGGATGATAGTTTGTGCGAAGGTACTTGGTAATTTTGATGATGTCTCCCCGGCAACGGCGCCAGAAATTCTTCCTGCTACTTGTAGACTGCGTTGGTATTTCCCCGAAGAGGAGAGTTTGATGCAATATAGTAGAGATAAGTATTTCCCTCAGTTAAGAACCAAGGTTATCAATCTAGTAGGAGAACCAAGAAAAATTCCGTCAAGCGCACCTGCACACACAAAGGCAAACACTTGCACCCAACGCAAATAAGAGGGTTGTCAATCCTCTTAGTGGTTATTTGCAAGGATTAATTCTTATAGTGATAGATAGATAAACTAAAATACTAAATAAAATAAAAGTAAATAAATTGCTGCAACGTATTTTTGATTTTTATATATGGTAAAAGTAGACCCGGGGGCCATAGTTTTCACTAGAGGCTTCTCTCTCGAACACATAGCATACGGTGGGTAAACAAATTACTGTTGGGCAATTGATAGAAAAGCAAACAATTATGATGGATTCATGGCAATGATCATGTATATAGGCATCACGTCCGAGACAAGTAGACCGACTCCTGCCTGCATCTACTACTATTACTCCACCCATCGACCGCTATCCAGCATGCATCTAGGGTATTAAGTATGAAACAGAGTAACGCCTTAAGCAAGATAACATGATGTAGACAAAGTAAACTCAAGCAATATGATTAAACCCCATCTTTTTATCCTTAATGGAAACAATAAAAATATGTGTCATGTCCCTTTCTGTCACTGGGATTGAGCACAGCAAGATTGAACCTATCACAAAGCACCTCTCCCATTGCAAGATAAACCAATCTAGTTGGCCAAACCAAATCAATAGATCAGAGAGAAATACAAAGCTATAATAATCATGCATAAAAGAGTTCAGAGAAGACTCAAATATTTCTCATGAATAATCTGATCATAAACTCACAATTCATCAGATCCCAACAAACACACCGCAAAAGAAGATTACATCGGATAGAACTCCAAGAACATCGACGAGAACATGGTATTGAAGATCAAAGAGAGAAAAGAAGCCATCTAGCTACTAGCTATGGACACGTAGGTCTGTGGGAAACTACTCACACATCATCGGAAGGGCAGCAAGGTTGATGAAGGAGCCCTCCGTTATCGATTAAACCTCCGGCAGAGTACCGGAAAGGGCCTCCAGATGGGATAGCGGAAGAACAAAGGCTTGCGGCAGCGGAAAGGTTTTCCCTTTTGTCTCTCCGGTATATTGGGAGTATTTGGGAATTTATAGCACTGGAATTATGTCAGGAGGGGCTACGAGGGGCCCACAAGCCTAGGGGGTGCGCCCTCCAGGCTTGCCGCCACCTCGTGGCTCCTCTGGTCTTCTCCCAAAGCTTCGTGGGTCTCTTCTGGTCCAGAGAAAATTAATCCAAAGTATTTTTCTCATTTGGACTCTTTTTGATAATGATTTTCTGAAAAGGCAAAAACAAGCAAATAACAGCAACGGGCACTAGGCACTAGGTTAATAGGTTAGTCCCAAAAAATGATATATAATAGCATATAATTGCATATAAAACATCCAAGATTAATACTATAATAGCATGAAACAATCAAAAATTATAGATACGTTGGAGACGTATCATATTACTCCACCCATCGACCGCTATCCAGCAAGCATCTAGGGTATTAAGTATGAAACAAAGTAACACCTTAAGCAAGATGACATGATGTAGACAAAGTAAACTCAAGCAATATGATTAAACCCCATCTTTTTATCCTTAATGGCAACAATACAAATATGTGTCATGTCCCTTTCTGTCACTGGGATTGAGCACCGCAAGATTGAACCCATCACAAAGCACCTCTCCCATTGCAAGATAAACCAATCTAGTTGGCCAAACCTAATCGATAGATCGGACTGAAATACAAAGCTATAATAATCATGCATAAAAGAGTTCAGAGAAGACTCAAATATTTCTCATGAATAATCTGATCATAAACTCACAATTCATCGGATCCCAACAAACACACCGCAAAAGAAGATTACATCGGATAGAAGTCCAAGAACATCAAGGAGAACATGGTATTGAAGATCAAAGAGAGAGAAGAAGCCATCTAGCTACTAGCTATGGACCCGTAGGTCTGTGGTAAACTACTCACACATCATCGGAGGGGCAGCAAGGTTGATGAAGAAGCCCTCCGTGATCGATTCCCCCTCCGGCAGAGTACCGGAAAAGGCCTCCAGATTGGACCGCGGAAGAACACAGGCTTTCGGCGGTGGAAAGGTTTTCTCTTCTGTCTCTCTGGTATATTGGGAGTATTTGGGAATTTATAGCGCTGGAATTAGGTCAGGAGGGGCTGCTACTTGTAGTCTGCGTTGCTATTTCCTCAAAGAGGAGAGGACGATGCAGTACAGTATAGATAAGTATTTCCCTCAGTTAAGAACCAAGGTTATCAATCTAGTAGGAGAACCAAGCAAAATTCCGTTTAGCGCACATACACACACAAGAGCAAACACTTGCACCCAACGCAAATAAGAGGGTTGTCAATCCTCTTAGCGGTTATTTGCAAGGATTAAATCTTATCGAGGTAAATAGATAAACTAAACTACTAATAAAAATAAAATAAAATAAATTGCGGCAAGGTATTTTTAGGTTTTTAATACATGATAAAGTAGACCAGGGGCCATAGTTTTCACTAGAGGCTTCTCTCTCGAACACATAGCATACGGTGGGTAAACAAATTACTGTTGGGCAATTGATAGAAAAGCAAATAATTATGACGGATTCATGGCAATGATCATGTATATAGGCATCACGTCTGAGACAAGTAGACCAACTCCTGCCTGCATCTACTACTATTACTCCACCCATCGACCGCTATCCAGCATGCATCTAGGGTATTAAATATAAAACAGAGTAACGCCTTAAGCAAGATGACATGATGTAGACAAAGTAAACTCAAGAAATATGATTAAAACCCATCTTTTTATCCTTAATGGCAACAATACAAATACGTGTCATGTCCCTTTCTGTCACTGGGATTGAGCACCGCAAGATTGAACCCATCACAAAGCACCTCTCCCATTGCAAGATAAATCAATCTAGTAGGCCAAACCAAATCGATAGATCGGAGAGAAATACAAAGCTATAACAATCATGCATAAAAGAGTTTAGAGAAGACTCGAATATTTCTCATGAATAATCTGATCATAAACTCATAATTCATCGGATCCCAACAAACACACCGCAAAAGAAGATTACATCGGATAGAACTCCAAGAACATCGAGGAGAACATGGTATTGAAGATCAAAGAGAGAGAAGAAGCCATCTAGCTACTAGCTATGGACCCGTTGGTCTGTGTTAAACTACTCACACATCATCGGAAGGGCAGCAAGGTTGATGTAGAAGCCCTCCGTGATCGATTCCCCCTCCGGCAGAGTACCGGAAAAAGCCTAAAGATGGGATCATGGAAGAACATAGGCTTGCAGCGGCAGAAATGTTTTCTCATCTATCTCTCTGTTGGTTTGGGAATATTTGTGAATTTATAGCAAAGCAAATAAGGTCAAGAGGTGCCACGAGGGGCCCACAAGCCTAGGGGGCGCGCCCTCCAGGCTTGCCGCCTCCTCATGGCTCTTCTGGTCTTCTCCCGAGGCTTCCTGGGTCTCTTCTGGTCCTGAAAAATTAATCCAAAGTTTTTTTCTCGTTTCGACAATTTTTGATAATGATTTTCTGAAAAGGTAAAAACAGGCAAAACACAGCAACTGGCACTGGGCACTGGGTTAATAGGTTAGTCCCAAAAAATGATATATAATGGCATATAATTGCATATAAAACATCCAAGATTGATACTATAATAGCATGGAAGAATCAAAAATTATAGATACGTTGGAGACGTATCAAGCATCCCCAAGCTTAATTCCTGCTCGTCCTCGAGTAGGTAAATGATAAAAATGGATTTTTTGATGTGGAATGCTCCCTATCATGTTTCATCATGTAATCTTTCTCTTACGGTATGAATAATAAGATCCGGATGATTCAAAGCAATAGTCCATAATTTGATATAAAGACATCAATACTCAGGCATACGAATAAACAATCATGTCTTTAAAAATAAAAATGCTAAAGAACGTTATCCATACAAAATCATACAATCCTATCATGCTCCATCTTCTTCACACAAAGTATTTATCATGCACTACCCCGATGACAAGCCGAGCAATTGGTTCATACTTTTTAACGCGCTTCAGCTTTTTCAACTCCCACTCAATACATGAGCGCAAGCCATGGATATAGCACTATGGGTGGAATAGAGTGTGGTGGTAGAGATAAATAAGAGAAGTCAAAAATAAGAAGATAGTCTCACATCAAGGAGGCTAATCAACGAGGCTAATCAACAGGCTATGGAGATGCCCATCAATTGATGTCAATGCGAGGAGTAGGGATTGCCATGCAACGGATGCACTAAGAGCTATAAGTGTATGAAAGCTCAACATGAAAACTAAGTGGGTGTGCATCCAACTTGCTTGCTCATGAAGACCTCGGGCATTTGTGGAAGCCCATCATCGGAATATACAAGCCAAGTTCTATAATGAAACATTCCCAATAGTATATGAAAGTGACAAAATAGGAGACTCTCTATATGAAAAACATGGTGCTAGTCTGAAGCACAAGTGTGTAAAAGGATAGTGACATTGCCCCTTCTCTCTTTTTATCTTTTTTTTCATGGCTCTTTTTTGCCTCTCTTTTTTTTCGTCCAGAGTCTCATCCCGACTTGTGGGGGAATCATGGTCTCCATCATCCTTTCCTCACTGGGACAATGCTCTAATGATGATGATCATCACACTTCTATTTACTTACAACTCAATATTACAAGTCGATACTAGAACAAAAATATGACTCTATATGAATGCCTCTGGCAGTGTACCAGGATGTGCAATAATGCTAGCGTAACATTTATAAAAATGATGAATGGTAGCTGAGCCAAAAATACTATGTCAGCTATATGACAATGATGATGTATGTCATAAAAACGAAACGGTGGAAGTTGCATGGCAATATATCTCGGACTGGCTATGGAAATGCCATGATAGGTAGGTATGGTGGCTGTTTGGAGGAAGATATAAGGAGGCTTATGTGTGATAGAGCGTATCATATCACGGGGTTTGGATGCACCGGCGAAGTTTGCACCAACTCTCGATGTGAGAAAGGGCAATGCACGGTACCGAAGAGGCTAGCAAATTTTGAAAGGGTGAGAGTGCGTATAATCCATGGACTCACATTAGTCATAAAGAACTCACATACTTATTGCGAAAGTTTATTAGCCCTCGAAGTAAAGTACTACTACGCATGCCCCTAGAGGGATAGATTGGTAGGACAAGGTCCATCGCTCGTCCCCGACGCCACTCATAAGGTAGACAATCAACAATAAATCATGCTCCAACTTCTTAGCATAACGACAGATCATACGTGCATGCTTTGGGAATCACAAACCTTAACACCAATATTCTTACTAAACCACAATTATCTACTAATACCTCCCACATATTACCATCTTAATATCGCAAAACTATTGCAAGGAATCAAACTTATCATATTCAGTGATCTACATGAAAGTTTTTATTACATCCCTCTTGAATACCTATCATATCAGGACCAAATTCATAACCCGTGCATATTACCATTGCTATCATGAGACTCTCAAAAAGATATAAGTGAAGCATGAGAGTGCAACTATTTCTTTAAAATATAACCACCGCGGTGCTCTAAAAGATATAAGTGAAGCACTAGAGCAATTGCCAAGCTCAAAAGATATAAGTGAAGCACAAAGAGTATTATAACTAATCATGAATAATGTGTGTCCCTCTCAAAAAGGTGTGTTCAGAAAATATGATTGTGACTAACTAAAAAGCAAACAAACTATATCACAAGACATTCCAAGTAAAACACATATCATGTGATGAATAAAAATATAGCTCCAAGTGAGTTACCGATAGATTGTAGACGAAAGAGGGGATGCCTTCTGGGGCATCCCCAAGCTTAGACGCTTGAGTCTTCCTTGAAAATTACCTTGGGGTGCCTTGGGCATCCCCAAGCTTAGGCTCTTGCTGCTCCTTATTCCTTTATCCATTGTTGTCTCACCCAAAACTTGAAAACTTCAGCAAACAAAACTCAACAGAAACCTCGTGAGATCCGTTAGTATACCAAACAAATCTTATACTTTAGGTACTGTTGCAAGTTGATTCATATTTAATATTGGCATAATACTACTGTACTCCAACTTCTCCATGACTCATACCCCCCGATACGATCCATAGATTCATCAAAATAAGCAAACTATGCAACAAAAACAGAATCTGTCTAAAACAGAACAGTCTGTAAAAATATGAATTACCGTCATACTTATGTAACTCCCAAAATTCTGAAAAATTAGAAAAATGTGTGAAATTCATATATCAATACTGTGTAAAAAATTCAGAAGGTTCTGACACTCCAGAGAAAAAACAAAATTCCAGCACTGGACGCAAAAGTTTCTGTTTTCCAACAGCATCTATCATACTATCTTCCAAATCATCACAAAGGCATTACTTGGCACAAACAATAATTAAAACATAAAAATACAATCATAACATAAGCTATAATTGTGAAAACACTCAAAAACAGAAGGTAAAAGCAAAAAATTATTTTATTCATTGGGTTGCCTCCCAACAAGCGCTATTGTTTTATGCCCCTAGCTAGGCATAATGCATAGTTTCAAGTGTTGTCATCCTTGGTTTCCAATTCCTCAATTACACATCCATTTTTTCTAATAGTTTTAACATAGGAGTTTCTCATCATCACACTTCTAGGCACAAAATCAAGAATTTTGCTCTTGTGCATAGGTTCCTTAATTATATCAATGAAATTGGGGTGCACGCTAATCATTTTAAGATCCTTGCTCCCTTTACTAGAAGTAGCACCCTTAACCTTAGGAACATATATGAACTTGCAATTTTTATTAGGAGGAGTCCTATCAATTTTTTTAGTGGAGGAAAAAGCGGAACCTAAATTGTTGATAATTTCTTCCAACTTATCAATTCTAGCGGGGCTTTGTTCTATCCTTTCGTTAATTATTGGTTCCTTTTCCTTAAAAGTTTTCAAAGCAATTCCCACCTTAGAACCAAATTGAGTAATATGATTATGGATCTTTTTATCTAAATTTTCGGGATGTTCAATAGTAGGCATTTTATTTTCTATAGCTTCTAACCTTCGCATAACATGCTCCAAAGTCAATGCCGTTTCATTAATAATAATAGGGGGTGAACCCACTAAATTTCCCATAGCATTGAAAGCATCCAAAGTAGGACACATTAAGAAATTTCCTCTGATAATAGTGTCAAGCACAAATCTATACCAAGTAGTAATTCCCACATAAAAATTTCGAAGAAGAACGGTAGTGGATTGCTTACGAGTTGATCTATTTTGAGCATCGCAAATCCTATACCAAGCAACTTTTAGATTCTCTCCTCCCCTTTGTTTAAAATTAAGAACTTCATTTTCTGGGGTAATAGTAACAAGCGAAGAACTAGCCATAATGGTGAAGCAAACAAGCGAACAAGCAAAAAAAATATTTTTGTGTTTTTGTAAAAAAAATTAGAAGTGGGGGAGATGAAAACGAGAGGCAAATGCAAATAAAAGGAAAATAAAGTAAATGCAAGTGGATGATAGTTTGTGCGAAGGTACTTGGTAATTTTGATGATGTCTCCTCGGCGACGGCGCCAGAAATTCTTCCTGCTACTTGTAGTCTGTGTTAGTATTTCCCCGAAGAGGAGAGGATGATGCAGTACAGTAGAGATAAGTATTTCCCTTAGTTAAGAACCAAGGTTATCAATGCAGTAGGAGAACCAAGCAAAATTCCATTAAGCGCACCTGCACACACAAGAGCAACGACTTGCACCCAACGCAAATAAGAGGGTTGTCAATCCTCTTCGCGGTTATTTGCAAGGATTAAATCTTATCGAGGTAAATAGATAAACTAAACTACTAATAAAAATAAAAGTAAATAAATTGCAGCAAGGTATTTTTAGGTTTTTAATATATGATAAAGTAGACCGGGGGCCATAGTTTTCACTAGAGGCTTCTCTCTCGAACACATAGCATACGGTGGGTAAACAAATTACTATTGGGCAATTGATAGAAAAGCAAATAATTATGACGGATTCATGGCAATGATCATGTATATAGGCATCACGTCCAAGACAAGCAGACCGACTCCTGCCTGCATCTACTACTATTACTCCACCCATCGACCGCTATCAAGCATGCAGCTAGGGTATTAAGTATAAAATAGAGTAACGCCTTAAGCAAGATGACATGATGTAGACAAAGTAAACTCAAGCAATATGATTAAACCCCATCTTTTTATCCTTATTGGCAACAGTACAAATATGTGTCATGTCCCTTTCTGTCACTGGGATTGAGCACCGCAAGATTGAACCCATCACAAAGCACCTCTCCCATTGCAAGATAAATCAATCTAGTAGGCCAAAAACAATCAACCAAATCGATAGATCGGAGAGAAATACAAAGCTATAACAATCATGCATAAAAGAGTTCGGAGAAGACTCAAATATTTCTCATGAATAATATGATCATAAACTCACAATTCATCGGATCCCAACAAACACACCGCAAAAGAAGATTACATCGGATAGAACTCCAAAAACATCGAGGAGAACATGGTATTGAAGATCAAAGAAAGAGAAGAAGCCATCTAGCTACTAGCTATGGACCCGTAGGTCTGTTGTAAACTACTCACACATCATCGGAAGGGTAGCAAGGTTGATGTAGAAGCCCTTTGTAATCGATTCCCCCTCCGGCAGAGTACCGGAAAAGGCCTCCAGATGGTATCGCGGAAGAACAGAGGCTTGCGGCGGCGGAAAGGTTTTCTCTTCTGTATCTCTGTTGGTTTGGGAATATTTGTGTATTTATAGCGAAGGAATTAGGTCAAGAGGTGCCACGAGGGGCCCACAAGCCTGGGGGGCGTGCCCTACCCCCCTGGGCGCGCCCTCCAGGCTTGCCGCCTCCTCGTGGCTCTTCTTGTATTCTCCCGAAGCTTCCTGGGTCTCTTCTGGTCCGGAAAAAATTAATCCAAAGTTTTTTTTCTCATTTGGACACTTTTTGATAATGATTTTCTGAAAAGGCAAAAACAGGCAAAAAACAGCAACTGGCACTGGGCACTTGGTTAATAGGTTAGTCCCAAAAAATGATATATAATGGCATATAATTGCATATAAAACATCCAAGATTGATACTATAATAGCATGGAACAATAAAAAATTATAGATACGTTGGAGACATATCAGGGGCCCACAAGCATGGGGGCGCGCCCTCCGAGCTTATGGCTCCCTCGTGGCTCCTCTGTTCTTCTCCCGAAGCTTCGTTGGTCTCTTCTGGTCCAGAAAAAAATTAATCCAAAGTTTTTTTTCTTGTTTGGACTCTTTTTGATAATGATTTTCTGAAAAGACAAAAACAAGCAAAAAACAGCAAGTGGCACTGGGCACTGAGTTAATAAGTTAGTAACAAAAAATGATATATAATGGCATATAATTGCATATAAAACATCCAAGATTGATACAATAATAGCATGGAACAATCAAAAATTATAGATACGTTGGAGACGTATCAAGCATCCCCAAGCTTAATTCCTGCTCGTCCTCGAGTAGGTAAATGATAAAAACAGAATTTTTGATGTGGAATGCTACCTATCATGTTTCATCATGTAATCTCTCTTACGGTATGAATAATAAGATCCGAATGATTCAAAGCAATAGTCTATAGTTTGATATAAAGACATCAATACTCAGGCATACTAACAAACAATTATGTCTTTCAAAATAAAAATGCTAAAGAAAGTTATCCCTACAAAATCATATAATCCTGTCATGCTCCATCTTCTTAACACAAAATATTTATCATGCACTACCCCGATGACAAGCCAAGCAATTGGTTCATACTTTTTAACGCGCTTCAGCTTTTTCAACCCCCACGCAATACATGAGCGCAAGCCATGGATATAGCACTATGGGTGGAATAGAGTATGGTGGTAGAGATTAATAAGGGGAAGTCAAAAATAAGAAGATAGTCTCACATCGACGAGGCTAATCAACGGGCTATGGAGACGCGCATCAATTGATGTCATTGTGAGGAGTAGGGATTGCCAAGCAACGGATGCACTAAGAGCTATAAGTGTATGAAAGCTCAACATGAAAACTAAGTGGGTGTGCATCCAACTTGCTTTCTCATGAAGACCTCGGTCATTTGAGGAAGCCCATCATCGGAATATACAAGCCAAGTTCTATAATGAAAAATTCTCACTAGTATATGAAAGTGACAAAATAGGAGACTCTCTATATGAAAAACATGGTGCTACTTTGAAGCAAAAGTATGGAAAAGGATAGTAACACTGCCCCTTCTCTATTTTTCTGTCTCTTTTTTTCGTGGGCTCTTTTTGGCCTCTTTTTTTTTATTTCCTCACTGGGACAATGCTCTAATAAGGATGGTCATCATACTTCTATTTACTTACAACTCGAAACTAGAACAAAAATATGACTCTATATGAATGCCTTTGGCGGTGTACCAGGATGTGCAATGATACTAGCGTAACATGTATAAAAAATGATGAACGGTGGCTGAGCCACAACTACTATGCCAGCTATATGATCATGCAAAGCAATATGACAATGACGATGTGTGTCATAAAAACGGAACGGTGGATGTTGCATGGCAATATATCTCAGAATGGCTATGGGAAATGCCATGATCGGTAGGTATGGTGGCTATTTTGAGGAAGATATGAAGAGGCTTATGTGTGATAGAGCGTATCATATCACGGGGTTTGGATGCACCGGCGAAGTTTGCACCAACTCTCGATGTGAGAAAAGGCAATGCACGGTACCGAAGAGGCTAGCAAATTGCGGAAAGGTGAGAGTGCGTATAATCCATGGACTCACATTAGTCATAAAGAACTCACATACTTATTGTGAAAGTTTATTAGCCCTCGAAGTAAAGTACTACTACTCACGCCCCTAGGGGGATAGATTGGTAGGAAAAGACCATCGCTCATCCCCGACCCCCACTCATAAGGCAAACAATCAAGAATAAATCATGCTCCAACTTCTTAGCATAACGACAGATCATACGTGCATGATTCGGGAATCACAAACCTTAACACCAATATTCTTACCAAACCACAATTATCTACTAGCACCCCCCACATATTACCATCATAATATCGCAAAACTATTGCAAGGAATCAAACTTATCATATTCAGTGATCTACATGAAAGTTTTTATTATATCCCTCTTGAATACCTATCATATCAGGAACAAATTCATAACCCGTGCATATTACCATTGCTATTAATTAGACTCTCAAAAAGATATAAGTGAAGCATGAGATTGCAATTATTTCTTTACAATATAACCACCGCCGTGCCCTAAAAGATATAAGTGAAGCGCTAGAGCAACTGCCTAGCTCAAAAGATATAAGTGAAGTACAAAGAGTATTCTAACAAATCACGAATAATGTGTGTCCCTCTCAAAAAGGTGTGTCAAGCAAAGATGATTGTGACAAACTAAAAAGCAAACAAACTATATCACAAGACGCTCCAAGTAAAACACATATCATGTGATGAATAAAAATATAGCTCCAAGTGAGTTACCGATAGATTGTAGACGAAAGAGGGGATGCCTTCCGGGGCATCCCCAAGCTTAGACACTTGAGTCTTCCTTGAATATTACCTTGGGGTGCCTTGGGCATCCCCAAGCTTAGGCTCTTGCCACTCCTTATTCCTTTATCCATCGTAGTCTCACCCAAAACTTGAAAACTTCAGCACACAAAACTCAACAGAAACCTTGTGAGATCCATTAGTACAACAAACAAATCTTAAATTTTAGGTACTATTGTAAATTGATTTATATTTAATATTGGCATAATTCTACTGTACTCCAACTTATCCATGACTCATACCCCCCGATACGATCCATAGATTCATCAAAATAAGCAAACTATGCAACAAAAATAGAATCTGTCTAAAACAGAACAGTCTGTAAAGATTTATTTAAAATCCATACTTATGTAACTCCAAAAATTCTGAAAAATCAAGAAATCATAAAAAATTCAGATGCCAATACTGTGTAAAAATTTCAGATTTTTCTGACGCTCCAGTACAGAACTAAAATTCCAGCATTGGACGGAAAACTATCTGTTTTCCAAACAGCATCAATTATACTATCATCCAAATCATCCCAACGGCATTACTTGGCACAAACACTAATTAAAAGATAAAACCACAATCATAACAGAGGCTATAATTGTTTAAACACACAAGAACAGAAAGTAAAACAAAAATTTATTTTATTCATTGGGTTGCCTCCCAACAAGCGCTATTGTTTTATGCCCCTAGCTAGGTATAATGCATAGTTTCAAGTGTTGTCATCCTTCAAGTTAATTCCATAAGTGGCCCTCATAATAGATTAATAAGGTGCTTTAATTCTCTTCCTAGGGAAATGTTCCATCCCTTTCTTTAATGGAAATTGAAATCTTATATTACCTTCTTTCATATCAATAATAGCACCTATTGTTCGTAGGAAAGGCCTACCAAGTATTATAGGGCAAGAAGGATTGCATTCAATATCTAGAACAACAAAATCCACGAGCACATAATTTCTATTTGCAAGAATAAGCACATCATTTATTCTACCCAATGGATTTTTAATAGTGGAATCCGCAAGATGCAAATTAAGGGAACAAGGATCCATATCGGTGAGACCTAGCACATCACACAAAGATTTTGGTATAGTGGAAACGCTAGCACCAAGATCACAAAGAGCATTACATTCATAATATTTAATTTTGACTTTAATAGTAGGTTTCCATTCATCTTGTAATTTTCTAGGAATTGAAATTTCCAACTCAAGTTTTTCTTCATGCGCTTCCATCATAGCTTCTACAATATGTTTAGTCAAAGCTTTATTTTGTTCATATGCATTTGGTGAATTAATCATCGATTGTAACAAGGAAATACACTCAATTAAAGAACAAATATCATAATTAAAGTCCTTGTAATCCAAAATAGTGGGTGCATTACTATTTAAAGTTTTGACCTCTCCAAACCCACTTTTTTCATTTTTATCATTAAGATTATCACCCTCCAAGCAATTGGGACTCCTTCTATCTAAAATTGACTCTTCTTCAGTCCCTTTTTCATCAAGTTTTATATTACTAAATAATTATTCAATAGGAGTACTAATAAAATCATTGTTATTAGTATTAGAAAAGTCACACAATTTTGTATTTTCTTGAGACATCGCGACGAAGCAAGCAAACTAGCAAACAAGCAATTAAAAATATTTTTGTGTTTTTGTAAAAAAAATAGAAGTGGGGGAGTTGAAAACGAGAGGAAAATGCAAATAAAAAGTCAAATAAAATAAATGCAAGTGAATGATAGTTTGTGCGAAGGTACTTGGTAATTTTGTTGATGTCTCCCCGGCAACGGCGCTAGAAATTCTTCCTGCTACTTGTACACTGCGTTGGTATTTCCCCGAAGAGGAGAGGATGATGCAGTATAGTAGAGATAAGTATTTCCCTCAGTTAAGAACCAAGGTTATCAATCCAGTAGGAGAACCACGCAAAATCACGTTAGCAGCACCTGCACACACAAAAGCAAACACTTGCACCCAACGCAAATAAGAGGGTTCTCAATCCTCCTAGCGGTTATTTGAAAGGATTAATTCTAATAGTGATAAATAGATAAACTAAATTACTAGATAAAATAAAAGTAAATAAATTGCATCAAGGTATTTTTGATTTTAATATATGATAAAAGTAGACCCCGGGGCCATAGTTTTCACTAGAGGCTTATCTCTCGAACACATAGCATACGGTGGGTAAACAAATTACTGTTGGGCAATTGATAGAAAAGCAAATAATTATGACGGATTCATGTCAATGATCATGTATATAGGCATCACGTCCGAGACAAGTAGACCGACTCCTGCCTGCATCTACTACTATTACTCCACCCATCGACCGCTATCCAGCATGCATCTAGGGTATTAAGTATGAAACAGAGTAACGCCTTAAGCAAGATGACATGATGTAGACAAAGTAAACTCAAGCAATATGATTAAGCCCTGTCTTTTTATCCTTAATGGCAAAAATACAAATACGTGTCATGTCCCTTTCTGTCACTGGGATTGAGCACCGCAAGATTGAACCCATCACAAAGCACCTCTCCCATTGCAAGATAAACCAATCTAGTTGGCCAAACCAAATCGATAGATCGGAGAGAAATACAAAGCTATAATAATCATGCATAAAAGAGTTCAGAGAAGACTCAAATATTTCTCATGAATAATCTGATCATAAACTCACAATTCATCGGATCCCAATAAACACACCGCAAAAGAAGATTACATCGGATAGAACTCCAAGAACATCGAGGAGAACATGGTATTTAAGATCAAAGAGAGAGAAGAAGCCATCTAGCTACTAGCTATGGACCCATAGGTCTGTGGTAAACTACTCACACATCATCGGGGGGGCTGCAAGGTTGATGAAGAAGCCCTCCGTGATCGATTCCCCCTCCGGCAGAGTACCGGAAAAGGCCTCCAGATGGGATCGCGGAAGAATAGAGGCTTGCGGCGGCGGAAAGGTTTTCTCTTCTGTCTCTCTGGTATATTGGGAATATTTGGAAATTTATAGCACTGGAATTAGGTCAGGAGGGGCTACGAGGGGCCCACAAGCCTGGGGGCGCACCCTACCCCCCAGGGCGCGCCCTCCGAGTTTGTGGCTCCCTCGTGGCTCCTCTGGTCTTCTCCCAAAGCTTTGTGGGTCTCTTCTGGTCTAGAAACAATTAATCCAAAGTTTTTTTTCTCGTTTGGACTTTTTTTCACAATGATTTTCTGGAAAGACAAAAACAAGCAAAAAATAGCAACTGACACTGGGCACTGAGTTAATAGGTTAGTCCCAAAAAATGATATATAATGGCATATAATTGCATATAAAACATCCAAGATTGATACTATAATAGCATGGAACAATCAAAAATTATAGATACGTTGGAGACGTATCAATGACATGGTGAGATCAAAGATGACATTGATTATTTTGCCAATATACTTTTTAATGTGATGCTTTATAGACTATGGCTTTTACACTGAAAAGAGCGCCATCAAATTTGTTGAAATAAGTGCTACTTTGTAAATTATCCCAACTGATTGGGTATTCCTCTATCACTACGTCGAGGCAAAGTGTTTTGCCACAGAGTGTGGAAATTTTGAAGAAAATGTTTTCTGCAAAAGAGTGAGTGGGAGGATAGTGCAACTCGACAATATTACAGAATCTTCGTGACCAGGTCAAAGAAAAGAAACCATGGAAGTAATTGTAGAATTTCCTATTGCGACTGATACAAAAGCCTCTACATGTGATATAGAGACTTCGGTTGAACTTGCAGCTGAACTATATAGGTTGAGCAAATTCGTGCAGACCTTTGTGGTGTGCAGACGAAATATTGTTGAACAAACAATGAACCTATAATACACAAAGAAGCATTGATGGACCCTGACTCCTGAAATTGACTATATGCCAACATAATCCGAGATAGTATCCATTCACATAATTCAAGCTTAGAACTTGATGAACCATTCGAAAGACTTAGAGTCCAAAGAATAGTAGTGGATCTATAAACTGACAAAGATAAAAATGTTTTATAATGCTTGACTTGTTACAAATAGTTTATGACAAGATCAATGAGTTGACTATGACGAGATTGTCTCATCATAGCAATACTTAAAGTCTGTTTTAGTTAAACTAGCAATTACTAAATATTTCAATTACGAGATATAATAGATGGATGTCAAAATGATGCCCATGAGATGGAAATAGAACCAAGGTTGTATATTTGATATGGTCCAAGGTAATTTTGTCGATCCAGAGGATGCTAGTAATAAGTGTGAAAACTTCAAGAGATCCTATAATGATTTGAAGCAAGCATAGTGGAGTTGGAATCTTCGTACTAATGAAATGGTCAAATAAATTGATTTCATCGAGGAAAGCGAAGATGCTTGTATATACAAGAAAGTAAGTGGGAGCATGATAATATTTCTAAACACTATATGTGCATGACACATTGTTGATTGGAAATTATATAAATTTCTTGACACGGATTAAGACTTTATTGAAACTAGTTTTTCAGTAAAGTACTTAGGCAATATATAGTCCTGGTATTAGGCATAATGATCTATGGAGATAGTAGTGTCTAATCGGGCTTAGCCAAAATACATATTGACAGAATACTAAAGCAGTTTAGTATGAAATACACAAGAAGAGTTTCTTGTTAAAGTCACATGGAAGAAGTTTTAAGCAAGAATCGGTATCCTGAAATACTGATGAGCGAAATACATGATTTCAATCACACTTGTGTTAAATATGTTCCATGGTATGTAAATAACCAGATATGTCTAGTACTCCAAGTAAGTTGTGAGTAAAGTTACCAGAATGACCAAATTGTTGATCATAGGACAACAGTGAAAATGTCGCTAAGTACTAACGACAAGTTTCTCGCATACGGAGAAGATGAAGAGATTGTAGTAAGGAGTTACATCAATACAGGCTTGTTGTAAGTAGTACATCGATTAAATCTTCATCAGTGCTCCAAGCGATTTTTTGGTTTCAATTAAAAAGATTTATGGTGGCACAGTAAGTTGGAATTGGTCCAAGAAAGTTACTGTTGTGAATTCTATAACAAAAGGCTGAGTATATTGTCGCTTTAAAAGCAACCATAGAGGGTGATGAATCAAATGTTCATTTATGAACTTGGTATGGTTTCTAGATGATTGTGCAAATGGAACACTATTCTCTATAGTGGTTCCATAGCTTAGTCTAAGGAATCAAAGGTCCTGCCAGTGATTCAATAAATACAAAGCCTATTTTCACATAAATTATGAATTCTTCTGAAAGCATGATAGATGCATAGATATGCAAATGATGCACACGAATCTGAAGTTGTCAAGATCTGATAGGACGAAGGCTATACCACAAGCAAAGCATGAACAAATACCGGACGACCATTGGTGTAAAATAAAATGTGCTAACTAGATTATTGACTCTAGTGCAAGTGGGAGACTGTTGGAAATATGCCCTAGAGGCAATAATATTGTATTATTATGTTTCCATGTTCATAATTAAAAGTTTATATTTCATGCTATAACTGCTATGATCCTGGAATATGCGATTCAGTGGAAAACTCATATGCACGTATGGAATCATAAACGGTAAATAATAGGTTCCTAGTCTCGCCTCTAAGACTGGCTCAAGTGTTGTTGGTGATCATGTTTCCCGGATCTTAGTATATCATTAAGTGTAATGATAGTCCTAAAACAACATTGAGAGTATGACGTTAGAGGAACGATCATATTGAATTGACCCAAACATTTTAGGACCGAGAGTATATCGACCAGAGGGGGGGTGAATGGGAGATTCAAAAATTCTTTCGAAAGTTTTGAACAGATCCCAAACACAGCAGCGGAAAATATGGTTCGGTAGAGTAACACTTGAATAAGCTCGCTATAGAATGATATATCTATCGAAGTGGGAGTCAGTTATCATACGAACACGAGTTAGACAGATGCGTAGGAAATGCAATATGCGAATAGATCCAGCAGGATGAAGAAAAACAGTATATGTGTTACGATGAAAATGCTCAGAAAGTGGTAGCAAGGTAAAGGTTCGGTAGTGAATGTAAGTACGCAGTCGTAAATTAATCTAGACGATGAAAAGAAAGATGAGAATGTAGCAGACGCTTGATGAACTATGATTGATCAGATATAACTATCGGCACTGAGCACGAATGTGAACTGCTGAAGGAAATGCAGTAATGTAAAGTGAACCAGTGGTGCTCGATGGTGACAGGAGAATTTGGTAGACGAGTTCGCCCTTCTGCCAAAGGACTACGTCTGGTTGGAGGGGTAGTGATTTAACACAGAGGATAAACTCTCCTCGCCCTATTCTCCTTCAACTCGGAGCTGATCAGACTCCAGTTGATTTCACTCGTGGTAGATACTTGTCGGCGATCTCCAAACCTTCGACAGACTTCTTCGCGAACCACAATGACTCTTGGTTGCTGAAGATCTTGCTCGGTGAAGACAATTACTCTTCGACACTCGAGCCGACACCTATCCGTCTAGAGAGTGTGCAGCTCTCAAGAGTAATAGGTACAAGAGAACTCTAACTCAGAACAACTGTGATGCTCTACCACTGTCTAAGTTTTGGCTCTTGATTTTTCTCTCAGTGGATCTTAAACTCAAATCACTCGGAGAGGGGATGCTCATTGAATCTCCTCAGAAATCTTAAGCAGAGCAGCCACCGGACAACGCCGGTGCGGGGTGGCTATTTATAGCCGCAGCCTTCCCTGAAGGGAAAAGACCAAATTGGACATGGGGAGCAGCCAATGGCCGAACGACACGAGTCCAACGGTAGTTTGAGCACAATGGTAACATTACGTGCGGAGCAAGTAATGCTAACTCTTCAGTTCGAAAGATATCTCCTACAGCGACGAAGAACAACGTCTTCTGCTGGTAGGTAATCATTCGAAGCATAAAGAGATTTCTCTCAGTCTCGCATAGGTTTGGGCTAAGCATCACAGCGGATCTAAGCTTCGAGAACCTATACCCCTCTTAATAGTACGGAGGTCCTATGACTCAAATGAATGGAAGAAGAACGACGAAAAGAATGCTACGTCTTCACTTCGTCTTCGCCTCCCATCGCTGCAGTCAATTTTCTTCGGACGTAATCACCGAACCAATTGCTTCGCGTCAGCAATAAATTTTTGAGGGGTCAACTTCTTCACTTCATTCTTCTCGTCTATAAGTCTTCAAAGGATGTAGCTCATTCATCTCGGCGGTGCAGATATTCTTCGGTGAAGTTCCTCGAGCTGTACACCGGAGACAGCATTCTCTTTGGTACTGCATGGACTATTTCTCTCTGTGTGCACTAGCAAACAAGTCAGTCCAAACCTGTTTCTGTCAACAATCTCCAAAACATAAGAGGGCAAGTATTGCACCAACAATCTCCCCCTTTTTGGACGATTGTTGACAAAACAGAACAAATCGATAGATAGATAAAAGAATGAAATGGAATGTGAAGGAAGGTGAAAGACGAGAGATAAATACGAAGATAAAACACGCTCCCCCTGAAGATATGCATCATTCTGAATGGAGTGAGCATAGTAGATAATACGGAATGTGAATCTTTGTATGAGTGACATTGGCAGATGAACTCATTCGAAGTTTTATCCAATGCACTCGACGGTGTCTGAGGTATTTCCTGCCACACACAACCTTTGACATAGATTAGTTAGATAGCAAGGATAACATGAAAAACGTTGTGGCAAAGGATTTTCTCAGAACACACTTTAATTCCACACGAGATATAGATTGCCTGAAAATTAGTTGTTCGAGGAATAATCAGAGCAAAGGAGTCACAAGTATATTGCTCGGAGTGGATATGCTTCAGAAGATGTTTTCCTGCAACAAAGATGATCTCATAGACATATGCGAGGGAAAACAGCTTGTCAGATAGATAGAAAGAATTTTCTTTTGAATCGAGGATAATCATTGCAAGGAAGTGAGCATTTGATAGCACCTGCAAACAAATAACTGGAAGCAATTATAGCATTGCAGGGGTTATTAACGGTACATGACGACGCAGTGTAACGACACCACAGGTGGTGAGAATAAGTTTCACGACCAAAGAGGTTCAACGACCAAAAGCAAATTGTTCGAAAGAAGAGCAAATGGCGAATGGAAACACCCTGCAAATAACCCGCTTATCTATCTCTCGATGTTCTTCTCCCCCTTTTTGTCAACAAGTGTCAAAAAGGAAGAAGAGAATGCATGCGAGGAACTACTCGTCCGAAGAATCCCCAGAACTTGAGCTGTTCGGCGAAGCAGAACGAGCAATGGTTGAAGCCGAAGCAGGAGTCAGAGACGCAGCACGGGCTTCAGGATCTGCTTCGGGAGAAGCAGTGCAAGGTGCATCTGGCTTGTATATATATGTGCCTGCTGTGTCTTCAAGTTCATCATCGGGTTCAACAAATAGCAGGTCAGTGGAGGCGGAACGCTGAGGAAGCACGGGAGTTTGCCTTCGGATGCGAGGAACTTCAAACAGTTCCAGATGATCATAATCTTTCTCGACTCCCTTGGCAGACAGTTGTTTACGAGAATAATGCTTGCGCAGAAGGGTCCATGAGCGCTTCTTCTGTTCTTTCTCATACAGCAGAGCTTGACGAGCATAATTGTGAAGCAGATTGATCTCTGTCATCATTTCCACTTTTTCTTTTCGGTCGAGCTTAATGTGACTTTCCAGGGCTTGCTGAGTGCGAAGACAAATCTCGTATAGTGAGGGATTTTCTTCATGAGGGATTTCGACTGTTGCTTTCTTAACCTTCGGAGCTTTAGCAGAGGCAGAGACAGTAGCATCAATAGGTGTCTTCCCTTTGCCGATGTCCTTTACGATCCGGAGGGTGTCTCGGACTGGTGGAATGAAAACTTTCGGAACATGTGGGCAGAAGAACTTTTTCTCGATGAGCTGCTCAATGGCGAACATGACCCATGGTGCATATGGCTTCAAAACTTGAGGACTATCAGCTGCATAGGCCAAGTTGCGAATAAGAAGATCTGGAATATCAAATCGAATGCCATGAGCTATAGCTTGAAGAGCATTTGCTACGATGCCATGAATGGTTTCAGGCCTGTTTGTTGGCGTGAGAGAGTTGCACAGGATATATAACAAAACTTTGTTCTCATAGGCCAGATTCTTAGGATTTGCCTCGGTACATTCATCTCCAACAAGTTTGGGGTCCATTAGCATGTGAAGTTCAGCTTCGGATACTTCCCAGAAGTGCAGTCTGTGTTCACGTGAGGCATCAAATTCGCACCGAGGAAGATTCAACAGTGCCAAAAACTGGTCAGCCGAGCATTTGATCTTCTCCTCCCTGGTCATCCATTCGAGAATCCAAGTACTGCTGTTGGTAAGGTCCCCTGAGATATAAAGAGTGGCGTAGAACTGAAGGATAACTTCACGATTCCAGCCATGATTGAAACGAAGAAAATTCTTCAGGAAGACCTATTCAATCTGCTCGATGGTGTGATGGAAGCAAGGTAAACTTTCGAGCTTAGCGAAATCCAGAATCTTGTGCTTGAATATCCGATTATTTCCATACATAATGCGGGCATAATACACAGCTTGTTCCTTTGTCCAGAATCTCGGTGATAAAGAAGTTCTTTCACCGTCATATGGGCTGGTCCCAAAGAATGCAAGTTTCAAGCGATGAAACTGCTCATTGAATGCTGGACCATTCGGGCCATCTTCAACAGGGAACAACGGATAAGTTTCCAGTGGGTTTCTCAGCGGTTCTTCATCGGTGATAGACTGGGTCTGAACATCATCAGGCGCAGGCACATCTTCTTCAATAGGCTTGAGAGGAGCATGAGGCTTCCTCGATTTTTCTCGTGCAGAAGGCTTTGAAGAACTGGTCTGACCACTGTTCTTGCTTGCCGGAACTCCTTCGGCATCTTTCTGACAATCGGGCTCAAGGGCCTTTTCTTTCCTTGCGCTTTCTTCGGCGGAAGGCACGACAACTTCTTTCTCGGGTGCATGAGATGCAGCTGGTGGAACAGTTTCTTCTCAAGCCATCGGCTCATCAGATTTCTTTTCTTCCTCTACCAACTGTGGTGCAGTGGTAAAAGGAGCAGGATCACTATCCATCGGGGCAGGAGCATCAAATGATGTGACTGGGGTTGTTTTCTCTCGGGAGGCATTTTGCTCCCCCTCAATCTTGTCATTCTCCTCCTTATTTTGTTCGGAGGGCTCTGCTTGTAATGTTCTCGGTGGCGATGGCTTTTCAGCTTCAATCTCTTCATCAACCTCATCAGCTGGGGATTGCTGCTTAGGAGGTGCATTTTCTTCACCAGTCCTTTCCAGGAATATATCAACAACTTCATGTTGCTCTTGGGCTTCTGTCACAGGAATGATAACCTCTTCAGCACCAACTTGTTGCATCAGTTCATCCTTGAGAGGTGGAGATGGAGGAACTTGCTGCAAGGGTACATGGAAATCCAGAGTAGGATCACCAGATACATTCTGAAGGCGGCGGTCTTTGTTAGTTTTCGGCTTGCTTGATCTCGCCCTAGCCTTCTGACGTTTTTCTTCCTGAATTCTTCTTCGAGCGAGATCTGCCTTGCGTTCAATCTCCTCATTCCTCCTGTCACACAGCTGAGACACATCCATGTGCAAGCGCGAGTGCCACTCAATTTTCTCATTGCGCAAGACACTGAGAGCCTTTGTGAGTTCAACAATTTCTTTGTTCATCTTTTTCCTTTCGGATTCAGTCTTGGCCTCATTTCTCAATTTCTCGACAGCTTGCTTGTCTTTGACAGCTTTGTTCAGCTTCTTGGAGATTTTCCTCAGCTCGATGAAATGCTTCCTTACCATTTCAACAACATCAACAGGCAGTCCCAGACTGCTTACATCATCAGCTTTTGGATCATATGCAGCACTGTCAATTACATCGATCATGAAGTTGAAATCATACTTCTGTTCCTCTGTGGGAGCAGGAATAGTGAGCTTGGTCTTCTTAGCAGTCATATCAGTATTATCTTCAGATTGCAGCTTTCTCTTCGCTGCAGTGCTAGTCGAAGTTCTCGGAGTTGCAGAACCCGAAGGTTTGTCAGTGGACGGAATGGGTGCATGCCTGGGTGATCTCCTTGGAGAGGGTAAAGCTTTCACTGGAGAGGGGCTCTTGGATGGTTTGTTGAGAATGGCAGGACGATCATACAATGGAATTTCATCAGGGGTGTCTTCTCTGGATGACTCATCAGACGAGTCAGGAGCTGCCTTCTTGATTCTCTTGGCAAGAGTTTTCTTTCGTGGTGCACGAGGGGAAACTGCTTTCTCAGATTTGCTTTCCTTAGATGCTGATGCACGAGACTTCTTCTTCTGTACGTCTTGCTGGGTCAGCGCGACGTTTTTCGCTTCAACTTGGTTTTTCTTAGCTTCTCTAGCTTCACGCTTGGCTTTAGCCTTCGCCCTCTTAGCTACTTCCTCGGGGAAATCAGCGATAGTTTTGAGGGAGTCAGGATGAGCGTCTGCTGGCTGCGGTGGTCTGACTTGTTCATCATCTGGGCCAATACAATTTTCGGCAATGCAGTCATTCCTTGGTGGTGTGAAGGCAAACAGAATCTGGTACTTTTCGCGAACATTTTCATATCGGTACCATTTTCCAGCCCAGTGGCGGCGAATCCTTTGGAGCCTGTTGTTGCGATCTGTTGTTGATTCTCCTTCCGGTGGAGTTCTGTAGCTTTCAGGATCAGACATCTCTGCAGTGGTGTTCTTTTCTCTGCCACGACCGCCCTTTTTGGGATTTCCATCAGAGAAGATGGTTAGAGCGTCAGTGACCAGTTCATCCTCGGGCTAACTGTGAGCAGAGGGAATTTCCTCAGAATCTTCTTCTGGTTCAAACTCTTGTCTCTTCTTCGGAGCCTTGGGTGGCTTCGAGGATTTACCTCCTCCAGCCATTCTCATTCGTTCAGACCTTGGTGGAAACTGAAGCAGATATCCTTCAGAATCTGAATTCTCCTCCGAACTCTATGACATGACCGACCTGTGAAGTAGAATAGATGCGAGGGAAAAGCAGAGGAAGGGTCATAAGCATGCACAGATAACTTTTGAACAAAAAATGATTTTGTAGAAGACCGACAGGGAACTCATGGTAAACAGAAAGATATCATCGATAGATTTTACAAGCTAGCCACACACAAATTCTAGGTAGGTTGATAACTATCTAATCTTTCGGATAATTACACATGAACCCTAGATGAGCAGAACCAGTACGAGGAAGATCTACAAACCGTACCAGTCAAATCTTAGTGATTCCTAAAGATCTACCGCAGAGAAATAAATCGAAGAAAATAGCATCGGTAAGAACTGCCCTAAGAACAGAGAGATGGAGAGGAGCAGTTCCGGATCTAAGCGCCCTAACTTGGCAACTTAGATCAACTACGGCAATGCGGGAGGATGGATTACCACACGGGCGTGATCAGCTGCGACGAGACTTCACCGGAGTTGCACGGCGGAGCTTTTCGCCGGAGTTGCTTCGAGCTCGGGCTCGGGTGATGGTGAGACGAGGGTTCGAGCGGATGAGGAAGAAGACGCGACGAGGGGTATATATAGTAGGAGAGCAGAACCACCCCTCCTAAATCTACGGACCACAGTTGCGGGACGTTCCGCATTCGACGGACACGATCACGATAGTGGAGATCGTGGGCATGTGGCAACCGTTTTCTGCGATAAACTCGGGAAGAGAGCGGGAGATCGAAAGGTTTGAGGGGTTGAATGCCAAAAGTGGATAAAAGTTTGAAGTGGATTCCTTTCGCGACCAAGGACGTCGGAGAGATATCTTCTTCGGATCAAATTGCATGCTTACGACGGACAGCATAGATTTAGAAGAGAAATAATAGAGGGATAAAAGGGTCCGAAACAAAACACTCAGCCAAACGAGAAGAAACACCAGATGAGGAGCTATGAGTGAGTTGTTTATCGGACGGAACACAAACACGGCCACTCGAAGACAAACAAAACAGAGAGCAAATAACACAAGGAACCAGCACCAACAATATAGATCTCAGGGCAAAGGATAATCGAGAAGAATCCCTGAGATAGAATTCCTGCAAGATGGGTTAGTTCTTTCTCGCAACCCACACTTGTGTGGGCAGCGCAGACCTCATTTGTCTTGACTGAGCAGAGACATTCCTTCGTTGGTTTCTGTAGTCCACCTGTGCGTTCCGAGAATAATCATATGAATAAGCATTAAAATTGTTCCCAGAGACATGAGCATAATGATTCGAGGAGACACGCATGTACTCCCTTTGTCGAAAGTTTGACTGATATCTGTTCGAGGAAGTTGCACTGCGATACTGTGAGGGATTATAATTTCCTCGAAGAGAATTACTCTGCATATTTAGGTTAGCAGTGACAGATAAACTATCGATGGTGCACTTCTTCACCCAGATTTGCTTCTTGGGTGAACTCGACCTGCAGTTAGTCCCAACATACCGAGCGAAAACCTTACCATTCTGTTGTTTGAAGAGTTTGTAGTTTGAGTCATCAGACTCGTCAGAAACAACAGGAAGGGGAGTATCATATCCATTCAGGAGCGCAGGTTCGAGAGTTTTGCTCTTAGCTAGAACCCAACTTGTTCGAGGATATTGCTTGGGAGTCCAGTAGGTTCCATCAACGTTGAGTTTCCTTTCGAAACCCAATCCTTCCTTTCGGGGATTTTTGTGCAGTATTGACTTCTTGAGCACATCACATAGTGTTTGATGCCCTTTGAGGCTCTTTAGCATTCTTGTCTCAAGTAAGTTCTTTAGCTTGCAATTTTCATCAGAGATAGCAGCAAATTCCTCGGAAGAGGGGTTAGAAATGTCATTCGAAGTAGCTGCAATAGTCTCGATGACAGCATTGGATATTTCAGCATTTGAATCAGCATTGCTACGTTCTAGGCATTTTGAGCAAGGAGGCACAAAGTCAACAGGAAGGTTGATAGATTGCTCGGCGAAGAGAGAAGATTTTTCTTTCGCAAGTACGTTATAAGACTCTTTCAGTGACTCGAGTTCTTGATTCCTTCTAAGGAGTTCATCTGATAAACTCTCGTAGTCGACTACAAGAGAATCATATCGTTTGGAAAGATCATCAATCGTTGAAGAAAAAGCATCATGCTTTTCAGTCAACTCTTGATTTTTCTCCATCTCTTCGACCAGTAATCCTTTGGTTTTCCTGAGATTCATCTCAAGTCTTTCAAGCTCATCATGTTGAGATTTTGCAATCTTAACAAGTTTATCATAGGCAATATATTCAGAGGAATATTCAGTCATTGATTTTCGGTGTTTAGCTGATACCTGATCCTTTGAGGTTTTTGCCATGAGAAAGAATGCAATAGGTTCATCATCACTTGAAGCATTATCATCAGTGCTTGATTCGAGAGACTTCTTGGATGATTCATAGGCGACAAATGCATTTCCTCTTCCTAGGCTCCTGTAAACTTCTTCGTCTTCTGATTCAGATTCAGATGTTTCATCTTCAGATTCCATATTCATTTCTGCACACACTCTAGTCAGCTGCGATATTTTCTTCATATTAGATTCAATGGTTGCTCTCGTATGTACGTCAGTGACTGGTCTCATCGAAGATGATGCGGCAGATTCATTTTTCTTCGAGAGCTTATTATGACGATCCACTTGAGTGAATCCAGAGCAGTGAAGATAAATCCATCTGCTGCTAGGTTTTTCATCTTGCTCCCAGCAAGGACAGTCTGCAATGTAGTGACCGAGTTGTTTGCACTTGAAGCACTTTATTTCTTTCGGAGGTAATCTTCTTGAAGATTCAGGCAAGTCAACTTCGTCATCATTTGTGAGACACAGATTTTGTCTTCTGAGATCACCAAGTCTTTCCGTAAGCATTTCGAGTTCTCGTGTGATAGAGTGTTGATTCTCGACATCTTCTTCTTGTGAACTACCATAGTGTGAAAGAATTTCCCCTTCGCTTTCCGAAGAAGATTCTTGATGCCCATTTTCAAGTTCCATCTTTTCTTCATGAATAGACAACAGCGTCATGACCTCGACATAGTGAAGTTCTTCATAGTCTGGTCTTTGCTTGATTTCAGCCACGATTGGATCGAAGGTTGCATCAAGAGCACTCAGTAGCTTGTTGACCACATCTCTATCGGTGATATCTGTTACTCCCCGTTGATGAAGTCTTTCAACAATATTTGTCAACCGATCGGTGAGTTCCATAGCACTTTCCCTGCGAAGACTCCTGAAACCAGCATACATGGCACGAAGCATTACTGTGTGTTGATCTATTCTGGCAATGGAGTCTTCATGAACATCCTTGATAGCATTCCAGAGTTGCTTTGCAGAGTCAAGCTTTCGGAACCGAAAGAAAATGTCTTTTGAGATACTGTCACAGATGATATCTTTTGCTTGAGCATTCAGTCGCATTCTAGCTTTGTCATCGGAAGTGGGAGCATTAGGGTGCTGAACAGTGTATCCATCTTCCACAATTTGCCAAAGTTCAATGTCGATGGCTTGAAGTCTGATTTTCATTCGCTCTTTCCAGTAGACATAATCATTTCCATCGAAGATAGGAAACCTTTCAGAGTGCGAGGATCTACTTGCATACGACATACTCAAAACTCCAAGGTTGTTAGACCTTTAATAGACAGAGACAGGGAGTACCTGCTCTGATACCAATTGTTAGGACCGAGAGTATATCGACCAGAGGGGGGTGAATGGGAGATTCAAAAATTCTTCCGAAAGTTTTGAACAGATCCCAAACACAGTAGCGGAAAATATGGTTCGATAGAGTAACACTTGAATAAGCTCGCTATAGAATGATATATCTATTGAAGTGGGAGTCAGTTATCATACGAACACGAGTTAGACAGATGCGTAGGAAATGCAATATGCGAATAGATCCAGCAGGATGAAGAAAAACAGTATATGTGTTACGATGAAAATGCCCAGAAAGTGGTAGCAAGGTAAAGGTTCGTTAGTGAATGTAATTACGCAGTCGTAAATTAATCTAGACGATGAAAATAAAGATGAGAATGTAGCAGACGCTTGATGAACTATGATTGATCAGATATAACTATCGGCACTGAGCACGAATGTGAACTGCTGAAGGAAATGCAGTAATGTAAAGCGAACCAGTGGTGCTCGATGCCAACAGGAGAATTTGGTAGACCAGTTCGCCCTTCTGCCAAAGGACTACGTCTGGTTGGAGGGGTAGTGATTTAACACAGAGGATAAACTCTCCTCGCCCTATTCTCCTTCAACTCGGAGCTGATCAGACTCCAGTTGATTTCACTCGTGGTAGATACTTGTCGGCGATCTCCAAACCTTCGACAGACTTCTTCGCGAACCACAATGACTCTTGGTTGCTGAAGATCTTGCTCGGTGAAGACAATTACTCTTCGACACTCGAGCCGACACCTATCCGTCTAGAGAGTGTGCAGCTCTCAAGAGTAATAGGTACAAGAACTCTAACTCAGAACAACTGTGATGCTCTACCACTGTCTAAGTTTTGGCTCTTGATTTTTCTCTCGGTGGATCTTAAACTCAAATCACTCGGAGAGGGGATGCTCAATGAATCTTCTCAGAAATCTTAAGCGGAGCAGCCACCGGACAACGCCGGTGCGGGGTGGCTATTTATAGCCGCAGCCTTCCCTGAAGGGAAAATACCAAATTGGACATGGGGAGCAGCCAATGGCCGAATGACACGAGTCCAACAGTCGGAATTTGAGCACAATGGTAACATTACGTGCGGAGCAAGTAATGCTAACTCCTCAGTTCGAAAGATATCTCCTACAGCGACGAAGAACAACGTCTTCTGCTGGTAGGTAATCATTCGAAGCATAAAGAGATTTCTCTCAGTCTCGCATAGGTTTGGGCTAAGCATCACAGCGGATCTAAGCTTCGAGAACCTATACCCCTCTTAAGAGTACGGAGGTCCTATGACTCAAATGAATGGAAGAAGAACGACGAAAAGAATGCTACGTCTTCACTTCGTCTTCGCCTCCCATCGCTGCAGTCAATTTTCTTCGGACGTAATCACCGAACCAATTGCTTCGCGTCAGCAATAAATTTTTGAGGGGTCAACTTCTTCACTTCATTCTTCTCGTCCACAAGTCTTCAAATGATGTAGCTCATTCATCTCGGCGGTGCAGATATTCTTCGGTGAAGTTCCTCGAACTATACACCGGAGACAGCATTCTCTTCGGTACTGCATGGACTATTTCTCTCTGTGTGCACTAGCAAACAAGTCAGTCCAAACCTGTTTCTGTCAACAATCTCCAAAGCATAAGAGGGCAAGTATTGCACCAACAAAACTTGTTAGTTATACTTTGAGATAATATCGTCTGAAATCAATTGTTATACTCCCTCCGTTTCATAATGTAGTGCATATAGATTTTCTGGAAAGTCAAACTTTATAGACTTTGACCAAGTTTGTAGAGAAAAATATTTATATCTACAATACCAAATATATACAATATAAAAGTACATCTTGTGATGTATCTAATGATATATATTTGGCATTCTAGATGTATATGTTTTACTCTACAAACTTGGTCAAAGTCTATAAAGTTTGACTTTCCAAAAAATCTATAGGCACTACATTGTGGAATGGAGGGAGTAACATGGAGTGTTAACATGTGGTTTTAGTTCCTCGGACCATGAGAGTATCGTAGTCACTTCCTACTGTACGATGGACTTTGGGGTTGCTCAAACGTCATCTGTAACACGGTGATCATAATTAACGACAACTTACAGGTTCATCAGAAAGTTTAACAAGGGACTAGATAGCTCGAGAGTGGGATTTGCTCCTCCGACGATGGATAGATATTCTTAGGGCCCTCTTGGTGTGACGACATCAATCATCGTCTAGCCAGACACAGGTGACTGTGTCACAGGGATGTCGTAACACTTGAACGAGAAAGAAGAACAAAACCAGTAACGAGAATGACGGTATAGTGAGCACGTGTATGACTCAAGAGTATACTGATGCATCTCGGGTTTTGTATAGTATCGCGAAGCAAAGGTAACATCACATGATAACCAAAGGTTCACTCGAATGTCAATCGTGTAATCATAGGGATCGATATGGACGTCCACGGTTCCGCTATCGGTCATTGAACGAAGGGGTTTCATTCATGTCTATGATTTACTGAACCTACGGGGTCACAAGCTTAAGGTAATCATGATCTGCTGAGTGTTAGTAGGACAAGAGTATCGAGGATTTATTTGTGGAATTATTTCATTAATATTCGGAATAGTTTTGAGAGGAACCAGAAGCGTTTCGGGGTCACCGGAAGTTTCGGAGTTTATCGGGTAATACCGGGTATTACCGATAAATAATATATAGGTGGAAAATGTTTCCGGTGATGTTAAATTAATAATAAAAGGTTCTATTAAATTTAAAAGGATTTTATATGTAATTTAATATCAACGGGTCTTAAAAGGCCAAGAGGTGGAAGACAACTTGGGCGACAAGGGCCCATGTAGGGAGGCGCCCCCCAATTCCAAGTGGGGAGGCCGAATTCTAGGGGGAAGGATTCCCACGGATTCCCTCCTTCCCCCCTTTGGCTGGCGCACCAAAGAGGGTCCTGTGTCTCAAAACAACCAAGGAGGATTTCCCTCTTTGGTGGCAGCCCCTCCTCTCCCCTCAAACCTATATATACTAGAGGATTTTGTCCATTGAGACATACAAGTTTTGGAGCCTCCTCTAGTTCTCTAGTTCTAGTTCTAGTTGATCAATTAGAGCTTGACCTAGATCCTTTAATCCTCATAATTAGAAGCCTAGTGTGGTTCTAATCTCCTTCCTCTAATTCTCCGGTGACGATTAGCTCTGGACGGCGAAGCGCTGCCGGATCGTGAAGACCGTACGCTTGCAACCAAGTAGAGAGGCCGTGCTTTCAGTCTTCTGTTCGAGGGATCATTCGAGGGCGGTTCGCAAGATCGTTCATCGACGGTTCGAGGGACTCCAAGTACTATCTACACCGACTCGTCTACTTCCGCTGCACTCCGGAGTCGGTAACGATCGTGATCCAAACTGTTTATGCATCTTCATATTATTCCTGGGTGATCGTAGGGCGGAAACTTTTTGTTTTCTACTACGTTTCCCAACAAAAGGTAGAGGTACCGTCGACCGCAGTGTCACATCCGCCGCAGCCAGAGTAGGTGATGGCGGGTGCGGCTGATAGGCCCAGTCCGCGGCCTCCTTCTAGATCAGTGCAAACGAGCACGCCGTGTCCAGGCTAGGCGACAGTTGAATGAGCACCACTTCCCTAGATGTCGGCTCGGAGTCCCTCAACAAAATGTGTAAGGTAATAGTAGCGGTGGTTTTCCTCCAAATACGAAGTAAGATGATTGATAACGAGCTCAAAACATCAATGTAATAAGTAACTCAAGAAGTTTTACGAATTGTGTAGAACTGTCAAATCAATTGTTGAATTTGGCTGCGACAAAACGAGTGCAAAATAAGGTAGAAAACGAGTGCAAAGTAAGGTAGAAAACGATCCAGATCAAACCCCGTCATTTTTTTAATTGATTGCAACCAAATTGATGCCGAACCCAAACATTTCAAAGAGGCCATCGGCATCCAAAACGAAGAATGGATGTTGAACATTTGAAAGTATTGTTCACGGAGAGTTTTCCACAAATGTGAGTTTTCGCCAGTGAATTGCAGGAAAAACATAGAAGGATGAGCTTGCCCCAGCCCCGCGAGGAGTTGGCTGTCATGAACTAATGGAGAAGGAACAGAGAGTGTGGACTATAGAGGAAACTGACTAGTGCCCGGGAAGGGCATCGATGTGGTCACCAGCACCTGCTCTCGGTGAAGAAACGCATCGCTGTGGTCATCTAACCCGTAAGGAGTCCCGATCACGTCATGCCCGGGCTCGATGGGGCCACTGGTCGTCGTGTGTTGGGGAATATCCATGGGATAGCTGAGCCCCTCCTCACCGAGCGGCACTGATGAAGAGGCACACTCCTACTGCAAAGCGGCGACGGCCATGCCGATCTTGGAGACCCTCTTCTCTAGATCCAGGTGCCAAGTGACTAGGTCATCAAGCTTGGCGGTGTGGGACTTGAAGGCGGTAATGCTGGTGCAGAGGTCGACGCAGAAGTCGTCGAGCGCAGCGTTGAACCGCTCGAAGTACTCCTCAATCGACGGATCCATGGCTTCCAGATGAAGACGAACTTGTTGAAGGCTCCTGGTCTCCATGAATTGTGTCAGCGCAAGAGGAAGGATTGGCGATTGGTCTCTGATACCAAATGTTATGATCACAGTGGTCTCTCTCTCTCTCTCTCTCTCTCTCTCTCTCTCTCTCTCTTCATCTATTTTACATTCTGATGAATTTAAGTAGTTGATAGCAATTACAAGCACAAATTCGGGTTACACAAATGGGGAATGAAACACAATGCACACGAAGAATAATAGCCGCCTGTGTCGTAGCCTATTCGTCCTGATCCACTGGATGGTGTCATCCGTGCGGAAGAGGATAAGTAGCTAAGAGACTGGGCTGGGCCTAAACTACACTCAGTCGGGCCGAACCACACGGTAGTTGGCCTTGCGGTGCCGTACCGGTCGTTGGGTGGTCGATGAGCTGGCGAGGTTGCTGCCAGCTGGGGCCGCCATGTCAGGGATGGTGACAACATTTCAGTCACCAAGCTGGCAACAAATATTCTGATGGAGGTTTGGCAAGACAAATAAAACAGAGACGAGGGGAAGGAACCTCGCCAGAATTTTTATGGCGAAACAAATACTTGCCCAAAGCAAAACCAATTAATCAACACTGCCAAATTTTGGCAACGCTACAATTAGCGTGATAACAGCATGCCCAGGAAACCAAAGCCCACGTCTAGCGAGGAGCAAGATCTCTCTCGTCTCAAATTCCACCCCGTAATTTCCTCACCTACCCGCACGTCCCCGTGCACGCACCCCCTAAGCCGTTTTAACCCTCTCGCCTTCCTCCCTCCCTCCTGGCTCCTGCCATTCGAAATCTGGCGTTTCCAGTTCTAGGGTTCTTCTCTCTCAACAGCACGCCGCCTTTCACCCGTCAAAGAAAAAGTTCCACCCGAGAGATGTCGAGACCGATCCCGAGGAACGACGTGGAGATCGAAGGGAGATTTGTGCTGCTGGAGCTCGGACCCCATGAGCAAACCAAGAGATCCAAGAAAGAATTCTCTGTTGGGAAACGGAGATGGTATTGCCGCTGCTCATTTGCCTTTATGTTCGTTCCTTACAGAAATGATTTCCCAAGCCCTGCTGTATTCAAGCGGGAAAATCCTTTTTTTTTTCGGTTAGTATTTTTTCTTTCCAAATGATCCTAATTGTTCCATTTGAATCTTGTAGGCAACTATCTGCCGTCCGAGTCGACGAGCATACTTCAGTGACGCTTTCGACATCTTCACTGTTTTGGGACAAATGTTTTGCTTCCGTTACCCTAAAACTTACTCTCTTTCCTGAAAATCAGCCCGTCGTGGTTCATAATCGTCAAGGTAAAATTTTCTTGTGCGAACTATGGTTATGCCCTTTTGTGCAATCGGAAATACAAAAAAGTTTGAGCACCGTTTATGCTTTGCCTAAAACATATAAGATATATTTTTTGAGGAATGGCCGAAGAGGGGGCCAGGGAAGTCGCCCCACCTGAATATATTTCTCATGACCTGACTAAGCAGCTTCTGGCCCAAAGTTCAGGGGTACAAAGTGCCTAGATACAGACTATACAGTTACAGATTCAGATTCAGAGAGGAAAAGCCCAAGGAAGTAGGTCTCCTCTATCATCAGCTCCCGACAGGCGCGGATCGACGCGTAGTTTGCATATATTTGTAGGGTACCATCTTGCTATGAAATGTTTTCCTTAAACCACTGATACTCCCTCCATTTGAAAATATGTGCATAAGGTGTTTGAAAAGCATACCAAGCTTTTAGAAAAAAAATACAAATATTTACAATACCAAATTTGTATCACTAGATCTATCATGAAAAGTATTTCATATTTTATTAATTTTGTATTGTAGATATGAATATTTTATTCTATTATCTTAGTCAAACATACATCAGTTTGTTTTTCATGAAAATTGATGCACATTATATTCTAAAGCGGAGGGAGTAAATAACTTAATTAGAGTTGTCCGATCTAGAACAAAGATTTGTGCAAGTATAAAAAATGATAGGATCTTGATCAGGCGGTCATCGACACTCAAGATTAAACACTCAACTAAGTGTTTTGTACTTCCTAAAACTAGATATATTGTAAACTACACATCTTGGGTCTATCTATCCGCGGAACAAAACACTCTAATCATGTTGAATATGTTGTTACAAATAATGTGTATGACATATTTATCCGTGGCCTACATCTTTCCCACCACAGAGGCACCTTAATTGGTGTCGTGAACTCGGTCACATAACATGCTTAATCGGTCAAATATAGATCCTAGTTTTTACTTGGTATATACTTATTGTTTTCTATGATACAGCTGTCTTTGCAATGTTTACTCCATATCATGGGTTCTAAATGTCACTGTACATTTTTTTTTGTCTTTTTAGACACTGTATTTTTCTACATACATGTATGAGCATGTGGTAATTTAAAACGGCTCTGTATTACTTATTTTACGCCTTTAACATGGACAATATATTCTCCAACATTACTTACAAGTAGTACACACATGCAGAAGTTGACCTACCTCTCAATGGTCCTCATACATGGACAGTGACGGATGGATGTAAATCTACAAGATGCTTGGTTGAGATCGAGTTTCGCAACATTACTGAGGTAAAACTCACATTTATTTTCTTTTATTTTTCTTCCTTAAAGTACATATGGTTATTTGTAAACTTCTAATATTATAATCCCTCCGTTTCATATTACTTGTTGTTGATTTAGTACGAAGTTGTACTAAATCAGCGACAACTAATATGGAACTGAGTGAGTAAGAGTCTAGTCAGTCCCTTAGCTTTTTTTTCTGGATACTCTTGAGCTCTCCGGATATTGTAAGAGTAAGTTAGGGACTAAGACTATTCGACATCATAGTTGGAGGATTTTTCTGATGATCTAGAGATAAGAAATGTACCCCACACACAAAAAAGAGATTCGAAGACAACTTACTGATTTCTCTTAAGAGATGGAAACCACGAGATTAACGGTAGCATTAGAGAGGAAAAAATCACAAGAGAGAAATGAGCAAGACACAAAGTAACTGCAGTGCCATTCCAGTGCCATCTACGAGTAGTCTTTAGCCTAAATCTGGCAAGTTTGAGATTGAATAAAACACCAAATAACATAGAAAAAACCAAACACAGACAAATTCTACTATATATATATTTTTTCTCGAATACGCACGAGTGTGCGTATCATATTTTATAGAAGGAGGGGCGGTATAGAACCCAATCCACCGTTGGTGTTACAGAGAGTGAAACACTACAACATCAACAACACTTACAACCCACAGCCCCACTCTAAAAAAAAACACACAGGATTACTCGCTACTCGCCCACCCTGACAGCAACTCAAACAGGCTATCCAATTCACCCTTCAACAACTTGGCATGCTGCCAAGCTCTACCCTCCACGACGACTCGCCCGACCACTACCTCCAGGGACGGAGAAGCATCGTCAAAGACAATCGCGTTTCTATGCTTCCAAAGTTCCCAAAGCACGAGCGTGAAGATAGCCCTCAGTTCCTTTGGTTTGTGCATTCCTGTCGTTCTCGCAACGCACCAGCCCTTGAGGGTGTCTTGGGCCGTAGGTGTGACCACTCCTGTTTGCCTAAGGCCGAGCATAGTGTTCTCCACACCGTTCTTGCGAACACACAAGTCAGCAGAATGTGATTGATAGATTCCTCCTCCTGATCGCAGAAAGGGCACGCATCTTGATGCGGAAGTCCACGTCGGGCGAGTCGGTCAGAAGTCCAACACCTGTTTCGCATAGCTAGCCAGGTAAAGAATCGGCACTACAGCGGGGCTCGAGATCTCCACGAGAAATCCGCGGTTGGTACCACCTCCCTGCCGGCAAACAAGGCGGCGTATGCGGAACGGACCGAAAATTGACCGTTCGCTTCCCACGACCAAGTGATGGAGTCCGTGACACTCTCCTGTAACTGAATCTCTTGCAGCCGTTGCCATACCTCCAAATACTCCACCAGAGCTGCGAATGCCATATCGGGGCTGATGTCTCGTGTCCAAGTGCCAAGCGAGATCGCCTCATGAACCGTGCGGGTGGCCTTGGCTCGCTGCAAGACACCCTCATATAGTGCCGGCGCGAGCTCCTGCAGCCGCATCCCATCGAGCCATCGGTCTTCCCAAAACAGGGTATCTTTCCCATTCCCTATTGTCACCCTGGTGGCTGCCGCGGACAACGCCAAGGAATCCCTGGGAACGACGATCTTGAACTCCATCCATGGTCTACTCTGGTCCGCTCGACGTATAGCCAAGTCCAGCGGGTCTGCATCGCTATGTTCAACCACCTGAGGCTCCTGCCCATCTTGGCATGCACACCTCTTCCCAAGCCACTGAACAATTTGCCGGTGTGGTCGAATTTGGATTTCAATTTTATGTCATATTAGATTTAGATTAATTAATGCTGTCAAATTGTTTAAAATAATTTCCATCTACCAGTTTAAGCTATTTCACATGGATGATTGCACTTAGAGCACCTACAATGGGTGACGCTTGTATGTACGCTAACAAAGTAAAAATAACTATCAAAGAATTTAAAAGGCATCTAAGAGCTCTTAGCTTACAACGGCCGACGCTAATTGCACGGGCTGATTAAGGACAACAATGGAGCAGGAGGATATATTACTGCTAGTGTAACGATGCAGTTTTTTTTTCTGTATTACAGTATGGCAAAACAGAGTCTTTTTTGCGCTGTACACAAATGAGGACGGCGTCGCTGGAGCAAGCCCAGTCTGGCGTCGCGCGCATGCTTCGAGAAGGCATCCTCACCGACATCACCGTCAACGCGGTCGGCGGCAGTATCAAGGCCCACCGCGCCGTCCTGGCCGCGCGGTCGCCGGTGTTCCTGAGCATGTTCTCGCACAACCTCAGGGAGAAGGAGCTCTCCACGGTGGACATCTCCGACATGTCTATCAACGCGTGCAAGACCTTGGTCGGCTACCTCTACGGCGCCGCCAGGTCCGAGTGGGAGCTGCTCGAGCACCGGAGCCAGCTCGTCGCGGCCGGCGACAAGTACGGCATCGCCAACCTGAAGAAGGCCTGCGAGGAGAGCCTGAGGGAGGACGTGGGCGTGGAGAACGTGCTGGACAGGCTGCAGATGGCGCACACCTACAGCCTGCCGGCGCTCAAGCGGACGTGCGTGAGGCTACTCGTGGACTTCGGGAAGATGTACGAGATCCCCGAGAATTTCGAGGCGTTCATGGCGGCTGCGGACCAGGATCTTGCTGACGAGATCCGCTCGACTGCAATTCTCCGAGGAAGAAAGCTCGCGGCCAGAGAGAAGAAGCCTGCAGCTAAAAGAACTCGGCGCCCCAGTGTGAGGAAGTCTCCGCCTAGCAAGGCTTCAGGCAGCAGCATTCCGGCTCGGAGGTCCAAAGTCCCGACGTCCACGCCTAAGCTGGATGCGGGCAACACTGCAGCGGGTAAACGGGGTCGCCGGCGGAAGTCCACGCCAAGCCAGGATTCCGATGGCGGCGCTCCGGATAAACGGGCTCGGCGGCTCAATGTCCGGCTTGCAGGCGATGAGTGGGCTAAGTGAATGAATTGTTCCTGCTTCGTCAGTAACAGTGCAAGCGGTTCAATGTCGGGGCTTTGTAGGCGATGAGTGGTCTAAATGAGTACTGCCTTCCCGGTTCGTGAATTACATAAGTATAAATTGTGTTGCCCAAGCTTTGTGCATCAGGGTGTGATGAATTACATGTTTCCATTTTTTGTTTGACAAAGGATTGCTAAGGGCAACTCTAACCGATCCCTTATTCCGCCGTAAGGGAGTATATTTGGCTTTTTTTCTTCTCTAAACCGCACCTAGCCGATCCTTTATAACCGTTAGTGGAGTAAATTTTTTACTCCATCCCCAATCTTCTTCTTATATTTACTCCAGCGCTCGGCGGCCGAGTAAAAAATCCCCACTCTCTCTTACTCTCCCCCGCCTCCTCTTCTCCCCCGCGCCTCGCCGCCAGCGCGACCCCCGCCCCGATTTGCCACCCTCCCTCCTCCCGATGGCCGGACGTGCTGGCCGCCGGTCCCCTCCGCCGATCTGCAGCGCGGATCCGCGCCGCCACTCCCGCGGGTTGTCGTCCGCGGGCGCTTCCTCGAGCCGCCGTTGCTCGGCCGATCCGCCCGCCGCCGCGCCCCCCACGCGTTTTGCGGACTTCCCCGACCTCCCTCCGCCACGGCCGCCGACGAGGACCTACCTAGGCGTCCGACAGCGGTCGTGGGGGACGTGGGTGGCCGAAATCACCGACCGCGAGACCCACACGCGGAAGTGGATCGGCTCCTTCCACACCGCCGACCTCGCGGCCATGGAATACGATCGGTGGCAAGTCCGATTCCACGGCAGCGACGCGAGGCTAAACTTTCCCATCGGCGAGCATCCGTTCAACCTCGTCCCGCCGGAGCCGAGGATGGTGACCGCTCGAATGGCGCGGGAGGACCGGGAGGTGAGGGAGCGCCTCGAGGCCTACATGGACGAGCTCCGCCGGTAGTACCCGGAGCTAGTGGAGGCGGAGCGGACGATCTTCGCCGTCAATAACGGCGAAGTTATCATCATCTCCGACGATGAGGGCGGCAACGCGGGCGGCGAGGTGGGCGGCAACGACGAGATTGACGTCGAGGAGTGGCGGAGCATCTTCCCCGACGACGACGACGACGACACCGGCCCGGACCCGGCTCTCGTCGACGGTGGCCTCACCCGGAAGGATTGGCTCGACCTCCACTTCGGCCGCAAGTAGTTTAAGTTTAGTTTTAGTTTAAATTTATGTTTAGTGTTCGGTTGCAAGAACTTTATGTGTTGGACTAATGTTTAAATGCATCATCGTTCGGTTCAAATTTGATCGAATTTGTGCAAATTTAGTTTTACTCCGCTAACTTTAGGGGATCGGCTAGGTGCGGTCAAATTTTAGTGGAGTATATATACTCCACTAAGAGTTTTACTCCGCTAACTTATATAAGGGATCGGTTAGAGTTGCCCTAAGTCCATTTGATCTGTATTTTCTTTTAGAGGAAAGACAAATGACTGACTTTATATAAATAAAGCCACGAATGACAGAGTTAACAGCCAACATAACGGTATGAGGATAACCACCAACTACTGCGGGGCTGGGGAAGATGCAGTTGAAGGCATGTACTATGGTCTATGGCAGATCAAATCCGCGCTGCTTCTGCTACCTAGGCGAGCATGCGTCCTCTTGTCTTGACACCATATCCACCCGCTGCGACACTTCCATCGACGTCTCCTCCGTATCCGGCTGCTGCCTGCGATGTAAACCGTAGCAACATACTATCCCCGGGGCCGGTCCTAGGCCATGGCAAAAGGCCTAGGGCCCAATACATCTACATACCTAAATACTTTTTTTTTAAATCTGATTTATAGAACATAACGTTAACACTATTATGCGGCGGACATGGGGCATATGCCCCTACCCCCCACACACACTTAACCACGTTGTATTTATTCAATAGTTCTTTATGGTTGATTACATTTATCTTATAATTATTATTTGCATCATATAATCACATATAAATGATGTATTAAGACTTTGTTTGCTAACTAAATTACAATTTTAATGTTTATGCCTTTATAATAATTATAGTAAAGTGGTCTGCTCGATGCGCTGGCTAGAACTCTATAAAGTTTAATAATGAAAACTATTATTGATTCGTGTAAAGAAAATTGGAGCCATATATGATGACATTTACAAATATAAGACTTCTATGAACATACTTTTGTCTTATGTATTTTTTGGTTATATATGCATACTATATGATCAATATCATTGTGCAAAATATATTTTTTTAAACATTTTTCAGTATTTTTATCATGTTGCATTGTAATATATTTTTATTTAAAAACCAATATAATAGTTCTTATTCTTTTCTGGTAAATTTGCTAATGTTTAGTGGTTTCTTTACTGTAAGTGTTTTTTTCAAAAAAAAATATGAATTAGTTAGATTGCATTTATATACTATTTGTGCGAGCAACATCTTTATTGTGTTTATGTCTTGTCTGGAATAAATTGAACAAAGATAAAGCATATATTGCACAATATGTTCTTAGTATGCATAACACATCTAGAAGTGTCGTCG
The DNA here is from genome assembly GCA_039707655.1 of Elymus sibiricus. NCBI lineage: Eukaryota > Viridiplantae > Streptophyta > Magnoliopsida > Poales > Poaceae > Elymus > Elymus sibiricus. The sequence continues at coordinate 298,989,595 of CM077672.1, read as the reverse complement.
AGATGCGATCCATAAGATTGCGTGAAAAGACCGAATCATTCAAAATTGTCACAAAATATTCAAGGATACATCTCCATTCAACAATTGATAAAACATCAACGGTACACATCACTGTTAAAGGGGAAATGTCTTATAACAACCTGAATTTATATATGTACCGCACAAAATTTCTCTGAAAAGCTGAGATCACGATATTCACAATCTTCCCAAACCCCCGCTCAAACCTAAAGTGACATCCCTTCAGTTGTGGCTTGCTTACAGAAGAAGATGTTGCTGGTCAGTAGCTGGAAATTCTAATCAGATCTTAATCCTTAAATTTCTCTGGCTAACAAAGTACAGTGTGCTTTATTAAAGCAATCAAACGTATAGGCCAAACAGTAAGGAAAATCATTGAGAGAAAAAAACGTTTTATGGGCTAAAGCGTAGCCAAGCAATCGCCATTTTTTTCTTAATCAAATAATCAATGCTCCAGCCAGTTTCCACAAAGAGAAAGGCACATCAAGCAAATCAGCTTTGGTGTAAAGTCTTTCTGGAGTACAAATTTTTATTAAAATTGGACATAACTTAAATGGGTAGTAAGAAAAAAAATTGAGGGTTAAGACCAGCACAATAGAGAGAGGATACAGATGAAACATATTGACAAACCAAGAAAATGTTGCGCTTGTAAAAAGTATTATATGGAGCCCCACTTACGGGTCACCGAAAAAGATTTGCTGTGGACAGTAGAAGCAAAGTGAATCAAAAATACTCACAGTAATATACTGCTGCAGCCTGTACGAAGGACAAACGTGAAGGTAAATTAGCAAAGGGATCAGTAACCTAGTGTGAAGGACTTTCAAGATGACGGGATTTATACATCAGGGTCAATAAGCTTGGTTTAGATTATCGAGAGTTTAGGTGTGAGCTATAAGAATAATTGATGTTTTGTTTTCATGTAGAGTTTCAGTTGCGTTGCATTGTTTCCCAAATAATAAAGAAGGGGAAGTCCTGCAGGGCTACCTCGAGACACACGGAAGGTCATCTTCTATATCTAAATAGGAGCCCCCACTAGCTGATTTTCCTGGCTTCTCGCGCAGCCACGTCACCCCTATTATTATTAGCCATTGGATCAACTACGAACGCAATCAACTGTTCGTGCGCTAACTCTCGATGCGTTCCCGTGTCCACTTCCAGCGCCTGGGCTGTACGTAGCCACCTGTTGAGTGCATGTGGGCTGCCCAAGCAAGTGCTTGGGCTTCTGCCCGAGTCAATATTTCGTACGTGGGCTGTATGGCCCATGGGTGTCAACCGGCACACTAGGTCGCTCATCTTCTCCGCGTGACTCTGATCGCCGCCGCTATCTCTTCCGCTGCCAACCGAATCTCTCCCGACGCATTCATCGCCCCTCATTATCTTGCCCTCTGTTACAGGAAGAAAAGCTAGATTAAATTGCGCGGCCACTGCCTTCGCGTCTACAAACCTGACTATGCTACCATCCTCCCACACCATCGCTGGTCTGCCTCTGTTCCAATGCATCTCTGGGTGCGGGTAGGGGTAGGACGCGGTTCCGTTGCCGACCACCCACATCATCGAGGAAGACACGTCGTTGCTCTGCTCCGGACCGCCTCCCGCATGCCCGCCTGTCTGCCTCGCCTCGCTCCAATGTGTCTCTGATCGTGGGAACACAGAACGGGCCGGCGGCCGCCGTCGGCGGGAGGAGAGGTGGGGAATCCCATTCAATCGCCAAACAGGACTTCCAAAGGGACTCCACCTTTGGGGCTAACACATCAGCTTATCAAGTGAGCATCTCCACGCTTACATTTGAATAACATCCTTGACATACTTCTGTGTAGTCGGTCATTCCAGTTCTGCCTTTCCACTCACTTCCCAGTTCATACTCTGCAGTCCGCAACATCTGTTCATCCGCTCCACGCGGGTCCGACACTCCCAAGGCCAGGCTATCAGCTCGATGTGCTTCCACATGGACTTCATGGAGATTCTATTTCACTTGGACATAAGGTAGCAGATATCATTTTAGACAATACATGAGATTTTGATTTAATTTTCCCATTTGTCTCACATAAGTGTTTGATTTTTAATATATGTCTCTCAATTTCTCATGCCTTTTCAACAATGAAGATGCTCTTTCACTTGGACATAAGGCAACATATATCATTTTAGATTATGCAGTGTGATTTTGATTCACTTTTTTCTTTTGTCTTGCACAAGTGTTTGATTGCTAATATATGTCTGAATTTCTCATGCCTTTTCAGCAATATTATTGATGTGTAATGGCATCATTCATACCAAGGGGTTGGCAAAATTGCAAGCAGGTTGTGTTATATATGTATCAGTAATGCCTCTTTTATTGCACCTGGATAGAATTTGTTATCGTGGCAGTCTAAATTTTGTTCCACCCCAATTAAACTTTCACTTACCATCTTTGTTGCAGGTTATGCTACGGTCATTCTGCTACACACGGTCCAGCCGAGTTGTGGATTTGTTTTTTCCCTTTTGATTATTTCGTGATAATGAAGCATCACGCAATAAAATGTCTTCATGCGTAATCAAGATTGGTTCGTTGATATTCCAGTATCTCTTCTGTTCTTATATTCTATTTATTCAGCATCTAGATCCATCCCATTCATTGACTGTTGTTGTTTTGGATAACCCAATGCACCTGCATCTCTTGATTTATCAGCAGGCTGCACGCCACCGGCAATCCGGCAATTTTTACTTTATCTACCAAGTGGAGGTAAGCACTCATGCATCAGCGTTAATTCCTTCCCCTTCCCTTAGTGTTGTTCACTGGGACGGTCCATCTACCTGCCACTTTTGATTTCTCTGAAATATTCTGATCACTAGCAATCCTACATCATAGAGGTAGGCACTGTTGTTTCCTGCTTCATTTTAATTCTTCTGCTGGGATTAAATCTATCACTGTATGATGAGATAATCCATTCTAGATTTCTATATTATGATCATAGAGGTAGGCACTGTTGTTTGTTTATGCTTGCAGTTACACAGTGGATTGTCGGCACTCTTTTGTATTTACCCAGATCAATATGACCACACACAACACTGACAACCGACAACTTTCTTTGCTGCTTCACATTCGAATGACTGACGAAGATTTTCTTTTATCTGGAACCTGACTAATCTTTATCAGTGCAAACTTAAGTCACTTTCAGGTTTGCTGCTTCAACTTCTCATCCATGTATTTAATTTCCAAATGCATTGTCCATGTATCATCCCTTTGGGTATATTGTCATTACCACATATTCACAGGCCTGCCATTGAGACAAGACATGACAAGTGGGCGGCTTAAGTATAAATGGCATAAAAGTGAATCATATATAGCACACTCTGGACAAGTTAAGAGTACATGCCATTTTCTTAATTTGAAATTATAAGTACATGTTTAAAATTGATATAGCAACGATTCAGCTTCTAATACACTATCAATCCCATCCAAGTGATATATGCAAATTAGTGTCTATGAAGAGGAAAGCGAGGACTTGCGTGATTGTCCCAGTTCTATAAACAGAATATTAAATGTCGATTTCGTATAAACAGAAAAGGGTTGAGAGCTGCAACGAAGTCTAACAGGAATAAAATCCACATGATAAGTATTAATCCCATCAGAATATACCATATCGGAGGAACACAACATAAAATTAATTAGAGATAACTGAATGATTATATAAGACTGAAGTAGAGGCCTAGAATTACATTTATTATCCCTATGCTACGATATGATGTTCTGGCAATAACATGGTTTATTCGTCTATGCTTGCAGGTATCAATGTATGTAGTCTATGCATTATTTTCTGTCATCCCCAAATCAATATGACCTCACACAACAATGATGACTGAAACCTTCGTTGATCTTTAATCATGAGCCCACATACGTCTGGCATATGGACAGTATTATTTACTCTTGAATCCATCTAATGTTTACAATTGCAACACTTGAACTATTTTCAGGCAGACACTTAACCACCAGAGTTAATCAAAAGTACCTGCGCCGTGACATACTACAGACCATTCCGTATCATTCCAAAATAAAATGTACACATAACATGCATATTTTACTCACACCTCTTACATCTATGTAATTCTACACATGTTTTGTATCTCCAACACATGGTATGGAGGGAGTACTAATACCTCACTGCAGGCTAGGATATGTATTTCTGAACTTATTTTCCTTTTCGTTCAGAATATTGTTTGTCAATGCTACGGGATAAGATTTCTCATATGGAATTCCCTAGATTCTATATTTTCATTCCTAGACATTAACGCCATGGACAATGCCACCTCCCAATACAAATCTTCAAGGAAAAGTAGTGTGAGCAAAACTAAGTGCGATCTTACTATACAAAACTGCAGAGATGCGAGGTAGTCTCTCAATTTCACCCTCACTGTTTACTATGCTAAGACAAAAATTTGCTTTGAATTTCCTAAAAGGGACAAGAGGCCCACCACAACGTGTCACCATGGAATTTGATATGCTACTTATATGTAGCATATATTATGTTTTAGTTCTCATATTATTAATTCAATCAATTCCCGCAGCAACGCGCGGGGCATCACCTAGTTGTTATAGTTTGCTGATCAAAGATTCGATTGCCTTGGGTATTTTTTTTCCTCGCTTAGGCATGACTTTGGTCTTATATGACTTTGCTACGGCTATTTTGTGTGTGTGTGTGCGTTGGTGTTGGCTGTGTGCATTCTAACTATGCGGAGGCCGGGTGTGCGTTCTTTGTGTTTGTATCCTCTTGATGCTTCATGTTGAGTCAATAAAATCCACCATTTGTTAAAAAAGAATCTCTTATTTGAAAAACCATGTATTGGGCGATAAGCTGAGAAGTCATATTACTCGCCAATATAAGGAGTTGTCCTCTTTCTTCTGAACCATAGCATAGCACTGGAGGCTTCGAGCTAAGAGCATCTCTAGCACACCCCTTATATCGCGGACCCTTATAGTGCGTTTACAGTTCGCGAAAAACGTGTTTTGCGGGCTGGCGCGGGCTGCGCGAATATTCTGTTTTACAGTTCTCTATGCGGGGTCTGTTCGGCCACAGCCCGCAAAACACGTGGTTTTTCTGAATTTGACACATATGTCACATATTACACAGAATTTATGAATTCAATACAACAATCATCCAAACTAGAAGGGCTTCGCGCGCTTCACTGCGCCGCTAAATATTCCCGAAGTTCAACACCGTCCACCAACATGTTATATTATTCCAATGTAGTAGCAGGTGTACAGTGCTTTAAGTCATATTCATCGTGTAATTAAAGAAGTGACATACATGCATGATCAGCTGCAAGGTGCAAGTCCAAACCCATTGTAATATGAATGCAATTAAATCAAATGCAAAAAAGTAGCAAACCTCATGAGTTATATCTGTTTAGAATAACAAGAAATCAACAACCATAGTAATAAGATAGTATACTTTACGGTGTATGCTACATATAGTTGAAAAGCTTAGTTTCGAAGACTTGCCTAAAAGTTAATAATACTGATGTAAATATTTGTGAGATTGAAGCTGTTGTAAAATGGACAAATTATCTAGTAGAACCGAAACTGCACAACAGCAAAGATACCTGTCCTTGTTCGGCTCAAGAAAATTTTCAGAAAAAAGATGTTTTTACAATCAGAAGAGCAAAAAGAATATTAAGAAAGAGCGTACTCTCTCTATCTCTTTTATTAACCTCTATACATCAACATCACCCAAAGAAAAATAGTTTAAGAACTCAATTGTGTTGTCCACATCTTAAAATCACCCCTTTAGCAACATCATACCATCTTTGAACTGGACTCACTCTCAATAGCTATAATAGGCACCTTGTACCTGTACACATATACACTGAACATTAGAACATGAATTGGCAAATGGTATCAGACCAAAGAAATTAAGAACAAACCAGAGGGAAATGCAGAATCAGGATAGTTGCTTTATGAGCATGATGCACATTATTAGAGGGAAATCAGCTACATCGAGTGCCCTAGAAAAGGTATCAATGTAGTCCTCTCAAAATGGTCGACGAAAATATGACTCTGACAAACTTGGCAGCCATGACTGCCTTGCTCGGCCTAGCAGCACGTTCGGTATGAATCTATGCATATGGATGTACGGAATATTAAGGGCACTGGTGTAGCATAGGTGGTCTCAAGTAACCACAAGAAGAGACAAATTCATATTGCTATAGAGAAGGCATGATGTTGAATGTGCAATTTATTTGAGTTATAGAATCACATATGCTAGTATTCGCAGTACCTTGCATATTCCAGTCAACAGAAAATCTATTTGAGCTTTCACGATTCCTCGAAAAACACTTAAAAATGAGTAATTATTTCTAGGTTCATCAGAGAACAATGTATTTACCAGTAAAGGAATCTCTTAAACCAAACTGTAGTTGCAGACATTAGTAAGAACCGAGCAATGTCATTATGACACACTCATGAACTTAGAAGAAATATCCATAAGTCAATGCGAAGAAAAGGGACATTCAGCTAACTTTAGATAGAATCTAATCGGTTCTTCTGCAGTAAAAGGGAAAACTAAATCTAAATGACTGGAATTGCATAATTCTGGTAATTAGGAAAAAAGGCAAGCTTCTCAAGCTTTTCCTTATTGAACTGAACGCACAAGTTTGTCCAGAACCATGCAACGCTACATAGTGTATTCAGACAGTGGCTACTTTGAAGGACACAACTATGAACTCGTTTCCAATTGATGTACTATCCTTCAAAACACTATGCGATCAGGTTATAATCCTTATTGAATATAGTAAATTACCATTGACTTGAGCATGTTTCTCTTGTTGCTGTAGCCTAGATAATTTGATTTTGAAATCCTGCTAAAAAACAGGAATCATACTTATGCTTCTCAAGCTGAATAAAAACAGGAATCAAGCTGAAGATGGAGCGAAACAACACTTACGTACCACACTTGTACAGTAACAGGACACTAAGTTGTTGTTCAGCAGTGGAAAAGGTGGGAAATTCTGTCAAAAAAAACCCACAGCTTAATAAGCAGTGAAGTGTATATCTTCAGAAAGAGGCCATGCCGCCACACTTATGGGCCTCTGTTCTTCATTCTACATAGAGAAGTCACAAACATGCAATTGATTATCACATTCACTTCTGACTGCAATACGTTGAGAAAACCAGACAGAGCAAACTCATATATTTGGTAATAAAAATCATTAAATCTCACCTAGCTCTCTGTTTGAATGTTCTTTCATAAAAGTATAGCATCATAAAAGAACATATCTGTAATGGAACAAATTACATACTCAGTACCCTAAACATAAATAGTATCATTGGATGGAGACCATTTGAACTGTACGGTTAAAAGTGCAGTCTTCAACTGATGTCCAAACGAATATCAAAACGAAGCGGTGAACATATTTTGTCTAAAACTGCGACAACAGGAGGTAGAAATTATAAATCTACAACCAGAAAATGACTCAAATGTTGTTTATAAACTCTTCAGTTCATGCTGACCACATTTTTTTACTTTTATGAGACAATTTCAGTACCATCATCCATCATCCTGTCCCCATGGAAAATGAAAATCTGGAAGAGAATTCAAGGAACAGAATAGTAAAGAATCCCTTCCTATAATTCTTCTGGGATGAAATACAAAAGTTACATGCCATAAAGTGCAAAAAAAATGTCAGAGCTAGTGAGATTGGGTCTCCTTCCTCCGCTTGTTGCCGGCAATGGCATGCAGCACTAATCTGTTTCTTAAATGCAGGCTATTATTATCCATGTTGATCTGGCTGCCAATTCACACGACCAAGGATGTCAACGGCCAGCCGCCATCCCGGACGGCTCTCATATGCGCAGTACAGTATACCGGCACCAACGGCCAGGTTCAGCAGACCGGCACCAACGTCGCAGAGCAGGCAGCCGCCCTGTTCACTTCTTACACGTCCTCCTCCTCGGTGTCTCATAGAAAGCTGGCGTAGAATCCCGGTAAATAGCCGCAACTAAACATCTGCAGTTAAGAATTGCTCTACGGCTGGAGGATCTAAGAATTCCCCCTAAATTCTATTGATCACGTCGTACTTCGTAATAAATAGTCCGAACGATTTGCACAGGCGCATACCAGTCGTCAAGCACGCCTTGGTTGACACGCACGAACGCACTAATACCATGGTGGGAACACTCCAACTCAACGAAAAAAAATAAACAAAGGGGAACAAAGGCAATACCGCGGCGGCCTCAGGCACGGGAGAGAGGAAGACGACGAAGAAGACCGCCCCCCACCGCAACGACCATAGGCAGCAGCGAAACCTGAAAAGAGGCTCCACCTCCCCTCCGACGACGGCGCAGCCCCCCCCCCCCCCCCCCCCCCCAGTGGCGGCGCCCACGCAGACGAACGACCAGGAGCAGCACCACCTGAGGGTGTCCCGGACTAGGGGGTACTCGGGCTGCCGGCCTATCTCTCGCAGGTCGGACTAGTGGGCCGCTCTTTACTCATCAAAGAAAGGCCGGATTGCGGGCGACCCCGTGCACCAGGAGGAAACCTCCGAAGACTTGGTGTCTCCTCCAAGAAATAATTATCGGCATGTTTATACCTTGATGGCAACCGACCATATGTAACCCTAGGTCCCTCTGGTGTTTATATAAACCAGAGGGTTTAGTCCGTAGAGGACCAGAACCATCATCATACCCACCTAGGGTTTAGCCCATCCGATCTCGAGGTAGATCAACTCTGTAACCTTCATACAATCACATCAATACAATCTAGCAGGACGTAAGGTTTTACCTCTTCGAGAGGGCCCGAACCTGGGTAAATCGTTGTCTCTACGTTCCCTGTTACTCATTGATTCCAAGATCCACAGTTCGGACCCCCTACTCGAGATCTGCCGGTTTTGGTACCGACACCACCCGCGCCTGACCACGTTCAGCAGCAGCGAGGACGGAAGCGGAGAATAGCCGGAACACTCGCCGCATAGATGCCGCCCACCACACCGCAACTCACCCCCGCCCCTCTCCCTCCCCTACGAAGAAGATCGACCAGACACGCAATGGACAATGCGGCCAGTGAGGAAACCCGCAGCCGCCACGCCGCCCTTCGACCAGGGGGGAAAAGACCACCAAGCCCACAGTTCACACGCACGGGCCACACCACGAGCCCACTTCCATCAAGGCCCCACAAAACAGTTACGTGCCCTCGCACAGACCCGGGGGAGACCTGGTCAAAATTGAATGCGCAATCGAAAATGTTGTCCTCAATTGAATATAGGCTCTTAGAAACTAGGGAGCTTAGTGTTTAGAGGATATTACAATAATTATTCAAATCACCGAATTAAACTAATAATTCAATACAAGAATTGTCCCGAATACAACAATGATACAAATCACACATGAATTAAATGAAATGAATGTAAAAATGGCAGGTTTTACCGCCCATGCCTTTGCCAATGGTGCTCAATGAGATCCTCCTGAAGCTGATAGTGGGTGTTTGCATCTTCAATCTGCCGGTATGTCTGAAGGAATGCTTGTATGCGGTCAGGGTCTCTAGCTGGCTTCACACGGCTACCGACATTGTCGTAGAAGAACTCCAAGTTCATGTCCCTCTCATCTTCGATGATCATGTTGTGAAGAATCACACAACATGTCATGATGTTGCTCAGGGTTCGCTTGTCCCAAAAACGAGCATGACCACGAACAATGGCAAACCTAGATTGCAAAACCCCAAAGGCTGTTTCAATATCTTTTCGGGCAGCCTCTTGTGCCTTTGCAAATTCAATATGCTTCCTAGTTGCGGGTTTTTTGACGCTCTTGACAAATGTACACCAAGAAGGGTAAATACCATCTGCAAGATAGTACCCTTTTGTGTACTCATGCCCATTAACCGTGTAGTTGCAAGCAGGAGCATCACCACTAGCAAGTCTAGCAAACAAATGAGACCGTTGCAACACATTGATATCATTGAGAGTACCCGGCATACCAAAAAAGTGTTGGGGAACGGAGCATGAATTTCAAAAAAATTCCTACGCTCACGCAAGATCTATCCATGGAGATGCATCGCTACGAGAGGGGAGAGTGTGTCTACGTACCCTCGTAGACCGTTAGCGAAAGCGTCTCACAACGCGGTTGATGTAGTCGAACAATCCTTCGAGCTCCACCGATCGAGTACCGAACGTACGGCACCTCCGAGTTCTACACACGTGCAGCTCGGTGACGTTCCTCGCCTTCTTGATCCAGCAAGACGTCGAGGTAGTAGATGAGTTCCGTCAGCACGACGGCGTGGTGACGGTGACGGTGAAGTGATTCCGGTAGGGCTTCACCTAAGCTCTCCGAAAATATGACCGAGGTGGAAAACGGAGATCGGGGCACCGCACACGGCTATGGGACAATTGTTTGTCTCCAAGGGGTGCCCCTCCTCCGTATATAAAGGAGGGAGAGGGGAGGAGGCTGGCCCTAGGGGCTGCGCCAAGAGTGGGGAGTCCTACTAGGACTCCTTAGTCCTAGTAGGATTCCACCTCCCATACGGAGTAGGAAAGGGGGAAGGGAGAGGGAAAGGAAAGAGGGGGCTGCGCCCCCTCCCCTAGTCCAATTCGGTTTGGGCAAGGGGGGGCGCGCGCCTCCTCACGTGGCCTGCCTCTCCTTTTCCCGTATGGCCCAATAAGGCCCATTACTTCTCCCGGTGAATTCCCGTAACTCCCCGGTATTCCGAAAAATACCCGAATCACTTGGAACCTTTCCGACGTCCGAATATAGCCTTCCAATATATGAATCTTTACCTCTCGGACATTCCGAGACTCCTCGTCATGTCCGTGATCTCATCCGGGACTCCGAACAACATTCGGTCACCAATCACATAACTCATATAATACTATATCGTCATCGAACCTTAAGTGTGCGGAACCTACGGGTTCGGGAATGATGTAGACATGACCGAGACGACTCTCTGGTCAATAACCAACAGCGGAACCTGGATGCTCATATTGGTTCCTACATATTCCACGAAGATCTTTATCGGTGAACCTCATATGTCAACATACATTGTTCCCTTTGTCCGGCGGTATGTTACTTGCCCGAGATTCGATCGTCGGTATTGTTGGAAATATGCCCTAGAGGCAATTAATAAAGTGTTTATTATTATCATATTTCCCCGTTCATGATAATGGTTTATTATTCATGCTAGAATTGTATTGACCGGAAACTAAATACATGTGTGGATAATAGACAAATACTATGTCCCTAGTATGCCTCTACTAGACTAGCTCGTTGATCAAAAGATGGTCAAGGTTTCCTGACCATGGACATGAGTTGTCATTTGATAACGGGATCACATCATTAGGAGAATGATGTGATGGACTTGACCCAACCATCAGCATAGCATATGATCGTTCAGTTTAATGCTATTGCTTTCACTATGTCAAATACACGTTCCTCTGACCATGAGATCATGCAACTCCCGGATACCGTAGGAATACTTTGGGTGTATCAAACGTCACAACGTAACTGGGTGATTATAAAGGTGCACTACAGGTATCTCCGAAAGTGTTTGTTGAGTTGGCATGGATCAAGATTGGGATTTGTCACTCCGACTATCGGAGAGGTATCTCTGGGCCCTCTCGGTAATACAGCATCACAGAAGCCTTGCAAGCACCGTGACTAAAGAGTTAGTTGCAAGATGATGTATTACGGAACGAGTAAAGAGACTTGCCGGTAACGAGATTGAACTAGGTATTGGATACCGACGATCGAATCTCGGGCAAGTAACATACCGTCGGACAAAGGGAACAACGTATGTTGACATATGAGGTTCACCGATAAAGATCTTCGTGGAATATGTAGGAACCAATATGAGCATCCAGGTTCCGCTGTTGGTTATTGACCAGAGAGTCGTCTCGGTCATGTCTACATCATTCCCGAACCCGTAGGGTCCGCACACTTAAGGTTCGATGACGATATAGTATTATATGAGTTATGTGATTGGTGACCGAATGTTGTTCGGAGTCCCGGATGAGATCACTGACATGACGAGGAGTCTCGGAATGTCCGAGAGGTAAAGATTCATATATTGGAAGGCTATATTCGGACGTCGGAAAGGTTCCGAGTGATTCGGGTATTTTTCGGAGTATCGGGGAGTTACGGGAATTCACCGGGAGAAGTAATGGGCCTTATTGGGCCATACGGGAAAAGGAGAGGCAGGCCACGTGAGGAGGTGCGCGCCCCCCTTGCCCAAACCGAATTGGACTAGGGGAGGGGGCGCAGCCCCCTCTTTCCTTTCCCTCTCCCTTCCCCCTTTCCTACTCCGTATGGGAGGTGGAATCCTACTAGGACTAAGGAGTCTAGTAGGACTCCCCACTCTTGGCGCAGCCCCTAGGGCCAGCCTCCTCCCCTCTCCCTCCTTTATATACGGAGGTGGGGCACCCCTTGGAGACACACAATTGTCCCATAGCCGTGTGCGGTGCCCCGATCTCTGTTTTCCACCTCGGTCATATTTTCGGAGAGCTTAGGTGAAGCCCTGCCGGAATCACTTCACCGTCACCGTCGCCACGCCGTCGTGCTGACGGAACTCATCTGCTACCTCGACGTCTTGCTGGATCAAGAAGGCGAGGAACGTCACCGAGCTGCACGTGTGTAGAACTCGGAGGTGCCGTACGTTCGGTACTCGATCGGTGGAGCTCGAAGTATTGTTCGATTACATCAACCGCGTTGTGAGACGCTTCCGCTAATGGTCTACGAGGGTATGTAGACACACTCTCCCCTCTCGTAGCGATGCATATCCATGGATAGATCTTGCGTGAGCGTAGGAATTTTTTTTGAAATTCATGCTCCGTTCACCAACAGTGGTATCAGAGCCAGGTCTATGCGTAGATGTGATTTGCACGAGTAGAACACAAGTGAGTTGTGGGCGTGGGTGTATACATATTGCTTGCCGTTACTAGTTGATACTTGATTCGGCGGTATTGTGAAATGAAGCGGCCCGGACTGACATTACGCGTATGCTTACGCGAGACAGGTTTCACCGCTACGTGCACTCGTTGCATAAAGGTGACTGGCGGGTGTCTGTCTCTCTCACTTTAGTTGAATCGGTTTCAATGAAGAGGGTTCTTTTAGAAGATCAAAAAGCAATCACTACACCACGTTGTGGTTTTGCGTAGGTAAGAACGGTTCTTGCAAACCCGTAGCAGACACGTAAAACTTGCAACAACAAAGTAGAGGACGTCTAACTTGTTTTTGCAGGGTATGCTGGTGATGTGATATGGTCAAGACATGATGTGATATAAGTTGTTGTATGAGATGATCATGTTTTGTAAAGTTATCAGGCAACTGGCAGGAGCCTTATGGTTGTCTCTTTATTGTATGCAATGCCAACGCTATGTAATTGCTTTACTTTACCGATATGAGTTAGCAGTAGTAGTAGTAGCAATAGCCGGCGAGACGACCACGACGCTGCGATGGAGATCAAGGTGTCACGACGCTACGATGGAGATCAAGGTGTCAACCCGGTGACAATGGAGATCATGACGGTGCTTTGCTGATGGAGATCAAAGGCACAAGACGTTGATGGCCATATCATGTCACATATATTGAATTGCATGTGATGTTAATCCTTTTATGCATCTTATTTTGCTTAGGACGACGGTAGCATTATAAGATGATCCCTTCACTAAATTTCAAGATAAAGTGTTCTCCCCTAGTATGCACCGTTGCGAAGGTTCGACGCTTCTAAGCACCACGTGATAATCGGGTGTGATGGATTCTTTCGTTCGCATACAACGGGTGTAAGCCAGTTTTACACACGCAGAATACTTGGGTTAAACTTGATGAGCCTAGCATATACAGATATGGCCTCGGAACACAAGAGACTGAAAAGTCGTACATGAGTCATACAGTAGATATGATCAACATGAAAGATGTTCACCATTGATAACTAATCCACCTCACGTGATGATCGGACGTGGATTAGTTTGATGTGGATCATGTTACACTTAGACAACTTGAGGGATGTTAATCTAAGTGGGAGTTCTTAAGTAATTTGATTAATTGAACTTCAATTATCATGAACATAGTCAAAAGTGTCTTAGCAAGTTTATGTTGTAGATCGATAGACCACGCTGTAGCTCCCCTGTATTTTTAATATGTTCCTAGAGAAAGTTAAGTTGAAAGTTGATGGAAGCAACTATGCGGACTGGGTCCGTATTCTGAGGATTGTCCTCACTTCTGCACAGAAGGCTTATGTCTTTGATGCACCGCTCGGTGAGCAACCCCTATGGCTTTGTCTGAGGACGTTATGAACGTCTGGCAGACAAGAAAAGATGACTACTCGATAGTTCAGTGCGCCATACTTTACGGCTTAGAACCGGAGCTCCAAATGTGTTTTGAGCAACACGGAGCATATGAGATGTTCCAAGAGCTGAAAATTTGTTTTTCAAAGCTCACACCCGGGTCGAGAGGTATGACACCTTCGACAAGTTCTATAGCTACAAGATGGAGGAGAACAGCTCCGTTAGTGAGCACGTACTCAGAATGTCTGAGTACTTCAAACACTTGCATCAAGTGGGAGTTAGACTTCCGAATAAAGTGGTGATTGATAGAGTTCTCTAGTCACTATCACTAAGCTACTGGATCTTCATGATGAACTATAAACATGCAAGGGATAGAAGATCCTTAAGCTATTCGCAATGCTGCAAGCTGCGGATGTAGAAATCAAAAAGGGAGCATCAAGTGTTGATGGTTAATAAGACCACTAGTTTCAAGAAGGGCAAGGGAAAGAAAAGGGAACTTCAAGAAGAACGGTAAAACAGTTGCCGCTCACGCGAAGAAACCCAAGGCTGAACCAAACCCGAGACTTAGTGCTCTCATTGCAAAGGGAAATGTCACAGGGAGCGGAACTTCCCCAAAGTAACTGGCAGATAATAAGACTGGCAATGTCAACAAAGATATTTGATATACATGTTATTGATGTGTACCTTACTAGTACTCGTAGGAGCACCTGGGTATTTGATACTTGTTCAGTTGCTTGCAACTTGAAACATGGAGCTTCGGAATAAATGAGGGCTAGCTAAGAACGAGGTGACGATGTGCATTGGAAGTGTCTCCAAGGTTGATGTGATCACCATCGCCACGCTCTCTCTACCTTCAGGATTAGTGATGAACCTAAATAATTGTTATTTGGTGCTTGCGTTAAGCATGAACATTATATCTGATAGTGTTTATTGCAAGATGGTTGTTCAATTTCAGAGAATAATTTTTATTCTATTTATTTGAATAATATCATTGATGATCATGCACTTAAAATGAAAGGTTTATTGAATCTTGATCGTAGTAATACACATGTTCATAACACAAATGCCAAAAGATAATGATAGTACCACATATTTGTGGCACTGCCGCTTAGGTCATATCAGTGTTAAACACATGAAGAAACTCCATGCAGATGGGTTTTTGGAATCTCTTGATTATGAATCATTTGAGACATGTGAACCGTGCCTTATTGGCAAGATGACTAAAACTCCGTTCTCCGGAACAATGGAGCGAGCAACCAACTTATTGGAAATAATACATACCGATGTATGCGATCCAATGAGTGTTGAGGCGCGCGGTGGATATCGTTATGTTCTCACGTTCACTGATGATTTGAGTAGATATGGTTATGTCTACTTAATGAAGCATAAGTCTGAAACATTTGAAAAGGTTCAAAGAATTTCAGAGTGAAGTAGAGAATCATTGTAACAAGAAAATAAAGTTCTTACGATTTGATCGAAGAAAGAATATTTGAGTTACAAGTTTGGCATATACTTAAGACAATGTGAAACTGTTTCACAGTTCACGCCACCTGGAACACCACAACGTAATGGTGTGTCCGAACGTCGTAATCGTACTCTATTGTATATGGTGCGTTCTATGATGTCTCTTACCGATTTGCCACTATCGTTTTGGGGTTATGCATTAGAGACAACTGCATTCACTTTAAATAGGGCACCGTCTAAATCCGTTGAGATGACACCGTATGAACTGTGGTTTGCAAGAAACCTAAGATGTCGTTTCTGAAAGTTTGGGGATGCGATGCTTATGTCAAAAGGCTTCAGCCAGATAAGCTCGAACCCAAAGCGGATAAGTGCGTCTTCATAGGATACCCAAAAGGATACCGTTGGGTACACCTTCTACCACAGATCCGAAGGCAAAGTATTCGTTGCTAAGAATGGATCCTTTCCAGAGAAGGAGTTTCTCTCGAAAGAAGTGAGTGGGAGGAAAGTAGAACTTGATGAGGTAATTGTACCTCCTCTGGATAGTAGTACGCCACAGAAAGAAATTTCTATGACATCGACACAGACCAGAGAAGAAGTTAATGATGATGATCATGAAACTTCGGATCAAGTTGTTACTGAACTTCGAAGGTCAACCAGGACACGTTCCGCACTAGTGTGGTACGGAAATCCAGTCTTGGAGGTCATGTTGCTAGACAACGATGAACCTTCGAACTATGAAGAAGCGATGGCAAGCCCGGATTCTGACAAATGGCTTGAGGCCATGAAATCCGAGATTGGACGTCAAAACGGCATTCCTTAATGGATTCCTTAAGGAAGAATTGTATATGATACAACCGGAAGGTTTTGTCGATCCTAAAGGTGCTAACAAAGTATGCAAGCTCCAGCGATCCATCTATGGACTGGTGCAAGCATCTCGGAGCTGGAATACTCGCTTTGATGAAGTGATCAAGGCGTTTGGGTTTATGCAAGTTTATGGAGAAACTTGTATTTACAAGAAAGTGAGTGGGAGCTCTATAGCATTTCTAATAGTATATGTGGATGACATATTGTTGATTGGAAATGATGTAGAATTTCTGGAAAGCATGAAGAATTAATTGAAAGGAGATTTTTCAATAAAAACCTGTTTTTGAGTTATCCACGGATTGGGGATCGAGATCTATAGAGATAGATCAAGACACCTGATAAAAGTTCACACATCTTGATAAGTTTTTGAAGAAGTTCAAAATGGATCAAGTCAAAAGAAATAAGTTCTTGGCTGGTGTGAAGTGGAGTAAGACTTGAAAATCTAGGTAAAGGTTGTTTTACATGTTAGGCATCAAAATCTATAGAGATAGATTGAGACGCCTCATAGGACTTTCACGAAGCACATACCTTGACAAGATTTTGAAGAAGTTCAAAATGGATCAGTCAAAGAAAGGGTTCTTGCCTGTATTGCAAGGTGTGAGATTGAGTAAGACTCAAAGCCCGACCACGACAGAAGACAAAGAGAAGATGAGTGTCATCCCCTATGCCTCAGCCATAGGCTCTATTTTGTATGCCATGCTGTGTACTAGACCTGATGTATGCCTCGCTATTAGCTTGGTGGGAAGGTACCAAAGTGATCAAGGAGTAGATCACTGGACAGCGGTCAAGAATATCCTGAAGTACCTGAAAAGGACTAAGGAAGAATTTCTTAGGAATAGAGGTGATAAAGAGTTCGTCGTAAAGGGTTACATCGATGCAAGCTTTAAACACCGATCCGGAAGACTATGAGTCTCAGACCGGATACGTAAAGTGAGACAGTCGTTTTTGGAGTAGCTCCAAGCAGAGTGTGGTAGCAGCATCTACATATGACGTAGAGATTTGCCAAGAACACACGGATCTGAATATTGCAGACCCGTTGACTAAAACCTCTCTCACAAGCAAAACATGATCAGCCCTAGAACTGATTGGATGTTAATTACATGGAGATGTAAACTAGATTATTGACTCTAGTGCAAGTGGGAGACTGTTGGAAATATGCCCTAGAGGCAATTAATAAAGTGTTTATTATTATCATATTTCCCCGTTCATGATAATGGTTTATTATTCATGCTAGAATTGTATTGACCGGAAACTAAATACATGTGTGGATAATAGACAAATACTATGTCCCTAGTATGCCTCTACTAGACTAGCTCGTTGATCAAAAGATGGTCAAGGTTTCCTGACCATGGACATGAGTTGTCATTTGATAACGGGATCACATCATTAGGAGAATGATGTGATGGACTTGACCCAACCGTCAACATAGCATATGATCGTTCAGTTTAATGCTATTGCTTTCACTATGTCAAATACACGTTCCTCTGACCATGAGATCATGCAACTCCCGGATACCATAGGAATACTTTGGGTGTATCAAACGTCACAACGTAACTGGGTGATTATAAAGGTGCACTACAGGTATCTCCGAAAGTGTTTGTTGAGTTGGCATGGATCAAGATTGGGATTTGTCACTCCGACTATCGGAGAGGTATCTCTGGGCCCTCTCAGTAATACAACATCACAGAAGCCTTGCAAGCACCGTGACTAAAGAGTTAGTTGCAAGATGATGTATTACGGAACGAGTAAAGAGACTTGCCGGTAACGAGATTGAACTAGGTATTGGATACCTGTTGTGTTGGGGAACGGAGCATGAATATCAAAAAAATTTCTACGCTCACGGAAGATCTATCCATGGAAATGCATCGCTACGAGAGGGGAGAGTGTGTCTACGTACCCTCGTAGACCGTTTAGCGGAAGCGTCTCACAACACGGTTGATGTAGTCGAACAATCCTTCAAGCTCCACCGATCGAGTACCGAACGCACGGCACCTCCGAGTTCTACACACGTGCAGCTCGGTGACGATCCTCGCCTTCTTGATCCAGCAAGACGTCGAGGAAGTAGATGAGTTCCGTCAGCACGACGGCGTGGCGACGGTGACGGTGTAGTGATTCCGGCAAGGCTTCGCCTAAGCTCTCCAAAAATATGACCGAGGTGTAAAACGGAGATCGGGGCACCGCACACGGCTATGGGACAATTGTTGTACTTTGGGGTGCCCCTTGCCCCCGTATATAAAGGATGAGAGGGAGGAGGCCGGCCCCCTAGGGGTGCGCCAAGTGTGGGGAGTCCTACTAGGACTCCTTAGTCCTAGTAGGATTCCACCTTCCCATACGGAGTAGGAAAGGGGGAAGAGAGAGGGAAAGGAAAGAGGGTTCTGCGCCCCCTCCCCTAGTCCAATTCGGTTTGGGCAAGGGGGGGCGCGCGCCTCCTCACGTGGCCTGCCTCTCCTTTTCCCGTATGGCCCAATAAGGCCCATTACTTCTCCCGGTGAATTCCCGTAACTCCCCGGTACTCCGAAAAATACCCGAATCACTCGGAACCTTTCCGACGTCCGAATATAGCCTTCCAATATATGAATCTTTACCTCTCGACCATTTCGAGACTCCTCGTCATGTCCGTGATCTCATCCGGGACTTCGAAAAAACTTCGGCCACCAATCACATAACTCATATAATACTAAATCGTCATCGAACCTTAAGTGTGCGGACCCTACGGGTTCGGGAATGATGTAGACATGGCCGAGACGACTCTCCGGTCAATAACCAACAGCGGAACCTGGATGCTCATATTGGTTCCTACATATTCCACGAAGATCTTTATCGGTGAACCTCATATGTCAACATACGTTGTTCCCTTTGTCTGGCGGTATGTTACTTGCCCGAGATTTGATCGTCGGTATCCAATACCTAGTTCAATCTCGTTACCGGAAAGTCTCTTTACTCGTTCCATAATACATCATCTTGCAACTAACTCTTTAGTCACGGTGCTTGCAAGGCTTCTGTGATGCTGTATTACCGAGAGGGCCCAGAGATACCTCTCCGATAGTCGGAGTGACAAATCCCAATCTCGATCCATGCCAACTCAACAAACACTTTCGGAGATACCTGTAGTGCACCTTTATAATCACCCAGTTACGTTGTGACGTTTGATACACCCAAAGTATTCCTACGGTATCCGGGAGTCGCATGATCTCATGGTCAGAGGAACGTGTATTTGACATAGTGAAAGCAATAGAAATAAACTGAACGATCATTTGGTATGCTAACGGTTGGGTCAAGTCCATCACATCATTCTCCTAATGATGTGATCCCATTATCAAATGACAACTCATGTCCATGGTCAGGAAATCTTGACCATCTTTTGATCAACGAGCTAGTCTAGTAGAGGCTTACTAGGGACTCAGTATTTGTCTATTATCCACACATGTATTAAGTTTCCGGTCAATACAATTCTAGCATGAATAATAAACCATTATCATGAACGGAGAAATATGATAATAAACACTTTATTAATTGCCTCTAGGGCATATTTCCAACAATCTCCCACTTGCACTAGAGTCAATAATCTAGTTTACATCTCCATGTAATTAACATCCAATCAGTTCTAGGGCTGATCATGTTTTGCTTGTGAGAGAGGTTTTAGTCAACGGGTCTGCAATATTCAGATCCGTGTGTTCTTGGCAAATCTCTATGTCATATGTAGATCCTGCTACCACACTCTGCTTGGAGCTACTCCAAAAACGACTGTCCCACTTTAAGTATCCGGTCTGAGACTCATAGTCTTCCGGATCGGTGTTTAAAGCTTGCATCGACGTAACCCCTTACGACGAACTCTTTATTACCTCTATTTCCCGAGAAATTCTTCCTTAATCATCTTAAGGATATACTTTGACCGCTGTCCAGTGATCTACTCCTGGATCACTTTCGCACCTCTTTGCCAGACACATGGCAAGGCACACAGCATGGCATACTTTATAGAACCTATGGCCGAGGCATAGGGGATAACCTTCATCCTTTCTATATCTTCTGCCGTGGTCGAGATTTGAGTCTTACTCAATTTCACACCTTGCACCACAGTCAAGAACTCCTTCTTTGACTGATCCATTTTGAACTTTCTTCAAACTTGACAAGGTATGTGCTTCGTGAAAGTCCTATGAGGCGTCTCAATCTATCTCTATAGATTTTGATGCCTAACATGTAAACAACCATTACCTATCTCCACTTCACACCAGCCAAGAACTTATTTCTTTTTGACTTGATCCATTTTGAACTTCTTCAAAATCTTATCAAGATGTGTGAACTTTTATCAGGCGTTTTGATCTATCTCCATAGATCTCGATGCCCAAACCGTGGATAACTCAAAAACAGTTTTTTATTGAAAAACTCCTTTCAATTAATTCTTCATGCTTTCCAGAAATTCTACATCATGCCCAAACCGAATTGGACTAGGGGAGGGGGCGCAGCCCCCTCTTTCCTTTCCCTCTCTCTTCCCCCTTTCCTACTCCGTATGGGAAGGTGGAATCCTACTAGGACTAAGGAGTCCTAGTAGGACTCCCCACACTTGGCGCACCCCTAGGGGGGCGGCCTCCTCCCTCACATCCTTTATATACGGGGGCAAGGGGCACCCCAAAGTACAACAATTGTCCCATAGCCGTGTGCGGTGCCCCGATCTCCGTTTTACACCTCGGTCATATTTTCGGAGAGCTTAGGCGAAGCCCTGCCGGAATCACTACACCATCACCGTCGCCACGCCGTCGTGCTGACGGAACTCATCTACTTCCTCGACGTCTTGCTGGATCAAGAAGGCGAGGATCGTCACCGAGCTGCACGTGTGTAGAACTCGGAGGTGCCGTACGTTCGGTACTCGATCGGTGGAGCTCGAAGGATTGTTCGACTACATCAACCGCGTTGTGAGATGCTTCCGCTAAACGGTCTATGAGGGTACGTAGACACACTCCCCCCCTCTCGTAGCGATGCATCTCCATGGATAGATCTTGCGTGAGCGTAGGAAATTTTTTGATATTCATGCTCCGTTCCCCAACACAACAGGTATCCAATACCTAGTTCAATCTCGTTACAGGCAAGTCTCTTTACTCGTTCCGTAATACATCATCTTGCAACTAACTCTTTAGTCACGGTGCTTGCAAGGCTTCTGTGATGCTGTATTACCGAGAGGGCCCAGAGATACCTCTCCGATAGTCGGAGTGACAAATCCCAATCTTGATCCATGCCAACTCAACACACACTTTCGGAGATACCTGTAGTGCACCTTTATAATCACCCAGTTACGTTGTGACGTTTGATACACCCAAAGTATTCCTACGGTATCCGGGAGTTGCATGATCTCATGGTCAGAGGAACGTGTATTTGACATAGTGAAAGCAATAGCATTAAGCTGAACGATCATATGCTATGCTGACGGTTGGGTTAAGTCCATCACATCATTCTCCTAATGATGTGATCCCGTTATCAAATGACAACTCATGTCCATGGTCAGGAAACCTTGACCATCTTTTGATCAACGAGCTAGTCTAGTAGAGGCATACTAGGGACATAGTATTTGTCTATTATCCACACATGTATTTAGTTTCCGGTCAATACAATTCTAGCATGAATAATAAACCATTATCATGGACGGGGAAATATGATAATAATAAACACTTTATTAATTGCCTCTAGGGCATATTTCCAACAAAAAGCAATGCCAAATCCATAAATCCTCGGATGCGACGGCATCTAGCACAATTGTTGCATCACGAGACTTGCCACAATACTGCCCGTGCCATGCCTTCGGGCAGTTTTTCCAAGTCCAATGCATGCAATCAACGCTACCTAGCATGCCGGGCCAACCTCGCCTCTCATTTGCTGCCATCAACATTTTTGTGTCTTCCTCGTTGGGTGCACGAAGATAGACATGACCAAAGATGCGGATGATCACTTTGACGAACCTACACACTGACTCAATTGTAGTATCTTCGCCAATGCGAAGATATTCGTCGGCATAGTCAGCCGGAATGCCATATGCAATCACCCGCATAGCTGCCGAGATTTTTTCATATGCGCTAAAACCCATCAAGCCCGTGGCGTTTCTCCTTTGAGTAAAAAACCGAGAATTGGCCTCACAAGCTTTCACTATTTTTACGAAGAGGGATCGGCGCATTCGATACCTTCTCCAGAAGAGGTGCGACGGATACATAGGATTGTCCGCGAAGTAGTCTTGCATCAACATCATGTTCCCGAGATGGCGGTTGCGAGGGATGCAAAGACGGCGGACGGTCGATCCTCGCCGTCTCTTTCGGTTCCGATCCTCGAGCTCCTTCACGGCGAGGACCGCCACCACCATCTGCTGTCGATGGCTCTCGAGCAGCGACTCTACGTTCGAGTCGTCGGACGAGGACGAATCCTCGAGCAAAAATTCCTCCTAAGGGCTCAAATCCATCTACAAATCGCACCCGAGCTCGCATGAACAGAAATTCATCTACGAATCATTCGCTAAGTCGAACTAGAAGGGGGAAAAAGGACTCACCGGCGGCGGCGACCCAGGGGCGGCTCGGCTCGGTGAATCCGGGGCGGGCGGCGACTCGGCACCGGTCGATCCGGGGCGGCGGCGAACCGGGGGCGGCTAGGCTCGGCGGATCCGGGGCGCCGGCGAAGCGGCGCGGTGGACCCGGGTCTGCAGCGGCCCGGCGGCGTGATTCCGTCGGCGGATATGGCCGGAATCGAAGGCGGCGAGCGGGCGGCTGCGGGATGGGGGTGGGGAACGCGCACGGGCTGAAATGTCCCTCCCGCCAACCGCTTTCGCGAGATACAGGACACCGATGGGGCGGGGGAGGGGGACTGGGTTTTCGCGGGTCGGAGGGGGCAATTTACCGCGCCCCTCAAAAAAATTTAAGGGTCGGGAGCGTTTACGATGTCTGTTCGGGCCATTTTTTTGCCCAAAACCGTAAACCGGTGGTTATTTTGCGGGTCGGCGCGATATAAGGGGTCTGCTAGAGTTGCTCTAATCTTTCCCGTCGAAGAACCAAGGGAAAGCTACCTGAATTCATGTTCAATAGAAGCCAATAGTTGATTTTCTTATAAACATGAAAATAATAAACATGCTTTCCTGACTTTTATCAGTATCTCCTCAAACAAAAACAAAACTTATATACACCAAATGATTTATCAAAAAGATTGAAATAAAGCCAATGACGTCTATAATCTACGTAACGGGAAGGTTTTGCGGGATAATTTCTAGATGAACAACAGAAAATTACTAAGCAAATGAAACGATTTTATGGAGCATGTCTGTTTGTGCACCAGCAAAATAAGAACTTAAATCCGTTATGAACTCTCTCGAATTAAAATAAAATAAATCATTTGAACTTGTATATTCTCTTATGGTGGAGTCGATATGGCTAAACATTTGAAAGCTCGATCAATAAACTAGATCAATCTAGGTAAAACGATAAATTCACGGTTCATAAAGAAATTATATTTTTGGTACCAATGAAGCAGATCAATTACGGGAACATAACTATTTTGTCAGTTCAAGAAATTGCAGAAAATGTATGCTTTATAACGGAAACATAATCTTATTTTGTCCATTTGTTTTGCTTCAAGATTTGCTCCGTATGGTCTTTTTGTTACGTTAAAAAATATTTGTGCATCGTGGCAACACACGGGCACATATACCTAGTATCTCTACTCCTAAAGGGGGAGTTGGTAGCCTCCCATCCACGGTTTATTTTCGTCTGGCTTTTTTTTGTTCGGTTTTTTTTCGTCTCACCTCCCACCACACTTTCCCACTGAATTTTCTCCCTCCCATTAAAAAACCAAATCCCATTAAATGGTGAGATCTTGTTTCGTGCTTGCTTTGACAGTTGCTGCTTTAATTCAATCATGTAAATGCATGATAGGTAATTAAGAATTCAGAAATCACACCATATATGTGAGATCACCTTCCTAAAAGACAGACATAAGATTTTTCTCGGTAACCTTCCAAAACAAAATCAGATATTCCTCAATAACAAATCGCTAATCCCGCGCACTATGTCATTTATTATTATCATTATCTCTACTATTAATTGACAATCAGAACTTTCGTAATACAACAAAAATAACATATCTTTTTTGTTATGAGCGTACGCATCTGTACGCCCTTGCGGAAGGACGTCGTGCGCGACACCATGTAGGACGACATGGCCGGGCCTGACGCCGGCGTGATGCTCGAGAATGCCAGGGCGTGGATCACGGCGTCGAGGACGGCCGTGGCGGGAGGCGGGTCGTTGGACCGTCACGTACACGCATTCGTGGACGTGGTCATATTATATTTCTTGTCAATCGTAGAAAGAGCCAGACATACTACATTCTCAAATCAATTGTGTCCATTCAAATGTCCAAAAATCCGTTAAGAAAATATGTCTTACAATACTCGTTAGTCGTCGTCATCATTCATAGCAGACATTCATGCGAAAATATTTTGGAAATCGAGCGGTGAATCGATTCGGAAATCAAATCATCAATAGAATTAATTAGCTAGACGTTAATTTTGTATGCAATTAATTAGGCCATTTAAATAGGATTTTTAATCAATTTGGAAACCGAGTCCTTAATGCAATTAATTAATTAGGTAGACAGTTAATTATGCCTACAGATAATTAGAAGTAGGAATTTTTCCAATGAGGCGGATAATTAATTGATTTGGTTGGCAGTTAATTAGGCATGCATAGAATTAGGTAGGCCATTAATTATTTGTGTAATTAATTAATTAATTAAGCAAGCAGTTAATCGCGTTGAATCATTTTGAAAGCGCTCGTGGGCAAGGATGATCTACAGGATCTCAGCTATATGGCCGAGCACCGCTTGCCAACAAGGACAACGGCCTCCATGTGCTTGCAACATGGGCGACCCAACGTACACCAAGATGGATGACGACCATGCTCTGTAGGATGTCCACACGCTGACAGTTGCCGAAACATTCGCGGGTGAGGATAACACGACATAACATTGGCCAGATGGTTCATGCTATAGTAGAAAGTGTGTTCCAAGAATAAGGAAAAAAATTCATCCCTATTGAAACGCATGGCGAAGGTGAGGTTGGCGTCATCTGGTTTTAGAGGAGGCTCCAGCGAGAAATGTCTCGCTATAGCAGAAAACCGAGCGGAAAGGGGAGGGTCCGATAGAAAAAGAGCAGGGTGTATCGTGGATAGGGTTTTTGTGTTGAACCCACGTGTTAAAGATAACTTGACGGATAGCGTGTAGCAATGCGCAGGCGTTCTGCTAGTATCTATAAAAGCATTCACGGTAGATGTTATGACACGCTATGTTCCCTGTCCCCATCAGATCGATGCTGGTTTAACATTTCAGGGGGAAACCATGAGGGTTTAGCCACGCGTTGTTTGATGCCAACTCTGACACTTGCAAAAGAAAAAAAAAAAGAGAAAACTGCGGGCAGATTTCGGTCACTAATTATGTTGGCAATAAATATATTTCGTGCGATTCTCAAAAAAAATAAAATTCATTCAAGTTTGCAAGACAAATAAAATGGAGACGAGGAGGGAAGAAATCTGGCTGGCGAATCAAATATTTGCCAAATGGTAAATGCAGTCAGCAGTACTAGAATTAGCGTGAAAACAGGCATGCCCAGGAAACTAATGCCAACGTCCAGTGAGGAACAACATCTCTCTTATCTCAAACTTCCATCGCGTGATTTACGCACCTACCCCCGCATCACCGTGCACAGACCCCCTAAACCGTCTTTGGATGGCCTCTGCTTCCTTCCTCCTGCCATTCGAAATTTAGGGTTTCCAGTTCTAGGGTTACCTTCTCTCAACAGCACGCCGCCTTTTTTTAATCAAAAAATCCATCCGAGAGATGTCAAGATCGACCCCGGGGAACGACGTGGAAGTTGAAGGAAGATTTGTGCTGCTGGAGCTCGGACCCGATGAGCAAACGAAAGGACCGAAGGAAGAATTATATGTTGGGAGCTGGAGATGGTATTGCCGCTGCTCCTCTTCGCCTTTACGTTCCTTCTTCAACAATTTTTTTTTTTGAAAGAAAGGGGTTCCCCCCGCTCCATTTTTATTAATGAAGCGAATAGAAACCAGTTCCAACCCACAAATCCAACAGCACCACAAAGGCGCTAAACTAAACCATCTAGGGTCTGGAGAGCAGAAGTTCTCTCACTGAACTTAACACTTATTACACACTGAAAGCAAAAGGAACAACAGAAAATCAAGATCCTGCTGTGAACTTCAGCTTCTCAGCCTCCTTGATCATCTCCAGGCGATGCGAAGAAGTTCCCCACGGTGTTTGTCCAAGAGAAGGATGCATCGTTGCAACAGAGAAGCTTGGGTATCGTCGCACAGAACCTTCCAGTGCTGAAGATGCACACTCAGCTTTGCCAGAATGCACTTGACACTTCTCCAGGTACGCCCCTGAAAACAGAATTCATTCCTTAGTTTCCAGATGCTCCACAAGGAGGCAGCAATAACCAGATTAAGAACTTTTTCCTTCTTCCCCTTCTGCCACAAGGCAATAACATCTTCAAAACTATAAATGCAAGGGTATTCAAAACACTCAGCAACAAAATCCCAGATTTGCCTGGCTACCACACACTCAAACAACAAGTGATGGACAGATTCTGGTTCAGAGCAGAATAAGCAAGTGATATCATCTACATGTCTTCTTTTTGCCAAGTTATCACGAGTAAGAATTTTATTATAAACACCGAGCCACAGAAAGACATGAATCTTCTGAGGACATAATACCTTCCAAAGCTTATCACCAATAACAGAAACAACACCCCCAAAGTTGATCTGTTTATAGAAAGATTTCACTGAGTACACCCCATTAGTCTCCAAGGACCAAATGGGGGAGTCAAGACCATCACAAAAGTGAGCATTCTTCACCAGCTCCACTAAATGAAGCCACCTATCATATCCAGTACTATCAACACATCTTCTAAATGTAAGCCTCAAATTAACTCCATCCCAAACCTGAGCAACTGAGGAATCAATTTGATTACAGATGCTAAACAGGTCCCAAAATTGTGTTTTCAGAGAACAATCCCCACACCATACATCATGCCAAAAACTGATATTTTCCCCATTACCAATTTTCCACCTATAGAAATTCTTAGCAGCAGATAAAGCCTAGGTTACACTCTTCCAAAAGGTGGAACCATTACTACCTTGCGACCACAGAATGTTGGGAGAGTTGATATCATACTTATAAGCAATGATTTTCTTCCACTCTCCCTCACTGTCACTAAAAAATCTCTTCCCCCAAGAAGCCAATAAAGCCATATTGAAATCTCTCATATTAGGAATGCCCAAACCTCCAAACTCTTTCCTTCTAGAAAGAAGCCCCCAATTAGCCAGATGATATTTATGATTATTATCATAGTCCCCCCAAAAGAACACTGTTTTCTTCAACAAAATTTCTAGCGAAACAGTGTTTTTTTTAACTGAACACTGTATTCTTTGATGTTATGGTTATACTCCTTACACGGATGGTTTCCCAACGACAGGGGGACTGCTGTTGTAAGTGTTTAACAGACTAATCCGATTTCTAAATGAACATCCTATGGTGGTTGTTGTTGTGGGCTAGCAAGCTAGTATCCCCCAGCATCCGATGATTACACATTATTTCTATATATCTTTTCCAAATATTATATGGTTTGTAATTGTTCTATCTGAATTGTGTAGGCAACTATCCGCAGTCAGAACGAACGGGCATACTTCAGTGACGCTTTCGCCATCTTCACGATTTTTTGACAAATATGTTGCCCCTGTTTCCCTGAAACTTGTACATTTTCCTGAAAATCGACCGGGCGTAGTTCAAAATATTGAAGGTAAAATTTTCTAGTGTACACCACAGTCATGCCTTATTGTGCAATCGGAAATTAATAAAATGCACTGTTTATGGTTTGCTTCACAAATAGATAAGAATAAATTTTGTGGATCCACGCTTAGTTTGCAAAAATATTGTAGGATAAACTATATACATATTGTGATATGGTTTTGCTATTCGATTGATGAATAATTAGTATCGTCCGGTCTAGAACAAAGAGTACATGTATAATAAGAATGAGAGGATCTTGATTAGATGGTTATCAACACTCAATACTAAACACTTGACTAAGTGGTTTGTACTTAGTAAACTACACCTCTTTTTGTTATCGCTAATTTATCTGAAGGGGTCTTGTCTATCGGCGGAACAAACCGCCCTAATCATGTTGACATTCCTGTTGTGAGTTCAGCAAGAGACGCATTGATCAGTCTTGTGAACTTGGTCACTAAGACAAAACATGCTTAATCACTCAAATGCGGATATTTGTTTCTACCTCGTACTTATGGTTTTCCACAATATATATATGTCCTTGTGATGTTAATCCATATCGTGGGTTCTAAACCTCAAACAATTTACTGTAAACTTTTTATCCTTTTTTATTTTTTCAGACTTTGTATTTTTTTTCAAGTATATGTGTGCGCATTTGGTATTTCAAAACCACTCTAAATTGCTTATGTACGGCTTTAACATGGGTGGAATTTTTTCAAACATTGCTAACAAGTAGCACACGCATGCAGTGGTTAACGTGCCTCTCAACTGTCCTTATACATGGACAGTGACCGATGGATGTAAATCAAGAAGATGCTTAGTTGACATCGAGTTTATCAAAATGACCAGGGTAAAACTCATATTTCCTTTTCTTCATTTTCTTTTTCTTCCTTGAAGTAATAGTGTGAATTTTGAGTTTGCTATCACATGTCCTATGTGGTTCCTTAAAATAATTGTGAAGAGCTGTTGGTAGTACTTTTAACTTTTTTCCGGATACTCTCGAGCTCTCCAGATGCATGGTTTCCAGACGTAGAGACCAAGAATATTCGACATCTAAATTTAGACTTCTGTGATGGTGAACAGGTGAAGAGATAAGAAAGAAGACAACTTCCTGATTCCTCTAGACTATGCAAGAGAATTGGAAACCACGCGTTAGTGCTACCGATAGAGAGAGAATACAATATAGAGAAATGAGGAAGACACAAAGTAAAACTGCAGTGCCGTTTATGAGTAGTCTTTAGACTCAATCACGAAAATAACACATTACATTACATTTTAGCATCACGAAAATAAGTAGTCTTTAGCAACTTAGAGATTGAATAAGTCACGAAAATAAATAAAACATAGACAAATTATATTGTGCATGGCATCTGAGTCTGTTATTCACAACACATTACATTTCAGTTTCCCCTGGTCTACTCAAAGCTAAGCTACTGGGTATTGCGGCTGTCGACAAGGCAAGGTGGCGGCAAAAATCCAGAATAACTGAGATAAAAGAGGGGGACGCTAGTACCCATTAGTAGAAAACAGGGCATCTGTCCCGGTTTCAGAGGGCCTTTAGTCTCGGTTCTGAAACCGGGACAAAACGATCGGGACTAATGCCTAAAATCTTTAGTCCCGGTTGGCCTATGAACCGGGACCAAAGGTGCTCCACGTGGCCGCTGTGGGGCGCCCAGGCAGAAGGACCTTTAGTCCCGGTTGGTAACACCAACCGGGACTAAAGGGTCTCCACGAGGCCGCTGCGCAGCACTCAAGCAGGAGGACCTTTAGTCCCGATTAGTAACACCAACCGGGACCAAAAGGCAGCCACGCGTCAGCAGCTCGCAGGCGCTGGGTTTTTTTTTTTGAAAGGGGGGGTTTAGGGGTTTTGGAGGGTTTAGGGGTTTCATATTGTGTTAGCTAGCTAATTAATAGAGAGAAGTGACCTCTCTTTCTCCGTGCTTGGTCGATGCTAGCTACTACATATAGAGAGAACTCGACGCTAGCTAGTAAGTAATGAAGGAACCATTAATTACACAACATCGTCATGCATGATCAATATATAGAGAGAAGTGACATCTCTTTCTCCGTGCTTGTTGGTCGAACAACAAGTTTTCGTATATCTATTCGACGCTACTACAGATAGTACACGTTGATGCATATATCTATTCAACAGGTTTGCAATTCCCGATGGCATTTTCGGTCTTTAGGAATGACGTGGTCAACAAAGAATCCCGCCAACTCCTCTTGAATTGCGCGTAGGCGATCAGCTGGTAGGAGTACGTCCCACTTCTGCCAGGTCTAATTTAAAGAAGGGGGGTCAATATATATATATATATATGAATGAAATCAACACAATTGATGGTGATAAAATAAAATTATGAATATTGTTTACGTACTTCAAATTGTTGTTTAGTGAAGCCCCTCTCGGTGGTCTTTTGGTGAATGAACTCGCAAACGTAGTATCCACATAACTCATTTCCGGGTTCCTGCCACATGCACTTTACGAGAATAGAGTTCAATCAAAATGATAATCAAGAGGTGAAGCATAATTAATCTACCTATCTAGGCAATGGACAAGAGGTGAAGCATAATTAATCTACCTATCTAGGCAATTTAAATGAGGCCGGAAACAACCAAGAACAATTCCGAAAAATCCCCATATGCTAATTCGAATTTGGTACTGTTCTGGCCTAAACACAATTTTAATGTTGTTAGACATGCAAAGTAAGTGCACCATGTTATTCTACACATTTTTCTACCCCATTTACATATAAAGTTTATTTAATTCGGAGTTACGGTTATTTAGTTATGAAATAAACCATTTTAGCATGTTATATATGCAAATTAATGCAACCAACAATTTAAATGTTGTTAATATGCATGAGGATGACATATTCAAGTTGGATGCAATTTTATGAAAACAATGACATATATCATGATATGAGGCATTTGTCGCCATGGCGGAAAGAAATGGGTGCCACGGCGGTGAAAACGGAAATGGTGCCACGGCAACATTTCGGTCCCGGCAACTCATTGGAGTTACCGGTGCAAAAGAACAAGTGTGCGGATGTGCGGAACAAGCAAGAGATGGTGGGGTGATCCCGGTTACCGAGTTCCCACGTGTCGGTGGCATGGAAATGGGGAACGTGCAATGAACAATTGCACACGGTGCAAACATAGGATGCATCTCATACAACATGCATTCATCCACGGGCGGTCGTCTCGTCGGTATACCTTCAAAGTGTGCAATCGGGGTGGATCGAGTCGATACGGTAGTGGAAGTAGTTGTTCACGGGTCATCGTGGAAGTAGTGGTTCTCGCTTGTTTCGGAGAGGAACTTGATGAATCCAAGCCTTCGGGTCGACGGTAGTGGTACTCGTGACGGTAGTCGAAGTTGGTGTTGCTGAACTTGGGGCGTCGGTCTTGCCGGGTCTTGACGAACCGAAGGGGTACTTGGCGGTCTCGGTCTCCAACGGTCGTTGAGGAACTTGACGTCCGTGTAGTCGATCTTGAGGGTCTTGGCGTTAGGGACTTGGCAAAAAACCATGGCCTCGGGTCGGTGGTACTGCTCGTTGTGTAGACGTACACGGGATCAAACAGAGGCCATGGCGATCCAAAAAAAAAGCAAGACAAGGGCCTCGGGTCACAGCAGCAAGACAGGGCAAAAGGGGAGTAGCAGAGAGCTGTGGCAGCAAGGAGGCGATGGGGGTCCGAAGTTGCAGGAGGTGGCCATGTCAAGGGTGCAGGGGCACGGGAGGCACCAAGGTCGACGTTAGGCGGAGCAGCAGCTCGGGTCGCGGCCAAAGGAGGTCCTGGTCATGGCGTGCAGGAGACAAGCAGAGGGCGGGCGCGGCAAGGGAGACGAGGCACGCAGCGGAGGCAAGCGGTGGCGGCAGCAGCGATGTGAAGGAGAGGTGGCCGTGCAGGCGAGGTAGCAAACGACGAGGAGGTGGCACCACAGCTCATGGATGCAGAGGCGGCAGGCGATGTGCGGCGGCCTGCCTGGGCGTGGACGACGGCGAGCATGGAGGAGGGATCAGCAGCAGAGCAGCGGCCGCATCGGCGCGATGGGCGAGCTTGCAACGGGCGCCATGGCCTGCTGGCGGAGGCGGGCGCGGGCATCGCGCGGGAGGAGTGGCTTGGCACGGGCGTCGCGCGGGGGGAGCGGCTTGGCGCGGGTCGAGGGAGGTCGGGGCGCGGCCGGCCGGCTGGGGCCATGGAGGGAGCCGAGGGGATCGAGCGCCCCTGCTGCCGATGGAGCTGGGCGCTGCCCTCTGCGCGCGTGTGTGCGGCGCAGGAGAAGGACAAAGGGAACGAGGAGAGAGTGGAGATGGGATCGGGGCTAGGGTTAAGACAAGGGTGCTGATGGGCCTAGGAGGCCCGATGCAGCTGGGCTAGGTGGCTGGGGCTGGGTTGCTCCCTCTCCTTCACTCTTTTCTTCTACTATTGCCTAATATAATCATAACTTCAAAGAAAAGAAAGAGAGGATATGATTTGGGAACGAGTTTGAGCACGAGGTAAATTCTCCTGGACTCACAGCAAAATGTGATGCTCCAAGAAAATAGGAGTGGCAAGATTGCAAGATTTAAATTCAAACTCATTTGCATTTAATTCAAATGGGTTTGAATAGGAGTGGGTGTTTGGAAGGTCCAAAAATGTTGAGAATTTTGGTGGAGCTTGGGAAAGTGATGAAAGAATTTTGGGCAAAGTTTCCGAGGCCAAACTTGAAGTAGAAAATGCATGGAACTTATTTTGCAAGTGTGTTATGGTTAATTCCAAATTAATGGAATATTTATTATAGCTCTCTAAAATATTGGGAGACCTTTATATGTTTTAAAGAGAAATCACCATGTGTATTTCCCTCAATTTAAATGGATCAAGATCCATGCAATTTATTTATATGAGTTTTAGTTGGGTTGCAAAATTAATGGCATGATGACATGATGCAATGCAAAATAACAAATAAATAACGCGGCTATCACGAAAACATGGAAGGCATCTGAAGCGTCGGTCTCGGGCTGTCACAACACTCCCCCACTTACAAGAGATCTCGCCCCGAGATCTTATGAATGAGAAGAGGAAGAGGAAGAGGTAAACAAAGTTGCTTCTTTGACAAACGAGTGAATCCAACAAACCTCGGAGGTGTTGAACAACTTGAGAGAAATAATACCACGGAGATGAACAAAGTAGAAAGCACTTCACAGAAAAAGAGAGGAAGGAACATCACGAGAACAGGTTGCAAAGACATGACAAAGGGTTGCAAAGACATAAAGAGAAAACAAGGGACAATAAAGAATTTGAAACCACCCAAGTTTAAACGAGATAGACAACAAATGTGAAGGAAAGAATTTGGGCAGCACTCCGGTATGAAAGAGAAGGAAAACTTGATAAGTTGAAAAGAACTTGAAAAGAGAACACCACACTCTGGTTAAATGGATAAGCAAAGAAAAGAACATGATCTTGACAAAACGAGATGATGGGTCAAAGAGAGAAACATCACAATGCCTCTGGAATGAAAGAATAGAAGCTAAATCATTGGAAAGAAAAGAAGGGAGAAGAAAATGACAACTTCTACCACAATTGAATTTGGCAAGCATCCTTACAAAGAAGGATTGGACAGAGTCGTTGAAAAATCAACAACGAAAATAATAAGCTTGTTGTGGGCTTATGGAAAACATATCAACATTTTAAGGTGAAAACCTACCACTAACGGAAAGAATTTGCTTGAGAGGAATGAAAAGATGTGAAACAACACCTCCAAAGACAATGGAGAAATAAATGCACTTCAAAATGCAAGAAGAAGAATACTTGAGCTCCTCCAACAAGAATGTTGATGATCATTTCGAGAATGAATGAAATCTTTAACAAACCACTATGAAGAGCCTCGTTGAAGAACTCCGGAAATAGAAGAATGATAGAACGCTAGTGAAGTTGAAAGAATAAGATTGAAGCCTTGCAATAATTTAGATGGAGCTTCAGGACGAGACAACCAAGAAAACTTGGAACTCCGGAAAAGAAAAGATGAACAACTTAGAACCGAGAATTGATATCAAGAACGATCTCCGTAAGAAGGAATTAAATCACCTCGATGAAATAGGAATAAGAATTATGTCATGCTTACCCTTCATCAACCTAAATTGATGACAAGCAACGGATTTGGCATGCCAGTTATTCTTCTTGAAAAGAATGAAGAGAGATATAGCGCAAACTTGGGAAGGTCTTCAACAAACCACCGGTAGGATTTTAGAAAGAACAAATGAATTGATACGATCACAAAGGAAGAGGAGTTTTGAATGAACCACCGTAAGAATTGAAAACGAACGAAGAAAAGAGAACGAATCGCCAGGAAGAATTAGATAAACACATGAAGATACTTGAGGGAATTTAGGTACAAGAGAACGAAGCGATCACGAGCTGACTAGAGAATACTTGAATGAAGCTCCGGAAGAATTCGGGAATGAGAGTTGAATGTTGAGAATGAAGAATTCTTCTACAAAGATGGCCTTTGGAGGATCGAAAATGGAAAGAACTCATGAAATGCTCCGGATGGGTATGAAAAGAATTTCTCACGACCAGAAATGATTTAACAGGATAACAATCAAGCTTGAATCATGAATCTTGAAGAGAACGGGGCAAGATTTAAGAGAGAATCTTTTTCTGTCTTCAAATGCTGAGAAATGACGAGGAGGAACACCACCAAAATTGATGAGACACTCCAGAACAATGAGAAAATGAAGATTGGGACCAAAATGAAATGTTTTGAAGGAAATCTCGAAGAAGACGATTGACTGATGAAAATTCATTCTTACGTCAAACTTTGAAAGAATTTGAGAATAGGAACGGAAAAAATTAGAAGAGCCAGGCAAGATCCTGGGAAAAGACCTGTGGGTTATGGGCCCACTCAAAAGAAACACCGTTGGAACGATTGCTTGAAAGAGAGAAAATGCACTGGAAAGATTTAAATGGATTGGATGAGGTAACAACCTCGAACTAGCTCGAACGGATCTTGAATGGAAACACGAATCTTCTGAGATAATTTTGGCACTTCGGATATGAATAGAGAGGTGAATAAACAAGAGAGGCTTGGGTAAGAATTTCCAACATGGGAAAATATTTGAACCAACAAAAGGGGTATGATCCACACCGAAAGCTTAATTTTAGACCACCGGAGAAGAAAACGAGAATGAAGAATGATGAACTTGTAGCTCCTGAGCATCTTCATGAGAATCACCGGTTAAGAACATTGAAGGAAAAGAATGGAGAGACTTCTCATGAATAAAATGGATACTTGATTTGAGATCTCTGACTCCTTGAAGAAAAAGGGTGGGAGGGTGGGGAAAATAAAGACAACTTGGGACGGGTGAAACGAACGCCGTTAAGAAAAATTGAGAATTGATCTTGCAAATGTTGAAATGATCGGATCACCTTGAAGAAAAGCACACCGGTTGAAAAGAATTGACAATCTCGATGATGAAGAATGATTAGCACTCCCATAAAAAATATGAGAACACCGCTTAGGAAAGGTATGGAATCAACACTTGACTCCGAAGCAACTCGAATATCACAACCAAAACAAAACAAAAGATATGGCTTGCAAAATAAGCCGGAAACAAACATCTGATAGAGATTTCGTCCGAAATTTTTGTGGTGGGGCCCACATGGGCTCGATCTTACAGTGGTCATCAAGTACATTGCTGCCCTTGACATACGAAGCATCCTCGAGCCGTAGCAAAGCTACAAGGGCTCTTTAAGACACCACGAGACCACTGTAAAAACGACCGTGAGCAGGCGGACCACTAGACATCGAACCCCAATCTCATATCATGTATCTGTCGGAAAGGTATCCTAGGTAACTACTTGAATTCCCACCTAAGAACTCCCGAAACTTCTTGGTTATGCGATCAGGTTGCGGGTCCAGGAACCTACTCATAGCAAACAACAACCTAATCAGCTGCAACTGTATCCGCAACCCTTAACACACAACCGAGAAACTTCGCAAATTCGTCTACCTCAGACCTTCGAAAACACAGCGATACTAGTCATGGTGGATCATCCGAGCTATCTCCTCCAGTACTGGGGAAAAGTCATGGCACTATTTGCCACTACAAAAAGTATACAAGCGTTTCGATGTCGGCGTCCTCTGGTATTTAGGAACTGGAACGATAGCGAGTGTGCAAGAACCCCTTGGAGTTCAACTCCCTGGGTCCAATCCATACGGTCAGGAGGCACCAAGAATAGAATTCTGTCACACTGATTTCGTAACAATTCCGAAAATACCCGCGTTATCCTAATTTTTTTTTGAATGAGAACAGTAGTAGAATTAAAACACCTATGTCACAATTCCTCACCAGAGCGATGATGGGGATGAGGAGTGAAAAGAAGTCCTACTCTCCGATATATAACTAGACTCAAAGTAGTTTTTCTTTTCTAGACTCGTCAACGGTTCGATCAATCAAGGGGGCTCCTGCGGTCGGTAGAGGCTCTGATACCAACTTGTCACGCCCAATATGCGGTCCTATTCTCGAGGAACTCGGTGGTTCCACCAAGGATAGAAGCGCATATTGAAGACGCTTGCAAGGTGGATATCACTACATCGTACCTTGTACATAATAGATGGGGATACAGACAAATACATACAATCACCACATGAATAAATCAATACATAGCAAACACCATACAGAAGAGCAGAATCCAACTACGGATGAAAACAAACGAAAAACACGAACGACATCCACCCTGCTAGCCCAGGCTGCCGACCTGGAACCTATCCCTTGATCGACGAAGAAGAAGAAGAAGAAGAAGAACTCCAACAGCAAACATGCATCGCTCTCACATCAAATCATCGCGTTACCTGTACCTGCATCTGTTGTTGTAGTAATCTGTGAGCCACGAGGACTCAGCAATCCCATAACCATGGGTAGCAAGACTATCAAAGCTTAAATGGGTATGGAAGGGTAAGGTGGTGAGGTTGCAGCAAGCACTAAGCATTGTATGGTGGCTAACTTACGAGTACAAGAATAAGAAGAGTAAACTACGCATAAACGGTCACAAACTAATAATGATCAAGAAGTGATCCTGAACACCTACTTACGAGTCAAGCATGACCCCACCGTGTTCTCTTTCCGAACTCCCTCGAAAAGAGACGATCATGGTTACGCACGCGGTTGGTGTATTTTAATTAGAATTAGTGTCAAGTTCTATACAATCGGAGGTTATAAATTTCCAAGTCGCCACATAACCGCGGGCACGGCTTCGCGTAAGATTTAACCCTGCAGGGGTGTTCCAACCTGGTCCATCACAAACGAACACAAGCTACGGTGGAAAGACCTCAACCTCAAGAAAACCCGATCAACCTCGAGTCAGCCCGAAGTATCCTCGGAATCCCGGTGCACAAGACATTTCGACAATGGTAAACTATAGGGTAACGCAGCAGAAAACAAAAAATTTCTGACCTACACACCAGCCCAGGACCACTAAGAAGATGCATACAAGGTTTTTGATCTGATCGTTACCGACTTGTAGCGCAGCAGAAGGAGAGTCGGTGGAGATCGTTGTTGCAGATCCCCGCAGCTAGGATTTACAACCTCCCAACCGCGAGGATGTTCTCCCTAGTCTGCTCCTCGGACAGCCCTTCGGGAGGCGGTCGGACAGTCCCTCGGACGGTGTCATGGACAGCTGTAACACCCTGGTTTTCGCTCCTTGTTTTTTTCCTTCGCGGGATTTGACTCCCGTCTTTTTTCAATGTTATCGGGTTTTCTCTCGCTCTTGGGTATAAGAAGATGGTCATTTAGCCTTGCTTTTCTTATCTGACCAGGGATTCTCCCCAGTTCAACCTTGCCATCAAAATATATTCCCCGGGGTTTTGCCGCCGAAACCCTACCTTCCGAGTTACCGGAAGGGAAACCCTAATTCCTTCCGTTACAAAGGAACCCCAATTTCCTTTGATTTGTTGCCTCCCAAACTTTTCCCCGTGATCATCCTACCTCTATAAACCCTGGATATGCAAAAATATTGCCAAGTCATTTGTAATATTTTTCATTTAAAATTAATTCCTTTTTCTGCTATTTAAAGGAATTAAATCCAGGAAAATATCTATCCATCTCGTGAAGATATTCTTTGTGATCATATTGAGCTCCCATAAAAATATTGGCCATAATTAAATAAGGGAAATTGCATTTTCCTATTTAAAGCCAATATTGCATCTTGGGCACTTTCCAAAGGAGCTACTATTTTGGTAGCCTGGAAAAATCCCAAATAATTTTTGGAGCTTCTCCTATCCATATATTCACCATTTCCATCAAGATCCCAAGTTCCACAGTTCAAAGTTTGAGAACATCATCCAATTCTTGTTTCTGGATTTATTTTGAGGTTGTGAAGCAACTATATTTTATATTGCTTGAAAATTCTTGAAATTAATCCAGGACCTCACATTCCCTATATTATGTGAGCATGCAAAAATTCACATCATTTCATCTAGCCAATTTCTCCCAAAAATTCCATCTAGTTTCTGTCAAGATTCAAGCTTTGTGAAGGAAGTACCTTCATAGGATATCAAAATGAGCTGAAATTTTTCCAGTGCCTTCATATATCCAAATCATACCTCTAAACCAAAATTCGGTTCATTTCATCAAGCCAGATGAGTGCAGCTTCAATGTCAAGTTTCTGGACC
Source organism: Elymus sibiricus (assembly GCA_039707655.1). NCBI lineage: Eukaryota > Viridiplantae > Streptophyta > Magnoliopsida > Poales > Poaceae > Elymus > Elymus sibiricus. The sequence goes on along the minus strand of CM077672.1, from coordinate 298,950,540 downwards.
AAATTTGGCATTGTAAAGGAAGTGCACTCAAACTTGGTCCAATTTGCTTCAAATTTCTCCAGCAGGTGCTCCTTCTTATCTCATGTCCTTGTGACAACTTGGCCAGCTCATTGGCACACCTGTCTGACCAAAACTTCTTGCCCAAGTTTCTATCCAGAAACTGTTCTGGATCCTCTCGACCACTCTAGAGCTGCTATGATCCATCCAATGACATAACCCATCCATATGATCAGTGGCCACCGCGTTTGACAAGGCCTGACACCCAGACGTGTCCCAGAGCAGGCGGTGCACGCGGTGACCGCGTGAACAGCGAGCAGAGACTATGCTCTACGCGGTCGTCGCATCGGCCAGCTAGTTCCGGCCAGCTCTGGCTTGTCCGAGAGTGTCAAACGGCTCCGCGGCGTCCAGCTGCCCCTCTCCAGACCTTTCCCCTCGCCGGATTCTTCCTCGCCGGATGACGACAAGCACCGCCGTACGTGTACATGTCACGGCCATCGGCCCTTCCCCTGGCCTCTTCCTCCCTGAGCCATCGCATCATCCTGCTTTTCGTCAGGTCGGCACTGCAAGCCTCCGAGCCACGTCTTCCCCGAGCTCCAGTGCAGTGATAAGGGTGCGACGGCGGCTGTGCTTATCTCCCTGCGACGGCCGCCTATAAATAGGCCCTCCCCGAAACCCCCCAGCCATCCCCGAGCTCACTCCACCACCTCCCCTCCCTCCTAGACCCTCCCCTACCCGAAGGAGCGAGCCCGGTGCTCAACTCCGCCCCACGGCCGCCGTTGCCGCCGGCGGTGTCTGCTCGAATTCGAGCCAACCGCTGCTCCCTCGTGTCCATTCTACCCACCAGAGGACATCCCCGACCACGGCGGAGCTTCTCCCAACCCCTCCTCCTTCCAGTTGCGGCCAGGACGCCCTGCTCATCTTCGTCCGACGCCGGTTGCCGCCATGGCCGATGGAGCGCTCTATCCCGGCTTCCCCGAGGTCCGTGTACAAGCGGGGTGGATGCGGCTTGGCCTCCCGAGCTCGCCGGTAGGTCGAGCCTCACGAGAGGTGGCCGGAGTCGCCGGGGATCGCCGTCGGGCTCCTCTGCTCTCTCGGCCAGGCACGCAGGCGCGGGAGGAAGAAGAAGGCTGGCCAAGCGGGCCCCACCTCCCACGGACCCCACCGGTCAGCCACCCAGGCGTTGACCCGGCCCACTGACCTGGAGTAACTGGAGGCGTACTCGGCCTAATGCGCTTTCGAATTAGGAAAGCGTACTTCGGCACTGTTCCAGAGCGAAGTACGTTTTCCAGAACCGAAGGCGTATTTCTTCAAAGACGCTTTCTACTTAACCCTGTCGGCTGAATCTGTTATATAGCGAACGTTCGCCGGTTAGCGACAGAAAAGCATAGCTTTATTTTTCTTTCTGCCTAACGAACGGACGGTCATTTCTCCGCGACCGCAACTCCGATCCAGGTGATTCCAACGCCCACGTTCCCAGTTCGTCGAGCCCGTTCCGATGATGTCACTTTCATAATGTTGTCACATTCTGAAAATGACCATTTTGCCCCTGTCCTATATTCAGTCCTTCCGGGAGAGAATCTTTTCCGGCAAATTCTTCCGCGAGATGACCGCACCTCTTTCCGGAGTATTCCTTCACCCCCAGGCAAGCCGACCATCTGATATATGCCCTAAAGCATTGCTTTGTGTTATTCTTGCGTGTTTAATTAATGAACATGCCTGTGCTAGAAATACTTAAACTCCTGCTAGTTTGAACTTGCTATTTGCATAACCTGCTAATGCTTATCATATTATCGCACTAGTGACTCGTAGGTGACATTATGGAGATAGGTTGTTATGTTTTCATTGTGCATTACTGTTGTTATTGCAATGATTAAGAATATGACCTAATAACGACAACCTCCTCCGTCGGCTGGATCGAGTCATAGTGCCACCGAACCGAGCTCATCAAGTGCAACCACACTTGCCTGGATGGGGAGGCCCTGACTTGGTCTGTTGTCTTGCCTCTTATCGGTACCACCAAAGAGGGGGGATTATGCGTGTGTGCTACCCTGGCCCGGTAGGCGGCGATAATCCCGTGAGCCCAGTTTGGTTTTATGTGCACAGGTCCCCGTTTGGGACAGTTTTGTTTGGCCACGACGGTGGCAGGTGTCAGGAGTGACACAGGGGCCACCCAGGACTTGACCCGGGAAGGGTATGATTGTCGGTGGGGCCGTAAGAGTGCCAGGCAATAGACAAGTTTTGTTGGAGCAGCACCGGTCCACCCGAATGGGAGCATGAGGCCAGGAGCTCCATAGTGTGGGTAAAGTGTGCAACCTCTGTGCTACTTGTAACTTGCGTTGGTATTTCCCCGAAGAGGAAGGGATGATGCAGCACAATAGAGATAAGTATTTCCCTCAGTTATGAAACCAATGTTATTGAACCAGTAGGAGAATCACACAACACCTCGTTAGCAGTACCTGCACACAAACAACAAACCCTTGCACCCAACGCAAACGAGGGGTTGTCAATCCCTCGGCGGTAAATTACAAGATTAAATTGTATGTGATAGATTGAAAGATTGAAACAAAAATACAAAATAAAATAAATAAAGAAAGATGGTGTCGGGGGGATGACCCCCGGGTAGGCAAGCGAACCCGGAGCCCCTTTTTCAGAAAACATCGGGGCAGCCTGTGCCCCTCCCCGCCGGCTGGCGAACCGACCGGCTTCTCAGCGCAAGCCGGCTAGGCCCGGCCCCGGGCCGGGTCCGGCTGGCCTCTAGCCGGCTGACGGTAGGTCGGCAGCCGTCCCATCGCCACCGACGACAAGACCGCCCCCCACGAGGGGAGAACATGGCTACAGTGCAATCCGTCTCGGGAGGGCGCGCCGGCAAAGCTGCCAATCCTGTTGACACGATGGCCGGCGTCAGCACCAGCGCACCGGTGCAGCCCCCCGCGAAGCCGTCTACTCCGGCATGCCTCTGCAGAGTGCGCACATGCCGTCTACTCCTGCACGCCTCGGCAGAAGTGCGCACGCGCCGACCACTCCTGTACACCTCTGCAGGACCGCGCACGCACCGTCCACTCCGTGACGCTCGAAGCGACGGGCCACAGTGTCGCGCCGCCCTCGGGCGCCGCAGCCGGCGGGGCCCAGCAACCGGCGGGCCCACTATCGGCTCCAGACGCCGACGCCCGGGTCCCGGCGCGCGCAGTTTACCCATTGTACCCCGGGGAGCCGGCCTATAAGACCCCTCGGGAGGCCTCCGCTCAAAGGGTTCCCGGGAGGTTGAGTTCGTTCAGCCTAGTTCGCTCTTAGCCGGCCACTTAGTTCACTCCTCCCACCCGAACACACACACAGGAGAGGTCGAACGGAGAGCTAGCTCTTTCTTCCTCCTCCGCTCAAACAGCTCCAGGAGCACCATTGTAACCATTGTGGCCTCTGAGCCTATCAACCCACTCGGCAGGACTAGGGGTGTTACCTCTCCGGAGGGCCCCGAACCTGGGTACGCCTTGTGTCCCTCGCATGCGCATGCCAACCTCACTTCCAGAACCCACCGGCATCTTCACGCAGCCCCCCACTTTTAGCCATCTCATGGCATCTGCCGTGATTTCACCACCACAGTTGGCGCCCACCGTGGGGCTGCTCGCGGCGTCGACCGGAGTCAAGTTCCGGACGAGGCCCTTCACCAGCTCCAGCGAGCGCATCATGCATGGTCTGGTCCGTGCGTATCGCACGGCCAACCCAGCCGGCTGCGCCGCCATATCGGACGCGAACGCCGTTTGCCCCGCAGGCTGCCTCGTCGCCCCCTTCGGCACGCTGCGCGTCTTCGTCGCGCTCATCCCCGACGTGTTTCCCAGCAAGGTACACAGCTTCACTGATTCGCCCATCCCCGTTGGCGGCGCCGCCTCCAACGACGGCACGGACCTCTGCGTTCGCGCGGAGGTGCTGACCATCGGCACCAGTTCCGGCTCCCCGCGCGCCAAGGAGAAGGCTGCAGCGGCCGCTGCTGCCGCGGCTGCGGTCCCTCACCGCTGCGCCGACCCGCTCCGCGAGACGATCCGGAGCCTGCGGGCCCCCATCACGCCCGACGCCGACACGGCGGCAGCGGCGGCTCAGCTCAACGAGGACCGTGAGAACCTGATGGCCGAGGCCACGGAGCTCGCGGCAACGCGGCGCCAGCTGGAGTCCTTCCAGCGAGAGTACGACAGCGTCCATGGCTTCACGCCGGCTGCTGCTGAGCCCAGCCGGGTCGCGGAGGTGCGTGTCCGTGGAGGCGCGATCGGCCGTGCGCTAGGCGCAGGCCGGCCCGTCTACGACACCCCCGTCAAAAACATGCGCGCGGCGTAGGCGGCCATAGCGGATCTCGAGTTCCTGGAGGGCGAGGAGCTGCTGCAGCAGCAGTAGCGCATCCGCGACCTCATCACCGCGGCGAACGAGCAGCAGAGGCGTTTCGATCCGGCCCAGTCGTGCGCCTCCACCTCAGGCAAATCTAGAAACCCGGAGAAGGCTCTTCGGGACACGCAGCAGGCGTCTTCACCTGCTGGCTCGACGAGTCGCGGCTCTGGCCGGCACCGGACGAGCCGGAGCTAGCACAACCGTGTCGCGGCCACTGGCGACGGCGTTGCTAACAAGATTGCCGGTGACGGCCGTACCCAGCAGCCGGAACCTCCTCTACCGCCGCCTCGACAACCCCGGCCGGCTGCTGCCGGCGCGGTGCCGCGCGGCCCCGTCGCAAGCCAGCTGGGTCCCCGCGAGCCCTACGACGAAACCGACGCCCGCCACCGCATCGACCGGCTGGCGCGATCCACGCTTCTCGAGGAGGAGAGCTCTGTCGGCCCGGCGTGCTTTGGCCCCCGCATACGTGAGGAGCCCTTTCCCAAAGGCTTCTCGCTGCCCCGCGACTCCCCCAAGTACAGCGGCATCTCCAAGCCGGAGGACTGGCTAATCGACTACACCACGGCTGTCGGCATCGCCGGCGGCAACCGGCGCGTGGCGGTTCGCTACGTTCCCCTCATGCTGCTCGGTTCGGCCCGGACATGGCTTAACAGCCTGGGGGCCGGCAGCGTCAATTCCTGGCTGGACTTCGAAGACTCGTTCGTACGCAACTTCACCAGCACGTACACGCATCCTGGTCGGCCTCAGCAGCTCTCCATGTGCGTTCAGAACCCGGGTGAGCCCCTCCGCGACTTCCTCACGCGGTGGACCGAGCTGCGCAACTCCTGCGAAGGCGTCCACGAAGTGCAAGCCGTTCAGTACTTCGTCGACGGGTGCCGAGACGGCACCCTGCTCAAGCACCGCCTGATGTGCGATGAGCCGGACACCCTGGCGGAGCTCATGGCGGTGGCGGACAAGTACGCCATGGCCGACTCCACGATGCGCGTCAAAATCACCGTCGACGCGGACGGCAAGCCAGTCCCGCTCCAGTCGGCCGCCCCGAAGACGGCTGGCGAGACCAACCAGCGCCGGCAGGACAACAACAACAACAACAAGCGGAAGGCCGAGCAGTCGGCTCCTCGCTACGGCAACCAGCTAGTAGCCGCCGTGGCGAAGGAGCAGCCGGCCGAGCAGGGCGGCGCCAAGCAAAAGCGCACCGGCAAGATGGCCTGGCAGCCCAAGCTGTCTTTCGAGCAGATGCTCGACGCCCCCTGCAAGAACCATAGCGGCGCGACACCGTCGACGCACACGCTCCGGCAGTGCAGCTTTACCCAGCGTCTGTTGAAGGGCAACCTTCCACCTCCGCGGCCACCCGGAGCCGGCCCGCAGCAGTCGCCGCTTCCGCCTCCCCCGCCGCCTCCGGCAGCCGGCGCCCTCGCCAACGACCCCTACCCGCAGCAGGACGCGGCCTATGTCGTCTTCACCAGCGAAGGTGACGACAAGCACAGCAAGCGCAAGTACCAGCACGAGGTGAACGCCGTTGTCCCTCCGGTCCCCCAGTACATGCACTGGTCCGACCGTCCTGTCAACTGGACCCGGGAGGATCACCCGGCCGTGATGCCCACGCCAGGTGGCTACACGGTCGTCCTCGACCCCACATTCGTCGCTGAGAAGCGCACCTGCCACTTCTCGCGGATGCTGATCGACGGTGGCAGCAGCATCAACATCCTCTACCGCGACACCATGGTCAAGCTCGGCATCGAGGAGGGCCAGCTCCAGCCCACCCAGACGGTGTTCCACGGCATCGTGCCAGGTGCTTCGTGCTCCCCCATCGGCCGGGTGCGGCTGGACGTGCTGTTCGGCACCAGCGCCCACTTCCGCCGCGAGCCGATCTGGTTCGAGGTGGTCAACCTCGCCAGCCCCTACCACGCGCTTTTGGGCCGGCCCGCCATGGCCAAGTTCATGGCGGTTCCGCACTACGCCTACCTCAAGATGATGCTGCCGGGTCCCAAGGGCATCATCACCATCACCGGCGACTACAAGAAGTCCCTGGAGTGCGCCAGAGCCGGCTCCAAGCTGGCCGAGTCGCTGGTCATCGCCGACCGCCTTGTCGCGCTGGCTGGCGAGCAGCCGGTCGTGCCGGCTCAGCTCAAGCAGCCGGCCGACGAGGGGTCCTTCAAGCCGGCCAAGGGCACAAGGAAGGTTTCGCTCGACCCATCCAACCCCGACTCCAGCGAGTACGTCGTCGTGGGCTCCGGCCTCGACAGCAAATAGGAAGGCGAGCTCATCGACTTCCTTCGTGAGAATCGGGATATCTTCGCATGGTCCCCTAAAGACATGCCGGGTGTTCCGAGGAAGTTCGCCGAGCACAAACTTCACGTCCGGCCGGATGCCAAGCCGGTCCGGCAGCCGCTACGCCGCTTCTCCGAGGAGAAGCGAAGAACCATTGGCGAAGAGATCGCTCGGCTGCTAAGAGTCGGGTTCATCGTGGAAGTGTTCCACCCCGAATGGCTGGTGAACCCGGTCCTCGTCCTAAAGAAGAACGGCACTTGGCACATGTGTATCGACTACACCAGCCTGAACAAGGCCTGCCCCAAGGACCAGTTTGCCCTTCCCCGAATTGACCAAGTCATCGACTCCACAGTCGGCTGCGAGCTTCTGTCCTTCCTGGACGCTTACTCCGGCTACCACCAGATCAAGCTGGACCCGGCGGATGCCCTCAAGACGTCCTTCATCACCCCCTTCGGGGCGTACTGCTACATCACCATGTCGTTCGGCTTGAAGAACGCCGGCGCCACCTTCCAGCGCTGCATGCAAAAATGCCTCCTGCCTCAGATCGGCCGAAACGTGCACGTCTACGTCGACGACATCGTGGTGAAGACCAAGCAGCACCTCACCCTCCTCGAGGATCTCAGGAAGACGTTTGCAAACTTGCGCCAGTACCAGATCAAGCTCAACCCGGAGAAATGCATCTTCGGCGTGCCGGCTGGCCAGCTCCTTGGTTTCCTCGTCTCGGAGCGCGGCATCGAGGCCAACCCGGAGAAGATCAAGGCCATCGACCGCATGCGCAAGCCGGCCCGGCTGCGCGATGTCCAGAAGTTCATCGGCTGCTTGGCCTCTCTCAGCCGGTTCGTCAGCTGGCTGGGGGAGAGGGCGCTGCCCCTATATCAGCTGATGAAGAAGACGACGCCGTTCGAGTGGTCCGACCAGGCTGAGGAAGCTTTCCGCGACCTCAAGCGCATGCTCTCCACCACGCCCGTCTTGGCTGCGCCGGCTGAGAAGGAGCCGCTCCTGATGTACATCGCGGCAACCACCCGCGTGGTCAGCGTGGTGCTGGTGGTGGAGCGCCCCGAGGAAGGCAAGGCACAGCCGGTCCAGCGCCCTGTGTACTACCTAAGCGAGGTCCCCTCCACCTCCAAGCAGAACTACCCGCACTACCAGAAGATGTGCTATGGCGTGTACTTGGCCACCAAGAAGCTGAGGCAGTACTTCCAAGAGCACGCCATCACCATGGTGAGCACGGCTCCCATCGGCGAGATCATGGGCTGCCGGGATGCCTCTGGCCGGATCGCCAAATGGGCCATCGAGCTAGCCGGCCACACCATCCTCTACGAGCCTCGCACCGCCATCAAATCGCAGGCGTTGGCCGACTTCCTCGTCGATTGGGCGGAGACCCAGTACTTGCCACCGGCTCCCGACCCAACACACTGGCGTAGGCACTTCGACGGCTCGAAGATGGCATCCGGCTTGGGAGCCGGCATCGTGCTCTCCTCCCCCAAGGGCGACCGGCTGCGCTACGCGCTGCAAATCCACTTCGCCGCCTCCAACAACGTCACCGAGTACGAAGCCATCGTCCACGGTCTCCGGCTGGCCAAAGAAATCGGCGTCCGGCACATCCTCTGCTTCGGCGACTCCGATCTGGTGGTCCAACAAGTCTCCGGAGAGTGGGATGCCAGGGACTTCAACATGGCCAGCTACCGCAACCTGGTCCAGTAGATGACCGGCAACTTCGACGGCTGCGAGTTCCTCCACGTCCCCCGCAACGAGAACGAGGCGGCCGATACCCTAGCCAAGCTTGGCTCCAGCCGGCGAGCAATCCCAACTGGCGTCTCCCTCGAGCACCTGCGCAAGCCATCCATCAAGCCGTCTCCGGATTCGGAGTCCATCTTCGTCCCGGCCGACCCAACAGCCCTGCCCTCCGGCTCGGGGGCTGCCGGCTCCGGCTCGGGGACTGCCAGCGCCGCCCCTCCTCCAGCCCCGGGGGCTGCCGGCTTCGGCTCGGGGGCTGCTGACTCCAGCTCGCCGCTTCCTGACCCGGCCGAGCCCGCGCAAGTGACCGTCCTCACGGTACTGGAGGCGCCGTCTTGGGCCCAGCCAATCCTCGCTTTCCTGGCAGGCGGCGAACTCCTGGCGGATGAGGTCGAGGCTCGGCAGGTGCAGTGCCGGGCTTCCGGCTACAGCATCATCAACCGCGAGCTCGTCAAACGCAGCACAACCGACGTCTTCCAGCGATGCGTCGAGACGACCAAGGGTCTCGAGATCTTGCTCGATATCCACCAGGGCGAGTGCGGGCACCACGCCGCCTCCCGGTCCCTGGTGGCCAAAGCATTCCGCCACGGTTTTTACTGGCCGACTGCGCTGAAGGACGCCGAGGAGCTGGTTCTCAAGTGCAAGGGCTGCCAGCGCCTCAAGGCCCAGAGCCACCAGCCGGCTTCGGCGCTCCAAACCATCCCCATTGCGTGGCCCTTTGCCGTTTGGGGCCTCGACATGGTGGGACCCTTCAAAACCGCTCGGGGCGGCATGACACACCTTCTGGTGGCCGTCGACAAATTCACTAAGTGGGTCGAAGCAAGACCGATCAAGAAACTCGACGGCCCCACGGCCGTCAAGTTCATCACCGACATCGATGTCCGCTACGGCGTCCCCAACAGCATCATCACCGACAACGACACCAACTTCGCCAAAGGCGCGCTAGCGCGTTACTGCTCCGTCTCCGGCATCCGGCTTGACCTGGCCTCCGTCGCCCACCCTCAGTCCAATGGCCAGGCGGAGCGGGCAAACGGCCTCATCTTGGCCGGCATCAAGCCGCGACTCGTCGAGCCGCTCGTACGATCACCCGGTAGCTGGATCGACGAGCTGCCGGCCGTCCTATGGAGCATCCGGACCACCCCCAACCGCTCAACCGGCTTCACTCCATTCTTCCTCGTCTACGGGGAAGAGGCGATCATCCCCACGGATCTCGAATTCGACTCACCTCGGGTCACCCTGTACACGGAAGTGGAGGCCGCGGCAGCACGCGAAGACGGCGTCGATCTGCTTGAAGAGGCGCGCCTGCAGGCCCTCAGCCGGTCGGCCATCTATCAACAGAGCCTGCGCCACTACCACAGCAAGAAGATCAAGCCCCTCGCTTTCCGCGAAGGCGACCTCGTGCTCGGGCTGATCCAGCGAACAGCCGGCCGCCACAAGCTGTCCTCCCCATGGGAGGGGCCCTTCATCATCAGCAAGGCCTTGCGCAACAACGCGTACTACCTCATCGACGCGCAGAAGCAAAGCAAGCGCAAGAGAGACGCCTCCGGCGAAGAGACGGAACGCCCCTGGAACGCGGAGCTCCTCCGTCCGTTTTACAGCTGAACCACGTATGTATGTATCACTACCCCTTTTGGAAATTAATGAAAGCAACAGGTCCCCCGAACGACACTCGGGGGCTACCTTCTCATCTTTACCGAGTTTTTGCGCACTTTACCGCATTTGCCTCCCTCCCACCGGGTCGGCGCGGCCGGCTCGGGGGCTCGCCGGCTAGCCCGCGCCGAGTTCTCCTCAACCGATCAGTAACGTGCGTACCGCCAAAGCCACAGACCGGCTCCCGGCTGTTCAAGGCCGGCAAGAGCCAAAGGCTGCAAGCATCCGCACGCGAAAAACTGCTAAGTACGAACAACCGGCTCGGCTAACCCGGCTCTTCTCACTTCGCGCTCCGTCGCACAGACCGGCTGCGCTCCAGCCGGCTTCGCCGACTACAGCCAGCCGGCCTAGTGAGTGTTTCGCTTGCGCTCAAATCCTAAAGCCCAAGTACTAGGCGCTCTCTTCTGAGTCCGGCTCCCCGTTCCAGCTACAGACCGGCTCCCGGCTGTCCGGCTGGCGGGAAGAAGGACAAAGACGGAAGCAAACAGGAAAACGGCTAAGGGAAAAGAACAAAAGCGAAACTGCCACACGGCAGGCGCAAGCACACAAGAGACAAATATGCATTCATATATACAGCAAGGCCCGCGGCCAATAAGTTCATTAAATTAAAACTTACACCCCCCAGTGGGTGGATCTGCCGGCTAACAAAAGCTCCGAGTTCAAAAGAAACAGGAAAAAATAAAAACCCTAAGCTGCGGCTTCGTTGGCATCCCTCGGCGCCAGGTTCTCCGTGGCAGCGGTGTCGTCCAGCTCGTCAGCATCGTCGCCTGCATCGGCGATCGTCTCGGCCGAACTGCCCTCCGGGTCCTTGAGCTCCAGGCCGAAGTCGTCGGCGGGAAGCGGCGCGCCGTCTGGCGCCCGCTCCGGCACGAAGTCCCCGTACGGGGCGAAGGACGCGATATCGCTAGCGCGCACGGCGATCGCCGTCACCCGTTCCGCCAAGTCGGCTTCTGCCCCAGCCCTCCGGGCGCGCAACTGGTCCAGGCGGATGGTTGGGTACCACGACAGCACGACCCCGAGCGCCATGTCTGCGCCGGCTCGAGCTGCGGAGGCCCTCCATGTGTTAAGTCGCGCCGCGCCGGCCTCCAGCCACCGCGCCAACCGGCTCACGCTGCTCGGCGCCACCGCACCCGGCCAGAGGGCGGCCGCCATCGACAAGCCGGTTTCGAACTGCCGGTTCATCTGGCGCTCCACCGCCTCCAGGCGAGCCTTGGCGGCCACGGTGATCTCCGCCACCGACCAGGCGGCGTACTCCTCGATGGCGGCTCCCGCCGCAATCTGTTCCTGCCGGTGGGTGTTCACCGCCACCTCGGCCGACCCTTGGGTCTCCGGGAAGAACCCTGGAAGAGAAGGGGAGGAGGATTGACAAAGACGCCAAAGGGCGGAAAACAGAAAGAAGCAAAAAGACGCAACTAAAAACACTTACGCGTGAGGAGCTCGTCGACGTAGAGCGCTTCCTGCAGCGCTTCCCGCTCCCTCACCGTCAGCACGTTGGCGCTGCGGTCGCGGTCCGCCTGGAGCTGGCTGACCTCCTCGGCGGCCTTCTTCGCTGCCTCCTCCTGCCGCGCCGCCGCTTTACGGCGTTCTTCGGCAAGCCGGTCCAGCTCGGCCTTATGGGCGGCGGCGGCTTCGTCCCTCTCCCGGACTGCCCGGGCCGCCTCCTCCTGCAGCCGGTCGCACTCCGCGAACGTTTGGTCACGGAGTTGGCCGGCTTTCGCCAGTTGGCGCCGGAGCGTCTCCATCTCCGCCGGGTCAACTGCAGCGGCTGCGCATCCGGACCCGGATTCCGGTCAGAAGCCGGACAAGAAAACAAAACAAGAAGCCAAGAAGATCCGACCCGGCCGCTGCGCAAACCGGACCGGATCTCGGGGGCTACACCCAGTGGGAGCGCTGGCGCGCCCCCACTGGAAGAACGCAAGAGAGAAGTTCGAAGAGTACCTTGGGCCTAGCGAAGTTCCCCCTCCTTGGCCGCCAGCTGGTCCCTGGCCGCGCGGTACCGGCCCAGGAGGCGGTTGTACGCTGCCACCCGCTGGTCGTAGATGGACTGCAAAGTAGACAAGGTCAAAACACGGACGCCTGAGAAGGCCCGACCCGCCTGCTGCGCAGCCGGCCCGGGCCTCGGGGGCTACACCCAGTGGGTGCGCTGACGCGCTCCCACTAGAAAGCGACCAAGCCGGTCGAAAAGAGCAAAAACAAAACGAAACAGCAAGAAGGCACGAAGGGTAAAAGAACTCACCGTGAAGGTCTGCTCCAACTGTCGCAGCCGGCCGCTCTCCGCCTGGGCGAAGCTTTGCCACTGGCTGTGGTGGTTGGCAATCTGCAGCCGCAGAGAGTCCACCGCCGCGTCCAGCTCGCTCCTGGGGGCGCCGCTCGTCGCCTCGCTGGAGCACGCCGCCCAGGTCCGCTGCGGCTGAACGGCGGACCCGGTGCTGGTTCCGCTGCCGGCCGGCCTTGGCGCGAGGCTAACCCCCGCGGCCCGCGGCTCCGCCATCACTAGGGCGCGCGAGCTCCCTGGCGCGGTCTCCGTCCTTGGCGGTGGCGCTCCTTCATCGTCCGGGTCTGCAGCCGGCGGCACCTCCTGGTCGGCCGTCGGGTTGGCCTCTGGCTCATGGCTGCCGGACCCACCGCGACCGGCTGTTTCCTCGGCGGCCGCATGAGCATCCGCCTCCGCCCGGCAGGCCGGATCATGCACCGTCTTGGAGCGATGCTCCGCGACCGGCGATGGCGGCGGCGACAACGCCGTCCACTCCGGCCACGCGGTCTCCTCCGCGACCCGCGCTCGCCTCGCCACAACCTCGGCCATGGCGACGCTCCACGCCTTGGCCGACGCCTCGGCCATCTCCTTCTCGGCCTCGGCTCGGGCCCTCCAGGCGTCCCGCTCGGCGTCCTCCAAGGCGGAGCCGGCTTGGCGGGCCGCGAGCACCTCTTCGGGGGTCTCCCCCGTCTCGCTCTCCCCCGTACCGCTTCGGCCCCGTCGCCGGTCGGCCTCCTCCGCGGCCGCCGCTACCGTGGCAGCTTCCGCCAGCTCGAGCGCGCTCCAGGACGGCGCGCGAGAGAGATGAAGAAGAAGAGAAGAAAAGAAAGAACGGCAACAGCAGTGAGCAAAGCAACAACTCCAACTGCAAAAAAGAAGCTTACCCTATGGCCACGGGAACCGCTCGCGTCGGACCCGCCGGTGGCGCCATCCGGCGCGCCTTCTTGGCGGACCTCTTCAGGGTGCCCGTCTGCGCCGCTGCCGGACGTTTCGCGGCCGGCCGCGCCTCGACTGCCTGCTTCCCATGCGGCCGGCTTGGGCCGGCCGGCTCCCCAGGAGCTCTCCTCTGCCGTCCCCCGGGGGCGGCCCCGTCGCCCGCCTCCGCGCCCTGAGGAGCTGCATCGCCCATCCCGTCCTCGTCATCTTCATCGTCATCCGGCCAGTCCCGCAAAACATCCGGGATCAGACTTACCGTCTTGAACGGAGCCGCCGGCTTCCGCGTCTGCAAGACGCTGCCCGCCGCCATCGGTTCCCGCGTTGCCGGCCTCCTCATCCTCCGGGTCCGACTCCTCCCGGTCCGGCTGCAGAACCATGGGACTCGGGCCGTCATTCACCAGCTGGCTCGGGAAGCGCTGCAGCCGTCCCAGGGCACCAGGGTGCATGAGAAGGGCGGATGCGGCGAAGAACAAGGACCAGAGACTTACCGCTGGCGCCGGGACATCCCGGCTGTACGGCTCCTTGCCGAACTGCCACTCCTTCACCCTGAGCCCGGCGGCAGAGATGTCATTGACGCGCACGGCGATCTCCTCTGCCGTCAGCTCCTTCGTTGACAGCCGGCAGGGGTCGCGCCGGCCGCTCATATTGCAGATCCGGTGCGGCCGCCTCTGCAGCGGCAGCACCCGGCGACCGATGAAGGCGGCAATGAGGTCCACGGCGGTGAGCCCCTCGCGGTCCGTCATCTCCTTGATCCGGCTGCAGATCCCCAAGATCTCCGCGGAGGGGCTCTTCGGGTTGTGCCCCCAGTTCAGCTTCTCAGCCAGGGGCGCATCGATGAATGGAGGGAGGTTGATCCAGTCGTTGGCCGCGTTCACGTTCTTCACATAAAAGAAAGATTTCTGCCACTTTTTGGCGGACTCCTCGAGTGGCAGCTTCGGGAAAGGGCCCGCCGTCCGGGTCACCGCCATGGCCGCCCCGCACTCGGCCATGACGCCGGCTGCCGCTCCTTGCTGCTTGAGGTAGAACAGCTGGCACCACAGCTCCACATATGGGAGGATGCCGACGTAGCCCTCGCACAGCGTTGCGAAGCCGGCGAGCTGCAGAATGGCGTTCGGCCCCAGGTGGTGCGGCTGGAGGCCGAAGAAGGTGAGGAAGTGCCTGAAGAAGACGCTCGCCGGGAGCACGAGCCCGCGGAGGAAGTGGGTGTAGAACACCACCACCTCGCCACTCCGCGGTTCCGGCGCCGCCTCCTCGCCGGGCGCGCGCGCCTCCACCTCCGCCGCCGGTGACAGCCGCCTCGTGCGGTGAAGATACTCGATGTCATCATCGGTGACCAGCGACCCCTCCCACGAGCCCTTCGGCGGCGCCATTGGCGAGAGCGGGAGAAGCATGGAAGAGGAAGAGAGAGAGAGCAGCGGTGGAGCGAGAAGGCGACGGCCGTGCGAGTCGCAGCGCGGTGCGGCGGCGAGCCTAGCGGGCAACGGTGCGTAGGGCGACGGCAAGAGGCAGCGGTGTGCGTGAGAAGGAAGAAGGGGAGGCGGAAGCGAAGCAACGGGCGGGTGCAGAGGAGCGAACGCCTCGGCCTCTCCCCCTCCCCTCCCATTTAAAGACCACGGTCGAACGTGGGGGAGTGGGATCGTTTGCGCCCACGACCCCCACTCCCCCGCAATGCACGGGCGCGTTAAAGCCACGTCTTAACTGCCTCGAGGACTCCAACAGGCGCTGGCGGCCGCAGTAAATCCCGCGCTCGGGCCGAGACCGCGGCCCGGTGGGACCCAACCCACCGCGACGTCTTGTCACGCGCGTGGCCTGGCAGGCCTCTTCAGCCGCTCGGCTGCACGTGGCAAGAATTCGTCTGGCGGCCGGCGCGCCCCCCCGTACCGGCAGGACCAGCCGGCTGAGCCGTTCAGACTCCGGCAAAGGTCATGTACCTCGACCCGGCTCCCCGAAGCCGGCGAACGGCGACCTCGAGCCGGCACTACCTCGTCACGCAACTACACTCCTTCGGGGGGGATAAGCTGCAAAGCCTCTCCCGCTTGGAGCCGGCGAGCCTTCACAGCTTCGGGGACTACTGTCGGGGGGATGACCCCTGGGTAGGCAAGCGAACCCGGAGTCCCTTTTTCAGAAAACATCGGGGCAGCCTATGCCCCTCCCCGCCGGCTGGCGAACCGACCGGCTTCTCAGCGCAAGCCGGCTAGGCCCGGCCCCGGGCCGGGTCCGGCTGGCTGCTAGCCGGCTGACGGTAGGTCGGCGGCCGTCCCATCGCCACCGACGACAAGACCGCCCCCCACGAGGGGAGAACATGGCTACAATGCAATCCGTCTCGGGAGGGCGCGCCGGCAAAGCTGCCAATCCTGTTGACGCGACGGCCGGCGTCAGCACCAGCGCACCGGTGCAGCCCCCCGCGAAGCCGTCTACTCCGACACGCCTCTGCAGAGCGCGCACGCGCCGTCTACTCCTGCACGCCTCGGCAGAAGCACGCACGCGCCGACCACTCCTGTACACCTCTGCAGGAGCGCGCACGCACCGTCCACTCTGTGACGCTCGAAGCGACGGGCCACAGTGTCGCGCCGCCCTCGGGCGCCGCAGCCGGCGGGCCCACTACCGGCTCTAGACGCCGACGCCCGAGTCCCGGCGCACGCAGTTTACCCATTGTACCCCGGGGAGCTGGCCTATAAGACCCCCCGGGAGGCCTCCGCTCAAAGGGTTCCCGGGAGGTTGAGTTCGTTCAGCCTAGTTCGCTCTTAGCCGGCCACTTAGTTCACTCCTCCCTCCCGAACACACACACAGGAGAGGTCGAACGGAGAGCTAGCTCTTTCTTCCTCCTCCGCTCAAACAGCTCCAGGAGCACCATTGTAACCATTGTGGCCTCTAAGCCTATCAACCCACTCGGCAGGACTAGGGGTGTTACCTCTCGGGAGGGCCCCGAACCTGGGTATGCCTTGTGTCCCTCGCATGCGCATGCCAACCTCGCTTCCGGAACCCACCGGCGTCTTCACGCAGCCCCCCACTTTTAGCCATCTCATGGCATCTGCCGTGAGTTCACCACGACAGATGGCAGCAATATTTTTAGGGTTTTAGTTATATGATTTAGATAGACCCGGGGGCCATAGATTTCACTAGAGGCTTCTCTCAATAAAATAGCATACGGTGGGTAGACAAATTACTGTTGGGCATTTGATAGAAAAGCAAATAATCATGATGATATCCAAGGCAATGATCATGTATATAGGCATCACGTCCAAGATTAGTAGACCGACTCCTGCCTGCATCTACTACTATTACTCCACACATCGACCGCTATCCAGCATGCATCTAGTGTATTAATTCAACTAAAGAACGGAGTAATGCCTTAAGAACGATGACATGATGTAGACAAGATAAACCCACGAATTAATAAACCCAATGAATAGATCCCATCTTGTTACCCTTAGTAGCAACAATACATACGTGTCATGTCCCTTTCTATCACTGGGATTGAGCACCGCAAGATCGAACCCACTACAAAGCACCTCTTCCCATGGCAAGATAAATCAACTCAGTTGGCCAAACCAAATCAATAGATCGGAGAAGAAATACGAGGCTATAATAATCATGCATAAAAGAGTGCAGCAAAGACTCAAATAATTTCATGGATAATCTGATCATAAACTCACAATTCATCGGATCCCAACAAACACACCGCAAAAAGAGATTACATCGGATAGATCTCCAAGAACATCAAGGAGAACATTGTATGGAAGATCTAAAAGAGAGAAGAAGCCATCTAGCTACTAACTATGGACCCGAAGGTCTGTGGTAAACTACTCACGCATCATCGGAGAGGCAGCAAGGTTGATGTAGAGCCCCTCCGTGATCGATTCCCCCTCCGGCAGATTACTGAAGAAGGACCCCAGATGGGATCTCTCTGGAACAGAAGCTTGCGGCGGCGTAAAAAGTATTTCATGGACTCCCCTTCGGGTTTCTGATTTTTCTGGAATTTATAGTGCTGGAATTAAGTCAAACGGAGCTTGGTGGGCCCCATGAGGCACCAGGGCGCGCCTGCCCCCCCAGGCGCGTCCTGGTGGCTCGTGGGCCCCACCAGGGTCTTCTGGCCTCCTCCCGAAGCTTCTAGTGTTCTTCTGGTCCAATAAAAAATCACCAAAAAGTTTCATTGCATTTGGACTTCGTTTGGTATTGATTTTCTGTAAAACAAAAACAGGGTAGAAAACAGCAACTGGCACTGGGCACTAAGTTAATAGGTTAGTCTCCAAAAATGATATATAATTTCTGTAAATGATTATAAAAACATCCAAGATTGATATTATAACAGCATGGAACAATCAAAACTTATAGATACGTTGGAGACGTATCACTCTGCGGAGTGTAAATCTATTTGAATAGCCGCGTCCTCGGTCATGGACACCGTTCGTACTAGGTCACACTATTTGGTCTGTGTCGAATCTGGAGGACCAAACCATATGATGGTAATAATGAACCAGAGAAAGGTATGATTGGTCAGATTTATAGTGCAGATGCAGGGATATCGGATGATGTCAGGTATATGGGATGTTAGCCATGCGATGGCTATGAGATGAGTGGTCGGATGACCGCATGACTTGGATTTGATTTGGATCGGGTTTGGATTGGATCCTAAGATTATTCAGAGTATGGATTAATTACTTGATATGCTCTTCATCATACTACAGTTACTTTGATAGTTAACATGCTAGATAATCCTGTTATGATATGATATTGCTAGATAATCCTGCTAAGACATGATAGCTAATATTGTTAAGATAATGAATGCATGCTTGAATGCCATGGATTGCTTTGCTTGGTGTATATGTTGGTTTGGTTTGCTTGCGAGTACATTCAAAAGTACTCAGCGGCCTTCAATGTGGCCAGGTTCACCTAAGGATTCGACGACCTCTAGCGAGGAGCCGGAGTGTTCGCGGGCTAGAAGAGTAACCCTGTCAGATCCCTGTGGATTGGAGCCGCACCAAGACCACGCTGCCTTAGATAGAGCTTTTCCGCTGCTATCACCCTTGTAAAATATCATGTAAGACTTATATATCCATTAATAGAAATACATGTGTTCATGATACTTGTTGTAAAAGCGCATGCCAGAGTGATCTTCCTGGGCTGGTGTGTGCGGCGACGTCTGACTACAGTGGTATTCAGGCGGGGCGCCACAACAGCGCTCCGGGAAGACCCTCAAAACTCGGACGGTCACTCGAACAGCCCTTCAGGAGGACACTCGAACAGCCCCTCGGGCAAAAGATCGAACCTACGACCTCTCTAATGGGGTTGCACACATACGGTGTCACCTATCCGGCAGGGCTTCGCCGTCCAGAACTAGTTCCCACCGGAACCCAGACAGCCTTTCGGCTCTACGAAACTATTTCGTGGGAGGGAGAGAAGAAAGCCAGATCATGCATGGCATTTGTGAGAGAGTTGGAGTGGGTTGGAGAGCACCTCTCCTCCTCCTTATATAGTGGTGGAAGGGGTGGAGGGGGGCTGAAATTTCAGCCCACAAAACATGCACCCACCAAACAAGGAAAACATGTTCCCACCAAACATGGAGAAAACATGTTCCCTTGTCCATGGTGTTCCCACATGGGGCCCCACAACCTCCCAACACTTTCCACCATTTGTGGGGGCTGCCCCCCACCATGGGGGGCCAACCAACACCTTTGTCCAGCCACAAGGGGCTGCCCCCTCAAGGGGGGGCGCCCCCAAAACAGCCCAAAACAGCCCCCACGTATCGTGGGATCTTGTCCCCTCACGCTGGGACAAGATGTTTTCCGCGACTATTACTTCTGAAAAATTCCGGAAGGTCCCAGAACATTTCCGGCACCCTCCAAAATTATCTTGGACACTCTCTGGAACATTTCCGGTATGATGGTTTTATTCCGAAACATTTTCGTTTTTCTCCGAAACACTTCCGGTTTTCTCTCCGGAACTTTTCTGTCGTCTCCGAAACTTTTCTGGTGACTTTCTCTCGGACTCCTTGTCTAGTATTCAGCAGATAGATGACCCTTAAGCATGTGACCCTATAGGTTCGGTGAAGTATAGACATGACTGGAACACTTTCCGATCAATGATCAACATCGGAGCCGTGGACACCCATATTGACCCCTATACCCACACGAATAAATATTCGAGTGAACCTCCAGTTGCCGTGTGCTATTCCTATTGCTTCGTGATATGTTACAAACACCCGAGGTGAGATTTATCGGCATCCCTGTGGATCAACACTTGTCCACAATGCCAGTTACCTCGTTACCAGTTTTGTTCTCTTTTCTCGTTCCCGTGTTCCGGCATCCCTGTGATCAAATCACAATGTGTCTGGCCAGACGATGATGGATACCATAACACCGAGAGGGACCAAAGAATATCTCTCCATCGTCGGAGGAGCAAATCCCAATCTTGAGCTATCAAGTCCCTTGACATACTTTTCCATGAACCCGTAAGCCGCCGTAATAGCCACCCATTTACGGATGACGTTTAACAAACCCCAAAGTTCATCAAGCAAGCATGAAGAAACTCGATACTCTCATGGTCTAAGGAATCATGCAAATGTTAACTTTCTCTGTGTTATTTACCATTAACTTGTGACGAATGTATCTCATAGCATAACATCAATCGGGTCGATTCAACACAAGTGTTCTCCTAACATTGTGCCCTCAAAGTTGTCGGCATAGTCATGCCCATGATCAGGAAAACAGAACCATCATGCAACACATGAGCCAGTCTTAGAGGCCAGACTAGGAATACATTTTACCATTTATTATTCCACACGTGCATATGAGTTTCCCTCTGAGCCTCGTGGTTATTGTAGACTCAAGAACCATAGCAGTTATAGCATGGAACATAAACATAATTATGAACATGGAGATAAATAATAGCATTTATTATTGCCTCTAGGGCATATCTCCTACAGACTCCCACTTGCACTAGAGTCAATAATCTAGTCAATGCTAATGCACTTTACACCTATGGCATACTGGTGTAAAATATGCTTCGCTTGTGGTATAGTGTGATGTCCAACGGATCTGACAACTTCAGTTCCGTGTGTATCTTTGCATGTCCTCGCGTTTTCACGCTTTCACAAAATTCATATTTTGTGTGGACTTGGCTTTGTATATATGTGAATCACTGGTCGAACCTTGATTCCTCAGACTGAGCTATGGAGCAACTATCTATAATAGTGTCCCATTGACCAAAGCCATCTTGAAACCATACTAAGTTCATGAATGAACTATATGATTCAACATCTTCTTTGTCGCTTCTAAAGCGTCAACATACTTTAGCCTTTGTTATAGAATTCGCCACAGTAACCTATTTGGAACAATTCCAACTTACTGTGTCAGTGTATTGTGTATTACACAAAACCCTTAACTTAAATCGAAATCGCATGGAGCATTAATGAAGAATGTATCGATGTAATTACTTACAACGAGAACTTCATAATCTCTGCTTGCGAGAAAACATGTCATCGGTGCTACTTTAGTACCCAATGACATTTTTCACTGTTGTCCCATGATCAGTACTTTGATCACTTTGGTATCTATACTCACAACTACTTGGGAGTACCGGACATATCTGGTTGTTTAATATACCATGGAATACATGATTAATCCAAACACAAAGGTGTGTGAAATATCCATCATGTATTTTGCTCATCAGTGTTTTGGGACACCGAGTCTTGCGAAAATTCTTTCCATGTGACTTCGGCAAGAATCACTCCTTGGCGTTTTAATGCTAAACTGTTTCAGCATCTTGTCAATATGTATTTTTGCTTAGCCCTATTAGGCAATTCTATCTCCGTAGATAAATATGCCTAATATCAAGGCTACTCAGCCCAAGTACTTCATCGAAAAACTAAATTTCAATGAAGTCCTAATTCGTGTCAAGAAATTTATATTATTTCCAATCAACAATGTGTCAAGCACACAAGGTTTTTAGAAATATTTTTATGCTCCCACTTACTTTCTTGTAACCACAAGCATCTTCGTTTATCCATTGATGAAATCAAACTCTTTTGACTATTTCATCAAAAATGAAGATTCCAACTATAGGAGATATACCCTAGAGGCAATAATAAATGTTATTATTTATCCCCATGTTCGTAATTAAGTTTATATTCCGTGCTATAACTGCTATGGTTCTCGAGTCTGCAATAACCACGAGGCTCGGAGGAAAACTCATATGCACGTGTGGAACAATAAACGATAAAAAGTATTCCTAGTCATGCCTCTAAGACTAGCTCAAGTGTTTGCATGATGATTATGTTTTCCTAATCATGGGCATGTCTATGCCGGCAACTTTGAGGGCACAATGTTGTAAGAACATTTGTGTTGAATCGACCCGATTTGATGTTATGCTATGAGATACATTCGTCACAAGTTAATGGTTAATAACACAGAAAAAGTTAACGTTTGCATAATTCCTTAGACCATGAGAGTATCGAGTTTCTTCATGCTTGCTTCATGAACTTTGGGGTTTGTTAAACGTCATCCGTAACTGGGTGGCTATTACGACGGCTTACGGGTTCATGGGAAAGTATGACAAGGAACTTGATAGCTCAAGATTGGGATTTTCTCCTCTGTCGATGGAGAGACATTCTTTGGGCCCTCTTGATGTTACGGTATCCATCATCATCTGGCCAGACACATTGTGATTTGATCACAGGGATGCCGGAACACGGGAACGAGAAAGGAGAACAAAACCGGTAACTAGGTAACTGGCATAGTGGACAAGTTGTTGATTCACGGGGATGCCGATAAATCTCACCTCGGGTGTTTGTAACATATCGCGAAGTAAAAGGAATAGCACACGGCAACTGGAGGTTAACTCGAATATTTATTCGTGTGGGTATAGGGGTCAATATGGGTGTCCACGGCTCCGATGTTGATCATTGATCGGATAGTGTTCCGGTCATGTCTATACTTCACCGAACCTATAGGGTCACACGCTTAAGGGTCATCTATCTACTGAATGCTAGATAGGGAGTCTGAGAGAAAGTCACCGGAAAAGTTTCGGAGACAACGGAAGAGTTCCGGAGAGAGAACACCGGAAGAGTTTCGGTAAAACTGAAAAGTTGTTTCGGGGTATACCATTAAGTCAAATTGGTTTCGGCACACGCCTGGAAATTCTTGGAGGGTGCCAAAATTGTTCTGGGAACTTCTGGGATTTTTCCGGAGAAAAAACCCGGAAATGTTCCGGAGCTGCCGGAACCGCTTTGGTTGCTTTTCGCAGATGAAAATCACTAATCCGGAATTGTTTAGGAACGCGTCCAAAATTATTTTAGTGGGTACTGGAAATGTTCTAAGACCTACAAAAATATTTTCGGATTTAACGGTCGTGAAAAAATGTTTTCATGAATAGTGAAAATCACTTTATGGTTACTTTATGGAAAGCCACCTTTTTGGGCTTTGTCCCAAAATATCTTAGGGATGACATGGATGGATGAGAGCCACCCTACCCCTTGGGTTTTCCTATAAATAGAGGTGGAGAGGCACTCTCCACACTCACTCTTTCTCACATACAAATGCCATGCATGATCTGGCCTTCTCTCTCCCTCCCCGCGAAATAGTTTCGTAGAGCCGAAAAGGTGTCTGGGTTCCGTTGGGAACTAGTTCTGGACGGCGCAGCCCTGCAGGATAGATGACACCTTATGTGTGCAACCCCGTAGAGAGGTCGTAGGTTCGATCTTTTTTGCCCGAGGGGCTGTTCGAGAGTGCCTCCCGAAGGGCTGTCCGAGTGACCATCCGAGTTTCTCTGAGTGCCTCCCGAAGGGCTGTCCGTGACACCGTCTGGGGACTATCCAACCGCCTCCTGAAGGGCTGTACGAGGGACTGACGAGGAGTACATCCTCGTGGTTGGGAGGTTGTAAATCCTAGCTGCGGGGATCTGCACCGACGATCTACATCGACTCTACTTCCGCTGCGCTACGAGTCGGTAATGATCAGATCAAACCTTGTATGCATCTCCATAGTGATCCTGGGCGTGCTCGCTGTACCTAAATTTTTTGTTTTCTCTCGCGTTCCCCTACAGTGGCATCATGAGCTGTGCTATGCGTAGATGCAGGTTACGATCTAGATTACATAGAGATCTATGGGTGTTGCACAATATAATTTTGTAGTAGATGAGTTCTATCGTTGAAAATTATTTGTGCGGGTAGGAGATGAAATCTGTTACCCGATGTTCTTGTTGCTTCCCTGAAATTTGCGTTTTTTGATCTTGATAACGGCATGGTGGAGTTTCAAAGTTCTGGCAATCCGCGATCCTGATTGATCAACGAAGTGCTAACAGTTCATTGAATTCCACCATAGTTAAAAGAAAGATGAAATTTCGCAGACGAAAGCGCAATGTAGATATGATCTGCATGGGGGTCATGCATATGACGAAGTTCAGTATGGGGCTCGAGATTTTATTATCTCGTGTTTCATACACCCCGCAAAGTTAATCTAGCGACTTGAATAATCATGCTTGATGATAAACGTTGGTTGCTGTGGTTTGGCTGAAACCTTAGAAGCCACGTAAAATAAAATTTTGCATAAACCGATTAGAGGCGTCTAACTTGGTTTTGCAGGATGTGCATATGATGTGGTATAGCAGTGCTCATATTTAATTTGATTATGTATGAGATGACTATATAATGTAAATTAACCTGACCTATGTGTCATGATTCGGCATGATGGCTGGAGCCATATGATTGTCACTTTAATGACCTGCGTGTCAACCTTAAGTAATGCACTTATTTTATTAGCTATAGAGATAGCAATATTATCTGGTGCATCGACAAGGTGGTGGCAAACTTCACGAAGGTGAACACCGACGCGAATGCCGAAGACGAAGAAAATAAAGACTTCTCCGTCAGAAAGGGCTATACCATATCATGCTATTATGAATTGCCTGAGATGTTTATCCCTTATGATGCACCCTTCTTGATTACGCGATAGTCGCTTTTTATTAGGGTGATCTCTCACTTAAAAATATCAAGTAATTAGTGTTCTCCCAAGTGTAGCACCGTCACGACACCTATCTCTTCGGGGTATCACATGGATGCATGGGTACGAACGATTAGAGAAGTGTGAGGCGGGTGAGTTGAGACCTCGCAGCAAGATCACTTGGTTGTCTTGACATTCCGGAGGATCGTCCTGAGCTCGGAACACGCCCATCGAAAGATGGACAAGAGTCACATAGAGATGTGATTGGCAAGTTGGCCTACCGATTGAAAATCACGTCATCAGTGATGAACCCGTCAATGGCGTCAAATTGAAATGCGGATCTTGAATCACTCACAATCAATTATGAGAGATATTGATTTGAGTGGGAGCGCACTTTATAATATTTTTTTTTATTCACTAGTGCAAATTAATTATGAACATTGTTTAAGTGAAATTTGCATAATAATTATAGAATATTGGCTCACGTTTCCACCTTCCCTATTAAAATTGAATAAGCTATTATTTATCTGGTTAAAACTTTACGGTTGGTAACGTAATGTGAGGATTGTCCTCAAGAGTGCCGAGAAGGACTTTGTCCTATCGCATGCTTTCGGTATTCTCCCGCTAATGCTATGGATAATGTGACTCTCGTCCTTCAATCCAAAAGCTAGAATTCCATTACGGTCAAAGTGCAATATGTTTGCTTCCATGAGACCCGAACTTCAAAGGTTTGGGATAGTTATGTGATATTCATGGAACTATAAATTATTTTCAGATACAAACAAAGGCTAAAAGATATGAAATATCCAAAACAATGTTTGTTTGTAAACTATTAGTAAAAGTGTTTACTATGCATTAGACTAATACAAGAGGGATCCAGAAGAACGTCTGTCATGAAATGAAGGTGAATAAAACAACAACTTAAAGAGAAAGGAAATGTCCAAAGGGTGTTAGTGTGACTTACACGCCTAGGAAGTCCGGGGCTAACGCCACTCTTAAAGGTTGGGTGCTTCTTCTGAGAGTAGGAGAAATACTAAAAGAAAAACTGTTAGAAGTATAAAGGCAAAAAAAAGACTAGAATATCCAGCTCATGTATGAAAGTCATACAAGCTATTGATGTATAGAAGGTTGGTCAAAGAAATAGTTCTTGGGAATTATGATTAAATATGTTGATCACTGATTCTTGGGTATTGTGAGTTGATCACAGAGATACCCGCTCGATTGCATTCTGTTGCGACTCGATGCAAGAACTACTATGTCCTAAAATACTTACCGGGAATGAGGTTTAGATACGCGCTGGGAACATAGTAAATGTTACTATACCTTCCATAGGTGTATTACCTATGTATTTATTTTTATAATTCCTTTTTGGAGTTTCATACACTCTAGCCCATTGCATAAGGTATCTTGCAAGAAGGTTGTTCATAAGAGAACTTTTGATGTTCGGTGTTATGAATAACATAAGAGCCATACTTTCATTATGAATAAGATGTATGTTATGAATATTGATAATAATACATTACCTCTGTATTTACTTTCATAATTCATTTTAGAGTTTTATACACTCTAGCCCATTTGCATAATGTTTGTTGCAAGAGTGTTGTTAATAAAAGAACAATTGTTGTTCAGTATTATGAATAACATAAGGGCCATACTTCCATCATGGATGGGATGTGTGTTATGAATATTGATGGTAATATGATACATCCATAACACTGACGCTAAATGTCACAACACTAAAAGAATACCACACATGTGTGGCACTGCATTTGGTCACATTGGAGAAACCCGCATGGAGAAATTTCATAATGATGGATTTTGAAGTCGTTTGATTATGAATCATCTGACACTTGCAACTTTCCTCCGAAAAGTGAAGTGACTAAAATACCGTTCACAGGCCATAAGGAATGAGCAAAGAACTTATTGATAATCATACATCATGATGTGTGTAGTCCGATAAATGTTGTTGCTGGCAGTGGATTTGTCTATCTTCTGAAATGACTCAAGTAGATATATGGATATTTACTTGATGAGACGTAAGTCTGGATCTTTTGAAATCATTCAAAAGGTTTTCAAAATGAAGAAGAAATTATTGTAACAAGAAAATTATGTTTCTGCAATTGGATTGCGGAAAGAAATTTTGAGTTACAAGTTTAGCGAATGTCTGATGAGTTGTGAAAAGAGTTTCATAACTTACACCTCCCGGAGCACCACTGTGAGTGGAATGTCCGTGAAGATGTAATCAAACCATTTATGACATGGTAAGATCAAAGATGACATAAATCAATTTGCTATTATCCCTTTTAAAGTAATGCTTTAGAGACTGCGGCTTTTACACTGAAAAGATCGCCATCAAATCTGTTGAAATGACACCATGGTATGGTACACCCAACCATGTTATGTCTTTTCTTAACATTTGGAATATGGGGCTTGTGTAAAATATTTACAAACCTATTCCAAATCAGACAAGTGCTACTTTGTAGGTTATCCTAATTTATTGGGTATTCCTCCTTCACTATACCGAGGCAAAAGTTTGCCACAAAGAACGGTATGATTTTGAAAGAAAATGTTTCTTGCAAAAAGGTGAGTGGGAGGACAGTGCAACTCGACGAGATAACAATATCTTTGTTATCATGACAAAGGAAAGAAACCACGGAAGCAATTCTAAAGTTTCCTCCTGCGACTGATACGGAAGCCTCTACAATAAAATGTATGGACTTCGGTCGAACTTGCAGCTGAACCACGTTGGCAAAACTCATGCAAACCTCTCAGGTGCGCAAACGAGATATTGTTGTTAGACAACAGTATACCTACGATAATCAAGGAAGCATTGATGGGCCCTAACTCCGGAATTGGCTAAATGCCAATACAATCCGAGATAGTTTCCATATAAATGATTCAAGATTAAATCTTGATGAACCCTTCGGAAGACTTAGAGTCTAACGAACATTAATGGAACTATAAACTGATGTGGATAAAATGTTTTATCCATAAAGCTCGACTTGTTGCAATAAAAAAGTTCAAGGAGTTGACTATGATGAGGTTGTCTCACTGTAGCGATGCTTAAAGTCAGTTCGGGTTAAACTAGCAATTAATACATATTTCAATCATGAGATATGAAACATGGATGATGAAAGAATTTCCATGAAATGGGAATACAAACTAGGACTTGTATGTGATATAGTCCAAAGTATTTTGTCGATCCGGAGGATGCTAGTGAGTGTGCAAACTTCAAAGTTCTAGCAATGGACAGAGGAGAGCAAAAAGGAGTTGGAATCTTCATTTTGATGAAATAGTCAAAAGATTTTGATTTCATTAATGGATAGCGAAGATGCTTGTGGTTACAAGAAAGTAAGTGGGAGCATAATAATATTTCTAAAAACTTGTGTGCTTGACACATTGTTGATTGGAAATAATATAAATTTCTTGACACGAATTAGCACTTCATTGAAAAATAGTTTCTTCAATGAAGAGCTTGGGCTAAATAGCCTTGTTATTAGGCATAATTATCTACGGAGATAAAATTGCCTAATAGGGCTAAGCCAAAATACATATTGACAAGATGCTAAAACAGTTTAGCATAAAACATCAAGGAGTGATTCTTGCCAAAGTCACATGGAAAGGCTTTTGAAAGACTCGGTGTCCTAAAACACTGATGAGCAAAATACATGATGGAATTTCCACACACTTTTTTGTTTGGATTAATCATGTATTCCATGGTATGTAAAACAACCAGATATGTCCGGTACTCCCAAGGAGTTGCGAGTAAAGATACCAAAGTGATCAAAATACTGATCATAGGACAACAGTGAAAAATGTCGTTGAGTGCTAAAGTAGCACTGATAACATGTTTTCTCAAAAACTAAGATTATGAAGTATTCGTTGTAATGCAATACATCGATACAGTCTTCATCAATGCTCCAAGCGATTTTCGATTTAAGTTAAGGGTTTTTGTGTAATACACAATATGGTGGCATGGTAGTTGGAAATTGTTCCAAACAGGTTACTGTGGCGAATTCTATAACAAAGGCTAAGTATGTTGACGCTTTGGAAGCGACAGAGAAGATGTTGAATCATATAGTTCATTCATGAACTTAGTATGGTTCCAAGATGGCTTTGGTCAATGGGACACTATTGCAGATAGTTGCTCCATAGCTGAGTCTGAGGAATCAAGGTTTGACCTGTGATTCACATATATAAAAAGCCAAGTCCACACAAAATATGAATTTTGTGAAAGCGTGAAAACGCAAGGATATGCAAAGATACACACGGAGCTAAAGTTGTCAGATTCGTTGGACATCAGGCTATACCACATGCGAAGCATATTTTACACCAGTATGCCATAGGTGTAAAGTGCATTAGCATTGACTAGATTATTGACTCTAGTGCAAGTGGGAGTCTGTAGGAGATATGCCCTAGAGGAAATAATAAATGTTATTATTTATCCCCATGTTCGTAATTAAGTTTATATTCTGTGCTATAACTGCTATGGTTCTCGAGTCTGCAATAACCACGAGGCTCGGAGGAAAACTCATATGCACGTGTGGAATAATAAATGATAAAAAGTATTCCTAGTCATGACTCTAAGACTAGCTCAAGTGTTTGCATGATGATTATGTTTTCCTGATCATGGGCATGTCTGTGCCGGCAACTTTGAGGGCACAATGTTAGAAGAACATTTGTGTTGAATCGACCCGATTTGATGTTATGCTATGAGATACATTCTTCACAAGTTAATGGTTAATAACACAGAAAAAGTTAATGTTTGCATAATTCCTTAGACCATGAGAGTATCGAGTTTCTTCATGCTTGCTTCATGAACTTTGGGGTTTGTTAAACGTCATCCATAACTGGGTGGCTATTACGGCGGCTTACGGGTTCATGGGAAAGTATGACAAGGAACTTGATAGCTCAAGATTGAGATTTGCTCCTCCGTCGATGGAGAGATATTCTTTGGGCCCTCTCGGTGTTACGGTATCCATCATCGTCTGGCCAGACACATTGTGATTTGATCACAGGGATGCCGGAACATGGGAACGAGAAAAGAGAACAAAATCGGTAACGAGGTAACTGGCATAGTGGACAAGTTGTTGATTCACGGGGATGCCGATAAATCTCACCTCGGGTGTTTGTAACATACGGCAACTAGAGGTTCACTCGAATATTTATTCGTGTGGGTAAACGGGTCAATATGGGTGTCCACGGCTCCGATGTTGATCATTGATCGGAAAGTGTTCCGGTCATGTCTATACTTCACCGAACCTATAGGGTCACACGCTTAAGGGTCATCTATCTACTGAATGCTAGACAGGGAGTCTGAGAGAAAGACACCGGAAAAGTTTCGGAGACAACGGAAGAGTTTCGGAGAGAGAACACCGGAAGAGTTTCAGTAAAACTGAAAAGTTGTTTCGGGGTATACCATGATAATCTACACATTTTTCTAGACCATTTACATATAAAGTTCATTTAATTCGGAGCTACGGTTATTTAGTTAGGAAATAAACCATTTTAGCATGTCATTTATGCAAATTAATGTAAACAGCAATTTTAAACATTTTTATCATGGATGAAAATTGCCAATTATTAATCTACTTGAAATTCTAAGCATTTTGCATATATAGTTTGTTTTAATCCGATGCACGGTTATGGAGTTATCATATGCATGAAAATGAGGGGGTTTTCTGTAAACTGCAAATCTTTGGATAAATACATAAATTCTTCCACGGGAAAAAATACGTTTCAGGCTGAAATCTGAACAGTGCTCTGGGTGTCGGAACATATGTATCGCATCGGGGGAGGGTTAGGCTGGAAGTGCTCACTTTGGGCCAACGGGCCAGAAGGTGAGGCAGGCCGTGGGTGGCTGGGCTGGCGACGGCTAGAGCAGCCCACACAGGCGTCCCACGCGCCCACTCGCAAGGACAGCGGGTCAACGCACTGGCGTTCGAATGAAGGGGCGAGCGGGGGGTGCAGCGATGAGGCAGACGCACTCGACCTGGAGCTCCTCGACGAAGACGGACTCGACGGCGGACGCGGGCGAGACGGTGGGGTCGGCAGGGCCCGGATCTGGCCGGAGGAGGGCCGGCCTAGCCGTGGTGCTGCGGGTCTCGGCGGGGAATGACATTCGGCGGCAGGGGAGCTCTGAACCGAGGCGTCCATGGCGGGTCCTCTGCAGCGAAAGGAAAAGAGAGAGAGCGCTGTGAGATAGAGAGAGAGTACCAAAGAGAAAGGGAAGGAAAGAGAGAGAGGGAGGCGGGGCGCGGCACGGGCCTGCTGGTCGCCGGTGGCAACGGGTGAGGACATCCAGAGGTTGGAGCTTGACGCACGTCCATGGGGTTTTTGGTGAGGGAAAAATGCGAGCAAGAAGATGAGAGAGGAAGAACCAGAGAGAAAACGGAAAAGGGAGGAGGCATGGGGACCTGCGGTGGCTCCGATGGCTTGCTCCGACGAGGGAGGAGGCACACGGGTCGGGGACGACGCACGGGCAGGGGAGCTCTTCTCCCGTGCGTTGGCTACTGCGCGAGCTGGGCGACTGGTGGATCGAGGCGGAGGCTGGGGTGCGTTGGGTTGGCTGCTGTGATTTTGGGTGGAGCAGAGAACAAGGGAGGTGGTCGGACGCTGCGGTGGCGATGGGCAGTTGGATGGATGGGGATCGAGAGGTGGAGGCTCGGGCGCTGGTTGGAGGGAGATGGATCTGGGAGGATCCCGATGGAGATCCAAGAGAGTGGCGGCGGCGGCTGTGGGATGGATGGATTGGACAGGCTAGGGGCTAGGGTTTTCATCTGCTATTTATAATAGGTGGACGAGTTTAGGGGCTAAATGGACCCTCCGATTTAGATTGGACAGTCGAGAAATATAGACTAGGAGAGTCCAAATAAGAAACCGAAGATGTTTCGGGTATTTCGGGATTGATCCGGACCCATCGGTCATGACCGGCCGGTTCGGGTCCGAGGGGAGTTTTCGGGCTAGGTTGCAAGTGGGTTTGTGTGGCTGTGCAGAGAGGTAAGGCGGTCGCGAGCAAGTGTGTGGTTGGTCTGAGAATGGTCAACAAAGACAAAGAGGTCTGACGAAAGGTCGACGGAGACAAAGAGAGAAGCCGCAACTTCGAACGGATGCAATTTTGAAAAAATGACGACAACGGAGTGCCGGTGCAATGGGAATGATGCCATGATGAATGCAACAAACAAATAATTAAAGCGGCTAACATGAAAAACATGGAAGGTATCAGGGTGTCGGTCTCAGGGTGTCACAACACTCGCCCACTTACAAGAGATCTCGCCCCGGGATCTAAGAATGGGAAGAGGAAAAAGAAGAGGTAAAACAAAGTTGCTTCTTGGACAAACGAGTGAAACCAACAAAGCTCGATGGTTGCAAAGAGTTGAAGAATGGCTTGAGGAACAAGCAAGAATTCGAAACCACTCTGGTTGAAACGAGATAGATAAGGAATGAGAACAAAAAAGAATTTGGGCAGCACTCCGGTAGAAAAGAGAAGCAAAGTTTGATAAGAAGAAAAGGACTTGAAAAGAGGGCACAACACTCCGGTAAAATGGATAAGCAAGGAAAGAACATGATCTTGGCGAAACAAGATAATGGGTTGAAGAGAGAAACACCATAATGCCTCTGGATCAAAAGAATAGAAGCTAGATCGTTGGAAAGAAAAGAACGGAGAAGAAAATGACAACTTCTCCCACAATTGAATTTGAAAACCATCCTCACAAGAAGAATTGAACGGAGTTGTTGGAAAATCAACAACGAAAAGAATAAGCTAGTTGTGGGCTTATGGAAAACATCTCAACATTATGAGGTGACAACCGGCCACTAACCGAAACAGCTGATTGCTTGAGATCTCGAAGGGTTGAAAACCTCTTTCACCGAGAGAGAAGGAGAAGCTTGGATCATTGATAAGCACCTCAATAGCAACAATCCTTAGGATAGGCTTTAGGTGAAACCTATACCACGATAACTCCGACGAATAAATTGATGGGTTGAAAAGGCCTCTTAAACAAAGAGAAAATGATGGGTTTAAAATATCTCATTTCTTGGCAACTATGAATCATGAAACACGAAGACAAATTGTCAAGAAGGACATAATACCACCTCAAAATATAAGGTAGAAAGGATTTGCACTTTGAAATGCAAGACGAAGAATACTTGAGCTCCAACAAGAATCTTGAAGAACACTTCGAGAATGAATTAAATCCTTGACGAACCACCATGAAGAACCTCTTGGAAGAACTCCGGAAATAAAAGTATGCTAGAAAAGAAGTGAAGGTTGAAAGGATTAAGATTGAAGCCTTACACTGATTTCCTTCCATCCTCGATAAGAATAGAGATGGAGCGTCGTGACGAGACAACCGAGAAAACTTCGAACTCCAGAAAAGAAAGTTGAACAACTTAGAACCGAGAAATGATATCATGAACGAACTCCGGAAGAAAGAATTAAATCACCTCGATGAAATAAGAATAAGAATTATGTCATGCTTATCCTTCATCAAATTAAATTGATGACAAGCAACAGATTTGCATGCCACTTATTCTTCTTGAAAAGATTGAAGAGAGATATAGCGCAAAATTGGGAAGGTTTTCAACGAACCACCGGTAGGATTTGGAAAGAAGGAATGAATTGATATGATAACAAAGGAAGATGAA
This sequence comes from Elymus sibiricus, assembly GCA_039707655.1. Classification (NCBI taxonomy): domain Eukaryota; kingdom Viridiplantae; phylum Streptophyta; class Magnoliopsida; order Poales; family Poaceae; genus Elymus; species Elymus sibiricus. The sequence continues at coordinate 298,917,738 of CM077672.1, read as the reverse complement.
TCTTGAATGAACCACCGTAAGAATTGAAAGCGAATGAAGAAATGTGAACGAATCACCATGAAGAATTAGCAGACAAACGAAGATACTTGAGGGATTTTAGATACAAGAGAACGAAGAGATCACAAGCTTAATAGAGAATACTTGAACGAAGCACCGGAAGAATTGTAGAACGAGATGTGCTAATTTGAGAATGAAGAATTTTTCTGAAATAATGGCCTTCGGAGAATCAAAAATGAGAACGACTCATGAAACGGATTCGCGATGGTCATGAAAAAGAATTTTTTGACGGTCGGAAGCAATTTAAGAGGATAGCATCAAGCTTGAATGACGAATCTTCAAGAGAACGAACCAAGATTTAAATGAAACTCTTCTTCGGTCTTCGAATGCTGAGAATGACGATGAGAAACACCACCATTAATTGTTGAGACACTCCGGAACAATGAAACAAGGAATATTGGGATCAAAATGAAAGGAATTGAAGGAACACTCGGAGAATGCAATTGACTGATGAAATTCATCCTTACGTCAACTTTGGAAAGAATTTGAGAATAACTCCGGGAAAATTAGAAGAGCCAGTTAAGATCCTGGAAAAAGACCTGTGGGTTAGGGTTCACTCAAAGAGAACACTGTTGAGATGATTGCTTGAAAAGAGGTAATGCACCGGAAGGATTTAAATGGCTTGAATGAAATAACAACCTCGAAACAGAATGAACGGATCTTGAATGGAAAGATGAATCTTCTGAGATCATATCTTCCGCACTGGAAAATAATAGAGAGAGGTGAATAAACAAGAGAGGCTTGGGTAAGAAATCCCAACATGAGAAGGCCTTTAAACAAAACAAAAGGATGTGGTGAACACCGAGATTTTGAATTTAGTCCACCGGAGAAGAAAGCGAGAACGAAGAATGATGAACTTGTAGCTCCTGAGTATGTTCACGAGGAATTCACTGGGTAAGAATATTGAAAGAAAAGAATGGAGAGACTTCTCATGAATAAAATGGATACTTGATTGAGGCCTCTGGCTCCGTGAAGAAAAAGGGTGGGAAAAAAATAAAGATAACTTCGGATAGATGAAACGAACACCATTGAGAAAACTGAGAATTGATCGTGCAATGTTGAAAGGGTCGAATTCACTTGAAGAGAAGCACGCCGGTTGAGAATAATTTTCCATGACAATCTTGATGATCAAGAAGGATTAGCACTCCCATAGAAATATCATAAACATTTTTATCATGGATGAAAATTGCCTATTATTAATCTACATGAAATTCTAAGCATTTTGCATATATAGTTTGTTTTAATCCGATGCATGGTTATGGAGTTATCATATGCATGAAAATGAGGGGGTTTTCTGTAAACTGCAAATCTCTGGATAAATACATAAATTCGTCCACGGGAAAAAAAATACATTTCGGGCCGAAATCTGAACAGTGCTCTGGGTGTCGGAAGATATGCATCGCATCGGGCGAGGGTTAGGCTGGAAGTGCTCACTTTGGGACAACGGGCCAGAAGGTGAGGCAGGCCGTGGGTGGCTGGGCTGGCGACGGATGGAGCAGCCCACACAGGCATCCCACGTGCCCACGCGCGAGGACGGCGGGTCAACGCGCTGGCGTTCGAAGGCAGGGGCAAGCGGGGGGTGCAGCGACGAGGCAGACGCGCTCGACCTGGAGCTCCTGGACGAAGACGGGCTCGGCGGCGGACGCGGGCGAGACGGTGGGGTCGGCAGGGCCCGGATCTGGCCGGAGGAGGGCCGGCCTGGCTGTGGCGTTGCGGGTCTCGGCGGGGAATGACGTTCGGCGGCAGGGGAGCTCTGAACCGAGGCGTCCATGGCGGGTCCTCTGCAGCGAAAAGAAGAGAGAGAGAGAGAGCGTTGTGTGATAGAGAGAGAGTACCAGAGAGAAAGGGAAGGAAAGAAAGAGAGGGAGGTGGGGCGCGGCACGGGCCTGCTGGTCGCCGGCGGCATCGGGTGAGGACATCCAGAGGTTGGAGCGTGACGCACGTCCATGGGGTTCTTGGTGAGGGAAAAACGCGAGCAAGAAGATGAGAGAGGAAGAACCAGAGAGAAAACGGAAAAGGGAGGAGGCATGGGGACCTGCGGTGGCTCCGATGGCTTGCTCCGACGAGGGAGGAGGCACACGGGTCGGGGACGACGCGCAGGCAGGGGAGCTCTTCTCCCGTGTATTGGCTGCTGCGTGAGCTGGGCGACTGGTGGATTGATGTCTACTACACAACTTATTCTTGTAGACTCGTGTTGGGCCTCCGAGCACAGAGTTTTGTAGGACAGTAGCAATTTTCCCTCAAGTGGATGACCTAAGGTTTATCAATCCAAGGGAGGCGTAGGTTCAAGATGGTATCTCTCAAACAACCCTGCAACCAAATACAAGAAATCTCTTGTGTCCCCAACACACCCAATACAATGGTAAATTGTATAGGTGCACTAGTTCGGCGAAGAGATGGTGATAAAATTGTAGTATGGATAGTAGATATAGGTTTTTGTAATCTGAAAATATAAAAACAGCAAGGTAGCAAGTAACAAAAGTGAGTACAAATTGTATTGCAATGCTTAAAAACAAGGCCTAGGGTTCATACTTTCGCTAGTGTAATCTCTCAACAATGCTAATATAATTGGATCATATAACCATCCCTCAACGTGCGATGAAGAATCACTCCCAAGTTCCTATTAGCGAAGAACATAAGATAGAAATTGTTTGTAGGGTACGAAACCACCTCAAAGTTATCCTTTCCGATCGATCTATTGAGCTATTCCTATAAGTGTCACAAACAGCCCTAGAGTTCGTACTAAAATAACACCATATGATACACATCAACCAACTCTAATGTCACCTAGATACTCCAATGTCACCACAAGTATCCGTGAGTTGATTATACGATATGCATCAAACAACTTCATAATCATAATATTCAATCCACACAACGAACTCCAAGGAGCACTCCAAAGTTTCTATCGGAGAAAAGATAATGAAAACATGCATCAACCCCTATGCATAGATTACCCCAATGTCACCTCGGGAATCCGTGAGTTGAGTGCCAAAACATATATCAAGTGAATCAATATAATACCCCATTGTCACCACAGGTATTCATATGCAAGACATACATCAAGTGTTCTAAAATCTGAAATATTCAATCTGACAATAACGAAACCTCACAGGGAAAAGATTCGATTCATCACAACAAGGATAGAGAGGGAAGAAACACCATATGATCCAACTATATTAGCAAAGCTCTCGGTACATCAAGATCGTGCCAAATCAAGAACGCGCGAGAGAGAGATAAAACACATAGCTACTGGTACAAACCCTCAGCCCCGAGGGTGAACTACTCCCTCCTCGTCATGGAGACCGCCGGGATGATGAAGATGGCCTCCGGTGATGATTCCCCCCTCCGGCAGGGTGCCGGAAAGGGCTGTAGATTAGATCGTGGAGGTACAGAGGCTTGCGGCGGCGTAAAAACTCATCTAGGTTAAGTTTCGGGGGTTTCTGAATATATATGATTTTTCAGCATTGAAATCACGCGAAGAAGGGCCACAGGGGGCCCATGAGGCACCAGGGCGCGCCTGGGGGGGTGGCGCACCCTGGTTGCTCGTGGGGCCCCTGTGGGTCTTCTGGCCACCTCCCGAAGCTTCTAGTGTCTCTTATGTTCCAGAAAAAATCGTCAAAAAGTTTCGCTGCATTTGGACTTCATTTGATATAGATTTTTTGGAAAACCAAAAACAAGCAGAAAACAGCAACTGGCACTGGGCACTAGGTTAATATGTTAGTCCATCAAAATCATATAAAAGCCATATAAAAGTGCACCAAAATCATACAAAACTATAATAACCATGGCATAAATACTTCATAAATTATAGATACGTTGGAGACGTATCAGCATCCCCAAGCTTAATTCCTGCTCGTCGTCGAGTAGGTAAATGATAAAAGAAATAATTTATGAAGTGTGAATGCTAGCATAGTGCATAAGTTTGATCATTGATAATTTTAATCACTTTTTCTAGCATCAATGTATATCATAATCAGTAGCTCATCTCATAAAACTTCTCATGATCAAGTAGCAAACTATTCACATGTTTAAAGTATAGGCCATAAACTTTCTTGAAAACTAACAAACTATGTTCTCAGTCATCAAACAATTGCAATTCATCTTATTTTCAGGAAGGGTCTATGTAAGAGATTTGATCTAGAAAATTCCACATACTCAACCATCATTTAGTCTTGCATGATTGCTGACACTCAAAGCATATTTTTAGAACAAACTGTTTCAGTCAAACACATAGGAAGATAGGGGCTTAATGTTTCGCCTCCCAACTTATTTATCTCAGGGATAATGTCAACAATAATAACTCATGATCATCTATATTCAACTGGATATATGTGCCTGGATCTTTCCCTACCACATAATGCTTGCCAACTAAAGAATAAATAGAGTGGAATAGGGATGAACATTAATGACTCTTGCATAAAAGTAAATACAGAAAAGTAAAAGATAGGCCCTTCGCAGAGGGAATCAGAGGTTGTCATGCACTTTTTGTTGTTGGATGCACAAGCTCTTAATGCAAAGCAACGTCACATTATATTGCCCCTTGTGATAGCAACCTTTATTATGCAGTCCGTTGCTTTTATTTCTTTACCATCACAAGTTCGTACAACGCTTATTTTCCCTTTCAATAAAAGATCATACATATTTTAGGAGCAATTTTTATTGCTTTTTGCATCGATGACAACTTACTTGAAGGATCTTATTCAATCCATAGGTAGATATAGTTGACTCTCATGGCAAGAAACTGGGTTAAAGGGTTTTTGGATGCACAAGTAGTATCTCTACTTAGTACGAATTTTTGGCTAGCAAAAGATCCAAAGCAAGCACCACATGTTAGAGGATCCATGACAATATAACTTCTATGTGAATATAAACAAACATAACTCATTACGTTGTCTTCCTTGTACAACGTCAACTACTTGATCAAGCTTGAAAATAATTAATGGGGGCTCACAATCATAGAAGATGTCCAAGATAGTATATTTATATGTGAAATTTCTCTTCCTTCAAAATTCTTTCATGAATTGTTCAAGTGACCAATGCTACGTTTGTTAACTTTCAATAAATTTTACCACTTATACTTCTTGTATGTGAAGTCACTACTCCCCATGGGACAAGCATATGAAGCATATAAATTTCAACTTTGTGATATTCAATTCATTTCAGCAATTTACTCATAGGATATAAGTGAAGAACAAGAGTAATTGACAAACTACTCCAAAAAGATATAAGTGAAGATCAAATGAGTAGTTAAGTAATTAAGTAGCTATGTGAGGACTCTCTCTCATTTAAAAATTTCAGATCTTATTATTTTATTCAAACAGCAAGAAAAACAAAATAAAATGACATTCCAAGAATAGCACATATTATGTGAAGAAGCAAAAACTTAGGCTCAACCAAAACTGACCGATAATTGTTGATGAAGAAAGGTGGGATGCCTACCGGGGCATCCCCAAGCTTAGATGCTTGAGACTTCTTGAAATATTAATTTGGGATGCCTTGGGCATCCCCAAGCTTGAGCTCTTGTGTCTCCTTAATTCCTCTCATATCACGGTTTCTCTAAATCTTAAAAACTTCATCCACACAAAACTTAACAAGAACTCGTGAGATAAGTTAGTATAAATCCACTCAAAACCTTAACATTCTCTACTGTAACAAATCACAAAAATTATAATTAAACATTGCATACTAAATACCTCTTCATATTTAATACTCCTATCCTCAAATAGAAACATTAAACAAGTAAACATATGCAAACAATGCAACTATAACAGCAATCTTTCAAAACAGAATAGTCTGTAAAAGGGGAATAAGGATTCATACTTCCCTAACTCCAAAAATTCTGAAAAATTACCAAGTTACAGGGAACTCATGCATTCTTGCTGTGTAAAAATTTTAGATTTTAATCATGTTCTGACTATTCAGGAATATTCTGGACATAACAGAAAACTTTCTGTTTTCAAACAGCAACACATGAACTTGCAAACTGAGCATGGTAAAGGCTATAATTGGCATTTTATTTAACTCAAAGATACAAAACATGATTATTGATAACAGCAAGCAAATCTCAACAAAATAAAATGACGCTCCAAGCAAAACTCATATTATGTGATGAATAGAAATATAGCTCCGAGTGAGGTTACCGATAGTGTTGAAGACGAAAGAGGGGATGCCTTCCGGGGAATCCCCAAGCTTAGACACTTGAGTCTTCCTTGAATTTTACCTTGGGGTACCTTGGGCATCCCCAAGCTTAGGGTCTCGCCACTCCTTATTCTCCTCATATCGATATCTCACCCAAAACTTGAAAACTTCAATCACACAAAACTTAACGGAACTTCGTGAGATAGGTTAGTATGATAAAAATAAATCATCCACTTAGGTACTGTCAAGACAAGATTCATAATTGTTATCTCATAATTCCTACTATATTCTATCATTTCCATAATTTATATTACTCAATATAAGCTATGGAAACACTAAAACTAGCAAACTTTGCACTAAAAACAGAAACTGTCAAAAACTGAACAGCATGTAGTGAGCGATTTAAAAACCATACTTCTGTACCTCCAACAATTCTGAAAAATAAGGAAAACGTAAAAAAAATTAACCCAATACTGTGTAAAAATTTCAGAATTTTTTCACGCTCCTGTACAAAATAGAAATTCCAGCACTGGACGCAAAAGTTTCTGTTTTTGCACATAATCAAATCAACAAGCATCCACACTATCCCAAAGGTTTTACTTGGCACATTATTGAAATAAAACATATAAAACATGATTACCACAGTAGCTTAATCATGTGAACACACAATAACAGTAGGGGTAAATATTGGGTTGTCTCCCAACAAGCGCTTTTCTTTAATGCCTTTTAGCTAGGCATGATGATTTCAATGATGCTCACATAAAAGTAAAGAATTGAAACACAAAGAGAGCATCATGAAGCATATGACTAGCACATTTAAGCCTAACCCACTTCCTATGCATAGGGATTTTGTGATCAAATAGTTTATGGGAGCAAGAATCAACTAGCATAGGAAGGCAAAACAAGTATAACTTTGAAACTTTCAACACATAGAGAGAAAACTTGATATTATTGCAACACCTACAAGCATATGATCCTCTCTCATAATAATTTTCAGTGGCATCATGAATGAATTCAACAATATAGCTATCACATAAATCATTCTTTTCATGATCTACAAGCATAGAAATTTTATTACTCTCCACATAAGCAAAATTATTCTCATGAATAGTAGTGGGAGCAAACTCAACAAAATAACTATCATGAGATACTTGATTGGCATAATCCAATGGAAAATTAAAATCATGATGACAAGTTTCATAGTTATCATTATTCTTTATAGCATACATGTCATCACAATAATCATCATAGATAGCAACTTTTTTGTCATAATTAATTGAAACTTCTTCCAAAATAGTGGATTCATCATTAAATAAAGTCATGACCTCTCCAAATCCAATTTCATAAATATAATAATCATAAATAGGAGGCATGCTATCATCATAATAAATTTTCTCATCAAAACTTGGGGGACTAAAAATATCATCTTCATCAAACATAGCATCCCCAAGCTTATGGCTTTGCATATCATTAGCATCATGGATATTCAAAGAATTCATACTAGCAACATTGCAATCATGCTCATCATTCAAAGATTTTATGCCAAACATTTTATTGAATTCTTCTTCTATCAATTGAGCACAATTTTCCGCTCCATCATTTTCAAGAAAGACATTATAAAGATGAATAATATGAGGCAACCTCAATTCCATTTTTTTGTAGTTTTCTTTTATAAACCAAACTAGTGATAAAACAAGAAACTAAAAGATTCGATTACAAGATCTAAAGATATACCTTCAAGAACTCACCTCCCCGGCAGCGGTGCCAGAAAAGAACTTGATGTCTACTACACAACTTATTCTTGTAGACTCGTGTTGGGCCTCCAAGCGCAGAGTTTTGTAGGACAGTAGCAATTTTCCCTCAAGTGGATGACCTAAGGTTTATCAATCCGTGGGAGGCGTAGGTTGAAGATGGTATCTCTCAAACAACCCTACAACCAAATACAAGAAATCTCTTGTGTCCCCAACACACCCAATACAATGGTAAATTGTATAGGTGCACCAGTTCGGCGAAGAGATGGTGATAAAAGTGTAGTATGGATAGTAGATATAGATTTTTGTAATCTGAAAATATAAAAACAGCAAAGTAGCAAGTAAAAAAAGTAAGCACAAACGGTATTGCAATGCTTAAAAACAAGGCCTAGGGTTCATACTTTCGCTAGTGCAATCTCTCAACAATGCTAATATAATTGGATCATATAACCATCCCTCAACGTGCGATGAAGAATCACTCCCAAGTTCCTATTAGCGGAGAACATAAGACAGAAATTGTTTGTAGGGTACGAAACCACCTCAAAGTTATCCTTTCCGATCGATCTATTGAGCTATTCCTATAAGTGTCACAAACAGCCCTAGAGTTCGTATTAAAATAACACCATATGATACACATCAACCAACTCTAATGTCACCTAGATACTCCAATGTCACCAAAAGTATCTGTGAGTTGATTATACGATATGCATCAAACAACTTCATAATCATAATATTCAATCCACACCAAGAACTCCAAGGAGCACCCCAAAGTTTCAATCGGAGAAAAGATAATGAAAACATGCCTCAACCCCTATGCATAGATTACCCCAATGTCACCTCGGGAATCCGCGAGTTGAGTGCCAAAACATATATCAAGTGAATCAATATAATACCCCATTGTCACCACGGGTATTCATATGCAAGACATACATCAGGTGTTCTCAAATCTGAAATATTCAATCCGACAATAATGAAACCTCAAAGGGAAAAGATTCGATTCATCACAACAAGGATAGAGAGGGAAGAAACACCATATGATCCAACTATATTAACAAAGCTCGCGGTACATCAAGATCATGCCAAATCAAGAACGAGAGAGAGAGAGATAAAACACATAGCTACTAGTACAAACCCTCAGCCCCGAGAATGAACTACTCCCTCCTCGTCATGGAGACCGCCGGGATGATGAAGATGGCCTCCGGTGATGATTCCCCCCTCCGGCAGGGTGCCGGAAAAGGGCTGTAGATTAGATCGTGGAGGTACAGAGGCTTGCGGCGGCGTAAAAACTCATCTAGGTTAACTTTCAGGGGTTTCTGAATATATATGATTTTTCAGCATTGGAATCACGCGAAGAAGGGCCACAGGGGGCCCACGAGGCACCATGGCGCGCCTGGGGGGTGGCGCGCCCTGGTGGCTCGTGGGGCCCCTATGGGTCTTCTGGCCACCTCCCGAAGCTTCTAGTGTCTCTTATGTTACAGAAAAAATCGTCAAAAAGTTTCGCTACATTTGGACTTCATTTGATATAGATTTTCTGGAAAACCAAAAACAAGCAGAAAACAGCAACTGGCACTGGGCACTAGGTCAATATGTTACTCCATGAAAATCATATAAAAGCCATATAAAAGTGCACCAAAATCATACAAAACTATAATAAACATGGCATGAATACTTCATAAATTATAGATACATTGGAGACGTATCATGGATCGAGGCGGAGGCTGGGGTGCGCTGGGTTGGCTGCTGTGATTTTGGGCGGAGCGGAGAACAAGGGAGGTGGTCGGAGGCTGCGGTGGCGATGGGCAATTGGATGGATGGGGATCGAGAGGTGGAGGCTCGGGCGCTGGTTGGAGGGAGATGGATCTGGGAGGATCCCGATGGAGATCCGAGAGAGTGGCGGCGGCGGCTGCGGGATGGATGGATTGGACAGGCTAGGGGCTAGGGTTTTCATCTGCTATTTATAATAGGTGGACGAGTTTAGGGGCTAAATGGACCCTCCGATTTAGATTGGACGGTCGAGAAATATAGGTTAGGAGAGTCCAAATTAGAAACCGAAGATGTTTGGGGTATTTCGGGATTGATCCGGACCCATCGGTCATGACCGGCCGGTTCGGGTCCGTGGGGAGTTTTCGGGCTAGGTTGCGAGTGGGTTTGTGTGGCTATGCAGAGAGGTAAGGCGGTCACGAGCAAGTGTGTGGTTGTTCTGAGAATGGTCAACAAATACAAAGAGGTCTGACGAAAGGTTGACGGAGACAAAGAGAGAAGCCGCAACTTCGAACGGATGCAATTTTGAAAAAATGATGACAACGGAGTGTCGATGCAATGTGAATGATGCCATGATGAATGCAACAAACAAATAATTAAAGTGGCTAACACGAAAAACATGGAAGGTATCAGGGTGTCGGTCTCGGGGTGTCACAACACTCCCCCACTTACAAGAGATCTCGCCCCGAGGTCTAAGAATGAGAAGAGGAAGAAGAAGAGGTAAAACAAAGTTGCTTCTTGGACAAACCAGTGAAACCAACAAACCTCGAAGGTTGCAAAGAGTTGAAGAATGGCTTGATGAACAAGCAAGAATTCGAAACCACTCTGGTTGAAATGACATAGATAAGGAATGAGAACAAAAAAGAATTTGGGCAGCACTCTGGTAGAAAAGAGAAGCAAAGCTTGATAAGAAGAAAAGGACTTGAAAAGAGGGCACAACACTCCGGTAAAATGGATAAGCAAGGAAAGAACATGATCTTGGCGAAACAAGATAATGGGTCGAAGAGAGAAACACCATAATGCCTTCGGAACAAAAGAATAGAAGCTAGATCGTTGGAAAGAAAAGAACGGAGAAGAAAATGACAACTTCTCCCACAATTGAATTTGAAAAGCAACCTCACAAGAAGAATTGAACGGAGTTGTTGGAAAATCAACAACGAAAAGAATAAGCTAGTTGTGGGCTTATGGAAAACATCTCAACATTATGAGGTGACAACCGGCCACTAACGAAAACAACTGATTGCTTGAGATCTCGAAGGGATGAAAAGCTCTTTCACCGAGAGAGAAGGAGAAGCTTGGATCATTGATAAGCACCGCAATAGCAACAATCCTTAGGTTAGGCTTTAGGTGAAACCTATACCACGATAACTCTGACGAATAAATTGATGGGTTGAAAAGACCTCTTAAACAAAGAGAAAATGATGGGTTTAAAATATCTCATTTCTTGGCAACTGTGAATCATGAAACACGAAGACAAATTGTCAAGAAGGACATAATACCACCTCAAAAGATAAGATAGAAAGGATTTGCACTTTGAAATGCAAGACGAAGAATACTTGAGCTCCAACAAGTATCTTGAAGAACACTTCAAGAATGAATTAAATCCTTGACGAACCACCATGAAGAACCTCTTGGAAGAACTCCGGAAATAAAAGTATGCTAGAAAATAAGTGAAGGTTGAAAGGATTAAGATTGAAGCCTTGCAATGATTTCCTTCCATCCTCGATAAGAATAGAGATGGAGCTTCATGACGAGACAACCGAGAAATCTTTGAACTCCGGAAAATAAAGTTGAACAACTTAGAACCGAGAAATGATATCATGAATGAACTCCGGAAGAAAGAATTAAATCACCTCGATGAAGTAAGAATAAGAATTATGTCATACTTATCCTTCATCAAATTAAATTGATGACAAGCAACGGATTTGCATGCCACTTATTCTTCTTGAAAAGATTGAAGAGAGATATAGCGCAAACTTGGGAAGGTCTTCAACGAACCACCGGTAGGATTTGGAAAGAACGAATGAATTGATATGATAACAAAGGAAGATGAATCTTGAACGAACCACCATAAGAATTGAAAGCGAATGAAGAAATGTGAACGAATCACAATGAAGAATTAGCAGACAAACGAAGATACTTGAGGGATTTTAGATACAAGAGAACGAAGAGATCACAAGCTTAATAGAGAATACTTGAACGAAGCACCGGAAGAATTGTAGAACGAGATGTGCTAATTTGAGAATGAAGAATTTTCCTGAAATAATGGCCTTCGGAGAATCAAAAATGAGAACGACTCATGAAACGGATTCGGGATGGTCATGAAAAAGAATTTTTTGACGGTCGAAAGCAATTTAAGACGATAGCATCAAGCTTGAATGACGAATCTTCAAGAGAACGAACCAAGATTTAAATGAAACTCTTCTTCGTTCTTCGAATGCTGAGAATGACGACGAGAAACACCACCATGAATTGTTGAGACACTCCGGAACAATGAAACGAGGAATATAGGGATCAAAATGAAAGGAATTGAAGGACCACTCGGAGAATGCAATTGACTGATGAAATTCATCCTTACGTCAACTTTGGAAAGAATTTGAGAATAACTCCGGGAAAATTAGAAGAGCCAGGTAAGATCCTGGAAAAGACCTGTGGGTTAGGGCCCACTCAAAGAGAACACCGTTGAGATGATTGCTTGAAAAGAGGTAATGCACCGGAAGGATTTAAATGGCTTGAATGAAATAACAACCTCGAAACAGAACGAACGGATCTTGAATGGAAAGATGAATCTTCTGAGATCATATCTTCTGCACCGGAAAAGAATAGAGAGAGGTGAATAAACAAGAGAGGCTTGGGTAAGAAATCCCAACATGAGAAGGCCTTTGAATAAAACAAAAGGATGTGGTGAACACCGAGAGTTTGAATTTAGTCCACCGGAGAAGAAAGCGAGAACGAAGAATGATGAACTTGTAGCTCCTGAGTATCTTCATGAGGAATTCACCGGGTAAGAATATTGAAAGAAAAGAATGGAGAGACTTCTCATGAATAAAATGGATACTTGATTGGGGTCTCTGGCCCCGTGAAGAAAAAGGGTGGGAAAAAAATAAAGACAACTTCGGATAGATGAAACGAACACCATTGAGAAAACTGAGAATTGATCGTGCAATGTTGAAAGGGTCGAATTCACTTGAAGAGAAGCATGCCGGTTGAGAATAATTTTTCATGACAATCTTGATGATCAAGAAGGATTAGCACTCCCATAGAAATATGAGAACGCCGCTTGGGAAAGGTATGGAATCCACACTTGACTTCAAAGCAACTCAAATACCACAACTCAAAACAAAACAAGGGATCTGGCTTGCAGAATAAGCCGGAACAAACATATGATAGATATTTCATCTGAAATTTTCATGGTGGGGCCCACACGGGCTCGATCTTACAGTGGCCATCCGTACAAGGTAGTGTACGAGACAACGAAGCATCCCCGAACCGTAGCAAAGCTACAAGGGTTCTTTAAGATGCAACGAGCATCGCTGTAAAAACGACCGTGAGCAGGCGGACCACTAGACGTCGAACCCCAATCTCATATCATGCATCTGTCGGAAAGATATCTTATGCAACTACTTGAATTCCCACCTAAGAACTCCCAAAACTTCTTGGTTATGCGATCAGGTTGCGGGTCCAGGAACCTACTCATAGCAAACAACAACCTAATCAGCTGCAACTGCATCCGCAACCCTTAACACACGACCGAGAAACTTCACAAATTCGTCTACCTCAGACCTTCGAAAACACAGCGATACTAGTCACGGTGGATCATCCGAGCTATCTCCTCCAGTACTGGGGAAAAGTCACAACACTATTTGCCACCACAAAAAGTATAGAAGTGTTTCGATGTCGGCGTCCTCTGGTATTCAGGAACTGAAACGATAGCGAATGTGACAAGAACCACTTGGAGCTCAACTCCCCGGGTCCAATCAATACGGTCAGGAGGCACCAAGAACAGAATTCTGTCACACCGATATCGCAATGATTCTGAAAATACCTGCGTGACCCTAAAAAAAATTGAGTGAGACGAGTAGTAGAATCAAAACACCTACGTCACAATTCCTCAACAGAGCGACGAAGGGGATAAGGAGTAAAAAGAATTCCTACTCTCCGATATATAACTAGGACTCAAAATAGTTTTTCTTCTAGACTCGTCAATGGTTCGATGAATCAAGGGGGCTCCTGCGGTCGGTAGAGGCTCTGATACCAACTTGTCACGCCCAATATGCGGTCCTATCCCCAAGGAACTCGGAAGTTCCACTAAGGATAGAAGCACATATCGAAGACACTTCGCAAGGTGGATATCATTACAACATACCATGTACTGAATAGATGAGAATACCAGATAAAGGCTTACACTCGCCACAAGCTACAGCATGAATACATGAATACATCAATACATAGCAATCATCATTCAGAAGAGCAAGATCCGACTACGGATGAAATCAAACAAAAAAGAAGAACGACATCCACCCTGCTAGTCCTAGGCTGCTAACCGGGAACCCATCCTATGATCGACGAAGAATAAGAAGCAGAAGAAGAACTCCAAAAGCAAACATGCATCGCTCTCACGTCAAAGCATCGCTTTACCTGTACTTGCACCTGTTGTTGTAGTAATCTATGAGCCACGAGGACTCAGCAATCCCATTACCATGGGTATCAAGACTAGCAAAGCTTAAAGGGTATGGAAGGGGTAAGGTGGTGAGGTTGCAGGAAGCACTAAGCATTGTATGGTGGCTAACTTACGAGTACAAGAATAAGAAGAGTAAACTACGCATAACGGTTGTAAACTAATAATGATCAAGAAGTGATCCTGAACACCTACTTACGAGTCAAACATAACCCCACCGTGTTCTCTTCCCGAACTCCCTCGAAAAGAGACGATCACGGTTACACACACGGTTGGTGTATTTTAATTAGAATTAGTGTCAAGTTCTCTACAACCGGAGGTTATAAATTTCTAAGTCACCACATAACCGCGGGCATGGCTTCGCGTAAGATTTAACCCTGCAGGGGTGTTTCAACCTGGTCCATCACAAACCAACACAAGCTGCGGTGGAGAGACCTCAACCTCAAGAAAACCCGATCAACCTCGAGTCAGCCCGAAGTATCCTCGAAATCCCGGTGCACAAGACATTTCGACAATGGTAAACAAGTCCAGCAAGACCTCCCGGCGTGCCGACACCCCGATAGGAGCCGCGTGTATCTCATTCTCAGGCCACGACCAGATAGGCTACGCGTACAGGCACCAAAAGACCCCAAGTTACCAAGGGGCAGCCCTGCACAGTGCTCTAGTTTTGGACCAACACCATCAGCACTGGCCCACCTGTATTATGTTGAGTTAAGAATCCCCGAGGACGCGACCCCCTATGCAAAATTAATTAATTAATTCAGTATTATTATGTTGGCAAATGTTAAAACCAAAGTTGGGCCTTGTTGGAAGCATTTATTCAAAGCGAACTGTCAAGAGGGTCCCATAACCCCTGAGCATGTTAGGAACGCTAATCAAGAAACATAACACCGGTATTACGGAAACTAGGGCGGCATGAGTGGAACAAAACACTAGGCAAAAGGCCGAGCCTTCCACCCACAACCAAGTATATAGATGCATTAATTAAATAAGAGATATTGTGATATCCCATGATATCCATATCCCAACATGGAACAACATGCACTGCACCTGCAACTAGCAACGCTATAAGAAAGGGGCTGAGCAAGCGGTAACATAGCCAAACAACGGTTTGCTGGGAAGTGGAGGTTAGAGGCGGTATCATGGCATATGGGAGGCTGACATATATGTGGTAGGAAGCGCGACATAGCGATAGCAACGAGACAACTAGCAAGCAAAGATAGTAGAGATATCCAAGGTCATGATCATCTTGCCTGAAATCCCGCTAGGAAGAAGATCGAATCCATGAGGAAGACGAACACGCGTAGTCGAACGAATCCTCACACTTCGCAACGTTACCGGTTTATCGAAAAGAAGCACAACCGGAAAGAAGCAAACAACATGGTAAACACACAAACATAATCATGGCATAATGCACAACCAAGTATGATGCATGTCAAGTTTAAAGATGCATGGCATGGCAAAGATGCAACAAACAACTACTACACATTAAGTGAAGCTCAATATACAACGAGTTGCATATTGACAAAACTACACAAGCAATTACTTAATTCACTCCTGTCTATGTACTCAACAAGATTAAATGTTGTTAAACATGGCAAGAGGTGAAGCAAGATTAAACTACCTATCTAGGCAATTTAAATGAGGCCAGAAATACCACAAGACAATTCCGGAAAATACCCATATGTAATTTTTGAATTTGGTACTGTTCTGCCTAAAATCATATTTTTTTTTGTTGTTAAACAGGAAAAGTAAGTGCACCATGATAATCTACACATTTTTCTAGACCATTTACATATAAAGTTCATTTAATTCAGAGCTACGGTTATTTAGTTATGAAATAAACCATTTTAGCATGTCATTTATGCAAATTAATGTAAACAGCAATTTTAAACATTTTTATCATGGATGAAAGATGCCTATTATTAATCTACATGAAATTCTAAGCATTTTGCATATATAGTTTGTTTTAATCCGATGCATGGTTATGGAGTTATCATATGCATGAAAATGAGGGGGTTTTCTGTAAACTGCAAATCTCTGGATAAATACATAAATTCGTCCACGGGAAAAAAAATACGTTTCGGGAGGAAATCTGAACAGTGGTCTGGGTGTCGGAAGATATGCATCGCATCGGGCGAGGGTTAGGCTGGAAGTGCTCACTTTGGGCCAACGGGCCAGAAGGTGAGGCAGGTCGTGGGTGGCTGGGCTGGCGACGGCTGGAGCAGCCCACACAGGCGTCCCACACGCCCACGCGCGAGGACGGCGGGTCAACGCGCTGGCGTTCGAAGGCAGGGGCGAGCGGAGGGTGCAGCGACGAGGCAGACGCGCTCGACCTGGAGCTCCTGGACGAAGACGGACTCGGCGACGGACGCGGGCGAGACGGTGGGGTCGGCAGGGCCCGGATCTAGCCGGTGGAGGGCCAGCCTGGCCATGGCGCTGCGGGTCTCGGCGGGGAATGACGTTCGGCGGCAGGAGAGCTCTGAACCGACGCGTCCATGGCGGGTCCTCTGCAGCGAAAAGAAGAGAGAGAGCGCTGTGAGATAGAGAGAGAGAGTACCAAAGAGAAAGGGAAGGAAAGAGAGAGAGGGAGGCGGGGCGCGGCACGGGCCTACTGGTCGCCGACGGCAACGGGCGAGGACATCCAGAGGTTGGAGCTTGACGCATGTCCATGGGGTTCCTGGTGAGGGAAAAACGCGAGCAAGAAGAGGAGAGAGGAAGATCAGAGAGAAAACGGAAAAGGGCGGAGACATGGGGACCTGCGGTGGCTCCGATGGATTGCTCTGACGAGGGAGGAGGCACGGGTCGGGGACGACGCGCGGGCAGGGGAGCTCTTCTCCCATGCGTTGGCTGCTGCGCGAGCTGGGCGACTGGTGGATCGAGGCGGAGGCCGGGGTGCACTGGGTTGGCTGCTGTGGTTTTGGGCGGAGCGGAGAACAAGGGAGGTGGTCGGAGGCTGCGGTGGCGATGGGCAGTGCAGCCTAAAGGGCCCGACCGTGCACTAATCATAGACGCAAATGCGCACGATCAAGCCCATGGACTCACGGGAAGATATCACAACACAACTCTAGACACAAAATAAAATAATACAAGTTGTATATTACAAGCCAGAGGGCTCGAATACATAAGCTCGAATTACACAAGAGTCAGTGGAAGCATTAGCATCTGAGTACAGATATAGAGTTAAACAAGCCTGTCTTAAGAAGGCCAAAACAAAAAATGGCATCTAGATCGAAAAGGCACAGGCCTCCTGCCTGGGAGCCCCGTATCTACTCTTGGCTGTCGATCTCCACGCAGTAGTAAGCTCCGCCGGGGTAGTAGTAGTCATCGGCGGGATCTGCTGGCTTCGGGGCTCCGTCATCTGGTCGCAGCAAACGGGTATGGGGGAAAAGGGAAGCAAAGCAACCGTGAGTACTCATCCAAAGTACTCGCAAGACTTACATCAGATCTATGCTAAGTATGCATCGGTATCAAAAAAGGGTTGTATCAGTGGACTGGACTGCAGAAATGCCAGAATAGAGAGAAAGGCCTAGCCTATCGAAGACTAGCATCTTCAGCGTCTTGCAGCATTAGAAGAGTGCAGATTAGTAGCATAATATATAGTATCAAGCATGTGATAGCAAAGCCTAGAGATCCTTCCTCGACTCCCTGTGAGAAAGGGATCCCGGAGCTTACAATTAATTAACATGTATCCAGTTCAAGTTGTAGTAGATCGGGATACAACACTGAGCGTCCTGTTACCGTGGACACGGCTATTCGAATAGATAACTTCCCTGCAGGGGTGCACTACTGTTACCCAACACACTCGATTAACTCTGGCCGGACACACTTTTCCGGGTCATGCCCGGCCTCGGCTGATCGACACGACGCAGTCCTACCTAGGCTCAATAGAGAGGTCCCCGCCGGTCTACATCCTAAGTGCTCAGGGGTCTTGGGCCCATCGCCCTTCGCACTCCGGGTCGTTGTGAGGACGGTGGATACCAGCGCCACCCCTCTCCTGGATGGCACGATCTGACCATGCCACAATGCTGAATTGGACGTCTGACAGAGCTTTCGGCTGATACATACGGCGCCGAGGGCCCCATTAAACCATTATCCCGCGTGGTGGTAGTGCGTATAGGCCAGTGGCCAACTCAGATCAATACCCAAATCCGTTAGTGCATTATTAATTTTAGTGACAGCTGTCGGGACAAGTCCGGAGCTACCACCACAACCTGGGTGGTACCGCTAAACAGCCAGCCGCCACAGTAACTCTCGCGGGTGCTCTCCGGGCCCGCCCATCTTCAACAAGGGACTGAAATAAATGTAGGGTAACTGTGTGTCCTTACATCAAGGGGGAAATCCGAGGAATCACCCTCGATGGATTCCCACTCGATGTATCCATCAAGGTGAACCTAGAGGAATCACCCTCGACGGGTTCACACTCGATGTATCCATCAAGGTGAACCTAGAGGAATCACCCTCGACTGGTTCACACTTGAGGGGTTGCACTACAGAGGCATCATCGGAGGTGGTGAAAGAGGAATCACCCTCGGTAACCACAACCGACTAGCTAGGCTACAGAGATATCATCAGAAGTGATGTATGAGGTATCATCCTCGGCACTCGATATTAGCTCTGCAGAGTCGTACAACTTAGGGGGTGTGCGGTGATGTGCTGGTCTCAGTCCATCGATCACATCTATCGGGGCACCGGAAATAAAGCGGGGCAACAAGGACAAGGATGAGGGGTCACTGATGGATTACTAACCAACCTATACTAAGCATTTAGGATAGCATGTAAGGTATCAACAGCAGTTACAAAAAAAAACAGGCTATGCATCAGAATAGGAGCAATCAAATACAGTAGCAAAATCTAATGCAAGCATGGGGAAGAAAGAATAGGTGATATTGGAATGATCAAGGGGGTTTTGCTTGCCTGGTTGCTCTGCAGGCGAAAAGGAATCTTCAATGGTGCAGTCGATCCCCGGTTCGGCAGCGGTCTCGGAGTCTACCGGAGAAGAAGAGGGGGAAGAAACAGATAAATACAAGCATACAAATGCAATCACTATGCACGACATGCCTAAATGATATGCAGGGGTGATATACTGCATCTCTGAATATTTTAGATGTTTTAGGAATTTATTTGGAATTATTTATCTGAGGTCATGCACTATTCATCTATCGGAAACGGGCAAAAAGTTCCATGTTCATCTACTTAGAGGGTTTTAAAATGAGTGCAGATTACATATTCGGATTCCTTGGATTTTTCTGATCATTTTTCATATATAAATTATTTTCATCCGAGTTACGGATTATTTTATAAGATATTTCAAAGATTTAATCATTTTTTGGAATTTCTGGAATTAATTTAATTCGAAAATCATTTATATATTAATTGCTATGGGTACACAGAAGTGTACCCAGAAATATGCAACAGAGACTGACATGTGGGTCCAGCCAACTGCCCAGTCAGCAGTTGACTGGGTCAACGTTGACTGGTCAAGGGTCTAGTCAGCACAGGCTGACTGGTGGGCCCTCTGCTGAGTCAGCAGGCTGACTGGACCCATCTTATCCATTTGAATAGTAGCTGCGGGTCCCACATGTCATACACAGTAAGTTAACTAGCGTTTTAGTTTATTAAACAGAGTTAATTAGTGGGTGGGCCCCGGGTGTCAATGGCACATTAGGTTAGTTAATTAGGGGTTAACTAAATTAAGGGTTAGTTAGCGAGCGAGGCCCGTCTGTCAACCGCACAGAGGCGTGGTTAGGGGCTAATTGCGCCGGACACGTCAGCCAGCCGGTGACCACGGGATCGACGACGAGTATGACGACTATGGCGCTCGGGTGTGAGCGGGCAGAAAGCAAAGGGCGTGAGGAGGGAGGGAAATGGCTAGGGTTCGGGGGGTGCGGCGGTGGTTTTGTTGGCGGCCAGGGGGCGGGGATGGCCGGCACGTCGCCAGCCTCTTCCATGGCGGCCTGGATGGCTGCCACGCCCTGCCCCTGCCTCCCCTCTGTGCAGTACAGAGGTAGGGGAGAGGCCGTTGGTGGGCCTGGGCTGGCACTGTAGCACTGGGCTACAAGTGCACAGTAGTGCATTACTCTTTTTCCTTTTCTGTCAAACAGCTGCCTCTGTTTTCTATTTAGTTGGGGCACTTAATGATTTTAGTTACCGCTAAAACTTTGCACATAACTCAATTGCAACATGGCGGAGTGGCACAAAAAGTTTCAGAGCATTTGGAATTGTCTAAATATTTTGAAATTGAAAAGGTCAATTAATTGGCTACTGGTCCACTTTAATTGTTGCTAGTGGCATTTTGGGAATTCAAATGAGGTTGGCTTCATCATGAAAATTACTTAGGGAATATTTTCAACACAACCAACATTTTTGTTTTGCTGCTTGAAGAAATAGTATTTTGAGTTTCAATTTAAATTTGAATTTGAGTTTGATTTTGAGCAAGTGGCACTTAAGCTTGCAAAACATGATGAGTTGGCATGATTTCCTAGATGCAATTATTTAGGATGATCATGATGACATGGCAATTTAATTAGCTTAATGACAGGGTTAAGATCTGAGGATGTTACAAATCTCCCCCACTACAAGAAATCTCGTCCTGAGATTTAAGAGGTGGAGTAAGGGGAATCTTCGGGATCAAGAATGTATAGGAGAGTCAGGTTTCGATCATGTGGAACTGTGGTTAGTGTGGATTAAAAGTAGGAAGGGCGGTGACATTTTGCACGGCCATGATAGTAAGGCAAGTCAGAGGATAGTTTGTCAGATAGGTTGGCAACAACGTCGGTACCAAGGGCGAGGGACGAAGAGATCAATTTTCCGCTCGTTAAGACGAGGTGGAACAATAGGCAAAGTTCTCATCCACCGTCGGTTACCTGAATGCCAACAACAATAGTAACATGGAGTTACCGACGGAGTGGTACACCGAGGTGTTTGCATAAATAGGGAATCATTACTGCTTAGATAAAAGCTAGATTTCAAGAAAGGTTAAACAGACCAATGGAAAGAAAAATGTGATGATCAGATTTCAACGGGCCAATGGAAAGGAATAATTGCAGACAATCCAGCCCTCCGGGTGAATATGAGCACGAGAACCTAATGTTAGAGTTAGTAAAACTTTAACCCGAATAGAGGAGAGATCAGAATCCCAGAGTAAAGGAGAGGAATAAAAGATCCTAATCCCACCCATTGGCGACGTGGGCCCGTAAGCCACACAGCCATGTTAGTAAAACAGTTTTTCAAAGACTAGACTCAACTTCGGCCAAGGGGTTGGAAAGGGGCTTCCTACAGGCAGTCGGCTCTAATACCAGCTTGTGACGCCCCTGCCTGACCGTGCACTAATCATACACGCAAATGCGCACGATCAAGCCCAGGGACTCACGGGAAGATATCACAACACAACTCTAGACACAAAATAAAATAATACAAGCTGTATATTACAAGCCAGGGGCCTCGAGGGCTCGAATACATAAGCTCGAATTACACAAGAGTCAGTGCAAGCATTAGCATCTGAGTACAGATATAAAGTTAAACAAGCCTGCCTTAAGAAGGCGAAAACAAACAAAGGCATCTAGATCGAAAAGGCACAGGCCTCCTGCCTGGGAGCCTCCTATCTACTCCCGGCCGTCAATCTCCACGCAGTAGTAAGCTCCGCCGGGGTAGTAGTAGTCATCGGCGGGATCTGCTGGCTCCGGGGCTCCGTCATCTGGTTGCAGCAAACGGGTACGGGGGAAAAGGGAAGGAAAGCAACCATGAGTACTCATCCAAAGTACTCGCAGGACTTACATCAGATCTATTCTAAGTATGCATCGGTATCAAAGAAGAGCTGTATCGGTGGACTGGACTGCAGAAATGCCAGAATAGAGAGAAAGGCCTAGCCTATCGAAGACTAGCATCTTCAGCGTCTTGCAGCATTAGAAGAGTGCAGATTAGTAGCATAATATATAGTATCAAGCATGTGATAGCAAAGCCTAGAGATCCTTCCTCGACTCCCTGCGAGAAAGCGATCCCGGAGCTTACAATTAATTAACATGTATCCAGTTCAAGTTGTAGTAGATCGGGATACAACACTGAGCGTCCTGTTACCGTGGACATGGCTATTCGAATAGATAACTTCCCTGCAGCGGTGCACTACTGTTACCCAACACACTCGATTAACTCTGGCCGGACACACTTTTCTGGGTCAAGCCCGGCCTCGGCTGATCGACACGACGCAGTCCTACCTAGGCTCAGCAGAGAGGTCCCCGCCGGTCTACATCCTAAGTGCTCAGGGGTCTTGGGCCCATCGCCCTTCGCACTCTGGGTCATTGTGAGGACGGTGGATACCAGCGCCACCCCTCTCCTGGATGGCACGATCCGACCGTGCCACAATGCTGAATTGGACGTCTGACAGAGCTTTCGGCTGATACATACGGCGTCGAGGGCCCCATTAAACCATTATCCTGCGTGGTGGTAGTGCGTATAGGCCAGTGGCCAACTCAGATCAATACCCAAATCCGTTAGTGCATTATTAATTTTAGTGATGGCTGTCGGGACAAGTCCGGAGCTACCACCACAACCTGGGTGGTACCGCTAAACAGCCAGTCGCCACAGTCACTCTAGCGGGTACTCTCCGGGCCCGCCCGTCTTTAATATGTATCTCTCGCGGGTACCCCTCGGGGTCGACCCGTCTTCAACAAGGGACTGAAATAAATGTAGGGTAACCGTGTGTCCTTACATCAAGGGGGAAATCCGAGGAATCACCCTCGATGGATTCCCACTCGATGTATCCGTCAAGGTGAACCTGGAGGAATCACCCTCGACGGGTTCACACTTGAGGGGTTGCACTACAGAGGCATCATCGGAGGTGGTGAAAGAGGAATCACCCTCGGTAACCCCAACCGACTAGCTAGGCTACAGAGATATCATCAGAAGTGATGTATGAGGTATCACCCTCGGCACTCGATATTAGCTCTGCAGAGTCGTACAACTTAGGGGGTGTGCGGTGATGTGCTGGTCTCAGTCCATCGATCACATATATCGGGGCACCGGAAATAAAGCGGGGCAACAAGGACAAGGATGAGGGGTCACTGATGGATTACTAACCAACCTATACCAAGCATTTAGGATAGCATGTAAGGTATCAACAGCAGTTACAAAAAAAACAGGCTATGCATCAGAATAGGAGCAACCAAATACAGTAGCAAAATCTAATGCAAGCATGGGGAAGAAAGAATAGGTGATATTGGAATGATCAAGGGGGTTTTGCTTGCCTGGTTGCTCTGCTGGCGAAAAGGAATCTTCAACGGTGTAGTCGATCCCCGGTTCGGCAGCGGTCTCGGAGTCTACCGGAGAAGAAGAGGGGGAAGAAACAGATAAATACAAGCATACAAATGCAATCACTATGCATGACATGCCTAAATGATATGCAGGGGTGATATACTGCATCTCTGAATGTTTTAGGAATTTATTTGGAATTATTTATCTGAGGTCATGCACTATTCATCTATCGGAAACGGGCAAAAAGTTCCATGTTCATCTACTTAGAGGGTTTTAACATGAGTGCAGATGACATATTCGGATTCCTTGGATTTTTCTGATCATTTTTCATATATGAATTATTTTCATCCGAGTTACGGATTATTTTATATGATATTTCAAAGTTTTAATCATTTTTTGGAATTTCTGGAATTAATTTAATTTGAAAATCATTTAAATATTAATTGCTATGGGTACACAGAAGTGTACCCAAAAATATGCAACAGAGACTGACATGTGGGCCTAGTCAACTGCCCAGTCAGCAGTTGACTGGGTCAACTTTGACTGGTCAAGGGTCCAGTCAGCAGAGGCTAACTGGTGGGCCCTCTGCTGAGTCAGCAGGCTGACTGGACCCTTCTTATCCATTTGAATAGTAGATGCGGGTCCCACATGTCACACACAGTAAGTTGACTAGCGTTTTAGTTTATTAAACAGAGTTAATTAGTGGGTGGGCCCCGGGTGTCAGTGGCACATTAGGTTAGTTAATTAGGGGTTAACTAAATTAAGGGTTAGTTAGCGAGCGGGGCCCGTCTGTAAGCCGCACAGAGGCGTGGTTAGGGGCTAATTGTGCCGGACACGTCAGCCGGCCGGCGACCACGGGATCGACGACGAGTGTGACGACGATGGCGCTCGGGTGTGAGCGGGCAGAAAGCTAAGGGCGCGAGGAGGGAGAGAAATGGCTAGGGTTCGGGGGGGTGCGGCAGTGGTTTTGTAGGCGGCCAGGGGGCGGGGATGGCCGGCACGTCGGCAGCCTCGGCCATGGCGGCCTGGATGGCTGCCACGCCCTGCCCCTGCCTCCCCTCTGTGTAGTACAGAGGTAGGGGAGAGGCCGTTGGTGGGCCTGGGCTGGCACTGTAGCACCGGGCTACAAGTGCATAGTAGTGCATTACTCTTTTTCCTTTTCTGTCAAACAGCTGCCTCTGTTTTCTATTAGGTGGGGCACTTAATGATTTTAGTTACCGCTAAAACTTTGCACATAATTCAATTGCAACATGGTGGAGTGTTACAAAATGTTTCAGAGCATTTGGAATTGTCTAAACATTTTTAGAAATTGAAAAGGTCTATTAATTGGCTGCTGGTTCACTTTAATTGTTGCTAGTGGCATTTTGGGAACTCAAATGAGGTTGGCTTCATCATGAAAATTACTTAGGGAATATTTTCAACACAACCAACATTTTTGTTTTGCTGCTTGAAGAAATAGTATTTTGACTTTCAATTTAAATTTGAATTTGAGTTTGATTTTGAGCAAGTGGCACTTAAGCTTGCAAAACATGATGAGTTGGCATGATTTCCTAGATGCAATTTATTTAGGATGATCATGATGACATGGCAATTTAATTAGCTTAATGACAGGGTTAAGATCTGAGGATGTTACATAATTAAAGCGCCTAACACGAAAAACATGGAAGGTATCAGGGTGTCGGTCTCGGGGTGTCACAAGAGAGCTGCAGCAGCAAGGAGGCGATGGGGGTCCGAAGTTGCAGGAGGTGGCCATGTCAAGGGTGCAGGGGCACGGGAGGCACCAAGGTCGACGTTAGGCGGCAGCAGCAGCAGCTCGGGTCGCGGCCAGAGGAGGTCCTGGTCACGGCGTGCAGGAGACAAGCAAAGGACGGGCGCGGCAAGGGAGACGAGGCACGCAGCGAAGGCAAGCGGTGGCGGCAGTAGCGAGGTGAAGGAGAGGTGGCCGTGCAGGCGAGGTAGCAAACGACGAGGAGGTGGCACCACAGCTCATGGACGCAGAGGCGGCAGGCGATGCGCAGCGGCCTGCCTGGGCGTGGACGACGGCGAGCATGGAGGAGGGATCAACAGCAGAGCAGCGGCCGCATCGGTGCGATGGGCGAGCTTGCAACGGGTGCCATGGCCTGCTGGCGGAGGCGGGCGCGGGAGGAGCGGCTTGGCGCAGGCGTCGCGCGGGAGGAGTGGCTTGGCACGGGTGGAGGGAGGTCGGGGCGCGGCCGGCCAGCTGGGGCCATGGATGGAGCTGAGGGGATCGAGCGCCCCTGCTGCCGATGGAGCTGGGCGCTGCCCTCTGGGCGCGTGTGTACGGCGCAGGAGGAGGACGAAGGGAATGAGGAGAGAGTGGAGATGGGATCGGGGCTAGGGTTAAGACAAGGGTGCTGCTGGGCGTAGGAGGCCCGATGCAGCTGGGCTAGGTGGATGGGGCTAGGTTGCTCCCTCTCCTTCACTCCTTTCTTCTACTATTGCCAAATATAAACATAACTTCAAAGAAAAGAAAGAGAGGATATGATTTGGGAACGAGTTTGGGCACGAGGTAAATTCTCCTGGACTCACACCAAAATGTGATGCTCCAAGAAAATAGGAGTGGCAAGATTGAAAGATTTAAATTCAAACTCATTTGCATTTAATTCAAATGGGTTTGAATAGGAGTGGGTGTTTGGAAGGTCCAAAAATGTTGAGAATTTTGGTGGAGCTTGGGAAAGTGATGAAAGAATTTTGGGCAAAGTTTCCGAGGCCAAACTTGAAGTAGAAAATGCATGGAACTTATTTTGCAAGTGTGTTATGGTTAATTTCAAATTAATGGAATATTTATTATAGCTCCCTAAAATATTGGGAGACCTTTATATGTTTTAAAGAGAAATCACCATGTGCATTTCCCTCAATTTAAATGGATCAAGATCCATGCAATTTATTTATATGAGTTTTAGTTGGGTTGCAAAATTAATGGCATGATGACATGATGCAGTGCAAAATAAACAAATAAATAACGCGGCTATCACGAAAACATGGAAGGCATCTGAAGCGTCGGCCTCGGGCTGTCACACATCTCCGCACCTTGAGTCGTCACTTTTTCGGTTGAAACCTTCTAAAGACCTTCCCAGTATATCAACGAAGCACACGCGGCAAAACACTGTCTCAAAAGGAGTTTTAGGCCATTTGAACTCAAATGTAGCCCTGCTTCAACTTTCTTCCTTATAGTAATTTTGTGAATTTTGAGTTTGCTATCTAAATACATAGAAACCTTAAGGGCAGTAATGGAGCAGGAAGATACTGTATATTACAACTAGTGTAAGATGCAGTTTTTTGGGGGGGGGGGGGGTATTACAGCGTGGCGAACCACAGTCTGTTTTGCGCTCTAGAGAAATGAGGACGGAGGGCCTGGAAAATAATTCTCCACCCCCCTCCCGCGTCGTCTTCTCGGAGGCGACTCGGGCGGGCGCCCCCACCGACTGCCGCCACAGCCCCCTCGCCAGCCACCACACCTCGCCGCTGCCGGCAAACGACGCCGGGCAAAGCCCGGCGACGGCTGGCGGCGGCGGGATCCGTCCCGCGCATGCGTGGAGCTCGCCCCGCTGCCCCACCCTCCCCATCCGCGTCGGTCCCTGCCGGATCTGGCGTCCCCCCTGCAGATCCGCCAGGTGTGCCGCGGCTGCGGGCCTCCGGCGCCCTCGGGCGGCCGGCCCTCGTGGCTTCCTCGGCGGAGGCTCCTTCCGCCGTTGCCTCCAGGGCTGGGCACTGCACCCCCGCCCCCCCTGCTCGGCATCTTCGCACCGGCCTCCGCCGCTTTCCGCCCTCAACCGCTCGCCGTCGTCTATTGCGGTTCTGCAGTGCTCCGCGTCTTCCACCTCCGCCACCCCCCCATGCTGTCGTCGCCATGCTTCTGCGTGCGCTCGCCAACGAAGGTGGCGTCGTGGCTCCTGCTCATGGAGCCCTCCACCTCCCATTTCCCCCGGGGGGGCTGCCGCTGTTCGTGGCTCTACCTGCTGGGGGTGCCTCACCGGTGGTTCCACTGGTGCCCTTGGCGTCAAGGTGCCTTCCGGCGTCGCTCTGCCGGTTGGATTCGCCTGGATCTTGGGCCGTCCATTCCAGTGCTGCCCGGCGCTATTGGCGGCTGCTCTGCGACTCATCGCATGAAGGATGTGACCGGGGATGGGTGAAATCCATGGTCGGCCGGCTGCTACTGGCCGAGACAGCGGCGACGCTTCATGTCGTTTCCATCTTGATGGTGTTGTCTTCATCCCCCGGTCTTCGCGATGGCTTGGGTGTGCTCTGGGGCGTTCTCTGCTTGGTGATGCCCTTCGACTATGCCGGTGGCACACAGGTGTCGTGGCGCCGTCTCGGCCTGGCTTGACCTTTCGAATGTACCCCATGACATAGGTGGTGTCGCGGCATTGTGCAGTCTCGGTTGGCCGGCGCCTTTCGATTGAGTCGACAGTGCAGTGTCATGGTTTGGTCTCGGCTGACCATTGCAGTTGAGTGCCCGGGGGTGCCCCCTGTTGTGTTGTGTCCCCCCTCGCCATGTGTTGTTCGGTGTGTGTTTTTTCACTTTATCTCTTCTTCCTGTGCCCCCTTGTTCTTCCGGTTCACTTGAACCCTATCTTGTATTAGGCTGCAAAGTCTATAGGCAAAATGAATACAATTCAGGTGGGGGAAACCCCCCCCCCCCCCCGGTTGAAATTTTTTAAAAAAATGAGGACATTGGTGCAGCAAGCACGGTCTGATTTTGCGCGCATGCTGCGAGAAGGCATCCTCACAGATGTCACCATCAACGCCATTGGTGGCATCATCAAGGCCCACCGCGCGGTCGTCGGTGTTCTTGAGCATGTTCTCGCACGACCTCAGGGAGAAGGAACTCCCCACGTGTTAGCAACCCTCCTCCTGCCCGGTCTATGGGCCAACTATCATGGGACAATCGTCATGGGCTGGGCCCAGCTGGACACTTAGAAACCGCAGCCGAGAGAGGCGACTACATATACGCGAGACAGAGCCACGAGCAAGGGCATCCCGGGATGGATCACGGAACGGCGGCGGCTGGCTCTCCTCCCACCTCTGGCTCTCATCCCCAACCTCCCTTCTTGCTTGTTTGTGTATTAGCTACCCAATCCCTGTAATTCCTATGCCACTAAGTGATCTGAGCATTAGGTTGCTAACACTTGGTATTCAGATCCAGGTTTCACCACCTTCCACCTCCAAAATTTCTTCAGAATTTTTTTTCCATCACCACCACCTCGATTTGGCGATGGAGCCGGCGACCAAGCAGGACCTGAAGGATCTCCTAAAGGAGTTACGGGAGAGCAGGCTATCCGAGGTGGCGTTCGGCAACCGGAAGCCGGCACTCGAGCAGGCGACCACCCCGGCTGCTTCGCAGTTGCTCTCCAACGACGCACCTGCTTCGCCCACGACCATCGTCGACATCGTCCCCGTGCTCACTGCCTCGTCTGCAAGCGCCAAGTCCCTCGACATTGACGCCACGGGCGTCGCTGCACCGACGCTCACAACCTGCTCGACAGATGGCCATGGCCACGACACTGACGGATATGACTCCGTGGCTGTGTCCCAGCCATGTCGGCTGTTCACCGCGTCCCGGGATGCCTCGCTGACCCAACCATGTCGGCTGTTCTTTGTCCTCGGGCCGGACAAAATGGCGCCCACAAGGTGTTCGGCCATATGCTTCGACGATGACATTGACATGTTGACACACAAGTTCAAGCTGGAGGTGACTCCAAGTATCAAGACACATGGGCAGGTGCTCCGGCCGGCACCATGGCCATCGTTCAAGTTCCATTGGGGAGCAGGATATCCTATGTGGCAATGTTCCCGGGCAATGTGCATGTTGTTTCCCATCAACGGCAGCATCGTCATCACCAAAGAGCAGGCAGAAGAAATGGGTAATCCTCCTCTTATCAGAGATTCTTTACCAAAGAATTTAGTGTGGCATTGGGATCCAGGGGATAGCACGTTCAGGTTGTTGAATATCAGAATCCTATTTCATTGTGATGCAAATTATGAGTTCTTGGCCTTGCCGTTGAGTGGCAGCAATGGCTTGGAAGCACAGATGCATCCTAGGCCAATTAAAAGTGTATGCACAGTTGGGCAATTCCAAGAGGTAAATCTCTCCTACCTATTTCATTGGATGTTTGTTTCGTGGCTATGGTTGGTACATCGGTTAGTGCATGCAGTTAATTTACAACCAATTCCGTGGTCGTCGCTTCTAGTTGGCGCGCCATCAGATGTATGTTGTTCTAGTGTTGCCAATTGGAACACCCATGCGACTAATTTTGTTGATGAAATTTATCCATGGAAGTTCATGGAACATATGTTTCTGATTGTTCAAGGGCACGACAGTGAGTTGGCTAGTAGTTACCTTCCTGAGAAATTATATCATATTGGATATCTTGGGTACAATACATGGGAGTGGTCGTACGATCTCCTTGGACACTATATAAGGATACTTCCTGGTCAGTTCTGGTGCTTGTGGTCCTTGAAACATGACAATGTTGATTCATATTTCAGTAAGCTTGTCAAGCTATTTCATGGCAGTAAGCAGTGGCTTCTGGAACTCTGTGCATGGACTATTACTGCTGCTCTTGAACTGAATCATTCTTGTATTGCTGCTGTGATTGTGCATCTGTTTAGTTGCAGCCTGCTCAGTGAATGTCCATGTGAACTGATAATTACAAGGGCTGACTTAGGCGCAACCTTGGGGAATGCTAAACAACTGATGGGTGTGGATATCACTATTCAGCAGCAGCAAAATAATACCAATTTGGGGAACCTTTCTGTGACACCCCGAGACCGATTCCTTCCATTATTATTATTATATTGTTTGCCCGGTGTTATTTCTTTTGCATTGCATCATTCCGTCATGCCATCATTTTTTTTCCAACCCAACATGAACTCAACCAAATAAATTGCATGGATCATGATCCATTTAAATTGAGGGAATTCACATGGTGATTTCTCTTTATAACATAATCCTCCCAATATTATTTAGGGAGCTATCATGAAATATTCCATTAATTTGGAATCACCCTTAAGCACACTTGCAAAAATAAATCTCATGCCTTCTCTGCTTCAAGTTGGTTCTCCAAGCTTCCCCAAAAATTCATTTTCCATTTATCGAGGCTCCTCCAAAATTCTCAACATTTTTGGACACTCCTAAAACCTAGTCCTAGTTCAAACCCATTTGAATTAAATTCAAATGTGTTTGAATTTAAAACCTTGCAAACATGCCCACTTCTATTTTCTTGGACCAAGCTAATTTTGTGAGTCCAGGAAAATTAACCCCATGCCCAAACTCTTTCTCTAACCTTTTCTTTCTCTCCTTTTCTTTCTTTCTATTTTCTGTAAATGGAAAAGAAATTTAGAAAAGAAGCCTAGCCGACCACTTGGACCTCCCAGCAGGCCGGCCCACCTAACCCTCTCTAACCCTAGCGCTAGGGGAGAGCATATGCTCGATCCCCATCTCCCTCCCGAGCGCCGTCACGCATAGGGAGAGGGCAGCGCCCAATGCCCCTCGACCGATCCCCATCTCTCTCCTCCCGATCCTCCTCTTCAAGCGCCGCCGCCACTCCAAGAGACGAGCGCCGCCCCATGCCGCCGTCCTACCGGAGCTCTCCTCCGTGCGCCACTTCCTTCTCCGCATGCCTCCCTCGTGTCGCCGCCTCCTCGCGCGACCCGCACGGCCACCGGCCATGGAGGCCACCGTGCTGGCCCGCAGCTTCGCCACCCGCCGCCGCCATGCTCCGTGCGCCCAGCCTCCGCTGCCGCCTCGCCCAGCCGCACCTCCGTAGCGCCCGAGCTCCGCCCCTACCATGGCTCTGCCCCGCCACCTCAAGCCACTTTCGGCCGGTTCCCGCCGACCCCGCCGCCTGTCCTTCCACCGCCGCGCCGGTAGCCGTCGCTGACATGGCCTCTGTTCCGACCCCATGCGCCTCCTTCATGGTCGCCGTGCTGCCGTTTTTCGCTGCCTCGCCCAGCCGTCGCTGCTGTTGCGTCCATGCTGTTGCTCTGCTTCTCGTGCTGCCGCTCGAGGCCTTGTGCTACTTCGCTTCGGTTCATACCATGTCTCGCAAGAACTAGGCCTCACTGCCCATGGCCGTCGTCGTTCCGCTTCATCTCGTCAAGACCGTCAAGTTCCACTACCGTCGACCCTCGAAGACCCCGTGAACGTCTACTTCCACTACGACCACTATGAACCATGTACGACTACCGTTTCCCGTGGACCTCGCCAAGTACTCCTTCGGTTCGTCAAGATCAACAAGTCCGAAGACCCCAAGTACCACGACGACCGATGCATAGTACCACTTCATTTGCCGTGTACCCCTACCGTCGTCGTGTACCACTACTTCCCTCACCGAACTCGAACCGCCCCGATTGCACGCTTCGAAGGTATAACGCCGAGACGACGCCCATGGACGAATGCTTGTGTTGTATGAGATGGTCGTGTATGCACCGTGTCCGAATTGTTTCGTGCACGTTCCCCATTTCCATGCCACCGACACGTGGGAACCCGGTAACCGGGATAACCCCACCATCTCTTTCATGTTCCGCACATCCGCACACTTGCTCTTTTCATCGGTGTCTCCACGAGTCACCTGATCATCGGAATGTTGCCGTGGCACCATTTCCGTTATCGCCGCCGTGTCATCCATTTCTTTCCGCCATGGCGACAAATGCTCCCTATCACATTATATGCCAATGTTTTCATAAAATTGCTCAACTTGATAATGTCATCCTCATGCATATAATAACTCACAAACCGTGCATCGGATTAAAATGACTCGTATATGAAAAATGCTTAGAATTTCATGTAGTTTCATAATATGCAACTTTCATCCATGTTAAAAATGTTTAAATTGTTGTTTGCATTAATTTGCATAAATGACATTCTAAAATGGTTTATTTCATAGCTAATTAACCGTAGCTCCGAATTAAATAAATTATATATGTAACTTGTGTAGAAAAATGTGTAGATTAACATGGTGCACTTTCTTTTGCTGTTAAACAACTTTAAAATTGTGTTTTAGGCAGAACAGTAGCAAATTCGAAATATGCATATGGGGATTTTTCGGAATTGTTATGTGTTGTTTCTGGCCTCATTTAAATTGCCTAGATATGTAGTTTTATCATGCTTCACCTCTTGCCATGTTTAACAACATTTAATCTTGTTGAGTAGCATAAACGGGAGTGAATTAAGTAATTGTTGTGAAGTTTCGTCAATATGCAATTCACTTAATGTGTAGTATTTGATTGTTGCATCTTGCCATGCCATGCCACATTAATCTTGTCATGCATCCTATTTGGTTGTGCATCATGCCATGATTATGCTTGGTTGTTTATCATGTTGTTTGCTTCTTTCCGGTTGTGCTTCTTCTTGATGGTTCCGGTTTCGTTGCGATTGTGAGGATTCGTTCGACTACGTTGGTTCGTCTTCTTCATGGACTCGTTCTTCTTCCGAGCGGGATTTCAGGCAAGATGATCACGACCTTGGATATCTTTACTATCTTTGCTTGCTAGTTGTCTCGTTGCTATCGCTATGTCGCGCTTCCTACCACATATATGTCAGCCTCCCATATGCCATGATACAGCCTCTAACCACTCTTACCCAGCAAACCGTTGTTTGGCTATGTTACCGCTTTGCTCGGCCCCTTTCTTATAGCATTGCTGGTTGCAGGTTGTTCCATGTTGGGACATGGATATGTTGGGATATCACAATATCTCTTATTTAATTAAAGCATCTATATACTTGGTATTGGGTGGAAGGCTCGGCCTTTTGCCTAGTGTTTTGTTCCACTCAAGCCGCCCTAGTTTCCGTAATGCTGGTGTTATGATCCATGTTTAGCGTTCCTAACATGCTCAGGGGAATGGGACCCTCATGACAGTTCGCTTTGAATAACCGCTTCCAGCAAGGCCCAACATTGGTTTTACCATTTGCCAACATAATAATACTGAATTCAATAATTAATTTGCATAGGGAGTTAGCGCTACCCGAGGATTCTTAATTCAACATAATACAGGTGGGCCGGTGTTGATGGTGCTGGTCCGAATTTGTCAACCGCCGGTGGCCGCCAGGGGCAACTCTGGAATTGGCCTACCGGAAGTTTGGATGATCCGGTCGTGGCCTGAGACGAGATACGCGCGGCTACTATCAGGGTGTCGGCACGCCGGGAGGTCTTGCTGGAATTGCGTTACCATTGTCGAAATGTCTTGTGCACCGGGATTCCGAGGATACTTCGGGCTATCTCGAGGTTGAGGTATTTCCACCGCAGCTTGTGTTGGTCTATGATGGACCAGGTTGGAACACCTCTGCAGGGTTAAATCTTACGCGAAGCCGTGCCCGCAGTTATGTGGCGACTTGGATATTTATAACCTCCGGTTGTAGAGAACTTGACACTAATTCTAATTAAAATACACCAACTATGTGCGTAACCATGATCGTCTCTTTTCGAGGGAGTTCGGGAAGAGAACACGGTGGGGTTATGTTTGACTCGTAAGTAGGTGTTCAGGATCACTTCTTGATCATTATTAGTTTGCGACCGTTATGCGTAGATTACTCTTCTTATTCTTGTACTCGTAAGTTAGCCACCATACAATGCTTAGTGCTTGCGGCAACCTCACCACTTTACCCCTTCCATACCCATTAAGCTTTGATAGTCTTGTTACCCATGGTTATGGGATTGCTGAGTCCTCGTGGCTCACAGTTTACTACAACAATAGTTGCAGGTACAGGTAATGAGACGCCTTGATGTGAGAGCGATGCTTGTTTGCTTTTGGAGTTCTTCTTCAGCTTCTTCTTTTTCGTCGATCTGGGGATAGGTTCCTAGTCGGCAGCCTGGGCTAGCAGGGTGGATGTCATTCTTCTTTTCGTTTGATTTTATCCGTAGTCGGATGCTGTCCTTATGTATGATGTTTGTTATGTATTGATGTATTCATTTGATGATTGTATGTATTTATATGTATCCCCGTCTATTATGTATGTGGTACGATGTAATGATATCCACCTTGCAAGCGTATCCAATATGCATTTCTACTCTTGGTGGGGCCTCCGAGTTCCTCGAGAATAGGATCGCATATTTGGCGTGACAAGTTGGTATCAGAGCCTCGACAGACCATAGGAGCCCCTTGATTGATCGAACCGTTGGCGAGTATAGAAGAAAAACTATTTTGAGTCCTAGTTATATATCGGAGAGTAGGAATTCTTTTTACTCCTTATCCCCTTCGTCGCTCTGGTGAGGAATTGTGACGTAGGTGTTTTGATTCTACTATCTCTTCTCACTCAAAAAAAATTTAGGATCACGCGGGTATTGTTGGAATGGTTGCGATATCGGTGTGACGTGACTCTGTTCTTGGTGCCTCCTGACCGTATGGATTGGACCCGGGGAGTTGAGCTCCAAGGGGTTCTTGTCACATTCGCTATCGTTTCAGTTCCTGAGTACCAGAGGACGCCGACATCGAAACGCTTCTATACTTTTTGTGGTGGCAAATAGTGCCGTGACTTTTCCCCAGTACTGGTGGAGATAGCCCTGATGATCCACTATGACTAGTATCGCTGTGCTTTCGAAGGTCTGAGGTAGACGGATTTGCGAAGTTTCTTGGTCGTGTGTGAAGGTTGCGGATTGGTTGCAGCTGATTAGGATATTATTGTTGTTGTGTGCTGAGTAGGTTCCCATATCCGCAACCTGATCTTATAACCAAGAAGTTTCGGGAGTTCTTAGGTGGGAATTCAAGTATTACCTAGAATATGTTTTCCAACAGACACATGATACGATATGGGGTCTATCATATGTTTGTTCCGGCTTATTCTACAAGCAAATCCTTGTGTTGTTTTTGTTGTGGTATTCGAGTTGCTTCGAAGTCAAATGTGGATTCTAAATCTTTCCTAAGTGGTGTTCTCATATTTCAATGGGAGCGCTAATCCTTCTTGTTCATCCAGATTGTCATGTAAATTATTTTCACCCGGTGTGCTTCTCTTCAAGTTGATCCGATCCTTTCAACATTTGCAAGATCAATTCCCAGTTTTCTCAACGGAGTTCATTTCATCCATCCTAAGTTGTCTTTATTTTTCCCACCCTCCCATCCTTTTTTCTTCACGGAGCCAGAGACCTTAGTCAAGTATCCATTTTATTCGTGAGAAGCCTGTCCATTCTTCTCCTTCAATGTTCTTAACCGGGGATTCTCGTGAAGGTGCTCAGGAGTTCTAGTTCGTCATTTGTCAGTCTCATTTTCTTTTCGGTGGATTCAATTCAAGCTCTCGTTGTTGATCATATCCTCTTCTTTTGTTCACATGCTTTCCCATGTTGGAAATTCTTACCCAAGCCTCTCTTGTCTCTGCTTTCTTTTTTTTTTCTGCTGCGAAGAAATTATCTCAGAAGATTCATCTTTCCATTCAAGATCCGTTCGTTCTATTTCGAGCTTTTATTTCATGCAAGCCATTTAAATCAACCGGTGCACCATCTCTTTCTAAGCAGTTGTTCCAACGGTGTTTCTTTTCAGTGGGCCCTAACCCACAGGTCTTTTCCCAGGATCTTACCTGACTCTTCTAATTTTTCCGGAGTTATTCTCAAATTCTTTCTAAGTGTGACGTAAGAATGAATTTTTCATCAGTCAATTGTCTTCTTTGAGATTCAAATCATTTCATTTTGGTTCCAATCTTACTCTTTTCATTGTTCCGGAGTGTATCAATAATTTTGGTGGTGTTCCTCATCGTCATTCTCAGCTTTGAAGACCGAAGAAGAATTTCTCTCATCCGTTCTCTTGAAGATTCGTGGTTCTAGCTTCATGCCATCCTCACAATTGTTTTCGATTGTGAGAAATTCTTTTCATACCCACCCGGAGCATTTCAAGAGTTCTTCCCATTTTGATTCTCCGAAGATCATCATTTCAAGAGATTTCTTCGTTCTCAACGTTCAACTCTCATTCCCCAATTCTTCCAGAGATTCATTCAAGTATTCTCCAATAAGCTCGTGATCGCTTCGTTCTCTTGTAATTAATTTCCCTCAAGTATCCTCGTTCGTTTTCTAATTCTTCCCGGCGATTCATTCTCTTTTTATTCGTTCTTTTCATTTCTTACGGTGGTTCGTTCAAGATTCCTCTTCCTTTGTTGTCGTATCAATTCATTTGTTCTTTCCAAAAATCCTACCAGTGTTTCCTCGAAGACTTCGTCAAGTTGGCGCTATATCTCTCTTTAATCTTTTCAAGAAGAATAAGTAGTATGCAAATCCATTGCTTTTCATCAATTTATTTTGATGAGGGATAGACATATCATAATTCTTATTCTTGTTTCATGGAGGTGATTTAATTCCTTCTTCCGAAGTTTGTTCATGATGAATAAATTCTCGGTTCCAAGTTGTTCATCTTTTCTTTCCGGAGTTCAAGTGTTCTCATTATATCGTCGCGAAGCTCCATCCAAAATCATTGCAAGGCTTCATCTTGTTCCTTTCAACCTTCATTTCTATAATCCTTTTGTTTACCGGAGTTCTTCATGGTGGTTCATCAAGGCTTTAATTCATTCTTGAAGTGTTCTTCAAGATTCTTGTTGGAGATCAAGTATTCTTCATCTCGCATTTCAAAGTGCAATTCCTTCTCCCTTGTCTTTTGAGGTGGTATTATGTCTTTCTTGACAATTTGTCTTCGTGTTTCATGATTCACAAGTTCTCAGGAATGAGATATTTAAACCCATCAGTTTTCTCTTCGTTCAGGAATAAGTTATCTTGGTATAGATTTCACCAAAAGCCTTTCCGAAGGATTGTTGCTATTTGTGGTGATTATCAATGATCCAAGTTCTCTCGTAAATCCTTTCGGTGAAAGAAGTTTTTCATCTCTATGTTGCTCCCAAGCAATCAATTCTTTCCGTTAGTGGCAGAATTTCACCTCAAGTTTTGAGATGTTTTCCATAAGCCCACAACAAGCTTATTCTTTTCGTTGTTGTTTTTCCAACAACTCCGTTCATTCTTTCATTGTAAGGATGCTTTTCAAATTCAATTGTGGAAGAAGTTGTCATTTTCTTCTCCGTTCTTTTTTTCCAACGATCTAGCTTCTATTCTTTTGTTCTGGAGGTATTATGATGTTGCTCTCTTCGACCCATTATCTCGTTTTGCCAAAATCATGTTCTTTCCTTGCTTATCAATTTAACCGGAGTGTGGTGTTCTCTTTTCAAGTCCTTTTCTTCTTATCAAGCTTTGCTTCTCTTTTCTACCGGAGTGCAACCCGAATTCTTCCTGTCTCGTCTCGTTTCAACCGGAGTGGTTACATTTTCTTCTTTGTCCCTTCAGATCTTAATTCATGTCTTTGCAACCTCGAAGGTTCTCATAGAGTTCCTTGTGCCTCTTTTTCCTAACGGAGTGTTTTCACCTTCGTTCGTCTCCGTTGTATTCTTTCTTTCAAGTTGTTCAACATTCAAGGTTTGTTGGTTTCACTCGTTTGTCCAAGAAGCAACTTTATTTTACCTCTTCCTTTTTCCACTTCCTCTTCTCATGCTTAGATCTCGGGGCGAGATCTCTTGTAAGTGGGGGAGTGTTGTGACACCCCGAGACCGATTCCTTCCATTATTATTATTATATTGTTTGCCCGGTGTTATTTCTTTTGCATTGCATCATTCCGTCATGCCATCATTTTTTTTCCAACCCAACATGAACTCAACCAAATAAATTGCATGGATCTTGATCCATTTAAATTGAGGGAATTCACATGGTGATTTCTCTTTATAACATAATCCTCCCAATATTATTTAGGGAGCTATCATGAAATATTCCATTGATTTGGAATCACCCTTAAACACACTTGCAAAAATAAATCTCATGCCTTCTCTGCTTCAAGTTTGTTCTCCAAGCTTCCCCAAAAATTCATTTTCCATTTATCGAGGCTCCTCCAAAATTCTCAACATTTTTGGACACTCCTAAAACCTAGTCCTAGTTCAAACCCATTTCAATTAAATTCAAATGTGTTTGAATTTAAAACCTTGCAAACATTCCCACTTCTATTTTCTTGGACCAAGCTCATTTTTGTGAGTCCAGGAAAATTAACCCCATGCCCAAACTCTTTCTCTAACCTTTTCTTTCTCTCCTTTTCTTTCTTTCTATTTTCTGTAAATGGAAAAGAAATTTAGAAAAGAAGCCCAGCCGACCACTTGGACCTCCCAGCAGGCCGGCCCACCTAACCCTCTCTAACCCTAGCGCTAGGGGAGAGCATATGCTCGATCCCCATCTCCCTCCCGAGCGCCGTCACGCATAGGGAGAGGGCAGCGCCCAATGCCCCTCGACCGATCCCCAGCTCTCTCCTCCCGATCCTCCTCTTCAAGCGCCGCCGCCACTCCAGGAGACGAGCGCCGCCCCATGCCGCCGTCCTACCGGAGCTCTCCTCCGTGCGCCACTTCCTTCTCCGCATGCCTCCCTCGCGTCGCCGCCTCCTCGCGCGACCCGCACGGCCGCCGGCCATGGAGGCCACCGTGCTGGCCCGCAGCTTCGCCACCCGCCGCCGCCATGCTCCGTGCGCCCAGCCTCCGCTGCCGCCTCGCCCAGCTGCACCTCCCTAGCACCCGAGCTCCGCCCCTGCCATGGCTCTGCCCCGCCACCTCAAGCCCCTTTCGGCCGGTTCCCGCCGACCCCGCCGCCTGTCCTTCCGCCGCCGCGCCGGTAGCCGTCGCTGCCATGGCCTCTGTTCCGACCCCGTGCGCCTCCTTCATGGTCGCCGTGCTGCCGTTTTTCGCTGCCTCGCCCAGCCGTCGCTGTTGCTGCGTCCATGCTGCTGCTCTGCTTCTCGTGCTGCCGCTCGAGGCCTTGTGCTACTTCGCTTCGGTTCATACCATGTCTCGCAAGAACCGGGCCTCACTGCCCATGGCCGTCGTCGTTCCGCTTCATCTCGTCAAGACTGTCAAGTTCCACTACCGTCGACCCTCGAAGACCCCGTGAACGTCTACTTCCACTACGACCACTATGAACCATGTACGACTACCGTTTCCCGTGGACCTCGCCAAGTACTCCTTCGGTTCGTCAAGATCGACAAGTCTGAAGACCCCAAGTACCACGACGACCGATGCATAGTACCACTACATTTGCCGTGTACCCCTACCGTCGCCGTGTACCACTACTTCCCTCACCGAACTCGAGCCGCCCCGATTGCACGCTTCGAAGGTATAACGCCGAGACGACGCCCATGGACGAATGCTTGTGTTGTATGAGATGCTCGTGTTTGCACCGTGTCCGAATTGTTTCGTGCACGTTCCCCATTTCCATGCCACCAACACGTGGGAACCCGGTAACCAGGATAACCCCACCATCTCTTGCATGTTCCGCACATCCGCA
The DNA here is from genome assembly GCA_039707655.1 of Elymus sibiricus. Lineage (NCBI taxonomy): Eukaryota > Viridiplantae > Streptophyta > Magnoliopsida > Poales > Poaceae > Elymus > Elymus sibiricus. The sequence continues at coordinate 298,877,803 of CM077672.1, read as the reverse complement.
CACTTGCTCTTTTCATCGGTGTCTCCACGAGTCACCGGATCATCGGAATGTTGCCGTGGCATCATTTCCGTTATCGCCGCCGTGTCATCCATTTCTTTCCGCCATGGCGACAAATGCTCCCTATCACATTATATGCCAATGTTTTCATAAAATTGCTCAACTTGAACATGTCATCCTCATGCATATAATAACTCACAAACCGTGCATCGGATTAAAATGACTCGTATATGAAAAATGCTTAGAATTTCATGTAGTTTCATAATATGCAACTTTCATCCATGTTAAAAATGTTTAAATTGTTGTTTGCATAAATGACATGCTAAAATGGTTTATTTCATAGCTAATTAACCGTAGCTCCGAATTAAATAAGTTATATCTGTAACTTGTGTAGAAAAATGTGTAGATTAACATGGTGCACTTTCTTTTGCTGTTAAACAACTTTAAAATTGTGTTTTAGGCAGAATAGTAGCAAATTCGAAATATGCATATGGGGATTTTCCGGAATTGTTATGTGTTGTTTCCGGCCTCATTTAAATTGCCTAGATAGGTAGTTTTATCATGCTTCACCTCTTGCCATGTTTAACAACATTTAATCTTGTTGAGTAGCATAAACGGGAGTGAATTAAGTAATTGTTGAGAAGTTTCATCAATATGCAATTCACTTAATGTGTAGTATTTGATTGTTGCATCTTGCCATGCCATGCCACATTAATCTTGTCATGCATCCTATTTGGTTGTGCATCATGCCATGATTATGCTTGGTTGTTTATCATGTTGTTTGCTTCTTTCCGGTTGTGTTTCTTCTTGATGGTTCCGGTTTCGTTGCGATTGTGAGGATTCGTTCGACTACGTTGGTTCGTCTTCTTCATGGACTCGTTCTTCTTCCGAGCAGGATTTCAGGCAAGATGATCACGACCTTGGATATCTTTACTATCTTTGCTTGCTAGTTGTCTCGTTGCTATCGCTATGTCGCGCTTCCTACCACATATATGTCAGCCTCCCATATGCCATGATACAGCCTCTAACCATCCTTACCCAGCAAACCATTGTTTGGCTATGTTACCGCTTTGCTCAGCCCCTTTCTTATAGCGTTGCTAGTTGCAGGTGCAGTTGCAGGTTGTTCCATGTTGGGACATGGATATGTTGGGATATCACAATATCTCTTATTTAATTAATGCATCTGTATACTTGGTATTGGGTGGAAGGCTCGGCCTTTTGCCTAATGTTTTGTTCCACTCAAGCCGCCCTAGTTTCCGTAATGCTGGTGTTATGATCCATGTTTAGCGTTCCTAACATGCTCAGGGGAATGGGACCCTCTTGACAGTTCGCTTTGAATAACCGTTTCCAGCAAGGCCCAACATTGGTTCTACCATTTGCCAACATAATAATACTGAATTCAATAATTAATTTGCATAGGGAGTTAGCGCTACCCGAGGATTCTTAATTCAACATAATACAGGTGGGCCAGTGCTGATGGTGCTGGTCCGAATTTGTCAACCGCCGGTGGCCGCCAGGGGCAGCTCTGGAATTGGCCTACCGGAAGTTTGGACGATCCGGTCGTGGCCTGAGACGAGATACGCCCGGCTACTATCAGGGTGTCGGCACGCCGGGAGGTCTTGCTGGAATTGCGTTACCATTGTCGAAATGTCTTGTGCACCGGGATTCCGAGGATACTTCGGGCTATCTCGAGGTTGAGGTATTTCCACCGCAGCTTGTGTTGGTCTATGATGGACCAGGTTGGAACACCCCTGCAGGGTTAAATCTTACGCGAAGTTGTGCCCGCGGTTATGTGGCGACTTGGATATTTATAACCTCCGGTTGTAGAGAACTTGACACTAATTCTAATTAAAATACACCAACTGTGTGCGTAACCGTGATCGTCTCTTTTCGAGGGAATTCGGGAAAAGAACACGGTGGGGTTATGTTTGACTCGTAAGTAGGTGTTCAGGATCACTTCTTGATCATTATTAGTTTGCGACCGTTATGCGTAGATTACTCTTCTTATTCTTGTACTCATAAGTTAGCCACCATACAATGCTTAGTGCTTGCGGCAACCTCACCACTTTACCCCTTCCATACCCATTAAGCTTTGATAGTCTTGTTACCCATGGTTATGGGATTGCTGAGTCCTCGTGGCTCACAGTTTACTACAACAACAGTTGCAGGTACAGGTAATGAGACACCTTGACGTGAGAGCGATGCTTGTTTGCTTTTGGAGTTCTTCTTCTGCTTCTTCTTTTTCGTCGATCTGGGGATAGGTTCCTAGTCGGCAGCCTGGGCTAGCAGGATGGATGTCGTTCTTCTTTTCGTTTGATTTCATCCATAGTCGGATGCTGTTCTTCTGTATGATGTTTGTTATGTATTGATGTGTTTATTTGATGATTGTATGTATTTATATGTATCCCCATCTATTATGTATATGGTACGATGTAATGATATCCACCTTGCAAGCGTCTCCAATATGCATTTCTACTCTTGGTGGGGCCTCCGAGTTCCTCGAGAATAGGATCGCATATTTGGCGTGACACTTTCTTGCTGGAATTGGAGTAGTTTTACGTTGCTTATTCCTGCACATCTGCATGTGTTTTGTGAGGACAAGGGAACATATTGCATTGTAGCAAATTTGGCTACAAATCTACACGGGCAGCAGGCAGCAACACTACATTCGGTGAGCATCCCTGGGCATGATCGTTGCTTGATACGCAATTTTCATTCAGTTTTGGTGACAATAGGGCAAGCTGTGCAAGGAGAGCAGTTTATTTGTGGTATCACATTCCTGGAATCTTTCTGGAGAGAGTTTGTCGCTGGGGACACAACTATGCTGTTCTCAGTTACTGCTGCTAGGTGCATGTCCCTTTTACAGCAACCACCAGATTATAAGGTGACAACTGAGCTACCACGTGTTAATCAAATTGTACATATCGTCTTCTCCAGAGGACAGTTATGCATGTCTAGAGGCAACAAGCCGGTGTTATATGAACTTCAGAAGCATCTCTTTCAGAGCAAGAACAACTTCGGGGCCCTGAGCACAGAACCCTCGAACAATATTGGTCTTCAGTTAATACAGTTTAACCATGACAAGCATCCGTTGCAGTATGCAGTGTCTCCAAATTGGCTGCTATATGCACTAGTATGCTGCGGTGATATCAGTTGTCCATTGCGTACAATTGGCTTTTCCAGGGAGAAAAATTCACCAGAAATTATTATGCTGCCTTGTTTCCTTTCGGAACTAATATCATGTGAGGCCGATCATTCTGACACTACGACGCTTTATACCCTGGAGTGGATAGACTACTCACTGGCAGCAAAGTTTTCTCTATTTCATCAGCGAATATTGGTGGGTTTTCAGATGGCCAGCTCAACTCCAGATCAGTTCTCCAGTTTTCTCATGACAAGAAGCTGCTATCTTGAACTACTTCCAGCTCTTGGGACTGATGATTATACCAGCTGGTGTTTCCTTCATTGGCTTCAGTCTAGTTCTCTCTTCACCACCATTATTGATGTCACGGAGTGTGGCATGGGCACCTCCAACCTGGGAATGATATGGGATCCAGGACTGTTATTGGGTGTGCCATACCCAGTTTCAGTCAGTATGCAAACTCCACTTCCAGGAGGGTGGCCGGGCATGTATGCGCTCATAACGGCTACCATCACGGGGATTGTGGTTGGTTTGGAACAAGGTGGAAATGACATTGATATTGACTTTGCACTCCTATCTTGGGACCCTGGTGGCATCACGCATGAACCAGAGAAGACCAAGCACTGGCTTGAGGGCAAGCCAGTTCTTAAGGAAGGGGGGGTGTTAGCAACCCTCCTCCTGCCCGGGCTATGGGCCAGCTATCATGGGACAATCGTCATGGGCTGGGCCCAGCTGGACACTCAGAAACCGCAGCCGAGAGAGGCGACTACATATACGCGAGACAGAGCCACGAGCAAGGGCATCCCGGGATGGATCACGGAACGGCGGCGGCTGGCTCTCCTCCCACCTCTGGCTCTCATCCCCAACCTCCCTTCTTGCTTGTTTGTGTATTAGCTACCCAATCCCTGTAATTCCTATGCCACTAAGTGATCTGAGCACTAGGTTGCTAACACCACGGTGGACTTCTCCGACATATCCATCGGCGCGTGCTAGGCCTTCGTCGGCTACCTCTACGGCGTCACCGTGTCCGAGGACGAGCTGCTCGCGCACCGGAGCGAACTCCTCGCCGCCAGCAGCAATGACAGCGTCGCAAACCTCAAGAAGGCGTGTGAGGAGAGCCTTAGGAGGGACGTCAGCACGGAGAACGTGCTGGAGAGGCTGCAGACGGCACACGCCTATGGCCTGCCGGCGCTGAGGAGGACCTGCCTAAGGCTGCTCGTGGACTTCGGGAAGATGTACGAGATTCCCGAGGATTTTGAGGAGTTCATGGATGCCGCAGACCAGGATCTCGCCGACGAAATCCGTGCTACTGCGATTCTCGGTGGGAGAAAACTTTCGGACAGAGAGAAGAAGGCTCCAGCTAGAAAGACTCCCCAGTGTGCGGAAGTCTACGTCTAGCAAGGCTTCGGGCAGCATGCCGGCTCGGAGGTGCAGTGGCCGGACGTCCAAGGCTAGCTAAGCTGGATCTGGGCAGCATTGCAGGTAAACGGGGTCGCCAAGACGCCAACGGAAGTCCGCGTCTAGCCAGGATTCTCACGGCGTTCCACATAAGTGAATTGTGCCCGTCCGCTTTGTCAGTAACTTACATGACAGTACTACACCGTTGGCTTGTTGCAGCAGATCTCCGTTCTAGCTCTAGCACATGGTTGTTTGCTCAAACGTGTGTTGACAAGTCATGAGTGTGATGATGACATGATGTTAAATGAGTTCCTCACTGTCGTGGGCTAAATGAATATTGCCTTCCCGGTGCTGAATTACATGAGTAAGATTGTGCGGTAACGATCCTGATCCGGGCGACGGATCCATCGCCTTGGGTCGGTCGCTTCTAGCGAGAGCCACACTTCCGTCTTGTCATTTGTACGCAACCGTTAAGCTACATGCACTAGGTAACGCAACAAAAATTCCGATATGATGAAAAAGATTAGACAATCCACGTATACACTTCAACAACCACATCATTATCTCTCCCTCTCAAGGAACACTTCTGAAGCAGATTGATGCATGCATGCTAGCGATAGCGCTACAAGAAATTTTTCCAGTTGAGACACTGGGGTACCAAAGTGGAAACCTAGCTAGGAAGAGATGCACATGCATGTGCGGAGCCGTGTCAAAGTGTACATCCAGATTCGAGGGCTCCAGGCTTTACATAGCCAAGCCGTTGGAGCAGGATCACCCGGCCAGCCGGCCTCCCACGTTCCCAGTCCCGGCCTTGCCATTTTTTTCCCGCCCCCGCGTCTCGTAGCAGGTGGGACAAATATTTGAAAGCTCGCTCGGGTGTGGCCGCCGCCACGAGTCGACGTATGCGCTCCACACCACCGGCCGTAGTTCTTACTCCGCGGAGTGCCGAGCCCACCCGTCGGTGACCATGCGCAGATGAACTGTGCGCGAGTGTATGGCCCCGCGGATCGTCGCGCAGTAGTACTCCGCTAACGCATGGGCCGACACGTCAGCGCCTTGCAAGCTTCCCGCCCAAGTATAAATCCCTCCTCCTCGTCCTCGGCTCCTATCTGCCTTCCACACGGTTTCGTCGTTGCCCAGCACAGCACCGGCACGCACGGGCATGGGCATGGCCTCAGCCACCAGCTCTCGCCACCTCCACCTCCTCCTCCTCGTCCTGTGGCTCAGCGCGTCCGCGAGCACCGCCTGGGCCCATGGAGGCGGCGGCGACCGCGACGGCGACGCTGACGCGGACGCGGACGGCGGCGCGAAGGCGAGACCGGACCTGCGGGCGCCGGGGCTGGTGGCGGTGAAGCTGTGGTGCCTGGCGCTGATCTTCGCGGGCACCCTGGCCGGCGGCGTGTCCCCCTACTTCATGCGGTGGAACGAGGCGTTCCTGGCGCTCGGCACGCAGTTCGCCGGCGGGGTCTTCCTGGGCACCGCCATGATGCACTTCCTCAGCGACGCCAACGAGACCTTCGAGGACCTCGTCCCCCACAGCGCCTACCCGTTCGCCTTCATGCTCGCCTGGGCCGGATACGTCCTCACCATGCTCGCCGAGTGCGTCGTCTCCTCCGTCGTCGCGCGCGGCCCGGTCGGACCGCCCCAAGTGCAGGTGAGCAGCAGCAGGTCGCACGTTCTCCGCTGAAACTAACTACTATATCAGCGCAGGCGACCAGCTGGCCGGCGGTGTAAATGTGGCAGCTGGGCGTTGGGTAAATGCAAATTTGCTTCCTTTCTATTCTGGGGCGGGTGCTACGTACTAGCTAGTGATTGGCGTGATTGGCAATTTTTCGCTGTGCATTTTCACGGTTTTATTGGTTGCCTAAACTTTTCTTTAGAAACTCTCAATCTATTCATCTTTAATCATGCCAGTACAAAGAACACCGGAGGTGATAAAAATTAGTACATGCTAGTCGGTCGAGCAGAACACATGCATATGGATCATCTCTTCCTGTATTAGTGCTACTCTTTTGCGATTTTGCGAATGGTAGGTAACCTAAGTAGTGTTTAGTTGTTGGCGCCAGTTGCTTTGTCTTGGTTGATGCATGGGAATCTTTAATTTTCAGAATCCATCCCTGTTTACAAATTTCCAGGGGCGCTGGAGGAGGGCAAGCAGAGCAGCACGAATGGCAACGGCACCGAACCGCAAACATCAGTAAGTTCAGCGTCCGAATCCAGTGTTAATTTGACAGTCACTCAGGCCACCAGACAGCTCCCGTACACAGTTTTTTTTTTTTTTGAAACAGGGCAAAAGATTTGCCACTTTCATTGATTAAGAAGAAGAGAGTTGCCCGGTTAATTAACGGAAACCCGGGCAAAAACCGTTACAATACGCCCCCAAAAGGGCACCATCAACACACGCCGACCCCGGGGCCGCGCACCAACCGAGCCGCCGGCTCCGTCACCCGAGCAACCCAAAGCCGACACCCTACAACCAAAACCGAAGCCGCCGCTCCGGCATCCACGCCGACCCCGAGGCCGCGCACCAGGCGAGCCGCCTGCTCTGCCGCCCAAGCAACCAGAGCTGACACCCTACAACCATCTCCGGAGCCGCCGCTCCGACGTACAGACGGAAACCACACACGCCACTACCGGGATTAATGTCTATGCCGACGGCCTAGGTCCAAATCCCGTCGGGATAGACCTATGCCGACGGCCGCCGTCGGCATAGACCCGTCGGCATCGTATACGTCGGCGTACCTGGGCCTGCCGTCGGCATAGGTACCTATGCCGACGGTGTACGTACGGCCGTTGGCACAGATTGGCCGTCGGCAAACTCGTTCGTATGACGGCGGCAGACGGCGCCGTCGTCAAGTTACGCCCAATAAAAACGCGCCACGTGTCAGCACTATACCGACGGCTAAGCCGTCGGCATATGTTCAAATCTATGCCGACGCCTAAGCCGTCGGCATAGTTCTGACACGTGGCAAACGCTGGCATTCCCTGGCGTCAGCATATGCCGACGGCTAAGCCGTCGGCATAGATTTGAATATATGTCGACGGCCAAGCCGTCGGCATATACTGGTGCTAGGGAGTACAGTTGGGCGACACGTGGCACCTATGCCGACGGCTTAGCCGTCGGCATAGGTGCCACGTGTCGCCCACTGGTGCTTCGGCGATGGCTATGCCGACGGCTAAGGCATAGATGCTACCTATTTTTTTCTGATTTCTGTTTGAATTCATTTCAAATTCACAGCACATAATCATATACATATATTCAAATTCACAGCACATATACATATAACATCATCATCACAATAAGTATCGTCATCACATAAGTATCATCATCATCATCACAAGTCCTACGAGAAGCACACAAGTCCTACGAGCATACAAAGGGCTTAAGCCCTACGAGGTCCACTACCAAGGTCCTCACCGCCCAAACGGCCAAAGCCCAGGTCCTCACTGCTTGCGGCAACGCTACCGCCAGGACCGGGACCGCCACCGCTACCGCTACCGCCACCGCCACCTCGGTGGATCGGAGTGACCGGGCTCCGTGACGTGGGAGTGATGCCATCATTGGCACCACCATCAACGGATGATCCACCGGTTCCCTGGATGTTCGAAAAGACATGTTAAGGGGATATATGATTGTGTTGAATAAACGGTAAGCAATGGCTGATGAGTTTGGGGATGTACTAACCGGAGTCTCCATGTTCTGTGCCAGAAACTCCTAAAAGGTAAGGAGCACTGGTGCAGGTCCAGCAGGTGGTGGTGGTGGTTCCATTACAGAAACCGTGTCGGCCGCCATGCTCTCAAAAACGCGCTGCATGTGAATTGACCAAGCAAACACGAAGGTCAGAAAAAATGAAAGTGCAAATATGGAAGTGAAATGAAAGAGGCTAAACTAACCGTCATCATGCGACTGCTGTGCTCCTGGACTGCTGCAACTCTCGCCAGCCACGCCATGGTCTCCTGGCGTGTGTACTCCATGTAGGCCTACGATATGACATGATGAACTCATAAAACATCTCAATGAGGAAAATAAAGTGAGCAAAAAGGAAGATAAGAGGGAAAATACTTATGCTGGTCTGCTGGGCTAGGAGGGAGTGTGACTGTGCACTGGTCGTGCTCGTGCGCTGGCTCAGGCTCGGGTCGGTAGCTCGGAGTCGTGTGAAGGAGATAGAAGGAGTACACACGGCATCCAGAACCGCCTGCCGACCATGAAGCTTCGGCCCTATGCCCACCACCGCCCTCTCGTCCGTAGCCTGCTTTAAGGGGTCAGGTGTGCCAGGATTTACCTTCAGATACACCTCCTCGTAGGCCTTCAGGTTCTCCTCGCTCTTGCCGTAGTAGTCGCCCTTGCCCTCCTTGGACTTATTCCGCGTATGGGCGATCTGCCACGCCTCTATGTCAGAGAGCGGCCGCTTCAGTTTCTCCTCCTGCACCACCAAACAGAGGTTAGTGATACATAAGAAAGTGACGGTAAATAGAAGAAGAAGAATGTTTCATGTAAATAGATATACCTGAACTTTCTTGTGGCTAAAGTGGTTCCGGTTTCCCTGACCATGTGTTCCGTCGGTCCCTCGGTTAGCCCGGTTTTTGTTGCTCTTAGCAGCCCACTCTGCATCCTGAACGAGCCACAGATCCACCAATGCCGCCCATCCATCGTCCTTTCCATAACACCAAGCAGGACACACCTACATAATGAAAGCATAATGGCATGTCAACACGAAACGATGAAATTTAGCACAAACGCCGGAATGAAAAGTCTGTTATACTTACGGCCAAATACTCCTCCCTCTCCAAGGTAACATGCATCCTCCGCGCGTCTTCCTTGGTCATCTTCGTCTCAAGAGCGTCGTGATGATATTGCGAGATGGCCACCCAGCGCACCTCGTACTGCATCTGACGGGCCTTCTTCCTCGCTTGGCGTAGCACGATCTCGTCGGCAGTGGACTTGTGCTCCTCAAGAACTCGATAGTATTTCTACAATCATTCAGAAAACCAGAATGGAAGAAGCCATGAGTTAAACCATTCGATGATAAACTACGAACGAAACTCAAGACTCGTGCTTCTGAAGAGAACTTACCCAAAAATTTGTGATCACGGCCTTAGCATACGTGGTATGGTCCGGGTGGGGGGCCGCTTCCCAGTGGTCCCAGCTCGTGGCCAAAACCCGGTGCTCAGGCTGCCTGACTGGATCCGGACGGAACAGCCCCGGCCAGTGTTCCATCAGCAAAACGGTGATGACGCCGTTTGGAAGACGGGCCCCTTTAGGAATTATCCAGTTGCTGCAAAAGATAGAAAGAATGAAAATATGAGCATGTGTACAATCAAAAGAATGAAAATATTAGCATGTGTACAAGCAAAAGACTTAAATTATGATTAAGTGGCACTTACTCTTTCCCCTTGGGCTCAATGAGCCACTTCTGCTCCTCAGTAGCAGGAAGGGGAGGGAGCTTTGCATTACCACGCAGCCACCCCTTGTTGTGGGCAACCCCCTCGCTGCCACCACCATCCTCCCCGCCGCCACCATCCTCCTCCTCCTCGTCCCCCTCCCCAACCTCCTCCTCCTCCTTCTCCTGAACCTCCTCCTCCTCGCGAACCTCCTCCTCCTCCTCCTCGGCAGAGGGTACCTCACTAGAGGAGGGTACCTCAGTAGAGGAGGGCCTCGAAGAGGACACCCCTAAGTCGGTGAGGGAGCGATGTTTCTGGCCCCGACCCTGTCCTCCTCTAGGGGCTATCCCCCCACCCCCTCCACCTCTAGGGGCACCTCTCCCTCGACCTCCCTGTGAGGAGTCATCCTCAAGTAGTCGGGGGGGGAGAGTACGGGGTCGACCACTCCGACTAGTCATCGTGGTGAGCTTTGATAGGAAACCCGTGCCGCCGGCCTTCCCCTTGCCCATGTTTAGCGAACCTGCATTGAAAAGTGAATAATTTAGATCATCATGATATTTCAAATCCTTACTTTTCTCAAGTGTCAAACTTTTTTCTTCACATTCATACAACAGTAAATATAGTACCAACAAAAGAAATAATTGAAACAACAAAGTATTTATAGTACCAACACATTCATACAATAGTAAATATTGATAGTACCAACATATATGCAATAACAACAATAGAGTCATTTCTTCCATCAATCTAACAATTTACCTAGCACCATCAACAATCAATCCATCTAACAACATCCATTCATCCATTCATCCATTCATCTAGCATCATCTAACAAACATTAACAATCAACTAACAACATCAACAATCAATAGGCAAAAAAAATTAACCTACCATCATCTCTTCATCTAACAACATCAACAATCAAATTTTTATCTTCAATTTTTTTTAGCAAGATCATCATGATGAAGTAACCACTTATCATGATCCAAATTTTAACATCCGTCTATCTATCTACTTCACAAAACATCTATCCATGGATCAGTTGCAATGCAAGGCACTTTGCTAGTTAGTACTACTATCTAAAAAAATCTACTGAGTTCTTTTCTAAAAAATTGTACTTAGTTCTTTTAAAAAAAATCACTTACTACTACTTACTACTTACAAATGGGCTACAAATAGCTATCCAACCATATCATCATCAATTTATACAGCTAAGTGGTGATCAATTTTGACGGTCAAATTTTTTTTTTTTGCAAGAAATGGGCTCACCTTCTCTGTAGCCGAAGAGGAGGAGGTGTGCAGGGGAGGTCGAGGGACCCCGCCGTCCACCACCACCGAGCGGTGCGGCCCGGGCGGATAGGGCGGGGCCGGTGGCGTTCGCGACCGGTGGGCAGGGACAGAGAGAGGACGGCGGGACAGAGAGGGTGGTGGTGGCGGCGGCGGGTCGGCCTGGAGAGGGTGGCGGCGGCGTCGGGTCGGCCTGGATCCGGAGCGGGCGTGGGCGGCGGCGGCGGGACGAGGAGGGGGCGGCCGCGGCGGTGGTGGTGGCGACGGCGGCGACGGGGCGAGGAGGGGGCGGCCGCGGCGGAGGTGGTGGCGACGGCTGCAGCGGGACAAGGAGGGGGCGGCCGCAGCGGTGGTGGTGGCGACGGCTGCGGCGGGACGAGGAGGGGGCGGCCGCGGCGGTGGTGGTGGCGACGGCGGCGCGCGCGGAGAGGGTGGCGGCGGCGACTGGGGTCGAGAGAGAGAGATGGGATCGGGTCGAGAGAGACAGAGTGAGTGGAGGAGTAGGCCCGCGAGTGGATAAGGGGGGCTATGCCGACGGCAAAGCCGTCGGCATACCTTTGGCCACGTCATCGATCCGCGGCACGTGCCACGCCATCGATCCGTGACATAGATGTCGGCATAGCTATGTATTATTTTTTATTTTATTTTTTTCTAAATTGAAATTTGATTAATTTAAATGTGCCTTATCTAAACATAAACATACATAGATACACCACGCGTGTCTGTTGGGCCCAGTTTGCCGCCCGGTCAACAGTGCCAGGGTTAGACGGGACGGGGTACTTGGGGGGGTAGCTATGCCGCCAGGTCTTGCGCTGGGACCTCTTACACGTCTGAAAGTGTGGTGGCAGGTGCAAGCACCCGGCACGTGGCTCCATAGTGTGACCCCCCTCACGGACGTCGCTGCCGCCGTCGCACAGAGGGGGGAAACGGCCACGTCGGGCAGACACAGAGGGAATCTTGCGGTGGGTTGTGACCGGACATTGATCCGAAGTGTACCTATGGGCTGGCCTATCACAGCCAGGTGAAAATGTCCATCGGTTAAACCCCGTCCGGCGAAAGTCAAAGGCCTAGATCCGCCCGGTCAACAGTGCCAGGGTTAGACGGGACGGGGTACTTGGGGGGGTAGCTATGCCGCCAGGTCAGCCCGTGAGGGGGGTCACACTACGGAGCCGCGTGCTTGCACCTGCCACCACACTTCCAGACGTGTAAGAGGGCCCAGCGCAAGACCTGGCGGCATAGCTACCCCCCAAGTACCCCGTCCCGTCTAACCCTGGCACTGTTGACCGGGCGGATCTAGGCCTTTGACTTTCGCCGGACGGGGTTTGACCGATGGACATTTTCACCTGGTTGTGATAGGCCAGCCCATAAGTACACTTCGGATCAAGGTTCGGGCACAACCCACCGCAAGATTCCCTCCGTGTCTGCCCGACATGGCCGTTTCCCCCCTCCGTGCGACGGCGGCAGCGACGCCCGTGAGGGGGGTCACACTACGGAGCCGCGTGCTTGCACCTGCCACCACACTTCCAGACGTGTAAGAGGGCCCAGCGCAAGACCTGGCGGCATAGCTACCCCCCAAGTACCCCGTCCCGTCTAACCCTGGCACTGTTGACCGGGCGGCAAACTGGGCCCAACAGACACGCGTGGTGTATCTATGTATGTTTATGTTTAGATAAGGCACATTTAAATTAATCAAATTTCAATTTAGAAAAAAATAAAAAAAATAATACATAGCTATGCCGACGGCTTGCTGTCGGCATAGCTATGCCACGGATCGATGACGTTTCACGTGCCGCGGATCGATGACGTGGCCAAATCTTTTGCCGTTGGCATAGCTATGCCGACGGCCGCCGTTAGGGCCGTCGGCATATATTTGACGGCGTCAAACGGCAGTTAACCACCGGGTGTTCGGGCCCACATATATGTCGACGGCCACCGTACGCATATCACGACATATGCCGACGGCGTCGTGACGCCGACGGCCCCCGTCGGCATAGATGGTGGTATGCCGATGGCCGAACTACGCTGACGGTTTGCCTTAGGCCGTCGGCATACCGCCATCTATGCCGACGGCCCCCGTCGGCATCGTATGGGCCGTCGGCAACGTGACTTATTCTGGTAGTGCGCCGACCCCGAGGCCGCCCATCAGGCGAGCCGCCAGCTTTGTCACCCGAGCAACCGAAGCTGACACCCAACAACCATATCCGGAGCCGCCGCTCCGACATCCACGCCGACCCCGAGGCCGCGCACCAGGCTGGCCAACGACACTGCCACCCACGTAACCAATGGTGGTGTCGCTCGCATGCACATTGCACAGGACGCGCACGGACCGTCGACTGCATCCATGCTGCGCAACGCGAGCACCCTCGGCGACGGCATGCTCCTCGCCGCCGCGCTCTGCTTCCACTCCGTTTTCGAAGGCATTGCCATTGGAGTTGCTGGTAAGAGGCAGACAGAGATTGATATTTCTTGAATTTTGACTGCCATGAGAGGATCTCTGCATCTTATATGTGTGTGTACCTCTCGACCCTACTTCAGCCATTGATTGTCATGCATACTTTTTTACTTGATCCGGTCGTTGAATCGACGATTGCTTGCAGAGACGAAAGCCGACGCGTGGAAGGCTCTGGGGACCATCAGCCTGCACAAGATCTTCGCCGCGATCGCCATGGGCATCGCGCTGCTCCGGATGCTCCCCAACCGCCCCCTCCTCTCCTGCTTCGCCTACGCCTTCGCCTTCGCCGTCTCCAGCCCCATCGGCGTTGGCATCGGCATACTCATCGACGCCACCACGGAGGGCGAGGTGGCCGACTTGATCTATGCCATCTCCATGGGCCTCGCCACGGGCATCTTTGTCTACGTCTCCATCAACCACCTCCTCTCCAAGGGGTACAAGCCCCAGAAGCCCGTCGCCGCAGACACCCCCGTCGGCCGGTGGCTCGCCGTTGTGCTTGGCGTCGGTGTCATCGCAGTCGTCATGATATGGGACACCTGATCGTGATTCATGATAACTAGAACCATTTACCTATGGATGTGCTAAGTTTCTGCTAGTTGGACACCAGATTTGCAGTACCAGCTGATCAAATGAAGCAGCTAATGACAGATAAACATAAGCACTAAATCGCTGGCTGTTTCAATACGCATTTAGTGTATATATATATATCAACCTGTATTTTTTTCCCTAATCCCCTAGATAATATTTTGCTGTGCTTCGTTGATAGACACCATCAACCACCATGTTAAACATCCGCAATGGCACACACGGCCTACATGCTTCATTGGCTTCCTGTGCACAAATTATCTGTACAATGTTGCTTACGTCACTTATCACTAACATAGAAATATTTTGCTCTTCAGATTGACGTGCATGATATAATAATCCGAAATTCGAAAATGTCATGTAACCATTTATTTGGTCAAATCCTGAATAATGCTTATTATAAAAGTAACCGCAGCGACACGTGCGGTGTCGTCTAGTTTTTATACCTAGAAATGCCTGAATTTGTCTTTTTTGTGTACTTCGCACCAAAATGTATTTCATCATGAAACTTTACAAAAAGTAGTATACATCCATCCATATGTATGTGTGTGTGTTTTTTCAGAAATTTTTAAAACTTAAATTTCATTTTTTTTAGAATCCAGACTCCAAATGTATTTCATCGTGAAAGTCTACAAACAAATAATATAAATTCATCTCTCTCTCTTTCTCTCTCTGCGCGCCTGTGTTTCTAGAATTTTTAAAACTTCAAAAACAAAGTTTTGAATTTTTCAATATCCGGGCTCCATGGAGCCGGGAGCCAAAAACAATTTCTGAGTTTTCGTTCTCTTTTTCCTTAATACTCCCTCCGTTCCACAATATAAGTTGTTTTAGCAAGCTAAAACAGCTTGCTAAAACGACCTATATTTTGGAACAGAGGAAGTACAAGACAAAAATTAGTAAACTAAAAAAAAGACATTAAGAAAATATAACATTGAAAGAACAAAGACGAGCGAGATACTATAAAACGCTGTACATCATTTTTAACTGTCAAGTGATCTAACGTATATTTTCCTTGAAGGCCCATCGCACGGCTGGCTAGTCTCTTTCTTTATTCTCCACACGAGCGTTCTCTCTAGACGTTCCATTGCTTGTCCCCTCAATTACTCCCCCGTCTATTTATTTCCACCGCTTCCTTCTTCTTCTCCACCAAATCTCCATCCTCTTCATCTCCTCCACTACTTTTTCTGTAAAAGAGACCAACAGATTTATGATTCTTTCTTCATCTTCTTCCACCGAAAAGATAAGTTGCTTTCCAAGATGTTGGACGAGGAGAATTTGGACGAGGCGTCAACACCAACATCTGAAGCATTAGCGAAGTGCTGCGTGTGCTGGTGCTCTGCGACCGGCAAGTCCGGCCTTATCGTCGTCCGCGCCTTGTCGCCCCAACGTCGTGGCCACAGCCGCCTCACAAGGATCTCTTCTTGAAATACACCCCCCTCACCACCGTCGATACCACCTTCAGGTCCTGATTTCCCCAACGCCCGCCGAATTTGGCCTTCCTCTTTTGTTTGATTGTGTTTCAACATATGGATTTTGTTACAGCTTCGTGTTTGAGTTTTGCAGCACCGGGCACACGTCGGAGCTGCTTTAACAGATGGTGGACACGATTGTGCTACGCCTGCGACAGCCCCAAACACTGGAGCAGTTCAACTCCCTGCGGCTCAACTCAGGCGCTCCCATTGGTCCCATCTAATGCTTCCTATGAGTACGAGCCTCACATCCATGCTCAGGTTGGTGCTGCTGGATTAAATCGGTCAACATTGTTGCTTTTTCTTGCTGAAGTAGGATTCTTTGAGCTACATGTCCGCGCCTCAAGCACTCAGAACAAGTTGATTGCTGATGGTAACTTTGTTATACCATTTTTATTAGATTACCTAAATTGGATTCCATTATCTTTAATTGTATATGTTCCCTTGACGGCATAATTAGCAGTTCCGTTTTAGAATTAAACAATTCGTCCTGTGATTTTTTTCGATAAAGGGCGCTTTTTATTAACTCAAAATGTAGCATCAAGCGGATACAAAGCATGAATTCGTCCTGTGATTTGGCCGTGGTTATCTCTTTTGATGATTCTTTTGCAATACTGTTTCTATTAGGCACTAATTTAGTTTCAGCTTTGATATATTAACATGCGTGGCCATTCTAATAGACATCATTCATTTCAGGTTCTTGATGGATGCGGCTCCTTATTACAGCTTATTTACTTTCACCTTTGCTGCAACCATAGAGGATTCTAAATTTGATTCTTCTGGTATGTATGTGGTTGCAGCATCCCTTTTGAAATAGAATATATCATTTTCTCTGCGTCAATGATTTCCAATAGTAAAAATTTCGTACCCCTCTAGCACCATATTTCTTTATAATAATATTATTGACTCTTGAGGTATATTTATGGACATAGAATGTTCTCAAAGTTTAATCTTAAATATAGGTGCATACTGACTTTGTCAGACCAAGCGATTTCTTTTGAGCACATATGTTACTAAATTAGTTGTCAATTAATCCTTTCATGTAGGACAAGAACCATTGTACTAATCAGAAGATGCGTTCTGGCATCCAGTAAGGGTGACCCCTTTTTCAGTTTTGTCACATAATGTTAGTTACTCACCTTAGAGAACCCCCTTTTTTATCTTCATGTAAGGTTGCCTACTAGCGTATATTCAATTAAAAACAGCTATTTGTGTCGTCATTCATTGGTTCAATCTTATGTTGATCAATCGCATAAAAGGTTCAACGCTTACTTGACTTGCTACTATCAATTTTTTTATAAAACGGACAAGCTAGCACTCTTATTTCATATGAAAATTGCAAATCTCTCAGTCTTTCGAAGGATAAAAGGTGTACATCATTCTTAGCTTTTACCTTTATAAATGTCATGTACTTATCTACTTGCTTCCTATACAAATTTGATGGACACACTGTTTCTCCCCCTTTATTATCCTCTAGCCTATTACTATACAGTGCAGTTTTTCCTATACAAATTTGATGGACACACTGTTTCTCCCCCTTTATTATCCTCTAGCCTATTACTCCCTCTGTCCCAAAATAAGTGTCTCAAGCTTAGTACAATTTTGTACTAAAGTTAGTACAAAGTTGAGACACTTATTTTGGGACGGAGGGAGTACTATACAGTGCAGTTTCAAATAATATAGTTCGCACTGTTAAATAATTAAGATAATCTCTCGGTGATCTAAGCATTGTTAATCCAGTAGGTTGACATACACTCTGTCCATGGTTTAAGAAAACCTACTATACTACCAATGCATAAATTACTCTTTGTTGTCACATTGTTGTTCTTGAATTCTCAATACCAGTTTGACATTTCGTTCTTTCTTTTATAAGAAAAACCTTAAGGTCAACTAAGTGTCCCATAGCAACGCGCGGGGTATCATCTAGTTACTACAGATTTGCACTAGTATTAAACAAGATCTGAGAGACGGAACTGTGTCGTCCAAGTTATGCTCAGCTGCTGCAGCAGCCGTAGGCTCCAGACGGCAGCGTGTCCCTGTCAAGGTTGCATAATTCATCAACTCCGGGCGTGACACCACTACACTGCAAGAGAAACAACAGTGGACAAATTAACCCGATAAGCGGCTGCTAGCAAAGCACTGAGACGGAACCGCTAGCGCAACGGAATCCACATAAACCCAGCGAGCAATGCAGACACTCACCTTGGACAGATCGATGGCACTTTCCTGGATCTTCTCGTACACCATCGACGAGCTTTGAAGGAATGCCTGCGTGCATAGGTCATGTCAGAAAAGGCCATGGCGAATTGGGCGCCGCGGCGATTCGGTACTTCGAGTTACCTCCTCCACGTTGTGCCGGGTTCTGGCCGAGGTCTCCAAGAAGGCGAGGCCGTTCTCCTTGGCGAACTGCTCGCCCTCCTCTGTGCTGACGGCTCGCCTCTGACCTAAATCTGATTTGTTTCCGACCAGCATGATCGTGATGTTGTTGTTGCCGTCCGCCTGCTCCCTCATTTCTTCCAGTCAGCTGGCCACGTGGTTGAAGGTCTCCCTCCTGTTCATCAGAGGAAAAGATCGCATTCATATGTACCACGTAGTAAATTCTAAGACAAGAGCAACTTAAAAGGTACCTCTGTAGATGGTGATCACTAAATTTTAAGTTGACCTTGTACCTCCTCTTCAGGTCAATCACTAAATTCTCAGACAAGAGAAACCTTAATCTGGTGAATGTACCTGGTGATGTCATAAACCAGAAGAGCTGCGGCCGCACCTCTGTAGTAGGATTTAGTGATTGACCTGAAAGCCTCCTGGCCTGCCTGCATCATGCAGTTCACTTTAGTAGAAAGAAGTTTATAATGGCGAAAATAGGAGGGAAAGAATTTAGTTTCGTCTGAAGGAACAATTAACAGACCGTGTCCCAGATCTGAAGCTTTATTTTCTTCTTGTCGATGGTGACCATCCGCTGTCCAAATTCGACGCCGATGGTCAGGTCGTGCACCGGCTGGAACCGTTTGTCGGTGAACTGCAGAAGGAGGCATGACTTCCCAACTCCTGTGACAGCAAATTCGTAACATGGTCATATATATGGTCATGGTTTCAGAGAGATCCATGCTAACACTTTTCAATTGATGCAAGCAGGGCACCGCAAGCAGACATAAGGCTTTTCGACTGAAAAGATAAAATCCTACAGTTGCGTCGAAACTGTAGCCATCGTGTAGTAGTACCGAGCAAACTGATAACTAAGATTGATCCAAGCCATCGAGAAAAACGAACAAGGTTTCGAGCTTCTACACACGAGAAATCACATCACAGGATCACCCTCGCCGGCCGGCCCATTTCGCGTGACGAAGGCAGTGCTTTCTACTCATAACCGGAGTGGACTCACGAGAGATCACGCAACGAACCGATGATAAAATCAGGGCACGATGCACTAGAGACGGAAGAGAGCAGATGGACAGCGGGAGCGCACGCGGCGTCGAGAAGAAGGCACGCACCTGTGTCGCCGACGACGATGTACCTGAACTTGTAAGCGAACGACATCGCCCCCAAATCCCGAGTCCACGCTCCTTCCCGCTTTAGATTTGGCGGCGAACCTGAGAGTCGGCGAGTTTGTGTGAGACGCCGAGTTGCGGGATTACTTAGATGAGCGGTGGATCGATGGGGGTGCCGAGGGTTTGCGTTGTACGGCGGGATATGATGATGATGCGAACAGGCTCGTGGCCGTGTGTGGTTTCCTAATCGGTAACCAACTGTGTAGATGCGTACTACATCACCAAGACTCCCTGTGGGTTTCTAACAGGGTAACAGCAGGTAGATGCTTGTAACAAAACAAAAAAAGCAGGTAGATGCCCTACATCGCCACGATCGCACGCAAAACTACGGGGTTGTTGTTTTTTTTTGTTTTTTTTTTGGAAAAGACTACGGGGTTGTCTGGCACACGGATCAGCCGGATGACAGGTAGCAGCGCCCTTATAGAAAGGACCCCGATATCCACCTGACGTTCGGTCTGGAGACATCCCAGACCGAACGAAAGGTTCGGCAGGGAGCAGCGATCCGATCGAACACAATCGTTCGGTTCGATCTGCTTGTAGCCCGAACAGTCAAGCCAACCAGCCCGTCGTGGCCTCCAGGCCCATTACAATCAACTTTGAACATAAACTAGTGAAAAATTGCCCAAAAATGGTACTACAGATGGGCCCCACGAAAAAAGAACAGCCCAGTTTTTTCTGAGAATAATAGAAAAAAGAAAAAAATAATTACCAAGATATATTCAAAAAATGGGACGATGGCAACTTCAACAGAAAAAAGCATGGCGAAAACTGATTGCGATGGTAGACTAATTTTCCATGTGTGTTGAACAAAAATCATATAGTTGCCAAAAGTGAGCTGTCAACATCAAATTTGCCATGGCATGAAAAATAAATTTGCCACAGGTCCATGAAAAACTAAAGTAGCTGTGCATATGAAAATAAAGTTGCCATGTCTTAAAAAATAAATTTGCCATGCTCTTGGGTAAAAATAAAATTTGCCATTGTCTATTAAGAAACTAAAATTGTCGTGGAACTAGAAATAAATTGCCATGGCTATGAAAATTAAGTTTCATGTATTTTGAATATAAAATTGCCGTGGTCGACCAATTCAGGTTGCCATGATTCCAAGAAATTACAGCAAACTTGGAATCATGGCAAAAGTATAGACGAAAAATGTACATGGAAAATTTTGAACTTTTTATTCTCTAACTGACGACACATTCTGAGAAGACAAAAAATACATTGACATGTCAATTTTTTTGAAAAATGTCTATGAACATAGTTCATTGATAAGTTAAAAAACAAAATCTATAAAATTATGGCAAATGATCTAATAACATTGACATGGCTATGAAAAAGAAATGATCTTTGTAATGACAAATTGTGTAAGTTGATTATAATGCAGAAAAAGAACATGTAAAAAGTGTCATTAGCTCGTGGCAAAAAAAAAGGTGAAGTAATTGCCATTGCCATTTTCTAAACTGTGAAAATTCGGTGAAAATTGCCATGGTCCATCAAAGAAAAAGTTTGCCATAGTCGAACCAAAGAGAAATTTACCATGGTCCATAAAAAGTGAAATTGCCATGGTATAAGGAGAAGAAAGTTTGCCATTATTCCAAATTGCCATGGGCATATAAGTGAACTTGCCATGAGACATCTAGTGAATTTGCCGTATTCCATAATAAAAAAAAGTTTGACATTGTCTTGAAAAAAGAAACTTGCCATGGGCATATAAGTGAACTTGCCATGGGACATCTAGTGAATTTGCCGTATTCCATAATAAAAAAAAGTTTGACATTGTCTTGAAAAAAGAAACTTGCCATGGGCATATAAGTGAACTTGCCATGGGACATCTAGTGAATTTGTCGTATTCCATAATGAAAAAAAGTTTGACATTGTCTTGAAAAAAGAAACTTGCCATGGGTATATAAGTGAACTTGCCATGGGACATCTAGTGAATTTGTCGTATTCCATAATAAATAAAAAAGTTTGACATTGTCTTGAAAAAAGAAACTTGCCATGGGAATATAAGTGAACTTGCCATGGGACATCTAGTGAATTTGCCGTATTCCATAATAAAAAAAAGTTTGACATTGTCTTGAAAAAAGAAACTTGCCATGGGCATATAAGTGAACTTGCCATGGGACATCTAGTGAATTTGCCGTATTCCATAATAAAAAAAAAGTTTGACATTGTCTTGAAAAAAGAAACTTGCCATGGGCATATAAGTGAACTTGCCATGGGACATCTAGTGAATTTGCCATGGCAAATTCACTAACAATTTCTGCCATGCCGAAAAAAAGTTTGACATTGTCCCTAAAAAATTGCCATGGTCATTTGGCATGGTCCATAATTAAAAAGTTTCATGGCAAATAAAGAGTAAAAATTGCCATGGCAATAATAGTTAAATATTTGCCATGTCGATATAGGTAATTTAGCCAAGGAAAAAAAATTGCAAAATCGCCATGGCAAAATAAAAGAGTAAGAAATGCCATGGCAATAAAATTTAAAAATTGCCATGCGATTTAGCTAAATTTGCCATGCCAATTAAGGGAAAATTGTGATGGCAAAAAAGGGTTAAATTTATTGACATGGTATTCTACTATATACATAAAAGACACCAAAAAATGTGGATCGAAAATTGCCATCATGCCATGGTCGATGCACTAAGTTTGCCATGATGTATGGACTAGACTTGCCATCGTTACATAGAAAGGAAATTTTGGCAAGTTGCGAAAAGAAGAAGAAAAAAAATTCCATGGTCATGGCAGAAAAAAAAACAAGCTAAAATTGCCATGGAAATTTTGGAGATAGTGAACTTGAGTGAAAAATTGCCATCACAGCAACTAAAATCATCACTATATAACATGCCAAGGAAAAATGTGTGAAAAGTGCCCATGGCAAAAAAAGACTATATTGCCATGGTCCATGCACTAAGTTTACCGAGATGTATGGACTAGACTTGCCATGGTTGCATAGAAAAGAAAATAATTCTAAGTTAGTTATCAGAAAATTTGCCATGGCAAAATTGTAGATAGAGACAACAATTCTAAGTTGTTATTAGAAAGTTGCCATGGCAAAATGTAGAGACACAAATAATTCTAAGTCTTTATCAAAAATTGCCATGGCAAAAATGTAGATAGAAAAAAAATTCTAAGTTGTGTTATCAGATAAGTTGCCATGGCAAATTGTAGATAGAGACAATAATTCTAAGCTGTCATCAGGAAGTTGCCATGGCAAATTGTAGAGAGACAAATAATTCTACGGTCCTAATTCTATGTTTTGCCATGTGAGTAGCATGCATGATGGCAAAAAAAATGTTTTCCTAAAATCATGTCAAAAACATCAAAAGGGAGCACATGAATCTTCTCCATCAGTAGTATAGCAATTCCCATTTCAATGCAAAAATCGGCGTATGGCAAATTTAATTCAAATGAAAATATACAGGGGGATGGCAAATCAGTAGTCCTAGTATGAATCTTCTCCATCAGTAATCTAGAAAACCTTCTGAATCAAAAAAAAAAAATCTGAGGTAGTTGAGTCTTGTTGAGAAATCTAGAGCTAGAAATACTGGCCGACGATGGACGCAGATGACGATGCAACATGCCTTGAGAAAAATTACCTAAACGCACTAGCAGCGTTCTACCTCGACGATGGCGGGGCTCCTGACAGCCATGGCAGGCCACCGCCTGGGCGTAGCTCCATGCCCAGGACCAGTTAGATGACCTGCAGAGGCTCCCCGCGGACGGCGCGAGTCGCTGTTGCAGGGGTTGGACCTGCCGGATCCTGCCGGAGATGGTGCTCGCCGCAGCGATGGCATGTTCGGCGGCGGCTTGGTCGGATGCGAGGCGGTACAGGACGCGGACGCCGGATCCGTTCGAAGATGGGCGGCGCCGCGGAGACCCGAGCCGCACACGTGAGGAAATGGACCTCCCGCCATGGTTCCTGTACAGAGAAGATGAGATCTGAGAGAGGGAAACAGAGGAGGAGGAAGGAATGAGGGGGAGTAGGAGAGGAAAGAGGCGCGAGGGGCTGCGGGCTCGTCTCACCGGATCCTCGCCGGAAGTGCGCGGGCGCGGCGGCTTTGGCCCGATCGGGAGGGGACTGCAGCTCGCGGGGGAGAAAGGAGTGGAGTGGGAGAAGAGCGGCGCGAGGGAGAAGATGCCTCGCGAGTGGGAGGAGAGAATACGTTCGGGTCGAGGGCCTGTTTCAGCGAACAAATTTTCTGGCTGACGTGTCTCTTTTCTGCTTTAAGATCGGTGCAAATAATACGACGTTAGAAAACGTGTTCGGCCCGAATCGTCAAAAATCTGACGTTCGGGCGTTATCGTTTCCGTATAGAAAACCAGATCTCCTAAAACGTAGTAGTAGTTTCGGTCGTAACCACCTAAAAACTTGTTTGGATTATCTATCTAATAACAAAATCATGGATATAGAAAACCGAGTTCTACAAAAGCCCAAAAACCGAGTTATAGAAAACCGGTTATCTATATACGTGCTCCTGCATCGTCCGGCACCTCCACGGTCTATTCGGGGCAAGCCGCATCGGCGGCTTCAGTGGCGTCTCGATCAGCGTCCTGCTCATCGTCTTCACCACGTTCACCGTCAGTTCTATGCCCGCACGTCCTCCATGCCGGTGGCCGCGGCGATCGCCGCCGATGCAGTTCGGCGTTGCCGGCGGCGGCAACGGCTACGTTGAGCTCGGCGTCAACGTCAAGGCGACGCTAGAGGATGTACCGGACGGCAAGGGACTATGAAGAAATGACCGGAGTTGACGCCCACGTCACGGTGAGCTCCGCTGGCAGATAGTGCCGCCATGGCCGGCGGCGTCCCGTTCGGCTTGGCTGATACTCGACTCGCCATGCCCTGCGGCCGCTGCTTGGCTCGCCATGTCCAAGTCCAACTATGCCATGACCATGCTCGACATCACTATGCGTCCATGCCTAGCTTGGCCGCGGTCGACACTAACTTTGCCACCGTACTGCCACATCCGCCTGCTACGTGCACATCTGCCGAGCCCCGCAAGGCTCCCATTGTTAGGTTGATCTCTGCCGCGTGGGCCCAACGGCCCATCGGAACCCTTGATCGTGCCCTGATCGGGGGCGCCCAGCCCCTATGGCTGGTGGGCCCCTGTGACCTGCGCTATATAAAGGAGGTGGGGGCCGGGGCACGCAGTACGAGGTTCACCATGCACCGCAGACCCCCACCAACATCCCTACCGATCTAGGGTTAGCGCGAGCCGACGGGAAGCTCCACTGCATCCACCATCACGCACACACAGCACCGCAGCCGCCACTCTCTTCACCATGGCCACCGGCTCGAGCTCCTTGAGCCAAGGAGAAGGTAATACTACCGATCTACCCTAAGCCTACCCGATTACAGAGAACCTATCAATGGTATTAGAGCCAGATTGGGCTTAGATTTTTCGGGTAGAAAGAAATAGCAAAAGAAGTTCCAAATTCCCCTCCCGAGAGAAACCCTAATCCCTAACAGAGAAAGAGGAGAAAAGGGCAAAGAAATCTCACCGGCCAGGGCCTCGAGCTCGCCGGCAAAGGGCGCCGCCGCCACAAGGGCCGCGCCGTTCCTCTCGATTCGGATGCGCATCGGTAAGCCGAGGCATCCGGAAGAAGAACACCACCCTGCAAGGGGCAAAGGGCATCGCGGCCAGACCGTTCGACGGCGACGCGCTCACCGCAAGGCGAATGCGCGACCGGCGAAGGGGCAGGCAACGGTGCACGCCGGCGGAGGGGAAGCAGCCGCACCTCTCTTCCCCTCTCTCTCTCTCTCTCTCTCTCTCTCTCTCGCGAGCAGGCGGAGTGCTTGGAGGAAAGGAAGAGAAATTGGAAGCGGAGGAGGCTCGCGCGGCGCGGTGGTTTTTCGACACCGTCGCCGGCGGCCGGACGGAGCCTCGCCGGTGGCCGGGCGCTGCCGCCTGCGCGAGAGAGATGTCGCCTGCGCGAGAGAGAGGCGCGTGGCAGAGTCGAATTGGTTAGGGTTTCAGCCGGATCGACCGGGCGCTGGTTTGATCCAGCGAGGAGCGCGGGTGGCCATCCGATACGATCCGACGGCCACGAGGCAAACCCTAGCGCTATAACGGGCCTTTTGGGCCGAAAGTTGGCGCGTGGCTGGGCTGTGGCCGGCTCACGCGGGGCGGCGAGCATAGCGAGGCCGGCTGGGCCTTCTCTGCCGCGCGCGCTGGGCCGAGGCCAGGCTGAGCTGCAGTTTATTTGTTTTTGTCCAGTTTCTGGGCAAATTTAACACAGTTTTTTCTTTTCTATTCATAATTATCCAACGAAAATTCTGTCTAGAAAATAGAAAAGAAAAAGAAATGCCTCTGAAAAAAAAAGTTCATGAATTTTTATTCATGTTTTCCGCTGCAAAATAAATATAAATGCTCTTAAAAAGTGAATAGAATTAAAGTAAAAGTTAATTTTTTAAGAGCATGGTAAAGTGATTATTAAAATAATTATGATTCTGTTATTTTATGACCAACGTTGTTAATAACATAATCATAATTTATTGTTATAAAAGATGCATTTATTTCTATTTTTGCCCAACGGTGATATAGTTTTAATTGCATAAACAGTTGTATGTTTAATTTTGACCAACGTTGGATTAATGCATTCAATTGTTGTTGTGATCTCACTTAATTGTGGTTTCAGGAGGTTTCCACTTGATGAGTTGCCTCAAGGATGTTCCAACCCTCAGAGGCGATAACTACACTGAGTGGAGAAAGAAAGTTGACTTAGCCTTCGTTTGTGCTGAGGTAGACTGGGTTGTGGACACCCCACAGCCGGTCAAACCACCAGAGCCAGTCAGAGGTGCAAAAGATGATGATGCAGCTTGGGCGAAAAAGCAGAGGGAACATGCTCTAGTGGAGATGTCATTGTTGGGGAACGTAGCATGGGAAACAAAAATTTTCCTACGCACACGCAAGATCTATCCATGGTGATGAGCATCTACGAGAGGGAGAGTGAATCTACATACCCTTGTAGATCGCTAAGCGGAAGCGTTAAGAAACGCGGTTGATGTAGTCGAACGTCTCCGCGATCCAAATCGCAAGTCGTCCCTCGATCCGATCACGAACTAGTGCCGAACGGACGGCACCTCCGCGTTCAACACACGTACGGCTTGATGACGCCTTCACCTCCTCGATCCAGCGAGCGATGATGAAGTAGTAGATGAGTTCCGGCAGCACGACGGCGTGGTGATGGTGGTGAGGAACAATCTCTGCAGGGCTTCGCCAAGCACTACGGAGATTATGACGGGAGGAACTAGAGGGCTTAGGGTTGCCGACACACGGCTTGGGAAATCTCGATGTATCACGTGTGCTAGCCCTGCCTCTCTATTTATATGTTGAGCCCTGGGGTCTAAACTTGGAGAAAAAGCCTCCACAAGGTCGGTTTTGCCCGCACAAGGTCGGTTTGGCCCGCACGGAAAGAGTCTAACTCGGATTCCAGCAGTATCGCGTACAAGCGGTAGTACCGCTCACGAGCGGTAGTACCGCTTCACATGAGCGGTAGTACCGCTTACGCGGTAGTACTGCCTTACCAGCGGTAGTACCGCTTAAGGCAGCAGCAAAACTTCCTTTTGCACTTTCCAATACCTCGTGGGCTTTACCCCTTTGGCTCATACAAAGTGTTGCTGCACCCGAACACTTCGGTAAACATCCGGAACCCCTTCCGGTGAATTCTGGAACCCTTCCGGAGATCAAAACACTATTATCACATATATCAATCTTTACCTCCGGACTCTTCCGGAGATCCTCGTCATGTCCGGGATCTTATCCGGGACTCCGAACAACCTTCGGTCACCAACAAAATAACTCAACTATACTAATCGTCACCAAACGTTAAGTGTGTAGACCCTGCTGGTTCGAGAACTATGTAGACATGACCGAGACACCTCTACGATCAATAACCAATAGCGGGACCTGGATGCCCATATTGGCTCCTACATATTCTACGAAGATCTGTATCGGTCGAACCTCTATGTCAAGGATTCAGTTAATCCCGTATGCTGTTCCCTTTGTTCTTCGGTATGTTACTTGCCCGAGATTCGATCGTCGGTATCTCTATACCTAGTTCAATCTCGTTACCGGCAAGTCTCTTTACTCGTTCCGTAATACAAGATCTCGTGGCTAACACTTTAGTCACATTGCTTGCAAGGCTCATTGTGATGTTGTATTACCGAGTGGGCCCTGAGATACCTCTCCGTCACACGGAGTAACAAATCCCAGTCTTGATCCATGCCAACCCAACAGACACCCTTGGAGATACCTGTAGAGCATCTTTATAGTGACCCAGTTACGTTGCGACGTTTGATACACACAAGGTATTCCTCCGATGTCAGGGAGTTGCATGATCTCATGGTCATAGGAACAGATACTTGACATGTAGAAAACAATAGCAATAAACTGACACGATCATATGCTACGTTTATAGTTTGGGTCTTGTCCATCAAATCATTCTCCTAATGATGTGATCCCGTTATCAAATGACATCTCATGTCCATGGCTAGGAAACCTCCACCATCTTTTGATCAACGAGCTAGTTAACTAGAGGCTTACTAGGGACACAGTGTTGTCTATGTACCCACACATGTATTTGAGTTTCCAATCAATACAATTATAGCATGGATAATAAACGATTATCATGAACAAGGAAATATAATAATAACCAATTTATTATTGCCTCTAGGGCATATTTCCAACAGTCTCCCACTTGCACTAGAGTCAATAATCTAGTTCACATCACTATGTGATTTACATTGTAATGAATCGAACACCCATGCAGTTCTGGTGTTGTTCATGTTTAGCCCTTGGAAGAGGTTTAGTCATCGGATCTGCAACATTCAGATCCGTGTGTACTTTGCAAATATTTATGTCGTCCTCCTTGATGTAATCGCGGATGGAATTGAAACGTCGCTTTATGTGTCTGGTCCTCTTGTGAAATCTTGGTTCCTTGGCTATAGCAATGGCACCAGTATTATCACAAAACAGAGTCATTGGGTTAAGCGCACTAGGCACTACTCCAAGATCTGTCATGAACTCCTTCATCCAGACACCTTCCTTCGCCGCCTCCGAGGCAGCGATGTACTCCGCTTCGCATGTAGAATCAGCTACCACGCTTTGCTTGGAACTGCACCAGCTAACCGCACCCCCATTAAGAATAAATACGTATCCGGTTTGTGACTTAGAGTCATCCGGATCAGTGTCAAAGCTTGCATCGACGTAACCCTTTACGACGAGCTCTTGATCACCTCCATAAACGAGAAACATGTCCTTAGTCCTTTTCAGGTACTTCAGGATATTCTTGACCGCCGTCCAGTGTTCCACTCCTGGATCACTTTGAAACCTTCCGGCCATACTTATGGCAAGGCTGACATCGGGTCTTGTGCACAGCATTGCATACATGATAGAGCCTATGGCTGAAGCATAGGGGATGACACTCATCTTTTCTCTATCTTCTGCAGTCACTGGGCATTGAGTCTTACTCAACTTCACACCTTGCAAAACAGGCAAGAACCCCTTCTTGGACTGATCCATTTTGAACTTCTTCAAAATCTTATCAAGGTATGTGCTTTGTGAAAGTCCTATTAAACGTCTTGATCTATCTCTATAGATCTTGATGCCTAATATGAAAGCAGCTTCTCCTAGGTCCTTCATTGAAAAACTCTTGTTCAAATATTCCTTTACGCTTTGCAACATTTCTATATTGTTTCCAATCAGTAATATGTCATCCACATATAATATTAGAAACGCTATAGAGCTCCCACTCACTTTCTTGTAAATACAAGCTTCTCCGTAAACTTGTATAAACTCGAACGCTTTGATCACCTCATCAAAGCGAAGATTCCAACTCCGAGATGCTTGCACCGGTCCATAAATGGATCGCTGGAGTTTGCAAACTTTGTCAGCATTCTCTGGATCGACAAAACCTTCTGGTTGCATCATATACAACTCTTCCTTAAGGAAACCGTTAAGGAACGCTATTTTGACATCCATCTGCCAAATTTCATAATCGAAAAAGGCAGCTATTGCTAACATGATTCTGACGGACTTAAGCATCGCTACGGGAGAGAAGGTCTCATCGTAGTCAACTCCTTGAACTTGTGAAAAACCCTTTGCCACAAGTCGAGCTTTATAGACGGTGATATTACCGTCCGCATCCGTCTTCCTCTTAAAGATCCATTTATTCTGAATGGCCTTACGCCCTTCAGGTAATACTTCCAAAGTCCACACTTTGTTTTCATACATGGATCCCATCTCGGATTTCATGGCCTCTAACCACTTCTCGGAATCCGGGCCCATCATCGCTTCTCCATAGCTCGTAGGTTCATCGTTGTCCAACAACATGACCTCTAAGACAGGGTTGCCGTACCACTCAGGAGCAGTACGCGTCCTTGTCGACCTACGAGGTTCGATAGCAACTTGATCCAAAGCTTCATGATCATCATCATTAACTTCCTCTTCAGCTGATGTAGGCTCTATAGAAACATCTTTCTGCGCTGCGCTACTTTCAGGTTGAAGTAAAGGTTCAACAACCTCATCAAGTTCTATCTTCCTCCCACTCAATTCTTTCGAGAGAAACTCTTTCTCAAGAAACGTTCCGTTTTTAGCGACAAACACTTTGACTTCGGATCTGAGGTAGAAGGTATACCCAACTGTCTCTTTTGGGTATCCTATGAAGACGCATTTCTCCGCTTTGGGTTCCAGCTTTTCAGGCTGAAGCTTTTTGACATAAGCATCACATCCCCAAACTTTAAGAAACGACAGCTTTGGCTTCTTGCCAAACCAAAGTTCATATGGCGTCGTATCAACGGATTTCGATGGTGCCCTATTTAAAGTGAATGCAGCTGTCTCTAATGCATAACCCCAAAACGATAGTGGCAAATCGGCAAGAGACATCATAGATCGCACCATATCCAATAAGGTTTGATTACGACGTTCGGACACACCATTACGCTGTGGTGTTCCAGGTGGTGTCAGTTGTGAAACAATTCCACATTGTCTTAAGTGACTGCCAAACTCATAACTCAGATATTCTCCTCCTCGATCAGATCGTAGGAATTTAATCTTCTTGTTACGATGATTCTCAACTTCACTCTGAAATTGTTTGAACTTTTCAAATGTTTCAGACTTGTGTTTCATTAAGTAAATATACCCATATCTACTTAAGTCATCAGTGAAGGTGAGAAAGTAACGATAACCACCGCGCGCCTCAATGCTCATCGGACCGCACACATCAGTATGTATGATTTCCAACAAGTCACTTGCCCGTTCCATTGTTCCAGAGAACGGCGTTTTAGTCATCTTGCCCATGAGGCATGGCTCGCATGTGTCACGTGATTCAAAATCAAGTGACTCCAAAAGTCCATCAGCATGGAGCTTCCTCATGCGTTTTACGCCAATATGACCTAAACGGCAGTACCACAAGAAAGTGGTATTATCATTATCAATTCTACATCTTTTGGCATCAATGTTATGAACATGTGTATCATTACTATCGAGATTTAATAAGAATAAACCCCTCACTTCGGGTGCATGACCATAAAAGATATTACTCATATAAATAGAACAACCATTATTCTCTGATTTAAATGAGTAACCGTCTCGCAATAAACAAGATCCAGATATAATGTTCATGCTTAACGTAGGCACCAAATAACATTTATTCAGGTTCATCACTAATCCCGATGGTAATCGAAGAGCGAGCGTGCCGACGGCGATCACATCAACCTTGGAACCATTTCCCACGCGCATCGTCACTTCATCCTTTGCCAGCCTCCGTCTATTCCGCAGTTCCTGTTTAGAGTTGCAAATATGAGCAACTGCACCGGTATCAAATACCCAGGCACTACAACGAGAGTTGGTAAGGTACACATCAATAACATGTATATCATATATACCTTGTTTATTGTTGGCCGCCTTCTTGTCAGCCAAATACTTGGGGCAGTTCCGCTTCCAGTGTCCAGTTCCCTTGCAATGAAAGCACATAGTTTCTGGTTTGGGTCCAGCCTTGGGTTTCTTCACGGGAGGAGCAACTGCTTTGCCACTCTTCTTGGAGTTACCCTTCTTACCCTTGCCATTTTTCTTGAAACTAGTGGTTTTATTGACCATCAACACTTGATGCTCCTTCTGAATTTCAGACTCAGCGGCTTTCAGCATCGCAAACAGCTCGGCGACTGTCTTGTTCATCCCGTGCATGTTATAGTTCAACACGAAGCTCTTGTAGCTAGGTGGCAATGATTGAAGAACTCTGTCAGTGATAGCCTCTGGCGGAAGGGCCATCCCTAATTCAGCCAGACGGGTGGAGTACCCAGACATTCTGAGTATGTGATCACTGATAGACCCGTTCTCCTCCATCTTGCAAGCATAGAACTTATCGGAGATCTCATACCTCTCGATCCGGGCATTCTTCTGAAAGATAAACTTCAACTCCTGGAACATCTCATATGCTCCATGACGTTCAAAACGTCTTTGAAGTCCCGGTTCTAAGCCATACAAAATTGCACATTGAACTATTGAGTAATCATCAGAGCGAGCCTGCCAGGCGTTCACAACGTCTAGAGACTCAACTGGAGCGGGTGGATCACCAAGCGGTGCATCAAGGACATAAGCCTTCTGGGAAGCCGTAAGGATAATCCTTAGATTACGGGCCCAGTCCACAAAGTTACTTCCATCATCTTTCAACTTAGCTTTCTCTAGGAACGCATTAAAATTCAGGGGTGCTACTGCGCGAGCCATGATTCTACAACATAAATATAGCAAAGATAACTTAGACTATTGTTCAAGATAATGAGTTTAGTTAATCATATTACTTAAAAACTCCCACTCAAATTGACATCCCTCCGGTCATTCGAGTGTCACATGATCCAAATCCACCAACTCAAGTCCGATCATCACGTGAGTTGAGGTGGTTTCAATGGTGAACATCTTCATGTTGATCATATCTACTATATGACTCATGTTCGACCTTTCGGTCTCTTGTGTTCCGAGGCCATGTCTGTACATGCTAGGCTCGTCAAGTTTAACCCGAGTGTTCCGCATGTGCAACACTGGCTTGCACCCGTTGTATGTGAACGTAGAGTCTATCACACCCGATCATCACGTGGTGTCTCGAAACGACGAACTTTCGCAACGGTGCACACTCGGGGAGAACACAATTTTATCTTGAAATTTAAGTGAGGGATCACCTTATAATGCTACTGTCGTCCTAAGCAAAATAAGATGCATAAAAGGATTAACATCACATGCAAATCATAAGTGACATGATATGGCCATGAACTTGTGCTTTTGATCTCCATCTCCAAAGCACCGGCATGATCTCCATCGTCACCGGCATGACACCATGATCTCCATCATGTTGATCTCCATCAACGTGTCGCCATGAGGTTGTCGCGCCGACTGTTGCTTCCACGACTATTGCTAACTCATAGCGATAAAGTAAAGCAAAAACGGCAAAAATAATTAAAGACAACTCTATGGCTCCTGCCAGTTGCCGTACTCATCGACATGCAAGTCGTGATATTCTATACAACACATGATCATCTCATACATCACATATATCTCATCATGTACTTGGCCATATCACATCACAACATACCCTGCAAAAACAAGTTAGACGTCCTCTAATTGTTGTTGCAAGTTTTACGTGGCTGCTACGGGTATCTAGCAAGAACGATTCTTACCTACGCAAAAAACCACAACGGTGATATAAAAATTGCTTTTCAACCTTCTCAAGGACCGCCTTTGTCAAATCCGATCCGACTAAAGTGGGAGAAACAGACACCCACTAGCCATCTTTATGCAACGAAGTTACATGTCAGTTGAACGAACCGGTCTCTCGTAAGCGTACGAGTAATGTTGGTCCGAGCCGCTTCATCCCACAATACCGCCGAAACAAGAAAAGACCAAGGGAGGAAGCAATCTGAATATCAACGCCCACAAACTCCTTTTGTGTTCTACTCGAGATCTCATCTACGCATAGACCTAGCTCTGATACCACTGTTGGGGAATGTAGCATGGGAAACAAAAAATTTCCTACGCACACGCAAGATCTATCCATGGTGATGAGCATCTATGAGAGGGAGAGTGAATCTACATACCCTTGTAGATCGCTAAGCGGAAGCGTTAAGAAACGCGGTTGATGTAGTCGAACGTCTCCGTGATCCAAATCGCAAGTCGTCCCTCGATCCGATCACGAACTAGTGCCGAACGGACGGCACCTCCACGTTCAACACACGTACGGCTTGATGACGCCTTCACCTCCTCGATCCAGCGAGCGATGATGAAGTACTAGATGAGTTCCGGCAGCACGACGGCGTGGTGATGGTGGTGAGGAACAATCTCTGCAGGGCTTCGCCAAGCACTACGGAGATTATGACGGGAGGAACTAGAGGGCTTAGGGTTGCCGGCACACGGCTTGGGAAATCTCGATGTATGACGTGTGCTAGCCCTGCCCCTCTATTTATATGTTGAGCCCTGGGGTCTAAACTTGGAGAAAAAGCCTCCACAAGGTCGGTTTTGCCCGCACAAGGTCGGTTTGGCCCGCACGGAAAGAGTCTAACTCGGATTCCAGCAGTATCGCGTACAAGCGGTAGTACCGCTCACGAGCGGTAGTACCGCTTGAGCGGTAGTACCGCTTCACATGAGCGGTAGTACCGCTTACGCGGTAGTACTGCCTTACCAGCGGTAGTACCGCTTAAGGCTGCAGCAAAACTTCCTTTTGCACTTTCCAATACCTTGTGGGCTTTACCCCTTTGGCTCATACAAAGTGTTGCTGCACCCGAACACTTCGGTAAACATCCGGAACCCCTTCCGGTGAATTCCGGAACCCTTCCGGAGATCAAAACACTATTATCACATATATCAATCTTTACCTCCGGACTCTTCTGGAGATCCTCGTCATGTCCGGGATCTTATCCGGGACTCCGAACAACCTTCGGTCACCAACAAAATAACTCAACTATACTAATCGTCACCAAACGTTAAGTGTGTAGACCCTGCGGGTTCGAGAACTATGTAGACATGACCGAGACACCTCTACGATCAATAACCAATAGCGGGACCTGGATGCCCATATTGGCTCCTACATATTCTATGAAGATCTTTATCGGTCGAACCTCTATGTCAAGGATTCAGTTAATCCCGTATGTTGTTCCCTTTGTTCTTCGGTATGTTACTTGCCCGAGATTCGATCGTCGGTATCTCTATACCTAGTTCAATCTCGTTACCGGCAAGTCTCTTTACTCGTTCCGTAATACAAGATCTCGTGGCTAACACTTTAGTCACATTGCTTGCAAGGCTCATTGTGATGTTGTATTACCGAGTGGGCCCTGAGATACCTCTTCGTCACACGGAGTAACAAATCCCAGTCTTGATCCATGCCAACCCAACAGACACCCTCGGAGATACCTGTAGAGCATCTTTATAGTCACCCAGTTACGTTGCGACGTTTGATACACACAAGGTATTCCTCTGATGTCAGGGAGTTGCATGATCTCATGGTCATAGGAACAGATACTTGACATGTAGAAAACACTAGCAATAAACTGACACGATCATATGCTACGTTTATAGTTTGGGTCTTGTCCATCACATCATTCTCCTAATGATGTGATCCCGTTATCAAATGACATCTCATGTCCATTGCTAGGAAACCTCCACCATCTTTTGATCAACGAGCTAGTTAACTAGAGGCTTACTAGGGACACAGTGTTGTCTATGTACCCACACATGTATTTGAGTTTCCAATCAATACAATTATAGCATGGATAATAAACGATTATCATGAACAAGGAAATATAATAATAACCAATTTATTATTGCCTCTAGGGCATATTTCCAACAGTCATATACCCTCGAAAACCAAAAGTGGCTCACCGCTAATAAAAAGTGCATGGCTTTCATAAAGAACACAATTGAGAACGCTATTGTGGGCTCAATTGCAGAGTGTACTTCCGTAGGGGAGTTTCTTGAAAAGATAAAGAGCTAGTTCACTGGTTCTTCAAAGATCTATGCTACCCAGCTGCTAAAGCAACTGGTGACAGAAAAGTACACCGGAGGTGGACATGGCATAAGAGAGCACATCCTCAGGATGAGCAACATGGCTACAAAGCCGAAACCCATGGACGCTGATCTAGAGCTTAAGCCTGCACTTCTTGTTCATCTGGTCATGGCTTCACTGCCAAAAGAGTTTGACACATTTGTTGTCAACTACAACATGCAGCCACAGCGGTGGGACATTGAAAAGACAATAGCCATGTGTGTGCAAGAGGAGGATAGAATTAAATCCTCATATGGTGGATCTTTGAACTATGTGAAGGATAATAAGAAAAAGAACTACAATCACAATGACAAAGGTTCCCCTTCAAAGCCACATGGAAAAGCGCAATATCACCATCAGCAAAAGTCTTTCCCAGTGGACAAAGATACATGTCTCCATTGTAAGAAGACTGGGCACTATAATAAAGATTGCCCTAATTGGCTAAAGTCAATAATGGCAAAGAAAGGTAACAACATTGTTTCCTTTGTAAATGAATCCTTGTATACACAGTTTTCGAAATCTACTTGGTGGATTGACTCAGGAGCAACTGTTCATGTTGCAAATTCATTACAGGGATTCCATTCGACGCGGACTACGCAAAGAAGCGAAAGATGCATTGAAGTTGCAAATGGAGTTGAAGCAGAAGTTGAAGCTGTCGGTGACATCTCCCTGGAGTTAGCTGATGGATTCATGCTTCTACTTAGAGATGTTTTATATGTTCCTTCATGTCACAGAAACTTGATTAGTGTTTCGTGTTTGGATAAAGACAATTATGAATGTCATTTTGGACATGGCAAGTGTGCCATATGGTTTAATAATACTCATGTGGGTGTTGCTTTCCTACACGATGAGCTTTATTTATTATCACTACGTGAAAAAGTGCATTCTGTGTGTAATGTGAATGAGCATGTTTCCGCGTCGGATAAAGTACAAAAGAAAAGAAAGAGAACTCATGACTCATCGAAATTATGGCACTGTCGCTTGGGCCATATTTCGAGGGGGAGAATAGAAAGACTAGTCAAAAATGATATTCTTCCTCCATTAGAGTTCTCAGACATAGAGCAATGCATAGATTGCATTAAAGGAAAGTATGTAAAACAAATCAAAAAGGTGCAAACCGTAGCACAAGAACACTCGAAATCATTCACACTGACATTTGTGGACCATTTCCTGTGAAAAGTGTGGATGGCTATGACTCGTTCATAACATTCACAGATGATTACTCCCGATATGGTTATATTTATCCAATCAAAGAAAGATCTGAAGCATTGGATAAATTTAAAATATTCAAAGCTGAAGTTGAAAATCAACATGATAAAAGAATAAAGATAGTAAGATCTGACCGTGGGGGAGAGTACTACGGTCGGCACACTCCATATGGCCAAGTCCCTGGACCTTTTGCAAAGTTCTTACAGGAGACTAGCATAGTGGCCCAGTATTCAATGCCGGGCGAGCCTCGGCAAAATGGAGTAGCTGAAAGGCGTAACCGTACTCTTATGGATATGGTGCGCAGCATGATGAGTTACTCCACCTTGCCATTGGGATTATGGATGGAGGCACTTAAAACCGCCATTCACATTCTCAATAGAGTACCAAGCAAGTCGGTACCCAAAACACCGTACGAGTTGTGGACAGGAAGAGTGCCCTCCCTACAACACTTAAGGGTATGGGGGAGCCCAGCTGAGGCCAAAGTGTTTAATCCAAATATTGCAAAGTTAGATCCCAAAACAGTCAGTTGCCACTTCATTGGCTATCCTGATAGATCAAAAGGTTTTCGTTTCTACTGTCCAGAGAGATACACAAAGTTTGTACAAACAAGACATGCAGTCTTCTTAGAGGACGAAATGTTGAGGGGGAGCATGGTAGCTCGGAAAATTGATCTTGAGGAGAAGAGGGTGCATGCACCTAATCCGATGATTCAGGAGCCATTTTTCTCACTACCTGTTGTACCTGCATCGACAATCCCTGAGGTTGTGGTGCAAGCACCTGTTGTAACTCCACCCATGACAACTATGGGAGAAAATCCGGAACCTGTCCGTCAGGAGCCGACTGAACCCGTCGTTGAGCATGAAAGGGAGGTGCAGCAGCCATTTTTAGAAGATGTGCCGGAAGGTGAGGCACATAATGAGCCTAAGGGTGAGGCCCTTAGAAGGTCTACAAGACCAAGAAAGTCAGCTATTTCTACTGACTTTAAAGTTTATAACACAGAAATAGTTCATATGGAAGGTGATCCCACTTCATATGAAGAAGCCATGAGAAGCCCTCACTCATCAAAGTGGCTGGAGGCGATGGAAAACGAGATGAAATCGATGAGTTCCAAAGATGTTTGGGACTTAGAGGAAATTCCTAAAGGAGCCAAAACAGTAGGCTGTAAATGGGTCTACAAAACTAAATATGACTCTAAAGGGAATGTAGAAAAGTATAAAGCACGACTTGTGGCAAAAGGATTTACACAAAGAGAAGGGATGGATTACAATGAGACATTTTCTCCAGTCTCATGTAAGGATTCCTTCAGAATCATAATGGCATTAGTTGCACATTTTGATTTAGAGTTACATCAAATGGATGTAAAGACGGCATTTCTGAACGGGGATTTAAAAGAAAAAGTTTACATGAAACAACCCAAGGGTTTTATCATGGAAGGCAAGGAAGATATGGGATGCCGCCTGAAGAAATCTATTTATGGATTAAGGCAAGCCTCTAGACAGTGGTATCTAAAGTTTAATGAGACAATTAAAAGATTTGGATTTAAAGAGAATGTCGAGGACAACTGCATTTATGCAAAGTTTAAAAATGGGAAGTATATTTTCCTAATCTTGTATGTGGATGATATCTTGCTTGCTAGCAGTGATGTTAGTCTGCTACAAGAAACAAAAAAGTTCTTGTCCTCAAATTTTGATATAACAGATCTTGGTGAAGCATCATATGTTTTGAGCATAGAAATTCACCGAGATAGGAAAAATGGAGTTTTAGGACTATCGCAGAAGGCATATTTAGAAAAGGTTCTTAAAAAGTATAATATGCATGCGAGTAAAGCCACACCTGCTCCTATAGTCAAGGGCGACAGTTTTGGGAAATTCCAATGTCCCAAGAATCAGTACGAGATCGATCAAATGAAAGCAGTACCATATGCTTCGGCTGTTGGAAGTTTACAGTATGCACAAGTGTGCACTCGCCCTGACTTAGCTTTTGTCACCGGGGTACTCGGTAGATATCAAGAGAATCCAGGCACAGAGCACTGGAAAATGGTAAAGAAAGCATTGCGTTATGCGCAAGGCACGAAGGACCACATGCTAACATACAGGAGATCTGATTCCCTAGAGATAAGAGGGTATTCAGACGCAGATTTTGCGGGAGACAGAGATGATAGAAAATCCACGTCAGGATACGTGTTCACTCTCGCAGGAGGGGCTATTTCGTGGAGAATCTCCAAACAGTCAATAGTTGCATCGTCCACGATGTATGCAGAATTTATAGCATGTTATGAGGCCACGGGGTAGGCGATATGGTTAAAGAAATTCATACCCGACTTGAAAGTGGTAGATTGTATTGACAAACCACTAAAGATGTACTATGACAACCAGCCCGCAGTATTCTATGCTCACAACAACAAGTCGAGTAATGCTGCCAAAACAATAGAGATAAAGTATTATGTTGTGAAAGATAAAATCCAGGATCACACTACAAGTCTCGAGCATATAAGGACAAAGGATATGCTTGCGGATCCGCTTACGAAAGGCTTACCACCCAATGTGTTCAAGGAACACTTAGCCGGCATGGGTTTAAGGGAAAGCCTATGATTCCTGGATCATGAGAGGCCGAAAAGGAACATAATTTGTTTCAAAACAGAGAGGTATGTTGTAGCTGTCTGATTCTATCGGCAATTGAGCTATGACGATGAAACATGCTCTATATACTGATCTGTGATGAAACGAGTAAAGTAAAAAGTATATGGTTAAAAGTAAAAGTTGAGATCAAGGGGGAGAATGTTAGGTTGATCTCTGCCGCGTGGGCCCAACGGCCCATCGGAACCCTTGATCGCGCCCTGATCAGGGGCGCCCAGCCCCTATGGCTGGTGGGCCCCTGTGACCTACGCTATATAAAGGAGGTGGGGGCCGGGGCACGCAGTACGAGGTTTGCCATGCCGCCAGTCACCCCACCGATATCCCTACCGATCTAGGGTTAGCGCAGTGCTCACGGGAAGCACTACCACCACCCTCCCTCTCTCAGCTCTCGCCGTCGCCATTGCCATGGCCACTGGCTCGAGCTCCTCGAGCCAAGGAGAAGGTATCTCCTACTCCTCCTCCCATCTACCCTTAATGATCTAGCCTAGACGATCCAACAGATCCTATCACCCATTACCATGGCATAGGCATATGCTTCGTTCTCAGACTCTTGCCCAGCGTTCTCACTGTTGTCATTCTCATTGCCGACATTGAAGCCATCGTTCTGCTCCAACTAGGCCTCCTTGTGCTCATGTACGCATAGGACAATCCCAGCACATCACATCATTATGAAATGAACATGAAATTCGTTGTCAAGGGGCAGCACCCCTAGCCAGCTTAAAAGCAGAGCATGCGCGCGCCATCGCCATGCATCATGCAAAAGAGCGGGACGCGACGAGCGAAGCGAAGCGAAGCGTCGTGGTCTCACCGGATGAGCGTGAGGCAACTGCGCAAGAGACGACCCAAACAAAGAACTGTGTAATCCTTGCCCATCCAAACAAGAAATTGTCTAGACTTATCTTAACAGAAAATATAGGGAAACCCGGTTTTCCTAAAAATTCTCTAAGAAGTCGTTTTCCAAAATCTCTGGTCTATTTCTCATCATCCAAACAACCACATAGAGTCGATCTAATACACGTAACAAATCGCGAACTTCTCTCCTGCAAAGCCAGGAGTTGGAGCGTTCGGGTAAAATCTGGATCTGGATTTGAAGGAGTTGTGAGTTGGAGGGCTCCCGAACACGCCCTAAATCTAACCTTGAACTCTTAATCCCAGCATTGGCACCTTAAACTTACTAGGAAAATGGCCCATGTGATGTGTTGCAATGGGAGAAAAATTCATCGCATTTTGAAATATGCACATGTGTTGCGATGGGTTGATTTAGTAATTGAGTTTTTTTGCCATGGAGAATTCAGTCATGTCCAATCTTCATTAAACTACCCGGTGTAAGCTACCACTTTTCCAACCAGGTTAACCCAACAGTCTAGTCGATAGAAAAGATAACCACAACTCCCTCGGCAACGCGTTGGGGGTCTTCCGATGGGCGCCTCCGCGTCTTATTGAGCTGTAGACATGCGCTCGGCATATATGCCCGGCACGTCTCCTGCTATGTCGACGGGTCCGTGGGCAGATGTTGCTTCCCGGTCCTGAGCTCTCAGGATTATGGGTATGTCGTCGATGGCCGGCTAGGAGCTTTTTTGGGAGCTGTTTGGCTTGCGGTGGTGCCGCGCTGTTTCATTCGAACGACCCGGGCACACAAGGGAGGACGGGAATAGACAAACACGAGGGAATCTGCATACCCGGATGGCAAACAATCGAAAGGATGCCAGCCGACCACACAGCGTCATACTTTAGCAACATAGGGAACAAAGAACACAACAACGACCTAGTTTTACTACTTATCTGACACCGGCTGGCGTCTGGCCCCCTCTTTCTGCTATATGAAACCATTTGCCCTAGAAAAAATTAAGATAAGACTTTCGGAACGAAGCGCCGCCGTCTCGAGGCGGAACCTGGGCAGGAGCTATTTTGCTCTCCGGCGGAGCGATTCCGCCGGGGATACTTCCCTCCGGGAGGGGGAAATCGAAGCCATCGACATCACCAACGATCCTCTCATCGTGGGAGTATCAATCTTCATCAAAATCTTCACCAGCACCATCTCATCTGAAACCCTAGTTCATCTCTTGTATTCAATCTTTATCTCAAAACTTCAGATTGGTACCTGTGGGTTGCTAGTAGTGTTGATTACATCTTGTATTTGATGCTAGTTGGTTTATTTGGTGGAAGATTATATGTTCAGATCCTTGATGCTATTCAATACCCCTCTGATCTTGAACATGAATATGATTTGTGAGTAGTTACTTTTGTTCTTGAGGACATGGGAGAAGTCTTGTCATAAGTAATCATGTGAATTTGGTATTCGTTCGATATTGTGATGATATGTATGTTGTTGCTTCCTTTAGTGGTGTCGTGTGAACGTCGACTATATGACACTTCACCATCTTTGGGCTTAAGGGAAGGCATTGTGGAGTAGTAATTAGATGATGGGTTGCTAGAGTGACAGAAGCTTAAACCCTAGTTTATGCGGTATTCCGTAAGGGTTGATTTGGATCCATATGTTTCATGCTATGGTTAGAGTTATCTTAATTCTTTTTTCGTAGTTGCGGATGCTTGCGAGAGGAGGTAATCATAAGTGGGAGGCTTGTTCAAGTAAGAACAACACCCAAGGTCCCAAGCACCGGTCCACCCACGTATCAAATTATCAAAGTAGCGAACGCGAATCAAACAAACATGATGAAAGTGACTAGATGAAATTCTCAAGTGTCCTCGAGAACGCTTTGCTTATTATACGAGTTCGTTCCGGCTTGTCCTTTGCTACAAAAAGGATTGGGCCACCTTGCTGCACTTTTGTTACCGTTACTACTTGTTACTTGTTACGAATTATCTTGCTATCAAAACTATCTGTTACCGCTACTTTCAGTACTTGCAGAGAATACCTTGCTGAAAACCGCTTGTCATTTCCTTCTGCTCCTCGTTGGGTTCGACACTCTTACTTATCGAAAGGACTACGATTGATCCCCTATACTTGTGGGTTGTCAGCCACCGCGCCGCACACTAACTGGTAAGGAAGCGATGGCATCCCGGCGCGCCGAGTTCATCGTCGCCCGCGACCGCACATTAAGTGGTAAGGAAGCGATGGCATCCCGCTGCGCCGAGTTCATCGACGCCGGCGACCGCACACCTACGTGGGCGGACTTTGAAGCTGCCATGGCCGAATGGGCGGTGGAGCAAGAGGAGGCCAAATCCGCACAGAAGGAGCGGAAAAGGCAGAAAGCACTCAAGAAAAGAGAGTCCCGCCGCCGTAAGAAAGAAGCAGCCGCACGCGCTGCTGAGGAGAGCCGGGCGGAGATTCAAGCACGGTGGGCTGCCGCCGACAAGGCCGGTAAGGAGTACGACGGCGTCTGGGGCTGGCCAGCATGCGAGGAGTAGTTAGTGTGTGTGTCGACCGTATGTTTGTTTAATTAATTATGAGCATCTACTACTACTTACTACTACTTTTTTAGAGCAAATTAGTGCCCGGTCAAAAAAAGTTGACTCAACCGAGTCATAGCGGTCCAACCCGCATCCACTTTGGATCTCCTTCCTCTGTCACCTCGGCACAACCGGGTCGGAGACGAGCTCGTCGGAGCTGGTTTTTAGTCCCTCCTCGTCGCGCGGGGCGGACGCAGACCGGCTTAAATAGCAGCGCCGGTGGGAGGCAGCAAGCATCTTTCTTGTTGCATAGGTCGATCAATTCTCGCTGTGTGAGCGAGGCAGGTTGACACTTGATTGCATTTTCATTAACTTATGACTATTCATCGAGTGTTAACTTCGCCTCGTTCATGTACGTTGATGATAGCCCTACCACAATGAAAGAGATTTTTAAATTTGCAAGCTACAGCTCTAGATGCTGATAGATATTTTAATTTTTAGGAGACCACAAAACACACAGTTGCTATGACGTACCGTGTGCGTTAATGATCCATAAGTCGGTTAGAAAACATCGCACACGTACCATCACAACCGCCCGTGACTGATTTAATCAACTACACGTGTACAATTTTTTGAATACGGGATCCGCCAATTTTCTCTTTTCTCGCACATGAGTATATTATACGCTTCGACTGCGTTGTGTGTTTTGCCCGCGTAAGTTTCAAGTTTCGCAGCGAAAATTTCAGTAGGCGCGGGATTTCAGAATTTACCCCCCCCACCCCATCCCCACCCATCACATTTCCGAACTATCTCCCCACCTCCCCCCTCCCGGCAGCTCAAACCGCCGCCGCCGCAACGACAGCTTCAACCACATCTATGTTCTGCCCGAGCCTCATCGATCCAGTCAGGTAACCCACCGATCTCCATCACCGCCCCGGCCTGATTGCTTAGATGGCGCCTGCGAAACATCCTCATGCCTCCAAATCCCCACCCTCTACTGCAGAGCATCGCCTCGGAGGAACACCTCACCTCCGCCGCCGCCGACTTGGTGCGGGCTCTGGCCCAGATGAAGTGCCCCAGCAACTACCCCTCGGGATTTACCAAGTACGCACTGTCCAGTTCAATTTTACCAATACTAGTTGTAAGGGCTATGTTTTGTACGGGTGATGTATTAAGCCTGTTGTAGTAAACACGCCTAATCATTCTTAGCTATTTTCCCTACCATTTTATAGACAACTGGGCCATTCTCTGCTTTAGCAGCACTTGCCTTGCGATGTTTAACTCCGTCAATTTCAATTTCATCAGTACCAGTTTCAATGGCTATATATATTAGGTTGTCTGTACTTAACACATGCCTTGTTTATTTCAGTAATGTACACTGTCATGTTGAAGTATGAACTGCCCAGTTAAATTTCACCAATACCAGCTAGAAACTAACAATGCCTGACTTAGGTTATTGTCAAGCCTGTTGTAGCAAACAGTTCTATCCATTTTTTAATCTATCCCTTTACTACCGTGCTACTCTACGCAATGAAGATATCACTAGAGATGCTGTTG
The DNA here is from genome assembly GCA_039707655.1 of Elymus sibiricus. Taxonomy (NCBI): domain Eukaryota; kingdom Viridiplantae; phylum Streptophyta; class Magnoliopsida; order Poales; family Poaceae; genus Elymus; species Elymus sibiricus. The sequence continues at coordinate 298,833,762 of CM077672.1, read as the reverse complement.
TTTTATTACTATTTTCTATTTTTGGTGGATGTTAACCCTGTTGTAGTTAACATGCCTTTCCATGTACTTATACAGGGCCACAATGGGAAGTGATGTTGTTTACCGTCGAGGTTAGTTCCATCCCAATGTCTTATAGTATTTTACATCATTTGTGCAATTGCAGTTTAGCTTATAGCATTTACGTGCTTTTTGTAGGTACACATGTCAGCGACACTGATCCACGCTTCAACCCGGAGGAACACCTCGCATCCGCCGTCGCCGACTTGGGGCGGGCTCTAGCCCAGATGAAGTGCCCCACCAACTACCCCTCGGGATTTACCAAGTAGGAACTGTCCAGTTCAATTTTATCAATACCTGTTGCAATGGCTATATTTTGTACGGTTGATGTATTAAGGCTGTTGTAGTAAACACGTCTAACCATTCTTAGCTATTTTCCCTACCTTTTTATAGACAACTGGGCCATTCTCTGCTCTAGCAGCACTTGCCTTGCGATGTTTAACTCTGTCAATTTCAATTTCATCAGTACCAGTTTCAATGGCTATATTAGGTTGTCTGTACTTAACACATGCCTTGTTTATTTCAGTAATGTACACTGTCATGTTCAAGTATGAACTGTCCAGTTCAATTTCACCAATACCAGCTAGAAACTTACAATGCCTGACTTAGGTTGCTGTCAAGCCTGTTGTAGCAAATAGTTCTATCCATTTTTTAATCTGTCCCTTTACTACCGTGCTACTCTTCGCAATGGAGATATCACTAGAAATGCTGTCGTTTTATCACCATTTGCTATTTTTGGTGGATGTAGTTAACATGCCTTTCCATGTACTTACGCAGGGCCGCAATGGGCGATGCTGTTGTTTGCCATCGAGGTTAGTTGCATGCCATGTCTTATAGTTTTTTACATCATTTGTGCAATTGAAGTTTAGCTTCTAACATTTACTGGTTGCTTGTAGGTACATATATCAGCGGTACTGATCCAAGCTTCGACCCCTTTTGCGTATGGGGCAATGAGATATTCATGAACAAACGTCAAGTGAGGAAACTAAGAAAGATTGTTAGGCAGAAGAGACGGGTGATGTGAATTAAACCCTTTATTTACACTTTATCCAAAACAATAGTGAACTTTAGGATGGTAAGTAATCTGTTGGCTTTTCCCCCTGCCCACAACGAGTTACTCTATTAGACATGAATTTCTGAAAGCTTTCTCTTTTCAGTGGTTTCCGAAGCAATTTACTCATGATTACCTTGCAAACTACATGACTGGAGTGGAGGCAACTAGGGTTAAAGTATATAATTCATACTACCATGATAATGGTCTAGAAGTCTTCCTGAAGGCGGTGAAGGATGGGAGGGCGAACGTACAAGGGGTTGGACAAAAGTTTTGCGCGCCTTTGGCATGGAGGAGGGCACATTATGGGCATTCCGCTTCTGCAACACTAGCGACAGCCAAAATGATTTACACTTCTCTCATCACCTTTACCGCCTCTAAATATTGTCGTTCATCATAGTTAATCTGCTGCCTAATTCTGTAATTACTGAACACATTGTACTGAGATTTTGATTTATGGATTGGTTGTTGAACCATTGTGATGAGAATATGAAATATTTAAATTCCATAGTATTCAAAATTTGAAATTTTCCCATTCAAATAATAAATTACAGGAAAAAATAAAATTAAACAGCAGGTATTAGAACACCGTACACACGGTTAGAAATAAAACAGCGTGTGCGATGGTAAAATAAAGAACACACGGTTCTTTCACAAAAAACGTGTGCGATACTCAGCGGTCGGACGCACGGTTTATTCTCATACACGTGTGGGATTGCCATAAGTATTACACACGTTTCCGTACGATGTGCGTGTGCGATTCTTGTATAAAAAGAAGACAGTTCATATTTGGAGACCGTGTGTGATAGATATACCTATCACACACAGTTATGAAAATGGACACGTTGGCGATAGTAAAGACACCGCACACATTTTATATTATTGAACCGTGTGTGATAATGTACGTATCGCAAACAGAATGGTAGAAATAAATGTTTGTGATATCCACCTTTTGCACACTTGGATATCTGCGATATCGTTTCTGATGTGTCGCGGATCACAAACGTAGTGCCCGTGTCTAACGTGTGGGATAGTCCGCGACTTCGCATACGATTACTTTACGAAGTCGTCAGCAGCGGGTCGCCCTATCGCAAACGTTTTCTGGGTCGTGTGGGAAGACCCCCCCCCCCCCTATCGCACACACAGGCAATGCGACGGTTTAAAACTCCATCGCGGAAAGGGGGTAAAAACCGTTTGTATAGCACGTAACGATACCAGTGTTCGTTTGGCCTTTTTTATACATTTATTGAGTTTCTAGGCATTTAATGTGCATAATTCAAATTTGAACTACATGCACATGCTTCAGTGCACCAAAAAGGGTTGAAAAATCGTATATGTGTCCTTGGGTAAATGTTTAGGTCCCATACAAGAAATGTGAATGAATTTCAAATATCTGGGCTTCGTGGCTCGGCCGAAAACATTGAGAAACTTGGTTTTTAAATTCCTGTAAATCCAAAAATTGCCTAAAAATCACGGAACTTGGCATGGTGTCTTGACATGGCACCAACATGCTGTGGTAAAAAATTTGTTCAATTTGGGACAAGTTTTGGTATAAGCTTCTTACAAACCGAACCTTCTCTCAAGAAGGCTCATGGTTCCGATAGGGAGGGATGTGTCACCTTTGTGGGTGAAACGATATACGCTGCCTCTTCCTACCTTGATTTTTTTTACAGAGGCAACAAAGACCAATAGGAGTGTCGTGCTAAAAATTGGAATTATTCCGGGTTCGTTTGGCATTTTTTATACATTAATTGAGTTTTCTAGGCATTTAATGTGCATAATTCAAATTTGAACTAGAGGCACATGCTCCAGTGCATCAAAATGGATTGAAAAATCATATATGTGTCCCTGGGTGAATGTTTAGGTCCCATGCAAGAAATGGGAATGAATTTCAAACATCTGGGCTTCGTAGCTCGGCCGAAAACATTGACAAACTTGGTTTTTAAATTCCTGTAAATCCAAAACTTGCCTGAAAATCATGAAACTTGGGATGTTGCCTTGACATGGCACCAACATGCCGTGGTAAAAATTTTATCCGATTTTTTGAAGGCACACAGATTAACAACCAACAAAGTCATTTTGGAACAAAGAGCCGCCACGTTACAATCGGAAACACAAGTGCTATTCAAACCGTGGGCGTTGTACTAACCATTTAGGTGCCGCCGCACGTCCCCATTTTTATTGGCTAGGAGGCGCCGTGCGGGGTAGCTATTTGAGTAGACGGGAGGCGTGGAGCAGACCGCTGCGCAAGCTCACCGGGAGGCGAGCCCTTTGACCTCCATCCGCCGCCCACCTCGCTCCCAACTTCTCCATTAATGGCGCCTGAGCCCCAGTTTTAATGGCGTGACTAGGCCTCAGTCGACTGAGATTTAAGAGAGAGAAAAGAAAATCTGAAAAGAAAATTTTGCACGGATCTTGATGTAAGATCTCACGGACATAGCATCGACTGAGACTTAGCAAGACTGATATATATATGAAGACAATGGCAATGGATAATAATAATTGTCTTACACATTCAGGAAGAAAATTAAAGATGCCACATGCGACAACGCCTGAAAGACACAAGGGCAAAAGAAGGAAGACACAGACAACGATCTGGGTCGCTGCTCTCTACTTCACCTCGATCTACTACGCCATCTTCGTCATTTCGTCCACCTTGATCTCCTTCACGTCCTCAATCCATCGCTTGCGAGCATCTACGGATTCCTCTAGGAGCATGACACGCTCGATGCGGAGCTTAGCATTCTCGTCCATAAGTTTCCTGACCATGACGGCCGTCTTCTTCAACACGACAGTTGTCTCCTCGTGCTGCTTCGCCCTACCGGCGATCTTCGCCCTCAGCAGGTCGCGCTCGGTGCGGAGCCTCACCTTGTCACCCCATAGTCCCCGGATGACGCCGGTGGACTTATCCAATGCGGCATAGTTCTCCTCCTGCAGCTTCGCCCAGCGGGGGATGTCATCGTCCATCAGCTTATTGAGCATAGCGCGCATGCGCCTGTGAGAGCCCTCGAGTGCCCGCGATAGATCCATCCAGGCCGCCGCGACGCGGCAGGACCTCTCTGCTGCTTTCGCGGCGCGGCATGACATCTGTGCCGTTTTCGCGGCGCGGCCGGACCACTCTGCTGCTTCGGCGGCGTGGCGGGACCTCAGTGCTGCTTCGGCGGCGTGGCGGGACCTCTCGACTGATATCGCGGCGAGGCGGGACATCTCTGCTGCTTCGCTCGCCGCTCCGTGGTCATTTCTCGACCAAGAACTCCTCCCACGGGCCATGGCAGACGAAAGTAAGGACGAAGACTTGTTTGTTTGTTGATGAGGAATTGAGGAGGAATGTGCAGTCATTTTCGAGTAGGTGGTATTTATAACCTAGTAATAAGCTGCTAAGTGGGAAAACGTTTAGGTTTTGATCGGTGTGAACAGGTTTGCAATTACATATCGGTGTGAATCGGAGTAATTTGGAATGTGACGGGAAAGAAGCTCAAAATTATTTGACGGTTCTGGTTTCGAAGTGCGGCACGATTCCCGGATGGTGTAATTAACGTGGGCAAGCGTTCTCGGATGCGTACGTGGCGTGTGCACCGCAATCGGCGATGTCAGCACACGACTTGTTCCATCAACTGTGTGCACTTGTTATTACCATCGCGCACAATTCTTTTAATTAGAATGTGTGCCCGTATATCGCAGACTCCTTGATCTGGCTGATTGTTTCTGTTGTGTTGGATAATCGCAAACAGTTCATCCGAGCGAACCGCATGCCGTATATCGCACACACCTTGATCTGCCTGACCGTTTCTGTTGTGTTGGGTAATAGCAAACAGTTCATCCGAGTGAACTGTATGCCGTGTATCGCACACACCTCGATTTGGCTGACCGTGTTTGTTGTTCTGTCTTATCGCAAATAGTTCGTTTGGATCAACGGTATGCCACGTATCGCACACGCGTCTCTAATCTGAATCGTGTTTGTTGTTCTGTCTTATCGCAAACAGTTTGTATGGATTAACTGTATGTCACGTATCGCACACGCGTCTCTAATATGAATCGTGCTTGATGTCTCCGGCATCGCACACAGTTCGTCTTATTGGCGACGGTTTTAGTACGACACCGTTTGCGATTAATGCATCGCACATAGTTTGATCGCGGTGTCTCTGATTGATGTGTCGCGTTAGGACCTTCCTGCAGTAGTGTGCCACAAAGACTTTGGTTATCTAAGGCTTAGACTCAATGAGGCATTTGACATGATAGACAAGCTTGCTAAAGGTTACTTATTTGATATGAGATACATGTGTGATGGCAGATATCTTTCCTCCTACTTGCGCCATGGATAAATTGACAAATTGAATATTGAATTTGTGGTGCATAATCTTGAGGACAGAAGCCACCAGCTATTGTGATGTGTTGTGTGAACTGTCGTCTGATTGTCCTCACCTTTTGTAAGAGTGCCCTGCTGTAAGAATTATGTGAAATTCTTTATGTTGACTACATATTAGTTATACTGATGCACTTCTGGAGCTTTAGCAGAACTATATGGTTTGATTTTGCTATCTAATAACCCAACTATTGTATCAACTTGATGAGTACCCATCGTCTTGGCTTAATTTTGGAACCAAATGTATATTTCCGCTTTGTCATGAACTTCCTGATTTTACTGCCCTTTTATATTGCTTTGGCAAAATGTGCCATGCTTTTAATTTAACTTATTGGGTTGATCTATCCCGAGCTATCATTTTAATTCTCATTTGGCAAGGGTTGATCTATCCCAATCATTCTAATTCGCATTTGGCAACACTAAATATTTTGTTTAAGCGCTTGAACAATATGTTGAGCCAGGCACCTCGCGCCAAGGCGCGTTTCCTATCTAGTATATAGGACCAATCGTGCCTACGCGACCATCCTCAAACTGCTTGCCAGCCGGTCACCTCAAATGTTTGTGAGCACGAACAGCCGGGCAGGCTGGATGCATGGGCCTACCCGGGTCGTCCGACCGAGCAATCGTCTGGGTACGATGAGGCTAGCATGCGCCTACGGTGATGCCATGGCCAAGTGTTTGTTCCACCGGGTAGAGGCATCAGATTCGCATGCGATGGGTGCACTCTTCTCCGAACATGTGTAGCTCGGCATAAGAGCGCCGGGCAGGAACACGCATCCGGGCACAGCCCTTGCAAGTCCGCATGAAAATCCTAGGCACAGAGAAAAGGACACCGGAAGATCCAGTAGCGACACAACAAAAGAAGAAAGCAATAAGTATGACGTGTATGCCGCACGTATCTCTGATCACGCTCAACCCCGGCCGTTCGTCGATTGATTTTTGTGCCTAGTTTCTTTCGACCCGTGTGGTTGCAGGAGCTAGGCTCAATTCCAGCCTAAGCCGAGTCTTCAACCAAACTATGCATACCATCCCAGTGCCTCCTAGAACTTTCCCGTCTCCTCCCGCGAAGGGCGATTCTAGGGATAGGCCTCCCATCTGGTGGACTCGATCTCATCGAGTTTCCATCTGCGTGTGCATCCGGTGCAAGATTCAATCTCTGGAGGCTGTTCACATCTCTCCGTTCCCCAATCTTTCTCTTCTGGCTGCAGTTCGGGGTGAATAAGGGGCAAACTTTGGTTTTGCTGCCCACCCTTGGCTGTGTGCGGGTTGATTGAAAGCGGGGCGGCGAATGGCAGGATTGAGGGGGGAAATTTAGAAACAGCAATGGAGACCAGCGCCAGCACTATTTGGCAATGACGGTGGTGGAATCGAAGGAACGGACTGCGGAGAAGCGAGCTGGCGTAACAGCAGATGCAGAAAGCAAAGTCTCAGATTTGTTTCAGCGCCTCAACCTTACCTCGGAGGAGGCAGATGCTGTCATCTTGGAGGACGAAAATGAAGAACATCTGGTGAGTCTGAACTGGGCTTTAATTGGCAAGGTTCTATCCCCCAATGTATTACACATCCAAACTATTATGTCAGCATTGAGACCAGCATGGGGGAACCCGAAGGGCATGGCAGCGAAACCTGTAGCAGACAATGTGTTCATTGTGGAATTTGAATCCTCAGCTGACAGAGATAGGATTAAGGAAGGTGCTCCATGGACGGTAGGAAAACACGCAGTAATCCTCAATGATTTTGATCCTAGGCAAAAACCATCCGAGGTATCCTTTGATAGAATTATGCTTTGGGCAAGGATTCAGAACCCTCGCTTCGAGCTGATGAATAAACATTGGGGCGAATCTCTTGGAGCTAAAATTGGCAAGGTCGAAAAAGTGGATGTAGACAGTGAAGGTAGAGCCTGGGGGGAGTGCTCTATGAGTGAGGGTCTCGGTTGATATTAAAAAACCATTGATGAGATGGGTTTCTGCTTTTTCAAGAAAGAAGCAGGAGTATGAGATATATGATGTTAAATATGAGAGGCTCCCTCATTACTGCTTTTCATGTGGCTTAATTGGACATTCATCATTAGAGTGCCCAACACCTGGGAAGAGGGATGAGGATGGTAAATTACCATATAACGCAAATAAGCTTTGTGTGAAAGAGGAGAAAAAGAAAAGTTTCTCTGTGTCGAAATCTGGGCAAAGCTCTCACTCAAGTGGCAGAAGTTCTTGCAATGAAGATAAGCAAGGCGAGTCACATCCCCATCCAAGAGGCATGGTAGGGGAAAGGAGATCAGATTGGAAGGAAACTCATGTGGTTACATCTATTGTAAAACAGCAAGAGCAGCCACCTAATCATAAAAAGGATGTCAATAATGTGACTATGGAACTCTTCCAAGTGCAGAAGGATGGTGCTCGGATAGCAGGACAGAAAAGGAAGGTACTCAAGGTTTATAGGCCAAAGGTGCAAGGTCAGAAACAGGAGGAGAAAGTGTTGCATTCTACACAGAGGCCGGATGGACAGTTTCTGAACACTGACTTCCCTAATTTGCCTCTAGTCCAGAATGATGACGAGCAGATTGACTCTTTTAAGAAAATGAAGAAGGAAAGTTCTATTTTCAGCTTAGGATCAGCGGATCAGGCGGAGGCTGCAGAGCTGCCCCGCCACACGGAATGAGGATCCTATGGTGGAACTGTCGTGGCCTGGGGACGAACGCGACAGTTGGCGAGCTAAAATGGCTCGTGAGCAGATTTCGTACCTCCATCATCTTCTTATCCGAGACGAAGATGAGAGATACTAGAGCTCGGAACTTTATGTGGCCCTTGGGATATAATGGTTCTTTTGCTGTGAGTAGCGATGGCCTTAGTGGGAGATCAGCGCTCTTTTGGTCCTCCTCCATCTCAGTATCTCTGAAAGCATACTCCACACAATTATTCGATATCTTTATCAATACAGAAGATGGAGAAGAATGGCGCACAACTCTCGTGTACGGGGAGCCAAAAAGGAAACTTAGGTACCAATTTTGGGACCGACTCCGCTTTTTGAAATCACAATGGAATGGACCTTGGCTGTGTGCGGGGGATTTTAATGAAGCATTAAGCGGAGATGAGCACATGGGGCCCAGGGCTAGAGATGATAATCAAATGACTCTATTCCGGGAATGCCTTAATGACTGTGGGCTTGTAGATATGGGTTACGTTGGCTCTAAATACACCTGGTCAAATAGACAAGAAGATGGGCGCAATGTTAGAGTGAGGCTGGACAGAGCGGTCGCAAATGGGGATTTTCTACAGAAGTATGATGACTGTTCTGTGGAAAATATCATCACCACATCCTCTGATCATTTTGCAATTCTAATCACAGTAGCACGAAGAGGAAGTCAAGGTGCCACCAACTCAATAAATCACCCTTTCAGATTCGAAGCAGCATGGCTGAGAGCACCTGATTATAAGCAAACTTTTGAAGAGAATTGGAGAGCACAGAAAGAAAGTCCTCCTTCACTGAGTAGCACATGGAAAACTCTGAATAAGATGTCTATAGTTTTACAAAACTGGAGCAGAGTATCCTTTGGTTCCGTAAAAAATGAGATCAAGAGGTTGGAAAAAAGGTTAGCTACCATCCGAAAGAGCAATGAGAATAGTTGCAGTTCTAAGGAGGAAAAGGATACAGAAACACGGTTATGTGAGTTGTTTGAAAGAGAGGAGATCATGGCTAGAGAACGTTCAAGAATAGAATGGCTGCATGAAGGTGATCGAAACACTTCCTTTTTCCATGCTCGGGCCTCAGCAAGAAGGAGAACAAATAAGATAAAATATGTTAGAAGAGCTGATGGTCTTCTGCATGGATCCAGAGGGCATCAGGAGTATGGTACATGATTTCTACTCTACTTTATTTATTTCTGAACCTTGTGTCTCCCAGGAGACTATTCTTAATGCTATCCCATGCAAAGTATCTAAAGAAATTAATGAGGAACTATGCAAGGAGTACACTAATGATGAAATCAGGATGGCCTTGTTTCAGATGGGACCGACAAAGGCACCAGGGCCGGATGGATTTCCAGCTTTATTTTACCAAAAGCATTGGGATTTGATTGGGGATGACATATGTGCTGCAGTTAAAGGTTTTCTTTTGGGATCGGAGATACCCGAAGGCTTCTGTGACTCGGTAATTGTCCTCATCCCAAAAGTTAACAACCCTGACTCACTGTCTAATTTCCGGCCAATTAGTCTGTGCAATGTGATTTATAAAATAGCCTCAAAGGTCATTGCTAATCGACTTAAGACTTTCTTGCCAGAAATTATTTCAGAACAACAAAGTGCCTTCGTGCCGGGTAGACTAATCACAGATAATGCGCTGGTGGCCTACGAATGTCTTCGCACAATTTGAAGACAAAAGGCTAAAATTCCTTTCTTTGCCCTGAAAATCGACATGACGAAGGCCTATGATAGGGTAGAGTGGAACTACCTAAAGGGTGTTTTAATAAAATTGGGCTTTCATACCAGTTGGGTGGAAATGATTATGAGATGTGTAACTTCTGTCAAATATACAGTCAAAGTAAATGGTGAACTAACTGCACCTTTTGTCCCGACAAGGGGCATAAGACAGGGCGACCCAATTAGTCCATATTTATTTCTATTGTGCGCTGAAGGTCTTTCTTGTCTTCTGCAGAAAAAAGAACATGCCAGTGATTTGAAGGGCATCCGCAATGGTCGAAGTGGCCCCGCCATCTCCCATCTCTTATTCGCTGATGACAGTGTTTTCTTCACAAGGGGAGATGACAAAAGCATCAATGCTCTTAATTCTGCTTTGCAAGCTTATTGTGAGGGCTCAGATCAGAAGGTAAACCTTCAGAAATCTTCTATATACTTTGGCACGAGATGTGAGGATCAAGTCAAAGAAATGGTAAAGAAGAAATTAGGGGTGCATGATGAGACACTGCTGACAACGTACCTTGGCATGCCGACTTGGGTGGGACGGTCTCCAATGAGCAATTTCAACTTCCTCACTGGCCGGCTTTGGAAACACCTTAATGGGTGGAGTGATCGACCGCTGTCAAGGGCTGGGAAAGAGGTTCTACTTAAGTCAGTGGCTCAAGCTATCCCAACATATGTCATGAGTTGTTTTCAAATCCCTGTATCCATTTGTGAAAAAAATGAGGAAATCAATTTTGAATTTCTGGTGGGGTGCTGAAGATGGGAAAAAGAAGTTGCACTGGAGATCATGGAGTTGGTTATCATCACCAAAGTATCTAGGTGGATTGGGTTTTCGAGACATGGCCATTTTCAACCAGGCTATGCTTGGGAAACAATGCTGGCGATTACTAACTGAGCCAACTTCACTTTGTGCCAGAGTATTAAAGGGTCGCTACCACCCCAATGGAGATTTCTGGACTGCCCAGTGCCCAAGATCTTCCTCATATACTTGGCGCAGTATTATGCATGGGAAGAAGTTATTACAAAAAGACATTCTATGGAGAGTAGGAGATGGCAAGTACATAAATATGTATTTCCTTTTTCTTTTTTTTCTTTTCTTTTATTTTTATTTTTCGTTTTTTATTTTTTCTTAAATTCGTGGTCATCTTAGTAGGAAATAGCAAACGAAAAAAAGAACGTCGTGAACCAGATTTTCAAAAGGAAAAAGTCACGAATTTTAAAAAAAGGTTCACGGATTTACAAGAGTTCAACAATTTTGAAAAGAAGTGCACGGATTTTCAAAAGGAAATTTCATGGATTTTGAAAAAATAAATTGTAAAACTAAAAAGAGTTCGTGGTTTTGAAAAAAGTTCACTGATTCAAAAAAGTCCACAAGTTTTGTAAAATGGTTCAAGAATTTAAAAAAAACGAATTGAAAAAAGTTTCACGCATTAGATAAAAAAGGAAAAAAGGGAAAAACTGTATAAGGAGCTTCCACGAAGAAAATAAAGAAGAAATTGGAATAAATTATTCACAAGTTGTGAGGAGACGTGGTTGGTAAGGACAGTTTGCACCGAAAGAGGAGGTCGTGAGTTCGAATCACCTTGTCCGCGCACCTTTTTTTTAGCAGTGTAACAGAAAAAAAATTAACAGACCAAAAAAAAGCGCGGAGGACAGGTGCACGCCGCGGACCTTTTTTTAGCAGTGTAACAGAATAAAAGACATTTTTAACAGTCAAAAAAAGAGTGCGGAGGACAGGTGCGCGCCGCGCACCTTTTTTTAGCAGTGTAACAAAAAAAACAGTTTTAACCGACAAAAAAAATACAAACAGGCTGGCCCAGCATGGAGGACGGGTGCATGCCGTGTACATTTTTAGCAGTGTAATAGAAAAAAAAAGACATTTTTTAACAGACAAAAAAATACAAATGGGCTGGCCCAGCGCGGAGGACGGGTGTGCACCGTACTTAACACTACCGCTCCTTGGCCCACCAGCCAGACGAATCCCTGCCACGTCAGGGTTTTTATGCCTCAAACGATGCCAGGGTTCGATTTACACCGGGATTGCATAGTTCAGGGTGCAATCGACCGGGATTTCGACTTGAGGGTTCATTTCGCCGAACCTCTACAAGTTCAGGGTTTAAAATGGACTTTTTCCGAGTTCCACCATCCGGTGATCGATCTGGACTCGTGGCTGCCGTGTGTCGCCCGATGGATGCTGATCAAGCTGAGAGTTGCGTTGATGGCGTTGCGTATCCGCCGGCACAGATCAGGTTGGATCGGCGACTCGGAGTAGCTGCATGATTGAGCTCGCCATATCGTCGTTGCCACCGCGTACGCAGTGATTTTCACCGGAATTTGAGGGTCCTGTCATTTAGCTGGTGGCTAAGGAAAAACCAATCTACTCTAATTTTGAAAACTGAAGTTGATCTAATCTAAAGAATGATCTAATCCACACACACACAATGGCACAAAACAACAAACAAATTGTTAGCAGGACCTAAGTAAACAAAATCTAGAACCTGAAGGTCTCGAAAATAGGAAGCTAGAGCCTGATTATCTTCATCACTAGGTACAGAAAAAGATTCTGCAGTTTTAGCATTAATAAATATATGAAATATGAAACATAATCACATGAACGGATACCTTGTGTCCTAAAAACCCAGGATGTAAGAAAAATGCAATCGGCGGGAATTATCAAATCAGTGTTTAACTAGCTGTCAATTAAATTACAAGTTCCCCAGCAAACAAAGAATATCAACTGAAGATTCCGTAATAGTGATCAAATTAGTCAAGTGTCAGAAGACCGCAAGATGTATTGAAAGATGCTTTGTGTCTTAAAATCCAGAATAGGCGAAGTACAAAATAAACTGGCATATTTACAAAGCATAGTGATCAAAGTAGCATCCAGGATGACCGAAGTACAAAGCTAACTTGTAAGTGTACAATCAGCAGGAATCACAAAATTAGCTTTGCTAGCTATCAATCAAAACAAAACTAGGAAGTTCCCCATCAACCCGAGCAGATGCAACTCAAGATTCCATGATACAGATTCCACTGAAGAAGCACCACTGAGAAAAACATTCTCTTCTGAAAAATCAATTCCATAAGCAACAAACTAGAATCATACTCCCTCCGTTCCTAAATATAAGTCTTTGTAGAGATTTCACTATGGACCACATACGGATGTATATAGATGCATTTTAGAGTGTAGATTCATTCATTTTGCTCCGTATGTAGTCCATAGTGGAATCTCTACAAAGACTTATATTTAGGAACGGAGGGAGTATTTATTGAAGATGACACTAATCGAAGAAATGAGAAAAGTAGAATGTTCAAGGCAAACTATTTGTTCAAGAAGCACTGATGAGAAGCACATCTCTTCTGAAAAATCAGTTCCATAAGCAACAAAATCGAAGAAATGAGAAAAGTAGAATGTTCAAGGCAAACTATCTGTTCAAGAAGCACCAATGAGAAGAACATCTCTTCTGAAAAATCCATTCCATAAGCAATAAACCAGAATCATATTTAGTGAAGACTAATCAAAGACATGAGAAAAGTAGAATGTTCAAGGCAAACTATTTGTTCAAGATCTAGATGTGTTTTAGAAAAGACAGTTATAACAACAATTCCTAGCACCTCTCTGCATCGAGTCACTACAAGTCAGGAGGCCACTACTGTTAACACAACAAATAGAAACCAACACAAGTGAAAGAGAGCAAGCAAATTAGGTGGCATCTTTCTTTATTACCAAATATCAAAATCTGCTCATACCAAAAATCGATTTTGTCATAAGATGAACCTAAAGAACTCACCAGGAAATAGTTAAATTAACAAACCAAGTGCAATCATTGACAAGTATGTAGAACAGTAGTCCAACAAATCCAAGCATGACCTCAAAGCAATTCAAGTCATGTTCATGTGCATGCCACACTACAGTCAAATCATCCAGCAAAACATACAAGCCAATCATTCAGCAAAGCATACAAGGCAAACCATCCACCCGAGTCAATATAAATTGATTTCAAAACCTGAATAAACTAATTTCTTAAGAGGGGTGAGGGTGATTCCAATCTTCGGTCTCGGAAACAGGAAGCTAGAGTATCTTCATCACTAGGCACAGAACCTTCCACAATTTTAGCCAGTAAATGTACGGATTATGGAACATTAGTGACATACGAACGGATACCTTGTCCTAAAAATCCAGGATGTAACGAATATGCAATAGGCAGGAATTATCAAATCAGTGTTTAACTAGTTGTCAATTAAATTAGAAGTTCCCCAGTGTGCTTTGCACCTTAAAATCCAGGATGAAATAAGTGCAAAACAAACTGGCATATGTACAAAGCTAACTTGAAAGTATACAATTAGGAGAAATCATCAAATTAGCTTTGCTAGCTATCAATCAAAATAAAACTAGGTAGTTCCCCAGCAACTCCATGATCCAAATTCCACTAAAGAAGCATCAATGAGAAGAAAATTCTCTGCTGAAAAATCAATTCCATAAGCAACAAACAAGAATCATATTTAGTGAAGATGACAAGATAAAAGTAGAATGTTCAAGGCAAACTATTTGTTCAAGCTTCAGTTCAGAATCCTCGATAGTTTACAACAACAATTCCTGACACCTCTCTGCATATAGAATCATCAAGATTACCCAACTACAAGTCAGGAGGCCATTACTGTTAACACAATAAATACGTATAAACCAACACAAGTGAAAGCACTAGTAGAAAACAGGGCTTTGGTCCAGGGCCAGATAAGGGCATTAATCCCGGTTCCCTTACGAACCGGGACCAATGGGTGCATCAGTCCCGGTTCGTGAGGCCAGGGCGCCGGCCGGGCCTCGGGGGCCATTGGTCCCGGTTCGTCTGACCCCTTTGGTCCCGGTTCCAGACATGAACCGGGACCAATGGGCCTCGCTCCTGGCGCAGCACCTTTAGTCCGGTTGGTGGATGGAACCGGGACTAAAGGTCAGTCTTCTGTCCCGGTTCTAGCCACCAACCGGGACTAAAGAGATGCCTATATATACCCTCGCCCCTGCCCACCCTCTCCTCTGTTTTTTGGCCGTGTGGGAGGTGTGCATGCGCTGCTCTGTTCTCCCTTCTATGCATGCACATGAGGTGTTCGATGAAATGCCCGAGCCACACTTAAGCTTTCTCCTCTCCAAGCTCGACCTCCAAGCTCCATTTTCCTCAAGATTTGTCTAGGTTTGGCGGTCCGTCCCGTCCCGTCCCCGTCCTCACCGCCGTCGATCGCCCACGCCGATCTCGTCGCCGGCACCACCGTGGTGAGCCTCTTGTTCTTATCTTCTTTCTAAAAGAAAAAAATTCTTACTTGTATGATTTAGATAGATACTTGTATAATTTTCTTACTTTTATTATTGTTTGTTATTATATAGTGCCATGGTTTTGGTATCCGCCCCCGTCGGCCCTCGTCCTGTCTATGATTCGGATGTGGTATATTATCTTTTATTATGATTTGTTTCATTTAGTGTTTATGACAATTATGCCGACCAACGTGACATAGATGTTTTTATCTAGGAGGTATGTGAACCGGAAATTCCAACCGACCCTCTTGTCGAGAGGTTAAATTTAGTTGAAAAAGAAAACAATTACTTGAAGAAAAAATTGAAAAGAATTGAGGAGGAGAAGATGGAATTGGAGTTGCATGTTGCCGATGTCGTCGATGATCACAAGATCAAGATGGATGCAATGCGCTTGAAGATTAGAAAGATTAGAAAATATGCCATTCATAATGAGGCTTGGTATCATTATGCCGTTGGATCAATTGTTACCTTAGTTGCGATTATGATCGCATTTGTTGTTGCATTTAAATGTTTTTCATAGTTTCAATGTATGTTTTAATTAGATGCTCTAGAGAGCTATATGTTGTTCTATGAGAACTATATATGTATGAACTTTATGTATTTTTTTTTAGTAATAACATTTGATCACTACTGTACTTTGGTTTTAATGTGATGATGAACTTGTATTAATTTGGTCACTTCTCTATTCATGATGTTCTGTAATGGTTTTTGATACACTTAATTATATAATGCACGCAGATGAACCGACAATGGATGTACGGTGACCGACGCACCTCCGAGTATCTTGAGGGCCTGCATAAATTTCTCGAAGTGGCCGAGGCAAACAAGCAGAATGGTTTTATGTATTGTCCATGCCCTGTCTGTGAGAATACGAAGGATTACTCTAACTTGAAAACCCTTCACGTCCACCTGCTTGAGAAGGGTTTCATGCCACACTATAATGTTTGGATCAAGCACGGAGAAAGAGGGGTTATGATGGAAGACAACGAAGAAGAAGAGGATGATGACAACTATCCCCCTGAATACGGTGATACTGCAACGGGGGAAGCTGAAGATCAAGAGGAACCAGATGATGTGCCCGATGATGATCTTCGCCGGGTCATTGTTGATGCAAAGAGACAATGCCAAAGTGAAAGGGAGAAGTTGAAGTTCGATCGCATGTTAGAGGATCACAAAAAAGGGTTGTACCCAAATTGCGAAGATGATAACACAAAGCTCGGTACCACACTGGAATTGCTGCAATGGAAGGCAGACAATGGTGTATCTGACAACGGATTTGGGAAGCTACTGAAAATAATGAAGAAGAAGCTTCCAAAGGATAACGAATTGCCCGACAGTACGTACGAAGCAAAGAAGGTTCTATGCCCTCTAGGATTGGAGGTGCAGAAGATACATGCATGCCCTAATGACTGCATCCTCTACCGCGGTGAGTACGAGGATTTGAACGCATGCCCGGTATGCGGTGCATTGCGGTATGAGATCAAACGAGATGACCCTGGTGATGTTGAGGGCGAGCGCCCCAGGAAGAGGGTTCCTGCCAAGGTGATGTGGTATGCTCCTATAATACCACGGTTGAAACGTCTGTTCAGGAACAAAGAGCATGCCAAGTTGATGCGATGGCACAAAGAAGACCGTAAGAAAGACGGGAAGTTGAGAGCACCCGCTGACGGGTCGCAGTGGAGAAAAATCGAGAGAAGGTGGGGGGACTTTGCAGGTGACGCAAGGAACGTATGGTTTGGGTTAAGCGCAGATGGCATTAATCCTTTTGGGGAGCAGAGCAGCAATCATAGCACCTGGCCCGTGACTCTATGTATCTATAACCTTCCTCCTTGGTTGTGCATGAAGCGGAAGTTCATTATGATGCCAGTGCTCATCCAAGGCCCTAAGCAACCCGGCAACGACATTGATGTGTATCTAAGGCCATTAGTTGAAGAACTTTTACAGCTGTGGAATGGAAAAGGTGTACGAGTGTGGGATGAGCACAAACAGCAGGAATTTGACCTACATGCATTGCTGTTTGTAACCATCAATGATTGGCCTGCTCTCAGTAACATTTCAGGACAGACAAACAAGGGATAACATGCATGCACGCACTGTTTAGATGACACCGAAAGTATATATTTGGAGAAATGCAGGAAGAATGTGTACCTGGGACATCGTCGATTTCTTCCGACCAACCATTAATGTCGAAAGAAAGGCAAGCATTTCAAAGGTGAGGCAGATCACCGGAAGAAGCCCGCCCTCCGTACTGGTGATCACATACTTGATATGGTCAAGGATTTACAAGTAATCTTTGGAAAGGGTCCTGGCGGACAATCTGTTCCGAATGACGCTGAGGGACGCGCACCCATGTGGAAGAAGAAATCTATATTTTGGGACCTACCCTATTAGAAAGACCTAGAGGTCCGCTCTGCAATCGACATGATGCACGTGACGAAGAATCTTTGCGTGAACCTGCTAGGCTTCTTGGGCGTGTATGGGAAGACAAAAGATACACCGGAGGCACGGGAGGACCAGCAACGTGTGCACGAAAAAGACGGCATGCATCCAAAGCAGTATGAAGGTCCTGCCAGCTACGCTCTTACCAAAGAAGAGAAGGAAATCTTCTTTGAATGCCTGCTCAGTATGAAGGTCCCGTCTGGCTTCTCGTCCAATATAAAGGGAATAATAAATATCCCAGAGAAAAAGTTCCAGAACCTAAAGTCTCATGACTGCCACGTGATTATGACGCAACTGCTTCCGGTTGCATTGAGGGGGCTTCTACCGGAAAACGTTCGATTAGCCATTGTGAAGCTATGTGCATTCCTCAATGCAATCTCTCAGAAGGTAATCGATCCAGAAATCCTACCAAGGTTAAAGAATGATTTGGTGCAATGTCTTGTCAGTTTCGAGCTGGTGTTCCCACCATCCTTCTTCAATATCATGACGCACGTCCTAGTTCATCTAGTCGACGAGATTGCCATTCTGGGCCCTGTATTTCTACACAATATGTTCCCCTTTGAGAGGTTCATGGGAGTCTTAAAGAAATATATTCGTAACCGTGCTAGGCCAGAAGGAAGCATCTCCACGGGCCATCAAACAGAGGAGGTCATTGGGTTTTGTGTTGACTTCATTCCTGACCTTAAGAAGATTGGTCTCCCTCAATCGTGGTATGAGGGGAGACTGACTGGAAAAGGCACGCTAGGAGCGGACTCAATAATATGTAGGGACGGGCATTCTTGGTCTCAAGCACACTACACAGTTCTACAGAATTCTACCTTGGTGACCCCGTATGTCAATGAACACAAGAATATTCTACGCTCCAAACACCCAGAGCAGTGTGACGACTGGATTACGTGTGAACACATCAGGACTTTCGGCAGTTGGTTGCAAACACATCTCATGGGTAACACCACTGTTGGAGATGAGCTGTACTCGTTGGCCAGGACACCATCTTCGACTGTATTGACTTACAAAGGGTACGAGATAAATGGGAATACATTTTACATGATCGCCCAAGATCAAAAGAGCACCAACCAAAACAGTGGTGTCCGCTTTGATGCAGCAACCAACAGGGGAAAGGACACATATTATGGTTACATAGTGGACATATGGGAACTTGACTATGGACATGATTTTAAGGTCCCTTTGTTTCGGTGCAAATGGGTCAATCTGTCAGGAGGCGGGGTACAGGTAGACCCACAGTACGGAATGACAACAGTGGATCTGAACAATCTTGGGTACACAGACGAACCATTCGTCCTAGCCAATGATGTGGCGCAGGTTTTCTATGTGAAGGACATGTCTACCAAACCGAGAAAAAGAAAAGATAAGGAAGCGAATACATCATACGATGAGCCAAAGCGCCACATAGTTCTTTCAGGGAAAAGAGACATCGTGGGAGTGGAGGGCAAGACAGACATGTCTGAAGATTATGAAAATTTTCATGAAATTCCTCGCTTCAAAGTGAAGGCTGACCCAAGCACCCTGTTAAACGATGAAAATTATCCATGGTTACGGCGCAATAAGCAAGGGAAACACACGAAGAAAAAGTGAAGGAGGATACGATGATGGCTCTGATTACGCGAAGAAAAAATGAAATGCCTTTTGTAACAGATGAGTTTTCGTCTGAAACCCTGATACTTTGAAAGAGATTGTCCATTTTGTACACAAAGTGCATCCAGCTTTTGCCGTAACCCTCTCAACTTTTTAGCACATGCTATGTGGGTGAAATGATGATACCATGCCAACTTTCAACCTTTTCAGAGTTCATTTGTAGTGCTTTTCAATTTCAGGGTCATTTGGCTAAAAAAACTCTAATAGCAAAAAGAAAGAACTAAAAAGCTTTTATAAAACTCTAATAGCAAAAAGAATGAACTAAAAAGAATCAATTAAAATATTTTGTTATGATCAACTAAAACAAAACTATAATATTCTTCAATAGCAAAAAGAATCAACTAAAAAGCTTTTATAAACCTCTAGTTATTATCAAAATAATATTAACTTAAAATTATATAAAATTTATGCAACTAAAATTATCAAAGTATTTTTTGTTAAAAACTTTAATAGCAAAAAGAATTTTCATAAAGTATTTTATGTTAAAAACTTTAATAGCAAACTAAAATGACATAAAAAATAAAAAAATATTATCAAAATAATATTAACTTAAAATTATATAAAATTTATGCAACTAAAATTATCAAAGTATTTTTTGTTTAAAACTTTAATAGCAAAAAGAATTTTCATAAAGTATTTTATGTAAAAAACTTTAATAGCAAACTAAATGACATAAAAAATAAAAAAATGCAGCCTACTGGGCCACCACGGCCTGCATACGACTAGAAACCCATCTGTACATGGGCCAGGATGCAGGCCCGCGGGCCCAACAGGCCCAACATGGCACTGACAAAGCTTAGGCAAGTACTGCCTGCATTAGAGAGGAGCTCGAAACCTCAGCCGCAACGCGCCTTATAAACCAGTGCTGCCCTCTCTCAACTAGCGAGGTGGGACTAAACTCCCACCACACCGCTGTGCCAGGCTATTGGTCCCGGTTGGTGGCTCGAACCGGGACGAAAGGGTGCCTTTGGTCCCGGTTTGAGCCACCAACCGGGACCAATGCCCCCCTTTCGTCCCGGTTGGAGCCACCAACCGGGACTAAAGGTCTCTGCTTCCTGCCCTTTGGGCTGTTGAAATTGACCTTTAGTCCCGGTTGGTGGCTCCAAGCGTCGTCCCGGTTGGTGTCACCAACCGGGACTAAAGGTTGGGGTATATAAGCCCACACTTAGGAAATTTTCATAGTTCATCCGCAGTTTCCCCTGACGACGCCGAGCACGTCGACGCCGCCAGGCTGCCCCGACGCCGTCCGCCGCCTCCGTCGTCGCCGTCGCCACGCCCCTGCCCCGTCGTCGCCGTTGTCGCCCCCGAGCCCGCGCCCCTGCCCCGGCCCGCCCCCGCCGTCGCCGTTGCCGTCGCCACGCCCCTGCCCCGTCGTCGCCGTCACCGTCGTCTCCCTCCTCCCCGAGCCCTCGCCGCCCCCGCTGTGAGCCGCCGCCGCCCCGGCCCACTGTGCATTTTTTTTATATGATGAATTTTTTTTGTTCATATATAATGTATATGTAGATGCTTAGTGTTTATTAATCATGTGTATGTATGTATGTGTATGTATATGTAAATATTGATATGATGAATTTTTTTTGTTCATATATAATGTATATGTAGATGCTTAGTGTTTATTAATCATGTGTATGTATGTATGTGTTTGTATATGTAAATATTGATATGATGAATTTTTTTTGTTCATATATAATGTAGATGTATATGTATGTATGGATGGATATCGATGGATGTATGTATATAGAAAATTCGTAGAAAATTAACCGTAACTCCGATGAAAATAATTTATATATGAAAATCGATCAAAAAAACATGACGAATCCGAATATGCCCTCCGTTCGTCTGTCACAAGCAGCTAGCATAGCGAACCTGGAACCGTCCCCCTCCGGTTCATCTGTCCGAAATTAATGCAGACTTCGGGAAAACATTCCCGGATGTTATCCCCCTTCACCTATATCGTGTAGTGCCGCGTTAGAACACCCCTAACTCTCTCGGGAATTCAACATATCCCCGATAACTTCGACATGAGGGGGGGGGGGGTCCGCAAGTATCCTCGACGACCATGAGAGAGGCGGTCCGCAAAGTATCCTCTCTCGAAAGATAGGACGACTCATCAGACATGAGGGGGGAGTAGTCCTCGACGATCGTTTGAAACTGACTGTTATAAAACTTGTCAACTTTGCATGATGTTTGCCACTAATCCATTGCTCATATGCATATGATTCCTTGTTGTGATATTAAGTCCATGTTTGCCACTAATCCATCTCTCATGGTTGTATATTGCCATGTTGTAATGTTTGCAGAAACTATGGACAGAGACTTAGAAAAAGAAGAGTTGTTGGGGGATATAATCCTTCAAGGAGGTGATATCACCTTGTCGTTTCTCAACGACACCGATGGTGAGGAAGGAGATCTTGACGGCTCCGGTGATCCAACAATGGAGGAGGAAGGAGATCATGACGGCTCCGGTGATCCAACAATGGAGGAGGAAGGAGATCATGACGGCTCCGGTGACCGAACGGAGGAGGGAGCCTTAACTGTTGCAAAGTCCGGAGAGGTATATATATATATATATATTAATTAAGCATGTGCTGACTTGATGCATTAATTGTTTTGTATGTACATATATTAACGCTTCTTTCTTCTTTTAGCCCTCCGGATCGAGCCAAACTTCCGTAAGGAGACGAGGCCCGAAGAAAAGGTTGCGCCAGGATGAAAGGTTCACGATCACAGAAGTCGCTCAAGATGGCCAACCGATTGCTCCCAAGCGGACCAAGGACGCATTTGTACATCAGTGCGGAGTTGTTGTTAGGGACAGCGTCCCGATCAACATCCAAGAATGGAATAAGAAGAAGGACCCTGAAGTTTCTTATGTCCAGGATAGACTGAAAGATGATCTTTGGACCTCGCTGATGACAAATTTCAGCCTACCGCCAGAGGAGAATCCGAATAACCCAGTTATAGAGCGAAAGGTCAAGGCGTTTGCTCTTAAGAAGATGGCGGAACTATTCAGGAACTGGAAGAAAGATTTGAACAAAAAGTTTGTCGAGAAAGACGAGACTCCAGAATTCATCAGTCAATATGAGAAGATAAGAGATCACTGGCCCGCATTAGTGGCCTACAAGAAATCGGACAAGGGTAAGCAAAGGTCACTGACAAACAAGCAAAATGCTGCAAAGAAGAAGTATCACCATACCACGGGGTCAGGTGGCTACAGCAAAGCCCGACCGTTGTGGGACAAAGCTGAGCAAGACCTGCTTGCTAAAGGGGTCCAACCAGCGACATTGCACTGGCCAGATCGGGCAAGGACTTGGTTCTTCGGGGTTGGGGGAACTTTGGACCCAGAAACAGGGAAGTGTGTTTGGACGAACGAGCAACTTGCAATACCCATCCAGAAGCTTGAGGCAGCAATCAAGGCAGTGCAGGAAGGGACGTTCATTCCCAACAGAGAGAAGGACGAGCTGACAGAGGCCCTCGGGAATCCTGAACACCCTGGACGAACACGAGGCACATCAGGCTCCGTTCCGTGGGTGCATGGGTTTCCCGACAGCGGTGGTTATAGAAGCCGAGAGAGAAAGAAGAAAGAGGAAGCAAGCGAAATGCAGAAGCTCAGTGCAAGATTAGTGAAACTAGAGGAATTTGAGAGCCAGCGAGCTACCGGCCAACCATCTCAGCGGCACGAAGATCCTTCCTTCGACACTGCCCCAGAAGCTACCCCACCATCTCAGCGGAGAAGCAGCGTGGCTTCCACGGAGCTCGTTCAGCCTGATTTCACGGCTCCTCGCTACCCCGTGGATAGTATCATGGAGGCTGAACATTGTGTGCTAATGGCGAAATGCCAGAACCTGACCTTGAAGGCGGCGGTCGGCTCTGTTTTACCTCCTCGAGCTGAGGGAACTTTCCATTGCCGTCCGATTCCACATGGCTATGCTATTGTCACGGTGGATGAAATAATGGAGGGATTTGAGGGGCTGGAGCTTGACTACCCTACAGGTGAAGGGTATAATCTTCTGGAAAACGCCTTAAGGAGTACCTGTCTATGGAGAAAGGAGAACATCAAGCTTCCAAACTGGACGCCGCCTCAGCAGACGCAGCCGGATGAGGCCCCTCAGCAGACTCCTCACAGTCCAGCTCAACCGGATGAGGCCCCTCAGCAGACTCAGCCGGATGAGGCCCCTCAGCAGAGTCCTCTTCCGCCTCAGCTGTCTCCGGCCGTCAGCGGACTCCGCCTCCTCCTCCGCCTCCTCCAGCGAGTAAGCGGACTCCGCCTCCTCCTCCGCCTCCTCCGGCGCGTCAGCGGACTCCGCCGCCTCAGCAACAGCGGAAGAGAGCCGCCGCCGCTCTGGCGGCTAGCAGTACAAAAGGCGGGAAGAAATTCAAATTTGGTCCAAGCCTCAGGGTTCCTCCAAAGTTACCATATGAGAGGACTGACAAGGAAACCGATGACATCGTGGAAGCCGAACTGCAGGCCCATTTTGAACGGAAACATCCACCTCCGAAGGAAACAATAGATCCGGTGAAAGCGAAGCACACTCTGGATGCCCTTAAGCGACCACCACCGCCTCCGCTGCAATCCAACTATGACCGTTGTATTGAAAAGACATATGATGAAGCGCGGCGGTCGGGAAGTACTGCCAGTGCTTCAAGACGAAGAAGTGGGAAAACAATTCCCCAGCTCGGCGAACAGGAGAAGCAATCGTGCCCCCCGCTCAAGGTGTCTAGCGATATCGCTAATCATCCGGGGCTACTGCCCGGTACCACTCTTGGTGATTACGTGGGCGATGATGTATAGTTTGAAACGGCTGAGGTAGTAGAGATCTTTAGATACGAGCACGGGAAGCCTCTCATCAAACCTGATCATCCTCATCTAACAACGATGATGCGAAGATTGCATGAGTGGTACTTGAAAAGCTGCAGGAAGAATGGGTCCGATAGTTTGATGGTGAGAGTTAAAGATGAGCACGACCTCATTGGAGTCGACCTGATGCCTGTTGAATTTGTGGAGTTATTTCAGTTATTCAATCAAGAGTCCCTCGACAAACAAATCATGACTTGCTACTGTCTGTAAGTATTACTTCTGTAATTAAGTCTCTAGCTCAGCTCGTTCATTGCATGTATATATAATTATCCTCACTATATTATGCAGATTGAAGATCGTCGAATGCAAAAAAAGACAAATCTATGACATTGGGTTCATTAGCCCAAATACCGTAAATGAATGGGCAGTACAAAACAGAGTTAAAGATACCGAGGAAAACTTGCTAAAAGCGTTCCTTCGACATCAAAACAAAAGGGAAATACTCTTTCCTTACAACTTCAAGTGAGTGTTACTGTCTTGTGCATATTCGGTTTCGCTTACTCGAGGTTAAGTACTGTAATTGATGAGTTATGTGTGCGCAGGTTCCACTTTATTCTGCTATCCATTAAGCTTGACGGGGGAGTAGTAACTGTCTTAGACTCGAGACGTAAAGATCCCAAGGATTATGCGGACATGACTGCAATGCTCCAGAAGTAAGTTCAATCAATACCGGGACCATATCGGCAACTTTCGTTCATTTACTGATATCAAGTAATCATTTTCTTTGCCTGACAGGGTTTGGAAACAGTTCACCGAAATGGTTCCGGGTCTGAAGAACGAGCTGCGATTTACACACCCCAAAGTAAGTAGTACTAGCTAGTTCCGCGCATCTCTCATTGATTCTAGTTTCATCAATACCATTATCATGCTTGATTATCAGTTTGATTGAACTCTATTCTCGTAAAGTGCTTGTGGCAGGCAGGCGGGAATAATTTATGTGGATACTACGTTTGCGAGTTCATTCGCCACTCGACCACTGAGCGGGGCTTCTTGTCTGACAAACAATTTGAAGTACGTAAACAATATTCACAATTTTATTTTATTACCATCAATTGTGTTGAGTTTCATTCATATATATGTATTGACCCCCTTATTTAAATTAGATCTGGCAGATGCGGGATGAACTCCTACCACATGATCGCATACGAGCAATTCAAGAGGAATTGGCGGGATTCTTTCTTGACCACGTCATACATGAAAAGGGAGAATACCATACGAAAATTCAATGGGAGTTTGGCTTGATGATGTCAGGGATGTTATATTGTATATATGTAGTAGCGTCGGATAGATATACAAAAACTTGTGGTTCGACCAAGCACGGAGAAAGAGAGGTCACTTCTCTCTATATATGTTCATGACGATCTTGTGTAATTAATGGTTTCCTTCATTTGCTTACTAGCTAGCGTCGAGTTCTCTCTATATGTAGTAGCTAGCGTCGACCAAGCACGGATAAAGAGAGGTCACTTCTCTCTATTAGCTAGCTAACACAATATGAAACCCCTAAACCCTCCAAAACCCCTAAACCCCCCCTTTCAAAAAAAAACCCAGCGCCTGCGAGCTGCTGATGCGTGGCTGCCTTTTGGTCCCGGTTGGTGTTACCAACCGGGACTAAAGGCCCTCCTGCCTGAGCGCTCCGCAGCGGCCACGTGGAGACCCTTTAGTCCCGGTCGGTGTTACCAACCGGAACTAAAGGTCCTCCTGCCTGGGCGCCCCACAGCGGCCACGTGGAGCTCCTTTGGTCCCAGTTCGTAGGCCAACCGGGACTAAAGGTTTTGGGTATTAGTCCCGTTTGTTTTGTCCCGGTTTCAGAACCGGGACTAAAGGCCCTCTAGAACCGGGACCATAGCCCTGTTTTCCACTAGTGAAGAGAGCCAGCAAATTAGGTGGCATCTTTTTTATCACCAAATTTCAAAATCTGCGCATACCAAAAATCGATCTTGTGTCTTAAGATGGACCTAAAGAACTCACCAGGAAAATAGTTAAATTAACAAACCAAGTGCAATCATTGACATGTCGAATAGTAGTCTGACAAATCCAAGCGTGACCCCTCAGCAATTCAAGTAATCAGAGTTCATGTACATGCAACCTTTACTTCGTATAAGGAGATAAATTTGCAGGCTAAAGATCAAAATTTGATTAGCTGCTACACAAACTTTGAGTACGTAGGACCCTTGTTTTTGACTAAAGGAACTTTTGTGTATACACTCGGAGCAAAAAATTGAGATCAGATTCCAACCAAATCGTATGCAATTTAGCAAACACCATAAATCATAAGATTCAAATTTTCTCACTACTAAATCCAAGCTGCACCAAAGAGGATGAAGTCACTGAATGCAAGTTCAAACTGAAGGCTACCAAAAAGACCAAATCATCAAGTAATATGCTCCAGAATCACTAGTCAGAAGTCAAAACCGCTGGGAAGCAGATACAGTCCAGGCTGATAGCTTCACCAACTACCCGCACTAACACCCCCACCATTGCAAATGCATGAACATCCCAAATAATCGGCGTACTTCAATAGTTCTTACAAAGAAGTCAGGCATAATTATGAAGTCTAATAGGAAGCACTAAGTTATTAGAGTTTTAGGAAACTCTTCCGTCCAGAACGAAGCTCCCAAACAAGCCTTGAACTCTCCACCTCTGCAGAGCAATTTGAATACTCAGACTAACAGCTCGGAAAACAGAAAAGTGGTTTTCTAGCTGACGAAATAGGAAATGTGAAATTAGGACCCCAAACAAATTTTCATGCAACATAACATCAGATAGGTTTTCTTTTGTCAACTAGACCTGCAATGAACAAAAGACCATGATGACTCAATATTTTGGAGAAAGCTGGTCAACATTAGAAACATGTGAACAATGATAAAAAGAGATAGGATAAGCCATGTGGTATGAATAATTCCACTGTATGCCACAGAATTACTGAGAAGAATAGTCTTTGGAATAAATTAACAAAGAGAAGTTTGACAAGATTGTTAATCACGAAGAATCTCCCAGATCTTTGCACCATTCCAATTGTTGAGCCAAAAAATAGTACGGGCAAGTCTTACACTCAAATTCTGAAGAATAACCAAAATTCCAAATCATAGTCAGTCTAAACAGAAACCAAACTGCTCACATGAAACCAAACTATTTTGGAGAAAGCTGCTCAACACCAGAAACATGTGAACAATGATAAAGGAGATAAGCTTGGTTCACTAGTAGAAAACAGGCCTTTCGTCCGGAGCATTAGTCCCGGTCGGGTTTTGGACCGGGACTAATGTGACCACTAGTCTCGGTTCCAACGGCTAGGCTTTAGTCCCGGTTCATTTGTGACCTCTAGTCCCGGTTGGTGTTACCAACCGGGACTAAAGGGGTGGTGGCAGGCTGGCGTCAGGCTGGGGCCCCTGCGAGCCCCTTTAGTCCCGGTTGGTATCACCAACCGGGACTAGAGATGGACCTTTAGTCCCGGTTGGTATCACCAACCGGGATTAAAGATATCACTATATATAGTGCTTCATCCAGCCCGAGTCCAAGCTCTCCTTTCTCTCCTCTGTTCTCTTCCCCTTGCTCGAGCTCATCCTCCATTTTTGCCAAGATTTGTCAAGATTTGAGGCACCCCATCTATCCAAGTGTTCACAAAGGTTAGCAACTTTGTCCTTTCATCTCTCATTGCTAGATTAGCTCGTGCAATGCTCTATAAGTATAGTGATTTGTGGGTTTTAGTTTGGGAGTTTATTTGATTTATATGCAATTTGAGCTCAAATTAACTTCTTAGTTTGCATATGTGTAGGTGTGGTTTACTTAGTGCCTTCCCGTCCCCGTCCTAACCACCGTCGATCACCCGCACCGTCCTGTCGCCGGCACCACCTTGGTGAGCCTCTTGTTCTTATCCTTATTATAAAAAAAAATCTTATTTGTATGATTTAGATAGTTACTTGTATAATTTTCTTACTTGTATGATTGTTTGTTATACATAGTGCCATGGTTTTGATATCCGTCCCCGTCGGCCCTCGTCCGGTTTATGATTCGGATGTGGTATATTCTCTTTTATAACTATTTGCTGCATTTCGTGTTTATGACAATTATGCCCATCTAGTTGACATAGATATTTTTATCTAGGAGGTATGTGAACCGGAAATTGCAACCGACCCTCTTGTCGAGAAGTTAAATTTAGTTGAAAAAGAAAACGAGTATTTGAAAGAAAAATTGAAAAGAATTGAAGAAGAGAAGATGAAATTGGAGTTGTATGTTGCCGATGTCGTCGATGATCACAAGATCAAGATGGATGCAATGCGCTTGAAGATTAGAAAGATTAGAAAATATGCCGTTAATAAAGAGGCTTGGTATCATTATGCTGTTGGATCAATTATTACCTTAGTTGCGATTTTGATCGCATTTGTTTTGCATTTAAATGCTTTAGCTAGATAGTTTTATGTTGTTTTATGAGAATAAGTGTGTATGAACTTTATGTATGAACTTGTATTAATTTGGTCTTTTCGGTGTTGTGTAATGAAGATGAGTCGGCAATGGATGTACGATGACCGACGCTCTCCCCAGTTCATTAATGGCGTGCATAGTTTTCTGCGTGCAGCTGAGGCAAACAAGCGGAATGGTTTTATGTGTTGTCCATGTGGTGTCTGTAAGAATGATAGGAATTACTCTAGCTCAAAAGTCATTCACGTCCACCTGTTTACGTCCGGTTTCATGTCCGGCTATAACTGTTGGACCAAGCACGGAGAAAGAGGGGTTCTAATGGAAGAGAATGAAGAAGAAGAGGATGATGACAACTATCCTGGGTTCTCTGAATATGATGGTACTACAATGGGGGAAGAGAATGAAGAAGAAGAAGAAGCTGAAGAAGAGGCATCAGATGAGCCCGCTGATGATCTTGGTCGGGCCATTGCTGATGCAAAGAGAAACTGCGAAAGTGAAAAGGAGAAGTTGAAGTTGCAGCGCATGTTAGAGGATCACAAAAAATTGTTGTACCCAAATTGCGAAGATGAAAAGAAAAAGTTGGGTACCACACTGGAATTGCTGCAATGGAAGGCAGAGAATGGTGTATCTGACAAGGGATTTGAAAAGTTGCTGAAAATGTTAAAGAAGATGCTTCCAAAGGACAACGAATTGCCCGACAGTACGTACGAAGCAAAGAAGGTTGTCTGCCCTATAGGATTAGAGGTGCAGAAGATACATGCATGCCCTAATGACTGCATCCTCTACCGCGGTGAGGAGTACGAGAATTTGAATGCATGCCCGGTATGCGGTGCATTGCGCTATAAGATCAGCCACGATGACCCTGGTGATGATGTTGAGGGCGAGCGCCCCAGGAAGAGGATTCCTGCCAAGGTAATGTGGTATGCTCCTATAATACCACGGTTGAAACGTTTGTTCCAAAACAAAGAGCATGCCAAATTGTTGCGATGGCACAAAGAAGACCGTAAGAAAGACGGGAAGTTGAGAGTACCCGCTGATGGGTCGCAGTGGAGAAAAATCAAGAGAAAGTGGCCGGAGTTTGCAGGTGACGCAAGGAACTTATGGTTTGGTATAAGTGCAGATGGCATTAATCCTTTTGGGGAGCAGAGCAGCAATCATAGCACCTGGCCTGTGACTCTATGTATCTATAACCTTCCTCCTTGGTTGTGCATGAAGCGGAAGTTCATTATGATGCCAGTGCTCATCCAAGGCCCTAAGCAACCCGGCAACGACTTTGATGTGTACCTAAGGCCATTAGTTGAAGAACTTTTACAGCTATGGGACATAAAAGGTGTACGTGTGTGGGATGAGCACAAACAACAGGAATTTGACCTACGAGCATTGCTGTTTGTAACCATCAATGATTGGCCTGCTCTTAGTAACCTTTCAGGACAGACAAACAAGGGATACCACGCATGCACGCACTGTTTAGATGAGACCGAAAGTATATATTTGGATAAATGTAAGAAGAATGTGTACTTGGGACATCGTCGATTTCTTCCGATCAAGCATCTCTTAAGAAAGAAAGGCAAGCATTTCAAAGGTGAGGCAGATGACCGGAAGAAGCCTGGCCACCATAATGGTGATCATATACTTGATATGGTCAAGGATTTAAAAGTAATCTTTGGAAAGGGTCCTGGTGGACAATCTGTTCCGAATGACGTTGACGGACACGCACCCATGTGGAAGAAGAAATCTATATTTTGGGACCTACCCTATTGGAAAGTCCTAGAGGTCCGCTCTGCAATCGACGTGATGCACGTGACGAAGAATCTTTGCGTGAACCTGCTAGGCTTCTTGGGCGTGTATGGGAAGACAAAAGATACACCGGAGACACGGGAGGACCAGCAACGTATGCACGAAAAAGACGGCATGCATCCAAAGTAGTATCAAGGTCCTGCCAGCTACGCTCTTACCAAAGAAGAGAAGGAAATCTTCTTTGAATGCCTGCTCAGTATGAAGGTCCCGTCTGGCTTCTCATTGAATATAAAGGGAATAATAAATATGGCAGAGAAAAAAATTCCAAAACCTAAAGTCTCATGACTGCCACGTGATTATGACGCAATTACTTCCGGTTGCATTGAGGGGGCTTCTACCGGAAAATGTTCGATTAGCCATTGTGAAGCTATGTGCATTCCTCAATGCAATTTCTCAGAAGGTAATCGATCCAGAAATCCTACCAAGGTTACAGAATGATTTGGTGCAATGTCTTGTCAGTTTCGAGTTGGTGTTCCCACCATCCTTCTTCAATATCATGACGCACGTCCTAGTTCACCTAGTCGAAGAGATTGCCATTCTGGGTCCTGTATTTCTACACAATATGTTCCCCTTTGAGAGGTTCATGGGAGTCTTAAAGAAATATGTTCATAACCGTGCTAGGCCAGAAGGAAGCATCTCCAAGGGCCATGAAACAGAGGAGGTTATTGAGTTTTGTGTTGACTTTATTCCTGACCTTAAGCCGAGTGGTGTTCCTGAATCGCGGCATGAGGGGATACTGAGTGGAAAAGGCACGCTAGGAAAGGATTCAGTAATATGTATGGACGGGCATTCTTGTGCCCAAGCATACTACACAGTTCTACAAAATTCCACCTTGGTGGCTCCGTATATCGAGGAACACATGGTGACTTTCGTCGGTTGGTTGCAAACACATCTCATGAATGATGACAATGTTGGAGATGAGCTGTACTTGTTGGCCAAGTCACCATCTTTGACTATATTGACTTTCAAAGGGTATGAGATTAATGGGAATACATTTTACACGATCGCCCAAGATAAAAAGAGCACCAACCAAAACAGCGGTCTCCGCTTTGATGCAACAAACACCAATAGGGAAAAGGACACATATTATGGTTACATAGAGGAGATATGGGAACTTGAATATGGACATGAGTTTAAGGTCCCTTTGTTTCGGTGCAAATGGG
The DNA here is from genome assembly GCA_039707655.1 of Elymus sibiricus. Classification (NCBI taxonomy): domain Eukaryota; kingdom Viridiplantae; phylum Streptophyta; class Magnoliopsida; order Poales; family Poaceae; genus Elymus; species Elymus sibiricus. The sequence continues at coordinate 298,802,245 of CM077672.1, read as the reverse complement.
TCAATCTGACAGGAGGCGGGGTAAAGGTAGACCCGCAGTACGGAATGATAACAGTGGATCTCAACAATCTTGGGTACACAGACGAACCATTCGTCCTAGCCAATGATATGGCGCAGGTTTTCTATGTGAAGGACATGTCTACCAAACCAAGAAAAAGGAAAGATAAGTAAGCGAATACATCATACGGTGAGCCAAAGCGCCACATAGTTCTTTCAGGGAAAAGAAACATCGTGGGAGTGGAGGACAAGACAGACATGTCAGAAGATTATGAAAAGTTTCATGAAATTCCTCCCTTCACAGTGAAGACTGACCAAAGTATCCTGTTAAATGATGAAGATTGTCCATGGTTACGGCGCAAAGGGACACACGCGAAGAAAAAGTTTTATACCCCAAGATCCCACTCTGGGATGTGATCGGCTTCACCGTCATCACTTTCTTCTCTAGTGAGTAGCCGACATAGGCCAGTTTGTCCACGAAGTGCATCCAGTTTTTGCCGTGACCCTCTCAACTTTTTAGCACATGCTATGTGGGTGAAATGATGATACCATGCCAAGTTTCAACCTTTTCAGAGTTCATTTGTAGTGCTTTTCAATTTCAGGGTCATTTAGCTCAAAAAATTCATTAAATGCATGAAAAATAGCAAATGAAGTTAGAAAGGGTTGAAATTTGAGGATGTGGCTTTGAATGGTGCATATTGAATGCACAAAAAGTCTGGAGTTTAAATAAGTTTAAAAAAATGAAATGCCTTTGTAACAGATGAGTTTTCGTCCGAAACCTTGATACTTCGAAGGAGATGGTCTAGTTTGTACACGAAGTGCATCCAGTTTTTGTCGTAACCCTCTCAACTTTTTAGCACATGCTATGTGGGTGAAATGATGATACCATGCCAAGTTTCAACCTTTTCAGAGTTCATTTGTAGTGCTTTTCAATTTTAGGGTCATTTAGCTCAAAAAAATCATTAAATGCATGAAAAATAGCAAATGAAGTTAGAAAGGGTTGAAATTTGAGGATGTGGCTTTGAATGGTGCATATTGAATGCACAAAAAGTCTGGAGTTGAAATAAGTTTAAAAAAATGAAATGCCTTTGTAACAGATGAGTTTTCGTCCGAAACCTTGATACTTCGAAGGAGATGGTCCAGTTTGTACACGAAGTGCATCCAGTTTTTGCCGTAACCCTCTCAACTTTTTAGCACATGCTATGTGGGTGAAACGATGATACCATGCCAAGTTTTAACCTTTTAAGAGTTCATTTGTAGTGCTTTTCAATTTCAGGGTCATTTAGCTCAAAAAAATCATTAAATGCATGAAAAATAGCAAATGAAGTTAGAAAGGGTTGAAATTTGAGGATGTGGCTTTGAATGGTGCATATTGAATGCACAAAAAGTCTGGAGTTGAAATAAGTTTAAACTAAAGTTATTCACAAACTAGTGATTCACACAAATTTCAAAGAATTCAAATTTAAACTATTCAAATTTGAAAACTACTCGCACTAGTGAAAAGTTTATAATTTTTGTGACCTAAAGCAAAAAGATTCACTCAAAAACTCTAAATATTGCCTATTAATTAGTAGAAACAAAAGTAAAAAAATAAAGCAAAAAACAAAAACAGAAAACATGAAAAACACCTTTAGTCCCGGTTGCCACCACCAACCGGGACTAAAGGTCCTTCTCCCGCCCGTAATTTGGACCGCCGAAAACAGACCTTTAGTCCCGGTTGGTGGTGGCAACCGGGACTAAAGGGTAGGCCTTTAGTCCCGGTGCGTGGTACCAACCGGGACTAACGACCCTTTAGTCCTGGTTGGTGCCACGCACCGGGACTAAAGGCCTCTGGGTATTTAAACTGCCCCCTTCTCCCCAAAATCTTCCTCTCCCTCGCCCGATCGACTAGCTGCTCCTCGACGCGTCCGCTTCCGCCGCCGGCCTCCACGCGACGCCGTCAGGCTGCCCGGCCGCGCCCTCGACGTCAGCTCCCGCCGCCGGCCTCCACGCGCCGCCCGAGCCCGCCGACGCCGCTCTCCTCCTTGCGCCGCGCGCTCTCCTCCACGCGCCCCGGCCGGCCTCACCTCACCGACGCGCACCTCCGCCCCCTCTGCCGCCTCTGCCCGACGCCGGAGCGCGCCTCTCACGGCGGGCCGCCCCCTCTGCCCGATGCCGGCCACGCCGCCGTCCTCTGCCCGACGTCGCCGCTTCTCCACACGCCGCCGCGGCCCGAGCCCGCGCCGGCGCCTCCGTCCACCGGCGCGCCTCCCTCTGTCTCCGGCGTCCTCCCCGCCTCCCTCCGCCCCGACGATCCCACTTGGTGAGCCTCTCCTCCTCCTTTTGTTCATATTTTTTTTTCATTTTTTTAATTTGTTCATATTTTTGTGTGTGTAGATGAATGTTAATTAGATGGATTTATTATGTATTTTTGTGTGTAGATGAATGTTAGATGGATATGTAGATGAATAGATGTTATATTGATGTATGTTAGAATGATGGATGAATACAAATGTTAGATAGATGGATGTTAAATGGATGAATAGAAATGTTGTTCAAGTGTGGGTTCTCTATAAAAAGAATGGTTGGATCAATGCTATAAAATGTTGTTCAAATTTGCCCATCTACTATAGTTGTAAAAGTTTATTAAATATGAGTAGCATAATAAAATGATAATTATTGCATAGGAATTTGTTTTCATAAGAATTTGTTCTCGACGTCGACGATGCCCGGCCCGCATCCTCGTCGTCGACTCGGCGGCGACAACCTGCTTGAGAGGCGCCATGTCTGGGACTGGGTTCCGCCGGGTTGGCACTGGGAGGTGCTACCTTCCGGGGCACGCAGCTTGGTGAGGAATCGGGCTCCCGTCGTCGACCCGGAGCTTCTTTGGTGGCGGTCGCGTGGACCACTATCGGTGCGGAGGCAGCCGGCCCCCGAGGAGGTGGTACGTCGCCGTGTCAGGGAGGAGGACGAGCACGTCCGTCGCTACATGGTTGCGTTGGACGTCAGGTTCTCCAATACCTGGCAGGTTCTTCAGGGATCTCACCCGAGCTATGATCATGTGATGGTTCCTTCTCTTTGGGTGTCCACCGCCCGCGCCTCAGGAACCGCGAGTCAACTGGATTATTCGATAATATTCGAGCTGTATTAGTGATGTTATATGATAATATTCGAGATGTATTAGTGATAATATTCGATGATGCATTAACTAGATTATTCGAGATGTATTAGTTTTTGCTTATTGAATGCATTCTAATTTGAATACTAAATTGTTTTATCTTTCTTCTGGATTAGTTAAGCTATGGACTATAGCGGCAGAGACGACCATGATCAAGAGGATATCATGTTCGACATGATATGCTCCCAAAACCCAGAGATTGAACCAGATGACGGCTCACAATATCTGAATGAGTCCGGTGAGGGAATTGAGGAAGAACCAATAGACGAAGGGCACCCAAACAATGATGGCGAAGGAAATGTTCTTCAATTAACAAAGTCCGGCGAGGTATATATATATATATATATATATATATATAAGGCCTCTGGTGATCATTACATGTATTAATTGATTTGTATATATATATTAACGAATCTTTCTTCTTTTAGCCCTCCAGATCGACCAAATCTTCTACAAGGGTAGTACGAGGCCCGGCCAAAAAGTTGCCCAATGGCATAAAGTACAACATCGATGAAATCAAAGAAGATGGCGAACCGATTGCTCCTAAAAAGAATGCGGACAAATTTATACGTCAATGCGGAGTTATTGTTAGGGACCAAATCCCGATCACCGTTCAAGAATGGAACAAGCCAAAGGAAGATCGAGGAGTTAGTTTTGTCGACGAAAGAGCAAAAAATCTGCTTTGGGATACGCTCATGTCACATTTCACCCTATCAGAGGGTTTCACAGATCTACAACGGGAGCAAGTCAAGAACTGTGCTCTTAAGAAGATGGCCACACAATTCCAGACTTGGAAGAAAAGATTATGGGCCAACTATGTCAACGCAGAAAAGAAGACTCCAGAATTCACTGGACCACTATAGAAGGTAAAAGATTACTGGGACTTATTTGTGGAGTTCAAGGAATCGGAAGCAGCTAAGGAACGGTCGAGGAAAAACAAGATAAATGCTGAGAAAAAAAAGTTTCACCATGTTCTGGGGCCAGGTGGCTACAAGACTGGGTTGCCTAAGTGGGAAGAATCTGAGGAAAAGATGATTGCTGTAGGGGTCACTCCAAAAACAGAGGGTTGGCCCGATAGGTGCAGGACTTGGTTTTATGCGCATGGGGGAAAGTTGGACCCAAAGACAGGGGAGATTATTGAACAGGCAAGTCTTAAAGAAGCCTCGGACGCTTTACTTGAAGCAATAAAAGAGGCTCGAATGGGGGCGTTCCAGCCCGAGAGAGAGAACGACGAGCTTACACGCGCCCTCAAGAATCCTGAACACTCGGGACGAACACGAGGCAAAGGCGTTGTTCCGTGGGTTGAGGGGTTTGCGGAGTGGAACGACACTTACAGAAGCCGTGCGAGAAAGAAGAAGCAGGATGCAGACCGGCTTCAAAAGGTAGAATCAAAGAACGCGGAGTTGGAACGCGCTTTCATGCGGCAGCAGGAGCAGATCGACACAATTAGCCAGCAAAGGGCGTCTCAGCGGCAGGAGCAACCAGATCCAGCATTGGATAGTACCATCCCATCTATGCCGAAAAGCAGCGTGGGTTCCACAGGGGTCCCGGCCGATGATGCACTGCTGGCTCGCTACCCCGTGGATGATATCCAAGAGACGACAACTTGTGAGCTACACATGAAAATGAAGAACATATCCATGAAGGTGGCGGACGGCTTTGTTTTACCGAATGCACCTGAAGCAACCATCCACGGCAATCTGATTCCACCTGGCTATGCTCGTGTCGGGGTGGATGAAGTTCTGTCGGGATATGACTCACTAGAGCTTGACTTTCTTGGAGGTCAAGGGGAGCAGACACTGGGAGAAGCCATACGTGGTCTCATTGTATGGAGAAAGGAATGCATCGTGTTTCCAAACTCGGTGCCAAGGCCACCGACTCCTCCAAGTCCGCCGCGTCAGCCGACTCCAACCCACCTCGAGACGGAGCACAACGCGAGTCCGCCATATCGATCTCAACCGCGTCAGCCGAATCCACCCCACCTCGAGATGCAGCCCAGCGCGAGTACACGATATCGATCTCCGCCGCGTGAGCCGACTCTAAAGCGGAAGAGAGCACCAAAGAAGAAAACCGAGCCTCCTGCCAAAAAGAAGTTAGCCTACGAGATGACTGAGGAGGAAAACAAAGGGGCCGTGGATGCCCAAGTGAAGGCCCATTTTGCACCGAAACCGCCCCCGCCGCCGAAGGAGAAAATACCTGAGAAAGTCGTACAACACTTTGTGGATCTTGCTAAACCGGCTGTGGAGAAAAGGCGATCAGACTATGAACGCTCTATTAGCAAGTCATATTATCAACAAAAAAAGCAGCAGTCGAGCCTTACAGGTAGTAATAAAAGCGGGAAAACTGTTCCCCAGCTCAGAGAACAGGCAGTGCAATCGATCCCCCCGCTCAAGGTGAGTACCGATAAGGCGGTAACCGACGCTGATAAAGAGATGGCTAGAGAGATGGGTATCACTGTTGAACAACTCCTAGGCATCGAGGAAGTCCCCACGATGGATCCGAAGGAACTAGCATGGAAATATGTCCCCGGGAACCCTCTGGTCAGGCCTGACGAGGAGGAGCTTCTATCAACGCAAATGCGCAGATTGCATGACTGGTACCTGAGAGAAATAAAGGCCGGGCGAGAGAGCCTCATGGTGAAAGTCAAGCCAGAGCATTACTTCCATGGAAGAGATGTGTGGATTGAATTTTCAGAAATTTTTCAGTTATTCAATCAAGACGCACTCGACAAATCTCTCGTCGGTTGCTATTGTCTGTAAGTGATTTCTTTCTGTAATTTAAGTCTCTAGCTCAGCTCGTTCATTGCCTATAATTATCCTCACTATATTCTTTTGTGTGGTATTATGCAGAATGAAGATTTTTGAATTGAAAAGAGATGGAGTCTATGGCATTGGGTTCATTGACCCAAATACCGTTAATGAAAATGTGTTAAATAACCACCCACAAGACACAGAGAATAGCTTGCTAATGTTTTTGAAAGAACTAAATACCAGACCAGAAATACTTTTTCCTTAAAACTTCAGGTGAGTGTTACTGTCTTGTACTACAAATCCTATTTTTGCTTACTCGATGTTAAGTGTAGTTGATGAGTTATGCATGCCCGCTTATACAAACGTGTGCGCAGATTCCACTGGATCCTGCTAATCATTAGAGTTGACGAGGGAACTGTTAAAGTACTGGACTCACTAGGTAAAGACCCTCAAGAATACATCAGCCTGAAGTTGATGCTCGACAGGTAATTTCAATCATTATCGCACTATGTCGGCCTCTTTAGTTCATTTCCTGATATCAAGTAATTAATAACTCCTTTATTCATTTTCTTTGCCGGGCAGGGTTTGGAAAAAGTTCATCAAAGAGGTTGTCGGTGAATGGAAACCACAACTGAAATGGCGACGGTCCAAGGTAATTAAGTAGTACTAGCTACGTCCGCGCATCTCTTTAATTCTAGTTTCAATATCATTATCATGATTGATTATTATCTGATTGAATTCTATTCTCGTAAAGTGTATGAGGCAGGAAAAGGAGACTAATTTATGTGCATACTACGTTTGCGAGAACATTCGCTTTATGACCGAAAGGAGCAGAGATGCAAGACATCTTTGGGTACGTAAACACTATTCACAATTTTTTTATTATCATGATCTAATATATATACACACAACTAATATATTCATATTGATCTCCTTCTTTAAAGATGGTGAAGATGCGGGATAGGCTCCTACCAAAGGACCGCATACGAGCACTTCAAGAGGAAATGGCAGGATTTTTGCTTGAGCAGGTCATATCTCCCGACGGAGAATACCATTTCACCTAATGCCTGCATGTAATGATCTGCAAATTGTAGGAGAAATTTTATATACCAAATTATATATATATATATGTGTGTATGCATGGTCGTATGAGAAATTCTATGATATATGATTGGTTCTACGAGAAATTCTATTATATATGCATAACGTGTACAGTATGTAGTAGCGTAAAATATGTTTGAAATGAAAAAGAATTAAATAGAAAACACAAAATGAAAAGGAAAAATAAACAATAAACCCTAAACCCCTAAACCCCTAAACCTTTAGTACCGGTTGGTGTCACCAACCGGGACTAAAGGTCCCCAGCCCCCGGCGCGCGCTGCCGGCCACGTGGTAGGGATTTAGTCCCGGTTGGTGTCACCAACCGGGACTAAAGGTCCCCAGCCCCCGGCGCGCGCTGCCGGCCACGTGGCAGGGATTTAGTCCCGGGTCATGGCCAACCGGGACTAAAGGGTGGGGACCTTTAGTCCCGATTTATTAGTCCCGGTTGGTGAACCGGGACTAAAGGCCCTTCCCAACCGGGACTAAAGGCCGTTTCTCCACTAGTGGTTTAACTAAGTCATGTGGTATGAATAATTCCACTGTATGCCACATCTACATAGAACTAAGAATTACTGAGAAGAATGGTCTTTGGAATGTTAAATTAACAAAGAGAAGTTTGATAAGATTGTGTTGAACCAGTATGGGCCCAAGCCCATCAACTTATCACTTAGGGCCCAAGCCCATGTGGAGGTGCTGGCCTAGAAGGGGGCATCCAGTCCTCCCGTTCCCAGTAGAGCCGCAAGACACACGAGGTACATCACGAGTCAACATGGTATCAGACCTAGGTGGCGACGACGGGTCCTAACGGGAGTGCGGCGGCGGCGGCGGACCTAGGAGGCGGAGGGAGCTCACCTCGGCGAGGGCTCCTCCCTCTTCCCCTTATCCCCTTCTTGCTCCCTCTCACGGCTGTGCGGTGGCTGGCCTCTCGCAGTTGCAGGGGAGCTGCGCCAGCGGCTGCGTGCGAGCGAGGAAGACAAGGAGGCGGCGCGAGCTGCGTGGGTGTGCATGCGGGAGAGGCTGTAGAGGGGACTGAGAGGGGGCGGCTGCCTGGCAAGGAATACGAGCAACTGGAGGCGTGCTGCTGGAACTGCTGCTGTTGCTACTGTGTGCAGCGGCTAAGTAAGGGGAGAGAAGTGTGCTGTACTGCTGCTGCTGCTGCCTTGCTGTGTCTAGGAGGAAGAAGGGGCTGCTGTTTGGAGAGGAAGGAGGAAGTGTTGGTGTTGTGCTGCTATTGTTTGCTGAAGGTGAAGGGGGCAACTACTAGAGCTGCTACTGTTGTTGCTGGGTTGCTGTTGCTGGTTATCCCGAGCAAAGATGGGTGAACCAAAAGGGAAATACGACATGTCTGTGGCAGAAGCTGAGAAGACTGGAATGGTGAAGGAATTGGAGAGCCTCAAGAGGAAGGTGGAGGAAAACCAGGCTGACAAGGAAACAACTGAGGGGGCGACACGTGAGAAGGAACTGAGGGGGCGACACGTGAGAAGGAAGCTCAGACCGTTAAGTTGAGGGCTGAGTTGGAGGAGCTTCATGCTTTCATATCACAGCTCCAAACTGCAGGCTTGAATGCTCGCTATGGAGACTATGCTCACTGGGCCTCCACTGATGACGATAATCCGGAAATGACATCTCTTGCTACTAATGAGAATGGTCCAGAATGGGTTCTAGACTCTGGAGCATCTAGGCATGTTGCGGGCAAATCCTGCGTGTTCGAGTCTTACAATAAGTATCCTCTTTCTCACACGGGCACTATGCAAACTGCTGATGGCACAAAACAGCCTGTCTTAGGGGTTGGTACAGTGAAGTGCACTTCGACCATCTCCCTATCCTCAGTTCTACATGTGCCAGCTTCCCCTGTCAATTTGGTCTCTTTCAGTGCTCTCATTGATCAAATAGACTGTCGTGTGATCCTTGACCAATTCGGTTGCGAGATTCAGGAGCGACAGACGAGGCTGACGGTTGGGACTGGCACCAGGCATAGGGGTCTCTGGTACATGGACCAGGAAGTGCAGCCGGACTTGGTTTGTGCTACGACCATGGAGGACAAGGAGAAGCAGGCTATGATCCATCACTGTAGGATGGGACATGTCTCGTTTGATAAGATGAGTAGAATATTTCCGGATGTTATGTGTGGAATAGGCAAGGGCAAGCTGACATGTGATGCTTGCGAATATGCAAAACACACAAGAGCTACATATGTGAGTAAGGGGCTTAGGAGCATATTTCCTTTTATGCTCATTCATTCGGATGTATGGAAGAGCCCAGTTGTGTCAGTGAATGGAATGAAATACTTTGTTACCTTTATTGACTGCTATACTCGTATGACTTGGATTTATTTGATGCGTCACAAGGATGAGGTGTTCAACTGTTTTCAAAATTTCCATGCCTTGGTGAAGAATCAGTTTAAGGTGCAGGTGCAGGTGATTAGGACTGACAATGACACAGAGTATGTGAACAACACCTTAGGGGTCTTCTTGTCAGACCAAGGGATTCTTCATCAAACTTCTTGTCCGGACACCCCCCCCCCCCTTAGAATGAACTGGCAGAAAGGAAGAATCGACATATTCTTGAGGTTGCTCGGTCGTTGATGTTTACCATGAATGTGCCCAAGTTCTTGTGGAGTGAAGCAGTTATGACAGCCACATACCTGGTCAACCGGACACCTTCAAGGATACTCGGCATGAAATCTCCGTGTGAGTTGCTTCTTGGAGAAAATAAGTTTGTTGTTCCCCCAAAGTTGTTTGGCAGTACTTGTTTTGTTCGAGATCACCGGCCTTCTGTTGGGAAACTTGATCCGCGAGCAGTGAAGTGTATTTTTCTGGGCTATGCTTCGAGTCAGCAAGGGTACAAATGTTAGTGTCCCTCTGAAAAACGCAAGTTTGTAAGTATGGATGTTACCTTCAGGGAGTCTGAGCCATTCTATGGTGAGCCGACTGATCTCAGTCTGCTGTTTGCAGAGCTAGACCACCTGCACCCTGTGCAAGATGGTCAAGAGGGGTAGAAGGATGTGTCTCATACTCACGGTGATTCTATTGGCATTAACACTGATAATGATGTGCAAGTTCAGGTCCAACCAATAGTGGGTACAATTCCGGTTAGTATTCTCACTGATGATGATGTGCAGGTTCATGTCGAGCCAACTGTCGATACACTTAAGATTGGTGCTCTCCAGGTTCCTGTTCGGGATCGATGGCAGACGAATACCCTGGTGTACTCTCGACGGCAACCACACGTGCAGGGGGAGCAGCAAGGCAGTGAGGCAAGAGTGCAGGGGGACAGCAAGGCAATGAGGCAAGCTCATCTGACACAGTGGAGCTGCCCATTGCGTTGCGAAAGGCTACACGTGAAGCGGCAAGGAAGGGTGAAGTAGCAAGGAAGGCTCTACCAAAGGATGATGCTTGTGATGACCTTGATATTGGCAATTTTGTGTCTTATAAGGCTTTGTCACCTTCATATAAGGCGTTTGTTGCCTCCCTTCAAACTGTGTCAATCCCAAAGGATTGGAAAGCTGCAAAGCAAGATCCGAAGTGGCGTGAAGCGATGATAGAAGAGTTGGAAGCACTGAGAAAAAACAAGACGTGGGTGCTAACCACATTGCCAGCAGAAAAGAAAGTAGTGAGCTGTAAGTGGATCTATACAGTGAAGCAGAATCCCGAGGGGAAGGTGGAACGGTATAAGGCCAGATTGGTCGCCAGAGGATATAGTCAAACTTATGGAATTGACTATGATGAGACGTTTGCTCCCGTGGCAAAGATGAACATAGTAAGGATATTGGTCTCTTGTGCTGCAAACTTTGGGTGGAAGTTGCATCAATTAGATGTCAAGAATGCCTTCTTGCATGGTGAGTTGCAGGAAGAAGTGTACATGGAGATACCACCAGGTTTTGGTACTTCAGAGACCACGGGAAAGGTAGGAAGGCTGAAGAAATCCTTGTATGGATTGAAGCAATCACCAAGGGCATGGTTTGATAGGTTCAGACGTGCCATCCGTGGTATGGGGTATGGTCAGTGTAACGGTGACCACACGATGTTCTACAGGCACTCTGATCAGAAGATCACCATCCTTGATGTTTATGTGGATGACATTATCATCACTAAAGATGATAAGGAGGAAATCGAGAGATTGAAGGGCTGTCTGAGCAAGGAGTTTGAGGTAAAGGATTTGGGCAACCTAAAATACTTCCTTGGCATTGAAGTGGCTCGGACAGAGAAGGGAACCTCTATGTGCCAACGAAAATACACCTTGGATCTCTTGAGCGACATGGGCATGATGGGATGTCGTGCTGCCCCTACTCCGATTGAACAAAATCATCAAGTGACAGCACAATCAGGAGAGCTAGTGAATAAGGAAGATTATCAGAAATTGGTTGGGAGGTTATTGTACTTGTGTCATACCAGGCCTGACATTACGTATGTCGTGGGGGTGGTGAGCAGATACATGCATGAACCAAGGAGTGGGCATCTTGATATTGTGCACAGAATCCTAAGATACTTGAAGGGGACTCCGGGTAAAGGGTTGTGGTTTGGGAAGAGTGGACATCTTGAGGTGATGGCTATAGTGACTCTGACTGGGCCAGTTGTCAAAATGATAGAAGATCAACTTCTGGCTACTGCGTGTTTGTGGGAGGAAATTTGGTGTCATGGAGAAGTAAGAAACAGCCGGTTGTGTCTAGATCAACAGCAGAAGCTGAATATAGAGCATTATCTCAAGGGTTGTGTGAGATGCTCTGGGTGAAGTACCTACTGAGCGAGTTGAAACTTCTGAGGAAGGGACCCTTGAAGGTGTGGTGTGACAATCAGTCAGCTATAGCCATTGTTAATAACCCAGTTCAACATGATAGGACAAAGCATGTGGAAATTGATCGCTTCTTCATTAAGGAGAAACTTGATGCTGGGATCATTAGCCTTACTCATGTCAGCTCTGGGCAGCAGTTTGCAGATTGCTTGACAAAGGGACTGGGAACAAAGGAGTGTAACTTGGCATGTGACAAGATGGGAATGGTAGATATCTACCACCCATCTTGAGGGGGAGTGTTGAACCGGTATGGGCCCAAGCCCGTCAACTTATCACTTAGGGCCCAAGCCCATGTGGAGGTGCTGACCTAGAAGGGGGCATCTAGTCCTCCCGTTCCCAGTAGAGCCGCAAGACACACGAGGTACATCACGAGTCAACAGATTGTTATCACGAAGAATCTCCCAGAGCTTTGCACCATTCCAAATGTCGAGCCAAAAAGAAGTACGGACAAGCCTTACACTCAAATGCTGGAGAATAACCAAAAAGCCAAATCATAGTTAGTCTGAACAAAAACCAAACTGCTCATGGAGAAATCAATAGGGGGAGAATGTATCCAAACAGTTCAGTCAAGTTTCAAGACATCAAGACACTTTCGAATCCTCAACTATGCAGGCCTGACCAACAATTCCAATCACAAACTTAAGATATCATCTGAAGAACTAAAGAGCAGCCATGAATTACACCCAAATCCATACGACCCGATCTGTCTTATATCTAAGGAACACAGGCAAATACCATAAACGAGATCAAATTCACCTTTTATTACATGATGACAGAATCGTTGATTAGCCATTAGAGAAGAGGGAACAAAGCTTATTTTTGCATCGAGAGCAGACCGTCCAAGACACTGAACTGACTGTACATACAAGGCACATGTTTTAGCCACACACACCCCACCAATTTCAAATCATATACTACAAACAAGCCCAGCGGACCAGCAGACTAAGAGAAACACATGGATGGAGAGCACAGATAATAAATTAAATATCAGAGAGCACATGGATGCAAACCAAAAATGCAACAGATTTTACGGCTACCAGCATGGCTCGGGTAAACAATCTGCAACCACACGAAGGCAGAAGCACGAACCACAATCAAACCAAAAGCAACTAATACAACAGAAGTTTGAAGCTCAAAAATAGATCTGAATGTTGACATCGTGTCCATAAGATATGTTGAACAAATTACGATGAATTGGCAAGGTTTAGAATATCTCCAAACAGATATAACCTCAGCATCAGGTTGGACCTAAATCATCTATTATAGTACCTACAAAGAGCAATAGGCCTTCCTATGAATTTTTGCTTTGGGGAAATGAAGCTGCTTAAACAGCTAAACAATGCATCAAACAGTGAGGGCGTAGGATAAACCTGCTTGGCTGGGAGAGATCAGATAGACAACAACACCAGTTCCAGATAGCAAACCATGTCTAGGAATTCAATGTTCAAAGCAAATCGAGAAAGATTTAAGTCAACAGAATAAACCACCTGTAACATGGTGAAACAAAACAGGGCACTTCCCGGCAAGGTCCATAAGCCCAATAGCTGGAGAGCCAACAATTCATATCAGAGGTGTTGTACACTAAAATTGAACTGTGTAGACAAAGAAACTAAATAGGGGAGGATCGATTATCCAAATCGAGTTCGCAAGTTCTCTGATCCCCATCCCATGACCAAAGCTTCAGATGATCCTTAGCATATCATAAGCGCTGAATTAAAATAGCCACAAACAGTATAACAACCATCCCCCGCATGCATCTCAAGAAGCACAAACACATATCACTAGCGAGATCAGCTGTTACAACGACAATCCAACTCATATTAAGGGAGAACCTGATCAACCATCCGACAAAAGGCTCAAGAAAATAAATGCAGAACACAGAAAGGTAATATCTATTCAAATCTATGATCAACCATCTGACAAAAGGCTCAAGAAAATAAATGCAGAACACAGAAAGGTAATATCTATTCAAATCTGACATCACCGAACACATATGAGGGATCTAGAAATCCAATGTGACCAAACATGGGAAACTGACCTGACTCGTCCCTTCGCCATACAACAACACACCATAGGGAGCTTCATTTCCAGATCATATTCAGTCCAACTCACGGAGGAGGCGAAAACAAAGAAACAAACTGACCATCTACAAGACACTGACCTGACTCCATACAGAGCAAAGGTTTGGGCCCAAACACATATATCCTGCAACCCGCACTCGCAGAAGACCAATAGAACACAGGGATCAAGACTACAACAGATAACAAATAAAATCACAGAGAGCTAGATCACAAACCAAAAGATTTATCAGATTTTAGGTCAGTACCCACTATTCTGCAACCACAGAAAGGGCAGGAGCAAAAACCTATATCATATACATGAACAAGTAGCTAAATGAAATAAAAATAGTAGTAAGAATATTTGTTGATTGTATAGGGCGTGAAATTAGTTGGAAGCTCCAGATTATTCGTGCACTTCTGCATATAGATCTGTATTTACAATATTGCATAGTAAGATAATTTTATAGGTTATATAAGTTAGGAACTGAAACAATACTGGAAGATTCAGAGGATCTGCAAACAGATTCATCATCAGGTCGGACTTGAATTCGTCAACTATGACCTGCAACGAGCACGAGACCTTTCTATAAATTTTCAGTTAGGGAAGAAGGCTGCTTATAAATAGCTAAAGGATGGATATAATGTTAAGCGGGTAAAGGATAAGTAAGCCTGGGAAGGTCGGATGACAGATGACAATACCAGTTCCAGACTGCAAAATTATATCCTTCCCAAGTCAATATCCGCAAGAGCTAAGAATTACCGACCAAGGCAGAGAAAACCTCCTATGTCTGGAAAGAATAATAAGAAAGGTCGGAAATGTTGAGCCACAGAAGGAACCACCATGCCAAGGCAAAATAGGACCACCCGCTAAGCCGTATTTTATTCCAATTTCTGGAGAATCACTGACAAATAGTTTGAACCAGAATTGTGGGAGACCAAAACTGAATGGTGGAGATGAAAGAACCAAAACAGAGAGAGTGATGATACGCAGAGCAGCAAGAAGAAGTCGCTCCCGCTAAGCCATATAATTCCAATTTCTGGAGAACCACCAACAAATGCAATAAGAGAATTGTTGAAGACTAAAACTGAACTGTATAATCCCAATTTCTTGAGAACCACCAACAATCCAAATCAGAATTATCGGAGACTAGATTGTATTGTGCAAACGAAAAAGTTAAATCGAGACAGGATCATCATCTAAACAATCAGGATTATCATCTAAACAATCACAAGTTCCAGGTTGATGAGTGATCCAAAACTTCAGTGCAACACCAAAATATCATCCGAGAAGATCTCACCAAATGAAAATAACTGTCCATGAGCAAAAACCTTCGGTCCCTCTCTGCAGATCTACTACCCTCCTGCTTCCGCTGCATCTAAAGGAGCACAAAGACATACCAAAAGTGATATCAGCTGCTACAGTAAGGATCCAATAAGACCTCAAATCCATCTGATGATGAACTCATGATTAGAGCCAGAAGACTACACGAGCGATAGCCATTTGATATGACCTACCACAAAACCCCAGGGGTCTCCACATAACAAATCCAGTCCTGCAACCAACCATGTGGAGGCCAACACAAATGAACCAAACTAAACCGTTGACAAGACACTGACCTGACTCACATACAGAGCAGAGGTTTGCCCTGCAAACGACACACGCAGAAGACCTACACAGGGATCAAGTGTACAGATAATGAATCGAACCACAGAGATAAAAGTAAATCTGCAACCACAGGGAGGGCAGAAGGGAAAACCTAAATCAAAAACATGAAATAAAAATAAGAGGTAGGAACTGAAACTGGAGCAGAGTCATTTTCTATTGTAGGATGTGCCATTAGTTTGAATAAGTTAATTTTAAAGGTTGTCTAAGTTATGATGAATTGAGAAAATAGTTTAGAAGAACCGTAATAACAGATTCAACTCAGCACCAGGTTCGACTTTAATTCATCAACTATGACCTGCAACGAGCAAGATACCTTTCTATAAGTTGGGTAAAAACTAGGCTCAACTAGAGCATGCATCAAACGATGAAGAGGTAAAGGGTAAGTAAGCCTGTCTTGGTTGGGGCTTGGGGCTAGAGATGAGAGTTACAACACCAGTTGCAAACTGCAATTATCCAAGCAAGAGCTGAGAATTACCGACTACAGATCAAATGTCTGGAGAGATCAATTATTGAACGAGGAAAGACGGAAAAGTTGAGCCACATAAAAAGAACCGCCATGTCAAGGCTACCTGCTAGGCCTCGTAATTCCAATTTCTGGAGAACCAACAATAAATTCATATCAATATTGTCTGGAGTCTAATTGAACTGTGGAGAATAAAATTTAAACAGAGTTGATCATCCAAACGCGGGTCAGCAAGACGATAAATCACTCCCACTAAGCTGTACTAATCCCAATTTCTGTGCAACCAAGAGATCCAAATCAGAATTGGTGGGGACTTAAATTTGGAGAAGAGAAATTAAAGAGGGGTGATAATCATCCAAATGTAGATCTAATTCCAATCTCTGGAGAACCACCACAAATGCAGATAAGGATTGTCGTAGACTAGATTGTGTTGTGCAAACCAAGAAAATAAATTGGGAGGGATTTGTTATCCAGACGCAGATCATGACTCATGAGTTCCAGGTTGGTAAGAGATACAAAGTTGTATCATCCGAGCAGCTCTGACCATATCAGAATAACCATTGGACTGTAACCAATCAGTCAGACCATGAACAGAAATCAAACCTCCACCCTTCTATTATCCATCATGTCTGCAGTCCGCAGAACTAGCCCTAGCCCTCTTGCTTCTGCATATAGGATGAGAGAGCAGCACAAGCACACACCTAACGCCAGATCAGCTGCTACAGGACCTCGAATCCACCTCATGTATTAACTGATGATGAAACCTACCCAGACAAATCCCCTTCAACATACAACACCACAGGGGTCTCCACATACCAGATCCAGTCCTGCAACCAACGCAGAGGCCAACACAAGTGAACCAAACAAACCGTACAGAGAAAAGGCATAGGTCCAGACTTACAAAATATATCCTGCAATCGGCAGGTGCAAAAACCACAGGGATTAAGAGTATAGATAACTAATCGAACCACCGAGAGGTAGATCGCAAACCACGATTTTGAAAGATTCTGACTCATTATCAACATGGAGGGCAGAAGCAAAAACTTAAATCAAAGACACCGACAAGTAGCTACGTGGAATAAAAGTAAGAGGCAAGAGAGTTAAAACATTCTTGGGTTGTAAAATGTGCCACTATTTGCAGATAAATCTGAATCCAAGAAATTGCCTAGTAAAATAATTTTAAAGGATGCCTAAGTTATGATGAGTTGAGAAAATAGTTAACAGATTTAGAAGACAGATTCAACTGTGCAAAGGACAGAACCTCCTTCATCTCTGCATAGCAGCCGGTACAATAAAAATCCACCAGGGCCTTGAATCAATCTCGTATTAACGGGATATGAGGTTGGCGCTCCGGGAACCAGAAGATCACATAGCCTTCGGCTCCATAATTAGAGCTTCAATCTCAAAACCAGACCCGATCCTGCAACCAACCAACGCGCGGATGCAGAGAGAGGATCCAGAGTCCAATAGTGTGCACAGGAATCAGATTCTTGGAGAGACATAGTTCGCAAAACCAAACCCCCCCGATCGCTCGCTCCCCGAAGTCGCACGGCTGCGTCACGGAGGCCGGCGAGCACGGCAAGAGACGGCGACGAGGAGCAAAATCAAACGCGATTCGAGACGAATCGAGGCGAGCGGGGAAGGAAGGGAAGACGATCGCGTGCGCAAACGCGAGGAGGCGAGGGGAGAAGGAAGGGAAGACGATCGCGTGCGCAAACGCGAGGAGGCGAGAGCGGAGGGCGCGACCCGGACGAAAGCGCCGAACGGAGGGAGGAGGCCGGAGCGTGGGTGGGAGAGCGCGCACCTGGCCGCCTTTTATAGCCGGCGCAGAGGCGGTGGGGAGGGGAGGGGGGGCCGGCCGGTTCCTTGCCGGACACGGGAACGGGTGGGCGGACTTGGGCGGGCGGACGAGCGGGTGAGGTCGCGACGACCCGGAGATATCTGCGCGCCCGTGTCGGGTTGGGTTGGGACCTGGGACGCACCGCGACGGACCTGGGCTGTCGCCTTGGTTTTTTTTTTTTTTTGGCAGTGCTAGGCGCCGGTCAGCCGGCCCAAATTTGGGCCGGTCGGCTATCTAGCGTCCGATTCAGCTTTTTTTAACCATCCGATTGCTTCGTCCAAAAAGTCAAACATGTAGGAAACACATGAAAAAAAGACACCCTGCGCACATGGCGTACCCCCGCGCTCGCCGGCCGCTCGTGCCGCTGCGCTTGCCGGCCGCTTGTGCCGCTGCGCTCGCCTAGGATGCCTCCTCTTGCCATGGTTGCAGCTCGAACCCAGGCCGGTTCCAGCGTGCGGTCACCATGGTTGAAGCATGTAACACCCCTATGTAATGAGTTACAGTGATCCTTAATGATTATGCAAAGTCACCTTGATTTGCAATGCTTGATCACAGTAGATTCATATCTCATTTTAAATTCCACCACTAAATTCAATTCAAATTATAAGTGAAAATTGAAGTCGCACAAAAATTGCTGAAAAATAATTCATCATTTAGCAAATATTCCAAAACAAATATTTGTTCAGAAAAACAACATCACCATCAAGCTAAATGTGGATTAGGGCAATTAAAACAGTGCTAAAATAGCATTTTAAATGTCATTTCATTTATGAAAAATTCAAATGGATTCAAAAGCCTCCCAAACTTTTTGTGGCAGTGCAGAATATTCCAATGTATTTATGTGACCAAGTTTCACATTTTACAAAAGTGATTTTGGCAGCTCAAGATTTTGCAAAACCTCTCTGTAAAAAGAAAACAGAAAAAGAAATTGGAAAAGGCCCTAACACTACTGCGCATATGGGCCTAAGTGCACAGTTCACTCGCCCAGCCCACCTCTCTCTCTCCCTCACCTCCTGCCTCTCTCTCTGTTGCGTGTCGTCGCGCCCGTGGCCGGCGCGCGCGACGCCGGCGTCTGGCCGACACGGCGACGCTACAGGGCGGCGAGGGGATAAGAACGGCGCCTCTCGGCCCCGTCATCCTCCTCATCCACTTCTCCCCCTCTCCACATTGCTCTCTCCCTCGCTCTCCGTCGCACCCGAGCGCCGCCGTTGCCATGGCTCGCCGCAGCCGTGGCCACTGACCTCCCCGCGCCTCCTCTTGCTGTCCACGCGCCTCGCCATCGTCCGCTACGTCGACTGCGTCCCCGAGTTCGAGCCGGAGAGCCCCACAACACCGGATCCGCGCCTGATACGTCTCCAACGTATCTATAATTTATGAAGTATTCATACCATATTTATAACAATTCTATATGGTTTTGGTATGATTTGATTAGAACTAACCCGGACTGACGCTGTTTTCAGCAGAACTACCGTGGTGTTGTTTTTTGTGCAGAAATGAAAGTTTTCCAAATGAGCTGAAACTTTTTGGAGATTTTTTATTGGACAAATAAAAAATATTGGCACCAGGACCCACTGGAGGAGGGCCACCCAGTGCCCACGAGGCACCAGGGCGCGCCACCCCCCGAGGCGCGCCCTGGTACCTCGTGGGGCCCACGTGGCTCCGTCTGACGTGATTCCAACGCTGAAAAATCATATATATTCAGAAACCCCCGAAAGTTAACCTAGATGAGTTTTTACGCCGCCGCAAGCCTCTGTACCAGAGAGATCCCATCTACAGCCCTTTTCCGGCACCCTGTCGGAGGGGGGAAGGCATCACCGGAGGCCATCTTCATCATCCCGGCGGTCTCCATGACGAGGAGGGAGTAGTTCACCCTCGGGGCTGAGGGTTTGTACCAGTAGCTATGTGTATGATCTCTCTCTCTCGTGTTCTTAAGATGGCACGATCTTGATGTATCGCGAGTTTTGTTGATATAGATGAATCATATGGAGTTTTCCCCTCTCTATCTTCTTGTGATGAATTGAGTTTCCCCTTTGAAGTTTTCTTATCGGATTGAGTCTTTAAGGATTTGAGAACACTTGATGTATGTCTTGCATATGGATATCTGTGGTGGCAATGGGATATGCACTTGAGTCACTTGATGTATGTTTTGGTGATCAACTTGCGGGTTCCGTGACCATGGGGATTTATGCATAAGGGTTGGCACACGTTTTCGTCTTGACTTTCCGGTAGAAACTTTGGGGCACTCTTTGAAGTTCTTTGTGTTGGTTTGAATAGATGAATCTGAGATTGTGTGATGCATATCGTATAATCAAACCCGCGGGTACTTGTGGTGACATTGGAGTGCCTAGGTGACATTAGGGTTTTGGTTGATGTGTATCTTAAGGTGTTATTCTAGTACGAACTCTAGGGCTGTTCGTGACAATTAATGGGGATGGCTCATAAGATTGATCGGGAAGGATAACTTTGAGGTGGTTTCATACCCTACAACAATTTCTTCGTTTGTTCTCCGCTATTTGTGACTTTGGAGTGAATTCTTTGTCACACGTGAGGGATTTACATATGATTCAACTATGTCAACAATGTTGAGAGATCGCACTAGTGAAAGTATGAACCCTAGGCCTTGTTTCTAAGCATTGCAATACCGTTTTTATGCCCGTTTACTATTTGCTACCTTGCTGTTTTTATATTTTCAGATTACAAAAACCTATATCTACTATCCATACTACACTTTTATCACCATCTCTTCGCCGAACTAGTGCACCTATACAATTTACCATTGCATTGGGTGTGTTGGGGACACAAGAGATTTCTTGTATTTGGTTGTAGGGTTGTTTGAGAGATACCATCTTTAACCTACGCCTCCCACAGATTGATAAACCTTAGGTCATCCACTTGAGGGAAAATTGCTACTGTCTTACAAAACTCTGCGCTTGGAGGCCCAACACGAGTCTACAAGAATAAGTTGTGTAGTAGACATCAGCGCCGTCTTCTTCCGCTACGGTCGCCGTCGACCTCCGTCGAATCCGGTCGCCTCTGCGCTCCCGTTCACTCACCGGGCCACCGTGTGCCTCCGCGGTGAGCTCCTGCCCGAAACCCCTCTCCTCTCCCCTCCTATCCGCGCCCGTAGTCGCTGCTTTCACCATGGCCGAACCCGCTGCCGCCGTCGAGCTCGCCGACGTAGCCACAGCAGCCGCAACTCGCGTCTGAGCACGGCAACGTGCTCCGCACGCTCCAAGCAGCCCAACGCGACCGCAAGCTCGCTTTGCCGTGCCCCGCAATGCCGTACCCATGCTCGCCCGATTTTGGCCGCCGCCTGCCGATGATGTTCCGGTCGACTCCGGCCATCTCCGGCGACGCCATCGCCACCAAACGACGCGGCTCACTCCGCTCGTTCCAACACGCCAAGCCGCGCTCCAAACGGCCCCCTGTACGCGTTTTTCGGCGAGTCCCGAGCCAAGCCGCCGTGTTTTTGGTCGCCGGCGGCGAGTCGCCGGCCACCGCTGACCTGGCACGCCTGGGGCCCACCCTGGGTCACTGCCAGTGGGTCCCAGGAGCCCAATTGACCCGCGTTGACCGGTCAACTGTGTTGACTGGGCAGCCCTGTGCCACTGACATGTGGCCCCCCGCGCTTAATTAAGCTAATTTGAAATTAAACTAAATTGTTAACTAATGTGTCACTGACAGTAGGGTCCCACCTCACTAATTAACCCGTTAGATTAGTTTAAACATGTTTTTACTAACAGTCACTGACATGTGGGGCCAGCCACTGTTCCAGTGGATAAGGCTGGCCCAGTCAGCCTGCTGACTGGGCAGCTGTCCCCACCTGTCAGCCACAGCTGACTGGGCAGTTGACCCAGTCAACTGGGCCCACTGTCAGCCTCTGTTACTCAGTGCTGTGTACACTCTCTGTGTGCATTTAGCATTTTCCCTTTTAATTTCAATTTTGAATTAATTCCAGAAAATCCAGAAAATGATTTAAAACTTTGAAAAATCATAGAAAATAATCTGTAGCTCGGATGGAAAAGTTTTCTACATGAAAGTTGATCAGAAAAACGAGACAAATCCGGATATGCCCTCCATGTAGCTGTCACATGCCCACAGCACTGCAAACATGGAACCTTCCCCTCCGGTTCATCTGTCTGGCAGATGCCTAAAACCGGGAAAATATTCCCAGATATTTTCCCGCTCTCTCAGTAACGTGTAGCACTGCGTTAGGTCACCCCCAGCACAACATATTGCCATGCCATGCATCTGTGTCGCATTTGTTTGCTTTGCATTTATTGTTTCTTGCCCCTCTTCTCTCCGGTAGACCCCGTGACCGACGCTGCCCCTGAGGACTTCTACACCCCCGACGACCCTCTTTCACCGCAGAGCTTCGAGGCAAGCAAAACCCCCTTGATCATTCAAATATCACCTATTCTTTCTTCCCCATGCTTGCATTAGATTTTGCTACTGTAATTGATTGCTCCTATTTTGATGCATAGCCTGTTTTGTAACTGCTGTTGATACCATTCCTGCTATCCTAAATGCTTAGTATAGGTTGGTTAGTGAAACATCTATGGCCCCTCATCCTTGTCCCTGTTGCCCCGCTTTATTACCGGTGCCCCGATCAAGGTGATTGATGGGCTAAGACCAACACATCACCGCACACCCCCTAAGTTGTACGACTCTGTAGAGGCACTATCGAGTGACGAGGGTGATACCTCCTACCTCACTCATGATGATGTCTCTGTAGCATAGCCAGTCGGTTGTGGGTTACCGAGGGTGATTCCTCTTTCACCACCTCCGATGATGCCTCTGTCGTACAGCCCCTCAAGTGTGAACCCTTCGAGGGTGATTCCTCCAAGTTCACCTTGGCGGGTACATCTAGTGGTAATCCATCGAGGGCGATTCCTCGGGTTTCCCCCTTGATGTGATGGACACACGGATACCTTGACTTTTATCTCAGTCCCTGATTAAAGTCGGGTCGGCCCCGAGGGGTACCCGTGAGAAATGTGAAGTTGGGTTGACTGTGAGGGTACCCGCGAGATAATTACGAGGCATGGCCAGGCAGGCAGATTTCCTCAGGAGAGGGAGGAGAGGGATTGGGCCTGGCCCTTGCCGCAAGTCGTCGAGACGGGGCGACGGGACCACAGATCGTGGAGCACTGATCGTCACCGCGAGCTCCCAACACACTAATGGGTTAGGATATGTGATCTGAGTAGGCCTCTGGCCTTTTCGCACTAACCACCATGCGGGAATAGTATGGGCACTCGGCATCGTATGTATCAGTCGAAGTTCTTCAGACGTCAGCAGTTGAGCGGCACGTGCCCGGGTGGACCGCGAAAGCCTGTGTGTGTATACATGGGCTAGGTCTGGTCCCGGCCGTCCTCGCAATGCGCAGGAGTGCAAAGGGCGATGGGCCCAAGACCCCTGAGTGCTTAGGGTGTAGACCGGCGTGCTGGCCTCTCTGTTGAGCCTAGGTAGGGCTACGGCGTGTCGATCAGCCGAGGCCGGGCATGACCCGAGCAAGTGTGTCCGGCCAAAGTTAATCGAGCGTGTTGGGTAAGTTGGTGCACCCCTGGAGGGAAGTATATCTATTCGAATAGCCGTAGACAGGAGAAGTTCCGTGAAGGGCTCAACCCTGATATCAAGCTAGCACTCCTTGTCCAAGACTTCGCCGACTTCGCCACTTTGGTGAACAAGGCAATTCAGGTTGAGACTGGTCTGAAGGATCACAAGGACGCACTCAAGCGCACCCGTGATGCGGGCTCATCTTCGGGCTCGTCCTCACAGAAGCGACGCATATGGATTCCTCACAGCATGTATCGTCCGACTGTTCCTGCACCAAGGCCATCCTATGCTGCACCTCGTCTGCCTCCTCCACCACCGAGGCCGCCGAGACCTCAAGCTGCACCACTTCGAGCTCCTGCTCCCCGTCCCAATGACAGGCTGTGCTTCACATGTGGACATCCAGGTCATCATGCCAAAGACTGCTGTCAAAATCAGAATCAGTTGGCACTTCCATCTACTGTTTGTGGTAACAATCAGCCTCGCAACGTCAATGCCAGACCTTCTTATGGTCGTGGTCAGGCTTATCATGTTAACATGAATGAAGATCAAGACCAACCAGCTACTGTGATGGGTACACTTCCTGTTAATTCACTACCAGCTTCTGTTTTGTTTGATTCAGGAGCATCGCATTCTTTCATATCAGAAGGTTTTGCATTCATGCATGGCATTAAACATGAAAATTTGCACCAGTCGATAGTGGTTAACACTCCCGCGGGCCAATGTCGAACTTCCATGTTCAGCCCCAATGTCACCATAGAAATTGAAGGGCTGGAATTCCATGCTTTTCCCATTATTTTGAAGTCTTCCAAAGTGGACCTCATACTGGGTATGGATTGGTTGAAGGCTCATACCGCCTTAATCAATTGTGCCACTAAAGTCGTCCAACTCCTGCACCCCTCGGATGAGATAGTAAACTACCATGCTCATCTCGTTCAAAATGCCGAGGCTCAAATTTATGCCCTGAATGCGTTGAACGCTTCTCCTCTTGAGGGGATCGAAAACATTCCAGTCGTTTGCGACTTCCAAGATGTCTTTCCAGAAGAACTTCCAGGAGTACCCCTGTTAGAGCTGTCGAGTTTGTCATCGACTTGAAACCAGGCACTACCCCTATTGCGAAGCGTCCTTATAAGATGCCGCCGCATGAACTCCTTGAGCTTAAGGAGGAAATCGATAAATCACTCCGCAAGGGTTTCATTCGTCCAAGTTCCTCTGCTTGGGGAGCACCTTCTCTCTTTGTCAAGAAGAAAGATGGTACAAACCGATTGGTCCAAGATTACCGACCTATCAACCAAGCAACCATTCAGAATAAGTATCCGCTCCCTCGGATCAACGATCTGTATGATCAACTTGCTGGTTCATCGGTATTCTCTAAACTCGACTTGAGGTTGGGTTATCACCAGATCCGAGTCCGCGAAGAGGATATTCCCAAGACTGCCTTCGTTACTCGCTATGGTTCATACGAGTATACCGTCATGTCATTTGGCTTAACAAATGCTCCAGCAACGTTCTCCCGTCTGATGAATTATATCTTCATGGATTACCTCGACAAATTCGTCGTGGTTTATCTGGATGATATCCTGGTATATTCCAAGAATAAGGAAGAACATGCTGAACACCTTCGTCTTGTTCTGGAAAAGCTTCGAGAGCATCAGCTATATGCCAAATATTCCAAGTGTGAATTCTGGTTATCCGAAGTGACCTACCTTGGACATGTGATTTCCAAGGATGGTATTGCTGTCAACCCAGAACGAGTTCAGGCTATTCTTGACTGGACTCCCCCGAAGAATGTTAAGCAAGTCAGAAGTTTTCTCGGACTCGCAAGCTATTGCCGCCGTTTTGTCGAGAACTTCTCCAAGATTGCCAAGCCTCTGACTAATCTGCTTCACAAAGGCGTTAAGTTTGAGTGGATAGACAAATGTCAGGAAAGTTTCCAGACTCTCAAGGACAAGCTGACTTCTGCACCAGTGCTTGCTCCTCTGGATTCTCGCAAGGAATTCGTCATTTATTGTGACGCCTCTCGCCAA
This sequence comes from Elymus sibiricus, assembly GCA_039707655.1. Classification (NCBI taxonomy): domain Eukaryota; kingdom Viridiplantae; phylum Streptophyta; class Magnoliopsida; order Poales; family Poaceae; genus Elymus; species Elymus sibiricus. Next base: position 298,776,844 of record CM077672.1, on the reverse strand, counting down.
GGATTAGGCTGTGTCTTAATGCAAGAACGCAAGGTGATTGCTTATGCCTCGCGACAGTTGCGTCCTCATGAGGAGAACTACCCAATGCATGATCTCGAACTTGCTGCAGTTATATATGCACTGAAGTTGTGGCGACATTAACTTCTTGGTAATCGATGCGAGATCTACACGGATCATCAAAGTCTGAAATATCTGTTTACTCAGCCAGACTTGAACCTTCGTCCGCAAAGATGGATGGAGACAATTACAGACTATGACTGCGGTATTACATATACCCCTGGTAAGGCTAATGTTATGGCCGACACCTTGAGCCGCAAGTCTTATTGCAACAATCTCATGGTTCAGCGAGCTCAACCCCTTCTTTATGAAGAACTTCGCAAGTTGAACCTTCATATCGTTCCACAGGGTTTTCTCAATACTCTTGTTCTACAGCCAAATCTTGAGGAAGCGGTAAAGTTTGCGCAAGCAAAGGATGCTGAAGTTGATCAGATGAAAAGGGATCTTGTCCTTGAAAAGACCAGAGATTTCTCGCTCGCTGAAGACGGAACCTTGTATTTCAGAGATCGCATTGTGGTACCCCGGTTCGAACTTATGACCGACAAGGTTATGAAGGAGGCACATGATACACCACTGTCTATTCATCCGGGTAGTACCAAGATGTATCGTGACCTCCGTCAAAGGTACTGGTGGTCTAAAATGAAGCAAGACATTGCTTGCTATGTTGCCGAATGTGACATTTGCCGTCGCTTTAAAGCAGAACATCAGAAGCCTGCTGGAATTCTGCAACCGCTCCCTATCCCTGAGTGGAAGTGGGACAAGGTTCAAATGGATCTTGTTACTGGCCTTCCCAGGTCACAAAAGGGTCACGATGCTATTCTTGTCGTCATCGATCAACTCTCCAAAGTTGCACATTTTCTGCCACTCAAGGAGACGATCACTGCTAGTCAGTTAGCAGATTTGTATATCTCCAGAATTGTGACACTCCACGGTATTCCGAAGGATATCAGTTCAGACCGAGGCAACCTCTTCACCTCAAAGTTCTGGGCAAGTTTCCAAGAAGCTATGGGAACTCATATAACCTGGAGCTCAGCTTATCACCCCCAGTCCCAAGGTCAAGTCGAACGAGTTAATCAAGTGCTTGAAGATATGCTGCGTGCTTGTGTCATCTCATTTGGCAAGAAGTGGGAGGAATCTCTCCCGTGTGCTGAATTCTCGTACAAGAACAGCTATCAAGCTAGCTTGAAGATGGCCCCCTTCGAGGTACTATATGGACATAAGTGTCGAACCCCTTTGAATTGGTCAGAAACTGGGGAATGGCCGCTCATTGGTCCGGATATTATCCAACACACTGAAGAGCAAGTCCGTATTGTCCGAGAAAATCTCAAGGCGGCCCAATCTTGCCAGAAGAGCAATTATGATCGAAAACACTGGGGATCGATCTATCAACCTGGTGAGCAAGCTTATCTGCGTGTCACTCCTATGAAGGGCATTCACCGCTTCGGAATCAAGGGCAAGTTTGCTCCTCGCTACATTGGTCCCTTCCGCATTCTCACTAGACGTGGACATGTGGCATATAAATTGGAATTGCCGTCACAATTCTCTCACATCCACGACGTCTTCCATGTGTCACAACTTCGTCGTTGCTTCAAAGATCCGCATCGTGCAGTGGATCATGAGATGCTCGAACTGCAAGATGATCTCTCTTATAAGGAGCATCTGATCCGCATTCTTGATCAAGCTGAACGTCGGACCCGTCAGAAGACAACCAAGTTCCTTAAAGTGCAGTGGTCGAATCATACTGAAGATGAAGCCACTTGGGAACGTGAGGATCGTCTTCGCGAAGAATACCCCGATCTTTTCCCTTCTACCTCCTGAATTCTCGGGACGAGAATTTCTTTTAGAGGAGGAGAATTGTAACACCCCTATGTAATGAGCTACAGTGATCCTTAATGATTATGCAAAGTCACCTTGATTTGCAATGCTTGATCACAGTAGATTCATATCTCATTTCAAATTCCACCACTAAATTCAATTCAAATTATAAGTGAAAATTGAAGTTGCACAAAAATTGCTGAAAAATAGTTCATCATTTAGCAAATATTCCAAAACAAATATTTGTTCAGGAAAACAACATCACCATCAAGCTAAATGTGGATTAGGGCAATTAAAACAGTGCTAAAACAGCATTTTAAATGCCATTTCATTTATGAAAAATTCAAATGGATTCAAAAGCCTCCCAAACTTTTTGTGGCAGTGGAGAATATTCCAATGTATTTATGTGACCAAGTTTCACATTTTACAAAAGTGATTTTGGCAGCTCAAGATTTTGCAAAACCTCTCTGTAAAAAGAAAACAGAAACAGAAGTTGGAAAAGGCCCTAACACTACTGCGCATATGGGCCTAAGTGCATAGTGCACTGGCCCAGCCCACCTCTCTCTCCCCCCACCTCCCGCCTCTCTCTCTGTTGCGTGTCGCCGCGCCCGTGGCCGGCGTGCGCGACGCCGGCGTCTGGCCGACACGGCGACGCTACAGGGCGGCGAGTTGATAAGAACGGCGCCTCTCGGCCCCATCATCCTCCTCATCCACTTCTCCCCTCTCCACACTGCTCTCTCCCTCGCTCTCTGTCGCACCCGAGCGCCGCCATCACCATGGCTCGCCATAGCCGTGGCCACTGACCTCCCTGCGCCTCCTCTTGCTGTCCACACGCCTCGCCGTTGTCCGCTACGTCGACTGCGTCCCCGAGTTCGAGACGGAGAGCCCCACAGCACCGGATCCGCGCCGTCTTCTTCCGCTACGGTCGCCATCGAGCTCCGTCGAATCCGGCCGCCTCTGTGCTCCCGTTCACTCGCCGGGACACCGTGTGCCTCCGCGGTGAGCTCCTGCCCGAAACCCCTCTCCTCTCCCCTCCTATCCGCGCCCGTAGTCGCCGCTTTCACCATGGCCGAACCCGCCACCGTCGTCGAGCTCGCCGATGTAGCCACAGCAGCCGCAGCTCGCGTCCGAGCATGGCAACGTGCTCAGCACACTCCCAGCAGCCCAACGCGACCGCCGGCTCGCTTTGCCGTGCTTCGCAACGCCGTACCCGTGCTCGCCCGATTCCGGCCGCCGCCTGCCGACGATGTTCCGGTCGACTCCGCCATCTCCGGCGATGCCACCGCCACCAAACGACGCGGCTCACTTCGCTTGTTCCAACGTGCCAAGCCGCGCTCCAAACGGCCCCCTGTACGCGTTTTCCGGCGAGTCCCGAGCCACGCCGCCGTGTTTTTGGTCGCCGGCCACCGCTGACCTGGCACGCCTGGGGCCCACCCCTGGGTCACTGCCAGTGGGTCCCAGGAGCCCAGTTGACCGCGTTGACCGGTCAACTGTGCTGACTGGGCAGCCCTGTGCCACTGACATGTGGGCCCTCGCGCTTAATTAAGCTAATTTGAATTTAAACTAAATTTATAACTAATGTGTCACTGACAGTAGGGTTCCACCTCACTAATTAACCCGTTAGATTAGTTTAAACCTGTTTTTACTAACAGTCACTAACATGTGGGGCCAGCCACTGTTCCAGTGTATAAGGCTGGCCCAGTCAGCCTGCTGACTGGGCAGCTGGCCCCACCTGTCAGCCACAGCTGACTGGGCAGTTGACCCAGTCAACTGGGACAACTGTTAGCCTTTGTTACTCTGTGTTGTGTACACTCTGTGTGTGCATTTAGCATTTTCCCTTTTAATTTTGATTTTGAATTAATTCCAGAAAAATCCAGAAAATGATTTAAATCTTTGAAAAATCATAGAAAATAATCCGTAGCTCGGATGGAAAAGTTTTCTACATGAAAGTTGATCAGAAAAACGAGACAAATCCGGATATGCCCTCCATGTAGCTGTCACATGCCCACAACACTGCAAACATGGAACCTTCCCCTCTGGTTCATCTGTCTGACAGATGCATAAAACCGGGAAAATATCCCCAGATATTTTTTCGCTCTCTCAGTAACGTGTAGCACTGCGTTAGGTCACCCCCAGCACAACATATTGCCATGCCATGCATCTGTGTTGCATTTGTTTGTTTTGTATTTATTATTTCTTCCCCCTGTTCTCTCCGGTAGACCCCGTGACCGACGCTGCCCCTGAGGACTGCTACACCCACGACGACCCTCTTTCACCGCAGAGCTTCTAGGCAAGCAAAACCCCCTTGATCATTCCAATATCACCTATTCTTTCTTCCCCATGCTTGCATTAGATTTTGCTATTGTAATTGATTGCTCCTATTCTGATGCATAGCCTGTTTTGTAACTGCTGTTGATACCATTCCTGCTATTCTAAATGCTTAGTATAGGTTGGTTAGTGAAACATCTGTGGCCCCTCATCCTTGTCCCTGTTGCCCCGCTTTATTACCGGTGCCCCGATCAAGGTGATTGATGGGCTAAGACCAACACATCACCGCACACCCCCTAAGTTGTACGACTCTGTAGAGGCACTATCGAGTGACGAGGGTGATACCTCCTACCTTACTCCTGATGATGTCTCTGTAGCATAGCTAGTCGGTTGTGGGTTACCGAGGGTGATTCCTCTTTCACCACCTCTGATGATGCCTCTGTCGTACAGCCCCTCAAGTGTGAACCCTTCGAGGGTGATTCCTCCAAGTTCACCTTGACGGGTACATCTAGTGGGAATCCATCGAGGGCGATTCCTCGGGTTTCCCCCTTGATGTGATGGACACACGGATACCTTGACTTTTATCTCAGTCCCTGATTAAAGTCGGGTCGGCCCCGAGGGATACCCACGAGAAATGTGAAGTCGGGTTGACTATGAGGGTACCCGCGAGATAATTACGAGGCGCGGCCGGGCATGCAGATTGCCTCAGGTGAGGGAGGAGAGGGATTGGGCCTGGCCCTTGCCGCAAGTCCTCGAGATGGGGCAACGGGACCACAGATCGTGGAGCACTGATCGTCACCACAAGCTCCCAACACACTAATGGGTTAGGATATGTGATCCGACTAGGCCTCTGGCCTTTTCACACTAACCACCATGCGAGAATAGTATGGGCACTCGGCGTCATATGTATCAACCGAAGTTCTTCAGACGTCAATAGTTGAGCGGCACGCGCCTGGGTGGACCGCGAAAGCCTGTGTGTGTATATAGGGGCTAGGTCTGGTCCCAGCCATCCTCGCAATGTGCAGGAGTGCAAAGGGCGATGGGTCCAAGACCCCTGAGCGCTTAGGGTGTAGACCGGCGTGCTGGTCTATCTGTTGAGCCTAGGTAGGGCTACGGCGTGTCGATCAGCCGAGGCCGGGCATGACCCGAGCAAGTGTGTCCGGCTAGAGTTAATCGAGCGTGTTGGGTAAGTTGGTGCACCCCTGCAGGGAAGTATATCTATTCGAATAGCCATGTCCATGGTAACAGAACGCTCGGAAAGTATCCCGGTCTACTACAACTAGAACTGGATACTTGTGAACTTAATTAATATGTTAGCTCCGGGATTGCTTCCTCGCAGGGAGTCGAGGAAGGATCTCTGGGCCTTGTTTTGGATGAGTACTCACGGTTGCTTTGCTTCCTTTTTCCCCATACCCGATTGCTGCGACCAGATGACGGAGCCCCGGAGCCAGCGGCCCCAGTCGACGACTACTACTACCCCTCCGGTGGCGCCTACTACTACGTGGAGACCGACAACCAGGAGTAGATAGGAGGTTCCCAGGCAAGAGGCCTGCGCCTTTTCGATCCAGTGTCGTTGTTTTGCTCAGCCTTTTTAAGGCAGACTTGTTTAAATTTATGTCTATACTCAGATGCTAATGCTTCCGCTGATGCTTGTATGACTCAAGCTTATGTATTCGAGCCCTCGAGGCCCCTGACTTGTAATATAAACCTTGTATGACTTTTAATTTGTGTCTAGAGTTGTGTTGTGATATCTTCTCGTGAGTCTCTGATCTTGATCGTGTACATTTGCATGTATGATTAGTGCACGATTGAGTCGGGGGCGTCACAAAGCATCTCCAGTGTCCCCCCGTCTCCGGCTCGTCGCCGTTGTGGACTTGCACCACCATATCCTGCAATCTAAAGCAACAAAAACCTCGGGTACTCGGTTGAAGCAAAACGATTTGCCGGTTCCAACAAAATTTGTTGATGGTTCCAGCAAAAATCAACCTCCGGAGGACTCGGTTGAAGAAAAAAATTTGCCGGCTCCAACAAAATTTAATGATGGTTCCAGAAAAAATCTCAGCGGCAAAAAACTCCAACAGTCGATTTGTATTAAATGAATTAGCTTGTTCTAGCAAAAAGAAATGTTGGTTCCAGCAAAATCAATCTCAGCAGTAAAAAAGCACCGATGCCGATCGTAGCCTGTTGCAGCAAAGAGATTTGCCGGATCCAGCATCCGAACATCGAGGTTGCATCTCACGGTCGAGCCGGTTCCAACATTTTGCGCCGCCCATTGTAGCACGCCGCCGTCGCCGTTCCAGCACCGACCCACGCCGGATGCAACTCTGACCGAGCCAGTTGCAGCTCGAGGCCGAGCCGGTTCCAACAACTTGTATAGGTTCGCAGCATCTCGGGCGCCTCGTGTCCCCATCGTCCACCGTTGAAGCTTCCCCGGCGCCACAACAAGGGAGGAGGGGAGGAGCACGGCCATGGCTGTGGACCCGGCGCCACGGCGGAAGAGAAGGTTGGGGCCGAGCGTGGCAGCAAAATTTGTCGGCGGTGACTGTGGGGGCGAGCGGCACCACGACAGCAGAGGAGATCGGGGGCCGAGCACGGCAAAAAAAAACGTCGGCGGCGACCATGGGAAAGGAGCGAGATAGAGAGTGCTTGGCTAATTTTTTTTAAATAATACATTTTTTTATTAAATTTCAGAAATATTACGCCATTTTAAAAAAAATTAATAATACAGCGTCGGCCTAGGGGAAGATGACTGGCTTCAGTCGGCCTAGGGGAAGCCGATTAGGAACCTTTCGGCCTAGGGGAAGTCGACAGGCCTCTCGGCCGCTGGTGGTGGTTCCTGTCGGCCCACTGGTGGCCGACTAGAACCTGTCGGCTCACTGGTGGCCGACTGGAACCTGTCGGCCCACTAGTGGCCGACTGGAATTCCCTAGGCCAATAGGTGCATGCCACGCTTGATATTTTTTTTTCTAATCAGAATCAGCAATTTTATTTACTCTGACTGTATGTTCCCCTTAGTGAAAAATTAATCCTCAAATTATTAAGAAATAATAAAGTCTATAATGATCGAATGAAAATACCCCAAAATCCCGCCACATTTTACCGCTTTATAGTTCCGGCCACATTTTACCGCTTTATAGTTCCGGCCATATTTTTCCCGCTTCCGAGTTCCCGCCATATTTTCCCGCTTTCTAGTTCCCGCCATATTTTCCCGCTTTCTAGTTCCCGCCATATTTTCCCGCTTTCTAGTTCCCGCCTATATCTCCCGCCATATTTCCCCGCTTCCGAGTTCCCGCCATATTTTCCCGCTTTCTAGTTGCCGCCATATTTTCCCGCTTTCTAGTTGCCGCCATATATTTCCCGCTTTCTAGTTCCCGCCTATATCTGCCGCCATATTTCCCCGCTTCCGAGTTCCCGCCATATTTTTGTCTTCTCAACCTATAAAACACCCTCGGCAGTAAGGTGGGTAAGCAATCTAGTGTAGTGTCGTAGTCTCGCGAAGATGTCCGGATATCCTTTTGATCGTAGTTTTCACCCTGGTATGTCTCGATGTCTTCTGCGTTTAGCCGCCAATTTCAGGGTTGACAACATATTAGTTTCGTGGGACGAACTCATCAGTAGTGACATGCTACTGAATGAGCTGGCTCACGCATTAAGTAGGTCCGGGTGGCCTTCCAGGACATTTGAGGAGATACGGAAAGAACTTCTCAGGTTGCATGGAAGATGGAAGAAGCAACAACATAAGAGTGTAGCATTCCTAAAGGCTGCAGCAGAAGATACTTATTTATGGACCCAAGACAGCGAGGACGAGGACAATATCTTCATGCCGAGCACCAAGGCCAAGAGTAACGCATCGTCGAAGGGCAAGAGTTCTGCAGCATCGAAGGGCAAGAGTTCTTCATCGTCGAAGGGCAAGAGTTCTGCATCGACGGAGGATGACGATGATGACTTCATGTAGTTTTTACGTTGTATGTTGTAAGTTCAGTCCTACCTACCATTTAATTCAGATGTAGTTGTATCCAGTTGTTTGTACTGTCTTATTGTACCTCCCGAGCCTTCTCCTTGTACTGTCCTACCTACCGTTTCGAACATAATGCAACACTTAATACAAATTTCAACGCAGCCTAGCTTCTTCCTCTCCCTCTTACTCCTCTTCCTCCTCTCCCTCCTCTTTGTCCCTGGTTGCCTCGTCCACGCCCAGTGACGTAAGTGGGACAATTAGTGTCCCTATGGCCAAATTCATTGCATAAAATGTATTGCATAGTGGGGCCTCCCGCTTCAGATTCATCCATATCATTCCGGATGCGCCGACACTGTCGTCTACCTCTACTTGTACGCATATTCTCTGGGCCTGGAATGTAACGCCTTTCAGCAGGGTTGACGGTGTTGAAATTACCCATTGATCGAAATCCCAGCAACTCACCTGTCCAGGTATTGAGGACAGACACTTTCAGATAAAATGGAGACACGAACGATATTGCGTCCATTCCTAGCTGCCCGCAAGTAGCAAGTACATGTGAGCAAGGTAGGTGAAGCAACTTCGGTTTGTTGCACGTGCACTCACACGTTGGCCAGGCTTCATTTCCAATTTTCACATCATGCGTCCTCAACTCATTTGCACATCCGAATTTGTTGTTAGCTAAGTGGACCTCAAACCTTCTTTCTTGATTACCGATGGTGACTACAGTGTGTGACCTAGCTTTTTCCATCTTTTCGTGCATGTACTTCATAACTCTTTCACAGTAACGTGTGTTCGGGTTGTTCAAGATATGCTGCTCTGCTTTTTGACGTCTATCTCTGAAATAATTCACGGTGCCATAGAAAATACCCTCAACGATGGCTGTAAGTGGTAATGCCCGATTTCCTCTGAGGACAAAGTTGTATGTTTCTGCGAGGTTGGTAGTCATGACACCGTACCTTGCTCCATGTGTGTCATGCAGCAAAGACCACCTCTCCAGAGGCTCATGCTCTATCCACTGCTCGAAGGTTTTAATCGACCTCTCGAGCCTTCTCCTAGTACCAGGTGGGTCAAATCCTGGCAAGTCACATAGCCCAACAGGCTCCTCCTCCACGGCCGCTGTTCATGTTGCTAACTGTGCAGCTACTGCTTCAACATGTGCCCTCACCGCTGCATCTCTTGCAACTTTCCTGTCCCTAACGTGTCTCTGCGTGCACACATTAAGTCTGTCATGTATCAAATTGTACTTCCATAGCTGGTTCTGCTTGCAGAGTTTTTTGAATAGATTCATCAGGCTCTTATTTCTGAACTGCGAGAAGAAATTAGCCCCCAGATGGCGCATGCACCAACGGCTCTGCAAGTCCTGCCATGGAGTTTGTTCCTCAGGGCCAGGGTTTGTCAGTGTCTTTATCGCACTCAGTATACCTGCATGCCTATCATGAAGGATGCACACATTGGGCTTATCCTTCACAACTGATATTTTCAATTGCCTGAAGAACCATGCCCAACTTCCAATGTTCTCACTCTCAACAAAAGCAAATGCGAGTGGGACTACTTGATTTTGGCCATCTTGACCAATGGCTGTCAGGATCTGACCCTTGTACTTGCCGGTGAGAAAAGTGCCATCTACACATATCACCGGTCGGCAATGCCTGAAAGCTTCGATGCATACACCGAAAGAGAAGAACAGTCGATGTAGCACCCTCAAAGTTGGGAACTCTGGCATGAAGAGGTCTTGGATATCGACATAGGTGCCAGGATTCCGCTGTTGCAGTGTGTGGAGGAGCCGGACAACAGAGTCATATGCATCGAAATAAGAACCAAATCTCCTCTGAAGGGTCGTATGCTTAGCCCTCCAAGCCTTGCCATAAGAAATTCTGTAGTTGAACCTGACGAAGACTTTTGTCTGGATTGCCTTCACTTCCATCGCTTTGCTCTCCACTATCTCGCTGTAAAACAACCTCGCAATAAGCGTGGATGAAAGGTTGGGATGATCTTGAGGGATGCAGGGAATAAGACAAGTGTGATGAACTAAGTCACTGATCACCCAACTTGTGCCATACTTAAAGAGATAGCCGTGCACCCTGGCAGGACAACCTGCATTCTTGCATACCATTGTCAAGTATTTCTGACTGGACACCTCAGCTATGAAAACCCTTTGCGTGGACATTGCCCAATTTATTATTGTGTCCTTCAGAGCTTCTTTGTTGGGATACAGAGCACCCGTCGCAATGTTGTTCTGGTGATATTGCCAGGCAGAATCATGCCCATCGTTCACGGTCATTGCAGATGAGAAGTCATGATTCCATGATGCAGGATTCGGGACCTCCTCTACATTTTCTTCTTCATCTGACTCGTCAGAATCATCGGCATGACCACGATCAATATCGGTGTCTTCTTCTTCCATCAGGTTCTGCATGTGCCCATCTACCTCGTCAGCGTCCGCCTCGCCACTATAAGCCTCGCCACTGTAATAACCATCGGCATTTCCTCCTTCTGCCTGACTACTCTGCCCTGGTTAATAACCATCATCTCCAGCATTTGACTGCATCCCTTCACTACTCTGGCCAAGATCGTAGCCACCCTCGCCTTCATGTGCAGTGATCTCCTTCACGACGGGAAGCACTAAGGCAACAGGATTGCATCCCCTGCGTAAACAACCTTGTAACCAGCGCAGCCACTGGGAGTCTCGCTCTATTGGCCTCAAATAAAAGTAAATGATTGAACTTGACTGTGTCCACAATGCATGAACACCGACGGTGTGTGTTTCACTATTAAGCCCTAAACTTGCTGTCACCCATTCTTTCAACTGACTAACTGACCATGTTTGAGGGGCGGTCAGTGGCACCTCTATGTAATCAAATTCACTCAGATCAGCTCCCGTCTCAGTTGTTTGGACAGTACCAGAACCGTAGTAAAATACGAACTTCACTACATCAGACATCTCGGCTCACCTAAATATTTTTTCAACAATGAAAGACAACTATTAAGCAGCATGACAAACTAAATATATTAGCACTCCTAAATAATTGACATGTACATATATTACGGAGTATTACCAAACCAACTACAAATATTCACACACCTAAAAATTTGAACTCTAAATATATTAAGGATATTACCCGACCAACTACAAATATTTGACACAACTAAATATTACCGGAGCAACTAAATATTACCGGAGCAACTAAAAATATTCACACAACTAAATATTTGACACAACTAAATATTACCAGACCAACTACCTATTACCGGAGCAACTAAATATTACCGGACCAACTACAAATATTCACACAACTAAAAATATTCACAGGTAAAATGTATGTTGAATTATACCCTTGAAGCGTGCGAAGCAACGACGAACGGCGGACTTCAATCACCGGAACCGGAGCCGGAGACTCCACCAAACTACCGGAGCTTCACCTCCACCACCTCCACCACACTGCCCGAGCTTCACCACCGCTACCTCCACCTTCACGGCCACCACAACCTTCTCCAATGTGCTAAAAAAAAGCTCAAAAAATGCTCACCACGACCACCACGAGCTACCCCATCAGTAGATCGAGGTTTCCCTTGCCTCCCCCAACTACCTACAATGAATCCACAGTGGCAAATCGGCAAAAAAATGGCTGATTTTAGTGTATAAATCAGAGAGTTTTCAGGTGGGAGAGAAGAGGAAACGAAGAACAGAAGAACAGAGGAGAAGGAGAGAAAGAGGAAGAAGAAAAGGGGCTGGGCGCGGGGCTGGCCACCCTGTCGGCCTGCAGATAGCCGATCGGCCTGCGGGTGGACGACAGGGCTATCGGCTGGGCCCCAGCCACCGACAGCACTACCTCGGGCCGACTGGGGAGCGGGGTGACGTGGGCTGGCCACTACTCGGCTTACAGGTGGATGATAGGCCACTTGTCGGCCACCGATAGGCCGATGGCTGTATTATTATTATTTTTTAAAAATGACGTAATATTTCTGAAAATTAATAAAAAATGTATTATTTAAAAAAAAATAGCGAGTTCTTGTGGAGAGATAAAGAAGATAAGGTGAACGAGAAGGCAGCCACGGCGCGTTCTTATCTCTTGCCCACCGTCGTGCGTGTGTTCGTGGGCCCATGGCACATGGGCCAGCAACGAACGTGTGCAGAAGCCTCGTGTGGGTTGCGTTGTGTGGCATTGTGTGTGGTCTGCTCGATTGGGTTTGATCGAACAGCCAGCGTGAGTCCGGCGCAATCTTCGGCCGGCCTGCCGATCACCAACGTTTACCTTTTTTTTAGGGGTAATCTGCTGCCGCTTTATTGACTAAACAAAGTCTGGAATACCATCCGAAATTACATCTAAAATGAAATCTGGGGGAGGCCGAGGCCATAGCTCAGACCTCTCCTCACCTACACCTACTCTCGCAAGCTTATGTGCGGCAACATTGGCAGACCGCCAAACCCATGAAACACTGAAGTCTGTCGCAGACTTCAGCATTGTCTTGATTTCTTCAATCCAAGGTCCTGATGCAGAAAAATCCTTCTCCCATCGCTTGATCATTTGCACCACAGCTTGGCTATCCAGCTTGACATGGATCTTCTCCGCCTGCATCTCGATTGCTAGCTGAACTGCTCGCCTACACGCAAGTATCTCTGCCGCTTCCGGGTCTACAATGTGAGCAAAATATTGGCAGAAGCCTGCCCTACAAGCTCCCACATGGTCGCGAATCACACCCCCTCCACCACCCTTGTCGCTGTGCTTAGAAATCGCCCCGTCATAATTGATCTTCAGCCAGCCCTCGTCCGGAGGTTTCCATTTCTCTATGATGTTGGGCTTCGTCAGACGTGCCTTGGGAACATGGACCTGGCGCCATTCTTGCATATGTTCATACACTGCCATCATTATTTCGTGTGGAGGAGCTATCCTCTTGCCATCTCGAGCCTCACTGTGAGCTAACCACAGTCCATAGACTGAGTGAATCATCGCCTCCTTCTCCTCATCGGTTGCACCTGCAAACCACCCCAATAACCAGCTTGCTAATGAACTCTGAGAATCGATCATACTCGGTGGGATCGCCACCGAAACTCCCTTTTCCGACTGCATCATCTGCCAGAACTGTGATGAATGCTGACATGCCCAAAACTTGTGATGAGTGGTCTCCTCTCATCTGCATGCAACACAAAAAATGCCAGGCTTTACCCGACGGCGGTGAAGCTCCGCCCCAACTGCCACTCCATTCTTGATGACCCTCCACATGTGTATCTTTGCCTTCGCCGGAGCATTTGTATCCCATAAACCCATATACCCTTTGTGGCATGTAACAGAGTTCGAAGAGCCCGGCTGTCCGGTTCTTGATCTGTTGAGCGACATCCTTTGGTGATTTGCTGATTTTACTGTGAACTCACCATTCTTCGTGAAATTCCATGCCAAATAGTCCTCAACACCCGGACCATCGACAGCGATTTGCTTGATGTCTTCGGCGTCCGTTGGGGAGAACATATGATGGACCTTTTGTTCATCCTATGACATCCCATCCACATCAAGCAAATCTGAAACTTTGGACTGCCCATGCACGTACATCTGTCCAAGAGGTTTCAAACTTCCAGACCGTGGAATCCAGTTATCATGATGTATACTAACCTTGGACCCGTCTCAAATCCTCCAAACCAGCCCCTCTCGGAGTAAACTAGTGGTTGGGGCCTGCCATTGCGGGCCTCCTGAGAGGAAGCTGGGCGGTGCTAGGTAGGCAGCCGCCCCTTCCGATTCCTTAAATCTCAACTGATGTATACATGCATGCGTTATTCTCCTATAAATACTAATGGCATACGTACTTGGTGCTTGACAGTGGTGCAGACTGCTTCAACAGCTTGCCTGGCTGCATAATAAATCTTTAGTTTCTGACCTTCCAAAGGCCTACAAATTCTAGTGCCAGCAAAAAGAAATGAAAAAGAGGTAAATTTGGTCTATATGATACACAGTGTATGTTTATCATACACCACCAGTTTCACCATATATACAAAAAGAAGCTTGCACTTAATTTGTTCAGACATAAGTATGTTTGCAATTTGCACTTCATACAGACAAACTAATTTTCATGAATTTTGGCCGTACTATGTTGCACATGCAAACATTAGTAGGTTTTTTTGAGGGGTGTTCTATGATAGCAATTTACCATTGGCAAAAAAAGAAACATGACTCCTTAGCAATGTGTAAGACACACTACTTGAGAAAGATCAGACAAAAGACGTAGAGTTGAAGGACTGTACTTCTCAACCAATGCTATGAGGTTTTCTAGTTCTTCTGATCCTCCAACATTGAAGAAGTCATCAGCAATGATTCTTAGCACACCGTTTTTGGCCTAAGATATGCAAGCATCAAAAAGTTCAGGGGGGGGGGGGGTCGTAGCAGCAGCAGAGAGATAACAATATGCCAACTTTTGCCGTGCAAATTGTAGCTGGTTCAACTTGTTTTCTTTCACCCACCTGTTGCAACAATTTATTTTTTAAATCTCAAAGAAAAAAAGGAAGTTTCCATGATCAGACAACAGAATAGCCAAATTAATATCAAGATGCAGGAGTTCATAAATCTCAAAGAAAAAAAGGAAGTTTCCATGACCAGACAGCAGAATAGCCAGATTATACATATCAAGATGCGGAAGTTCATCTTAGTAGATAGACTGAGAGAATGTGAAATCTTCAACTTCAACAGCGAAAGCAAAAAGTTCTTGGTTGATACCATATGGCCCGATTCAACAAAATGTTTGAAATTTTAGTATGATATATAATTAAAATGATTTGAAGTACGACTCTTTTTACAGAAATGAGAATCTTACAAGTATTGTGTCTTCAGGATGTGAGAACCTCTAACATCAGAATGTTTGATGTTCCTCTTGTGGTCTAGACATTCCAGCGTTGTACAGAAGGGAAACTTAAGGGCATAGTCCATCTGAAATTACAAATGCACAGAATTAGACATAACTTGGAACTACTAAGTAACATCGGTATTTCCGTCTGAGAGGAAGGTGGGCGGTGCCAGGTGGGAGGCGCCCCTTTCACTTTCATGTTTACACATGCATCTTGGTTCTAACATCACCATTGATAAAGAGTACTGATATCATCTCCAAAAAAAGAAGGGGAAAAAGCAGAGAAAAAAAACATGGAACTTCAGTAACATGCTCTGCAACCTAGAAAACCAAGTACATCAAGCTAATAGTGCACGGAGCTAAGTATGAATTGCTCCCTGCGTTTCCTACATTGGAAACTGCTGAGAGGGTTAATGCTCTGATCAAGTATCATGAAAAAGAAACCAAAGTGTGCAAGCAATCAGTTATTCAATAAATTCTGAATTTTACACATTACTGTGACGCCCTTGTATAGAATATATACTTCATATTTCTCACTGAAAAAATAGATTCGCCAGGCAGATAACCAATTCATACAACTACAACAATTGTTAATTAAAGAACAGGCAGCAAATCTTATAACATGAGAGCTTACATCTTTTTCAAAACCATGGTTGTTATTGGCTTTGAGCTCTTGAACCCGGTTCCTCACATAGTCCAGCCAAATCTCAACTTCTTGATCTCCTCATAGTAGCAATCTCCCCTGAAATCAACCGCTAATCCTAGTTAGATGCCATGGACTATAAACTTTCATTGCCAGGAGAAAAGGTAATTAAAAGTAGGGCAAATAGTAGAGAAAAAGAACCTTGATTTTGTGAGATCTCCTTTCTTTTTGGATATGTGCAGTTTTGTCTGCTCTCATCACATCCCATGATTTCTTGAAGTATGATGGATCAGAATATCTCTTCAAACAAGCCCCAGCACCAGCATTATCAAATCTGAAAATAAATCATGTTAGATACCAAAAGTGCTTGAAAAAATAAAACAAGCATTCTTACTTGTCGAGAAGGTAAAGTCGTGGTGGGTCTCGACATTCTTCATAGGAATCCATTATAAACCAAGGCAAATCACTGGATAGGAGATGATTTTGTTGTGCCAATCAGAGCCTGCATTTAATAAGCAAATTAAGTAAAGCTATGCGATGATCTTAAACCAAATTGTTGATTATGGTCAAGAGACAGTTGATTATGAGACTGAGTTAGAAATGGGCCGTTTTTGTTGGAAATATGCCCTAGAGGCAATAATAAATTGGTTATTATTATATTTCCTTGTTCATGATAATCGTTTATTATCCATGCTATAATTGTATTGATTGGAAACTCAAATGCATGTGTGGGTACATAGACAACACTGTGTCCCTAGTAAGCCTCTAGTTGACTAGCTTGTTGATCAAAGATGGTTAAGGTTTCCTAGCCATGGACATGAGATGTCATTTGATAACGGGATCACATCATTAGGAGAATGATGTGATGGACAAGACCCAAACTGTAAACGTAGCATTTGATCGTGTCAGTTTATTGCTATTGTTTTCTGCATGTCAAGTATCTGTTCCTTTGACCATGAGATCATGCAACTCACTGACACCGGAGGAATACCTTGTGTGTATCAAACGTCGCAACGTAACTGGGTGACTATAAAGGTGCTCTACAGGTATCTCCGAGGGTGTCTGTTGGGTTGGCATGGATCAAGACTGGGATTTGTTACTCCGTGTGACGGAGAGGTATCTCAGGGCCCACTCGGTAATACAACATCACAATGAGCCTTGCAAGCAATGTGACTAAAGTGTTAGCCACGAGATCTTGTATTACGGAACGAGTAAAGAGACTTGCCGGTAACGAGATTGAACTAGGTATAGTGATACCGACGATCGAATCTCGGGCAAGTAACATACCGAAGAACAAAGGGAACAGCATACGGGATTAACTGAATCCTTGACATAGAGGTTCGACCGATAAAAGATCTTCGTAGAATATGTAGGAGCCAATATGGGCATCCAGGTCCCGCTATTGGTTATTGGCCGTAGAGGTGTCTCGGTCATGTCTACATAGTTCTCGAACCCGCAGGGTCTACACACTTAACGTTTGGTGACGATTAGTATAATTGAGTTATTATGTTGGTGACCGAAAGTTGTTCGGAGTCCCGGATAAGATCCCGGACATGACGAGGATCTCCGGAATAGTCCGGAGGTAAAGATTGATATATGTGATAATAGTGTTTTGATCTCCGGAAGAGTTCCGAAGTTCACCGGAAGGGGTTCCGGATGTTTACCGAAGTGTTCGGGTGCAGCAACACTTTATATGAGCCAAAGGGATAAAGCCCACAAGGTATTGGAAAGTGCAAAAGTAGTTTTGCTGCCCTGTAAGCGGTACTACCGCTTGGTGAAGCGGTACTACCGCCCAAGCGGTACTACCGCTTGTGTGAAGCGGTACTACCGCCCAAGCGGTACTACCGCTTGTGTGAAGCGGTACTACCGCTTGTGCGCGGCTGTGCACGGTTCGGCAGGGATCCGAGTTGGACTCTTTCCCTGCGGGCCAAACCGACCTTGTGCGGGCAAAACCGACCCGGAGGAGGCTTTTACTCCAAGTTTAGACCCCAAGGCTCAACATATAAATAGAGGGGCAGGGCTAGCACACGGGACACATTAAGATTTCCCCAAGCTGTGTGCGGCAACCCTAGCCCTCTAGTTCCTCCGTCATAATCTCCGTAGTGCTTGGCGAAGCCCTGCAGAGATTGTTCCTCACCACCATCACCACGCCGTCGTGCTGCTGGAACTCAACCACTACTTCATCATCGCTCGCTGGATCGAGGAGGTGAAGGCGTCATCAAGCCGTACGTGTGTTGAACGCGGAGGTGCCGTCCGTTCGGCACTAGTTCGTGATCGGATCGAGGGACGACTTGCGATTTGGATCGCGGAGACGTTCGACTACATCAACCGCGTTTATTAACGCTTCCGCTTAGCGATCTACAAGGGTATGTAGATTCACTCTCCCTCTCGTAGATGCTCATCACCATGGATAGATCTTGTGTGTGCGTAGGAAAATTTTTGTTTCCCATGCAACGTTCCCCAACAGTGGCATCTGAGCTAGGTCTATGCGTAGATGAGATCTCGAGTAGAACACAAACGAGTTGTGGGCGTGGGTGTATACATATTGCTTGCCGTTACTAGTTGATACTTGATTCCGCGGTATTGTGAGATGAAGCGGCCCGGACCGACATTACGCGTACGCTTACGCGAGACTGGTTTCACCGCTGCGTGCACTTGTTGCATAAAGGTGACTGGCAGGTGTCTGTCTCTCTCACTTTAGTTGAATCGGTTCAATGAAGAGGGTTCTTTTAGAAGATCAAAAGGCAATCACTACACCACGTTGTGGTTTTGCGTAGGTAAGAATCGTTCTTGCTAGATACCCGTAGCAGCCACGTAAAATTTGCAACAACAATTAGAGGACGTCTAACTAGTTTTTGCAGGGTATGTTGTGATGTGATATGGCCAATTACATGATGAGATATATGTGATGTATGAGATGATCATGTATTGTATAGAATATCACGACTTGCATGTCGATGAGTACGGCAACTGGCAGGAGCCATAGAGTTGTCTTTAATTATTGTATGACCTGCGTGTCAATCATTAAGCGCTATGTAATGCTTTACTTTATCGCTAAACGTTAGCTATAGTCGTGGAAGCAACAGTCGGCGCGACAACCTTATGGCGACACGTTGATGGAGATCAAGATGATGGAGATCATGGTGTCATGCCGGTGACGATGGAGATCATGCCGGTGCTTTGGAGATGGAGATCAAAAGCACAAGTTCATGGCCATATCATGTCACTTATGATTTGCATGTGATGTTAATCCTTTTATGCATCTTATTTTGCTTAGGACGACGGTAGCATTATAAGGTGATCCCTCACTTAAATTTCAAGATAAATTGTGTTCTCCCCAAGTGTGCACCGTTGCGAAAGTTCGTCGTTTCGAGACACGCCGTGATGATCGGGTGTGATAGACTCTACGTTCGCATACAACGGGTGCAAGCCATGTTGCACGTGCGGAACACTCGGGTTAAACTTGACGAGCCTAGCATGTACAGACATGGCCTCGGAACACAAGAGACCGAAAGGTCGAACATGAGTCATATAGTAGATATGATCAACATGAAGATGTTCACCATTGAAACCACCTCAACTCACGTGATGATCGGACTTGAGTTGGTGGATTTGGATCATGTTACACTCGAATGATCGGAGGGATGTCAATTTGAGTGGGAGTTTTTTAAATATGATTAACTAAACTCATTATCTAAGAACAATAGTCTAAGTTGTCTTTGCAGTATTTATGTTGTAGATCATGGCTCGCGCAGTAGCACCCCTGAATTTTAATGCGTTCCTAGAGAAAGCTAAGTTGAAAGATGATGGAAGTAACTTTGTGGACTGGGCCCGTAATCTAAAGATTATCCTTACGGCTTCCCAGAAGGCTTATGTCCTTGATGCACCGCTTGGTGATCCACCCGCTCCAGTTGAGTCTCTAGACGTTGTGAACGCCTGGCAGGCTCGTTCTGATGATTACTCAATAGTTCAATGTGCAATGTTGTATGGCTTAGAACCGGGACTTCAAAGACGTTTTGAACGTCATGGAGCATATGAGATGTTCCAGGAGTTGAAGTTTATCTTTCAGAAGAATGCCCGGATCGAGAGATATGAGATCTCCGATAAGTTCTATGCTTGCAAGATGGAGGAGAACGGGTCTATCAGTGATCACGTGCTCAGAATGTCTGGGTACTCCACCCGCCTGGCTGAGTTAGGGATGCCCCTTCCGCCAGAGGCTATCACTGACAGAGTTCTTCAATCATTGCCACCTAGCTACAAGAGCTTCGTGTTGAACTATAACATGCACGGGATGAACAAGTCAGTCGCCGAGCTGTTTGCGATGCTGAAAGCCGCTGAGTCTGAAATTCAGAAGGAGCATCAAGTGTTGATGGTCAATAAAACCACTAGTTTCAAGAAAAATGGCAAGGGTAAGAAGGGTAACTCCAAGCAGAGTGGCAAAGCAGTTGCTCCTCTCGTGAAGAAACCCAAGGCTGGACCCAAACCAGAAACTGTGTGTTTTCATTGCAAGGGAACTGGACACTGGAAGCGGAATTGCCCCAAGTATTTGGCTGACAAGAAGGCGGCCAACAACAAACAAGGTATATATGATATACATGTTATTGATGTGTACCTTACCAACTCTCGTTGTAGTGCCTGGGTATTTGATACCGGTGCGGTTGCTCATATTTGCAACTCAAAACAGGAACTGCGGAATAGACGGAGGCTGGCAAAGGACGAAGTGACGATGCGCGTGGGAAATGGTTCCAAGGTTGATGTGATCGCCGTCGGCACGCTCGCTCTTCGATTACCATCGGGATTAGTGATGAACCTGAATAATTGTTATTTAGTGCCTGCGTTAAGCATGAACATTATATCTGGATCTTGTTTATTGCGAGACGGTTACTCATTTAAATCAGAGAATAATGGTTGTTCTATTTATATGAGTAATATCTTTTATGGTCATGCACCCGATGTGAGGGGTTTATTCTTATTGAATCTCGATAGTAATGATACACATGTTCATAACATTGATGCCAAAAGATATAGAATTGATAATGATAATACCACTTTCTTGTGGCACTGCCGTTTAGGTCATATTGGCGTAAAACGCATGAAGAAGCTCCATGCTGATGGACTTTTGGAGTCACTTGATTTTGAATCACTTGACACATGTGAGCCATGCCTCATGGGCAAGATGACTAAAACGCCGTTCTCTGGAACAATGGAACGGGCAAGTGACTTATTGGAAATCATACATACTGATGTGTGCGGTCCGATGAGTATTGAGGCGCGCGGTGGTTATCGTTACTTTTTCACCTTCACTGATGACTTAAGTAGATATGGGTATATTTACTTAATGAAACACAAGTCTGAAACATTTGAAAAGTTCAAACAATTTCAGAGTGAAGTTGAGAATCATCGTAACAAGAAGATTAAATTCCTACGATCTGATCGAGGAGGAGAATATCTGAGTTATGAGTTTGGCAGTCACTTAAGACAGTGTGGAATTGTTTCACAATTAACACCGACTGGAACACCACAGCGTAATGGTGTGTCCGAACGTCGTAATCGAACCTTATTGGATATGGTGCGATCTATGATGTCTCTTGCCGATTTGCCACTATCGTTTTGGGGTTATGCATTAGAGACAGCTGCATTCACTTTAAATAGGGCACCATCGAAATCCGTTGAGACAACGCCATATGAACTTTGGTTTGACAAGAAGCCAAAGCTGTCGTTTCTTAAAGTTTGGGGATGTGATGCTTATGTCAAAAAGCTTCAGCCTGAAAAGCTGGAACCCAAAGCGGAGAAATGCGTCTTCATAGGATACCCAAAAGAGACAGTTGGGTATACCTTCTACCTCAGATCCGAAGGCAAAGTGTTTGTCACTAAAAACGGAACATTTCTTGAGAAAGAGTTTCTCTCGAAAGAATTGAGTGGGAGGAAGATAGAACTTGATGAGGTTGTTGAACCTTTACTTCAACCTGAGAGTAGCGCAGCGCAGAAAGTTGTTTCTGTGGAGCCTACATTAGCTGAAGAGGAAGTTAATGATGATGATCATGAAGCTTTGGATCAAGTTGCTATCGAACCTCGTAGGTCGACAAGGACGCGTACTGCTCCTGAGTGGTACGGCAACCCTGTCTTAGAGGTCATGTTGTTAGACAACGATGAACCTACGAGCTATGGAGAAGCGATGATGAGCCCGGATTCCGAGAAGTGGTTAGAGGCCATGAAATCCGAGATGGGATCCATGTATGAAAACAAAGTATGGACTTTGGAAGTATTACCTGAAGGGCGTAAGGCCATTCAGAACAAATGGATCTTTAAGAGGAAGACGGACGCGGACGGTAATGTCACCGTCTATAAAGCTCGACTTGTGGCAAAGGGTTTTTCACAAGTTCAAGGAGTTGACTACGATGAGACCTTCTCACCCGTAGCGATGCTTAAGTCCGTCAGAATCATGTTGGCAATAGCTGCCTTTTTCGATTATGAAATTTGGCAGATGGATGTCAAAACAGCGTTCCTTAACGGTTTCCTTAAGGAAGAGTTGTATATGATGCAACCAGAAGGTTTTGTCGATCCAGAAAATGCTGACAAAGTTTGCAAACTCCAGCGATCCATTTATGGACTGGTGCAAGCATCTCGGAGTTGGAATCTTCGTTTTGATGAGGTGATCAAAGCGTTCGAGTTTATACAAGTTTACGGAGAAGCTTGTATTTACAAGAAAGTGAGTGGGAGCTCTATAGCGTTTCTAATATTATATGTGGATGACATATTGCTGATTGGAAACAATATAGAAATGCTGGAAAGCGTAAAGGAATATTTGAACAAGAGTTTTTCAATGAAGGACCTAGGAGAAGCTGCTTTCATATTAGGCATCAAGATCTATAGAGATAGATCGAGACGCTTAATAGGACTTTCACAAAGCACATACCTTGATAAGATTTTGAAGAAGTTCAAAATGGATCAGTCCAAGAAGGGGTTCTTGCCTGTTTTGCAAGGTGTGAAGTTGAGTAAGACTCAATGCCCAGTGACTGCAGAAGATAGAGAAAAGATGAGTGTCATCCCCTATGCTTCAGCCATAGGCTCTATCATGTATGCAATGCTGTGCACAAGACCCGATGTCAGCCTTGCCATAAGTATGGCCGGAAGGTTTCAAAGTGATCCAGGAATGGAACACTGGACGGCGGTCAAGAATATCCTGAAGTACCTGAAAAGGACTAAGGACATGTTTCTCGTTTATGGAGGTGATCAAGAGCTCGTCGTAAAGGGTTACGTCGATGCAAGCTTTGACACTGATCCGGATGACTCTAAGTCGCAAACCGGATACGTATTTATTCTTAATGGGGGTGCGGTTAGCTGGTGCAGTTCCAAGCAAAGCGTGGTAGCTGATTCTACATGCGAAGCGGAGTACATCGCAGCCTCAGAGGCGGCGAAGGAAGGTGTCTGGATGAAGGAGTTCATGACAGATCTTGGAGTAGTGCCTAGTGCGCTTAACCCAATGACTCTGTTTTGTGATAATACTGGTGCCATTGCTCTAGCCAAGGAACCAAGATTTCACAAGAGGACCAGACACATAAAACGACGTTTCAATTCCATCCGCGATTACATCAAGGAGGACGACATAAATATTTGCAAAGTACACACGGATCTAAATGTTGCAGATCCGTTGACTAAACCTCTTCCAAGGGCTAAACATGAACAACACCAGAACTGCATGGGTGTTCGATTCATTACAATGTAAATCACATAGTGATGTGAACTAGATTATTGACTCTAGTGCAAGTGGGAGACTGTTGGAAATATGCCCTAGAGGCAATAATAAATTGGTTATTATTATATTTCCTTGTTCATGATAATCGTTTATTATCCATGCTATAATTGTATTGATTGGAAACTCAAATGCATGTGTGGGTACATAGACAACACTGTGTCCCTAGTAAGCCTCTAGTTGACTAGCTTGTTGATCAAAGATGGTTAAGGTTTCCTAGCCATGGACATGAGATGTCATTTGATAACGGGATCACATCATTAGGAGAATGATGTGATGGACAAGACCCAAACTGTAAACGTAGCATTTGATCGTGTCAGTTTATTGCTATTGTTTTCTGCATGTCAAGTATCTGTTCCTTTGACCATGAGATCATGCAACTCACTGACACCGGAGGAATACCTTGTGTGTATCAAACGTCGCAACGTAACTGGGTGACTATAAAGGTGCTCTACAGGTATCTCCGAGGGTGTCTGTTGGGTTGGCATGGATCAAGACTGGGATTTGTTACTCCGTGTGACGGAGAGGTATCTCAGGGCCCACTCGGTAATACAACATCACAATGAGCCTTGCAAGCAATGTGACTAAAGTGTTAGCCACGAGATCTTGTATTACGGAACGAGTAAAGAGACTTGCCGGTAACGAGATTGAACTAGGTATAGTGATACCGACGATCGAATCTCGGGCAAGTAACATACCGAAGAACAAAGGGAACAGCATACGGGATTAACTGAATCCTTGACATAGAGGTTCGACCGATAAAAGATCTTCGTAGAATATGTAGGAGCCAATATGGGCATCCAGGTCCCGCTATTGGTTATTGGCCGTAGAGGTGTCTCGGTCATGTCTACATAGTTCTCGAACCCGCAGGGTCTACACACTTAACGTTTGGTGACGATTAGTATAATTGAGTTATTATGTTGGTGACCGAAAGTTGTTCGGAGTCCCGGATAAGATCCCGGACATGACGAGGATCTCCGGAATAGTCCGGAGGTAAAGATTGATATATGTGATAATAGTGTTTTGATCTCCGGAAGAGTTCCGAAGTTCACCGGAAGGGGTTCCGGATGTTTACCGAAGTGTTCGGGTGCAGCAACACTTTATATGAGCCAAAGGGATAAAGCCCACAAGGTATTGGAAAGTGCAAAAGTAGTTTTGCTGCCGCGTAAGCGGTACTACCGCTTGGTGAAGCGGTACTACCGCCCAAGCGGTACTACCGCTTGTGTGAAGCGGTACTACCGCCCAAGCGGTACTACCGCTTGTGTGAAGCGGTACTACCGCTTGTGCGCGGCTGTGCACGGTTCGGCAGGGATCCGAGTTGGACTCTTTCCCTGCGGGCCAAACCGACCTTGTGCGGGCAAAACCGACCCGGAGGAGGCTTTTACTCCAAGTTTAGACCCCAAGGCTCAACATATAAATAGAGGGGCAGGGCTAGCACACGGGACACATTAAGATTTCCCCAAGCCGTGTGCGGCAACCCTAGCCCTCTAGTTCCTCCGTCATAATCTCCGTAGTGCTTGGCGAAGCCCTGCAGAGATTGTTCCTCACCACCATCACCACGCCGTCGTGCTGCTGGAACTCAACCACTACTTCATCATCGCTCGCTGGATCGAGGAGGTGAAGGCGTCATCAAGCCGTACGTGTGTTGAACGCGGAGGTGCCGTCCGTTCGGCACTAGTTCGTGATCGGATCGAGGGACGACTTGCGATTTGGATCGCAGAGACGTTCGACTACATCAACCGCGTTTATTAACGCTTCCGCTTAGCGATCTACAAGGGTATGTAGATTCACTCTCCCTCTCGTAGATGCTCATCACCATGGATAGATCTTGTGTGTGCGTAGGAAAATTTTTGTACCAGGACAGATCTAACATTATGGACACATTAACTTGTTACCCAAAAAGGTTTGTACTGATTTAGTGACACCAGCCTCAGTCAGTTGGTATTTTTTTGTTCTGTAAGTTTGACCTGATTTCAGATTGCCACTGATAATACTCACATAAATCCGATGAAGCTAACATCAGCCAACTTCAATTGCTATCAACACTCTGATAAATTAGTGTGAACTAAATATGAGCAATATGATTATCGATCAACTAAAATGTGTGCAAGAATCCTTAGCTCATTTTATTTTTATTTTTTCTACCTGCGAACACATGTATAGTCATTGATGAAGTAACTACTTGGTACATAAGAAAAATGTATATGGCTCTTCTGATTCTTCACACTTATTTCAGGAGATGAAAGTGCTGCTTCAATGTTCTGTACTCGAGTGAGCACCCCCTAGCCGATGTATATAGCTCTTCTGATTCTTCACACTTATTTCAGGAGATGAAAGTGCTGCTTCAATGTTCTGTACTCGAGTTGGCACCCCCTAGCCGATGTAGTTATAACTTGCTCATGTAGGTCATGAAAAACATCTGCCGCAAATCTGGTATGAGCAAAGAATATCTCAAGCATAGTAAACTAAAGGTTAAAAAGCCTAAAAAATAATGCAAAAAGATACTCCCTCCGTCCCATAATGTAAGACGTTTTTGCAAGCTATGTTAGTTTGCAAAAACGTCTTACATCATGGGACGGAGTAGTATATGATAGCAGCGCGGTCCCAGTCGCAGGCGCCGGGCTGGGGGGCTGCGGCTGTGGATCCCTGGGAAGTTGCGGCTTCTGGCTCGGTGGCGGCCTCGGCGGGCCCTCGGCCTGATCTCCCTCGCGGCCCGGTCAGCCTGGCGCAGGCGGGTGGCCGCGCGGGCGATCCCGGTCCAGGCTTTGTTGCTCGCGGTGGTGGTGGTCGGAGTTCAGGTGGGGGCCGGGCGCTTCAGGGAGGCAGATCTGGCCCTGCTTCTTTCCCCTCCAAGGCTCGTCGCTTTTCTCCGCAGGAGTCCGGGCCGTCATCGGTAGTTGTCGGGGATGGCATTCTTCCCCCTCCCCCTCCGCTCCCTCAGGGTTTTGTCCCCTTCCGCGGCGCCGGCCCGTCTTCTGGTGGTGGTTCCGCATCTGGTTCCGCTACTCTCACCTGCTTCGCGTGTCACCGGGCGGGTCACTTCCAGTCTCGTTGCAAGTTCCCCCCTTCTGTCTGATTTGCCGTGTGGAGGGTCATCTGACTGTTGATTGTGTTGATCGTTGCAAGTTCCCCTCCTTCAAGCAGTTCGGTCTTGGTTTGCCTGGGTGTTCCTTCTTTGCTCTGGATGGTGATCTGGGTATGCCTGTCGTCGCTCCTGTTTCCTCCAATGCTGCTATCATCTCGGTCATATCTCAACCTGTCTCGACCCAAGTGATCTCCGATGAACTGAAAGAATGGGGTTTGGAAGGTTGGGACTGGCAGATTCATCAGGTCTCTGAGACGGAATTTGCTGTCACCTTCCCTTCGAAGGAAAGTCTTAAAATGATGGCCTCTTGTTCTAGTTTCACTCTACCACTCAACCAAGTGATGGTCTCTGTCAAGGCTGCCGTGGACGGGGCAAAGCCTGTTGCCTCGTTGTCGAAGGTGTGGGTTCTTCTTGATGATGTTCCTTCTGGCCTCCGTAATTCGCGCTTCCTGATGGCCTTTGGCGAGTTGATTGGTAAACCTGTTAAAGTTGATGCCTCTTCCTTGGAGCTCCCCGGTCCTATCCGTATGAAGATCTGGTGTTTGGACTCCTCCCTTGTGCATGGCTCGATTGATATCTTCCCTGTCAGTGTCGCATTCAGGATCCGTGTCCGTGCGGAGGGTCTGGCGGCTCAGCAGGCTCCTCCACCCCCGCCTTCCCCTCCCAAATCTTCCAATCCTGATCCTTCTGATGGTGGGGGCAATACTGGTGCGGGCAGCAACGCCAACCCTTTTACCACTTCGGAATGGGAGGCCATGGGGTCTGAATCTCGTGGCATGTTCGACTTTGGGCCGCCTGTTTCTGGTGGGGGCGGTGGTGCGGCCAAGGCGGGTGATGGCAATGCGAAGCAGAATAATCCTGTTGATCTTGGCGGGTCTACTCCTTTTTCGGGTGCGGGCTCCAACGTTCTTGCTCGTCCTGCGTCCCCTTCGTTGTCCGGCATTGTTGATGTGCCGCCGGAGACGGTTGTGCCTCCCTCCAGCCCTAGCAGCAAACTTAAGAAGCAGAAGTCATCTGTTCGCAAGTTCTCGGCCAAAAGTCGGCCTTCTTCTAGGGCTAAGCAACAAGTTGTGGGCCTGTGCCGGCGTCTGGACGAGGATCTCGGTGCTGCTGCTGCTGGGAAGTTGGGTGGGGATCCCTCCTCCCCGGCGGCCCGGTCCTCTGCGGTGCCGCTGCGGTCTCCGGTTTCGACGGCCAGGAAGGGCCTTCGCCGCCAGAACATTGCGGTCCCTATCCAGGAGCGTGCGGAACGTTGGGCTGCGGCCAAGGACCTCTGCCCCCCAGGTACTCCCATCCCTCCATCTCCTGTTCGTTTGGTGCTTCCTTCTATGCCTGATTCCCACCTTCTTAATATTCTATCCGACATTGGTGTTTTGGTCGATTGCAATGTTGGGTCTCCTGCTTCTTTACTGTCTCTGATTCGGTTGAATGAGGAGGCCCAGGCTGTTATTGCTAGGGCTAAGGAGACGACTGCCGGGAAGGTGCCGGTCTCGGATCTGGCTGTGGCTGGTGTGTCGGGGGAGGGTTGTGGCCCTCCTCCCACAAGCACCAAAAAGGGGCGGCCTTCTAAATCTAAATATTGCGTGGCCCCGAGCAGGTCGAGTCTTTGAATCAAAAACCTCTCTTTCAGATGAAAGCTGCTTTCTGGAACATCCGAGGTTTCGGTGCTAGGGGGCGCCGTGACCAAATTCGAGACCTGGTGCGTGATGCTAACATTGATCTGGTTTTTCTTGTTGAAACTTTCAAAGCTTCTTTTTCTAATTCTGAACTTTCTTCGATTGCTGGTGCTGACAGGTTTGTTTGGCGCTGCCTCCCGGCATCTGGTCATTCGGGTGGCATTCTTATTGGTGCGAAGGTGGACTATTTTGATTTTGTGGCTTTTGATCACGGGATCTTCTCGGCCAGTATGGTGGTGTTTCACAAGAGTCTTAACATGCTTTGGGAGATTATGGTGGTTTATGGCCCGGCTGATCATTCGTTGTCCATGCTTTTTTTAGATGAGCTTACTACTAAGATTGATTCGTGTAACATCCCGTTGGTCATCGGTGGTGACTTTAACCTTCTCAGATTCCCTGTTGAGAAGAGTAACTCGAACTTCTCGTGGCCGTTGGCTGACGCGTTCAATGATTTTATTGCGGAGTGCGCCCTCCGCGAATTCCTTAGGACCGGCTCGCGTTTTACCTGGTCCAACCATCAGATTAATCCGATTCATTCGGTGTTAGATCGTGTTTTCTCCTCCTCTGCTTGGGACATTCTCTTCCCTCGGGCTTCCCTCTCTGCCTTACCCCAGGTTGGGTCAGATCACTCCCCTCTCATTTTGGAGTTAGGCGTTTCCTCCCCGGCTATTGCTTCTCGATTTCAGTTTGATGCTTCTTGGTTGCTGGTAGAGGGTTTTTGTGATTTGGTTGCTGGAAAGATCTCTTCCCTCTTAAATTCCAGAGTTCGCTCTTTTGGACCCATGGATGATTGGCATTTCTGCTCTTATCAACTCCATAAATTTCTTAAAGGTTGGGGTCGTAACCGCGCGGCTGAGGCCCAAAAAAGTAAGCGCGAACTGTTGGGGCAGGTTTCGCTGCTGGATGCGGAGGCTGATTCCTCTAGTCTCTCGGCTGCGGGTTGGCAACATCGTTATGATCTTGAGGATACCCTCATCCAGCTTCATCGGCAGGCTGAGATTTACTGGAGGCAGCGTGGCACGATTAATTGCACCCTGAAAGGGGACTCTCTTACTGCTTATTTCTTTGCTATTGCAAATGGCCGTCGTCGCATATGTTCGATTAACAGTTTATTAATTGATGGGGTCCGTGTGACTGATCCTGGCCTCATTTTGGATCACGTGCATAATTTTTTCGATGGTTTGTTAGCTGCTCGTCCTACTTCTGGTTTTCTCATCTCTCCCTCTCTCTGGGTTCAGGAGAGGTGTGTCTCGGAGGAGGAAAACTTGGCCCTCTCGGTCCCTCTCTCTATGGAGGAGATTGAACTGGTCATTAATTCTGCTAACATGAACTCGGCTTCGGGGCCTGATGGTTTCTCTATCCCATTCTTCCAACGCTTCTGGTCGGTCTTGCGCCCTCTGGTCTGTGCTATTATCCATGGCTTTTGTTTGGGGACTGTTGATATTTCTCGGCTTATTATGCCATTCTCTCTCTTATCCCCAAAGTCAAGGGTGCTGACTTGATCTCTCAGTTTCGCCCCATTGCTCTGATTAATAACTTTGCCAAGTTCCCTGCCAAAGGATTGGCGACGAGGCTGTCGCCTGTTGCCCATCGCATCATTAGTCCTACTCAATCTGCCTTTATCAAGGGTAGATTCATTTTGGATGGCTTTCTTTGCTTACATGAAATCGTTCATGATCTTAGGATGAGAGGCTCCCGTGCTATTGTCCTTAAGCTTGATTTTGAGAAGGCTTATGATTCGGTTAGTTGGGATTTTCTGCGTCAGGTCCTTCATGCTAAAGGGTTTGATGCCGGGATTGTGCACAGACTGATGCAATTAGTGACTGGAGGGCACACTGCAGTGGCTGTTAATGGTATTATCAGCAAGTACTTTGCCAACGGTCAGGGCCTGCGGCAAGGTGATCCGGTCTCGCCTATTCTTTTCAACTTTGTGGCCGATGCCTTATCTTGCATGCTGGACCGGGCTGCCGCGGCTGGTCATATTTCTCCTGTCATCTCCCATCTCCTTCCACAAGGCATTACTCATCTTCAATATGCTGATGACACAGTTATTCTTGTGGAGTTGAACGACGATTGTCTTGCCAACCTTAAGTTCATTTTATTATGTTTTGAAGCCTTGTCGGGGCTCAAAATTAATCTCTCTAAGAGCGAGGTGGTCGTGACTGGGGTTGACGAGGCTGAAGCCTTGAGCGTTTCTCAGCTCCTAAACTGCTCTCTCGGTTCCTTCCCTTTTAAGTACTTGGGCCTTCCTATCTCCCCCTTCCATCTCTGTGCCAAGGATTTCAAGCCTTTGGTTTCCAAAGTGGGCAATAGAGTTATGCCGTGGCGCGGCAGATACAATACTTCAGCTGGGAAAGTTTGTCTCATTAATGCGTGTCTGTCCTCCCTCCCCATGTTCACTATGGGCTTCTTCAGACTCTCTAAGGGCACACATGAGGGTTTTGACAAGCATAGGGGTGCCTTTTTTTGGAATTCTTCGGATAACAAACGCAAGTATAGGTTTGTCAAATGGAATATCATTTGTAGACCTAAAAGCCTTGGGGGGCTAGGGATTTTAAATACCTCGGTTATGAACAAATGCCTTATCATTAAATGGTGGTGGAGGAGCATGACAGCTTCCCCTGGTACCCTCTGGTTCGATCTGCTGAAAGCCAAGTACTTCCCTTCTGGTAGCCCCATGTTCGCCTCGGCGTCTCGTGGGTCTCAGTTTTGGAAAGATTTAATCAGAGTTAGGGACGTGTTTTGCGAACATGTCAAATTTGTTGTTGGGAACGGCGCCTCTACTCGCTTTTGGTTGGACTGGTGGTCTGGCGATGCTCCTTTAGCTTCCTCTTTTCCTATTTTATTTTCTTATTGTTCTTCCCGTGAGATCTCAATCTCTGAGCTCTCTCGTAACAACTTGGATCTGGGCCTCCAGAGATCTCTTTCTCCTGTAGAGTTGGAGGACTGGCACCGGCTTGCTGCCTTGTTCCCTATCCTCTCGAAGGAGGAGGATTCGGTGGCCTGGCCCCATGTGGCGTCTGGGAAATTCTCTGTCAAGTCTCTCTATGCCAGGATTATTTCTGGGTCCCCGACTTCCAAGTTCAAGCATATCTGGGTTACCAGGGTTCCCCCTAAGATTAAGATTTTTCCCTGGCAGGCCTTTAGAGGTCGGCTGCCTTCTGCTGATCAGAACCGGAAAAGGAATGGCCCTGGCTCTGCTTATTGTGCCTTGTGCTCTGCCCTTGAGGACACGAACCATATTTTCTTTGGATGTCCACTGGCTAAGCTGGTTTGGGGCTGTGTTCGCTCTTGGATGAATGTCTCTTGGGCCCCCAACTCATTCTCAGATTTACGGCTTCTGGCTGGCAACCTCCACGGTCTGTCTAAAAGGATATTCTGGGTTGGGCTTGGTGCTCTATGCTGGTCTCTGTGGAACACTAGGAATAAATTCACCATTGAGGGTGTCTTTCCTAATAAATCTGCTGATGTCCTGTTTAAAATGTCTATATTCTTGCAGCAGTGGAAATTGTTGACTAAGCCTGCGGATCGGGACGGTTTGGAGGTGCTGATCAACAAAGTGCGGTCGTCTGCCAATCTGATGTCCTCTCCTGCCGATACTAGCCCCTCCTAATTTTGCGGTCTCCTTTTTCTTAGCAGTAGGTGGTTGGCCTGTGTGCCTTCCTTCGTGTCATTTGGGCCTGCGTGCCATTGAACTATGTTCTATGCGTTCTGTGGTGGTTGATCTTTTGGTGTGGTTGCGCTGCTTGCTGGTTAGGTGACTGGCCTGACTGTTCTGTACTCTACCGTATGGCTTTATTTATAAAGCCGGGCGTATGCCTTTTCTCTAAAAAAAATATGACACGAGTTGCTTACATCATTGGGGAGAGATGAACTCCTTTATCTTCAAGTTTTTCCATCAGTTCTTCAGAAATCCATTCTCGTG
The DNA here is from genome assembly GCA_039707655.1 of Elymus sibiricus. NCBI lineage: Eukaryota > Viridiplantae > Streptophyta > Magnoliopsida > Poales > Poaceae > Elymus > Elymus sibiricus. The sequence continues at coordinate 298,744,836 of CM077672.1, read as the reverse complement.
GGAGCCTCTCAAGAAAATCTCACAGTGTCCAACCTCTGTAATTAATAGGAATAATATTCAAACCTCAGAACATATGATGCCAAAAGTTTGAACAACACAACCCGTGGTACCATTTTCTTAACGCACTCACACAACCGAACACAAAAGCAAGTACAAGAAGATAACTTCAAACAGCCTTGCCGCAAAGGGCTTTGAATAAGCAGAGATAGTTACTTAAGTAGCCAAATGTCAATTTCATGTCATGTCCGTTAGTCTTTTCTCAGGATACAACAAGAGCAAAACACTTGCACTCTTCCTCACCACAAATGGTCGTAAGAAATAGGGATAATAAAGTGTTCAATAGTACCTTGCCTGTGGTTTCTCACGTCAACAGCAGGTGATTGATGTTCCAGCATTTGAACAACCAAAGTCAGGTTTTGCCGAATCATTTTGGATGCATCAACAGCTATGTGAAAAGAATTATCACCGTCGTCATCCTGACTTAACCAAATAGCACAACATTAAATAGACATGAACACTTGGTAATCCTTTCTAGAGTAATAAATTGTTAAAAAATACGTCAGTAAGGTCCTCCCAACAGACGCAGCCGACAGAGAAATTGGAGACAATATGAGCAACAGACGCAACCGGGGACGCACCTTCCATGGCATCCTAAGAAAAAGTTCCTTCTCAAGCACCTCCGTCATGGATCCGTGGAGAAGAGAGGATCATCAACGAGCTCTTCTCCCGGCGGCACGATGAGGATCTGCGACGGTGTCACTAGTAGAAAACAGGGCATCAGTCCCGGTTCCAGAGGGCCTTTAGTCCCGGTTCTGCAACCGGGACTGAACAATCGGGACTAAAGGCCCCCACTTTTAGTCCCGGTTGGGTTACGAACCGGGACTAAAGGAGCTCCACGTGGCCGCTGTGGGGCGCCCAGGCAGGAGGACCTTTAGTCCCGGTTGGTAACACGAACCGGGACTAAAGGTGCTCCACGTGGCCGCTGTGGGCGCCCAGGCAGGAGGACCTCTAGTCCCGGTTGGTAACACCAACCGGGACTAGAAGGCAGCCATGCGTCAGCACTGCCAGGCGCTAGGTTTTTTTTTAAAGGAGGGGTTTAGGGGTTTTGGAGGGTTTAGGGGTTTCATTTTGTGTTTCCCCTTTTCTTTTTGTGTTTACCATTCAATTCCTTTACATTTAGGGTTTTCATTTTTATTTTATGCTTTTCATTCAACTCGACGCTAGCTACTACATATAGCAATGAAGGAACCATTACACAACATCGTCATGATCAATATATAGAGAGAAGTGACCTCTCTTTCTCCGTGCTTGGTCGAACAACAAGTTTTCGTATATCTATTCGACGCTACTACATATAGTACACGTTCATGCATATATACAATATAACATCTCTTACGATCCATAATATCTAATTACCAAAATCGCATTGCCAATCCCGATGGTATTCTCCGTCTGTAGGTATGACATGGTCAACAAAGAATCCCGCCAATTCCTCTTGAATTGCTCGTATGCGATCAGTTGGTAGGAGTTCGTCCCGCTTCCGCCGGATCTAATTTAAAGAAGGGGGTCAATATATATATATATATATATATATATATATATATATATATATATATATATATAAACTCAACACAATTGATGGTAATAAAATAAAAATGTGAATATTGTTTACGTACTTCAAATTGTTGTAAAGATCTGCCCCGCTCAGAGATGTTGTGGCGAATGTACTCGCAAACGTAGTATCCACATAAATTATTTCCGGGTTCCTGCCACAAGAACTTTACGAGAATAAAGTTCAATCAAAATGATAATCAAGCATGATAATGGTATTGAAACTAGAATCAATGAGAGATGCGCGGAACTAGCTAGTAGTACTTACTTTGGGGTGTGAAAATCGCAACTCCTTTTTCCATTCACCCCTAACCTAGTTGGTGAACTTTTTCCAAACCCTGCCCGACAAAGAAAATGATTACTTGATATCAGGAAATGAACGAAAGTTGCCGATATGGTGCGATAATGATTGAACTTACTTCTGGAGCATTTAACTCATGTCTGCCCACTCCTTAGCCTCTTTACGTCTCGAGTCTAAGACAATTACTAGTCCCGCGTCAAGCTGAATGGCTAGCAGAATAAAGTGGAACCTGCGCACGCATAACTCATCAATTACACTTAACCTCGAGTAAGCGAAACAGAATGTGCACAAGACAGTAACACTCACTTGAAGTTGTAAGGAAATAGTATTTCCCTTTTGTTTTGTTGTCCAAGTAACGCCTTTAGCAAGTAATTCTCAGTATCATCGGGTTTTTTTGTACCATATATTCATTTACGGTATTTGGGTTAATGAACCCAATGTCATAGATTTTTCCTCTGCATTCGCGGATCTTCAATCTGCATAATATAGTGTGAGGATAATTATACATGCAATGAACGAGCTGAGCTAGAGACTTATTTACAGAAAAAAATACTTACAGACAATAGCAACTGATGATAGTTTTGTCGAGGGCGTCTTGATTGTATAACTGAAATAATTCTTCAAATTGAATGTACAACGTCTCGACTCCATTGAAGTAGTGCTCATCTTTAATTCCCACGCAGATACTGTCGGTCCCTTCCTTGCAGGCTTTCAAGTACCAGTTATGCAATGTTCGCATCATCGTTGATAGATACGGGAGCTTCTCAGGTCTAACGAGAGGCTTCCCGTGCTCGTATCTAAAGGCTACCTCAGCCATTTGGAACTGTACCTCATCGCCTAAGTAATCAACAAGAGTGTAACCAGGATGAGCAGCCGCTACCCCCGGATCATTAGCGATATCGGGAAACACCTTGAGCGGGGGGCACGATTTTTTTTCCTGTTCGCCGAGCTGGGGAATTGTTTTCCCACTTCTTGCAGCACTGCTAGTACTTCCCGATGTGGCACCCCGGCTTAGAGGGACAGGAACGCCCCGTATTCTAGCCCAGAGATCAAGTCTTCTGGAATACGGCACTGCTTGGCATAGAACAAATCAGCTCTTTATTACGAATAAACGGGGTACAAGGGTCCTATATTACAAAGGTTACAGGGGCACGGCGACACTTCGCCTGCTAAGGTAGTTCTATGCGAGCAGCGGAACATCTCGAAGTGGAATGAACTCTAGCAGCGGAACAACGGCGACGGTGATGAACTCCACTCCGCAGGGACTCTGGCTGGGACGTATACTAGAGCGCAACCTCAAGATCCTCGACAAGCAAACACGGCATCACCTGCAATCTGGCATGACACACCAGGTGAGTACTTTGAATGTACTCGCAAGCTCACAGCAACCAAGGCAATCAAGACATACAACAGCATGGCATTTATAGGTTAACCATCAATGATGAACACAATACTACTAGAACAACATGAGCATGGAAACATCATGAGCATGGCAACAACATGAGCATGGCATGTACATATAATTCATGATATGAACAGGATGATACTAGCACTAGCATGCAAGGGGTTCGACATTTAAGGTCTCATGGACCAACTTACTCTGCTCGGAGATGATCTCGTAACCACAAGCTTACCATCGTGATCATCACATGACCACACGGAGCTTGATCTCTACCTGTGATCATCGCATGACCACATAAAGATCAACCAACTTCTTTTCTCATCGAACCGGGGTTGTTATTATTTAGATTATTATTTCTGTTGACCCATAGTGTGACCTACTACGAACTGTGTCCATGACCGAGGACGCGGCTATCGATAGATTATACACTTTGCAGAGGTTAGTACACTGTACCCACACCACGGAACTCATGGCCTCGTGCTCCCATTCGGGTGGACCAACGACATTCCGACAAAACCAATCTATTGCATGACACTCTCCCGGCCACTCCCGACAAACTCCCCTTTGGGCTATGTCCTGGGTTGCCCCTGATGTCAACTCGTGACATCAGCCACCTTTGTGGCTGCCATCGTCATGGCCAAAACATAACATTGTCCCAAACGGGGACCTCGGATATCCTTACAACTCGGGCACTCAAGGCTTATGGTCGCCTACCTGAACAGGGTAGCGCACACCCATAACCTTCCCTAGTTGGAGGTTCCAGCGAGAGGCATGACAATAGACCGCATTAGGGCCTCCCCATCCAGGCAAGTGTGGTTGCACTGGTGAGCTCGATTCGGTGGCACCATGACTCAGCCAACAGATTTGTTCAAGTTCGATTAATGTCAGTTTTGACTTGAATGGTGATGAGCTGAATCACAATAAAATACATAATGAAAGAACAATGCATATGAGCATGATATCAGTGTAACCATGGATGGGAAACATAACTATCTAACAATATAGCAGCAACAATGATAAATCATTTAGTCTATGGGATGCAAATGAGCATGGTATAACGATGATCACGAATATCACAAGTAATTTCATAACCAACCGATAACTACTCATGTGAGCATATTATTATCAATAGCATCGGGAATGATTACAAGAATAAAACATGATAAGAATATCCTTAGCAATTAATCATATCACTTACTAGATGAAAATGAACATGGCATAAGCAATGAGCATGGATCCACAAACTTATTCGAAGCATTCAAAAATAATAATTAAATGAGCAAACCATTATTAAATATTCAAGTGGAAAACCATGGCTACTGCAATGCCATTATGCAAGTGGCTGTTGTGGCTTGCCTGGGTATGGAGGAACCACCGGGGAGGGGTGCGATGAACTCGCGGAAAGAATCGCCGGAAAAGTTTCCCTCTCGGCGGAGCTGTTTTAAGGGCAAGGGCAAAATGGTCATTTTCACAGTGTGTCAACCTCATGAAAATGATACCATCAGAACGGGCTCGACGAACTGAGACCGTGGGCTTTGGAATCACCTGATTCGGAGTCACGGTCACGGAGTTACGACCGTTCGTTCGTTAGGCAGAAAAAGAATTAAAAACTGTCCACTTCTGGCCTTAACGGACGCACGTCTGCTATTTAAACCTTTCGGCTCTGGGCAGAAAACTGAAAGCGCCTTCGCGGAAATACGCTTTCATAAAAGAGGAAGCGGTCTCCTGGCCGAACCCGCAGCAGTTTACGCCTCTAGAAAGGGAACGCGTATTCCAGTGGAATACGTTTCCACTTAACACGCGGGCCCGGCCGCCTGAGTCACTTACACCTGGGGCCCGCGCACAGGGTCGTCTTCCTCCTCTCCCTTACGCGCGCGCCTGGCCGAGGACAGTGGCGAGCTTCGACGGCGATAGCCGGCGACTCCGGCCACCGTTCGCCGTGATTCGACCACCGGCGAGCTCGTGGGACCGAGCCGCACCCATCCCCGCATAGCACGGACGCCGAGGAGCTCGGGAACGGGGAGGGTCTCGGCCATGGCGGGACGTGGCTTCGGGTGATTTCGGGCACGACGCTATAGGGTACTGGAGGAGAAGGGGAAGAGGTGGGGGAGTTCCAGGGAGCTCGAGACGGCCTCTGGTGAGGAGAGGAGGAGGGGAGGGGCTCGGACTTGCTCGTATTTGAGCAGAGTCCGGCGGCGGTAATGGCGGCAATGGGAGAGGTGGGGAGCTTCCCGAGCTCGATTGGGTTGCTAGGCGGGGCTACAGGAGGGTGGTGAGGATCTTGATGGGTTCGGGTGGCCTCGGGGTGGCTTTTTATAGCCGGGGCAAGATGCCCGTGGCCAGATGCTGCCGAGAGCGCGTGGGCGATGCTCTGGCTCGGCCGCAGACGCGTGGGCGCGCGGGAGGGCATTGACAGTGACTAGAGGGAGTTAGTGGAGTGGCAGAGGAGGGCATACGCGGTATGGGCGAAGTCCGGTCGGCGACCGAGCACTGTGCTCACGCGGGCATGATCGCCGTGGCACGAGGAGGGCGAAGGGGGAGGGTGGGAAGGGTGGGGGAGCGAACGCGTGGCTACGGCGGTGCTCTGGGACATGTTGTGACGCGCGAGAACGGGTAGGAGGAAGACGCCCGAAGCAAAACGCCAACCAGAGCACGCCCAACGCTGGCAAACAACGTGGTCACCGCGTGCACAGGCGCACGTGGTGTGCTGTGGCCAATGAAAACATGTCTAGCGCGTAGTCCTTGCTGAGTGGGTCCTCCCTGAAGTGATAGCTCGAAGAAATCTGCTATGTGTTGCTGGGAAGGTTCAGCTAAAGTATGATGTAGCAAACTTTGACCAATAGCTGTGGTAAAAATGGTTTGGTTAAATGGTCAAATAAGATGTCACACCGGTTTAGGGTAGGAAGGACTACAATACTGTGAATTTTGGGGTCATTTGGACAAGGTTAGAGTGCAGTTGCTTTACAACTTTAAAAATTGGCCAGAATAAAGATCAGGAAGTAGCACTCACATAGTTGCTTGGATTGGGCTGAAAATTTGTGGAGCATGATCAGTTGGGAATATGAAGGTGCCATAAAAATTTCATCCCATTTGTATAAGTATAAATGGTAATTCCTTCACAATGATCCACACTGGACAGAAACTTGGGGGAATTTTCTGGGAAGAATGGCTTGGCAAAATAATGTGAGTTTTGACATGCTCACATTATTTAGGGATATTTAGGTCCTGGATTAATTTCAGAATTTTTGAAGCAATATAAAATATAGTTGCTTCACAAACTGAAATTCTGACCAGAAACCAAGATTGGATGTTGTGCTCACATAGATTGTTGTATGGAGATGAAATTTGGTGGAGTGTCATTATTTGATCACATGAATGATCTACCAAAATTTCAACTCATTTGGATAAGCCTAGCTAGCACTTCCTTCACAAAGCTTCTCTCTGGACAGAAACTTTGGAAATTTGCTGAGGAATATTTACTAGGCAAAGGAAGTTGAATTTTGGCATGTGGAAATAATTTGGATGTGAGAGAGTACCCAAAATTTTTGAGGGCAATCTAGAAAATATAAATGACACTTCCTTCACAAAGTGCCCTTCTGGACAGAATGGAAAATGAATATTCCTGAATTATTTTTGAACTAGGCAAGGATGGGTTTTGACATATTTGTGGGATATATGATCCAAAGAATTTATGAGAATTGTTTGGGAATTTTAGGAAAGACAGAAATATAGGTTGCTTCACAACCTAGAGCGAACAGGGTTATTCCTTTAATAGAAAAAGGAATATTCCCAATAAATAAATATTGGGATTGGGCTAAGATGGAAATGACATGGCCTTGGGATAGATTTGAGAGTGACAAGCCACTAGGAAGTGGCAGGAGAGAAGATCTTCCCAGGTTTCCAGACCACCTAGCCACGGAAAAAAGGAACTCCAAATAAAAATTCGAAGAAATCCAAAAGAAAAAGAAAGGGCCAAAAATCGGGGTGTTACAAACCTACCCCCCTTACAATAAATCTCGTCCTCGAGATTTGGTTGCTTAGGGAACCACTATGAATATTCTGACTTAAGGAAAGCGTTTCCAACTCGGGTATCCTTTTTTCCTTTATATGATGTTCCCACTGAACTTCATATGATCTGATTACCTTGCTCTGGGGTGGTTTGCTTCACTGTATCCAACATTCTGACAAATCTTACCTCATATGTTCATCCTTATGCTGACTCCCATTCTTTTATGTCTGCTAGCTTATCTGTTATTATAAGTCCGGGAGTGATTGACGTGACATTCTTTTATCCATCACCGATAGTATCAATGGAGTTGTGTACAAATTTCCTCGGTGGACATGAATCATTTAACCATTGCATCGGGTTACCCGAGTAGATGCATGTCCTCCGGGTTCAAAACAATGCTGAGAATCATAATCGTTCTCTTGGCGGAATCTGACTGCTTGTAGGTAGTTCTGAATCTTGCTGACTTCTTTGTCTCAGATCTGTACTGACAATTCCACTGTCACCTTGATATGAGGTCCTTGCAAACAGAGTAGACCCCTGTATTACCGGTCTTGCTCTTTCATTATTGTCTTCTTTTTCTGAAACTGTTGACGAAAGATCTTGGCCTTATGTACCCTTAATCCTCCGTGTGACCATAGGTATTGTCAGGTGCAATATTCCGGCAAACATACCTTATCCTTATCCTTTGATCGTGCAACAGCGCTTAACTGGCAAGTTTATCATCTCTCAAGCTCTAACGGTGGGGCAATGATCATCCGAACCTTTGTGTGAAATCGGCAAATAAATCAGTAGCCACCAGAACGGTCTTTACAACTCAGATCTGGGACATTACTGAAATAACTCAAGCACGGCTCACGACGGCTGAAAAGCAGCTCAGAGCATGAGGCAGTGTTGATAAGAAGAATGTAGCAGTTCCCTAAGACGGCCGAAGATCAGCTCAGAGCATAGGGTCGCTGCTACAAAAAGAAACTCAACAGCTGCCCGAGACGGCCGAAAAGCAGCTCAGAACACGGGCCAGTTGTTGAAAAGAGAAATGTAAAGTCGGCATCCACCCTGGACGGCCAAAAGCAGCTCAGAACACAGGCGTGGTGCCGTTACCCGGAAAAAGGTAGGCAAGGGTTCATCATGATCATATACCCGGTTCACAGTTACTAGTATAAAGCTCACTGTTGTGGTCATCATACATGGCAGTGACAAGGGTTAACGATATCACTTTGTCGGGTGTGAGGAAGCTGGCCTTGATATCCACTGTCAGGATTGTTGCCCCAACATTGTCTTGCTTCATAGCTTGTCAGACATTGCATCACACTGAGGTGTATACTGGCTTTCTTCCTCTTACATACTCACGGATTTGTCAGATTCTCACCGTGCTGGTATCATCATACGAGTGACTTGAATGACCTTGGCAGCATGTTCACCATATATATGGAAGCATATGTAGCTGAGCATTTGATTCCCAAGGCAGACACTTGTGTCTTGACTGATTCTTGCTTGCTTCTGACAAACTGTTGCGGATCTGATTCTTGGGATGCACTTCCATATGCTGCCAACTCACTGTGTAATATCTTGTACCACTGTCGATGGTTGTTTGTAGTGTCTTACTGACGAAGACTGGATAGCTTGTGTCGGAAGCTACCTGAGAGTAGCGTGTTGAGGAAGGCTGCATATCTTGCACTCGAAGCTTTTGCCGGGATAGCGTGCTGAAGAAGGCTGGGTATTGTACCTCAGAAGCTTCTCCTCCTGGTTGCTTGCTGAGGAAGATTCGATGCCTTATGCCGGAAGCTTTCTGTAGTAGCTTACAGAGTACCTCATGCTGGAAGCTATCCACATATCGTACTGAGGAAGATTGGGAAGCCTTGCATCATAAGCTTCCATGGTAGTGTGCGGAGGAAGACTGGGTTGCTTGCACCATATGCTTCTCTCTGTGATATGCGAATTGAATGCCATATATATACCCTTGATATTCCTTTGACCGGAAATGTACTGTTGTCTTGCACACAAATTGTCTTCCAGCTGGTTTATTACGATTGTGATGGCTGCACACTGAGTCAGTCTTGATGCTGATAGTTATTCCAGAATATCATTTGTATTCAAACCAGATATTCTCAATATAATGCAGTTGGCTGAGAGTTTCATAATGTTTACCTGAGCTTCAAAATATTTGAAATCCTTACTGATTCTTCAAGTGCGGTGTCGGTTGATGAGCAACTTTCATAAGGGGAAATAAGGTAACACCGAAGGCCCAAAGAAAGAAGCAAAAGAAACGATTAAAACAAAAGCACACACAACATTAAGATTACATACAAGCAACATCACATTTTACAGCTATTCTCCTCACTATGCATGCCTACTTAAGCACACAATTCTCGAGGAAGCTCTGGTACTACGATCTAATATGTTGTGGCGGTGTGCACGAAAGTGGATCAGTGTGTGGAGCGGTTGGTGTAAACAGAGCTACACCAAGAGCTGGCTCAGCACCGGTTGCATCTGGACGGGCTTAGGGGTGAGGACAGAATCGGTGATCATGTAGCGAGACACGGATGGCACGGCCACATCATCATCAAGCGTACGGAAGGGAACCGTACTCATCCAGGGAATGGGTGATAGGGTAGGATAGTGGTGGAGAGAAGGGTCTGCTGGCATTGCCCTTTTCTGGTAACAAAGACCAGTGAGGGTTGCCACACAACGGGTTGGATGGCAAGATCCGGGGTAGAAGCACGTCTACCCCCGAAACGATAGGTGGCTGGCGGAAAGATATTGGTGTGATACCTGTGCATCAATCCCGCAAGTGATCGACACCACTAGGTACCTCGGCATCACTCCGCTGGGACAGAGATGACACCAAACACCAACGGGAAAGTATGCAAAACTGGAGGGTGCAGGTAGTGGATCGAAACTGATGCCACCTACACTCACAAGATCAGATCGTTAGTGACAACATAATGAGTCTATATGCATGCTATGCGACAAACAAATGCAGCAATCAAGTGCAGCAAACCGACTAGACTCTATACTAACGGTTTCTAACGCTCGCGCTGACTAGGGCGTCCTACAGCCAGACCTGCTCTGATACCAAGCCTTGTGGCACCCCGGCTCAGAGGGACCGGAACGCCCCGTATTCCAGCCCAGAGATCAAGTCTTCTGGAATACGGCACTGCTTGGCATAGAACAAATCAGCTCTTTATTACGAATAAACGGGGTACAAGGGTCTAATATTACAAAGGTTACAGGGGCACGGCGACACTTCGCCTGCTAAGGTAGTTCTATGCGAGCAGCGGAACATCTCGAAGCGGAATGAACTCTAGCAGCGGAACAACGGCGACGGTGATGAACTCCACTCCGCAGGGACTCTGGCTGGGACATATCCTAGAGCGCAACCTCAAGATCCTCGACAAGCAAACACGGCATCACCTGCAATCTGGCATGACACGCCAGGTGAGTACTTTGAATGTACTCGCAAGCTCACAGCAACCAAAGCAATCAAGACATACAACAGCATGGCATTTACAGGTTAACCATCAATGATGAACACAATACTACTAGAACAACATGAGCATGGCAACATCATGAGCATGGCAACAACATGAGCATGGCATGTACATATAATTCATGATATGAACAGGATGATACTAGCACTAGCATGCAAGGGGTTCGACATTTAAGGTCTCATGGACCAACTTACTCTGCTCGGAGATGATCTCGTAACCACAAGCTTACCATCGTGATCATCACATGACCACACGGAGCTTGATCTCTACCTGTGATCATCGCATGACCACATAAAGATCAACCAACTTCTTTTCTCATCGAACCGGGGTTGTTATTATTCAGATTATTATTTCTGTTGACCCATAGTGTGACCTACTACGAACTGTGTCCATGACCGAGGACGCGGCTATCGATAGATTATACACTCTGCAGAGGTTAGTACACTGTACCCACACCATGGAACTCATGGCCTCGTGCTCCCATTCGGGTGGACCAACGACATTCCGACAAAACCAATCTATTGCATGACACTCTCCCGGCCACTCCCGACAAACTCCCCTTTGGGCTATGTCCTGGGTTGCCCCTGATGTCAACTCGTGACATCCGCCACCTTTGTGGCTGCCATCGTCATGGCCAAAACATAACATTGTCCCAAACGGGGACCTCGGATATCCTTACAACTCGGGCACTCAAGGCTTATGGTCGCCTACCTGATCAGGGTAGCGCACACCCATAACCTTTCCTAGTTGGAGGTTCCGGCGAGAGGCATGACAATAGACCGCATTAGGTCCTCCCCATCCTGGCAAGTGTGGTTGCACTGGTGAGCTCGATTCGGTGGCACCATGACTCAGCCAACAGATTTGTTCAAGTTCGATTAATGTCAGTTTTGACTTGAATGGTGATGAGCTGAATCACAATAAAATACATAATGAAAGAACAATGCATATGAGCATGATATCAGTGTAACCATGGATGGGAAACATAACTATCTAACAATATAGCAGCAACAATGATAAATCATTTAGTCTATGGGATGCAAATGAGCATGGTATAACGATGATCACGAATATCACAAGTAATTTCATAACCAACCGATAACTACTCATGTGAGCATATTATTATCAATAGCATCGGGAATGATTACAAGAATAAAACATGATAAGAATATCCTTAGCAATTAATCATATCACTTACTAGATGAAAATGAACATGGCATAAGCAATGAGCATGGATCCACAAACTTATTCGAAGCATTCAAAAATAATAATTAAATGAGCAAACCATTATTAAATATTCAAGTGGAAAACCATGGCTACTGCAATGCCATTATGCAAGTGGCTGTTGTGGCTTGCCTGGGTATGGAGGAACCACCGGGGAGGGGTGCGATGAACTCGCGGAAAGAATCGCCGGAAAAGTTTCCCTCTCGGCGGAGCTGTTTTAAGGGCAAGGGCAAAATGGTCATTTTCACAGTGTGTCAACCTCATGAAAATGATACCATCGGAACGGGCTCGACGAACTGAGACCGTGGGCTTTGGAATCACCTGATTCGGAGTCACGGTCGCGGAGTTACGGTCGTTCGTTCGTTAGGCAGAAAAAGAATTAAAAACTGTCCACTTCTGGCCTTAACGGACGCACGTCCGCTATTTAAACCTTTCGGCTCTGGGCAGAAAACTGAAAGCGCCTTCGCGGAAATACGCTTTCATAAAAGAGGAAGCGGTCTCCTGGCCGAACCCGCAGCAGTTTACGCCTCCAGAAAGGGAAAGCGTATTCCAGTGGAATACGTTTCCACTTAACACGCGGGCCCGGCCGCCTGAGTCACTTACACCCGAGGCCCGCGCATAGGGTCGTCTTCCTCCTCTCCCTTACGCCTGCGCCTGGCCGAGGACAGTGGCGAGCTTCAACGGCGATAGCCGGCGACTCCGGCCACCGTTCGCCGTGATTCGACCACCGGCGAGCTCGTGGGACCGAGCCGCACCCATCCCGGCATAGCACGGACGCCGAGGAGCTCGGGAACGGGGAGGGTCTCGGCCATGGCGGGACGTGGCTTCGGGTGATTTCGGGCACGGCGCTATGGGGTACTAGAGGAGAAGGGGAAGAGGTGGGGGAGTTCCAGGGAGCTCGAGAGGGCCTCTGGTGAGGAGAGGAGGAGGGGAGGGGCTCGGACTTGTTCGTATTTGAGCAGAGTCCGGCGGCGGTAATGGCAGCAATGGGAGAGGTGGGGAGCTTCCCGAGCTCTATTGGGTTGCTAGGCGGGGCTAGAGGAGGGTGGTGAGGAGCTTGATGGGTTCGGGAGGCCTCGGGGTGGCTTTTTATAGCCGGATGCCGCCGAGAGCGCGTGGGCGATGCTCTGGCTCGGCCGCGGACGCGTGGGCGCGTGGGAGGGCATTGAAGGCGACTAGAGGGAGTTAGTGGACTGGCAGAGGAGGGCATACGCGGTATGGGCGAAGTCCGGTCGGCCACCGAGCACTGTGCTCACGCGGGCACGATCGCTGTGGCACGAGGAGGGCGAAGGAGGAGGGTGGGAAGGGCGGGGGAGCGAACGCGTGGCTACGGCGGTGCTCTGGGACATGTTGTGACGCGCGAGAACGGGCAGGAGGAAGATGCCCGAAGCAAAACGCTAACCAGAGCACGCCCAACGCTGGCAAACAGCGTGGTCACCGCGTGCACAGGCGCACGCGGTGCGCTCTGGCCAATGAAAACATGTCTAGCGCGTAGTCCTTGCTGAGTGGGTCCTCCCTGAAGTGATATCTCGAAGAAATCTACTGTGTGTTGATGGGAAGGTTCAGCTAAAGTATGATGTAGCAAACTTTGACCAATAGCTGTGGTAAAAATGGTTTGGTTAAATGGTCAAATAAGATGTCACACCGGTTTAGGGTAGGAATTACTACAATACTGTGAATTTTGGGGTCATTTGGACAAGGTTAGAGTGCAGTTGCTTTACAACTGCAAAAATTGGCCAGAATAAAGATCAGGAAGTAGCACTCACATAGATGCTTGGATTTGGCTGAAAATTTGTGGAGCATGATCAGTTGGGCATATGAAGGTTCCATAAAAATTTCATCCCATTTGGATAAGTATAAATGGTACTTCCTTCACAATGATCCACACTGGACAGAAACTTGGGGGAATTTTCTGGGAAGAATGGCTTGGCAAAATAATGTGAGTTTTGGCATGCTCCTATTATTTAGGGATATTTAGGTCCTGGATTAATTTCAGAATTTTTGAAGCAATATAAAATATAGTTGCTTCACAAACTGAAATTCTGACCAGAAACCAAGATTGGATGTTGTGCTCACATAGGTTGTTGGATGGATATGAAATTTGGTGGAGTGTCATTATTTGATCACATGAATGATCTCCCAAAATTTCAACTCATTTGGATAAGCCTAGCTAGCACTTCCTTCACAAAGCTTCTCTCTGGACAGAAACTTTGGAAATTTGCTGAGGAAGATTTACTAGGCAAAGGAAGTTGAATTTTGGCATGTGGCAATAATTTGGATATGAGAGAGTGCCCAAAAAATTTTGAGGGCAATCAATAAAATATAAATGACACTTCCTTCACAAAGTGCCCTTCTAGACAGAATGGAAAATGAATATTCCTGAATTATTTTTGAACTAGGCAAGGATGGGTTTTGACATATTTGTGGGATATATGATCCAAAGAATTTATGAGAATTTTGTGGGAATTTTAGTAAAGACAGAAATATAGGTTGCTTCACAACCTAGAGCGAACAGGGTTATTCCTTTAATAGAAAAAGGAATATTCCCAATAAATAAATATTGGGATTGGGCTAAGATGGAAATGACATGGCCTTGGGATAGATTTGAGAGTGACAAGCCACTAGGAAGTGGCAGGAGAGAAGATCTTCCCAGGTTTCCAGACCACCTAGCCACGAAAAAAAGGAACTCCAAATAAAAATTCGAAGAAATCCAAAAGAAAAAGAAAGGGCCAAAAATTGGGGTGTTACAACCGACCTTTTCGCTTCATGAAATGTCTTTACAATACAGCGGTCATAGTGTGAGAGCGGCGGAGGAGATGGTGGTCGCTGAAGGGCATCCAGACAGCGCTTCGCTTTTACCGGATCTATTATCTCCTTTGGATCTGGACGTTTCGGTGCAAGCTGGCGTTTCACATCGGCAGCCATGATCTCGTTGTTTTCCTCCTCAGTCATGTCGTATGGTAACTTGGGAGGAGCCTTCTTGACGCTTGGACCTGCTCTGGATTTCTTCGTTGTTGTACTGCTACCCGCTGCAGCGGCGGCGGGTCTCTTCCGCCGTTGCTGAGGCGGCGGAGGAGGCGGAGTCAGCTGACGCGGCGGAGGAGGCGGAGTCCGCTGAGGCGGCGGAGACAACTGAGGCGGCGGAGGATTCTGCTGAAGGGCCTCCTCCGGCGGAGTCCGCTGACGCGCCGGAGACAGCTGAGGCGGCGGAGTGTGCTGACGCGGCGGAGATGACTGAGGCAGCGGAAGTAGAGCTGGACTGTGAGGAGTCTGCTGAGGGGCCTCCTCCGGCTGAGTCTGCTGACGCGGCGTCCATTGTGGAAGCACGATGTATTCCTTTCTCCATAGAATGGTAGTCCTTACGGCATCTACCAGATGAGTCTCCCCTTCACGTGTAGGGTACTCAAGCTCCAGCCCCTCGAATCCGTTGGTAACTTCATCCACCCCGACAATAGCAAAGCCATCTGGAATCAGATTGCAATGGAAAGTTCCATTAGGTCTAGGAGGTAAGACATAGCCGACCGCCAACTTCAAGGTTAGGTTGCTGCATTTCGCCATTAGCTCACAATGTTCCCTCTCCGTGATATAATCCACGGGGTAGCGAGGAGCCGTGATATCAGGCCGAACGAGCTCCATGGAAGCCACGCTGCTTTTCCGCTGAGATGGTGGGGTAGCTTCGTGGGCAGTATCGAATGAAGGATCATCGTGCTGCTGAGATGGTGGGCCGCCGGTAGCTCGCTGACTGGTAAGTGCCTCTAGTTTCTTCTCCTGCAATGCTAATCTTTGTTCTACATTCTGCATCCGGTCTGCTTCCTCTTTCTTCTTTCTCCCTCGGCTTCTATAACCAGTGCTGTCGGGAAACCCATGCACCCACGGAACGGAGCCTGATGTGCCTCGTGTTCGTCCAGGGTGTTCAGGATTCCAGAGGGCGCGTGACAGCACGTCCTTCTCTCTGTCGGGATGGAACTTCCCTTCCTGCACGTGCTTGATTGCTTCCTAAATCTTTGTGACGGGTGTTTCAAGTTGTTCTTTCGTGTAAACACACTTCCCTGTTTCTGGGTCCAAACTTCCCCCATGCCCAAAGAACCAAGTCCTTGCCCGTTCGGGCCAGTTCAATGTCGCTGGTTGGATCCCTTTTGCAAGCAGGTCGTTCTCAGCTTTGTCCCACGTAGGTCAGGCAACCTTGTAGCCACCTGACCCCGTAACATGGTGATACTGCTTCTTTGCAGCATTTAGCTTATTTGTCTGGGACCTGTTCTTAGCTTTCTCCGATTTCTTGTACGCCACAAATGCGGGCCAGCGATCTTTTATCTTCGCATATTGACCGGTGAATTCTGGAGTCTCGTCTTTCTCAACAAACTGTTCGATCAATCTTTTCTTCTAGTTCTTGAATTGTTCTGCCATATTCTTAAGAGCCCATTTTTTGACTTTTTGCTGTATAACTGGGTTATTTGGATCCTCCTCTGGCGGTAGGCTGAAATTTATCATGAGCGAGTTCCAAAGCTGATCTTTGCATCTATCATCGACATAAGAAACTCCATCGTCCTTCTTCTTATTCCATTCTTGGATGCTGATCGGGACGCTGTCCCTAACAACAACTCCGCACTGATGTATAAATCGGTCTTGGGTCCGCTTGGGAACAGTCGGTTTGCCATCTGGATCGACTTCTTCGATCGTGAACCTTTCATTCTCGCCCAACCTTTTCTTCGGGCCTTGTCTCCTTATAGAAGTTTGGCTCGATCCAGAGGGCTAAAAGAAGAAAGAAGTGTTAATATATGTACATACAAAACAATTAATGCATCTAGTCAGCACAGTCTTAATTAATATATATACCTCGCCGGACTTTGCAACAGTTAAGGCTCCAACACTGGCGGAGCCGTCATCTTCTCTTCCCTCACCATCGGAGTCGTTGAGAAACTGTGAGGTCATGATATCATCATCTCCCTCGCGGATTATTTCCTCCAACGCCTTTTCTTGTTCTAAGTCTCTGTCGTGTTCCATAGTTTCTGCAAATATTACAACATGACAATATACAACCATGAGAGATGGATTAGTGGCAAACATAGACCTAATCACAACAAGGAATCATATGCATATGAGCAATGGATTAGTGGATTATCGGGGTTATGTTTTAACGACCCCCTCCCCCCTCATGTCGAAGTTATACCGAAATTATCGGGGTTATGTTTTAACACGACCCCCCCCCCCCTCATGTCGAAGTCAATGAACAACATGAAAATTTGTAAGTGATTGCTAAACTTTTATGCTTCATTTATATGAAGATCAATTATCCAATATAACTATGTTCGCGATATGAGGCATTGGACATTATCTAGAACCATATCTGATGAGTCATCCTATCTTTCGGGAGAGGATACTTTGCGGACCGCCTCTCACATGCCTGTCCGACGTGCAAATCAGGTTTTCATATGCCTCAAAATCAAAGTTATCGGGGTTATGTTTTAACGACCCCCCCTCTCATGTCAAAGTTACGACGTTATTTGTACAAGATGAATACAAGATTTATACACAAGATGAATACAAAATGAATACAAGATGAATACAAGATTTATACACAAGATGAATACACAACTCAACAAATGAACCAACCATCATCCTGTGAACAAAACTCAACATACGACAAATGGACACCTTTTGTCAAACAGCGGAGGGACGATCAGGGACCAACTCCACGGAGATGCAACACCACAACCTGTATATCCACCGAGTGAAAAAAATTAGGCAAACCCAAGTATGCCACTGGATAGAATGGAAGATTTTAGTTGAAATGGACCTATAAAGATCATGGCAAACGGATGCACGGAACTCAGATGGTGATCAAAGCAATATGCAATGCAAATCTGTCCATTATAGCTAGATACCAATTTGAAAGCAAGATTTGAACATGCTACAGAATTTCTACATGGCAACAAATGGCATGACATGAATGTACATGTAACACATGGCAAAACATGCTTACTGAACTAATTCAAATGACCCCTAGATCAATGGCAATCATCATGACAAGTTGACAAGTATTAATAGATTTTCAGACTTCGTGATATTTGCATGGCATGGCAGAAATGAATAGATAGCAAGTTTACAAGCTTGTAGCACTCACTACAGGTCCTAACATGGCATGAACTAAAATGTACCAGCAACATGACATCAAAATGCTCCTACTTCATGTTCAAAGATTGCCCAAAAGATGCTTGCATTAAAACATACAAAAAAGACAAAATGAACTCTAATGCAAAAAATTTGTTCTTTGATTTGCAAAGGAGCTATATTCTCCCCAATTCTTTTGCACCCACAAAAATTACTCCATCTATTTGACAGTACCCACAACCCATTCCACCAAAAACATTTGGTTCCATAGTTCAAATTTCATTCAGTTCAAATTTGGACCAGATTCAAACTCCATGGTCAAAGCCCAATTTAAATTGCTCCAAAAATTCCGAAACTTTGCCAGACTCTCTTTTGTGCATCAACACCTCACCACAAAAATTCTCAAAAATTCCTAAAATTCCTAGAGCCCTCTGGCATTTCATCATACACTTGATGTGCACTGTCAAAAAATTCAGAAAATTCCTAGAGCTCACTGGGGGCGGCGCGCGATGGAGCTGGAGGGCCGGCGACGAGTGGAGCGGGCTCGGTGGCGGCGATGGCGAGGAGGTTCGGCGACGAGGAGTGGCTCAGGGGCGGCGATGCTCGGGGAGGTCCGGCCAGCGACGAGTGGAGCGGGCTCGGTGGCGGCGATGGCGAGGAGGTCCGGCGACGAGGAGTGGCTCAGGGGCGGCGATGCTCGGGGAGGTCCGGCCGGTGACGAGGAGCGAGCGGGCTCGGGGACGGCGTCAGGGGCGGCGATGAGAAGCGGGCTCGGGGAGGCGAGGTCTGGTAGCCTGGCGGCGGCGAGGTGGTCTTCGGCGCCGTCGGGGGAGAGGGAGATCGAAAACTGCGCGCAGATGGCTTTTGGAAAATTTCCTAAGTGCTGTTTATATAGCCCGAGCTTTAGTCCCGGTTGGTGGCTCCAACCGGGACTAAAGGCCTACCTTTAGTCCCGGTCCGAGCCACCAACCGGGACTAAAGGTGAATTTCACCAGCCCAAAGGGCACGAAACCCAACCCTTTAGTCCCGGTTGGTGGCTCGGACCGGGACTAAAGGGGGGCCTTTAGTCCCGGTTGGAGCCACCAACCGGGACTAAAGGGTGGCACAACTGTGGGGTGGTGAAAGTTTAGTCCCACCTCGCCAAGCGAGAGGAGATCGCACCGGTTTATATACGCGGCTGCGATCTCTCTCCCAAGATCCTCTCTAAAGCAGGCAGTTAATTGCCTAACCTCCGCCCTGTTGGGCCTACTAGCCCCGCGGGCCTGCATCATGGCCCATATATAGTTGGGTTTCTAGTCGTATGCAGGCCGTGGTGTCTGCTAGTAGGCGGGTATTTTTTTATTTTTTATGTTATTTTTTGCATATGTTATGTTTTTTTATGTTTTTTTTTCATATGTTATGTCAATTTTAATATTCTTTCATAACCACTATAAAATATATGGCACATGTTATGTCTTTTTATTTTTTATGTTATTTTTTTTGTTATGGCAATTTTAATTTTTTGCATATGTTATGTTTTTTTATTTTTTATTTTATTTTTTGCATATGTTATGTCAATTTTAATATTCTTTCATAACCACTATAAAATATATGGCACATGTTATGTGTTTTTATTTTTTATGTTATGGCAATTTTAATTTTTTGCATATGTTATGTTTTTTTTTTATGTTTTTTTTTGCATATGTTATGTCAATTTTAATATTCTTTCATAACCACTATAAAATATATGGCACATGTTATGTCTTTTTATTTTTTATGTTATGGCAATTTTAATTTTTTGCATATGTTATGTTTTTTTTATTTTTTATGTTATTTTTTGCATATGTTATGTCAATTTTAATATTCTTTCAAAACCACTATAAAATATATGGCATATGTTATGTCTTTTAATTTATTTTGATGCATAGACACATAGTGATTCAAAAAAAGCCAACACCAATGTTCCCTATGTGAAGGAGATAGACCCTTACTATGAATCTTCTAGAAGATTCATAGTATTTTCGGTTAACCTAATAATGTTATATTTTCTTTATGTCATACAACGTTTCTCTCTTATCATCTCCGATCAGAGAAACCACATAGTACCTCCAACTTTATGTCATACAACGTTTCTCTCTTATAATCTCCGATGCTTCTGCTGTATTCATCTATGTCAAGACATTTAAGCCATGTCTATATTAACCTTGTTATTATATATGGAGCCACCAACCGGGACTAACCGTGTATGATCAACCTTGCAAAACATGTGACTGAAAGGATAGGAATAATTGAAATTTCATAACTTAATAAATAATTACTATAAAATCATGTTTCAAATGCCAAAATGCCCTAGCTAGCTCTTACAAAGATTCCCTCCAGTTTGTCCGAAGTGGCACTTTCCAGCTATAAGTCCGGAAACTCACACTAGAGAGAAAGTGATGGCGGTGAAGCCGGTCACATCCCAGAGTGGGATCTTGGGATATAAAACTATGTCTTCGCGTGTGTCCCTTGCTTATTGCGCCGTAACCATGGATAATCTTCATCATTTAACAGGATGCTTGGGTCAGTCTTCACTCTGAAGGGAGAAATTTCATGAAACTTTTCATAATCTTCTGACATGTCTGTCTTGTCCTCCACTCCCACGATGTTTCTTTTCCCTAAAAGAACTATGTGGCGCTTTGGCTCATCATATGATGTATTCGCTTCCTTATCTTTTCTTTTTCTCGGTTTGGTAGACATGTCCTTCAGATAGAAAACCTGCGCCACATCATTGGCTAGGACGAATGGTTCGTCTCTGTACCCAAGATTGTTGAGATCCACTATTGTCATTTCGTACTGCGGGTCTACCTGTACCCCGCCTCCTGATAGATTGACCCATTTGCACCGAAACAAAGGGACCTTAAAATCACGTCCATAGTCAAGTTCCCATATGTCCTCTATGTAACCATAATATGTGTCCTTTGCCCTATTGGTGTTTGCTGCATCAAAGCGGACACCACTGTTTTGGTTGGTGCTCTTTTTATCTTGGGCGATCGTGTAAAATGTATTCCCATTTATCTCGTACCCTTGGAAAGTCAATACAGTCAAAGATGGTGTCCTGGCCAACAAGTACAGCTCATCTCCAACAGTGGTGTTACCCATGAGATGTGTTTGCAACCAACCGCCGAAAGTCCCCATGTGTTCACGTGTAATCCAGTCGTCAGACTGCTCTGGGTGTTTGGAGCGTAGAATATTCTTGTGTTCATTGATATACGGGGCCAGCAAGGTAGAATTATGTAGAACTGTGTAGTGTGCTTGCGCCCAAGAATGCCCGTCCCAACATATTATTGAGTTCGGTCCTAGCGTGCCTTTTCCACCCAGTCTCCCCTCATGCCGCGATTCAGGAACACCAATCGGCTTAAGGTCAGGAATAAAGTCAACACAAAACTCAATGACCTCCTCTGTTTGATGGCCCGTGGAGATGCTTCCTTCTGGCCTAGCACGGTTACGAACATATTTCTTTAAGACTCCCATGAACCTCTCAAAGGGGAACATATTGTGTAGAAATACAGGACCCAGAATTGCAATCTCGTCGACTAGGTGAACTAGGACGTGCGTCATAATATTGAAGAAGGATGGTGGGAACACCAACTCGAAACTGACAAGACATTGGACCAAATCATTCTGTAACCTTGGTAGGATTTCTGGATCGATTACCTTCTGAGAAATTGCATTGAGGAATGCACATAGCTTCACAATGGCTAATCGAACATTTTCTGGTAGAAGCCCCCTCAATGCAACCGGAAGCAGTTGCGTCATAATCACGTGGCAGTCATGAGACTTTACGTTCTGGAATTTTTTCTCTGTCATATTTATTATTCCCTTTATATTCGACGAGAAGCCAGACGGGACCTTGATACTGAGCAGGCATTCAAAAAATATTTCTTTCTCTGCTTTGGTAAGAGCGTAGCTGGCAAGACCTTGATACTGCTTTGGATGCATGCCGTCTTTTTCGTTCATACGTTGCTGGTCCTCCCATGCCTCCGGTGTATCTTTGGTCTTCCCATACACGCCCAACAAGCCTAGCAGGTTCACGCAAAGATTCTTCGTCACGTGCATCACTTCGATTGCAGAGCGGACCTCTAGGTCTTTCCAAAAGGGTAGGTCCCAAAATATAGATTTCTTCTTCCACATGGGTGCGTGTCCATCAGCGTCATTCGGAACAGATTGTTCGCCAGGACCCTTTCCAAAGATTACTTGTAAATCCTTGACCATATCAAGTATATCATCACCAGTACGGAGGACAGGCTTCTTCCGGTGATCTGTCTCACCTTTGAAATGCTTGCCTTTCTTTCTTAAGGCATGCTTGGTCGGAAGAAATCGACGATGTCCCAGGTACACATTCTTCTTACATTTATCCAAATATATACTTTCGGTCTCATCTAAACAGTGCGTGCATGCGTGGTATCCCTTGTTTGTCTGTCCTGAAAGGTTACTAAGAGCAGGCCAATCATTGATGGTTACAAACAGCAACGCTCGTAGGTCAAATTCCTGCTGTTTGTGCTCATCCCACACACGTACACCTTTTATGTCCCACAGCTGTAAAAGTTCTTCAACTAATGGCCTTAGGTACACATCAATGTCATTGCCGGGTTGCTTAGGGCCTTGGATGAGCACTGTCATCATAATGAACTTCCGCTTCATGCACAACCAAGGAGGAAGGTTATAGATACATAGAGTCACAGACCAGGTGCTATGATTGCTGCTCTGCTCCCCAAAAGGATTAATGCCATCTGCACTTATACCAAACCATAAGTTCCTTGCGTCACTTGCAAAGTCCGGCCACTTTCTCTCGATTTTTCTCCACTGCGACCCATCAGCGGGTACTCTCAACTTCCCGTCTTTCTTACGGTCTTCTTTGTGCCATCGCAACAACTTGGCATGCTCTTTGTTTCTGAACAGACGTTTCAACCGTGGTATTATAGGAGCATACCACATCACCTTGGCAGGAACCCTCTTCTTGGGGCGCTCGCCCTCAACATCACCAGGGTCATCTCGTCTGATCTTATACCACAATGCACCGCATACCGGGCATGCATTCAAATTCTCGTACTCCTCACCGCGGTAGAGGATGCAGTCATTAGGGCATGCATGTATCTTCTGCACCTCTAATCCAAGAGGGCAGAGAACCTTCTTTGCTTCGTACGTATTGTCAGGCAATTCGTTATCCTTTGGAAGCTTCTTCTTCATTATTTTCATTAGCTTCCCAAATCCCTTGTCGGATAAACCATTCTCTGCCTTCCATTGCAGCAATTCCAGTGCGGTACCGAGCTTTGTGTTGCCATCTTCGCAATTTGGGTACAACCCTTTTTTGTGATCCTCTAACATGCGATCGAACTTCAACTTCTCCCTTTCACTTTCGCATCCTCTCTGTGCATCAACAATGACCTGGCGAAGATCATCATCGGGCACATCTGGTGCCTCTTGATCTTCAGCTTCCCCCGTTGCAGTATCACCGTATTCAGGGAACATATGATAGTTGTCATCATCCTCTTCTTCTTCGTTGTCTTCCATCATAACCCCTCTTTCTCCGTGCTTGGTCCAAACATTATAGTGGGGCATGAAACCCTTCTCAAGCAGGTGGAAGTGAAGGGTTTTCGAGGAAGAGTAATCCTTTGTATTCTCACAGACACTACATGGGCAATACATAAAACCATTCTGCTTGTTTGCCTCAGCCACATCGAGAAAATTATGCAGGCCCGTAATGTAGTCGGAGGTGCGTCGGTCACCGTACATCCATTGCCGGTTCATCTGCGTGCATTATATAATTAAGTATATCAAAAACTATTACAGAACATCATGAATAGAGAAATAACCAAATTAATACAAGTTCATCATCACATTAAAACCAAAGTATAGTAGTGGTCAAATGTTATTACTGAAAAAATAAATACATAAAGTTCATACATAGTTCTCATAGAACAACATACAGCTCTCTAGAGCATCTAATTAAAACATACATTGAAACTAACATACAACTATGTAAAACATTTAAATGCAACAACGAATGTGATCAAAATCGCAACTAAGGTAACAATTGATCCAACAGCATAATGATACCAAGCCTCATTATCATTGGCATATTTTCTAATCTTTCTAATCTTCAAGCGCATTGCATCCATCTGGATCTTGTGTAGATCGACGACATCGGCAACATGCAACTCCAATTTCATCTTCTCTTCTTCAAGTCTTTTCAATTTTTCTTTCAAATAATTGTTTTCTTTTTCAACTAAATTTAGCCTATGGACAAGAGGGTCGGTTGAAATTTCCGGTTCACATACCTCCTAGATAAAGACATCTATGTCAAGTTGGTCGGCATAATTGTCATAAACACTAAATGAAACAAATAGTTATAAAAGATAATATACCACATCCGAATCATAGACCGGACGAGAGCCGACGGGGGCGGATACCAAAACCATGGCACTATATAATAACAAACAATAATACAAGTAAGAAAATTATACAAGTAGCTATATAAATCATACAAGTAAGAATTTTTTTCTTTAAAAAAAAGATAAGAACAAGAGGCTCACCACGGTGGTGCCGGTGACGAGATCGGCGCGGGCGATCGACGGCGGTGAGGACGGGGACGGGGACGGGACGACACCCTACACATGTGCAAACTAAGAAGTTAATTTGAGCTCAAATTGTGCATCTAAATCAAATAAACTCACACATACACTCCTCCACTAAAACCCACAAACCACACTACTTCTAGAGCATTTGAAATGAGCTAAACTAGCAGTGAGAGATGAAAGGATGAAGTTGCTAACCTTTTTAAAACACTTGGATAGTTGGTGCACCGCCAAACCTAGACAAATCTTGGGGAAAATGGTGCTTGGAGGTCGAGCTTGGAGAGGAGAAAGCTTAAGTGTGGCTCGGGCATTTCATCAAACACCTCATGTGCATAAGAGGTGAGAACAGAGTAGCCCACACCTCCCACATGCCGGCCGGCCAAAAAACAGAGGAGTGAGCGCGCAGGGGCGAGCATATATATAGGCATCTTTTTAGTCCCGGTTGGTGTCTAGAACCGGGACTTAAGACTGACCTTTAGTCCCGGTTCCAGACAGTAACCGAGACTAAAGGGGTTGCGCCAGGAGCGAGGCCCTTTAGTCCCGGTTGGTGGCTGGAACCGGGACTAAAGGTCCCAGCCGAACCGGGACTGGTGCCTGCCGAGGCCCGGCCGGCGTCCTGGCCGCTCGAACCGGAACTGATGCACGCATTAGTCCCGGTTCGTAAGTCGATCGGGACTGTTGCTCTGATCTGGCAAAAACCAATGCCCTGTTTTCTACTAGTGTGTCTTGGTCAACGCCTGTTAGCACTAATCTTGTCATGATGTATATGCATGTTTAGTTTTGAATATTGCATGTAGTTTAGTCGAAGGTCCGGTGAAGCTTCTGATGTACGTGTGAAGGAGATGAGATGTCAGGCTGCCGTGCGATGCGGCGAGCATGACGAGATGTTGATGTTGTTGTGCGATACAGCAACGCCGTGAGATGCGGCACCACGCGATGGTGGCTGGAGCGTGACGGGATGCAAGATCAAGTTGAGCCGGGTGATCCGGCAAGCTATTATCAGTTGCATAGGTACTAGTTGGGTTGAGTCCGTGCCAGTTGAGGAGGCTGCCGAACTTGACCGTACAATCAACGAGGGGCGAAATTTCAAAATGAAAGCAAAATACATATGAAAACAAATGCGGCTCACATGAAATTACGTGCCAATCGGATATATTTTGCTTCTTGCCTCCTTTGGCAGTTCGGCTCATCGACAGTCGTCGGCTCCTCGTCTTGGCGGTGGTGCGAAGCAGCATGAGACGTTCCATGCATATGCGACAGAAAGTAGCTGGGCCGACGGCCGTGCGGCGGATGGAAGCCCAAGCCGACAAGGAAAATAAGGGAATTGGGTGGACGATTTAGAAATTAAATCGCCATAGACGGAGACGCGTCAGGGAAAAATGACGTTGAATTATAGGGAAAATAAGAGACGGACGTCCCAATATGTTATAGTATGTTTTAGATTATCACACGAGTCGTTGCCGAGGGTTTTCGCCTAGAGAGCTTTACATACGTGAAGCTTCACGTATACAAAAATCAATCAAGCTAGCTATGCACGTACATGATAAGCTGGGGCGCTGGATCAGAACGATGTGTATACATAGTTGAAAAGTTTGCACTTTGGAAGGGGGGGGCAGAGCCCGGAATTGTCCCCAAGAGGCTCCGCCAGTGCGTGCAAGTAGCCAGTGGTAGTTAGTGCATTTGAGTTTGTTATAGCCGCATGAAGTCTGCGGTTGAGGCCAAGTCATATCTCCTAGAGAGATTCTAGGAGGAGATAAGGTCATGGAGATTAGTTAGTTGGGTGGTGCTCATGCGTGGTGTTAGTGGCCGGGCATGGTGCCTGGTTAGTGGGTGTGTCCACATCTTGTACTGGCTATTTAAGTTGAAGAGATCAATGAGAAAGGAGGCCGTGAGGGCTAGAGGAAAAGATGTAGCCACCGTCACTACTGGAATCAGCTACTTTGCCGTCTGCCAAAGCAGACGGCAAAGGCATGCTTGGCGGACGGCAAAGGCTTTGCCGTCCGCTAGCAGACGGCAAACACTCCGGCCGAACGGCTGCCGGCAAAGGCCGCTTTGCCGTCTGCTGGCAGACGGCAAAGAACGAAAGTTCTTTGCCGTCTGCTAGCAGATGGCAAAGACCTTGCTTCTTTGCCGTCTGCCGGCAGACGGCAAAGAAGCAAGGTCTTTGCCGTCTGCCGGCAGACGGCAAAGAGGCCAAATAGGCCAGACCAGGTTCAACAGCCTGCTGCCACGTGGCCAATTTGCCGTCTGCTAGCGGACGGCAAACCTCTTTGCCGTCTGCTAGCAGACGGCAAAGTGGCTATATAGCCCCTGTTTTTTCTGTTTTTTGTTATATCAATTCATTTTCACATAAAATCAAACACACACACACACACACACACACACACACACACACACACACACACACACACACACACACACATATATATATATATATATATATATATATATATATATATATATACATATATTCAGAATCACATAGTTTCAAACATCAAACATCATACATCAAACATAGTTTCAAACATCAAACATAGTTTCACCATCATCATCAAACATCAAACATCATACATCCAATTCATATATACATAGTTTCACAAACATCCAATACATCAAACATCTAACATCTAAACAGTAGCATTCTGCCCTTCCATGAAGTGAATCAAACCTGCAAAAATGGGAGTAAGAAATTAGAAGAAGAAGAAGAAGACTAGAAGAAGAAGAAGAAGAAGAAGAGGAGGAAGAAGAGGAACTCTTCTTCTTCTTAGAGGAGGAAGAAGAGGAGCTCTTCTTCTTCTTCTTCCTATTCCTTCTTTTCCTCCTCTTCCTTGTTTTTCTTCATCTTATTCATTATTTGTGTCATTTTAGAGTTAACCTATCTAAGTATGCCATTTTTGTGCTACCAAATCTATGATGAAATGAATAGAACAAGAAACTAATGCTTTCATATTTTAGAAAGCAAGTCACCAACTTTTCACTTCAGTACTTTGCATCAAAAGATAATCATCTAGAGTGACGGCTGCAACTGCAAACTTTCCTTCACTAACCCTGTACATGCACTAATTAGTGCGTTGCGTTTGGAAGTAAAGCAGAATTTAGGCAGCGTAAATGAGCTAAAACCAGTGCGCAAAACAGAGCGCTCAAACCCATGCCCAGTCCCAATGATTAAAGGAAAATTAAATATGTCAAAAGGATCACAGAACAAAATGATTAGCTGACATATCCATGTGTGTATATTAAAGTTTACAACACAATACCTCTTCTGAAGCAGAGCCTTGATCTTCTTTTGTTGTGTACATGCAAAGTTGAACCGCTAGTGGCCTCACCTCCGAGCCCATGCCTCACCTTGGAGAGCCTGCCATCAAACAAGAGATGGGAATAAGCAGAGTATCCTGCAATGAAATAAGAGAGAGATTGAAAGTGAACCAAATGAAAAACAAATTCTTGAAGTCACCTCTTCCCTAGTAGAAATGAGGAAGGAGAACCATAGATGGTTCTTCTATGATCCATTTATTTTCCCCTTTGATTTCCCAAACCCACACGAATTACTTTCGAGAGTGCGCACCAGTAATGTAAAGGTTTACCACACAAACATAACTACTATCATAACACATGAATTATGAAGAAAATCTTTTGCATTTCAACAGGGATGCTTAGTTATAACATGTTAGAGCAGAGACAGATACATATTAACTGCATTGCAGAGATGAACTGGACCAAAGAGAGAGCAAGTCTGAATAATTTTGAGAAGAAGTATTACCAAAGAGATGGCGCTCCAGGCTACCGAAGGGCATGCACTTGTACACCAGCAACCGCTCGTCACCCTGCACGCAGAAGCCGGCCAGGCTGATTAAGTGTGGGTGGCTGAGCACCGTCAGCATCAGCACCTCCACCAGGAACTCCTTCCTCCCCGGCAAGCTCTCCCGGACCAGCTGCTTCACCGCCACCATCTGTGCATCACAAGCACCCTGTGAGAAGAAGAAAAAATAATTAATCGAATGTTTCAGTCGTATCAGAACAGAGGTGGAACAGGGGAGCTCCATGTCGAACCAAAGATATAATTTGCCATGTTCCTCTATTGCAAAAATAAACTCTAACCAGCCTATAGTCAACTTTATCTTTAATATATCCCAAGTATTCTTCAAATAGAGGAATTGTATATATTTAAAAAAACTGCATCAAACGCCAAGCAGTCCAAAATCAGGTCAGACTACTCGAGGATTCAATTTATCATCATTCTTCTAATATACAGAATTAGCAACCATTTATTTATGGTTAACACATTTACTGGATGATGTGGCCAGTATGTCATCTACTTTTGATGTTATGCATGATTACTAAAAGAGAACAAAGATACTTTCTGCATATAGATCGCTGAATTGGCAAATTTGCAAGTTATTATCTGTACATACTGACAAAACAGTTTTCAAACATAAAAGAGACATCCGAGATGCCAAGTAAGATCCATTAAATAAATATTATGCTTATCAATGAAAATTAACTCCATGGTCTAAACTAAATAATGAAATTCGACGCATCTTCATTGAACCATCTATGATTATTTTCACCTAGCATCAGGTCTATTTTGACTGGTCATGAAGATTTTCATAACCAGATCACTTGCGTACCATGTTTGCCTTCAATATGTGCACGGCAATAACTTCAGGTGATAAGATGAGTAACTAACTATACAATATCTGCTGAAAAACATGGCATGCAGGTCGAAATCAAAAAGTGACACTACAATTACAATATAATGTCTTGAAAATCTGCTAAGAAAATTATTATGAGTGGTACTCGTCCTCTCGTCGTCGTCCTACTGCTGCTCCAAATCGAAGCACACATGCATCATACATACATACATACAGGACCAAATATGATTTGAAATAGATAGAACCAAAGTGCAACTAGCCTAGTATATACATGACCTCATCAGGAACCAGAGTTATATAACAAGTAGTCCTACACAAGAACCTACAGTCCGGTGGCATCAAGCACTAAACCAAACCTCATCACACACCCACCCACCTAGTTTGGTTTCACAACCAGCAGCATAGATGGAATTATAAAATGTAGTTATTTGTATGTGAGGCAATATGTTTTCACGAGAATTGATGTTCAAAGAATCATCCTGAAAATGACACCAATTTCCTAAAAAAAAACCTACAGTCCGGTGGCATCCAGCTACCAAATACATGATGGCAGATTTGGCATACCCAAGCACTCATTCAGCACGGACTTTCCAATCCTCACCTTGGTGACCTCCATCAGTACCCTTGGAGCATCTTTCTTCTCCTCTGGCCGGCGGGGCTGACGGAGCCAGGGCCGACGGAGCCGGGGCCGATGGAGGCCGGCAGGGGAGACGGGGCGCGGAGGCCGCCGCGGTCGACGAGGGACGAGACACGGAGGCAGGCGGGGGCGACGGGCGACGGGGCCGGGGCCGGGGCCGGCGGAGGCCGGCGGGGCTGACGGAGCCGGGGCCGATGGAGGCCGGCAGGGGAGACGGGGCGCGGAGGCCGCCGCGGTCGACGAGCGAGGAGACGCGGAGGCAGGCGGGGGTGACGGGCGACGGGGCCGGGGCCGGCAGGGCCAACGAGGTGGTGGCGGCCGCCCGCGGGCCTATGGGGGCGACGAAGGAAGTGGCCGGGGCCGACGGTGAAGGGGGAAGTGGACGCGGCCGGCGGAAGAGGTGGTGGCCGGCGAGGCTGGATCCGGCGGGCGAGGGGGTCGAGGCGGTGGCGGGCGCCGGCCGGCCGGTGTGCCGATTTGGACCGAGGGAGAGAAAGGAGAGAGAGAGATAAGGGACAGAGAGAGAGAGAGACGTGGTGGGGTGAGGTGGGAGTGGTGGGGTGATGCGGCGGGTGTTATGCTTCTTCTTTGCCGTCCGCCCCGGCTTTGCCGTCTGTCTATTTGTTCTTTGCTTGTTAAGTGGCCCACGTCACTTCTTTGCCGTCTGCTAGCAGACGGCAAAGGTTGGACATTGCCGTCTACTAGCAGACGGCAAAGAAGTGGACCTCTTTGCCGTCTGCCAGCAGACGGCAAAAAAGTTGACCTAGCCACGCCGTGCCCCGTGGGGCCTACCCCACCTCTTTGCCGTCTGCTAGCGGACGGCAAAGAAACTTTGCCGTCCGCTGGCAGACGGCAAAGAGCTGGCAGATGGCAAACATTGTCTTTGCCATCTGCCAGCTCTTTGCCGTCTGCTTTCCCAAAGCTGACGGCAAACAGCCTGTTTGCCATCTGCCAGCAGACGGCAAAGACCTGGCAGATGGCAAAGTCCCTGATTCCAGTAGTGCGTGTTGTCATCAAGGAAGTGTGTTTGGCAAAGCTATTGTTCATCTTCCTTGGTGCAAGTGTGTGTGCGTGTGAGTTCCCCACCATGTGTGTGTGTATGTTCATGAGAGAAGAAGAGAGAGTTGTGTGAGGCAACATGAGAAAGAAGAAGCGGCGCTGCGAGAGAGGCGGCGTCAACAACGCCATCACCTCGCCTCCTACTCGTGCAGGTCGCGCTCGCACAGATCGCGCACCATCGCCCACCGGTTCTCCAGATCGCGCCCGGTGGCCGCTCCGACTTTGCTCTGCTCTCGTCGTGACGGCCGCCGTGCCCGCTCCCGTGATGCGCTGATCTGGTCCGCCGCCGTCGGCCTTGCTGCTCCACCACTGCCGGCCACCGCAGCTTTCTACCGGTCGCAGCTGCCACGAGCACGCCGCTACCGCTGCTCCTCCGGCGGCCACATTGAGTCGCTGATGCCTCCTCGAGAGGTTGCCTCTGTGTGCCCGTGCAAGCGAGGGAGAGAGGGAGGAGACGTGTGTTGGGAGGAAAAGTGGTTTCATGCGGGGCGAGGCAGCTACGAAGCTTCCTTCGAAATTTCCTCTCCCACTGTCCACCAACGAGCGTGTCCCATCTGGTCCAACCCTTGCGCTCGCTCTGCAATCAACGAGAACAGTAAAATCAAACAGTAGAATCGACGTGAAACGCGTCGTGATGGTGTCCTGGACTAGGGGGTACTCATCATGTCGTCTCCCGACCAGGTGAATCGGGCCGAGGACCACCATGGCGGTTCACTCATGGGCCACTTCGGGCAGTCCATGACGAATACAAGAAAGATTCCACAAGACTTGGCGCCCAAGACGAGGACTCTCCTAAACCTTAGCCCTCCAGTGCATATATAAACCGAGGCCAGGCTAGTCAATAGAACAACTCATATTCATTAGAACAATCTCGTGGTAGATACATGTACTCTGTACTACACCCCATATGAATACAATCAAAAGCAGGACGTAGGGTATTATCTCTTCGAGAGAGCCCGAACCTGGGTAAAATCCTGTGTCCATGTTACCATCTCTCCAAGACGCCTAGCTTAGGACCCCTACTACGAGATATGACAGATTTAGAACCGACATTGGTGCTTTCATTGAGAGCCTGCTAGCAGTCGCCGCGGTGCAATGGGAATTCAGATCATCTCCGGCGTGATCTACGCGTCAGAACCGACCTTTATTGTCGATGTCAGCATCTTCGTCGCCGACTCGACTAGTCACCTCGCCTGGACCAAGGACTGCGCTCCGCGTCGGATCATCAAGTTTGGACGGATACTTTCATCATCATCAACTCTGATCTCTATCAACATCATGGGGGAATCATCCATGGAGCTCGGGGGCTCGACGTTAACATCGTCCTCAGGTGACGGTGCAGTTTTTCTGGACAGCAGATTCATGTTCGTCATCCCCGCCTCCTCGAGCGTCGCTTTGACGATTGCTTTGGTGTAATTGTGCGGAATTGAGTCTAGAACAACCCTGTAAAATTTCATCGCGTTCCGATGGAGGAATCTCCGGCAATCTCTGATATATCGGAGCCCTGTCGAGTCTGGAGGGGAATCTGGATGAGTTTGGGGCGATGAGTCCAGGAGTTAGCTCGGATATCCTTTGGAAGATCCCACCGTTCATCGGCTGCGTAATTCCTATATCAATCACCCCACAAAATTTCAGGTCGATCCGACGGTTCAAACTCCGGGAAACGTCCGATGAGTGCATCAATTTTCGGATCTATTTTCTGCGCGAAAACGAATCCGACCCAAATTCATCTTTTTCATGAACGGGTTATCGAAGGTCCTTTTTGAAAGAATTTTTTTACAAGTATTGTGTCCTCAAACACGTGCCCACAAATTTTCAGACTTTCTGAGGCGATCTTCGTCGTCGCGCCGGTGTCAAACCAGCCCGGCCACGTTGTTCCATGGCTGCCGACCTGCGCCAGCATCGACTGCGCCGTTGCTTCATCGAGCCGACGACAACCACCGCGCATCATCGCCTCGGCGAGCCAACCAAGAGTTCGGCACCGTTCTTCCTAATGATCGTCAAGATAACATCGTCACCTTACGGATTGTATGGGTCGGGCGCGCCAGCATCGCCGCGCGGTCACTTCTCAAGTCGGCATTGACCGCGTCACAAGTTCCGACCTGCGTCGGCATCGCCGCGCCCTTGCTTCTTCAAGCCGATGTCCAACACGCCGACCTGCTTCGACACCTCGGCTGGCATGGTGGCTGCAACGTCACCTTGCCGACCTGCTTCGACACCTCGGCCGGACCAAGGGCTTCGCCATCGCTTCATCGACCTACTCCGGAGTCACCCTGCCGACCTACTCTGTCTCCTCGGCTGGACCAGGGGCTTCGCCTCGGCACATCGGCAGTGTTGTGCTGCCACTTCATCAGCCGAGCTCTTCGCTCGGCCACCTCAGGACCGGCTTGGGGGCTGGGACCTCGACCCACCACAAGCTTGGACCACGTCATCAACACCGAGCACATTAACCAGCTAAGTCGCTTTCATGCTTAACTTTTTTCAATTTTCAATTTTTGTTCGGTTCGACCAAGCATCATATTTATGTTAAATAAAATTTGTTTGTTAAAAACAAGGTTTGTTCAAAACCAATTTCTTTACTCAAGTTAACTGGGGGCTCTTAAATTTATATGAGCCGTTTATGTTTTCTTCCAAGTCATTGCAAAGTCTTTTTCTACCACTCCTTTCTCGACTCGAGTTTGTGGTCAATAGCCAGATAGCCTAGTTTCTCTCTAAAGCCGCTCGAGTTTAGTTCGCTAAACTGGCCTGAGAAGCACTCCGCCTTCGGGATAGGAGGTTGAAGCCGAAGGCTGACCCGCTTGACGTCTAGAGATCGGATGTGTCATGTTAAAGCACGATGGAAGCACAAGTTAATTTTAAAGACCAATTTCGGATTGGCACCAAAAAACTTGATCTAATTTAGACGTAAAAATTTTATGTGAGTTTTTTGGTTTTCCACCCTTATGGCGCTTTTAACCTATTTGTGTGTCTCCAGCATAACTCTTGCAGTGCAACGCCAGACACCTTTAAAGCATCGGCAATATCAACGGGGGGCTGCAGCTAGAGCCGAACCCACCAAAAGCCAAGGTACTCCATGGAGTCCTCGGCCAAACGTTCTCGGATATTGCTTTATATGCCTCGGTTTCGAATTGTGTCTTTGGTCAATAGTTGGGTTGCCCGGCTCCTCTGCTTACTCCTTACGTTCCCAATTGTTCGGCTAAGGGTAAAGGGAGAACCACTGTGATTGTACTTCCGGTTTAACTGGTCAAGTACCTCAGTGGAGAAGCCGAAAACTGACTGTCACAATAAGCGTAAACAGGTCAGCGATCTGATGATTGTGTCAAACTCTAGATCGATAGAGGTTACCCCGTGTTAAACGATGGGCCTTTCATAAAATTGGCCGAAGTGTTAATGGCTTGACCTCGGATGACGCCGAACACTAACCGGGGGCCAGTAACTGGCCTCCCAACTTTACGCTCCTATGACTAAGTGAAAGTTATAAAGCTTGTATATCTGATTGCCTCGTTTCCGCTAAGGCAACCGCCTCCGGGCACCGAGACGTCGGCTAAGGGTTGTATTGTTAGTACGGAAACACCCTGCGTAGCATCTACAAAGGGGTGGAAGCTGATGATGGGCCACTTTCAGATTACAAACAGTCGCAACGGAGTCAAAATGACATATAGCATAAAGCGTTTGTATTCAATATACGAGCGCTGCCTTCCGTAATCATCGTTATAAAGCCATAAATATGCATCAATTTGACTTAAGATTTTGGCCAAGCTGGGTTGCTTGGCTCCTGTGCTTACCCCCTACGTTCCCGATTGTTCGGCTAGGGGGTAAAGGGAGCACCTCTGTGATTGTTACTACCGGGTCATCCGGGTCCGTACCTCAGACGGGTGAAGCCGAAAGCTAGCTATCATAAGAATATAATTGGTCGCCAATGACGGAAGTAGAAATTTAGGTTCATTAAAGACCACAGAGTTTGGAAACTTTCCCCAAAATAAATCCTCACTATTTTCCTCCCACATTGATCGGAGGTAAGGTTTCACGATCATGGTTAACATGATATCCTGGGAAAAGGAACTTATAAAGGAACTATTTTTCCCAGAAGATGTTTCTTACGTTAAATAGTAATATAACATATCTCTCCGCGTACCTTTATTTATAAAACCGTATGGCCGGATTGCCTTTTTTTCCGCAAATCTTTGCCCTTATAAAGGCTTTATAAAGTAGGAAAACACTCCTAGGCTACTGGCCAAGGAGGTTGAAGCCGATGGTCGGTCATCAAAGTTTTGTACAATGCGGATCCGAACATTAATGATGTAAAGTACTTGGATACATAGAATCATTACACATAAATTGTGATTAAAATCAATTTACTCTGGATATCAATCCTTAACTCGGCCACCCTTGCCAAAATTAAGGCTCGGGGGCTACTGGGCTTCGCGCTTCTCACTTAAAAGCCATTAACGGGTTACATCGTTCCCCTGATCTGGTGTTGCCACCCGACCAGTGGCTCGGGGGCTACTACATTGACGATTCAATGCAGACAA
Source organism: Elymus sibiricus (assembly GCA_039707655.1). Lineage (NCBI taxonomy): Eukaryota > Viridiplantae > Streptophyta > Magnoliopsida > Poales > Poaceae > Elymus > Elymus sibiricus. The sequence goes on along the minus strand of CM077672.1, from coordinate 298,709,220 downwards.
TTTACAATGTGCAAAATAGTTGCCGAGGAGATTACAATACTCAGGTTGGTCGGCCGCACCCAGCCTGAGTCTCGGGAACTGCTGCACACCGTGTTTCCGTTCCTAAGTATGCTACCGAGCTAGGAGTTGATCCTCATGCCTATTTCGCGAATCGACCTGAGTCTCAGGGGCTACTGGGATCAGCGGTTTTATGTTTACCTTCAGGTGCATCTCGGATTTTTGGCCGACACACACCTTGAGGGCTACTGGCTATATATCTCGGCAGAGAATAAATTGCACCAATTGAAAAAAAAATCCACAAAAATCAGCCCATGGCCGAGGTGGTGCACCACCTCGGAAGCAGTCCGGCATAGAGCTCGGATGCAAGTGGCTGGCTCCCTAGAGGACATTTCCGGTCAACTTTTTTAAAAACCGAGGTAATCTATGACACCTCGGATGTAGACCGTCATTGGAGCTCGGCTGCAAAAAGATAACTTGGATGCAGACCGGCGTCGAAGCTCGGCTGCAAAAAGATACCTCGGATGCAGTCCGACATTGGAGCTCGGCTGCAAGAGGACACTGCCACCCGGGAAAAACTTTGAACCCGAGGTGTGGAGTAAAAAAAAACAAGGCATTGATAAAGGCCAAGAACCTAAAGGGGCTCCTCGGATGCCCGACGTGTCAACTCATCGGATACACCTCGGCGATCCTCGAGATCGGAGATGAGAATATTTGTTGAACTAGTTTTCAAGACTGACGACCGAAGACGAAGAACAATTCGGAAGAACCGAGGAGCGTCCCCAACTTGAAGACCAGTTCAGGGGGCTACTGATGGTATCTTGGACTAGGGGGTACTCATCACGTCGTCTCCCGACCAGGTGGATCGGGCTGAGGACCCCCATGTCGGTTCACTCATGGTGTCGGGGGGATGACCCCCGGGTAGGCCCAAGACGGCGAAACGACACTTCAAAACTTTGCCAGGGGAGCGTCCCCTGGCATGCTGGCGACCCGTCCGGCTGGCTGGCTGGAGCCGGAAGACGGCCGGCTGGCTTCAGCCCGGAAGACGGCCGGCTGGCTTGAGCCCGGAAGGCGGCCGGCTGGCTTGAGCCCGGCCGGCAGGCAACCCTGCAACTCGTCCGGCTGGCCACCCTGCAACCCGTCCGGCTGGCCACCCTGCAACCCGTCCGGCTGGCCACCCTGCAACCCGTCCGGCTGGCCACCCTGCAACCCGTCCGGCTGGCCACCCTGCAACTCGTCCGGCTGGCCACCCTGCAACCCGTCCGGCTGGCCACCCTGCAACTCGTCCGGCTGGCCACCTGGAGCCAGCTGGCCTGCCACACGAAGTCAACCACAACGTCCCGTCGGACTGCGCGGACAAGACGTCCACGCTCTACAGTAGAGCACTGTAGATTTAGCGGCTGGCACTGTAGACGGACAACCGGCACTGTTCACACGTCAGGTGTCACCTCGAATAGTGTAGTGGGCATGTGGGCCACCCCTTGTCCCCTGGGCTCCCCCTTATAAGTAGCACCAGGGGAGGCCTCACAGACAGACGAGCACGGCCACTCATGCCACTCCCTCTCGTTCTCTCATTCACACACGCACGAGGCGGAGAAGAGGAGCGCTCCCAGCCTCCTTCTTCCTCCTCTAGATACAGCTCCAGGAGCAACCATGTACTACCATATACTCCACATATACATCAGACATGCAGGAGTAGGGGTGTTACCTCCCACGGAGGGCCCCGAACCTGGGTAAACCACCGTGTACAGTTGCCCAAACCCGTCCCGGATCTCCACTGTAGCCTTGCCCTCACCTCTTCAAGCCACCCCATGGCATCTGCCGTGACGTGGCACCCCCCGCGAGAACACCAGGACAGTTGGCGCCCACCGTGGGGCTCGCTGCTACTGGGATCGCGGTCCGGGCGGGACCTTCTTCATCATCACTATCGTGACGTTGCCGCCGTTCCGGGGCGGCGTGCTCGCTTGCCTCCGCGCGCTGCTCCGTCCGCGGCGGCGTGCTCGCGTACCTCCGCGCGCTGCTCCGTCCGCGGCCTCGCGTCCACTCTCCGCCGCAGCTGCCTCGCTCCGGCTCCCGCACGCTCGCGCATCCGCTATGTTTGCACAGCTCCCTCGATCCCAGCCACCTCTCTGCCCGAGCTCCCCTCGCCAGATCCGGTCGGCCTCACTCGGCTCAGTCCCCTTCTCTCCAATAAAATCCCCACTAGCCGCCGCCCTCGTCCCCGTGCACGGCTGCGTGGCCGCCCTCGTCCCCGCGCGCAGCTCTGACCGCCCTCGTCCCCGCGCATGGCTGCGTGGCCGCCCTCGTCCCCGCGCACGGCTGCGTGGCCGCCCTCGTCCCCACGCACAGCTCCGACCGCCCTCGCCCCTGCGTCGCGGCGCCGCTTCTCCCGCGCGAAGCTCCCACAGCCCCGCGCCCCGCCGTCCCAGCTGCGGCAATGCCGCCCGACGTCGTCTCCAGCAACGGGCGCGCCGCCCTGGAGCCGACTCCCTCCACGTCGCCGCCGACTCCCTCAGCCTCGCCGGCTCCGCCCGCTCGCCGCCTCGCCCAGCAGGCCTCCCGCACGCCGGCGGGCCGGCTCCGACCGCACGACAGGCCGGCTTCGTCCCGAGCGCCCGCTCGCCCGCACGGCCTCGGCCGCAGCCGCGCGCTCACCGGACCGCCGCCCCGCACAGGCCGGCTCTCGCGCGCCCTGGCCTGCCCTCCGCGCTGCTCTGGCCGGCTCCCGATGCCGCCTCCGCCCGCCTGGCCGCCTGCTCCGCGCCCTCCAGGCGCTGCGCCCGCACGCCCATCTCCCGCGGCCCCGCACCCGGCTGCGTCGCGGCGCCCACCCCGCCTTGGCCGGCTGCGCCCTCGCGCCGGCTTGCCGCGGCCGTTTGTGCCCCGCCCCGGCTGGCTGCGCCCCGCACCGGCTCGCCGCGGCCGGCTGGACCCCGCTCTCCGCCCGCCGGCTCGCCGCTCCGGCCGGCTGCCTCCGGCCCGCGCGTGCGCCGGCTCCCTGTCGCCCCCGTCGCCCTCGCCAGCCGGCTGGCCGGCTTAACATATATGTATATATATAAGGGCCGACTGCTCAGGTGGAAAAGTCAAGGGCCGGCTGCCCCTGAAAAAAAAAGATGTGGCCGGCTGGAAAATGTGAGAGTCCAGCCGACATAAAAAAATGCGGAAGAAGAAAAAAGAGAAGAAAAAGGCGGCCAGCGTCGCCGCTCGGCCGGCTGGCTCGCGCCGCCGCTCGGCTGGCCGGTCCGACTGCCTGCATCGCCGCCTAGCCGCCCGGTCGCCCGTCCGCCTCGACGCCTGGCCGGTCGGGGCCGACCGGCTAGGGCGCCCCTCGATCGCCCGGAGGCTCGGGGCGTCTGCCGGAGGTCACCTCCGACCCGTCTGCGTCAAAAAGCAATGTGAGCTCCTCGTCCGCATATGTTTGCACCGCGCGCAAGAACGGATAACCCCGAGCGACCCTCGGGGGCCACCTCCGCTTCTTTCCAGTTGCACTGCTGTTCACCCCGGCGCCAGCTAGTCTTGGCCCGGAGGCTTGCCGTTTGGCCCCATTCGTTTTCCCCGCAGACGGCTTAGTAGCGTGTACGGTACCAAAGGCCCACTCTCCGTCTCAGCTACAGACCGCTCAGGTGGAAGTCCTCGAATTGCAGCTTTTTGGTATTGGCCACCTGAAGTGCCTTCAGCTTGTCTTCCTTAACCTCCTTGCAATGGACCCTGACGAGTGAGAGAGCCACATAAGCTCCACAGCGCGCCGCGGATTTCTTCCATGCCTGCACTCGACCAGGGAGCTCATCGAGCCGAGTCATCATTGACTCCAGGTTAGCCTGAAGGGAGTCTTCTGGCCACAGTTCCTTGTCAACCTTCTCCATGGCGCTCCTCAGCCGAGTGATATACTCCCGGATGCCAGCGATTCGAGTTTCAAGCCGGAACATGTTCATGGCCACAGCATCTCCAACAAGTGACTTAGAAGGATCCAGATTGGGCTCGATCTCCTCGGTCTCCTTCTCGAAGTCCTTGCAGAATTCTACGTGAAGAAGATGGGAAGGATTAGTCATAATACTGTTCCCTGGAAATTAATGAGGTTCACTCGACTGGATGAAGTTGGGATTGACAAGATTCACTCAACTGGATAAAATTACCTTCAAGCAGAGCATACATCTTCTGGGCGTAATCCCCCAGATGGGCCTCCAAGTACTTTGCTTTCTTGGTCGCATGGTCAAGCTTTTTGTTCCAGTCGGCCCGCTCCTGCTTCAGCTTGGTGTTTTCCTCCTCCAGCTTCTTGGCTGCGGCAAGCTTCTTCTCAGCAGCTTCAGTCTTCTCCCTCGCCGTCTTTTGGGCATCGGCGAGTGCTTGGTCTTTGTCCTCCAGTGCCTTCTTCATCGTATCTAAGGAAACAGCACTGTTGAGTCGCGCTTGGAGTCGACGGTTTTCAGCACGCACGTCTGCTCGAGTGGAGTCACTCGGTTCAAAGATGGAAGAAACAAATAATGAAGTACTCGATCAACAAAGGTTACCTCCTGAAGCCTTCAGATCAGCTTGCGCACGCTCCAGGTCTCTCCTCGCCAGGTCCAAGTCGAGCTGAAGCTGAGCCTTCTCCTTCTCCAAATCAACGTACCGAGTGCCGAGCTCACAAGCCTTCTGAAGATCAAACAACAAAAACAATTCAGTCGACAGAAATATGGGCTCCGAGTCCAAGTTCTAAGACTCCCGCCGACTGCCCGCAGCCGACGGCAGTCTCGGGGACTACACCCAGTGGGTGCACTCGGCGTGCCCCCACTGGAACGGTATCCACTCGGAACGGTCCGCCCGATCCGAGTGACGGCTGAGCAACAAAAAAAAAGAGAAGAAACAAGACAAAAGTTCTAAGACTCCTGCCGACCACCCGCAGTCGACAGCAGTCTCGGGGACTACACCCAGTGGGGGGTGCACTCAGCGTGCCCCCACCGGATCGGTATCCACTCGGAACGGTCCGCCCCATCCAAGTGATGGCCAAACAAAAAAAACAGGTTGTCCACTCGACAAGGTCAGCCCTGGCCGAGTGCGTGACGATCGATTGCCACTCGACGGACAGAAAACTCCCAGCGGGTGCAGAAGTCAAGTCATGGCAAAGACACAATCAGAAAACGCACTTACAAGTGCACTTACTTGGACGTTCGCCCGAAGCGCTGAGCTAGCGTCGTAAGCCAGCTTGCCGGCCTCGTACGCCTCCTTGGTTCGCTGCATCATGTGTTCGGCCTGCATCATCGCCTCCTTAGCAGCTCCAGTCTGATCTTCTGGAACACGGTGCAGAGAGAAGATGGTCTGTGAAGGGAGCGGCGATGTAGTCGGAAGGACTGGCGCTTGCGAGGCTGGTGCTTGGGAGACAGGCGCTTGTGGCGGACTGGCGAGCTCCACGGGCATCTGGGTCGGTGCTGTAATCGGTTCAGTCGGAGACAGGGATGCGGGGTCGGTATCCATTGGCTCTGCATGTCACCAGTCGACATACCACATGACTGTCGAATGGTTTGAGAAGAATGTCAAATGGCAATATGCCATACCTTGGCGAGAAGTAGCTGCGTCCGGCGTGTCCTTCTCCGCGCTTTCCTCTCCTCGCCCCGGCGATGTCACCGAGGTAGCGGCCCTGACGATCAAGATCCACTCGGTCAGCAAAAATATGAAGTTCAGCAACAAGTTAAGCGAAGAGCAAGGATACTTACGTTGAAGCAATCGGCACGACAACCTTGATTCTGGGGAGAGCCTTCCGGGGCTTGGTGGTGGTGACCTTGGGCTGCTTGCCAACTTTTCAATCGGCTCTAGCGTCGACGTCCGACTGCGCTTGGAGCTCCTGGTGGTCGACCCCCCGACCCGACCCCGGTAGAGTGTTGGGTCGTGACGCTGCCTGGAACGCCCCTCAGTACGCGGAGGAGACACGACTTCAACTTCATCGCTCCCCGACGAGTCGTCACCGTTGCCTTCGCTGTCCTCGGCGTAGCTGATGCTGTTGTTGTCGCTCTCGCTCCTCGCTCCTTCAAGGTTCCGACCGCCATTCGGCACGGGTGAATACATGTTCGTGAGCTCCTGCAAAGATTCAAGTCAGTCAGTTGAAGACATATTCACTCGACAAGATACAAAAGCAATCGACAATGACATGACTCACCACATTCGGCGGGTTCGCAGCTGAGAAAGGCGATACTCTTTTGGAATCCCGGGGGTTGTCTCGCGCACCAGTGATGCCGCGCAGCCATAGCGTGATGGTTTCCTCTGAGACATCTTCCGGGTGGGTACGAGTGGTATCGTCGACTCCTGAGTAATGCCACATCGGATGGTCCCGCGCCTGGAGCGGCTGGATCCGTCGACCCAGGAACACCTCCAACAGATCCAAGCCAGTCACTCCATCACGAATCAGATTCACAACACTGTTCATCAAGATCCCCACATTGGCCTTCTCTTCCTCGGCCACGGTCAGAGATGGGGGCACAATGGGTCAATCCAGCGTGAAGGGAGGAAGGCCGGCCGACATGTTTGGGGACGCGACGTTGTGGCAGTAGAACTAGGTCGACTGCCAGCCCCGCACCGACTCCGGAAGGGTGAGCACTGGGAATGCACTCCCCGTCCTCTTCTGAAGACCCAAACCCCCGCATAGCTAGATGACGTTGGTCCTATTATCACTAGTGTGGGCCTTCTTTACCGACTGAGAACGGATGGTAAAGATGTGCTTGAACAGACCCCAGTGGGCGGGACAACCCAAGAAACACTCGCACATCGTCACGAACGCAGCGAGATACGCAATTGCGTTGGGAGGAAAATGATGCAACTGAGCCCCGAAGAAATTCAGAAAACCGCGGAAGAAGGGATGCGGGGGCAGAGCAAAACCTCTCTCCAAATGGGTGGTCAGGAGGACCCGCTCGCCCTCGCGCGGCTCCGGCTCCGCTTCCGTCCCCGGCAACCTCCATGACCCGGCCGCAACCAGGCCGTCAGCGACGAGCTTCTCCACGTCCAACGCCATCACAGTTGACGGCAGGAAATCGCCCTGCATCCATACGGGTGGCGCTGCGGCCCGGGCGCTCGAGGGCTTCTTCCCCTTCGTCGTCTTCTTGGGCGCCATTGTCGCAGCGGCGAGCGGATTCGATCTGAGCAGCGCGGCGGCGGAGCAGAAGAAGCGGAGGAGACGAGGGGAAAATGAGCGCACTGTCGCAAATTCCCCTCCCCTCTCATTTTTTATGTCCGTCGACCCGAGTCACTGACTCGTTGGCCCGCCAAATCCCTGTGTATCCCACTAACGGAGGAGCCGCGATATGTGGCGATAAAGGCGGCGCGAGGATCGAGGAGCCGCTTCCCCGTCGGTTGTGTCATCCCTGCTCAGCGCGCGTTCCCCAAAATTTCGAATCCCGCGAAATCCGGGCCAGACAGAGCGTCCTGTCACATCTGAAGATCCTGTTGACCATTCGGACTCGAACCTGCATCTAAATTCACTCGGAAGAAATGACAAGCTGAATAGATCAAGGCAGACGTTGGAAGGCCCAGTCGTCACAGGTATCGGAAAGATCTCGAAGCTCATTCAGAACGCTGAGTTCAACAGAACCTGCACTGCACCTTCTCCACTCGAGCCCTGATCCATTCGGGGGCTAATGACGAGGATATGTACTTAGGGTAGGGTGCTAGGCCCGTCCTATATACCCCACCTAAGGACACCACATTGGAGGACTACAAGACTACGAGAGAGATTCCGACTGAACTAGCCAAGGCATATGAGTCACTCGACGAATGTTCACTCGGAAGACCCCCCCTACACTCGACAGTCAACTCTCACTCGGAGGGGTCGCCAACCACTCGACAACAGAAGACCAGGAGACTCCCCAGGGAGGCCAACGGTCAGGCGTTATGCTCGTCTTAACTAGCATTTACTATATACGTTACCAGTAACGTCCCCTCCCTTTATTACCTACAATCAAACCCCTAAATGCCAGACGTTTATGAGGGGCAGCGCACTCTATATAAGCCACCCCTCCCCACTGGCACAAGGGTTCGCAATCCTTTGTAACGCAACACACATATCACTCGACAGAGTAAGCTCCCCGGAGCACCTGAGACGTAGGGCTGTTATCACTTCCGAGTGAGGCCTGAACTCATACATCTGTGTGTACACCCTCGCCGTAGCTAGGACTCTGCCCTCTCCATTCGTACCCCTACCATCTACTGTCAGGCACGTTCCCACGACATCCTTCGGGACACGCAACAGGCCTCTTCCCCACACGCCAGCGCAAGCCGCTCGGGCCGGCACCGCGCAGGCCGGAGCCGGCGCAACCGCGCCACGACGGCCGGTGACGGCGTCGCTGACGAGTCGGCCAAAGGCGGCTGGATACAACAGCCGGAGCTCCCACAGCCGCCGGCTCGGTGGCCCCAAAAATAATATAAAATGTTACCAAAAGTATATGAAAGTTGTAGAATATTGGCATGAAACAATCAAAAATTATAGATACGACGGAGACGTATCACCGCCCCCCCCCCCCCCCGCTATGACAACCGGCAAGTCACCACTGTGCAGGAGGAGCAGCCGGCCGAGCAGGGCAGTAGCCGGCGCCAGCGCACCGGCAAGGTCGCTTGGCAGCCCAAGCTCACCTTCGAGCAGATGCTCGACGCCCCTTGCAAGCACCACAGCGGCGCGAAGCCGTCCACGCACATGCTCGGGAACTGCAGCATCACCCAGCACCTGATGCGGGGCGACCTGCCGCCTCCGCCTCCCGGCCCGGCACTTACACCGCCTCCCCCGCCGCCTCCGGCAGCCGACGCCCTCGCCAAAAATGCCTTCCCTCGCCAGGACGCGGCCTACATCGTCTTCGCTAGTGAGGGTGATGACAAGCACAGCAAGCGCAAGTACCAGCACGAGGTGAAGGCCGTGGTCCCCCTAGTTCCCCAGTTCATGCACTGGTCCGACCATCCCATCAGCTGGACCCGGGAGGACCACCCGGCCGTGATGCCCACGCCGGGTGGCTACGCTCTCGTTCTTGACCCCACCTTCGTCGCTGAGAAGCGCACCTGCCGCTTTTCGCGGGTGCTGATCGGCGGCGGCAGCAGCATCAACATCCTCTACCATGACACCATGATCAATCTTGGCATCGAGGAGAGCCAGCTGCAACCCACCCGGACGGTGTTCCACGGCATCGTGTCGGGTGCCTCATGCTCCTCGATCGGCAGGGTCCGGCTGAACGTGTTGTTCGGCACCAGCGTCCACTTCCGCCGTGAGCCAATCTGGTTTGAGGTGGTCGACCTGGCCAACCCCTACCACGCGCTTTTGGGCCGGCCTGCCCTGGCCAAGTTCATGGCGGTCCCCCACTATGCCTACCCAAAGATGAAGCTGCCGGGTCCCAAGGGCATCATCACCATCACCGGCGACTACAAGAAGTCCCTGGAGTGCGCCCTAGCCGGCTCCAAGCTGGCCGAATCGCTGGTCATCGCCGAGGAGAGGCGCCAGCTCGACCGTCTTGTGGCGCTGGCTAACGAGCAGCTGGCCATGCCGGCTCCGTTCAAGCAGCCGGCCAACGAGGCGTCCTTCAAGCCGGCCAAGGGGACGAAGAAGGTTTCGCTCGACCCGGCCAACCCCGACTCCAACCAGTTCATTGTCGTGGGCACTGGCCTCGACAACAAATAGGAAGGAGAGCTCGTCGACTTCCTCCATGAGAATCGGGATATCTTCGCATGGTCCCCCAAAGACATGTCGGGTGTCCCGAGGAAGTTCGCCGAGCACAAACTCCACGTCCGGCCGGATGCCAAGCCGGTCTGGCAGCCGCTACGCCGCTTCTTAGAGGAGAAGCGAAGAACCATTGGTGAGGAGATCGCCCGGCTGCTCGCAGCCGGCTTCATCATGGAAGTGTTCCACCCCGAGTGATTGGCCAACCCAGTCCTCGTCCTGAAGAAAAACGACACTTGGCGCATGTGTATCGACTACACAAGCCTGAACAAGGCATGCCCCAAGGACCCGTTTGCCCTACCCCGGATCGACCAAGTCATCGACTCCACCGCCGGCTACGAGCTCCTGTCCTTCCTGGACGCCTACTCTGGCTATCACCAGATCAAGCTGGACCCGGCCGACGCCCTCAAGACGTCCTTCATCACGCCCTTCAGGGCATATTGCTACATCACCACGTCGTTCGGCCTGAAGAATGCCGACAGCGCTGGAATGCCGGCGCCACCTTCCAGCGCTGCATGCAAAAGTTCCCCCAGCCACAGATTGGCAGTAACGTGCACGTCTACGTCGACGACATCGTGGTGAAGACCAAGCAGCACCTCACCCTCCTAGAGGACCTCAAGGAGACATTCGCCAACCTGCGCTGGTTCTAGATCAAGCTCAACCCGGAGAAGTGTGTCTTCGGCGTGCCGGCTGGCCAACTCCTTGGGTTCCTCGTATCGAAACGCGGCATCAAGGCCAACCCGGAGAAGATCAAGGCGATCGAGCGCATGCGCAAGCTGGCTCGGCTGCGTGATGTCCAGAAGTTCACCGGCTGCTTGACCTCTCTCAGCCGGTTCGTCAGCCGGCTGGGGGAGAGGGCCCTGCCCCCGTATTAGCTGATGAAGAAGACGACGGCGTTCGAGTGGACCGACCAAGTGGACGAAGCTTTCCGCGACCTCAAGCGCATGCTCTCCACCGCACCCGTTTTGGCCACGCCGGTTGAGAAGGAGCCGCTCCTGATGTACATCCAGGCAACCACCCGCATGGTCAGCGTGGTGCTGGTGGTGGAGCGCCCTGAGGAGGGCAAGGCGCAGCCGGTCCAACACCCTGTGTACTACCTGAGCGAGGTGCTCTCCACCTCCAAGCAGAACTACTCCCACTACCATAAGATGTGCTATGGCGTGTACTTGGCCGCCAAGAAGCTGAAGCAGTACTTTCAGGAGCACGCCATAACCGTGGTGAGCACAGCCCCCTCGGCGAGATCATGGGCTGCCGCGACGCCTCTGACCGGGTCGCCAAGTGGGCCATTGTAACACCCCAAATGTCATGCTACAGTAAACACATGCAAATGGTGCCATGTCATCACAATTAATTTTTGCTAAACTGATCCAAACCCAGTTCAAATTCAAATTTAAAATAAAGTCAAAATAATGTTTCTTTAAACAGCTAAACAAAATTGTTCATAATATGTCATAAAATTCCCAAGCAATTTTAGAAATAACACAAGCTTCATTTGGATCCCTAAATTAACCCCAACAATTATTTTATTGGTACAACAACACTTAAATTGGCCCTTTCAAAATAAACAAATACTTATACATTTCAAATTAAATTGGAACTCTGTGTGCTAACTCTAAATGTTGGCTACTATTTATTTGCTAACTGACAAGTTCAACTAAAATCGTTTGCTATTAAAAGAAAATGCAAAACAGTAAAGAAAAACTAAAATAGAAAATAAAAAGGAAAATAACACACGCCCACTGTGCAACCGGGCTCTAGGTCAACAGTGCACGGCCCAGTCCATCTCCCCCTCTTCTTCAACCTTCTGTTCACTGAGACGCGCTAGACGCACCTACGGCGCCCATGCCGCTAAAGGCCACGCGTCGGCCATCTGCCGTCGCCCCGACGTGGATAAGATCCCCCGGAGCCCCCGCGGACGAACCCTAGCCCCTCACTTTTCCCCTTCCCTCGTCGCTCTCTTCGATTTAGAGAGCATCGCCGCTGCCGTCGCCATGGCCACGGTCTCCTGCGTGGCCACCATGCTCCCCGCTGCCTGAGACAGCGCCGGAGCACCCTCTATGACGTCTACTTCCCCTACGCGGAGCTATTCGGGCCGAGGAGCACCGCATCGCCTGTATCGCCGTCTTCTTCCTCCTTCAGTCGCCGGTCTTCCTCCAACGAATCCGCCGCCTCTACTGCTACTAAACCATCCAACGAGCCACCCTTATGCTCCTCGGTGAGCACCGCGACTTTCCCCTCCTCCTCACGCTCGATCTAGAGCTCCTAGCTGCGGTCGCCATTGCTGCTGCTCCAGCCGCCGCTGCCGAACTTGTTGTTGCTGCTTCTGTTATTCCCGTGGCTGGCTGAGCGCGCGAGCGTGCTCAGGGCATCTCAGTGATGCGGCCAGAGCCCCTAGATAGCTCAAACTCGAGCTAAAATGTCGAACCCATCGAGCTCCCGTAGTCATCACCGTCCGCCGACGTTTGCCGCTACTCCGGTCCGCCTCCGGCCTCCTCGAGCTCGCCTACTACACCGCAGTGAGCTCCTCCTCCGATTCCCCTTCTTTTCCCCCTAAATCTGTTGCCGTAGATGCCACCCTGCGCTTGCTATCACCATGGCCGGAGCTCCGCTCCCGCAAGCTCCTGCCGCCCTTGGCCACTCCGTCGCGCCTGGCCCCCGCTCGCCGCTACTGCTGCTCCTGCCGCTGCCGCTGCTGCTTAATACTGCTGCTGCCGCTTGCTGCTGCTCTGCTGCTACTTTGCCGCCGCTGCTGCCTCTGCTTGCCGCTGCCGCTGCTTCCTACTACTGTCACCGCGCGCCGCGCTTTCCCACCGCTGACAGCTGCTGCCGGCCGCGCCCTGGCCGCACCTGCCCTGCGGCGGCCTCGCCCGCGCGCCTCCTCCCGTGCCTGGCGTTGGCGCCCGTCGCCGGCGCTCGCTGCTGCTGCCGCTGCACCTCCTGTGCGTGGCCATGGCGGGCACAGCCTGGAGGCCGGCTGTGCCTATGTCCAGTGGGACCCGGTCCAGTTAATTAGGGGCTAATCCCCTATTAGCTAAACCCCCTCCTAGTTAGTCTATGACACGTGGGCCCAACCATTGTAGCAATTAACTAAATTAAATAAACTACTGAAATTAATTCAGTCATTGACACCTGGGCCCCACCCGCTAGTTGACCAGTCAACGTTGACCCAGTCAACGGCTGACTGGGCTGCTGACTCAGCCCCCTGACCCCACTGTCAGCCTCACAGCCCTTTTGCTGTGTACACTCTGTGTGTGCACTTAGCAATTTCTTTTAATATAATTTCGAATTGATATTAATCTAGAAATCCAGAAAATCAATAAAACTTTGGAAATTCATATAAAATAATCCGTAACTCGGATGAAAATAATTTATATATGAAAAATGATCAGAAAAATATAATGAATCCGAATATGCCACCCACAAACCTGCCACAACCCTCTAACATAGTGAACATCGACATTTTGCCGCTGGACCAATTTACCGAAAAATACCTGGAGCTGGAAAAATATTCCCGAATATTTTCCCTCTTCATTCGAAATACTTAGTAATGCATTAGAGAACCCCTAGCATAACATTTGCCATGCCATGTATTGTGTTGCATTTGTATGCCTTATATTTATTGTTTCTTCCCCCTCCTTCTCTCCGGTAGACCCCGAGACCGCTGCCGATGCCCCTATGATCGACTACGTCACCGGTGATCAGCTTCCTCTACAGAGCTTCCAGGCAAGCAAACCCCCTTGATCATTCTGACATCGCCTATTCCTTCTCTCTACTGCTTGCATTAGAGTAGTGATGTTGTTACTGCTTTATCGGTAGATCCTATACTGCTGCATAGCCTGTTGTTGATATCTGCTATTGACACCTTACCTGTTATCCTATATGCTTAGTATAAATATGCCAGTATTCCATCAGTGGCCCTACACCCTTGTCCGTTTGCCATGCTAAACTATCGGGCCGTGATCCCCTCTGGGTGATGATCACGGATATGCCTTATACTGCATACTATATATGTTACTTCGGTGGACCCCAGACTTCAGTGGCCTACGACATGGAGCGAGATGGACTGCAGCGAGATGCCGACGAAGACGAAGACTATTACTGCTTTATATTATATACACCATACAATGTTACATGATATGATTAAAGTCGGGTCGGCTCGGAGGGCACCCGCGAGTGATTCACTATGGCGGAACGACGGGGCAGGTAGAGACCATCTAGTAGAGAGGTGGGCCTAGATCCTGGTCGTTGTTCGCGGTTACTTAACAATAACACGCTTAACGAGTCCGGTGTATTTGATCTGAGACTGCTATTGGCATATACGCACTAACCGACGCGCGGGATAATGGTATATGGGACCCTCGGCATCGTACGATTTTCCCGAAAGCTCAGTCAGACGTCACATTTGAGCGGCATGCGCTCGGGTGAGCGGCATGCCTGGATGTATATACAGAGGTTGGCTTGGTCCCAGCCGTCCACGCAACGTGCAGGAGCGCTTAGGACGATTGGCCCATGACCCCTTCGCGCTTAGGATTTAGACCGGCGTGTTGACCTCTGCTGAGCCTAGGTAGGACTACGGCGTGTCGATTGCCCGAGGCCAGGCATTACCCAGAAAAGTGTGTCCGGCCAGAGGTAATTGAGCGTATCGGGTAATGTGGTGCACCCCTGCAGGGAAGTAATCTATTCGAATAGCCGTGTCCACAGTAACAGGACGACTTGGAGTTGTATCCCGACCTCTTACAACTAAAACTGGATACTAAATAAAACACACCCAGATAACAGACAGAGATACCCGGTGATCGCTTTCTCTCGAGGAGACGATGAGAGGATCTCCGGGCAGGTTACTACTATACGTATGCTATATGTATGTACAAGATGATACCAGTTAAGCTTCTCTCTTTTACTGTTGCAAGAGGATGGTAGTCTTCGATAGGATGAGCTTCTCCCCCGTATTCTGGCGTTTCTGCAGTTTAGTCCATAGATACAACCCCATTCCTTTGATACCGATGCATATCTAGTATAGATCTGATGTAAGTCTTGCGAGTACTTTGGATGAGTACTCACCGTTGCTTTGCTACTCCTTTCATTCGACCCAGTTGCTGCAACAGATGGTAGCAACGCGGATGCAGGTTACCCCGACGGTGCCTACTACGTGGAGACCGACGACTAGGAGTAGTCCGGAGGTCCCAGGCAGGAGGCCTCACTGCTACTTGTGAGCTGCGTTGGTAATTCCCTGAAGAGGAAGGAAGATGTAGTACAGTAGAGATAAGTATTTCCCTTAGTTATGAAACCAAGGTTATCAATCCAGTAGGAGAATCACGCAACACCTCGTTAGTAGCACTTGCACAAAAAACAACAAATCCTTGCACCCAACGCAATCAAGGGGTTGTCAATCCCTCGGCGGTAAGTTGCAAGATTAAATTGTATGTGATAGATAGATAGATTGAAACAAAAATACAAAATAAAATAAATAAAGAAAAAGTGCAGCAAGTATTTTTATGGTTTTAGTATATGATTTAGATAGACCCGGGGGGGCATAGTTTTCACTAGAGGCTTCTCTCAAGAATTACGGTGGGTAGACAAATTACTGTTGGGCAATTGATAGAAAAGCAAATAATCATGACGATATCCAAGGCAATGATCATGTATATAGGCATCACGTCCAATACAAGTAGACCGACTCCTGCCTGCATCTACTACTATTACTCCACACATCGACCGCTATCCAGCATGCATCTAGTGTATTAAGTCCATAAAGAACGGAGTAACGCCTTAAGAACGATGACATGATGTAGACAAGATAAACTCACGTATGAATAAACCCCATCTTTTTACCCTTAATAGCAACGATACATACATGTTATGTCCCTTTCTGTCACTGGGATTCAGCACCGCAAGATCGAACCCATTACAAAGCACCTCTTCCCATGGCAAGATAAATCAATCTAGTTGGCCAAACCAAATCAAGATATCGGAGAAGAAATACGAAGCTATAATAATCATGCATAAAAGAGATCAGAGAAGAGTCAAATAATATTCATGGATAATCTGATCATAAACTCACAATTCATTGGATCCCAACAAACACACCGCAAAAAGTGATTACATCGGATAGAACTCCAAGAACATCGAGGAGAACATTGTATTGAAGATCAAAAAGAGAGAAGAAGCCATCTAGCTACTAACTATGGACCCGAAGGTCTGTGGTAAACTACTCACACATCATCGGAAGGGCAGCAAGGTTGATGTAGAGCCCCTCCGTGATTGATTCCCCCTCCGGTGGAGTACCGGAAAAGGCCTCCAGATGGGATCTCTCGAGAACAGAAGCTTGCGGCGGCGGAAAAAGTATTTCGTGGACTCCCCTGAGGGTTTCTGATTTTTTGGGAATTTATAGTGGTGGAATTAGGTCAAACGGAGTTGAGGTGGGCCCATGAGGCACCAGGGCGCGCCTGCCCCCCCCCCCCCAGGCGCGCCCTGGTGGCTCGTGGCCACCTCCTCTGGCATCTGGACTTCTCCCGAAGCTTCTAGTGTTGGTATTGTCAAGAAAAAAATCTCCAAAAAGTTTCGTGGCATTTGGACTTCGTTTGGTATTGATATTCTGTAAAACCAAAAACAGGCAGAAAACAGCAACTGGCACTGCGCATTAAGTTAATAGGTTAGTCCCAAAAATGATATATAATTGTTGTAAATGCATATAAAAACATTCAAGATTGATAATATAACAGCATGGAACAATAAAAAATTATAGATACATTGGAGACGTATCACTCGCCTTTCGATCTAGTGTCGTTGTTTCGCTGAGCCTTCTTAAGGCAAAACTTGTCTAACTATGTATGTACTTAGATAATATTTGCTTTGATGACTGATGTATTATGGGTCCTCGTGACACGAGCTTGTAATATAAAGATTTTTGTTTAATTTGTGTCGTAGAGTTGTGTTGTGATACTGACGTGAGTCACCGTTCGTGATCGTGCATGATGCGTGTATGATTAGTGCACGATTATAAACGGGGGCGTCACAGCCATCGAGCTGGCCTCCCACACGATCCTCTACGAGCTCCGCACCGCCATCAAGTCCCAGGCCCTGGCCGACTTCCTTGTCGACTGGGCGGAAACCCGGTACCTGCCGTCAGCTCCCGACTCGACGCACTGGCTCATGCTCTTCGACGGCTCAAAGATGCGTGCCGGCTTGGGAGCCGGCATCGTACTCTCCTCACCCCAAGGGCGACCGGCTGTGCTACGCACTCCAGATCCACTTCGCCGACTTCAACAACGTCACCGAGTACGAAGCCCTTGTCCACGGCCTCCGACTGGCCAAGGACATCGGCATCCGGCGCATCCTTTGCTACGGCGACTCCGACCTGGTGGTGCAGCAGGTCTCTGGCGAGTGGGACGCCAGAGACGCCAACATGGCCAACAACTACTTCCTGGTCCAGCAGATGACTGGTGGCTTCGATGGCTGCAAGTTCTTCCACGTCCCTCGAGCCGACAACGAGGCGGCCGACACGCTAGCCAAGATTGGCTCCACCCGGCAGGCCATCCCAGCCGGCGTCTCCCTTGAGCACCTGTGCAAACCCTCCATCAAGCCGTCTCCCGACTCGGAGTCCATTTTCATCCCGGCCGACCCGACAGCTCCCGCCTCCGGCTCGGGGGCTGCCGGCTCCGGCTCGGGGACTGCCGCTTCAGCCTCGAGGGCTGTCGGTCCCGACCGGGCCCCTAGGGCTACCGGCTCCGGCTCGGGGGCTGCCGCCTCAGTCCCGGGGGCTGCCAGCTCCGGCCCGCCGCCTCCCAACCCAGCCGACCCTGTGCAAGCCGCCGTCCTCACGGTGGTGGAGGCACCGTCAAGGGCGTAGCCGATCTTCACCTTCTTGGTGAGCGGTGAACTCCCTATCGATAAGGTCGAGGCCCGGCAGGTGCAGCGCCGGGCCTCCGCCTACAGCATCATCAACAACGAGCTCGTCAAGCACAGCACAACCGGCGTATTCCAGCGCTGCGTCGAGACGGCCAAGGGGCTCGAGATCCTACGTGACATCCACCAGGGCGAGTGCGGGCACCACGCCTCCTCCCGGTCCCTGGAGGCCAAAGCCTTCCACCACGGCTTCTATTGGCCGACTGCTTTGAAGGACACAGAGCAGCTGGTCCTCAAGTGCAAGGGTTACCAGCACTTCAGCACCCGGAGCCACCAGCCGGCTTCGGTTCTCCAGACCATCCCCATCACGTGGCCCTTTGCCGTCTAGGGACTCGACATGGTGGGGCCCTTCAAGACCGCACGAGGCGGCATGACGCACCTGTTGGTGGCCGTCGACAAGTTCACCAAGTGGATCGAGGCGAGGCCGATCAAGAAGCTCGACGGTCCCATGTAACACCCCGATTTTTGGCCCTTTCTTTTTCTGTTGGATTTCTTCGAATTTTTATTTGGAATTCTTTTTCCGTGTCTATGTGGTCTTGAAACCTAGGAAGATCTTCTCTCCTGCCACATCCTAGTGGCTTGTCATTCTCAAATCTATCCCAAGGCCATGTCATTTCCATCTTAGCCCAACCCCAATATTTATTTCTTGGGAATATTCCTTTTTCTATTAAAGGAATAACCCTGTTTGCCCTAGGTTGTGAAGCAACCTATATTTCTGCCATTCCAAAAATTCCCACAAAATTCTCATAAATTCTTGGGATCATATCTTCCACAAATATGCCAAAACCCATCCTTGCCTAGTTCAAAAATATTTCAGGAATATTCATTTGCTATTCTGTCCAGCAGGGCACTTTGTATTGGACGTGTTATTTATCTTTTCCTGATTGCCTTCAAAAAATTTGGGCACTCTCTCACATCCAAATATTTGCCACATGCCAAAATTCAACTCCATTTGCCTAGTAAATCTTCCTCAGCAAATTTCCAAAGTTTCTGACTAGAGAGAAGCTTTGTGAGGGAAGTACTAGCTAGGCTTATCCAAATGAGTTGAAATTTTGGGAGATCATCCATATGATCAAATCATAACTCTCCACGAAATTTCATCTCCATAAAACAATTTATGTGAGCACACCATCCAATCTTGGTTTCTGGTCACAATTTCAGTTTGTGAAGCAACTATATTTTATATTGCTTCAAAAATTCTGAAATTAATCCAGGACCTAAATATCTCTATATCATGTTAGCATGCCGAAATTCACATCATTTGTCCAAGCCATTTTATCTACAAAATTCCCCCAAGTTTGTGTCCAGTGTGGAGCATTGTGAAGGAAGTACCACTTTTATTCATCCAATTGGTATGAAATTTTTATGGTGCCTTCATATGCCCAAATCACCATCGTCCACCAATTTTCAGCCCAATCCAAGCATCCATGTGAGTGCTACTTCCTGATCAAGTTTCTGGACCAGTTATTGCAGTTGTAAAGCAACTATGTTAAATACTGGTCCAAATCTTTTCAAAATTCACAGCATTATAGTCCTCCCTACCCTAAATCCCTGAGACATCCTGGTTAGCTCTTATCCCCTCTAATTTGATCACTATTTTATGCCTAAGATTGCAACAACAAACTTTCTCTGATCACTCCCATCAACCCACAGTGTATTTCTTCGATCTATCATTTCATAGAGGTCCCACTTAGGAGGGACTACACTGTAGACATACTGTTGATGACCAGAGCGCACCGCGTGCGCCTGTGCATGCAGTGACCACGTGGTCTGGCGCGCCAAAAGCGCGCTCTGGGCATCGGGTCCCTCTGCCGCCGCCCAAACGCCGAGCTTTCGACACCGCACCTTGTCCTCTGCGTTGCCCCCACTATCCTGCATCCACGCCACCTCTCTGGACCCCTCCCCCTCTCCTCTTTCCTCTCCGGCGAGCCACACCATCCCAGGGTGCCCGCGGCCATCATCGCCTTGCCCTTGTCCTCTTCCTCCCCGCAGCATATCAGCACCGAATGAACCTCCCCTGGACCTCTCTTCCCCCCCCCCCCCCCCCGCGCGTGCGCGCGTGCACGCGGTCGCGCCAGAGGTATCGTCCGCGCGTCCGCGGCGACTTCTGGCTACGGCTTCATCACCGCAGCTATATAAGGCCACCCCGAGCCCTCCCGACTGCACAAACCTCTCCCTCTCCCTCCCAGTACCCCGCCCAGCCTCTCAACCGAGTTCGGGGAGCTCCTCTGCCCCTCCCACGGCCGCCATTGCCGTCATGGGCATCGCCGGAGTTCGCTCAAATTCGAGCGTGCCCGAGCCCCTCCCCTCTTCATTTCTTCACCAGCGAGACCACTAGGACCAGGCATAGCTCGGGCACTCTTCTCCTTCTCCTCTCTGTGGCCGTTGCGCCGTGACCAACCCCGACATCGCCGCCGTCTGCCGCGGCTGTGGTCTCGCGCGGCCCCGTCCTCCCCGGCGAGCGTGAGGTGCCCAGCCGGGTGCGCCACGCTCTCCCGGTCACTTCGGTGGTCCGAGCTCCACCGGAGGCGGCCGGAGTCGCTCGGGACGGCCGCCGGAGCGCGCGGTCTCCTCTGCTCTGCGGGCGCCCGCGTGAGGTAGAAGACGAGCTGGCCTGGTGGGCCCCATCTCCCCACGGGCCCTACGCGTCAGCCACAGAGGGCGTTGACCAGACCCGCTGACGTGGCAAGTGGAAGCGTATTCCGACCAAATACGTTTTCTTCTTTGGAAAGCGTATTCTGCAGCAGCCGCAGGCAGAAATGCGCTTTCCATTCTCTGAAAGCGTATTTTCTAAACTACGCTTTCTGGGTTTTTTTTTCAGCCGGCGCCGAAATGGTTAAATAGCGGACGTTCGTCCGTTAAGGCCAGAAATGAATATTTTTATTTAATTTTCTGCCTAACGAACGAACGGCCGTATCTCAACAACCGTAACTCCGATTCAGGTGATTCCAAAGCCC
This sequence comes from Elymus sibiricus, assembly GCA_039707655.1. Lineage (NCBI taxonomy): Eukaryota > Viridiplantae > Streptophyta > Magnoliopsida > Poales > Poaceae > Elymus > Elymus sibiricus. Next base: position 298,688,700 of record CM077672.1, on the reverse strand, counting down.
ACGATCTCAGTTCGTCGAGCCTGTTCTGATGGTATCATTTTCATGAGGTTGTCGCACTATGAAAATGACCATTTTTCCCTTGCCCTTAAAACAGTTCCGCCGAGAGGGAAACTTTTCCGACGATCCTTTCTGCGAGTTCATCGCACCTCTCCCCGATGGTTCCTCCATACCCAGGCAAGCCACAACAGCCACTTGCATGATGGCCTTGCAGTAGCCATGGTTTTCACTTGAATATTTAAATAATTGTTTGCTCATTTAATTATTTTCGTGAATATTATATGCTTGTGAATGCATGTCCATGCTTATGCCGTGTTCATTTTCATCTAGTACGTGTTATGATTAATTGCTAAGGATATTCTTATCATATTGTATTCTTGTACTCATTTCAGATGCTAGTGATATGCTCATTTGCATCCCGTAGAGTAAATGATTTATCATTGTAGATGTTAAATGGTTATGTTGCCCATCCATGGTTACACTGATATCATGCTCATCTGCATTGTTATTTTATTATGTATTTTATTCTGACTCAGCTCATCACCATTCAAGTTAAACCTGACATTAATCAAACTTGAACAAATCTGTTGGCTGAGTCATGGTGCCACCGAATCGAGCTCACCAGTGCAACCACACTTGCCTGGATGGGGAGGCCCTAATGCGGTCTATTGTCATGCCTCTCGCCGGTGCCTCCTACTAGGGAAGGTTATGTGCGCGCGCTACCCTGATCAGGTAGGCGGCCATAAGCCTTGAGTACCCGAGTTGTATGGATCCGAGGTCCCCGTTTGGGACGATGTGTTGTTTTGGCCACGACGGTGGCGGCCACAAAGGTGGCGGATGTCACGACTTGGCATCGGGGTAACCCAAGACATAGCCCAAAGGGGAGTTTGTCGGAGTGGCCGGGAGAGTGTCATGCAATAGATTGGTTTTGTTGGAATGTCGTTGGTCCACCCGAATGGGAGCATGAGGCCATGAGTTCCGTAGTGTGGGTACAGTGTACTAACCTCTGCAGAGTGTATAATCTATCGATAGCCGCGTCCTCGGTCATGGACACAGTTCGTAGTAGGTCACACTATGGGTCAACAAAAATAATAACCTGACTAATAAACAACCCCGGATCGATAAGAAAAGAAGTTGGTTGATCTTTATGTGATCATGAGAGGATCACGATGGTATCGTGGATACCGATGTTGGTTAATTATGTGGTGATCGCGTGGTGATCACGATGGTAAGTAAGTTTGATATTCATGGTGGTTACGAGTTAACCTCCGAGCAGAGTAAGTCGGTCCATGAGACCTTAAATGTTGACCCTCGTGCATGCTAGTGCTAGTATCATCGTATTCATATCATGAATTATATGTACATGCCATGCTCATGCTGTTGCCATGCTCATGTTGTTCTAGTAGTATCGTGTTCATCTTTGATGATTAACCTGTAAATGCCATGTTGTTGTATGTCTTGATTGCTTTGGTTGCTGTGAGCTTGCGAGTACATTCAAAGTAGTCACCTGGCGTGTCATGCTAGATTGCAGGTGATGCAGTGATTGATTGTTTGTCGAGGATCCCAAGGTTGTGCTCTAGGATGCGTCCCAGCCAGAGCCCCTGCGGAGTGGAGTTCATCACCGTTGTCGCTGTTCCGCTGCCAGAAGCTATTCCGTCACTACGAGTTGTTCCGCTGCTAGCATAGAGCTACCTTAGCAGGCAAAGTGTCGCCGTGCCCCTGTAACCTTTGTAATATCGGACCTTTGTACCCGTGTTATTTGTAATAAAGAGCTGATTTGTTCTATGCCAAGCAGTGCCGTATTCCAGAAGACTTGATCTCTGGGCTGGAATATGGGGTGTTCCGGTCTCTCTGAGCCGGGGTGCCACAGCGACTGGTATCAGAGCAGGTTTGGCTGTAGTACGCCCTAGTCAGTGCGAGCGTTAGAAACCGGTAGTTCAGAGTCTAGTCAGTTTGCTGCATTTGATTGCTGCACTTGCTTGCGGCATAGCATGCATATAGACTTATTGTCATGTCGCTAACGATCTTATCTTGTGAGTGTTGGTGGCATCGGTTTCGATCCACTACCTGCACCCTCCAGCTTTGCATACTTGCTCTTTGGTGTTTGGTGTCATCTCTGTCCCAGCGGAGCGATGCCAAGGTACCTGGTGATGTCGGTCTCTTGCAGGATTGATGCACAGGTATCGCACCAATATATTTTCTTCAGCCACACCTATTGTTTCGGTGGTACACATGTTTCTACCCCGGATCTTGCCATCCAACCCGCCGATTTGGCAACCCTTACTGGTCTTTGATATCAGGAAAGGGCAATGCCAGCAGACCTTTCTTTCCTCCACTATCCTACCCTATCACCCATTCTCTGGACGAGTACGGTTTCCTTCCGTCCACTTGATGATGATGTGGCCGTAACATCCGTGTCTCGGTACATGATCACTGAGTCCGTCCTCACCACTAAGCCCGTCCAGATGCAACCGATGCTGAGCCAGCGCTTGGTGTAGCTCTGTTTACACCAACCTCTCCACACGATGATTCACTTTCATGCACACCGCCACAGCATATTAGATTGTAGTACCGGAGTTTCCTCGAGAATTGTGTGCTTAGTAGGCATGCATAGTGAGGTGAATAGTTGTAAAATGTGATGTTGCGTGTATGCAATCTTGATGCCTTGTGTGCTTCTGTTTTAGTCATTTCTTTTGGCTTCTTTCTTTGGGCCTTCGGTGTTGCCTTACTTCCCCTTATGAAAGTTGCTCATCAACGGACACTGGACTCGAAGAATCAGTGAGGATTTCAAATATTTGGAATCTCAGCTACACATTATGGAATTCTCAGCCGACTGCATTATATGGAGAATATTTGGTTTGAATACAAATGATATTCTGGAATAACTATCAGCATCAAGACTGACTCAGTGTGCAGCCATCACAATCGTAATAAACCAGTTGGAAGACAATTTGTGTGCAAGACAATAGTACATTTCCGGTCAAAGGAATATCAAGGGTATATATATATATGGCATTCAGTCTGCATATCACGGAGAGAAGCTTCTGGTATAAGCAACCCAGTCTTCCTCCGCACGCTACCAGAGAAGCTTACGACGCAAGGTTCCGCAATCTTCCTCGGTACGATATGTGGATAGCTTCCAGTATAAGATACTCAGTCTTCTTCAGTAAGCCATCACAGGAAACTTCTGGCATAAGGCACCAAAATCTTCCCCAGCAAGCAACCAGGAGGAGAAGCTTCTGGAGCACGGTACCCAGTCTTCTCCAGCACACTATCCCGGCAAAGGTTTCGAGCGTAAGATATCCAGTCTTCCTCAGCACGCTACTCTCAGATAGCTTCCAACACAAGCTATCCAGTCTTTGTCAGTACAACACTACAAACATTTATCGGCTGTGGTACAAGATATTACACAGTCAGTGGGCAGTGTATCTCAAGAATCAGATCCACAACAGTTTTGTCAGAAGCAAGAATCAGTTAGGACACAAGTCTGCCTCAGGAATCACATGCTCAGATACACATGCTTCCAGATATATTGTGAACATGATGCCAAGGTCATGCAAGTCACTCGTACGATGATGCAAGCACGGGGTTATCAAGGCCAGCTTCCTCACACCCGACAAAGTGATATCATTAACCTCTGTCACTGTCATGTATGATTGACCACAGCAGTGAGCTCTATACAAGTAACTGTGAACCTGGTATATGATCCTGATGAACCCTTGCTTACCTCTTCCTGGTAACGGCACCGTGCCTGTGTTCTGAGCTGTTTTCGGCCGTCCAGGGTGGATGCCGACTTTATATTTCTCTTTTCAACAACTGGCCCATGTTCTGAGCTGCTTTTCGGCCGTCTCAGGCAACTGTTGAGTTTCTTTTTGTAGCAGTGACCCTATGCTCTGAGCTGTTCTTCGGCCATCTTAGGGAACTGTTACATTCTTCTTATCAACACTGCCTCATGCTCTGAGCTGCTTTTCGGCCGTCGTGAGCCATGGTTGAGTTATTTCAGGACTGTCCCAGATCTGAGTTGTAAAGACCGTTCTGGTGGCTACTGATTTGTTTGCCGATTTCATGCAAAGGTTCGGATGATCATTGCCCTGCAGTTAGAGCTTGCGAGATGATAAACTTGACATTTAAAAGTTGTGGCACTGTCATAAGGTAAGGATAAGGTATGTTTACCGGAATATTGCACCTGACAGCACCTATGGTCACACGAAGAATTATGGGTATATAAGGCCAAGCTCTTGCAGCAAAAGATCCAGAAAAAGAGAACAATAATGAAGAAGCAAGACTGACAACACATGTATGATAATTGTTGCACAAACCACTTGGTATGGATTTGATACTCGAGACAGCGAAGTCAGCCAAGATGATTCAGAAATCCCTGCAAGCAGTCAGGTTCCGCCAAGAGAACGGTTATGATTCGCAGCATTGTTTTGAACCCGGAGGATATGCACTTTCTTGAGTAACCCGAGGCAATGATTAAAGGTTTCATGCCCACCGAGGAAATTTGTACACAACTCCATTGACTACTATCGGTGCTGGATAGAAGAATGTCACGTCGAATGAAAGTCACTCCCGGACTTATGGAAATCCCGGTCATGATAATATCAGACCAGCCAGCAGACATAAAAGAATTGAAGTCAGAGCAAGGATGAACATATGAAGGAAGATCTGTCAGAATACGGGTACGGTGAAGCAAACCACCCCAGAGCAAGTCAGTCAGTCAGATGGAATTCAGTGGGAACATCATATGAAGGAAAAAGGATACCCGAGTTGGAAACGGTTTCCTTAAGTCAGAATATTCATACTCGTTCCCTGAGCAACCAAATCTCGAGGACGAGATTTATCGTAAGGAGGGTAGGTTTGTAACACCCCGATTTTTGGCCCTTTCTTTTTCTGTTGGATTTCTTCGAATTTTTATTTGGAGTTCTTTTTCCGTGTCTATGTGGTCTTGAAACCTGGGAAGATCTTCTCTCCTGCCACTTACTAGTGGCTTGTCATTCTCAAATCTATCCCAAGGCCATGTCATTTCCATCTTAGCCCAACCCCAATATTTATTTCTTGGGAATATTCCTTTTTCTATTAAAGGAATAACCCTGTTTGCCCTAGGTTGTGAAGCAACCTATATTTCTGCCATTCCAAAAATTCCCACAAAATTCTCATAAATTCTTGGGATCATATCTTCCACAAATATGCCAAAACCCATCCTTGCCTAGTTCAAAAATAATTCAGGAATATTCATTTCCTATTTTGTCCAGCAGGGCACTTTGTGAAGGAAGTGTTATTTATCTTTTCCTGATTGCCTTCAAAAATTTTGGGCACTCTCTCACATCCAAATATTTGCTACATGCCAAAATTCAACTCCATTTGCCTTGTAAATCTTCCTCAGAAAATTTCCAAAGTTTCTGACTAGAGAGAAGCTTTGTGAGGGAAGTACTACCTAGACTTATCCAAATAAGTTGAAATTTTGGGAGATCATCCATATGATCAAATCATAACTCTCCACCAAATTTCATCTCCATACAATAAACTATGTGAGCACACCATCCAATCTTAGTTTCTGGTCACAATTTTAGTTTGTGAAGCAACTATATTTTATATTGCTTCAAAAATTCTGAAATTAATCCAGGACCTAAATATCTCTATTTCATGCGAGCATACCAAAATTCACATCATTTGGACAAGCCATTTTCTCTACAAAATTCCCCCAAGTTTCTGTCCAGTGTGGAGCATTGTGAAGGAAGTACCATTTTTATTCATCCAATTGGTATGAAATTTTTATGGTGCCTTCATATTCCCAAATCACCATCCTCCACCAATTTTCAGCCCAATCCAAGCAGTCATGTGAGTGCTACTTCCTGATCAAGTTTCTGGACCAGTTATTGCAGTTGTAAAGCAACTATGCTAAATACTGGTCCAAATCTTTTCAAAATTCACAGCATTGTAGTCCTCCCTACCCTAAATCTCTGAGACATCCTGGTTAGCTCTTATCCCCTCTAATTTGATCACTATTTCATGCCTAAGTTTGCAACAGCAAACTTTCTCTGATCACTCCCATCAACCCACAGTGTATTTCTTCGATCTATCATTTCATAGAGGTCCCACTTAGGAGGGACTACACTGTAGACATACTGTTGATGGCCAGAGCGCACCGCGTGCGCCTGTGCATGCGGTGACCATGCGGTCTGGCGCGCCGAAAGCGCGCTATGGGCATCGGGTCCCTCTGCCGCCGCCCAAACGCCGAGCTTTCGACACTGCACCTTGTCCTCTGCATTGCCCCCACTCTCCTGCGTCCACGCCACCTCTCTGGACACCTCCCCCTCTCCTCTTTCCTCTCCGGCGAGCCACGCCATCCCGGGATGCCCGCGGCCGTCGTTGCCTTGCCCTTGTCCTCTTCCTCCCCGCAGCATATCAGCACCAAATGAACCTCCCCTGGACCTCTCTTCCCCCTCCGCGCGTCCGCGCGTGCACACGGTCGCGCCAGAGGTATCGTCTGCGCGTCCGCGGCGGCTTCCGGCTATGGCATCGTCGCCGCGGCTATATAAGGCCACCCCGAGCCCTCCTGGCCGCCCAAACCTCTCCCTCTCGCTCCTAGTACCCCGCCCAGCCTCTCAACCGAGCTCGGGGAGCTCCTCTACCCCTCCCACGGCCGCCATTGCCGCCACGGGCATCGCTGGAGTTTGCTCAAATTCGAGCGTGCCCGTGCCCCTTCCCTCTTCATTTCTTCACCAGCGAGACCACTAGGACCAGGCATAGCTCGGGCGCTCTCCTCCTTCTCCTCTCGGTGGCCGTTGCGCCGTGACCAACCCCGGCGTCGCCGCCGTCCGCCGCGGCTGTGGTCTCGCGCGGCCCCGTCCTCCACGGCGAGCACGAGGTGCCCAGGCGGGTGTGCCTCGCTCTCCCAGTCACTCCGCTGGTCCGAGCTCCACCGGAGGCGGCCGGAGTCGCTCGGGACGACCGCCGGAGCGCGCGGTCTCCTCTGCTCCGCGGGCGCCCGCGCGAGGTAGAAGACGTGCTGGCTTGGTGGGCCCCATCTCCCCGCGGGCCCTACGCGTTAGCCACAGAGGGCATTGACCGGACCCGCTAACATGGCAAGTGGAAGCGTATTCCGACCAAATACGTTTTCTTCTTTTGAAAGCGTATTCTGCAGCAGCCGCAGACAGAAATGCGCTTTCCATTCTCTGAAAGCGTATTTTCTAAACTACGCTTTCTGTTTTTTTTTCAGTCGGCGCCAAAATGGTTAAATAGTGGACACTCGTCCGTTAAGGACAGAAATGAATATTTTTATTTAATTTTCTGCCTAACGAACGAACGGCCGTATCTCAACAACCGTAACTCCGATTCAGGTGATTCCAAAGCCCACGATCTCAGTTCGTCGAGCCCATTCTGATGGTATCATTTTCATGAGGTTGTCACACTGTGAAAATGACCATTTTGTCCTTGCCCTTAAAACAGTTCCGCCAAGAGGGAAACTTTTCCGGCGATCCTTTCCGCGAGTTCATCGCACCTCTCCCCGATGGTTCCTCCATACCCAGGCAAGCCACAATAGCCACTTGCATGATGGCCCTGCAGTAGCCATGGTTTTCACTTGAATATTTAAATAATTGTCTACTCATTTAATTATTTTCGTGAATATTATATGCTCGTGAATGCATGTCCATGCTTATGCCGTGTTCATTTTCATCTAGTAAGTGTTATGATTATTTGCTAAGGATATTCTTATCATATTGTATTCTTGTACTCATTTCAGATGCTAGTGATATGCTCATTTACATCCCGTAGAGTAAATGATTTATCATTGTTGATGTTAAATGGTTATGTTGCCCATCCATGGTTACACTGATATCATGCTCATCTGCATTGTTATTTCATTATGTATTTTATTGTGACTCAGCTCATCACCATTCAAGTTAAACCTGACATTAATCAAACTTGAACAAATCTGTTGGCTGAGTCATGGTGCCACTGAATCGAGCTCACCAGTGCAACCACACTTGCCTGGATGGGGAGGCCCTAATGCGGTCTATTGTCATGCCTCTCGCCGGTGCCTCCTACTAGGGAAGGTTATGTGCGCGCGCTACCCTGATCAGGTAGGCGGCCATAAGCCTTGAGTACCCGAGTTGTATGGATCCGAGGTCCCCGTTTGGGACGATGTGTTGTTTTGGCCACGACGGTGGCGGCCACAAAGGTGGCGGATGTCACGACTTGGCATCAGGGTAACCCAGGACATAGCCCAAAGGGGAGTTTGTCGGAGTGGCCGGGAGAGTGTCATGCAATAGATTGGCTTTGTCGGAATGTCATTGGTCCACCCGAATGGGAGCACGAGGCCATGAGTTCCGTAGTGTGGGTACAGTGTACTAACCTCTGTAGAGTGTATAATCTATCGATAGCCGCGTCCTCGGTCATGGAAACAGTTCGTAGTAGGTCACACTATGGGTCAACAAAAATAATAACCTGACTAATAAACAACCCTGGTTCGATAAGAAAAGAAGTTGGTTGATCTTTATGTGATCATGAGAGGATCACGGTGGTATCATGGATACCGATGTTGGTTGATTATGAGGTGATCGCGTGGTGATCACGATGGTAAGTAAGTTTGATATTCATGGTGGTTACGAGTTAACCTCCGAGCAGAGTAAGTCGGTCCATGAGACCTTAAATGTTGACCCTCGTGCATGCTAGTGCTAGTATCATCATGTTCATATCATGAATTATATGTACATTCCATGCTCATGCTGTTGCCATGCTCATGTTTTTCTTGTAGTATCATGTTCATCTTTGATGATTAACCTGTAAATGCCATGCTGTTGTATGTCTTGATTACTTTGGTTGCTGTGAGCTTGCGAGTACATTCAAAGTACTCACCTGGCATGTCATGCCAGATTGCAGGTGATGCCGTGATTGATTATTTGTCGAGGATCCCAAGGTTGTGCTCTAGGATGCGTCCCAGCCAGAGTCCCTGCAGAGTGGAGTTCATCACTGTTGTCGCTGTTCCGCTGCCATAAGCTATTCCGTCACTACAAGTTGTTCCGCTGCTAGCATAGAGCTACCTTAGTAGGCAAAGTGTCGCCGTGCCCCTGTAACCTTTGTAATATCGGACCTTTGTACCTGTGTTATTTCTAATAAAGAGCTAATTTGTTCTATGCCAAGCAGTGTCGTATTCCAGAAGAGTTGATCTCTGGGCTGGAATACGGGGTGTTCCGGTCTCTCTGAGCTGGGGTGCCACATCCCACAACCGTCAAGTTCATCAAAGACATCGTTGTCCGCTACGGCGTCCCCAACAGCATCATCACCGACAACGGCACCAACTTCGCCAAAGGGGCGCTGGCTCATTACTGCTCCGTCTCCGGCATCCGGCTCGACCTGGCCTCCGTTGTGCACCCCCAGTCGAATGGCCAGGCAGAGCGGGAAAACGGCCTCATCCTAGCCGGCATCAAGCCCCGGCTCGTCGAGCCGCTCGTGCGTTCACACGGCAGCTGGATCGACGAGTTGTCGGCTGTCCTGTGGAGTCTCCGGACCACGCCCAACCGGTCCACCGGCTTCACTCCCTTCTTCCTCGTCTACGGGGCCGAGGCGGTCATCCCCACGGATCTCGAGTTCGACTCGCCTCGGGGCACCCTGTACACGGAGGCGGAAGCAAAGGCCGTGCGTGAAGACGGCGTCGACCTCCTCGAGGAAGAGCGCCTGCTGACCCTCAGCCGGTTGGCCATATATCAGCAGAACATGCGCCACTACCACAGCAAGAAGATCAAGCCCCTCTCGTTCCGCGAGGGCGACCTCATACTCCGGTTGGTCCAGCGGACAACCGGCCAGCACAAGCTGTCCTCCCCATGGGAGGGCCCCTTCATCGTCAGCAAAGCCCTGCGCAACAACGTGTACTATCTCATCGACGCGCAGAAGGCAAACAAGCGCAAGAGAGATGCCTCCGGCGAGGAGACGGAACGCCCATGGAACGCAGAGCTCCTCCGCCAGTTTTACAGTTGAACCATGTATGTATGTATCGCTACCCTTTTGGAGTTAATGAAAGCAGCAGGTCCCCCGAACGACACTCGGGGGCTACCTTTTCATCTCTGTTGAGATTTCTTTATCTCTTGCGCACTTTACCGCATTCGCCTCCCTACCGCCGGGTCGGCACGTCCGGCTCGGGGTCTCGCCGGCTAGCCCGCGCCTTGCTCTTCCGCAGCCCGCCCAGTAGCGTGCGCACCGCCTAAATCCTCTCTCTGCCACAAGCCAAAGACCGACCCCCGGCTGTCCGGCTGGCAAGAGCCAAAGGTTGAAAGCACCCGCACGCGAAAACTAGCTAAGGAGGTACGTCCGGCTCGGCCAATCTGGCTATCTCCCTCACCCATCGCCGCACAGACCGGCTGCGCTCCAGCCGGCTTCGCCGCCTGCAGCCAGCCGGCCCAGTGAACGTTTCGTTTGCGCTCAAGTCCTAAAATCCTATGTACTGTACGCTTCCTTTCAAGTTTGACTCCCCGTCCCAGCTACAGCCCGGCTCCCGGCTGTCCGGCTGGCGGGGAGGAAGTTGAGAAGGGGGGGAAGAACAGGAAAAACGGCCTAAGGGCAAAGGCAAGAGCGAGCCGCCAGACGGCAAAAGACACAGATAAACAGCAACACATGCATATATATATAAAGGCCCACGGCCAGAAGTTCATTACATGAATACACCCCCAGTGGATGGACTTGCCAACTAACAAAAGTTCGAAGTTCAAAAGAAAAAAGCAAGAAAGATAAAGATCCTAAGCTGCGGGCACGTCGGCCCCGGGCTGCGCCGGCTCCCCCGTGGCGCCGGTGTCCTCGTTGTCCGTCTCACCTGCACTGCCCTCCGGGTCCTCGAAGGCCAGGCCGAACTCGTCGGCGGGGAGCGCCGTGCCGTCCACTGCCCTCTCCATGACGAACTCGTCGTGAGGGGTGAACGACGCAATGTCGCTGGCACGCACGGCGATCGGAGTCGCTCGCTGCGCCAGGTCGTCCTCCACCCCGGCTCGCCGGGCAGCTAGCTGGTCCAGGTTGACGCCCTGGTACCAAGACAGCACGAAGGACAGCGCCATCTCCGCGCCGGCTCGGGCCGCGGAGGACCTCCAGGCGTCGAGTCACGCGGAGCCTGCTTCGAGCGACCTCGCCAGCCGGCTGACGGTTTGGGGCTGCACCGCATTCGACCAAAGAGCTCCCACCACCACCAGGCCAGCGTCGCGGAGCCGGCCCATACCACGCACCACCGCCCGCAGCCGGGCCTCGGTGGCGATCCCGATCTCCGTGATGGTCCAGGCGGCGAGCATGCCGATGTGGAACCCCATCGCCCTCTGCTCCTCTTGATAGACCTCCACAGCCGCCTCGGCTGGTGCTTGCGTCTCGGGGAGGTTCTCTGAAGAAGAAGAAGCAAAGGAGAAAAAAGAATGAGAAAGGAACCAGAAAACCTGGCCGGCTGCAGCCGCCAGCCGGGCATGAAGAGACAAGGGAACAAGCAAAAACTCACCAGTGAGTAGCACGTCGATGTGCTGCACCTCTGCCAGCACCCCCTGCTCCTTCAGTGACCAGTCGATGGCGCGGGCTTCATAGTTCTTCTTGAGCTAGGTGACCTCCCCGGCGGCCTTCGTCACCTGCTCGTCCTTCTCAGCCACCGCCTTGTGGTACTCCTTCGCAAGCCGGTCCAGCACGGCCTATTGCACGGCTGCCGCCTCGTCCTTCTCCCGGACCAGCCGGGCTGCCTCCTCCTGCAGACGGTCGCGCTCCGCGGCTGCCTCATCCCGAAGCCGGCCGACATCGGCCAGCTGACGCCGGAGCTCCTGCACCCCAGCCGGGTCGATGGCGACGGTTGCGCGACCGGATCGGAATCCCGGTCAGTAGCCGGACAAGATGTAAAAGAAAGAAGCAAAGAAGATTCGACTCGGCTGCTGCGCCCGAATCTTGGGGGCTACACCCAGTGGGTGCGCTGACGCGCCCCCACTGGAAAGATGCAAGACGCACCTTTGGCCTGGCGCAGCTCCTCCTCCTTGGCGGCGAGCTGGGTTCGGACCCCGCGGCACACGCCGACAAGGCCATTGTAGGCCGCCACCCGCCGGTCGTTGACGGCCTACCAAAAAGAAAAGTTAGAGAAAACAGACGCCTAGGAAGGCCCGACCCGCCTGCTGCGCAGCCGGCCCGGGCCTCGGGGGCTACACTCAGTGGGTGCCCCGACGCGCCCCCACTGGAGAGCGACCAAGCCGGTCAAGGAAGAAAGCAGGGCAAAATTTGAGAAAAATGCAAGGACTCACCGCGACCGCTTGCTCCAGCTGTTGCAGTCGGGTCAGCTCTGCCTGGGCGCTGGCCCGTACCTGGTCGCTGTGGTCAGTGAACTGTTGGCACAGGGCGTTCACCGCCGTGGTCAGGTCGCCCGGGTGCGCCCCGCTGGTGGCTTCGCTGGCGCTCGCCGCCCAATCTTGCTGCAGCTGGGCTGAGGACCCGGCGCTGGTCCCGCTACCCGTCGGCCTCAGCTCGAGGTTGTGCCCCGTGGCCTGCGGCTCCACGACCACCATGGCGCCGGAGCCCCCTGGCGTGGCCTCCGCGCTCAGAGGCGGCGCTCCCCCTCCGCCTGGCGTGGTCTCCGGCCTGCGGCCTCCTTCATCCCTACGTCCGGCCTCGTCGGCCGGGTCGGCAGCCGGCGGCGCCTCCGGATTGGCCCTCTGGTCTGCGGCCGGCTTGTGGTTGCCTGTCTCCCCGCGGCCGGCCGCTTTTTCGGTGGTGCGGGCGTCGGCCTCCGCCCGACGAGCCGGGTCGTGCACCAGTTTGGAGTGGTGCTCCGCGACCGTCGGCGGCGGCGGTGAGGTCGTCTCCCAGGCCGGCCATGCGGGCTCCTCAGCGGCGCTCCTCCGCCTCCCCGCGGCCTTGGCGACGACATCGGCCCATGCCCTGGCCGAGGCCTCGGCCATCTCCCTCTCGGCCTCCGCCCACGCCCTCCACTCGTCCCTCTCGACCTCCTCCAGCGTGGTGCAGGATTGGCGGGCCGCAAGCACCTCCTCGACGGTTTTAGCCGGCTCGTGCCCGTCGCTCCGGTCCCTCTGCCGATCGGCCTCCTTCGCGGCCGCGGCCGCCGCCACGGCCGCCTCCGCCAGCTCGAGCGTGCTCCTGGTTGGTGCGCGAGGAGGATAAGAGGGAGGGAAGCGGCGCAGTGACGTAAAAGATGAAAGCACTATGAAATGAAAACTCACCCGATAACCATGGGAAATGCCCGCTTCGGGACTACCGATAGGGGCACCCGACGCAACTTCTTCACGGTCTTCTTTGCGCCCGCCGGCTGCGCTCCAGCCGGCCGCGCCTCGACCGGCTGTTTCCCATGAGGCTACCCCGCGGCCGCCTGCTCCCCGGACAAGGAGGCATTGCCCCTCCTCCGCAGCCGTTCCTGGGGCCGATGCTGGCCTCCGCCTCCGTGGATGGTCGCACTGCACCATGCGCCTCGTTCAAGTCATCCACGTCGTCGTCGGCCCACTCACGCAAAGAGTTCGAGATCAAGAACTCACTGACTTGGCTGGATCCGCTGGCTTCGGCGTCCTCAAGGAGTTTGCCATCTCCGTCGCCCGCCCTCTCCTCGCCTTCCTCCTCCACGTCTGAGCCGACCCGATCCGGCTGCAGGTTCTGCGGGTTTGGCCCGTCGTGGGTCTGCTGGCTGGGGAAGCGCTGCAGCCGTCCCGACGCATCAGATGGTAAGAAGAGAGAAGAGGCCGCGAAATACAAGGACCAGGGACTCACCGCCGGCGCGGGAGCCGACCGGCTGTAGGGATCCTTGCCGAAGCTCCACCCCTCCGTGCTCAGCCCGGCGCTGGAGATGCCGTTGACGCGGCCGGCGATCTCAGCCGGCGTGAAATCTCGCGTCGACATCCGGCTGGGGTCGGGCCGGCCGCTCATGTCGCACATCCGGTGCGACCGGTGCTGCAGCGGTAGCACCCGGCGGGCGATGAAGGCGGCGATGAGGTCAGAGGGATGAGCCCCTCGCGGTCGGTGAGCTCCTTTAGCCAGACGCATATGTTCAGAACCTCCCCAGACGGCTGCTTGGGGTTGCAGCCCCAGTTCTGCTTCTCCGTCGGTGGCGCGATGTTGAAGGGAGGCAGATTGACGCGGTCGTTCTCCAGGTTGACATTCTTCACATAGAAAAACGACCTCTGCCACTTCTTGGCCGAGTCCTCGAGGGGCACCTTGGGGTAGCCTCCAGCCGGCCTGCAGTAAACCACCGCCGCCCCACAGGCGGACATGGCGCCGGTTGCCGCTCCCTGTTGCTTGAGGTAGAAGAAGCGGCACCAGAGGTCGATGTAGGGCAGAAGGCCGAGGTAGCCCTCGCAAAAAGCCACAAAGGCAGAGAACTGCATGACAGAGTTGGCTCCGAGGTGGTGCGGCTGCAGCCCGAAGAAATCCAAGAACCGGCGAAAGAACTCACTTGCGGGAAGCCCGAATCCGCGGACGAAATGCGAATAGAAGACGATGGCCTCGCCATCCCACGCCGCCGGAACACGTTCTCTGCCCGGCGCGCGTGCCTCCACCTCGCCTGCCGGCGACAGCCTTCGCGTGCGGCAGAGGTACTCGATGTCCTCCTCGGTCACATCCGAGCCCTCCCAGGAACCTTTCGGCCACGCCATCATGGATTCATGGGAGTGGTGGCGGAGTCGCGGAGTATGACGAAGGCGGCGTCTCACGGGCCGCTGGCGTGGCGCGGCGGCGACTCGGGCAAGCGCTGCTGCGGCGGCGCACGGCATGAGCGTGCGCGAGGAAGAAGAAGCACAAGAGGCGGAGCGAGGGGCGGGGCCGAGTGTGCGAATGCCTCGGCCTTTCCCCCTCCCTTTCCATTTAAACCCGCAGGAGAGCGTGGGGGAGTGGGATCGTCTGCGCCCACGATCCCCACTCCCCCGCAATACGCGGGCGCATTGCACGCGCGCAATAACTACCTCGAGAAATCCAATCGTTGCACGCGGCCGCAATGGATCCCACGCGCGGGCCAAGGCCGCGGCCTGATGGGTCCCAGCCCACTGCGACGTCCCGTCGCGCGCGTGGCCTGGCAGGGCCTCGCCCGCCGCTGGGCTGCACATGGCAGGTCTATAGCATGCGGCTGGCGCGATCGCCTACACTAGCTGGGTGCTGGCCGGCCGGTCCGCTCATATTTCCTTTTGGCTGGGCATCGCGACCCGGCTTCCGGTAGCCGGCGCCCGTGGCGTCTAGCCGGTGCTTCGACATCAACAACCGCCTTCTCCGGGGGTAAGCTGCAAAGGCCCCCCTGCATGGACCCGGCGGGCCTTTCCAGCTTCGGGGACTACTGTCAGGGGGATGACCCCCCGGGTAGGCAACGGAGCCCCAAGCCTTTTTCAAAACATCGGGGCGGCCCGCGCCCCTCAATCCGGTTGGCCGTCCGACCGGCTTCCCAATGCGGGCCGGCTATGCGCGGCCTCGCGTCCGAGCCGGCTGGCCACGGGTCGGCGGCCGTCCCGTCCATCCGTACGACAAGACGGCTCTCCACGACGGGAGAGCGTGGCTATAGTGCGGCCGTATCTGCTGACCCGGGCGAGCGACGTCTGCGCGGCTCGCCACTGTAGCCCACGACGTCAACCACTCTGTGACGCGGGGGGCGACGGGCAACAGTGCCGAGCAGCCGGCGGGGCCCGCTGCCGGCGGGCCTCGCTGCCGGCTCCAGACAATGACAGTCGGGTCCCGCACGCATGTAGATTTACCGATGTAACCCTGGGGGTCGGGATATAAGGCCCCCCAGGAGGCCTCAATGCAGGGGGGTTCGCATTACTTTCCACACACACTCACACACACTCACAGGAGAGGTAGAAATGGAGGTCTAGCCCCTTCTTCCTCCTCCACCCAACAGCTCTAGGAGCACCCTTGTAGCCCTTGTGCATATCATCCCATTTCGGCAGCACTAGGGGTGTTACCTCCCGCGGAGGGCCCTGAACCTGGGTACGTCTTGTGTCTCGCACTCGCTCGTGCCAACCTCGCTTCCGGAACCCACCGGCGTCCTCACGCAGCCCCCCACTTTTAGCCATCTCATGGCATCTGCCGTGATTTCACCACGACATCCCCCCATTCCTCTTTGATGCACACATCTTATCCAATGCACTTTCCTTTCTCCATTCATCGCCCCCACCAGAATTTTGAAGAGATCGAGGTCAGGTTCCGGCACGTTTTCTTTGTGAGGTGGAAACAACTCATGGTGAAAGTAGGTACCGCTTGAAGACCAGATTTGATGAGTACTTCCCTAGCTGCTTTGGACAGCCCTTGACCCTTCCATCCACTAACTTTACCTTTAGAGCTTTATGTTACATATTTGAAAGTGCCCTCCTTAGACTTCCCAACTAGTGTTGGGAGACCCAAGTACCTCTCACTAAGGGCTTCCGCGGAAACACCCAAAGCATTTTTTTAGTTCCACTTTACAATTGTCCGAACTTCCTTTTCCAAAGAAAATCGACAATTTTTGCAAGTTCACTTTCTGTCCAGATGCCTCCTCATACTTCTGCAAGATCTCTTAGAGGGTCTCCATATTCTCCCGTGAACCCTCAAGAAAGACAACACTATCATCAGCAAAAAGTAAATGTGTGACATGGGGGCCAGTGCTCCCAAATGACACACCCTTAATCATGTTATCACTCTGAGCTCTCTTCAAAAGCGCGGAAAAACCTTCAACACAGAATAGAAATAGGTAGGGCGATAGGGGCTCACCTTGTCGAAGACCCCGAGAAGGAGAAAAACCCCTAGAACACCCACCATTTAGTCTAACAGAAAATGTAGCCGATGTCACACACCTCATGATCATAGCAATCCAAGCAAGGGAAAACCAAACCTCTCCATCATCTATTTCAGAAAGATCCACTCCACTCTATCATATGCCTTCATCATATCGAGTTTTACCGCACAAAAAGGTTTCTTCCTTTTCCTCTTCCTTATCGCATGTACACATTCATAAGCCACCAATACGTTATTCGTGATAAGTCTACCGAGTACAAAGGCACTCTGTTCCTCAGAGATAAGAATTGGGAGGATGCATTTCAGTCTATTGGCCAAGACCTTCGTGGCGATCTTATATAGAACATTACACAGACTGATTGGCCTAAACTGTGAGAGCAACTCCGGTGAGTTGACCATAAGTATCATGACAATAACAGTGGCATTAAAAGCCTCCGGAGCGGGGACACCGCTTAGGAAATCACGCACAGCTCGGCATACCTTATCTCGTACCAACGACTAGTGTCGGCGATAGAACAGTGCTGGTAGTCCATCCGGCCCCGGTGCTTAGTTGGTCCCATCTGGAATAATGCCGCTTCTATTTCCTCATCAGTAATGGATGCCACTAGATCGGTGTTCATCTCGTCCGTGACAAGCTGCTCCATATTCTGTAAGAGAGCCTCAGCACCCACCGACCCCTCGGAAGAGAAAAGATGTTCATAAAAGCCTGCAGCTAGTTCACGCATCTCATCGTCCATGGTGCATCGGGTGCCATCCTCCTTCTGCAAAACTTTCACAGTATTTTTACGTTTCCTGTAGGATGCTCGATTTTGGAAATATTTCGTATTCTGGTCGCCCGCCATCAGCCAATCCACACGGGAACGCTGGCGGTACATAATCTCTTCTCGAGCGTATATCTCCCTAAGCTGCTCTTCTATGTCGCGGATCTCCAGTGTGACTCCAGGAATTGCTGCTCGAGCTTTTGCATCCGCTAGTTTCCCTTTGAGCATTGTGATCTGCCGTCTTATTGAACCGAACACCTCCCAAGCCCAACGTTGCATGCTCCCGGAAAGTGACTTGAACCGCTGCCACACCGCATTCAGATCATGCTCACCCATCCCCGCTGCATCCCAGGCTTCCTTAACCATTTCATCATACTTCTCGTGTCTAGTCCATGCCTCCTCAAACCTGAATGGCCTTGTCACCTCGTGGGGCGCGACATGGAGCCGTCTCCAACGCGCGCACAAGTATTGCCTGGTGGTCTGACTCTTCCGTCAGTATGTGCTCAACCGTCGTCTCCGGGAAGAGCTCCAAGAAACCATCAGTGCATGTGGCCCTATCCAGTCTAACCTGAATATTTTCTCCTCCATCTCTCTTATTATCCCATGTATATGGGTATCCCGAGAAGCCCAAATCAGCGAGCCCACAATCAGCTAGGCAATCACGAAAATCCTCCATTTGTGTAAAGCTTCTCGGGTTCCCCCCTATCTGATCAGTTTGAAACATTGCCTCATTGTAGTCTCCCGCACACAACCACGGGAGGTTATCTTGAGCTCGAAGATACCGAATTGCATCCCATGATTTTTTACGCAGCTCTGTCTTGGGCTCCCCGTAGAAACCAATGAATCTACAGGTTTTACCTTCACAAGTCAATTCGGCATCAATGAAATATTGGCACCAAGGCCTCACCGTAACGTCCACATAATCTCTCCACCACAAAGCCAGTCATCCACTCTTTCCCACACAATCCACTGCCACACCACTCTTAAACCCTAGGCTCCACTTGATTTTCTCCAAAGCTCTACCTTTCTTCTTCGTTTCACAAAGGAACACCACCGTTGGGTTGTATGACCTAATGAGGTCCCGGAGTTCGCCAATTTGCCGACCGTGTCCGCGAGCGCGAGCCATGACGAACGCCGAAGGAGCACGTCCGCAGGTTGCGACAAGTGGCGCGCGGATTCGTTTTCCCTTTTTTCGTAGATCCGTTTATTCAAAACGTTTTTATCTCTTAAACCGTGTGTCCAAATTTCGAACCATTTTCACCACTGGATTCCTCGCGTCGAGATCTTTCAAAACTAGATCCCATGTTGATAGGTTTTGACGAACTTTTTTCACGAAAAAAACCAGACGAAAAAACCGAACCGGAAGCACGTTTTTTTTCCTTTTCGAAAGAGGCACGTCTGTGCCTCTCTGAAAGTACATGTAGTCCCCATGTGTGGTTTTGGTAATTAAATGACAATCCTAATTGACTAATGTTTGCATTGAGATATACATTTGAAGGAAAGTTCCATTTGCAATGCATGAAGAATACTGGATGAATTGATGGATGAAATCCATCAACATAAATATATGCATTGAGACTTCATAATGAATGACAATTCCTATGAAGAAACAATGACATCAACTTATATAGGAAGGTTTGTTCCATGTGTGATGCAAGAAGGATATTGAATGGATTCGGAATGAATGCCACATACATATAGTTGTGCATCAAGATTAATCATGGAGCAAAGATAAATGTTGACCAAGATGAAGATCGAAGATTGAATTCAAAGATGGTCAACACACAAGCGCAAATCATGTGCCACATGAGATCTTGTGGTATGGTAAGAATTTTTCAATTGCGCTTTGTGTACTAACCCATTCTATGTGTTTTCTATGTCTGTATGGGTTAGATGATTCTCATGGACTTACATCAAGAGAAAGATTTCAAGTGCCCATGAGAGGATGACATCAAGTGATGATGATCATGGTTTACAAGGGCAAGTTCAAGATAGGCATTCTGAAGAATTACATGCTTGAAGCTTGCAGATGATCATGTGTTGGACACGTGAAGATGAATACAAAGCAAAGCTTCCCACATTGTGTATGGGGGAGCTACTTGAAGACTTCACCAATGTCTTGCCTTCAACTTGAGCCAAGAAGAAACAGCAACATCAAGCTCAAGTGAAAGGCTCGAGTCAAAGGTATTAGTTCCTTCGACGTTAGTGTTGTGGAGTGATGACCACCGAAGGAACACATACACTCAAGAATGGATTCTCGATAGCTATGTAGTGTGCCTCTTTTATGATTCTTGATTTATAGGGATCCCGAACTTTTAAGAGGGGATCAAAGGGGTTCGTGATAGATTTGCTCAAGTCAACATCTTCTCTACACAATTTCACTCCTATCCTATACACCAAAGAAAATCCAAAGCCAAATAGGTTTCCCAAATACATGATAAAACCTTTGCATATTTGGCATCCTCCATTTTGATCAATCTTGGGTGGTCCTCTATGTGAGGACCTGAGGTTTTTCCATATCTACAAAACGAGCCCAAGATCATCAAAATCGGAGTTCGTATGAAAAAGTTATGCATGTTTTACTATCTGGAGGGCCGGAAGTTCCGGGCTGCCCGGAAGTTCCGGGCTGCCCGGAGGTTCCGGGGTCCGGACGTTCTGGGATAGGTTCCGGGGGAAGTTCCGGGCTTTCCAGAGTGTTGCGCTGATATTTTCCAAAGGGAGCCCGGAAGTTCCGGGCATGCCCGGAAGTTCCGGGCTGCGTTTTTCTGCGCATAACGGGCAGATTTGGTGGGGGCACTATATAAGGTACCCTTCTTCCTCAACGGGCTAGGGTTCCTCACATCTGAAATTTCCCTATTCTTGAGAGCTCTCTCCTCCTCCCCCAAGCCTAAAAAACTCCAATACATTTGAGGGAAAACTAGCCCATGGATCTAGGGTTCATTTGTTGACCTCCTCCATTGTTCCTCTCCTCTCCCATCCCTCCATAGCATTAGTTGCTTTTGTTGGGATTTGAGAGAGAGGGATTTGAGCATTCTTGTGTTAAATCCCGGAGAGATTTGTGATAGTTTTTGAGAGAGATTTCATCCAAGCATACATCCACTCCTCCTCTCTCTTTTAACCAAAGCAATTTGTGATTTGAGCAAGTCTTGAGCATTTCCCCTTTGGTCTTGTTACTCTTGGAGGTTGGAGACTCCTAGGCGGTAGGAGTGCTCCGGTGAGGAATCAACTTGTGATTTGTCCCCCGGAAAGCTTGTGAAGGTTTGGAGGCCGCCTCAAGGTCTACCACTAGTGGTTGGGAATCGCCTTCGTGGTGATATCTCAAGGAGAATAGGGTGAGCCTTCGTGGTGTTGGTGTGCCTTCGTGGTAACACCCATCCCTCCAACGGTGACTAGCTTCCCTCCAAGGAAGTGAACATCGGGATACATCATCGTCTCCGTGACTTCGGTTATCCCTAACCCTATCTCCTTACTTGTGGTTTACTTTGGTCACTTGACCGTGCATTCACTATAACTTGTGTCCTCATTATATTGTGGTGGTTCATTATATTGTGTTGGCCATTTTCTTGTAGAGATTATTTAGGCCTACACTTCATATTCCGCAATTCATACTTGCTACTATTGTTCTATCTTGTGCTTAGTGTGAATTGTTATCTTGTATTTTTCATTTCCATATCGTCTGATATCTTGAGTAAGTTTGTGTAACTTACTTGTGCTTACGAGTATCCTCGTTGTGCTCATCTTATTTAGAATAAGTTGTTGGTGCACTTAGTTGAGCCTAGTATATTTAGGATTTGTGCTTGAAAAGTATCCGCTTAGTATATTTCTGCATTAGGATATAGCCAAATCCGTAAAAGATTTTGAAACGCCTATTCACCCCCCCCCCTCTAGGTGACATCGTGGTCCTTTCAATTGGTATCAGAGCTACGTCTCTCTTTATTAGGCTTCACCGCCTAGAGAGTTTCGATGTCGACTAGTGATTTAGTGCACAATGACACTTTTGATTTTGATGGCACAAATTATCACCTATGGAGAATTCGCATGCTCTGTCACTTTCGGGCCATGGGTCCAAATGCTTTGTGAATTGTTCTTGTAGGAATTTCTATTGCAAAGGATGGTCCTTCTCCATCTATTGAGGATTTGTATGTTGATTGTGATGCTTCTCTTATCATTCATCAAGCTATATCCTTTGAAGTGTTTAAGGTAGTCACGACTTGCAAGTCGGCACATGAGATTTGGACCAAACTTGAAGATATATATGGTGGGTCCAATCTTGATGAAGATAATATTCTTTGGAAGGAGTTAATGGAGGAGTTCTACACATTTTTAAATCATGAAGAGCTCTCTATTGCTTCCACCTCCAATTACTTGGACACTTCAATATCTTCCACTTCACCAACATGTGCCGTGCCACAAGGTAATGACATGGTGAGTGAAGAAATATCTTGTGATGATGGTGTTAAGCTCATTTGTGATGATATGCTTGATCTCCCGTGTTGCCATGATAGAAATGCTTTGGTTTCCTCTAGTTGTTCTATGACTAACCATGTAGAGGAAATCAAGAAAGATGAGGCACGCTTGATTGATGAAGAACCCTCTTCTCCAAAAGAATCATCATCAACCCCCTTTGTTCGCATGTGCCTCATGGCAAGAGGTAATGACGAGGTATCATCTTCTCTTAGTGATAATGATGATAGTTGTAATGAGGAAGATGATGATGACTTGACTCAAAATCTCTATGAGATTGGGAAAACTCTTCATAGAGCTAAAAATAACACTTATAAAAGGTTCCAAGATGTTCTTGCTTGCTTTGAAACACGTAATGATTTATTTCTTAACGAGCAAGCGAAAAGTGAACAACTTGAACATGAACTTGCTAAGGCTCATCAATCTCTTAGTGACTTGAGGTCTTTAAAAGAAGAGATTGAAGTTACTCATTGTAAACTTAAAGAGGATTTTGAGCACCTTGACCTTGGCTACAAGAATGTCAAAGGAGAACTCACCAAACTCTCTAAGTCTCATGAGGAACTTCAATCTACTCATGCGGAGTCTCTAGTTTCTACATGCTCCTCTCATATTGATAATGATGCTTGTGCTACTAACTCTATCTTGTGTGAAGCATCAATATTGAAAGAAAATGTTGAGCTAAGGACTCAACTTGATTTGCTAACTAGCAATTACGGAAAATTAGAAGAAAGTCATGAAAAGCTCTCAGGCACTCATGAGGATCTTCTAATCTCTCATGATGGGCTAAAGTTAGCACATGAGGCGGTGGTCACCAAGGTAAAATCGTGTGAGTCTCATGTGGATATTAGCACATATTCTACTCAAAATGCTTTATTGCCATGTGCTAGTCCTTGCAATTCCTCTCTACATGATATTGGTACATCTCATGATGAATTGCTCACCTTGTCTTGTTCCTCTAACCATGAAGTTTCTACTTCCACTAGTCCTCTTGTTTCTAGTGTTGAAACTAACCATGTAGAGGAAATTAATGAGCTCAAGGCCCAAGTCACTAGTTTGAAGAAAGAATTGGAAAAGTGCGATGATGGACATAGTTTTCACTCCGACAAGAAGAAGTCCAAGAACAAGAAAAGGGGACAAGATCATGCCAAGAATGAGTCCAACATTTGTTGCTTTAAGTGCAAGAATGTTGGACACCATGTGAGATCTTGTCCGTTGAAGAAGAAGGCTTTAAATGAGAAGCAACAAGGGAAGCGGCCTCAAGTTCAATCTCGAGATGAGGAAAGGCCTCTTCCCATGCTTAACCAAGATAATGTTCTCCAAGTTGAGAAGGTAAAGAAGAAGAGAAAGGGGAGCATATGTTGCTATATTTGCCGTGAGAAGGGACACATATCTTCATCATGCCCCAACGGTAATGTCTCTAAGCCTCCAATTGTCAATAATCATTATTCACTTAGAAAGGATAATGTTGGCAATTTGTTTGCCAAGTTTGTTGGTGCCCGAAGTGGTTTGAAAGTAGATAAGACCATTTGGGTTGCCAAACCTATTGTGACTAACTTCTTAGGACCCAACTTGGTTGGGGACCATCAAGCTCAAACTTGATCAATAGGTGTGTGGAGGGCATTGGAAACTTGGCTAGTTCATGAAGAAAAATGATTCTCACCATTCATTATGGTTCAAACCAAGTCAAGTGAATTATCATCATATTTTTCATTCCAATGACCCTCGTGGTGGTAACTTGTATTTATATTGTCTACATTGAAAAGTTACTAGCCCCATGCATGTTTAGGTTTTGTACCTAGCATGTGTTTGTATATGTTGTGCCTCCTAATATGCTTGATTTGTGTTATCTAGCATGTGTAGGTTGGAATGCACTTCATATATTTGTGTGTGTAGTCTCGAGCCTTCATTGCATCTTATTGGGCTCTTTTGAGATATTAATGGATCATCACATTATGGGGGAGTGTTATGCTCTACGCACATCACAAACCTAAAAAGTGTATATATATGGGATACCACCTAGTATTTATTGTGCAAGATTATCTAGTTACTATGTGGTATGTCAAGTTCGTTTGGAATTCAAATTCTCTTCCATTGATTATCTTTGGTTGGATTTCACTTGCCTCTTATTGATAATATATGAATAATCACATTATGGGGGAGTGATTTGCTTTGTGCATATCACAATCCTTGTAAATGTGAACAACTGAGGATTGCCACTTCGAATTCATATTTGAGATTACCTTATATATTTGTGGCTTGCTATGCTCAACATGTCCCTAATTGCATAAACATCTTTTTGCTATTTATCCTTTGGATTTGTTTGAGTAAGGATTTCTAGTGCGATGTTACCCATGGATTATCTTAAAGATCTTATATGGGAAATCGTTATTTTGAGTCATGCCAATTATTGCTATGTATGATTATTTCGGAGGAGAGAAGTGCCCAAATGCCTTAGTTGAAGTTTCTGTGTAGGCCGGAACTTCTGGGTACCAGAAGTTCCGGGGCGGGTCCGGACAGCTCCCAGGGTACCCAGAGACGTGCAAACTCTCTGTGTAGCCCGGAACCTGGACGGAACCTAGCCCGGAACGTCTGGCTCCCAGAACTTCCGGGCTGGCCGGAACTTCCTGTCGACGGAACTTCCAGGCTACGCAACGGTTGGATTCAGTCCCCACCTATAAATAGTCTTCTTCTTCCCCACGAAGAACTTGACGACTCCATTTCTCTCTCCTCCATTTTTAGAACTCAATTTCTTGGAGATCTCCCTCCTTAGCCAACAAATGCTCTTGATCTTTTGACAAGCAAAGGAGAAGTGCATGATCTTGCTTTCATGGGAGTTTGTTATCTCATTGCTTGCAACATATTATACCCATTTGAGTGAGATTTTCCCTATCAGAATGTATGGAATGCATATCTTTTATGCTCATTGGTTTTGCTTAAGTTCATATGTTGAACTTTGTGTGCTATCATGTGTTTATTTGTCTCATTGATGCAATTTGGTAGATTTCAATGATTTGTGATGATATTGGAAGTATTCATGATGTATGTGATCTTTTGTCCAAGTTGTATCTCCTTGGATCTTGATTGGCTTGTGCATGCATGTTAATATATGTATATCTTTATGCCTTACTTAAATGATCTAATATATAAAGGGAACTCCATCATGTCCTTAATGGTTAATATGTGCGTTATATTCAAAGTCATATCTATATGCACATAGTTAAGTGGAGTTTGTCCTATGTATTGTTGGTTCTCTAACTCTTTGGTCCCAATGAGTATGGGTACCATTTTGTTTGTGTTGTTGTTCCAGGAACAACTGGAGATGCATTGGATGCTCGGCTCACTCACAAGAAAGGTGTGTCACCATGTGGTTATTGGAGTCAAGCTAGGATGATCAATGAACCATTATCTACTACATCATTCCAATGCTATCTCGGTAACAAGTATCTACTTCATGCATACATTTCTTGCATTCAACCTTGTGTAGGTTGCATCATGGCATGAATTTCTTGACTTGTTCTTGTGTTACTTGTTTCCATTCTCAAAACATCCCAACAATGATCTCTTGTTTCTAGTTGATATGTCTTTGATGATTGTGTGTTTGGAGTTCATTAATATACAATAAGATAATATTAAGCCATGTGCTATGCTTTCAAGCAAAGATCTCATTGGTATATTTTATGACTCCCGTTTGGATATCTTATTCTTTCCTTTTGTAACTATTTCATGTGTACATCCTTCTTTGTGAATATATATCATCATGATTGTCTTCTACCTAGAATCTTATACACGTGTGAGAAGTTACATCTCTAGTTGATATCCCTATTCTTTCATGTCCACCGTTTCATTCTCGTTTTATATCTTTGGTGGCTCCGTGGAAGCATTTGTTGTATGAGTGCATGTATTACCTCTTTGCATCTTAGTGCACACATGTTTGGTGAAGACTGTTGTCCTCGTGCTTGTCTTGACAAGCCTATTATTTCCTATCTTCACCATGGGTTGTCACAAGCCTTGATTTTTAATTTGCATATTAGTGAGCTTGTGAACCCATTTGCTTGATGTGTGTGTGACCTTCTTAACTTCGTGTGTGTGGGAAGGACATGTCTTGCACCTTGTATCTCATTTACTCAAGACTATGTTGATGCTTAATTCTCATCCTTATATTAGTCTTCTCAAGTGCTTTGACGTGACTCACACACATCATTTTGGTTGAGCCTGTTCTTAGGTTGCCTCATTTACATGTTGCTCAACCATATGTTTGTTGCAAATGCTAGGCTTCTTTTCTTATCTATGCTTGCTTGCAATTGTTTTGTGTTCCTATTGATTTTGGGGGAGTAATGATCCTATTTTGTGCACTTGTATCCAAATACAAAAATTCTAAATAGTGCACAAATCATGGGGAGCTTCTCTATTTTCCTTAGAACACTCCTTTGCCCAAATCATAATATTCTTTTATCCTTTTGGCTCGTCGGATCTTTTGATTGCTTGCTTCACTTTGTTTTATGCAAATGAGATCAATTTGTGCCATGTGCTTTGTGCCATGTGCCTTGCTCTTATGCTAGGCTCAAAGTTGTATAATAGTGGATTCACTTGTGGGTATCATGTTCTTATCTATTGCAACTATTTTGTGTATGCGAGTTTCTTTGTGGATGCATATCATGCTGACTATTGGCCACTTAGAACCTTTTATACACAAGAAAGTTCATATGCTTTTGTGGTATCATTTATTCCTTGCCGGCCACTTGGTTTGGTTCTTTTTGACTCTTTGGTGGTTTCGGTAAGAGGTTGAAAGTGAGTGCTTGTATGCATTGCATATATCCTTGCGCACTCATGTGTTTTGGATGTATTTTGGACCCATACTTGACATGATAATCACATTGGATATTCCTCTTATATCTTGTCCAAAATATGTTCTTTGGATCTTTTGAATGTTTTCCTCCCATGTCTAATCTAATTTTCATATCATAGTATCTTATTGCATTCTATAGATCCTAAATATGGTTTGAGCTCCTCGTCATTGAATATGTGCATTTGATTTCACTCACATTTTCGTGATATGCACACATTAAGGAGGAACTCATACTATATTGGTCTTCTAGATTTTATCTTCCATTTTGGCATTTGTTTCCAATGGGGGAGAAGTTTAGAGGGTTCAAAGACAAGTGTTCTTAGTGTGCTTGTTGTCATTCATGCTTACCTACACTTGTTACATATGTTTGTTGCATGGATGAGTATTGTATATAGAGAAAACTTCACCTAGTTTATGTCAACCAATATATGCAATGACATTCAAAGTTCATTCACACATGCATATATTGTGGGGGAGTTTGCTCTATATATTATGGGTGTGCTAACATCAAACACTTGTAGTGTTGATGCTGGTACAACCGGTTTTGATAATCTCAAGTATCTTTGTGACACTTGATGCTGTGAAAACCACCTCAAGTATACAATTTATCCTCGGATGAATTGCATACTTGCTTTAAAAAAAATTATTATATAAACCCTCTTGTTGAGATTGTCATCAATTACCAAAATGGGGGAGATTGAAAGTACATGTAGTCCCCATGTGTGGTTTTGGTAATTAAATGACAATCCTAATGGACTAATGTTTGCATTGAGATATACATTTGAAGGAAAGTTCCATTTGCAATGCATGAAGAATACTGGATGAATTGATGGATGAAATCCATCAACATAAATATATGCATTGAGACTTCATAATGAATGACAATTCCTATGAAGAAACAATGACATCAACTTATATAGGAAGGTTTGTTCCATGTGTGATGCAAGAAGGATATTGAATGGATTCGGAATGAATGCCATATACATATAGTTGTGCATCAAGATTAATCATGGAGCAAAGATAAATGTTGACCAAGATGAAAATCGAAGATTGAATTCAAAGATGGTCAACACACAAGCGCAAATCATGTGCCACATGAGATCTTGTGGTATGGTAAGAATTTGTCAATTGCGCTTTGTGTACTAACCCATTCTATGTGTTTTCTATGTCTGTATGGGTTAGATGATTCTCATGGACTTACATCAAGAGAAAGATTTCAAGTGCCCATGAGAGGATGACATCAAGTGATGATGATCATGGTTTACAAGGGCAAGTTCAAGATAGGCATTCTGAAGAATTACATGCTTGAAGCTTGCAGATGATCATGTGTTGGACACGTGAAGATGAATACAAAGCAAAGCTTCCCACATTGTGTATGGGGGAGCTACTTGAAGACTTCACCAATGTCTTGCCTTCAACTTGAGCCAAGAAGAAACATCAAGCTCAAGTGAAAGGCTCGAGTCAAAGGTATTAGTTCCTTCGACGTTAGTGTTGTGGAGTGATGACCACCGAAGGAACACATACACTCAAGAATGTATTCTCGATAGCTATGTAGTGTAGCTCTTTTATGATTCTTGAGTTATAGGGATCCCGCACTATTAAGAGGGGATCAAAGGGGTTCGTGATAGATTTGCTCAAGTCAACATCTTCTCTACACAATTCCACTCCTATCCTATACACCAAAGAAAATCCAAAGCCAAATAGGTTTCCCAAATACATGATAAAACCTTTGCATATTTGGCATCCTCCATTTTGGTTGATCGTTGTGGCACCCCGGCTCAGAGAACCGGTTTACCAGTGTTTCCAACCCAGAGATCATGTCTTCTGGAAACACACAACAACTTGGAACAGAACTGAACTAAACTTTATTAAAATATCTCGAGTACAAGCTCATAATTTACATGATAGCGAGGCCAGAAGCACTGCACGTGCTGAGACAATATCTGCATTATTTATGGAACATAGCAGGGCCTCGATACTACTGGGTAGACTACGGCGTAGCGGAACATAGCGCGGGAAACTCCATCCATAGGGACACTGCTGTGGACACGGCCTAGTTAGCGTAGCACGAACCTTCGGGGCCTCCGTCCTCGGCTTCTCCTGCATCTGGCATGATACGCCAGGTGAGTACTTGGAATGTACTCGCAAGCTCATGGCAACCAAAACAATGCAGCAAACAATAGCATGGCAATTAACAGGTTAAAAGATTAGGTTGCTCACTTACTGGTACTCAGTACCAACTTACTCTCATCTGGGTTGTCCCACAACCCTCGGAATTCTCACAAGCCACTGAGCGCTTCCAAACATAAGACAAGTTCTTCCATCATTATTATCTTTATGGTTGACCATCCTAGAGAGGCCTAAACGGACTGTCCAATACCGTGGACGCGGCTATTCGAATAGGTTTTACACTCTGCAGAGGTTGCGCACTTTACCCACACCATGGAGTACCTGGCCTCGTAATCCCATTCGGGTGGACCGGTGGTGCTCCAACGAAACCTGCCTGACCCGTGACCCCTCTATCGTACTACCGACAATCATACCCTCCCAGGGTCATGTCCTGGGTGGCCCCTGTGTCACCCCGTGACACCTGCCACCGTCGTGGCCACTAACTGTCCCAAACGGGTACGCCGGCAAAATAACTCAACTGGGCTCACAGGATTATGGTCGTCTACCTGATCAGGGCAGCACGCACGCATAACCCTCCCTAGTTTGGTGGTACCGATAAAAGAGCACAAAGCCAGACCAAGTCAAGGTCGTCCCATACCGGCAAATGTGGCTGCACGGAAAAGTCCGGGTAGGTGACTCTTGATCAACCAACTAAGTTTAGTGTAGCCAAGCATTTAACCAGTATGGATATTGAATTGCAAGTAAATTATCATGGCAGTAGCTATGCATTTAAATAAATTACTATGGATTATCACATATTAAAATAATGCATGAAATACAATTAAATAACCAACACTATCGAAATGCTTCATGCAATGGATGACATTGCTTGCCTTGCTCTGTTGGGTTGTCCACAAACTCCTGGGCTTCAAATCCAAAAGAATCTCCTTCTGAAAATATTTTAAAATGCAATTGAAAATGTCACATACTACTGTTCTATTCACCATAAATTCTGTGAACCATAGAAAAATACCAAACTTTGCAGAAAAATAAAGGGGCTCAAGACAAACCAGATGCAAAAAGAATCAATTGATTTGGACTTATGGTTTAAAAGTTATTGATGGTCAAAGTTCTGGTCAAAATCTGGATTTAAAATAGAAAATCAGAAAATCCACAGCGGGCCACGTCGAAGGCGTATTTCGCCCGGGCGCCTCCACTTACCGCTTCGGCGCGCGCGAGCGAGTCGCTGACGTGCGGGCCCCGCGGTCAGGTTTAAAAGGGGGAGGGAAGGGAACAGAGAGAGAGCGGGACTCCGGCGACGGTCGCCGGCGACACAGACGGCGGCGGAGTCCGGCGACTACTGGAATGGATCGAGCGTTCGGAGACGAACCAGCACGTACCAGTAGCGCGACGAGAGATGGCCGGACGGCATCGTCCCCTTCCTCTCCGGCGGCGGCGGCGCTCGGGTGTCGTCGGAGACGGTGACTCCGGCAGCAATTCGACCGGGCAAGGGCTTGGGCGTGGTCAGTGGAGCGAGGCGAACTCGCGGGTGTAGTCGGTGGAGCTCGGGGAGGAGTAGAACGGCGGGGAGGCAGAGCTCGGGTGCGGCGGTGCTCCGGCGAGATTCGAGGCTAGAGGGCCTCTCGGCTGTGGCTCGCTGCTCGAGAGGACGATTGGGAGGAGGAGGAGTGGGTTGAGGAGCTCGGGAGAGGCCGGGGAGGGGTATTTATAGCAGGGGAGGAGCTCGGGCGAGCTCTCTGGAAGCGGCTGGATCCGGGACACGTCGCCGGCGTCGCGACGTTGAGTTGGCTGGCCGGGAGCAGCGACGAGACGGGAGCTAGCAGGAGGAGTAATGGCGTGCAGTGGCGGCTAGTGGAGGAAGACGACGCGCCGCACGCCACAGTGCAGCCACGGGCGGCACAGTGCCCGGGCGCGTGGCGGCCGGCGAGGGCGATTCCGGCGAGGAGAAGGATCGGGAGAGGGCTACGTGGACGGCAGCGGCGAAGTCGGCACCCCAGGACATCAAATGGTAGCACGAGGTCTCTGGAATGACCTCGGCCGTCGCCGGCGAGGTGCAGAGCACGTAAACTGACATGCCAGTGCCGTGCTCACCACGGGAGGTGATGTCTGCAGGCCGTCCAAGTCCAGCGCACCATGTCTAGCAGCTTCTCCTTCGATCACTTACCCTCTCTATGCCTCTGGTTCGACTAGGTTCACTCTGAACCGAAGTGTAGCTTCAGCTACAGTTTCTGACAGAGAAATTGAGAGAGATCTAGAGGAGGGGTGAGCTGGGGATAGAGCCAAAGGAGATGTCTGGGAGGATCTACTTTGGAAGGACTATGTGCTGGCAAAGTTTGAAAGAATTTCATCAAGGTTTGAATATAGTTCATGTACAAGTGTTGTACTGAACCAGAAACAGAGATGAGCTTGATGCACTCATCTGGTTGATCCTCTGGAGCTGAATTTTGGTGTGGCAGGGTTATTTGGTGAGGAGAAGATGCCATAAAAATTTCAGCTCAATTGGATACCTCTAGCTGGTACTTCCTTCATAGAGGTTCCAACTGAACAGAAACTTGGCAGAATATTGGTGATGAAAATTTGTACTGGACAGGATGATATTTTTGGATATTGTGGAAAGATAGGTTCCCTAATATCTCAGGGAATTTTCTGGGAATTAAATGAGTAGGGAAAATATGAGCTCCCTCACAAATGACCAGTACTGTCCAGAGAGCAAATGGAGTTTTCTGGAATAAACTTTGTACTCGACCATGAGATGTTTTTGAAGATTGGGGGAGTAGATGATGACAAGAAGGTATGGGATTAATTTGGGATTTTTTTGATCACCAGAACTATAGGTTGCTTTGTAACCCATAGTGATGACAGATTTTCCCAAAAGAAGAAAATGAATATTTGGGAAGGATAAAGAGTTGGAAATTGATCCAGAGGGTGAGTGACAATGTTTGGCAAGATGCTGAGGGCTTTGGATCAATCATAGGAATTCATAAGTCCAAAGTCAACTGAAAAGGTTCAAAATCCAACCAGATTGCAAATAAAGCCAGAAAGATTTCGAAAAGAAAAAGTTGCCAAAAACTAGGGTGTCACATGATCTTGGGTGGTCCTCTATGTGAGGACCTGGGGTTTTTCCATAGCTACAAAACGAGCCCAAGATCATCAAAATCGGAGTTCGTATGAAAAAGTTATGCATGTTTTACTATCTGGAGGGCCGGAAGTTCCGGGATGCCCGGAAGTTCCAGGCTGCCCGGAGGTTCCGGGGTCCGGACGTTCCGAGATAGGTTCCAGGGGAAGTTCCGGGCTTTCCAGAGTGTTGCGCTGATATTCTCCAAAGGGAGCCCGGAAGTTCCGGGCTGCGTTTTTCTGTGCATAACGGGCAGATTTGGTGGGGGCACTATATAAGGTACCCTTCTTCCCCAACGGGCTAGGGTTCCTCACATCTGAAATTTCCCCATTCTTGAGAGCTCTCTCCTCCTCCCCCAAGCCTAAAAACTCCAACACATTTGAGGGAAAACTAGCCCATGGATCTAGGGTTCATTTGGTGACCTCCTCCATTGTTCCTCTCCTCGCCCATCCCTCCATAGCATTAGTTGCTTTTGTTGGGATTTGAGAGAGAGGGATTTGAGCATTCTTGTGTTAAATCCCGGAGAGATTTGTGAGAGTTTTTGAGAGAGATTTCATCCAAGCATACATCCACTCCTCCTCTCTCTTTTAACCAAAGCAATTTGTGATTTGAGCAAGTCTTGAGCATTTCCCCTTTGGTCTTGTTACTCTTGGAGGTTGGAGACTCCTAGGCGGTAGGAGTGCTCCGGTGAGGAATCAACTTGTGATTTGTCCCCCGGAAAGTTTGTGAAGGTTTGGAGGCCGCCTCAAGGTCTACCACTAGTGGTTGGGAATCGCCTTCGTGGTGATATCTCAAGGAGAATAGGGTGAGCCTTAGTGGTGTTGGTGTGCCTTCGTGGTAACACCCATCCCTCCAACGGTGACTAGCTTCCCTCCAAGGAAGTGAACATTGGGATACATCATCGTCTCCATGACTTCGGTTATCCCTAACCCTATCTCCTTACTTGTGGTTTACTTTGGTCACTTGATCGTGCATTCACTATAACTTGTGTCCTCATTATATTGTGGTGGTTCATTATATTGTGTTGGCCATTTTCTTGTAGAGATTATTTAGGCCTACACTTCATATTTCGCAATTCATACTTGCTACTATTGTTCTATCTTGTGCTTAGTGTGAATTGCTATCTTGTATTTTTCATTTCCATATCATCTGATATCTTGAGTAAGTTTGTGTAACTTACCTGTGCTTACGAGTATCCTCGTTGTGCTCATCTTATTTAGAATAAGTTGTTGGTGCACTTAGTTGAGCCTAGTATATTTAGGATTTGTGCTTGAAAAGTATCCGCTTAGTATATTTCCGCATTAGGATATAGCCAAATCCGTAAAAGATTTTAAAATGCCTATTCACCCCCCCCCCCCCCTCTAGGCGACATCGTGGTCCTTTCACTCTCGTGAAAGCAAAAACAGTGCCTCTCGCGGAAGAAAAAAAACAAAAAACACGTTTTTTCCCGTTTTCGAGAGGCACGGCCGTGCCTCTCGCGAAAGCAAAACCGTGCCTCTCGCGGAAGTAAAACCGTGCCTCTCGTGGAAGCAAAAAAAAACATGTTTGTTCGCGCAAAAAAAATCCGATTTTTTTTCCGAAAAGTTAAGGAAGACCGGTGGAAACCCAAAAAGCCGAAAAAAACCGTTTAAAAGCCAAAAACGCGTACGGAAAAAAAATCCGGAGTGAGCGCCCAGAGCGCGACACGTGGCGGCGGCTGAGAGCGCGCCAAGTGGCGCGCTCTCAGCCCACCCCAAGTGATCGTTGGGAGGCTCCCAAAGGAGCGCTCCTTAATTAGTTGCTCCCGACGAACGCGTGGACGAGAACGTGGAGCAGGCGGGCGGGGAGGATCACGTTCCTGCTCCTAAACACACGTGGTCGCCTGGTCGGTGGAAGTTGGAATCAGATGCCATGTACGCAAATCAACGTGCTCACTAACAAATTTTCTTTGGATTTATCGAATGTATACCAGAGTAATAGTATATATGAATAGATATTCCATAGTAAATTTAATATCTGGACCGTATGTTGTGTTTGAATTTGAATGGTTATGATATTGATTTTTTTTCATTGGAGTTTTAAAAGTGACTGTTTTTTTCCTAAAATTTTGAGCAAAGTTTGTAATGTTTTATTTATAAATAATTATTATGTGCATTATAATCTAGCATGGAGGGAGTAAGATAGCTTAGTCACATGTGTTATGTGTTTCAAGTACCTATATTAAGCCTTACTTCGTAGTGTAGTACTCTCTCCGATCCATATTACCTATCGCTGTTTTAGTACAACTTTAAACACATAACAGATGTGCTTAAAATATAAAATCACAAACCTGCAAGAAATAGTACTCCCTTTGATCCATATTACTTATCGCTACTTGCACTAAAGCAGGGACAAGTAATATGGACCAGAGGGAGTATTAAGGGGGAAATATCATGTGCTCCTGAGACTTAGGTGATACCGTGATATGGGCTCTTACACTACAAGAAATATGTCAACTTGTGACCTTCTGTCGGTGACCCTGGAAGAAATGGTCATAAATCTACGACCATTTGAGACCAATTGGTCATAAGCTGTTCGGGGGCTCCAAACCCTAAACCATAACGACCATTTTGGTCAGAAAGGTCATAATTTCCTTACACGAAATGGTCGTAAAGCAGACAGCACTGGTCCGCTGCCTTATTTCTAGCTGATCACGACCAATATAGATGGTCATAGCCTTGTAAATTGTGGTGCATTGCTATGACTAGGCGCCACCTCATCAGTTTTGCCTATGTGTCATGTCCATGTGTCAATTTTTGCCCTAGGTTGTGAAGCAGCCTACATTTCTGTCATTCCTAAAATTCCCAAAAAATTCTCATAAATTCTTTGGATCATATCTTCCTCAAATATGTCAAAAACCTTCCTTGCCTAGTTCAAAAATAATTCAGGAATATTCATTTTCCTATTCTGTTCAGAACAGCACTTTGTGAAGGAAGTGCTATTTATATTTTCTTGATTGCCCTAAAAAATTTTGGTCACTATTTACTATCCAAATCATTGCCTCATGAAAAAATTCAGCTCCATTTGCCTAGTAAATCTTCCTCGGCAAATTTCCAAAGTTTCTGTTCAGCTAGAAGCTTTGTGAAGGAAGTACTAGCTAGGCATATCCTAATGAGTTGAATTTTTGCCACATCTTCTATATGCCCAAATCATAGCTCTCCACAAAATTTGAGCCCCATATAACAATCCATGTGAGCTCACCATCCAATCTTTGTTTCTAGTAATATTTTCAGTTTGGGAAGCAACTATATTTTATATTACTTTATAATTGCTGCAAATTTACCAGGACATGACCCTGCCCATAGAACCTCCCTCCACCAAATTTTAGCTCATTTAATTTAGCCAATTTCCCTCAATATTTTTCCCAAATTTCTGTTCAGTGGAGAGCATTGTGAAGGAAGTACCATTTTTATTTATCAAAATGGTATGAAATTTTTACAGTGTGTTCATATGCCCAAATT
Source organism: Elymus sibiricus (assembly GCA_039707655.1). Lineage (NCBI taxonomy): Eukaryota > Viridiplantae > Streptophyta > Magnoliopsida > Poales > Poaceae > Elymus > Elymus sibiricus. The sequence continues at coordinate 298,653,204 of CM077672.1, read as the reverse complement.
ATCATCCTCATACAAATTTCAGCTCAATCGAATCATCTATGTGAGCCCAGCTTCAATTTCTATTTTCTGGCCAGATTGGCACATTGCAAAGCAAGTGCTATCTAGACCACTCCTATTGCCCTCAAACTTTTTGGGCACTCTTCCATATCCAAATCATTGTCACATGACAATATTCAGCTCCATTTGCATAGTAAATCTTCCTCAGAAAATTTCCAAAGTTTCTATCCAGAGAGAAGCTTTGTGAAGGAAGTATTAGCTAGGATTATCCAAATAATTTGAGATTTTTCTAAATCTTCCATATGATCAAATCATAACTCTCCATAAAATTTGAGCTCTATCCAGCAATCCATGTGAGCTCATCATCCAATCTTTTATTATGGTCATATTTTCAGTTTGTGAAGCAACTATATTTTATATTACTTCATTATTGCTGAAACTTTACCAGGGCATGTTCCTACCTATATAACTTCCCTCCACAAAATTTTAGCTCATTTAATTTAGCCAATTTCCCTCAATATTTTTCCCAATTTTCTGTTCAGTGGAGAGCATTGTGAAGGAAGTACCATTTTTATTTATCCAAATGGTATGAATTTTTTACAGTGCATTCATATGCCCAAATTATCATCCTCATCCAAATTGGAGCTCAATCGAATCATCTATGTGAGCCCAGCTTCAATTTCTATTTTCTGGCCAGATTGGCACATTGCAAAGCAAGTGCTATCTAGACCACTCCTATTGCCCTAAAACTTTATGGGCACTCTTCCATATCCAAATCATTGCCACATGACAATATTCAGCTCCATTTGCATAGTAAATCTTCCTCAGAAAATTTCCAAAGTTTCTATCCAGAGAGAAGCTTTGTGAAGGAAGTACTAGCTAGGATTATCCAAATGATTTGAGATTTTTCCAAATCTTCTTTATGCTCAAATCATCACTCTCCATAAAATTTAAGTTCTATCCAGCAATCCATGTGAGCTCATCATCCAATCTTTTATTCTGGTCATATTTTCAGTTTGTGAAGCAACTATATTTTATATTGCTTAATTATTGCTGAAACTTTACCAGGGCATATTCCTACCTATATAACTTCCCTCCACAAAATGTCAGCTCAATCCATTCGTTCATTTGAGCCCAACTTCAACATCCATATTTCTTTCCAGTGTGGTACTTTGCAAAGCAAGTGCCACCTAGGCTCCTCCATTTGAGCTGCAAATTTGCCAAGACAGTCTCCTTAGTAGATGATCATCCTCAGCCAAAACTCAGGCCCATTAGCCATGTGCATTTCCCCCACCGCTAATCAAACACTTGGCTGTTAATTCATGTTTGAGCTTAGTTCAGTCTCCTCGTGAGATTCTTCTGTTGTATTCTTCTTCCTAACACCTACCGGGGGAGTGCCCAACCCACCAGACATGCCTAGGCCGCCCAAAACGCGTGGCAACGCCACGGTCACGCGGTGACCACGAGGCTGGCATGCCAGTTTACGCGCTCTGGAGTTGGGGGCCTCGGCCACCATCCAAACCTCGACGTCTCGCCACCACACCATGTATCTCTGATTAAATAGATACTTGTGTACCTAGAAATGATTTTTGGAAAAAATAAAGAGCAAACTATAAGGCAGCTGCAGTTCAAATTTGACCCGCTTCCTACTGAATCAGCGAAAATTTGTCTTTTTCACGAGAGGTGGATCATAGCTTTTGACACGCAACCATTTGGTCAATTGTACATTAAATATGGCATAATATTTTATAAAATTGATTTGGTCTAATTTTGCAACAAATATATGGTAGGTCCTTCACAAAAAATCTCATTTTGGGCACTCGAAAAATGGAAAATGAAATTTTCGTCCAAAGAAAATGAAAACTTTCTTAGGCAACATTTTTTGCCATTCCAAGATGCACCTTTGTGCACAATATGAGATCATTTGAACAAACTATACCATGAATGTGGCCATAAGATTCATCATTTGGCTTGAAAGCCATGAATCTTCACACATGATACTCATTTCTGAGAACACTTTTTTAAAATAATTGTCGTATTACAAGTTTATTATTTTTCCTGGTAACTTGGTCACATATAATGACACAATGCGAAAGTTTTCCAATTTTTTGATTTTTTTTTAATCTTTCATGCCCATTTCAAAATGCGGTCAAAACGGCGGGCATGACCATTCCTAGCTAGTGGTTGAATCTTGGAAAACTTTTGGCATTTCTCTGATTAAATAGATACTTATGTACCTAGAAATGATTTTTGGAAAAAATAAAGAGCAAACTATAAGGCAGCTGCAGTTCAAATTTGACCCGCTTCCTGCTCAATCGGCGAAAACTTGTCTTTTTCACGAGAGGTGGATCAAAAGCTTTTAACACCCAAACATTTGGTCAATTGTACATTAAATATGGTCTAATATTTTAGAAAAATGATGTGGTCCAATTTTGCAACAAATATTTGGTAGGTCCTTCACAAAAAAACTCATTTTGGGCACTCGAAAAATGGAAAATGAAATTTTCGTCCAAAGAAAATGAAAACTTCCTTAGGCAACATTGTTTGCCATTCCAAGATGCACCCTTGTGCACAATATGAGATCATTTGAACAAACTATGCCATGAATGTGGCCATAAGATTGATCATTTGGCTTGAAAGCCATGAATCTTCACACATGATAGCTCATTTCTGAGAACACTTTTTTAAAATAATTGCCGTATTACAAGTTTATTATTTTTCCTGATAACTTGGTCACATATAATGACACAATGCGAAGGTTTTCCACTTTTTTGATTTTTTTTGAATTTTTCATGCCCATTTCAAAATGCGGTCAAAACGGCGGGCATGACCGTTCCTAGCTAGTGGTTGAATCTTGGAAAACTTTTGGAATTTCTCTGATTAAATGGATACTTATATACCTAGAAATGATTTTTGGAAAAAATATAGAGCAAACTATAAGGCAGCTGCAGTTCAAATTTGACCCGCTTCCAACTGAATCGGCTGAAATTTGTCTTTTTCACGAGAGGTGGATCAAAGCTTTTGACACCCAACCATTTTGTCAATTGTACATTAAATATGGCCTAATATTTTATAAAATTGATTTGATCCAATTTTGCAACAAATATATGGTAGGTCCTTCACAAAAAAACTCATTTTGGGCACTCGAAAAATGGAAAATGAATTTTTCGTGCAAAGAAAATGAAAACTTCCTTAGGCAACATTGTTTGCCATTCCAAGATGCACTCTTGTACACAATATGAGATCATTTGAACAAACTATGCCATGAATGTGGCCATAAGATTGATCATCTGGCTTGAAAGCCATGAGTCTTCACACATGATAGCTCATTTATGAGAACACTTTTTAAAATAATTGCCGTATTATATGTTTATTATTTTTCCTGATAACTTGCTCACATATAATGACACAATGTGAAGGTTTTCCAATTTTTTGATTTTTTTTGAATTTTTCATGCCCATTCCAAAACGCGGTCAAAACGGCTAACTATGAATTCTTGCAATAGTTTTGTTGGATCTCTGATAAAGTATCTAGTTGCGCATCTAAAAATTATTTTTAGAAAAAAAATAATAAGCTAACTATGAAGCAGCTATAGTCCAAATTTGACCCGGTTCCTACTGATTCGGCGGAAATTTGTCAATTTGACGGAGGTGTATGAAAAGCTTTTAACATGCAACCACTTGGTTATTTATACATAAACTATGTTCTAATATTTTTGAAAATTGGTACGGTCTAATTTTGAAACAAATATTGTGTAGGTTCTTAAAAAAACAGAGGCGAAAATTAAACTGATTGAAAAAAAAAAGAAGAGAAAAAGAGAGAGAGAAAGGTGTGTTGGATGAGGGAAGGTTTTTGGAGCGTTGGATGTAGGAGGAGTAGATGGCCAGGATTTGATCTGGGGGAGGGTGGGGCGGGGATCCGTGGCCTCGCATGTGATTGGCTGGCTGCCTTTCCATTTCCTGCCAAAGAAACAAGAGAGAAAAAAGAAAGCCCCATCATCCTCTCGCACGACACCCATCCTCCTCTCGCGAGCCCCATCTCTCTCTCCCCACGACTCCTCGCCGCCGCCACCTACGGCGGCCGATCCCGGCGACTTCCGGCGGCAATCTGCGGCTCCCAGCACACCACCGCGACCCCCTCCCTCCGCTCCATCCTCCCCTCGGACCAGATCCGGCATGCACGTCCCCATCGACCAGATCCGCCGCCCCCTCCTCCCCCAGCCCCGGCTATCCTCCCTTCCGCCACCCCCTCCTATTCCAGTCGCTCCCCTTTGTCCCCCCCCCCCCGCAGCAGATTGAGCGCGGCAGCCACGGCGCGCGCGTCCCTGCCACCGGCTAGGGTTTGGGCCAGCACGTCGTCGGCGTGGCTCCGGCGTTGCTCCGGTGATTCAAGTGAGTCCCTCCACTCCTCCTCGTCACATCCCTCCCTCTCTTCCTCATCTCGTCTCGTCTCCCTCGCAGATCCAAAAACTTTGAGCACCGGGACGCCATGGACGGGAAGGCTACTTCCTCCCCTGCCCCGACGCAATGCCATGGAGTACGCAGCTCCACCACTACCCCGATGCCATCCAGGTCCAGGCCCGCCCCCTCTCCTCTCCTATCCTCTTGGATTTCTTCTTTCCTTCCCTCCCATCCCCTTGACTCATGCATTGCGATTTCCTTCCATGAGCAGGAGCAGCAGCAGCAGCGTGGGTGACATCCATCACCAGCAGCGTCATGGCCAGCAGCAGCAGGTACAGCGGCCAGAGGAGAGGAGCAGGCCAACATCCAGCACCAACGTGCTGAGTGAGCTTCATCTCTCCACCCGATCTGAACATCACCTTTAGTTTGGTTAAACTCTTCGTAAGTTTGTACGTTTCTTTCCATGACATGATTGAAAATTGAGCAAACCGTGTGTGCGCATCACATTTGCCTGGGCCAAATTGTGTGTGTATCCATTGTATGTACACATCACCTTTTTCTAACTGGACAGGAGCACTGCCTATGCACTCACTCTTATACTGTCACATAGTTGGCCTTGAATTCATTAGTTTGGATCAAAACAGAGGTCCTTTTGTGGGTTCTCTTCCTGCTGTAAGAACCAAACTCATGTACGTAGCTTCTTCTTGGCTGACAAATACACCGCCACACACCATGTATGCATCTTGGATGAATTTTTCTTTTTGGCAACAACGCTGATGGAACCATTGATTAATTCTGTGCGTGTGTATAGATTTTTTTTTATTTTGTTGGCTGTTGCAACACTTGGATTATTTATTACTATAACCCAGCAGCGACGCTTCCATTTTAACACATGTGTGCTAAAACTTGCAAAAGAAACAAATCCTGAGCTTTCTTTATCGGCTTGCTGCTGCTGCTCCTTGTGTACAATGATTGATGTTGCTCTAGTTAGTGTTGTAGAGGAAGAAAGAGGATATATATATATATATATATATATATATATATATATATATATATATATATATACTTGCTCCTGCTGCTTATATATACACATGTATGTATGTTTACTTACTTCGTTCCTTCATTGTCTCTCCAATCCTCTCCTAATGAATTTGTTTGTTCGATTTGGACTAGCAGGCGCGTCCCTGGACCAGATGTTCAACTGCAGCCCCATCCATCGCATCGACCCGAAGTCAGGTATGTACTCGTCTTGTTGAACAAATATGGGCTTGATGCTTCATAGCCTAATGCTTGATGCATGTATCATGTTTGTTCATTGGTAAATATATGTAAATCATGGCTGGCCTGATGTTTCATGGCCTAATGTTTGCTTCAGTGGTAGCACATTCAGATGTATTAATTAATTTTGTACATGTTGGAGAATTTGGACGACGATAACAAACTGGAATCGTGAATGCTTGTGTAGAAAATTGAACAACCATCCTGCTTAATTTGGTGATGTTCCTCCATGCTAAGAGCTAATCTGCTGCACTATTATTTAGTTTTCATCCGCAGTTTTAATTTGGTGATGTATGCTTATAGTCTGTTAGTTCTCATTGCTAGCTCTAAATGTTTTTTGGATGCATGAGAGAAAGTGTACTTTCTCAATAAGGACCGACATCACCATCAAGTACGCCATCGAAGTAATTCACCACTCCACCATCAACTATGCTTTGCTCTGCTTGCTCTCCTTAGTTTTGCTCTTTGCTGTAAAGCACAAAGAAAATTGAAGCTATGTAGATTATTTGATCTGAAGAGGGTCAAGAGGACATGACCACGTGTTTACTGCCTTATTATCTTCTGCTTGATCTGACACTATTTATGTCGAAACCTGGGAGTATACTTTTTGCTTGTCGTCATCACCCATCAGTTGGGCTGTATACTTAATGTATCTGTTGTCCAATTTGCTCCATCATCTTTCCTGATGTACTTCTACATATATGTGTTGGTTGTTATCTGCTTGAACAATGCAAGTACTTGATATTCCATTCTGTTCTTGTAGGTGAATGGAACGTCCGTTGTTGGTAGAACGCCGTTGACGACTTCTTTCCATGTTGAAGAGCATGTTCCATGGTATCCAAGAGTAGCTAGCTTTTACACTTGCAGAGCGTTTATGTGTAGATCGCAATATTTGTGATTGTGTGGAATATTGTATGGTTATCTGGGTGAAGTTTGAAGTTCCTGGGTATGCAAGATTTGATGGTTAAACTGGCTGTTGTAATGTGAACGAGTGTATGCAGTTTCATGTGTTATGTTCTGACTAGAATATTGTAATAAACTGATTCTGGCTGTTATTTGAAGATTTTCATATGTTTTTTTCTCTCCTTTCTATATGATATATTGCTTATCAATAAGCTGTGAAAAAAATCAGAACCTGGCGATTGGGACCCATGCCTAGAAAAATCTAACAGTTGGGACCCATCTGAAAATTGGAACTAGCAAAAATGTCTAGAACTGAAAATAAATGGATTGTCAAAAGGCCATGTCCCAGAAAATAAAAAGGCCGAATTGTAGGGCTTGGCCCATGTAGCTGACCAAAATTGACAGGAAAAAAATATAAATGGGCTGAATTAATGGGCTTGGCCCATATGGACACCGAATTGGACTGGGCTGATTCTTATCAATGACCAATTAAATTGGTCGCAATTTTGCCACGTGAGCTTGCCACATTGGATCTGACGTGGCCTGGGCAGACTGTCAGTGACCAAAAAAATTGGTCGTAGAATCTACGACCTTTTATTTTGGTCGTAACCTTCTACGACCATATCACAAAGAAGGTCGTTAAGTTTCATTAAAGACGGCCAGCTTTTGACCAACTGTTTTTGGTCACAAAAAGGTCACAAATGGAAAATAATGACCATTCAGTGACCAATATTGATGGTCGCAAATTAGCATATTTCTTGCAGTGTTAGGAGTCGTTGGATCTCAGATCCAATGGCTCTCAGGAGCTCTTGAACATTTTGCAAAAAAGACATCCAAGAGTCTCAAAAATGTGTGCAGGTACAACAGCTTCTTAGATGCCGTCGGATCTGAGATCCAACGACCTAGGAGCTCGTATCACGGTATCACCTAAGCCCCGATATCACCTGAAACTTTCCCGGAGTATTAATAAGCATAGGTCCCAAATAGTCATATATACCTATATTAAACCGTTCAAGGTTTGAATTTTCTTTTTATTTTTTGTATTTTTGTGTGTGTGTTATATGGTCTTTCACCAGCTTCTGTTATTCCCGAATACCATCTTTGACCATTGCAATTGAGAAGCAAGCTATGGTGACAAGAACACCTATTTTTTCCATTTGCGGGACAGTCGACGCCGAAAGAAAAAACAAATAAAATTCTTACAGTTGTCGGATGGAAGAATTAGCCACAAATTTTTATAGCAATCTTTACACGTCTGAGGGTGTCCATGACATGGATGAGGTACTTGATACGGTTCCTGCAAAAGTCACCGGCGATGAATGAGATCTTAAATGGGGCCTATACTCAAGAGGAGGTCAAAGTGGCCCTTTTTCAAATGTTCCCGACCAAAGCACTTGGACCGGACGGGTTCACAACCCATTTATTTTCCAGTGTCATTGGGAGGTGTGCGGTTCAGATATAACAAGGGCAGTTCATCGCATCATCAACATGACTGAATCAGCAGAATGCATAAATGAGACCATGTTGGTTTTAATACCAAAGGTTAAAAAAACCACGTCATTACCACAGTTCAGTCCTATTTTCTTTTGCAATGTGTTGTACAAAATTGCTTCCAAAGTTATATCTAACATGCTGAAATTAGTGCTACCTGACATCATCTGAGAGGAGCAGTCTGCTTTCGTTTGAGTCGGTCGACTGGCTGGCTGACCTCCTTGTTCGGTTGTTGCCCACCTCCTTCCTGACTACACACGTCGTCGTCCATGTCGCCACATTGAATATGCACTCATCAGCTAGTCCGTTTATTGAGTGACATTAATAAGTATGTGGTGCCGATTTCAGGGATCAGGACTTTAGGGTTCAATTCAGTCCGAGTTGAATGTTTAAAACAAACTTCACTTTTTTATATGAACATTACACAACGACTGTTATTATCGAAACACTGCTCCCTCTCGATGTTAGACCTGCACCAACTTAAGCTTGTGAGTTGCTACGGATTCACAACAATAATTAAAGTTGAATGGGGTTAGTAGTATACACAGCCAATGAACTTGCAATACAACGAAGAGAAACTCAAGGAAGTAGGCAACACTACACTTGCATAACTGCAGCGCCATGGAAGGACTGGTGCAATATTTTGTAGCGGTAAAGCCATGGCCGGATTTTGAAATTTGGAAGTTAGAATGATGAAGATTAGGAGGAGGGCAGTTGGAGGACGGGGAATTTGGAGGAACCACGACGGGAAAAAATATGTTATTGGCGGTTTTGGCTGAATTGTTCGTGTTGCGGTAGGAAAACGTACTACAAACGAGTACTTATAAAGTATTTCTCGTTCCAAACATCATTGAGGTGGTCGCTTGTTGATTTGATTGAGTTGGGTGTGGGGGCAGGTGTGAGGTTCAAGGATTCCCAACTACATTATCTTTTACTCTCCTTTTACATTATTTTTAAACTCAAAGGTTAATGGGTTCCAGATGGATGAGAGAGTTGGGGTGGAGTAGGAAGTGAACTCTTCCAAACCGATTGGGGTGGAGTGGGGAGTGAACTCCTCCAAACCGAAGGGTTTGGTGGATTCTAGATTAACAAGAGAAATTTGGGTGAAGTAAGGAGCGAACTCTTCAAAACTAAAGGGCCTGATGGATTTTTTTTTTGATTGATGGGAAAGAAAAAAAAGAATCCATCAGGGCCTGATGGATTCTAGATAGATGAGACAGATCGGTGTGTAGTGAGGAGTGAATTTACCACCACCAATCCACCATCACCAACTCTAATTTACAAGGTATAGTAAAGATAGTGGAGATGATGTCCAATCTTAAGTTAGTTTGGATGCAGCTATTCTACACCCAGGCTCATGTAGTGCGGGATGCCAGTGCAAAATTTGGTGAAGTTTGGACATTCGAAGAGCCCGTGGCAAAAAAGACAAATTTCAGGTGTGCATTTGAGCATCTTGCACCTAAAAAAAATCAGGTTTTTATTTTATTTTTTGCTTTGTTACTATTCACCAGGTGGATGAGTCTGGACACCAAATTGAATTATGTAGAGAGTACACCCCTTTTTTTGGTCAAGGAGTACATCCAAATCCAACTTCATTAACCGCTCAAAGAACAGTTCGGTACTGGCATATATTTACACCTTTCTTGTTGACGGACCGAACTTCTTTGTTCAGTGCATCGTTTGCTAATAACCAAACGTCCAAACGGATTCTAACGAAGCTCGTCAGGCGACGGGGACACTGGTTTTGTTCGTCCTATGGGCGGCGACCCTGACGACGACGGGGCTCATCACGCGGTGGCGGTGCCGCCCGGCGCCGTCCGACCACACCATCTGCCCGAACACGTACTCGCCGGGCAAGAAATGCACTGCCCTGGCCCTGAACGTCACGGCGAACTCCTTCTCCTCCCCCGCCGCGGCGAACTCCATCCGGCTCGGCCGCACGGACACGGACACGCCGCGCGGCTCGTGTACCCTCACGTCGTACGCCGCCGGCGCGGCGCCCACGTTCCGCACCCTCCTCGTGACGGTGTGCGGCTCGCCGGACGCGGACAGGTGGGGCACCGTGACGGACGGGTAGTTGAAGTCCTCCGGCTTCTGCGGCCTCGCCGGGCAGGCGTGCGGGCCGTCGTCGCCGCCCGGCTGCCCGGCCATGAACGTCTCGATCACGGTGGAGTTGTAGCCCAGCGCGCAGAGGAAGTGGAGGTAGTCCGTGGCGTTCATGTCGTAGACGAGGCCCGGGTCCGCGGCGCGGTTGGGCTGCACGTGGCCGGCACCGTAGGCGAAGGGCGTGGCGCGCAGGAACGACGAGTTGCTCATCGGCTTCCGCGTGTTGTCCTGCACCCTGGCTGCACAAGACCAAAACGACACCAACTCTTTTTGTCAGCGCGCGGCAGCACGAGGGAGATTGCATTGGTCTGAAGTGTTTTTGTTGTTTAGTTAATTCATTTACCGGTGGTCATGATGGCGGACTTGATCGCGGCGGGGCTCCAGTCGGGGTGGAGGGCCTTGAGGAGGCCGGCGATGCCGGCGACATGCGGGCACGACATGGAGGTGCCGGACTCGGAGTTGAAGAGGACGCGGCGGCTGTCGAAGGTGAGGCCGGTCGGGCCGGCCAGGCCGGTGAACGCCGCGAGGATGCTCACCCCCGGCGCCGTGATGTCAGGCTGCAACACACGCAACATACGGTAAGATGCTTGGCATTGTTGTGATGTTACTAGTACGATTATTAAGGCACGAGCGAGTCTGTAACAGAAAAGCTGGACCTTGAGGATCTGAGGAGTGACTGTGTTTGGGCCCTGAGAGGAGAAGGCGGCCATGAACGGCGCCGGCTTCGTCTCCAGCGCGGTGTTTGGCAGGGTGATGTAGCCCGACGCGAACCTGCACAACATTTTAATGTTGAAAAAATGTTCAGAACAAAAAAAAAAGATTGGCCCATACAGGTCTCGAACCTGTGACCTTCGCGTTATTAGCACGACGCTCTAACCAGCTGAGCTAATAGGCCCTGTTGGTAGCCATGCCCAAATAGCTTTACATATCCAATAGACTACCTGGTTGAATTCATGTAGGCGAGCAGCGCGACTCCGTCAGAGTAGGTGATGTGCGTGGCCGGTAGCACGTGCGCGTCGGCGATCATCTCGTTCCCGGTGGCCTCGTCGTTCGCCAGCACCAGCCCAACCCCGCCGGCTCGATGGACCGCCTCGCCTTTCTCCACTCGCGCGTTCTTCCCACGCATGCACACCACGATCTTCCCCTTCACTTTCTTCTTGTCCAGCGACCCCTCGATGCACAATTGCCTGCAGTGTTAATAAGATTACAGTTTCAGGTCTGACAAAACATTACAAGTAAATTTCATCAGCTTGATCGAATTTTCTTACGCCTGCGCAACTGTTGCATCGGTTGCCTTGGCTTCTACTGAGCTGATCAGCCGGTAGTGCTTGTTGGCAGGCAGGGGCACCGGCGACAGGCTTTGTCCCTGTGCAAAAAATACAGTGTTACATTACCACGGGAGAGATTGCCACATAGCAGAATCGACTGAAGATAATTCAGGCAGAAGCAACATGCTTTGATCTGCTTCTTGTTGCCGAGAACCAGGTACGCCGGGAACTCGCGGTCCATGGTGCTAGCACCCACGGTGACGAGCCACGGCGCCGTGTTGGACACCGTGCCGGCCCCGGGGCCAGAGTTGCCAGCGGAGGAGACCACGGTGACGCCGTTCCTGACGGCGTGGAACGACCCGATGGCGACGCCGTCCTTGAAGTAGTCGGTGGGCGCGCCGCCGAGGGACACGGAGAGGACGTCCACCCCGTCGTGGATGGCTGCATCGAAGGCCGCGATGATGTCGGCGTCGAAGCACTCGCTGCCGTTCACGGGGCGCCAGCACACCTTGTAAGCCGCGACGTGCGCGCCCGGCGCGCCGCCCTTGGCCGTGCCGTTGCCGTACCCGAACAGGTTCGCGCCCGGCACGAACCGCCCCGCGGCCGTGGACAGCGTGTGCGTGCCGTGCCCGTCGCTGTCCCGCGTGCTGGCCGGGCTCGCGCTCGCCTGCCCCACCGTCGCCGTGTACCCCTTGTTGAAGTACTGCGCGCCGATCAGCTTCCTGCGGCGCGCGTTCATCACATCAACGTCATGCATGAAACACAATAATGAGCAATTGAAAAGTTGAGCAAACTATGGTCTAAACTATCCAAATGTTTTCAGGAGAATCTTGCTTCGAGGAGTAACAATCAACAGATGATTTGAAGGAATTTTGTCTCTTCATAATGTGATTAGGATGGTCCTAGCGTGCATGCAGACGAGATGCACTCTTGGCATTTCTTCACAGGACTGCGTTTCATCAGGCTGCTGCGCCAGCGGCACGCTGCATTATAGGTTGTCGAGCGAGCGGCCTGGCCGTAGCCGCGGCACATGATCGCGCAGGAGCCATGGACCCCGATCGACGCAGAAAGAGGCGAGAGCGAAGCCAAGGCTGTGCCGTGCATGGACCAGGGCGCCCTTTTGGAGCTTTTCTGAGATCTGAAAACGAACAGCGTGGTGCCTAGCGGCTTGCTCAGCTGCCCGTGGATCGATACGGTACCTGAACCAGGCCGATCGAGCTGGATGCGAACAGGGAATACGTAGGGACAAGCACGATGCCCGGGGCGACTTGGGGCAACATGTAATCATGGGAAAGCGCACGACAAAGAGACGGAGATCTTTCTGGGGTGATACTTAGAGCGGAATCATGGCTGCAATCTGTGCGCGCCACCACCACACTGGCAGCCAACAGCGAAAAGGTGGCATCGATCTGTTGACGATGAGGATGCGAGCTCTGCCCCCTGCCTACGCTCGCTCACATGATTCGCGGCGTGGGCTGCAGGACGACTGGCAGCTCAGCAAAAAGTATGGCAGGAGAGCCACACTTGTACAGATGAGGCAAAGCATGTGCTAGTGCGCCACAGTGCTAGAGGTTTTTGGGTTTAGGTTTTATTTTCCATTTCGCACCTTGTTCATGGTGGTATTTTTAACCCAGCACGGTGGCACACTAGCAAGTACCATTACCACTGATGCACTGTCCGTTTGTAGTGTAATTAAGCTGTCACAACACTATGTTTTGCCTCCGTTTCAAAAACAACAACAACCCTACAGTTTAAGCTCATTATTCACAATCAGAAGAGAGGCACAAAACAAGTGTAGGAATGGCTCAAAGTCCAAGGGCATGTCGAGATCGTTGGTTAAAGTAAGAGAAAAGTATGTTTTTGATCCCTCAAGTTCCCCAAAAGTATAGACTTGGTCCCTCAAGATTTTTTGGTATACATTTGGTCCTTCGAGTCTCAAAACCGGATAAGTTTGCTCCAAAACCAGATTTTGAGCATGTTGACCGGGTTTAACCACGTTTGACCAGTTTTGACCGATGAACAGTAAATTCGAAAAAAATAGCAAACAATTTCAAAAAAATCTGAAATTTTGTGATAACCAACATGCTTGGGTGCGTGTAAATTTTTGTGGTCAAATAACATCCGAGGAGCTCTAGCCAAAAAAACAAATTTTGGCTTTTTTTTTGTGACCCAAAATTTGTTTTTTTTTTGCCACGAGCTCCTCGAATGTCAAAACACCACATAAATTTTCACGCACCTAGTGCACCCAAGCATCTTGGTTGCCACAAAATTTCAGATTTTTTTGAATTTGTTTGCTATTTTTTGAATTTACTGTTCATCAGTCAAACCTGGTCAATGTGGTCAAACCCGGTCAACGTGCTCAAAATCTGGTTTTGGACCAAACTTATCCGGTTTTGAGACTTGAAGGACCAAATGTATACCAAAAAATCGCGAGGGACCAAGTCTATACTTTTGGGAAACTTGAGAGACCAAAAACATACTTTTCTCTTAAAGTAACCACAAGCACTTGCCTGAACTTATGGGACAAATCTTAGTTAGGTCAGGCATGTCTCTCTCGAACCGCAGTCGGCCTCTTGTCACTAAAGAAAGCAGCCAGTAGGTGGGGCAATTGTTAGTTTACGCCCTACAAAGCTCTGTACATTGCACAACGACAGTGGTCAAGTCAAGCCACGTTGGCGAAACACTAAACAACACGAACCAACCAACGCCGGACAAAAACCACGTCGGGATAACGCACGCACAGCACAGAGCTTGAACCGACGTCGGCGCGGCGCCCCAGGCGACGCATGGAGCCGCGGAGGGCCGTGTGCCCGTCTGACATGCCTACGAGTACACTACTACAGTGCAAGCAAAGGAGAAACAGATGGAGGAGGAGGAGGGACACGCACGGACGGACCTGTTGCAGCGGACCTGGGCGTCGTCGGAGGAGGACTGGTCGTGGCAGACACCGCGCCACCGCGCGGGCACCGGGCCCATGCCGTCGTCGCTGAAGCTGCCGGCCTCCGGCCACACCCCTGCATGCATGCACCAGCCACCGGTGTAAAATTAGTTAAGCTAAAAAAATCACCATTTCGGTTCAGTCACATGCATGCAGGGCGGTGGCCCCGCACTGCGTGGCATATAGTAGTAGGAGTAGCGTAGTCGCCGGAGCCGGGGGCCGTGGATGAGGAAGGATTTGACTCGGCGTCCGGGATTCCCTGTCGACGACGCCGGGCTTGTCCTGTCGCCCCACCGGCGTCTACGTGCGTGCTACAAGCCAGGCCAAGCAGCAGCTGGCGTGGAGGAGTGGACTTGTGATGCACGCTTTGAACGCTGCCCTGTCCCTCACAGTCACAGCCTAGCTACCTCATCGATCAGTCGTGTCGCGATCCCAGTACGTTGCGTAGCACCATTTTCACTTGAAGAACGAGAAAACATTTGTTTTTCCAAGGAGGTAAAAATACTAGTGGCACCATTTCTGACCCCTGCGCTGCTAGGAGGCCGGGTTCGTGTTGAGCTGCGGCCGTGGTAGTTCCAAGTCCCAACGGCTCATAAAAACCGACGGCTCCGGGGACGCTCGACTCAAGGCAAGCGCGCGCAGAGGGTCGTGATAAATCCTCAGCTGCGAGCCTGCCATCCACCAGGAAAACGGGAGGCCGAAAGCCTAAAACGCTGTGCGTCCGGGGCAGATTCCGATTGCAATGCAGTTGCAGGCAGCGGCTGCTCCTGCGCGCTCTGCGTGCACCGCACCGCACACACCCACTGCACAGCACAGGCACCAGCTGCCTGCCTAGTGCCTACGCTACACGGGCCGGGTCGTGCCAGAAAACTGGACCGCTGTCTTGGTCTGACCCACGCACAGTATCTACTCTACTCTATACTGCTGAAAAGGATGGCCATTTACTACTACAGTACTAACGTGAAGAAATGGAATGGACCTAGTAGACTGAATCGGTGACATTTTTCAAGCCCTTGGGTCCAAAATGATCAGCAGCATTGACTCGGTGAGTAATGATTTGTGAAACACGGCCTGAGGAGATCATGTAATATACAAGGAGTAAAAAGTACGTACCGGTGTCTAGGTTGCCGATGATGACGCCCTCGCCGTACCTTGCTTTGGCCCAGATGGAATTGGGTCTCACCCGGCCGTCCTTCTCCATCCCGAGGAACTCCCATGAGCGGGTGGTGTGCAGCTTATGCCCTCTGTTGGGGAAAACAGAGACGACGCTCGGGTGCTCTGCACGCGCAGCGTAAACACGGCTTAGTCACCCATCAAAACAGAATCCCACACCCAACAAAAACCACATGCAAGCGTCGTGTAGAGGGAAATATTATCAAGTAGTACAGGAAGAAGACAAACGAAGAAGAAGATGATGATGAAGAGTTGAAGACATTACTTGAGATCTGCATTGCGTCTTCTTCCTCCAGCGTGGCGGCGAAGCCATTGATGTACTTGGTGTAGGAGTAGAAGATGGCATCCTGCGCCTTCTCCTCGCTGCATGCAGACATTCGATTCGCACACACTAATCAAATTCAGATAGAAGCATTGCCTCCAGATGTTAATCTGGTTTGCAGTGATCAGCAGGAGGACGCTTGGATTCGACTTACCTTCCCAGGACGGAGCCCAAGAACTGGTAGTGGGAGTTCTTGGCGCGTTCCTGGTTGGAGGCCAGCGCCGCGCCCTCCCTGCCATGCGAGTGGCATCCGAGGTACACAACATAAGACTGCAGCAAATCGGCAAACCTTTATCACCAGCGAAGAGATACAAGGGGAAGCGAACCAAGAAGAAGAGGGCCAAGAGCTAGCAGCCACCGCCCGCTCCACTCGCCTTTATCTCGGCAGAGGCCGGGCGCTGCAGCAGCGAGAGGCCGCAGATCAGCAGGAGGACCGGAGCAAGGAGAGGAGGAGCACGGGGGCTACTCTCCACCGAGGAATGCATGCTTCTACGGATCTCCTTTTCCGAGTGAGTACGGGATGATTGTTGTCGAGAGGGGATTGGGATGGATTCGGGGTCGGGGTCGGTCCTCGGGGCGCTGCGAGGCAATGGGAAGGAATGTGCTTGGGTACTGTTGGTATTTTATAGCAGCATGGGGGCGTGTTCTGTCCTCTCTCTCTCTTTTTTTTTTTTTTTGATCAAATTGTCCTCTCTCTCTCTCTGTAACTGAAAGTATGGGAGCTTTTCTGTGCGCCAAAAGGGCCTTTTGGCGAGGAGCAGCGGCGTGCCTTTCGGTTCGGTTATTATTTCCGCAGCCCCTCCCTCGGCTGTGGCATACCATACGCTCTGGAACTGGAAGCCTTTTTGGGGAGTTTTAACTGAAGATATGGCGATGATGATGAGTGATGTCCTCAGCTCGTGACATAGATGCCAACCCTTGAATACTGCATATCCATTTGGAGAGATTTTCGTGGGTTTGATTGGATTGGATGCTGCTGGTATTTATGTTCTGCAATAACGTTCCACCAGCCACCTATGGGTTGTTGCGCTTCCTCAGAGTTTGTTTGGAAATGGCATTTTCTTCATGGCAGAGAGCACAATTCGGTTCGACCATACATCATGTGGTGACAGGTAGGGAAGCAACCATCGTTGGAACAGAGAAGAGTAGTCCGTGTATCCCTAGACCTTGGTTTCTGACAATGGGTTCATGCCAACCCTAAAATGGTGAAAAAACAGAGAAATTTTGATACGCATCCAAACTAAGGGTGTGTCAGTGACCGCATAGGGTTAATTTCGACTTTTCGTCGTGCACAAATAAGGATGAAAATAGTACTCCTATGTGGTGATTAATAAGGAAATAAATGGAAAATATTTTTTTTACTATTAACAAGAGTTGGTGGTCTTCGTGATGGTTGCTTCTCCACCAATGGATACAAATCAGTAAGGAAATAAATACATAATTGATGCATATTGATAAGTAAAGGAATAGCAACGTGCTTAATTGACGATATTAATTCTATAATCCTCATCTCGTTCAAATAAGAAATGAAATTATATTTAATTGATGCATCATAATAAATAAGGGAATATCAAAAGAATAATTAATAATATTGATATATGATATGAGTTTTTTTTATGTATGTGCACAAATAAGGAAGAAAATAACTCATCATTAACCCACCATGATAAGTAAGGAATTAAATAAATAAGGCAAATTAATGAAATTATTTCTTTTGTTGTGTTTTTTAGGGAAATTCATTTCTTATGTTGTGTTAGACATGGATGTGCTATCCATCAAGTACTACACAGACAAAACCCACGACAGAAATGATGTGTTTGGATTCTAGATGTTTTGAGTATGAATCTGAAGGAAATATGCCCTAGAGACAATAATAAATATTGTTATTTATTTTCATGTTCACAATTAATGTTTATTTTCTATGTTATAATTGCAATGGTTCTCGAGTCTGCAATATAAATGAGATTCAGAGGATTACCCAATTGCATGTGTGGAATAATAAAATAACAAATAGATTTCTAATCTCGCCTCTAAGACTAGCTCATGTGTTTCATGATAATCATGTTTGTTTTGTCATGGGCATAGTTAAAGTAACGAGGATGCCGGCAACAATGAGAACACATTATTGGAAGAACAATTGTGTTGAACAGACCCAATCGATTGATATACTACAATATCATATCATCGCTAGTTATTAGTATAATCAGACACATGTTACGTATGCATAATTCTAGAGACCATGAGAGTATCGAGTACCTTCATATCGAAGGGTGTGCTTTGGGGTTCCTTAAACGTTATCTGTAACAGGGTGATCATGACGGCACAACTTTCAGATGCATCAAAAAAGTATGACAAGGGACTTAATAACTCAAGACTAGTATTTGCAACTTCGACGATGGAAAGATATTCTCACGGTATTACAACATCCATCGTCGTCTGGCCAGACACAACGTGATATGATCACGGTGATGTCGAAATAGGGAAATAAGAAAAGAGAACAAAATAGGCAACGAGGATAACAATGTACAGTGATCAAGAGTTGTTTCACGGGGATACCGATAAGTCTTGCTTCGGATTTTGTAAAGTATCACGAAGCAAAGGAGTAGCACACGGGAATAACAGGTTCACTCGGTAAGTAATTCGTGTGGGTGTAGTGGTCAATATGGATGTCCACGGTTTCACTATTGATCATTGACCTGAAAGAGTTTGGGGTCATGCACACTTTACCAAACATGCAGGGTCACACACTTCATATCTAGTAGTTTGTTAGAATACTATGATATATAGGAGAATATGAGAACGAGTTCTGAAAGTATTTTAAATGGCTCCGGAAGTATTCTGAGAGCTCCCGGAATGTCCGGTAGTGTCTCGGAAGTGTCCAAAAGGTCCTGGAAGGTTCCAAAAACTTCTAGATGGTTCTTGGTGGTCCAAGGCCCCGCTGCCTTGGGGGCTAAGGTGCCACCAAGGGCTCAAGTCGGCTGGACCTAAGAGTCCTAGGGCGGGGAGGCACCTCGGGAGAGGAGTCATCCCAGATGGGGAAAGCTAGGGTGGCTCACTTAGGGAGGACTCTTCCCTAGGTCGGTTAACTCGTTTGGTCCCTCCACTTATAAATAGGAGGGAGGGGGCGCACCAAGGACCACAAGCCACGGCTACCCCCTTCCCTCATTACCTCCGCGTCCCGTTCTCTTCTCCAATCTAGATTGATTTTAGATCAGATCATCGCTTGGCTGCTCCTTTCTAGTGATCTCCTTAGTTTTTTTGTTCTGGACGGCGGAACTTTGTTGAACCACTATTGCAACATGTGTGGGTACCGGTAGAGAGATCATACATTTGATCTTTCGTGCGAGGGATTCTTGCGGTTGGGAGCTTATAAATCCTAGCTGTGGGGAATCTGCTTCAACTCAATTCACCAACTCTCCTCTCCGTTGTGTTCTTGTTGGTGAGTGATACGTCTCCGACGTATCTATAATTTTTGATTGTTTCATGCTATTATATTATCAATCTTGTATGCTTTATATGCAATTTTATATCATTTTTGGGAACTAACCTATTAACCTAGTGCCTAGTGCCAGTTGCTGTTTTCTGCTTGTTTTTGGTTTTACAGAAAATCCCTACCAAATGGAGTCCAAACGCTCTGATTGCGGTGTACACCCTGTTAGGAAGCAATGAGAAGCTTGTGTTCTGAATTATAATCAAGGAACAATCAGTTAAAAGTTGTGTTGCAATAGCATGGATTAGGGTCATCCAAGTATGTTGCTATTTTCACTGTTTTAGTTAGCAGACTGCATTCCTGAAAGTTGCATATTAATTAGTGCTTCATATTACGGAGTGTTGCTAAATGTTTTGTTGTAAAAAGACTCTGCATGATATTTCATTCACTGTTTAAAGATATTGTTTGGAGTTTGGATAAGACATACTTGAGTGAACATTGTCAAATGGATGTGATCCATCAACAGTTCAGTGGGCTGGTGTTGGACTTGTCGGGTCAGATTTTGAAAAAGTAGACCTTAGTCGGCAAGTGGTGTCGGAACAAAAAAATTGGCCCGATTAGTTCTGAGGTGCTTATTAGCATCTTCCTTTTGCTTTGCATGTCCGGCCTCGGCTACAACTTGCATGGGTGAGCTCCTCTGGTTCCTATGACACTGTACATCGTCCGCTTCTCTGCTGCTACAAGTGTCCATCCTTGTATGATAAGCTCCGTGGTTTGGTCTGGGATGGAAATGCTCATTTGCACCGGCGTGACTCAGCTTTGTGTTTGATTTTAAGCGTGTCTCTAAGGGACCATTGCAGTGCTTTCTATTCTTGCAGTGTATCATGTTTAGATAGCTCCTGCTGCTACACTGTGCTATTTCGGTTATAATAATGTCCCAGTTGACAAACTCAAAATCCTACCGTTTTACTACTATTTTGAAGTCTCCAACTAGAGACACTTGGGTTGAAACTACAGATGGCAACCGGTACTTGCCAGAGCCTGATTTGTGCATTTGTATTTGACCTTGGAGGAGTAACCTTTTATGTCTCCACTCTTGAGATCTCTAACGGAGTGTTTGAGGTCGGTGTTTGTAGCTTGCCTGTTACTAGTAGTTGTTATATTGTGCTTCATTCCCATCACTGATATGTTGATTATGCACTTGTCAGGTCAAAGCAATAAACAGTGATACTTTCTTGGCTGGAGAAGACTTTGACAATAGTATGTTGGAGTTCTTAAGTGAGCGAGTTCGCTATTGATCTGTCAAAGGATAGATTGGCCATGGGTGGTGCTATTCAGGTCGGCATTCTCCGTGGAGATGTGAAGGAGCTTCTTGTCCTTTATCACTTGGTATTGAGACTCGTGAGAGGACCCCTACTCCTGGAGAATAATGCGGTCCAAGAGGTATGCATGGAGATGAATTTTGGTTCCTGTTATTGATATTTCTGTAGGTTGTCTGATCTATATTGTAGCATGAATTTCTCGTACTTGGCTTTGCTTTTCACAGACTCCTATCATTTGGAGCAGCTTATTATTACTCCTCAATATCACATAGTTGTCACTTGCTCGCTGCCTATATGCTCTAGATGGTTGTCTTGATCTGAAGATCTTATTACTACTTTTTCTTAACTTGTGACTTTACTCCTTCACGCATAGTTTTATTAACTCTGTTGTTATATGTTGGCAGAGAGGTTCCTTGCAGCGAACAACCCAGAATCTCAGAACCATAGGCCACACACAATGCTTGCAACTGCTCCGCCAACCCAAGGGCTTCAAAACAGTGGTGTTGGGGCACCTGTGCCACGGCCTTTTGCCATTGGGAATGTCTCAGGACAGATGCAACCTGTTAGGCCGCCGCCGCTGATACGTCTCCAACGTATCTATAATTTATGAAGTATTCATGCCATGTTAGCAATAATTTTATATGGTTTTGGTGCACTTTTATATGATTTTCATGGACTAAAATATTGACCTAGTGCCCAGTCCCAGTTGCTGTTTTCTGCTTGTTTTTGGTTTTCCAGAAAATCCATACCAAACGAAGTCCAAACGCGAGAAAACTTTTTGACGATTTTTTTTGGAACATAAGAGACCCCCGAAGCTTCGTGGGAGGACCAGAAGACCCACGAGGCGGTGACAAGGCAACCCAGAGTGCCCTGGGAGGCCGCGTGGGGTTGTCTTGTGGGCCCCTCGTAACTCCTTTTTCGCGTGATTCCAACGCTGAAATTCTTATAAATAGAGAAACCCCCAGAAATAAACCTAGAACTTCGACTCCGCCGCCGCAAGCCTCTGTTCCGAAGAGATCCCATCTGGAGGCCTTTTCCGGCACCCTGCCGGAGGGGAAAATCATCATCGGAGGCCATCTTCATCATCCCGGCGGTCTCCATGATGAGGAGGGAGTAGTTCACCCTCGGGGCTGAGGGTATGTACTAGTAGCTATGTGTTTGATCTCTCTCTCTCTCTCTCTCTCTCTCTCTCTCTCTCTCTCTCTCTCTCGTGTTCTTGATTTGGCACGATCTTGATGTACCTCGAGCTTGGTTAATATAGTTGGATCATATGGTGTTTCCTCCCTCTGTATCTTCTTGTGATGAATTGAGTCTTTCCCTTTGAGGTTTTGTTATTGTCGGATTGAATACTTTGGATTTGAGAACACTTGATGTATGTCTTGCATGTGGATACCCGTGGTGACAATGGGGTATTATATTGAGTCACTTGATGTATGTTTTGGTGATCAACTCGCGGATTCCCGTGACCTTGGGGTAATCTAGGCATAGGGGTTGATTGCACGTTTTCGTCCTACTTTCTCCGATAGAAACTTTGGGGAACTCTTTGAAGTTCTTTGTGTGGATTGAATATTATGAATCTGAAGTTGTTTGATGCATATCGAATAATCAACTCATGGATACTTGTGGTGACATTGGAGTATCTAGGTGACATTAGAGTTGGTTGATGTGTATCATATGGTGTTATTTTAGTACGAACTCTAGGGCTGTTTGTGACACTTATAGGAATGGCTCAATAGATTGATCGGAAAGGATAACTTTGAGGTGGTTTCGTACCCTACAATAATTTCTTCTTATGTTCTCCGCTAGATAAGAACTTTGGAGTGATTCTTTGTCGCACATTAACGGATTGTTATATGATTTAATTATGTTAGCACTGTTGAGAGATTGCACTAGTGAAAGTATGAACCCTAGGCCTTGTTTTCAAGCATTGCAATACCGCTTGTGCTCACTTTTGTTACTTGCTACCTTGTTGTTTTTATTATTTCAGATTACAAAAACCTATATCTACTATCCATACTACATTTGTATCACCATCTCTTCGCCGAACTAGTGCACCTATACAATTTACCATTGTATTGGGTGTGTTGGGGACACAAGAGATTTCTTGTATTTGATTGCAGGGTTGTTCGAGAGAGACCATCTTCATCCTACACCTCCCACGGATTGATAAACCTTAGGTCGTCCACTTGAGGGAAATTTGCTGCTGTCCTACAAAACTGTGCGCTTGGAGGCCCAACAGAGTCTACAAGAATAAAAGTTGCATAGTAGACATCAAGCACTTTTCTGGCGCCGTTGCCGGGGAGGTGAGTGCTTGAAGGTATATCTTTAGATCTTGCAATTGAATCTTTTAGTTTCTTGTCTATTCACTAGTTTGGTTTTATAAAAGAAAACTAAAAAATGGAATTGAGGTTGCCTCAAATGCTTCATCTTTATAATATCTTTCTTGAAAATGATGGATCGGAAATTTGTGTCAAAGTGTTAGAAGAAGAATTCAATAAAATGTTTGGCATAAAATCTTTGAATGATAAGCATGATTGCAATGTTGTTAGTATGAATTCTTTGAATATCCATGATGCTAATGATATGCAAAGCCATAAGCTTGGGGATGCTATGTTTGACGAAGATGATCTTTTTAGTCCCCCTAGTTTTGATGAGCAAATTTATTATGATGATTGCATGCCTCCTATTTATGATGATTACAATGATGAAAGTGGGTTTGAAAGAGTGTCAACTTTATGCAATAATTATCCCACTATTTTGGAGGGTGTTGAATCTTATTGTAATAATGATAAAAGTGGATTTGAAGAGGTCATGACTTTATTTAGTGATGAATCCACTATTTTGGAAGAGGTTTCAATTGAATATGACAATAAAGTTGCTATCTATGATGATTATGGTGATGACATGTATGCTATAAAGAGTAATGATAACCATGAAACTTGTCATCATGATTTTAATGTTCAATTTGATTATGCCAATCAAGCATTACATGATAGTTATTTCATTGAGTTTACTCCCACTATTATGAATGAGAAGAAATTTGCTTATGTGGAGAGTAATAAAAATTCTATGCTTGTGGATCATGAAAAGAATAATTTATGTGAAAGTTATATTGTTGAATTTTTTCATGATGCTACTGAAAATTATTATGAGAGAGGGAGATATGCTTATATATATTTCAACAACATCAAGTTTCCTCTCTTTATGTTGAAAGTTTTGAAGTCATGCTTGTTTTGCCTTCCTATGCTAGTTGATTCTTGCTCCCATAAATTGTTTGCTCACAAAATCCCTATGCATAGGAAGTGTGTTATACTTAAATGTGCTTTGTCATATGATTCATGATGCTCTCTTTGTGTTTCAATTCTTTACTTTTATGCGAGCATCATTGAAATCATCATGCCTAGCTAAAAGGCATTAAAGAAAAGCGCTTGTTGGGAGACAATCCAATATTTATACCTACTGTTTTTGTTTGTCCACATGATTAAGCTACTGTAGTAATCATGTTTTATATGTTTTCTTTCAATAATGTGCCAAGTAAAGCCTTTGGGATAGTGTGGATACTTGTTGATTTGATTCTGTGCAAAAACAGAAACTTTTGCGTCCAGTTCTGGAATTTCTATTCTGTACTGGTGCGTGAGAAAATTCTGAAATTTTTACACAGTATTGTGTGACAAATGTTTTACATTTTCCTAATTTTTCAGAATTTTTTGAGGTACATAAGTATGCTTTTTAATTCGCTCCCTACATGCTGTTCTGTTTTTGACAGATTCTGTTTTCAATGCATAGTTTGCTTGTTTTACTGTTTCCATAGCTTATACTGAGAGATATAAATTGTGGAAATGATAGAATACAGTAGGTATTATGTGAGATAAATTGTGAATCTTGTCTTGACAGTACCAAAGTGAATGATTTATTTTCATACTAACCTATCTCACGGAGTTCCGTTAAGTTTTATGTGATTGAAGTTTTCAAGTTTTGGGTGAGATATCGATATGAGGAGAATAAGGAGCGGCAAGACCCTAAGATTGGGGATGCACAAGGCACCCCAAGGTAATACTCAAGGAAGACTCAAGTGTCTAAGCTTGGGGATGCCCCGGAAGGTATCCCCTCTTTCGTCTTCAACACTATCGGTAACCTCACTTGGAGCTATATTTTTTTTCGTCACATAATATGAGTTTTGCTTGGAGCATCATTTTATTTTGTTGAGATTTGCTTGCTGTTATCAATAATTATTTTTTGTATCTTTTAGTTCAATAAAATGCCAATTGTAGCCTTTACCATGCTCTGTTTGCAAGTTTATGTGTTGCTGTTTGAAAGCAGAAAGTTTTCTGTTATGTCCTGAATTTATGTGAATTGTAAGAACATGATAAAAATCTGAAATTTTTACACAGTAAGAATGCGTGAGTTATCTGTCACGTGGTAACTTTTCAGAATTTTTGGAGTTAGGGAAGTATGAATTTTTATTCCCCCTTTACAGACTATTCTGTTTAGACAGATTTCGGTTATAGTTGCATTGTTTGCATATGTTTGCTTGTTTAATGTTTCTATTTGTGGATAGGAGTATTAAATATGCAGAGCCATTTATTATGCAATGTTTAATTATAATTTTAGTGATTTGCTACAGTAGAGAATGTTAAGGTTTTGAGTTGATTTATACTAACTTATCTCACGAGTTCTTGTTGAGTTTTGTGTGGATGAAGTTTTTAAGATTTAGGAGAAGCCATGATATGAGAGGAATTAAGGAGACACAAGAGCTCAAGCTTGGGGATGCCCAAGGCTCCCCTAGATAATATTCCAAGAAGTCTCAAGCAACTAAGCTTGGGGATGCCCCGGTAGGCATCCCACCTTTCTTCGTAAAAAAATATCGGTTAGTCACGGTTGAGCCTAAGTTTTTATTTGTTCACATGATATGTGTTATTCTTGGAGTGTCTTTTTATTTTTGTTTTGTTTTCTGTTTGAATAAAATACTTTGATCTGAAATTTTTACTTGGAGAGAGTCTTCTCATAGCTACTTAATAGTTCGACTACTCATTGATCTTCACTTATATCTTTTTGAGTAGTTTGTCATTCACTCTCGTGCTTCACTTATATCCTGAGAGTAAATTGTTGTTACCCTAAAAAAAGAGTAAATTGTTGAAAGAATTGAATATCATAAAATTGAAATTATATGTGCTTCATATGCTTGTCCCATGTGGAGTAATGACTTGACATATACGAAGTATAAATGGTAAAATTTATTGAAAGTTAGCAAACACAACATTGGTCACTTGAACAATTCATGAAAGAATTTTAAAGGAAGAGAAATTTCACATATAAATATACTATCTTGGATAGCTTCTATGATTGTGAGCCCCCATTAATTATTTTCAAGCTTGATCAAGTAGTTGACGTTGGACAAGGAAGACAACGTAATGGGTTATGTTTATTTATATTCACATAGAAGTTATATTGTCATGGATACTCTAACATGTGGTGCTTGCTTAGGATCTTTTACGAGCCAAAATTCATACTAAGTAGAGATACTACTTGTGCATCCAAAAACCCTTAAACCCAGATTCTTGTCATGAGAGTCCACCATATCTACCTATGGATTGAATAAGATCCTTCAAGTAAGTTGTCATCGGTGCAAAAAGCAATAAAAATTGCTCCTAAATATGTATGATCTTTTATTGAAAGGGAAAATAAGCTTTGTACGAACTTGTGATGGTGAAGAAATAAAAGCGACGGATTGCATAATAAAGGTTGCTATCACAAGGGGCAATATAAAGTGACGTTCTTTTCCATTAAGAGTTTGCACATCCAAAAATAAAAAGCGCATGACAACCTCTGCTTCCCTCTGCGAAGGGCCTATCTTTTACTTTTTTGTATTTACTTTTATGCAAGAGTCAGTAATGTTCATCCTTGTTCCACTCTATTTATTCTCTAGTAGCCAAGCATCATGTGGTAGGGAATGATCCAGGCACATATATCTACACTAGTACAACAAGCTGCTATACAAACGGTTTTTACCCCCTTTCAGCGACGAAGTTTTAAACCGTCGCCTTGCCTGTGTGTGCGATAGGGGGGGTCCTTTCCACATGACCCAGAAACAGTCCGCGATAGGGCCTCTGGTCACACACGCGGGGCAAAAAGAGCTCGTGTGCGACCGAGTGAGCCATCGCAGACAATTATACTGGCTGAATCGTTTCCGTTCGTATGTACATCCCACACAGTGAATCCAAGATAAACGTTTCCGTTCGTATATACATCCCACACAGTGAATCCCAGACAAACGTTTCCGTTCGTATATACAAAGCACACAGTTTTCCGGAACACATCATCTGTGATAGCGTTGCCATTGCAGACGATAGTAATAATTTTATCGTTTGTGTTATTGAATGCATCACGCACGGTGTCTAGAAAAAACAGTGTGGCATAGGCTGTCCATCACACACACTTTTTATGTGGAAAACGTTTGTGCAAGGTGGCCTAACGCAAACAGTTGTCCAGAGGAAGTCATGTGTGATTGTTCATTGATCCAACATGTTTACTTCCTATAAACTGTGTGGGTTGTCTGAGATCACCGCCCATGGTGTTGTCTCAATAACCGTTTGCACTAGAAAAACCCAATAAGCATGTTAATTGGCCTATTATTATTAATCCATTTAGTAATCAAATTTACATTTCATAATAAACACACAATATATTTCATTTTCGTATTACGAAACCAGGATTTCATAATTGAAATACATCAGAGTGCAACATCATATAGCTTCAGCACTCACTCACACCATATAGGCATATAGCTAGCTACCCCATTACACAACAGCACCAAGTTTCACATGCAACATCTAAAACCTTTGGAAATTAGCATCATAGACGGTAGATAGACAGATGAATCTCATCTGGAAAACTGCTGAAGCGGAAGGCGAATATTGAGCCTTCAATGATGTTGAATGTCCTTGCAACTTTAGGCCAGTGCCTGTGGATGATTGACCGCCCATCCTTTGTCTCTTGAGGAAGACATCAATATTGTACCGTGGGTGTTGTATGAACAGCTTCCTCGCCTCTTGACCATACAGGTGGTTTGAGAGGTAATCATCTGTGAACTACTTTGGAAAGGCCTGAAAACAAATATATGCATAAATATCTTCTCTGATTTTTGAAATGGCGCAAAGGAATAAAAAAACAAGGTACTCCCTTCGGTCCTTTTTACTCCGCGCATTAGATTTGTATCAAGTCAAACTTTGTAAAGTTTCACCAAATTTATTTTAAAAAATATCAACATCCACGATACCAAATATGTATACTATAAAATTGTATTTCATAATGCATCTAAAAATAATGATTTTGCAGTTTGAATTTTGATACTTTTTTCTGTAACTTTGGTCAAAGTAGAGATACTTTGACTTCGGACAAAACTTATATGCAGACTAAAAAGGACCGGAGGGAGTATAAGAGTTAGTACCGTCCTGTAGTTCACTGATGTCTTCTTCATTGTGCAGACAAAGATCTTGTTGTTTTTCGTTGCTAGTTTCTTTATCCTCACAATCTTTCCGAGTTTCTTGACTTGACTGATATTCATGGACATCTCATTTCCCCATATGCAAAATGGATCGAACAGTGGGTCAAAACCTCTGACAGCAGGACCTACATGTGCAAGACCAAATTGTTAAAAACCTAAATACCAGAATGGTTCATGCAATTGCACAATAATGTGCTATTAGACAAAGGACCATGCATGTGCGAACCTCGATGGTAAACCTCAGTGCCTCCCATTGTTTCCCTGCAACACATATAAGGTAGTTATTGATCAGGTTAAGTGAGGGTTGGCATACTATCAGTAAAATATGTTGATGAAAAATAAACACATTGCAGATTCAGCAGATTAATTCGAGCCACATGGAAAAACCATTTATCCAAACCAAGCATGCTTAAGAACTAGGAAATATAGCAATTGTATATGTTTCTCATGTATTTAGTATAGCCGAATTCGATTTATTTCTCACATGCATAACAATACAAAATTGTACCCACGATAATTGAACATCGCATTGCAGAATTGAACCAAACAGTTAACTAAGCACCACAACAAATGAACCAAACAGTTAACTGAGCACCACATTGCACAAGAGAACATACTACAAGATCAGACAGTTAACCAAACCTAGTATGCTTAACAACTTGGAAATATAGCAATTGTATTTGCATCTCATGTATTTTGTATAGCCAAATTCGATTATTTCTCACATGCAAGAGAATACAAAATTGCACCCACAAGAATTGAGCATCACATTGCAGAATTGAACTAAACAGTTAACTGAACATGACAAAAAAAAAACCAAACAGTTAACTCAGCACCACATTGCACAATAAATAGAACATATATACTAGAGGATCAGATTGCATAGTAAGAGTACATAGGACAATTCACTAGAACTTGTAAAGGAAAGGTAGGAGCAGCACATGCAACAGGTAAACCGAACATGTTTAACTGGCGTAGCTAGCTAGCTAAACATAGGTCCTTGTAGTGAGCTAAAAAGACAAGCTACTCCTCATCGTCGAAGATATAGATGACGATGGGCTCCTTAGACTTGGAAGAGGGCGAGGCCTCCACATCGTGGGTGCCCTCCTCGTAGTGGTGAGTCGCCTGAGCCGCTCCGGGCACCAACCTGCTGGCTATGGAGTTGAGGTGAGCACGGGCATGCTGAGAAAACACCTCATAGTCTTCATCGAAGGCACCGACGGTGGCCTCGAGAAAACACCACGAACTGTCGTTTAAAGCAGCCAACCGCGTGGCGGCATCCGCACGTGAGGCATCGACGGTGGCCTCGACGGCGAGATGCTCCTCCAAGATCTGGGGGTCGGCACGCATGGAAGCCATCGCGACCTCATCCGCGCGTGCAGCCGTGATTTGCTTCTCCGCTGCCAAATGCTCCTTGAGCTCCTGGCTATACTGCGTGCACCATGGCTTAGGGTGGCGCTTATTTGGAGGATGGGTCGGTGATTTGGGTGGAAGGTGTCGCGCCGGCGGTCGGGGCATGTGGGATGTAGAAGGAGGTGGAGGATGGGGGTCGGGTGTGGATTACCTGACTAGATCGACGAGGCCGAGCAGCAGGAAGGAGCGTCGCCGGCGAGGCGGCGGCACTGCAAGCAAGCAGTGAAGGTTTTGAACTTGGAATGGAAGGCGGAAACATGGGAAATGTGGCTTTTGGTAAGGAGGAGGGGGGCATGGGAGGTAGATATTTCCGCAGATGCCGAAAATTTTCGCTCCGTGCAGCGAAAAACTGGCGCGCGAAGTGTCATCAGACACGGTCCCTTATTCAGCACTGCGTATGATATCTGAACATCACAAACAATTCATATGGCTTACCCCATGTGTGATGAGTTTGAACGTGCAAATTTTGGTTTGAATTTCCCTGGTTACAGAGGTCATCCACGTCATTGCATAATTTGGGTACACAAAAGAGCCTACAGCACACCCCACACATCTTAATCGAGCAAGTTCAGCAATTAAACAGAGCTAGCTGACCTAAACATTACTCTAACAAAAGACCGGCGCTCTAAACAAAGACTACTACTCCGCCTGGAGCTCGTCGATCTCCGTCGCCTCCTCCATGTCCAGCTCGCGCCCGACGATCTCCTGGGGAAGTGGCTCCATGGCATCCATCACACCATACTCGGCAAGCATCTCGCCATCCACATCCGCCATCTCTTTGGAAAAGGCCGCCACTTGGACGGGCTCCATCGCGGCAATGTATGTCGCGAATGAACGGACGGCTGCTCGAACACTCTCGGCGATTGCCAACTCTTCGGCCGTGGGTTGCCGACCATTGTCGGAGAAGCTTCATGTGATTTGTGCAGTGACCGCCAGGAGCTGGGCGTGGGCGGCCTTGACATGGGCGCGGGCGGCCTCCATCAGGGCTAAGGCAGCCGCCGCGGAACGGACAACTGATGTCCCGCTCTCGCCATTTGCTATCCCCGTCGCAGATGTTGTTGCCGCCATCTGAGCTGCAGTAGCGGCCGTTTCGGCTGTCGCAGCCGCCCGGTTGCAGATTGCGGCCGTGCTCACGCAGGTTGTGAGCACACTCATGGAGGTTGCGGCCGCGCTCTCGCCGGAATGGGCCGCCGAAGTTGCCCTCATGACGCGGGTCCACGTCCCCATCTTTGACCGGCGACGATTGAACAGTGAAATGATATTTGGGGAGCTAGTTTGCTTGATGCGCCGGCTGTGGACTGTAGCCGACGAAGCTTCTTGTGTAAGCCATATATGACGGTGCACCAAGATATTTTGTACTGCATCTCACACGGTTGGTGATAATAAACTGTGTCTGATGTACTTGATTTTTTGTCTTGATTTGAAATACGGAATGGGGTCACAGTGGCAAAGGACGGTGTTTGAATTGCTAGAACATTTGTCTGCAGTGAACATAAAACTATACGAGTGTCGTGTTAAAATTTGGAATTATTCGGGGTTCGTTTGGACATTTTTATACATTAACTGAGTTTTCTAGGCATTTTATGTGCATAATTCAAATTTGAACTACATGCACATGCTCCGGTGCACCAAAATGGGTTAAAAAATCATATGTGTGTCCTTGGGTGCATGCTTAGGCCCCATGCAAGAAATGGGAATGAATATCAAATACCTCGGCATCGTGGCTCGGCCGCAAACGCTGAGATACTTGGTTTTGAAATTCTAGTAAATCCAAAACTCATCTGAAATTCATGAAACTTGGCATGCTATCATGAAATGGCACCAACATGCTGTGGTAAATTTTTTGTCCCTTTCGAGGCAGGTTTTGGTATAAGCTTCTCACAAACCAGAGCTTCTCACAAGAAGCCTCCTGGTTCCGGTAGGGAACGTGTCACCTTTGTGGACGAAACGACATTTGTTGCCTCTTCTTGCCTTGATTTTTTTCTAGAGGTAACATAGACCAATAGGAGTGTCGTGTTAAATTTTGGAATTATTCATGGTTCATTTGGACATTTTTATACTTTAACTGAGTTTTCTAGGCATTTTATGTGCATAATTCAAATTTGAACTGCATGCACATGCTCCTGTGCACCAAAATGGGTTGAAAAATCATATATGTGTCCTTGGTTGCATGTTTAGGTCCCATGCAAGAAATGGGAATGAATTTCAAACACCTAGGCTCTTTGTGGCTCGGTCGCAAACTTGAGAACTTGGTTTTGAAATTCTAGTAAATCCAAAACTCGTCTGAAATTCATGAGACTTGGCATGGTGTCATGGAATGGCACCAACATGCCATGGTAAAAAATTTGTCCAATATGAGAGGAGGCGCACACATTAACAGCCAACAAATAGATGTCACGTTATCATCACAAACGGTTGTATAGTATTATTTCAATCGTGGGCGTTCTACTGACCATTTACGTGCCGCCACGCGTCCCATTTTTTTAATGGCAAGGAGGTGCCGTCCGAGCAGCTGTTTGAGTAGACGGGAGGCGTGCGAGCGAAGTCTGTGGCGCAGGCTGACCGGGAGGCATGCGGCCAGTCCTGCGCTGCGCAGGCTGACCGGGAGGCGTGCGACCAGTCCTCCGCTACACAGGCTCACCGGGAGGCGTGCAAGCAGTACGCTGCGCAGGCTCACCGGGAAACGAGCCCTTTGACCTCCATCGCCGCCCGCCTCACTCTCAACTTCTCCCTTAATGGCGCCTGAGCCGCTGTTTAATAGGCGGCGTTACTGATCTCTCTTCGCCTCCCATTCCCCTCTTGCCCGAATCCTATCTTCCAGAGCTCCACCTACTCCATGGCGCACAAGGATCATCTGCCACTAGTCTTCCAGTTTGGTGAAGTCGACTCCGAGCCGGAGGAGATAGAAAATAAGGAGGAATGGGACCTCAGGGACATGGCCCTGAACGAGCTGGTCACGGCGGATGCTGCCCCCGCGCCCGTCCCAGCTCCCATCCCCGCTCCCACGCCAGTGACCATCCCTGTTGCATTGACGGGCTGGTCACCGAGCACCATCGCAGAGCTGGAAGCCGCTGGCGTCAGTGAGGTCCCCGCGGACCCACGCGAGCTCGTGTACGTACCAGTGCCAGCGCCACCGCCTGTGCTCGTGCACGCCCGAGCACCCACCGCGGCGCCGGTCCCCGTGCGCTTTCTTGCACCAGCCAAGCCCGTGCCCGTGCGTGCGCCTGCACCCGCCACGCCCCCCTCGGCGTCATGGGATGCCGCCGTCGATCACTACCTCGTAGCACCATGAGTCGCCATCCCCCCGCGCCCCGCCCGTCGATCGCGTGACGAACGGCTCTTGGATTTGCATGTCCAAAACATTCTGGGATGGCTTGAAGACTTGAACAACAGCGTCTCGGATGACAACAACACCGGCGCAGCACGCCGCTGCCGCTGCAATTAGTTTTTTTGATTAATATTGTATCCCGATCGTATGAATGTAAAACCACAGTGTCACTGAATAAAATCTATGGTTTTGATCAACTTAGCGTTTTTTCTCTGAATGTACAGACTTACCAAAGTAAAAAAAAACATCAATGTCTTTTTCTGAATAAAACACTCATCGCAAACATTTCAGACTGAACACCCGTATACAAAGCGAGAGCTGGGTTCCTGCGCAGCTAAGCCAAGGGAAAAATGTGCCGCGCAGGTTTTGTGCATCTCTTCATCGCAAACGTTTCAGACTGAACACCCGTATGCAAAGCGAGAGCTGGGTTTCTTCGCAGCTAAGCCAAGGGAAAATGTGGCGCGCAGGTTTTCTGCATCTCTTCACCGCAAACGATTTTGCATGATGACCTGTGTGCAACGACGTACAAACAATGTGGTAAGATTTGCATCTGTCATATTGGGTATATTTGCCATTTGTCAAAATGTAAAAATTGGCATTTGTCAATCTAGTAACATTGCCATCTGTCAATCTAGTAACATTGCCATTTGTCAACCTAGTAACACTGCCATTTGTGATCCTCGGAAAAAAAAATACTGCCATTTGTCAAATTTTGCAGCTAAAAATCACTAGTACTGTAATTTTTGCAAACGAAATTCAGTAAGCATAGATTTCATTCATAGATTAAGCAGTCGTTCTTTATACAAACAGTTCAACTCGACAGCTGAACCGAACAAACTTTTACCCAATTGTTGCCAACCACGTACTGAAATAGCTAGTTCAACTATATATACTAGCTAAATTTAAGTACGTAGTACAGTTCAACCAAATCTATAGTCAGATGAACTGAACAAAATAGCCCCTAAATACTACTACTACTACAGAGGGGCTTTGTACTACTTTCAGTAGCCTCTCCTCTGCCGAGCGTGCTCAGTAAGAGGCCAAGGAGGAGGAGCCTACCGACGAGCTAGAGAAGCGGAATCCGGCGCTTGCCGCTGCTGTACCTTTAGCGACGCCCAGCTCGAACGCCCACTGCCGCTCTAGACGATCCCTCTCGAAGCAGCGGGACTCCTCATATATCTCCGCATTCTGCGCCACTGCGGCGGCTTCTGTTGCGGCCACGGCGGCGGTAAGACGCTTTGCGTGCTCGACCAGGCACTCCTCCTCCTCCTACAGGAACTCGATGTAGTGCGCGGCAAGGTCGCTGATGCTCGTGCGGGCCTCCACATCCCGCCTTCGGGCCGCGATGGCGTAGCGGGTGATGACCTCGGCGGTCAACGGTGGGGTGGCGGCCACCTCCCGCCTTCGGGCCGCTATGGCGGAGCGGGTGATGGCCATGGTGTTGGGGAACGTTGCATGGAAAACAAAAAATTTCTACGCACACGCAAGATCTATCCATGGAGATGCATAGCTACGAGAGGGGGAGTGTGTCTACATACCCTCGTAGACCGTAAGCGGAAGCGTTAGAACAACGCGGTTGATGTCGTCGAACAACTTCACGATCCAACCGACCGAGCACCGAACGTACGGCACCTCCGCGTTCAGCACACGTTCAGCTCGGTGACGTCCTCGACTTCTTGATCCAGCAAGACGGCGAGGTAGTGGATGAGTTCCGGCAGCACGATGGCGTGGTGACGGTGATGGTGATGCTATCTCCGCAGGGCTTCGCCCAAGCACTGCGAAAATATGACCGAGGGACGGAACTGTGGAGGGGGGCGCCGCACACGGCTAAGACAATGTTGTGGCTTGTTTGGGGCGCCCCCTCTCCTCTATTTATATATGTGTAGGGGCTTAGAGTAGAAGGAATAGTACCACGTGAACAGTACCACGTGAATAGTACACACGTGGACTTGGACTCCAAAGTCCAATCCTATTCCTACTAGGACTCTCCTTTTTTCCTTCCCTAGCTGCGTGGGCTTTTGAGGACTTGGTGTGCCTGGCCCAATAAGGCCAGGGCGCCTCCCCTTAGCCCATGCCAGCCCTTGGGACGTGGTGGACCCACTTGTGGACTTCCGGGCTCCTCCGGAATCCTCCGGAACCTTCTGGAAGCTTCCCGGTACAATACCGAAAAAACTGCACCTTTTTCCGGAACCCAAAATATGACTTCCCATATATAAATCTTTACCTCTCGACCATTCCGAGACTCCTCGTGACGTCCGGGATATCATCCGGGACTCCGAACAACATTCGGTTACCAATTCACATAACTCATATAACACTATATTGTCAACGAACGTTAAGCATGCGGGCCCTACGGGTTCGGGAATGATGTAGACATGACCGAGATGCCTCTCCGGTCAATAACCAATAGCGGAACCTGGATGCTCATATTGGTTCCTACATATTCCACAAAGATCTTATCGGTCGAACCGCAATGACAACATACGTAATTCCCTTTGTCTATCGGTATGTTACTTGCCCGAGATTCGATCGTCGGTATCTCCATACCTAGTTCAATCTCGTTACCGGCAAGTCTCTTTACTCATTCCGTAATACATCATCCCGTAACTAACTCCTTAGTCACTTTGCTTGCAAGCTTCTTATGATGTGCATTACCGAGAGGGCCCAGAGATTCCTCTCCGAAACACGGAGTGACAAATCCCAGTCTCGATCCATGCCAACTCAACAGACACCTTCGGAGATACCTGTAGAGCATCTTTATGATCACCCAGTTATGTTGTGACGTTTGATAGCACACAAGGTATTCCTCTGGTATCCGGGAGTTGCATGATCTCATGGTCTGAGGAACATGTATTTGACATTCAAGAAAGAAGTAGCAATAAACAGAACGTTCATATGCTAAGCTAACGGATGGGTCTTGTCCATCACATCATTCTCCTAATGATGTGATCCCGTTATCAAATGACAACTCATGTCTATGGCTAGGAAACCTTAACCATCTTTGATCAACGAGCTAGTCTAGTAGAGGCTCACTAGGGACACGGTATTTGTTTATGTATTCACACATGTATTTAAGTTTCCGGTCAATACAATTCTAGCATGAATAATAAACCTTTATCATGAACAAGGAAATATAAAATAATAACAACTTTATTATTGCCTCTAGGGCATATTTCCATCAGTCTCCCACTTGCAGTAGAGTCAATAATCTAGTTCACATCGCCATGTGATTAACACCCAAGAGTTCACTAGAGTCAATAATCTAGTTCACATCACCATGTGATTAACACTCAAAGAGTTCTAAGGTGTGATCATGTTTTGCTCGTGAGAGAGAATTTTAGTCAATGGGTCTGCAATATTCAGACCCATGTGTGCTTTGCAAATCCTTATGTCATACTGTAGATGCTGCTATCACGCTTTACTTGGAGCTATTCCAAATGACTGCTCCATTATACGTATCCGGTTTGCTACTCAGAGATATCCAGATTGGTGTCAAAGCTTGCATCGACGTAACCCTTTACGACGAACTCTTTATCACCTCCATAATCGAGAAACATTTCCTTAGTCCTTTAGTTACTAAGGATAATTTTGACCGCTGTCCAGTGATCCACTCCTGGATCACTCTTGTACCCCCTTTGCCAGACACGTGGCAAGGCACACATTAGGTGTGGTACACAACATGACATACATTATAGAACCTATGGCTGAGGCATAGGGAATGACTTTCATTCTCTCTCTATCTTCTGCCGTGGTCGAGCTTTGAGTCTTACTCAACTTTACACCTTACAATACAGGCAAGAACTCCTTCTTTGACTGATCCATTTTGAACTCCTTCAAAATCTTGTCAAGGTATGTACTCATTGAAAGTCTTATCAAGCGTCTTGATCTATCTCTATAGATCTTGATGCCCAATATATAAGCAGCTTCACCGAGGTCTTTCATTCAAGTATCCTTTTATGCCATCCGGAAATTCTATATCATTTCCAATCAACAATATGTCATCCACATATAATATTAGAAATGCTACAGAGCTCCCACTCACTTTCTTGTAAATACAGGCTTCACCGTAAGTTTGTACAAAACCATATGCTTTGATCACCTCATCAAAGCGTATATTCCAACTCCGAGATGCTTGCACCAGTCCATAGATGGATGGCTGGAGCTTGCACACTTTGTTAGCACCCTTAGGATCGACAAAACCTTTTGGTTGAATCATATACAACTCTTCTTTGAGAAAACCATTAAGGAATGCAGTTTTGACATCCATTTGCCAGATCATAAAATGCGGCAATTGCTAACATGATTCGGACAGACTTAAGCATCGCTACGGGTGAGAAAGTCTCATCGTAGTCAACCCCTTGAACTTGTCGAAAACCTTTCGCGACAAGTCGAGCTTTGTAGACAGTGATATTACCATCATCGTTTGTCTTCCTCTTAAAAATCCATTTATTCTCAATGGCTTGCCGATCATCGGGCAAGTCCACCAAAGTCCATACTTTGTTCTCATACATGGATCCTATCTCAGATTTCATGGCCTCAAGCCATTTGTCGGAATCTGGGCTCATCATAGCTTCTTCATAGTTCGTAGGTTCACCGTTGTCTAGCAACATGACTTCCAGAATAGGATTACCGTACCACTCTGGTGCGGAACGTACTCTGGTCGACCTACGAGGTTCAGTAGTAACTTGATCTGAAGTTTCATGATCTTCACCATTATCTTCCTCTCTTATTGGTGTAGGCATCACGGGAACGGTTTTCTCTGATGAGCTACTTTCCAATTCGAGAGAAGGTACAATTACCTCATCAAGTTCTACTTTCCTCCCACTCACTTCTTTCGAGAGAAACTCCTTCTCTAGAAAGGACCAATTCTTGGCAACAAAGACCTTGCCTTCGGATCTGTGGTAGAAGGTGTACCCAATTGTTTCTTTAGGGTATCCTATGAAGACGCACTTCTCCGCTTTGGGTTCGAGCTTATCAGGTTGAAGCTTTTTCACATAAGCATCGCATCTCCAAACTTTAAAAAATGACAGCTTAGGTTTCTTGCCAAACCACAGTTCATACGGTGTCGTCTCAATGGATTTAGACGGTGCCCTATTTAACGTGAATGCAGCTGTCTCTAATGCATAACCCCAAAACGATAGTGGCAAATCGGTAAGAGACATCATAGAACACACCATATCCAATAAAGTACGGTTACGACGTTCAGACACACCATTACGCTGTGGTGTTCCAGGTGGCGTGAGTTGTGAAACAATTCCACATTTTCTTAAATGAAGGCCAAACTCGTAACTCAAATATTCGCCTCCGCGGTCGGATCGTAGAAACTTTATTTTCTTGTTACGATGATTCTCTACTTCACTCTGAAATTCTTTGAACTTTTCAAATGTTTCAGACTTGTGTTTCATGAAGTAGATATACCCATACCTACTCAAATCATCTGTGAAGGTTAGAAAATAACGATACCCGCCGCATGCTTCAACATTCATCGGACCGCATACATCGGTATGTATTATTTCCAACAAATCAATAGCTCGCTCCATTGTTCCGGAGAACGGAGTTTTAGTCATCTTGCCCATGAGGCATGGTTCGCAAGTATCAAATGATTCATAATCAAGAGATTCCAAAGGTCCATCAGCATGGAGTTTCTTCATGCGCTTTACACCAATATGATCTAAACGGCAGTGCCACAAGTATGTTGCACTATCATTATCAACTTTGCATCTTTTGGCATCAATATTATGAATATGTGTATCACTACGATCTAGATTCAACAAGAATAAACCATTCACAAGGGTGCATGATCACGAGGGATATTATTCATATAAACAGAATAACCATTATTCTCTGACTTAAATGAATAACTGTCTTGCAATAAACAATATCCAGATATAATGTTTTATGCTCAACGCAAGCACCAAATAACAATTATTTAGGTTTAATACTAATCCCAAAGGTATTACGAGCGTGTCGATATTGATCATATCAATCTTGGAGACACTTCCAACACATATCGTCACCTCGCCCTCAGCTAGTCTCCGTTACTCTGCAGCTCCTGCTTCAAGTTACTAATATTAGCAACTGAATCGGTATCAAATACCCAGACGCTGCTACAAGCACTAGTGAGGTACATATCAATAACATGTATATCAAATATACCTTTGTTCACTTTGCCATCCTTCTTATCCGCCAAATACTTGGGGCAGTTCCGCTTCCAGTGACCAGTCCCTTTGCAGTAGAAGCACTCAGTTTCAGGCTTGGGTCCAACTTTGGGTTTCTTCGTGGGAGCGGCAGCTTGCTTGCCGTTCTTCTTGAAGTTCCCCTTCTTTCCCTTGCCCTTTTTCTTGAAACTAGTGGTCTTGTTAACCATCAACACTTGATGCTCCTTCTTGATTTCTACCTCCGCTGATTTCAGCATCACGAAGAGCTCGGGAATTGTCTTCTCCATCCCTTGCATATTATAGTTCATCACGAAGCCTTTATAGCTTGGTGGCAGTGACCGAAGAACTCTGTCAATAACACTCTCAACCGGAAGATCAATTCCCAGCTGAGTCAAGTGGTTGTGGTACCCAGACATTCTGAGTATGTGTGCACTGACAGAACTGTTCTCCTCCATCTTACAGCTAAAGAACTTGTTGGAGACTTCATATCTCTCAACCCGGGCATTAGCTTGAAACATCAATTTCAGCTCTTGGAACATCTCATGTGCTCCGTGGCGTTCAAAACGCTTTTGCAGTCCCGGTTCTAAGCCGTAGAGCATGGCACACTGAACTATCGAGTAGTCATCAGATCGAGCCTGCCAGGCGTTCACAACGTCTGCAGCAGCTCCTGCAGCAGGTCCATCACCTAGCGGTGCATCAAGGACATAATTCTTCTGTGCAACAATGAGGATAATCCTCAAGTTACGGACCCAGTCCGTGTAGTTGCTACCATCATCTTTCAACTTAGATTTCTCTAGGAACGCATTAAAATTCAACGGAACAGTAGCACGAGAAATTTATCTACAACATAGATATGCAAAGAAACTATCAAGACTAAGTTCATGATAAATTAAGTTCAATTAATCAAATTACTAATGAACTCCCACTTAAATTAACATCCCTTAAGTTAACTAAGTGATACATGATCCAAATCAACTAGCCCATGTCCGATCATCACGTGAGATGGGATAGTCATCAATGGTGAACATCTCCATGTTGATCATATCTACTATATGACTCATGTTCGACCTTTCGGTCTCCAGTGTTTCGAGACCATGTCTGTACATGCTAGGCTCGTCAAGTTTAACCCAAGTATTCTGCTTGTGTAAAACTGGCTTACACCCATTGTATGTGAACGTAGAATCTATTACACCCGATCATCACGAGGTGCTTCGAAACGACGAACTTTAGCAACGGTGCATACTCGGGGAGAACACTTTTATCTTGAAATTTAGTGAAGGGATCATCTTATAATGCTACCGCCGTTCTAAGCAAAATAAGATGCATAAAGGATAAACATCACATGCAATCAAAATATGTGACATGATATGGCCATCATCTTGTGCTTTTGATATCCATCTCCAAAGCATTGTCATGATCTCCATCGTCACCGGCTTGACACCTTGATCTCCATCATTGCGTCGTGGTCGTCTCGCCAACTATTGCTTCTACAACTATTGCTAACACATAGCGATAAAGTAAAGCAATTACATGGCGCTTGCATTTCATACAATAAAGAGACAACCATAAGGCTCCTGCCGGTTGCCGATAAATTACAAAACATGATCATCTCATACAATAACGTATATCACATCATGTCTTGACCATATCACATCACAGCATACCCTGCAAAAACAAGTTAGACGTCCTCTACTTTGTTGTTGCAAGTTTTACGTGGCTGCTATGGGCTTCTAGCAAGAACCGTTCTTACCTACGGCACAAAACCACAACGCTGATTTATCAAGTTTGCTGTTTTAACCTTCAACAAGGACCGGCCGCAGTCAAATTCGATTCAACTAAAGTAGGAGAAACAGACACCCGCCAGCCACCTTTATGCAAAACAAGTTGCATGTCTGTCGGTGGAACCGGTCTCATGTACGTGGACATGTAAGGTTGGTCCGGGCCGCTTCATCTTACAATACCGCCGAATCAAAATAAGACGTTGGTGGTAAGCAGTATGACGATCACCGCCCACAACTCTTTGTGTTCTACTCGTGCATATCATCTACGCATAGACCTGGCTCATGATGCCACTATTGGGGAACGTTGCATGGAAAACAAAAAATTTCTACGCACACGCAAGATCTATCCATGGAGATGCATAGCTACGAGAGGGGGAGTGTGTCTACGTACCCTCGTAGACCGTAAGCGGAAGCGTTAGAACAACGTGGTTGATGTCGTCGAACAACTTCACGATCCAACCGACCGAGCACCGAACGTACGGCACCTCCGCGTCCAGCACACGTTCAGCTCGGTGACGTCCTCGACTTCTTGATCCAGCAAGACGGCGAGGTAGTGGATGAGTTCCGGCAGCACGATGGCATGGTGACGGTGATGGTGATGCTATCTCCGCAGGGCTTCACCCAAGCACTGCGAAAATATGACCGAGGGACGGAACTGTGGAGGGGGGCGTCGCACACGGCTAAGACAATGTTGTGGCTTGTTTGGGGCGCCCCCTCTCCTCTATTTATATATGTGTAGGGGCTTGGAGTAGAAGGAATAGTGCCACGTGAACAGTACCACGTGAACAGTACCACGTGAATAGTACACACGTGGACTTGGACTCCAAAGTCCAATCCTATTCCTACTATTACTCTCCTTTTTTCCTTCCCTAGCTGCGTGGGCTTTTGAGGACTTGGTGTGCCTGGCCCAATAAGGCCAGGGCGCCTCCCCTTAACCCATGCCAGCCCTTGGGACATGGTGGACCCACTTGTGGACTTCCGGACTCCTCCGGAATCCTCCGGAACCTTCTGGAAGCTTCCCGGTACAATACCGAAAAAACTGCACCTTTTTCCGGAACCCAAAATATGACTTCCCATATATAAATATTTACCTCTCGACCATTCCGAGACTCCTCGTGACGTCCGGGATCTCATTCGGGACTCCAAACAACATTCGGTTACCAATTCACATAACTCATATAACACTATATCGTCAACGAACGTTAAGCGTGCGGACCCTACGGGTTCGGGAATGATGTAGACATGACCGAGACGCCTCTCCGGTCAATAACCAATAGCGGAACCTGGATGCTCATATTGGTTCCTACATATTCCACGAAGATCTTATCGGTCGAACCGCAATGACAACATACGTAATTCCCTTTGTCCATCGGTATGTTACTTGCCCGAGATTCGATCGTCGGTATCTCCATACCTAGTTCAATCTCATTACCGGCAAGTCTCTTTACTCATTCCGTAATACATCATCCCGTAACTAACTCCTTAGTCACTTTGCTTGCAAGCTTCTTATGATGTGCATTACCGAGAGGGCCCAGAGATACCTATCCGAAACACGGAGCGACAAATCCCAGTCTCGATCCATGCCAACTCAACAGACACCTTCGGAGATACCTGTAGAGCATCTTTATGATCACCCAGTTATGTTGTGACGTTTGATAGCACACAAGGTATTCCTTCGGTATCCGGGAGTTGCATGATCTCATGGTCTGAGGAACATATTTGACATTCAAGAAAGCAGTAGCAATAAACAGAACAGTCATATGCTAAGCTAACGGATGGGTCTTGTCCATCACATCATTCTCCTAATGATGTGATCCCGTTATCAAATGACAACTCATGTCTATGGTTAGGAAACCTTAACCATCTTTGATCAACGAGCTAGTCTAGTAGAGGCTCACTAGGGACACAGTATTTGTTTATGTATTCACACATGTATTTAAGTTTCCGGTCAATACAATTCTAGCATGAATAATAAACCTTTATCATGAACAAGGAAATATAAAATAATAACAACATTATTATTGCCTCTAGGGCATATTTCCATCACACGGCGGCCGACGGTGGGGTGGCGGCCACGACGGCCACCACCCGCCTTCATGCCGCGGTGGTGGAGCGGTCGATGGCCCTGGCGGGCTTTGGTGGTGTGGTGGCCACGGCGGCCGACGGTGGGGTGGCGGCTGCCGGCTGCCGGCAAAAGCTGCCGTCGGGCAGCGGCGGCGGAGCGTGTGGCGGGTGTTGTGCGCACACCCAACAGGGACACCACGGGCAGTACACGCCGCTGGGGACTGCGCCGCCGCCGCGGTGTAGCCTCCCAGCTGGAGCTGTCCTCAGACGACGGCGGAGTGGCTGAGCGACGACGACGGACCGGTGCCATTGGTGATGGTGGGAGAAGCAGATGAGATAAGCTACGGGGAGGGGGGGGGGGAGGAAATGCGATGCCGACTCGCCGGCCATGACTGTTTATATAGCAGGCCGGTAAGCACTGGGGTTTTTTGGGATTTCGCCGAGTCAGGCGGGAAGCTTGCGCAGTTCCGCACGGGAACCTGCATGGTTGCGCGGGAACGGGCTCACCGACGATTCATTGGCACCTCTTCGAGCTAACGTTTGACCAAAAGAACACCTGTGCGGTGCTCAAGCTTGCGCTCAAAGCCTTCTGCGACAGCGCGGTGACAAGACGTGCGAGAGGAGGATGAAATGACACGTACACAAACGGTTAATAAAAAAAACGTTTGCGATTTAATTACCTAGCACACGGCCGCTCTCTACGCAGCATCGCGAACGATTTTTCGCCCACTATGTGATGTGGAACGCGATGTAGTTTCACATCATGCCGCCGGCTCGCAACTGCTGGCCGGCTTGTAGACGGCCATTCCCTGCGTGTTCAACAGCTCTATGCGTGTGGTTGCTCACGGTTGAGGCGGCCGCGGCGCGCTCTGCTCGCGTCACAACGCGCGCGCTTTCCTCGCGTCCCTCCACGCGCTCTGCCCGCGTCCCTCCGCGGGCGCTGCAAGCATTTTGGGCCGGCACACGATCATGTACGTTCGGGGTACCTTATGCATGCGATTATGCCGGACGCGGTGCCACGACGCAGTTACGTGCGGCAAAAACTGCCTTGCGGACGTGCCGAGTATCCCGGCCACCCGACCCTCATTTATTCCCGCGGCCATTTACCTTCATCCCGCGCCCCATGACACAATAAGCACACCCACGACGACACATACAGAGAGGATATGGCGCACCCGGCTCCAATGGCGCTCCCAGCGGCTGACGACGACGACGGGCAGCAGTTCACCACGC
Organism: Elymus sibiricus; assembly: GCA_039707655.1. Taxonomy (NCBI): domain Eukaryota; kingdom Viridiplantae; phylum Streptophyta; class Magnoliopsida; order Poales; family Poaceae; genus Elymus; species Elymus sibiricus. The sequence goes on along the minus strand of CM077672.1, from coordinate 298,609,095 downwards.
CTCACGTAGTGTACACCCACGTGAGGGGGAAGGACCTCTCGGTGGTGTACAGCAACGAGCCGGTCTCGGTGGAGAGCTCCATCCACACTATGGAGCAGTTGCTTGCTGAGGACGAGTACCAAGTGGTCGGCTTCGACCTCGAGTTCACCGGTGGTCATGCCGGGTATGATCAGAAGGTTGCCGTCGCCCAGTTGTGCATGCGCCATCACGTCCTCGTCTACCACTACTCCCTGGCCACAAGGCCTTGCGAGCATTTCGCCAGGTTTATCAATAGCCCCGACTACAGGTTCGCTATAGTGGACACCGTGAACAATCTAAAGGTGCTCGAGACTACAGGCTTGGCCTGCCAGAATCTTGTCGACATCCAAGGCCAGTATAGGGTCTGGGGCAGAAAGAAGGAGAAGGACTCCTTGGTTGACCTAGCCATGGCCATCATCGACCCCTACTACAGAGGCATGAAAGATGAGTGCAAAAAGAACAAGGATGCCTGGCACGAGGCCTGGGTGCGGAGACTGGATGAAGAACACGTCAAGTACGCGGCCAAGGACGCGTACACAAGCTACGAGATGTACAGGCGGATCGTTGACATGAGGGAGTGCCTCCTTCCCGTGGACGACAAGGGATCGAGACACAAGTAGAGTAGTGGCACCGGCGTCACAAGAAGTAGATGATTAGATGATCGTTTCTCCTAGTTTAGAATGCATGTAATTGTTTATTGAGGTGTGTGCGAATGTTTTGTATAGTCACCTATGTAATTGGATGTTTAATTTGGTTATATACGTTGTTCTTCTATAGACTGAGCAAATTACATCGCAGACGGACTAAACTAGGGAACCCGTCGGTGATGATTTCATCAATCGCTGACAATTGTATACCAGCAAGCGTTTGCCCACAACACACACAGGTTATTAGCAGGAATCATCCATGTTGTTATCCGTCTTCCCACACATTTCAGATTACTGACCTATTTGCCACGTATCACACACATCTTGTTAAGTTGAACCGTTTCTGTTGTGTTGGGTAATCGCAAACAGTTCATCTGAGTGAACCGCATGCCGTATATCGCACACACCTTAATCTGCTTGACCGTTTCTGTTGTGTTGGGTAATCACAAACAGTTCATCCGAGTGAACTGTATGCCGTATATCGCACACACCTTGTCTGCCTGACCGTTTCTGTTGTGTTGGGTAATCACAAACAGTTCATCCGAGTGAACTGTATGCCGTGTATTGCACACACCACGAACTGGCTGACCGTGTTTGTTGTTCTGGCTTATCGCAAATAGTTCATATGGATCAACTGTATGCCACGTATCGCACACGCGTCTCTAATCTGAATCGTGCTTGATGTCTGCGGCATCGCAAACAGTTCGTCTTATTGGCGACGGTTTTTTTATGACACCGTTTGCGATTCATGCATCGCACACAGTTTGGTCGAGGGGTCTCTGATTCATGTGTTGCGTTAGCGGTCGCCTGCAGTAGTGCTAGTTGAATATAGGTAATCATGAGTTATTATTGTTGACATTATCCCTGAGATAAATAAGTTGGGAGGCGAAACATTAAGCCCCTATCTTCCTATGTGTTTGACTGAAATTGTTTGTTCTAAAAATATACTTTGAGTGTCAGCAATCATGGAAGACAATATGATAGTTGAGTATGTGGAATTTGCTAAACCAAAGTTCTTACATAGACCATTCCTGAAAATAAAATGAATTGCAATTGTTTGATGATTGAGAACATAGTTTGTTAGTTTTCAAGAAAGTTTATGGTCTATACTTTAACATGCGAATAGCTTGGTACATGATCATGAGAAGTTTTATGAGTTGAGCTACTATTTATGATATATAATGATGCTAGAAAAAGTGATTAAAGTTATCATTGATCAAACTTATGCACTATGCTGGCATTCACACTTCATAAATTATTTCTTTTATCATTTACCTACTCGAGGACGAGCAGGAATTAAGCTTGGGGATGCTGATACGTCTCCAACGTATCTATAATTTATGAAGTATTCATGCCATGTTAGCAATAATTTTATATGGTTTTGGTGCACTTTTATATGACTTTTATATGATTTTCATGGACTAACATATTGACCTAGTGCCCAGTGCCAGTTGCTGTTTTCTGCTTGTTTTTGGTTTTCTAGAAAATCCATACCAAACGAAGTCCAAATGCGACGAAACCTTTTGACATTTTTTTGGAACATAAGAGACCCCCGAAGCTTCGTGGGAGGACCAGAAGACCCATGAGGCGGTGACAAGGCAACCCGGCACGCCCTGGGGGGGGCGCATGGGGTTGCCTTGTGGGCCCCTCGTAACTCTTTTTTGCGTGATTCCAACGCTGAAAATTCTTATAAATAGAGAAACCCCTAGAAATAAACCTAGAACTTCGACTCCGCCGCCGCAAGCCTCTATTCCGAAGAGAGCCCATCTGGAGGCCTTTTCTGGCACCCTGCCGGAGGGGGAAATCATCACCGAAGGCCATCTTCATCATCCCAACAGTCTCCATGATGAGGAGGGAGTAGTTCAGGGCTGAGGGTGTGTACTAGTAGCTATGTGTTTGATCTCTCTCTCTCTCATGTTCTTGATTTGGCACGATCTTGATGTACGGCGAGCTTTGTTAATATAGTTGGATCATATGGTGTTTCTTCCCTCTCTATCTTCTTGTGATGAATTGAGTCTTTTCCTTTGAGGTTTTGTTATTGTCGGATTGAATACTTTGGATTTGAGAACACTTGATGTATGTCTTGCATGTGGATACCCGTGGTGAGAATGGGGTATTCTATTGAGTCACTTGATGTATGTTTTGGTGATCAACTCGCGGATTCCTGTGACCTTGGGGTAATCTAGGCATAGGGGTTGATTGCACATTTTCGTCCTACTTTCTCCAATAGAAACTTTGGGGCACTCTTTGAAGTTCTTTGTGTGGATTGAATATTATGAATCTGAAGTTGTTTGATGCATATCGAATAATCAACTCACGGATACTTGTGGTGACATTGGAGTATCTAGGTGACATTAGAGTTGGTTGATGCGTATCATATGGTGTTATTTTAGTATGAACTCTAGGGCTATTTGTGACACTTATAGGAATGGCTCAATAGATTGATCGGAAAGGATAACTTTGAGGTGGTTTCGTACCCTACAACAATTTCTTCTTATGTTCTCCGCTAGATAAGAACTTTGGAGTGATTCTTTGTTGCACGTTGACGGATTGTTATATGATTCAATTATGTTAGCACTGTTGAGAGATTGCACTAGTGAAAGTATGAACCCTAGGCCTTGTTTTCAAGTATTGCAATACCGTTTGTGCTCACTTTTGTTACTTGCTACCTTGCTGTTTTTATTATTTCAGATTACAAAAACCTATATCTACTATCCATACTACACTTGTGTCACCATCTCTTCGCCGAACTAGTGCACCTATACAATTTACCATTGTATTGGGTGTGTTGGGGACACAAGAGATTTCTTGTATTTGATTGTAGGGTTGTTCGAGAGAGACCATCTTCATCCTACACCTCCCACGGATTGATAAACCTTAGGTCATCCACTTGAGGGAAATTTGCTGCTGTCCTACAAAACTCTACGCTTGGAGGCCCAACAGAGTCTACAAGAATAAAAGTTGCGTAGTAGACATCAGCCGCCGGCACTTGTTGGTCAATGCCCTCCCATGTAGATGTTGGAAATATGCCCTAGAGGCAATAATAAATTGGTTATTATTATATTTCCTTGTTCATGATAATCGTTTATTATCCATGCTATAATTGTATTGATTGGAAACTCAAATACATGTGTGGGTACATAGACAACACTGTGTCCCTAGTAAGCCTCTAGTTGACTAGCTCGTTGATCAAAGATGGTTAAGGTTTCCTAGCCATTGACATGAGATGTCATTTGATAACGGGATCACATCATTAGGAGAATGATGTGATGGACAAGACCCAAACTGTAAACGTAGCATTTGATCGTGTCAGTTTATTGCTATTGTTTTCTGCATGTCAAGTATCTGTTCCTTTGACCATGAGATCATGCAACTCACTGACACCGGAGGAATACCTTGTGTGTATCAAACGTCGCAACGTAACTGGGTGACTATAAAGGTGCTCTACAGGTATCTCCGAGGGTGTCTGTTGGGTTGGCATGGATCAAGACTGGGATTTGTTACTCCGTATGACGGAGAGGTATCTCAGGGCCCACTCGGTAATACAACATCACAATGAGCCTTGCAAGCAATGTGACTAAAGTGTTAGCCACGAGATCTTGTATTACGGAACGAGTAAAGAGACTTGCCGGTAACGAGATTGAACTAGGTATAGTGATACCGACGATCGAATCTCGGGCAAGTAACATACCGAAGAACAAAGGGAACAGCATACGGGATTAACTGAATCCTTGACATAGAGGTTCGACCGATAAAGATCTTCGTAGAATATGTAGGAGCCAATATGGGCATCCAGGTCCCGCTATTGGTTATTGGCCGTAGAGGTGTCTCGGTCATGTCTACATAGTTCTCGAACCCGCAGGGTCTACACACTTAACGTTTGGTGACGATTAGTATAATTGAGTTATTATGTTGGTGACCGAAAGTTGTTAGGAGTCCCGGATAAGATCCCGGACGTGACGAGGATCTCCGGAATAGTCCGGAAGTAAAGATTGATATATGTGATAATAGTGTTTTGATCTCTGGAAGGGTTCCGGAGTTCACCGGAAGGGGTTCCGGATGTTTACCGAAGTGTTCGGGTGCAGCAACACTTTATATGAGCCAAAGGGATAAAGCCCACAAGGTATTGGAAAGTGCAAAAGTAGTTTTGCTGCCGCGTAAGCGGTACTACCGCTTGGTGAAGCGGTACTACCGCCCGAGCGGTACTACCGCTTGTGTGAAGCGGTACTACCGCCCAAGCGGTACTACCGCTTGTGTGAAGCGGTACTACCGCTTGTGCGCGGCTGTGCACGATTCGGCAGGGTCCGAATTGGACTCTTTTCCTGCGGGCCAAACCGACCTTGTGCGGGCAAAACCGACCCGGAGGAGACTTTTACTCCAAGTTTAGACCCCAAGGCTCAACATATAAATAGAGGGGCAGGGCTAGCACACGGGACACATCAGGATTTCCCAAGCCGTGTGCCGGCAACCCTAGCCCTCTAGTTCCTCCGTCATAATCTCCGTAGTGCTTGGCGAAGCCCTGCAGAGATTGTTCCTCACCACCATCACCACGCCGTCGTGCTGCTGGAACTCAACCACTACTTCATCATCGCTCGCTGGATCGAGGAGGTGAAGGCGTCATCAAGCCGTACGTGTGTTGAACGCGGAGGTGCCGTCCGTTCGGCACTAGATCGGAAGGATCGTGATTGGATCGCGGGACGCTCGGCGATTTGGATCGCGAAGACGTTCGACTACATCAACCGCGTTTATTAACGCTTCCGCTTAGCGATCTACAAGGGTATGTAGATCCACTCTCCCTCTCGTAGATGCTCATCACCATGGATAGATCTTGCGTGTGCGTAGGAAAATTTTTGTTTCCCATGCAACGTTCCCCAACAGTGGCATCTGAGCTAGGTCTATGCGTAGATGAGATCTCGAGTAGAACACAAACGAGTTGTGGGCGTGGGTGTATACATATTGCTTGCCGTTACTAGTTGATACTTGATTCCGCGGTATTGTGAGATGAAGCGGCCCGGACCGACATTACGCGTACGCTTACGCGAGACTGGTTTCACCGCTGCGTGCACTTGTTGCATAAAGGTGACTGGCGGGTGTCTGTCTCTCTCACTTTAGTTGAATCGGTTCAATGAAGAGGGTTCTTTTAGAAGATCAAAAAGCAATCACTACACCACGTTGTGGTTTTGCGTAGGTAAGAATCGTTCTTGCTAGATACCCGTAGCAGCCACGTAAAATTTGCAACAACAATTAGAGGACGTCTAACTTGTTTTTGCAGGGTATGTTGTGATGTGATATGGCCAATTACATGATGAGATATATGTGATGTATGAGATGATCATGTATTGTATAGAATATCACGACTTGCATGTCGATGAGTACGGCAACTGGCAGGAGCCATAGAGTTGTCTTTAATTATTGTATGACCTGCGTGTCAATCATTAAGCGCTATGTAATGCTTTACTTTATCGCTAAACGTTAGCTATAGTCGTGGAAGCAACAGTCGGCGCGACAACCTTATGGCGACACGTTGATGGAGATCAAGATGATGGAGATCATGGTGTCATGCCGGTGACGATGGAGATCATGCCGGTGCTTTGGAGATGGAGATCAAAAGCACAAGTTCATGGCCATATCATGTCACTTATGATTTGCATGTGATGTTAATCCTTTTATGCATCTTATTTTGCTTAGGACGACGGTAGCATTATAAGGTGATCCCTCACTTAAATTTCAAGATAAATTGTGTTCTCCCCAAGTGTGCACCGTTGCGAAAGTTCGTCGTTTCGAGACACGCCGTGATGATCGGGTGTGATAGACTCTACGTTCGCATACAACGGGTGTAAGCCATGTTACACGTGCGGAACACTCGGGTTAAACTTGACGAGCCTAGCATGTACAGACATGGCCTCGGAACACAAGAGACCGAAAGGTCGAACATGAGTCATATAGTAGATATGATCAACATGAAGATGTTCACCATTGAAACCACCTCAACTCACGTGATGATCGGACTTGAGTTGGTGGATTTGGATCATGTTACACTCGAATGATCGGAGGGATGTCAATTTGAGTGGGAGTTTTTAAATATGATTAACTAAACTCATTATCTAAGAACAATAGTCTAAGTTGTCTTTGCTATATTTATGTTGTAGATCATGGCTCGCGCAGTAGCACCCCTGAATTTTAATGCGTTCCTAGAGAAAGCTAAGTTGAAAGATGATGGAAGTAACTTTGTGGACTGGGCCCGTAATCTAAGGATTATCCTTACGGCTTCCCAGAAGGCTTATGTCCTTGATGCACCGCTTGGTGATCCACCCGCTCCAGTTGAGTCTCTAGACGTTGTGAACGCCTGGCAGGCTCGTTCTGATGATTACTCAATAGTTCAATGTGCAATGTTGTATGGCTTAGAACCGGGACTTCAAAGACGTTTTGAACGTCATGGAGCATATGAGATGTTCCAGGAGTTGAAGATTATCTTTCAGAAGAATGCCCGGATCGAGAGATATGAGATCTCCGATAAGTTCTATGCTTGCAAGATGGAGGAGAACGGGTCTATCAGTGATCACGTGCTCAGAATGTCTGGGTACTCCACCCGTCTGGCTGAGTTAGGGATGCCCCTTCCGCCAGAGGCTATCACTGACAGAGTTCTTCAATCATTGCCACCTAGCTACAAGAGCTTCGTGTTGAACTATAACATGCACGGGATGAACAAGTCAGTCGCCGAGCTGTTTGCGATGCTGAAAGCCGCTGAGTCTGAAATTCAGAAGGAGCATCAAGTGTTGATGGTCAATAAAACCACTAGTTTCAAGAAAAATGGCAAGGGTAAGAAGGGTAACTCCAAGCAGAGTGGCAAAGCAGTTGCTCCTCTCGTGAAGAAACCCAAGGCTGGACCCAAACCAGAAACTGTGTGTTTTCATTGCAAGGGAACTGGACACTGGAAGCGGAACTGCCCCAAGTATTTGGCTGACAAGAAGGCGGCCAACAAACAAGGTATATATGATATACATGTTATTGATGTGTACCTTACCAACTCTCGTTGTAGTGCCTGGGTATTTGATACCGGTGCGGTTGCTCATATTTGCAACTCAAAACAGGAACTGCGGAATAGACGGAGGCTGGCAAAGGACGAAGTGACGATGCGCGTGGGAAATGGTTCCAAGGTTGATGTGATCGCCGTCGGCACGCTCGCTCTTCGATTACCGTCGGGATTAGTGATGAACCTAAATAAGTGTTATTTGGTGCCTGCGTTAAGCATGAACATTATATCTGGATCTTGTTTATTGCGAGACGGTTACTCATTTAAATCAGAGAATAATGGTTGTTCTATTTATATGAGTAATATCTTTTATGGTCATGCACCCGATGTGAAGGGTTTATTCTTATTGAATCTCGATAGTAATGATACACATGTTCATAACATTGATGCCAAAAGATGTAGAATTGATAATGATAATACCACTTTCTTGTGGCACTGCCGTTTAGGTCATATTGGCGTAAAACGCATGAAGAAGCTCCATGCTGATGGACTTTTGGAGTCACTTGATTTTGAATCACTTGACACATGTGAGCCATGCCTCATGGGCAAGATGACTAAAACGCCGTTCTCTGGAATAATGGAACGGGCAAGTGACTTATTGGAAATCATACATACTGATGTGTGCGGTCCGATGAGCATTGAGGCGCGCGGTGGTTATCGTTACTTTCTCACCTTCACTGATGACTTAAGTAGATATGGGTATATTTACTTAATGAAACACAAGTCTGAAACATTTGAAAAGTTCAAACAATTTCAGAGTGAAGTTGAGAATCATCGTAACAAGAAGATTAAATTCCTACGATCTGATCGAGGAGGAGAATATCTGAGTTATGAGTTTGGCAGTCACTTAAGACAGTGTGGAATTGTTTCACAATTAACACCGCCTGGAACACCACAGCGTAATGGTGTGTCCGAACGTCGTAATCGAACCTTATTGGATATGGTGCGATCTATGATGTCTCTTGCCGATTTGCCACTATCGTTTTGGGGTTATGCATTAGAGACAGCTGCATTCACTTTAAATAGGGCACCATCGAAATCTGTTGAGACGACGCCATATGAACTTTGGTTTGGCAAGAAGCCAAAGCTGTCGTTTCTTAAAGTTTGGGGATGTGATGCTTATGTCAAAAAGCTTCAGCCTGAAAAGCTGGAACCCAAAGCGGAGAAATGCGTCTTCATAGGATACCCAAAAGAGACAGTTGGGTATACCTTCTACCTCAGATCCGAAGGCAAAGTGTTTGTCGCTAAAAACGGAACATTTCTTGAGAAAGAGTTTCTCTCGAAAGAATTGAGTGGGAGGAAGATAGAACTTGATGAGGTTGTTGAACCTTTACTTCAACCTGAGAGTAGCGCAGCGCAGAAAGTTGTTTCTGTGGAGCCTACATTAGCTGAAGAGGAAGTTAATGATAATGATCATGAAGCTTTGGATCAAGTTGCTATCGAACCTCGTAGGTCGACAAGGACGCGTACTGCTCCCGAGTGGTACGGCAACCCTGTCTTAGAGGTCATGTTGTTAGACAACGATGAACCTACGAGCTATGGAGAAGCGATGATGAGCCCGGATTCCGAGAAATGGTTAGAGGCCATGAAATCCGAGATGGGATCCATGTATGAAAACAAAGTATGGACTTTGGAAGTATTACCTGAAGGGCGTAAGGCCATTCAGAACAAATGGATTTTTAAGAGGAAGACGGACGCGGACGGTAATGTCACCGTCTATAAAGCTCGACTTGTGGCAAAGGGTTTTTCACAAGTTCAAGGAGTTGACTACGATGAGACCTTCTCACCCGTAGCGATGCTTAAGTCCGTCAGAATCATGTTAGCAATAAGCTGCCTTTTTCGATTATGAAATTTGGCAGATGGATGTCAAAACAGCGTTCCTTAACGGTTACCTTAAGGAAGAGTTGTATATGATGCAACCAGAAGGTTTTGTCGATCCAGAGAATGCTGACAAAGTTTGCAAACTCCAGCGATCCATTTATGGACTGGTGCAAGCATCTCGGAGTTGGAATCTTCGTTTTGATGAGGTGATCAAAGCGTTCGAGTTTATACAAGTTTACGGAGAAGCTTGTATTTACAAGAAAGTGAGTGGGAGCTCTATAGCGTTTCTAATATTATATGTGGATGACATATTGCTGATTGGAAACAATATAGAAATGCTGGAAAGCGTAAAGGAATATTTGAACAAGAGTTTTTCAATGAAGGACCTAGGAGAAGCTGCTTTCATATTAGGCATCAAGATCTATAGAGATAGATCGAGACGCTTAATAGGACTTTCACAAAGCACATACCTTGATAAGATTTTGAAGAAGTTCAAAATGGATCAGTCCAAGAAGGGGTTCTTGCCTGTTTTGCAAGGTGTGAAGTTGAGTAAGACTCAATGCCCAGTGACTGCAGAAGATAGAGAAAAGATGAGTGTCATCCCCTATGCTTCAGCCATAGGCTCTATCATGTATGCAATGCTGTGCACAAGACCCGATGTCAGCCTTGCCATAAGTATGGCCGGAAGGTTTCAAAGTGATCCAGGAATGGAACACTGGACGGCGGTCAAGAATATCCTGAAGTACCTGAAAAGGACTAAGGACATGTTTCTCGTTTATGGAGGTGATCAAGAGCTCGTCGTAAAGGGTTACGTCGATGCAAGCTTTGACACTGATCCGGATGACTCTAAGTCGCAAACCGGATACGTATTTATTCTTAATGGGGGTGCGGTTAGCTGGTGCAGTTCCAAGCAAAGCGTGGTAGCTGATTCTACATGCGAAGCGGAGTACATCGCTGCCTCGGAGGCGGCGAAGGAAGGTGTCTGGATGAAGGAGTTCATGACAGATCTTGGAGTAGTGCCTAGTGCACTTAACCCAATGACTCTGTTTTGTGATAATACTGGTGCCATTGCTCTAGCCAAGGAACCAAGATTTCACAAGAGGACCAGACACATAAAGCGACGTTTCAATTCCATCCGCGATTACATCAAGGAGGACGACATAAATATTTGCAAAGTACACACGGATCTAAATGTTGCAGATCCGATGACTAAACCTCTTCCAAGGGCTAAACATGAACAACACCAGAACTGCATGGGTGTTCGATTCATTACAATGTAAATCACATAGTGATGTGAACTAGATTATTGACTCTAGTGCAAGTGGGAGACTGTTGGAAATATGCCCTAGAGGCAATAATAAATTGGTTATTATTATATTTCCTTGTTCATGATAATCGTTTATTATCCATGCTATAATTGTATTGATTGGAAACTCAAATACATGTGTGGGTACATAGACAACACTGTGTCCCTAGTAAGCCTCTAGTTGACTAGCTCGTTGATCAAAGATGGTTAAGGTTTCCTAGCCATTGACATGAGATGTCATTTGATAACGGGATCACATCATTAGGAGAATGATGTGATGGACAAGACCCAAACTGTAAACGTAGCATTTGATCGTGTCAGTTTATTGCTATTGTTTTCTGCATGTCAAGTATCTGTTCCTTTGACCATGAGATCATGCAACTCACTGACACCGGAGGAATACCTTGTGTGTATCAAACGTCGCAACGTAACTGGGTGACTATAAAGGTGCTCTACAGGTATCTCCGAGGGTGTCTGTTGGGTTGGCATGGATCAAGACTGGGATTTGTTACTCCGTATGACGGAGAGGTATCTCAGGGCCCACTCGGTAATACAACATCACAATGAGCCTTGCAAGCAATGTGACTAAAGTGTTAGCCACGAGATCTTGTATTACGGAACGAGTAAAGAGACTTGCCGGTAACGAGATTGAACTAGGTATAGTGATACCGACGATCGAATCTCGGGCAAGTAACATACCGAAGAACAAAGGGAACAGCATACGGGATTAACTGAATCCTTGACATAGAGGTTCGACCGATAAAGATCTTCGTAGAATATGTAGGAGCCAATATGGGCATCCAGGTCCCGCTATTGGTTATTGGCCGTAGAGGTGTCTCGGTCATGTCTACATAGTTCTCGAACCCGCAGGGTCTACACACTTAACGTTTGGTGACGATTAGTATAATTGAGTTATTATGTTGGTGACCGAAAGTTGTTAGGAGTCCCGGATAAGATCCCGGACGTGACGAGGATCTCCGGAATAGTCCGGAAGTAAAGATTGATATATGTGATAATAGTGTTTTGATCTCTGGAAGGGTTCCGGAGTTCACCGGAAGGGGTTCCGGATGTTTACCGAAGTGTTCGGGTGCAGCAACACTTTATATGAGCCAAAGGGATAAAGCCCACAAGGTATTGGAAAGTGCAAAAGTAGTTTTGCTGCCGCGTAAGCGGTACTACCGCTTGGTGAAGCGGTACTACCGCCCGAGCGGTACTACCGCTTGTGTGAAGCGGTACTACCGCCCAAGCGGTACTACCGCTTGTGTGAAGCGGTACTACCGCTTGTGCGCGGCTGTGCACGATTCGGCAGGGTCCGAATTGGACTCTTTTCCTGCGGGCCAAACCGACCTTGTGCGGGCAAAACCGACCCGGAGGAGACTTTTACTCCAAGTTTAGACCCCAAGGCTCAACATATAAATAGAGGGGCAGGGCTAGCACACGGGACACATCAGGATTTCCCAAGCCGTGTGCCGGCAACCCTAGCCCTCTAGTTCCTCCGTCATAATCTCCGTAGTGCTTGGCGAAGCCCTGCAGAGATTGTTCCTCACCACCATCACCACGCCGTCGTGCTGCTGGAACTCAACCACTACTTCATCATCGCTCGCTGGATCGAGGAGGTGAAGGCGTCATCAAGCCGTACGTGTGTTGAACGCGGAGGTGCCGTCCGTTCGGCACTAGATCGGAAGGATCGTGATTGGATCGCGGGACGCTCGGCGATTTGGATCGCGAAGACGTTCGACTACATCAACCGCGTTTATTAACGCTTCCGCTTAGCGATCTACAAGGGTATGTAGATCCACTCTCCCTCTCGTAGATGCTCATCACCATGGATAGATCTTGCGTGTGCGTAGGAAAATTTTTGTTTCCCATGCAACGTTCCCCAACAGTAGATGCATCGACAGGCTTCCTGGCTTGGTCCTCCACAGAATATGCAAGTACAACCTCCGACGCAACAACAACTTCAATACAGGCTTCTTGGGATGCCCCTGCCGCAAACGGTGAGTCGATGCCTATGCTGTGACCATTCATTCAAAAAGAAGAAGGATGACAACACAAGGAAGGATGGGCCAGCAGTGAGTAGTGGAACTGTTAGATTCATTCGTGAGCATATTTTTTTAGTTTGTGGTGCTGTTGTTGGGGAAATGATTTGGTAGGGTGATGATATGGAATGTTTCATCCAGTGTATTGACTGACTTGCACTTGGAGTGCATGAATGATTTTTGGAATCAACAACTCCACACCATTCTTGTTGATTTCGATTCTTTCCGACGCGTTATGCTGCCAAAATTTCAAGCCATGACTTGTCCAAATTTTGGCCTTGCTTGTAACTAAAACTAAAATTTATGGTCTCGACTGCAAAATGCTAGGGTCTTTTGTTCGAGAGAACCAAAACTTTTGGGTCTTCACTGCAAAAAATTGTTTGAGCTCGATTACTTATAACAAGACTTCTCCCATGTCCTCAAGAACAAACGGGACTACTCACAAATCATATTCATGTTCATGATCAGAGGAGAATAATATATGATTAACAATCTGAACATATGATCTTTCACCAAATAAACCAACTAGCATCAACAGGTTCAATCCAAGTGATGGTGTCCTGGACTAGGGGTTCCGGGCCTAGCCGGTCTAGTCCATGGGCCGGACTCGAGGCCCGTTGAAGAATAAGGACTCACTAGTACAACGAGCTGCTATACAAACGGTTTTTAACCCCTTTCCGCGATGTAGTTTTAAACCGTCGCCTTGCCTGTGTGTGCGATAGGGGGGGGGGGGGGTCTTCCCACATGACCCAGAAACCGTCGGCGATAGGGAGCGCTGATGCAGACGTGTCCCCAAATGTAATCGTATGCGATGCATGAACATATCGCCCACGTTTCTCAGGAGTCAAACGTTTCTAATTGAGCAGGGAAACCAAACGGTGTTTCACATTGGACCGTTTGCGAAATAGTACCTAAGGTACACGGGCCATCATAGAAACTGTGCGCGATATGTGGCCCATCGCACACGAGTATTATATGGCAATCGTCTGCCATGCATGACATCATCGCACACATTTCCTGAACAATTTATGAGTGGGATTGTATTCTGCATTGGGCACGGTTTCCTCAAAGCTCTCGTGTGCGATAATGTGCTATCACAAACGGTTCAGGAGCCCCAACACACACGTAGAAGTGCTGCAAATCGTCTGCGATTTGTTAGGTATCACCGACGGTTGCGCATGAGTGATGTGTGCTTTCCGTTCTGGATCGCACACCCTCATTTCGTCGAACCGTGTGCACATCAATGGCCAGGTTAAAGAAAAAATAGCGCATTTGAATTGCCCTGCAAAAAGCAAATTCGCCACAATATGCAATTAAACAAATAGTGTCCACATGACGAACATTCATCAGAATTCGCAACAATATGCAATTGAACAAATGCTAGCTAAATTCCACTGATTTATCGACAAATGTAGTACATAATCATAGTGTACGAAATAGGAAGACCTCATCACATGGAAAACAATGCATCCATGCGTATATGTTTAGCGGCTAACTCGTGTTGAATGTTTACTCATTGTTTTAGAAACAACCATGCTGAAATCATCATTATCACCAGTGGGATTGATGTAGTGATTCAGGAAGAAGTTGCTTGTAAATCTCCTAACCTCCATCAATTCACCAGCGGGGAGCGGTTCAGGGGTCATCGGTTCAAAGATGAGCTGTAGGATTTTTAGATCAGAATGTGCCATACGAGTGGAGTAGAAGATATTAATTAAGATACAGACTTACTGGTGCTAAATTGCATGCATCGTTACAGCAATCAGTAGATTTGAAGATGGAGATCATGTGTCTGCAGACATAGTATCCACAAAGGTTGGTCCCTGGTTGTTGCTGAGGACACGGAAATTTTTTGTACAGAATTAGTCATGTATTTGCCCTGTTAGGGGAACCCTAACCGGTGTAAGATGTTTTTTTTCTTTGGAGAGAAATAGAAAGGGGTTTATTTAGAAACTTGAACATTAGACTAGCATAATAAAAGGTATTTGCAAACTTTTGGATACATTTTCCAAAAATAACGGATTTCGGTGTCTTATTGGATAAACGATCTTGTGCTGCAGAGGTAGTGCACTCTTGAACTGGTTCCCTCATTTAGTTATGCACGATGCCAACACACTGCAAATGAAGATGAATTTCCACATACTCTGTTCTTGAACTAGATATGAATGCAAATTTTAACATCATATAATTCAATACCTATCCATGAATTGCTGAAGATGCGTCAGATCCTGAGGGTTTATTGAATCTCTGAGAGAATCCAGGTAGTAAACTCTGTTCTTGTTTGGAGCAATGACTACCAAGATCCAGTGAATGCTATAGATTAAGAAAACCATGAACTTATGAACTATGACGAAATGTGAAAGACAGTCAATGTATGTGTGGTTGTTTATTTGACTTATCCTTCATGATATGGCCAGAGAAAGAGTTCTGCATCGAGCGTGCGACACAAGATACTGACGACCTTGCCAATGGCCCACTCCCGATTATCTGTGCCACCACGTAATAATATGCCATTTGCTACATGAGGATCTATGAAATACACTCGCTCCATTTTTCTTTGCGTGATCAATCCCCTGAGAGGAATACAATACAGTTAGCTTTTTTTCGATTACAGCCTTGTATGGAGAAGTTGATCAGAGTTGGTGAAGTACTTGCAACATCAAGCATTTAACAAGAGTCATATCGAGCACATCGAAATTGAAGAAGAGATGAAAGTCCTCGAATTCCACACTGATGGATCCTTGATTGTGACCGAAATGATCACCGTCGTAGTGGACTAACAGAACCTTACGACCTTCTGACATTTCATCCATGCAATATTTATGTAACTTGTGGCAACTGGAACTGCACTCCTCTAAGTATTTGTCAACAAGAAATGGTTGGCCATGGATGTACTTGCATGCTACAAGTACGTCTGCTTTATTTTTAGCAAGTATGCTTTCGATTTCTTCATCGGGCAAGCTGTCAGAACCAGTATAACTCTCCGACTCGAACAACTTGCTGGTAATTTGGTTCTGGGCGATGAGTGCTTTTAGTAAGAGGCTATCATTTGCATTCTTCCTCGGTCTCGGGGGCCGCTTCCTCGCGGGTGCGACCATGGCCGCTTTCCTCTTGGTACTTGAAGCACTTCTGGTGCAAGGTCTGGATCGTTGATAGACGGACCGCTGAGCAGGTAGTGAAGATACGACGGGCTGCTGAGCAGACGGTTTAGCTACGCCAGACTGCTGAGCTGGCGGTGCTGCTGTGACGGACTGCTGAGCTAGTGTCACGCTCAATATGCGGTCCTATTCTCAAGGGACTCAAAAATCCCAATAAGGATAGAAGCGCATATTGAAGACGCTTGCAAGGTGGATATCATTACATCGTACCATGTACATAATAGATGTGGATACAGACAAATACATACAATCAGCTCATGAATACATTAATACTTCAATACATAGCATTCAGCATACAGAAGAGCAGGATCCGACTATGGATGAAATCAAACAAAAAAGAAGAACGACATCCACACTGCTAATCCCAGGCTGCCAACCGGGAACCCATCCTATGATCGACGAAGAGGAAGAAGCAGAAGAAGAACTCCAAAACAACCAAGCATCGCTCTCACGTCAGATCATCGCATTACCTGTACCTGCACCTGTTGTTGTAGTAATCTGTGAGCCACGAGGACTCAGCAATCCCATAATCATGGGTAGCAAGACTATCAAAGCTTAAAATGGGTGTGGAAGGGTAATGTGGTGAGGTTGCAGCAAGCACTAAGCATTGTATGGTGGCTAACTTACGAGTACAAGAATAAGAAGAGTAACTACGCATAACGGTCGCAAACTAATAATGATCAAGAAGTGATCCTCAACACCTACTTACGAGTCAAACATAACCCCACCGTGTTCTCTTCCCGAACTCCCTCGAAAAGAGACGATCACGGTTACGCACGCGGTTGGTGTATTTTAATTAAGTTTAGTGTCAAGTTCTCTACAACCAGAGGTTATAAATTTTCAAGTCGCCACATAACCGCGGGCACGGCTTCGCGAAAGATTTAACCCTGCAGGGGTGCTCCAAGTAGTCCATTATAAATTACCACACGCATCCGATGGAATATCCTCACACCATGATAACACGATGCTTACGATAAGGAATCCCGGTGGACAAGTCACTCGTAAAAGGTAAAACTAAACCAGCAAGACCTCCCGGCGTGTCGACGATCCCGATAGGAGCCGCGTATCTCGTTCTCAGGACACGACCGGATCGTCCAAACTTCCGGTAGGCCAATTCCAGAGTTGCCCCTGGAGGCCACCGGCGGTTGACAAATTTAGACCAGCACCATCAGCACTGGCCCACCTGCATTATGTAGAATTAAGAATCCTCGGGTAGCGCTAACTCCCTATGCGTCAATTTTATTATCAGTATTATTATGTTGGGCAAATGTTAAAACCAATGTTGGGCCTTGCTGGAGAAGTTTATCCTAAAACGAATGATCAGGGGGTTCCCATATGCCCCACATGTGTTAGAAGCGCTCATCAAGGAACATAACACCGGTATTACAGAAACTAGGGCGGCATGAGTGGAACAAAACACTAGGCAAAAGGCCGAGCCTTCCACCCAAAACCAAGTATATAGATGCCTTAATGAAATAATAGATATTGTGATATCCCATGATATCCATGTCCCAACATGGAACAACCTGCACTACACCTGCAACTAGCATGCTATAAGAGGGGCTGAGCAAAGCGCTAACATAGCCAAACAACGGTTTGCTGGGTAAGGGTGGTTAGAGGCTGTATCATGGCATATGGGAGGCTGACATATATGTGGTAGGAAGCACGACATAGCGATAGCTACGAGACAACTAGCAAGCAAAGATAGTAGAGATATCCAAGGTCATGATCATCTTGCCTAAAATCCCGCTCGAAAGAAGATCGAGTCCATGACGAAGACGAACACGCGTAGTCGAACGAATCCTCACACTTCGCAACATAACCGGGACTATCGAGAAAAAGCACAACCGGAAAGAAGCAAACAACATGGTAAACATACAAACATAATCATGGCATAATGCACAATCAAGTATGATGCATGTCCGGTTTAATGAGGCATGGCATGGCAAGAGTGCAACAACCAAATACTACAAATTAAGTGAAGCTCAATATGCAACGAGTTGCATATTGACGAAACTTCACAATCAATTACTTAATTCACTCCCGTTTATGTACTCAACAAGATTAAATATTGTTAAACATGTCAAGAGGTGAAGCATAGTTAATCTACCTATCTAGGCAATTTAAATGAGGCCGGAAACAACACAAAACAATTCCGGAAAATCCCCATATGTAAATTTCGAATTTGGTACTGTTCTGCCTAAAACACAATTTTATAGTTATTAAATAGGAAAATAAAGTGTACCATGATAATCTACACATTTTTCCACCCCATTTACATATAAAGTTTATGTAAATCGGAGCTACGATTATTTATTTATGAAATGAATCATTTTAGCATGTCATTTATTTAAATTAATGCAAACAGCAAGTTTAAACATTTTTAACATGGATGAAAGTTGGAAATTATGAAACTACATGAAATTCTAAGCATTTTACATATAAAATTTGGTTAATCCAATGCACGATTCATGAGTTATTAAATGCATGAAAGTTCGGGGTCCAACCTGTAAAACTGCGGTTCCTGGGTAATTGGACAAATTCGCAGCAGCAGAAAAACAACACTACGGGCTGAAACAGTACACTAGGCTGGAACAGAAGCTGAGCGCAGGATAGCAAAGCGGCGCACTGGGTGAGAGATAGGACTGGGGGAGCGCTAGGCTGCTCACCAAGGCCTCGGGCCAAATCTGGCGATCGGGCCATGCGGACGCGGAGGCGGCTGGGGACGAGGCCGGCGGGCGACGCGTGAGGAGTCTTGGCGCGGTCAGGAGGCGGGTCCCACGAGCTGTCGTGGCTTGGCGGTTAACGCGGGCGATCGATGGCTACGCGCTCGACGTCTCGCTCCTGCAGGGTCGAGGCAGAGGCGCTCGTCCTCTCGCCGATCCGGACGGCGCCGGCGACAAGGGTCTTGGCGGTCAACGCGGGCGATCGATCCGGGCAGCGCGGAGCGGATCTGACAGTCGGCAAGCCCCGGCAGCACAGGGGCGCTTGGCGGGCTACCATGGGGCTGCTGTAACCTGAAGAAAGAAAGACAGAGAGAATGAAAGACAGAGAGAATGAAAGACAGAGAGAATGAGAGAGAGATCGAGAGGAAGTAAGAGAGAGAAGGGAGGAAGGGCACCTCAGGCGCTCGGGATCGGGCACGAGGAGCACAGGCGCACGAGGGAGAGGAGCTCCTGGCGCGGTGGCGGGCGCACACGGGCAGAGGAGCTCGGGCTCCCGCAGGATTTGGACGGCGACAGGTGGTTGGTCCAGTCGGAAATTCGAGGGAGAGAGTGGGTGGAGGCTGCGGGATCGAGGGAGGAGGTTGCGGGTTGGCTCGGGGAGGAATGAGGGAATCCCGAGGAAGGGAGGCAGTGGCGGCGGGGTGCGGGAATGGATGGATGGGACATGCTAGGCCAGGGTTTCAACTGTTTACATAGCCGTACCGGAGAGATTTGGGGCTATTTGTTCCCTCCGATCGTAATCGGACGATCCGAGATAAATAGGTTAGAGGAGTTCAAATAAGAAACCAAAGATGTTTGGGGTATTTCGGGATTGGTCCGGACCCATCGGTCACGGCCAGGCGGTTCGGGTTAGGGATTGTTTCGGACGCGCATGCGAGGGGGTCTGTGCACTGTGCAGAGAGGCTGGACATTAGACGATAGGGGAAATCGAAGATAACAGGGTCTGACAAAGGCCACAGAGACAAAGGGGGTTTTGTTGGGCTCGGAGAAAAGAGAGAAGAGAGCGGTTCGGTTGGTCTCGAAACGGTGAACGAAAGACAGCGGGGAGAAGCGGCAACTACGAACGCTACGAGTTTTTATGAAAAAATACCAGAATGCAAGGCGAATGATACGATGATGAAGGCAACAAACAAACAATTAATGCGGCGAACACGAAAAACATGGAAGGCATCTGGAGCGTCGGTCTCGGGCTGTCACAACACTCCCCCACTTACAAGAGATCTCGCCCCGAGATCTCAGGAATGAGAAGAGGAAGAGGGAGAGGTAAAACTAAGTTGCTTCGTTGACAAACGAGTGAAACCAAAGAACCTTGAGAGGTTGAAGAACTTGAAGAAATGACACGACGGAGATGAACGAAATTGAAAACTCTCCGTTAGACAAGAGGAACAAGGAGTACAACGGTACCAAGCGCTCAAGGGACAAGATAGTGTATGAAACCACTCCGGTTAAAACGAGATGGACAAGGAATAAGGAAGAAAGAATTTGGACAACACTCCGGTTAAATGGATAAGCAAGGAAAATAACATGATCTTGGTGAAACGACATAATGAGTCGAAGAGAGAAACATCGCAATGCCTCTGAAACGAAAGAATAGAAGCTAGATCGTTGGAAAGAAAAGAACGGAGAAGAAAATGACAACTGCTACCATAATTGAATTTGAAAAGCATCCTTACAAAGAAGGATTGAACGGAGTTGTTGGAAAATCAATCAACGAAAAGAATAATATTGTTGTGGGCTTATGGAAAACATCTCAAAATTATGAGGTGACAACCGGCCACTAACGGAAACAATTGATTGCTTGAGATCTCGAAGAGATGAAAACCTCTTTCACCGAGAAGAGAAGGAGAAACTTGGATCATTGATAAGCACCACAATAGAAACAATCCTTAGGGAAGGCTTTAGGTGAAATCTATACCAAGATAATTCCAATGAAGAAATCGATGGGTGGAAAAGATTTGAACGAAGAGAAAAATGATGGGTTTAAATATCTCATTGCTGACAACTTGTGAATCATGAAACATGAAGGAAATTGTCAAGAATGAGATAACACCACCTCAAAAGATAAGGTAGAAGAATTGCACTTCGGGATGCACGATGAAGAATGCTTGAGCTCCTCCAACAAGAATCTTGACGAACACTCCGAGAATGAATTAAATCCTTAATGAACCACCATGAAGAATCTCTTGGAAGACTCCAGAAATAAAAGGATGCTAGAGAAGAAATGAAGGTTGAAAAGAATAAGATTGGAGCATTACAATGATTTAGATGGAGCTTCGCGATGAGATAACCGAGAAAGCTTGGAACTCCAGAAAAGAAAGATGAACAAATTGGAACTGAGAATTTGGTGTCACCAACGAACTCTGGAAGAAAGAATTAAATCACCTCGATGAAATAAGAATAAGAATTATGTCATGCTTACCCTTCATCAACTTAAATTGATGACAAGCAACGGATTTGGCATGCCACTTATTCTTCTTGAAAAGATTGAAGAGAGATATAGCTCAAACTTGGGAAGGTCTTCAACGAACCACCGTTGGATTTGGAAAGAACAAATGAATTGATATGATAACAAAGGAAGATGAATCTTGAATGAAGCACCGTAAGAATTGAAAACGAACAAAGAAAAGAGAACGGATCGCCATGAAGAATTAGAAAATGCACGAAGACACTTGAGGGAATTTAGATACAAGAGAACGAAGAGATCATGAGCTGATTAGAGGATACTTTGAACGATGCACCGGAAGAATTAGGAGACAAACGAAGAGACATCAATATTTGGAATAATCGGAGAACAAAAGCTGAAAACTGAGAATGAATAAATCTTCTGAAATGATGGCCTTCGAATGATCAAAATGGAAAGAACTCATGAAATGCTCCGGATGGGTATGAAAAGAATTTCTCACGAATGAAAACAATTGAGAGGATGGCAACAAGCTTGCACCACGAATCTTCAAGAGAACGGACACGATTTAAGAGAATTCTTCTTCGGTCTTCAACATTGAGAATGGCGACGAGACACATCATGAAGAATTGTAAGATACTCCTGAGTAATGAAGAATAGAAAGGTTGAGCCATAGATGAAAATAATTTGAAAGCGATCTTGGAGAAGGAAATTGACTGATGGAATCCATTCTTACGTCAAAGTTTGAAAGAATTCGAGAATAACTCCGGAAAAATTAGAAGAGCCAGGTAAGATCCTGGGAAAAGACCTGTGGGTTAGGGCCCACTGAAAAGAAACACCGTTGGAACAATTTCTTGAAAGAGAGATTGCACCGGTAGAATTAAATGGATTGAATGAGACAACAACCTCGAATTAGCTTGCACGGATCTTGAATGGAAAGATAAATCTTCTGAGATAATTTCTGCACTCTGGATATGAATAGAGAGAGGTGAATAAACAAGAGAGGCTTGGGTAAGAATTTCCAACATGTGAAAATATTTGAATCAACAAAAAGGATATGATCAACACCGAAGCTTGAATTTAGTCCACCCGGAGAAGAAAAGTGAGAACAGAGAATAATGAACTTGTAGCTCCTGAGCATCTTCACGAGAAATCACCGGCTATGAACATTGAAGGAAAGGAATGAAGAGACTTCTCATGAACAAAATGGATACTTGAGTGAGGTCTCTGGCTCTATGAAGAAAAAGGGTGGGAGGGTGGGAAAAGAAAAACAACTTAGCACGGATGAAATGAACTCTGTTGAGAAAACTGGGGATTGATCGTGCAATGTTGAAAGGGTCGGATTAACTTGAAGAGAAGACGCCGGTTGTAAAAGAATTGTCATTACAATCTCGATGATCAAAAGGATTAGCACTCCCATAGAAATATGAGAACACCACTTAGAAAAGGGATGGGATCAACACTTGACTTCGAAGCAACTCGAATACCACAACTCAAAACAAAACAAAGGATGTGGCTTGCAGAATAAGCCGGAACAAACATATGATAGAGATTTCGTCCGAAATTTTCGTGGTGGGGCCCACACGGGCTCGATCGTACAATGACCATCACGTACAAGGCAGTGTACATGACTTACGAACCTCCCCGAGCCATAGCAAAGCTACAAGGGCTCTTTAGGACACAACGAGACCCACTGTAAAAATGACCGTGAGCAGGCGGACCACTAGACGTCGAACCCCAATCTCATATCATGCATTTGTCGGAAAGATATCCTAGGTAACTACTTGAATTCCCACCTAAGAACTCCCGAAACTTCTTGGTTATGCGATTAGGTTGCGGGTCCAGGAACCTACTCAGCAAACAACAACCTAATCAGCTGCAACTGCATCCGCAACCCTTAACACACAACCGAGAAACTCCGCAAATTCGTCTACCTCAGACCTTCGAAAACACAGCGATACTAGTCACGGTGAATCATCCGAGCTATCTCCTCCAGTACTGGGGAAAAGTCACGGCACTATTTGCCACCACAAAAAGTATAGAAGCGTTTCGATGTCGGCGTCCTCTGGTATTCAGAAACTGAAACGATAGCGAATGTGACAAGAACCCCTTGGAGCTCAACTCCCCATGTCCAATCCATACGGTCAGGAGGCACCAAGACAGAATTCCCGTCACAACGATATCATAACAATTCCAAAATACCCGCGTGACCCTAAAAAATTTTGAGTGAGAAGAGTAGTAGAATCAAAACACCTACGTCACAATTACTCACCAGAGCAACGAAGGGGATAAGGAGTAAAAAGAATTCCTACTCTCCGATATATAACTAGACTCAAAATAGTTTTTCTTCTAGACTCGCCAACGCTTTGATCAATCAAGGGGCTCCTACGGTCGGTCGAGGCTCTGATACCAACTTGTCACGCTCAATATGCGGTCCTATTCTCAAGGGACTCAAAAATCCCAATAAGGATAGAAGTGCATATTGAAGACGCTTGCAAGGTGGATATCATTACATCGTACCATGTACATAATAGATGGGGATACAGACAAATACATACAATCAGCTCATGAATATATTAATACTTCAATACAAAGCATTCAGCATACAGAAGAGCAGGATCCGACTACGGATGAAATCAAACAAAAAAGAAGAACGACATCCACCCTGCTAATCCCAGGCTGCCAACCGGGAACCCATCCTATGATCGGCGAAGAGGAAGAAGCAGAAGAAGAACTCCAAAATAACCAAGCATCGCTCTCACGTCAGATCATCGCATTACCTGTACCTGCACCTGTTGTTGTAGTAATCTGTGAGCCACGAGGACTCAGCAATCCCATAACCATGGGTAGCAAGACTATCAAAGCTTAAAATGGGTGTGGAAGGGTAATGTGGTGAGGTTGCAGCAAGCACTAAGCATTGTATTGTGGCTAACTTACGAGTACAAGAATAAGAAGAGTAACTACGCATAACGGTCGGAAACTAATAATGATCAAGAAGTGATCCTGAACACCTACTTACGAGTCAAACATAACCCCACCGTGTTCTCTTCCCGAACTCCCTCGAAAAGAGATGATCACGGTTACGCACGCGGTTGGTGTATTTTAATTAAGTTTAGTGTCAAGTTCTCTACAATCGGAGGTTATAAATTTCCAAGTCGCCACATAACCGCGGGCACGGCTTCGCGAAAGATTTAACCCTGCAGGGGTGCTCCAAGTAGTCCATTATAAATTACCACACGCATCCGATGGAACATCCTCACACCATGATAACACGATGCTTACGATAAGGAATCCCGGTGGACAAGTCACTCGTAAAAGGTAAAACTAAACCAGCAAGACCTCCCGGCGTGTCGACGATCCCGATAGGAGCCGCGTATCTCGTTCTCAGGACACGACCGGATCGTCCAAACTTCCGGTAGGCCAATTCCAGAGCTACCCCTGGAGGCCACCGGCGGTTGACAAATTTAGACCAGCACCATCAGCACTGGCCCACCTGCATTATGTAGAATTAAGAATCCTCGGGTAGCGCTAACTCCCTATGCGTCAATTTTATTATCAGTATTATTATGTTGGGCAAATGTTAAAACCAATGTTGGGCCTTGCTGGAGAAGTTTATCCTAAAACGAATGATCAGGGGGTTCCCATATGCCCCACATGTGTTAGAAGCGCTCATCAAGGAACATAACACCGGTATTACAGAAACTAGGGCGGCATGAGTGGAACAAAACACTAGGCAAAAGGCCGAGCCTTCCACCCAAAACCAAGTATATAGATGCCTTAATGAAATAATAGATATTGTGATATCCCATGATATCCATGTCCCAACATGGAACAACCTGCACTGCACCTGCAACTAGCACGCTATAAGAGTGGCTGAGCAAAGCCGTAACATAGGCAAACAACAGTTTGCTGGGTAAGGGTGGTTAGAGGCTGTATCATGGCATATGGGAGGCTGACATATATGTGGTAGGAAGCGCGACATAGCGATAGCTACGAGACAACTAGCAAGCAAAGATAGTAGAGATATCCAAGGTCATGATCATCTTGCCTGAAATCCCGCTCGGAAGAAGATCGAGTCCATGAAGAAGACAAACACGCGTAGTCGAACGAATCCTCACACTTCGCAACATAACCGGGACTATCGAGAAGAAGCACAACCGGAAAGAAGCAAACAACATGGTAAACATACAAACATAATCATGGCATAATGCACAATCAAGTATGATGCATGTCCGGTTTAATGAGGCATGGCATGGCAAGAGTGCAACAACCAAATACTACAAATTAAGTGAAGCTCAATATGCAACGAGTTGCATATTGACGAAACTTCACAATCAATTACTTAATTCACTCCCGTTTATGTACTCAACAAGATTAAATATTGTTAAACATGGCAAGAGGTGAAGCATAGTTAATCTACCTATCTAGGCAATTTAAATGAGGCCGGAAACAACACAAAACAATTCCGGAAAATCCCCATATGTAAATTTCGAATTTGGTACTGTTCTGCCTAAAACACAATTTTATAGTTATTAAATAGGAAAATAAAGTGCACCATGATAATCTACACATTTTCCACCCCATTTACATATAAAGTTTATGTAAATCGGAGCTACGGTTATTTAGTTATGAAATGAATCATTTTAGCATGTCATTTATTTAAATTAATGCAAACAGCAAGTTTAAACATTTTTAACATGGATGAAAGTTGGAAATTATGAAACTACCTGAAATTCTAAGCATTTTACATATATAATTTGTTTAATCCAATGCACGATTCATGAGTTATTAAATGCATGAAAGTTTGGGGTCCAACCTGTAAAACTGCGGTTCCTGGGTAATTGGACAAATTCGCAGCAGCAGAAAAACAACACTACGGGCTGAAACAGTACACTAGGCTGGAACAGAAGCTGAGCGCAGGATAGCAAAGCGGCGCACTGGGTGAGAGATAGGACTGGGGGAGCGCTAGGCTGCTCACCAAGGCCTCGGGCCAAATCTGGCGATCGGGCCATGCGGACGCTGAGGCGGCTGGGGACGAGGCCGGCGGGCGACGCGTGAGGAGTCTTGGCACGGTCAGGAGGCGGGTCCCACGAGCTGTCGTGGCTTGGCGGTCAACGCGGGCGATCGATGGCTACGCGCTCGACGTCCCGCTCCTGCGGGGTCGAGGCAGAGGCGCTCGTCCTCTCGCCGATCCGGACGACGCCGGCGACGAGGGTCTTGGCGGTCAACGCGGGCGATCGATCCGGGCAGCGCGGAGCGGATCTGATAGTCAGCGAGCCCCGGCAGCACAGGGGCGCTCGGCGGGGACGTCCATGGCAGCGGCGGCTTCCATGGCAGAGAGAGAGATGTTAGAGAGCTAGAAAATGAAGGGGGACAGAGGGAAAAAATGAGGCAGTGCGGCGGCGCTGCTGACCTGGCCGACGAGGCGGCCGGTGGGGTTCGCTGCGGAAGCGGGCCGGTGGCGGCAGAGGCTTGCACGGGCAGTACCATGGGGCTGCTTTAACCTGAAGAAAGCAAGACAGAGAGAATGGAAGACAGAGAGAATGAAAGACTGAGAGAATGAGAGAGAGATCGAGAGGAAGTAAGAGAGAGAAGGGAGGAAGGGCACCTCAGGCGCTCGGGATCGGGCACAAGGAGCACAGGCGCGCGAGGGAGAGGAGCTCCTGGCGCGGTGGCGGGCGCACACGGGCAGAAGCGCTCGGGCTCCCGCAGGATTTGGACGGCGGCAGGTGGTTGGTCCGGTCGGAAATTCGAAGGAGAGAGTGGGTGGAGGCTGCGGGATCGAGGGAGGAGGTTGCGGGTTGGCTCTGGGAGGAATGAGGGGATCCCGAGGAAGGGAGGCAGTGGCGGCGGGGTGAGGGAATGATTGGATGGGACATGCTAGGCCAGGGTTTCAACTGTTTATATAGCCGTACCGGAGAGATTTGGGGCTATTTGGTCCCTCCGATCGTAATTGGACGATCCGAGATAAATAGGTTAGGGGAGTTCAAATAATAAACCAAAGATGTTTGGGGTATTTCGGGATTGGTCCGGACCCATCGGTCACGGCCAGGTGGTTCGGGTTAGGGAATGTTTCGGACGCGCATGCGAGGGGGTCTGTGCACTGTGCAGAGAGGCTGGACATTAGACGATAGGGGAAATCGAAGACAACAGGGTCTGACAAAGGCCACAGAGACAAAGGGGGTTTTGTTGGGCTCGGAGAAAAGAGAGAAGAGAGCGGTTCGGTTGGTCTCGGAACGGTCAACGAAAGACAGCGGGGAGAAGTGGCAACTACGAACGCGACGAGTTTTTATGAAAAAATACCAGAATGCAAGGCGAATGATGCGATGATGAATGTAACAAACAAACAATTAATGCGGCGAACACGAAAAACATCTGGAGCGTCGGTTGTCGGTACCAAAACCGGCAGATCTCGGGTAGGGGGTCCGAACTATGGGTCAAGGAGTCGATGGTAACAGAGAGCGTAGAGACAGCGATTTACCCAGGTTCGGGCCCTCTCGAGGAGGTAAAACCCTACGTCCTGCTTGATTGTATTGATGTGATTGTATAAAAGTTAGAGAGTTGATCTACCTCGAGATCAGATGGGCTAAACCCTAGATTATGAGTCTCCCCCTACGGACTGAACCTCCTGGTTTATATAGACACCAGGGGGGCCCTAGGGTTACATATGGTCGGCTACCATCAGGGATAACATGCCGCTTACGCCATCTATTCCTTGGAGGAGACACCAAGACTTCAGAGATTTCCTTCTTTCATACGGGGTCGTCCCCAATCCAGCCTTCCATCGACGTGTAGAGAGCAGCCCACCAGTCCGGCCCATGAGAGATAGGTCGGCAGCCCGAGTACCCCCTAGTCCGGGACACCCTCATCGGTCACCAATAAGTCAGTTACCGAGGTATCTTCAGAGATAGAATTAAATGACGACCCTCGATTTCTGCGCGCCCACGGAATGCGAGTGGCCCGATGGGTTCTTACAAAAATGTCCCTTTAATAGGCCAAGGGCGTGGAGGTTAACGCACCCCATCCCCTGCCATTCTTCTCCACATCCTCGCAAAGCCAAAGTCAACAAACAATGGCAAGCGCCCCAGGCTCTTCCTCACGTCCTCATGGCCCCCGTCAAGGTGATTGGGCGGGATGCTCCGTATCTTGTATGCGACTACGTAGGCTTGAGGCGCAGGGGTATCTGCCCGCCTCAGATCTCACATCCACCCGCCCCAGATTAACTTCCGCATACGGAAAGGCCCTTGCGGAGAATTTCCCTTCCCCTCATGGGGAGGAGAGAGTTTGCTTCGTGCCCTTTGTGCTGCGAGGCCTGGGTTTTCCCATTCATCCCTTCTTGAGGGGTTTACTAGAGTTCTACGGGATTCAGCTCCACCACCTTACCCCCGGATCGATCCTCCATATTTCGGGCTTCGTCGCTTTATGCGAGATGTTCCTGGGCTGCGAGGCGCACTTTCAGTTGTGGAGGAAATTCTTCTGCCTAGTCCCCCGCACCCGGGAAGGGGTCATCTACGAGGTCGGCGGAGCCGAAGTATGGCGCATTGCCGGGACCGGATACCCCGTTGGGACTCCGAAGAAGGATGCCGAAGAGTGGACTTCGGAATGGTTTTATATCGAAGACGTCCCTTTATTCGATCCAGTTCGAAGGGGTCTACCGGAATTTTCATTGGCTTCTCCAACGAAGCATTTCAACTGGCGCCTGAAGAGTCCTTCTCAAGAGGAAAGTGCCGAAGTAGCTCGTCTGGCTGCTCAAGTGAGGTGGTTAGCTCATAACGGACTAACCATCGTTGATGTGATGGCAATAGCCATCGCTCGATGTGTCCAGCCTCTCCAACAGAGAATTCATCCGCTATAGAACAACAATGGGGAGGACGACGCTGCCCGGTACACCAAGAAGGGGCCCGCCAATCAGGCGGCGATAGCCGCCATACTAGCCGGTTTGTTCAAGGGGGAAGAGCAAGAGTTCGCTCGACTAAAGCTCAAGAAAGGCTTCTCGATGTATGATCCCATCGAAATGGTGAGTTCGACCACTCTTTTTAGTTCGGATATTACCCCAGACTTTTCATAATCGGATCTTCATCTTGTCCGAACAGAGTTGGAGGCGATGGATCGAAACGGTGAGTTGCCCGGCTCCTCAACCGGAGAATTACTCTCGCGATGACGATCCTGGATTCCATGACGACCCTGAAACATCCATTAATTTCGAAGACGGGGTCTTCTACCAGGAGAGCCTTGATGGCTCCAAGGTGGCCCTGTTGGCCGATCATCCCGGGGCGCTTCCCTCCTCCGTGGTAAGTGGCCAATGGGCTTCCTCTCGAAAGAAACGCTCAGCCGCTGCAGGCCCGAACACACTGACACCTACTCCGAAGGGCCGCCGCACGACACGCTGAACAGCCGCAAAGGCGGCACTAGTGGCTTCGACGACAAGTAGTCATGGGGTGACCCCACGTGTGGCCCCAACGGGAGCTACATCATCGGCGCCCCGCCCGAAGAGGTAATGTATTCACTGTACTGTTATGGCTTCTATCGTCAACATCCACCGTATATGCCAATTTGTTCCATGGTGTTCGATAGACGATGTGTGGAACCGCGCGCGGCCGAGGATGTTGAGAAGGTGCCAAGGGGTGACTCAAATCCGAGGTCGCCAGCTGTAACCGGAGTTACTCCGGGAGCCACTGTCGAGGACCAAAATCCCGAGGACTTGGGAGACGTCTCGGTCACTAATTCCGAAGTTGAAAGTGTGATGAATCATCGGCGGCGCAAGGCATCACTTCGGCAAACCGCATTGTCTAATCAGGAGGTCAATGCTCTTAGCTCGGTAGATGCATACCTCGGCGCCGCCCGAACGGGACTTGAAGGCGTAGTGAGGCTCATGACTACGAATATGCAGGTATAGTAATAGTTTTGACAACTAGTACCTAATCCAGTAGCCCCCGAGCCTTAATTTGGGCGGGACGGCCGAGTTAAGGGTCTGATTTCCAAGCTGCCCTGCTATTTGTGCAGACTGTTCGGGAGCAGAACAAAAAGCTGTCCGGGGACCTCAAGCTGGCTCAAACAGAGTTACAGTCTGTGAAAACCGAGCTAGAGGGGGTGAAATCATTCACCAGAGAGGCACATGGTAAGTTTCTGAAGTTAAAGTTCATTAAAGAGAAAATGGGGTGGAACACCTCCACTAATGAAAAATGTTTCCATAGCAGCCGAGACGATAAATCAGCTGCAGAAGGACCTGGATATGGCCCAAAGATATGCGGAGTCACAGCAAGAGGCTGGCTACCGGGTGCTGTCCCGAAGTCATGAGGAGAGGGATAAGCTTAAGGCGGAAGGCGAACAACAGGTCCAAGAAATCAAAAGCTTGAAAGCTCAACTGACTGTAACCCAAGAGGAGAACCAAAGACTGAAAGCAGGCATGTTCGGTAAGTGCAATCTAACTCGCCCGTTCAATAACTGAACGTATATGGTAGCAAGATGTACAACACCCCGTCTTATTGTAGTTCTGCTAACCGGGCGTCCCGAAGAGGAAGCCGGTTCCTTTGGGCGAGACCTGTTGAAGGAGCTGTCCGTTGTACATGAGCGGGCCCGGAGAGCCATGAAGAGCATGTTCAAAGCACTGTGGCCTGGCGAAGTGGCTCCGGAAGGGATGGCCGAACTCGCAAGTTGCTTCAAAGGAGCTCGGCGCCGCTTTGAGTTATGGAAGATGTCATCTTGTCGTGAAGGAGCACGGGAAGCGTGGGCGATGATCAAGACCCGATTCACCAAGCTGGAACCGGAGCATTTAGCGAGAGTTGGGCCGGTAGGGCCAGATGGGCAGGAAGTGCCCGTGCATCTGGTATATGACCAGGTTATACCCGCAGCTCGGCTGTCCCAAGCAGATTGTGCTCTGGAGACCATAATAGATGGTCTAGATCAAGATTGATAGGTCGATTCTATGTACCTATGTACTTTACATCGGATAGTCTCCAAACCGTGCATAAAAAACTTTGTCTTAACTGGCCATCGGCTTCCGCCTCCTCGACCAGAAGCCAAGGAGTGTTTTCCTACTATGTAATCCGAGAACATCGGAAAGATACTTCGGAAAACCAGGCAATCCGGCCATTTGGTGCAAACAGACAAAAACGTGCTCGGGGAGTTATGTTATATTACTGATTAACGTAAGAAACATCTTACGACGAAAATAGTTCCGCTATGGGTTCCTTTCGTCAGGTAACCACGTTATCCGTGGATGGATAACCGAGTACCTGAATTTAGACGGGGACGGTTACTTCGGGAAAATACCCCGGAAACTTGGTGATAGGTATCAATTATTTTCACTTCCCCCCGTGGCCGACCAACTTGTTGTCTTAAGACGCTAGCTTTCGGCTTCACCCGTCTGAGGTACGTACCCGGGAAATTCGGACGTAACAATCGCAGAGGTGCTCACTTTACTCCCTAGCCGAACAATCGGGAACGTAGGGGGTAAACACAGGAGCGAGGCAACCCAGCTTGGCCAAATCTTAAGTCAAGTTGATGCATATAGTGGCTTGAGAACGATACAGGAAGGTTGCAAACACGTACAAAACGGATGATTGCATAAATGAAATTTGACGAGCTTCGTAAAAGAAGCCCCCAGGTAACAAAGTGTGGTACATTCAAAGATGTTTGCCGAAGAAGAACTTAACGTAATTCGGCATTTCCGAACACAACCCGGGAGAGACTATTGACTAGAAAGATGAAGATCCGAAAAGGATAAATCAAACAAGGTAAGTTTGCGGGACTAGCCGTAGAAACGTCGCAGCCGAGCTGCATTCCATGGGTTTGGTTCGAGGCGATCGTCCGTCGGGTCGCGGTACGCCCCGCCCGTGAGTACTTGGTCGATTATGAAGGGCCCCTCCCATTTGGGCGCCAGCTTATGCTTCTGCTTCTCCGGGAGGCGCAAGACTAAATCGCCAACGTTGTAGGCCTTTGCCCGTACTTCCCTGCTCTGATAACGTCTGGCCTACTGCTGATAAAAAACAGAACGAGCCCGAGCTCTGTTGCGCTCGCCCTCCAAGGCGTCCAGGTCATCTTGCCGATCCAGCTCGGCCTCCTTTTCTTCGTACATACGCACCTGAGGGGCATCGTGAATAAGGTCGCAGGGGAGGACGGCTTCTGCCCCATATACCATGAAGAATGGTGTGTAGCCCGTGGATCGATTAGGAGTGGTGCGTAGGCCCCACAGTACGGAGTCGAGCTCCTCAACCCAATGGTAGCCGGAGTCTTTCCAAGATTAGACCAAGCGAGGCTTAATGCCGCTCAAGATCAGCCCGTTCGCTCTCTCGACCTGTCCATTAGACTGTGGGTGATACACCGAGGCGTAGTCGAGCTTAATGCCTAAATTAGCGCACCAATCTTTGACTTCCTGGGCGGTTAAGTTGGATCCATTGTCCGTTATTATGCTGTGGGGAACACCATAGCGGTGTACGACGCCGGATATAAAGTCGATGACCTGCTTAGACTTGGCTGAAGTGACCGGCTTTGCCTCGATCCATTTAGTGAATTTATCTACCATGACGAGTAGATATTTCTTTTTCTTGGTCCCCCCTTTAAGTGGTCCAACCATATCCACCCCCCAGACCGCGAAAGGCCAAGTAATTGGGATCGTCCGAAGGGCCGTGGGGGGCATATGACTCTGATTTGCAAAGAGCTGGCATCCAACGCAATGTTGGACCAATGTCTGGGCGTCTGTTCAGGCAGTGGGCCAAAAGAACCCTGCTCGGAAAGCCTTGCTGACCAGGGCCCGAGCTGCCGCGTGGTGACCGCCCATGCCAGCGTGAATCTCGGCCAGAAGCTGCCTTCCGTCCTCTTCGGAGATACATCTCTGAAGGACGCCAGTAGTACTTTTCTTATATAGCTCTCCCTCGTGGACTTTATAGGCTTTAGATCGTCGAAGGATACGCCTGGCCTCAGTCTGGCCAGACGGTAATTCTTGGCGGAGGAGGTAGGCGAGGAAAGGCTCGGTCCATGGCGCGACTACCGCCATGACTTCGTGAGCCGAAGTTGTCATTGCGATGGCCGAGCCCCCGATAATTCCATTATCTGGTTCAATAGGCGGAGGGACGAACCCTCCTGGGGTATTGGTGTCCGAGCCCTGGGCGTTCTCCTGCCACACCACGGACGGCTTGAAAAGTCGTTCCAAGAAGGTGTTCTCGGGGACGGGGTCGCGCTTAGCGCCCATTCGAGCCAGGATATCCGCAGCTAGATTGCTGTCACGAGGTATATGGTGAAACTCCAGTCCTTCGAAGCGGGCGGAGATCTTCAGGACGGCGTTGCGGTATGCTGTCATTTTTGGGTCTTTTGCGTCGAATTCGTCGTTAACTTGAGAGATGGCAAGATTAGAATCTCCCCGTACCTCGAGCCATTGTATGCCCATTGACACTACCATCCGAAGTCCATGCAGCAGAGCCTCGTATTCGGCTGCGTTGTTGGAGTCGGTGTACATGATCTGGAGTATGTACCGAATATTGTCGCCAGTGGGGGATGTGAGGACCACTCCAGCCCCCAGTCCTGCGAGCATTTTGGAGCCGTCGAAGTACATCGTCCAATGTGAGTATGTGCTGTACTCCCTAGGGAGTTCGGCTTCCGTCCATTCCGCCACGAAATCAGCCAAAACTTGAGATTTAATAGCTCGGCGTGGTCGATAGATGATTTCGAAGGGGAGAAGTTCTATAGCCCATTTGGCTATGCGCCCTGTGGCGTCACGATTGTTGATTATGTCATTCAATGGTACTTCGGATGCTACCGTAACCGAGCACTCCTGGAAGTAATGGCGGAGCTTTCGGGATGCCATGAAAACTGCGTAGGCGATCTTCTGGTAATGCGGGTACCTTGTTTTACACGGGGTAAGCACTTTGGATACATAGTACACAGGTTTCTGTACCTGGAACTTGTGACCCTCGGCCTCTCGTTCGACAACGAGAACCGCACTGACCACCTGTTTCGTCGCCGAGATATATAGCAGCATTGGCTCAGCCGGGCTGGGTGCCGTCAAAATTGGGTTGCTGGCCAGTAGAGTTTTTATTTCTTCGAGTGCCGCCGCCGCTTCACTAGTCCATTCGAAGTTCTTCGTCCGTTTGAGAAATTTATATAGCGGCAGGGCCTTTTCGCAGAGGCGCGAGATGAAGCGGCTTAGGGCTGCAACAGTACCGGCCAGTTTCTGGACGTGTTTGAGCTCAGTGGGGATAGCCAACTCAGACAGTGCCCGGATTTTCGCTGGGTTGGCCTCTATTCCTCTATGGGAAACTATGAAGCCGAGCAGCTTGCCAGACGTCACTCTGAAGACACACTTTTCCGGATTAAGCCGTATATCGAAAGTCCGAAGATTGTCAAAGGTTTGCCGGAGATCGTCCACCAGCTGGCTGACGTGTTTGGTTTTGATAACCACATCGTCCACGTAAGCTTCGACTGTTTTGCCGATTTGTTTCTCCAGACACGTTTGGATCATGCGCTGGTATGTGGCCCCTGCGTTCTTTAAACCGAAGGGCATTGTGTTGAAGCAGAATGGTCCATAGGGAGTGATGAATGCGGTGGCCGCCTGGTCGGACTCCTTCATTTTGATTTGATGGTATCCGGAGTAAGCGTCAAGGAAACATAGCGAGTCGTGCCCGGCGATGGCATCAATGATCTGGCCGATGCGGGGCAAGGGGAAAGGATCCTTAGGGCAGGCTTTGTTCAAATCCTTGAAGTCGACGCACAATCGCCATGACTTATCCTTCTTTGGCACCATGACCAGGTTGGCCAACCACTCAGGATGTTTGATGTCCCGGATGAATCCGGCTTCGAGCAACTTGGCCAGTTCCTCACCCATGGCTTGACGCTTGGGTTCGGAAAAAAGACGGAGAGTCTGTTTAACTGGCTTGAAACCTTTGATTATGTTCAGGCTGTGCTCGGCTAATCTACGCGGGATCCCTGGCATGTCTGAAGGGTGCCATACGAAGATATCCCAGTTTGCGCGCAGAAATTTGCGCAATTCTTCATCAACCGCGGGGTCCAGCTGGGCTCCGATGGACGCCGTCTTGTTGGGATCTGTTGGGTGCACTTGGAATTTAATGATTTCATCTGCTAGTTTAAAGGACGTGGATTTTTGCCTTTTATCAAGGATGACATCGTCCTTGTCCACCGTTGAGCGGAGCGCGGTTAATTCTTCGGCCGCGAGGGCCTCAGACAACGCTTCGAGGGCGAGCGATGCCGTCTTATTCTCGGCTCGCAGGGCTCTGTCCGGATCACTTATTACCGTGATTATATCGTTTGGCCCTGACATTTTAAGCTTCATGTACCCGTAATGTGGCACAGCATGGAATCGTGCGAAGGCATCGCGCCCTAGTAAGGCATGATACCCGCTGCGGAAGGGCACGATGTGGAAAAGCAGTTCTTCGGACCGGTAGTTCTCGGGAGTTCCGAAGACCACATCAAGAGTCACGCGGCCACTGGCACGCGCCTCCTTTCCGGGGATAATCCCTCGAAAGGTAGTGTGACTTTGCTCTATGCGGGATCTGTCGAACTGCATTTTATCCAAGGTATCCTCATAGATGAGGTTGAGCCCGCTGCCGCCGTCCATCAACACCTTTTGTAGTCGGAATCCATCCACTATGGGGTCAAGTACAAGGGCGGCAGCGGCTCGAGCAGGACAGGATCTCGGCTGGTCTTGTTCACTAAAAGTGATGGGTATATCTGTCCAGGAATCTGTCTCTGCCACGTGGTGAATTTGGGCGAGCTCTCGAAGGGCTCTCTTCCTCTGAATCTTTGAAGAGTAAGTCTCGTAGATTGTTAAGATTTCGGCGTCGTCGTCCAGGGGCATAACTGGACTTTTAGTGGAGTGCGGGCCTCCGAGAATGGCCTCGCCGCTCTTGGCGACTTGCCTGACCACCCAGCAAGCTCGAAGGCTGTGGGTTGGATTTGTAGAGTGTTTGGGGCATGGTTTATCCAGTATTCCGTCAAGGACCGTTCTGGACCTCGTCAGGGGTTTCATCTTTTTCTCGGACGGCTCATAGTGGCGTGTCCGGTGAGGGAGCACGCGTTTCACCCAAGCTCGGTTTAGTTCCTCTGTGCAGGTTGACTCCCTTTGCTCAAGCTGGGCCTGCCAAGCGTACTCCATGGTGCAATATTTGAACACCAGTTCCGATAAATCAGAGAAATTTTGGATGTGGCGGCGGGCGAGGGCGTTTAAGACGCCCTCGTCTCTGCAGTTTTGCCGGAAAATCTCTAGAATGTCCTTGTCGCAGCCGTCCGTCATCTTAGTTTTGATGATAAGGAATGTGGCCCAGAAGTGCCGGACTGTCTCTCCGGGCTGCTGCTTAACGTACATCAGGTCCCATATGTCAGGACGTCCTGTGTTATCCGGACAATACTCAATGTGGGGGGTGGGCGGGATAAAAAACTTGATCCCAGCGGAG
The DNA here is from genome assembly GCA_039707655.1 of Elymus sibiricus. NCBI lineage: Eukaryota > Viridiplantae > Streptophyta > Magnoliopsida > Poales > Poaceae > Elymus > Elymus sibiricus. The sequence continues at coordinate 298,572,542 of CM077672.1, read as the reverse complement.
TGTGAGTCCGGAGTTTTGGGGGCCGCGTCCTGGATTGTCATGGAATCCGGTTCGCCGAGACCTGGATAATTGACCAGGCGCGGGTGAGCGGATCCGGACTCCGGCTCTAAACCCTCTCCGGAGAGGAATTCGGCTGCCGAGCTAGAAGCGAAGCCTGTTGGTCGAAAACCCGCACCTCATGCGTTTTTGGTTCGGAGGTAACGGGTGAGGCCTCTGAGGGGCCTTCGATAGTGGCGACCAAGTGAGTAGTGGCGGGGGTATAAATTTCCCTGTCGTCGGTTTTAAGCCCGACCTGATCGTATACCGAGGACTGGCCATCGGCGATTCCCAGAGCTTGGATCCGATCTAGTATCCCGTTTAATGACGAGAGATCGGTTGATTCCAGGTTCGGGTAATTTGCGGGGTCGACCCGCAGTATGGCCGTGACGAGGGTGTCAGAATTTTTCCCGAAGTTACGTTCTGCCGAGGCTGGAGTTCGACAACCGAGCATGGAGGTCAGATCCGGGCTCAAGGTTGAATCTGCAGCGGCTGCCATCTCGGCGGCGTGGTTGGCCGTATTCGAAGCCGGCGCTTCAGGATTCGTGGGTCCGTCAGGCGAAGCTGAGGACCCCGTGAGGATAAGATCTCCCCGGGAGTCGGTGACAAATTCTAAGCTTCCAAACCTGATCTCCTGGTCGGGGGTGAAGCTGTCGACCCGGCCAAGGTGACCGGGCGGATCGGCGTGTAGCACGACGCTTCCGAACGCGAAGAGCTGGCCAGGAACAAAAGTGTCTCTACGGCTAGCGCTGTTGCTGATGATTAGGCGAGCCATTGATCCTTGATGTCCCACGGCAGAACTCTCAATGAAAGCACCAATGTCGGTACCAAAACCGGCAGATCTCGGGTAGGGGGTCCGAACTATGGCTCAAGGAGTCGATGGTAACAGAGAGCATAGAGACAACGATTTACCCAGGTTCGGGCCCTCTCGAGGAGGTAAAACCCTACGTCCTGCTTGATTGTATTGATGTGATTGTATAAAAGTTACAGAGTTGATCTACCTCGAGATCAGATGGGCTAAACCCTAGATTATGAGTCTCCCCCCTACGGACTGAACCTCCTGGTTTATATAGACACCAGGGGGGCCCTAGGGTTACATATGGTCGGCTACCATCAGAGATAACATGCCGCTTACGCCATCTATTCCTTGGAGGAGACGCCAAGACTTCAGAGATTTCCTTCTTTCATACAGGGTCGTCCCCAATCCAGCCTTCCATCGACGTGTAGAGAGCAGCCCACCAGTCCGGCCCATGAGAGATAGGCTGGCAGCCCGAGTACCCCCTAGTCCGGGACACCCTCATCGTACTCGGGCTGTCACAGCTAGGAGCAGAGGCGTCGGACTGCTGACCAGGCGGTGAAGCTATGTCGGGCTTCTGTGCAGGTGGTGGCAACACGTCGGTGTGCTGAGGAGGCTATGCCAATGCGTTGGTTTGCTGAGCAGGCAGTGCCGGCGCATCGGTATGCTGATCACGCGGTTGCGAACCGACGGACTGATGAGCAGGCGGTTCCGGACCTTCTAACTGCTTAGCAGTCCGTTCCACCGGGTTGGTCTGCTGAGCATGCGGTACCACTGTGTCTCCTCCTACTGCTTCAGTGGCCGGCATCTGAACCGGTGGTGCGTCTTCAGTAGTTGTAGGCCTTGCCACTGGCTGCTCAGGGGCGAACGATGACATGGCCTGTACGGCATGACGTCGGGCGGGCTAATCACAGGTTGATGCATTAACCGTCGGATAATGAGTATTAGGTTCCTCGGGGGAAGCACGCGAGAGCTGCTGTGGCAAGCAGAGAGTCGCCGGTTGAAGGGCGACATTGATTGCTCTTGGCGGGGCTTGAGGGATCTCATCTATGAAGTCTATTTCCTTTCGTGGTCACTGGATATGATTTAACAGTGTTTCTTGCAAGGTCCTCTCCTCATCACAGTCCCCTAGGACATTCTTCAGGGCAAATTTATTGAATCCAGTCTTTACTTCACTCACGTAGCACTTCACATAGCCCGGCTTCAATGGCACATTGTCCAACAAGAGGCCCCCTTCCGAGTGGGGGGACAAAACCCAGGAAGTTGCACATTTTAACGTACCTTCATAATGTGTCAGCACACCCCTCAGTTTGGCTTTCATTCCAGATAGATCAGATATAACATCATCATGCGCAGATGCAGTCTCAGTGTCGCTGGGGTCAGCTGATGCAATGCTACTCTTGTGCGGTGTTGTCGCGTAATAAGCAGCATCGTCCATGCCCGCCTCCCCTCCCGTCTGCTGGTTATCTCTCACTGTTAGAGTCTTCTGCATCATCATTGACTCCTCAATTTCCATTCGAACTTTCGGATACATGTCCATCCTCAACCTTTCATACAATTCTTCCTTCTTTTGTTCACTCCTCGCTTTTTTCATGGCGAGCCTCTCTTCTTTGCTGAGTGTGAAAGCTCTCTTGTGCAGGACATTGACACCTATACCCCTTGCACGGCCAGGGGGCTCTTTTGTTGCCAGAGCATCGGACAAAATGTCACATGGCCCTGAGTTCCTGTAGAACCTTCCAGGGTTGCTGGTGGAAGCCTTTAACATCACGCGATATAGTTCTTCGTCATGTGAGTTTTCAAAGTAATAAGAACCATCGTCACGCCTCCTTGCGCGTGCCCGCAAGTAGTCTCTAGCGCGTTCGCCCTTGATTTCACTAAAGGCTGGTTTTCCACCCGCAGCTACTGCTTCTTTGTCCTCCTGGTCCCATATCGGTTTCATGCCGTAGTATCCTGCCACACCCATACGGTGGGGGTGTGTGTTCCTCTTCTGAAGTTCCGATTGCTTGGCACTCTTCTTGGTAAACTCTGTAGTTGCCCTGACCCTTTTGAATTCTGCCCAGTCTGCCTTTGTAATTTGGGGGTATGCGGGGATTGGGTCCTTGCCTTCACTCAAGTACTTCTTGTAGAACACGTGCTTCCAGTTTCTCCAAGCATCACTGGCCTTCTTGAGTGCAGCGTGTTCCACCTGCATTCTCCACTGCTCTGGTACGTTGAAGTGTTCCATGATCTCCCGGACTATCCTGTGCCATGTTTCTGTGTCAGCCTTCCGAAACCCCGGCAGATTAATGTTGAGCCTTGCCCTGCCAACAAATCCACACACACACTCCTGAACCTCGTGCATGCTTTATCTGGTTTAGTTGGAGCCCAAGACTTTAAATCGATGTTGGTTACTTCATATACACCTTTAGGCTGGTGTGTGGGCTTTCTTGGAGCGTTCTTCCGTGTCCTGACCGGAAGGGTGATTGCGGCAGCTCTATCCCGTTCCACATTACTTGTTCCCTGATCATCTGCTGGAGACCTAGGGTTGTCGGACTCACATGAAGATACATCGCTTGAAGCATGAGTGTTGTCGCTGCTACTCGGCATCTATAGAGAACAAATGCGAAATTCAGAAAAGGGGGATAAGCATAACGCTAACAACTTGGTAGCAAGCTGTCTAGGCATGTCATGTAATAATTTGGAAAATGTACGGCTAATTTGTTCATTTTGTGTGACTCGGGCGCCCACGATCTGTAAATCGACAATAACTAATTGGAACAAATATAACTTATATGTACAAGTTAGGAAGGTAGATAATGAACATGTATACGCTCTCCGTTATTTTATAGCCAATTTGGGAACACACAGAACCAAATAGGAAGAGGGATCATGAGGAAATATGCCTCACCTCGATGGAGAGCAGTAACTGACAGGTTTTTGTGCAAACCCGGCAGGAGAGGCGAGGGGTACTGGATCGATATGGTCGAGGGCGGCTGGCGAGCAAACGAAGATGGCGAGGCGCGGGCAGCCACGTGTTGGGAACGACAACGAAGGTAGGGTTGATGCCGAAGAGCGGGCACACGGCCGGGTTGAGCACGCCGGCGCCGGATAGGGTTCTAGTGTGGATCTGGGGGAGGGAAGAGCTGGCGATGGAGTTTTGGTAGAATATGTGGACTGTTGAGTGAAACGGGGGCGGGCGGTGGGGGGGTGTTGGTGGCTTCGGTGAAAAAAGGGTGCCGGTCGCGGCGCGGAAAGGCCTATGCAAACGGAAGCCTCTACGAGCCCGTGTGCACAAACAACATAATTTTGTTTGAAATGAAGACATGAGTTCAACGTTTCACCTCAATTTTTTTCCATGGTACGCAATCACCATCATAACCTAGGTTTGATTTTCTTTCGCATTTCAGGTCTCGTTTGCTACATTTAAGCAATTTTTTGGATTTACCATGCATTTAGTGCATATAAATCAAAACCCTACTGCAACTACATGTGGGTGTTAGCAAAAAAGGTGTAAAAATTATTTTTGTGACACCGTTTGCTAGTTTTTATTCATTGTCCGAGAAACGGGAAGAATTTTCAAACATTTCGGCCACGAGATGCGGCCACCGGCGTAGGGCTTCTTGTTAATTTAATTACAGGAAATGCGGATGGACTTCGAAAATCGCAAAAATTGGTGTGTCACCGTGGCGCGGTCTCAAGACCGAGTGGAAATTTTTTGGTAAAGTTTGGCACAAGTTACGATGGTCGCTCCTTGCAAACTGGAGCATCTCACAAGAAGGATCATAGTTCCCAATAGGAGACGTGGCAATTCGGACTCCGATCGTTGGTTACTTTATCGTTTCACCTCAAAAAAAAATCACGGTACGCAATCACCATCACACGCCAGTATTGATTTTCTCGCGCATTTTGGGGTTCCTTTGCTATATTTAAGCCATTTTTGCATTTACCGTGTATTTTTTGCCTATAAATCAAATCCCAACCGCAACTACATGTGGGTGTTGGCAAATAAGGTCTACAAAATCATTTGTGTGTCACTTTGCGTGTTTTCATTCATTGTCCAAGGAATTGGAAGATTTTTCAAACATTTCGGATGCGAGATGCGGCCATCGGTGTAGGTCTAGTTGGTATTTTAATTACAGGAAATGCAGATGAACCGAAAATCATGAAAATCGGTGTGTCACCATGGCGTGCTCTCAAGACCCCGTGGAATTTTTTTGGTAAAGTTTGGGACAAGTTTGGATGATCGCTCCTTGGAAACCGGAGCATCTCACAAGAAGGAACATAGTTTCCAAAATGAGACATGGTAACTCGAACTCCAGTTGCTGGTGACTTCATCGTTTCGCCTCGAATTATTTTCCACGGTACGCAATCACTATTATACCCTAGGTTTGATTTTCTGGCGCATTTCGGGGCTCTTTTGCTATATTTAAGCAATTTTTTGCACTTATCGGGCATTTAGTGCATATAAATCAAATCCCAACTGCAACTGCATGTGGTGATGAAAGGGATGAGGATCGCCGTTCGATCTGGGTGCATCTAACGATGCAGACGTACGATCCGTGGGGTTTGGGTTCTGGCCAATCAGAACGCACGACTCAGATCGCGTGCAGTAGGGGTCATCGGCCACGGTTTGATAGGCACACGGCTTTCGTGACTGAACCGTGTGCTATTGGAAAACATCTACATCAAGGAGTAGCATAATTTCATTTGAAATGAAGACGTGGTAATTTTGAAACGAAGACGTGAGTTCAACGTTTCACCTAGAATTTTTTTTCCACCGTACGCAATCACCATCATACCCTAGGTTTGATTTTCTAGGGCATTTCAGGTCTCGTTTGCTACATTTAAGACATTTTTTGCATTTACCATGCATTTAGTGCATATAAATCAAAACCATACTGCAACTACATGTGGGTGTTAGCTAAGAAGGTGTAAAAATCATTTATGTGTCACTTTGCTAGTTTTAATTCATTGTCCGAGAAACGGGAAGAATTTTCAAACATTTCGGCCGCGAGATGCGGCCACCGGCATAGGGCTTGTTGGTAATTTAATCACTGGAAATGCGGATGGACTTAGAAAATCACGAAAATCGGTGTGTCACCGTGGCGCGATCTCAAGACCGAGTGGAAAAAAATTGGTAAAGTTTGGCACAAGTTAAGATGATCGCTCCTTGCAAACCGGAGCATCTCACAAGAAGGATCATAGTTCCCAATAGGAGATGTGGCAATTCAGACTCCAATCGTAGGTGACTTCATTGTTTTGCCTCAGAAATTTTTCCACGGTACACAATCACCATTGCACCCAAGTATTGATTTTCTGGCGCATTTCGGGTCTCGCTTGCTATATTTAAGCCATTTTTCATTTATCGTGTATTTTGTGCATATAAATCAAATCCCAACCACAACTATATGTGGGCTACTTGCAAAGCAGGTCTACAAAATCATTTGTGTGTCGCTTTGCGTGTTTTCATTCATGTCCAAGGAATGGGAAGAATTTTCAAACATTTTGGATGCGAGATGCAGCCAACGGCGTTGGTCTTGTTGGTATTTTAATTACAGGAAATGTATATGGAGTCTGAAAATCATGAAAATCGGTGTGCCACCATGGCTTTCTCTCAAGACCCCGTGGAAAAATTTTGGTAAATTTTGGGACAAGTTTGGATGATCACTTCTTGGAAACTAGAGCATCTCACAAGAAGGATCATAGTTTCCAAAAGGAGACATGGCAATTCGAACTCCAGTTGCTGGCGACTTCATCGTTTCGCCTCGAATTTTTTCCACAGTATGGAATCACTATTATACCCTAGGTTTGATTTTCTGGCGCATTTCGGGGCTCCTTTGCTATATTCAAGCCATTTTTTTGCATTCACCAGGCATTTAGTGCATATAAAACAAATCCCAACTGCAACTGCATGTGGTGATGAAAGGGATGAGGATTGTCGTTTGATTTGTGTGCATCCAACGATGCAGACGTACGATCCATGGGGTTTGGGTTCTGGCCAATCAGAACGCTCGACTCACATCGCGCGCAGCAGGGGTCATCGGCCACGGTTTGGTAGGCACACAGCTTTCGTGAATGAACCATGTGCTATTTGCAAACCAGATTGCATTTGTTCTGTTCATACATACTGGAGTGACATCAATTGAGTGTGCTAGCTATAGGGTATACAATCATACATAGTTCAAACTCTCATTGCCTGTGCTGACGACATATCAAGGTCAACATATTAATCGTTCTTAGATCAACAGAAGGCCGGGCATAACTCACAATTCAGTACATGTGACAGTTCTAATTGAATGAATTAAGTTGCAGAGTAGACATAATAAATAGTGTTACATATTAATTCCCATGTATATGGGAGAACTGGGATCATTAGGTTGACCCCGAATGAACTTAGTATTTCTGATGATTTTAAGCCTCTCTTTATGTTTGGTGTGTGATCCCTTTGCTGGCATCTCAGCAAATTCATTGTACTCGTCCTCATCAGCTACACCCTCGACGGCCAGTACCCTCCTCTTCCCACGCATCACTACATGGCAGTTCTTATGCAAGGGGTCTTCCACATAAAAAATCTAGGTTGCATCGCTGGCAAGAATGAACGGGTCCTTGTGATATGTCATCTTTGTCTTGTTAACACAGGTCTTCCTATATTCATCAACCTTTACCTGACTAAGAGGGACCCATTTGCACCTGAATAATGGCACCTTAACTTTCACATAGTTAAGCTCCCAAATCTCTTCGATGGTTCCATAGTATACCCTTTTATCAGCTTCATCTACAATTATGCATTCTATTCGAATGGAGCTGTTCTGATATGAGGTCTTCTTATCACGTTCCTCAGTGTAGAACGTGTAGCCATTTATGTCATACGCTTGGTACCTCAATACCGTAGGTGATGGCTTTTGTGCCAACCACGTTGCAATGTCATCCATGGATTCGCGTGACAAACGATCCTTCAGCCATCTGACGTAGTCCTTATTGTGCGCCTTCATCACGACATCTAATGGATGCACCATGGGTAAGAAGCTTCGTCGTATCTCCGCCAAGTGTTCTTCAGCATAAGTGTCGAGAACTGGGATGTTAAGCAGTACCGTCAAATGGGCTTGATCGGTCTCATCTTCGGGTGCAGCGTGTGGCGCACCAGCAAGGACCGGCTTACCAGCCAGCCTTCCCTCGTGGCGAGAGAGGGGCAAACCTATAGGTCTTTGTTTCATGTATTCGGTGCAGAACTCAACCACCTCATCCGCGGTATAACCTTGTAGGATGCTTGCCTCTGGCTGACATCAGTTCTGACAATAGCGCTTCAATATTCCCATGAACCACTCGAAGGGATACAGGTTGCGAGGAAACACAGGACCACAATACTTTATCTCGTCGACAAGGTGCACAGTGAGATGGACCATGACATCAAAGAATGACGGTGGGAAAAACATCTCTAGGTTGGACAATATTCTTGCAATATCCTCTTGCATATGATCCAGCTCCTCACGATTTACCACTTTCTGCCATAGTTGGTTGAAGAAATCACAGAGATCAATGAGTGTGTTTCTTATGTCTGTGTCCATCAAATTCGTGATGGCCACCGGGAGGATTTGTGTCAACATTACATTTCAATCATGTGACTTCATGTGTGCCAACTTCATTTTACCGGTGCTCACATCCACGAGACTTCTGATGTTTGCGGAGTTGGAAGAGGGTGTGTTAATTGACAACAAATAATTGTAGAACTCTTTTGCTTCTTTTGCAGTGAAATTGTAACTCTGGCGAATGTGGAGGAATTTGTCACCATCTTCTGCTCCATTCATGCGTTTTGGTTGATCGCCAAGCATATCGAGTCGTGCTCCATCACCATCCTTTGTTTTACCTTTAATCTTGAGCAGAGTACCTAGGATGCTTTCACATACGTTCTTCTCTATATGCATGACATCGATGCAGTGACATACACTTAGAATCTCCCAGTAAGGTAATTGCCAGAACACTGATTTCTTCTTAAACACTTGCGTCCTGGGTGTTTTTTTCGACGACGAACCGGGTCCCTTGCCAAGCACAACATCAATTTCTTTAGCCATTCTGTGGACCTCCTTCCCAGAATAAGGTCTTGGGCCCAAACCTACCTCTGTCGTACCATCAAATTCAGCTTTCATCTTTCGGTATGGGTGCTCTCTCCGTAAGAATCTGCGATGACGCAAATACATAGTTTTGTGCGAGTTGGGAAGAAATCTACTCGCTGTCCTATCCATGCATGTGACACATCCTACATCTCCCCTTGTTTTCTGCCCCGACGTGCTGCCTAATGGCGGCATACCTTGAATGGTGTGCAGCAGGAACGCATGTAGATCGAAAATCTCCTTTTTGTAAGCATCATAACATTTTACACCAGGCTCTTTTACCCACAATGTCAGCAGTTCTTCTACCAGTAGCTGAAAGTAAATGTCGTTGTCATTTACAGGTTGCTTCGGGCCTTGGATAATCATTGACATCATGATGTATTTTTTCTTCATACACAACCAAGGAGCAAGGTTATATATGCACAGAAGCACCGGCCAAGTGCTGTGTTTGGTGCTCATATCGCCAAATGGATTCATCCCGTCAGTACACTCCCCGAGCCATATACTTCTAGGATCCATGGCAAAGTCTTTATGCTTTTCCTCGATTGACTCCCACTGAGCCCCATCTTTCGGGTGCCTCAAATATTCATCCGCAATTCGCTCATCATGATGCCACCGCAACCTCTTTGCCTCTCTAGGGTTTGCAAACAAACGCTTCAACCTTGGAATTAAAGGCAAGTACCAACTAACCTTGAATGGGATTCCTGTCTTGATCTCATCATCCAATTTGTCCTTGTCCTTTGCTTTCCTGCGCTTGTATCGTGGATGCTTGCATATGCGACATGCACGCAAATCTTTGTACTCACCACGGTACAACATACAATCATGCACACATGCGTGTATCTTCTAGACTTCAAGTTCCAATGGGCAAACAACTTTCTTTGCTTCATTCGTGCTTTTGGGGAGCACATTATCTTCTGGAAGAACGTCTTTGAAAAGACCTAACAACTCTGTGAAGCCCTTGTTTGATAGACCGTTTTCTGCTTTAAATCTGAGAAGCGCCAGTGTGGAACTCAACTTGGAATATTTCTTTTTGCAACCTGGATACAAATCTTTCTTTGAGTCCGCATCAATGGTTGGCAGATCCTTGTACCCAACCATATCTTTATCTGGGCCCTGGAAATCTGCAATCATAGCAGCAAAATCTGGCATACCATCAAGGTCGTCGTCTTTGTCGCCGTCTTGGTTTTCCAGTGGGGTTTTTCGATTGTCTTTGTTCCATTGGTAGCTTGACGTCTGAGCCCCAAGGTTAGATTCAACATCCATGTGACTCTAATCAGGGTTTGGCATCTCGCCGCCCTAGTTACCTTCATCCATGACCGGCTCTTCACCGTGTCTAGTCCAACGTGTATATCCATCCATGAATCCCCGCTTGAATAAGTGGTACTCGACGTCTGTAACTTCATGTGACTCTGTATTGCCACAATCCTTGCATGGACACAGGATGTAATCATCGTTACGGACTCTCTTCTTTGTCCTTTCAGCCAAAGTGATGAACTCCGTCACGCCACTCGCAAAGTTTGAACTTCTCCGATCCTTCATCCATTCAGATCGTTCCATCTGCACCACACGAGGGGTAATTCAAAAAAGCATTAATAAATGGATTAATTGATGCCCAAAGATGCGTGCGTAAATCACATGATTTTATTTTCATAATTTATGGAGGGCGCTCCATATTGTTTTATCCGGTCGTGAGATGATACAAATTAATGACCAGTCAATTTACACGCAGAGTACAGTATACTACCCTTATGAATTGAATACCTTAATTAAGCCACTCAACGAAAATAATACCTTAATTAATTAGCCGCGCGGCGACCTCCACCCAGCAGACAGAGAAGCGCGATGCTGCAGCACGCCGAGACAACAAGGTCGATGAACAAAGCTTAGTGGGGCATCCGCCTGAAGTTCGAGCTCCACTATCCCGCCTTCGACCGCGAGGGATGTGCTCCAATCACGCCGCCGCCGACCTCGAGGATTGAGATCTCCTCCTATCTCCCGTCGTCGACCGAGAATTGACCTCCTATCACGCCGCCACCACCGACCGACCGAGGATTGACCTCCTATCACGCCGCCACCACCGACCGACCGAGGATTGACCTCCTATCCGGTCGCCGCTGCCTCGGCCGCCACCCCCATCTCTATCTGTAGAGCGGCTGTTTTTATTTTTTGACGGGTATCTGCAGAGCAGCTGTTTACAATATTAACTCCATTATTGCATCCCCATATGTATCAGGTAGTACATCACATACGGTTATGTCATGGGAACCGTGTGTCATGCACGTTGTCTTCTCACACGGTTTCGTGTGGAAATCGTGTGTGAAGTTGTAATATCGAACATAAACGATATGTACAAACCTTGTGCCGTATACAACAGAGTGCGATAAGTACTTCCCGACCATTATCAGATCCCCACAGTTTCCCCATTTCCCCCAAATCCCTAGATAGCCCCCAAATTCCCTCGCATGGTGCTGACATTGGGGGAATGCGGACGAGTGGTGCTGATGGTTTCGGTGCGGCTGCTCCGGCTTGCATCGTCACTCTTGGCAGCGCGATGGGCGGCGCCGCCACGACGGCGGTCACCACCGAGCGCTTGCCTAAGGTCATCAGAAGGCCGGTGTACTACGGATCCAAATCGTCTTGTCAGGTTCCAATCAACCCCGATCATTTTTAGCATGTCCAAATTAAAGTAGCTCCCTGCTCAATCCGTCCTGAATGACCCCCGCTCCCCCCACCCAGGAAAGCGATCAACCGCCGGATCCGGAGTATGACTCCAGACTCCCGCAACATGAGTTCAACTCTGAGTTTTGCGCCACCGAGAAGTACCAAAAGCTGAGTTGTGCGCACGGACACACTCCCGCTCGACATGTATGCACAGAGGGATTTGACATTGGCAGACGGTTTCTTAGTTGCCCCTTAGAGGTTAGTGCTAAGTTCATCATTTAAGTTGAGTTAATGCCCCCGCCCATCCTGAATATTTAACATTGGCAGGGATATGAGGCTTGTGCCTTTGTTAACTGGTTGGATGATGAATGGTATGGTAGGGCTCGGAGTGTTATCACCAAGCTCGCAGAAGATAACGTAAAGCTGAAGAAGAAACTGATAGATCTGGAGTGTACAATCACTACGATGAAGCAAGAAAGACTCAATCACAGGCAACAGATGTAAGCAAGAGACAAGAAGGAACTAGCATGTGTAGTTGTAGTTGTCGCATTAGCCATCTTCTATGCGCTGCTTGTAATGATGATTAGTGTCGGAAGTCGGGCTCCGGGGACCCAAAGGTTCGAACACTGGGGTGAGCTCATTCTACCACTTCATCTCCTACCACGGCTAAGCGACGGCGAAGCTACGGCGAGAGCACGCTAGCGAGGGACGGACCATGGACTCAGCGGTTTACCCAGGTTCGGGCCACCTTGCGGTGTAAGACCCTACTCCTGCTTGGTTGGTATTGCATTGGTGAGAGAGAGTACAAGGTTGGGGATGATGAGAACAAGAGCCGATCTCCCTCTACAAAGGCAGCACTGCCCCCCTTATACCCGCCTCGGTCCTCTTCCCCCTCGAAAACATAGGCGGGAAGGGCTGCCACAGTTGGCAGGTTTGAAAGGGGACAGGCACTCAGGCTATCCTGACTAAAGGCGGTGTTCGCCTGCCAAAGCATGATCCATGACGCCAGTGGGCTCGGTGATGACCTCCGCCCTACGCGCCCGCCATCTTGGTCTTCCTTCGCCGATCGGGCAACCTTTGGGGTTGCTTTTGGGAGTAGATAGCTGGCCCTGCTCCCTTAACACAAAAGAGGAAACCATCTTCATCTGCGCCTGCTGGCGCGGCCTCTGTCGCTGCTCGTCGCCATGCGCGTCACCCACGTGATGGGCCCCAGACCGCGCGGCTCCGCTGAACGGCCTTCATCTCGTGCGCCCTCAGGAGGGGGCCTCAGGAGGCCACCTCAGGAAGTCGCCTCGCGAGAGGACCTCGCGAGGCAGCTGGTGGAGGTGCTGAGCCTTGCTCGCCCGCTCCCTGAGGAGGGGGCCTCGGGAGGCCAAGGCCTCATGAGGAGTCCTGGTGAGGTGCTTAGTGATGACGGCCCGCTGGGCCCACACCAGGCGTTGCGCCCTGGGACAAAGGCAGACGGGCCTGGATACCCCGGGTTCCATGGGCCCGACAGAAGCCCCCGGGCCCATGGCGTGCACGTTCCCGCCTACTGAGGGGCGAAACGGCGCGGGCCCTAACCGCCTGCGGCCAGGCGCGACACGTGGCGTACGATGTGATGGGGGACACCCCCACTTCTCCCATGATGCCTCGGTAACCACCCGCGCTGACATAAAACCTGCCGCGGGAGACGCGAGGCCATCATTTCCGTCCTCAGTGCCTTGCTGTTGCTTCAATTCCCAATGCCGGAGAAGGCGGAGCGACGAGGGGGGCTCCGCGCCGAGTATAAAAAGGGGGAGAGGAGAGCCGGACTCTTCCACCCATCTTCTCCTTCCTCCAGCTTCCTCTGTCTTCTTGCTAGAGCCGCCACAGAAATGGTGCGGGGGAGAGGCCGTGGCCGTGCTTCCGCTGCCGCATCCCAGGTTCCGCCCTGGGGGCGCGGGCGCTCCCCGACGGCTGCCGGCGCCGGGCCCAGCGGTCGCAGAGGGCGAGGCGCGCGGGGCCGAGGCGGCCGCGGCGGAGCGGCCGCGCTACCGCCCCAGGCGGGGAGCCATTTGCGGAGGCGGCACATGAATTCATCGTAAACATGCACCGCAGCCCCTGCACCTGGCTCCGGCTCCCGGACTGCTTCGCGGCGGCGATGGCGGAGCGCGCACCCTTGGGCTTGTGGGTGCAGGCCGACGGCTGCTGCAACGGCCCCTCCTGGGTGGCGACGGAGCTCACCCCCTCGGGCTTCATGTTCTTGAGGCAGGGGTGGCAGTCGTTCGCCCTTGCCCGCGGCCTGAAGCGGGGGCACGTCCTCCAATTCAAGTACGACGGGGCCGCCGCACTCTTCATGAATATCTTCGGGATCTCCGGCAGCCGCCTGGAGTGCCGTGCGGAGAGCGAGGACGGCAGCTACAGCGGCTCCTCCAGCGAGGACGACAGCTCCGGCGGTACCGCTTGAGGGTGTCCCGGACTAGGGGGTACCCGGGCTGCCGGCCTATCTCTCATGGGCCGGACTGGTGGGCTGCTCTCTACACGTCGATGGAAGGCTGGATTGGGGACGACCCCGTATGAAAGAAGGAAATCTCTAAAGTCTTGGCGTCTCCTCCAAGGAATAGATGGCGTAAGCGGCATGTTATCCCTGATGGTAGCCGACCATATGTAACCCTAGGGCCCCCCTGGTGTCTATATAAACCAGGAGGTTCAGTCCGTAGGGGGGAGACTCATAATCTAGGGTTTAGCCCATCTGATCTCGAGGTAAATCAACTCTGTAACTTTTATACAATCACATCAATACAATCAAGCAGGACGTAGGGTTTTACCTCCTCGAGAGGGCCCGAACCTGGGTAAATCGCTGTCTCTACGCTCTCTGTTACCATCGACTCCTTGACCCATAGTTCGGACCCCCTACCCGAGATCTGCCGGTTTTGGTACCGACATTGGTGCTTTCATTGAGAGTTCTGCCGTGGGACATCAAGGATCAACGGCTCGCCTAATCATCAGCAACAGCGCTAGCCGCAGGGACACTTTTGTTCCCGGCCAGCTCTTCGCGTTCGGAAGCGTCGTGCTACACGCCGATCCGGCCGGTCACCTTGGCCGGGTCGACAGCTTCACCCCCGACCAGGAGATCAGGTTTGGAAGCTTAGAATTCGTCACCGACTCCCGGGGACATCTTATCCTCACGGGGTCCTCAGCTTCGCCTGACGGACCCACGAATCCTGAAGCGCCGGCTTCGAATATGGCCAACCCCGCCGCCGAGACGGCAGCCGCTGTAGATTCAACCTTGAGCCCGGATTTGACCTCCGTGCTTGGTTGTCGAACTCCAGCCTCGGCAGAACGTAACTTCGGGACAAATTCTGACACCCTCGTCACGGCCATACTGCGGGTCGACCCCGCAAATTACCCGAACCTGGAATCAACCGATCTCTCGTCATTAAACGGGATACTAGATCGGATCCAAGCTCTGGGAATCGCCGATGGCCAGTCCTCGCTATACGATCAGGTCGGGCTTAAAACCGACGACATGGAAATTTATACCCCCTCCACTACTCACTTGGTCGCCACTATCGAAGGCCCCTCAGAGGCCTCACCCGTTACCTCCGAACCAAAAACGCATGAGGTGCGGGTTTTCGACCAACAGGCTTCGCCTTCCAGCTCGGCAGCCGAATTCCGCTCCGGAGAGGGTTTAGAGCTGGAGTCCGGCTCAACATGCAAGTCCAGATCCGCTCACCCGCGCCTGGTCAATTATCCAGGTCTCGGCGAACCGGATTCCACGACAATCCAGGACGTGGCCCCCAAAACTCCGGACTCACACTCCGCTGGGATCAAGTTTTTTATCCCGCCCACCCCCACATTGAGTATTGTCCGGATAACACAGGACGTCCCGACATATGGGACCTGATGTACGTTAAGCAGCAGCCCGGAGAGACAGTACGGCACTTCTGGGCCAGATTCCTTATCATCAAAACTAAGATGACAGACGGCTGCGACAAGGACATTCTAGATATTTTTCGGCAAAACTACAGAGACGAGGGCGTCTTAAACGCCCTCGCCCGCCGCCACATCGAAAATTTCTCTGATTTATCGGATCTGGTGTACAAATATTGCGCCATGGAGTACGCTTGGCAGGCCCAGCTTGAGCAAAGGGAGTCAACCTGCACAGAGGAACTAAACCGAGCTTGGGCGAAATGCGTGCTCCCTCACCGGACACGCCACTATGAGACGTCCGAGAAAAAGATGAAACCCCTGACGATGTCCAGAACGGTCCTTGACGGAATACTGGATAAACCATGCCCCATACACTCTACAAATCCAACCCACAGCCTTCGAGCTTGCTGGGTGGTCCGGCAAGTCGCCAAGAGCGGTGAGGCCATTCCCGGAGGCCCGCACTCCACTAAAAGTCCAGTTATGCCCCTGGACGACGACGCCGAAATCTTAACAATCTACGAGACTTACTCTTTGAAGAATCAGAGGAAGAGAGCCCTTCGAGAGCTCGCCCAAATTCACCACGTGGCAGAGACAGACTCCTGGACAGATATACCCATCACTTTTAGTGAACAAGACCAGCCGACATCCTGTCCTGCTCGAGCCGCTGCCGCCCTTTTCCTTGACCCCATATTGGATGGATTCCGACTACAAAAGGTGTTGATGGACGGCGGCAGCGGGCTCAACCTCATCTACGAGGATACCTTGGATAAAATGCAGTTCGACAGATCCCGCATAGAGCAAAGTCACACTACCTTTCGAGGGATTATCCCCGGAAAGGAGGCGCGTGCCAGTGGCCGCGTGACTCTTGATGTGGTCTTCGGAACTCCCGAGAACTACCGGTCTGAAGAACTGCTTTTCCACATCGTGCCCTTCCGCAGCGGGTATCATGCCTTACTAGGGCGCGATGCCTTCGCACGATTCCATGCTGTGCCACATTACGGGTACATGAAGCTTAAAATGCCAGGGCCAAATGGTATAATCACGGTAATAAGTGATCCGGACAGAGCCCTGCGAGCCGAGAATAAGACGACATCGCTCGCCCTCGAAGCGTTGTCCGAGGCCCTCGCGGCCGAAGAATTAACCGCGCTCCGCTCAACGGTGGACAAGGACGATGCCATCCTTGATAAAAGGCAAAAATCCACGTCCTTTAAACCAGCAGATGAAATCATTAAATTCCAAGTGCACCCAACAGATCCCAACAAGACGGCGTCCATCGGAGCCCAGCTGGACCCCACGGTTGATGAAGAATTGCGCCAATTTCTGCGCGCAAACTGGGATATCTTCGCCTGGCACCCTTCAGACATGCCAGGGATCCCGCGTAGATTAGCCGAGCACAGCCTGAACATAATCAAAGGTTTCAAGCCAGTTAAACAGACTCTCCGTCGGTTTTCCAAACCCAAGCGTCAAGCCATGGGTGAGGAACTGGCCAAGTTGCTCGAAGCCGGATTCATCCGGGACATCAAACATCCTGAGTGGTTGGCCAACCTGGTCATGGTGCCGAAGAAGGATAAGTCCTGGCGATTGTGCGTCGACTTCAAGGATTTGAACAAAGCCTGCCCTAAGGATCCTTTCCCCTTGCCCCACATCGACCAGATCATTGATGCCACCGCCGGGCACGACTCACTATGTTTCCTTGACGCTTACTCCGGATACCATCAAATCAAAATGAAGGAGTCCGACCAGGCGGCCACCGCATTCATCACTCCCTATGGACCATTCTGCTTCAACACAATGCCCTTCTTTTTAAAGAATGCAGGGGCCACATACCAGCGCATGATCCAAACGTGTCTGGAGAAACAAATCAGCAAAACAGTCGAAGCTTATGTGGACGATGTGGTTATCAAAACCAAACACATCAGCCAGCTGGTGGACGTTCTCCGGCAAACCTTTGACAATCTTTGGACTTTCGATAAAAGGCTTAATCCGGAAAAGTGTGTCTTCGGAGTGCCGGACGGCAAGCTGCTCGGCTTCATAGTTTCCCATAGAGGAATAGAGGCCAACCCAGCGAAAATCCGGACACTGTCCGAGTTGGCTATCCCAACTGAGCTCAAACACGTCCAGAAACTGGCCGGTACTATTGCAGCCCTAAGCCGCTTCATCTCGCGCCTCGGCGAAAAGGCCCTGCCGCTATATAAATTGCTCAAACGGACGAAGAACTTCGAATGGACTAGCGAAGCGGCGGCGGCACTCGAAGAAATAAAAACTCTACTGGCCAGCAACCCGATTTTGACGACACCCAGCCCGGCTGAGCCGATGCTGCTATATATCTCGGCGACGAAACAGGTGGTCAGTGCGGTTCTCGTTGTCGAACGAGAGGCCGAGGGTCACAAGTTCCAGGTACAGAAACCTGTGTACTATGTATCCGAAGTGCTTACCCCATGTAAAACAAGGTACCCGCATTACCAGAAGATCGCCTACGCAGTTTTCATGGCATCCCGAAAGCTCCGCCATTACTTCCAGGAGTGCTCGGTTACGGTAGCATCCCAAGCACCATTGAATGACATAATCAACAATCGTGACGCCACAGGGCGCATAGCCAAATGGGCTATAGAACTTCTCCCCTTCAAAATCATCTATCGACCACGCCGAGCTATTAAATCTCAAATTTTGGCTGATTTCGTGGCAGAATGGACGGAAGCCGAACTCCCTAGGGCGTACAGCACATACTCACATTGGACGATGTACTTCGACGGCTCCAAAATGCTCGCAGGACTGGGGGCTAGAGTGGTCCTCACATCCCCCACTGGCGACAATATTCGGTACATACTCCAGATCATGTACACCGACTCCAACAACGCAGCCGAATACGAGGCTCTGCTGCACGGACTTCGGATGGCAGTGTCAATGGGCATACAGCGGTTCGAGGTACGGGGAGATTCTAATCTTGCCATCTCTCAAGTTAATGGCGAATTCGACGCAAAAGACCCAAAAATGACAGCATACCGCAACGCCGTCCTGAAGATCTCCGCCCGCTTCGAAGGACTGGAGTTTCACCATATACCTCATGACAGCAATCAAGCTGCGGATATCCTGGCTCGAATGGGCGCTAAGCGCGACCCCGTCCCCAAGAACACCTTCTTGGAACGACTTTTCAAGCCGTCCGTGGTGTGGCAGGAGAACGCCCAGGGCTCGGACACCAATACCCCAGGAGGGTTCGTCCCTCCACCTATTGAACCAGATAATGGAATTATCGGCGGCTCGGCCATCACAATGACAACTTCGGCTCACGAAGTCATGGCGGTAATCGCGCCATGGACCGAGCCTTTCCTCGCCTACCTCCTCCGCCAAGAATTACCGGCTGACCAGACTGAGGCCAGGCGTATCCTTCGAAGATCTAAAGCCTATAAAGTCCACGAGGGAGAGCTATATAAGAAAAGTACTACTGGCGTCGTTAAGAGATGTATCTCCGAAGAGGAGGGAAGGCAGCTTCTGGCCGAGATTCACGCTGGCATGGGCGGTCACCACGCGGCAGCTCGGGCCCTGGTCAGCAAGGCTTTCCGAGCAGGGTTCTTTTGGCCCACTGCCCGAACAGACGCCCAGGCATTGGTCCAACATTGCGTTGGATGCCAACTCTTTGCAAATCAGAGTCATATGCCCCCCACGGCCCTTCGGACAATCCCAATTACTTGGCCTTTCGCGGTCTGGGGGCTGGATATGGTTGGACCACTTAAAGGGGGGACCAAGAAAAAGAAATATCTACTCGCCATGGTAGATAAATTCACTAAATGGATCGAGGCAAAGCCGGTCACTTCAGCCAAGTCTAAGCCGGTCATCGGCTTTATATCCGGCGTCGTACACCGCTATGGTGTTCCCCACAGCATAATAACGGACAACGGATCCAACTTTACCGCCCAGGAAGTCAAAGATTGGTGCGCTAATTTAGGCATTAAGCTCGACTACGCCTCGGTGTATCACCCACAGTCTAATGGACAGGTCGAGAGAGCGAACGGCCTGATCTTGAGCGGCATTAAGCCTCGCTTGGTCTGATCTTTGAAAGACTCCGGCTGCCATTGGGTTGAGGAGCTCGACTCCGTACTGTGGGGCCTACGCACCACTCCTAATCGATCCATGGGCTACACACCATTCTTCATGGTATATGGGGCAGAAGCCGTCCTCCCCTGCGACCTTATTCACGATGCCCCTCGGGTGCGTATGTACGAAGAAAAGGAGGCCGAGCTGGATCGACAAGATGACCTGGATGCCTTGGAGGGCGAGCGCGACAGAGCTCGGGCTCGTTCTGTTTTTTATCAGCAGCAGGCCAGACGTTATCAGAGCAGGGAAGTACGGGCAAAGGCCTACAACGTTGGCGATTTAGTCTTGCGCCTCCCGGAGAAGCAGAAGCATAAGCTGGCGCCCAAATGGGAGGGGCCCTTCATAATCGACTAAGTACTCACGGGCGGGGCGTACCGCCTCCGCGACCCGACGGACGATCGCCTCGAACCAAACCCATGGAATGCAGCTCGGCTGCGACGTTTCTACGACTAGTCCCGCAAACTTACCTTGTTTGATTTATCCTTTTCGGATCTTCATCTTTCTAGTCAATAGTCTCTCCCGGGTTGTGTTCGGAAATGCCGAATTACGTTAAGTTCTTCTTCGGCAAACATCTTTGAATGTACCACACTTTGTTACCTGGGGGTTTCTTTTACGAAGCTCGTCAAATTTCATTTATGCAATCATCCGTTTTTTACGTGTTTGCAACCTTCCTGTATCGTTCTCAAGCCACTATATGCATCAACTTGACTTAAGATTTGGCCAAGCTGGGTTGCCTCGCTCCTGTGTTTACCCCCTACGTTCCCAATTGTTCGGCTAGGGAGTAAAGGGAGCACCTCTGCGATTGTTACGTCCGGATTTCCCGGGTACGTACCTCAGACGGGTGAAGCCGAAAGCTAGCGTCTTAAGACAACAAGTTGGTCGGCCACGGGGGGAAGTGAAAATAATTGATACCTATCACCAAGTTTCCGGGGTATTTTCCCGAAGTAACCGTCCCCGTCTAAATTCGGGTACTCGGTTATCCATCCACGGATAACGTGGTTACCTGACGAAAGGAACCCATAGCGGAACTATTTTCGTCGGAAGATGTTTCTTACGTTAATCATTAATATAACATAACTCCCGAGCACGTTTTTGTCTGTTTGCACCAAATGGCCGGATTGCCTGGTTTTCCGAAGTATCTTTCCGATGTTCTCGGATTACATAGTAGGAAAACACTCCTTGGCTTCTAGTCGAGGAGGCGGAAGCCGATGGCCGGTTAAGACAACGTTTTTGATGCACGGTTTGGAGACTATCCGATGTAAAGTACATAGGTACATAGAATCGACCTATCAATCTTGATCCAGACCATCTATTATGGTCTCCAGAGCACAATCTGCTTGGGACAGCCGAGCTGTGGGCATAACCTGGTCATATACCAGATGCACGGGCACTTCCTGCCCATCTGGCCCTACCGGCCCAACTCTCGCTAAATGCTCCGGTTCCAGCTTGGTGAATCGGGTCTTGATCATCGCCCACGCTTCCCGTGCTCCTTCACGACAAGATGCCATCTTCCATAACTCAAAGCGGCGCCGAGCTCCTTTGAAGCGACTTGCGAGTTCGGCCATCCCTTCCGGAGCCACTTCGCCAGGCCACAGTGCTTTGAACATGATCTTCATGACTCCCCGGGCCCGCTCATGTATAGCGGACAGCTCCTTCAGCAGGTCCCGCCCGAAGGAACCGGCTTCCTCTTTGGGCCGCCCGGTCAGTAGAACTACAATAAGACGGGGCGTTGTTCATCTTGCTACCATATACGTTTAGTTATTGAACGGGCGAGTTAGATTGCACTTACCGAACATGCCTGCTTTCAGTCTTTGGTTCTCCTCTTGGGTTACAGTCAGTTGAGCTTTCAAGCTTTTGATTTCTTGGACCTATTGTTCGCCTTCCGCCTTAAGCTTATCCCTCTCCTCATGACTTCGGGACAGCACCCGGTAGCCAGCCTCTTGCTGTGACTCCGCATATCTTTGGGCTTTCCTGGCCATATCTAGGTCCTTCTGCAGCTGATTTATCGTCTCGGCTGCTATGGAAACATTTTTCATTAGTGGAGGTGTTCCACCCCATTTTCTATTTAATGAACTTTAACTTCAGAAACTTACCATGTGCCTCTCTGGTGAATGATTTCACCCCCTCTAGCTCGGTTTTCACAGACTTTAACTCTGTTTGAGCCAGCTTGAGGTCCTCGGACAGCTTTTTGTTCTGCTCTCGAACAGTTTGCACAAATAGCAGGGCAGCTTGGATATCAGACCCTTAACTCGGCCGTCCCGCCCAAATTAAGGCTCGGGGGCTACTGGATTAGGTACTAGTTGTCAAAACTATTACTATACCTGCATATTCGTAGACATGAGCCTCACTGCGCCTTCAAGTCCCGTTCGGGCGGCGCTGAGGTATGCATCTACCGAGCTAAGAGCATGGACCTCCTGATTAGACAACGCGGTTTGCCGAAGTGATGCCTTGCGCCGCCGATGATGCATCACACTTTCAACTTCGGAATTAGTGACCGAGACGTCTCCCGAGTCCTCGGGATTTTGGTCCTCGACAGTGGCTCCCGGAGTAACTCCAGTTACAGCTGGCGACCTCGGATTTGAGTCACCCCTTGGCACCTTCCCAACATCCTCGGCCGCGCACGGTTCCACACATCGTCTATCGAACACCATGGAACAAATTGGCATATACGGTGGATGTTGACGATAGAAGCCATAACAGTACAGTGAATACATTACCTCTTCGGGCGGGGCGCCGATGATGTAGCTCCCGTTGGGGCCACACGTGGGGTCACCCCATGACTACTTGTCGTCGGAGCCGCTGGTGCCGCCTTTGCGGCTGTTCGGCGCGTCGTGCGGCGGCCCTTGGGAGTAGGTGTCAGTGTGTTCGGGCCTGCAGCGGCTGAGCGTTTCTTTCGAGAGGAAGCCCATTGGCCACTTACCACGGAGGAGGGAAGCGCTCCGGGATGATCGGCCAACAGGGCCACCTTGGAGGCATCAAGGCTCTCCTGGTAGAAGACCCCGTCTTCGAAATTAATGGATGTTTCAGGGTCGTCATGGAACCCAGGATCATCATCGCGAGAGTAATTCTCCGGTTGAGGAGCCGGGCAACTCACCGTTTCGATCCATCGCCTCCAACTCTGTTCGGACAAGATGAAGATCCGATTATGAAAAGTCTGGGGTAATATCCGAACTAAAAAGAGTGGTCGAACTCACCATTTCGATGGGATCATACATCGAGAAGCCTTTCTTGAGCTTTAGTCGAGCGAACTCTTGCTCTTCCCCCTTGAACAAACCGGCTAGTATGGCGGCTATCGCCGCCTGATTGGCGGGCCCCTTCTTGGTGTACCGGGCAGCGTCGTCCTCCACATTGTAGTTCCATAGCGGATGAATTCTCTGTTGGAGAAGCTGGACACATCGAGCGATGGCTATTGCCATCACATCAACGATGGTTAGTCCGTTATGAGCTAACCACCTCACTTGAGCAGCCAGACGAGCTACTTCGGCACTTTCCTCTTGAGAAGGACTCTTCGGGTGCCAGTTGAACCGCTTCGTTGGAGAAGCCAATGAAAATTCCGGTAGACCCCTTCGAACTGGATCGAATAAAGGGACGTCTTCGATATAAAACCATTCCGAACTCCACTCTTTGGCATCCTTCTTCGGAGTCCCAACGGGGTATCCGGTCCCGGCAATGCGCCATACTTCGGCTCCGCCGACCTCGTAGATGACCCCTTCCCGGGTGCGGGGGACTAGGCAGAAGAATTTCCTCCACAACTCAAAGTGCGCCTCGCAGCGCAGGAACATCTCGCAAAAAGCGACGAAGCCCGAAATATGGAGGATCGATCCGGGGGTAAGGTGGTGGAGCTGAATCCCGTAGAACTCTAGTAAACCCCTCAAGAAGGGATGAATGGGAAAACCCAGGCCTCGCAGCACGAAGGGCACGAAGCAAACTCTCTCCTCCCCGTGAGGGGAAGGGATATTCTCCGCAAGGGCCTTTCCGTCTGCGGAAGTTAATCCGGGGCGGGTGGATGTGAGATCTGAGGCGGGCAGATACCCCTGCGCCTCAAGCCTACGTAGTCGCATACAAGATACGGAGCATCCCGCCCAATCACCTTGACGGGGGCCATGAGGGCGTGAGGAAGAGCCTGGGGCGCTTGCCATTGTTTGTTGACTTTGGCTTTGCGAGGATGTGGAGAAGAATGGCAAGGGATGGGGTTCGTTAACCTCCACGCCCTTGGCCTATTAAAGGGACATTTTTGTAAGAACCCATCGGGCCACTCGCATTCCGTGGGCGCGCAGAAATCGAGGGTCGTCATTTAATTCTATCTCTGAAGATACCTTGGTAACTGACTTATTGGTGGCCGAATTATTGTTAATCCAAATATAGGTAACGGGAGGAACTCGCCATCCAAGCCGAAGACTTCTGAAGCATGAAGCTGCCGAAGACCGTAGACCTCGACATTGAAGGCTAGTTCGGGGGCTACTGAGGGTGTCCCGGACTAGGGGGTACTCGGGCTGCCAGCCAATCTCTCATGGGCCGTACTGGTAGGCTGCTCTCTACACGTCGATGGAAGGCTGGATTGGGGACGACCCCGTATGAAAGAAGGAAATCTCTGAAGTCTTGGCGTCTCCTCCAAGGAATAGATGGCGTAAGCGGCATGTTATCCCTGATGGTAGCCGACCATATGTAACCCTAGGCCCCCCCTGGTGTCTATATAAACCAGGAGGTTCAGTCCGTAGGGGGGAGACTCATAATCTAGGGTTTAGCCCATCTGATCTCGAGGTAGATCAACTCTGTAACTTTTATACAATCACATCAATACAATCAAGTTGGACGTAGGGTTTTACCTCCTCGAGAGGGCCCGAACCTGGGTAAATCGCTGTCTCTACGCTCTCTGTTACCATCGACTCCTTGACCCATAGTTCGGACCCCCTACCCGAGATCTGCCGGTTTTGGTACCAACACCGCTCCCTCCGGCGGGGGCGGAAGCGACGACGACTCTGCCCGCTTCAAGAGCGAGGACGAGGACTCTGACTAGGCGCGCGCGGCGATGATTCCGGGACCCCTGGCGGCGGGCACCGTGCGCATGGTGACGGAGCTTGCCTGCAGCGCCTTCTTGGGAACGCACGCGGCGCCCGCGCTGGAGTCTTGGGGGAGACGTCGCCTCGCCTAGGCCTTTTCTTTCTTTTTACTTTCCTGCATTGAACCGATGTAGCCCCACGGGGTCGTGAAAACAGTATTTTCCATGCTTAACTTAATGCTTTTGTGATTCAGGATGTATGCATTCCCTCCCGAAGTCCTCTCGTGAGGCTGGTTTTTTTTCTTTGTTCGCCTCAGCGCTCTACGCTGTCAGGGCCCAGTCCCCGAGCGGGCTTCAACCATCGCTCCTATGTCCGGTTGCGATGCCGGGAGAAGGCCAGGAGGTGAGGGGCACCGGGAGCTAGTGAGGGCTCCTGAGGCGCGATGCTCAGGGAGCCCCCCTTTGGCGTGCAAGCGGCTTACACATAAGAAAAACGCTAGCTCCCAGTGGGATTGCAAGGGGAGAGGGCTTGAGTGATGGTAAGGGCGTCTCGCGAGGTGGTCAGACTTAGCTTTTGGCGGAGAGCGGTGTCGGGCGAGCCACATCTCACGAGGGGCTCACGCAGCTCGCGAGGCGTGCTTACGGGGCTCGACGTTCGAAGTGTCTTCACCTCGCGAGGACTGCTCGCGAGAGGCCGCCCGCGAGGTCCTCGCGTAGCTTGCCTCCTGAGGTAGTGCATGTCGACAGGTTTCACAACGGGGGGAGCGGCACGTGCTTGCTAACTCGCCCGTGGCTACTGCGTGAGGAGATAAGGCACCACGGACCTTGGTGAGGTGACGTGCACGGGAGCAGGCCCGCGAGCCAGAGCTCGGTCGCTTGGATTTGGCGGCACAGCAGGGACGGACCCGAGCACAGGCACCGTGCCTAGCCCCCACTCACGGAATCGGCCAGGGGAGAGGTCGTGAGCGTGTGGCGCTCTCCGGTCGGCACCGAACTTAACAGGCAATTAGGTAGGTAAAATAACTCATCAGGGTGAAATCAGCAAAATTCATTACATAACCAAAAGGATAGGGGCTAGGCTGCCGTGTCCGGCACAGATCAGCTTGAGGTTGGTGCAGCCCGTGGGGCGCCCTCAGCCGCATTTAAACAAAATCACCTTGGCGGAAGAGTTCCGGGAATGAGGCGCGGGAGGTGCGGCGAGAAGGAGCGACGCGTCGAGCGCACCTGGCGGGACCGCGCTGGGGCGACGTCAGACCGCTTGGCGAGGCGCGCCAAGGGAGTCCGCTCCTCTGGGGCCAGGGGGCTCGCGAGGAGCAGGAGGCCCGCGAGGCCCTGGCACGAAGGGCGCCAGCCTCTGGAAAGAGGCGCCGGCGTTCCTCAGCCCTAAGGTCATGCGCATGCCGCCGACGGCGGGGCCAACGCCTTGGCCGATTCACGGCAGCTGGAACGGGTCCTGAGGGCAGATCTTGTTGAGGCTGGTGAAGTCGACGCACATGCACTCCTTGCCGCCCTTCTTGGGGACGACAACTGGGTTGGCAAGCCACTCGGGATGGTGCACCTCTCGGACGACTACAACTTCTTGGAGCTTCTGAACTTCCTTGACGATGAAATCTTGCTTCTCTGGCGCCCGGCGCCGTGCTTTCTGCTTGACGGGGCGTGCATTGGGGCACACCGCTAAGTGGTGCTCGATCACCTCCCCCGGCACACTGGACAAGTCAGATGCTTTCCAGGCGAAAACATCCGAGTTTGCCCGAAGGAAGGTGACGAGCGCGCTTTCCTATGCAGGAGGGAGGCCTATGCCGATGGTGAAGGCAGGGCCCGAGCCGCTGCCGTCCACCGACACCTTCTTTGTCTCGGCGCAGTCCTGAGAGAACAGCCGCTTCTTCTTCGCGGGCGCGGCCTCAGGAGGCTCGGCTGCGTCCTCGTCGGTCGGGTGCGCGACAGCGGTAGCCTTGTAGGCACACTCGAGGGTGCTGGCCGCGTCCTTCTCGTCGTAGGTGACGGTGATGATGCCACTTCTGCCGGGCATCTTAAGGACATTGTAGGCGTGATGGGTGGCCGCCATGAACCTGGTGAGAGCTGGGTAGCCCAAGATGGCGTTGTAAGGCAGGCCGATGTGCGCCACGTCGAAGTCGATGAGCTCGGTGTGTTAGTTCTTGCGGGTGCCGAAGGTGACGGGGAGGTGCATTTGCCCCAGTGGGATGGTGGAGCCATCAGTCACTCCGGAGAAGGGCCTGGTCGGCATCATTTGGTCGTAGGGCACTTGGAGCGTCTCGAAGGTCTCGATGGAGATCATGTTGAGGCCGGCACCCCCATCAATGAGGGTCTTGGTGACTGCGACGTTGCTGATGGTTGGAGTGCACAACATGGGGAGCGCACCTGCGGAGGCCGTGGACTTGGGGTGGTCCTTGGAGTCGAAGGTGATGGCGTACTGCGACCACTTGAGGGGCCGCGAAGCCTCTGGCCTCGGAGGGCGGCATACACCTCGCAAGAGAGCTGCTTGAAATGGCGGATGGACGCGGGGGCTTGGGACCTGCCAAGGATGCAGGCGACCGCGTGAGGCTCCTGGTAGCCCCCAGCGCCCTCATCAGGCCGGTTAACGTCGTTCCTTTGGCGTGGCGGCGGCAGCGGCGGAAGAGCGGCATTGGCCTGAGGGTCTGCCTCAAGAGGCTGGTCGCGCCAGGCGGCCTCACGAGGCTGGTCGCGCCAACCCTGGCGGAAGTTGTCGTTGCTGTTGCGGCCGTCCCAACGGTTGCCGCCGCGGGCACCTCCACGGCCGGCGCCGCAGCCATTGCGGTCGTCTCGACGGCCCTGGCGCTCGTCGCGGAGCAACTTGAGCTCCTGGCAGTCCTCGGCACTGTGGGAGCGGACGTTGTGCAAGGCGCAGAGTGGCCGGCTGTCTTTCCTGGGCTCGTCGTGGTCACGGCCGCGCTTCTGCTCGGGCTCCGCCACGAGCACGGTCGGACCCTTGCGCTTGACATCCTTGTTCTTGGTCTTGGCGGCGTCGAGCGCCGCGTCGGGGTCGTTGTGGACGAAGAGGCGGCCCTCTTCAGCCTTGGCGCACTTGTCGGCGAGGTCGAGCAGCTCAAGCACGGAGTCGAGCTCACCGTTGATGGCGAGCTTCTCGCGCATCTTGACGTCCGTGACACCGGTGGAGAACGCAGATATGACGGCGGCGTCGGAGGCACGCGGGATCTTGTTGCGCACCTGGCTGAAGCGCTGGATGTACTTGCGGAGGGTCTCGTCTGGGCGCTGCCGAACACGCCACAGGTCGTTGATGGTGAGGGAGCAGTCCTGCGTGCCCTTGAAGTTGGCAACGAACTGGCTGCAGAGCTCGGCCCACGATGAGATGGACGCCTCGGGGAGGTTCATGAGCCAGGAGCGTGGGCCGTCCATGAGGGCCATGGGAAACCAGTTCGCCATGACCTTGTCGTCGCCGTTCGCCGCCTCAACGCTCAGCGCGTAGAG
The DNA here is from genome assembly GCA_039707655.1 of Elymus sibiricus. NCBI lineage: Eukaryota > Viridiplantae > Streptophyta > Magnoliopsida > Poales > Poaceae > Elymus > Elymus sibiricus. Next base: position 298,544,506 of record CM077672.1, on the reverse strand, counting down.
CTGGAGGAACTCCGTGGGGTTTGGGGAGCCGTCTTAGCGCGGAGGGAGCTCAGGCTTGAACTTCGCGGGCCAGACAACGCGACGTAGCTCGCGGGTGAAGGCGCGGCAACCCACACAGCTTGAGGGGACGCCGCCAGCAAGGGCGGTGCGGTTTTGGTGCCCAGCCGCTGCAACATCCTGAACGGCCTGGTCCTGGCGCTGGCGCTGCCGCTCGAGGAGCACTCACGCGTCGGGGGGCGCACGGCGGACGATCTGGCAGCTGGCCTCATCTCGGTCTGGCGAGGAAGCGCCACGGGACGGCTCACGAACCCGCGCGCAGTGCTGGGGCCCGCCGCGCTCGTCGCGCAGAGGAGGCGGTGGGGGAGCGCCGTGCGCCAGGTCCCCAGCGCGAGACGGCGGAGGGCGGAGCGAGTGGGAAGGTGTCGGAGCGTCCCCAGCGGCGTTGACGAGCTCGGTGATGTGGCCAAGCCAGGCGTCATAGCCGGCGTCAGCCGGACGGTAGCAGAGCAGCTCGCGCGCCATGAGCAGCGCGGCCTGCGGGTCCGGCGGCTCGCGGTGGGTGAGGGAGGAGGCCGTGGCAGTGTGGCCGTTCGCCTGCACGGAGGGGTGCAGGGAGGAGTCCTTCTGCTCGCGGGCAGCGGGGTCAGTGGCGGCAGCAGCCTCGACGTCGGGGCGGCGGCGATTGCCACGGCCACCGGCTCCGTCTGAGCCATGCAGCCAGCCCTGCGCTCGGCGCGCTCGTGACGTGCGTTGGCCATGGGGTTGGTGGAGCAGAGGGCGGAGCGGAAGAACCGTAGCGCACCCCTACCTGGCGCGCCAAATGTCGGAAGTCGGGCTCCGGGGACCCAAAGGTTCGAACACTGGGGTGAGCTCGTTCTACCACTTCGTCTCCTACCATGGCTAAGCGACGACGAAGCTACGGCGAGAGCACGCTAGCGAGGGACGGACCGTGGACTCAGCGGTTTGCGGTGTAAGACCCTACTCCTGCTTGGTTGGTATTGCTCTGGTGAGAGAGAGTACAAGGTTGGGGATGATGAGAACAAGAGCCGATCTCCCTCTATAAAGGCAGCACTGCCCCCCTTATACCCGCCTCGGTCCTCTTGCCCCTCGAAAACTTAGGTGGGAAGGGCTGCCACACTTGGCGGGTTTGAAAGAGGACAGGCGCTCAGGCTATCCTGACTAAAGGCGGTCTTTGCCTGCCAAAGCGTGATCCATGACGCGCCGGTGGGCCCGGTGATGACCTCCGCCCTGCGCGCCCGCCGTCTAGGTCTTCCTTCGCCGATCGGGCAACCTTTGGGGTTGCTTTGGGGAGTAGATAGCTGGCCCTGCTCCCTTAACACAAAAGAGGAAACCATCTTCATCCGCGCCTACTGGCGCGGCCTCTGTCGCTGCTCGTCGCCGCGCGCGTCACCCACGTGATGGGCCCCAGACCGCGCGGCTCTGCTGAACGGCCTTCGTCTCATGCGCCCTCGGGAGGGGGCCTCAGGAGGCCACCTCAGGAGGTCGCCTCGCGAGGCCACTGGTGGAGGTGCTGAGCCTTGCTCGCCCGCTCCCTGAGGAGGGGAGCCTCGGGAGGCCAAGGCCTCATGAGGAGTCCTGGTGAGGTGCTTGGTGATGACGGCCCGCTGGGCCCAAGCCAGGCGTTGCGCCCTGGGCCTAAGGTAGACAGGCCTGGATACCCCGGGTTCCATGGGCCCGACAATTAGGAGTTTTGTTTGATTATTACTGGCTACATCAATAAGCAGAGCTCATCTATCGCTTGACAACTGTCCTATGAAAACTACTTGTTTCACATTTGGACGCTCCAACCTGTGTGTGTAATTATCACATTGAGAACTATGCAACCGCAGGAATTTGGAGCGACTGGGTACTAATAATTGCGGTTGATTATATCAGGATTCTAACCGCCTGCCAAGGCGCCAATAAAAATCGTCAATCCCCCGCTTCAATTGCCATTCCTCTTTTCTTCATACCCCCGCTTCAACTTGTTTGACCTACCGGGTTAACCAAGGTCACCGTCCTGGTGGCACAGTTAATACACACCTGATGTGGTGTCAACCAATCCATCCCCAGTATTATATCCAGTCCAGGGGATTCAATGGCAACAAGGGTAGCTGGAAACTTAACTCCATGTATCAAGATTTCCAGATCCTTGTATATAACATTTGTTCTGAGCATGGAGCCAGGGGATTGTACCACCATGATTTTGTCCAAAAGAGAAGGAGAAAGTTTGTGTATGGTGGCAAAACTCCACGAAATAAACGAATGAGATGCCCCAGAATCAAATAAAATTATTGCGGGTATGTCGTTAATAGAAAACATACCAAGGACCACGTCTGGTGCTTCGCGGGCTTCCTCAGTGGAGATATGATGGACTTGGCCGCGATAGAAGTTAGGATTGGGGCGGCGTCCAACATTGTTGATTTGTGGCTTGTAGTCGGATGGTAGCTTCCCATTTCTGGTGGGGCACTGCCTGGAGTAATGCCCGCCCTGACCACAAGTAAAGCAAGTGTTGTTGCGGCGGCGGTCCTCCAGCACTGGTTGTTTGCCAAAGGTCTTGTCCTGGCTGACGGGCTTATTGATGTTGTTGCCGTTACTCCAGGCAGGCTTGTACTCAGACGGACCTGGTTGTCAGATACGTGGCTTTTGCCCAAACTGTTCACGGTTATCCTTCTTGGGTTCAAACTTCCGCTTGCGATCGTCATATCCTGACTTATGCTCTCGTTCGGCTATGAAAGCCTTGTTCACCAAAGTCTGGAAGTCAGGAAAATCCAGCATACAAAGCTGACAACGGAGGGTATGATTAAGTCCTCCTAGGAATCGGTCTATCTTTCTTTCTTCTGTGGACAGGTCGTGAGTGGAATACCATGCCAGGTTATTAAACTTGTTCAGGTACTCACCAACTGACATATTCCCTTGAGTAAGAGTAAGAAATTCCCTCTGCTTCACCTTCATTATGCCGGTAGGAATATGATACTTGCGGAATACCTCCTTGAATTTCTCCCAGGAAATATCTTCCCCAGGAGGCCACATAATTTTTGTATTGTCCCACCATATAGCTGTCGGTCCTTCCAGGTAGTGAGTAACAAAAGGAACCTTGTCCAACTCATCACAGCGGGCTATGTCCAGCTTCTTTTCCATGGTCCTTAGCCAGTCGTCGGCTTCCATAGGATCCACAGCTTGACCAAAACTGGGTGGCTTGGTACGCTGAAAATCAGACAATTTAGAGTGTGTCCCTTTGTTGTGATTCTGACCCACCATAGTCTGCATACTTTTCAGAAATTCCATGAGGTCTTGATTTCTTTTCTCTTCAAACATTCTCATAATTTGATCAGTGGTCGGTGATTGTGGTGGTGGGGGTGGCAAATCTTCTGGTGATTGTCCTGCTTGTCTGGCGGATCGACGAACGGGAGTTCCATCGCTGCCTTGATTACTACACCTCTTCATCCTAAATTTGTTCCCCTTGCAAAATACCAAATCGATGAGCAACACCCATAAGGGAAATACGATAGTATGACACCAGGAAAAGCAACCAAATAAAAAGGAAGAATAAAGCGAACAACAAAATTATAGAAGGCAACCCAACATCATACATGACAAGCTAGTAGGGGGTTATCATGGCTAGAACTGCTCATACGGCAGTTGACACATGCAGAGATGCTACGATGCATGCACTGAAACTCAAACCTCCACTCTAGTAGCGCGGGTGGCACGTACACTGGCAAACTGAAGACTCCTCGTCGTCTGATCCTGTCTCAGAATCGGAACTGATGATGTGAATCTCGGCCTCCGGATCAAAGGAAACACAACGACGCTGACGAGAAGGATCTCCCTCTGAAGGAGAAGAAGCACGACGCTGCAGCATCGGAGCAGCTGGAGTAGCTAGGAGTGAGGCCCATTCTGCCGGGGTCTCACGCCGACTACCAGACGAAAAGCCTGGCGGTCCGAACGAGCTAGATGGAGTCTCAGGTGCTAGTGAAGGTGGAACGGATGGAGTATACACCGGTGAAAACGTAGGAGGAAGAGGAGACTGTGCTACCACAATAGCTGCAAGTGCCTCACGGGCATGGGTCAGCTCCTCAGCCAGTGAAGTGATCATATGGTAACTGGCGTTCAGATAACGAGATAAAACACCAGTAGCACGATCACTCGCCGGGTCAACAGGTGCGAAAAGGACTCACCCTGTCGTAGGCGATAGGGTGGGGTAGTGAAAGAAACCTGGGTGTGTCTGCATCTCAACCTCGTGGAAGCGCAAGTCCGTGAGAGCCTCCATCGCAGCAAACTGGATCGCCAGCTCTGGAGTAGAAGCAGTTCCGCCCTTGGAAGAGCGGGAGTAGCTGCCAATATCCGAACTCGCAGTAAGAAAGGCCTTCGCGTGATACTCGTACACTGAACCAGCAAGCTTCTCTCGGAACACCTGGTACACTGGGTCTTTGCCGTTGGGATACAGCTGAAGCCAGACGCTACAAAGCAGTACTGGAAAAGTGAACGGTGTCGGCTCATGGTTGTAGTGGTACGGAACTGGTGCCATCTACACTCACAAGGCCAACGGTTAGCACAACAATAAACTATATGCATGCCATGCATCAATCATATGCAACAAGCAAAGCACATAACAAGACTCTAAGCTAATCGAGGTTCTAGCGCGGGGTTAACTAGGGTGTCCTACAGTCAGCGCGGCTCTGACACCAAGCGTTGTGGCACCCCGGCTCAGAGGACCGGTTTACCCAGTGTTTCCAACCCAGAGATCATGTCTTCTGGAAACACACAACAACTTGGAACAGAACAGAACTGATCTTTATTAATATCGTACAAGTACAAGCTCAGGAATTACATCGGGTAGCGAGGCCAGAAGCACTACACGTGCTATGACAATATCTACATTATTTATGGAACATAACAAGGCCTCAGTACTACTAGGTGTTTCTACGGCGTAGCGGAACAACGGGTGAAACTCTCCATCCCATAGGGACACTGCTGGAACACGGCCTAGTTAGCGTAGCACGAACCATCGGGACCTCCGTTCTCGGCTTCTCCTGCATCTGGCATGACACGCCAGGTGAGTACTTGGAATGTACTCGCAAGCTCATAGCAACCAAAACAATGCAACAAACAACAGCATGGCAATGATCATGTTAAGTGCTTAAGTTGCTTACTTACTGTTACCGAATATCAACTTACTCTCTTCTGGGTTGTACCACAACCCTCGGAATACTCGTGATCCACTGAGCACTTCCGAACATATGACAAGTTCTTCCATCATTATTATTATTACGGTTGACCACTCAGTGTGACCTAGTGTGGACTGTGTCTAATACCATGGACGCGGCTATTCGAATAGATTCTTACACTCTGCAAAGGTTGCGCACTTTTCCCACACCATGGAGTTCTTGGTCCCGTACCTCGGTACACTTCCCTTCTGGGTGGACCGGTGCTGCTCCAATGAAACTTGCCTAACCCGTGACCCCTCCATCGTACCACCGACAATCATCCTCCCCCGGAGTCATGCCCTGGGTGGCCTCTGTGTCACTCCTGACACCTGCCACCGTCGTGGCCAACTAAACTGTCCCAAACGGGAACGCCGGCAAATAACTCAACTGGCTCACAGAGTTATCGTCGCCTACCTGATCAGGGTAGTACGCACGCCTAACCCTCCCTCTTTGGTGGTACCGATAAAAGAGCACGCGGTCAGACCAAGTCAAGGCCGTCCCATTCCGGCAGATGTGGCTGCACGGGTAAGTCCGGGTCGGTGGCACTTGATCAACCATTAAGTTTAGTTTTAGCAAGTACATAACAAGCAAGGTTGTTTCTCATGAATAAATTAATATGGCAGTAGCTATGCAACAATATAATTTACTATGAATTATCACATATTAAAATAATGCAAATAATTCAATTAATAAACCATTACTATTGCAATGCTTCATGTAATGGATGATGTGGCTTGCCTTGCTCAGTTGGGTTGTCCACAAACTCCTGGTCTTCAAAACCAAAAGGATTTCCTTCTGACAATATTTTAAAATAGCAAAAGAAAATGTCACATAATACATTTCTGTTCACCAGAAATTCTGTACATATGAGAAAAATACCAAAATTTACCAGAAAATAGAGGGGCTCAAGACAAAGATAATGCAAAAAGAATCAATTGATTTGGACTTGTGGATAAAAAGTCATGGACAGTCAAAGTTTCTGGTCAAAGTTGGATTTAAACAAAAATTAGAAAATCCCACAGCGGGCCACGTCGATGGCGTAAACTGGGAATGCGCCTCCACTTATACCGCTTCGGGCGCGGTCTTGAGTCACTGACGAGTGGGCCCTGCTGTCAGATTTAAAAAGAAAAAGAAAGGAACAGAAGAAGGGCGGCTCACCGACGGCGATTGCCGGCGATAGCGACAGCGGCGAGGTCGGGAGATGGCGGAGATGGATCGGCCACACGACGGCGGTTCTCCCTGTACCAGTAGCGTCTCCGGAGGCAGCCTGACGGCGTTGTCCCCTTCCTCTCCGGCGGCGGCTGGTTTCGGGGGTCGTCGGCGACGGCGAATCCGGCAGAGCTTCGGCTAGGCAAGAGGTCGGGCAGGGCCAGGGGAACTTGCTGAGCTCGTGGGTGGAGTCGGGCGAGGCTGGGGTGGAGTGGAACGAGCTGTGGCGGAGTGGGGATCGGCGGCGGAACTCCGGCGAGCTACGAGGCCAGAGGGCCTCTCGGCCTTGGCGCGACGAGCAAAGCTCGATTGGGAGGTGGCGAGGAGCGATGAGGAGCTGGGGAGGGCTGGCCGTGGCTATTTATAGGCGGGGCGGAGGGTGGCCGAGTCGCAAGCCGCCGTGGATGAGCTGGCGCGAGTAGGACAGCGAGCTGGCCGTCGTGGAGCGCGGCGAGGTGAAGGAGGAGGGCAGGTGAGTTAATGCACGAGACGACGAGCCGCGAGGAAGAAGCCAGCTAGCTCACCCCACTGTGGCCGCACGGGCACAACAGTGCGGTGCTCGGTGGCGGCCGGCGAGAGCTTCTCCGGTGAGGGGAAGAGTCTGGAGTGGCGAGGTGGACGGCGGAGATGATGTCGGCGAACGAGGACAAGGTACGGCCACGCGGGCGTCTCGCTCCGACGAGACCTGTGCGTGGCGGTGCCCAGAGCGCGGTTTTGGCAGGGTTGGCCAGGCGGTCACCGCGTGCACAGGCACACGCGGCGCGAGCTGGCCTGCCAGGCCGTGTCTGGTGCGTCGACCTTGCGTACTGGAACCCTCTCGTGGCACTAGTTCGCCCGGAGACTCACTGAGCTGAAGTGTAGCATCAGCAACAGTTTGCTGTCAGTAACTTAGGAGGGATCTGGAGAGAAGATGAGCTGGAGAGGAAGTCAATGGAGATGTCTGGAGTGATCTATGTTGGAAGGACTACTAGATGGCCAAATTTGAGAAACTTTCATCAAAGTTTGGACATGGTTCATGTACAAATGCCATACTGGTCCAGAAACTTGGTGAGGTTGTTGTACTCACATGAGTGATCTTCTGGAGCTGAAATTTGGTGTGTGGGGTTATTTGGCAATTCCAAGATGTCATAAAAATTTCAGCTCAATTGGGTACCTTTAGCTAGTACTTCCTTCCCAGAGGTTTGAAATGAGCAGAAACTTGGCAGAATATTTCTGCTGAAAATTTATACTGGACAAGGAGATGTTTTTGGATATTGTGGTAAGATATGTCCCCTAGTATCCCAGGGAATTATTTGAGAGTTTTGTGAGTTGAGGAAATATGGGTTGCTTCACAAAGGACCAGTGTTGTCCAGAAGATAAATGGAATATTCTAGACAAAATTTTATACTGGACCATGAAATGTTTTTGAAGATTGTGGGAGTAGATGATGACAAGAAGGTGTGGTATTAATTTGGGATTTTTCTGATCATCAGAACTATAGGTTGCTTCACAACCCATAGTGAAGATAGATTTTCCCAAAGAAGAAAATGGATTATTTTTAAAGAAATGAAAATTGGAATTTGATCCAGAAGGTGTGTGACAAGATTTTGGAAAGATATTGAGGGCTTTGGATCACTTAGAGAGAAATTCAAAAGTTTCCCAAGTCCAAAGTCAACTGAAAAGATTCAAAAGCCAACCAATTTGCAAATAAAACTAGAAAATTTTTGAAAAGAAAAAGTTGCCAAAAACCAGGGTGTCACATTCAGCATGTAATCCCTAGATGGTAACCGACCATGTGTAACCCTAGATGGTGCCTATATAAGCCAGAGGGTTTAGTCCGTAGAGGCATTCGCATTCATCATCACCCCTAGGGTTTAGACCACAACTTATGATCTCGAGGTAGATCAAATCTATACTTTGCTACATCCATCATATAAACAAGAGCATGACGTAGGGTATTACCTCCCTAAAGAGGGTCCGAACCTGGGTAAAACATCGTGTCCCTTATCTCTTGTTACCCATCGACCCGATCTCATAGCTCGGGCCCCCCTACCCGAGATCTGCCGGTTTTGACACCGACATTGGTGCTTTCATTGAGAGCTCATTGTTTGATCGCCTTGGAATGATGGCTTCACCGACGAACAATCTGAGTCCCCTTGGCACCATAGGTGCATCGACGATCTTCACCAACGGGCCGTCTAAGGGCCCGACAGATAGCAAATCTCACTCCCCCTTCGAGGCGGTAGGGTGCGATCGGGAAACCTGTCCCAATATTTATGCTCCTTCGATTAGCTCGGCCATGGAATCCGATTGGAGGAAACCTCGGATCCGAGCTCCCTCCTGAGAAATGAGCATGAGTTTGATCAGCCAGAAGAGACGGGCGTTTCGGATGTTGATACGTCTCCAACGTATCTATAATTTTTGATTGTTCCATGCTATTATAGTATCAATCTTGGATGTTTTATATGCAATTATATGTCATTTTATATCATTTTTGGGAACTAACCTATTAACCTAGTGCCCAGTGCCAGTTGCTGTTTTCTGCTTGTTTTTGGTTTTTCAGAAAATCAGTACCAAATGGAGTCCAAACGCTACGAAACTTTTTGATGATTTTTTTGGACAAAAGAGACCCTAGAAGCTTCGGGGGAAGACCAGAAGACTCACGAGGAGGTGACAAGGCAACAGGGCGCGCCCAGGGGGGTGGCCGTGCCATGCTACCTTGTGGGCCCCATGTGGCTCCTTTTGACCTAATTCCACTTCTATAAATTCTCAAATATTGAGAAACCAACAGAGAACCACCTAGAATAACTTTTTCGCTGTCGCAAGCTTCTGTTCTTCCGTGATCCCATCTGGAGGCCTTTTCCGGCACCCTGCCGGAGAGGGAATCGATCACGGAGGGCTTCTACATCAACCTTGCTACCCTACCGATGATGTGTGAGTAGTTTACCACAGACCTATAGGTCCATAGCTAGTAGCTAGATGGCTTCTTCTCTCTCTTCGATCTTTAATACAATGTTCTCCTCAATCTTCTTGGAGTTCTATTCGATGTAATCTTCTTTTGCGGTGTGTTTGTTGGGATCCGATGAATTGTAGGTTTATGATCAGATTATGCATGATAAGTAATTGAGTCTTTTCTGAACTTTATTATGCATGATTTTTATAGCTTTGTATTTCTCTCCGATCTATCCGTTTGGTTTGGCCAACTAGATTGATTTATCTTCAGCGGGAGAGGTGCTTTGTAATGGGTTCAATCTTGCGGTGCTCTATATCCCAGTGACAGAAAGGGACAAGACACATATTTGTATTGTTGCCATTAAGGGTAAAACGACGGGGTTTATTCATATTGATTTGGTTTACTTTGTCTACATCATGTCATCTTGCTTAAGGCGTTAATCCGTTTTCATTAACTTGATACCCTAGATGCATGCTGGATAGCGGTCGATGGGTGGAGTAATAGTAGTAGATGCAGGCAGGAGTCGGTCTACTTGTCTCAGACATGATGCCTATATACATGATCATTGCCTTGAATATTGTCATAACTATGCACTTTTCTATCAATTGCCCAATAGTAATTTCTCTACCCACCGTATGCTATGTGTTCGAGAGAGAGAAGCCTCTAGTGAAAACTATGGCCCCGGGGTCTACTTTAATCATAAAAACAAAACCTAAATTTACTTGCTGCAATTTTATTTCTTTTATTTTGTTTTTCAATTTATCTATCTACCACTACAAGATTTAATCCTTGCAAGTAACAAGTTCAAGGGGATTGACGACCCTCCTGCCCGTGTTGGGTGCAAGTATTTGCTTTTGTGTGTGCAGGTGCTGTTCATGAGGCTTTGTGTGATTCTCCTACTGGTTCGATAACCTTGGTTCTCACTGAGGGAAATAATTATCTCTACTATACTGCATCTCCTCTCCTCTTCGGGGAAAATCCCAACGCAGCTCACAAGTAGCAGGAAGAATTTCTGGTGCCGTTGCCGGTTAGACATCATCAAAACCTATCAAGTACCTTCACACAAACTATCATATACTTGCTCTACTTTTTATTTGCCTTTTTATTTGCATTTGCCTCTCTTTTTCATCTCCCTCACTTCACTAAAAATCAAAAAACACAAAAATATTTTTGTTTGCTTGTTTGCTTGCTTGCAATAATTGTGTGACTCAATGAAAATAAAAATATAGACATATGGATCCTCATCCACTTGCTAATCTTTTCAAACAATCCAATTATGATGAACCAATTGCTAGTGAGTTGAGTGAACTTGATTATCTTTATGAAGTTTTGCTTGAAAATCGTGAATCTGAAAATTGTGATGAAGTGCTAAAAGAAGAAGTTTATAAAGTGATTCATGATAGCTCCTTGAATGAAAAGCATGATTGCAATGATGTTATTATAAATTCTGTTAATGTCAATTTTTTTAATGATATACAAAACTACAAGCTTGGGGATGATAATTTTGTCATGTCCACTACTTATTGCAATGATCATGATTGGGGTGATAATGCTTCTTATGATGTTGAAAACTTATTTAGGCCTCATGATGAATATGTTATTGATAATAAAATTTGCAATACTATTAAAAGTGGGTTTGGAAGAGCATCAACTTTATGTAATAATGATCCCACTACTTTGGAGAATTATCAATTTTGTGAATTTTTGGATAAAAGTGGGTTTGGAGAGGTCATGACTTTAGTTGATGTTAATCCCACTATCTTGGAAGATTATTAAACTTTTATGCATAAGGATCGTGAAGAGAATATTTTATATGATGGCTATATTATTGAAATTGAATATGATCCTACATGCAATTATTATGAGAGAGGGAAACATGATTGTAGAAATTTTCATGTCACTAAATTATCTCTCTTTGTGTTGAAATTATTAATACTTCATTCTTCCTATTTGCATATGCTAGATATTCCTTGTCTTGATAATTTGTTTTCCTATAAAATGCCTATGCATAGGAAGTATGTTAGACTTAAATGTGTTTGCCACATGTTTTATATGATGCTCTCTTTCTTCAATTCTTGTCTTGTATGTGAGCATCATTATTATCTCAAGCCTATCTTGATGGCTATAAAGAAATAGCTTGTTGGAAGGCAACCCAATAATTATCTTAAATTTTTGCTTTTACTTTCTGTTTTGTGTGTTTAAACGATTATAGCTACTGTTATGATTGGGTTTTTACGTTTGAATTTGTGTTTGTGCCAAGTAATGCCTTTGGGATGATTTGGATGATAGTATAATTGATGCTGTTTGAAAACAGAAAGTTTTGCGCCTAGTTCTGGAATTTTCATTCTGTACTGGAGCATCAGAAAAACCTGACATTTTTACACAGTATTGGGATACAAATTAGTTACGTTGTCCTAATTGTTCAGAATTTTTGGAGTTACAGAAGTATAGATAATATTCCGTCATTACAGACTGTTCTGTTTTAGACACATTTTGTTTTCTATTGCATAGTTCGCTTATTTTAATGATGCCATGGATTATATCAGGGTGTATAAGTCATGGAGAAGTTAGAGTACAGTAGCATTATGCAAGAATTAAATATGAATCAATTTATAACAGTACCTAAAGTTTAAGATTTGTTTGTTATACTAACGGATCTCATAAGGTTTCTGTTGAGTTTTGTGTGCTGAAGTTTTCAAGTTTTGGGTGAGATCACGATGGATGAAGGAATAAGGAGCGGAAAGACCCTAAGATTGGGGATGCCCAAGGAACCCCAAGGTAATACTTAAGGAATACCCAAGCGTCTAAGCTTGGGGATGCCCCGGATGGCATCCCCTCTTTCGCCTACAATCTATCGGTATATCACTTGGAGCTATATATTTATTCATCACATGATATGAGTTTTACTTGGAGCGTCTTGTGCCATAGTTTTCTTTTCTTTGTTTGCTTTTTAGTTTGCTACAATCATGTTTTTTTGAACACACCTTTTTGAGAGGGACACACATTTATCATTATTTGTTAGAATACTCTATGTGCTTCACTTATATCTTTTGAGATAGGCAGTTGCTCTAGTGCTTCACTTATATCTTTTAGAGCACGACGGTGGTTATATTTTAAAGAAATAGTTGCACTCTCATGCTTCACTTTAATCTTTTTGAGAGTCTAATGAATAGTAATGGCAATTTGCATGGATTATAAGATTAGTCCATAAAAGATAGGTATTCAAGAGGGATATAATAAAAACTTTCATGTAGATCACTAAATATGAAACGTATGGTTTAACGATATTGATGTCGTAATATGAAAGGATATAGGTTCATGATCATTGGTTAGTAGAAATATCAGTATTAAAGTTTGTTATTGACTTCTCATCTAAGTGTTGGTCATGGCATGGTTGGGAGGTCCGAGCATTCTTAGGTCTGAAATGAAATCCTTGAGTGCTGTTACAATTGGGGGTGCGCGATGGTTAACTCCTACCAACCTCCTCCCTAGGGGCATGCGAGTAGTACTTTGCTTCAAGGGCTAATAGGCTTTGCAATAAGTATGTGAGTTCTTTATGACTAATGTGAGTCCATGGATTATACGCACTCTTACCTTTCCGCAATTTGCTAGCCTCTTCAGTACCGTGCATTGCCCTTTCTCACCTCGAGAGTCGGTGCAAACTTCGCCGGTGCATCCAAACCCCGTGATATGATACTTTCTATCACACATAAGCCTCCTTATATGTTCCTCAAAACAACCACCATACCTACCTATTATGGCATTTCCATAGCCATTCCGAGATATATTACCATGCAACTTCCACCGTTCCGTTTATATGACACACATCTTCATTGTCATATTGCTTTGCATGATCATATAGCTGACATAGTATTTGTAGCTAAGCCACCGTTCATCATTTTTATACATGTTACGCTAGATCATTGCACATCTTGGTACACTGCCAGAGGCATTCATATAATCATATTGTTCTAGTATCGAGTTGTAAGTAAATAAAAGTGTGATGATCATCATTATTAGAGCATTGTCCCAGTGAGGAAAGGATGATGGAGACTGTGATTCCCCCACAAGTCAGATTAGACTCCGGATGAAAAAAGAGAGGCCAAAAAGAGCCCACAAAAAAATGAGAGAAAAAGAGAGAAGGGGCAATGTTACTATCTTTTTCCACACTTGTGCTTCAGAGTAGCACCATGTTCTTCATATAGAGAGTCTCCTGAGTTGTCACTTTCATATACTAGTGGGAATTTTTCATTATAGAACTTGGCTTGTATATTCCGATGATGGGCTTCCTTAAATGCCCGAGCTCTTCATGAGCAAGCAAGTTGGATGCGCACCAACTTAGTTTCAGTTTGAGCTTTCAGACACTTATAGCTCTTAGTGCATCGGTTGCATGGCAATCCCTACTCCCCGCATTGATATCGATTGATGGACATCTCCATAGTCCGTTGATCCACCAAATTGATGCGAGACTTTCTTCCTTTTTGTCTTCTCCTATTAATCCCTATCACCGCATTCTATTCCACCTTGTGCTATGTCCATGGCTCACGCTCATGTATTGCATGAAGTTGAAAATGCTGAAGTGCGTTAGAAGTACGATCCAATTGTCTGGTTTAACACCGGGGTGCTCATGATTTATATTTATGCAGTGAAGGTGGAGTCATGCCATGCTAACATGATAAAATGAGTGGGGAATAACATTCGTTAAGGATCGTATATTTTGAAAGTTTAATGATTATGCTTCTTATATTCATGGATATTATTATGTTGATATTGTTAATTCATCGCTTCTCAATATTTATACCGAAAAAGAGATTACATCACTAGTACAGCGAACTGCTATACAAACGGTTTTTAACCCCTTTCCGCGATGTAGTTTTAAACCGTCGCCTTGCATGTGTGTGCGATAGGGGGGTCCTTCCCACATGACCCAGAAACCGTCGGGGATAGGTCCTCCGGTCACACACGTTGGGCAAAATGAGCTCGTGTGCGATCGGGCGAGCCATCGCATACAATTATATAGGCCCAATCGTTTCCGTTCATATGTACATCCCACATAGTGAATCCCAGACAAACGTTTCCGTTCGTATGTACATCCCACATAGTGAATCCCAGCCAAACGTTTCCGTTCGTATGCACATCCCACACAGTGAATCCCAGACAAATGTTTCTGTTTGTATCTACATCACACACAGTTTTCTGTATAGCCTCGTCTGTGATAGGGGTAACGATCACACACGCTCTGCCTCCGTAAACCGTTTGCATTATTCAAGTATATCACACACGCTTTCGCTGCTAGAACCGTTTGTAAAGTTCCATGACCCATTTAGCAAGTTTATTAATTTACTATTAATAATTACAGTATTAAGCAAAATCACATTTCATATCGAACAGCTATTTGCCAATTTCATATCAGGCACATAAATATATTATAACATCACAGTACGATAGGTACGTGAAAACAACACAGTATAGCATATAGCTAGTTCACCTTCATAAGTACAATATTAGAACAATATATTCATTTCCCTAATCGACTGATGCATGCTCAACCAAATTAGTCTTCTCCACCTCTGCTTTTAGTTCAGTAAGAACCTATTTTGCACTGACCAACTGGGAAAGTGCCTCCTCCTTCGCAAACACCATCTTAGCAAAGTCTAATTAAAAAAATCTGAGCTCATTCTCCATCTTTCTCTTTTTTCCAGTACCTTGAAATATTCTTCAGCGTTGATAACATTTTCTCTAAGCCTATCTCTATTCTCTTCCTCAAACATGCTCCAGAGCTTTGCTAGGCACATCTTCAAGGATGGTGGCCACTCTTGATCAACCAACTCCAGGTAAGAATACTTCTGTTCATCCTATAATATTTAACACTAAATCAGTTACAGTTGTAGGGAAAATGGGTTTCTAGCAACATAGAAAATCACCACATACATATTTTGAAAAACTGAAGAAACATGTTTATTATGACATATCTTCTCAAAAAGTTCAATGTGCAAATGAATTAATTGCTACTGAGACAACAACCAAATTCAGGAACATCACAAGCTATAATTAAGTTCTTAGTCAGGTACTATAATAACAGATTGACCATTTTATGAGGAAGCTAAATATAACTGCAACAATCCATCAAATTACAGTCTTGCTAAGTCTCAATCGACTGAGACTTCGTTATGTCTCAGTCGATGCAATATTCCTTTGATCTTGCATGAAGATTCGTGCAAAATAAATTTTTTTAGTTTTTCCTTTTTTTTCTTATACTATATCACTTGACTGGGACTTGGTTAAGTATCAGTCGACTGAGACGTAGCCACACCCATCAAATTAATACTAACAGGTATGTACATGCACAAATTTAATAATATAGAACTAATACCAATAAAGGCCCTCCACTGTGTAGTCCAAAACCGGTGTCAAATCAACTGTTGCTACATTTGGCACCGGTATACTGCACTGCCGAGTCGTTGCCAGAGGAAAAATTCAGGGAATCGGAGCACCTAGTTGCTCCGATGCCCAGTTCCTTCCTGCCATAAAGTATTAGTATTTTATTGCTTGGCTGCTCGGATGTGTGGAGCAAAGTTGGGTGCACAAACTGCTGAAGCGGTGCCAAATAATTTTCTCAGGGCATCGCTGATGAGATGGCAACATTTTTAGATACTAGGTAGAAACTTTGACAGTGTCTTAATCACATCCATATTAACATAGCAAAGTGACAGTGTCTGAATCACATCTAAAAAATGATTTGTAATAACAAAAGTGGGGCTAACCTTCTCTGCACATGCCAGAAACTTCCTCCCACTGTCCATAGATTCAAAAGCAACTAACTTCACGCATGGAGATTGAAGGTGACAAGGAGCAGGCAGATCTTTAGCTACCCACTCCATTCCTTGCAAGTGATGGTCCTAGGGAGCTACAAGAGGAACAAATGGCTCAAATCGGTCTCCGGGTTAAAATCCTTTATTACAAATCAGAACCCTAAGCCTAGGGGGGCGAGAGAGAGGAGAGAGGCATACCCGGTTGGTGACATACTCGTCAGAGGGGGAGGAACCGCTGGAGAGGTCAAAGAAGACCATGGCGTCCGTGGTGGTCGGATGCGAGACGGCGAGAGCGAGGAAAGCAAGCGAGGAAGCGGCTATAGCTTGCGAAGGAAGGAAGGAAGGAGTAAACAGGGGAAATGTGGCTCGTGGTCAGGGAGAAAAGGGGGGAGAGTTAGATATTTCGGCGGTAGGCAAAAAAATTCAAAAGTTTGGGGGGGGGGGAACTTGGTGCGCAGTGTCATCGGACACCTTTCACTTTGAACAAATGTGTGCATCACAAACGATTCTTCCACTTTACGCGCATGCGATGAGTTTGAGTACTCGAATTTTGGTGGAAATTTCCCTAGGTACAGTGCTCATCCACGTCATTGCATATTTAACATCACTTGCTAATTTGGGGGGGTACACAAAAGAGCCTACATCACACGAACCACACTTACTGGATCGAGCAATTTTAGTAATTAAACAGAGCCAGTTGACCTAAACATTGCTCTAACAAAAGACCAGCGTTATAAACAAAGGCTAAGTACGCATAATTTAAACAAAGCCGCCGACGCGCCACCGCCCTATGCCTCGCCGGTGTAAGATGAGATGTCGATGACTTGTCCTGGCGACATGCCGCCGCTGGTGGACTTCGCGTCCCCCAGGCAGAAGTCGACCACATCGTCGTCCTTGTCCTCGTCCTCGGAGCCGCTCTCTAGGTTGTAGTACTCGTAGTAGTCGCGGCGCCGGAGCTCGCGTTGGTACTCCACCGCCGATTCCTCGATGGACAGGCGGCTCTCTAACTCCTCCTTAGCCACGCGCAACTCCTCCTCCTGGCGCTCCTCAATCTCCGCCGCCTCCTGCATCTCCAGCTCCCGCTCGGTGATCTCATGAGGAAGCAGGGGCTCCATGGCCTCCGCCGCCGCATCGTCGACCAGCATCTCCACCGCCTTTTCGGACGTGGGGTGCATGCTGGATTCCGAGCAGGCCTGGAATATCTTGGCGTGGGCGTCCTCAACCTGGGCGTGGATGGCCTCGACCCGGGCCAGGGTGACCTCCGCGGCACGGACGGCTGCTCGAGCGCTCTCGGCGTTTGCAGCCACCGTCGCAGTAGCTGCTGCAGCCATCTCGGCTGCTTCAGCTGCCGTGTCGGCTGCCACAGACGCCCTCTCGGCGGATGCGGCCGCGTTCAATGCGGATGCGGCCGCGCTCTCGGCGGAGGCGGAGCCGCTCGGGGAGGACCCGGCGACCGTACGGGCCCTCATGAAGCGTCTCCACGGCATCATTCTTTGCAAGAAGGGGATGGGGAATGGGTTTCGAGGACTCGAGGATTCGGGGGTGAACAGCGCTTGAGCAGACGAATCCGGCGAAGCTTATGGAGGAAGACATAAAAAGACCCGCAAATTTTCATCGCAAACGGTTCTAATAACCAACTGTGTGCGATGTAGTCCATTTTTTAATTACCTGCAGCAAACTAATTTGGAGTACACTGGCAACAATGGTGATGGAAATTGTTCAAATTTTTTTGTACCGTTAACATGCACTGATACAACTGTCATGTTAAAATTTGGAATATTCCAGGGTTCATCTGACCTTTTTAAGACATTAAGTGAGTTCCTAGCCATATAATGGCCGTAATTCAAATTCTAACTGCATGTACATGCAACGGCAAACCATCATGGGTTGGAAAATCATATTTGTGCCCTTGTGTGCGAGTTAATGCCCTGTGCAGTAAATTGGAAGGAATTTTCAAATATATTGGTGTCACGGCTTGGACACAAACAGTGAGAACCATGGCTTTTAAATTCTAAAAAATTCAAAAATGATCAAAAATACATAAAACCTTGCTTGATGTCATGAAATGGTACCAAGATGCTGTGGTAAAAGAATTGGCCAATTTGACGAAAGTTTTGACACAAACCTCTCACAAATCGGAGCATCTCACGAGAAGACACGTGGTTCCGAGAGGGAACAGTGCATGTTTGATGACGAACCGGCGCTCGCTTCCTCGTATGACCCTGAATTTTTTTCTACCATTAACATGCACTAATGCAACGGGCATGTTAAATTTTTGAAATTTTCGGTGTTGATTTGATCTTTTTAAGACATTAAGTGAGTTTCTAGCCATATAATGGCCGTAATTCAAATTTGAACTGCATGTACATGCAACGGCAAACCATCATGGGTTGGAAAATCATATTTGTGTCCTTGTGTGCGAGTTAATGCCATGTACAGTAAATTGAAAGGAATTTTCAAACATATTGGTGTCAAGGCTTGGACACAAACAGTGGAACCATGGATTTTAAATTCCAAAAAAATCAAAAATGATCAGAAATACATGAAACCTTGCTTGATGTCATGAAATGGCACCAAGATGCTGTGGTAAAAGAATTGACCATGTTGACGAAAGTTTTGGCACACACCTCTCACAAATCGGAGCATCTCGCAAGAAGACACGTGGTTCTGAGAGGGAACAATGCATGTTTGATGACGAACGGCGCTCGCTTCCTCGTATGACCCTGAATTTTTTTTCTACCGTTAACATGCACTAATGCAACGGTGATGTTAAATTTTTGAAATTTTCGGTGTTGATTTGATCTTTTTAAGACATTAAGTGAGTTTCTAGCCATATAATGGCCGTAATTCAAATTTGAACTGCATGTACATGCAACGGCAAACCATCATGGGTTGGAAAATCATATTTGTGTCCTTGTGTGCGAGTTAATGCCCTGTGCAGTAAATTGGAAGGAATTTTCAAACATATTGGTGCCAAGCTTGGACACAAACAGTGAGAACCATGGCTTTTAAATTCCAAAAAAAATCAAAAATGATCAGAAATACATGAAACCTTGCTTGATTTCATGAAATGGCACCAAGATGTTGTGGTAAAAGAATTGGCCACTGTGACGCAAGTTTTGACACACACCTCTCACAAATCGGAGCATCTCACGAGAAGACTCGTGGTTCTGAGTGGAAAGAATATGCATGTTTGATGACAAACCGACAGTGGCTTGGCATTTTTTCTACCGTTAACATCCACGAATACAACTTTCATGTTAAATTTGGAAAATTTCAGGGGTTATTTGACATTTTTAAGACATTAAGTGAGTTTCTAACCATTTAATAGCCGTAATTCAAAATTGAACTACATGTACATGCAACAGAATATCATCAAGGGTTGGAAAATCATTTATTGAATACATTTTCCAACAATATCATGGTAACATGAAATAAGCATTCATGCAAAACATTTGGAAAGAAAATGTAAATATCTGGCAAGACAACTGGGCCCCCCATGATTGGCACTCTGTTTCGCGCCGCGAGGTTTGGAAGGTGAGTGGTGCGGGTTATTAATCAGACGCGGTTCAGTCTTGGGAACCGTCAGCGATTTATTTCACACACGGATTTTGATGCGATAATCGTGTGTAATTCAAGCTATAGTACTCATAAATTCCGGCCACTGGCGCTTCTACTGCTCCCGTCGATCTAGATTCCAGCCGCCAATAAATACTACCCCGCCCACGTCGTCCCGCCTGCATTCTCATCTACATTCTCTCCTCACTCGCCCCCTCTTTCTCTCACAAAACTCTGCCATGGCGCCGAGGATCTGCCCACCCGTCAAGGAGGAGGCGCCGCCCCACGAGGACATCTAGGCACAGAGCCATGATGAGGAGGACCCCTACGCGCCACCAGACGAGGTTGCACCGGAACCCCCAACTTTGGAATGGTTTTGGGGCCAGTACAATCTTTGTCTATGGAAGGCGCTGCCGCCGACTGAGAAAGCCAGGCAAGTGGCGTTCAAGAAGGAGATGGCGGAGGAGGAAGCCAGGTACCAGGCGGCCCGTGAAGCCTGTGAGGCTGCCTGGGAAAAGGAGGCGCTGGAGCTTTGGCGGCGGGCGCGTCGACGTGCTGACGAGGTGTACGAAGACGGCCGGTACTTCGCCAGGAAGGCCAAAGGCACTAGGCGCCTCATCGCTGCGTGGAGGTGGGCCGATAAGCTCCAGCGTGCTATCGACGAGGAGCTCCGATGGGCACCCACCGAAATGGCAAGATCGTTCGCACGCGTCCGCCAGCAAGAGGCAGATCGACACGTCAAGCGCTGCGAGGCGGAGGAAGCGGAGAACTCCCTCCGCGCTGGGAAGCCGCCGCGCACCAGAGAGCTGCTAGCGAGGGGCTGCCGGAACACTAGCCGCATAAGGAGGGATTATTAGTTTTAGTATTGTTTGTTCTCAATTTTATGCATTGTACTTAGTAGTTAAGTATGGGATCCTAGTTAAGTATCATCACATATTGTTCGTTTTCGTACTAATATCTATCTAGCTGTTTACCATCCACATGTACAAAATGGAAAACATACACATTGAAAGAGAACAATATATAAGAACAGAAAGCAGAGTACACACATTGAAACAGAGCAATAAACAAAGCAATATTATGATTGTTGGGAATACATAGCGATCAACGTCGAAACGACTCAACAAAATAAAATGCGTCCATGACCACCACCCCTGCCTATGGTAGCTCTTGCCTCTGCCTAAACTCGTGCAGGCGTTCGTCCAAGCGGTTGACACGCTCGCGGTACATCTGGAGCATGATCTCGAGCTCCAAGTTGGCTATTTCATCGGAGATCACCAGCTCAAGGATGCGACGGCCATGTTCCTCTATTGCACCTATGTGGAGACCTGGGTGAAGGAGGCGCTCGAGCCTAGCGACCAGCGCGTTGGCATCGAGAGGGCCGCAGACAAGGCGAACGGCGCGGTCGGCGTCTGGTGCAAGCACGGCGCGGCCGGCCTCTTGTGCTAGTACGGCGCAGACGGCCTCTGCCCACTCCCGGCGAGGAATGCGGCTACTGACGGGCCATGTAGCCAGCTGCAACGCCCTGTCGACAGCAGGCAAGCGCCGATGGAATCGCTCTTGCTGTGCGGCGCGTTGTGCCTCTCGCTCTGCAGCGGTCCATCGGTCTCGCTGTGCGGCGAGCCGTAGCCTATCGGCGCGCATGCGCCTATCTTGCGCTGCAGGGCACCACCGATCATATTGTGCGTTGAGCTGCAGCCTCTCGGTGCTGAGTTGCCTTTCTTGATCCACGGTGCTGAAGTGTCGTCCGCCAAGGGTCTGCTCAACCCTGGCGATGACGCGCAGCACGGCGTTGTCCATCGCGTTGCCGGGGACGCCCTTGGCCTCGACGGGCCATGGCGCCTGCTCGTTTACCTCGTCGAGGAGGTTGATGGCAGAGGCGGCGCTTCGGTGGGTTGGCATGCTTGGAAAAGGTAGCTAGAGGGGCTATAGGTTGCGCTTGTGCCTCGGTGTGTCGCGCGCCGCCTAGGCTTATGCGCAATCGCTGGGTGGCGGCGGGAAACCGATGGGGAAATGGCGGGAAACGGTGGCGTGTTCATAAAACGCCATCAATTAATGGAAAATTAGCATAGATGGAAGTGCGAGCTAGCACGACGCGTGCGCGCACATTGCTTGCCCACAGGTGTGATCCATATATCTCGTGTGCCCAACAGAGCACACTATTCACACAAAATAATATTGTTCTGTACACAGAGAGCGTAGATGTTGTGCAGACTGAGCAAATCGCATCGCACACGGATTAAACTATGGAACCCGTCGGTGATGATTTCATCAATCGCTGCCAATTGTTTACCACTAAGCGTTTGCCAACAACACACATGGGTTATTAGCAGGAATCGTCTGTGTTGTTATCGGTCTTCCCACACATTTCGGATTATTGACCTGTTTGCCGCGTATCACACACATCTTGTTAAGTTGAACCGTTTCTGTTGTGTTGGGTAATCGCAAACAGTTCATCCGAGTTAACCGCATGCCGTATATCGCACACACCTTGATCTGCCTGACCTTTTCTGTTGTGTTGCGTAATCACAAACAGTTCATCCGAGTGAACTGTATGCCGTGTATCGCACACACCACGCACTGGCTGACCATGTTTGTTGTTCTGGCTTATCGCAAACAGTTCATATGGATCAACTGTATGCCACGTATCGCACACGCGTCTCTAATCTGAATCATATTTTATGTCTCCGACGTCGCAAACAGTTCGTCTTATTGGGGACGGTTTTTTTACGACACCGTTTGTGATTCATGCATCGCACACAGTTTGCTCGCGGGGTCTCTGATTCATGTGTCGCATTAGCGGTCGCCTGCAATAGTGCATGATAAACATGTTAGGTAGCATTCCACATCAAAAATTCTGTTTTTATCATTTACCTACTCGAGGACGAGCAGGAATTAAGCTTGACGATGTTGATATGTCTCCAACCTATCTATAATTTTTTATTGTTCCATGCTATTATAATATCAATCTTGGATGTTTTATATGCAATTATATATCATTTATATCATTTTTGGGAACTAACCTATTAACCTAGTGCCCAGTGCTAGTTGTTGTTCTCTGCTTGTTTTTGTTTTTTCAGAAAATCAGTACCAAACGGAGTCCAAACGCTACGAAACTTTTTGACGATTTTTTCTGGACAAAACAGACCCTAGATGCTTTGGGGGAAGACCAAAAGACTCGCGAGGAGGTGACAAGGCAATAGGGCGCGCCCAGGGGGTGGCCGCACCCTGTTACCTTGTGGGCCCCACGTGGCTCCTTTTGACCTAATTCCACTTCTATAAATTCTCAAATATAGGGAAACCAATAGAGAACCACCTCGAATAACTTTTCCACCGCCGCAAGCTTCTGTTCTTCCGCGATCCCATCTGGAGGCCTTTTCTAGCACCCTGCCGGAGGGGAAATCGATCACGGAGGTCTTCTACATCAACCTTGCTGCCCTATCGATGATGTGTGAGTAGTTTACCACAGACCTATGGGTCCATAGCTAGTAGCTAGATGGCTTCTTCTCTCTCTTTGATCTTCAATACAATGTTCTCCTTGATCTTCTTGGAGTTCTATTCGATGTAATCTTCTTTTGCGTTGTGTTTGTTGGGATCCAATGAATTGTGGGTTTATGATCAGATTATTCATGAGAAGTAATTGAGTCTTTTCTGAACTTTAATATGCATGATTTTTATAGCTTTTTATTTCTCTCCGATCTATCTGTTTGGTTTGGCCAACTAGATTGATTTATCTTCAGCAGGAGAGGTGCTTTGTAATGGGTTCAATCTTGCGGTGCTCTATATCCCAGTGACAGAAAGGGACAAGACATGTATTTGTATTGTTGCCATTAAGGGTAAAACGACGGGGTTTATTCATATTGATTGGGTTTACTTTGTATACATCATGTCATCTTGCTTAAGGCGTTACTCCGTTTTCATTAACTTAATACCCTAGATGCATACTGGATAGCGGTCGGTGGGTGGAGTAATAGTAGTAGATGCAGGCAGGAGTCGGTCTACTTGTCTCGGACGTGATGCATATATACATGATCATTGCCTTGAATATTGTCATAAATATGCGCTTTTCTATCAATTGCCCAATAGTAATTTGTCTGCCCACCGTATGCTATGTGTTCGAGAGAGAATTCTCTAGTGAAAACTATGGCTCCCGGGTCTACTTTAAACATTAAAAGTAAACCTAAATTTACTTGCTGCAATTTTATTTCTTTTATTTTGTTTTGCAGTTTGTC
Organism: Elymus sibiricus; assembly: GCA_039707655.1. NCBI lineage: Eukaryota > Viridiplantae > Streptophyta > Magnoliopsida > Poales > Poaceae > Elymus > Elymus sibiricus. The sequence continues at coordinate 298,520,553 of CM077672.1, read as the reverse complement.
TATCTACCACTACAAGATTTAATCCTTGCAAGTAACGAGTTCAAGGGGATTGACGACCCTCTTGCCCACATTGGGTGCAAGTATTTGCTTTTGTGTGTGCAGGTGCTGTTCACGAGGCTTTGTGTGATTCTCCTACTGGTTCGATAACCTTGGTTCTCACTGAGGGAAATACTTCTCTCTACTATACTGCATCTCCTCTCCTCTTCGGGGAAAATCCCAACACAGCTCACAAGTAGCAGATGTTAAGCCGAGTCCAGACACCTCCTTCGTGCACTTTTCCCACAAGGAACGTGGGGGCACCGCGGAGCCCCTGGTCGGGTTAAAAAATTTAATCGCACCCACCCCCACGTCGAATATTGCCCAACTAATTTGGGGCCACCCGACGTCTGGGACCTGGTTTATAAAAAAAAGAATGAGCCGAGGAGACAGTCCGGCAATTCTGGTCGCGATTCTTGTTTGTCAAGAACAGGATAACTGACTGCCCGAATGTAGAAGCACTCGCTGCCTTCCGTCACAACTGTCACGATGAGGGTATGCTAAACGCCCTTGCTCGGCGCTGAGTTAAGACTTTCTCTGATCTCTCAGAGTTGGTTTCAAAATTTTGCACCATTGAAGACGCCTGGTTGACTCGGGAATTGGCCCGCCCAGGCAAAACAAAAGAGTACGACCTCGCACAGGGGCAACCACCAAAGCGCCCCACGCTAGCAGAGTCATTGCAAAAAACAAGGAAGATAGGACCTCCGACCGTCCTGGACGGACTGCTGGATCAACTGTCGGGCCCATGGAACCCGGGGTATCCAGGCCCATCTGCCTTTGGCCCAGGGCGCAACGCCTGGCGTGGGCCCAGCGGGCCGTCACCACCGAACTCTCACCAAGACCCCTCACAAGGCCCTGGCCTCCTGAGGCCCCCTCCTCAGGGAGTAGCAAGCAACGCTCAACACCACCATCAACGGTCTCACGAGGTCCTCTCACTAGGCGGCTTCCCGAGTGGCCTCTCGAGGCGGCTTTCCGAGGTGGCTTCCCGAGGCCCCCTCCCGCAGACGCTCGAGACGAAGGTTGTCCGCTTTGCCGCGCGGCCTGGAGCCCGTCACGTGGGTGACGCGCGCGGCGACGAACGGCAACAGAACCCGCGCCAGCAGGCACGGATGAAGATGGTTTCCTCTTTTGTGTTAGGGGAGCAGGGCCAGCTATCTACTCTCCAAAGCAACCCCAAAGGTTGCCCGATCGGCGAAGGAAGACCAAGACGACGGGCGCGTAGGGCGGAGGTCATCACCGAGCCCACCAGCGCGTCATGGATCTTGCTTTGGCAGGCGAAGACCACCTTTAGTCAGGATAGCCTGAGCGCCTGTCCCCTTTCAAAATCGCCAAGTGTGGCAACCCTTCCCGCCTAAGTTTCCAGGGGGAAGAGGACCATGGCCGATATAAAGGGCAGAGCAGCCGTTGTAGAATAGGGGGCTCTGGTGAGAGAGGGATCGGCTCTTGTTCTGACCATCCTCAACCTTGTACTCACACACGCACCAGAGCAATATCAGACAAGCAGGAGTAGGGTCTTACACCACAAGGTGGCCCGAACCTGGGTAAACCGCTGAGTCCTTGCCCCGTCCCTCACTATCGCACTCTCGCCGTCACCTCGCCGTCGCTTAACCGTGGTAGGAGACGAAGTAGGTAGAACAAGCTCACCCCAGTGTTCGAACCTTTGGGTCCCCGGAGCCCCACTTCCGACATCAACCATGCCCTATACACTCCGTCTCGTTAAACACCAATCCAACTCACATCTTTCGAGCTTTTGTTGGGTCGTGAAACAGGTGTCCAAGGGTGGCGAGGCTCTCCTGGCAAATAGGCCCACCACCAATCATGCCACAAACTCCTCGGACGAAGCCGAGATCTTGATGATCTACCAAACATATGTATAAAAAATCAAAGGAAAAGGGCTCTGCATGAGCTCAGCCCCGTCCAGATACGCACACCTCCAGTTGCGTGGTTAGACACGCCGATCACATTCGAGGAGCACGATCAACTGACAGTTGATCTAAGCCGGTACCCAGTTGCCCTGGTCCTCGACCCCATAGTGGACGGATGCCGGCTGCATAAGGTGCTGATGGACGGTGGCAGCAGTTTGAACCTCATCTATAAGGACACTCTGGAAAAGATGCAATTGGATACAACCCGCATCCAACATAGCTTCATCACTTTCAAGGGAATCAACCCCGGAAGAGAGGCACGATGTGAGGGAAAAATTACTCTCGACATGGTCTTCGGCACTCCCGAGAACTATCGGTCCGAGGAGTTAACATTCCACGTCGTACCCTTCCGAAGTGGTTATCATGCCCTTCTAGGGCAGGAGGTATTCATAAAATTCCACGCCATACCTCATTACGGGTATATGAAATTAAAAATGCCAGGTCCCAATGGAGTGATAACCGTCACCAGCAACCCAGAGAGGGCACTCAGGGCCGAAAATAAAATGGCCTCACTCGCCCTCGAATCGCTGGCAGAGGCCTTTGCAGCCGAAGAGTTGACGGCACTTCGGGCCACGGTTAACTTGGACGACGTCATTCTGGACAAGAGATCTAAATCAACATTGTTTAAACCAGCAGATGAAATTGTTTAAATTTCAAGTACACCCAACGGACCCGAATAAAACAGCGTCCATTGGTGCCCAGCTGGATCCAGAAATCGACGAAGCCCTACGAAGTTTCCATCGGGAAAATTGGGACATCTTTGCCTGGCATCCCTCTGACATGCTAGGCATCCCAAGAAACTTAGCCAAACACAGCTTGAACATTATAAAAGAATTCAAACTAGTCAAACAAGCACTTCGGTGATTCTCCGAGCCCAAGCGTCAAGCTATGGGGGAAGAACTGGCTAAACTATTAGAAGCCGGGTTCATTCGCGAGATCAAGCACCCTGAATGGCTGGCTAACCTGGTCATGGTGCCCAAAAACGATAAATCCTGGCGGCTTTGCATTGATTTCAAAGACGTTAACAAGGCCTTCCCCAAAGACCCCTTTCCACTTCCTAGCATCGACCAGATCATCGATGCCACGGCAGGACACGACTCTCTATGCTTCCTGGACGCATATTCGGGGTACCATCAAATCAAAATGAAGGAATCCGACCAGGAGGCAACAACCTTCATAACCCCCTACGGGTCGTTCGGTTTCAACACAATGCCGTTCGGATTAAAGAACGCCGGTGCAAACTATCAACGTATGATCCAGACATGCCTGGAAAAACATATCGGCAAAACAGTCGAGGCCTACGTCGACGACGTGGTTGTCAAAACCAAAGATGTCCGGCAGTGATACGTCCATTTTGCATCATGTTTTGCTACTGTTATTTATTGTGTTTTTAATCAATATAACACTTTGTGGAGCAATTCTAATGCCTTTTCTCTCTTAATATGCAAGATTTACACAAGGAGGGAGATTGCCGGCAGCTGGAATTCTGTACCTGAAAAAGCTATGTTAGAGATATCTATTCTGCACATCTCCAAATGAGCTGAAATTTTACGGAGATTTATTTTGGAATAAATAAAAAATATTGGAAGCAAGAAGTACCAGAGGGGGCCACCCAGGTGCCCACGAGGCACCAAGGCGCGCCACCCCCCCCCCCCCAGGCGTGCCCTGGTACCTCGTGGGGCCCCTGGCCAGCCTTTGGCCCCCATTTTCTGGTATATAAGTCCATTTGCCCTAGAAAAAACATAGAGAAGACTTTCGGGACAGTGCGCCACCGTCTTGAGGCGGAACTTGGTCAGGAGCATTTTTGCTCTCCGGCGGAGAGATTCGGCCGGGGATACTTCCCTCCGAGAGGGGGAAATCGTCGCCATCGACATCACCAGCGATCCTCTCACTGTGGGAGGACTAATCTTCATCAACATCTTCACTAGAACCATCTCATCTCAAACCCTAGTTCATCTCTTGTATTCAATCTTTGTCTCAAAACCTCAGATTGGTACCTGTGGGTTGCTAGTAGTGTTGATTACATCTTGTAGTTGATGCTAGTTGGTTTATTTGGTGGAAGATTATATGTTCAGATCTATTATGCTATTCAACACCTCTCTGATCTTGGGCATGAATATGATTTGTGAGTAGTTACTTTTGTTCTTGAGGACATGGGAGAAGTCTTGTCATAAGTAGTCATGTGAATTTGGTATTCGTTCGATATTTTGATGATATGTATGTTGTTGATTCCCTTAGTGGTGTCGTGTGAACGTCGACTACATGATACTTCACCATCTTTGGGCCTAAGGGAATGCATTGTGGAGTAGTAATTATATGATGGGTTGCTAGAGTGACAGAAGCTTAAACACTAGTTTATGCGCTATTCCGTAAGGGGCTGATTTGGATCCATATGTTTAATGCTATGGTTAGAGTTATCTTAATTCTTCTTTCATAGTTGCGGATGCTTGCGAGAGGGGGTAATCATAAGTGGGAGGCTTGTTCAAGTAAGAACAGCACCCAAGCACCGGTCCACCCACATATCAAATTATCAAAGTAGCGAACGCGAATCAAACAAACATGATGAAAGTGACTAGATGAAATTCCCATGTGTCCTCGAGAACGCTTTACTTACTATAAGAGATCGTTCCGGCTTGTCCTTTGCTATAAAAAGGATTGGGCCACCTTGCTGCACAATTTGCTACTATTGCTACTTGTCACTTGTTACAAATTATCTTGCAATCAAACTACTCGTTACCGATAATTTCAGTGCTTGCAGAAAATACCTTGCTGAAAACCGCTTGTTATTTCCTTCTGCTCCTCGTTGGGTTCGACACTCTTACTTATCGAAAGGACTACGATTGATCCCCTATACTTGTGGGTAATCAAGACTCTTTTCTGGCGCCGTTGCCGGGGAGTGAAGCGCCTTTGGTGAGTGGAATTTGGTAAGGAAACATTTATATTACGTGCTGAAATTTACTGTTACTTGTCACTATAGAAAGTAATCCTTTGAGGGGTTTGTTCGGGGTATCTTCACCTCGACCGGAAACAAAAATTGTTGCTCCTCAACCTACTGCACCTACTGAAAATATTTATAATGAGATTCCTCCGGGTATGATAGAGAAACTGCTAGCTAATCCTTATGCAGGAGATGGAACGGTACATCCTGATATGCACTTGATCTATGTGGATGAAATTTGTGGATTGTTTAAGCTTGCAGGTTTATCCGGAGATGGAGTTAAGAAGAAAGTATTCCCTTTATCTTTGGAGGGAAAGGCATTAATTTGGTATAGGCTATGTGATGATACTGATACATGGGACTGGAACCGATTGAAACTAGAATTCCATCAGAAATTTTATCCTATGCATTTGGTTCATCGTGATCGGAATTATATATATAATTTTTGGCCTCGTGAAGGAGAAAGCATCTCTCAAGCTTGGGGGAGGCTTAAGTACATGATGTACACATGCCCCAGTCATGAGCTCTCAAAAGAAATTATCTTACAGAATTTTTATGCTCGGTTTTCTCATGATAATCAAACTACGCTCGATTCTTCTTCGACTGGCTCCTTTATGAAGAAAACTATTGAATTCAGATGGGATCTTTATGAAAGAATTAAACGCGACTTTGAAGATTGGGAACTCGACAAAGGTAATGAGTCAGGTATAATACTTGAGTTCGATTGTGTTAAATCTTTTATGGCCACCGATGCTTTTCATAAGTTTAGCACTAAATATGGACTTGACTCTGAGATAGTAGCTTCCTTTTGTGAATCATTTGCTACTCATGTTGATCTCCCTAAGGAGAAGTGGTTTAAATATCATCCCCCTGTTAAAGAAAAGATTGAGGAACCTGTTAGTGTTAAAGAAGAAACAATTGTTTACCATGTTGATCCAGTTGTGCCTGCTGCTTATATTGAGAAACCACCTTTTCCTGTTAGGATTAAGGAACATGCTAAAGCATCAACTGTGGTTAACAAAAGTAATATTAGAGCACCTAGACCCTCTGAACAAATTAAAGTTGAACCTGATGTTGCTATGGTTAAAGATCTCTTAGTCGATAATATAGATGGGCATGTTATTTACTTTTGTGATGAGGCTGCTAGAATTGCTAAACCTGTTAGAAATGAACGAGATATGTTAGACAAAAACAAGCCCGTAGTTGGCATGCCTGTTATTTCTGTTAAAATTGGAGATCATTGCTATCATGGTTTGTGTGACATGGGTGCTAGTGTGAGTGCTATTCCATTTTCTTTATATCAAGAAGTAATGCATGAAATTGCACCCGTTGAGATTGAAGATATTGATGTTACTATTAAGCTTGCGAATAGAGATACTATTACACCGCTCAGGATTGTTAGAGATGTTGAAGTCTTGTGTGGAAAAATCAAATATCCTACTGATTTCTTAGTACTTGGTTCACAACAAAATAATTTTTGTCCCATTATATTTGGTAGACCTTTCTTGAATACCGTTAATGCTGAAATTGATTGTGTTAAAGAAAAGGTTCGAGTTAAGTTTGGTGATATATCTCATGAGTTTAATTTCTCCATGTTTCGTAGACAACCTCATGATAAAGAATTGCCTAGTAAAGATGAAATTATTGGTCTTGCTTCTATTGCCGTACCTCCTACTGATCCGTTAGAACAGTATTTGCTAGACCACGAAAACGATATGCATATGAATGAAATAAATGAAATAGATAAGATGTTCTTTGATCAACCACCTATCCTTAAACATAATTTGCCTGTTGAAACTCTCGGAGGCCCTCCTCCACCTAAGGGTGATCCTGTATTTGAATTAAAGCAATTGCCTGATACATTTAAATATGCTTATCTTGATGAAAAGAAGATATATCATGTTATTATTAGTGCTAACCTTTCAGCGCATGAAGAAAAGAAATTACTAAAAACTCTGAGGAAGCACCGTGCTGCTATTGGATATACTCTTGATGATCTTAAGGGTATTAGTCCCACCCTATGTCAGCACAAAATTAATATGGAGCCTGATGCTAAACCAGTTGTCGACCACCAACGACGATTAAATCCTAAGATGAAAGAGGTGGTAAGAACCGAAATATTAAAACTTCTGGAAGCAGGTATAATCTATCCCATAGCTGATAGTAGATGGGTAAGTCCCGTTCATTGTGTCCCTAAGAAAGGAGGTATTACCGTTGTTCCTAATGATAAAAATGAACTCATTCCACAAAGAATTGTAACTGGTTATAGGATGGTAATTGATTTTGGAAAGTTAAACAAAGCTACTAGGAAAGATCATTACCCCTTACCTTTTATTGATCAAATGTTAGAAAGATTGTCCAAGCATACACACTTTTGCTTCCTAGATGGTTATTCTAGTTTTTTTCAAATACCTGTATCACAACCTGATCAAGAGAAAACCACCTTTACTTGTCCTTTTGGAACTTATGCTTATAGACGTATGCCTTTTGGTTTATGCAATGCACCTGCTACCTTTCAAAGATGTATGACTGCTATATTCTCTGACTTTTGTGAAAAGATTGTTGAGGTATTCATGGATGATTTCTCCGTTTACGGAACTTCTTTTGATGATTGCTTAAGCAACCTTGATCGAGTTTTGCAGAGATGTGAAGAAACTAATCTTGTCTTAAATTGGGAGAAGTGCCACTTTATGGTGAATGAAGGCATTGTCTTGGGGCATAAAATTTCTGAAAGAGGTATTGAAGTTGATAAAGCAAAGGTTGATGCTATTGAGAAAATGCCATGTCCTAAAGATATTAATGGTATAAGAAGTTTCCTAGGTCATGCTAGTTTCTATAGGAGATTTATTAAAGATTTCTCTAAAATTTCTAGGCCACTTACCAATCTTTTGCAAAAACATGTTCCATTTGTTTTTGATGATGATTGTCTAGAAGCCTTTGAAACACTTAAGAAAGCCTTAACCACTGCACCTATTATCCAACCACCTGATTGGAACTTGCCTATTGAAATTATGTGTGATGCTAGTGACTATGCTGTTGGTGTTGTTCTAGGATAGCGAGTTGATAAGAAATTAAATGTTATCCATTATGCTAGTAAAACTCTAGACAGTGCCCAAAGAAATTATGCTACTACTGAAAAAGAATTTCTAGCAGTTGTGTTTGCATGTGATAAATTCAGATCTTACACAGTTGATTCTAAAGTAACTGTTCACACCGATCATGCTGCTATTAAATATCTTATGGAAAAGAAAGATGCTAAACCTAGACTCATTAGGTGGGTTTTATTGCTACAAGAATTTGACCTGCATATTACTGATAGGAAGGGAGCTCAGAATCCCGTAGCAGATAATTTGTCTAGAATGGAAAATGTTCTTGATGACCCACTACCTATTAATGATGATTTTCCTGATGAACAATTAGCTGTCATAAATGCTTCTCGTAATACCCCATGGTATGCAGACTATGCTAATTATATTGTTGCTAAATTTATACCGCCTAGTTTCACATACCAACAAAAGAAAAAGTTCTTCTATGATTTAAGACATTAGTTTTGGGATGACCCACATCTTTATAAAGAAGGAGTAGATAGTATTATTAGACGTTGTATACCTGAGTATGAACAGGAACAAATCCTACGGAAGTGTCATTCCGAGGCTTACGGAGGACACCATGCGGGAGACAGAACTGCACATAAGGTATTGCAATCTGGTTTTATTGGCCTACTCTTTTCAAGGATGCTCGTAAGTTCGTCCTATCGTGTGACGAATGTCAAAGAATTGGTAATGTTGGTAGACGTCAGGAAATGCCTATGAATTATTCACTTGTTGTTGAACCATTTGATGTTTGGGGATTTGATTATATGGGACATTTTCCTAAATCCAATGGGTATACACATATTTTAGTTGATGTTGATTACGTTAATAAGTGGGTAGAAGCTATTCCAACTAGTAGTGTTGATCATAACACTTCTATTAAAATGCTTAAAGAAGTTATTTTCCCAAGGTTTGGAGTCCCTAGATATTTGATGACCGATGGTGGTTCACATTTTATTCATGGTGCATTCCGTAAATTGCTTGCTAAATATGATGTCAACCATAGAATTGCATCTCCCTATCACCCTCAAACTAGTGGTCAAGGTGAATTGAGCAATAGAGAAATAAAATTAATTTTGCAAAAAACTGTCAATAGATCTAGAAAGAATTGGTCTAAGAAATTTGACGATGCATTATGGGCTTATAGAACTGCTTATAAAAATCCTATGGGTATGTCTCCTTATAAAATGGTTTATGGAAAAGCATGTCATTTACCTCTTGAGTTAGAACATAAAGCATATTGGGCAATTAAAGAACTAACTTATGATTTTAAACTTGCCGGTGAAAAGAGGTTATTTGATATTAGCTCATTAGATGAATGGAGAACCCAAGCTTATGAAAATGCCAAATTGTTTAAAGAGAAAGTTAAAAGATGGCATGACAGAAGAATTCAAAAACGGGAATTTAAAGTAGGTGAGCAAGTTCTATTGTACAATTCTCATTTGAGATTCTTTGCAGGAAAACTTCTCTCTAAATGGGAAGGACCGTATATCATCGAAAAAGTTTATCGCTCCGGAGCCATCAAAATAAACAACTCCGAAGGCACTAATCCGAGAGTGGTGAATGGGCAAAGAATTAAGCACTATATTTCAGGTACCCCCATTAATGTTGAAACTAATATTTTTGAAACAATTACACTGGAGGAATACATAAGAGAGACCTTCCGGAACACTCCAGAACCCTGAAAAGGAAGAGGTATGTGATACGGTAAGTAAACCGACTCCAAAAATTCCATAAAAATATTTTTTGTCAGTTTTGGAATATTAGAAAAAATACAAAAATAAGAAACGGCCGAGGGGACCCACCTGGTGCCCACGAGGCACCAGGGCGCGCCACCCCCCCCCCCCCCGGCGCGCCCTGGTTGCTCATGGGCCCCACGTGAGCCTTCCCGGCTCCGTTTTCTTCTGGATTACTTGTTTTGCAAGATAAAAAATCAGTATATATACTCGCAGACGTTTTGACCACCATATCACAGAAATCTCCTATGTTCTTCTTTCGTGCTATTTTTCTGACAGATCTAGATCGCCATGGCCCCCCAAAAGCTCCATGCCAAGCACCGCATTGTGCAACCATCGCCGGGCAAACGCCCCTACAGCGAGGTCTACTATGAGTTGTCGTCGAGAGAAGAAGACAATGGCAAGGAGGACAAGGTCGAGGAAGTTGCAGGAGCCCAAGCTGCGGGAGAAGGGCAAGCGGTTCCCATGGAGGAGACCGTAGAGAAGGGAGATATACTTCAAACCTTATATGATCATCTCTCCCCATCCATAATTGAAGCCTTAAGAGTCTTTGAAATAGTTTCTGTTCAGAATACATCTCTCACTCATGAAGTTATTTTGCTGGAAGAGCAAAACATCGCCCTTCGGAGCATCAACCGTAGATTGATGTACCTGTTACAGCTGAAGGACAAGCTTGCCACTTCATCATCACCACCATCACTGAAGAAGGAGACTTGAGCACATGGGTATGGGCACTCCCCTTGGCTTGTGCCAAGCTTGGGGGAGGTGCCCCGGTATTGTATCACCATCACTTTTATTATCTCTACCTATTTTTAGTTTGATCCTTAGTTATTTCGTGATTTAGTTGAATAAAAGTTTAGTATGATCTATTTTTGAGTGTTAGCTTCGTGATCTATCTATCTATGTAATCGAGTTGAGAGTTATATAATAAAGAGTAGTTTGAGTTTTTGCTTCTTTACTTTCAAGTTCCAATCCTAGCACTGAAAATAATGAAAAATATCATATGCTAATCTTATGGAAAGTAATGACATTACATAAACAAAAGTATAAGTGGTAAAATTTATTGGAAGTTAACAAGCATAGTATTAGTCAATGATGCAATTCATGAAAAAGTTAATAAGGGAAGAGAAGATTCACATGCAAATATACTATCTTGGACATCTTTTATGATTGTGAGCCTCCATTAAGTATTTTATGCCAAATTGTTGACGTTGGACAAGGAAGACAACGTAATGAATTATGTTTGTTCATATTCACATAGAAGTTATATTGTTATAGATCCTCCAACATGTGGTGCTTGCCCAATATCTTTGCTAGCCAAAATCCGCACCAAGTAGAGATACTACTTGTGCATCCAAAACCTTTAAACCCAGTTTCATGTCATGAGAGTCCACTATATCTACCTATGGATTGAATAAAAATTGCCTCTAAATATGTCTGATCTTTTATTGTAAGGGAAATAAGCTTTGTATGAACTTGTGATGGTAAAGAAATAAAAGCGATAGACTGCATAATAAAGGTTGCTATCACAAGGGGCAATATAAAGTGACGTTCCTTTGCATTAAGATCTCTTGCATCCAACAACAAAAAGCGCATGAGAACCTCTGCTTCCCTCTGCGAAGGGCCTATCCTTTACTTTTTATGTATTTACTTTTTATGCAAGAGTCAATAGTGTTCTCCTCCACTTCCTTTTTATTTTTCTCTTTTGTAAGCATCATGTGGTGGGGAAAGATCTAGGCATATATATCCAGTTGGATATGAGTGATCATGAGTTATTATTGTTGACATCACCCTTGAGGTGAATAAGTTGGGAGGCGAACTCACAAGCCCCTATCTTTCTATGTGTCTGGCTGAAACTTTTTGCCCCATATATATGTCGTGAGTGTTAGCAATCATCGAAGACTAAATGATGGTTGAGTATGTGGACTTGCTAAATAGCTCTTACATGAGACCCTTCCTGAAAATATGATGAATTGCAATTGCATTGTTAACTGAGAACATAGTTTGTTAGTTTTCAAGAAAGTTTATGCCTTATACTCCATTGTTGTGATGAATTGTTACTTGCTCATGAGAAGTTTTATGATAATAAATTTTGCTGTTATAAAAATGATCATGATGCTACTATGTCCGTATTTTGTTTTTATCGACAACTCTCTCTCTAAACATGGGGACATGATTATCGATATCGGCTTTCGCTTGAGGACAAGCGAGGTCTAAGCTTGGGGGAGTTGATACGTCCATTTTGCATCATATTTTGCTACTGTTATTTATAGTGTTTTTAATCAATATAACACTTTGTGGAGCAATTCTAATGCCTTTTCTCTCTTAATATGCAAGATTTACACAAGGAGGGAGATTGCCGGCAGCTGGAATTCTGTACCTGAAAAAGCTATGTTAGAGATACCTATTCTGCACATCTCCAAATGAGCTGAAATTTTACGGAGATTTATTTTGGAATAAATAAAAAATATTGGAAGCAAGAAGTACCAGAGGGGGCCACCCAGGTGCCCACGAGGCACCAAGGCGCTCCACCCCCCCCCCCCCCCCCAGGCGTGCCCTGGTACCTCGTGGGGCCCCTGGCCAGCCTTTGGCCCCCATTTTCTGGTATATAAGTCCATTTGCCCTAGAAAAAACATAGAGAAGACTTTCGGGACGGTGCGCCACCGTCTTGAGGCGGAACTTGGGCAGGAGCATTTTTGCTCTCCGGCGGAGAGATTCGGCCGGGGATACTTCCCTCCGAGAGGGGGAAATCGTCGCCATCGACATCACCAGCGATCCTCTCATTGTGGGAGGACTAATCTTCATCAACATCTTCACCAGCACCATCTCATCTCAAACCCTAGTTCATCTCTTGTATTCAATCTTTATCTCAAAACCTCAGATTGGTACCTGTGGGTTGCTAGTAGTGTTGATTACATCTTGTAGTTGATGCTAGTTGGTTTATTTGGTGGAAGATTATATGTTCAGATCTATTATGCTATTCAACACCTCTCTGATCTTGGGCATGAATATGATTTGTGAGTAGTTACTTTTGTTCTTGAGGACATGGGAGAAGTCTTGTCATAAGTAGTCATGTGAATTTGGTATTCGTTCGATATTTTGATGATATGTATGTTGTTGATTCCCTTAGTGGTGTCGTGTGAACGTCGACTACATGATACTTCACCATCTTTGGGCCTAAGGGAATGCATTGTGGGGTAGTAATTAGATGATGGGTTGCTAGAGTGACAGAAGCTTAAACCCTAGTTTATGCGCTATTCCGTAAGGGGCTGATTTGGATCCATATGTTTAATGCTATGGTTAGAGTTATCTTAATTCTTCTTTCGTAGTTGCGGATGCTTGCGAGAGGGGGTAATCATAAGTGGGAGGCTTGTTCTAGTAAGAACAGCACCCATGCACCGGTCCACCCACATATCAAATTATCAAAGTAGCGAACGCGAATCAAACAAACATGATGAAAGTGACTAGATGAAGTTCCCATGTGTCCTCGAGAACGCTTTACTTACTATAAGAGATCGTTCCGGCTTGTCCTTTGCTATAAAAAGGATTGGGCCACCTTGCTGCACTCTTTGTTACTATTGCTACTTGTCACTTGTTACAAATTATCTTGCTATCAAACTACTCGTTACCGATAATTTCAGTGCTTGCAGAAAATACCTTGCTGGAAACCGCTTGTCATTTCCTTCTGCTCCTCGTTGGGTTCGACACTCTTACTTATCGAAAGGACTATGATTGATCCCCTATACTTGTGGGTCATCAGGCAGCTAGTCAAAGGTCTCAGCGAGATATTCGCCAGCCTCTGGGTCTACCACATTAAGCTCAATCCGGAGAAGTGCGTCTTCGGGGTACCAGCGGGCAAGCTGCTCGGATTCATCGTTTCCGATAGAGCAATCAAGGCCAATCCGGCTAAAATCCGAGCCTTAGCCGCGTTAGAAATTCCCACCAAACTCAAGCATGTTCAGAAACTTACCGGCTGCGTAGCCGCCCTCAGCCGATTCATTTCTCGACTTGGGGAAAAAGCTTTGCTACTGTATCGACTACTGAAGCAAACAAAGAAATAGGCGAGCCGATGTTGTTATACATCTCGGCCACAAACCAAGTCGTCAGTGCGGTCCTCGTGGTCGAACGCAATGATGAAGGCCACAAATTCCTGGTGCAACGGCCCGTATACTATGTTTCCGAGGTATTGACTGATACGTCTCCAACGTATCTATAATTTTTTATTGTTCCAAGCTGTTATAATATCAATCTTGGATGTTTCTATAATCATTTACAGCAATTATATATCATTTTTGGAGACTAACCTATTAACTTAGTGCACAGTGCCAGTTGCTGTTTTCTGCCCTGTTTTTGTTTTACAGAAAATCAATACCAAACGAAGTCCGAATGCAATGAAACTTTTTGGAGATTTTTTATTGGACCAGAAGAACACTAGAAGCTTAGGGAGGAGGCCAGAAGACCCAGGTGGGGCCCACGAGCCACCAGGGTGCGCTTGGGGGGGCAGGCGCGCTTGGGGGGGGGGGGGGGCAGGCGCGCCCTGGTGCCTCGTGGGGCCCACCAAGCTCCGTTCGACCTAATTCCAGCACTATAAATTCCAGAAAAATCAGAAACCCGGAGGGGAGCCCATGAAATACTTTTTACGCCGCCGCAAGCTTCTGTTCCAGAGAGATCCCATCTGGGGTCCTTCTCCGGTAATCTACCGGAGGGGTAATCGATCACGGAGGGGCTCTACATCAACCTTGCTGCCTCTCCGATGATGCGTGAGTAGTCTACCACAGACCTTTGGGTCCATAGTTAGTAGCTAGTGTTGGGGAACGTTGCATGGGAAACAAAAATTTTCCTACGCACACATAAGATCTATCCATGGTGATGAGCATCTACGAGAGGGAGAGTGAATCTACATACCCTTGTAGATCGCTAAGCGGAAGCGTTAATAAACGCGGTTGATGTAGTCGAACGTCTTCGCGATCCAAATCGCCGAGCGTCCCGCGATCCAATCACGATCCTTCCGATCTAGTGCCGAACGGACGGCACCTCCGCGTTCAACACACGTACGGCTTGATGACGCCTTCACCTCCTCGATCCAGCGAGCGATGGTGAAGTAGTGGTTGAGTTCCAGCAGCACGACGGCGTGGTGATGGTGGTGAGGAACAATCTCTGTAGGGCTTCGCCAAGCACTACGGAGATTATGACGGAGGAACTAGAGGGCTAGGGTTGCCGGCACACGGCTTGGGAAATACTGATGTGTCCCGTGTGCTAGCCCTGCCCCTCTATTTATATGTTGAGCCTTGGGGTCTAAACTTGGAGTAAAAGCCTCCTCCGGGTCGGTTTTGCCCGCACAAGGTCGGTTTGGCCCGCAGGGAAAGAGTCCAACTCGGATCCCTGCCGAATCGTGCACAGCCGCGCACAAGCGGTAGTACCGCTTCACACAAGCGGTAGTACCGCTTGGGCGGTAGTACCGCTTCACACAAGCGGTAGTACCGCTCCGGCGGTAGTACCGCTTCACCAAGCGGTAGTACCGCTTACGCGGCAGCAAAACTACTTTTGCGCTTTCCAATACCTTGTGGGCTTTATCCCTTTGGCTCATATAAAGTGTTGCTGCACCCGAACACTTCGGTAAACATCCGGAACCCCTTCCGGTGAACTTCGGAACTCTTCCGGAGATCAAAACACTATTATCACATATATCAATCTTTACCTCCGGACTATTCCGGAGATCCTCGTCATGTCCGGGATCTTATCCGGGACTCCGAACAACTTTCGGTCACCAACATAATAACTCAATTATACTAATCGTCACCAAACGTTAAGTGTGTAGACCCTGCGGGTTCGAGAACTATGTAGACATGACCGAGACACCTCTACGGCCAATAACCAATAGCGGGACCTGGATGCCCATATTGGCTCCTACATATTCTACGAAGATCTTTTATCGGTCGAACCTCTATGTCAAGGATTCAGTTAATCCCGTATGCTGTTCCCTTTGTTCTTCGGTATGTTACTTGCCCGAGATTCGATCGTCGGTATCTCTATACCTAGTTCAATCTCGTTACCGGCAAGTCTCTTTACTCGTTCCGTAATACAAGATCTCGTGGCTAACACTTTAGTCACATTGCTTGCAAGGCTCATTATGATGTTGTATTACCGAGTGGGCCCTGAGATACCTCTCCGTCACACGGAGTAACAAATCCCAGTCTTGATCCATGCCAACCCAACAGACACCCTCGGAGATACCTGTAGAGCACCTTTATAGTCACCCAGTTACGTTGCGACGTTTGATACACACAAGGTATTCCTCCGGTGTCAGTGAGTTGCATGATCTCATGGTCAAAGGAACAGATACTTGACATGCAGAAAACAATAGCAATAAACTGACACGATCAAATGCTACGTTTACAGTTTGGGTCTTGTCCATCACATCATTCTCCTAATGATGTGATCCCGTTATCAAATGGCATCTCATGTCAATGGCTAGGAAACCTTAACCATCTTTGATCAACAAGCTAGTCAACTAGAGGCTTACTAGGGACACAGTGTTGTCTATGTACCCACACATGTATTTGAGTTTCCAATCAATACAATTATAGCATGGATAATAAACGATTATCATGAACATGTAATCTACCGGAGGGGTAATCGATCACGGAGGGGCTCTACATCAACCTTGCTGCCTCTCCGATGATGCGTGAGTAGTCTACCACAGACCTTTGGGTCCATAGTTAGTAGCTAGATGGTTTCTTCTCTCTTTTTGATCTTCAATACAATGTTCTCCTTGATGTTCTTGGAGATCTATCCGCTGTAATCTCTTTTTGCGGTGTGTTTGTTGGGATCCAATGAATTGTGAGTTTATGATCAGATTATCCATGAAATTATTTGAGTCTTTGCTGCACTCTTTTATGAATGATTATTATAGCCTCGTATTTCTTCTCCGATCTATTGATTTGGTTTGGCCAACTGAGTCATCCGGATCAGTGTCAAAGCTTGCATCGACGTAACCCTTTACGACGAGCTCTTGATCACCTCCATAAACGAGAAACATGTCCTTAGTCCTTTTCAGGTACTTCAGGATATTCTTGACCGCCGTCCAGTGTTCCATTCCTGGATCACTTTGAAACCTTTCCGACCATACTTATGGCAAGGCTGACATCGGGTCTTGTGCACAGCATTGCATACATGATAGAGCCTATGGCTGAAGCATAGGGGATGACACTCATCTTTTCTCTATCTTCTGCAGTCACTGGGCATTGAGTCTTACTCAACTTCACACCTTGCAAAACAGGCAAGAACCCCTTCTTGGACTGATTCATTTTGAACTTCTTCAAAATCTTATCAAGGTATGTGCTTTGTGAAAGTCCTATTAAACGTCTTGATCTATCTCTATAGATCTTGATGCCTAATATGAAAGCAGCTTCTCCTAGGTCCTTCATTGAAAAACTCTTGTTCAAATATTCCTTTACGCTTTCCAGCATTTCTATATTGTTTCCAATCAGCAATATGTCATCCACATATAACATTAGAAACGCTATAGAGCTCCCACTCACTTTCTTGTAAATACAAGCTTCTCCGTAAACTTGTATAAACTCGAACGCTTTGATCACCTCATCAAAACGAAGATTCCAACTCCGAGATGCTTGCATGATTCTGACGGACTTAAGCATCGCTACGGGTGAGAAGGTCTCATCGTAGTCAACTCCTTGAACTTGTGAAAAACCCTTTGCCACAAGTCGAGCTTTATAGACGGTGACATTACCGTCCGCGTCCGTCTTCCTCTTAAAGATCCATTTGTTCTGAATGGCCTTACGCCCTTCAGGTAATACTTCCAAAGTCCATACTTTGTTTTCATACATGGATCCCATCTCGGATTTCATGGCCTCTAACCACTTCTCGGAATCCGGGCTCATCATCGCTTCTCCATAGCTCGTAGGTTCATCGTTGTCTAACAACATGACCTCTAAGACAGGGTTGCCGTACCACTCGGGAGCAGTACGCGTCCTTGTCGACCTACGAGGTTCGATAGCAACTTGATCCAAAGCTTCATGATCATCATCATTAACTTCCTCTTCAGCTAATGTAGGCTCCACAGAAACAACTTTCTGCGCTGCGCTACTCTCAGGTTGAAGTAAAGGTTCAACAACCTCATCAAGTTCTATCTTCCTCCCACTCAATTCTTTCGAGAGAAACTCTTTCTCAAGAAATGTTCCGTTTTTAGCGACAAACACTTTGCCTTCGGATCTGAGGTAGAAGGTATACCCAACTGTCTCTTTTGGGTATCCTATGAAGACGCATTTCTCCGCTTTGGGTTCCAGCTTTTCAGGCTGAAGCTTTTTGACATAAGCATCACATCCCCAAACTTTAAGAAACGACAGCTTTGGCTTCTTGCCAAACCAAAGTTCATATGGCGTCGTCTCAACGGATTTCGATGGTGCCCTATTTAAAGTGAATGCAGCTGTCTCTAATGCATAACCCCAAAACGATAGTGGCAAATCGGCAAGAGACATCATAGATCGCACCATATCCAATAAGGTTCGATTACGACGTTCGGACACACCATTACGCTGTGGTGTTCCAGGCGGTGTCAATTGTGAAACAATTCCACACTGTCTTAAGTGACTGCCAAACTCATAACTCAGATATTCTCCTCCTCGATCAGATCGTAGGAATTTAATCTTCTTGTTACGATGATTCTCAACTTCACTCTGAAATTGTTTGAACTTTTCAAATGTTTCAGACTTGTGTTTCATTAAGTAAATATACCCATATCTACTTAAGTCATCAGTGAAGGTGAGAAAGTAACGATAACCACCGCGCGCCTCAATGCTCATCGGACCGCACACATCAGTATGTATGATTTCCAATAAGTCACTTGCCGTTCCATTGTTCCAGAGAACGGCGTTTTAGTCATCTTGCCCATGAGGCATGGCTCACATGTGTCAAGTGATTCAAAATCAAGTGACTCCAAAAGTCCATCAGCATGGAGCTTCTTCATGCGTTTTACGCCAATATGACCTAAACGGCAGTGCCACAAGAAAGTGGTATTATCATTATCAATTCTACATCTTTTGGCATCAATGTTATGAACATGTGTATCATTACTATCGAGATTCAATAAGAATAAACCCCTCACATTGGGTGCATGACCATAAAAGATATTACTCATATAAATAGAACAACCATTATTCTCTGATTTAAATGAGTAACCGTCTCGCAATAAACAAGATCCAGATATAATGTTCATGCTTAACGCAGGCACCAAATAACACTTATTTAGGTTCATCACTAATCCCGACGGTAATCGAAGAGCGAGCGTGCCGACGGCGATCACATCAACCTTGGAACCATTTCCCACGCGCATCGTCACTTCGTCCTTTGCCAGCCTCCGTCTATTCCGCAGTTCCTGTTTTGAGTTGCAAATATGAGCAACCGCATCGGTATCAAATACCCAGGCACTACAACGAGAGTTGGTAAGGTACACATCAATAACATGTATATCATATATACCTTGTTTGTTGTTGGCCGCCTTCTTGTCAGCCAAATACTTGGGGCAATTCCGCTTCCAGTGTCCAGTTCCCTTGCAATGAAAACACACAGTTTCTGGTTTGGGTCCAGCCTTGGGTTTCTTCACGAGAGGAGCAACTGCTTTGCCACTCTGTTTGGAGTTACCCTTCTTACCCTTGCCATTTTTCTTGAAACTAGTGGTTTTATTGACCATCAACACTTGATGCTCCTTCTGAATTTCAGACTCAGCGGCTTTCAGCATCGCAAACAGCTCGGCGACTGACTTGTTCATCCCGTGCATGTTATAGTTCAACACGAAGCTCTTGTAGCTAGGCGGCAATGATTGAAGAACTCTGTCAGTGATAGCCTCTGGCGGAAGGGGCATCCCTAACTCAGCCAGACGGGTGGAGTACCCAGACATTCTGAGCACGTGATCACTGATAGACCCGTTCTCCTCCATCTTGCAAGCATAGAACTTATCGGAGATCTCATATCTCTCGATCCGGGCATTCTTCTGAAAGATAAACTTCAACTCCTGAAACATCTCATATGCTCCATGACGTTCAAAACGTCTTTGAAGTCCCGGTTCTAAGCCATACAACATTGCACATTGAACTATTGAGTAATCATCAGAACGAGCCTGCCAGGCGTTCACAACGTCTAGAGACTCAACTGGAGCGGGTGGATCACCAAGCGGTGCATCAAGGACATAAGCCTTCTGGGAAGCCGTAAGGATAATCCTTAGATTACGGGCCCAGTCCACAAAGTTACTTCCATCATCTTTCAACTTAGCTTTCTCTAGGAACGTATTAAAATTCAGGGGTGCTACTGCGCGAGCCATGATCTACAACATAAATATAGCAAAGACAACTTAGACTATTGTTCTTAGATAATGAGTTTAGTTAATCATATTACTTAAAAACTCCCACTCAAATTGACATCCCTCCGATCATTCGAGTGTAACATGATCCAAATCCACCAACTCAAGTCCGATCATCACGTGAGTTGAGGTGGTTTCAATGGTGAACATCTTCATGTTGATCATATCTACTATATGACTCATGTTCGACCTTTCGGTCTCTTGTGTTCCGAGGCCATGTCTGTACATGCTAGGCTCGTCAAGTTTAACCCGAGTGTTCCGCACGTGTAACATGGCTTACACCCGTTGTATGCGAACGTAGAGTCTATCACACCCGATCATCACGGCGTGTCTCGAAACGACGAACTTTCGCAACGGTGCACACTTGGGGAGAACACAATTTATCTTGAAATTTAAGTGAGGGATCACCTTATAATGCTACCGTCGTCCTAAGCAAAATAAGATGCATAAAAGGATTAACATCACATGCAAATCATAAGTGACATGATATGGCCATGAACTTGTGCTTTTGATCTCCATCTCCAAAGCACCGGCATGATCTCCATCGTCACCGGCATGACACCATGATCTCCATCATCTTGATCTCCATCAACGTGTCGCCATAAGGTCGTCGCGCCGACTGTTGCTTCCACGACTATAGCTAACGTTTAGCGATAAAGTAAAGCATTACATAGCGCTTAATGATTGACACGCAGGTCATACAATAATTAAAGACAACTCTATGGCTCCTGCCAGTTGCCGTACTCATCGACATGCAAGTCGTGATATTCTATACAAAACATGATCATCTCATACATCACATATATCTCATCATGTAATTGGCCATATCACATCACAACATACCCTGCAAAAACAAGTTAGACGTCCTCTAATTGTTGTTGCAAATTTTACGTGGCTGCTACGGGTTTGCAAGAACCGTTCTTACCTACGCAAAACCACAACGTGGTGTAGTGATTGCTTTTTGATCTTCTAAAAGAACCCTCTTCATTGAACCGATTCAACTAAAGTGAGAGAGACAGACACCTGCCAGTCACCTTTATGCAACAAGTGCACGCAGCGGTGAAACCAGTCTCGCGTAAGCGTACGCGTAATGTCGGTCCAGGCCGCTTCATCTCACAATACCGCGGAATCAAGTATCAACTAGTAACGGCAAGCAATATGTATACACCCACGCCCACAACTCGTTTGTGTTCTACTCGAGATCTCATCTACGCATAGACCTAGCTCATGATGCCACTGTTGGGGAACGTTGCATGGGAAACAAAAATTTTCCTACGCACACATAAGATCTATCCATGGTGATGAGCATCTACGAGAGGGAGAGTGAATCTACATACCCTTGTAGATCGCTAAGCGGAAGCGTTAATAAACGCGGTTGATGTAGTCGAACGTCTTCGCGATCCAAATCGCCGAGCGTCCCGCGATCCAATCACGATCCTTCCGATCTAGTGCCGAACGGACGGCACCTCCGCGTTCAACACACGTACGGCTTGATGACGCCTTCACCTCCTCGATCCAGCGAGCGATGGTGAAGTAGTGGTTGAGTTCCAGCAGCACGACGGCGTGGTGATGGTGGTGAGGAACAATCTCTGTAGGGCTTCGCCAAGCACTACGGAGATTATGACGGAGGAACTAGAGGGCTAGGGTTGCCGGCACACGGCTTGGGAAATACTGATGTGTCCCGTGTGCTAGCCCTGCCCCTCTATTTATATGTTGAGCCTTGGGGTCTAAACTTGGAGTAAAAGCCTCCTCCGGGTCGGTTTTGCCCGCACAAGGTCGGTTTGGCCCGCAGGGAAAGAGTCCAACTCGGATCCCTGCCGAATCGTGCACAGCCGCGCACAAGCGGTAGTACCGCTTCACACAAGCGGTAGTACCGCTTGGGCGGTAGTACCGCTTCACACAAGCGGTAGTACCGCTCCGGCGGTAGTACCGCTTCACCAAGCGGTAGTACCGCTTACGCGGCAGCAAAACTACTTTTGCGCTTTCCAATACCTTGTGGGCTTTATCCCTTTGGCTCATATAAAGTGTTGCTGCACCCGAACACTTCGGTAAACATCCGGAACCCCTTCCGGTGAACTTCGGAACTCTTCCGGAGATCAAAACACTATTATCACATATATCAATCTTTACCTCCGGACTATTCCGGAGATCCTCGTCATGTCCGGGATCTTATCCGGGACTCCGAACAACTTTCGGTCACCAACATAATAACTCAATTATACTAATCGTCACCAAACGTTAAGTGTGTAGACCCTGCGGGTTCGAGAACTATGTAGACATGACCGAGACACCTCTACGGCCAATAACCAATAGCGGGACCTGGATGCCCATATTGGCTCCTACATATTCTACGAAGATCTTTTATCGGTCGAACCTCTATGTCAAGGATTCAGTTAATCCCGTATGCTGTTCCCTTTGTTCTTCGGTATGTTACTTGCCCGAGATTCGATCGTCGGTATCTCTATACCTAGTTCAATCTCGTTACCGGCAAGTCTCTTTACTCGTTCCGTAATACAAGATCTCGTGGCTAACACTTTAGTCACATTGCTTGCAAGGCTCATTATGATGTTGTATTACCGAGTGGGCCCTGAGATACCTCTCCGTCACACGGAGTAACAAATCCCAGTCTTGATCCATGCCAACCCAACAGACACCCTCGGAGATACCTGTAGAGCACCTTTATAGTCACCCAGTTACGTTGCGACGTTTGATACACACAAGGTATTCCTCCGGTGTCAGTGAGTTGCATGATCTCATGGTCAAAGGAACAGATACTTGACATGCAGAAAACAATAGCAATAAACTGACACGATCAAATGCTACGTTTACAGTTTGGGTCTTGTCCATCACATCATTCTCCTAATGATGTGATCCCGTTATCAAATGGCATCTCATGTCAATGGCTAGGAAACCTTAACCATCTTTGATCAACAAGCTAGTCAACTAGAGGCTTACTAGGGACACAGTGTTGTCTATGTACCCACACATGTATTTGAGTTTCCAATCAATACAATTATAGCATGGATAATAAACGATTATCATGAACATGTAATCTACCGGAGGGGTAATCGATCACGGAGGGGCTCTACATCAACCTTGCTGCCTCTCCGATGATGCGTGAGTAGTCTACCACAGACCTTTGGGTCCATAGTTAGTAGCTAGATGGTTTCTTCTCTCTTTTTGATCTTCAATACAATGTTCTCCTTGATGTTCTTGGAGATCTATCCGCTGTAATCTCTTTTTGCGGTGTGTTTGTTGGGATCCAATGAATTGTGAGTTTATGATCAGATTATCCATGAAATTATTTGAGTCTTTGCTGCACTCTTTTATGAATGATTATTATAGCCTCGTATTTCTTCTCCGATCTATTGATTTGGTTTGGCCAACTGAGTTGATTTATCTTGCCATGGGAAAAGGTGCTTTGTAGTGGGTTCGATCTTGCGGTGCTCAATCCCAGTGACAGAAAGGGACATGACACGTATGTATCGTTGCTACTAAGGGTAACAAGATGGGATCTATTCATTGGGTTTATTAATTCATGGGTTTATCTTGGCTACATCATGTCATCGTTCTTAAGGCATTACTCCGTTCTTTATTGGACTTAATACACTAGATGCATGCTGGATAGCGGTCGATGTGTGGAGTAATAGTAGTAGATGCAGGCAGGAGTCGGTCTACTAATCTTGGACATGATGCCTATATACATGATCATTGCCTTGGATATCGTCATGGTTATTTGCTTTTCTATCAATTGCCCAACAGTAATTTGTCTACCCACCGTATGCTATTTTCTCGAGAGAAGCCTCTAGTGAAATCTATGGCCCCCGGGTCTATCTAAATCATATTACTAAAACCCTAAAAATATTGCTGCCATCTTTATTTATTTATTTTATTTTGTATTTTTGTTTCAATCTATCACATACAATTTAATCTTGCAATTTACCGCCGAGGGATTGACAACCCCTCGTTTGCGTTGGGTGCAAGGGTTTGTTGTTTGTGTGCAGGTACTGCTAACGAGGTGTTGTGTGATTCTCCTACTGGTTCGATAACCTTGGTTTCATAACTGAGGGAAATACTTATCTCTACTGTGATGCATCATCCCTTCCTCTTCGGGGAAATACCAACGCAAGCTACAAGTAGCATTGACCCCGTGCAAAACAAGGTATCCTCACTACCAGAAAATCGCCTACGCAATATTCATGGCATCTCGGAAGCTACGGCACTACTTTCAGGAGTGTTCTATCACCGTGGCATCCGAGGTTCCTCTAGGCGACATCATCAACAATAGGGACGCAACTGGTCGTATCGCCAAGTGGGCAATTGAACTCCTCCCTTTCGAAATAACATTTTGCCTG
Source organism: Elymus sibiricus (assembly GCA_039707655.1). Lineage (NCBI taxonomy): Eukaryota > Viridiplantae > Streptophyta > Magnoliopsida > Poales > Poaceae > Elymus > Elymus sibiricus. The sequence continues at coordinate 298,496,096 of CM077672.1, read as the reverse complement.
CGCCGAGCTATTAAATCTCAGGTGTTGGCAGATTTCGTGGCCGAATGTACGGAGGCCGAACTCCCTAGGGAGTATAGTACATATTCACATTGGACAATGTACTTCGACGGCTCCAAAATGCTGGCCGGGCTGGGGGCTGGAGTAGTTCTCACCTCATTCACCGGTGATAATATACGATACGTCCTACAAATCATGTATGCGGACTGAAATAACGCGGCCGAATACAAGGCCTTGCTACATGGCCTGCGAATAGCAGTGTCTATGGGAGTCCAGCGTTTGGAAGTCCGAGGTGACTCCAACCTAGCAATATCACAAGTTAACGGTGAGTTTGACGCAAAGGACCCAAAAATGACGGCATACCAAAATGTCGTTCTAGCCATATCAGCTCGCTTCGAAGGTCTAGAATTCCATCATATCCCACGAGATAGCAATCAGGACACCGATGTTCTCGCCAGGATGGGCGCTAAACGCGACCCGGTCCCTGAAAACACGTTTCTAGAACGGCTCTTCAAGCCGTCCGTGGTTTGGCAAGATGGGAACACCGTGCTGGCTTCCCCGGACTCCGAAAAGGTCAACTCTCCGGCAGCCGAGAAGGATGAGGGAGTAGTTGGAGGCTCAGCTATTGAAGAGACATCCTCGGCTCATGAAGTAATGGCAGTTATAGCGCCATGGAACGAGCCTATCCTTAGATATCTGCTCTGTAATGAGTTACCGGACGACCAAACCGAAGCACGGAGAATAATTCGCCTATCGAAGCCTATCGGGTCCATGAAGGGGAGCTATATAAAAGAAGCGTTATCGGTGTCCTCCAGAGGTGTATAACCGAGGAGGAAGGTGATACGTCTCCAATGTATCTATAATTTATGAAGTATTCATGCCATGTTTACAATAATTTCATATAGTTTTGGTATGATTTAAGTGGAACTAACCCGGACTGACGCTGTTTTCAGCAGAACTACCGTGGTGTTGTTTTTTTGTGCAGAAATAAAAGTTCTCGGATTGGGCTAAAACTTTTTGTGATTTTTTTGGAACATAAGAGACCCCCGAAGCTTCATGGAAGGACCAGAAGAGCCATGAGGACACGAAAAGCTCAGTAGGCGCGCCCTGGGGGGTAGGGAGGGCCTACCGAGCTTGTCGCTTCCTCGTGGGTCCCCCTGACGTGAAACCGACGCCAAAAATTCCTATAAATATAGAAAACCCCAGAAAGAAACCTAGAACTTCCACGCTGCTGCCACAAGCCTCTGTACCGAAGCAATCTCATCCAGAGCCCTATTCTGGCACTCTGCCGGAAAGGGGAATCATCACTGGAGGCCATCTTCATCATCCCGACGGTCTCCATGACGAGGAGGGAATAGTTCACCCTCGGGGCTGAGGGTATGTACCAGTAGCTATGTGTTTGATCTCTCTTTCTCTCTCGTGTTCTTGATTTGGCACGATCTTGATGTACCATGAGCTTTGTTAATATAGTTGGATCATATGGTGTTTCTTCCCTCTCTATCTTCTTGTGATGAATTGAGTCCTTCCCTTTGAGGTTTCGTTATTGTCGGATTGAATACTTTGGATTTGAGAACACTTGATGTATGTCTTGCATGTGGATACCCGTGGTGACAATGGGGTATTCTATTGAGTTACTTGATGTATGTTTTGGTAATCAACTTGCGGATTCCCGTGACCTTGGGGTAATCTAGGCATAGGGGTTGATTGCACATTTTCATCTTCTTTTCTCTAATAGAAACTTTGGGGTACTCTTTGAAGTTCTTTATGTGGATTGAATATTATGAATCTGAAGTTGTTTTGATGCATATCGAATAATCAACTCACGGATACTTGTGGTGACATTGGAGTATCTAGCTGACATTAGAGTTGGTTGATGCGTATCATATGGTGTTATTTTAGTACGAACTCTAGGGCTGTTTGTGACACTTATAGGGATGGCTCGATAGATTGATCGGAAAGGATAACTTGGAGGTGGTTTCGTACCCTACAACAATTTCTTCTTATAGATAAGAACTTTGGAGTGATTCTATGTCGCACGTTGAGGGATTGTTATATGATTCAATTATGTTAGCATTGTTGAGAGATTGCACTAGTGAAAGTATGAACCCTAGGCCTTGTTTCTAAGCATTGCAATACCGTTTGTGCTCACTTTTGTCACTTGCTACCTTGCTGTTTTTATATTTTCAGATTAAAAAAACCTATATCTACTATCCATACTACACTTGTATCACCATCTCTTCGCCGAACTAGTGCACCTATACAATTTACCATTGTATTGGGTGTGTTGGGGACACAAGAGATTTCTTGTATTTGATTGCAGGGTTGTTTGAGAGAGACCATCTTCATCCTACGCCTCCCACGGATTGATAAACCTTAGGTAATCCACTTGAGGGAAATTTGCTACTGTCCTACAAAACTCTGCACTTGGAGGCCCAACAACGTCTACAAGAATAAAAGTTGCGTAGTAGACATCAAGCTCTTTTCTGGCGCCGTTGCCGGGGAGGTGAGTGCTTGAAGGTATATCTTTAGATCTTGCAATTGAATCTGTTAGTTTCTTGTTTTATCACTAGTTTGGTTTATAAAAGAAAATTATAAAAAAATTGGAATTGAGGTTGCCTCAATTGCTTCATCTATATGATGTCTTTCTTGAAAATATGGATTCCGATATTTGTGCTCAATTGTTAGAGGAAGAATTTAATAAAATGTTTTATGTGAGTCCTTTGAATGATGAGCATGATTGCCATGTTGTTAGTATGCTTTCTATGAATATCCATGATGCTAATGATATGCAAAGCTACAAGCTTGGGGATGCTATGTTTGATGAATATGATATTTTTTGCCCCCCAAGTTTTGATGAGCAAATTTATTATGATGAAAGCATGCCTCCTATTTATGATGATTATATTGATGAAAGTGGGTTTGGAAGAGTGTCAACTCTAGGTACTAATTATCCCACTATTTTGGAGGGTGTTGAACCTTATTGCAATAATTATGAAAGTGGATTTGGAGAGGTCATGACTTTGTTTAAAGATGATTCCACTATTTCGGAAGAGGTTTCAATTGATAATGACAACAAAGTTGCTATCTATGATTATTATTGTGATGACATGTATGCTATAAAGAGTAATAATAACAATGAAACTTGTCATCATAATTTTAATGTTCAATTTGGTTATGTCAATCAAGTATCTCATGATAGTTATTTTGTTGAATTTGCTCCCACTATTATGGATGAGAAGAAATTTGCTTATGTGAAGAGTAATAAAAATCCTATGCTTGTAGGTCATGAAAAGAATGCTTTATGTGATAGCTATATTGTTGAATTCATTCATTATGCTACTGAAAATTATTAGGAGAGAGGATCATAGGCTTGTAGGTGTTGCAATAATATCATGTTTCCTCTCTATGTGTTGAAAGTTTTGAAGTTATACTTGTTTTGCCTTCCTATGCTAGTTGATTCTTGCTCCCATAAATTGTTTGCTCACAAAATCCCTATGCATAGGAAGTGGTTTAGGCTTAAATGTGCTAGTCATATGCTTCATGATGCTCCCATTGAGTTTCAATTCTTCACTTTTTATGTGAGCATCATTAAAATCATCATGCCTAGCTAAAAGGCATGAAAGAAAAAAGCGCTTGTTGGGAGACAACACAATATTTATACCTACTGTTTTTGTGCGTCCACATGATTAAGCTACTGTATTAATCATGTTTTATATGTTTCCTTTCAATAATGTGCTAAGTAAAGCCTTTGGGATAGTGTGGATACTTGTTGATTTGATTATGTGCAAAAACAGAAACTTTTGCGTCCGGTGCTGTAATTTATATTCTGTACTGGAGCGCGAGAAAATTCTGAACTTTTTACACAGTATTTGGTTACAAAAAATTTACGTTGTCCTAATTTTTCAGAATTTTTGGAGATACATAAGTATGCTTTTTAATTCGCTCACTACATGCTGTTCTGTTTTTGACAGATTCTGTTTTCAATGCATAGTTTGCTTGTTTTATAGTTTCTATGGCTTATATTGGTCAATATAAATTGTGGAAATGATGGAATACAGTAGGAATTATGTGAGAACAATTACGAATCTTGTCTTGACAATACCTAAGTGGATGATTTATTTTTATCATACTAACCTATCTCATGAAGTTCCGTTAAGTTTTGTGTGATTGAAGTTTTCAAGTTTTGGGTGAGACAACGATATGAGGAGAATAAGGAGTGTCAAGACCCTAAGCTTGGGGATGCCCAAGGCACCCCAAGGTAATATTCAAGGAAGACTCAAGCGTCTAAGCTTGGGAATGCCCCGGAAGGCATCCCCTCTTTCGTCTTCAACATTATCGGTAACCTCACTTGGAGCTATATTTTTATTCGTCACATAATATGAGTTTTGCTTGGAGCGTCATTTTATTTTGTTGATATTTGCTTGCTGTTATCAATAATCATTTTTTGTATCTTTTAGTTCAATAAAATGCCAAGTATAGCCTTTACCATGCTCAGTTTGCAAGTTTATGTGTTGCTGTTTGAAAACAGAAAGTTTTTTGTTATGTCCTGAATTTATGTGAATAGTCAGAACATGATAAAAATCTGAACTTTTTACACAGTAAGCATGCATGAGTTCTCTATCACGTGGTAATTTTTCAGAATTTTTGGAGTTAGGGAAGTATGAATTTTTATTCCCCCTTTACAGACTGTTCTGTTTTGGCAGATTGCTGTTATAGTTGCATTGTTTGCATATGTTTGCCTATTTAATGTTTCTATTTGTGGATAGGGGTATTAAATATGTAGAGGCATTTAGTATGCAATGTTTAATTATAATTTTAGTGATTTGTTACAGTAGAGAATGTTAAGATTTTTGAGTTGATTTATACTAACTTATCTCACGAGTTCTTGTTGAGTTTTGTGTGGATGAAGTTTCTAAGATTTAGGAGAAGCCATGATATAAGAGGAATTAAGGAGACACAAGAGCTCAAGCTTGGGGATGCCCAAGGCACCCCAAGATAACATTCCAAGAAGTCTTAAGCAACTAAGCTTGGGGATGCCCCGGTAGGCATCCCACCTTTCTTCATCAACACCTATCGGTTAGCCTAAGTTTTTACTTGTTCACATGATATGTGCTATTCTTGGAGTGTCCTTTTATTTTCATTTTGTTTGTTGTTTGAATAAAATTATAAAGATCTGAAATCTTTATTGAGAAAGAGTCTTCACATAGCTACTTAATTGTTTAACTACTCATTAATCTTCACTTATATCTTTTGGAGTAGTTTCTCGTTTACTCTCGTGCTTCACTTATATCCTAAGAGTAAATTGTTGAATGAATTGAATACCATAGAGTTGAAATTATATGTGCTTCATATGCTTGTCTCATGCCTAGTAGTAGTTTCACATTGGGTTTAAAAGTAAATCTATTGAAGTTTGACAATCACAATATTGGTCATACAAGCAATTCATGAATGATTAGTATATGGAAGAGAAATTTCACATACAAATATATTATCTTGGACATCTTTTATGATTGTGAATACCCATTAATTATTTTCAAACTTGAGCAAATTAGTTGAAGTTGGACAAGGAAGACAACGTAATGAGTTATGTTTGGGTATATTTGCATAGAAGTTATATTGTTATGGATCCTCCAACATGTGGTGCTTGTTTAGAATCTTTTGCTAGCCAAAATTTCTGTACTAAGCGGGAATACTGCTTGTGCATCCAAAATCCTTGATCCAAGTTTCTTCCATGAGTGTCCACCATACCTACCTATATACGGTATTACCCTGCCGTTCCCAAGTAAATTTGCATGTGCCATCTCTAAAACCTTCAAATAAACATCTGTTTTGAGTGCCCGTACCGCTCATGGAGCGACGGGGCGGTCAGTATCTTCCATGTTAAGCGGGTTATTCTCATGATTGGTGTTTATTCACTTGTCATCGCACGAGAGAGGCCGGTAATCGGGATGCCCAGTCCCTTAAACAAAAAGAAAATATATATAATAAAACAAAGGCTCCCCCTGGAAAGTTGAAAGTTTGGAGGGCACCCGTGAATTCGGCTAGCCATGGCTTGTGTTTGAATGGTTGAGGGGGAGTTAAAATTTTCATTTTTGCATGGGAACCGACCATAATGTGTTTAGCATGGAAGATATTGAATACCTTAGTCGTGACGTTGACAGGAAAAGCACACCACTCAAAATGTATTCATCTCTGTTTTAAGCTATGAGCTCTGGCGCCTCTTCAAATCCCTTCTTCCCTCTGCAAAGGGACATTCTATTTACTTTTATGCCATTTACTTTCATGTTATTTATTTTTGTTGAGTCAATTTCTTATTCCAACCTATTCTCTAGTTGGCAAATTCATCTCTGTTTTAAGCTATGAGCTCTGGCGCCTCTTCAAATCCCTTCTTCCCTCTGCAAAGGGACATTCTATTTACTTTTATGCCATTTACTTTCATGTTATTTATTTTTGTTGAGTCAATTTCTTATTCCAACCTATTCTCTAGTTGGCAAACATTATGTGGTGGGGAATGATCCAGGCACATATAGCCATTCAAATATATTTGATCATGATTTATTATTGTTGACAATTATCTCTATGATAAATGAGTTGGGAGGCGAAACATCAAGCCCCTATCTTTCTCTGTGTTCGATGGATGCTATTTGTTCTAAAAATATGCTTTGAGTATTAGCAATCATAGAAGAGTATATGATAATAGTGTATGTGTAGCTCTTACTTAGACTTTGTTGAAAAGGAGATGCATTGAAATTGTTTGGTGACTAAGAACATAGCTTGTTAAGTTTCAAGAGAATGTATTGTTTAAACCATAACATGTGAATTGATTGCTACTTTATCATGATAAGTTTTATAAGAAAGAGTTGCTGTTATGATGCTAGGAAAAGTGATTGAAATGATCATTGATCAAATTTATGCACTATGCTAGCATTCACACTTCATAAATTATTTCTTTTATCATTTACCTACTCAAGGACGAGCAGGAATTAAGCTTGGGGATGCTGATACGTCGCCAACATATCTATAATTTATGAAGTATTCATGCCATGTTTACAACAATTTTATATAGTTTTGGTATGATTTAAATGGAACTAACCCGGACTGACATTGTTTTCAACAGAACTACCGTGGTGTTATTTTTTGTGTAGAAATAAAAGTTCTCGGATTGGGCTAAAACTTTTTGGTGATTTTTTTTGGAACATAAGAGACCCCCGAAGCTTCGTGGAAGGACCAGAAGAGCTATGAGGACACGACAAGCTCAGTAGGCACGCCCTGGGGGGTAGGGAGGGCCTACCGAGCTTGTCGCTTCCTCGTGGGTCCCCCTGACGTGAAACCGACGCCAAAAATTCCTATAAATATAGAAAACCCTAGAAAGAAACCTATAACTTCCACGCCACTGCCGCAAGCCTCTGTACCGAAGCGATCTCATCCGGAGCCCTGTTCCAGCACTCTGCCGAAAGGGGGAATCATCACCGGAGGCCATCTTCATCATCCCGGCGGTCTCCATGACGAGGAGGGAGTAGTTCACCCTCCGGACTGAGGGTATGTACTAGTAGCTATGTGTTTGATCTCTCTCTCTCTCTCGTGTTCTTGATTTGGCACGATCTTGATGTACCGCGAGCTTTGTTAATATAGTTGGATCATATGGTGTTTCTTCCCTCTCTATCTTCTTGTGATGAATTGAGTATTTCCCTTTGAGGTTTCGTTATTGTCGGATTGAATACTTTGGATTTGACAACACTTGATGTATGTCTTGCATGTGGATACCCGTGGTGACAATGGGGTATTCTATTGAGTCACTTGATGTATGTTTTGGTAATCAACTTGCGGATTCCCGTGACCTTGGGGTAATCTAGGCATAGGGGTTGATTGCACATTTTCATCTTCTTTTCTCCGATAGAAACTTTGGGGTACTCTTTGAAGTTCTTTATGTGGATTGAATATTATGAATCTGAAGTTGTTTTGATGCATATCGAATAATCAACTCACGGATACTTGTGGTGACATTGGAGTATCTAGGTGACATTAGAGTTGGTTGATGCGTATCATATGGTGTTATTTTAGTACGAACTCTAGAGCTGTTTGTGATACTTATAGGGATGGCTCAATAGATTGATCGGAAAGAATAACTTGGAGGTGGTTTCGTACCCTACAACAATTTCTTCTTATGTTCTCCGCTAGATAAGAACTTTGGAGTGATTCTTTGTCGCACGTTGAGGGATTGTTATATGATTCAATTATGTTAGCATTGTTGAGAGATTGCACTAGTGAAAGTATGAACCCTAGGCCTTGTTTCTAAGCATTGCAATACCATTTGTGCTCACTTTTGTCACTTGCTACCTTGCTGTTTTTATATTTTCTGATTACAAAAACCTATATCTACTATCCATACTACACTTGTATCACCATCTCTTTGCCGAACTAGTGCACCTATACAATTTACCATTGTATTGGGTGTGTTGGGGACACAAGAGATTTCTTGTATTTGATTGCAGGGTTGTTTGAGTGAGACCATCTTCATCCTACGCCTCCCACGATTGATAAACCTTAGGTCATCCACATGAGGGAAATTTGCTACTGTCCTACAAAACTCTGCACTTGGAGGCCCAACAACGTCTACAAGAATAAAAGTTGCGTAGTAGACATCAGAAGGGCGCAAGCTCCTTGCCGAAATTCACTCCGGCATGAGCGGCCATCACGCTGTAGCCCGGGCCTTGGTCAGCAAGGCCTTCCAAGCTGGATTTTATTGGCCTACCGCCAAAGAAGACGCGGACACTTTGGTTCAGCGGTGCCTCGGCTGCCAGGTTTTCGCCAACCAAAGTCATATGCCCCCCACGGCTCTTTGGACCATTCCGATCACTTGGCCTTTTGCGGTCTGGGGGCTCGACATGGTTTTCCCTCTTAAAGGGGGATCGCACACAAAAAATACTTACTCGTCATGGTAGATAAATTCACAAAATGGATCGAAGCAAAGCCTGTTACAACAGCCGAGGCGGCTCCGGTCGTGGAATTTATCTCTGGCGTTGTACACTGTTACGGTGTTATCCATAGCATAATCATGGATAACGACACTAATTTTACCTCCAAAGAGGTCAAGGCGTGGTGCACAAAGATGGGGATTCAGCTCGACCATGCCTCCGTTTACCATCCCCAGACCAACGGATAGGTCGAACGTGCCAACGGACTTGTTTTAAGTGGTATCAAGCCACGTTTAGTCCGCTACTTAAAGGAGGCCGACTGTCATTGGGTAGAGGGACTTGAATCCGTATTATGGGGCTTAGGCACCACGTCCAACCGATCCACAGGCTACACACCTTTTTTCATGGTGAATGGAGCCGAGGCCGTCTTACCATGTGATCTCATTCACGGCGTGCCTAGAGTGCGTATGTATGAGGAGAGAGAAGTTGAGCTAGATCGGCAGGATGACCTCGATGCCCTCGAAGAGGAAAGGGATGTGGCTCGGGCACGTTCCACCTTCTACCAACAACAGGCACGGCGCTACCAGAGCAGGGAGGTCCGGACGAAGGCAATCAATAAAGGTGACTTGGTCATGAGGTTTAATCCGGAGAAGCAGAAGCATAAGCTATCCCCAAAATGGGACGGACCGTTCATTATCGACCAAGTGATCACCGGAGGTGCATATCGTATCCGAGATCCCGAGGATAACAAGCTGGTGCCAAACCCTTGGAACGCTGCCCTGCTGCGGCGCTTTTACGGTTAACCGCAGCCACCCCTACTTTACCTTTTCGGTCATTTTCTAGTTAGCATTTAATAGCTACATTTTCTTTCCTTTTTTATTAAGTTGTCAAAACTTCCTGCTAGTCATGATCGGTCAAGCCGAAGTGATATAACTCCTTCGGACGCATATCATATGTACGACATACGCTATGCTGGTGGCTTTTTCGAAGCCGCATAAATTTCAAAAGCACTCTCGGTGCCTCCTTCCAATAAAATCATTGTACGCCTTTTATATGCATCAACTTGACTTAAGTTTTGGCCAAGCTGGGTTGTCTGGCTCCTGTGCTTACTCCCTACATTCCCGATTGTTCGGCTAGGTGGTAAAGGGAGCACCTCTGCGATTGTTGCTGTCGGGTTAACCGGACTTGCACCTTAGACGGGTGAAGCCGAAAGCTAGTGTTCTTAAGAATATAGTTGGTCGGCGACGATGGAAGTAAAATTAGTAGGTTTCACGTCAGAAATCACCAGGGGTTTCACGCTCTCCTCGGACATAGGTTCCGACCTGTTTCACATAGGCAAACATAACCACCCGAGAAAAGGAACCGATAGCGGGGCTATTTTTCTTGGAAGATGTTTCTTATGCCTAGACGTAATATAACATACGCTCTGGTTCACTTTGTTTTTCGAGCCCCATAGCCGGATTGCCTCGTTCTCCAAAGTATCAGGTCTGTTTTTATGGATCCGAAGTAGGAAACACTCCTTGGCCAATGGTCAAGGAGGGAGAAGCCAAAGGCTGGCTATCAAAGTATGTATAATAGATGCGGTCGTAATAACGTAAAAGTACATAGATACATAGAGTCATTACAAGTATTTCACATCTGATCAAGCCCGTCTATTAAAGACTTAAGGGAACAGTCCCGCTGAGAGAAGCGCGCGGCGGGCATGACATAGTCATAGACCAGAGAGGTCGGCACTTCCTTCCCGTCAGCATCGATTGGGCCAACTTCGGAAAGCCGCTCCATCTTTATGCCGGTGTAGCGCGTCTTGACCATCGCCCACGCCACCCTCGCGCCCTCCCAACAGGCCGATATCTTCCAGGCATGTATTCGGCGCCGAGGCCCTTTGAAACACTCGGCGAGCTCGGACATACCCTCGGGCACATTTTCTTCAGGCCATAGAGCCTTAAACATAGCCTTCATAGCCTTCCGAGCCTGCTCATGCACCTCGGTCAGCTCACTCAAGGCACCCTCGGATGGGGGGCTATTGGCTTCTTTTAGCCGGCCTGTCAGTAACACTGCATGAAGCAACAATTAGCCCATGACAGGCGTAAGCTCTTTTTAAAAGGCAAGAAGTACTCACCGGATATTTCTTCATCCGCTTTCTTATCCTTCGCCTCGGAAGCAGCCAGCTGAGCTCTGAGCCGGTCGATCTCCTCGGCTTGCTGAGCGTTTTTTGCTTTCAGCTCATTTGTCTCCTACTTGCTCCGAGACAAAACAAGATGATCGTCCTGCCGCTGCGACTCAGCATATATCAGGTCCTCAAGGGTCTGTTTCAGGTCCTTTTCCAGCTGGCCAATGACTTCCACTGCTATGAATTATAATACATTTAGGCATGGACCTAGTATCCTTTACAACAAAACACCACACACCAGATGCACTTACCGTACGCTTCTCTGGTGAAGGTTTTTATAGGCGTCACTTCGGCCTGTGCGGCTTCAAGTTGTGTTTTAGCTTGAGTCAACTCCTCGGCCAGGCTCGCATTCTTCTCCCGAGATTACAACAAGTTGCAAGCAAGGTTTATCAAGCCTCTACATGATCACTCATGCCCACATCACGGCTCGGGGGCTGACGGCTCTTGTGCTCATGGCACGCTCTACGGCTAAACGAATCCACCTGTCGGGTGTACCATCCGACCAGTGTCTTGGGGGCTACTGCCTAGCACGTCGGTCGGATTATTGCAAATTAAAAAAAAAGAGAACTCGGAAAACAAATTACCTGCAAGCCTTTGGATAAGACATCCACCGCCTTCTCAAAGACGTTACGGGTTGCGCCGAGGTAGGCGTCCACCGAACTGAGGGCATTGAACTCTTGGCTAGAGAAGAAAGGACTCCCTAGAGAGGCTCTCCGGCGCCTATGATTCATTGCGCTTTCAACCTCGGAGGTGGTAGCCGAGCAAGTCCCCGAAGTGGCCGGTTGTGCAACTTCGGGAATATCCCCTGTAGCTGAGATCGGCTCCCCTTTGTTCCTCGGGACCGAGGTATTTTTCTCTTCAACTAATGGCGCTTCGGCGGATGGCCTACACAGAAAGTAAATTATCAGGCTAGTAGTCCTCGGTCTCCGAAAAGGAGCATAATACGGATAAGATTACTTGTTCGGGGGTGGAGCATCAAGCCCCGCCTCCATAACCACTTCCGTGTTAGGAGCACCTTGTGCGGCAATTGAAGGGCCCCCCTGCGGGGCCGTACTGCTACGCATGCGCTTTGAGCGTCGGCCCTTAGGAAGAGGAGTCAAGGTGCTTGGGGTCCCGCAAGTTGAAGCTCTCTTTCGAGAGGAAGTAGGGGGAGGTTTTACCGATGAGGACGGTCGTGTCCCCAGCAGGTCCGGGATGATGGCCACTCTTGAGCCATCAAGGCTCTCTTGGAAAAAGGTACCCTCTTCATACAGGGTGGATATTTCTTCATCTTCATGGGAGGCAGGATCATCATCTCAATGATATTTCTCCGGTTCGGGTGCCGGGCAGTCCAGGGCCTCGACCCAGCGCCTCCACTTCTGTTCGGATACAACAAACAACCATTATGAAAGAACAAAAGTAAAATGCTCGGATAGACGAGGAAGTTTAGAGTGAACTCACCGTTTCAGCAGGGTTATAACTAGACAAGCCATCTATGAACTTCCGCTTAGCGAAGTCCGCGGCTTCTCCCTTGTATATGCCGGCCAGGGCTACGCCAAAGGCCGCGTCATTTCGGAAGCTTTCCCGGATAGATCGGGTAGCGTCGTTGTCGCCGTTATACATACACAGCAGGTGTTGACGTTGTCGAAGAGGTTGGACTTTTCGGCTGATGGTCGTTGCCATCACACCTATGATAGTGAGGCATGTGTTCGTCAGACACCACACCTTGGCAGCCAGAGAGGCCACTTCTGTGTCGTCCTTCTGAGCGGGGCTCCGCGTTCTCCAGCTGAATCGTTTCTTCGGCGGATCCGAAGTGAAGATCGGGAGCCCGGGCCGAACCGGTTCATGCAGGGGAACGTCGTCCATGTAGAACAATTCGGATGCCCACGTATTTGTTGGGGAACGGAGCATGAATTTCAAAAATTTCCTACGCTCACGCAAGATCTATCCATGGAGATGCATCGCTATGAGAGGGGAGAGTGTGTCTACGTACCCTCGTAGACCGTTAGCGGAAGCGTCTCACAACGCGGTTGATGTAGTCGAACAATCCTTCGAGCTCCACCGATCGAGTACCGAACGTACGGCACCTCCGAGTTCTACACACGTGCAGCTCGGTGACGTTCCTCGCCTTCTTGATCCAGCAAGACATCGAGGTAGTAGATGAGTTCCGTCAGCACGACGGCGTGGCGACGGTGACGGTGAAGTGATTCCGGCAGGGCTTCGCCTAAGCTCTCCGAAAATATGACCGAGGTGGAAAACAGAGATCGGGGCACCGCACACGGCTATGGGACAATTGTTGTACTTTGGGGTGCCCCCTTGCCCCCGTATATAAAGGATGAGAGGGAGGAGGCCGGCCCCCTAGGGGTGCGCCAAGTGTGGGGAGTCCTACTAGGACTCCTTAGTCCTAGTAGGATTCCACCTCCCATACGGAGTAGGAAAGGGGGAAGGGAGAGGGAAAGGAAAGAGGGGGCTGCGCCCCCTCCCCTAGTCCAATTCGGTTTGGGCAAGTGGGGGCGCGCGCCTCCTCACGTGGCCTGCCTCTCCTTTTCCCGTATGGCCCAATAAGGCCCATTACTTCTCCCGGTGAATTCCCGTAACTCCCCGGTACTCCAAAAAATACCCGAATCACTCGGAACCTTTCCGACGTCCGAATATAGCCTTCCAATATATGAATCTTTACCTCTCGACCATTTCGAGACTCCTCGTCATGTCCGTGATCTCATCCGGGACTCCGAACAAACTTCGGCTACCAATCACATAACTCATATAATACTAAATCGTCATCGAACCTTAAGTGTGCGGACCCTACGGGTTCGGGAATGATGTAGACATGATCGAGATGACTCTCCGGTCAATAACCAACAGCGGAACCTGGATGCTCATATTGGTTCCTACATATTCCACGAAGATCTTTATCGGTGAACCTCATATGTCAACATACGTTGTTCCCTTTGTCTGGCGGTATGTTACTTGCCCGAGATTCGATCGTCGGTATCCAATACCTAGTTCAATCTCATTACTGGCAAGTCTCTTTACTCGTTCCGTAATACATCATCTTGCAACTAACTCTTTAGTCACGGTGCTTGCAAGGCTTCTGTGATGCTGTATTACCGAGAGGGCCCAGAGATACCTCTCCGATAGTCGGAGTGACAAATCCCAATCTCGATCCATGCCAACTCAACAAACACTTTCGGAGATACCTGTAGTGCACCTTTATAATCACCCAGTAACGTTGTGACGTTTGATACACCCAAAGTATTCCTACGGTATCCGGGAGTTGCATGATCTCATGGTCAGAGGAACGTGTATTTGACATAGTGAAAGCAATAGCAATAAACTGAACGATCATTTGCTATGCTAACGGTTGGGTCATGTCCATCACATCATTCTCCTAATGATGTGATCCCGTTATCAAATGACAACTCATGTCCATGGTCAGGAAACCTTGACCATCTTTTTGATCAACGAGCTAGTCTAGTAGAGGCATACTAGGGACATAGTATTTGTCTATTATCCACACATGTATTTAGTTTCCGGTCAATACAATTCTAGCATGAATAATAAACCATTATCATGAACGGAGAAATATGATAATAATAAACACTTTATTAATTGCCTCTAGGGCATATTTCCAACAGTCTCCCACTTGCACTAGAGTCAATTACATTGTAATGAATCTAACACCCATCGCATTCTGGTGCTGATCATGTTTTGCTCATGGAAGAGGTTTAGTCAACGGGTCTGCCACATTCAGATCCGTGTGTACTTTGCAAATCTCTATGTCTCCATCCTTAATCAAATTCCGAATGGAGTTGAAGCGACGCTTTATATGCTTGGTTCTCTTGTGAAACCTGGGCTCCTTTGCTATAGCAATTGCTCCAGTGTTGTCACATAAGATAGTCATTGGACCCGATGCACTAGGTATGACACCTAGATCGGATATGAACTCCTTCATCCAGACTCCTTCATGTGCTGCTTCGGAAGCAGCTATGTATTCCGCCTCACATGTAGATCCCGCCACGACGCTCTGCTTGGAACTGCACCAACTGACCGCTCCACCATTAAGAATAAATACGTATCCAGATTGTGACTTAGAGTCATCTGGATCTGTGTCAAAGCTAGCATCGACGTAACCCTTTATGACGAGCTCTTTGTCACCTCCATAAACGAGAAACATGTCCTTGGTCCTTTTCAGGTACTTCAGGATATTCTTGACCGCTGTCCAGTGATCTACTCCTGGATCACTTTGGTACCTTCCCACCAAGCTAATAGCGAGGCACACATCAGGTCTGGTACACAGCATGGCATACATAATAGAGACTATGGCTGAGGCATAGGGGATGACACTCATCTTCTCTTTGCCTTCTGCCGTGGTCGGGCTTTGAGTCTTACTCAATCTCACACCTTGCAATACAGGCAAGAACCCTTTCTTTGACTGATCCATTTTGAACTTCTTCAAAATCTTGTCAAGGTATGTGCTTTGTGAAAGTCCAATGAGGCGTCTTGATCTATCTCTATAGATCTTGATACCTAATATGTAAGCAGCTTCTCCGAGATCCTTCATTGAAAAACTTTTGTTCAAATAACCCTTTATGCTTTCCAGAAATTCTATGTCATTTCCCATCAATAATATGTCATCCACATATAATATGAGAGATGCCACAGAGCTCCCACTCACTTTCTTGTAAATACAAGCTTCTCCATAAGTTTGTATAAACCCAAACGCTTTGATCACTTCATCAAAGCGAGTATTCCAGCTCCGAGATGCTTGCACTAGTCCATAGATGGATCGCTGGAGCTTGCATACTTTGTTAGCACCTTTAGGATCGACAAAACCTTCCGGTTGCATCATATACAATTCTTCCTTAAGGAATCCATTAAGGAATGCCGTTTTGACGTCCATTTGCCAGATTTCATAATCATAAAACGCGGCAATTGCTAACATAATTCTGACAGACTTTAGCATCGCTATAGGTGAGAAAGTCTCATCGTAGTCAACTCCTTGAACTTGTCGATAACCTTTAGCAACAAGTCGTGCTTTATAGACGGTGACATTACCATCAGCGTCCGTCTTCTTCTTAAAGATCCATTTATTTTCAATAGCTCGCCGTTCATCGGGCAAGTCTACCAAAGTCCATACTTTGTTCTCATACATGGATCCAATCTCGGATTTCATGGCCTCAAGCCATTTGTCGGAATCCGGGCTTGCCATCGCTTCTTCATAGTTCGAAGGTTCATCGTTGTCTAGCAACATGACCTCCAAGACTGGATTTCCATACCACTCTGGTGCGGAACGTGTCCTGGTTGACCTTCGAAGTTCAGTAACAACTTGATCCGAAGTTTCATGATCATCATCATCAACTTCTTCTCTGGTCTGTGTCGATGTCACAGAAATTTCTTTCTGTGGCGTACTACTATCCAGAGGAGGTACAATTACCTCATCAAGTTCTACTTTCCTCCCACTCACTTCTTTCGAGAGAAACTCCTTCTCTAGAAAGGATCCATTCTTAGCAACGAATACTTTGCCTTCGGATCTGTGGTAGAAGGTGTACCCAACAGTCTCCTTTGGGTATCCTATGAAGACGCACTTATCCGCTTTGGGTTCGAGCTTATCTGGCTGAAGCCTTTTCACATAAGCATCGCATCCCCAAACTTTCAGAAACGACAGCTTAGGTTTCTTACCAAACCACAGTTCATACGGTGTCGTCTCAACGGATTTAGACGGTGCCCTGTTTAAAGTGAATGCAGCTGTCTCTATTGCATAACCCCAAAATGATAGTGGCAAATCGGTAAGAGACATCATAGAACGCACCATATCTAATAGAGTACGATTACGACGTTCGGACACACCATTACGCTGTGGTGTTCCAGGTGGCGTGAGCTGTGAAACAATTCCACATTGTTTTAAGTGATTGCCAAACTCGTAACTCAAATATTCTCCTCCACGATCAGATCGTAAGAACTTTATTTTCTTGTTACGATGGTTCTCTACTTCACTCTGAAATTCTTTGAACTTTTCAAATGTTTCAGATTTATGCTTCATCAAGTAGACATAGCCATATCTACTCAAATCATCTGTGAACGTGAGAACATAACGATATCCACCGCGCGCCTCAACACTCATCGGACCGCATACATCGGTATGTATTATTTCCAACAAGTCTGTTGCTCGCTCCATTGTTCCGGAGAGCGGAGTCTTAGTCATCTTGCCCATGAGGCATGGTTCGCACGTCTCAAATGATTCATAATCAAGTGATTCCAAAAGTCCATCTGTATGGAGTTTCTTCATGCGTTTTACACCAATATGACCTAAGCGGCAGTGCCACAAATATGTGGTACTATCATTATCAATTTTGCGTCTTTTGGCATCAATATTATGGATGTGTGTATCACCACGATCGAGATTCAACAAGAATAAACCATTCACAAGCGGTGCATGACCATAAAAGATATTATTCATCAAAATTGAACAACTTTTATTCTCTGATTTAAATGAATAACCGTCTCGCAATAAACAAGATCCAGATATAATGTTCATGCTCAACGCAGGCACCAAATAACAATTATTTAGGTTCATCACTAATCCCGAGGGTAGATGTAGAGGTAGCGTGCCGACGGCGATAACTTCAACTCTTGAACCGTTCCCGACGCGCATCGTCACCTCGTCCTTAGCCAATCTTCGTTTATTCCGTAGCTCCTGTTTCGAGTTACAAATATGAGCAACCGAACCAGTATCAAATACCCAGGTGCTACTACGAGTATTGGTAAGGTACACATCAATAACATGTATATCAAATATACCTTTGTTGATGTTGCCAGCCTTCTTATCTGCCAGGTACTTGGGGCAGTTCCGCTTCCAGTGACCAGTCCCCTTGCAGTAGAAACACTAAGTCTCGGGTTTGGGTACAAACTTGGGTTTCTTCGTGGGAGCAGCAATTGATTTGCCGTTCTTCTTGAAGTTCCCCTTCTTTCCCTTGCCCTTCTTGAAACTAGTGCTCTTCTTTACCATCAACACTTGATGCTCCTTCTTGACTTCTACCTCCGCAGCTTTGAGCATAGCGAAGAGCTCGGAAATAGACTTTTACATTCCTTGCATATTATAGTTCATCACAAAGCCCTTATAGCTTGGTGGCAGTGATTGGAGAATTCTGTCAATAACCGAATCATCTGGAAGATTAACTCCCAACTGAGTCAAGCGGTTATGCAACCCAGACATCTTGAGTATATGCTCACTGACAGAACTATTCTCCTCCATCTTACAGCTAAAGAACTTGTCGGAGACATCATATCTCTCGACCCGGGCATGAGCTTGAAATACAAGTTTCAGCTCTTGGAACATCTCATATGCTCCGTGATGCTCAAAACGTCTTTGGAGCCCCGGTTCTAAGCCGTAAAGCATGGCACACTGAACTATCGAGTAGTCATCAACATGTGTCTGCCAGGCGTTCATAACGTCGACAGACGAGGGAGGGGGTGCGACACCTAGCGGTGCATCAAGGACATAAGCCTTCTGTGCAGCAATGAGGATGATCCTCAGATTACGGACCCAGTCCGCATAGTTGCTTCCATCATCTTTCAACTTAGCTTTCTCTAGGAACGCATTAAAATTCAGTGGAACTACAGCGCGGGCCATTGATCTACAACATACAATTGCAAAGATTATTTAGACTATGTTCATGATAATTGAAGTTCAATTAATCAAATTATTTAAGAACTCCCACTTAGATTAACATCCCTCAAGTTGTCTAAGTGTAACATGATCCACATCAACTAAGCCACGTCCGATCATCACGTGAGGTGGATTAGTTATCAATGGTGAACATCTTTCATGTTGATCATATCTACTATATGACTCATGTTCGACCTTTCGGTCTCTTGTGTTCCGAGGCCATATCTGTATATGCTAGGCTCGTCAAGTTTAACCCAAGTATTCTGCGTGTGTAAAACTGGCTTACACCCGTTGTATGCGAACGAAAGAATCCATCACACCCGATCATCACGTGGTGCTTAGAAGCGTCGAACCTTCGCAACGGTGCATACTAGGGGAGAACACTTATCTTGAAATTTAGTGAAGGGATCATCTTATAATGCTACCGTCGTCCTAAGCAAAATAAGATGCATAAAAGGATTAACATCACATGCAATTCAATATATGTGACATGATATGGCCATCATCGTCTTGTGCTTTTGATCTCCATCAGCCAAGCACCGTCATGATCTCCATTGTCACCGGATTGACACCATGATCTCCATCGTAGCGTCGTGACACCTTGATCTCCATCGCAGTGTCGTGGTCGTCTCGCCGGCTATTGCTACTACTACTACTGCTAACCCATAGCGGTAAAGAAAAGCAATTACATAGCGTTGGCATTGCATACAATAAAGAGACAACCATAAGGCTCCTGCCGGTTGCTTGATAACTTACAAAACATGATCATCTCATACAACAACTTATATCACATCATGTCTTGACCATATCACATCACCAGCATACCCTGCAAAAACAAGTTAGACGTCCTCTACTTTGGTGTTGCAAGTTTTACGTGGCTGCTACGGGTTTGCAAGAACCGTTCTTACCTACGCAAAACCACAACGTGGTGTAGTGATTGCTTTTTGATCTTCTAAAAGAACCCTCTTCATTGAAACCGATTCAACTAAAGTGAGAGAGACAGACACCCGCCAGTCACCTTTATGCAACGAGTGCACTTAGCGGTGAAACCTGTCTCGCGTAAGCGTACGCGTAATGTCGGTCCGGGCCGCTTCATCTCACAATACCGCCGAATCAAGTATCAACTAGTAACGGCAAGCAATATGTATACACCCACGCCCACAACTCACTTGTGTTCTACTCGTGCAAATCACATCTATGCATAGACCTGGCTCTGATGCCACTGTTGGGGAACGGAGCATGAATTTCAAAAATTTCCTACGCTCACGCAAGATCTATCCATGGAGATGCATCGCTATGAGAGGGGAGAGTGTGTCTACGTACCCTCATAGACCGTTAGCGGAAGCGTCTCACAATGCGGTTGATGTAGTCGAACAATCCTTCGAGCTCCACCGATCGAGTACCGAACGTACGGCACCTCCGAGTTCTACACACGTGCAGCTCGGTGACGTTCCTCGCCTTCTTGATCCAGCAAGACGTCGAGGTAGTAGATGAGTTCCGTCAGCACGACGGCATGGCGACGGTGACGGTGAAGTGATTCCGGCAGGGCTTCGCCTAAGCTCTCCGAAAATATGACCGAGGTGGAAAACAGAGATCGGGGCACCGCACACGGCTATGGGATAATTGTTGTACTTTGGGGTGCCCCCTTGCCCCCGTATATAAAGGATGAGAGGGAGGAGGCCAGCCCCCTAGGGGTGCGCCAAGTGTGGGGAGTCCTACTAGGACTCCTTAGTCCTAGTAGGATTCCACCTCCCATACGGAGTAGGAAAGGGGGAAGGGGGAGGGAAAGGAAAGAGGGGGCTGCGCCCCCTCCCCTAGTCCAATTCAGTTTGGGCAAGTGGGGGCGCGCGCCTCCTCACGTGGCCTGCCTCTCCTTTTCCCGTATGGCCCAATAAGGCCCATTACTTCTCCCGGTGAATTCCCGTAACTCCCCGGTACTCCAAAAAATACCCGAATCACTCGGAACCTTTCCGACGTCCGAATATAGCCTTCCAATATATGAATCTTTACCTCTAGATCATTTCGAGACTCCTCGTCATGTCCGTGATCTCATCCGGGACTCCGAACAAACTTCGGCCACCAATCACATAACTCATATAATACTAAATCATCATCGAACCTTAAGTGTGCGGACCCTATGGGTTCGGGAATGATGTAGACATGATCGAGACGACTCTCCGGTCAATAACCAACAGCGGAACCTGGATGCTCATATTGGTTCCTACATATTCCACGAAGATCTTTATCGGTGAACCTCATATGTCAACATACGTTGTTCCCTTTGTCTGGCGGTATGTTACTTGCCCGAGATTCGATCGTCGGTATCCAATACCTAGTTCAATATCGTTACCGGCAAGTCTCTTTACTCGTTCCGTAATACATCATCTTGCAACTAACTCTTTAGTCACGGTGCTTGCATGGCTTCTGTGATGCTGTATTACCGAGAGGGCCCAGAGATACCTCTCCGATAGTCGGAGTGACAAATCCCAATCTCGATCCATGCCAACTCAACAAACACTTTCGGAGATACCTGTAGTGCACCTTTATAATCACCCAGTAACGTTGTGACGTTTGATACACCCAAAGTATTCCTACGGTATCCGGGAGTTGCATGATCTCATGGTCAGAGGAACGTGTATTTGACATAGTGAAAGCAATAGCAATAAACTGAACAATCATTTGCTATGCTAACGGTTGGGTCATGTCCATCACATCATTCTCCTAATGATGTGATCCCGTTATCAAATGACAACTCATGTCCATGGTCAGGAAACCTTGACCATCTTTTTGATCAACGAGCTAGTCTAGTAGAGGCATACTAGGGACATAGTATTTGTCTATTATCCACACATGTATTTAGTTTCCGGTCAATACAATTCTAGCATGAATAATAAACCATTATCATGAACGGAGAAATATGATAATAATAAACACTTTATTAATTGCCTCTAGGGCATATTTCCAACAGTATTGGCATCTTCTTGAGGGGTGCCTGTGGGGTAGCCGGTCCTGGCTATACGGCAAACCTCGGCCACCCCTACTTCGTGTAACTTCCCATTCCGGGAACAGGGCATAACGCAGAAATACTTCCTCCACAGTCCGAAGTGAGCCGCGCACCCAAGGTACATTTCCCAGAGGGCGACATACCCCGCAATATGAAGGATCGAATTGGGGGTCAGGTGGTGGATTTGAATCCCGTAAAACTCCAGTAGATCTCGAAGAAAAGGATGGATAGGAAACCCCAGGCCGCGCTGCAGAAAAGGAACAAAGCACACCCGCTCGTCCCCGTGCGGGATGGGGTGGCTATCGGCATGCGCCTGCCCGTCCACGGATATTAAGCCTAGGCGGGTGGAGATTAGATCGGAATCGGGCAGATAATCTTGGGTGGAGAGTCGATTTAGCTGAAGACGTGTGACGGAATAGCTGCCCCAGTCGCCCTTGAGGGGACCATGGGGGCGCTTGGAAGAGCCTGGACCGCTTGCCATCACCGGAGCTCCTGAAGCTGGACTTTATGAGGGGAGATTTGTGTTGAGAAGCGAAGGGTGAAGGCTAGAATGTGCTTTGGCGTAACTTTGGGCCAGGTAGCCGTTAATAAAGGCAAGGCGGGACGACGCTTCGACATCTGCCTGTAAAGTGGCTCGATTTCCAAGGCAGCACGGCGTTCAAGATAGCGCGTGGTGGGGCCGAAGGCAAAGAGTGCTCATGGCCGAATTCAAATCACGAAGGGGAACTTGCCTGTCAAGTCAAAGACTCCAAGCCGAAATAATACGCCCGAAGAAGATTGTCGTCCTCGGCATTGAAGACCAGTTCGGGGGCTACTGACGGTGTCCTGGACTAGGGGGTCCCGGCCTAGCCGGTCTAGTCCATGGGCCAGACTCGAGGCCCGTTGAAGAATAAGCACTCTGGAAGCCTCCAGCCTGTAGAACCAACATATCGGGCCTCACCAAAGACTTGGCGTGTACCCCAAGTATATCATATTCAGCATGTAATCCCTAAATGGTAACCGACCATGTGTAACCCTAGATACCCCTGGTGCCTATATAAGCCAGAGGGTTTAGTCCGTAGAGGGCTAGAGGCATTCACATTCATCATCACCCCTAGGGTTTAGACCACAACTTACGATCTCGAGGTAGATCAACTCTGTACTTTGCTATATCCATCATATAAACAAGAGCAGGATGTAGGGTATTACCTCCCTAAAGAGGGCCCGAACCTGGATAAAACATCATGTCCCTTGTCTCTTGTTACCCATCGATCCGATCTCACAGCTCGGGCCCCCCTACCCGAGATTTACCGGTTTTGACACCGACACCGAGGTTTGGAACAAAGATTGAATACAAGAGATGAATTAGGGTTTGGAGATGAGATGGTGCTGGTGAAGATGTTGATGGAGACGAGTCCTCCCATGATGAGAGGACGGTTGGTGATGACGATGGTTTCGATTTCCCCCTCCCGGAGGGAAGTATCCCCGGCTGAATCGCTCCGCCGGAGAGCAAAAGTGCTCCTGCCCAGGTTCCGCCTCGAGACGGTGGCGCTTCGTCCCAAAAGTCTTCTTCTTATATATATATATATATATATATATATATATATATATATATATATATATATATATATATATATATATATATATATATATCCAATTTTGCCACAAACAATTCCAAACTATTCCAAAAAACAAGTGTTAATTGAAGCCCAAAAATAGCCTTTGCAGCAGTTAGTGAACCATGGTCGCCTGAGCGCAGTGGTGTCCGACAACCTCTTGTCGATGTTGCACGAGAGGAGCCCCCGAAGGACTTCAAAACCTTCTTTGGAGAGGCGGTCCTCGGGGAAGTGCTCACGGAGCTTGCTGCAGGAAATGACATGCGGCGGCGTCACCAACTTCCGGGGTAGCAGCCGCGAAGGGTTTCAAAGTAGAGGCCAAGCGGAAGCTAGTTACTTGAGGTTCACGCTAGCGCAAGAGAGGAATCAGAACCGGCTCAAGAACTACTACATAATCCTGCTCTTGTTCATAGTGATCGCTCTTCTCTTGTATATCATAGTTTAGATTGATGATGAAACATGTGTATGTGACCATGTAGTTGCATGTATTCGAGACTTGTAATAACTTGTATCGCTATTTCGAGATGATGATGATGTAGTTGCAGGAGACATTTGTGTTGGATCATTATGATGATGATGATGATGAGACTATGTTGTAGCAGTTCGATGATGATGATGATGATGAGACATTCTTGTCTCATATAGTTTCAATGTATGCGTATGTTTTTCTAGTTTGTCCGTCTTTCAGTTGTTTTATTTTTCTTTCAAATTTCTATTTCTTTTCTTTTGGTTTTTATTCTGGTTTGGGTAGATTATAATTTTCCGTTTTCTTTTTTTCCTGATATCTTTTGGCTTTCGGTTTTTTTCTTTTGTTTTTTTTTTCTTTTGCATCTTTCCTTTTTTTAGGTTTCCTTTACAATAAACCTTTCTCGATATATAGTGAACTTTTTAAAATGTACACTAAACATTTTTAATATACAATGACCATTTTATACATGGAGAACTTTTTTAGTAAACAATGAACATTTTTTAGATATACACTGATCTTTTTCTAATATACGATGAACATTTACTTAATAATTGGTGAACATTTCTTAAATATGCATGGATTTTCTTAACAAATATGGAATATCTTTTAAATATATATACATACAAAAACATCCAACATTCGTTTTTTCTTTGAGAAAAACTGACCTAAAAAATCAAGGATAACATAAGCCGACTAGAAATGCAACCGCCACACAAGCAAGCTTGCCAGAACGGCCCGGCCCATCGTACCACACAAAGCGGAGCCTCCACTAAGATGGAGAGTCAATCCTAAAAAAAAGAACCTACGATGGAGAGTCCCAATAGGACGCCAGTGTGTGGCAAGGAGCAAGGAGCTGTGGCTTCGCACAGGGGCGGTCGAACTGGGCGAGGCTATTTGCAGTTTAAGTAAAAAAGGCAATGTTGAGACACTGTAGTGTTTCGGTACTGTAGCAAAATGGTACGCCACCATCCTGTTTACTGTTGCACCCTGGTTTTTTTTGTCGGTTTTTATTTTGAGCAGCTTATGAAAATATGAATATATATGTTGAACAAATTTTGAATACACATTGAAGTTTTTTGTAATATACATTGAACAGTTTTTAAAATACTGTGAACTTTTTGGTAGAAAAACACTGAACAAAGTTCAAATACACAATAAACATTTTGTAGTAGAAGTTGAACAATTCCTTAATATACGATGAATTGTTTTTAAATACACAATGAACATTTTGTAGTATAAGTTGAACAATGTCTTAATATACGATGAACAATTTTATAATGCATGGTAAACTTTTTCATAATATATGGTGAACATTATCTTAATATATGATGAATTTTTTTGTAATATGTGGTGAACCTTTTATATAATACTCAATAAAGAGAAGAAAACAGAAAAGTAAACCGAAATATTATAAAAATAACATAAGAAACGTAAATAAAAGAAAAAAATGAAAGGAAAAAAGGAACCAAAACGTGCCAGATCCTATTCGGCGCCTTCAACGCCCGTTTACGTGTATTTAGCAAACCGGCGCACACCCCCACTCCCGTTTGGGCTGCTTCTTCGACCGGCCCACCTACTCCTCCTCTTCTCTTCCTTCTTTCTTCGCCGCAGCCCTGATTCGCTTCTTCGACCGACCGCAGCGCGTCCCATGGCCATGGCGTCGCTGCCTCCAGCCCCCGCGGCGCGTCCAGGAAGCGCTCGCAAAGCCAATCGCCGCCTCCCGCGGGAGGGGGCTCGAGCACGCCCGCGCTCGCCCGGCCCCGCTTCACGGAAAACCTCGACCTCGTCCTCTCCCTTAGGGCAAGGAGCTCTCCCTCCAAAGGTCATTCTCTTGCCGCCCCCCCCCCCCCCTACCCCTCTTCGATTCGATCCGATTCCATTCCGTTCCCTCTGATTCTGATTTGGATTTGAATTTGCTCTAAAAGATTAGCCGGTGGATGTTCGATGTGGTCCGCGGCGACCCTGCGGAGATGGAGATGCTCATGGCCATGTACGGCGGCGGTCGCTCCTCTCCTTCTCATCCTTCTTCGAGACGAGGCAGTGGATCAGTTGGAGCAGGTTCGTTTCGCGGATCTTCTCGCTAGAGACAAAGCTTCTGAAGAATTGTTATGGCCGCCAATGGTTCGTCTTACACACTATGCATACCAACAAAAGTCTCAGTGACTAAAACTGATTAACAGTGCTTTTTACCACAAGAAGAAGTGATTTTCGCTGCTGTCAAGTTAGTTTTTGATCATTTGCTCTCTATGAGCCACTCTGTATAGTTTTTTAGTGTGCTACTGATACACTATTCTATTCCTACCTAGAGTTAGTAGCTGTTCGGCAACCCACCAGCTCCGGAAATCCAGGATCCACGGAGTACCTATTTCCTCGCTCCGCTGTTTTTAACTGCAGCTCCGGCTGCTCCGGGAGCAGAGTCGTGTAGAGCGGAGGAACTCCGAACAGGCCCTTAATAGTCTTTTTCAAGACTGTCAAAACACTTTTGCTGTCTATGTTGCCTTGATGTGAATAGATTACCTCCTCCTGGACCTGTTTTGGCAAATATACAATATACAATATATTTGCTCGTAGTGGCAAATATACAATCAACTACTTAGAGTTAATACTCATTTTGCCTTGGAGCTGCTGCTGTTTTGGAAGGAATTTGTTCCAGTGAGTGAATGAATGAATCATATGATTGCATTTTTTTGGTACAACTCATCTCTTTTAGTTTTGTGGTGCTGTAGAATGAATTATTATTTTTAAGAATCCATTGTCAACAACTGCTGTTTACTTCCTTTGGATACAATATTTCACTGCCTACAGATACACACTAGGGAAAGAAGAGTGCTCTGCGTTCGACAAAGCAGAGTGCTTTGTCATAGGAAAGTATCAAACTGCTCCATGTGATCGACAATGCAGAGTGCTCTGTGACAGTCAGTTATAGCACTATTTGTCTTGGCTAGTCTTTGCTGATAATAATCATCAACTTGTTATCTTTTCCTCTCAAGGTTCTTGAACAGAAAGAGGAAAGGAATGCCCCTGGGACTATATGTTTCCTCAACTAATCTTATCGCATAATCCTCCCTTGGTTGTTGTTTGGTTTGTCAATTATGATGTTGTATGTGCGCCCTTCGCAGGTACGTGCTGGAAACACAAGATAAATCATGATCTCGTTGTCAGGCCCTAAAAGGATGAGTAGTGGAGTTCTCACATTTGTTATTTGAACATGTTCCTTGCCTGGCAGTGACATGTTATGATGGTGATATTTTAACTTCTCTGTGCTGCTGGCGCATGTCTGTAGCCAGTCGGTCTGCTTAAGAACCAGATCTTTTACTAGTTTGTTAAATAATGGATCAGACGTAGTATATGGTGCTAAAACAACAGATTATAAATTATGGTGCTGATTCAGTAAATTATGTGTCGGAGTGACAAGATGTTTCAGTGCTTCATTACTGTTTTTTTAGTTTCCAAACTGATATTTCCTGAGTTTTGCTGATCTGCACACACGTTTTTTCCTGATGCAAACACTTGCTTCGATGATTATGTGATGCGTAAACCCGTTAGCGTACAAAAATGTGGTCTAAAACTCAGTCCTATGTGTCCTCTTCTATCAATAACCAAGAGTCTAATATATGGAGTAGTTCAAGCATGCATGCATGCACAGGTTTTCTTTTTTATCCTTGAGCGAGCAATACAATGTGTTTTACTTATTAAGTTTCGTAAATACATTACACACATGGTAAACCTTTTTTTTTAATCGTTGGCATGTAGCCGCAGCGCACCCTATCAAGTGTCGGCACCTCAACTTTCACCCATTGAATAACCATAGCCCTTTTTCATAATTAGTTCATTCAGTTCACCCAATAAAAAAATTGTTCACCTATTTTTCAAAATTAGTTCCCAAGTACATTTTTTTGTTCACCCTTTTTCACAATCAGTTTTACAAATACATATATAGTTCATCAAATTCAAACTTATTTCACCAATTGTTTCAAAGTTAGTACACAACAAATTCAAATTTGGTTCACATGATTCAGATTTAGTCATTTTAAATTTAGTTCCCTCATTTCAAACTTAGTTCACCCAATATAAATTTTTTCAGCCATTTTCAAAATTAGTTCACCAAAGACAAATTTTGTTCACCATTTTTTCAAAAAAATTGGTCACCCATTTTCAAATTTAGTTCACTAAATACAAATATAATTCACCTATTAGCAAAATTAGTTCACTCATTTGAATTTTAGTTCACCTATTTTCATAATTAGTTCACCCAATACAAATTTTGTTTACCCTTTTTTTTCAAAAAATAGTTCACGAATACATATATAGTTTAACAAATTCAAATTTAGTTCATCGATTTTTAAAAATAAGTTGCTCATTTCAAATTTAGTTCACCCATTTTCAAATTTACTTCACACAACACAAATTGTGTTCACTTATTTTCAAAATTAGTTCAGTGACACAAATTCTGTTCACCCTTTCTTCAAAAAAAATTTTCACCCATTTCAAAATTAGTTCACTAAATATAAATATAGTTTGGCCAATTCAAATATAGTTCTCCCATTTTCAAACTTAGCTCACTAATTTCAAATTTAATTCACCCATTTTCAATTTAGTTACCCAATTCAAAATTAATTCACCTATTACCAAATTTAGTTCACCCAACACAAATTTCTTTCACACATTTTCAAAATTAGTTCACCTAATACTAATTTTGTTCACCTTTTTTGAAAAAAAAATCACAAATTCAAATTTAGCTCACCCATTTTTAAAATTAGGCCACCCATTTCAAATCTAGTTCACATATTTTCAAATTTAGTTCACCCAGTTCAAAATTGGTTCATCAATTTTCAAATTTAGTTCACCCATTTTCAAAATTAGTTCACCCAATACAAAATTTTGCACCTTTTTTCAAAAAAAAAGTTCATCAATTTTAAAATTAGTTCACTAACTATTCTGTTCACCTTTTTTCAAAAAAAAGTTCATCAATTTTAAAATTAGTTCACTAAGTACAAATATAGTTCACCCAATTCCAATATAGTTCACCCATTTTCCAAGTAAGGCCAGTCATTTCAAATTTGTTCACCCATTTCCAAATTTAGTTCACCAAATTCAAAATTAGTTCACCAAATTTCAAATTTAGTTCACCCAAATAAAATTTTGTTCACTCATTTCAAAATTAGTTCACCTAATACTATTTTTGTTCACAATTTCATAATTAGTTCACAAATACAAATATAGTTCACCCAATTCAAAATTAGTTCACCCAATACAACTTTTGTTCATCCATTTTTCAAAATCAGTTCGCGTAATACTAAATTTGTTCACCTTTATCAAAAAGAGTTCATAAATACCAATATAGTTCACCAAATTCAAATTTAGTTCACACATGTTTCAAAGTTAGTTCACAACAAATTCAAATTTAGTTGACATGATTTAAAAATTAGTCACTGTAAATTTAGTTCACTTATTTCAAATTTAGTTCACCCAATACAAATTTGTGTCATCCATTTTAAAATATAGTTCACTACTCGAAGTTGTTCAAAAAATATCCAAAGTCTTCTTCAAATCGTAGGTAGTGTTGCATGTATTTATTAACTATTTTCAATTCTAGTTGTTTTTTCATCTATTTTCCAGCTATATTAGAGACTTGTTCAATTATGAAATATATTATTGTAACACCCCCTGTCATTATGCCACAGTAATCACCTTTGATAATGCCAAGTCATCATGATTAACTATGCTTGATCATCATTAGGATCATATCTCATTTAAAATCCCTAATTCAAACTTCAATTTAAATTTAAAGTGAAAAATAAAAGTTGTTCAAATTGAAAACTAAAATGTTCATTAAATAGCAAATAATTCATAGCTAATTATGTTCAGGAAAACAACATCACTAAAAATGTCTAAGCAACTCTAACAACCTCAAACAATAGCCAACAGCAACATTTCAACCCCATTTTATTTAATAGAAATACAAATGGAATTATATTTTAACCAAACTAGTTTTTGGTGGTAGATAAAAATGCACTGAATTATTTGGGCTAAGTCACTTATTTTATAAAAGTCATCTGGAGGTCAAACAATTTGCAAAGCAGAGTTAAAACAGAAAACAGAAAATAGAAATAAAAAAACGATTAGAACTTACTGTCGCTTTGGGCCTTCAGTGCACAGGAAGAATAGGCCCGGCCCACCGCGGCCTTTCTTCCACCTCCCACCGTCTCCCTCGCGCTGTCGTCGACGCCCGTCGACACGTCGCCGATGCCGCACGCGTCGGCCATCCGCCGTGCTCCTCGCGTAGATAAGATCCCCGCGGTCCCCCTGGCGCAACCCTAACCCGCATTCCTCTTCTCCCCCCCCCCCTCGCTTTCTTCCCGCATCGCCGCCCGTCTCTGCCGTCGCCGTCGCCGCCTCGATTCCGCGCACTCCGACGACCTCGAGCCCCGCTGACATGACGTAGACCTCCGCCGCAGTCTTCTCCGTCGACCACGCCCAGCCATTGGCGTCGGGAGGCCTCGCCGCGAGCTCCTCGAGCTCGTCTTCAACCCACGGTCGCCGACGCCTCTCCGGCGAATGTCGCCGATCTGCAGCTACTAATCCTACCACCGGCTTTTCGTAGCCTCCCGGTGAGCTCCGCCGTCTTCTCCCCCTCTCCCCGGCCTCTTCTCGTCACCGTAGCCGCCGCGTTGGAGATGCCCGATCGCGCCGCCGCTTGTGTCGTCGCCGGCGTCGTTCCGGCGACCATTGGGCCCCGTGCCGCTGGCCGTTTTGCTCGTCGCAATCCGCAGACCTCGCCTAGCCCTTTTGTTTCCTCGCACGCGCACCGTAGCACCGAACACGACCACCACCCGAAACCGGCCGCCGCCGATGTGCTCGCCGCCGTCCATCCCGGCCTCCCCAGCTCCGGCCACGGCCACCACCGGATGCGGCTTCGTCCGCTCGTTCCAAAGAGACCAACCGCGCCCGAAACGGTGCCCTACAGCGAAAATCCGGGCTCGCCGGAGTTCTGCCGTCGCGGGCGAGCTCGCCGGCGAGCTCCGGTGCCGGCGCTGACCTGGCGTCCGAGCTGGCGCCACTGGGCCCCGCCTCTGGGTGGCTGACAGTGGGCCCCGCGGGCCCTGTTGACTCGGTCAGCGCGGGCCACTATCGCTGACATGTGGGGCCCGACCGATTAAACGAATTTTAATAAAAAGTTAATATGTTAATTAAACTAATTAATTAATTAAAACGCTAATTACCCACTGACCAGTAGGCCCCACCTCTAATTAGCCTATTTTAGTTAAATTAAATCCCTAATTAACTACTGTGAGGCTGACCAGTGGGACCCACTAGACCCACTGGTCAGGTTTGACCCGGTCAGCTGTGCTGTTGACCGCTGACGTCAGCAATGCGTCACGCTGACGTCACATCTACACTGTTTCGGATAATCCCAATTTAAATCATTAAATTAATTCCAGAAAATATTTGAAACTTTGAAAAATCATATCTTTTAAACCGTAAGTCAGATGAAAATAATTTATATATGTAAAATGATCAGAAAAATATGAAGATTCTGAATATGTAATCAAAATGCCTGTCCAACACTCCTAGCTAGCTAAACATGGAACTTTTTGACTGATTTTGATATATGAATAGTGCTCAACTTTAATAAAATAAATCCAAATAAATTCCTAAATTAACTAAATCATTTAGTTAGGCAGTAAAACACCTCTGTACATCATTTAGGCATGTCATGCATAGTGATTGCATTTTTGCCGTGAATTTCTTGTTTCTTCCCCTCCCCCTTCTCTCCCGATAGACGCCGAGACCGACGCCGACGCAGCAGAGTTCGACTACACCCCCGACGAGCAGCCTTCTGGCGATCAGCCCCTTTCAGCAGAGCTTCCAGGCAAGCAAACCCCCTTGACGCATGCCTACATCACCTATTCCTTCTCCCTCCTGCTTGCATTAGAAATTGCTGCTGCTATTGTTTTATCCTATTCTGATGCATAGCCTGTCCTTGTAACTGTTATTGATACCTGCCTGTTATCCTAAACTGCTTAGTATGGGTTGGATGGAAAACCATCTGTGGCCCCTCTCCCTTGTTGTAGTTGCCCCGCTTTAGTACTGGTGCCCCGATCGATGTGATCGAACGGGCTGAGAACAGCACATCACCGCACACCCCCTAACTTGCTCGTCTCTGCAGAGCTGGCATCGAGTGTCGAGGGTGATACCTTTTATTTCACTTCGATGATGCCTCTGTAGAATAACTGTACGGTAGTTAGTTACCGAGGGTGATTCCTCTTTCATCACCTCCGATAAGCTACCGTCGTGCAACTCCTCGAGTGGAAATCCATCGAGGGTGATTCCTCGGATTCCTCCTCGATACTTGGACACACAGTTACTTTGACCTTTGTTACAGGCGGGTCGACCCCGAGGGGTACCCGCGGGGACATATGAAGTCGGGTTTGCCAGGAGGGTACCCGCGAGTGATACTGTGGCGGAACGACAGGGCAGGCGGAGACCACCCTGTTCGTGTTCCGTGTGTTACCAAGTCGGAGCGACAGGTAGTCTGATCGTCTCTGCGAGTTACTAAATACGCCTAACGGAACTGGGTATTTGATCTGAGTGGGTCGTCGTGCCCTATACGCACTACCACCACGTGGGATAATGGTTTAATGGGGCCCTCTACGTCGTAGTATCAGCCGAAAGCTCTTCAGACGTCACAGTTCAGAGATGCGGCCTGATTGTCGGGATTGGGCTGGTACTTCACTTGTGTATACAGTGTCGCGCCTGCACCCCGACCAGCCACGCAACGTGCAGGAGTGCAAAGGGTGATGGCCCAAGACCCCTTCGCACTTAGGATTTAGACCGGCGTGTTGACCTCTCTGCTGATCCTAGGTAGGACTGCGTCGTGTCGATCACCCGAGGCCGGGTATTACCCAACCAGTGTGTCCGGCCGGAGGTAATCGAGCGTGTTGGGTAACAGTAGTGCACCCCTGCAGGGAAGTTATCTATTCGAATAGCCGTGTCCACGGTAACAGGACGCTCAGAGTTGTATCCGGATCTATGACAACTACAAATTGATGATGATTCATATTAAACTGTTAATAATGCTCTCGGGACCGCTTTCTCGCAGGGAGTCGAGAAAGGATCTCAGGGCATTGCTGTTGTATATCCACATGTATGCTACTATTATCTACTCTCTTCTGATGCTGCAAGATTG
The DNA here is from genome assembly GCA_039707655.1 of Elymus sibiricus. Taxonomy (NCBI): domain Eukaryota; kingdom Viridiplantae; phylum Streptophyta; class Magnoliopsida; order Poales; family Poaceae; genus Elymus; species Elymus sibiricus. The sequence goes on along the minus strand of CM077672.1, from coordinate 298,463,108 downwards.
CTTGAAGATGCTAGTCTTCGATAGGCTAGGCCTTTCTCTCTATTCTGGCATTTCTGCTATATAGTCCACAGATACAGCCTTTTCATTTGATACCAATGCATATTTAGCATAGTTCTGATGTCAGTCTTGCGAGTACTTTGGATGAGTACTCACGGTTGCTCTGCTATTCTTTTCCCCATACCCACTTGATGATATATCAGACGATGGAGCCCAGGAACAAGATGCCACCTCAGGAGCTTACGACCAGGAGGGTCCCGACGGCACTTACTACTGGATTGAGCCAGCCGACCAGGAGTAGTTCGGAGGCTCCCAGGCAGGAGGCCTTGCCTTTTCGATCGTTGTTGCTTTTGTGCTAGCCTTCTTAAGGCATCTTGTTTAACTTTGTGTCTGTACTCAGATACTTTTGCTTCCGCTGATGCTTGTATGACTCGAGCTTATGTATTCGAGCCCTCGAGGCCCCTGGCTTGTAATATAAAGCTTGTATTATTTTATTTGTGTTTAGAGTTGTGTTGTGATATCTTCCCGTGAGTCCTTAGGCTTGATCGTGCGCATTTGCGTGTATGATTAGTGCACGATTAAGTCGGGGGCGTCACAAGTTGGTATCAGAGCCGACTGCCTGTAGGAAGCCCCTTTCCAACTCCTTGGCCGCAGTTGAGTCTAGTATTTCCGAAAACTATTTTACTAACATGGATGTGTGGCTTACGGGCCCACATCGCCAATTGGGTGGTATTAGGATCTTTTATTCCTCTTCTATACTCTGGGACTCTGAACTCTCTTCCTTTCGGGTTAAATGAATTTACTAACACCGACACTAGGATCTCGTAATCTCGTCCACCCGGAGAGCTGGATTATCTGTGCTTGTTCCTTACCATTGATCTGATTAGTCTGATAATCATATTTTCCTTTACATTGGTTTGCTTAACCTTTCTCTCCAAGTTATTATACTTCTCATTGTCATTTGACAATCCTGAATTTCCTCTGTTTCAGATGGATCGTTTGTTCCCGCCGTGCCCTGCGACGCAGCTTGTGCTTCGCACTTGGGCTCGTGATGCCCCTGGTTTTCCAGCTGTCCTGATCGCCCTCCTGACCAGACTAGGTTACCGCTGGTACCCCGAGTACATGGTTTACGAGGATTTCCGCGAGTTCAACCAGGAGCAGTACCATGCTGATGTTCGTATCTATGATCAGCGAGATGCCCCAGACACCGAGTTGCACCTTTTTCACGGTATCGACGTGACGATTGAGATGGCAGTCCATGATGCTGCCTATTCTGCTGTCGCACGACTCCGTGGAGAGCATAGTCACTTGGATGACTCTGAGTTTCGATACATTCCGTATGCCCCTGCTGGAGATGCTACCGGATATTACACAGCTATCTGTGCCCCTTACGAGCGACGTCGATACGACCCGCACGTGTTGATTCAGTGCACTCAGGCTCTGGATCGCACTAACCGGGCTCTTGCTGTCGAGCTGTTTGCCACTCGAGCACGTCTTTACAATGCTATGACGCAGTTGCTACCAGCTGTTCGTGCAGGGATACATCCAGAGTACATTCTTTACCCGCGCAGGACTCAGATGCCGGCAGGTATTGATTGGCCTTCTGTTGGAGGTCACAGGCCTGCGCGTGGACCTCTTCTTTCAGTTCGAGACCAGGTTCTGCATCAGAGTGCACACGGAGCGCGGGACTTTCCTGCTCTGGAGACTCATCGTCTGCACCTGCAGTTACCCCGTTTCAGTCGTTTTCCCCGACATTGATGTAGCCTTTGCTATGCCTCGTTGTGTATTCCTCACCGCGTACATGCGCGCCGCCTAGTATGTCTTTTTCTTTAATTTTACGCCGTTATGCTGTCCGCGTGTAACCGACTCTGTAATATGGATCTGTATGTCTTAATTGACTACTGTTATGTATCTATTGCACTACTTATTCATTGTCGTGTTACATCATGTTTGTCTCTAAACGCTTGTAGTTGGTTTTACTAAACTACCCCCTGTGGAAATTTTAGCAGGATGGTTAGGCCAGGTGCTCGTGGTCGTGGTCGTGGTCGTGCCCTTGAAAACCCACCACCACCAGACTATATGGCAGCTATGATGCAACAATTCGAGCTGAACCGCCAGTTCATGACTAATATCATGGCTCAGTTTCCGCATCAGAACAATCAGAACCAGAACCCAGCTTCAATAACACTGTCGGAGTTTGTGCGTCTCGACCCCACTGTGTTTCGCAACTCTGAACAGCCACTCGATGCTGATGACTGGCTTCGCGACATTGCTTTTGAGATGGAATCTGCTAGTGTCGCCCCTGACAACTATGTCACCTTCGCGACCTACTTCCTGAAGGGACCCGCTGCTCAATGGTGGTCCACTCACAAGCGTACACTGCCTGCTGGGACAATCGTTACTTGGGATGAGTTTCAGACTGCCTTCCGTGCTCGCTATATTCCTCAGGGAATCATAGACCGAAAGAAGACCGAGTTCCGCAACCTCGTTCAAGGCAACAAGACTGTCGAAGCTTATCAGCGGGAGTTTCTTAACTTGTCCCGCTATGCTGAAGAAGACATTCCAACTGATGCTCGTAGACAGGAGAAGTTTCGTAGTGGACTCCACCCAGACCTCGAGCTTGCACTTGCTGCTCAGGACTTCACCGACTTTGCCACTCTCATGAACAAGGCTATTCTGGTTGAGACCGCTCAAATAAGGCACAAGGAATCACAGAAGCGCTATCGTGACATTGGCTCATCTTCGGGTTCGTCATCGCAGAAGCACCGTAACTGGATTCCCCACAGCATGTACCCTCCCGCTGCGCCTCAGGCTCCAATGCCTCGAGCTCCTGCTCCCCGTCCCGATAATGGGCTCTGCTTCAAGTGTGGCCGTCCAGGTCACCGTTCTAGAGAATGCCCTCAGAACCAAAATCAGCTTGCACTTCCCCCTGCTGGCCGTGAAAATGGCCGTGGAAATGTCAGACCTTCTTATGGTCATGGTCAAGCTTACCATGTTGATCTGAATAGAGCTCAAGATCAGCTTGCTACTGTGAACGGTACTATCCTTGCTCACTTAGTACCACCTCCTGTTTTAAATTGATTTAGAAGTATCGCATGCATTCTTATCATAAGCTTGTGCATACATGCATGGCATTAAAATTTGAGGAATTGAAACGTTCCAGTCGCTCGCGACTTCTAGTGAGTATTTCCAGAAGAACTTCCCGGAATGCCTCCATCTTTCCCTTCTACCTCTTAATTCTCGGGACGAGAATTCTTGTTAGAGGAGGAGAATTGTAACACCCCCTGTCATTATGCCACAGTAATCACCTTTGATAATGCCAAGTCATCATGATTAACTATGCTTGATCATCATTAGGATCATATCTCATTTCAAATTCCTAATTCAAACTTCAATTTAAATTTAAAGTGAAAAATAAAAGTTGTTCAAATTGAAAACTAAAATGTTCATTAAATAGCAAATAATTCATAGCTAATTATGTTCAGGAAAACAACATCACTAAAAATGTCTAAGCAACTCTAACAACCTCAAACAATAGCCAACAGCAACATTTCAACCCCATTTTATTTAATAGAAATACAAATGGAATTATATTTTGACCAAACTAGTTTTTGGTGGTAGATAAAAATGCACTGAATTATTTGGGCTAAGTCACTTATTTTATAAAAGTCATCTGGAGGTCAAACAATTTGCAAAGCAGAGTTAAAACAGAAAACAGAAAATAGAAATAAAAAAACGGTTAGAACTTACTGTCGCTTTGGGCCTTCAGTGCACAGGAAGAATAGGCCCGGCCCACCGTGGCCTTTCTTCCACCTCCCACCGTCTCCCTCGCGCTGTCGTCGGCGCCCGTCGACACGTCGCCGATGCCGCACGCGTCGGCCATCCGCCGTGCTCCTCGCGTAGATAAGATCCCCGCGGTCCCCCTGGCGCAACCCTAACCCGCATTCCTCTTCTCCCCCCTCGCTTTCTTCCCGCATCGCCGCCCGTCTCTGCCGTCGCCGTCGCCGCCTCGATTCCGCGCACTCCGACGACCTCGAGCCCCGCTGACAAGACGTAGAGCTCTGCCGCAGTCTTCTCCGTCGACCACGCCCAGCCATTGGCGTCGGGAGGCCTCGCCGCGAGCTCCTCGAGCTCGTCTTCAACCCACGGTCGTCGGCGCCACTCCGGCGAATGTCGCCGATCTGCAGCTACTAATCCTACCACCGGCTTTTCGTAGCCTCCCGGTGAGCTCCGCCGTCTTCTCCCCCTCTCCCCGGCCTCTTCCCGTCACCGTAGCCGCCGCGTTGGAGATGCCCGATCACGCCGCCGCTTGTCTCGTCGCCGGCGTCGTTCCGGCGACCATTGGGCCCCGTGCCGCTGGCCGTTTTGCTCGTCGCAACCCGCAGACCTCGCCTAGCCCTTTTGTTTCCTTGCACGCGCACCGTAGCACCGAACACGACCACCACCCGAAACCGGCCGCCGCCGATGTGCTCGCCGCCGTCCATCCCGGCCTCCCCAGCTCCGGCCACGGCCACCACCGGATGCGGCTTCGTCCGCTCATTCCAGAGAGACCAACCGCGCTCGAAACGGTGCCCTATAGCGAAAATCCGGGCTCACCGGAGTTCTGCCGTCGCGGGCGAGCTCGCCGGCGAGCTCCGGTGCCGGCGCTGACCTGGCGTCCGAGCTGGCGCCACTGGGCCCCGCCTCTGGGTGGCTGACAGTGGGCCCCGCGGGCCCCGTTGACTCGGTCAGCGCGGGCCACTGTCGCTGACATGTGGGGCCCGATCGATTAAACGAATTTTAATAAAAAGTTAATCTGTTAATTAAACTAATTAATTAATTAAAATGCTAATTACCCACTGACCAGTAGGCCCCACCTCTAATTAGCCTATTTTAGTTAAATTAAATCCCTAATTAACTACTGTGAGGCTGACCAGTGGGACCCACTTGACCCACTGGTCAGGTTTGACCCGGTCAGCTGTGATGTTGACAGCTGACGCCAGCAATGCGTCACGCTGACGTCACCTCTACACTGTTTCGGATAATGCCAATTTAAATCATTAAATTAATTCCAGAAAATATTTAAAACTTTGAAAAATCATATCTTTTAAACCGTAAGTCAGATGAAAATAATTTATATATGTAAAATGATCAGAAAAATATGAAGATTCTGAATATGTAATCAAAATGCCTGTCCAACACTCCTAGCTAGCTGAAGATGGAACTTTTTGACTGATTTTGATATATGAATAGTGCTCAACTTTAATAAAATAAATCCAAATAAATTCCTAAATTAACTAAATCATTTAGTTAGGCAGTAAAACACCTATGTACATCATTTAGGCATGTCATGCATAGTGATTGCATTTTTGCCGTGAATTTATTGTTTCTTCCCCCCCCTTCTCTCCCGATAGACGCCGAGACCGACGCCGACGCAGGAGAGTTCGACTACACCCCCGACGAGCAGCCTTCCGGCGATCAGCCCCTTTCAGAAGAGCTTCCAGGCAAGCAAACCCCCTTGACGCATGCCTACATCACCTATTCCTGCTCCCTCCTGCTTGCATTAGAAATTGCTGCTGCTATTGTTTTATCCTATTCTGATGCATAGCCTGTCCTTGTAACTGTTATTGATACCTGCCTGTTATCCTAAACTGCTTAGTATGGGTTGGATGGAAAACCATCTGTGGCCCCTCTCCCTTGTTGTAGTTGCCCCGCTTTAGTACTGGTGCCCCGATCGATGTGATCGAACGGGCTGAGAACAGCACATCACCGCACACCCCATAAGTTGCTCGTCTCTGCAGAGCTGGCATCGAGTGTCGAGGGTGATACCTTTTATTTCACTTCGATGATGCCTCTGTAGAATAGTTGTACGGTAGTGAGTTACCGAGGGTGATTCCTCTTTCATCACCTCCGATAAGCTACCGTCGTGCAACTCCTCGAGTGGAAATCCATCGAGGGTGATTCCTCGGATTCCTCCTTGATACTTGGACACACAGTTACTTTGACCTTTGTTACAGGCGGGTCCACCCCGAGGGGTACCCGCGGGGAAATATGAAGTCGGGTTTGCCAGGAGGGCACCCGCGAGTGATACTACCGCGGGGAAATATGAAGTCGGGTTTGCCAGGAGGGCACCCGCGAGTGATACTACCGCGGGGAAATATGAAGTCGGGTTTGCCAGGAGGGCACCCACGAGTGATACTGTGGCGGAACGACAGGGCAGGCGGAGACCACCCTGTTCGTGTTCCGTGTGTTACCAAGTCGGAGCGACAGGTAGTCTGATCGTCTCTGCGAGTTACTAAATATGCCTAACGGAACTGGGTATTTGTTCTGAGTGGGTCGTCGTGCCCTATACGCACTACCACCACGTGGGATAATGGTTTAATGGGGCCCTCTACGTCGTAGTATCAGCCGAAAGCTCTTCAGACGTCACAGTTCAGAGATGCGGCCTGGTTGTCGGGATTGGGCTGGTACTTCACTTGTGTATACAGTGTCGCGCCTGCACCCCGACCAGCCACGCAACGTGCAGGAGTGCAAAGGGTGATGGCCCAAGACCCCTTCGCACTTAGGATTTAGACCGGCGTGTTGACCTCTCTGCTGAGCCTAGGTAGGACTGCGTCGTGTCGATCACCCGAGGCCGGGTATTACCCAGCCAGTGTGTCCGGCCGGAGGTAATCGAGCGTGTTGGGTGACAGTAGTGCACCCCTGCAGGGAAGTTATCTATTCGAATAGCCGTGTCCACGGTAACAGGACGCTCAGAGTTGTATCCGGATCTATGACAACTACAAATTGATGATGATTCATATTAAACTGTTAATAATGCTCTCGGGACCGCTTTCTCGCAGGGAGTCGAGAAAGGATCTCAGGGCATTGCTGTTGTATATCCACATGTATGCTACTATTATCTACTCTCTTCTGATGCTGCAAGATTGCTTGAAGATGCTAGTCTTCGATAGGCTAGGCCTTTCTCTCTATTCTGGCATTTCTTCTATATAGTCCACAGATACAGCCTTTTCATTTGATACCAATGCATATTTAGCATAGTTCTGATGTCAGTCTTGCGAGTACTTTGGATGAGTACTCACGGTTGCTTTGCTATTCTTTTCCCCATACCCACTTGATGATATATCAGACGATGGAGCCCAGGAGCCAGATGCCACCTCAGGAGCTTACTACCAGGAGGGTCCCGACGGCACTTACTACTGGATTGAGCCAGCCGACCAGGAGTAGTTCGGAGGCTCCCAGGCAGGAGGCCTTGCCTTTTCGATCGTTGTTGCTTTTGTGCTAGCCTTCTTAAGGCATCTTGTTTAACTTTGTGTCTGTACTCAGATACTTTTGCTTCCGCTGATGCTTGTATGACTCGAGCTTATGTATTCGAGCCCTCGAGGCCCCTGGCTTGTAATATAAAGCTTGTATTATTTTATTTGTGTTTAGAGTTGTGTTGTGATATCTTCCCGTGAGTCCTTAGGCTTGATCGTGCGCATTTGCGTGTATGATTAGTGCACGATTAAGTCGGGGGCGTCACAATTATCTACTTCCTTTTTCTATAATTTTTTTAAAATACAACTAGAGCAATCTGTCATCAGAAAAAAAAAACAGTCAAACTTTCCCACTAGGCAACCTATCGAGCCAAACAATAAAGACTTAGAAGAAACAACCTTTTTTTTAAAGCTCGAGCGAAACAAGCTTAGTAAAAACATTTATTTTTCTGATTGTTCTACTGTTTTATGAATGAACGAGGAACTAAAAAGAGAGAAACATCAAACGTACTATTGAAGGAAACAGAGAAACACACCCCGCAAAAAAACAACAACAGAGAAACAGCAACGTACGATTGAAGGAATCATCAGAGAAACAGAGAAACAACTGATCGATGGAAACAGAGAAATAGAGAAACAACTGATCGATGGACACAGAGAAACAACTTTTTTTTAGAAGAAACAGAGAAACAACTGATCGATGGAAAACATTTTTTTTTTGAGACAAAGATGGAAAACAGTTGACGTAACGAACGAACGAAACAGTTATCTGAGAAATCACATGCGAACAAGTGGGCTTTCTATAAGCAGCCCACTTAGATGCGCAGGCGGCGCCAGATCAACGAATCGGCGCTTAATGCGCCGATTAGGAGGTCTCCCAAAACGTTGGTGCCCGCGGACGGCAAATAGTCTAGGCTTCAAGCGCCCAGATTCGCGTTGGCGCGCGCAAATCGGTATGGGTCAGGGCCCATTAGTGTTTACCTAGCTAACTCATTCTTCCTTACGAGTACTACTAGGTTGCCTGGCTTCATTAAGAAAAAGAAGTCGACTATCACTTTATTACAAATTTAAAGTTTGTATTAAAAAAAGTTCATAAATTTGAAAAAATATATTCATGAATTTTCAAAACGTTCATGCATTTGAAAAATATATTTTTGAATTAAAAAATATTTACGAGTTTGATAAAAGTTCACTTATTTGAAAGAAACATTCATGAAATTTTAAAAAAACCAGATATTTTAAATAATGTTTGTGAATTTCAAAAAAATTTATGTATTTTCAAAAAAATGTTAGCAAACTAATAAAAAGGTCACAAATTTGAAAAACTTTTCATGAATGTTAAAATTTTCATGAACCTAAAAAGTTCATGAATTTTAATTTTTTTTTGTGAATTTAAAATGGTCCAAGAATTTAAAAACTGTTCAGAAATTTTCCAAAATATCATGATTTTTAAAATTATTCACATAATTTCAATAAATGTTCATGAATTTCAAAAAGGTTTACAACATCTCTCACGACGTTCATGTATTTGTTTTAAAGCGTTTTCTCACTGCCACGATGAAAGTTTTGGCTAAAAACTGCTGCCACGACAGCAGAAAATGGCTGCCATGGCAGATTTTTGCAAAACCTGCTCGAAGACGACGCAGACTTCTCCAACGAAAGGAGCTATGCCACATCACGCTTTTATGAATTAAAAAACATTCATGAATTTTTGAAAAAAACATTTATGGCTGCTACGACGATAAGTATGGGTGAAAATTGATTGTCTTGAAAGCGGCTGCCATGGCATTTTTCTTTTTTGTAAAAACTGCACGAAGACGATGCAAACTTCTCCACCGAAATGGGCTATGCCATATCACACTTTTATGAATTGCATGTGATGTTAATCCCATTTCATGCACCTTGATTGACGTGCGGTAGTCGTGATTTAATAGGGTGATCTCTCACACTAAAGTATCAAGTGGTTAGTGTTCTCCCAAGTATAGCGCCATCTGAAATACGTGTCACTTCGGGGTGCATTTCATAGGAGCTCCTATTTCATGTTACACGTATAACATACAATCCTAATTGTGACACACATGATAAGTAAAAAAAATGGGGCTCCTATTTCATAGGAGCATAGGAGGCGCGAAGCAAAGGAGGGGCGGAAGATTCAGACCATGCTCTTTTTTTTACCGTTTTGGGAAAGTCCAATGCCTCGCCAAACTTCCTTTTTTGGCATATTTTCTTATTAGCAACTTCCAGAAATGTGTGTCTACAACTTAAAAAAAAAATCCGACTTTCAGAATTTTAAGCTTCTAGAAATTTTCCGTACGAACTTGTAGGATCTTTTAGTTTTGAAATTTTCCAAAAAAATGGAATTTCAATCTTTTTGAATTTTTAGAAATTCAAACTTTTAGAATACTCAACTTTCAAGAACTTTCATAAATTATGAAAATTTGAACCCCCCCAAATTTTGGATGTTCATTTTCTAGGAACTTCACCAAAAAGGAAAAATGAAAAAAAATGCTATGGCCCTGCCGTAGGTTCCCCCCCCCAAAAAAAAAAACTAGGCGCGCGTGTCCCGAAGGTAATCTTCCAACGCGTGCACTTCGTTCGTGCAGCCCTCCTCGGGCCTTTCGGGACATGCAACACGTGCATGGGGTCCTCCACAGCATGCGGCGCCCGGATAAGGTGCCTTCTCTCGCTCGTGGTCAACTGCGGATGCGTCAGTTTTCAGCCCAAAGATATATTCGATCAACATACAATCTCATGCACACTAGCGATCAATGCAATACAAATCTTTGGTATGAAATCAAAGTACATATATATCCAATTTTGCCACAAACAACTCCAAACTATTCCAAAAAACAATTGTGTTAATTGAAGCCCAAAAATAGTCTTTGCAGCAGTTAGAGATCAGGCTGAAGCATCGACGACGTTGGCGAACCATGGTCGCCTGAGCGCGGTGGTGGCAGACAACCTCTTGTCGATGTTGCACGAGAGGAGCCCCTTGAGGACTTCGAAACCTTCTTTGGAGAGGCGGTCCTCGGGAAAGTGCTCACGAAGCTTGTTGCGGGAAATGACATGCAGCGGCGTCACCAGTTTCCCGGCGAGCGGCAATGACTTGTAGGCTGGCCAGATCGTGAACAATGGCACGCCCAGAACGCGGAAGATGGCGAGGAGCTGTTCGGCGTCGTCTTCCCCGTCGAAGAGCGGCTTCCCGGACAGGAGCTCGGCCATGACGCAGCCGAGGGACCACATGTCAACCGTGGCGTCATAGTCGGTTTTGCCAAGGAGCATCTCCGGTGCCATGTATCGGCGTGTGCCGTGCTGGCCGTACGGCGCAGGCTCTGCCATGGACACCGCGAGCCCTAGGTCGCAGATCTTGACGTTGCTGATGCCGTCTGCACCGACGAGGATGTTCCCCGGCTTAATGTCGCGGTGGATGATGCGGAGCCCATGCATGTGCTTGGCGGCGCCGAGGAGCTGCTCCATGATGCAGCGGACATCGGCCTCGGGGAACGGCCGGCCGCGCCGGTGCTCATGGAGGACGTCGTGCAGGCTGGGCCCGACGCACTCCATCACGACGTAGTGCTTCCCGGCGAAGGGGTCGAGAGAGATTGCCTGAAGCTGGACGATGGCGCGGTGGTCGTGGCACGCCGCGAGGAACGCCGCCTCGCGCAGCATACGGGCGTCGCCGCAGCCGCAGGAGATGCCGGCGCCCTCGTGCGCGCAGGGGAGCGCCTTCTTGACGGCGACGGTCCAGCCGTGGGTGAGGTGGCGCGCCTCCACGACGCCGCCGTAGCCGCCCTCGCCGAGCGCGCGCGTCTCCTGGTAGTCGGTGGAGCTCCAGTAGCGCGCCCTCTTGCAGAAGGTGAGCCTTTTTTTTTTTTTTTTTTTTTTTTTTTTTGCGGGGTACAGAAGGTGAGCCTTGGGGCGCCGCCGCTCGTGTCCACCTTGAAGTCGGGGTGGTCGCCGGGGAAGACGCGCTTGATGGCCATCGGGGGCCGAAAAGGAAAGGAAACGAGGAGAGGATCGCATTGTGGCGGACGTATATATAGAGGTTGGGATGCTCAGCGTCAGCGAGACGTGCTCGACTGGTCCCCGGACTGCGTGGCTTGGGCAAGACTGCATCGGGAGCACGTACACACGCGTTCGGATTCGTAGCCGGAGAGGAAGTGGAAACTGGAAACTACGGGTCCTACGGTTTTTCCTGCCTGGAGAGCGGTTTATCTACGGTGCTGCACGTGCCCGCAAAAAAAAAATCTACGTTGCTGCACGGAATATCTATGCATGGATCCAACGTCCGTGGTTCCTTTGAGATTCATGCTATTTTCTTTGTTCTTGTCACAATTTATCTCATTTTATTTCCATGTGTATCATCATGTTTCACAATTTATCATCATGTTTTGGATCAGTTTTAATATACTACACGATAATATAGAATGAGACATTACGATACACTTTGGAACGAGAAGAAAAGCTGAATGTAACGCTTTAAAATAAGACAAATTCTGAAATGGTCAAAAAACGTAGCATGAATCTCAAAGCAACCATAGAGGAGGGATCCGTGCACGGTAGAATTGCTTTTCTCCCCTATCTGCTACCGTTCATCTTCTTCTTCCCGCCCCGCAAAACCTTCCTCCAACCTAGGCCTAACCACTGACCTTCGTCACACACGGCTGGCTACACTGCCGCGTGCCGCCTCTACTATGCTACCACTGCCCCAGCCGACCCTCTAGGCCCCGTCCGCCTCCAGCGCCAGCTACCACACTCCCATAGTACAACACACGGTTGGAGTTGGAACTTCTTCATGACTAGTTTCAGCGAGATCACATACAATCGTTACCAAAATCAATCATGTTCGAATGTATATATGTATAGCACCTTGTCTTCTCCATACAGCTCGAGAAAATTACTACCAGTTCAATATACAATATACAGGATAAGTTCCTTCATCACAGAATGTGAAGCCAATTTATGATAACTTTGATCCTAAGTTACTAACCGAGTGAAGTGCATCAAATCCCTTTTAACCAGCAGAAGATACCAAATTGTCCAAGGCACATGGTATTCTTGTGGGTACCCCGTACCCTACACCCCCATGGCCCCATTTATTCCCCGTGTCCAAGGCACGAAATGCCAAAAATGTAGTATCAAGTATCAACCAAATTAGTACTACTAGTACGAACACGAAGCACACATATCTGGCCCAATATTACGAGCAGCAAGAGGGGGTGGAATGGATCGAACCGTAGGAGTCGAAGGACGTGGCGACGATGTGCTCGCCGGAGCCGAACGCGGTGGAGAGCGCCAGCGAGAAGGAGAAATCCCCGTCTCCGACGATGAGTATGCTCTGCATCGACGAGTAGTGCTTGAGCCACCTCACCCCCTCGTCATCCTTCTCCGCCACACCTTTCGCCGCCGGCGCATCGGCCTTCCGATCAGCGGCGGGGGCCGCCGGATCCCCTTGCACGGGCGCCCTGCCCTCCCCGCCGACGGCGATCACCAGCGGCCCCTCGGCGCTCTTCGCCGCCACCGCGACCTCCGCCCCAAGTGGCGCCTTCTCCCCGCCGACGCCCCCAGCCCCCGCGGCCACCGGAATCCCTAGCACCGCCGCCTCCACATCCCTGCCGACGGCGATCACCGGCACCCGCTCGGCGCTCTTCAGGGCAACCGCGACGGCCGTCCCCAGCGGCGCCTTCTCCCCGCCGCCGTCTCCGGCCGCCGCAACCACCGGAATCCCTAGCACCGACGCGTCGCCCTCCCCGCCGACGGCGATCACGGGACCCCCTTCAGCATCCTTGAGTCCCGCCGCAACCTCGGCCCCCGGTGCCGCCTTCCCCCCGCACCCGCCGCCGCCTCCGGGCTTCCCCAGTCGCCGTGGCCGCCGCATTCCCCCTCTCTCTCCCCCGGCGAGAACAAAGCAGTTGCTGTGCGCTCGTGCGAGGCGAACAGGCTAAAGCGCGTGGACTCGGGTCCACCTCCGAACCGAAGTTGCAATCAGACCGCTCCGGCGAGAGAGCCGAAGGGGGGTTAACCTTTTGAGCTGCGGTGGTGGGACCCACATGGCGGTGAGCTGCGGGCTCGGCGAAAGGGTGCCGGATTTTGCGCGGATACCAACCTTGTGGATTCTGTGTTGACGAGTTTGAAATTTGAATTGCTTGAGACTCGTAATCGTTGCAACGTTTTCCGATAGTAGCTTGAGAGACTCGCGTGCCTCCACTGCCATCGCTGGCATTTGATTGGACGCGGGCTACGGCAGCATCACCACGTGGAGGCTGTGGCAGGTGTTAAGATTAATTACAATGTGTAATTAGGGGAAAATCTCCCCTTGCCCAAACGGCTGTCTGCAACCGACGCCTCTCTCCTCTCGGCCTGGAACCGACGCATCCCTCTGGGTCGTCGCGTCTCTATGACTTGTATAAATTGTACTTTCCAACCGATCAATAGACAGAGATTTCCATTCAATCTCAAACACGTTATCAGCACGTAGAACTACCAGAGAGCGAACAACAGAGAAACGAGAGGAAAGGAGCGAGCACTCGCCGGTGAGATGCCAGGCCTCGTTTCCTTCTTCCTGCTCCTGATCCACGAGGATGGTCGTCGCTACCGTCGTCGTCCCCATGGAGTGGGTGGACTTCGGCGCTTCCGTCGCCGGATGCAGGCTATCCGTCGCTTCGGCCGTCGCGCCGCTGGACGCGGCCACCATGGCACTGGGAGAGGCGCGCGTGGAGGTCACCACGCCCCTGGACGCGGCCACTGCATTTGCCAAGATAATGAGGCAAGTCATTAAGTTGCAAGCCCATTATCCAGAAAGTCGAATTAAGTCAATTCGAATGGACAATGCCGCAGAATTCTCCTCACGTGCTTTCAATGATTATTGCATGGCTTTGGGGATTGAAGTTCAGCACTCTGTTCCATATGTCCATACACAAAATGGTTTGGCTGAATCATTGATTAAGAGGATCAAACTCATTGCAAGACCCTTGTTGATGAATTGCAACTTGCCAACCTCTTGTTGGGGTCACGCTGTTTTACACACAGCTGACTTGATACAATTGAGGCCAACTGCATATCACAGTACTTCCCCTCTGCAATTGGTACGTGGAAATCCTCCTAGCATTTTCCATCTGCGTAAGTTCGGATGTGCTACATACATCCCGATCTCACCACCACAGCGGACATCTATGGGCCCACACAGAAAACTGGGGATCTATGTGGGGTACAAATCGCCGTCGATTATCAAGTACCTGGAACCCCTTACTGGGGATCTGTTCACAGCCCGTCACGCTGATTGCATATTTAATGAGGAGCATTTTCTGGCATTAGGGGGAGATTTCAAGTACCAGAAAGAATGCCCGGAACTTGATTGGAATGCGCAAGCCATTTCATCCTCTGATCCACGTACCCAAGAGACCGAACTCCAAGTTCGGAAAATCATAAATTTGCAACATCTTTGAATATTTCTCCCTCATTATATTTGGAATCACAAGGTAATGAGTTGGGATCTACTGCTCAGTTGCAGACTATCCCCTCTTACTGCAAGGTCTACGTTTCGTCAACCTTGACAAGCGATTACCTCCAACGTGTATTTCCTTATATTTAAATTGTAACATACACAAGGTAATAGAAACATGCGCATCTACTGACATTGTCAGATTATGCAGCCTATTACTGTGAGATCTAAGTGATCTTCAATGTGTTATGTTCACACAATTGTGGTTGAGAATTTTTCAAGTTATTCACTTGAGCATCAAAATTTTGCATTCTTATTACATAACCATGATGGTCTTTAATTTACCGCCCGTAAATTAATTATCTCTGGTTCACCCATGTAGGTCAAGATGACAACCAAAGAGTTTGAGGAGCTTGCCCTCAATGGCCACAACTACCCTACATGGGCCATGGACATCAAGATCAGTCTTGCGTCCAATGGGATAGCGCGTGCAATCCAGGCCCCGGAGACTCCTATCCCGGCTGGAGCCACGCCGCTGACAGAACAGCAGAATTATGCTGCTTTATTCATCATAAGGCACCATATCCATCCAGATCTCAAGTCCGAGTATTTACAGGAGGAATCTCCTAGTACTTTATTTTTGGTCCTCAAAACGAGGTATGAACAGCAGAAGGCAGTAGTCCTGCCAGAAGCACTCCATGATTGGACTCATCTCCGTCTTCAGGATTTCAAGTCCATTGGTGAGTACAATCATGAGGTTCATAAGATATGTTCCAAACTGCGTTTTTGTGAGAAGGAACCTACTGATGCGAAAAAGATAGAGAAGACTTTGTCTACTATGCTCCCATCAGATAGGATTCTTCAACAACAATACCGTGCTCGCAACTATACTGTCTACTCTGAGCTTATTCACATGTTACTTCAGGCTGAAAAGCATGATGAGCTACTCGCTAAGAATGGCTCTCAGCGCCCAATTGGGGCACAACCTTTACCTGAAGTTCATTTGAATGTCGCGAATAGACAGAGGTTTAATGGTACCTTTCGGGGTAAACAATCCAATTTCGAGCATAAGCGAAAGCGCAACGGGAACAGGAGATCCAGAAACCCAGGCAAGGGAAAAGGCACTACAAAGCCCAAGTTTGATAAATCTAAGCTTTGCAACAAGTGTGGATGCTACACGCATTCCATTGACAAGTGCCAAATGCCCAAGCATCTGGTTATGCTGTACCAGCAATCTGAGGGACGCAGAGCACCTCAAGGGAAAGGTTTGAAGCCAACTTCAACTGTCATCCGCATAGCACCAATGGAGCTGGTTGTTCGCACAATGTTCCTCCTGGACCGACCAACACCATGATTCCCCTTCCGCCTGAGGATCCTGCTGACACGGAGAACATGTTGCTTGAGTACACCTCAAACGATGTGTTTGGCGACTTCGACTTAGTCCCTCAATCTCCTTAGTGATCTACTTAATTGTGTCCATTTGTGATGATTGTAATAAGAACATAAGTTTGTTGTTGTCTTTATATTATATTGTATCAGCACGTTTGATATAATAAGATTGTATTCTATGTATTAACATGAGGTTTTCTTATTGAAAATTCTTTGTTTTATATATAGTTCTCTACGGGGACAATCCGAAAGAAGAGGAATTATGCCTTGTGGACAGTGGTACCACAAACTCCATACTAAGGGAGATGAAATATTTCCAAACTCTGAAAAAGATGAATGGAGATATTTTGACTATCACTGGACGCGATACGGTGATTGTTGGCACTAGACGTGCCATATTTACCCTCCCAAGTGGTACACAAGTGACGATTGAGGATGCTTTATTGTATCCCGACTCATCACGTACCCTGGTCAGTTATCGAGATATCTGTAAAAATGGCTTTCACATTGAAACCCATGAACACAACAAAGAGGAGTATCTACTCTTTACCAAAGATCACGGATATGGCAAAAAGGTACATGAGAAAATTCCTTCTCTATCGTCTGGTTTGTACTATACGTACATCAAACCCGTAGAACATGTTGCATACAAAGAAATTTTTCAGAATGTTAACGCATTCCAAACCTGGCATGATCGCCTAGGCCATCCCGGCATCGGGACGATGAGAAAAATTACTAGCAATTCCATTGGTCATAATTTGCTTGAGTCAAAATTTCCTCAATCTTCAGACTTTGTGTGCACATTTTGTGCCACGGGAAAGCTAATTTTGAGGCCCTCGCACCTCAAAATACAAGCTGAACCACTTCAGTTTCTTGAACGTATTCAAGGAGACATTTGTGGTCCCATCCAACCATTATCTGGACCTTTCAGGTACTTCATGGTTCTCATTGACGCATCTACATGATGGTCACATGTGTGTCTTCTATCCACACGAAACCATGCATTTGCCAATATAATGAGGCAAGTCATTGATGACCCACAAGTATAGGGTATCAATCATAGTCCTTTCGATAAGTAAGAGTGTCGAACCCAACGAGGCGCAGAAGGAAATGACAAGCAATTTTCAGCAAGGTATTTTCTGCAAGCACTGAAATTATCGGTAACGAGTAGTTTGATAGCAAGATAATTTGTAACAAGTGACAAGTAGCAATAGTAACAAAGAGCAAGGTGGCCCAATCCTTTTTGTAGCAAAGGACAAGCCGGAACGATCTCTTATAATAAGCAAAGCGTTCTCGAGGACACATGGGAATTTCATCTAGTCACTTTCATCATGTTTGTTTGATTCACGTTCGCTACTTTGATAATTTGATATGTGGGTGGACCGGTGCTTGGGTGTTGTTCTTACTTGAACAAACCTCCCACTTATGATTAACCCCTCTCGCAAGCATCCGCAACTACGAAAGAAGAATTAAGATAAATCTAACCATAGCATTAAACATATGGATCCAAATCAGCCCCTTACGGAATAGCGCATAAACTAGGGTTTAAGCTTCTGTCACTCTAGCAACCCATCATCTAATTACTACCCCACAATGCATTTCCTTAGGCCCAAAGATGGTGAAGTGTCATGTAGTCGACGTTCACATGACACCACTAAGAGAATCAACAACATACATATCATCAAAATATCGAATGAATACCAAATTCACATGATTACTTATGACAAGACTTCTCCCATGTCCTCAAGAACAAAAGTAAATACTCACAAATCATATTCATGTCCAAGATCAGAGGGGTATTAAATAGCATAATGGATCTGAACATATAATCTTCCACCAAATAAACCAACTAGCATCAACTACAAGATGTAATCAACACTACTAGCAACCCACAGGTACCAATCTGAGGTTTTGAGACAAAGATTGAATACAAGAGATGAACTAGGGTTTGAGATGAGATGGTGCTGATGAAGATGTTAAAGAATATTGGTCCTCCCACGATGAGAGGATCATTGGTGATGACGATGGCTCCGATTTCCCCCTCCCGGAGGGAAGTATCCCCGGCGAAATCGCTCCACCGGAGAGCAAAAGTGCTCCTGCCCAAGTTCCGCCTCGAGACGGCGGCGCCCCATCCCAAAAGTCTTCTTCTTATTTTTTCTAGGGAAAATGGCCTTATATACCAGAAAAATGGGCACCGAAGGCTGGCCAGGGGCCCCACAAGCCACCAGGGCGCGCCTGGGGGGGTGGCGCGCCCTGGTGCCTCGTGGGCACCTGGGTGGCCCCCTCTGGTACTTCTTTATTCCAATATTTTTTATTTATTCCAAAATAAATCTTCGTGAAATTTCAGCTCATTTGGAGATGTGCAGAATAGGTATCTCTGACATAGCTTTTTCAGGTCCAGAATTCCAGCTGCCGGCAATCTCCCTCCTTGTGTAAATCTTGCATATTAAGAGAGAAAAGGCATTAGAATTGCTCCACAAAATATTATATTGATTAAAAACAATATAAATAATAGTAGTAAAACATGATGCAAAATGGACGTATCAGTCATTAAGTTGCAAGCCCATTATCCAGAGAGTCGAATTAAGTCAATTCGAATGGACAATGCCGCAAAATTCTCCTCACGTGCTTTCAATGATTTTTGCATGGCTTTGGGGATTGAAGTTCAACACTCTGTTCCATATGTTCATACACAAAATGGTTTGGCTGAATCATTGATTAAGAGGATCAAACTCATTGCAAGACCCTTGTTGATGAATTGCAACTTGCCAACCTCTTGTTGGGGTCACGCTGTTTTACACACAGCTGACTTGATACAATTGAGGCCAACTGCATATCACAGTACTTCCCCTCTGCAATTGGTACGTGGAAATTCTCCTAGCATTTCCCATCTGCGTAAGTTTGTATGTGCTACATACATCCCGATCTCACCACCACAGCGGACATCTATGGGCCCACACAGGAAACTGGGGATCTATGTGGGGTACAAATCGCCGTCGATTATCAAGTACCTGGAACCCTGATGACCCACAAGTATAGGGGATCAATCGTAGTCGTTTCGATAAGTAAGAGTGTCGAACCCAACGAGGAGCAGAAGGAAATGACAACGGTTTTCAGCAAGGTATTTTCTGCAAGCACTGAAATTATCGGTAACGAGTAGTTTGATAGCAAGATAATTTGTAACAAGTGACAAGTAGCAATAGTAACAAAGAGTGCAGCAAGGTGGCCCAATCCTTTTTATAGCAAAGGACAAGCCGGAACGATCTCTTATAGTAAGTAAAGCGTTCTCGAGGACACATGGGAATTTCATCTAGTCACTTTCATCATGTTGGTTTGATTCGCGTTCGCTACTTTGATAATTTGATATGTGGGTGGACCGGTGCTTGGGTGCTGTTCTTACTTGAACAAGCCTCCCACTTATGATTACCCCCTCTCGCAAGCATCAGCAACTACGAAAGAAGAATTAAGATAACTCTAACCATAGCATTAAACATACGGATCCAAATCAGCCCCTTACGGAATAGCGCATAAACTAGGGTTTAAGCTTCTGTCACTCTAGCAACCCATCATCTAATTACTACTCCACAATGCATTCCTTAGGCCCAAAGATGGTGAAGTGTCATGTAGTCGACGTTCACACGACACCACTAAGGGAATCAACAACATACATATCATCAAAATATCGAATGAATACCAAATTCACATGATTACTTATGACAAGACTTCTCCCATGTCCTCAAGAACAAAAGTAACTACTCATAAATCATATTCATGTCCAAGATCAGAGAGGTGTTAAATAGCATAATAGATCTGAACATATAATCTTCCACCAAATAAACCAACTAGCATCAACTACAAGATGTAATCAACACTACTAGCAACCCACAGGTACCAATCTGAGGTTTTGAGACAAAGATTGAATTAAAGAGATGAACTTGGGTTTGAGATGAGATGGTGCTGGTGAAGATGTTGATGAAGATTAGTCCTCCCACGATGAAAGGATCGCTGGTGATGTCGATGGCGACGATATCCCCCTCCCGGAGGGAAGTTTCCCCGGCAGAATCTCTCCGCCGGAGAGCAAAAGTGCTCCTGCCCAAGTTCCGCCTCGAGACGGCGGCGCACCGTCCCGAAAAGTCTTCTCTATATTTTTTTAGGGCAAATGGACTTATATACCAGAAAATGGGGGCCAGAGGCTGGCCAGGGGCCCCACGAGGTACCAGGGCGCGCCTGGGGGGGGGGGGGGGTGGCGCGCCCTGGTGCCTCGTGGGCACCTGGGTGGCCTCCTCTGGTACTTCTTGCTTCCAGTATTTTTTATTTATTCCAAAATAAATCTCCGTAAAATTTTAGCTCATTTGGAGATGTGCAGAATAGGTATCTCTGACGTAGCTTTTTCAGGTCCAGAATTCCAGCTGCCGGCAATCTCCCTCCTTGTGTAAATCTTGCATATTAAGAGAGAAAAGGCATTAGAATTGCTCCACAAAGTGTTATATTGATTAAAAACACCATAAACAACAGTAGAAAAACATGATGCAAAATGGACGTATCAAACCCCTTACTGGGAATCTGTTCACAGCTCGTCACGCTGATTGCATATTTAACGATGAGCATTTTCCGGCATTAGGGGGAGATTTCAGGTACCAGAAAGAATGCCCGGAACTTGATTGGAATGCTCAAGAAATTTCATCCTCTGATCCACGTACCCAAAAAACCAAACTCCAAGTTTGGAAAATCATAAATTTGCAACATCTTGCAAATAATCTGCCAAATTCATTTACTGATCTAAAAGGTGTTACAAAATCCTTAAATCCGGCCAGAAATGCGCCCGAAAGAGTGGAGGTACCAATAAAAACCACTCAACTCCCTATTCCTAAAAAGAGGGGGAGTAGTACGGCCTCTGACCTGGAGCATGCTTCTAGCAAGCAGCAAAGGAAATAAAGGAGAAAAACCTCGGAGTCAGTAAATGCAAGTCAACTCAACGTTGACAAACATCTGATGGGTAGTATACACCCAGTGGAAGGGCAACCTCCACAACCCAGCTTTAGTTTGCGCACACTGGCTGGGACATCGGAACACCCAGACTCACGTGTATTGGGAAATCACGAAGATTCACTAGGGGTGCAGGAAATTTCCATCAACTATGTTGATTCTGGAGAATCATTTGATCGTAAGACTATGACTGTCGACATATATTTTGCTGAAAAGATTGCAGATATCCTTGTCACTAATCATGATCCAAAGACTATCCTTGAGTGCCAAAAGCGCTCCGACTGGCCTAAATGGAAGGATGCAATCCAAGCAGAAATTGCCTCACTTAACAAAAGAAAGGTATTCACTGAAGCAATACCGACACCTCCCAGTGTTTTCCCTGTGGGATTCAAATGGGTTTTTTCTCCGAAAACGGAATGAGAACAATGAGGTCGTGAGATATAAAGCGAGGCTCGTAGCACAAGGGTTCACGCAGAAACCCGGCATTGATTTCAATGAGACATACTCTCCAGTCATGAGTGGAACCACTTTCTGATATCTTATATGTTTGGCAGTGCAAAATCGTCTATCTATGCAGTTGATGGACGTTGTGACCGCAAATCTTTACGGGTCAATAGATTCGGCCATATATATGAAGGTTCCTGACAGAATCTCTATCCCGAATAAAAGTGCAAAACGCGACATGTATTGTGTAAAGCTGAATAAGTCATTATATGGCTTAAGGCAGTCGGGGCGGATGTGGTACAACCGACTTAGTGAGTTCCTTCTTCAGAAAGGTTACTCCAATAGTAGTGATTGCCCATGTGTCTTCATCAAGAAGTCCTCTACAGGATTTTGCATCATTTCTGTGTACGTTGATGATATCAACATCATTGGCAACACACAAGACATTGATGAAGCACGCAATCACCTAAAAATGGAATTTGAGATGAAGAATTTGGGTAAAACCAAATTTTTCTTAGGTATTCAACTTGAGCACCTTCCCTCAGGAATCATGGTACACCAAGCCGCCTATATCCAGAAAATATTGGAGAAATTCAATATGGACAAATCCTACCCATCTAAAACTCCCATGGTAGTTCGTTCTCTAGACGTAGAGAAAGATCCATTCAGGCCAAGGGATGATGTAGAAGAGGTGTTGGGACCTGAAGTTCCATATCTCAATGCCGTTGGAGCGCTTATGTATCTTGCAAATTGCACGAGACCTGACCTTGCATTTGCAGTGATTACTTGCTAGACACAGCGCAGCTCCCACCAAATGACATTGGTCTGGAGTGAAGAATATCTTTCGATATCTCCAAGGCACAAAGGATCTTGGTCTATTTTTCCAGTTTCAGAGAAATAAAGACTCTGATATGATTGGATACGCAGATGCTGGCTATCTATCTGATCCCCATAATGCCAGATCACAGACCGGCTTTGTGTTCCTACATGGTGGTACTGCTATATCATGGAAGTCTTCCAAACAGACTCTGGTGGAACCCTCTACCAATCATTCTGGAATAATTTCATTATTTGAAGCAACATGTGAATGTGTATGGCTTCACAAAATGATAAACCACATACAACAGTCATGTGGAATTGGTTCGATAGAATCACCTACCATTATCTATGAAGATAATGCGGCCTGTGTTGCACAGATGCAAACAGGATACATAAAGAGTAATATCACTAAGCATATTTCTCCTAAGTGTTTTTCCCCCATGATCTTCAGCAAAGTGGGGAAATAAACATCTTGCAAATTAAATCATGCGAAAATCTTGCTGATTTATTTACCAAGTCTCTACCAAATTCTACATTCCAGAAATATGTTCATGGAAATTGTATGCGACGACTTCGGGACTTGCAAGTATCAGGGGGAGTCTCTTCTTGAGATATCCTTGTTCAAGACATCACATTACACTATCTCTCTTTGTGAGTTTATGTTTCAGGTTCTCATCAAAGATTTTATGAAGAACTTTTGTAGGAGAATCCTTTTAGATGATAGAGCTACCCGGACAATCGTGAGATGATTCTACATGGTCAAGCATAGATTAGGGGGAGTGTTAAGATTAATTACAGTGTGTAATTAGGGGAAAATCTCCCCTTGCCCAAACGGCTGTGCGGTTGCGCCTGCAACCGACACCTCTCTCCTCTCGGCCTGGAACCGACGCATCCCTCTGGATCGTCGCGTCTCTACGGCTTGTATAGATTGTACTTTCCAACCGATCAATAGACAGAGATTTCCATTCAATCTCAAATAGCAGGGATAGGGGAGGACGTGGTGGCGCTTTGGGGAGCCACGCCGGAGGTGGGATTTTCTTTTTCAGAAAGAGGACAAAACTATCACTGCTGGCATATGCATCGTTGTCACGTATGGTTTCTAAACTTGATGCAAAGCAAACGAGGTTAAAGTAATCAACAAACAAAGGTACAGAACACAGGCAACTTAAAGCATGGATAATAATATAGCCCACAATCGGCTACAAGGAGTTGCCATGTCATTTACAGCCAACCTAATAACTCACATGTACAGTAGTAAATTTTAAATGTGTGCTACTTTATTAGTAGTTGGCCCACCTTACAATCTCACAAAGTGTCTTGGGGCTCGTGTTGCAGCCGGCTACTAATTTTTTTTACAGCCCGCTTCTCTTCTCTCGCCTCTTCTCTCCCTTCCAACTAAGCAAAGATATAATATTTAAATCCTTATATCCTGCTTATGTCACCCTATTGTATTTGCTCTTAGAGCATCCCTAACCGGTGATGTAAAAAAACCAAAAAAGGGTAGGAGAGAGAGAATTTTACATCACGGGGACGGCTGACTGTTGCTTTCCATTCCATATTTTGAAATTCAAACTCTAGCTCAACATTAAATAGTCCCAACAACATAATTAAACAATACTAGGGAACTACTACGGACATATTACTATGGTAGATCATCAAAAATCATGACGCCTAGAGAACTCAATGAGTTTCTTATCGTCTTCATCATCGTCAAGGTTGATCACCCCTAGTCGTCCATCGGAGGGGCCTGCCTCGTGGTCCTTGCCGGTAGACGGCTTCACGTCCTCCTCCTCCTCGGGTACATAGTACCCCTCCTTGAGCCCGTCGAACATCTCGTCGACATCATTGGAGATTTTGAGATACATCTCCTCTTCCTCCTCCTTTTGCTTCGTCTTGTCCTTCTCGGTGAAGAATCAAAACTCCGCCACGACGAGGTGCGGATTGGCCTTGGCAAACTTCTCCATTTAACCCTATCCCTCTCCTCGGAACTACGTTGCGCCTCGACACGGTAGTGTGCTTTCTCCTGCTCACGGGAGAAAATGCGCTCGGCCGCCTAAACACGCTTCAAAACATGAGTTTTTACTCCGAATATGAAGCGTGTTCCAAGGAAAACGATTTGTTTCAGCCGGCTGCATGCAGTCGCTCCATCGGCTGCCTAAGATAACGTTATATTCATGTGATCGTGCGACACGCTTGATACGTTCATTTTGCATCATGTTTTACTACTGTTATTTATAGTGTTTTTAATCAATATAACACTTTGTGGAGCAATTCTAATGTCTTTTCTCTCTTAATATGCAAGATTCACACAAGGAGGGAGATTGCCGGCAGCTGGAATTCTGGACCTGAAAAAGCTCTGTCAAGATACCTATTCTGCACATCTCCAAATGAGCTAAAATTTTATGGAGAATTATTTTGTAATATATAAAAAATATTGGAAGCAAAAAGTACCAGAGGGGTCCACCCAGGTGCCCACGAGGCACCAGGGCGCGCCACCCCCCCCCCAGGCGTGCCCTGGTACCTCGTGGAGGCCCTGGCCCACTTCTGGCCCCCATTTTCTGGTATATAAGTGCATTTGACCTAAAAAAATTAGAGAGAAGACTTCTGGGACGGTGCGCCACCGTCTCGAGGCGGAACTTGGGCAGGAGCACTTTTGCTCTCCGGCGGAGAGATTCTGCCGGGGATACTTTCCTCCGGGAGGGGGAAATCATCGCCATCGACATCACCAGCGATCCTCTCATCGTGGGAGGACTAATCTTCATCAACATCTTCACCAGCACCATCTCATCTCAAACCCTAGTTCATCTCTTGTATTCAATCTTTGTCTCAAAACCTCAGATTGGTACCTGTGGGTTGCTAGTAGTGTTGATTACATCTTGTAGTTGATGCTAGTTGGTTTATTTGGTGGAAGATTATATGTTCAGATCTATTATGCTATTCAATACCTCTCTGGTCTTGGACATGATTATGTTTTGTGAGTAGTTACTTTTGTTCTTGAGGACATGGGAGAAGTCTTGTCATAAGTAATCATGTGAATTTGGTATTCGTTTGATATTTTGATGATATGTATGTTGTTGATTCCCTTAGTGGTGTTATGTGAACGTCGACTAAATGACACTTCACCATCTTTGGGCCTAAGGGAATGCATTGTGGAGTAGTAATTAGATGATGGGTTGCTAGAGTGACAGAAGCTTAAACCCTAGTTTTTGCGCTATTCTGTAAGGGGCTGATTTGGATCCATATGTTTAATGTTATGGTTAGAGTTATCTTATTTCTTCTTTCGTAGTTGCGGATGCTTGCGAGAGGGGGTAATCATAAGTGGGAGGTTTTTCCAAGTAAGGGCAGCACCCAAGCACCGGTCCACCCACATATCAAATTATCAAAGTAGCGAACGTGAATCAAACAAACATGATGAAAGTGACTAGATGAAATTCCCATGTGTCCTCGAGAACGCTTTACTTACTATAAGAGATTGTTCCGGCTTGTCCTTTGCTACAAAAAGGATTGGGCCAACTTGCTGCACTCTTCATTACTATTGTTACTTTTCACTTGTTACAAATTATCTTGCTATCAAACTACTCGTTACTGATAATTTCAGTGCTTGTAGAAAAAGCCTTGCTGAAAACCGCTTGTCATTTCCTTCTGCTCCTCGTTGGGTTCGACACTCTTACTTATCGAAAGGACTACGATTGATCCCCTATACTTGTGGGTCATCAAGACTCTTTTCTGGCGCCATTGCCGAGGAGTGAAGCGCCTTTGGTAAGTGGAATTTGGTAAGGAAACATTTATATTAAGTGCTGAAATTTATTGTCACTTGTCACTATGGAAAGTAATCCTTTGAGGGGTTTGTTCGGGGTATCTTCACCTCGACCGGAAAC
Source organism: Elymus sibiricus (assembly GCA_039707655.1). Taxonomy (NCBI): domain Eukaryota; kingdom Viridiplantae; phylum Streptophyta; class Magnoliopsida; order Poales; family Poaceae; genus Elymus; species Elymus sibiricus. Next base: position 298,436,919 of record CM077672.1, on the reverse strand, counting down.
ACAAATAGTTGCCCCTCAACCTACTGCACCTATTGAAAAAGATATTTATTATGAGATTCCTCCGGGCATGTTAGAGAAACTGCTAGCTAATCCTTATGCAGGAGATGGAACGGTACATCCTGATATGCACTTGATCTATGTGGATGAAATTTGTGGATTGTTTAAGCTTGCAGGTATATCCGGAGATGGAGTTAAGAAGAAATTATTCCCTTTATCTTTGGAGGGAAAAGCATTAATATGGTATAGGCTATGTGATGATACTGATACATGGGACTGGAACCGATTGAAACTAGAATTCCATCAGAAATTTTATCCTATGCATTTGGTTCATCGTGATCGGAATTATATATATAATTTTTGGCCCCGTGAAGGATAAAGCATCGCTCAAGCTTGGGGGAGGCTTAAGTACATGATGTACACATGCCCCAATCATGAGCTCTCAAAAGAAATTATCTTACAGAATTTTTATGCTCGGCTTTCTCATGATAATCAAAACACGCTCGATTCTTCTTCAACTGGCTCCTTTATGAAGAAAACTATTGAATTCAGATGGGATCTTCTGGAAAGAATTAAACGCAACTCTGAAGATTGGGAACTCGACAAAGGTAATGAGTCAGGTATAATACTTGAGTTTGATTGTGTTAAATATTTTATGGCCACCGATGCTTTTCATAAGTTTAGCACCAAATTTGGACTTGACTCTGAGATAGTAGCTTCCTTTTGTGAATCATTTGCTACTCATGTTGACCTCCCTAAGGAGAAGTGGTTTAAATATCATCCCCTTGTTAAAGAAAAGATTGAGGAACCTGTTAGTATTAAAGAAGAAACAATTGTTTATCATGCTGATCCAGTTGTGCCTACCGCTTATATTGAGAAACCACCTTTTCCTGTTAGGATTAAGGAACATGCTAAAGTTTCAACTGTGGTTAACAAAAGTCATATTTGAGCACCTAGACCCTCTAAACAAATTAAAGTTGAACCTAATGTTGCTATGGTTAAAGATCTCTTGGTTGATAATATTGATGGGCATGTTATTTACCTCTGCGATGAAGCAGCTAGAATTGCTAAACCTGATCCTAAAGATAAAAACAGACCCATTGTGGGCATGCCTGTTGTCTCAGTTAAAATAGGAGATCATTGTTATCATGGCTTATGTGATTTGGGTGCTAGTGTGAATGCTATTCCGTTTACCTTATATCAAGAAATTATGCATGATATTGCACCTGTTGAAATAGAAGACATTGATGTTACTATTAAGCTTGCAAACAGAGATACCATTACACCACTTGGGATTGTTAGATATATTGAAGTCTTGTGTGGAAAAATAAAATACCCTACTGATTTTCTAGTCCTTGGTTCTCCACAACATGATTTTTGTCCCATTATATTTGGTAGACCTTTCTTGAACACTGTTAATGCCAAGATTGATTGCGCTAAAGAAACTGTTAGCGTTAATTTTGGTGGTATGTTTCATGAGTTTAATTTCTCTAAGTTTCGTAGACAACCTCATGATAAAGAATTGCCTAGTAAAGATGAAATTATTGGTCTTGCTTCTATTGCCGTACCTCCTACTGATCCGTTAGAACAATATTTGCTAGACCACGAAAACGATATGCATCTGAATGAAAGAAATGAAATAGATAAGATGTTCTTTGATCAACCACCTATCCTTAAACACAATTTTCCTGTTGAAACTCTTGGAGGCCCTCCTCCACCTAAAGGTGATACTGTGTTTGAATTGAAGCAATTGCCTGATACATTGAAATATGCTTATCTTGATGAAAAGAAGATATATCCTGTTATTATTAGTGCTAACCTTTCAGCGCATGAAGAAAAGAGGTTACTAAAAACTCTAAGGAAGCACCGAGCTGCTATTGGATATACTCTTGATGATCTTAAGGGCATTAGTCCCACTCTATGTCAGCACAAGATTAATATGGAGCCTGATGCTAAACCAGTTGTTGATCACCAACGACAATTAAATCCTAAGATGAAAGAGGTGGTAAGAAATGAAATATTAAAGCTCCTGGAAGCAGGTATAATCTATCCCATAGCTGATAGTAGATGGGTAAGTCCATTTCATTGTGTCCCTAAGAAAGGCGGTATTACCGTTGTTCCAAATGATAAAAATGAACTCATTCCACAAAGAATTGTAACTGGTTATAGGATGGTAATTGATTTTAGAAAATTAAACAAAGCTACTAGAAAAGATCATTACCCCTTACCTTTTATTGATAAAATGTTAGAAAGATTATCTAAGCATACACACTTTTGTTTCCTAGACGGTTATTCTGGTTTTTCTCAAATACCCGTATCACAACCCGATCAAGAGAAAACCACCTTCACTTACCCTTTTGGAACCTATGCTTATAGACGTATGCCTTTTGGTTTATGAAATGCACCCGCTACCTTTCAAAGATGTATGACTGCTATATTCTCTGACTTTTGTGAAAAGATTGTTGAGGTGTTCATGGATGATTTTTCCGTTTACGGAACTTCTTTTGATGATTGCTTAAGCAACCTTGATCGAGTTTTGCAGAGATGTGAAGAAACTAATCTTGTCTTGAATTGGGAGAAGTGCCACTTTATGGTGAATGAAGGCATTGTTTTGGGGCATAAAATTTCTGAAAGAGGTATTGAAGTTGATAAAGCTAAGGTTGACGCTATTGAGAAAATGCCATGTCCTAAAGATATTAAAGGTATAAGAAGTTTCCTTGGTCATGCTGGTTTCTATAGGAGATTTATTAAAGACTTCTCTAAAATTTCTAGGCCACTTACCAATCTTTTGCAAAAAGATGTTCCATTTGTTTTTGATGATGATTGTCTAGAAGCCTTTGAAACACTTAAGAAAGCCTTAACCACTGCACCTATTGTTCAACCACCTGATTGGAACTTGCCCTTTGAAATTATGTGTGATGCTAGTGATTATGCTGTTGGTGTTGTTCTAGGACAAAGAGTTGATAAGAAATTAAATGTTATCCATTATGCTAGTAAAACTCTAGACAGTACCCAAAGAAACTATGCTACTACCGAAAAAGAATTTCTAGTAGTTGTGTTTGCGTCTGATAAATTCAGATCTTATATAGTTGATTCTAAAGTAACTGTTCACACCGATCATGCTGCTATTAAATATCTTATGGAAAAGAAAGATGCTAAACCTGGACTCATTAGGTGGGTTTTATTGCTACAAGAATTTGACTTGCATATTATTGATAGAAAGGGAGCTGAGAATCCCGTAGCAGATAATTTGTCTAGAATAGAAAATGTTCTTGATGACCCACTACCTATTAATGATGATTTTCCTGATGAGCAATTAGCTATCATAAATGCTTCTCGTAATACTCCTTGGTATGCGGACTATGCTAATTACATTGTTGCTAAATATATACCACCTAGTTTCACATACCAACAAAAGAAAAAGTTCTTCTTTGATTTAAGACATTATTTCTGGGATGACCCACATCTTTATAAACAAGGAGTAGATGGTATTAATAGACGTTGTATACCTGAGCATGAACATGAACAAATCCTATGGAAGTGTCACTCCGAAGCTTACGGAGGACACCATGCGGGAGACAGAACCGCACACAAGGTATTACAATCTGGTTTTTATTGGCCCACTCTTTTCAAGGATGCTCGTAAGTTTGTCCTATTTTGTGATGAATGTCAAAGAATTGGTAATGTTGGTAGACGTCAGGAAATGCCTATGAATTATTCACTTGTTGTTGAACCATTTGATGTTTGGGGATTTCATTATATGGGACCTTTTCCTAAATCCAATGGGTATACTGATATTTTAGTTGCTATTGATTACATTACTAAGTGGGTAGAAGCTATTCCAACTAGTAGTGCTGATCATAACACTTCTATTAAAATGCTTAAAGAAGTTATTTTCCCGAGGTTTGGAGTCCCTAGATATTTAATGACTGATGGTGGTTCACATTTTATTCATGGTGCATTCCGTAAATTGCTCGCTAAATATGATGTCAACCATAGAATTGCATCTCATTATCACCCTCAAACTAGTGGTCAAGTAGAATTGAGCAATAGAGAAATAAAGTTAATTTTGCAAAAAACCATTAATAGATCTAGAAAGAATTGGTCTAAGAAACTTGACGATGCATTATGGGCTTATAGAACTGCTTATAAAAATCCTATGGGTATGTCTCCTTATAAAATGGTTTATGGAAAAGCATGTCATTTACCTCTTGAGTTAGAACATAAAGCATATTGGGCAATTAAAGAACTCAATTATGATTTCAAACTTGCCAGTGAAAAGAGGTTATTTGATATTAGCTCATTAGATGAATGGAGAACCCAAGCTTATGACAATGCCAAATTGTTTAAAGAAAAATTTAAAAGATGGCATGATAGAAGAATCCAAAAACGGGAATTTAAAGTAGGTAAGCAAGTTCTATTATACAATTCTCGTTTGAGATTTTTTGCAGGAAAACTTCTCTCTAAATGGGAAGGACCGTATATCATCGAAGAAGTTTATCGCTCCAGAGCCATCAAAATAAATAATTCCGAAGGCACTAATCCGAGAGTGGTGAACGGGCAAAGAATTAAGCACTATATTTCAGGTACCCCCATTAATGTTGAAACTAATATTATTGAGACAATTACACCGGAGGAATACATAAGAGAGACCTTCCGGAACACTCCAGAACCCTGAAAAGGAAAAGGTATGTGATACGGTAAGTAAACCGACTCCAAAAATTCCATAAAAATAGTTTCTGTCAGTTTTGGAATATTTAGAAAAATACAAAAATAAGAAAGAGCCGGGGGGACCCTCCTGGTGCCCACGAGGCACCAGGGCGCGCCACCCCCCCGGCGCACCCTGGTACCTCGTGGGCCCCACGTGAGCCTTCCCGACTCCGTTTTCCTTCTGGATTACTTGTTTTGCAAGATAAAAATTCTTTATATATATTTTCGTATGTTTTGATCACCGTATCGCAGAAATATGTTCTGTCCTTGTTTTGTGCTATTTTCCTGACAGATCCGTAAGCATGTCGTCTCAGGACTCGGATGGAGAAAGCTTTGTATCACACTATGTTGCAAATCCAAAGATCTATGTGGATATAGACCCCTATGGATGGTCCAAGGAGGAGGAGCAAGATGCCAACATAAAGGAGACGAAAGACGCGAGCTCGGATGAAGACGATGCCCCTCTACCTCAACCTGGAGATATGCATGTGGAGTTCAAGAAATCGAGCCTCCCAAACACAGTAAATAAGTCTAAGATCCAAATTATCCCATCCCGTTTTCTGCAGGAAAGCAAGGAGGCACTATGTAAAAAGGTATTGAAGCTTGAACAAGAAGTCAATGATTTAAGGGAGGAAAACTTCATCCTCAAATGTAAGCTGGACAAACTCGCCCCACCATCACCACCATCACCAAAGAAAGGAACTTGAGCACACGGGCATGGGCACTCCCCTTGGCTTGTGCCAAGCTTGGGGGAGGTGCCCCGGTATCGTATCACCATCACTTTTATTATCTTCACTTATTTTTAGTTTGATCCTTAGTTATTTCGTGATCTAGTTGAATAAAAGTTTAGTCGATCTATTTTTGAGTATTAGCTTCGTGATCAATCTATCCATGTAATCGAGTTGAGAGTTATATAATAAAGAGTAGTTTGAGTTTTTGCTTCTTTACTTTCATGTTCCAATTCTAGCAATGAAAATAATGAAAAAGATCATATGCTAATCTTATGGAAAGTAATGACATTACATAAAGAAAAGTATAAGTGGTAAAATTTATTGGAAGTTAACAAACATAGTATTAGTCAATGATGCAATTCATGAAAGAATTAATAAGGGAAGAGAAGATTCACATGCAAACATACTATGTTGGACATCTTTTATGATTGTGAGCCCCCATCAAGTATTTTATGTCAAATTGTTGACGTTGGACAAGGAAGACAACGTAATGAGTTATGTTTGTTCATATTCACATAGAAGTTATATTGTTATAGATCCTCCAACATGTGGTGCTTGCCAATATCTTTGCTAGCCAAAAATTCGCACCAAGTAGAGATACTACTTGTGCATCCAAAACCCTTAAACCCAGTTTCATGTAATGAGAGTCCACTATATCTACCTATGGATTGAATAAGATCCTTCAAGTAAGTTGTCATCGGTTCAAAAAGCAATAAAAATTGCCTCTAAATATGTCTGAACTTTTATTATAAGGGAAATAAACTTTGTACGAACTTGTGATGGTAAAGAAATAAAAGCGACAGACTGCATAATAAAGGTTGCTATCACAAGGGGCAATATAAAGTGATGTTCCTTTGCATTAAGAGCTCTTGCATCCAAAAACAAAAAGTGCATGACAACCTCTGCTTCCCTCTGCGAAGGGCCTGTCCTTTACTTTTATGCATTTACTTTTTATGCAAGAGTCAATAGTGTTCTCCTCTACTTCCTTTTTTTTCTCTTTTGCAAGCATCATGTGGTGGGGAAAGATCTAGGCACATATATCCAGTTGGATATGGGTGATCATGATTTATTATTGTTGACATCACCCTTGAGGTGAATCAGTTGGGAGGCAAATTCACAAGCCCCTATCTTTCTATGTGTCTGGCTGAAACTTTTGCTCCATATATATGTCCTGAGTGTTAGCGATCATAGAATACTAAATGATGGTTGAGTATGTGGACTTGCTAAATAGCTCCTACATGAGACCCTTCCTGAAAATATGATGAATTGCAATTGCATTGTTGACTGAGAACATAGTTTGTTAGTTTTGAAGAAAGTTTATGCCTTATACTCCATTGTTGTGATGAATTGTTACTTGCTTATGAGAAGTTTATGATAATAAATATTGCTATTATAATAATGATCATGATGCTTCTATGTCTGTATTTTGTTTTTATCGACACCTCTCTCTCTAAACATGTGGACATGATTATCAATATCGGCTTTCGCTTGAGGACAAACGAGGTCTAAGCTTGGGGGACTTGATACGTCCATTTTGCATCATGTTTTACTACTGTTATTTATAGTGTTTTTAATCAATATAACACTTTGTGGAGCAATTCTAATGTCTTTTCTCTCTTAATATGCAAGATTCACACAAGGAGGGAGATTGCCGACAGCTGAAATTCTAGACCTGAAAAAGCTCTGTCAAGATACCTATTCTGCACATCTCCAAATGAGCTAAAATTTTATGGAGAATTATTTTGGAATATATAAAAAATATTGGAAGCAAAAAGTACCAGAGGGGGCCACCCAGGTGCCCACGAGGCACCAGGGCGCGCCACCCCCCAGGCGCGCCCTGGTACCTCGTGGAGGCCCTGGCCCACTTCTGGCCCCCATTTTCTGGTATATAAGTGCATTTGACCTAAAAAAATTAGAGAGAAGACTTTTGGGACGGTGCGCCGCCGTATCGAGGCGGAACTTGGGCAGGAGCACTTTTGCTCTCCGGCGGAGAGATTCTGTCGGGGATACTTCCCTCCGGGAGGGGGAAATCGTCGCCATCGACATCACCAGCGATTCTCTCATCATGGGAGGACTAATCTTCATCAACATCTTCACCAGCACCATCTCATCTCAAACCCTAGTTCATCTCTTGTATTCAATCTTTGTCTCAAAACCTCAGATTGGTACATGTGGGTTGCTAGTAGTGTTGATTACATCTTGTAGTTGATGCTAGTTGGTTTATTTGATGGAAGATTATATGTTCAGATCTATTATGCTATTCAATACCTCTCTGGTCTTGGACATGATTATGTTTTGTGAGTAGTTACTTTTGTTCTTGAGGACATGGGAGAAGTCTTGTCATAAGTAATCATGTGAATTTGGTATTCGTTCGATATTTTGATGATATGTATGTTGTTAATTCCCTTAGTGGTGTTATGTGAACGTCGACTACATGACACTTCACCATCTTTGGGCCTAAGGGAATGCATTGTGGAGTAGTAATTAGATGATGGGTTGCTAGAGTGACAGAAGCATAAACCCTAGTTTTTGCGCTATTCCGTAAGGGGCTGATTTGGATCCAGATGTTTAATGCTATGGTTAGAGTTATCTTAATTCTTCTTTCGTAGTCGCAGATGCTTGCGAGAGGGGGTAATCATAAGTGGGAGGTTTGTCCAAGTAAGGGCAGCACCCAAGCTCCGGTCCACCCACATATCAAATTATCAAAGTAGCGAACGCGAATCAAACAAACATGATGAAAGTGACTAGATGAAATTCCCATGTGTCCTCGAGAACGCTTTACTTACTATAAGAGATTGTTCTGGCTTGTCCTTTGCTACAAAAAGGATTGGGCCAACTTGCTGCACTCTTTATTACTATTTTTACTTGTCACTTGTTACAAATTATCATGCTATCAAACTACTCGTTACCGATAATTTCAGTGCTTGCAGAAAACACCTTGCTGAAAACCGCTTGTCATATCCTTCTGCTCCTCGTTGGGTTCGACACTCTTACTTCTTGAAAGGACTAAGATTGATCCCCTATACTTGTGGGTCATCAACACTTCAACCCCTTCCAGTCGTTGCGAGAGCCCTTAGCCCAACACCGTGTCCCAGTTTGACCAACACACCGCACTCCCTCATCTTTATCCACTAGTCGTGAAACTTCTCGCCCGTACGCGTCTTCTTCCTCGTCAGATCCCTGATGTCTACTACACAACTTATTCTTGTAGACTCGTGTTGGGCATCCAAGCGCAGAGTTTTGTAGGACAGTAGCAATTTTCCCTCAAGTGGATGACCTAAGGTTTATCAATCCGTGGGAGGCGTAGGATGAAGATGGTCTCTCTCAAACAACCCTGCAATCAAATACAAGAAATCTCTTGTGTCCCCAACACACCCAATACAATGGTAAATTGTATAGGTGCACTAGTTCGGCGAAGAGATAGTGATACAAGTGTAGTGTAGATAGTAGATATAGGTTTTTATAATCTGAAAATAAAAAAATAGCAAGGTAGCAAGTAACAAAAGTGAGCACAAACGGTATTGCAATGCTTGAAAACAAGGCCTAGGGTTCATACTTTCACTAGTGCAATCTCTCAACAATGCTAACATAATTGGATCATATAACAATCCCTCAACGTGCGACAAAGAATCACTTCAAATTTCTTATCTAGCGGAGAACATAAGATGAAATTGTTGTAGGGTACGAAACCACCTCAAAGTTATCTTTTCCGATCAATCTATTGATCCATCCCTATAAGTGTCACGAACAGCCCTAGAGTTCGTACTAAAATAACACCATATGATACACATCAACCAACTCTAATGTCACCTAGATACTCCAATGTCACCACAAGTATCCATGAGTTGATTATACGATATGCATCAAACAACTTCATAATCATAGTATTCAATCCAACACAAAGAACTTCAAAGAGTGCCCCAAGATTTCTACCGAAGAAAGTAGGACGAAAACATGCATCAAACCCTATGCATAGATTACCCCGATGTCACCTTGGGAATCCGCAAGTTGAGTACCAAAACATACATCAAGTGAATCAATATAATACCCCATTGTCACCACGGGTATTCATATGCAAGACATACATCAAGTGTTCTCAAATCCATAAAAGTATTCAATCCGATAATAGTGAAACCTCAAAGGTAAAAACTCAATTCATCACAACAAGATAGAGAGGGAGAAACACCATATGATCCAACTATATTAACAAAGCTCACGGTACATCAAGATCGTGCCAAATCAAGAACACGAGAGAGAGAGAGAGATCAAACACATAGCTACTAGTACATACCCTTAGCCCCGAGGGTGAACTACTCCCTCCTCGTCATGGAGACCGCCGGGATGATGAAGATGGCCTCCGGTGATAATTTCCCCCTCCGGCAGGGTGCCGGAACGGAGCTCCAAATGGGATCGCTTCAGAACAGAGGCTTGCGGCGGCGTAAAAACTCATCTAGGTTAACTTTCGGGGGTTTCTGAATATATATGATTTTTCAGCATTGGAATCACGCAAAGAAGGGCCACAGGGGGCCCATGAGGCACCAGGGCACGCCTGGGGGGGTGGAGCGCCCAGGTGTCTTGTGGGGCCCCTGTTAGTCTTCTGCTGCTCCCCCAAAACTTCCTGGGTCTGTTTCCTTTCAGAAAAAATCGTCAAAAAGTTTCGCTGCATTTGGACTTCATTTGATATGGATTTTCTGAAAAACCAAACACAAGCAGAAAACAACAACTGGCACTGGGCACTAGGTCAATATGTTAGTCCATGAAAATCATATAAAATCCATATAAAAGTGCACCAAAATCAAACAAAACTATAATAAACATGGCATGAATACTTCATAAATTGTAGATACGTTGGAGACGTATCAGCATCCCCAAGCTTAATTCCTGCTCGTCCTCGAGTAGGTAAATGATAAAAGAAATAATTTATGAAGTATGAATGCTAGCATAGTGCATAAGTTTGATCAATGATAATTTCAATCACTTTTCGTAGCATCATAACAGCAACTCTTTCTCATAAAACTCATCATGATAAAGTAGCAATCAATTCACATGTTATGGTTTAAACAGTGCATTCTCTTGAAACTAAACAACCTATGTTCTTAGTCACCAAACAATTGCAATTCAACTTATTCAACAAAGTCTAAGTAAGAGCTCCACATACTCAATTATCATATAGTCTTCTATGATTGCTGATGACCCACAAGTATAGGGGATCAATCGTAGTCCTTTCGATAAGTAAGAGTGTCGAACCCAACGAGGAGCGGAGGGAAATGACAAGCGGTTTTCAGCAAGGTGTTTTCTGCAAGCACTGAAATTATCGGTAATGAGAAGTTTGATAGCAAGATAATTTGTAACAAGTGACAAGTAACAATAGTAACAAAGAGTGCAGCAAGTTGGCCCAATCCTTTTTATAGCAAAGGACAAGCCGGAACGATCTCTTAAAATAAGCAACACGTTCTCGAGGACACATGGGAATTTCATCTAGTCACTTTCATCATGTTTGTTTGATTCGGGTTCGCTACTTTGATAATTTGATATGTGGGTGGACCGGTGCTTGGGTGCTGTTCTTACTTGAACAAACCTCCCACTTATGATTACCCCCTCTCGCAAGCATCCGCAACTACGAAAGAAGAATTAAGATAACTCTAACCATAGCATTAAACATATGGATCCAAATCAGCCCCTTACGAAATAGCGCATAAACTAGGGTTTAAGCTTCTGTCACTCTAGCAACCCATCATCTAATTACTACTCCACAATGCATTCCCTTAGGCCCAAAGATGGTGAAGTGTCATGTAGTCGACATTCACACGACACCACTAAGAGAATCAACAACATACATATCATCAAAAATATCGAACGAATACCTAATTCACATGATTACTTATGACAAGACTTCTCCCATGTCCTCAAGAACAAAAGTAACTACTCACAAATCATCAACATGCCCATGATCAGTAGGGTATTGAATAGCATAATAGATCTGAACATATAATCTTCCACCAAATAAACCAACTAGCATCAACTACAAGGTGCAATCAACACTACTAGCAACCCACATGTACCAATCTGAGGTTTTGAGACAAAGATTGAATGCAAGAGATGAACTAGGGTTTGAGATGAGATGGTGCTGGTGAAAATGTTGATGAAGATTGGCCCTCCCACGATGAGAGGGTCGCTGGTGATGTCGATGGCGACGATTTCCCCCTCCCGGAGGGAAGTATCCCCGGCGGAATCTCTCCGCCGGAGAGCAAAAGTGCTCCTGCCCAAGTTCCGCCTCGAGACGACGGCGCACCATCCAAAAAGTCTCCTCTCTATTTTTTCTAGGGCAAAATGACTTATATACCAGAAAATGGGGGCCAGAAGTGGGCCAGGGGCCCCACGAGGTACCAGGGCGCGCCTAGGGGGGGTGGCGCGCCCTGGTGCCTCGTGGGCACCTGGGTGGCCCCCTCTGGTACTTTTTGCTTCCAATATTTTTTATATATTCCAAAATAATTCTCCAAAAAATTTCAGCTCATTTGGAGATGTGCAGAATAGGTAGCTTGACAGAGCTTTTTCAGGTCCAGAATTCCAGCTGCCGGCATTCTCCCTCCTTGTGTGAATCTTGCATATTAAAAGAGAAAAGGCATTAGAATTACTCCAAAAAGTGTTATAATGATTAAAAACACTATAAATAACAGTAGCAAAACATGATGCAAAATGGACGTATCAACTCCCCCAAGCTTAGACCTCGCTTGTCCTCAAGCGAAAGCCGATATCGATAATCATGTCCACATGTTTAGAGAGAGAGGTGTTGATAAAAACAAAATACGGACATAGAAGCATCATGATCATTATTATAACAGCAATATTTATTATCATAAACTTCTCATGAGCAACTAAGAATTCATCACAATAATGGAGTATAAGGCATAAACTTTCTTGAAAACTAACAAACTATGTTCTAAGTCGGCAATGCAATTGCAATTCATCATATTTTCAGGAAGGGTCTCATGTAGGAGCTATTTAGCAAGTCCACATACTCAACCATCATTTAGTCTTCTATGATTGCTAACACTCACGACATATATATGGAGCAAAAAGTTTCAGCCAGACACATAGAAAGATAGGGGCTTGTGATTTCGCCTCCCAACTTATTCACCTCAAGGGTGATGTCAACAATAATAACTCATGATCACTCATATCCAACTGGATATATGTGCCTAAATCTTTCCCCACCACATGATGTTTGCAAAAGATAAAAATAAAAAGGAATAGAGGGGAACACTATTGACTCTTGCATAAAAAGTAAATACATAAAAGTAAAAGATAGGCCCTTCGCAGAGGGAAGCAGAGGTTGTCATGCGCTTTTTGTTGTTGGATGCAAGAGCCCTTAATGCAAAGGAACATCACTTTATATTGCCCCTTGTGATAGCAACCTTTATTATGCAGTCTGTTGCTTTTATTCCTTTACCGTCACAAGTTCGTACAAAGCTTATTTCCCTTACAATAAAAGTTCAGACATATTTAGAGGCAATTTTTATTGCTTTTTGCACCAATGACAACTTACTTGAAGGATCTTATTCAATCCATAGGTAGATATAGTGGACTCTCATGACATGAAACTGGGTTTAAGGGTTTTGGATGCACAAGTAGTATCTCTACTTGGTGCGAATTTTTGGCTAGCAAAGATATTGGGCAAGCACCACATGTTGGAGGATCTATAACAATATAACTTCTATGTGAATATGAACAAACATAATTCATTACGTTGTCTTCCTTGTCCAACTTCAACAATTTGGCATAAAATACTTAATGGGGGCTCACAATCATAAAAGATGTCCAAGATAGTATATTTCCATGTGAATCTTCTCTTCCCTTATTAATTCTTTCATGAATTGCATAATTGACTAATACTATGTTTGTTAACTTCCAATAAATTTTACCACTTATACTTTTCTTTATGTAATGTCATTACTTTCCATAGGATTAGCATATGATCTTTTTCATTATTTTCATTGCTAGAGTTGGAACATGAAAGTAAAGAGGCAAAAACTCAAACTACTCTTTATAATATAACTCTCAACTCGATTACATAGATAGATGGATCACGAAACTAACACTCAAAAATAGATCATAATAAACTTTTATTCAACTAGATCACGAAATAACTAAGGATGAAACTAAAAGTAGGTAAATATAATAAAAGTGATGGTGATACGATACCGGGGCACCTCCCCCAAGCTTGGCACAAGCCAAGGGGAGTGCCCATACCCATGTGCTCAAGTCTCCTTCGGTGATGGTGGTGATGGTGAAGTGGTAAGCTTGGCCAGCTTACGTTTGAGGATGAAATTTTCCTCCCTCAAATCATTGACTTCTTGCTCAAGCTTCAATACCTTTTTACATAATGCCTCCTTGCTTTCCTGCAGAAAACGGGACAGGATAAATTGGATCTTAGATTTGTTAACAGTGTTTGGGAGGCTCGACTTCTTGAACTCCACATGCATATCTCCAGGTTGACGTAGAGGAGCATCGTCTTCATCCGAACTCGCGTCTTCCGTCCCCTTTATGTAGGCGCCTTGCTCTTCCTCTTCGGACCATCCATAGGGGTCTATATCCCCATAGATCTTCGGATTTGCAACATAGTGTGATACGAAGCTCTCCCCATCAGAGTCCTGAGACGACATACTTCCAGATCTGCTAGGAAAATAGCACGAAACAAGAATAGAAGAGATTTCTGCGATACGGTGGTCTAAACATACGGGAGTATATATAAAGATTTTTTATCTTGCAAAACAAGTAATACAGAAGAAAAACGGAGTCGGAAAGGCACACGTGGGGCCCACGAGGTACCAGGGCGCGCCTGGGGGGGTGGCGCCCCCTGGTGCCTCGTGGGCACCAGGTGGGTCCCCCCGGCTGTTTATTATTTTTGTATTTTTCTAAATATTCCGAAACTGACATAAAATATTTTTATGGAATTTTTGGAGTCGGTTTACTTACCGTATCACATACCTCTTCCTTTTTAGGGTTCTGGAGTATTCCGGAAGGTCTCTCCTATGTATTCTTCTGGTGTAATTGTTTCAATAATATTAGTTTCAACATTAATGGGGGTACCTGAAATATAATGCTTAATTCTTTGCCCATTCACCACTCTCGGATTAGTGCCTTCGGAGTTATTTATTTTGATGGCTCCGGAGCAATAAACTTTGTGACGCCCCTGCTCGACCGTGCACTAATCATACACGCAAATGTGCACACTCGAGATCAGAGACTCACGGGATGATATGACAACACAACTCTAAACTCAAATAAAACATAAATCTTCATATTACAAACCAGGGGTCACGAGGACTCGAATACAAAGTCATACACAAAAATAATATCTGGGTACAGACATAGTTAGTCAAGTTTGCCTTAAGAAGGCTAGCACAAACAACTACACTGATCGAAAAGGTGAAGGCCTCCTGCCAAGGGACTCCGAACTACTCCTGGTCGGCTGGCTCAACCCAGTAGTACGTGCCTCTGGGACTCTCCTGGTAGTAAGCTCCTGCGGTGTCGTATGGCTCCGGGACTCCGCCATCTGGTCGCAAATATCGGGTATGGGGGAAAAAGAATAGAAAAGCAACCGTGAGTACTCATCCAAAGTACTCGCAAGACTGACATCAGATCTATGCTAAGTATGCATCGGTATCAAAGGAATGGGGCTATATTTGTGGACTGAACAGCAGAATGCCAGAATAGAGGGGGAGAAGCCTAGCCTATCGAAGACTAGCATCTTGAAGCAATCTTGCAGCATTAGAAGAGTGCAGATTAGCATATTATAAGTTAACAAGCATGTTGAAGCAAAGCCCAGAGATCCTTCCTCGACTCCCTGTGAGAAAGCGATCCCGGAGCTTATAATTAATTAACATGTATCCAGTTCAAATAGTGGTAGATCGGGATACAACACTGAGCGTCCTATTACCGTGGACACGGCTATTCGAATAGATAACTTCCCTGCAGGGGTGCACTACTGTTACCCAACACGCTTGATTACATCTGGCCGGACACACTTGCTGGGTAATGCCCGGCCTCGTGTGATCGACACGACGCAGTCCTACCTAGGCTCGGCAGAGAGGTCAGCACGCCGGTCTAAATCCTAAGTGTGAAGGGGTCTTGGGCCATCGCCCATTGCACTCCTGCACGTTGCATGGCAGGTCGGGGCCCAGGCGCGACACTGTATACACAAGTGACGTAACCAGCCCACCCCAACAATCAGGCCGCATCTCTGAGCTGTGACGTCTGAAGAGCTTTCGGCTGATACATACGACGTAGAGGGTCCCATAACCATTATCCCACGTGGTGGTAGTGCGTATAGGGCCAACGACCCACTCAGATCCAATACCCAAATCCGTTAGGCGTATTTAGTAACTCGCAGAGACGATCAGACTACCTGTCGCTCCGACTGGGTAACACACGGCTCGCGGGTGCTCTTGGAGCCGACCCGTCTTTATCAAGTGACAGTAGTAAGGTCAAAGTACCCGTGTGTCCAAAGTATCGAGAAGGAATCCGAGGAATCACCCTTGATGGATTCCCACTCGAAGTATCGGTCAAGGTGAACCCGGAGGAATCACCCTCGATGGATTCTCCCAAGAGGAGTTGCACGACGGAAGCTTTATCGGAGGTGATGAAAGAGGAATCACCCTCGGGAACCCACAACCGAATAGCTATTCTACAGAGGCATCATTGGAAGTGAGATAAGAGGTATCACCCTCGGCACTCGGTGGTAGCTCTGCAGAGTCGAACAACTTAGGGGGAATGTGCGGTGAAGTGTTGGTCTCTGACTGTCGATCATACTGATCGAGTCACTGGTGGAAAAGCGTGGCGACAAGGACAAGGGTGTGGGGCCATTGATGTATCACTATCCAGTCTATACTAAGCATATAGGATAACATGTAAAGTATCAACAAAAGGTTACAAAACCAGGCTATGCATCAGAATAGGAACTATCAGAACAGTAATAGGGGCAATTCTAATGCAAGAATAAGAGAGAATGAATAGGTGATATCTGGATGATCAAGGGGGCTTGCTTGCCTGGAAGCTCTGCTGAAAGGGGTTGGACGTCAGGAGTGTAGTCGAACTCGGGAGCAGCGTCGGTCTCGGGATCTACCGGAGAGAAGAGGGGGAAGAAACAATAAATACAAAGCAAACAAATGCAACACAGATGCATGACATGGCAATATACTGTGATAGGGGTGACCTGATGCAGTGCTACTCGTTACAGACGGAGCGGGAAAATATCTGGAAATATTTTCCCGGTTTTAGGCATCTGTCAGACAGAAGAACCGGAGGGGAAGGTTCCATGTTTGTGGTGTTATGGGCATGTGACAGCTTCATGGAGGGCATATTCGGATTCGTCTCGTTTTTTTGATCAACTTTCATGTAGAAAACTTTTTCATCCGAGCTACGGTTTATTTTCTATTAATTTTCTAAGTTTTAAACAATTTCTGGAATTATTATAAATTCGAATTAAAAACAGAATATACCTTTGTCACCTAGTGTTACCCTAGCCTGTGTGTATGACAGTGGGGCTAGTGGGGTGCTGACTCAGCAGTCAACAGTCAAAGTGTTGACTAGGGTCAAATGTGAACAGTGTTATGGGTCACACATGTCATTGACTAGAGTTAAATTAAAAGGTTATTTAGAGAGGAGGCACTGTCATTGGGCCATTAGTTTAATTAACACCTAACTAACCTAATTAGTACTAACTAATTAGCACAGGGCCAGCCTTAGTGGACAGAGCCCAGCCGGCCTCACCGTGGCTGGGCGCACACGCACCAGCACACGGAGGCTACGGCCAGCCATGGCCAGTAGCTCGCACGGGATCGGCCGGGGGTCAGGGCGGCCACGGGCGAACGGGATGCGGCCGGCGCGCACGTGGGGCTGCGCGGGCGCGCACAAGGCCACGGCCAGGCAGTGGCCCGAGGCCGGGGCGGGCGCGGCAAGAGGCGTGCAGGGGCGCGCGAGCGCGCATGCGGCGAGGCCCAGGGGAGCGGCTGGAGCAGCGATGCACATGGCCATTGGCAGCAGGAGCTAGTAGCAGTGGCAAGTGCAGCAGCTAGCAGCGGCAACGAGCAGCAGCGTAGCAAGCAGTAGTAGCAGCAGAGCAGCGGGCAGCAGCACGCACGTACGCGTACGCGTACCTCGGACGAGCTCGGGGACGACAGCTACGGCAACGAATCGAGGGGGCGAGTAGGGGGGAATGGGTGAGGAGATCACGGTGAGTCATTTGGCATGCCCAGGGAGGGTCGGGGTGGACCGGAGCGTTGGCATCGACGGCGAGTTGGTGGCGGCTGGGCGGAGATGATGACGATGGCGACGGCTACGCAACCCCCCCGGCTTGCTCCAATGCCCAGAACGGGCAATGCCAGCCGCGGCGAACCTCCTGGACATGCTCCCGCGCACCGGAGACATCGGTGGCCATGACGACGACGACTGAGCAGTGGTGATCGCGTGATCTTGCGAGCTCGAATTCGAGCCAGAGAGGAGGGTGGCGATGGGGGATCGAGGGGGGAAAGGAAGGGGGGGTGATCTTGGGTTTTGGTGGACGTTTTTATAGGTCGTGGCGGGCGACTTGGAGGCCATCCATGGCCAAGGCGCCCTGGATGCACGCCACGACCTCTCTGCCTCCTGTAGCAGGAGGTAGAAGAAGGCCTGCGTGGGCTGGGCCGCACTACGGTTAAATGGGCCAAAGTACACAGTGGCTTTAGTCTTTATTCTTTTTCTTTTTCTCTCACATATTTTGGCCTCTGTTTTCTATTTTTCTAAGCTATCAAATGAATTTTTCTCTAGATGAAATTTGTCACATATATGCCTGGCAATATTATGGGTATGTACAAAAAGTTTTTGGCCATTTGGGACCACTCAAATTTAGGTTTGAATTTAAATGGCTTTATGTAAATGTTGTTGGTCCATTAAATGGATGCTACGGTTAAGATGGGAAAGCAAATGAAGTGGGTTTCATTTTTACCAATACTCGGGATATTTATGACATAATGCACACATTTTTAATTTGCCATATTGAAGAATTATTATTTGACTTGAAATTTGAATTTGAATTTGACTTAGGTTTTAATCAAGGGCAATTGAGCTTAGCAAGCCTGGTGACATGGCATCATTAGTGTGAGATTATGGTAGCATGATTATTGGGGTGTTACAAATCTCCTCCACTACAAGAAATCTCGTCCCGAGATTTAAGAGGTAGAGTTATGGGGAAGGAATTGGTTATGAAATTCTAACGAGTTTTCTCGGTCTTGGTTGCTCTTCCCGAAGTAGTTGATCCTTTTCGTTGATGTCTTTATTTCTCTGCTCCATGTCATCATGATGAAGTCATCATCCTTTCTTCGGGATCTTCATCATACTTACGAATAGGGTAGGAGGGGAAACTCTATAGGGACGGAGGTCTGGAAGGATTGGCATCTGGTAATTATCTCAGGGAAGGAGGTTTAGAAGCATCTGGAAACATATCGAGTGTGATATAATGAGGTTCAACAAGTTTCAATCAGGTAGGCATCCAGCTGATGCCTAAAACAGGTGATGAAGGGGTTCAGAGCAATGAAGAATAAGGTTGCATCTGATACAAGAATAGATCATCCCTAGGAAGGTGGCTCATGAATTACATTTGGAACCAAGCACGAGGAATAACTTTGGAAACAATGATGTACAGGAGCGTGAGGTTTCGGTCCTGTGGAACTGTGGTTATTGTGGATTATGAGCAATGAGAGTGGTGACATCTTGTAGGGTCACTATAGCAGGGTATGTCAGAGGATAGCTTGTCAGCTATGTTGGCAACAACGTTGGTACCAAGGGCGGGGGACGCAGAGAACCATTTTCCTGCTCACAATGCGAGGCGGACCATTAGGCAAAGTTCTCGTCCACCGGCGGTTACCGAAATGTCATCAACAATAGTAACAGGGTCTTACTGACAATGTTGTACACCAGGGTGTTTACATAAGTAGAGAATTACTACTACTTAGGTCATATAATTTAAGGAAGGTTAAACAGACCAATGGAAAGGAAAATGTATTTATACACAAGAATTAGAAGTTTATCCTTTTCGAAGGACAAGCAGAATATGATATCCATGACAGGATAGCAAGTACTTGACCCTTTAGATAAAGTGGCGAGGAAAATACATGACGTTACCCATACAACGATGTCTGGATAATTGATCAAGAAACATTTAGTACTGCGCTTCCAATGTTCTTGTTGATATTCGGAGTACCACAGTCATGCTTCGGAATAGCAATGATATGGTGTTTTAAGTAAAGGCTGGGTTTGGAGAACATAAGAATTACACAAGGAATAATTTCAAGAATAACAAGGAACTCAAGGTATAACCAAATCATGACCAAGTCTGTCTTGAAAGGAAAAACAAGGATGTTGTCGATGATAACACAAATCATCGAGGGAAAAGGATGTTATTTCTTATCTTGAATTCAACTGACATCTCGGGAGAGGTCAACATGTTGACAATGATCGTGACACATTTGTCGAGAGGTTTCATGAAGATGTAATCAATCAGCGACGGCATCAAGCAAGGGAATGATGAAGGGGAAAAATCATGGGAACAACAAATAAGATGCAAGCTCGGAATCGGAGTTGCTTTTTCAAGACAAACAACATGATGTTGAAAACTCGACGTAAGCTTTGCTCATGGTCTGAAGAATTTGTACATCAAAGAAGGACGAGGGAGCACGGTCTAAGGTAGCAAGATAAGGATGTAGCCGGTACGCTAGGGATGACATGTTTGAGTATTAAGCTTCCCAGCAACAAATTACTAGGAGTAATGAACCACAGGGCGACTTCGATTCACTTATCGGTTTTCTCGGTTGACAAACAACCCAGAACCCGTGGAATGGCTAAATCGGTAAGAAGTATTACTCCAGCAAGAATTCATAAGAGGTAGTGCAATGGCACGATATCCTCGAGATAGCAGAGGGCAAATACTCGATGGTAGAACAGAATAGAAGCTGAACTAGTTCGTTGATCTGCGGATGGCAGGTGCTTTAACCTTGTTGAAAAATTTAGACGAGGCACGGGAATGGAGTTATCAAATGAGGTCAGCATGGTCAGAACCATTACTGCATGGAATCAAGTTAAGGAAATTGGAAGAATTTTACAAATGAATAAATATTTTGCAAGAAGCTTCCGTGACGGTCTACATCGTTTTCATGGGCATGAACACAAAGTTCAAGGTCGACTCCCACTTCTTCAATGCATAACCTTCCATTCACTTCTCGCTTTCGATGAAGTTGCAGAGTTGAAAATTTATCTGACGAAACACTAATAGAGTATAACCCGCATAACTTTCGGGTTCACACAGATTTAGGGAAGGCATAGGTTCAACCCTTCGGGACATTTTAGGAACCTATACAACACAATTATAGGAGCAACGGATACACGCTCGAAAGCAGAGGGCTATCGACATGGAGTAGATGATACAATTCTCTAGAGGCATTTTGTATCAGGGGAAATTCGTCTAAAACACAAAGGAACTGTCAGGTAGTAATCCACCAAAATATCTGGCGGTCCGCAAAGGATCTGATGTGAGTATCAGCACTCTACCAGAAGAGGAAGGAATGCAAGAGCATGAATTACGATTCCCAAATCAGGGGACACAGAAGCAGATGCTCTGATCAAAGGATGAATAATTGAATGGACTTAGAGGCACAACCGATCAAAACTTAATTGGTCAGAAACCAGCTCATATCCGGAATGACGTCTGAGCCGGAAGGATAATTCCTAGGGATCAACTGATGATTGCGAGTATTCGCATACATGACCAATCAATAGGGTAAGAACGACTATTGCAGAGGATTACAACGAAGATTGTTAGACATATGGAATTAACCACAAGTGCAGGCAGGTAAGACGAATCTCAAAAGCAGTAGGCTGCAGAGGATTATCGAATGATCGAATAGCATTATGAAATATTTTGCAAAACAGAGGAATAACTGGGGGTGCATGAATCCCCAGTAAGTGTGAGGAATTATTCGTAGGTGTATTCATGCGACAAGAAGCTGCAAGGCAGTAAACACAAGAGATCTCCAAAAACATCAGGGAATATCTTCGGAGCCTTCTGGCGAATCAGGAGATCATCTGTATCGAGTGGCTCTCCGGGAGAAAATGGTCACGAGATCCTAGAGTTAGAGTTAGTAAAATTTTAACCCGAATTGAAGAGAGATCAGAATCCCAGAGTAAGGAAGAGGAATAAAAGATCATAATCCCATCCATTAGCGACGTGGGCCCGTAAGCCACACAGCCATGTTAGTAAAACAGTTTTTCAAATACTAGACTCAACTTCGACCAAGGAATCGAAAGGGGGCTTCCTACAGGCAGTCGGCTCTGATACCAACTTGTGACGCCCCTGCTCGACCGTGCACTAATCATACACGCAAATGTGCACGCTCGAGATCAGAGACTCACGGGATGATATCACAACACAACTCTAAACTCAAATAAAACATAAATCTTCATATTACAAACCAGGGGTCACGAGGACCCGAATACAAAGTCATACACACAAATAATATCTGGGTACAGACATAGTTAGTCAAGTTTGCCTTAAGAAGGCTAGCACAAATAGCTACACTGATCGAAAAGGCGAAGGCCTCCTGCCTAGGGCCTCCGAACTACTCCTGGTCGGCTGGCTCAACCCAGTAGTACGTGCCTCCGGGACTCTCCTGGTAGTAAGCTCCTGCGGTGTCGTATGGCTCCGGGACTCCACCATCTGGTCGCAAATATCGGGTATGGGGGAAAAAGAATAGCAAAGTAACCATGAGTACTCATCCAAAGTACTCACAAGACTGACATCAGATCTATGCTAAGTATGCATCGGTATCAAAGGAATGGGGCTATATTTGTGGACTGAACAGCAGAATGCCAGAATAGAGGGGGAGAAGCCTAGCCTATCGAAGAATAGCATCGTGAAGCAATCTTGCAGCATTAGAAGAGTGCAGATTAGCATATTATAAGTTAACAAGCATGTTGAAGCAAAGCCCAGAGATCCTTCCTCGACTCCCTGCGACAAAGCGATCCCGGAGCTTATAATTAATTAACATGTATCCAGTTCAAATAGTGGTAGATCGGGATACAACACTGAGCGTCCTGTTACCGTGGACACGGCTATTCGAATAGATAACTTCCCTGTAGGGGTGTACTACTGTTACCCAACACGCTCGATTACATCTGGCCGGACACACTTGCTGGGTAATGCCCGGCCTCGTGTGATCGACACGACGCAGTCCAACATAGGCTCAGTAGAGAGGTCAGCACGCCGGTCTAAATCCTAAGTGCGAAGGGGCCTTGGGCCATCGCCCTTTGCACTCCTGCACGTTGTGTGGCTGGTCGGGGCCCAGGCGCGACACTGTATACACAAGTGACGTAACCAGCCCACCCCAACAATCAGGCCGCATCTCTGAACTGTGACGTCTGAAGAGCTTTCGGCTGATACATATGACGTAGAGGGTCCCATAACCATTATCCCACGTGGTGGTAGTGCGTATAGGGCCAACGACCCACTCAGATCAAATACCCAAATCCGTTAGGCGTATTTAGTAACTCGCAGAGACGATCAGACTACCTGTCGCTCCGACTGGGTAACACACGGCTCATGGGTGCTCTTGGAGCCGACCCGTCTTTATCAAGTGACAGTAGTAAGGTCAAAGTACCCGTGTGTCCAAAGTATCGAGAAGGAATCCGAGGAATCACCCTTGATGGATTCCCACTCGAAGTATCGGTCAAGGTGAACCCGGAGGAATCACCCTCGATGGATTCACCCAAGAGGAGTTGCACGATGGAAGCTTTATCGGAGGTGATGAAAGAGGAATCACCCTCGGTAACCCACAACCGGATAGCTATTCTACAGAGGCATCATCGGAAGTGAGATAAGAGGTATCACCCTCGGCACTCGGTGGTAGCTCTGCAGAGTCGAACAACTTAGGGGGAATGTGCGGTGAAGTGTTGGTCTCTGACTGTCGATCATACTGATCGAGTCACTGGTGGAAAAGCGTGGCGACAAGGACAAGAGTGTGGGGCCATTGATGTATCACTATGTAGTCTATACTAAGCATATAGGATAACAGGTAAAGTATCAACAACAGGTTACAAAACCAGGCTATGCATCAGAATAGGAACTATCAGAACAGTAATAGGGGCAATTCTAATGCAAGAATAAGAGAGAATGAATAGGTGATATCTGGATGATCAAGGGGGTTTGCTTGCCTGGAAGCTCTGCTGAAAGGGGCTGGACGTCAGGAGCGTAGTCGAACTCGGGAGCAGTGTCGGTCTCGGGGTCTACCAGAGAAAAGAGGGGGGAAGAAACAATAAATACAAAGCAAAAAAATGCAACACAGATGCATGACATGGCAATATGCTGTGATAGGGGTGACCTGATGCAGTGCTACTCGTTACAGACGGAGCGGGAAAATATCTGGAAATATTTTCCCGGTTTTAGGCATCTGTCAGACAAAAGAACCGGAGGGGAAGGTTCCATGTTTGCGGTGTTATGGGCATGTGACAGCTTCATGGAGGGCATATTCGGATTCGTCTCATTTTTTTGATCAACTTTCATGTAGAAAACTTTTTCATCCGAGCTACGGTTTATTTTCTATTAATTTTCTAAGTTTTAAACAATTTCTGGAATTATTATAAATTCGAATTAAAAACAGAATATACCTTTGTCACCTAGTGTTACCCTAGCCTGTGTGTATGACAGTGGGGCTAGTGGGGTGCTGACTCAGCAGTCAACAGTCAAAGTGTTGACTAGGGTCAAACGTGAACAGTGTTATGGGTCACACATGTCATTGACTAGAGTTAAATTAAAAGGTTATTCAGAGAGGAGGCAATGTCATTGGGCCATTAGTTTAATTAACACCCAACTAACCTAATTAGTACTAACTAATTATCACAGGGCCGGCCTTAGTGGACAGAGCCCAGCCGGCCTCACCGTGGCTGGGCACACACGCACCAGCACACGGCTGCTACGGCCAGCCATGGCCAGTAGCTCGCACGGGATCGGCCGGGGGTCAGGGCGGCCACGGGCGAACGGGATGCGGCCGGCGCGCACGTGGGGCTGCGCGGGCGTGCACGAGGCCGCGGCCAGGCAGTGGCCCGAGGCCGGGGCGGGCGCGGCAAGAGGCGTGCAGGGGTGCGCGAGCGCGCATGCGGCGAGGCCCAGGGGTGCGGCTGGAGCAGCGATGCACATGGCCATTGGCAGCAGGAGCTAGTAGCAGCGGCAACGAGCAGCAGCACAGCAAGCACTAGTAGCAGCAGAGCAGCGGGTAGCAGCACGCACGTACGCGTACCTCGGACGAGCTCGGGGACAGCAGCTACGACAACGAATCGAGGGGGCGAGCAGGGGGGAATGGGTGAGGAGCTCACGGTGAGTCATTTGGCATGCTCAGGGAGGGTCAGGGTGGACTGGAGCGACGGCATCGACGGCGAGTTGGTGGCGGCTGGGCGAAGATGATGACGATGGCGATGGCTACGCAGCCCCCCGGCTTGCTCCAATGCCCAGAATGGGCGAAGCCAGCCGCGGCGAACCTCCTGGACATGCTCCCGCGCACCGGAGACATCAGTGGCCACGACGACGACGGCTGAGCAGCGGTGATCGCGTGTGCTTGCGAGCTCGAATTTGAGCCAGAGAGGAGGGAGGCGATGGGGGATCCAGGGGGGAAAGGAAGGGGGTGATCTAGGGTTTCGGTGGACGTTTTTATAGGTTGTGGGGGGCGACGTGGAGGCCATCCGTGGCCAAGGCACCCTGGATGCATGCCACGACCTCTCTGCCTCCTGTAGCAGGAGGTAGAAGAAGGCCTACATGGGCTAGGCCGCACTACGGTTAAATGGGCCAAAGTACACAGTGGCTTTAGTCTTTATTCTTTTTCTTTTTCTGTCACATATTTTGGCCTCTGTTTTCTATTTTTCTTAGCTATCAAATGAATTTTTCTCTAGATGAAATTTGTCACATATATGCCTGGCAATATTATGGTATGTACAAAAAGTTTCTGGCCATTTGGGACCACTCAAATTTAGGTTTGAATTTAAATGGCTTTATGTAAATGTTGTTGGTCCATTAAATGGATGCTACGGTTAATATGGGAAAGCAAATGAAGTGGGTTTCATTTTTACCAGTACTCGGGATATTTATGACATAATGCACATATTTTTAATTCGCCATATTGAAGAATTATTATTTGACTTGAAATTTGAATTTGAATTTGACTTTGGTTTTAATCAAGGGCAATTGAGCTTAGCAAGCCTGGTGACATGGCATCATTAGTGTGAGATTATGGTAGCATGATTATTGGGGTGTTTCAAACTTCTTCGACGATATACGGTCCTTCCCATTTAGAGAGAAGTTTTCCTGCAAAGAATCTCAAACGGGAATTGTATAATAGAACTTGCTCACCTACTTTGAATTCCCATTTTTGAATTGTTCTATCATGCCATCTTTTAACCTTTTCTTTAAATAATTTGGCTTTTTCTTAAGCTTGGTTACTCCATTCATCTAATGAGCTAATATCAAATAACCTCTTTTCACTGGTAAGTTTAAAATCATAATTCAGTTCTTTAATTGCCAAATATACTTTATGTTCTAACTCAAGAGGTAAATGACATGCTTTTCCATAAACCATTTTATAAGGAGACATACCCATGGGATTTTTATAAGCGGTTCTATAAGCCCATAATGCATCGTCAAGTTTCTTAGACCAATTCTTTCTAGATCTATTAACGGTTTTTTGCAAAATTAATTGTATTTCTCTATTGCTCAATTCAACTTGACCACTAGTTTGAGGGTGATATAGAGATGCAATTCTATGGTTGACATCATATTTAGCAAGCAATTTACGGAATGCACCATGAATAAAATGTGAACCACCATCGGTCATTAAATATCTAGGGACTCCAAACCTTGGGAAAATAACTTCTTTAAGCATTTTAATAGAAGTGTTATGATCAGCACTACTAGTTGGAATAGCTTCTACCCACTTAGTAACGTAATCAACAGCAACTAAAATATGAGTATACCCATTGGATTTAGGAAAAGGTCCCATATAATCAAATCCCCAAACATCAAATGGTTCAACATCAAGTGAATAATTCATAGGCATTTCCTGACGTCTACTAACATTACCAATTCTTTGACATTCATCACAAGATGAGACAAACTTACGAGCATCCTTGAAAAGAGTAGGCCAATAAAAACCAGATTGCAATACCTTATGTGTAGTTCTGTCTCCCGCATGGTGTCCTCCGTAAGCTTCGGAGTGACACTTCCGTAGGATTTGTTCCTGTTCATGCTCAGGTATACAATGCCTAATAATACCATCTACTCCTTCTTTATAAAGATGTGGGTCATCCCAGAAGTAATGTCTTAAATCATAAAAGAACTTTTTTTTGTTGGTATGTGAAACTAGGTGGTATGTATTTAGCAACAATGTAATTAGCATAGTCTGCATACCAAGGAGTATTACGAGAAGCATTTATGACAGTTAATTGTTCATCAGGAAAATCATCATTAATAGGAAGTGGGTCATCAAGAACATTTTCAATTCTAGACAAATTATCTGCTACAGGATTCTCAGCTCCCTTTCTATCAATAATATGCAAGTCAAATTCTTGTAGCAATAGAACCCACCTAATAAGTCTAGGTTTAGCATCTTTATTTTCCATAAGATATTTAATAGCAGCATGATCAGTGTGAACAGTTACTTTAGAATCAACTATGTAGGATCTGAATTTATCACATGCAAACACAACTGCTAGAAATTCTTTTTCAGTAGTAGCATAATTTCTTTGGGCATTGTCTAGAGTTTTACTAGCATAATGGATAACATTTAATTTCTTATCAACTCTCTGTCCTAGAACAGCACCAACAGCATAATCACTAGCATCACACATAATTTCAAAAGGCAAGTTCCAATCAGGTGGTTGAATAATGGGTGCAGTGGTTAAGGCTTTCTTAAGTGTTTCAAAGGCTTCTAGACAATCATCATCAAAAACAAATGGAACATCTTTTTGCAAAAGATTGGTAAGAGGCCTAGAAATTTTAGAGAAGTCTTTAATAAAACTCCTATAGAAACCAGCATGACCAAGGAAACTTCTTATACCTTTAATATCTTTAGGACATGGCATTTTCTCAATGGCATCAACCTTAGCTTTATCAACTTCAATACCTCTCTCAGAAATTTTATGCCCCAAGACAATACCTTCATTCAACATAAAGTGGCACTTCTCCCAATTCAAGACAAGATTAGTTTCTTCACATCTCTGCAAAACTCGATCAAGGTTGCTTAAGCAATCATCAAAAAAAGTTCCGTAAACGGAAAAATCATCCATAAATACCTCAACAATCTTTTCACAAAAGTCAGAGAATATAGCAGTCATACATCTTTGAAAGGTAGCAGGTGCACTGCATAAAACAAAAGGCATACGTCTATAAGCATAAGTTCCAAAAGGACATGTAAAGGTGGTTTTCTCTTGATCAGATTGTGCTACGGGTATTTGAGAAAAACCAGAATAACCGTCTAGGAAACAAAAGTGTGTATGTTTAGACAATCTTTCTAGCATTTGATCAATGAAAGGTAAGGGGTAATGATCTTTCTAGTAGCTTTGTTTAATTTTCTAAAATCAATTACCATCCTATAACCAGTTACAATTCTTTGTGGAATGAGTTCATTTTTATCATTGGGAACAACGGTAATACCCCCTTTCTTAGGGACACAATGAACAGGACTTACCCATCTACTATCAGCTATGGGATAGATTATACCTGCTTCCAGAAGTTTTAATATTTCAGTTCTTACCACCTCCTTCATCTTAGGATTTAATCGTCGTTGGTGGTCGACAACTGGTTTAGCATCAGGCTCCATATTAATTTTGTGCTGACATAGAGTGGGACTAATGCCCTTAAGATCATCAAGAGTATATCCGATAGCAGCTCGGTGCTTCCTCAGAGTTTTTAGTAATCTCTTTTCTTCATGTGCTGAAAGGTTAGCACTAATAATAACAGGATATATCTTCTTTTCATCTAGATAAGCATATTTCAATGTATCAGGCAATTGCTTCAATTCGAATACATGATCACCCTTAGGTGGAGGAGGACCTCCAAGAGTTTCAACAGGCAAATTATGTTTAAGGATGGGTGGCTGATCAAAGAACATTCTGTCTATTTCATTTCTTTCATTCATATGCATATCATTTTCGTGGTCTAGCAAATATTGTTCTAATGGATCAGTAGGAGGTACGACAATAGAAGCAAGACCAATAATTTCATCTTTACTAGGCAATTCTTTATCATGAGGTTGTCTACGAAATTTAGAGAAATTAAACTCATGAGACATACCACCAAAATCAACACTAACAATTTCTTTAGCGCAATCAATCTTGGCATTAACAGTGTTCAAGAAAGGTCCACACAAGACTTCAACATCTCTAACGATCCTAAGCAGTGTAATGGTATCTCTGTTTGCAAGTTTAATAGTAACATCAATGTCCTCAATTTCAGCAGGTGCAATATCATTCATAATTTCTTGATAAAAGGTAAATGGAATAGCACTCACACTAGCACCCAAATCACATAAGCCATGATAACAATGATCTCCTATTTTAACTGAGACAACAGGCATGCCCACAACTGGTCTGTTTTTATCTTTAGAATCAGGTTTAGCAATTCTAGCTGCTTCATCGCAGAAGTAAATAACATGCCCATCTATATTATCAACCAAGAGATCTTTAACCATAGCAACATTAGGTTCAACTTTAATTTGTTCAGAGGGTCTAGATGCTCTAATGTGAATTTTGTTAACCACAGTTGAAACTTTAGCATGTTCCTTAATCCTAACAGGAAAAGGTGGTTTCTCAATATAAGCGGTAGGCACAACTGGATCAACATGGTAAACAATTGTTTCTTCTTTAATACTAACAGGTTCCTCAATCTTTTCTTTAACAAGGGGATGATATTTAAACCACTTCTCCTTAGGGAGATCAACATGAGTAGCAAATGATTCACAAAAAGAAGCTACTATCTCAGAGTCAACTCCATATTTAGTGCTAAACTTATGAAAGGCACCGGTAGACATAAAAAATTTAACACAATCGAACTCAAGTATTATAACTGACTCATTACCTTTGTCGAGTTCCCAATCTTCAGAGTTGCGTTTAATTCTATCCAGAAGATCCCATCTGAATTCAATAGTTTTCTTCATAAAGGAGCCAGTCGAAGAAGAATCGAGAGTATTTTGATTATCATGAGAAAGCCGAGCATAAAAATTCTGTAAGATAATTTCTTTTGAGAGCTCATGATTGGGGCATGTGTACATCATGTACTTAAGCCTCCCCCAAGCTTGAGCGATGCTTTCTCCTTCATGAGGCCAAAAATTATATATATAATTCCGATCACGATGAACCAAATGCATAGGATAAAATTTCTGATGGAATTCTAGTTTCAATCGGTTCCAGTCCCATGTATCGGTATCATCACATAGCCTATACCATGTCAATGCTTTTCCCCCCAAAGATAAAGGGAATACTTTCTTCTTCACTCCATCTCCGGATAAACCTGCAAGCTTAAACAGACCACAAATTTCATCCACATAGATCAAGTGCATATCATGATGTATTGTTCCATCTCCTGCATAAGGATTAACTAGCAGTTTCTCTATCATACCCGAAGGAATTTCATATTAAATATTTTCAGTAGGTGCAATAGGTTGAGGAGCAACTTTTGGTGTTTCCGGTCGAGGTGAAGATACCCCGAACAAACCCCTCAAAGGATTACTTTCCATAGTGACAAGTGACAGTAAATTTCAGCATGTAATGTAAATGTTTCCTTACCAAATTCCACTCACCAAAGGCGCTTCACTCCCCGGCAACGGCGCCAGAAAAGAGTCTTGATGACCCACAAGTATAGGGGATCAATCATAGTCCTTTCGATAAGTAAGAGTGTCAAACCCAACGATAAGCAAGGTGTTTTCTGCAAGCACTGAAATTATCGGTAACGATTAGTTTGATAGCAAGATAATTTGTAACAAGTGACAAGTAAAAATAGTAACAAAGAGTGCAGCAAGTTGGCCCAATCCTTTTTATAGCAAAGGACAAGCCGGAACGATCTCTTAAAATAAGCAACACGTTCTCGAGGACACATGGGAATTTCATCTAGTCACTTTCATCATGTTTGTTTGATTCGCGTTTGCTACTTTGATAATTTGATATGTGGGTGGACCGGTGCTTGGGTGCTATTCTTACTTGAACAAATCTCCCACTTATGATTACCCCCTCTCGCAAGCATCCGCAACTACGAAAGAAGAATTAAGATAACTCTAACCATAGCATTAAACATATGGATCCAAATCAGCCCCTTACGGAATAGCGCATAAACTAGGGTTTAAGCTTCTGTCACTCTAGCAACCCATCATCTAATTACTACTCCACAATGCATTCCCTTAGGCCCAAAGATGGTGAAGTGTCATGTAGTCGACGTTCACACGACACCACTAAGAGAATCAACAACATACATATCATCAAAATATCGAACGAATACCAAATTCACATGATTACTTATGACAAGACTTCTCCCATGTCCTCAAGAACAAAAGTAACTACTCACAAATCATCAACACGCCCATGATCAGTAGGGTATTGAATAGCATAATACATCTGAACATATAATCTTCCACCAAATAAACCAACTAGCATCAACTACAAGGTGTAATCAACACTACTAGCAACCCACAGGTACCAATCTGAGGTTTTGAGACAAAGATTGAATACAAGAGATGAACTAGGGTTTGAGATGAGATGGTGCTGGTGAAGATGTTGATGAAGATTGGCCCTCCCACGATGAGAGGGTCGCTGGTGATGTCGATGGCGACGATTTCCCCCTCCCGGAGGGAAGTATCCCCGGCGGAATCTCTCCGCCGGAGAGCAAAAGTGCTCCTGCCCAAGTTCCGCCTCGAGACGGCGGCGCACCGTCCCAAAAGTCTTCTCTCTATTTTTTCTAGGGCAAAATGACTTATATACTAGAAAATGGGGGCCAGAAGTGGGCCAGGGGCCCCACGAGGTACCAGGGCGCGCCTGGGGGGGTGGCGCACCCTGGTGCCTCGTGGGCACCTGGGTGGCCCCCTCTGGTACTTTTTGCTTCCAATATTTTTTATATATTCCAAAATAATTTTCCAGAAAATTTTAGCTCATTTGGAGATGTGTAGAATAGGTATCTTGACAGAGCTTTTTCAGGTCCAGAATTCCAGCTGCCGGCATTCTCCCTCCTTGTGTGAATCTTGCATATTAAGAGAGAAAAGGCATTAGAATTACTCCAAAAAGTGTTATAATGATTAAAAACACTATAAATAACAGTAGCAAAACATGATGCAAAATGGACGTATCAATTGCTAGTACTCAAAGCATATTTTTAGAACAAATGGATCCATCGAACACAGAGAAAGATAGGGGCTTAATGTTTCGCCTCCCAACTCATTTATCATAGAGATAATTGTCAACAATAATAATTCATGATCAAATATATTTGACAGGCCATATGTGCCTGGATCTTTCCCCACCACATGATGCTTGCCAACTAGAGAATAATTAAGGTTGAAATGAGAAGTAATACAATTGACTCTTGCATAAAAGTAAATACATAAATTAAAAGATAGGCCCTTCGCAGAGGGAAGCAGAGGTTGTCATGCACTTTTTATTTTTGGATGCACAAGCCTTTAATGCAAAGGAACGTCACGTTATATTGCCCCTTGTGATAGCAACCTTTATTATGCAGTCGTCGCTTTTATTTCTTTACCATCACAAGTTCGTACAACGCTTATTTTCCCTTGCAATAAAAGATCATACATATTTTAGGAGCATTTTTTATTGCTTTTTGCACCGATTACAACTTATTTGAAGGATCTTATTCAATCCATAGGTAGGTATGGTGGACACTCATGGCAAGAAACTAGGTTTAATGGTTTTTGGATTAGTATCTCTACTTAGTACGAATTTTTGGCTAGCAAAAGATCCTAAGCAAGCACCACATGTCGGAGGATCCATAACAATATAACTTCTATGCAAATATACCCGAACATAACTCATTACGTTGTCTTCCTTGTCCAACTTCCACTAATTTGCTCAGGTTTGAAAATAATTAATGGGTATTCACAATCATAAAAGATGTCCAAGATAATTGATACGTCTCCAACGTATCTATAATTTTTGATTGTTCCATGCTATTATATTATCAATCTTGGATGTTTTTATATACATTTACAGCAATTATATATCATTTTTTGGGACTAACCTATTAACTTAGTGCCCAGTGCCAGTTGCGGTTTTCTGCCTGTTTTTGGTTTTACAGAAAATCAATACCAAACGAAGTCCAAATGCCATGAAACTTTTTGGAGACTTTTTTCTGGACAAGATAAACACTAGAAGCTTCGGGAGAAGACCAGAAGCCAGAGGAGGTGACCATGAGCCACCAAGGCACGCCTGGGGGGGGGGGCAGGCGCGTCCTGGTGCCTCGTGGGCCCATCCCAGCTCCGTTTGACCTAATTCCACCACTATAAATTCCCAAAAATCGGGAAACCAACAGGGGAGTCCACGAAATACTTTTTCCACCGCCACAAGTTTCTGTTCTCGAGAGATCCCATCTGGAGGCCTTCTCCGGCACTCCACCGGAGGGGGGATCGATCACGGAGGGGCTCTACATCAACCTTGCCGCCCTTCCGATGATGCGTGAGTAGTTTACCACAGACCTTCGGGTCCATAGTTAGTAGCTAGATGGCTTCTTCTCTCTTTTTGATCTTCAATACAATGTTCTCCTCGATGTTCTTGGAGTTCTATCCGATGTAATCACTTTTTGCGATGTGTTTGTTGGGATCCGATGAATTGTGAGTTTATGATCAGATTATCCATGAATATTATTTGAGTCTTCTCTGATCTGTTTTATGAATGATTATTATAGCTTCGTATTTCTTCTCCGATCTATTGATTTGGTTTGGCCAACTAGATTGATTCATCTTGCCATGGGAAGAGGTGTTTTGTAATGGGTTCGATCTTGCAGTGCTCAATCCCAGTGACAGAAAGGGACATGACACGTGTGTATTGATACGTCTCCAACGTATCTATAATTTATGAAGTATTCATGCCATGTTTATTATAGTTTTGTATGATTTTGGTGCACTTTTATATGGCTTTTATATGATTTTCATGGACTAACATATTGACCTAGTGCCCAGTGCCAGTTGATGTTTTCTGCTTGTTTTTGGTTTTCCAGAAAATCTATATCAAATGAAGTCCAAATGAAGCGAAACTTTTTGACGATTTTTTCTGGAACATAAGAGACACTAGAAGCTTCGGGAGGTGGCCAGAAGACCCACAGGGGCCCCACGAGCCACCAGGGCGCGCCACCCCCCCAGGCGTGCCCTGGTGCCTCGTGGGCCCCCTGTGGCCCTTCTTCGCGTGATTCCAATGCCAAAAAATCATATATATTCAGAAACCCCCAAAAGTTAACCTAGATGAGTTTTTACGCCGTCGCAAGCCTCTGTACCTCCACGATCTCATCTACAGCCCTTTTCCGGCACCCTGCCGGAGGGGGGAATCATCACCGGAGGCCATCTTCATCATCCCGGTAGTCTCCATGACGAGGAGGGAGTAGTTCACCCTCGGGGCTGAGGGTATGTACTAGTAGCTATGTGTTTGATCTCTCTCTCTCTCGTGTTCTTGATATGGCACGATCTTGATGTATCGCGAGCTTTGGTAATATAGTTGGATCATATGGTGTTTCTTCCCTCTCTATCTTTGTTGTGATGAATCGAATCTTTTTCCTTCGAGGTTTCGTTGTTGTCGGATTGAATATTCAGATTTGAGAACACTTGATGTATGTCTTGCATATGAATACCCGTGGTGACAATGGGGTATTATATTGATTCACTTGATATATGTTTTGGCACTCAACTCGCGGATTCCTGAGGTGACATTGGGGTAATCTATGCATAGGGGTTGATGCACGTTTTCATTATCTTTTCTCCGATAGAAACTTTGGGGTGCTCCTTGGAGTTCTTTGTGTGGACTGAATATTATGATTATGAAGTTGTTTGATGCATATCGTATAATCAACTCCTGGATACTTGTGGTGACATTGGAGTATCTAGGTGACATTAGAGTTGGTTGATGTGTATCATATGGTGTTATTTTAGTACGAACTCTAGGGCTATTTGTGACACTTATAGGAATAGCTCAATAGATCGATCGGAAAGGATAACTTTGAGGTGGTTTCGTACCCTACAAACAATTTCTATCTTATGTTCTCCGCTAATAGGAACTTGGGAGTGATTCTTTATCGCATGTTGAGGGATGGTTATATGATCCAATTCTATTAGCATTGTTGAGAGATTGCACTAGTGAAAGTATGAACCCTAGGCCTTGTTTTTAAGCATTGCAATACCGTTTGTGCTCACTTTTGTTACTTGCTACCTTGCTGTTTTTATATTTTCAGATTACAAAAACCTATATCTACTATCCATACTACACTTTTATCACCATCTCTTCGCCGAACTAGTGCACCTATACAATTTACCATTGTATTGGGTGTGTTGGGGACACAAGAGATTTCTTGTATTTGGTTGCAGGGTTGTTTGAGAGATACCATCTTCAACCTACGCCTCCCACGGATTGATAAACCTTAGGTCATCCACTTGAGGGAAAATTGCTACTGTCCTACAAAACTCTGCGCTTGGAGGCCCAACACGAGTCTACAAGAATAAGTTGTGTAGTAGACATCATGTATCGTTGCTATTAAGGGTAAAAAGATGGGGTTTATTCATACGTGAGTTTATCTTGTCTACATCATGTCATCGTTCTTAAGGTGTTACTCCGTTCTTTATGGGCTTAATACACTAGATGCATGCTGGATTGTGGTCGATGTGTGGAGTAATAGTAGTAGATGCAGGCAGGAGTCGGTCTACTTGTCTCGGACGTGATGCCTATATACATGATCATTGCCTTGGATATCGTCATGATTATTTTCTTTTCTATCAATTGCCCAACAGTAATTTGTCTACCCACCGTATGCTATTTTCTTGAGAGAAGCCTCTAGTGAAAACTATGGCCCCCGGGTCTATCTAAATCATTTACTAAAACCCTAAAATATTTGCTGCACTTTTCTTTTATTTATTTTATTTTATATTTTTGTTTCAATCTATCTACCTATCACCATACAATTAAATCTTGCAATTGACCGCCGAGGGATTGACAACCCCTCGTTTGCGTTGGGTGCAAGGATTTGTTGTTTGTGTGCAGGTACTGCTAACGAGGTGTTGCGTGGTTCTCCTACTGCATTGATAACCTTGGTTTCATAACTGAGGGAAATACTTACCTCTGCTATGCTGCATCATCCCTTCCTCTTCGGGGATAAGACCAACGCAAGCTACAAGTAG
Source organism: Elymus sibiricus (assembly GCA_039707655.1). Lineage (NCBI taxonomy): Eukaryota > Viridiplantae > Streptophyta > Magnoliopsida > Poales > Poaceae > Elymus > Elymus sibiricus. Next base: position 298,401,041 of record CM077672.1, on the reverse strand, counting down.
CAATAATATATTTATATGTGAAAGTTCTCTTCCTTATACTAATCATTCATGAATTGCTTGTATGACCAACATTGTGATTGTCAAGCTTCAATAGATTTCACATTCTAATCCAAATGTGAAACTACTACTAGACATGATACAAGCATATGAAGCACATATAATTTAAACTTTATGATATTTAATTTATTCAACAATTTACTCATATGATATAAGTGAAGAACAGGAGTAAATGACAAACTACTCCGAAAAGATATAAGTGAAGACCAAATGAGTAGTTAAGTAAATAAGTAGCTATGTGAGGACTCTCTCTCATTTAAAATTTTCAGATCTTAAGTATTTTATTCAAACAGCAAAGAAAACAAAATAAAATGACATTCCAAGAATAGCACATATCATGTGAAGAAGCAAAAACTTAGGCTCAACCAAGACTAACCGATAATTGTTGATGAAGAAAGGTGGGATGCCTACCGGGGCATCCCCAAGCTTAGATGCTTGAGACTTTTTGAAATATTAACTTGGAATGCCTTGGGAATCCCCAAGCTTGAGCTCTTGTGTCTCCTTAATTCCTCTCATATCATGGCTTCTCCTAAATCTTTAAAAACTTCATCCACACAAAACTCAACAAGAACTCGAGAGATAAGTTAGTATAAATCAACTCAAAACCTTAACATTCTCTACTGTAGCAAATCACTAAAATTATAATTAAACATTGCATACTAAATGCCTCTGCATATTTAATACTCCTATCCTCAAATAGAATCATTAAACAAGCAAACATATGCAAACAATGCAACTATAACAGCAATCTGCCAAAACAGAACAGTCTGTAAAGGGGGATTTAAAATTCATACTTCCCTAACTCAAAAAATTCTGAAAACTTTCCACGTGATAGAGAACTCATGCATTCTAACTGTGTAAAAATTTCAGATTTTTATCATGTTCTAACTATTCAGGAATATTCTGGACATAACAGAAAACTTTCTGTTTTCAAACAGCAACACATAAACTTGCAAACTGAGCTATACAAAAGATTATTCTGAATAACAGCAAGCAAATACAACTAAAAGAAAATGATGCTCCAAGCAAAACACATATCATGTGACGAATAAAAATATAGCTCAAAGTGAGGTTACCGATAGTGTTGAAGACGAAAGAGGGGATGCCTTCCGGGGCATCCCCAAGCTTAGTTGCTTGGGTCTTCCTTGAATATTACCTTGGGGTGACTTGGGCATCCCCAAGCTTAGGGTCTTGCCACTCTTTATTCTTCTCATATCGGTATCTCACCCAAAACTTGAAAACTTCAATCACACAAAACTTAACGGAACTTGCGAGATAGGTTAGTATGATAAAAATAAATCATCCACTTAGGTACTGTCAAGACAAGATTCATAATTATTATCACATAATACCTACTGTAGTCTATCATTTCCACAATTTATATCTCATAATATAAGCTATGGAAACACTAAAACAAGCAAACTATGCACCGAAAACAGAATCTGTCAAAAACAGAACAGCATGTAGTGAGCGATTTAAAAACCATACTTCTGTACCTCAAAAAATTCTGAAAAATTAGGAAAACGTAAACAATTTGTAACCCAATGCTCTGTAAAAATTTCAGAATTTTCTCACTCTCCAGTACAGAATATAAATTCCAGCACTGGACGAAAAAGTTTCTGTTTTTGCACAGAATCGAATCAACAAGTATCCACACTATCCCAAAGGCTTTACTTGGCACATTATTGAAAGAAAACATATAAAACATGATTACTTCAGTAGCTTAATCATGTGAACACAAAAAAAGTAGGTATAAATATTGGGTTGTCTTCCAACAAGCGCTTTTCTTTAATGCCTTTTAGCTAGGCATGATGATTTCAATGATGCTCACATAAAAGTAAAGAATTGAAACACAAAGAGACCATCATGAAGCATATGACTAGCACATTTAAGCCTAACCCACTTACTATGCATAGAAATTTTGTGAGCAAACAACTTATGGGAGCAAGAATCAACTAGCATAGGAAGGCAAAACAAGCATGACTTCAAAACTTTCAACACATAGAGAGGAAACTTGATATTATTGCAACACCTACAAGCATATGATCCTCTCTCATAATAATTTTTAGTAGCATCATGAAGAAATTCAACAATATATCCATCACACAAAGCATTCTTGTCATGATACATAAGCATAGAATTTTTATTACTCTCCACACAAGCAATTTTCTTCTCATTCATAATAGTGGGAGTATCATATGAAACTCGAATACTACAAATTGTTTCCACATTAAAGGAGTAATGTTCAGTGAAAGGATATTCATAATTATGACAAGTTTTATAAAGATAATCATCATTATTTTTCATAACATAAGTATCATCACAACAATCATCATAGATAGGAGTCATGTCATCATCATAATAAATTTGCTCATCAAAAGTAGGGGGAATAAAAAAAGCATTTTCATTAAGCATAGCATCCCCAAGCTTAGGGCAAACGTTATTTGCAGCAAATAAATTCTCAAACATATCATTCCAATCAAACATAGCATCCCCAAGCTTGTTGGTTTGCGTATCATTAGCATTATCACTATTATCATCAATAGTATGAATAGCACCAATAGTATAACAATTATTATCATATTCCTCCAAGTTGGTGCCATAAAGATTTTCAAGATCATAAGAAGTATCATTATCTTCCCAATCATAATCATCACAACAAGCAATAGGCATAACAAAATCATCATCAAGTGTATCATCTTCCACAATTATTTTTGATTCATTCTCATGAGGTACAACAATAATAGGAGCAACATTATTTGGGGGAGATACCTCTTTACCTCTACTTTTCCTTCTTTTCTTTTTCTTTACCACATTATGCGTGGGTTTATTTAATTCTTCTTAGCTTCTTATTGAAGAGATTGGTTGGATAGGAAGCTCCTCCTCGTTACCTGTTTCATCATGAGAGAAAATAGGAGGGAAAGGGGGAATCTTGACCCTTCCATTAGTATTTCTTTTATATTCTATTTGTTTTTCCATTTTTCTATAGTTGGCTATATAAGCATTCTCATTGCAATTTACCACACAAAACATATAGATTTCCTCTAAATTATTTTCAATGTCTTTTGTGAGAATGAATACTTCAAACCAACTATGTTTATGTGTCAATTCTTCACACCCCAAAAATAAACAAAGTTCATTATAAAGTTCAAGGGTGATCAAGTTATTGCAATATTTGGACATGATTCGATCATGAAAAAGCATGCATTGGAAATTAAGGTGACCAACTTTATTGCAAAGTTCACAAGTAATAGGACAAAGAGAACATAATTTTGTAGCAAATTCATCTATCACTTTGAGCAAAAAATTGGTTCTATCATGTTTATGCTTCTTGCAAAATCTATCATCCCTATAAGGCATGTCTTCACAAACTTTATGCACTCCACAAAAATTGACATGCTTATAAGAAACATTTTTGTCATAACTAGTGCAATCATCTTTAGTATTTTGGATATTCATAGAATTCATACTAACAACATTGCAATCATGATCATCATTCAAAGATTTTATGCCAAACATTTTATTGAATTCTTCTTCTATCAATTGAGCACAATTTTTCGCTCCATCATTTTCAAGAAAGACATTATAAAGACGAATAATATGAGACAACCTCAATTCCATTTTTTTGTAGTTTTCTTTTTATAAAACCAAACTAGTGATAAAGAAGAAACTAAAAGATTCAATTGCAAGATCTAAAGATATACCTTCAAGCACTCACCTCCCCGGCAACGGCGCCAGAAAAGAGCATGATGTCTACTACACAACTTATTCTTGTAGACTCGTGTTGGGCCTCCAAGCGCAGAGTTTTGTAGGACAATAGCAATTTTCCCTCAAGTGGATGACCTAAGGTTTATCAATCCGTGGGAGGCGTAGGATGAAGATGGTCTCTCTCAAACAACCCTGCAATCAAATACAAGAAATCTCTTGTGTCCTCAACACACCCAATACAATGGTAAATTGTATAGGTGCACTAGTTCGGCGAAGAGATAGTGATACAAGTGTAGTATGGATAGTACATATAGGTTTTTATAATCTGAAAATAAAAAAACAGCAAGGTAGCAAGTAACAAAAGTGAGCACAAACGGTATTGCAACGCTTGAAAACAAGGCCTAGGGTTCATACTTTCACTAGTGCAATCTCTCAACAATGCTAACATAATTGGATCATATAACAATCCCTCAACGTGTGACAAAGAATCACTCCAAAGTTCTTATCTAGCGGAGAACATAAGATGAAATTGTTGTAGGGTACGAAACCACCTCAAAGTTATCTTTTCCGATCAATCTATTGAGCCATCCCTATAAGTGTCACGAACAGCCATAGAGTTCGTACTAAAATAACACCATATGATACACATCAACCAACTCTAATGTCACCTAGATACTCCAATGTCACCACAAGTATCCATGGGTTGATTATACGATATGCATCAAACAACTTCATAATCATAGTATTCAATCCAACACAAAGAACTTCAAAGAGTGCCCCAAGATTTCTACCGGAGAAAGTAGGACAAAAACGTGCATCAACCCCTATGCATAGATTACCCCAATGTCACCTCGGGAATCTGCAAGTTGAGTGCCAAAACATACATCAAGTGAATCAATATAATACCCCATTGTCACCATGGGTATTCATATGCAAGACATACATCAAGTGTTCTCAAATCCATAAAAGTATTCAATCCGATAATAGTGAAACCTCAAAGGTAAAAACTCAATTCATCACAATAAGATAGAGAGGGAGAAACACCATATGATCCAACTATATTAACAAAGCTCGTGGTACATCAAGATCGTGCCAAATCAAGAACACGAGAGAGAGATAGAGAGAGATCAAACACATAGCTACTAGTACATACCCTCAGCCCCGAGGGTGAACTACTCCCTCCTCGTCATAGAGACCGCCGGGATGATGAAGATGGCCTCCGGTGATGATTTCCCCCTCCGGCAGGGTGCCGGAACGGAGCTCCAGATGGGATCGCTTCAGAACAGAGGCTTGCGGCGGCGTAAAACTCATCTAGGTTAACTTTCGGGGGTTTCTGAATATATATGATTTTTCAGCGTTGGAATCACGCAAAGAAGGGCCACAGGGGGCCCACGAGGCACCAGGGCGCGCCTGGGGGGTGGCGCGCCCAGGTGGCTTGTGGGGCCCTTGTGGGTCTTCTGCTGCTCCCCCGAAGCTTCCTGGGTCTGTTTCCTTCCAGAAAAAATCGTCAAAAAGTTTCGCTGCATTTGGACTTCATTTGATATGGATTTTCTGAAAAACCAAAAACAAGCAGAAAACAGCAACTGGCACTGGGCACTAGGTCAATATGTTAGACCATGAAAATCATATAAAATCCATATAAAAGTGCACCAAAATCATACAAAACTATAATAAACATGGCATGAATACTTTATAAATTATAGATACGTTGGAGACGTATCAATCCCCTCTCTGATGACTCGATCTGCCCCACACCTTTGGCAAGGTGCATCTCCCCGAGCCTCTCCTTCTTTATTTGCCTTCTCCATTTGTAGGTCGGTAGCCCACTCGCCACGTGATGCTGCAATTAGTCCTCTCGTGGTACAATGCGGTGCTAGGCGGCGAGATGCTGCAAGAGGAAACACATATGCAGCGAGGGAGACCATGGTGGTTGGAAGGGGCTCTGAGGGGTGGCGGTTGGTGTTGCGACATCATGCTGCATGAGATGAAGCCATCGTACTACGACGATGTGCCTCCAGCGGTGACATCGTGATGCAAGGTTGTGCTACCGTGTCCTAGTGGCTAAGGTTTTGTGGCAGGGTTTTCGTGGGTTCAGATGGGCCGAATCCTACATGGCCATCGCGCCTAGACGCGTCCGGACCTGCCATATGAGCTGGATATGAGGGGTGTCATACAACCCTAATGTCTGGGTTGCGTTTGAGGAGTCCAGTTGGGTGGCTAAATTCCCGGGCGGTGTCTAGATTGACCGATGGGGGCATTTAGGGGGGAGTGAACGGTCCGGTTGTAGATGCTCTAAGCACTTTCACGCCATCAATTCTCCGACCCATCTTTCCTTCCCCATACATCTGGATAGAAGTCTGGTTGTTGATTAGGTGGCAAGACTGCAAGCGAGGGTGTGTGACAAACAAAATTGGACTACTGATTGTGCCCATGATTTTTGGCTATTGTCTCGATTAGTACCAATTTTGGCTGGCACGAAACATGAACGCAAGCCTATGCAAAATTTGTCCACTCACCTGCATGGATGGTAATGGAGCAGGTTTGGATGGGTACAGCTAAAGCAGATCCGTACCGATACCCACAAGTCCGTTCATGCCCCGCCCATGAAAGTATCCATGGGTCACAAACGCCGTCCATACGCATACCCGCTGGATATCAGCAATTGATAAAATAGAAAAGGACATGGACCCACGTGAGTAGCGCAAAAGAGATGTTATCCATGGATATTCATATAATCATATTCATCTGACAATGAAAACAATAGCCATAACCATATGTACGTGTTTTTTTGGTATAACGATGAAGTCACATGACATGACAGATAATACATTAGTTGTTTTACACACATCACAACTAAAAATGGCACACCACAATATGATCAACTAATGCTCGTTTGAGAATTAGGAAATGTTATATGACGTGCCATCATTGTGGGCCGGGCCTATCAGATGGGTATCCAACCGGTATCCATGTAGCAAGTGGAAAGTTTCGAATCCATGCGCAATCCATGAGTTCGTGGACATCCACTCGCAAAGATCCATGAGCAACACATGAGTTTGTGGATATCCACTCGTGAAACCCTTGCCCAACGGGCTGGATATTTGTGAATACGTGAGCCCATGGATACAATTGTCATCCCTACTTACTCGACCAATTGATTGGTCAATCTTTTTAAACGTAGACACTCATATACGCGCATGAGCACTCTCACCCCTATGAGCATTTCAACCTTGTAATCGACAAGAACATTGTCAAACATAGGAAGTAGTGTTTATTGGGCACAAACTATATAGCACTAGAAATACAACCAAGCATTTTAAAATTGTATATACTCATGTGTAGAAACAGAAAAAATGGGTCGCGGTAACGACACCATGAAGACATCGGCTGTATCGGTTTTAAGCTGGTCTGTAATTTATTTGCGGGGTATGTGTTGACGGGCTGAGTCAGCCAAACATGTTTAACGAAATCAAGTAACGGTGTAATCAGATAATGGGTAAAAAGTATCGAACCAAACACATCATTTGTTAGCATGACAACTCATATAAATAACTAATGAAACATATAGTTTTTTCATCAAGTTTGGATTGCTTACCATGAGTGTCACGTGGAGTAGTACGTCAATGTCAAGCCAAATGCATCGTGAACCTATTGCTTGAGAATACCTTGATCGGAGTTAATGGACAACGACCGACCACGCTAAACACAGGGCCTCACATGTCACTTGTTTCACAAGCAACAAGCAATTCTTGTCTTACCCCCGTCCACGAAGCAATTCTATCGAGCGAAACCCAGGATTATTCTTTAGCATCGCCTGGGAGATATCACTCGGATGCAAGGAAGAAAAAGAAGATTGTTAAACCTTCCTTCTTTTACTTCCCAACCCAGCTCACTCCACCCCGCTCTAGCTTGCTCGCCACCCATGATAAAGAAACCAATGCAGATTAGTAGGAGCATCATACAAGCACTACGTGATCCATCTAAGCTCCTGATCCGAAGCTACCCGAGGCCGAGACCATGGGGCTCTGCGCGTCGATGCTGCAGCGGAAGACGGAGAGGCGGTACCCCGAGCCGAGGCGCGGCACGGCGAAGGCGCTGTTCGTCGTCAGAGGCGACCGCCGGCGAACCCAGAGGCGTTGGTGGTCCGGGTGCAGGACTCCGGCCGAACGCAGCTCCAGAGACCTGGCAGGGCGGAGAGCGGAAGACGCGGGGTGTGCTGGCAGCAAGGCACGGACGCGCTGGACAGGATGATCACCCGCGCTCGGATGCCCCGGCTGCCTTGCGCGGGCACCGGGACCGTCGAGGTCGAGCCGGACGCAGCGTTGCGCACGCGTGAGACGACGGCGGCGGGCCGAGGTGCCCCGCCAGGGCTCGGGGTCGAGCCGGATGCGCCGTTGCGCACGTGCAAGACGGCGACTGCAGACCGAGGGGCCCCGCCAGGGCGGCGCGGGACGCCACCAACGGCCCCAGTGACGCTGACGCCGGCCTCGCCGGCCATGACGGCCATGAGCGGGGCGCCAGCGGCACCGTGTACGCCGGCCTCGGCAGCCATGACGCCGGGCCGGCCGGTGTGGCAGAGGAGGATACTGATGGGGATGCGGTGCGAGCTGCCGCGGTTCAGCGGGCTCGTGCTGTACGACGAGCACGGCCGGCCCATCCAGGTCGGCACCCCGGGCAGAAGAAACCACCGCCAGGTACGCAGGCAGCCAGGCAGAGTAAGCTTAGCTCGACAGATAGTTTCTTCCTGGGCCATATCGGAGTTCAGATTAATGTACGCTTTTGACCTGTTTTTCTCCAGGGGAAGAAGAAGACTGCCAGGACATCTTCCACTACAACTCTCAGGGACCTCCTATAGGCTAGAGCTAGTTGCGATTCATTGACAGAGAAGTTGAACGAATGCTTCTCTTCTCTGTCGAATGCTCTGTTGTAAAGCGGCAAATACTTCTCATGCGAATATACCAATGTTATAGTGTCGAAAAATTGTTTGGAGGTCTTCACTGTAACATTGCAACTTACATTGTTGGAAAAATTGATGAGAGGCCGCGGACGCTGATGGGCCATCTAACCATGTCCCCTAATTGTCCGCATTTTTTTCTAGTAATAATTTTGCAACACTCAAAATAATTATAGAAAATAGCATAATTCATTCGTAAAAAACATGCAAATATCCCTAGTATAAGAGCATCTCCAACAGGCGCGCAACGCGCGGCGCGCTAAAAACCAGTTTACAGCGCGACCGCAGCCGTTTTTTGCACGCCGCGGAGCGCTGGCTCCAGCGGCCGCTGCAAAAAACAGCGCGCGAGCGCCGCTCCAGCAGGCGCGCAAAACTGCAGCGCGCGCGAGCAGCCGGCGATTGCAACATACTCACATTTTGGAGATAATTTCAAACATCAACAAGACATCGCATAGTTTAGAATCATCCAACCAAGTTCAAAATCACCCAACCAAGTTCATGACATAATAAAAAAGTTCACACAAACAAATGGCACATCAACAATCATGCTCAATCTTCGTCCTCCTCTTCCTCCGATTCTTCATCATCATCCGAAGACGTATCTTCCTCCCCCTCTTCATTGTTTCGCGCCGCATCATCATGGGGAGCTCGGAAGGGGTTGGCATCATCATGCGAAGGTATGTGAGGAGGCACACCGGAAGACATGCGTCCACCCAAGTCACCCGGAGGTGCTCCCATGCCTCCCATGAGAGACGCAAAACTCATCCCTCCCATGGTAGCTCCGAAGCCACCCATGCCGCCCATGGTAGCTCCGAAGCCACCCATGCCTCCCATGGTAGCAATGCCGCCCATGCCACCCATGCCGCCCATGCCACCCATGCCTCCCATAGTAGCTCCCATGCCTCCCATGGCCATGGCTCTTTTTTGGACCAAGACTTCTTCACGGGCAAGATTGACGTACTCCTTTTGCTTGTCATCGAGGGTAGATGTGTCCGTGAAGAACAAATACTTCTCTCATTCCAACAATCTAGATCGCTCCTCCATGGATAATTTCTTTTCCTCCAATGCCACCTTCCTCTCCTCCGCCGCCACCCTCCTCTCATCCGCCGCCAACCTCCTCTCCTCGGCCGCCGCATCTTGGGTCATTGCCATCATCCTCACCTCGTTCGCTTCTTTTCTTGCCTTGACAATCGCTTCCATAGCATTCTTCAAATCATCATCTCCTCTCTTCTTCTTCTTTTCTCTTGCATCGGTCTTGCCTCCACTTGGTCTTTTTGGCTTGGAGTAGGCAACCGAGTTTGGAGTAGGGCTTCTCTTGCCGTCATGATTTGATGCCTCCTCCTCATCATCATCTAAATCAATAGCTCCCTTTCGTTTGTTGCTCTCCTCATCCATACTTTCACGGGGCTTCCATTTCTCATCATCCTTCAACACTTCATAGCAATGGGCCAAGGTAAATGGCTTCCCTTTCTTGATCTTCCCTTTCTTGGTCTTCTTCTCCTCTCCATGAAATAGATTTTGTGCAATAGTGAGCTACAAAGAAAAGAAAGCACTTGAAACAACAAAGAAGAAGCATCAACATGGAAGAATCATGGAAGAAATGGCACTTACTCTATCTCTATCATTAGTGCCACTTGGGTTTAACGTGTCAACCGACTTAAGTGCGCTCGCCCAATTTTGACAATCTTTGTTGATTGTCGACCACCGGGAGCGAAGAGATCTTTCCGTGCAGTAAATTCCACTTTTGTTGTGCAAATCAAAGTGCTCCTTCATCCGGTTCCAACATGCATCTCTACTTTGGTCCCCTCCAACGGCGGGATCCCTAGACACTTGCAACCAAGTATTGCATAGCAAGATGTCTTCTTCCGTGGAGTAGTTGCCCGATCTTTCTTTCGGTGCATCGACGATACCCTCACCATCCTCGTCCACCTCAAACTCATGATCATCCAAATGCACATCATTGGTTTGAGACCAATGAGAATTGTTGTAGCCAACACCCATAGTTGACATATATGTATCATCATTGCAACTACAAAGTACATACAACAAAACAAATAAGCTATCCATATGTATCCTTTCAAAAAACAACAACGGAAAAAAGTGGGTGAAATTTTACCTTGTGGGCATTTCGTCGAACACGTTGTGCGCATCGGCAGCCGGCGGAAAGAGCTCGCCGGCGCTTCGGTCGCCGCCGCAGCCGGCGCTCGCCCTGCAAGTCGCTTCTTCGGCCGCCTAGAGGAGCCGTCCGCCGCCTTCTTCTTCTTCGCGGACGCCTTGCCCGCCTTCGCCACCCCCGCATTTGGGAGCTTCGAGAGAGGGGCACATGGCTTCACGGCGGGCGCTGGCGCGCCGCCACCCGCCGCCAAGGTCGTCCGTGGCGCCATGAAAAGGCTGCGCGCGAGACCGGCGGTTGGAGGAGCACCGGCGGAGGCGACGCCAAAGCTCACCGCGCTAGGGTTTGCGCCGGCGGCGGCGGCGGCGGCGGCGGAGGGGTCGCGAGTGTAGCATGGGGTGAGGGGGACGTCGGCGGCGGCGCGGGTGGGGCGCAAAGCGGCGCGGCGGGAGAGGGCGCGGCGCGGGCGCTCGAGTGTGCAGCGCGCGGGAGCGGGCGCTCGAAATAAGCGGCGCGCAATGCCGTTTCGCCCCGCGCGCTGAACCACTTATGCCGCGCGCGCGGTTTTTGCGCCTCCGCTGGAGCGCGCGGGGCGGATGCGCGCGCGCAAAAAACGCGCTTTTTTCAGCGCGGCGCTTATTTGGCGCGGCTGTTGGAGATGCTCTAACAATAGTTCAGGATGTTCAACAAGAATTCATTGATTTTGAATTCAGCGATACTAGAATCAAAACAGACACATGTCATTCCACACATAGTTCCTCTTGAGCTTCACCTAACAATGTATGAGCGTAAATAGCTTACCCGCGGTCTTGTAGTACAGGGCGACAACGCGTCCAGGCTATGCAGCCTGGTGACTTAAAGTTGCAAAATTGAGTGAATCAATAAATTGATCAACATGTAGAAGAACAAGAAGCAAAACTTACGGGTTGCCGAGCCCGATGGTCACATTGTCTCCACTTGTGCAATCACACCGCAAAACTTCATGACAGCGTTGGAGATGGTGTACCACCGATACATTACTGACTTTGCATCGCGTTCATGGATGAGGGCACCGAGTTTTTTTTTTTTTTGCTCATGAAATGAAGCATGCACGTTTTCCAAAAGGCCGAGCCCTTGTTCATGCCTATAAAGTCCGCAGATACGGTAAACCACGCATCGCACAACAACTCATCCTCAATCACCGAGCACCCCGCCATTGTGCTTACTCTTGAAAACAACAAGAAGTTCAACAAAAAAGCTCAATGACATTTGACCGAAGACCTGCCGGGCATGGTGTCTGCCATGGACGGCATCGGGAGGGGGCGGATGGTACCTGGCTGTGGAGGAATCCTGGGTGGAATGCGGGCAGGCATGTGAGTGGGGGCTGCAGACGTCTGAGGATGCCTGGGCGGCGGCCGGAGAGGTACATGATGGGGAACGAAGCATGAAAATCAAAAAAAATTCTACGAACACCCAAGATCTATCTAGGAGAAGCATAGCAACGAGAGGGGAGAGTGTGTCTATGTACCCTCGTAGACCAAAAGCGAAAGCGTATATAACGCGGTTGATGTAGTCGTACTCTTCGCGATCCGATCACGATCCAACCGATCTAGTGCCGAACGGACGGCACCTCCGAGTTTAGCACACGTGCGGCTCGATGACGTCTCCTCCTTCTTGATCCAGCAAGCGGGAGAGGAGAAGTAGATGGGATCACAACCAGCACGACGGCGTGGTGGTGATGGTGGTGGTGGAGCACCGACAGCGCTTCGCTAAGCGTCGTCGGGACGAGGCGGTGGTGTAACGGGAGAGAGAGGGGCGCCCAGGGGCTGGTGTGTTGTTTGGGGCGCCCCTCCTCTATATATATAGGTGGAAGGGCGTGGGGAATAGCCCCTCCAAGCCCTAGGGCGCAGCCAGGGGGGAGGACTTGGACTCCAAGTCCAATCCTATTCCTACCAGGACTCCCCTTTTTTTCCCTTCCCTAGCCTCATGGGCTTTTGAGGACTTGGTGCGCCTAGCCCAATAAGGCCAGGGCGCATCCCCTCAGCCCATGCCAGCCCTTGGGATGTGGTGGACCCACTTGTGGACTTCCGGACCCCTCCGGAATCCTCCGGAACCTTCTGGAAGCTTCCCGGTACAATACCAAAAAAACTGCACCTTTTTCCGGAACCCAAAATATGACTTCCCAAATATAAATCTTTACCTCTCGACCATTCCAAGACTCCTCGTGATGTCTGGGATCTCATCCGGGACTCAGAACAACATTCGGTTACCAATCATCAAATATCAACAATAATACTCTAGCGTCAACGAACGTTAAGCGTGCGACCCTGCAGGTTCGGGAATCATGTAGTCATGACCGAGACACCTCTCCAGTCAATAACCAATAGCGGGACTTGGATGCCCATATTGATTCCTACATATTCCACGAAGATCTTTTATCGGTTGAACCACAATGTCAAGGATTCGGTTAATCCCGTATGCAATTCTATTTGTCCGGCGATATGTTACTTGCCCGAAATTCGGTCGTCGGTATCTCCATACCTAGTTCAATCTCGTTACCAGCAAGTCTCTTTACTCGTTCCGTAATACAAGATCCCGTGACTAACCCATTAGCCACATTGCTTGCAAGCTCTTTACGATGTTGTATTACCGAGAGGGACCAGAGATATCTCTCCGTCATACGGAGTGACAAATCCCAGTCTCGATTCGTGCCAACCCAACAAACACCTTTGGAGATACCTGTAGAACACCTTTATGATCACCCAGTTATGAAGTGACGTTTGGATACACACTAAGTATTCCTCCGGTGTCAGGGAGTTGCACGATCTCATGGTCTAAGGAACAGATACTTGACATGAAGAAAGCTGTAGCAAATAAACTAAACGATCTGGTGCTAAGCTTACAGTTGGGTCTTTTCCATCACATCATTCTCCTAATGATGTGATCCCGTTATCAAATGACAACTCATGTATATGGTTAGGAAACCTTAACCATCTTTGATCAACGAGCTAGTCTAGTAGAGGCTCACTAGGGACACGGTATTTGTTTATGTATCCACACATGTATTTAAGTTTCCGGTCAATACAATTCTAGCATGAATAATAAACCTTTATCATGAACAAGGAAATATGATAATAACCATTTTATTATTGCCTCTAGGGCATATTTCCAACAGTCTCCCACTTGCACTAGAGTCAATAATCTAGTTCACATCGCTATGTGATTAACACCCAATGAGTTCTGGGGTTTGATCATGTTTTGCTTGTGCGAGAGGTTTTAGTCAACGGGTCTACCACATTCAGATTCGTATGTACTTTGCAAATCTCTATGTCATTATGTAGATACTGCTACCACGCTCCACTTGGAGCTATTCCAAATGACTGCTCCACTATACGTATCCAGTTTGCGACTCAGAGTCATCTGGATCGGTGTCAAAGCTTGCATCGACGTAACCCTTTACGACGAACTCTTTATCACCTCCATAACCGAGAAACATTTCCTTAGTCCTTTTTAGGTACTTCAGGATATTCTTGACCGCTGTCCAGTGATCTACTCCTGGATCACTTTGGTACCTCCCTGTCAGACTAATGGCAAAGCACACATCAGGTCTGGTACACAGCATGGCATACATTATACAGCCTATGGCTGAAGCATAGGGAATGACTTTCATCCTTTCTCTTTCTTCTGCCGTGGTCGGGCTTTGAGTCTTACTCAACTTCACACCTTGCAATACAGGCAAGAACCCTTTCTTTGACTGATCCATTTTGAACTTCTTCAAAACTTTGTCAAGGTATGTGCTTTGTGAAAGTCTTATCAGGCGTCTTGATCTATCTCTATAGATCTTGATGCCCAATATGTAAGCTGCTTTATACAGGTCTTCCTTTGAAAAACTCCTTTCAAACAACCCTTTTATGCTTTCCAGAAATTCTACATCATTTCCAATCAATATGTCATCCACATATACTATCAGAAATGTTACAGAGCTCCCACTCACTTTCTTGTAAATACAAGCTTCTCCACAAACTTGTATAAACCCATAACTCTTTGATCACCTCATCAAAGTGTATATTCCAACTCCGAGATGCTTGCACCAGTCCATAGATGGATCGCTGGAGCTTGCATACTTTTTAGCATCCTTAGGATCGACAAAACCTTCCGGCTGCATCATATACAACTCTTCCTTAAGAAACCCGTTAAGGAATGCCGTTTTGACGTCCATTTGCCAGATCTCATAATCATAAAATGCGGCAATAGCTAACATAATTCTAACAGACTTAAGCATCGCTACGGGTGAGAAAGTCTCATCGTAGTCAACCCCTTAAACTTGTCGGAAACCCTTTGCGACAAGTCGAGATTTCTAGACGGTGACATTACCATCAGCGTCTGTCTTCTTCTTAATTTATTCTCAATAGCTTGCCGATCATCGGGCAAGTCCACCAAAGTCCATACTTTGTTCTCATACATGGATCCTATCTCGGATTTCATGGCCTCAAGCCATTTGTTGGAATCCGGGCTCATCATAGCTTCTTCATAGTTCGTAGGTTCGCCGTTGTCTAACAACATGACTTCCAGGACAGGATTACCGTACCACTCTGGTGCGGAACGTACCCTGGTCGACCTACGAAGTTCAGTAGTAACTTGATCCGAAGTTTCATGATCATCATCATTAGCTTCTTCTCCGGTTGGTGTAGGCATCACGGGAACTGCTTTCTGTGATGCGCCACCTTCCAATTCGAGAGAAGGTACGATTACCTCATCAAGTTCTACTTTCCTCCCACTCACTTCTTGCGAGAGAAACTCCTTCTCTAGAAAAGACCCATTCTTGGCAACAAAGATCTTGCCCTCGGATCTGTGGTAGAAGGTATACCCAATGGTCTCTTTAGGGTATCCTATGAAGACGCACTTCTCCGCTTTGGGTTCGAGCTTATCAGGCTGAAGCCTCTTGATATAAGCGTCGCATCCCCCAACTTTAAGAAACGACATCTTAGGTTTCTTGCCAAACCATAACTCATACGGTGTCATCTCAACGGATTTTGACGGTGCCCTATTTAAAGTGAATGCGGCTGTCTCTAATGCATAACCCCAAAATGATAGTGGCAAATTGGTAAGAGACATCATAGAACGCACCATATCCAATAGAGTATGATTACGATGTTCGGACACACCATTACGCTGTGGTGTTCCAGGTGGCGTGAGCTGTGAAACAATTCCACATTGTCTTAAATGCATACCAAACTCGTAACTCAAATATTCACCTCCACGATCAGATTGTAGAAACTTTATTTTCTTGTTACGATGATTTTCCACTTCACTCTGAAATTCCTTGAACTTTTCAAATGTTTCAGACTTGTGTTTCATTAAGTAAATATACTCATATCTACTCAAATCATCTGTGAAGGTAAGAGAATAACGATAACCACCGCGTGCTTCAACACTCATCGGACCGCAGGTGCTCCTACGAGTACTAGTAACACTACTGGAAACAGGGAATTTGCCATCAGTCAGCTCTTTGCCGTCTGCCAGCGGAACGTCTTTGCCATCTGCTTACAAAAAACAGATGGCAAAGAACTGACAGATGGCAAAGAACCTGGTTGCCATCAGCCAATTCTTTGCCATCTGCCAGCAGATGGCAACGAATCTTTGCCGTCTGCTGGCAGACGGCAAAGAGGTTGGTGGGGTCCAGCGGACGACGGCGTTGTAACGGCGCACTAGGCCCACCTCTTTGCCATCAGCCAGCAGATGGCAAAGCCCCACCTTTTTGCCATCAGCCAGCAGATGGCAAAGCCCCACCTCTTTGCCATCAGCCAGCAGATGGCAAAGTTCTTTGCCATCTGCTGGCTGATGGCAAAGAGGTGGGGCTATCTCCCCTCTCTCCCAGCCCGGCCCCACACCCCTCTCTCTCTCTCCCTCTCTCTCCCAGCCCGCCACCGAACCCAATCGAGAGCAGCAGCCGGCCGCCGGATCTCCTCGCTAGGGTTCGCCGCCGCCAGCTCCTGCAGCCGGACTTCGGCGACCTTCCAGCCACCGCCGTCGCCCGGAGCTCCATCCCCGCCGCCCGGAGATCCATTCCCGCCGCCCGTCGCAGGTAATACTCTCCTTCCCTTCGTTCCTCCCTCCTCCCCTTCGTCTCTCCCTCCTCCCCTTCTTCTCTGTTTGGCTGGGCGGAGCACCGCCGGCTGGCCGGCGTACCGGCTCCATCCTCCCCGCCCCCCGCCCCCCCGCCCCAACCCCCTCACAGGGGCCGCCCCTCCCCATCCCATGCCGGACAGGGTCGGCCGGCCGGTGTCCCAGATCCGGCAGGAACCCCCACCCTAGTGCACCGGCCCCCTTCCTCCTTCCCCACCCCCTTCCCCACCCTAGTGCACCGGCCAGGGTCTGGTCCCCTTCTGGTTGCTTGTGCTTTAGAAAAGACACAAGTTCAGAAGAGAAAGTAGTCCTCCTTGTGAATGTTCAGAAGAAGAAAAGGAAGAGAGAGGACAATTGTTGCTTGTGCTTCAGAAAAGCATCAGCTGTTGTTTGTTGTATTCAATTTAGTTTAGTTAAATTCAGATTTGTAGAAGAGACATAAGTTTAGCTCAACCAATTTAGTTTATTTCTTTTGTTTGTTGTTCCGTTTGCAAGTTTTATCAATCATAGGTGTTTGCATAAATAGATAATATACAACAACAATAATGCGGTGATTGCATCTGATTTGCTGCCTGCACAACTAGGCAATTCAAGATCACCTTGGAAAGACTGTCCCCTGTTGAAATGTCTAAAAAGACTTATATTTAGTCCCCTGTTGAAATGTAGTCCCCTGTTGAAATGTCTAAAAAGACTTATATTTAGGAACGGAGGGAGTAGATACTAATGGGTGCAATTGTGGTTATGGATTATTGACCGTCTACTGCTGATTTGTATTGCACTTGCACTGAGTGGTTGTGAGCCTGATTAACACGCTGAAAGTTGAACATACCATTTATCTCCTCCTTAATTAATATAACTCAGCAAACTGGATTCATAAACCCAAATAATATCTGTTTGGTGAACCAGGGCAGCATATACTCTGTACTTTGGATACATACACAGCTGGGAAATGACAGATGTAGTCGGTTCCAAGTTATAACTAATGCCTAGAACAAGCAGAAAGTAATTGATTTAGCCCTTGGATGGGCAAAGACAGATAGGCGGGGGCTCCTGCAACTTGACATTGGATGCCACAAGCCAGGGAGGGTGCGCCATTACTAACATCTCACACACACACAAACACACACCCCACCACACACACACAAACACAAACACCCCCCCCCCCC
Organism: Elymus sibiricus; assembly: GCA_039707655.1. Lineage (NCBI taxonomy): Eukaryota > Viridiplantae > Streptophyta > Magnoliopsida > Poales > Poaceae > Elymus > Elymus sibiricus. Next base: position 298,382,938 of record CM077672.1, on the reverse strand, counting down.
CCCCCCCGTGGATCGCCTTTTCAGTTTAAAAATAAATAGAAGAAAATGATAAAAAATTCAAATTTAAAAATCCTTCGAGATGCCCATGTGTTATGTGTTCTAGTTGTTAGGAAAATTAACAAACATTAATTTTGATTTTTTTTGCAAAAGGTCGTCGTGTTTCGGTAAAATGGCCGTAACTTTTGCATACGACCTCCGATGAAAAAGTTTTTTATATGAAAAAGCATCTACTCGAAAAGTTACATCCGAATTCAATGGGCTACGCCCGTTATCGATTTTTTAGCAATGGCGCACCAGTGCATAGTGCGCCACTACTATTTTCCCGCCTTCAAAATTCAAAAAAATTTAAAAATAGTAATGGAGGAAAAAAGAGAAGTGCCGCGTCAAGTATCTCAGTAAGGAGAAGTACATGAAGGTAATTACCTATTCTTAAGGCCTTGTACTTAGTTCCTTGATTTGATTCGTAGGCGTAGCGCTCAAATTTCTCTTGCTTAACTTAGGTGCCCCCGAGATGGTGTGCGGATAGGATGGACTGTTGGGGGGCGTTGGTGGATGAGTGGTGCACTACCCAATGGCGCTCCGTCCACGACACTGCAAAGGACAAGCATGCCAAAATGAAAGGTGTCCCACACCATCTAGGCAGCGTCAACCTACGTCAGTTCGGGGAAAACTGGGTATGTGTTTTGCTTCATGATTCATGCAAATTCATTCTTCATGCTAGCTTGAGCTCTTAACTAATACTCTGTTCCTCTCTTTTAGGCGCGACACAACAAGGCTCCAGTGCCAGAGCTGTTCGACCTCTATGCCATGTCCAATACTGCCTCGTACAAGAAGGCCAAGTCATTCTCTGAGTCTGACCTCGATGATCCAGAGAAATTCAGCAACCGCGCCTCCCACCACAAGCTTGTGAGGTACAGAGACGAGGGGAAGGCGAGGAAAGGGCCGGACTTTAACCCGAGCCAGCAACCTCTTGATCCAGAGCTGGTGATGATATCTGGTGGCGGGAGGCACCATGGCTCGTTAGCCATTGGGGATGGACTGATATGTTGTACTAGCACTCTCCCGCAGATCAAGAAGCGCCAGACCAGCTCCGATCCTGAGATAAGGCCTCGTGCATGGCCAATGGAGCTCGAATTCCAGGTTAGTTATACGGACTCAGATACCTTTCCTCCATTACATTGTGTGTGCGGCCGTCGATGATTACAATGCTAACGAGGAGTGGTGTTGCAGATTGCTATTGAGAAAGAGAGAGCGAAGACCGAGGAGCTTCTGGCGGAGAGGGAGAGGGAGATGGAGGACATGACGGCTAAGCTGTTGGAGGAGGAGAGGAACCGGAATGACGCGCAGAACCGGGCCTTATACGAGCTCTTCGTGGTAAGTTTCTTCTGCATATTAGTCAAATCATGCACGTAATGTTCCTTTCATTACTAACTAATATGACTGACTCGTGAAAACCAAATGTGCAGACCATGTGCCAGGGCAACGGTCAGACCCCTCCGCCGATGCCAGTCATTGCTCCGGCGGACACGGTGAGTTTCATTTCAATGGAGATTACTTACTAGTCTTCACATTTGAGTTGCATCATGCTAACGGTACATTGGAAATAATCTTTGGTGCAGCATAACTCCCGACAAGCATCGACCGATCCTTCTCCGTCTGCCACTGGCGCGACCGGTCCTACACCTACACATACACCTCCGTGATGACGGTAAGTTTTCCCAAGTGTTTTGCTTAATAGAGTTTTGTTGTGATGCCATGTTCTATCTACACATATCGTGCATAATGTGTGTATGTTTGAAATGCATTGTATGTGTGGGATTCGACACCTAGTCGTGTGCCTTTGGTAGCCTTCCATACAGGGAAATGCCTCCTAGTGCTTCCACTGAGCCATGGTAGTTCGCTACTGCTCCGGAACACATGGATTGACCGGCATGTGTCCTTCTTTGCTCCTGTGTCTGTCCCTACGGGGAAATGTCACGCGGTGTATCACCGAAGTCCTTGTAGCTTGCTACGACTTGGTTGCACTCGCTGATGACCGACACGTGCATTGCTGGGTCATGTATGCCTGTCCCTGTACGTTTGTGCCACCTTGGTTCTATGACTAGTCATGTCGGCCCGGGTTCTAAATGACTTCATATGCTTAGCTAGCTTCAAAATGACATAATAACCTTACTTAGCTCCAAAATGACCTATTTAACCTAGGATAGCTCTAAAATGACCTATACTTAGCATTTTTTCCTCCAAAATGACTCAATATGCTTAGCTAGCTCAAAAATGACATAATAAGCTTAATTAGCTCCAAAATGACCTATTTAACCTAGGATAGCTCTAAAATGACCTATACTTAGCATTTTTTCCTCCAAAATGACTTAATATGCTTAGCTAGCTTAAAAATGACCTATTTAACCTAGGATAGCTCTAAAATGACCTATACTTAGCATCTTTTCCTCCAAAATGACTTAATATGCTTAGCTAGCTCTAAAATGACATAATATGCTTAAGAAATGACATATTTTAGCTCCTAAATGACTTCATATGCTTAGCTAGCTCCAAAATGACATAATAACCTTACTTAGCTCCAAAATGACCTATTTAACCTAGGATAGCTCTAAAATGACCTATACTTAGCATTTTTTCCTCCAAAATGACTCAATATGCTTAGCTAGCTCAAAAATGACATAATAAGCTTAATTAGCTCCAAAATGACCTATTTAACCTAGGATAGCTCTGAAATGACCTATACTTAGCATTTTTTTCCTCCAAAATGACTTAATATGCTTAGCTAGCTTAAAAATGACCTATTTAACCTAGGATAGCTCTAAAATGACCTATGTACTTAGCATCTTTTCCTCCAAAATGACTTAATATGCTTAGCTAGCTCTAAAATGACATAATATGCTTAAGAAATGACATATTTTAGCTCCTAAATGACTTCATATGCTTAGCTAGCTCCAAAATGACATAATAACCTTACTTAGCTCCAAAATGACCTATTTAACCTAGGATAGCTCTAAAATGACCTATACTTAGCATTTTTTTCCTCCAAAATGACTCAATATGCTTAGCTAGCTCAAAAATGACATAATAAGCTTAATTAGCTCCAAAATGACCTATTTAACCTAGGATAGCTCTAAAATGACCTATACTTAGCATTTTATCCTCTAAAATGACTTAATATGCTTAGCTAGCTTAAAAATGACCTATTTAACCTAGGATAGCTCTAAAATGACCTATACTTAGCATCTTTTCCTCCAAAATGACTTAATATGCTTAGCTAGCTCTAAAATGACATAATATGCTTAAGAAATGACATATTTTAGCTCCTAAATGACTTCATATGCTTAGTTAGCTCCAAAATGACATAATAACCTTACTTAGCTCCAAAATGACCTTACTTAGCATTTTTTACACCTAAATGACTTAGTATGCTTAGCTAGCTCAAAAATGACATAATAATCATACTTAGCTCCAAAATGACATATTTTACAGATATAAGTTGCATCATAATAGTCTTCACATTTTAGTTGCATCATCATAATCTTCTTCTTCTAGTCTTTTTCTTCTAACTTTCTTCTTTCCCATTTTGCAGATTTGCTCTAGATCACGGAAGCTTGGGTTGATGGAGTGCTTGTCTTTAGTTTTTTTTTTTTTGACTTTGTGAAACTTGCTACCTATGGATGAAACTGTGTAATATTGATGAAACTATGTATATGTATGGATGAAACTTGCTACTATTGGTAACATGTGTTGGATATGTGTTCATGGATGTGTTGGATATATATGTGTTCATGACTATTGGTAATATGTGTTGAATATGCTATATTGGTTATATATATATATATATGTGTGTTTGATTTTCTGTGAAGATGAATTGATATAAGAAAAAACAAAATTAAATGGGGCAATATAGGCACTTTGCCATCTGCTAGCAGATGGCAAAGAGGCCACGTGTCAGCTACCTGTCCGAACAGGGAAGGGCCTATTTGGTCTCTTTGCCATCTGCTGGCAAGGCTGCAGAATCTTTGCCATCTGCTGGCAGATGGCAAAGAACCTGCAGCCTTTGCCATCAGCCAGCAGATGGCAAAGATTCTAGCCTTTGCCATCTGCTGGCAGATGGCAAAGAGGCCACGTGTCAGCTACCTGTCCGAACGGGGAAGGGCCTATTTGGTCTCTTTGCCATCTGCCAGCAGATGGCAAAGGCCAGAATCTTTGCCATCTGCTGGCAGACGGCAAAGCACGCCGTTAGCCTTCTAACGTGGCTAACCCTGTTCAGAGGCTTTGCCATCTGCCAGCTGCTGGCAAAGGCTGCAGGCTCTTTGCCATCTGCCAGTAGATGGCAAAGTAGCCTTTCCCGGCTGGGTTTCAGCCAAACTGTTTGCCGTCTGCTGGCAGATGGCAAAGCCTTTGCCATCCGCCGACCATGCCTTTGCCATCTGCCATGACAGATGGCAAAGTGGCTGATTCCTGTAGTGATACATCAATATGTATTATTTCCAATAAGTCACTAGCTCGCTCCATTGTTCCGGAGAACGGAGTTTTAGTCATCTTGCCCATGAGGCTTGGTTCAAATGTCTCAAATGATTCATAATCAAGAGATTCCAAAAGTCCATCGGCATGGAGTTTCTTCATGCATTTTACACCAATATGACTTAAGCGGCAGTGCCACAAATATGTGGTACCATCATTATTAACTTTGCATCTTTTGTCATCAATATTATGAATATGTGTATCACTACGATCGAGATTCAACAAGAATAAACCATTCACAAGGGGTGCATGACCATAAAAGATATTACTCATATAAATAGAACAACCATTATTCTCTGACTTAAATGAATAACCGTCTTGCAATAAACAAGATCCAGATATAATGTTCATGCTCAACGCAGGCACCAAATAACAATTATTTAGGTTTAAAACTAATCCCGAAGGTAGATGTAGAGGTAGCGTGGCGACGGCGATCACATCAACCTTGGAACCATTTCCGACGCGCATCATCACCTCGTCCTTAGCCAGTCTTCGTTTATTCCGCAGCTCCTGTTTCGAGTTACAAATATTAGCAACCGAACCAGTATCAAATACCCAGGCGCTACTATGAGCACTAGTAAGGTAGACATCAATAATATGTATATCAAATATACCTTTGTTGACGTTGCCAGCCTTCTTATCTGCCAAGTACTTGGGGCAGTTCCGCTTCCAGTGACCATTCCCCTTGCAGTAGAAGCACTCAGTCTCAGGTTTGGTTCCAGCCTTGGGTTTCTTCACGGGAGCGGCAACTGCTTTACCGTTCTTCTTGAAGTTCCCTTTCTCTCCCTTGCCTTTCTTGAAACTAGTGGTATTTTTAACCATCAACACTTGATGCTCCTTCTTGATTTCTACCTCCGCGGCTTTAAGCATCGCGAAGAGCTCGAGAAGTGTTTTCTCCATCCCTTGCATATTATAGTTCATCACAAAGCCCTTATAGCTTGGTGGCGGTGATTGGAGAATTCTGTCAATAACCGAGTCATCTGGAAGATTAACTCCCAACTGAGTCAAGCGGTTGTGCAACCCAGACATTCTGAGTATATGCTCACTAACAGAACTGTTCTCCTCCATTTTACAGCTAAAGAACTTGTCGGAGATGTCATACCTCTCGACCCGGGCATGAGCTTGAAATACCAATTTCAGCTCCTGGAACATCTCATATGCTCCGTGGTGCTCAAAACGTCTTTGGAGCCCCGGTTCTAAGCCGTAAAGCATGGAGCACTGAACTATCGAGTAGTCATCAGAACGTGCCTGCCAGATGTTCACAACATCCACAGACGACGCTGGAGGGGGTGCGTCACCTAGCGGTGCATCAAGGACATAAGCCTTCTGTGCAGCAATGAGGATAATCCTCAAGTTACGGACCCAGCCCGCATAGTTGCTTCCATCATCTTTCAACTTAGCTTTCTCTATTAACGCATTAAAATTCAGGGGAACTACAGCGCGAGCCATTGATCTACAACACAAATTTTGCAAAGACATTTAAGACTAAGTTCATGATAATTTAGTTCAGTTAATCAAATTACTAATGAACTCCCACTTAAATCAACATCCCTCAAGTTGTCTAAGTGACACATGATCCAAATCAGCTAACCCATGTCTGATCATCACGTGAGATAGAGTAGTCATCAATGGTGAACATCTCCATGTTGATCATATCTACTATATGACTCATGTTCGACCTTTTGGTCTCCTGTATTTCGAGGCCATGTCTGTACATGCTAGGCTCGTCAAGTTTAACCCAAGTATTCTGCATGTGTAAAACTGGCTTACACCCGTTGTATGCGAACGTAGAGTCTATCACACCCGATCATCACGAGGTGCTTCGAAACGACGAACTTTCGCAACGGTGCATACTTAGGGAGAACACAATTTCTTGAAATTAAGTGAAGGGATCATCTTATAATGCTACTGTCGTTCTAAGCAAAATAAGATGCATAAAAAGGATAAACATCACATGCAATCAATATGTGACATGATATGGCCATTATCATCTCGTGCCTTTGATCTCCATCTCCAAAGCACCGGCATGATCTCCATCATCACCGGCATGACACCATGATCTCCATCATCATGATCTCCATCATCGTGTCGTCACATGGTCGTCTCGCCAACTATTGCTTCTACAACTATTGCTAACGCATAGCGATAAAGTGAAGCAATTATATGGCGTTTAACAGTTGACTCACAGGTCACACAATAAATTAAAGACAACCCTATGGCTCCTACCAGTTGCCGTACTCATCGACATGCAAGTCGTGAACCTATTACAAAACATGATCATCTCATACATCAACATATATCACATCACGTTCTGGCCATACCACATCACAACATGCCCTGCATAAACAAGTTAGACGTCCTCTACTTTGTTGTTGCAAATTTTACGTGGCTGCTATGGGGAACTAGCAAGAACCGTTTTTACCTACGCAAAGCCACAACGGTGATAATCAAGTTGCCTTTTAACCTTCTATAAGGACCGCTTTCGTCAAATTAGATTCAACTAAAGTAGGAGAGACAGACACCCGCTAGCCACCTTATGCAAAACAAGTTGCATGTTAGTCGGTGGAACCGGTCTCATGTGCGAGGACATGTAAGGTTGGTCCGAGCCGCTTCATCCCACAATACCGCCGAATCCAAATAAGACAAAGAGAGGTAAGCAATTCGAGCATCAACGCCCACAACTTTTGTGTTCTACTCGTGCATATACATCTATGCATAGACCTAGCTCATGATGCCACTGATGGGGAACGAAGCATGAAAATCAAAAAAATTCCTACGAACACCCAAGATCTATCTAGGAGAAGCATAGCAACGAGAGGGGAGAGTGTGTCTACGTACCCTCGTAGACCGAAAGCGGTTGATGTAGTCGTACTCTTCGCGATCCGATCACGATCCAACCGATCTAGTGCCGAACGGACGGCACCTCCGAGTTTAGCACACGTGCGGCTCGATGAAGTCTCCTCCTTCTTGATCCAGCAAGCGGGAGAGGAGAAGTAGATGGGATCACAACCAGCATGACGGCGTGATGGTGATGGATCACCGACAGCGCTTCGCTAAGCGTCGTCGGGACGAGGCGGTGGTGTAACGGGAGAGAGAGGGGCGCCCAGGGGCTGGTGTGTTGTTTGGGGCGCCCCCTCCTCTTTATATATAGGTGGAAGGGCGTGGGGAACAGCCCCTCCAAGCCCTAGGGCGCAGCCGGGGGGGGGGGGGCGACTTGGACTCCAAGTCCAATCCTATTCCTACTAATAGAATGCCCGTGCGTTGCCACGGGCCTTCTAATTGGCGCTCTCTCTCTCTCTCTCTCTCCCAGGACTAAAAATTTATTTTGGCTCAGCTTAAATTTTGCTCAATGTTGACATTCGCCGGCTACAGTATATCCTAGAAGCTAAAACATTAAAGGGAAACAATGTCATAGAATTAATAAAATGGATTAAATAACATAGATAAAGTTAATGGAACTTCTAAGTACAACAATGATCTCCGCACATCATAAGATTAGTACAAAACTCTATGGTTTCCATCACCAAACTTCTTCGGAAAGTAGGTGGTGACGAAAGTAAACCGGGACATGGTCAGCATAAGAAGATTCATCCGCACAATAGTACTTGACTCGAACACAAACTTCATATCATGGACTTATAACATCCACATTTTAACATTTCGTCAAATCGGTAAAAAAAAAATTGATAGCAAAATGTTGTAGTTTCTCCTTTAAGACCGCTCCATTCATCCCTATCTCCTTGTTGTTCTCAACTTCCAGTGCAGCCACGAGGGCCTCAGCCCACTTGATCTGCTCTTTAATGCCCCCACCTTCCAAGTGCTCCACCTCTCGAGAGCAATTGTACTGGTGTAAAACAACTGTTAGCTCTTCCATCTTGTTCCAATGAATCCAAAAATAGTAGTTCATACCCAGAAGAAACTAAAAGCATGTCATAATTAGTAAACAATTACAGCGGAAAAGGATAAATAACAATAGGATCTTGAAAACAGAACCTCATTCTGCACAAGTAAATTTTACAACTGCAGACCCTCTCCCACTCCTCACATTTGTTTAGTAAATAATTCAGAATATACACTACCAATCCAAAAATTTGAGTCCAAAAGAACTGGATCCTCCTACATCATTGGCTAAGTTGCCTGCATGCTACCGAGATACTGACTTCCTCATTTCCATATTTAAGCCGATATCACGCAGAAGAGATACTTTGGTAGAGCCAACATTAGTAGCATCAACTGGACAACAGAACCTTCTGTTCATTGATCCTACAGTACTACATATTGTTAACAATTACGGTTCAGTAAGAACAGTAGGTGTCAACGAAGAACTAACAATAAGTATATCTTGTATTCTTTAACTATGTTTCTCAAAGAATATTAAAATAGGTAAGATATTGATATTACAATTTTCATTCTCGACATTAAGGTACCTGATGGTCTGCACAGACCGTCAGATTGTTGGAAAATGATTACCTACAAAAATGGTATACTCGTAATACTCAAGTTCTCACAAAGTTCCACAGGCACACTACCAAATAAATGCAAACCTGGGAAATGTTGACATTTTAAAATACTGAAATCAACAAGAATTTGGGCATCGTGCTGTATAGGTAACCGTCCATGATTTTTTATGATTAACACATTTCCTGGATGATGTGGCCAATGTGTCATCTAATATTGAATATTGATGTTCTGCATAATTACTAAAAGAAAACAAGGAAACTTTCTGCATATAGATAACTGAATCTGCGTATTATTATCTCTATATACTCACAAAACACCAAGCTGCATTGAGGTCAGGGAGGGGTGCACGGGCGCCAGCCACAACATTTCTGTTGTCGCTGGCCTTGCTCGCCGCTGCTTGAGCTCGATTAGCCGGGCCATCTTTCTGAATCAATGAAGATTGCACCACAAAGAAAATAGAAAATCATAATACGGCAACAACAAATAGATTAAACGATCGAGCGATTCAAGCAAAGATTCAGATGTGGAAAACATCTTAAATAATAAAGTGAGATGCTGACTTGTTTGATTACTTGTCAAAATCATCTGCGTAGTAAACGTACTTACTATTTATGGAAGAAGTCTTCCTTTATTAGTTCACCTGTTTGCTGACAAAAAACAAAGCTTATATATTTGATGTCTAAATCAACTAAGGAATAAGATAAGCTTGTGCAACCCACAAATAACTTGCTACCACATGTGGACACAGCCCCCCTCCCGCGCGCCGCTCCTCCCGCCAGCGTAACCCTCCCTCCCTCCTCACCGCCACAGGAGAGGCTGTCGCCGGGCAAGCACGTGGTGCAGCCGGGGATTGTGGCGCCGAAGCTTGTGCTGCTCCTGCCCAGCGAAGGAGAGCCCTGGATCTGGGGCGGAGGCCCCTCTGGCGCGTAAAAAAAAGTCTTTACGCGAGAGCAATAGAGGTTGGGATACATCTATCTCTTCTGAGCAACCTCTTTTGGATTCTTAAGACCACCCTTGCAGTAGGATACCATCTGCTTTGGGTTCTTTATTATCTCCTTCGAGGGATTTTTAGGATCGTTGTGGCGAGCGGTGGGAATGGCATGGTGGTTGATGGTCTGGTCGGTCGGCCGACGGACCACCGATGGATTGGGGGCCTTGGGGCCGTGGCGTGGCTGCCCATTCGGCTAACGGCGCCAGATCTGGCCGTTGCTCGTCTTTCCTGCTCGGTGTGCTTCCTTCCCGCCGGATCTTGGCCGGGCTGGCGGGCTGGCCAGTCCTCGAGCTGCGGGCGGGGCTTGGGGTGGGGATCTAGATCGGGGGAAATCCCTGGATGGCTCCGACGGCCGCGATGGTGACAATGCCCAAGGGCACTGGTATTCTTCATGGAGACGTCCCCTTATCAGGCTCGGCTGCGTCTTTTCTCTAAAAAACAACTTAGTACATACTGAAACAGTAAAACTTATTTAAACCATGAACGGACCTATTCATTATATTAGCAATGATCAACATGTACTGATTGCTAACAATTATTCAAACTTTGCGGTGTTAACAATTAAAATAATTCCAATGGAGAACTTAAAGGTAGGTGGGTAGCTAATCAATTTAATTACTACAGAGAATTCTCCGTTTCTGTTTCCTTAAAGGTCAATGTATAAAACGAAGTATCAATTAACCCGGTGTCACAAGTGTTCGTGTTCTGCTTATGTTGAGATGATGTGTTCGGACAAAAAATACCGGTGAGATAAACAACTATATGAATGAAGTGGTTTGCGATAGTTTGATAATTAGACAAAATTACTTAACCAGTATAATAAAGTACATACTCTGACTCCGGTTTTATGAGCAGCATGTAAGTGCTTTTATCATGTGATAAAATGTCTTCTTGTAAGTGCTTTTATGAGCAGCATGTAAGTGCTTTCTTTGATGTTTAACAATGAAATCTTTAGATGTATCTGCACATGTAATGAACTACCTTCTCACACAACAATCAACTTGATTAGAGAAGAGGAAAAAAGCTCGAGCAATTAATCTGTACAAAAACATTAAAACTCTATGGTTCCGCATGTAAACTTTGTAATTTCAATTCTTCCTGCCCCTTTAATCCATCATGGACATAACAAAACGCCAGCAAAATCCTAAATGTATCACCCTTCTGCATAAAGTGGCACACAAAATACCAATTACTGTGATCATGTGCAGAATAAGAAACACTGGGTATTATATGTTGCATTGAAATCAAACCAGGATGACACTTACCCTTCTGGACAAGCTCCTGTAGGCGAGGTCGAGGACCCAGCCATGCCCTGGCCTGACTGTGCAACCACGCCGGAGGACAAGCACACAGCCGATGCAGAGGCCAGTAACCCCGCCGAGCATCCAGCCACGCTCGATACCGAGCCCGCTGCAGCGCCCTGGCCCAACCCATGTGCAGCAGAGCTGTCCTCTGTTGTAGCCACGGTGTCACCCTCCACCACAGCCGCACATGGGGCCAAGCACGCCACATCGCTGCCGAACGAACCCTCTGCAGCCGAGCCGCCGCCCTTTGACGTAGCGTCTCCAAAGCGCACCGAAGTGACATGGCGCGACCCCTCCGCATCCAAGCCATGGGAAATTGAGTTACCCATTGGAAAATTGAGTTACTAAAGAAAGGAAGATGCCCAAAAGAGAGATAATCTATAGCATAATATCAATGAATACTCATCCATCAGAAGGTCCTCATCACTTTAGTAGTATTCCACCTACAATTTTGGAACATATAAACACGACATTAAAGTGCTACTTTGCAGCAAATAAAGAGTTAAGAGACAGGGCGTTATACTGCAGATAAGTAGTATAGTCTGAATTAATAGTTGTCCAACTAAATATGGGTACTTCAAATCCGAAGGACCAAATTTTCTATTGATGCAATTACCATGTTCATTTGTGTGTTTGGTAAAATCAGGATACTGTAACTGTAGAAAGGAGGTGACGGAACATTAAAGGAAGCCCATGTTCAGCGAGACTTTAGAATGTATGAACAACAGAAGGTACCATTAGCATTTCTTATAGCAAGCAACTTTCTGTTAGAGATATATATGATTATATTATAATATGCAAATTTCATGGGCAACATGACTAAATTAAGTTCATGATACCATGAGATCGCAATATTCATGCTCTACAAACTTAAATATGCCACCCGACCTTGCAATCTCATGTAGAAAACAACTCAACTTGACAAATTCAAATTTGAAACATAACCAAAAGACAGCAGACACCATAACTATGTACCTACCAGATTTATTTATCAAGATATGGATTGTGGTGCATGGTATGCCATCAGTGAGGAATTTGGAAGGAAAATTAGCATGCGATGAAACACGTGTCAAAGATCGATTAGCTAGAGCCAAGACCCACTGAATCTACAGAAAATAAAATGATAAACCGAGGCACAATGATTAGAAAGGAAGCAAAAAAATGATAATAGCACATATTAGTTTAACAAAGCAATATCAATTGGTGTCTAGTGTCTAAAACCTACCACAAGAGAGAAGTGGTGGAGTTGCTTCTGTTGACATGACTTGTCCTTGTTACACCACATCCATTAAGCTCTTCTCCTTGGTACACCACATCTATTAAGTTCCAAGGACAACTCAGAGTGAGATGTGCCGTGACATGAGCTTGTGACTTCACAAGAACGTCTTGGTTGATGTCTTTGCGAGCTGAGGAGAATTACATGAGCAGATCCATAAGTGAACTTGATTCCCTCGCCAAGGTACGGGCGATGAATGTGACCATTAAGAAAGTTGATTTAAACCAAGTTATGACGAATATCTTGTCTGTGCCTCTGTTTAAGTAGTTGCTCATTGGAATATTAATAAGCCTTTTCAACAGGAAACTAAGCAATGCAACAACAGGGGAGGAACAAGATTTAGGTTGGTGATTTAAAGATGATTGGAAGAGCCACAGAAACCACTTGTACTAATAATATATTAAACACAATGCAGAAACCACTACTGAATGAGCCGTACTTTAACTGTTCCTATCTAAATCAATTGCATGTGCAGATAACAAGTGAAATTGAATATAATGTCTATTTCCATTATACAGCTGAGATGTGTCAAATTAAATGAAACTATATAAATCATCTTACAGCAGGTGTACCCCTTGTGCTTGTAAGAGGGAAAATCTCAATAAATTATCTTACTGCAGGTGCACCCCTTGTGCTTGTAAGAGGGAAAATCTGAGTTCCGGTGCCACTGCCCAGTATAACTGCCACAACCTCGTTTGGATCGGCATAATTCCTCCGGAAGGATGTTCAGAGAACCTGCAAACTTCTGCATAAAAAAGTTAGATATGCTAATGGTATCGCCTCCCAACAAGGCAGGCAAGGATCATGAATTCGGACATCCTCCTGTATGCCCTCTCAGTGCATGATGTCGTCGTCCCCGAGATTCAGCCTCTCACACCTGGAGCCCTCGCTGCTTCTCCTCACTGGGCACACGCACGGCTTCCCCTCCAGGGGCAGCATAGTATTGAACAACATCGACGACTTCCACCCCGCAACTGCAAAAGAACACATCCATCAGCAACAACGAAATCTTCAAAATTCCTCAACTAAAGCATATGAGTTGTTTTCGGATCGAGCAAAAAAAAGGGGAAATAAGAGAAGAAAACAGAGTGCAGAATATCCAAGGACGACTTACATTGTGTTGGAACAGTAAAACAAATACCTCAATCTCGCTGGATACAGAGCCTTCCTTACACGATCCATCGGCGGGGGGAGAACCAGGCCTTGTGCCAGCTCGTCCCCAGCAGAGGCGGAGACGTCATCCTCCGTGCTGGCATACCTGCCGCCGGCACCAGTGATCCTGCCCCTAGGCGGTGGCGCGGCGCACGGCCTGCTCCTCGGCCTTGAGGATGCCGTCCTCCAGTCCAGCCCTCCTCGCGAATCAGAAGGGCCACACACGCTCGCTTGGACTCCCGTTGTTTCGTCGATCTCGACCGGAGGTGGGGCTGGTGCCTGGGTGAGGTTGGGCGGCGCTAACCCTAGCAGATCACCAGGTCAAGGTTGGGATGGGAGCTGCGTGCGTGCGTGCGTGCGTGGGGTGGCCTTGAGTGTTGTCGCTTCTCCGATTCACAGAAAACAATCGGTACGCGCAAAAATAAATCGGCGGGGCGAGGTGAAGCTGGTCGGACGAACGACGCTGTGGGGAGAGGTGGGGGGTTGGGACGAAATTAAAACCGGAGTACCAGCCTACCAACTGCTCCATTAGGAGTAGAGACTAGGACTCCCCTTTTTCCCCCTTCCCTAGCCACATGGGCTTTTGAGGACTTGGTGTGCCTAGCCCAATAAGGCCAGGGCGCCTCCCCTCAGCCCATGTCAGCCCTTGGGACGTGATGGACCCACTTGTGGACTTCCGGACCCCTCCGAAATCCTCCGGAACCTTCTGTAAGCTTCTCGGTACAATACTGAAAAAACTGCACCTTTTTCCGAAACCCAAAATATGACTTCCCATATATAAATCTTTACCTCGTGACGTCCGGGATCTCATCCAGGACTCCGAACAACATTCGGTTACCAATCATCAAATATCACAATACTACTCTAGCGTCAACGAACGTTAAGCGTGCGACCCTGCGGGTTCGGGAATCATGTAGTCATGACCGAGACACCTCTCCGGTCAATAACCAATAGCGAGACCTGGATGCCCATATTGATTCCTACATATTCCACGAAGATCTTTTATCGGTTGAACCATGATGTCAAGGATTCGGTTAATCCCGTATGCAATTCCATTTGTCCGGCGATATGTTACTTGCCCGAGATTCGGTCGTCGGTATCTCCATACCTAGTTCAATCTCGTTACCAGCAAATCTCTTTACTTGCTTCGTAATACAAGATCACGTGACTAACCCATTAGCCACATTGCTTGCAAGCTCTTTACGATGTTGTATTACCGAGAGGGCCCAGAGATATCTCTCCGTCATACGGAGTGACAAATGTCAGTCTTGATTCGTGCCAACCCAACAAACACCTTTGGAGATACCTGTAGAGCACCTTTATGATCATCCAGTTATGAAGTGACGTTTGGATACACACTAAGTATTCCTCAGGTATCAGGGAGTTGCACGATCTCATGGTCTAAGGAACAGATACTTGACATGAAGAAAGCTATAGCAAATAAACTAAACGATCTGGTGCTAAGCTTACGGTTGGGTCTTGTCCATCACATCATTCTCCTAATGATGTGATCCCGTTATCAAATGCCAACTCATGTCTATGGTTAGGAAACCTTAACCATCTTTGATCAACGAGTTAGTCTAATAGAGGCTCACTAGGGGCACGGTATTTGTTTATGTATCCACACATGTATTTAAGTTTCCGGTCAATACAATTCTAGCATGAATAATAAACCTTTATCATGAACAAGGAAATATGATAATAACCATTTTATTATTGCCTCTATGGCATATTTCCAACAGTTTCAAAGCGTTACATTTGCTTTTTGTTCTTGTTCCAAAGTGTATATTAATGTCTCATTGTTGTATATTATCGTGTATATTAAAACCGATCCAAAATAAGAGCATTTTTTTTGGCACATAATGAAACATGATGATACACATTGAAATAAAAAAATGAACTGAACATTCTGAAACGAGATAAATTGTGATAACAACAAATAAAATAGCATGAATCTCAAAGGAACAACTCCCCAGGCATAGATATTCTGTGCAGCACCGTAGATAAACCACTCCCCAGGCCGGAAAATAATGAACAATACTATGTGTATGCAGCAAAATCGAAATCGGGCAAGTGACCCGTAGGCAGTTCCTTTTTTTCCTCCAGTTTCCACTTCCTCTCCGGCTACGAATCCAGAGCGACGAGCCACGCGTTGACCTCGTCGTCGAGTCCGGGGACCACTCAAGCACGTCTCGCTGACGCTGAGCATCCCAACCTCAATATATATCACGCCGGGCATAAAACCCGATACCCGAAGCCCGAACCCGAAAAACCCGAACCCGAACCCGAAAAACCCGAACCCGAGTAACCCGAACACCATATCAGGTAGCAGATTTGAAAACCCGGATTTATTTCGGGTAATTCGGGTAACAGACCACGGTACCCGAATAACCCGAAATAACTAGTCAGCCTAGCAAAAACCCCGCATAGAGAGAGAGATGTGTTGATCTGTGGCAGTGTGATGTGCGAGCTGTGATAGTGTGATGTACTGATGTGTGAAGTGTGAGTCTGTGACAGTGGCATGTGTGATGCTGCTGCTGTAATTTTAGTCTGCTATATTTGTGAATTGTGACAAATTTGAGCTGCTGTTGTAGAACTTTTAGTGCAAAACTGAGGTTATGCAAAACATTCGCGAGGAACCCGAACCCGAATTTGCGGGTACCCGAATTTGCGGGTAGCAAATTTTCCACACAAAATTCGGGTATCATTTCTGGAAACCCGAATTATTTTTTACCCGAATTACCCGACCCGAATTTGCGGGTAAAACCGAACGCCCAGCGTGAAATATATACGCCCGCCACAATGCGATCCTCTCCTCGCTTCCATCGACCTCCTTCTCCGTTCCCGATGGCCATCAAGCGCGTCTTCCCCGGCGACCACCCCGACTTCAAGGTGGACATGAGCGGCGGCGCCCCGGGGCTCACCTTCTGCAAGAGGGCGCACTACTGGAGCTCCACCGACTACCAGAGACGCGCGCGCTCGGCGAGGGCGGGTACGGCGGCGTCGTGGAGGCGCGCCACCGCGCCTATGGCTACACCGTCGCCGTCAAGAAGTCGCTCCCCTGCGCGCACGAGGGCGCCGGCATCTCCTGCGGCTGCGGCGACGCCCGTATGCTGCGCAAGGCGGCGTTCCTCGCGGCGTGCCATCGCCACCGCGCCATCGTCGAGCTCCGGGCGCTCTCACTCGACCCCTTCGCCGGGAAGCTCTCCGTCGTGATGGAGTGCGTCGGGCCCAGCCTGTACGACTGTTGGGGAACGTTGCATGGGAAACAAAAATTTTCCTACGCACACGCAAGATCTATCCATGGTGATGAGCATCTACGAGAGGGAGAGTGAATCTACATACCCTTGTAGATCGCTAAGCGGAAGCGTTAATAAACGCGGTTGATGTAGTCGAACGTCTTCGCGATCCAAATCGCCGAGCGTCCCGCGATCCAATCACGATCCTTCCGATCTAGTGCCGAACGGACGGCACCTCCGCGTTCAACACACGTACGGCTTGATGACGCCTTCACCTCCTCGATCCAGCGAGCGATGGTGAAGTAGTGGTTGAGTTCCAGCAGCACGACGGCGTGGTGATGGTGGTGAGGAACAATCTCTGCAGGGCTTCGCCAAGCACTACGGAGATTATGACGGAGGAACTAGAGGGCTAGGGTTGCCGGCACACGGCTTGGGAAATCCTGATGTGTCCCGTGTGCTAGCCCTGCCCCTCTATTTATATGTTGAGCCTTGGGGTCTAAACTTGGAGTAAAAGCCTCCTCCGGGTCGGTTTTGCCCGCACAAGGTCGGTTTGGCCCGCAGGAAAAGAGTCCAATTCGGACCCTGCCGAATCGTGCACAGCCGCGCACAAGCGGTAGTACCGCTTCACACAAGCGGTAGTACCGCTTGGGCGGTAGTACCGCTTCACACAAGCGGTAGTACCGCTCCGGCGGTAGTACCGCTTCACCAAGCGGTAGTACCGCTTACGCGGCAGCAAAACTACTTTTGCACTTTCCAATACCTTGTGGGCTTTATCCCTTTGGCTCATATAAAGTGTTGCTGCACCCGAACACTTCGGTAAACATCCGGAACCCCTTCCGGTGAACTCCGAAACCCTTCCAGAGATCAAAACACTATTATCACATATATCAATCTTTACCTCCGGACTCTTCCGGAGATCCTCGTCATGTCCGGGATCTTATCCGGGACTCCGAACAACCTTCGGTCACCAACATAATATCTCAACTATACTAATCGTCACCAAACGTTAAGTGTGTAGACCCTGCGGGTTCGAGAACTATGTAGACATGACCGAGACACCTCTACGATCAATAACCAATAGCGGGACCTGGATGCCCATATTGGCTCCTACATATTCTACGAAGATCTTTATCGGTCGAACCTCTATGTCAAGGATTCAGTTAATCCCGTATGCTGTTCCCTTTGTTCTTCGGTATGTTACTTGCCCGAGATTCGATCGTCGGTATCACTATACCTAGTTCAATCTCGTTACCGGCAAGTCTCTTTACTCGTTCCGTAATACAAGATCTCGTGGCTAACACTTTAGTCACATTGCTTGCAAGGCTCATTGTGATGTTGTATTACCGAGTGGGCCCTGAGATACCTCTCCGTTATACGGAGTAACAAATCCCAGTCTTGATCCATGCCAATCCAACAGACACCCTCGGAGATACCTGTAGAGCACCTTTATAGTCACCCAGTTACGTTGCGACGTTTGATACACACAAGGTATTCCTCCGGTGTTAGTGAGTTGCATGATCTCATGGTCAAAGGAACAGATACTTGACATGCAGAAAACAATAGCAATAAACTGACACGATCAAATGCTACGTTTACAGTTTGGGTCTTGTCCATCACATCATTCTCCTAATGATGTGATCCCGTCATCAAATGACATCTCATGTCAATGGCTAGGAAACCTTAACCATCTTTGATCAACGAGCTAGTCAACTAGAGGCTTACTAGGGACACAGTGTTGTCTACGTACCCACACATGTATTTGAGTTTCCAATCAATACAATTATAGCATGGATAATAAACGATTATCATGAACAAGGAAATATAATAATAACCAATTTATTATTGCCTCTAGGGCATATTTCCAACAGTCTCCCACTTGCACTAGAGTCAATAATCTAGTTCACATCACTATGTGATTTACATTGTAATGAATCGAACACCCATGCAGTTCTGGTGTTGTTCATGTTTAGCCCTTGGAAGAGGTTTAGTCAACGGATCTGCAACATTTAGATCCGTGTGTACTTTGCAAATATTTATGTCGTCCTCCTTGATGTAATCGCGGATGGAATTGAAACGTCGTTTTATGTGTCTGGTCCTCTTGTGAAATCTTGGTTCCTTGGCTAGAGCAATGGCACCAGTGTTATCACAAAACAGAGTCATTGGGTTAAGCGCACTAGGCACTACTCCAAGATCTGTCATGAACTCCTTCATCCAGACACCTTCCTTCGCCGCCTCCGAGGCTGCGATGTACTCCGCTTCGCATGTAGAATCAGCTACCACGCTTTGCTTGGAACTGCACCAGCTAACCGCACCCCCATTAAGAATAAATACGTATCCGGTTTGCGACTTAGAGTCATCCGGATTAGTGTCAAAGCTTGCATCGACGTAACCCTTTACGACGAGCTCTTGATCACCTCCATAAACGAGAAACATGTCCTTAGTCCTTTTCAGGTACTTCAGGATATTCTTGACCGCCGTCCAGTGTTCCATTCCTGGATCACTTTGAAACCTTCCGACCATACTTATGGCAAGGCTGACATCGGGTCTTGTGCACAGCATTGCATACATGATAGAGCCTATGGCTGAAGCATAGGGGATGACACTCATCTTTTCTCTATCTTCTGCAGTCACTGGGCATTGAGTCTTACTCAACTTCACACCTTGCAAAACAGGCAAGAACCCCTTCTTGGACTGATCCATTTTGAACTTCTTCAAAATCTTATCAAGGTATGTGCTTTGTGAAAGTCCTATTAAGCGTCTTGATCTATCTCTATAGATCTTGATGCCTAATATGAAAGCAGCTTCTCCTAGGTCCTTCATTGAAAAACTCTTGTTCAAATATTCCTTTACGCTTTCCAGCATTTCTATATTGTTTCCAATCAGCAATATGTCATCCACATATAATATTAGAAACGCTATAGAGCTCCCACTCACTTTCTTGTAAATACAAGCTTCTCCGTAAACTTGTATAAACTCGAACGCTTTGATCACCTCATCAAAACGAAGATTCCAACTCCGAGATGCTTGCACCAGTCCATAAATGGATCGCTGGAGTTTGCAAACTTTGTCAGCATTCTCTGGATCGACAAAACCTTCTGGTTGTATCATATACAACTCTTCCTTAAGGTAACCGTTAAGGAACGCTGTTTTGACATCCATCTGCCAAATTTCATAATCGAAAAAGGCAGCTATTGCTAACATGATTCTGACGGACTTAAGCATCGCTACGGGTGAGAAGGTCTCATCGTAGTCAACTCCTTGAACTTGTGAAAAACCCTTTGCCACAAGTCGAGCTTTATAGACGGTGACATTACCGTCCGCGTCCGTCTTCCTCTTAAAGATCCATTTGTTCTGAATGGCCTTACGCCCTTCAGGTAATACTTCCAAAGTCCATACTTTGTTTTCATACATGGATCCCATCTCGGATTTCATGGCCTCTAACCACTTCTCGGAATCCGGGCCCATCATCGCTTCTCCATAGCTCGTAGGTTCATCGTTGTTTAACAACATGACCTCTAAGACAGGGTTGCCGTACCACTCAGGAGCAGTACGCGTCCTTGTCGACCTACGAGGTTCGATAGCAACTTGATCCAAAGCTTCATGATCATCATCATTAACTTCCTCTTCAGCTAATGTAGGCTCCACAGAAACAACTTTCTGCGCTGCGCTACTCTCAGGTTGAAGTAAAGGTTCAACAACCTCATCAAGTTCTATCTTCCTCCCACTCAATTCTTTCGAGAGAAACTCTTTCTCAAGAAATGTTCCGTTTTTAGCGACAAACACTTTGCCTTCGGATCTGAGGTAGAAGGTATACCCAACTGTCTCTTTTGGGTATCCTATGAAGACGCATTTCTCCGCTTTGGGTTCCAGCTTTTCAGGCTGAAGCTTTTTGACATAAGCATCACATCCCCAAACTTTAAGAAACGACAGCTTTGGCTTCTTGCCAAACCAAAGTTCATATGGCGTCGTCTCAATGGATTTCGATGGTGCCCTATTTAAAGTGAATGCAGCTGTCTCTAATGCATAACCCCAAAACGATAGTGGCAAATCGGCAAGAGACATCATAGATCGCACCATATCCAATAAGGTTCGATTACGACGTTCGGACACACCATTACGCTGTGGTGTTCCAGGCGGTGTCAATTGTGAAACAATTCCACACTGTCTTAAGTGACTGCCAAACTCATAACTCAGATATTCTCCTCCTCGATCAGATCGTAGGAATTTAATCTTCTTGTTACGATGATTCTCAACTTCACTCTGAAATTGTTTGAACTTTTCAAATGTTTCAGACTTGTGTTTCATTAAGTAAATATACCCATATCTACTTAAGTCATCAGTGAAGGTGAGAAAGTAACGATAACCACTGCGCGCCTCAATACTCATTGGACCGCACACATCAGTATGTATGATTTCCAATAAGTCACTTGCCCGTTCCATTATTCCAGAGAACGGCGTTTTAGTCATCTTGCCCATGAGGCATGGTTCACATGTGTCAAGTGATTCAAAATCAAGTGACTCCAAAAGTCCATCAGCATGGAGCTTCTTCATGCGTTTTACGCCAATATGACCTAAACGGCAGTGCCACAAGAAAGTGGTATTATCATTATCAATTCTACATCTTTTGGCATCAATGTTATGAACATGTGTATCATTACTATCGAGATTCAACAAGAATAAACCCTTCACATTGGGTGCATGACCATAAAAGATATTACTCATATAAATAGAACAACCATTATTCTCTGATTTAAATGAGTAACCGTCTCGCAATAAACAAGATCCAGATATAATGTTCATGCTTAACGCAGGCACCAAATAACACTTATTTAGGTTCATCACTAATCCCGACGGTAATCGAAGAGCGAGCGTGCCGACGGCGATCACATCAACCTTGGAACCATTTCCCACGCGCATCGTCACTTCGTCCTTTGCCAGCCTCCGTCTATTCCGTAGTTCCTGTTTTGAGTTGCAAATATGAGCAACCGCACCGGTATCAAATACCCAGGCACTACAACGAGAGTTGGTAAGGTACACATCAATAACATGTATATCATATATACCTTGTTTGTTGTTGGCCGCCTTCTTGTCAGCCAAATACTTGGGGCAATTCCGCTTCCAGTGTCCAGTTCCCTTGCAATGAAAACACACAGTTTCTGGTTTGGGTCCAGCCTTGGGTTTCTTCACGAGAGGAGCAACTGCTTTGCCACTCTGCTTGGAGTTACCCTTCTTACCCTTGCCATTTTTCTTGAAACTAGTGGTTTTATTGACCATCAACACTTGATGCTCCTTCTGAATTTCAGACTCAGCGGCTTTCAGCATCGCAAACAGCTCGGCGACTGACTTGTTCATCCCGTGCATGTTATAGTTCAACACGAAGCTCTTGTAGCTAGGTGGCAATGATTGAAGAACTCTGTCAGTGATAGCCTCTGGCGGAAGGGGCATCCCTAACTCAGCCAGACGGGTGGAGTACCCAGACATTCTGAGCACGTGATCACTGATAGACCCGTTCTCCTCCATCTTGCAAGCATAGAACTTATCGGAGATCTCATATCTCTCGATCCGGGCATTCTTCTGAAAGATAAACTTCAACTCCTGGAACATCTCATATGCTCCATGACGTTCAAAACGTCTTTGAAGTCCCGGTTCTAAGCCATACAACATTGCACATTGAACTATTGAGTAATCATCAGAACGAGCCTGCCAGGCGTTCACAACGTCTAGAGACTCAACTGGAGCGGGTGGATCACCAAGCGGTGCATCAAGGACATAAGCCTTCTGGGAAGCCGTAAGGATAATCCTTAGATTACGGGCCCAGTCCACAAAGTTACTTCCATCATCTTTCAACTTAGCTTTCTCTAGGAACGCATTAAAATTCAGGGGTGCTACTGCGCGAGCCATGATCTACAACATAAATATTGCAAAGACAACTTAGACTATTGTTCTTAGATAATGAGTTTAGTTAATCATATTTAAAAAACTCCCACTCAAATTGACATCCCTCCGATCATTCGAGTGTAACATGATCCAAATCCACCAACTCAAGTCCGATCATCACGTGAGTTGAGGTGGTTTCAATGGTGAACATCTTCATGTTGATCATATCTACTATATGACTCATGTTCGACCTTTCGGTCTCTT
Organism: Elymus sibiricus; assembly: GCA_039707655.1. Lineage (NCBI taxonomy): Eukaryota > Viridiplantae > Streptophyta > Magnoliopsida > Poales > Poaceae > Elymus > Elymus sibiricus. The sequence continues at coordinate 298,359,847 of CM077672.1, read as the reverse complement.
GTGTTCCGAGGCCATGTCTGTACATGCTAGGCTCGTCAAGTTTAACCCGAGTGTTCCGCACGTGTAACATGGCTTACACCCGTTGTATGCGAACGTAGAGTCTATCACACCCGATCATCACGGCGTGTCTCGAAACGACGAACTTTCGCAACGGTGCACACTTGGGGAGAACACAATTTATCTTGAAATTTAAGTGAGGGATCACCTTATAATGCTACCGTCGTCCTAAGCAAAATAAGATGCATAAAAGGATTAACATCACATGCAAATCATAAGTGACATGATATGGCCATGAACTTGTGCTTTTGATCTCCATCTCCAAAGCACCGGCATGATCTCCATCGTCACCGGCATGACACCATGATCTCCATCATCTTGATCTCCATCAACGTGTCGCCATAAGGTTGTCGCGCCGACTGTTGCTTCCACGACTATAGCTAACGTTTAGCGATAAAGTAAAGCATTACATAGCGCTTAATGATTGACACGCAGGTCATACAATAATTAAAGACAACTCTATGGCTCCTGCCAGTTGCCGTATTCATCGACATGCAAGTCGTGATATTCTATACAAAACATGATCATCTCATACATCACATATATCTCATCATGTAATTGGCCATATCACATCACAACATACCCTGCAAAAACAAGTTAGACGTCCTCTAATTGTTGTTGCAAATTTTACGTGGCTGCTACGGGTTTGCAAGAACCGTTCTTACCTACGCAAAACCACAACGTGGTGTAGTGATTGCTTTTTGATCTTCTAAAAGAACCCTCTTCATTGAACCGATTCAACTAAAGTGAGAGAGACAGACACCCGCCAGTCACCTTTATGCAACAAGTGCACGCAGCGGTGAAACCAGTCTCGCGTAAGCGTACGCGTAATGTCGGTCCGGGCCGCTTCATCTCACAATACCGCGGAATCAAGTATCAACTAGTAACGGCAAGCAATATGTATACACCCACGCCCACAACTCGTTTGTGTTCTACTCGAGATCTCATCTACGCATAGACCTAGCTCAGATGCCACTGTTGGGGAACGTTGCATGGGAAACAAAAATTTTCCTACGCACACGCAAGATCTATCCATGGTGATGAGCATCTACGAGAGGGAGAGTGAATCTACATACCCTTGTAGATCGCTAAGCGGAAGCGTTAATAAACGCGGTTGATGTAGTCGAACGTCTTCGCGATCCAAATCGCCGAGCGTCCCGCGATCCAATCACGATCCTTCCGATCTAGTGCCGAACGGACGGCACCTCCGCGTTCAACACACGTACGGCTTGATGACGCCTTCACCTCCTCGATCCAGCGAGCGATGGTGAAGTAGTGGTTGAGTTCCAGCAGCACGACGGCGTGGTGATGGTGGTGAGGAACAATCTCTGCAGGGCTTCGCCAAGCACTACGGAGATTATGACGGAGGAACTAGAGGGCTAGGGTTGCCGGCACACGGCTTGGGAAATCCTGATGTGTCCCGTGTGCTAGCCCTGCCCCTCTATTTATATGTTGAGCCTTGGGGTCTAAACTTGGAGTAAAAGCCTCCTCCGGGTCGGTTTTGCCCGCACAAGGTCGGTTTGGCCCGCAGGAAAAGAGTCCAATTCGGACCCTGCCGAATCGTGCACAGCCGCGCACAAGCGGTAGTACCGCTTCACACAAGCGGTAGTACCGCTTGGGCGGTAGTACCGCTTCACACAAGCGGTAGTACCGCTCCGGCGGTAGTACCGCTTCACCAAGCGGTAGTACCGCTTACGCGGCAGCAAAACTACTTTTGCACTTTCCAATACCTTGTGGGCTTTATCCCTTTGGCTCATATAAAGTGTTGCTGCACCCGAACACTTCGGTAAACATCCGGAACCCCTTCCGGTGAACTCCGGAACCCTTCCAGAGATCAAAACACTATTATCACATATATCAATCTTTACCTCCGGACTCTTCCGGAGATCCTCGTCATGTCCGGGATCTTATCCGGGACTCCGAACAACCTTCGGTCACCAACATAATATCTCAACTATACTAATCGTCACCAAACGTTAAGTGTGTAGACCCTGCGGGTTCGAGAACTATGTAGACATGACCGAGACACCTCTACGATCAATAACCAATAGCGGGACCTGGATGCCCATATTGGCTCCTACATATTCTACGAAGATCTTTATCGGTCGAACCTCTATGTCAAGGATTCAGTTAATCCCGTATGCTGTTCCCTTTGTTCTTCGGTATGTTACTTGCCCGAGATTCGATCGTCGGTATCACTATACCTAGTTCAATCTCGTTACCGGCAAGTCTCTTTACTCGTTCCGTAATACAAGATCTCGTGGCTAACACTTTAGTCACATTGCTTGCAAGGCTCATTGTGATGTTGTATTACCGAGTGGGCCCTGAGATACCTCTCCGTTATACGGAGTAACAAATCCCAGTCTTGATCCATGCCAATCCAACAGACACCCTCGGAGATACCTGTAGAGCACCTTTATAGTCACCCAGTTACGTTGCGACGTTTGATACACACAAGGTATTCCTCCGGTGTTAGTGAGTTGCATGATCTCATGGTCAAAGGAACAGATACTTGACATGCAGAAAACAATAGCAATAAACTGACACGATCAAATGCTACGTTTACAGTTTGGGTCTTGTCCATCACATCATTCTCCTAATGATGTGATCCCGTCATCAAATGACATCTCATGTCAATGGCTAGGAAACCTTAACCATCTTTGATCAACGAGCTAGTCAACTAGAGGCTTACTAGGGACACAGTGTTGTCTACGTACCCACACATGTATTTGAGTTTCCAATCAATACAATTATAGCATGGATAATAAACGATTATCATGAACAAGGAAATATAATAATAACCAATTTATTATTGCCTCTAGGGCATATTTCCAACAACGACGTCCTCCATCAGCACCGGCGCGGCCGGCCGTTCCCCGAGGCCGACGTGCGCTGCATCATGGAGCAACTCCTCTGCGCCGCCAAGCACATGCATGGGCTCCGCATCATCCACCGCGACATTAAGCCGAGGAACATCCTCGTCGGCGCAGACGGCATCAGCAACGTCAAGATCTGCGATCTAGGATTCGCAGTGTCCATGTCAGAGCCAGCGCCGTACGGGCATCATGGCACACGCCCATACATGGCACCGGAGATGCTCCTTGGCAAAAACGACTATGACGCCACGGTTGACATGTGGTCCCTCGGCTGCGTCATGGCCGAGCTCCTATCCGGGAAGCCGCTCTTCGACGGGGAAGACGACGCCCAACAGCTCCTCGCCATCTTCCGCGTTCTGGGCGTGCCATTGTTCACGATCTGGCCAGCCTACAAGTCATTGCCGCTCGCCGGGAAACTGGTGACGCCGCCACATGTCATTTCCCGCAACCAGCTCCGTGAACACTTTCCCGAGGACCGCCTCTCCAAAGAAGGTTTCAAAGTCCTCAAGGGGCTCCTCTCGTGCAACATCGACAAGAGGTTGTCGGCCACTGTTAGAAGGGATAGAGAGGGATTGGCGGAATATGATGGATGTATTATTGAGCCTCGAGGGTGAGTATATATTGAGTACAAGACTTGGAGGGCAAGAAGCCTCTCCTGGAGATAAGGTAGGAGATGGATTACAAATCCTAGACTACCAAATACATGTAACCCAAATATATCTCTAACATCGCCCCGCAGTCGTAGCGGTAGCGTTGCGAACAACAGGAGCGTCGCGGATGGTCAGACTAGAGAGAGTAGCAGCCGACGGGCTGACATCCCCCCGCAGTCGCAGCGGGAGCGTCGTGGACAGTGTCGCGTCACGGACGCGTGGACTGTAGAGGAAGTCGTCGAGTTGCTCAAGCGAGGTGATAGCCCTTTGTGCCGATGTCGATGTAGCCGAGAACGTAGGGTGGTGTAGCCGTGGTCGAGGTAGCCGTGCGAGGGACGCCGTGGTCGATGTCGAGTCGGGGTGGCCGGTGTCGAGGTAGTCGCCGTGGACCGGGAAGAAGAGCGGTGGCGGCGGCCTGAGGAGGCAGCGGCGGCGGCTAGGTCAGAAGCGCGGCGACGGTGCTCGAAGTAGGCGAGGAAGAACCCGACAGCGTGACGAAGACCGGCGCGGACGGTGGCGTTCCCGCGCCTAGGGAGGCGGCGCGACGCATACCACGTAGAAGTCGACGCGCGGGGACGGCGGAGTGGACCGCGCGCCGCGATGCTACGGCCCGAAGGGGCGACGCGGCGGCAACGCGCGGGTCGGGGCGACGGCAGGGAAGACCTCAGGGCAGTTGCAGGGACCGCGTGCCACGCTCGCTACGGCCCGACGGGGCGACGGCGGGGAAGACCTCAGGGCGGTTGCAGGGACCGCGTGCCACGCTCGCTACGGCCCGACGGGGCGACGCAGCGGCAGCGCGAGGGTCGGTGCAGCCTCGGGGACGGCCTGGAGCGGACGGCCTCGGGGCGGCTGTTGACCGCGGGCCGCGGCACTACGGCCCGAAGGGGCGACGCAGCGGCAGCGCGCGGGTTGGTGCAACCACGGGAACGGCCTCAGGGCGGCGGCGGGGACCACGTGCCGCGGCGCTACGGCCCGAAGGGGCGACGCATCGGCGGCGCGGATCGGTGTAGCCACGGGGAGAACCACGGGGTGGCGGCGCTGCGGCCCGACGGGGCAACGCAGCAGCAGCCCGTTGCTCGATCGGTGGAGGGGCGCGCTGAACTCGGGAACAGGGCAGTGACGCCCGACGCAGAGCGACGGGCGGGCAGATGCGCGGATGGTGGCCGTGACAGGCCGCCGCGTCGCGCGAGGCCGCCCAGTCGGACAAGAGGCCGGGTGGTCGCGCCGGTGTCGGAGTAGAGGCGCGAGTCGACGGCGGCGGCGGGCGACGCAAACCGATCTTAGATCGGAAAACCAAAAATGAAAAAACGCCGATCAAGACGAACGGCGAGAGAGAAAAAACCCGGAGCAAGGGCTCGGGAAAAAGACTCTCTAGGGCAGCCGGTCAACACGACCGGCGGACGAACCCTAGGTACGGGCGGCGCGGCCCCCGGCGGCGGTCATGGAGGCCGACCGCCCCGGGGGCGGCACGCGGGACGGAAGCGGCGGGCGGCGGCTAGGGTTGGATCGGTTAGGCTGATACCATGTTAGAAGGGATAGAGAGGGATTGACGGAATATGATGGATGTATTATTGAGCCTCGAGGGCGAGTATATATTGAGTACAAGACTTGGAGGGCAAGAAGCCTCTCCTGAAGATAAGGTAGGAGATGGATTATAAATCCTAGACTACCAAATACATGTAACCCAAATATATCTCTAACAGCCACCACCGCACTCAAGCGACCGTGGTTCGCCAGCGCCGTCAATGCTGGAAGATTACCTTCGGGACACATCCCTCTAACCATCCCTGAAATAAACATTTGGAATAAGTGCACGTGTTGGAAGATTACCTTCGGGACACACGCGCTAGCCGGGGGGCTCCCGCAGGTCCCGTGGCTTTTTTTCATTTTCCTTTTGTGCGAAGTTCCTAAAAAAATGAACATCCAAAATTTGGGGGTTCAAATTTTCATAATTTATGAAAGTTCTTGAAAGTTGAGTATTCCAAATGTTTGAATTTCTAAAAATTCAAAAAGATTGAAATTCCATTTTTTTGGAAATTTTTGGAACTATAAAAGATCCTACAAGTTCATACGGAAAATTTCTAAAAGTTTAAAATTCCGAAAGTCGGATTTTTTTTTTAGTTGTAGGCACACATTTCTGAAAGTTGCTAATAAGGAAACATGCCAAAAAAAGGAAGTTTGGCGAGGCATTGGACTTTCCCAAAACGGTAAAAAAGCATGGTAGGAATCTTTCGCCCCTCCTTGCTGCGCGCCTCCTATGCTCGTATGAAATTGGAGCCCCATTTTTTGACTCATTAAGTGTGTCACAATTAGGGTTGTATGTTATGCGTGTAACATGTATAACCTTGACATGGGGTTGTCATTCATGAAAAAATACATATTCTGGTTGTAGGGAGGCCTTACTTCGCATTAGCAACCAAACTTTGTGAGCGCATGGTTTTTTTTTAGATAAAAAGGCTATCGTCCGGTTTTAAATTAGTGAAGCCCTTACAACCAACAGAACAACACAACACCACAACATAAATAAAAGGCAATGGCAAGATACAAGGGTGCTCAGGTGGAGTAACAAAGAACCTAGATGACCCAAGGAGATAACAAGAAAGAGTTGAGCACCGCTTGGAGTCATCAAAGCCCTCATACGCGATCGGAGGGCTGAAGCAACATACGAGGCAAACTCGAGAAGAATACTAGACGTCAACAAAGGTCATGCCATCACCATCACTTGGTTTTCTGGCACTTGAGAGCCTTCCAGTTCCATCGTCGAAATGACACCCCTACTCCCTCGCCCTGGCTCGAAGGGTGTCACATCGTCCGACGATGAGATGCTCTCACTCGAGCCTGGATGGAAACAAACACCATGACCCAAAGGGAGGCCTCCGAACATAGCCACCCCGCCGAACCTAGCTTCCATTGAGAGCACCGCCACCAAGACCACATAACCACCCTGCCGAACCTAGCTTCCATTGAGAGCACCGCCACCAAGACCACAGAACCGTCACCACAAAGAGAAAAAGCTACCGTCCATGAACCATAATCTTGATAATCAATAGAGAGGGGCCTTGCTTAGTGGACGGGGCCTCCTAGTCCGGCATGCCAAATCAAGGGTTTCCATCCAGAGCCCATGGTGGAGGAGGCCAGCCCACGATGACACCTCTAAGAAGGGGAGCGATGCTCAAGAGCTTCGTCGTCACTGGCACCGACACCATCTGGCAGAGCTTTCGCCCGGGACACACCCCCTACCACGCCATGTCCATCAGCCACCATTGTAGGGGAACATGTTGCGCAACAAAAAAATTGTGCTACACGATCACACCCAGGAGCACTATGAAGATGACAGGTAACGATGATCTCATCGACGAGCAGAGTAGTGGAAGCAGTGTAGTCTGTCGATATTGTTAGGGATGGAGTAGAAATGAAAGAGAAAGCATAGCGATGGAGCTAAACTGATAAGTTGTTGCATTTTTCATCAGCATTGTTTTGTTCATTGTCAATAGACAGCAGCATACAGAACAGCTCCAAGACAGATCAGTCTTGGACTTCAGCATTGTTTTGTTCACTGTCAATCAAGGACACATGAAACCGCGCCGAAGTCCAAGACTCACAGGCCTGGCTAAGAAATGAGATCATCGTCCGATGGCCATCATTCCAAGCAGAACTTGAAGGTGCAGCAATCACCTATAGCGAAGTCTTGGTCGCACCTCCAGCTGGACCCTCTCTTCTGGTTATAACCTCGGTAGTCTTCTATCTGAAAGGCAGCTTGCTCGACCATAGCGAGCGAGGACTGGGATGCTAGCTGCTCGATGCCCCACATCGAGAATGGATGCTTGGTCTTGTGGGTGACGTGGATCTCGCCGTGACGCCGGAGCATGTGCCGCGCGGTGGCGAAGAAGCTCCTCACCAGCTCCTGGTGCGACCTACAAGCAGCCAGATCCAACTAGAGGTTAATAAGAGGTTTAACCATAGAATCATAGGTAGATTACCACAAGCGAGTGCGCGTACTTGATCACATCCGCTTTGTCCTCGCGTCCATTGAACCCGGCATGAGGAAAGTTGAAGACGATCCGGTCGAACCATCTCAGCTGCAGATTGGCGTGGAGATTCATGTCTTTCACGTCGACGACGTGCAGCACCGTGGCACCCATCGTCTCAAGCCTCGTCACATTGGATGTCGCGTCGCTGTACTTGATGTTCAGGTCCGCTGTTCAAGAGGATTGGACGGAAAAAAAATGCATGCCAAGAAAATAGTTCAGTGAAAACTAAAGATGATCACGAAAATCACACCGGCCAATATAAGCATGGACATGCACGCATGTAAGTTGATGCCCAAAGATAGAGCTACTCGCAGGCATACGAGCAGCGAGAGAGGTAGAGGAAAGGGCCAAACCGTAGGAGTCCAGGGACGTGGCGACGAGGTTCTTGCCCGAGCCGAAGGCGGTGGCCAGCGCCAGCGAGAAGGAGAAGTCCCCGTCGCCGACGATCAGGATGTCCTGCACCGAGGAGTAGTGCTTCAGCCACTTGGTTGCCGCCTCCCCATCGTTCCACGCCACGGCCATCACCTGCACCTCGCCGGAGCTATTTGCCAGTGAGTGTGTGGAAGTGAGGAAGCGTGTGGGGCTCGTGTCCAGTTCGAATCGAACCGTCCCGGCGAGGGGTTTTTGACGTTCATGGCAGGGAGATCAAGGGGCTGGGTCGCCTTGGGTTCTGTTGGGGAGTGATCTTGGGCCGGATGTCCTCCATGAATTCTGTGCTCATGGATGGGAATCGGAAATGGTGAGTAGTTGGCCTTTATTACGAAGTTTAAGAATTTTGAATGGGTCAATTTATGTTGGATTTTTTTTTGATTCAAATGGTGAGTAGGTAGGATTTCAAAATTTTGGAGCGTACAAAATTTCCGCGGAGCATTCACACCCAGATATGTCTGTACACAATAAAAAAATGATACGAAGTACATCCGACCTCTACGAGAAGTCGATACTAATATATTTTTGCTTTATCGAATATAGTGCTTAAGCAATGTTCAAAATATATATCACTTAGAATGATACACATTTTGGGCAATATCCCAGCATGCATTGTGTGTGCAAAATAAGTATTGCTCCCTAATGACTCAAGAGATTTTTCCCCATGTAGACTCCATGTCACTTTTATCTTAGCTCTCAGCCCCCCGCCCCCCTCTCTCCCCCAATGTAGAACCACTTAAATACAATTGCCAAATCATCGTGCCCAAATGGAAGTTTGTAGGTAGAACCTTTTTTTTTGCGTCCCTGGCTGTTTTTGAGTTACTAAACAAAGTAAAGTACTCAAAAACTTTGTTTTTCTTGAATGAGCATCTAGATGCACCTCATTTGTAAAACATTCCAAATTTAACAGCGCTATGTCAGACTCACGCATCCACATCCAAACTCGCATTGTCAGGACCTAGCAAGACAATATGGTCGCAACACGATTTGAAAAGTTAATTGAGACTATTTCAAATCATGTGCCCCTTTCTGGGACTCCCCTTGGCTCAATGGCAAGAAGCCCAAGGAGATCACCCCCCCCCCCCCCCCCCCAATCTACATGGCTTCTTCATGAAAATATGGAAAGTTAAAGATGCATTGGTGGATAATGCTTGGATTCGCAAAATCAAATTCTTGGAAATCACCTCCATTGATCACTTGTAGGAATTTGTGAAGCTTTGGACATGTCTTGGCGGTGTTCAACTTCGTGAGGGTGAAGAAGATGATATAGTTTGGGAGCATACGAATAGTGGTCATTACTCTTCAGCCTCGGCTTATAATGCACAATTCATATGGTCAACTAACATAACCTTGTGATGCTCCATTTGAGGGGCTTAGGCTCTGCCAAAGGCAAAATTCTTTGCTTGACTCGCAATCAAAGACCACATTTGGAGGTTGGTCCATGAGGTTAGCAAATTGTGGCCTTTGTCCACTTTGTCATAGAGTGCAAGAAAGTGGCGTGTCTTCACAATTCGGATCTAGAATTTGGTCAAGGATTGGCTTGGCCTTCATGCTATTGACACATCAACTTGGGTGGCGGAGCAATCTCTCAAGCATTGTTGGAGCAACATGTCAAGCGGCAACATTCATAATAGAAAAGTGATGGCCTCCCTCACCTTGCTCGTTGGGTGGGGTATTTGGAATGAAAGGAATGTGCGGGTCTTCCGCCAGAAATCCACTCCACCACCGGTCATCTTTAGCTCCATCAAGAGGGAAGCAAAACTTTGGGTTATTGCAGGCACAAAAAAGTTGGGTAATATCAATGCCGGGAGAGTAATGACCTTCTATAATAACAGACTCTATTCTCCTCTCTTAATTAATGGATGGGGCAAAACTTATGCCTCCGTTTTAAAAAAAAAGATGCACACGATCAAATTATTACAAGAATGCATCAACTATTTGAAAATGCATCCTTTCAGCACAAAAATCAGACTAATCTCGAGCGAAATAGAATTCAGGGGGAAAGGCGCATGCAAGCAAGTGGAAGAGAAAGTAACGTACCATTTTACACTATCAGCTACACGCACAAATCCATGGATCATTAGAAGTTGCAGAGGCGCTCGTCAACATTACATGATCACGTCAGAGTCTCAAAATTCAAGTAGCACGAGCCATCCCTTCATTGTGCTGGTTAATTAAAAATCGCATACTACTGTACACTAATTGACCAAAACATCCAAAATACCACTGTACACTAAAGTCCAGAACTGATTCATTAAACTGCAAATATTGTAGGGGCCAGCAAGTGGTCCCTTGTAGCTGCGCCACTGCTCAGACTCAGATATATATTCACCATCTTCACCTTCGCCAAGACAGGAGCAACTTCAATCCAGTACGCGGATCCTTCTTTCAAACTTATAGTGCAGCATTTACCTAGACAGAAAGATTAGTTGCACCTCGGGCCATCTCCTCAGCAGTCGTCCTTCCGAAAACTGACTATGTCAATCGTATCAAGAGAAGATTCCCAGGCGACCTTCTCGCCGGTGAATCAGGTCTCTCGCACTGTTCAAGAACTCTTTCACCAGCTCCCTGTGCAAGCTATAGACCGAACAAAAAAGGGTAGGAGGATGTCAAGAAAGCTCGGCTAGCTGTTGAAGCAAAATGGTTGGGTTTCGAGACAAAAACCCTGTTAGAGCAACTCCGTTGTTGTTTAGTAAGTCCGAACTATGTTTTAAGTATGAACTCCGGTTATGCTTTATGTATGATGAACTCCGGTGATGTTTTAAGTCGCGCGCACTGCGAGTTTGAATATGCGGTATATGTTTGAAGGATCTATTCTGTCTCAGCGTCCGCCGTCCTGCAAAAATCGTTTCCGGGATACCGTAAACGATTTTTCCGGGATGGGCGTTTACCGGATCTGCTAGAGTTGCTCTTACACTTGTTCGGTGGCGTGTTTTGGTGGTGGATGATGTAGCAATGCTTTCTATTAGATGAAATCGGGAGAAATCTTTCTATCAAAAAAAGGGGAAAGGTGTGGCTACTCCCGGGTGCACCTACATCCGGATGAACAGTAAATTCAAAAAAAATCTAAAACTTTTTTACATTAAACATGATCAAACATATTGGGTTCCACAAACAACATTGGAGTTCAAAACAAAAACAACAAAGTTACTGCTCAAAAGTGTTCAAAACTTTGGGCACTGATTTTGTTTTATTTGTCTAGGGCTCCACAAATATTTTTTGTGGACCAAGTTTTGCAAGCACCTAATATGTTTTAGCATTTGTTGATGGCAAAAAGTTTCAGGTTTTTTACTGTTCATGAAGGTTGTAGGTGCACCCAATGAGTTAAAATGAGAGAAGTACATGCATTTCCCATAGAATGATCATCAGATCAAGCAACACGAGCCGTCCCTCCACTTTGATGTCTTCATCAACATTACATTACCAAATTGCCTGCCAAAATATCACTTGCAATTCACGAAAACACTCCATCCTAAATACCAATATCACTGAGTGCACTAGAATAAATTAAATTCCACAACTAATTCATTAAAGTACCAATGCAGGAACAAGTTCAATCAATGCAGTTTTGCCTTCGACGCCCTTATGTTTCATGCAGAACTTGAAAGTGCAACAGTCACCTAGAGGGAAAGATTGATTGCACATTGGGCCATCTCCTCTCTTTTGGTTATAGCCGGGGTAGTCATGCTTTTGAAAACTAACTTTGTCAATCATAACAAGACAAGATTCCGAGCCGAGTTGCTCAAGGTCCCACGCGTCGTAAGGATACCCGGTCTTGTGGCTTATGTGGATTTCACCATAAGGCTGAAGCAGGTGCCTTGCATTGCAAAAGAACCCTTTCACCAGCTCCCTATGCAAGCTATAAATTAGAGCAATTACAAAAGGTCAGCATTTGAAGCATTTTCTTTTCAAAAAGGTTATTGCCTAACTCTGAATAGGAGATTAACACAAAATGGCTGAGATGAACGTTAAACTTTTAAATAGTTAAAAGTGTGATAGAGTCGAAAATGACGATTACACATGAAAAAAGAGGGATTTCGCACCTTTGAATTGTCAGGGAATCACCAGCCAAGGGAGAGTTTCTTCGTGAACGCATATTTTCGAAACACATATTCAATGAAAGCAGCTCGAAGCTTTCGAAAATTATGAAAAAAAATCATGAAAAATTACACTACCATAAAATTTAGTAACTAGCAAAATATTGATTGAGAAAATAAAGATAACCATAGGAGGGTAGCGCACATACATGAGCATATTCATCTCGTACTCTTGTCCTTTGAATCCAGCATGAGGAAAATTGAAGATAATAAGTGTGATGCTTCATTGTTTTTGCTTTGATGCCATGGAAAACATTTGCCCCCAACCTCTTCAGCTCCATAACATTTGATTCCGCTTTGCTATACTTGATAATCAGAGCCTCTGTCCAAGAAAATTGCCAACCAGAATGCAGAGAAAATATATAAATACAACTTAAAATGTGAACACGATCAGAAAATCACATGAATCCCCATGAGCTCATAAGGTAAGCAGGGGCATTTTGATACATAAGGAGGCCTCAAGGAAGAATCATCAGCGACGGGCGCGTGTGGACGGATACGTGGAGGATGGTGGAGTTGTCTGGCGTCGTGGTGGCGTCGACGGCAGGCCAGCCAAGGTCGATGTGTCAGTTACTGCTCTGGAGATGGACCGGTGGAAGATGGCGGCGACAGCCTCTGAGAGTGCGTCGGTCCGGTATGAGACCCAGTCCCGGTGTGTGGCTGGGCTGGGGCATCCGGCTTTAGATGTTAGGGTTTGGTGCGATGTCCGTTTGGTATTATGCCCGGATATTCGGCACACCTTCATCAATGGGATAGGAGTAGCAACAGGTGTTGCCTAGATGGTGGCTTTAGGCTGACTGATGTATTACTTTGTATGGTCTCTGTGAATAATTAATAAAATGGCCGCATGCATCGTCTAGATGCAGAGGCCGGGGGTCTATCCTCCTTTTCAAAAAAAAAAAAAATCAATGAAACAAATAAGAAACTGAAAATATATTCAAAGATAGAAAATTTGTTACGGATTCCAAGCAAAAGTTGTGGTTACACAGAATTAAATCAGCATGTTGTGGGATAGCCTCACATACTGTTTTTCATGAATGCTAATGTTCACAGTGGTTGGCTTCCTTACATGTTTCGAACGGCGGTTTGTTAGTGTCCTAAATCACAGTTTGCACTACAAATTTGCCTTCCAACAAGCATTTTTTAGGGGTCCTCGATCACTCTTTGCACAACAAAGTTGCCAGATAACCCTTGACACAACAGAGCTGATAAAGTATGTTATGTAAAGATATATTAGGTTCCAAGGTGCAGGCCTTACTGCAAACAGCCAATCATCTACTGGTCCCAGATCAACGGATCAGTGTGAAAAGATAAAATGTAACAGAACGTACTGATAGGCACACATGGAACTTATCCAAATTACAGCAGTGTTCACAACTTCTGCTTCCAGTAATGCAAATGAAGAAAAATAATACTAATAGAAATAGTGCTTGTTCATTTCAGGTGTTCTGCCCGTGGCAAATAATTTAGATCGTCAATAATTCAAATAGGAATTTTTGTCACCAACCCGTAACGATACTATCCATAATGGTCCGACCCATATAACTAAATGGGAGAGATTAACCAGATATATTTTCACATACTAAATCTCTTCACCCCATTTTGTAGATTGTTATTCTAGCTTCTTTTAACATTCCAATAAGCAACTCTGTTGTAAACTTAATTTATCTTAGTGGAGTAAAGTGTACCCTAGTTTTTTTATCGAAATTACTGTACAAACGATGGAGTTCTGAACGAAATACAGACGACACTCGTATCGACGGCTGTGGCCCACTGATTGACAAGGATACATGGCTGCAATTGTTTGTCGTGTGGAAATCGGCTGTGAAATATCGTCCGTGTAGCAGTGCTGGTTCTTTATTCAACACAAATAGACAAATTAAAGGTATTCTTTTCAGCACCCTATCCATACAACCTCAATGTTTCCATTTATTACCACACAGTTAGCTATGTTTATGGTGGTTTTAGTCTCCTGGAGCAATTCACTAAAGCTCATATCAAATCTTTCTTTGACCAACAGAAATGGCAAATCCTAATATAATCCTAAAATGGTCACATCACTGAAGTTCGAAACCCTAGTACTGGTACTAGTACAAAACTGCAACGAGGTAGAGGAAAGGTACCGTACGAGTCGAGGGATGTCGCGACGATGTTCACGTCCGAGCCAAAGGCGGTGGCGAGCGCCAGCGAGAAGGAGAAGTCCCCGTCTCCGACGACCAGGATGCTCTGCACCGACGAGTAGTGGTTCAGCCACCTCACCCCGCTGCACATGCTTCTCCACCTCGTCACTTCCATCCAGCAATCACCCGGCACACTTCACAACCGGCGCCTTGTCCTTCCACTCGAGCGCGATCACCAGAACCCCATCCGTGACATTCACGTCCGGCGCCGCCTCCGCCTACGGTGGTGCCGGTGAGAGCTTAGACGAGTGTGTGTGAACTGTGAAGCGTGCGGAGTAGTACTACTGGAGTGTGCAGTGTGGAGTCTAGCTGAGTCGTCTAGTTATTGTTGGTCCGAAGGAGTAGGGTGACGGAGGGATGAAGAACGCCTTGGGTTCTGCCCCGGCGCCATCTTGGCTTGGATGCTCCATCAATTCGGGGCTCATGGGAATCCGAAACGCTAGTTACGCTACGGAAGTGTGCCAAGTTTTTCACAGTTCACAAATGCTTCTGGAGATCTTTTATAAAATACTACTACTACTAGTAATCTGTGTTTCTTGAGAGGAAAAAGTGTCTCTGAAATAATGGAAACTTAATAATATCGGGGCAAAAGGACGACTCGGGTGGCGAAAAACCTAGCCGCCGCCTGAGCTCCATACCTCTTCCCTCGTTACCTCGCCGTTGCCGGAGGATGTTGGTGGGTGAAGCCCTCACCAACAGGCGGCAACGCGCGGGAGGGGGGGGGAGGCATGGTGGGGCCAGGTGGAGCATGCAGGTGTTGCGGTCATCTGCTCCAACGGTCATGTTGCGAGGCATGTGTGCCGGCGACTTATATGTATCGAATTATTTTGTTATGTTCATGCCATATTTACATCATTTAAACATACTTTAGGCACAACTTTATATCATTTTATTAGACTAATAACATATTAATCCAGTGATGAGGCCGGTTTCTGTATTCTAGTGTTTTTGCATATTGGAAAAAAGGATTTTTTTTAGAGCAGAAAAAATCAGACAAAAAATACGTCATAAAGTTTCATCACCAAGAGGACCCATGGGCCTGGACCCACCTCGATGGGAGCTAGAGGGTGCCCACGCGGCCCCTCACACCGTCCTAGCCGCGTCCTCTTACGGTGTGGCCACCTGTCACGCTGGTTTGAGCTGCCCTTTGGCCACAAGCTTGCTCCGGAGTTTTTGAACCATCCTATTTTTTCTCTCAAAGTTATGAATGTCTAGTGGTCGATAAAACGATGTCGGGACTTAGATTTCAGCATCCTGGAAAATACTGCCCGAAGAGAGATCCAATCTCGTAGGGGGCTCTTGTCCTCTGGGGCCATGAACCCCAAGGATCAGAGGGGAAAACCTTCTCCTACCTAGGGAGGAGGCTAAGGAGGAGGAGGAGGAGGAGGAGGAGGGTGCCTCTCGCCCCCTCTATTCTGCCGGCGCCCGAGCGCTGCCGGGAAACCATCATCACCGCTATCGTCTCCATTGACTTCACCACCATCTCCACCCTTTCTACAGTAGTCCACTCTCCCACAAATCTCTACAATCCCCTAGTTAAGCATGGTGTTTTATGCTATAAAATTTTATCCAAATATTTATTGCATTGCTATTATGTTTGAGTAGATCATTCTTGTCCTATGGTGATAAGTGATCTATTATGATTGATTTGAGTTGTATGTTATAATATGTTGATATCCTTTGGTCCACAACATATGAGCGCACACGTATGTGGGTCACACTTTAGGTTTAGTACTATGTTGAGATAACTATGAATATTCATAGAGAGGCTGGAGTGACAAATATCACCGAGGCTGGGTATAGGAGTTGATGCATATATGGGGTAAAGAGGACGCATAAATCTCAATGCTATAGTTGGGTTTTACCTTGATGAATTCTGAATAGTTACGGATGCATACTAAGGGTTTCAATCATAAGAACATGTTATCAATGGATTTTGTTGCATGTTAACATAGGCATCTCCCACATATAAAATTGCACGCATGATCATCACTTTAGTATCTTAGCCAATTGCTTAGAGATAATTTAACAACACCTACCAGTGCTACTCCAAACTCGGAGTAAATTGCAAAAAACCACCACATTTGTGGACCCTAAATCAAAAAACCACCATGTTTCGTTTTTTTTTCAAAAACCCACGGGTATTCAGTAATCTTTTTGCGAAAAACACTGATCGCTCAACTAAGCGCTCTCTGACACCGAATCTGACGAGAAGGGCCCACTTTATGTGATGACGTGGCAACACAAATCAACGTCGTTTGCTCGAAACGTTTGTTGGACGTGTGCCCACCTGTCAGCTAGATCTTACCCATCGACGCAACAAATCTCCGTTCCCCTCCCACGGGTGCTCCCACGTCAGGGGATCCTCGTCCTCCGGCGAGATGTACACCGACGTTGACTCCTTGGTGGCGGGCGACTGCGCTCGGGTCCACTTGCTAGGACACCGCGCTGTGTAGGCCGCGGCGTTCGGGGCCGCCGGAGCACCACTACGGCGAGATCGGGGAGCGGCCAGAGCACCACCAAGCTCGCCTACGAGCAGCAGCGGTGTGCGACGACGTTCGGCGCGGGCGTTTGCAGGGCACGAGGGGCGTCGTCCGGGCAGCGGCGACGATAGCCGGAGCACGGGCTCACGAGGAGAAAGTTGGAGGATGAGAGGAAGCTCAGGGTGGACGCCCGCATCTTCATAGGCGCCGTAGGGAAGCGAGGGATTCGCCGGGAGGACGCGGGGCTCGCCATGGCCGGAGATCGGGCGGCGCGGCTGACGGACCTGGTCGGGGAAGAAAGGATGTGCGCGTCAGTTTGAGGGCTTACCGGCGCCATTCCTTCGACGGCGAGGTCAAGCGTGACATGGCGGGGCTTCTGGACAAGCCGGCTATCCCACGGATGGCCGTTGGCCGCGGCGGCGGCGACGGCAGCGGTGAGCGCGAGCCTGGAGCTTCGTGCGTGCACGCGAGGAGCACGCTCCAGTGGATTTTGTGCGCGCCTCTACTGTCGCCGGGGATGAGAGAGGCCGTGCGTGGTGCGTCCCAGCCCCTACCACCTAACCCGCGGCCGCTGAGGCGATCGACGTGCCGGAGCTTGATGCGGTAGTACGAGGCTCGATGTGGGCGAGCTAGGGGCGGCGTCGAGCGAGCTCGGGACGGCAGCAGTACCTGCGGGAGGGCACGACAACGACCATGCTGGGTTGCAGCTCGGGCGTGTGCGACCTCGCGACGGCCATGGCGGGGTGCAGCTCGGGCGTGTGACTAGTCATGCATCAGGCAGCGTCAGGACATGGCGTGGTGCAGCACGGGCGTGTGACTAGTCATGCATCAGGCAGCGTCAGGACATGGCGTGGTGCAGCTCGGCGTTTGCGACTTGGGCGCCGGCCATGGCGCACGCAACAGCCGTGCCGGGGCATGGCACAATGGCGGCGGCTGGCAGTACGCGCGCAAGCTGCTCGATAAAATGCACAAGAGGGGGAGGGAATCAAAGAAGATGACAGGCAGGCCATATTGACGGGGTAAACAAACGGCGTGAGAATTTGATGCCACGTCAGCCTGACCGGTGGTACTCACCGGTCAGTTTTTGCGTCAAACGGCTCTAATCGACCGATCAATGTTTTTTGCAAACTGTCAGTACAATGCCGGTGGGTTTTTGAAAAAAAAAAACATGGTAGTTTTTTTATTTATGGTCCACAAATATGATGGTTTTTGGCAATTTACTGCCAAACTCGTTATCTTTTATTTATGGACTGCAATAACTGGCAACAGTGTGCCAGTTAAGCATTACGTACGAACGACCCATCTAACGAGGCCCGAGCGCTTCGATCCTATTTTTTTTCTCCTCTCCCGTTAGCCTCACACTTTCCCACGTTTTTCCCAGCCCGTTTTATTTCCATCGTTTTTTCCGTGAGTTCGATATCAATTCTTTTCTCCCGTCCCGTTAGCTTCCCAACTACCCCACGTTTCTCCCAGTTAGTTTTTTTCATTGTTAAAATAATGCAAAAAAGCAAGACGCGGCCTCTCACTACGCCACGTTTTTCCCAGTTCGTTTTCCCCCCAACATTTTCTCCATCAGAAACAAAAGCAGGACCTAAAAATTCAAGGCTGATGAGACTCGAACCCAAGCCTTCCTGGTTGAGACCAAAGGGCTTACACGAAGCCCAATAACCAACTAGCCAACACATAATTTATGTCAAATACTAAAAAAAAACATGCTACTTGACCATTGGTGCATATTATTACCATGCAATTTACTAAGTAGTTATCCGGGGGTTTGTTTTCAGCAACATTTTTCCTATGTTAAAAAGTTACCGCGGTGTTTTTGCGTAATTTATCAGGTCAGTGGTGCATATATTGCCATGTCATTTACATAGAAATTACCGAGGTATATTTTCAACAACTTTTCCCCCAGGTCAAAAGTTACCACGTGTTTTGTACCTATGTTATCATGTCTGCGGAGAGAATATTACCATACTATGTACATAGAAGTTAAGGGGGTATGTTTTCAACAACTTTTTCCCTCCGGTCAAAGTCACCGCAGTGTTTTATACTTAGGTTATCATGTCTGTGGTGCGTAAATCACCATGCTATGTACACAAAAGTTACCGCGGTGTGTTTTAAACAATTTTTCCTTTCCGGGTCAAAGTTATCACGTGTTCTTACGCAATCTACCAGAAGTTACCGAGGAGGGGGGGTGTCCCCCCCTCAAAAGTTACCGTGGTGTTCGTGCACAAGTTATCATATTTGTGATGTGCATATTATCAATGTATTTACACATAAGTTAGTGGGGGGGGGGTATGTTTTCAACAATTTTTTTCCCGAATCAAAAGGTTATGATGGTGTTTGAACGTGAGTTATCAGCTCTGCGGTGCAAAATTTATCATGTTATTTACACAGACGTTACTAGACATATGTTTTCAATATTCTTTCGGGACAAAGTTACCGCGGTGTTTGTACGTAAGTCATCAGGCGCGTGCTGCGTATATTATCATGTTATTCACACAGAGGCTACTGGGGGTATGTTTCCAATAACTTTATTTCCGGGTCAAAAAGTTATTATGGTGTTTGTACATGAGTTATTGATACGTCCAATTTGCATCATGATTTCTTATTAATAATTAATATGTTTTTGATCTTTATTTCATTTTATGGTACAATTCTTATGCCTTTTCTCTCTTATTTTGCAAGATTCATATGAAGAGGGAGAATGCCGGCAGCTGGAATTCTGGACCTAAAAGGGGTGAAACAGAGGTGGCTATTCTGCACAACTTCAAATGACCTGAAAATTTACGGAGAATTATTTTGAAATATATAAAAAATACTGGCGAAAAAATCAACAAAAGGGGGCCCACCAGGAGCCACAAGCCCGGGGGGCGCGCCCTACCCCCTAGGCGCGCCACCCTGGCTTGTGGGGCCCCTGGCAGGCCTCTGGCCCCCTCCTTCTGCTATATGAAGCCATTTGCCCTAGAAAAAAAATCAGAATAAGACTTTCGGGACGAAGCGCCGCCGTCTCGAGGCGGAACCTGGGCAGGAGCTATTTTGCTCTCCGGCGGAGCGATTCCGCCGGGGATACTTCCCTCCGGGAGGGGGAAATCGAACCCATCGACATCACCAACGATCCTCTCATCGTCGGAGGACCAATCTTCATCAACATCTTCACCAGCACCATCTCATCTCAAACCCTAGTTCATCTCTTATATTCAATCTTTGTCTCAAAACCTCATATTGGTACCTGTGGGTTGCTAGTAGTGTTGACTACATCTTGTAGATGATGCTAGTTGGTTTATTTGGTGGAAGATTATATGTTCAGATCCTTAATGCTATTCAATACCCCTCTGATCTTGAACATGAATATGATTTGTGAGTAGTTACTTTTGTTCTTGAGGACATGGGAGAAGTCTTGTCATAAGTAATCATGTGAATTTGGTATTCGTTCGATATTTTGATGCTATGTATGTTGTGCTTCCTTTAGTGGTGTCGTGTGAACGTCGACTACATGACACTTCACCATCTTTGGGCCTAAGGGAAGGCATTGTGGAGTAGTAATTAGATGATGGGTTGCTAGAGTGACAGAAGCTTAAACCCTAGTTTATGCGCTATTCCGTAAGGGGCTGATTTGGATCCATATGTTTCATGCTATGGTTAGAGTTATCTTAATTCTTCTTTCGTAGTTGCGGATGCTTGCGAGAGGGGGTAATCATAAGTGGGCAAGTAAGAACAACACCCAAACACCGGTCCACCCACATATCAAATTATCAAAGTAGCGAACGCGAATCAAACAAACATGATGAAAGTGACTAGATGAAATTCCCATGTGTCCTCGAGAACACTTTGCTTATTATACGAGTTCGTTCCGGTTGTCCTTTGCTACAAAAAGGATTGGGCCACCTTGCTGCACTTTATTATACTTGTTACTTATTATGAATTATCTTGCTATCGAAACTATCTGTTACCGCTACTTTCAGTACTTGTAGAGAATACCTTGCTGAAAACCGTTTATCATTTCCTTCTGCTCCTCGTTGGTTTTGACACTCTTACTTATTGAAAGGACTACGATTGATCCTCTATACTTGTGGGTCATCAAGACTCTTTTCTGGCGCCGTTGCCGGGGAGTGAAGCACCTTTGGTGAGTGAAATTCGGTAAGGAAATATTTATATTACGTGCTGAAATTTACTGTCACTTGTCACTATGGAAAGTAATCCTTTGAGGGGTTTGTTCGGGGTATCTTCACCTCGACCGGAAGCATTGAGAGTTGCTCCTCAACTTACTGAATCTACTGAAAATATTTATTATGAAATTCCTTCGGGTATGGTAGAGAAACTGCTAGCTAATCCTTATGCAGGAGATGGAATGATACATCCTGATATGCACTTGATCTATGTGGATGAAATTTGTGGATTGTTTAAGCTTGAATTGAATGAAGAATCTATTAGTGTTAAAGAAGAAACAATTGTTTACCATGTTGATCCAGTTGTGCCTACTGCTTATATTGAGAAACCTTCTTTCCCTGTTAGGATTAAGGAACATGTTAAACCTTCAACTGTGGTTAATAAGAGTAATATTAGATCACCTAGACGTTCTAAACAAATTAAAGTTGTACCTAATATTGCAATGGTTAGATCTTTTGGTTGATAATATAGATGGACATGTCATATATTTCTGTGATGAAGCAACTAGAATTGTTAAGCCAGACACTAAAGATAAAAACAAACCTGTAATTGGCATGCCTGTTATTTCTGTTAAAATTGGAGATCATTGCTATCATGGTTTATGTGATATTGGTGCCAGTGTCATGCTGGTTTCTATAGAAGGTTCATAAAAGACTTCTCTAAAATTTCTAGGCCTCTTACTAATCTCTTGCAAAAAGATGTTCCATTTGTTTTTGATGATGATTGCGTAGAAGCTTTTTAAGTACTTAAGAAAGCCTTAATTTCTGCACCTATTGTTCAACCACCTGATTGGAACCTACCCTTTGAAATTATGTGTGATGCTAGTGATTATGCTGTTGGTGCTGTTCTAGGACAAAGAGTTGATAAGAAATTAAATGTTATCCATTATGCTAGTAAAACTCTAGACAGTGCTCAAAGAAATTATGCTACTACTGAGAAAAAAAAATTAGCAGTTGTGTTTGCATGTGATAAATTCAGATCTTACATTGTTGATTCCAAAGTTACTATTCATACCGATCATCCTGCTATTAAATATCTTATGGAAAAGAAAGATGCTAAACTTAGACTTATTAGGTGGGTTCTTTTGCTACAAGAATTTGATTTGCATATTGTTGATAGAAAGGGAGCTGAGAATCCCGTAGCTGATAAGTTGTCTAGAATGGAAAATGTTCTTCATGACCCACTTCCTATTAATGATGATTTTCCTGATGAACAATTAGCTGTGATAAATGCTTCTCGTAATACTCCTTGGTATGCAGACTATGCTAATTACATTGTTGCTAAATATATACCACCTAGTTTCACATACCAACAAAAGAAAAAGTTTTTCTTTGATTTAAGACATTACTTTTGGGATGACCCACACTTATATAAAGAAGGAGTAGATGGTATTATTAGACGTTGTGTACCTGAGCATGAACATGAACAAATCCTACGTAAGTGTCACTCCGAGGCATATGGAGGACACCATGCGGGAGACAGAACTGCATACAAGGTATTACAATCTGGTTTTTATTGGCCTACTCTTTTCAAGGATGCACGTAAGTTTGTCCTTTCTTGTGATAAATGTCAAAGAATTAGTAATGTTGGTAGAC
The DNA here is from genome assembly GCA_039707655.1 of Elymus sibiricus. NCBI lineage: Eukaryota > Viridiplantae > Streptophyta > Magnoliopsida > Poales > Poaceae > Elymus > Elymus sibiricus. The sequence continues at coordinate 298,337,279 of CM077672.1, read as the reverse complement.
GTCGGGAAATGCCTATAAATTATTCACTTGTTATTGAACCATTTGATGTTTGGGGTTTTGATTATATGGGACCTTTTCCTAAATCCAATGGGTATACTCATATTTTGGTTGCTGTTAATTACGTTACTAAGTGGGTAAAAGCTATTCCAACTAGTAGTGCTGATCATAACACCTCCATTAAAATGCTTAAAGAAGTTATATTTCCGAGATTTGGAGTCTCTAGATATTTAATGATTGATGGTGGTTCACATTTTATTCATGGTGCTTTCCGTAAATTGCTTGCTAAATATGATGTTAATCATAGAATTGCATCTCCTTATCATCCTTAGTCTAGTGGTCAAGTTGAATTAACTAATAGAGAAATAAAATTGATTTTGCAAAAGACCGTTAATAGATCCAGAAAGAATTGGTCTAAGAAACTTGATGATGCACTATGGACTTATAGAACTGCTTATAAAAATCCTATGGGTATGTCTTCATATAAAATGGTTTATGAAAAAGCATGTCATTTACTTCTTGAGTTAGAACATAAAGCATATTGGGCTATTAAAGAACTTAACTATGATTTTAAACTTGCCGGTGAAAAGAGGTTATTTGATATTAACTCTTTAGATGAATGGAGAACTCAAGCTTATGAAAATGCCAAGTTGTTTAGAGAAAAAGTTAAAAGATGGCATGATAAGAGAATTAAAAAACGGGAATTTAATGTAGGAGACCATGTTCTATTATACAATTCTCGTTTAAGATTTTTTGCAGGAAAACTTCTTTCTAAATGGGAAGGGCCTTATATCATCGAGGAAGTTTATCGCTCTGGACCCATCAAAATAAACAACTCCGAAAGCAATAATCCGAGAGTGGTTAATGGGCAAAGAATTAAACATTATATCTCAGGTACGCCCATTAATGTTGAAACTAATATTATTCAAACAATTATACCGGAAGAGCACATAGAGGAAACCTTCCGGAACGCTCCAGAATCCTGAAAAGGAGTAGGTATGTGGTACGGTAAGTAAACCGACTCCAAAACTTCCATAAAAATATTTTCTGTCCATTTTGGAATATATAAAAAATTAGGAAAATAATAGACAATCCGAAAAGTGCACGAGGAGGCGACGAGCCTGGGGGCGCGCCCTACCCCCCAGGGCGCGCCTACCAGGCTTGTGGTGCCCTCGTGGACTTTCCAGACTCCGTTTCTCTTCCATATTACTTGTTTTGCATGGGAAAATTTCATTATATATACTCACAGGTGTTTTGACCACCGTATCGCAAGTTTCTCCTTTGTTCTTGTTTCGTACTGTTTCCTGTCAGATTTTCGAGGTCAGGCATCATGTCTTCTGCTTCCTCCAACAATGTGGGAGACAATGCTTGGTTTCTATAGATGGAACTCAGGAGAGAGGAGGAGGAGGTTACCATGGAAGAAGATGATGGAGATTCGCTGGAGGTCCACCCCCCGGCTTCCGAGAGGGGTACTCTTGCCGGCATCTCCACAACTCCAAATCCTCATCAAGATATTAGAAGCACGACAAACCATGGGAGTCCAGAGGTGGAAGAAGGGCTTCCTCCTAGGAGGCCCTTACACAGGTTACATCGAAACAATTTTCATAATTTAGTTCACAATTATGGGGTTGAAAATACTTCTCGTATGCACATACCTTCCAATTGGGACATCTCTCGTCCAAGTGAAAGTGATGCAGGAAAGAATGCTTGGCGGCCAGAGAATAAGCATATTATGGCCGAAGTCCAGAAGAATACATAGATGATACAACATGTGCTCCGGGAAATTCAGAGCCTAAAGGAGATCCTAATTAATGTCATGAAGGACAAGCCTACCTCACCATCACCACCATCACCCAAGAAGGAGAATTGAGTACATGGGTATGGGCACCACCCTTGGCTTGTGCCAAGCTTGGGGGAGGTGCCCCGGTATCGTATCACCATCACTTTTTCATCATCATTATCTATCTTAGTTCGATCCTTAGTTATTTCGTGATTTAGAAGAATAAAGTTTTAATATGATTTAGTTTCGAATGCTTGCTTTGTGATCTATCTATCTATGTAATCGTGTGTGAAAGTTATATAATAAAGATTAGTTTGAGTTGAGTGTTTTGCTTTTGATGATCCAATCTTAGAAATAAATAAAGAATAAAAAGTAAGATCATATGCTAATCCCATGGAGAGTGATGACTTCACATAAAAGAAGTATAATTGATAAAACTTGTTGGAAGTTGACAAACATAGCATTGGTCATTGTTGCAATTCATGAAAAAGTAATAAAGGAAAAGAGGTCTCACATATAAATACATTATCTTGGACATCTTTTATGATTGTGAGCCCCCATTAAATATTCTATGTCAAATAGTCAACGTTGGACAAGGAAGACAACGTAATGGGTTATGTGTGCTTATATTCACATAGAAGTTATATTGTTTTGTATCCTCTAACATGTGGTGCTTGCCCCCCTATCTTTTGCTAGCCAAAATTCTGTACTAAGTAGAGATACTACTTGTGCATCCAAAAACCCTTAAACCCAGTTTCATGCCACGAGAGTCCACTATATCTACCTATGGATTGAATAAGATTCTTCAAGTAAGTTATCATCGGTGCAAGCAATAAAAATTGCTTCTAAACATGTATGAACTTTTATTGTAAGGGAAAATAAGCTTTGTACGATCTTGTGATGGTGGAGCAATAAAAGTGACAGACTGTATAATAAAGGTCGCTATCACAAGGGGCAATATAAAGTGACGTTCCTTTACATTAAGAGCTTGCACATCCAAAAACAAGAAGCGCATGACAACCTCTGCTTCCCTCTGCGAAGGGCCTATCTTTTACTTTATGTATTTACTTTCATGCAAGAGTCAATAGTATTTTCTTCTATTCCGTTTTTATTTTCTCTCTTGGCAAGCATCATGTGGTGGGGATTGATCCAGGCATATATATCCAGTTGGATGTAGGTGATCATGAGTTATTATTGTTGACATTACCATTGAGGTAAATACGTTGGGAGGCGAAATTATAAGCCCCTATCTTTCTATGTGTTCGACTGAAACTTTTACTCCATAAGTATGCCGTGAGTGTCGGCAATCATAGAAGACTAAATGATAGTTGAGTATGTGAACTTGCTAAACAAAGCTCTTACATAGACTCTTTCTGATAATATGATGAATTGCAATTGCTTCAGTGATTGAGATCATAGTTTGTTAGTTTTCAATTTGGTTTATGGTCCATACTTTAACTTATGGATGAATTGTCACTTTTTCATGAGAAGTTTTATGATGATATATTGCTGTTATAATAAAGATCATGATGCTCCATGTCTGTATTTTATTTTTATTGACGCCTCTCTCTCTAAACATGTGATCATGATTATCGATTTCGGCTTTTGCTTGAGGACAAGCGAGGTCTAAGATATTTTGCTCTTCGGCGGAGCGATTCCGCCGGGGATACTTCCCTCCGGGAGGGGGAAATCGAACCCATCGACATCACCAACGATCCTCTCATCGTCGGAGGACCAATCTTCATCAACATCTTCACCAGCACCATCTCATCTCAAACCCTAGTTCATCTCTTGTATTCAATTTTTGTGTCAAAACCTCGGATTGGTACCTGTGGGTTGCTAGTAGTGTTGATTGCATCTTGTAGTTGAAGCTAGTTGGTTTATTTGGTGGAAAATTATATGTTCAGATCCTTAATGCTATTCAATACCCCTCTGATCTTGAACATGAATATGATTTGTGAGTAGTTACTTTTGTTCTTGAGGACATGGGAGAAGTCTTGTCATAAGTAATCATGTGAATTTGGTATTCGTTAGATATTTTGATGCTATGTATGTTGTGCTTCCTTTAGTGATGTCGTGTGAACGTCGACTACATGACACTTCACCATCTTTGGGTCTAAGGGAATGCATTGTGGAGTTGTAATTAGATGATGGGTTGCTAGAGTGACAGAAGCTTAAACTCTAGTTTATGCGCTATTTCATAAGGATTTGATTTGGATCTATATGTGTCATGCTATGGTTAGAGTTATCTTAATTCTTCTTTTGTAGTTGCGGATGCTTGCGAGAGGGGCTAATCATAAGTGGGGGGCTTGTTTAAGTAAGAACAGCACCCAAGCATCGGTCCACCCACATATCAAATTATCAAAGTAGCGAACACGAATCAAACAAACATGATAAAAGTGACTAGATGAAATTCCAATGTGTCCTCGAGAATACTTTGCTTATTATACGAGTTCGTTCCGGCTTGTCCTTTGCTACAAAAAGGATTGGGCCACCTTACTGCACTTTATTATGCTTGTTACTTGTTACTTGTTACGAATTATCTTGCTACCGAAATTATCTGTTACCGCTACTTTCAGTACTTGCAGAGAATACCTTGCTGAAAATCGCTTGTCATTTCCTTCTGCTCCTCGTTGGGTTCGACACTCTTACTTATCGAAAGGACTACGATTGATCCCCTATACTTGTGGGTCATCAGTTATCAGCTCCGCGATGCGTAAATTATCATGCTATTTTCTTAGATGTTATCAGGATATGTTTTTTCTATAACTTTTTCCCTTGGTCCAAGTTATCGCGGTGTTTGTTCTTAAGTTATCGGGTATGCGGTTCTTATATTACCGTGTTATTTTCACATAAGTTATCGAAATTATGTTTTTCAATAACTTTTTTTTCCTCCTTGGTCAAAGTTACCATGGAGTTTTTGTGTAAGTTATCGGGTATGAGGTTCGTATATTACCGTGTTATTTACATAGAACTTACCCGGGTGTTGTTTTTCAACAACGTTTTTTCCTCATTGGTCAAAGTTAACGCGGTGTTTGAACCTAAGTTATCATGTGAACAACTTTTCCCTCGGGGTCAAAAGTTAACATGGTGTTTGTGCTGAGTTATCAACTCTGTTGTGCGTAAAAATATCATTCTATTTACACATAATTTATCAGGGTATGTTTTTTAACATTTTCCCCGGGTCAAAAAATTACCGTGGTGTTCGTACGTAAGTTATCGCATATGCGGTGCCGATATTACAATGCTATTTGCACAAAAATTATCGGCGGTGTGTTTTTCAACAACTTTATTCTTGGGTCAAAAGTTACCGTGATATTTGTGTATGAGTTATCATCTCTATTACACATATATTACCGTGTTATTTATACGGAAATTACCGGACTTCTTTTTTTCTGAGTCAAAAATTACATGCAGTCTTTTTATGAGTTCGTGTTCAGACCCAGTCAGACATGAGGCTAAAAAACTGGGGATAAAATGTGGATGTGTGCGTGCGCGCAGCACTTCCACACCAAGGCGACAAACGGCGGTAACAATCCGGTAACTAACCAAGCATCTGTTTGTGGCTGCCCAGGTGCAAATGGCGGAAGTACTAAATCAATAACGGTTTGGTTGTGCTTTTGTGGGAAATCTGATCGTCAAGGACAAGGAGGAGCTGTACTCGGTGAATCCGTCTGACTGCGGCAAGTTCTTTGTGCTGTTGTCAGGACCGGCTCGACGTCCGACCAGTGGTTGTACATGGCGAAGCAGTGCTCCAGGTGAGCCATCATCCGCTGCCTGCGCAACATGGGCATGGCGCCCATCATCGACATCTTCATGGCGAACAGCTCCGGCCTCGTCGACATCCATGCTGCCGTGCTCTTCCAGTCGCTGCACAGCGACAACAACTACCTCCGCATCCAGGACAACTAGAAGATGGCGGAGCACCTGAGGATCAGCTAGCGGATGCTGGCGCAGAGGGTGTCGAGGGTGAACCTGGAGACCAGGAGTTACGAGGAGATACAAGGCGTCGGGAGCAACGCCGATGCGCTCGCCGGGTTCGCCAGGAAGCTCTCCGATGAGAGGAGGACAAGGCTCGGGCGCCAGCGCGGTGGCGACGGCTTTTTGGAATCCAGCAGCAGCGACGCCATGGCTGGCCGCTCGGACGGGCGGTGGTGGGTGGGGCGGCGACCGCTACTTGGGAGTCACAACGCGATGCGGCAACGCCGGACGGACAGGACGAGCGCGGGGGAGGAGTGGGATGGGATCGAGGCACAGAATTTTGGGGGCGACGGAAAAAACGGATCGTGCGTGCGATGCCGATCGAAGGGACCCCGAGTCGTTCGGTAAATTTGCAAAAACGATCTGGTGTGCCACTTACATATCTCGTTTATTTATTATACATTTACATTACAAACACTAACCTTTATTTAGTAGCATTTTATAATCTTGAAACTATCTCTTTTATACCTACAAAGTACTTTTAGTTATATATCCTAGGTAAAGCAGACTAGTGTGCGAAAAGTTGTATCATTAGCCGATAGAATCTGAGAGAATACGGTTCCTACCTTTAGCTCCTTAGGGATTCAACACTCTATACTTATCATCTTCAACTTGAAAAGTGCTACAATCCTCTCTGCACCATGGGATTATTAATGGTGCTAGCAGTGCGGGCGGGCTGTATCTGGGCCGCGAGGGCCGGATCCTTGCGCTAGTGCTCAGGCCTGGAGGTGCGGTGTTTCGACGCCAGAGCAGTGGCTCTAGGCTGGCAGAGATGCAGTGTTGCCAGTTCTGATGGCTACTCCGACCGTCTGGGTGGTGGGGCAGCGATCTGGCTCACCGGAGTTGGTGTCGGTTGGGGCATTCATGCTCGAATGTATGCGTGTAGGAATCGGTGACAGGTAGCCGGAGCGGCGTCTCCAGGGATAGGTGGTGTTGGTCGTGTGGGCGGCGATGCACGACCGGCGGTGCTCCAGGTGAGGATGTGGCTCTCTAGTGCTGACGAAGTTTTGGTGGCACAACGGGCTGCCCTCCCGGCAACTCAATGGCGATGGTGGTCATGGTGCTCCGAACGAAAGTCTCGTCCGACCTTATCGCTGTCAGGCGATGGCAGTGCTCTTGGTGTCATCCCCATCTTTATGGAATCGTCGTGGAGACCAGACCAGACCACGAGGGTTGGAGAGTGGTCTGGTCCTTCGGGTGAAAACCTATCAAATGTCAGTGTCATCTTTGACGTCATTCCTTCGGTTGGGGGTGCTTGGCATTGGCACTATCTGTTTGAATGTTGGCAGCTTCGGGTGCAGTCAACAACCGAGCGTCACAAGCTTGGTCATGCAGTTCATCGTTCTTCGTGCGTTTGTCAAGGCCCAGACCTGCTTCCCTTCGAGTTCTGACCTCTCTTGCTTGGAGGTGGCGACGGGTGTTGTGCTTTGTGTTGCGTGTTCGCTTCTTGTGGCGGTGCTCCAATCCTAGTCTAGCTAGGTTGTGTGGCCATGGAGTTGTTGGTTTTTGCTCGGTGATCCCATGATTAACTAAGTTTTGTGTGGTTTTCGGGTCCGATTTTTCGTATAAAGTGAATTAATTCTCTTCTTCGTAATGCAATGCTGGAACTTCTCTCCTATGACGAGGTTCCCCCGAAAAAGAAAAGATATCCAGGCAAATGTTTGAAGAGAACAGAAACCACGAGAAAGGCACATGCAAACTGATCCACACAAGAGAACTAGAGAAGCGTAGGCAGTTCTCATCACCACAACATCGTTCATACTGTTAATGAACAGCAGACGGAGCAGCTCAAAGGCTGGAATAACGGGGAGACAGCTTACAGAGCCAGACCCCAGTCCCCAGTCAGAGAACCAACGAAGAAACAAAGGGACTGAGCGAGAACATGAAAGTGCAGCCATTACGCAGAGGGAATTCTTGGTCACACCTTTCGCCATCTCCTCTCTTCTGGTTATAGCCGGGGTAGTCTTCCTTCTGAAAGGCGACCGACTTGAACATAACAAGTGAAAACTCAGAGGCCAGTTCTTCAATCTCCCATCTGTTGTAAGGCTCCCCTGTCTTGTGGCTAACGTGGATCTCACCGTCAGGATGAAGCAGGTGGCTTGCATTGCGGAAGAACCTCCTCACCAGCAGCTGATGCGCGCTACAAGTCCGAAGAAGAAGAAGAAAGTCATTACTAGTAGGAAGTTTTTTTTTTTGTGAGGGATTACTAGTAGGAAATTAACTCAATGCATTCCTTCTAACTTCATTACTTTGGAACATTTTGTAAATTAAAGTTAGAAGGAATGCCGCAGATGAGCCTAAGCTCTAATTCACACGCGTAGGCGCCTTTTTTTGTAGGCTTTTACATTCGCGTATTTGGCCCTGCTTCCCTCTTACGAATACTAAGCCAACTTTAAACAAAAGAAACTCAACAAATAATTATGATGGTGTCCAAAGTAAAATGACAGTAACGGTAGAAGTCCAGGAGTTAACCAAAGATTATCAGCAATATGGTACGTATATTACGAATTTACGATGACCTGACTGGAAAAAAAACAGCGGGAGGGTACGCATATACCTGATCATATGCGCTTGAGTCTCCTCTCCTATAAACCCAGCATGGGGAAAATTAAAGATAATCCGTTCGAACCGAGTAAACTTGAGATCAACGTGTTTCTTCATGTTTTTCACATCGACGCCATGCAAGACCGTGGCGCCCATCCTCTTCAGCTCCTTGACGTTTGATTCCGCTTGGCGATACATGCCAATTAAATCACCTGTACATCCAACATGATTGCCAGGAAGAATTGGCGCAAGGAAGGATAAATTAGTACTAGCATAGAAACGATCACAAAGGCAAACTAATTAACATTTTTTTTGAATAAACACACTAATTAACATCACTAATTGCTACCATATGTACGATCGAGCAGTAAGAGAAAACGTCAAAAACGGAAAGAATATCGTACCGTAGGAGTCTAGGGATGTGGCGACGATGTTCTCTCCGGAGCCGAAGGCCGTGGCGAGCGCCAGCGAAAAGGAGAGGTCACCGTCGCCGATGATGAGGATACTCTGCGAAGAAGAATAATGCTTTACCCACTTCACCCTGCCCTTCTCATCCTTCTTCCCCTCCACGACAGGCGCCACCTCCACCACCGGCGGCGCCATTCCTTTTCACCCGCGAGAGCAAGGCCGCATGCCCGCAGCTACGAGTGCGTGTGAGTGACGAGAACTTCAACTGACAGAGCGTGTGGTGTGGAATCGCATCCAGTGCAAATCGAACTGTCCCGGCGAGGGATTTAAGACGCACGACGTGGGAGGGAAGATTAAGGGGCTGCTGGGTCGCCTTGGGTTCTGCATGGTGTTTTCTGGGGCTGGGTGATCTGACTCGGTGGTCCATTGATTCTGGGCAAGAGCTCGTACGTGGGAATCTCAAACGTTGAGAGTGGAGCGTGAAGTATTTCTTCGGACGAAAAACCGCAAGAGTTTTACTTTATCAAAAAAAAAAAACGGAAAACCGTACTAGCATTCTCCTGTGTGTATTTGTACGTCCAGTTAATTCGCGGAAAACCGGTGAAAACTGGTACGACGCACACGTACACTGGGCATCGTGGAACATGACAGCCTCCGGGACATGCATAGTCGACCTGGCTCGCAACAGATCGATACACCGTGCACACCGTCGAGAAGAAACACATCGCTCAGGTTGCACACAAGCGTCATTCTCATCACTCCTCGAGCAAGAGGATGCGACTCCATCAAAAACGACCTCGAAGCCCTCATTGTAAGCAGATGTGTGAAACCATGCTAAGATAATCCAAATAGTCGGGTCATATGCGGAAAAAACAAGAAAAACCATGCAAAGGTGGCTCTAATTTTGAAAGACGCAAGCTTGGCACCGCGAAAGATCACCAAGTCAGATCACCCATATCATTGTCACTGTCCAGATGTCGTAGGAACTCCGACTCCACAAAAACAAACAAGAAAATGGATCCCAGCAAGACCATCGGTAGTGATAGTGAAAAGGCCAAGGTAAATCTGAAATGATTTTTCCCTTTACATCGAGGTTTCTATCCATGCCCTTGCAAGTTCAGTTCAGTTCATCTCCTGTGCTAACTAGTTTGAACGAAATTTAGTTCTCATGTCAATCAGGGTAAAATGGCTTGTTATTTTGTTTTTTTTATTAAAAAATGTATAAAAAATCATAGGAGTGGCAAATCAATATGATTTTTTTTCTTTTGGATTTAGATTTCTACCCATGCCCTTGCAAGTTCAGTTCAGTTCATCTCATGTGCTAGCTAGTTTGAACGAAATTTAGTTCTCATGTCCTAGCTAGGATTGTAAAAAAAATATGGAGTGGCGATTCTGGGAGAAGCTGGGGAGGGTGGCGATTCTGGGAGAATCGGCCAAAAGAACTGGCCCTTTGGGTCCAAGAGAAGCTACATATAAAGTTTCACACGTTCTGGACTCTGGTTCAGACAGTGGAACATGCACGACTTTAAACTTTGAGAACTTTCACATCTGGACTCCAAATTAGGTGATCTTAGACTTTTTTAGAAACTTGATCTCGTGTACTTTCCAACGGTGTCAGTCACGCCTCCAAATTCCATTATGATGATGTCACAAAAACTTGGTCAGAAGGCATTGCGTCACACCCACTTAGGCCCATGGACGTGCATCCACCCCCTTGGCTTGGTAGCCACCTTGGTCCGATATAGATAGACCAACGTTGCAACGTTTCTTTTGGTTTAGTTTCAAATGTTGCTACTCAGATTCATAGACAAGAGAATCGAAGAGAGCTCTTGTACTACGCATCTTTCAAAACCTCGGTTTATCAGCTATTTCATCTTATATGTGCGATATTCATGGGTCTCTTGTCATATTCTTGTATGCTCTTGATTGCCTGCTGGAATAGACATTCACGGCTAGGTTGGTCATGCTTTGATGTGGTCAATAACCCTAAGGAGAGTTCTCTGGTCGTCTTCTAGTTGTTATTCTCACCATCTTCCCTCCTCCCACACATACCTCCTTTTGTAAATATTTAACTATTTTGACCCCATGCTAATCTAAAGTCAGTGGGAGCCTCTCCCACTGTCCACAGTTTCAAAAAAAAAACCCTAAGGAGACTGATTTAGTGATTGCTAAGGTGCACCGTCTAGTTTCCAATGCAGTCGAGCCATCAAAGTCATTCTCGGTCCAAATCAACTATGGTGCTCTCATCACAAGATTGAGACACCCTCGTACCTATCATGTGGTATCAACACAAAGAGACACTACTAGGAAATACCTTATAGGTGGAGGCTTAACAGTAGCGAGGGGAAAACATCGGCGCTACTGGTAATTAGCAGTAGCACGCTCTAAGGACAGGCGCTACTGGTATCAACTTAGCAGTAGCGCGGGTGTACGTGACATCGCTGCTGGTAAATGGGCCCCACCGTACCCACCAGGCCATGAATAGTAGCAGCGCGGGCTGGGGAAAAGGCGCTACTGCTATTGCTATTAGCAGTAGCGCGGGTCAGGTACCCACCGCTGCAACTACGGCTGCACTGGCCCACATGGTGGTCCCCTCTTAGTAGTAGCGCGGTTTGCGGACCAGCGCTGCTGCTATTGCTCTTAGCAGTAGCGCCGTTCGCCAACCCGCGCTATTGCTAAGCCGCAACTGGCACCTTTTGCAACCCCCCCTTCCCCCCTCCCCCCTCCTCTCTCCCTCACTTCTTCTCCCTCACTTGCTTTCCCCATTAGCTAGTTTTCTTCCCTCTTCCTTCTCCTACCTCTCTTCTCTCTACTTTAATGCCCCCTCCACCATCTCCATTAATGCACCCCTTTTCTCTCTTATCTTCCTCACTCTTCTCTCCTCCCTCCACTAGTTAGAGCTAGCCATCTCCTTCCCCTACTAGCTATAGATCTATTCATTTAGTAAGTGGAACCTATCAACTCCCCAAATAGATATATTCTTTAATGAAGTAAAGCCATCTAGTCACCGTGCTTCTCTCTCGAGATAGCTAGGTGAGTAAAAAATTGTGCTTTGGAAGAATTAATGAAAAATATGTGTGCGATATGACCGAATCGGGCGATATGATGGAAATTTTGCGTGTGGCATGAGTTGCCGCCTATATGTTTATTTGCCGAATTGTGTGTGACATGAGAGTTGCTTATGTTTTGCCGAAATGTCGATTTATTTCCGTTTCGGCGAATTTCGGGCAAACTCTATATGTCCTTTTTTAGGGAAGGTCATGACGAATTTTTGTATGACTTTGATGCATGGATGCGTTTATAATCCTTTTGCTTATTAATTATACCACGCAGGAGATCATGAAGGTCAGTGGAACGATGGTGGAAAGATGGTTGCGATCCGCGGTACACGACATGTATGAAAATAACCGGAAGGAGATTTTCTATCCGTGTCGAAGATGCAAAGGAGGAGGCTTGCTCGACCCCTTTAAGGAAGGCCATTTGAAAGCGCACCTGCTCATGACTGGTTTCATGGATGGCTATACTCGGTGGATAAGTGAAGATGATGACGTCGATGGGGCAGCCAATGACGACATTGGACCAGACGAAGAGATGATCGATAATGGTGGCGGAGAAGAGGCCGGACATGGCGGCGGAGAAGAGGCCGGACATGGCGGCGGAGAAGAGGCCGGACATGGGGGCGGAGAAGTGGCCGGACATGACAGAGAAGACGCGGACACGCCGGAGCATTCGTCGCTACTAAGTTCAGTCGTGCGGGACCCTCATGTTCGAGACCTGCTTCGCAAGAAGACGACTAACGACAAAGCTGCTTGTAGAGAGGAGGCCAAGCTGGAGCAACTGGAGGTAGACTCTCATACTCCATTGTATGATGGTTGCGATCCCGAGGTGACGCGCTTGAGTTTCACGCTCGAACTTCTAAAGACAAAGGCTAAAAACAAATGGACCGACAGAAGCCTCGATGAGCTTCTCAAGTATCTAAAGAAGGTTCTTCCCGCGGGGAACCTGTGTCCTACTAGTGTCGATGAGGCCAAGAAGATCGTGTGCCCTCTTGATCTGCCGCACATTAGATACCATGCATGCATCAACGATTGCATCATTTATCAGAAGGAGCACGCAGAAAAAAACAACTGTCCGGTGTGCAATGCTTCTCGATACAAGAAGGCCGGAAAGAAATCTCCCCAGAAAGTTGTATGGTACCTACCGATCACTCCCCGTCTGCAGCGTTATTTCGTAGATCCTAAGGAAGCAAAGCTCATGCGCTGGCACGCGGAGAGGGTGAAGCCCGACGATGGAGATGATCCGAAGCTGAGACACCTCGCGGATGCAAGCCAGTGGAGAGCGTTCAACGCCGAATATCGATTTTTCGCAGGTGATCCAAGGAACATCGTGCTTGGCGCGAGTACCGATGGCATGAATCCGTTTGGCAACCAGAACACCAACCATAGCACATGGCTCGTGTTTGTATGGATGTACAACCTTCCCCCCTGGAAGTGCATGAAGACAAAGTACATACACATGAGCATGCTGATTCAAGGGCCGAAACAACCGGGAAATAATATTAATCCGTATCTGGGGCTACTTCAAGAGAAGTTAGACACGTTATGGAAAACACCGGCCAAGACATGGGACGCCAGCAAAGGCGAGTATTTCTATATGAGAGCCGCGCTGATGACGACGGTGCACGACTATCTCGGTTACGGATATGTCGCAGGCCAGGTGTGCCACGGATATTGTGGATGCACGCGGTGCATGGATGATACAACGTCTCAGCAACTAACGAAAGATGGCGGGTCTGGGAAAATCGTGTACATGGGGCATCGAAGATGTCTCGCGAAGGACGACCTGTGGAGAAACCGTGGAGATCTATTCAATGGTGAGGCTGAGCATCGAGGACCTCCACGTAAGAGGAGCGGCGCCGAAATCGATGACCTGTTGAAAAACTGGGAACAGTGCCCCGCGCCGGGAAAGATGAAAAAGGCGCCGGAGCCGCTGCTGAAGGTATGGAAAACGAGGTCTGTTTTCTGGGACTTGGAGTACTGGCCCAAACTCGACACGCCTCATTGCCTTGATCAAATGCATATCACGAAGAATGTCCTTGAGAGCTTGCTTGCAACACTGATGAACATGCCGGATAAGACCAAGGATGGGCCGAAGGCAAGAAGAGACTTGGAAGATTTGAACATCAGGGCAGATCTCCACATGCCGCCCCGTAAAAAGTCGGAGGAGACGGAGACGGAGACGGAGGCGCGGGACCAGGGAAAAAAAGTCAACAAGAAGGAAGAGAATTATTGCCCCCCTTCTTGCTTTACCTTAAGTCCGAAGGAGATCGATCAATTCTTCAACTGCCATACCGGAATCAAAGTTAGTTCCGGTTACTGTGGGAAGATAAGCAGATTTCTAGACACCAAGAAGAAAAGTTTCAGCGGGATGAAGTCTCATGACTGTCATGTGATGATGACGCAGATACTTCCTGTTGCCCTTAGAGGGATAATGGACAAGCACGTCCGTGACACTCTTATTAGTCTCTGCAACTTTTTCGACGTCGAAAGTCGATCAGTGTGAAGCAGCTCCGAAGGCTACAGGAAGATATCGTTGTGATACTAAATGAGCTTGAGATGTACTTCCTGCCCGCGTTCTTTGACGTCATGGTGCATCTGTGTGTCCACATTGTGGACAACATCATAGACCTCGGGCCGACATTCCTGCACAATATGATGCCGTTCGAGAGGATGAATGGGGTCATTAAAGGATTCGTTCGTAACATGTCCCGTCCGGATGGAAGCATCATCCAGGGCTATCTGACCCAAGAGTGCACCTCTTTCTGCAAGAATTATCTATATGGCGGAGACTCTGTTGTTGGTTTGCCCGTTAACAAGCACCTTGGGAGGCTCGGAGGAGAAGGTCACACCAACGGCCGGAGGGAACTGCATGTGGACCACTCGGGTCGACGCAATGACTTTGACAGAGCAAACTTAGTAGTGCTACAGCACCTAGACGTGGTAGATCCTTTCGCGACACTGCACAAAGAAACCATCGCAAAGAAGTACCGTGACCGGGGGCTATGCAAGACGAATGCCGAAGTTATTAGAGAGCACAACTCCACTTTCCTGCCTTGGTTCAAAGAGCATGCTCTTGCTAATCCCCCGGAAGAGGGCTCTACGGACGGATTGCTCATATACGCCTTAGCACATGGCCCCGCGGCCAACCTCGCGACCTATCAAGCATACGATATCAATGGATACATGTTCTACATGGAGGCCAAAGATATAAACGGTGATTTTCAGAACTCAGGGGTGACGATGGAATGCATGACCGGCGACAACGCCGCAACTGAAAGATTCTACGGAACGGTCGAAGAGATCTGGGAGCTTGACTACTCTGGACTGCACGATGCGACGATGTTCCGTGTCAGATGGGCTAAGAACGTCGAAAGAGAAAACCGGTATTTCACTACCATGTCTATACCCGACGCCAAGAGCGCTACCGTGAACGCCATCGCAAAAAACGAGCCATGGGTACACGCTAAGCACGTGACACAATGCTTCTTCATAACCGACCCGGGCAATCCCAGCCGTGTTGTCGTGAGAAGAGGCAAAAGGAACATCATCGGAATGGATGGAGTCGCCAACGAGGAAGACTACGACCAGTACGGCAACCCGATGAGGGAAGATGACGATGACGATGAAGCATACGCTAAAAGAAGAATCAATACTACATTACCTAAGAAAGATCGTACTCCATGGAAAAGGAAAAGTCACAACGAGGGGCTCAATTATTCGACAGCGAACAAGAAGGGAAAGAAGCTCACTCAGAAACGAAAACGTCGACGCTGAGAAACCATCATTTATATATATGTATTTATTTTGTGTACGCACTTAATCGTTATCGGTCAAATGATGTGTAATATATATCGCCGCCTGATTTATATACATTGTATCCGATCCCCTTCTTCCCGGCTCGGTCATCTTTCGGAAAAGAAAAGAAAATGAAAAGAAATAGAAAAATGAGAAAGGAAAGAAGAAAATGAAAAGGAAAATGAAAGGATTAGAAAAGGAAATGAAAAGAAAAAGAAAAATGAGAAAGGAAATAAGAAAAATAAAATGAAAAGAAAAAGCAAAAGGAGAAAATGAAAAGAAAAATCAAAGGAATAGCAGTAGCGCGTTTATGGACCCGCGCTATAGCTAACTTAGCTGTAGCGCGGGCTACCAAAACCGGCGCTACTGATAAGTTAGCTATATCAGTAGCACGGGTCCACACCCGCGCCATAGATAAGTTAGCTGTAGCGCCGGTTTGGGTAGCCCGCGCTATAGCTAAGTTAGCTATAGTGCGGGTCCATAAACGCGCTACTGCTATGTTTGAGTTAACCGCACCGTGCGGGCCTTTCTTCCCCAATTCCCCCCATTCCATCCCCTTCCCCTCCTCCACGCCGTCGCCGGAGCCCTCGTCGCCCTTGCCTCCTCGCGCCGTCGCCGGAGCCCGTCCTCGCCGCGCCTGCCTCCTCCTCGACGTCGCCGCGCGCCTGCCTCCTCTTCCTCGACGTCGCGGCAAGTCCAACCTCCTCCTCCTCCATCGACCTCGCCGCCCTGTAAGCCCCTCCTCTCCCCTCCCCTCTTGTCTCTCTCTGCTCTCTCTCTCTCTCTCTCTGCCATATGTATGAACCCTAGGTTATTTAGTGCTAGATTAGTTCCATATGAACCCTAGGTTAATTAGTGCTAGATTAGTGCCATGTATACCCTAGGGTTAGTGCTAGATTATGAAACCTAGGTGCCATTTGAACCCTAGGTTAGTGTTATGAACCCTAGTAAAAAAAATTATTGCTATTTACATTTTTTTAGTTCAAACAGAATTGTTGCTATTTAATTTTTTTTAGTTAAAGCAATTCTTGTTATTTAAAGAAAAAACAGAATTGTTGCTATTTAAAAAAACTTAGTTAAAGCATTTGTTGCTATTTAAAGAAAAAACAGAAGTTCCTTGTTTGCATCAATCAATTGTTAGCTAGGGTTTTTTGTTTAGTTAACCCTAGTAGATAGGAATTTAACTAGGGTTTTTTATTAGGACAGTAGCTGTTTTATATTAGGACAATACCTAGGAATTTAAAACATATTTTGATAGTGAATTTCTTTATGGTGAATTTCTTTGAATAATTAAAGTGCATGAATTTCTTTGATATACATGATGTTGGCCGTTGATGGTGAACATATTTTGAATAATTGAAGTGCCAAATGATGTTGGCTGCTGTTGTTGCCATATGATGTGCCAAACGATGGAGATGATGTGCTATTGTTGCCTATGTTGGCTTTTCTTGTTTGCAGGGAAATGATCCGAGTGGCCTATGTTTTGCCGGAATGTTGATTCATTTCCGTTCCGGCGAAATTCGGGCGCTCAATATGTCCACTTTTTAGCAAAGGTCATGCCGAAATTTCCCGTGAATTTCGGCATGACTTGTGCTAGAAAGTAGGCATATCGAGTGCCCGGCATTTGCTGGGACGGGAATGAAACGGCATTCCGGCAAACCATAGGCCTTTTTTTATGTCATTACTCATTTTATTATAGTTTAAGAATTAAACGAGCAGACTTAATCGTAGGAAACATGTCGAAACACCGAAGAAACCGGGGCTTCTTACCACGCTGCCGACGACATACAATATGACCGTAAACATGATTACCTCGACTTTTTGTCTAGTCAGCAAACAGAAGGTTTGCAGGGCGACCTGGTCATAGCGGACGATGGTACTGCCGCCGATATCGACACCGATGGCACCGGCACCGATGGCAGCGCCGAAGGTACCGGTGCCGAAGCCGGTAACGAAAAGAAGAAGCAGAAGAAGCAGAGGACACGACGCCCTAACAAACTCGGCATCGGAAGAATCCTGGTCACAGAGATGCACCCCGGCAAATTCGAGCCAGTAGCGCCGGATGAAGCTCGCAGGTGCTACGGCAACCAAGTCGGATGCATCCTACGGGAAACCGCGAGCATCAACGACAATGACTTAAGGAAGAAACCACATCTGGAGCACTTGCTCCTAACAAAGCTGCACAAGAGATTCCAGTTCCCCGGCCGGGATGACCGCATAGAAAACCCGTGGGATGATTCTGCCATGAAAGATATCAATAACCACGCCATGGGCATGTTCAGCAACGATTTGGTCGCCTGGAAAGGGAGGGTGAAACGAGCAATTGATGCTAACGAACCCCTCTCCAAGATTTTGGCGGACAATCCGACACTTACGGCAGAGGAGTTCGAAAAGTTCAAGGACACTTCCGCTACCGAGGCAGCCAAGATTAAGTCTGAGAAATACAAGGAGCTTCAGCAAAGGAACACGGGGAACCAACGCCTCAGAAGCCGTGGCTACATTGGCAAGAGACCCATATGGGATAAGGAGGACGCGGAACGTGAAGCTGCGGGGATCCCAGCCCCCTTCGCGGAGTTCACCGACCCACAGGAGCGTGACTTCATCAGGGCCCGGTACAAGTGGGACAAGGAAAAGAAGGTTTGGTACACAGACCCGATCACGAGGAAATTGATTAGATTACTGGTAATTATTCTTTTACCACCTTACATTTAGCTTCTGATCAAGTGGACTACACGTTGTAGTAACATTCGTAAACGGTTCACGTTCCTTTTGCAGAAGGAGCAACACGGGCTTGCGGCCGAAAGCGACTCGTCGTCTCAGTCGTCGATGAGGCCCAAGTGGGACACCCCTCTCAACCGGGCCTTGAACCAACTGAAGGGATTCCCTTTGGACCAGCAGCCGCAATATGGACGTGTGCACGGCGTCGGAGACGGCGCCACGTGGATACAACGAGGGCCCGGAGGCCAAAAAGCAGAAAAAGAAGTTCAGTCAGTTGAACATTGACGAGAAGGTGAAGCTTGCGGTCGAGAAAAATGCAGCTGAGGCCGAGAAAAAAGCAGTTGAGGCCGCATAAGCGAACAAAAATGAGTTGGTCCAGCAGGCAATCAATGCAGCTGTAGCTGCCTGCAGAAATGATTTTGCTACTAACTTGATTCCGGCTATTATCGACTGGACGAAGCAAAATCCAGACAAGACGGCACATGATTTTCCCATGCCCAGCTTCGTCGGGAGCAACTCGGTGAACATCGCACCACCACCACCTGCTGCCGCTACCGCACAAGGTCCTGCTCCCGCACCCGCTCATAGCAGCCCGTCCTCTGTCTCTGGCGTGCTAGGCGGGCCTTCGTCTTTGGCTGACCTCGACGCCCTCACGATAATTACACGTCGCACCAACATATATATAATCTTCCGTTTTTCGTTGCCTTTCGGATGTCTTACGCCGCAGACATGTCTTCGCAGGCCGACGAAACCCCGTGCACCGAACTCTACATGATCAACGGCCAGAAGGTGGACGTGGGAAAGGCAGTGATAACGAAGCCCTTGGAACTCACGTTCCACGGCCAGCCGATCCCCGTTGGCACCTTCAGGGTTACCTTGTCGAGTGTGAAAGCGGGCCACGAGGATTTGACTCCTCCAGTACGGCTCGGGGAAGAGGAGGACGAGACCCCGATGCGGCTTGGAGAATGCAAGGGTTGGATGCTGCTGTGGCCGAAGAATCTTCTTCGTCTGGAGGCGGCCGAGAGCACACCAATGACCACACATCAGCAAGGTATGAACACCACCACCCCGCCTACGCAATTACCAGTGCCTCTCGTGCCGGGTGAGAGCGGCGGACGACGTGAGGAAGGGGGTCCAATAGTGGATGATGTAGTCGACCCCGTGGAACAAGGAATGGATGATGAGATGGAGGAGGAGGACCCTCTCCGGTTCCTCAATACCGGCGCCACCTATGACGACTGACAAATGATGAGTCAGCCATATGACTCGGGCTATGAGCATGCGGATGAGGAGATAGATGATGTGCCCGTGCAGGAACGTCCTAGGGTTGATTGCAAGAAGTCTCTCTTCATGCAATCCTAAAAGGACACGCCTCCAGATGCCGCCTCAACGAGGGTCATCTAGCCGAGGGTCGTAAAGTGCTTAGCCCGACGACACTGGTGGCGGGGGTAAGGAAGGGTCTGGACGGTGAACCCAAGAAAAAGGAGAGGAAGAGACCGCCGAAGAGAGGCACTGCTGCTGCCAAAGCTTCTAGCAGCCAGCCGACCGATTTTGCAGACCGTGTACCGGTCAAAGGTGCGGCGATGTACCATGTCGCGGGCGAGCCGATCCTACCGCCGAAACCGCTAGAGGGCATATCAGGGGATCTCAGGAGACTGCACGACCATGTGCTGTCGACTGAGAAAGCCTTCTCGCTTCGGAGGATCCAAGATATCCGCTTTACGCGGTTCGTGTGCCTCAGGCCAAGTGCTACGTCGAAACACTGCCCGCGGAGGTGTTCTTCCTGCGGTTTGATCACATCTTTGAGATGTTTCTCACGAGGCGGCTCGATTTTACGACCGTCCGCCTTTTTGCGCTACATATGAACTTCGTCATCAGGAGAGAACAAATCTCACAAATCTCGGTGGCGGATCCATACTACATGCATGAGTCCTTCTTGAGTCTCGGCGAGTTTGAACGTAAAGCTGCTAGGGACTACATCGAATACTTCATGGTAACGAATAAGGACAAGGAAACGATTCTCCTGCCTTATCAACCAATGTAAGTCATTGCCGGGCAACCCTTTCGCACGTTTCAATCATTCCTTCGCTCATATGGAGACTAATTTGAGGTGTCTTTATTTTCCGCAGCAACGGGCGCGCCGTCCTTATCGTTCTTTTCCCGCGAGTCTCCCACGCCGTGTATTTCGACTCGTCCAGAAACTTCGAGAAGAAAGACTACACCCACATAATGGATATTCTGGATGATGCTATCCACGGCTTCAGCATGAGGGGTGGCCACATGGAGATCAGGAAACAAAGGAAGAACAAGCCGGGTTTCACGCATAAAACTACCTTCTGCTCCATCCATCAACCGACAACAAGCAAGAACGATGGATTCTACCTCCTCCATCTCATGATGGAGTTCAGAAGGGATCACCAACAGCTTCGCATGACAACAAGAAATGATGAACATATCCGCAAATGGGCAGAATCCTTAGGATACGAACCGGATTATAAACTCAGAGATGACTTCTTTCGCATCCAGAAGGACATTGCAACGATCATCATGAAAGAAGTTGTCGAAGAGAAGGGGATGTTCCACCACGGCCCTATATCGCGAGCTGACGTCAGAACTCGCATAGGCATGCAACGTCAGGACCTGACGCCGTTCACGAAGCTAGGGTGCATCCTCCCGGATATGGATGGGTGGAACTTCCAGTGATTGACGATGCCGATGATGATGTGTCGGTTGAACTTGTAGTTTCTGTAGCGATGAAACTTTGTGATGTCAACGGTCCTGCTGAACTTGCGTAACGCTAGTTTGTTAGTTTGGGTACGATGACCTGCGTACATCTAGTTAATTAGTTTGGGTACGATGAACTTGCGTTGATTAATTATGTTTACTATATGTTGCATCTATTAGCTAACTCTTTCTTTTCGTGTTGCTCAAATATATTATGTTGCATATTATTATTGAATTCGCTTGATGGAGATGCATCTCTAACAGGTACATAGGTCCTTGATGGCGAAGAAGTGCTATGCCGTGTACATAGGGAGGGTTCCGGGAGTGTACGATGAGTGGCCCGAGTGTAAGGCCCAAGTGTCACGGTTCTCGGGCGGCAACCATAAAGGGTTCGATAGCAGACAAGAAGCAGAAGCTAGTTACTTGAGGTTCACGCTAGCGCGAGAGAGGAATCACAACCGACGCCTCATGTACTGCATAATTCCGCTCTTACTCATAGTGATAGCTCTTCTCTTCTATATCATCGTTTTAGATGGATGATGAAACATGTGTATGAGATGACGATGTAGTTGCATGTATTCGAGACATATCATAACTTGTATCGCTATTTCGAGATCGATGATGATGAGAGACATCATTTGTGTTGGATGATGATGACATGATTTGATGAGACTATTTGCATGTGTATGATATGATGAGACTACTGTGTGTATGATATGACAGGCTATTGTATAAAACCTATTAAAAAACAGAGGAAAAATGCTGCAGATTTTTTTTTTACAGACAATAATAACAGTAGCGCGGGGTATGTGTGTAGCAGTAGCGCTGCCTTAGCAGTAGCGCGTGTTAAACAGGCGCGCTGCAGCTTTTATCAGTAGCGAGGTTCACATAAATGCGCTACTGCTAATAGTTAGCTGTAGCAGTAGCGCGGGTGGGCGCGCTACTGCTATGACAAAACCCCGCGCTACTGCTAGGGTTTTTCCTAGTAGTGAGAAGAAAACACTATGGAGAAAAACCATTATGGGAAGGCAAACCATAAATTGTGGGATGAAGGGTGGCAGAAGATGACAGTGGCGTGCATGGAAACGACGTGAATAAAAAATGACTAGAACTTGAAACTATAAAAGTCTACACACTAAGACCAGCAACTTGACATAAAGATGTAACGGGAATTCAGGAAAACAAGGCTTAGACTGGTTTGGACAAGGATGAACTAATCTAAAGTTTTTTTTTTCTTGGACGATAGGTAAAATAATTATAATAATATTGGGATAGATAGAACAATCTCACCAAGCAACCTTAGCAATCTCAACATCAGTAAGTATACTGGAGTTGGTTGAAAGATTGCTAAGCCACGCAGTCGAGTGTTCAGTCTAGTCGGCTCCAGAGCAGCCGCCAGCACTGGGCACACACACATATATGGTATAGGTTCCGAATTTTTTGAAAAGAAAAATGTGCTCTCTGGTTCGCCCAACTAATTTTTTGAAGCTCCGCTGCTGTAAGGACGCATAGGAGGTGGGGAGGCACGCTGTCTCGAGGGCACGACCGCAAGCTTAGTCTGAGCCGTCGTCCAGAGCAGAGTCCTGCTAATCAAAAATATTATTGGAATACGGTATAGTGTGGGGTATCTGTGTTTTATCCTATTTTGACAGCTTTTAGAGATAAACCCCCATATAGGAATCTGTTAGTGTAGCTCTAAATGTGCAGAGGAGCTTCATTTTCTCTGTTTCACAATGTTGCACATATAAGCAGGGCCGGGCCCACAGTTGTGCCGAATGTGCGGCCCGCACAGGGCCCATAATTTGGGGGGGGGGGGGGCAAATTTTATATGTAGGCCTAGTATTTCTCAACAAAAAAAATCCAGATCGAGGCCGCACTGGGCCGCTGGGCGCTGGAGCTGGGCCTGAGTCGAGGCCATCGAGCGCTGGTGCCTGGTGCTCGAAACTACTCGATTGTAAGATGGAAACGGGATCGTCCGTAAAAAAACGAGATCGCTACGCTACAGCCTACAGTCGATCGGGAATCGGGATCGTCTCGATCGCGAAACCGTAACTGCAGTCGTGTCGGCGACCAGGCGACGCTACTGGAAATGGGATCCGGGGATCGTCTCATCGCCTTCGCCTCATCGGATCGATCGGATTTAGGCCGCTGCCGTTGTTGCCTTCCTGTTTCTGGCTTCCTCTCCCAAATTTCAGACTCGTCCCCTCGTTGCATCGTCGGATCGATCCGTGACCGACTCCAGCCTCCAGGTGCTTAGCGAGGCCTTCTTTTCGATTAACTTTGGTTCCTACTCCTAATTCCTAATTTTCTAATTAACTTTTGGCAGGGATAGTTACTTCATGTCTTCATTAGAGATCACACTCACAGTGTAGCAGTTCAACCGGACAGGACCCAAAACTAGGTGAGTTATTGAAGCTATTGAAGTCCTATATGCGTACTACTATGACACAACAAAGACTCAACGATTTGGCCACAATAGCACTTGAGAGTGAAGTGTTGGAGAAGATTGATTACGAGGATATCATTGAAGATTTCATTTCAAAGAATACTAAAAGAATGATGTTGTTCAAATAAATAGCAACCGGGAGTTGAATAGGTATGATTTTTTATATGTCCAATTGTTATGTAAGACATTATATTATATACATTATAATTGCTTGTTAGTTCATTTTTTTTAGTGAGATAGGACCCCATTTTTTAGTTTTGCACAGGGCCCCGGATTTTGCCCACCCGGCCCTGCATATAAGCTTACTATACAGTGCATCTAGTCATTTACAAGTTAAGACATAGTGGTGGGTCACAAAATCAGGAGTTCAGCATGCACGTCAATGGATCAACAGAAGTAGCATAGATATGCTCGTCAACATTACAACTTTACAAGTCACGTCAGATCAAGCAACACAAAGCTTTGCCTTCATCGTGGTTCACCAAAATACAAGCAACCAGGCGGCATGCCTGGTTCGCAATCTCAAACCAAAATACCAGCAATTTACCAACATATCCTAAATAGTAACATTATCAGTTCAACAAATTCTCCCTGCGGCCGCCGAAGCTGGTCTGCCGCTAGCTTACATAGTCACATTGTCGTGAGCGCGAGTCATGCTTATCTTTGCCATTGCAGCAACAAGACAATACATCGCACTTTCGCCTTCAGACTTCAGTTCTTTACGCTCCATGCGGAACTTGAAAGTGCAGCCATTACGTAGAGGGAAAGATCGATTGCACTTGCGACCATCTCCTTTCTTCTGGTTGTAACCAGGGTAGTCTCCTTTGGCAAAACCAACTTTCTCAAACATAACAAGTGAATATTCAGAGGCCAATTGCTCGATATCCCATCTGTCATAAGGCTGCCCTGTCTTGTGGCTGACGTGGACCTCACCGTCAGGACAAAGCAAGTTGATTGCACTCCGGAAAAAGACCCTCACCAGCTCCTTGTGAGAGCTAAATGTTAGATCAGCACAAAAAAGATGTTAATATTAAATCAACTGTGAAAAGGCACCAACACATGACACAACAGACATTAAGTCACTCTTTTCATAGATTAGATATTGAGTTAACGAAATACAGTACGAAGAGAAGACCATGGGTGTTGATTAAATCACTCAAGTAATTTAACAACGTGTATGCTCTTATTTTTTTCAGAAGACAAAGGTAGAAGGATTTTTTTCTTGAGGGGGACAAAGGTAGAAGTTGGACTATTGACATACAGTTTTTCTAAGAAAAAATAGGATGCACCCCTATTTTTCTAAAAAAGTGTCCAACTTTTTCTAGAATGGTGACAACCGCAAGGGCTAAGCATTCAAGATTTGTATGACATTCAATATCTATTTATTTCAATATTTCACACATCATAGTAGTATTTATATTTGGGGAATTGGCTCCAAGGGCTTAGTTTAGTTCGCTGACTCGTTAAGGTATGTGTGGCAACATTTCGGTTGTGAATTTGGTTAGATTGAAATAGTTTTGGTTTCCGACAAAAAGAAATCATCGAATCATATGCTGGCTATGTATGTCTGTCTTAGTTGGCCATGATGGTGTTTAATTACTACAACGAACTCCGAGACATCGAGCTGATGGGTAAGTTGGATCTAGCTCAAGGCTAAAATAAATTATGATACCACAAGTCCACATCCAAAATGGTACTAGTAATTGTACATTAGTTAAGATACTCCCTCAATTTCAAAATAATTAAAGTTCTAGGTTTGTTCTAAGCCGAACTTCATTAAATTTGATCAAATTTATATAGGAATATAACAACATCTACAACACCAAATTTGTTTATTAGATTCTTTATGAAATATATATTTTTCCGAGAGTACGCCAAAGGCGTATCATATTTTTATAGAATTGAGAAAGTTGCATTTACAAGAAGCTTGAGAAAGACGTGAACATCCTCGCAAGCCAAAACCCACTCAACACTTACACCTCCGAAACACAAAAATGAAATATATTTTCATATTATATATTGTAGATCTTTGTAGATTTTTCTATGGATTCGGCCAAAGTTTAAAAAGTTTGACTTAGAACAATGCTAGAACTTCAATTATTTTGAAACAGAGGGAGTACTAAATAACCACGCAGCAAGTGAGCGCACATACTTGATCACATGAAACTGGGTCTCCTGTCCAATGAAACCTGCATGTGGGAAATTGAATACAATCCGATCGAACCGTTTCATCATAAGATAAGTATGAAGCTCCATATCCTTCACGTCGACGTCATGCAAAACTGTGGCCCCCATTCTCTTCAGCTCTCTTACATTTGATTCGGCTTGGTGATGCTTGCAAATCAACGCCCCTGTGGCATACAGAGCAAACAGATAAATACAACCATACGGAGGTAAAAATAATGTTAGTGATAAAAAGGCGAGTTCATTGTTCCATCTATTCCAGTTAGTGGTAGAGAGGTGAGGTGCCATTAAATAGCAAAAGATGCTACCTCAAAAAAAAAAAATGCACCATAGCTGGTCTGATCTCTCACTCTCAGTACGGGAAGCAAGAGAAAGCGGAAAGGATGTCGAACCGTAGGAGTCGAGAGACGTGGCGACGAGGTTAACGCCGGAGCCAAAGGCGGTGGCGAGCGCCAGCGAGAAGGAGAAGTCCCCATCTCCGACAATCAGGATGCTCTGCGACGAGGAGTAATGCTTCAGCCACCTGAGTCTGACCACCTTCTCGTCCTTCTTCCCCTCCTCGGGGATCGCCACCAGCTCCAGCGTCGCCATTCCCCTTGCCCGAAGAGAGCGAGGCCAGGGCTACGTACGCACGTGTACCGTGTATGTGACAACGAACCGACGAAGCTTGTGGGCTCGGGGTCTTTGAACCGTCCCAGAGCGTTTTTGACCCGCTAGTGCTCCTAGGCGGGAGGGAGAGGAAGGGCTAGCGCTAGCTCTAGCTGCATGCGTCGCCTTGGGTTCTGCTCAGCTGGCATTGGGGTGGATCTTCCATCAAGTCATTATTAAATAAACTCGCTGTTCGTGGGAATCTGAAACATCAAGCGATGCATGCGTGAACCGTTTCCAAATGCTGTTGTAGCACTGGCACAGGGTGGAACGCATCGTGTAAATTTCTTGCGAATTCGGAACGAGCGTTTAGGGCGATCCATTAGATTCATGTAGGGGGCTGAATGTTAGTTCAGTCGAATATTAGTCTAACTCGCTCCCAAAACCATATCACCACCTCGCCGCGTCAGAGCATATATGGGATTATATATATAGGGGTTTTTCTGCTATTTCTTGACTGAATCTGCAACAATTGCTTTTTTCGATAAAGAACATTTCATTCAATTGATATATCGAGGTGATACAACCGCATTGAAGAATGCCCGGCCTCTGCATAGCGCGATGCACACAGCCAACAAGTCCAACAAGCCTAAAAATAAATATCGTTTTGCAACAAAAGTAAATCAGTCCAGCAAAATAAACAAGTGCTAGTAGAAGGGAAAACAAACCACAAAATAAACATACAGGGGCCATTGCTAGAGAAGCGCTTGCATTTTCATCACACAATGTTGCTCATACTTTCAGCAGTACATCTAGTCAATTACAGTAATGGATGGTGCCTCATCAGCACGCACCACGCCATGTCCATGGAAGTTCAAAGGTACTCCACGACACGGGAAGTCGTCCCACATCAAGTTCACCAAAAACATCCCAGGTTTTAGAACTACTAGTTTGTTAACACACCCTTAGTACGTACTACGACCAGTTCACTGCATTTCATCAGTATGCAAGGTGCCCCTCATTCCCAACTCCGAATGTGGCGAGACTGCTTGCATAGCCGAAGTACGGCGAGACGTATTTATCTTGGCAGATGTAGCAGTAACATGCACGTTCTTCTTGAGCATCATTACGTTTCGCGACGAACTTGTATGTGCTGCAGTCACCGAGAGGGAATGGTTTGTTGGACTTTGCACCGCTTCCTCTCTTCGGGTTATAGCCGGGGTAGTCTTGTTTCTGGAAACTAACTATGTCAATCATAGCCAGAGAAGAATCTGAGGCGAGTTGCTCGATATTCCACCCGTCGTAAGGATATCCTGTCTTGTGACTAATGTGGATTTCACCATCCGGCTGAAGCAGCTCTCGCGCATTGCCAAAGAACCCCTTCACAAGCTCCCTATCCAACCTAAGATCAGAATAAACGGTGAAGAAGATGATTCAAAAGAGTTCTAGGGTTAACTAAACAGGAAACCAACAGACCCAAGAAAAGGTTCCCCAAAAATATGGGGAAAAAAAGAACATGTATGTAGGCCATGCTATAACATGCACCTATGAAAAATCATGCTGAAGTGCTTACCTCTTCTCTTCTTTTTCGCACAGAACAGAAAGGTTCATACTTGTGCATTATTATTTTATAGATTCGCATACATGTTACAGCACATTATACATCCCAGAATTTGTTCACATTTTCGAAAATTTAGGTTGCCTCAACCATTATGGGTTAAGAATGCAATGGGTCACTAACAGAAATTATTGTTCTTGTGGTCAATCCTATCAGTCTTACTACATACATATTGAAAAACTC
Organism: Elymus sibiricus; assembly: GCA_039707655.1. Classification (NCBI taxonomy): domain Eukaryota; kingdom Viridiplantae; phylum Streptophyta; class Magnoliopsida; order Poales; family Poaceae; genus Elymus; species Elymus sibiricus. Next base: position 298,309,254 of record CM077672.1, on the reverse strand, counting down.
TATGGATGAACATATAAGAATAACTTCATGTTGTAAGTCGTAACTCAAATGTATTTCATTGGTGCATATGAAGAGAATGAACTAGCAAAAACTACCATGAGGTCCATGAAGGTCCACGAATCCAACCAAAAATGGTCTATTCATCTTGAATTATAGGTTGGCATATAGGATATTGTGTGCGTATATGATAGCTTGTATGATCATCTAGAATGACCTCTTGACTGGGAAGAGCGCATAGCTATGATATGTGTAACTTGTCTAAATTGTTATTTATTCTTATACTGAGCATACAGAAGTACATAACTACGGTGCATTTCAAATAATGATGCTGTCAACATGAGAGAACTCATAATAAAGTATAGCAGCAAGCAAAAATAACTAGAGGTGAAAAGCAAAGATGGAAACTTTGGAGGATAACTCCTAGCTCCTAATAGAGATGTGGCCCTAGGACTACTGAACCAACTGTAACCCCCAAACAAAGATTACGATGCAATCAGTTTACAAGAAAAATGACTGTAACTTATAAAATCCAGGAACAATCCATTATTAGCTGTGATAACTAAAGACAACCATCAAAGAGGAGTGCTCATACCTGACAACATGCATCTCACACTCTTTTCCATGGAATCCAGCATGAGGAAAATTAAAGACAATCCGATCAAATAGTCTCATCTTCAGATTAGTATGACTCTTCATCGTATCTGCATCAACACCATGCAAAACCGTGGTGCGCCTTTTCTTCAGCTCCATTACATTTGATTGTGCTTTGCTATACTTGCGAGAGAGAGTCTCTGTAGAAGATTGGCAACAAAAATGGAAACAAAATAGATAAATATAACTAAGAAGTAAGAATGTAAAAATGATCACAAAATCACAGTAACAAATTATCCCTCTGAGCATATAAGGTAAGCAGGGGCAGCTTAATGCATATGGAGGCCTCAAAGAGGAATTAATGAGGCAAATAAATACTATTAAAAGATAGAAAATTGCTAAGGAACCGAAGTAAAAGTGGTGGTTACATGGAAATAAACCAGGATGTTTATTTTGGGCTAGCCTGACACAGAGTTTTGCTGAATGTGTGTTCTACTGTTCTCACAGGTTCACTCCTAATTCATGTTTTCAAGTTCGAAAGGTTTTGTTGGATCCTAAATCACCCTTTGACCACGAAATTGCTGAATCACTGTTGACACAACATAGTAGCTGAAAACATAATATTTGGATATATTGGGCTGCAAGAACCATATGAAACAATGCTCATTTCCACATAAAACTTATTCAAATTACAGTGTTCACTACATCTGGTTCCATAATAGAAATAAAGAAATAACTTGAAATAGAAATAGTGTTGCTGGATGCGCGTGCTCCGCCCAAGATAAACAATTTCTAACAGTCAGAAACAGCAGTCAAGAGATCACTCAAGTAGGTCTCAGTAATTAGTTTCAGTTATATATGAAAATCGTTAACAAATTCTTTAATATGCTGATGCATATAAGAAAACGGGAGCGACTACCAAGATAGATTTTTTCCATCATAAAATCTCTCCCACTTCATGTTAGAGCATAAGCTGTGCTAGCTCTTATATCACCACAGTCAGCAATCACAGTAAACTTACCTCAACAGTGTAAAGTGCATCAAAGCCTTCTTAATCAACAGAATGTACCAAATTCTTCTAGATTCCTAAAATTAATGCAAAGGAAAATAGAAGATCGCCTAAAAGCAACACATTATACTCCTGTGTGCACCCTACCCCTCCAGGATTCCATTCTTGAAACCCTAGCTGTGATTAGTAGTACTATTAAAGAACCCGAATGCTTAAAGAAAGCAGCATTAGTCCTGCTGAAAGAGAGAGCGCAAAGGATCAAACCATAGGAGTCCAGCGATGTCGCGACGATGTTCCGGCCGGTCCCGAACGCGGCGGCGAGAGCCAGCGAGAACGAGAAATCCCCGTCTCCGACGATCAAAATGCTTTGCCCCGATGAGTAATGGTTCAGCCACCTCACGCCCCTCTCCTTCCCCCTCCTCCTCCTTCGCAGCCTCGCCATTCCCCTACACGGCGGTCGCCTAGGCCCACTCCACCGCCGGCGCCTGGCTCCCCTTAACCCCGTCGACGGCGGCCGACGCCGGAAACCCTTGCACCGTCGACTTGCCCCTCCAATCGGGCGCGATCACCACCGCGCCATTCCCCTTTCTCCGGTTCTCTCCCTCCGCCGGCGAGCCCCGCTGCACTGTGCGTGCGTGCGTGGGTGTCTGACTGACACTGCGGGGTTGCGAAAGAGAGTGGATGGACTCGAGTCTTCCTGGAGAAGGCTCCGTTGGGAAAAAATAAAGTGCGGTCCTCCACAGAGTGGGGCCTACTTGGCAGGGCAGGGATGCCTGGGGTTTTTCATTTTTGAGCTGCATCCTTCATTCCTTCATATACCAGAAGACAGTGGCGGAGCGTGACAAAGAATAAGAGGGGGCCAAATTTCAAAATGAAAGCCAAATAACATGGCACCTCGGCTCATCCACAGTCGCCAGTAGCAGTGACGCGCAACAACACGAGACGTTCAGTGCAGCATCAAGCAGTTGGCCCGGCAGTCGTGCGGCGGTTAGCAGTCCAAACTGCACGACAGAAGAAAATGATATTCTCACCGCACCATTCTTGAAAGAGGAGGTGAAAGCAGCGGTGTTCAAAATGAAACATAACAAAGCTTCAGGCCTAGATGGTGGAGCGGTATTTTGGATGCGCGTTCTACGTGACCAATCATCCAAATAGCGTTAAATTTGTATCCGCCCACAAGTGTCGCCAATATTTTTGGTTACTGGTTGGACGGTATTTAAATAGCTTTAAAACGCTACTAAGGGTGGGAGTGTATGCCTTACTATGGTCGTTTGGGCTAAGTAGAAATGATTTGCTTTTTAATGACAAAAATGCTTCTCCTCTGCAGGTTATTTTTCGTTGTACGCACTCGCTTCGTACGTGATCTACGCTACAACAACTGGAGTGTCAACCGTAGTTTAAGGCGGTGTGTAAGCGGTTGGAGCAGGTGGCTACGGAGGTTTTCACCTAACATGGGTGGCAGCATAATCTCCGGATCGGTCCACCATCTTTTCGGCATAGGCATAGTGTCGGTCTATAGGACTCTACTGTTTTCAGATTGTCGGTTTTTGTTTTTCTTGATTTTTGTCAGACTGTTGGTGTTTGGTTGTGTACGTCCTATCTATGCAGAGGCCAGATGATACTCTTAATGTTTTATATCGACTTGATGCTACATTTGAGATAATAAAAATGACCTTTATTGAGAAAAAATAGTCCAAACCGAGAAGGAAGAAACCGGACTTTGCATAATTGGAAGAACTACTTAGGGCATCTCCAAGGCTGACTCGCAAACCGCCCGCATCCGTCCGGACCGCGTTGTCCGGACTGTAGGAGATATGCCCTAGAGGCAATAATAAATGTTATTATTTATCCCCATGTTCGTAATTAAGTTTATATTCCGTGCTATAACTGCTATGGTTCTCGAGTCTACAATAACCACGAGGTTCGGAGGGAAACTCATATGCGCGTGTGGAATAATAAACGGTAAAATGTATTCCTAGTCTGGCCTCTAAGACTAGCTCAAGTGTTGCATGATGGTTCTGTTTTCCTGATCATGGGCATGATTATGCCGGCAACTTTGAGGGCACAATGTTAGGAGAACACTTGTGTTGAATCGACCCGATTGATGTTATGCTATGAGATACATTCGTCACAAGTTTATGGTTAATAACACAGAGAAAGTTAACGTTTCCATAATTTCTTAGACCATGAGAGTATCGAGTTTCTTCATGCTTGCTTCATGAACTTTGGGGTTTGTTAAACGTCATCCTTAAATGGGTGGCTATTACGGCGGCTTACAGGTTCATGGAAAAGTATGTCAAGTAACTTGATAGCTCAAGATTGGGATTTGCTCCTCCGACGATGGAGAGATATCTCTGGGCCCTCTCGGTGTTACGGTATCCATCATCGTCTGGCCAGACATAATGTGATTTGATCACAGGGATGCCGGAACACGGGAACGAGAAAAGAGAACAAAACCGGTAACGAGGTAACTGGCATAGTGGACAAGTTGTTGATCCACGGGGATGCCGATAAATCTCACCTCAGGTATTTGTAACATATCGCGAAGCAACAGGAATAGCACACGGCAACTGGAGGTTCACTCGAATATTTATTCGTGTGGGTATAGGGGTCAATATGGGTGTCCACGGCTCCGATGTTGATCATTGATTGGAAAGTGTTCCGGCCATGTCTATGCTTCACCGAACCTATAGGGTCACACGCTTAAGGGTCATCTATTTGCTGAATACTAGACAGGGAGTCTGAGAGCTAGAAAGTCACCGGAAAAGTTTCGGAGACAACGGAAAAGTTCCGGAGAGAGAACACCGGAATAGTTTCGGTAAAACTGAAAAGTTATTTCGGAGTATACCATTAAGTCAAATTGGTTTTGGCACACGCCTGGAAATTCTTGGAGGGTGCCAGAATTGTTCTGGAAACTTCTGGGATTTTTCCGGGATAAAAACCGGAAATGTTCCGGAGCTGCCGGAACCGGTTTGGTTGCTTTTCGCAGATGAAAATCACTAATCCGGAATTGTTTCAGAACGCGTACAAAATCATTTTAGTGGGTACTGGAATTGTTCTAAGACCCACAGAAATATTTTCGGATTTAACGGTCGCGGAAAAATGTTTCCGTGAATAGTGAAAGTGCTTTTTGGGCTACTTTATGGAAAGCCACCTTTTAGGGTTTTTACCAAAAGGCTTCTAGAAGGACTTGGGGGCTAAGGAAACCCCTTTGGGAGGACCCACAATGGGGGTGGCCGGCCACATGGGTGGAGCTCCATGGAGCTCCACTTCCCTCCCCATTATGCCCTTTATGTGATTCATTTTACATGGGCATTTTGGGTTTTTGTGAGCCACCCTACCCCTTGCATTTCCCTATAAATAGAGGTGAAGAGGGGCTCTCCACACTCACTCCAACTCTCTCACACAATGCCATGCAATGATCTGGCTTCTTCTCTCCCTCCCACAAAAAGAATTTCGTAGAGCCGAAAGGCTGTCTGGGTTCCGGTGGGAACTAGTTCTGGACGGCGAAGCCCTGCCGGATAGATGACATCGTATGTGTGCAACCCCGTAGAGAGGTCGTATGTTCGATCTTTTTGCCCGAGGGGCTGTTCGAGAGTGCCTCCCGAAGGGCTGTCCGAGTGACCGTCCGAGTTTTGAGGGTCCTCCCGAAGGGCTGTCCGCGACACCGTCCGAGGGACTGTCCGAGGGGCACTCGAGGGAGTACATCCTCGCGGTTGGGAGGTTGTAAATCCTAGCTGCGGGGATCTGCACCAACGATCTACATCGACTCTACTTCCGCTGCGCTACGAGTCGGTAATGATCAGATCAAAACTTTGTATGCAGTCTTCATAGTGGTCCTGGGTGTGCTCGCAGTTCTGGAAATTTTTGTTTTCTGCTGCGTTCCCCTACAGTGGCATCAAGAGCCGTGCTATGCGTAGATGCAGGTTGCGATCTAGAATACATAGAGATGTATGGGTGTTGCACAATATAATTTTAGAGTAGATGAGATCTATTGCTGATAATTATTTGTGCGGGTAGCAGATGAAATCTGTTACCCGATGTTCTTGTTGCTTCCCTGGAATTTGCATATTTCTGATCTTGATAACAGCATGGTGGAATTTCAAAGTTCTGGAAATCCGCGATCCTGATTGATCAACGAAGTGCTAACAGTTCTTTGAATTCCACCATAGTTAAAAGAAAGATGAAATTTCGCAGACGAAAGGGCAATGCAGATATGATCTGCACGAGGGTCATGCGTATGATGAAGTTAAGTATGGGGCTGGAGATTTTATTATCTCGTGTTTCATACACCCCGCAAAGTTAATCTAGCGACTTGAATAATCATACTTGATGATGGACGTTAGTAGCTTCAGTTTGTTTCGAAACCTTAGAAGCCACGTAAAATAAAATTTTGCATAAACCGATTAGAGGCGTCTAACTTGGTTTTGCAGGATGTGCATGTGATGTGGTATAGCAGTTCTCACATTAATTTGATTATGTATGAGATGACTATACAATGTAAATTAACATGACCTGCGTGTCATGATTCGGCATGATGGCTTAAGCCATATGATTGTCACTTTAATGACCTGCGTGTCAACCTTAAGTAATGCACTTAATTTTATTAGCTATAGAGATAGCAATATTATCTGGTGCATCGACAAGGTGGTGGCAATCTTCGCGAAGGTGAACACCGACGCAAATGCCGAAGACGAAGAAATTAAAGACTTCTCCGCCAGAAAGGGCTATACCATATCATGCTTTTATGAATTGCATGAGATGTTTATCCCTTATGATGCACCCTTTTGATTGCGCGGTAGTCGCTTTTTATTAGGGTGATCTCTCACTTAAAATATCAAGTAGTTAGTGTTCTCCCAAGTGTAGCACCGTCACAGCATCTTTCGTTTTGGGGTGCGCCATGATCTACATGGGTACGAACGATTGTACGGGTGTAAGGCGGGTGAGGTCAGACCTCGCAGTGAGATCACTTGGTTGTCTTGACGTTCATGGCAGGATCGTCCTGAGCTCGGAACACACGCATCGAAAGATGAACAAGAGTCACATAGAGATGTGATCGGCAAGTTTGCCTATCGATTGAAGTTGGCACCATCAGTGTTCATCTCGAACAATGGCGTTGAATGGAAATGCGGATCTTGCATCACTCACAATCAATTATGAGAGATATTGATTTGAGTGAGAGCGCAATGTAGAATTAACTTGTTTAATTCTCAGTGCAATTAATTATGAACATTGTCTAAGTGTGATTTGCATAATAGTTGTAGAATATTGGCTCGCGTTTCCACCTTCCCTATTAAAATTGAATAAGCTGTTATTTATCTGGTTAAAACTTTATGGTTGGTAACGTAATGTGAGGATTGTCCTCAAGAGTGCCGAGAAGGACTTTGTCCTATCGCATGCTTTTGGTATTCTCCCGCTAATGCTATGGATGATGTGACTCTCGTCCTTCGATCCAAAAGCTAGAATTCCGTTACGGTCAAGTGCAATATGTTTGCTTTCATGAGACCCGAACTTCAAAAGTTTGGGATAGCAATGTGATATTCATGGAATTGAAAATTAGTTTCAGATACAAACAAAAGGCTAGAAGATATGGGATATCCAAAGAAATGTTTGTTTGCAAACTATTAGTAAAAGTGTTTACTATGCATTTGACTAATACGAGAGGGATCCAGAAGAACGTCTTTCATATGATGAAGGTGAATAAAACAACAACTTAAAGAGAAAAGAAATGTCCAAAGGGTGTTAGTGTGACTTACACACCTAGGAAGTCCGGGGCTAACGCCACTCTTAAGTTGAGTGCTTCTTCTGAGAGTAGGGAAAATAGTGAAAGTTAAACTGTTAGAAGTATAAAAGCAAAAAGAGAGAAGACTGGAATGTCCAGCTCATGTATGAAAGTCATACAAACTATTGATGTATAGAAGGCTGGTCAAAGAAATAGTTTTTGGAAATTGTGATTAAATTGTTAGTCACTAATTCTTGGGTATTGTGAGTTGATCACAAAGATACCCGCTCGATTGCATTTTGTTGCGACTCGATGCCAGAACTACTACGGCCTAAAAGACTTGCCGGGAATGAGGTTTAGATACGCGCTAGGAACATAGTAAATGTTACTATACCTTCCATCGGTGTATTACCTATGTATTTATTTTTATAATTCATTTTTTGAGTTTCATACACTCTAGCCCATTGCATAAGGTATCTTGCAAGAAGGTTGTTCATAAGAGAACATTTGATGTTCGGTGTTATGAATAACATAAAGGCCATACTTTCATTATGAATGAGATGTATGTTATGAATATTAATAATAATACATTACCTCTGTATTTACTTCATAAATCATTTTAGAGTTTTACACACTCTAACCCATTGCATAATGTTTGTTGCAAAAGGGTTGTTCATAAAAGAACAATTGTTGTTCAGTATTATGAATAACATAAGGGCCATACTTTCATCATGGATTATGTTATGAATATTGATGGCAATATGATACATCCATAACACTAACGCTAAATGTCGCAAGACTAAAAGAATACCACACATGTGTGGCACTGCATTTGATCACATTGGAGAAACCCGCATGGAGAAATTCCATAATGATGGATTTTAAAGTCGTTTGATTATTGTAGGATCGAAAGTATGTCTAGAAGGGGGGTGATTAGACTACTTGACCAAATAAAACCTAACATTTTCCCAATTTTAATTGTAGGCAGATTTTAGCAATAATACATATCAAGCATCACCCTACACATGCAATTCTAAGAGTATAGCAGCGGAAAGTAAACAATTGCATATGTAAGTAAAGGACGGGATTGGAGATTTCAAACGCAATGAAGACACGGTGGTTTTTGGCGTGGTTCCGATAGGTGGTGCTATCGTACGTCCACGTTGATGGAGACTTCAACCCACGAAGGGTAACGGCTGCGCGAGTCCACGAAGGGCTCCACCCACGAAGGGTCCACGAAGAAGCAACCTTGTCTATTCCACCATGGCTTACGTCCATGAAGGACTAGCCTCACTCGAGGTAGATCTTCACGAAGTAGGCGATCTCCTTGCCCTTATAAACTCCTTGGTTCAACTCCACATCATGTCTGAGGTTCCCAAGTGACACCTAACCAATCTAGGAGACACCACTCTCCAAAAGGTAATAGACGGTGTGTTGTTGATGAACTCCTTGCTCTTGTGCTTCAAATGATAGTCTTCCCAGCACTCAAACAACTCCTCATAGATTTGGCTATGGTGGAAGAGGGATTCGAGTGGAAAGCAACTTGGGATAGGCTAGAAATCAAGATTCAAATGGTAGGAATGGAATAGCTTGATCTCAACACATGAGTAGGTGGTTCTCTCTCAGAAAACGTATGGTGGAAGTGTAGGCACATTCTGATGGCTCTCCTTGCTGAGATGGAGGTGGTGGAGGGGTATATATAGCCTCCACACAAAATCCAACCGTTACACACTTTTGACCCAACTCGGTGGCACCGAAACTATAATCTCGGTAGCACCGAACTGTGTAAAAGATATGAACGTTAGGAATCTCGGTGGGACCGATACGAACAACTCGGATGGACCGAAGTGCAATGGCTAGGGCAAACCTCATCTCGGTGGCACCGATTGCATCAACTTGGTAGAACCGAAGTGAAGCAATAAGGCAACAGAGAGTTGGCAAGCCATCTCGGTGAGACCGATTTGCAAAACTCGGTGAGACCGAAGTGAGTGCAAACGATTACAGAGAGTTGGCAAGGCCATCTCGGTGAGACCGAGATCCATTTCGGTGGATCCGATTTGTTAGGGTTTTGGCAGTGGCTAAGTCTAGGTGAACTCGGTGGGGCCGGATAGAGAGTTTCGGTGGGGCCGAGTTGGAATATGGGTTTTGGACATCTTTTGGATAGAGAGAGTGGTTGAGGGTTTAGGAGTACTGTCACTAAGCACTTGAGCAAAAAGACCATTAAGCAACACCTCATCCCCTTTTAATAGTATTGGCTTTCCTATGGACTCAATGTGATCTCGGATCACTAAACCAAAAATGTAGAGTCTTGATCTTGTGCCAATCCTTGTCCTTAGCATTTTGAGGGGTCCACGTCTCTAGTCCATGCCATGCCAATCATTGAACATCCTGAAATCTTTAACTTGAATGGACATTAGTTCAATGAGATATATGTTGTTATGAATTACCAAAACCACCAAGGGAGCAAATGTGCTTTCAATTATGAATCATCTGACACTTGCAACTTTCCTCCGAAAAGTGAAGTGACTGATATACCGTTCACAGGCCATAAGGAACGAGCAACGAACTTATTGGTGATCATACATTGTGATATGTGTAGTCCGATAAATGTTGTTGCAAGCAGTGGATTTGTCTATCTTCAAAAATGACTCAAGTAGATATATGGATATTTACTTGATGAGACATAAGTCTGGATCTTTTGAAGTTATTCTAAAGGTTTTCAAAATGAAGTAGAAATTATTGTAACAAAAAATTATGTTTCTGATTTTAGATTGCGGAAAGGAATATTTGAGTTACAAGTTTAGCGAATGTCTGATGAGTTGTGAAAAGAGTTTCATAACTTACACCTCTCGGAACACCACTATGAGTGGAATGTCCGTGAAGATGTAATCAAACCATTTATGACATGGTAAGATCAAAAATGACATAAATCAATTTGCCATTATCCCTTTTAAAAGTAATGCTTTAGAGACTGCGGCTTTTACATTGAAAAGAGCACCATCAGATCTGTTGAAGTGACTCCATGGTATGGTACACCCAACCATGTTATGTCTTTTCTTAACATTTGGAATATGGGGCTTGTATAAAATATTTACAAACCTATTCCAAATCAGACAAGTGCTACTTTGTAGGTTATCCCAAGTTATTGGGTATTCCTCCCTCACTATACCGAGGCAAAAGTTTGCCACAAAGAACGGTATGATTTTGAAAGAAAATGTTTCTTGCAAAAAAGTGAGTGGGAGGACAGTGCAACTCGACGAGATAACAGTATCTTCGTTATCATGACAAAGGAAAGAAACCGCGGAAGCAATTTCAGAGTTTCCTACTGCGACTGATACGAAAGCCTCTACATGAGATGTATGGACTTCGGTCGAACTTGCAGCTGAACCACGTAGGTAAAACTCGTGCAAACCTCTCAAGTGCGCAGACGAGATATTGTTGCTAGACAATAGTATACCTACGATACACAAGGAAGCGTTGATGGGCCCTGACTTCGGAATTGGCTAAATGTTAATACAATCCGAGATAGTTTCCATATAAATGATTCAAGATTATATCTTGATGAAGCTTTCGGAAGACTTAGAGTCTAACGAATATTAGTGGAACTATAAACTGATACGGATAAAAATGTTTTATCCATAAAGCTCGACTTGTTGCTTATAACAAATTCAAGGAGTTGACTACGATGAGATTGTCTCACCGTAGCGATGCTTAAAGTCAAATCGGGTTAAACTAGCAATTAATACATATTTCAATCTTGAGATATGATACATAGATACCAAAAGGATTTCCATGTGATGGAAATGCAACCTAGGACTTGCATGTGATACAGTCCGAAGTATTTTGTCAATCCAGAGGATGCTAGTAAGTATGCAAACTTCAGAGTTCCAACAATGGACAGAAGAGAGCAAAATGGAGTTGGAATCTTCGTTTTTGATGAAATAGTCAAAAGAGTTTGATTTCATCAATGGATAACGAAGTTGCTTGTGGTTACAAGAAAGTAAGTGGGAGCATAATAATATTTCTTAAAACTTTGTGTGCTTGACACATTGTTGATTGGAAATAATATAAATTTCTTGATACGAATTAGGACTTCATTGAAAATAGTTTTTCGATGAAGTGCTTGGGCTAAATAGCCTTGATATTAGGCATATTTATCTACGAGATAAAATTGCCTAATAGGCTAAGCCAAAAATACATATTGACAAGATGCTAAAACATTTTAGCATAAGAACGCCAAGGAGTGATTCTTGCCGAAGTCACATGGAAAGAGTTTTGCAAGACTCGGTGTCCCAAAACACTGATGAGCAAAATACATGATGGAGATCCCACACACTCTTGTGTTTGAATTAATCATATATTCCATGGTATGTAAAACAACCAGATATGTCCGATACTCCCAAGCTGTTGCGAGTATAGATACCAAAGTGATCAAAGTACTGATCATGGGACAACAGTGAAAAATGTCGTTAAGTACTAAGGTAGCACTGATGACATGCTTTCTCGCATGCAGAGATTATGAAGTGCTCATTGTAAATAGTTACATCGATACAGTCTCCATCAATTCTCCAAGCGATTTTCGATTTAAGTTAAGGGTTTTGTGTAATACACGATATGGTGGCACAGTAGTTGGAAATTGTTCCAAACAAGTTACTGTGGCGATTTCTATAACAAAGGCTAAGTATGTTGACGCTTTGGAAGCGACTAAGAAGATGTTGAATCATATAGTTCATTCATGAACTTAGTATGGTTCCAAGAAGGCTTTGGTCAATGGGACACTATTGTAGATAGTCGCGCCATAGTCCAGTTTGAGGAATCAAGGTTTGACCTGTGATTCACATATATACAAAGCCAAGTCCACACAAAATATGAATTTTATGAAAGCGTGAAAACGCGAGGAGATGCAAAGATACACACGGAACTGAAGTTGTCAGATCCGTTGGACATCAGGCTATACCACGAGCGAAGCATATTTTACACCGGTATGCCATAGGTGTAAAGTGTTTTAGCATTGACTAGATTATTGACTCTAGTGCAAGTGGGAGTCTGTAGGAAATATGCCCTAGAGGCAATAATAAATGTTATTATTTATCCCCATGTTCGTAATTAAGTTTATATTCCGTGCTATAACTGTTATGGTTCTCGAGTCTACAATAACCACGAGGCTCGGAGGGAAACTCATATGCACGTGTGGAATAATAAACGGTAAAATGTATTCCTAGTCTGGCCTCTAAGACTAGCTCAAGTGTTGCATAATGGTTCTGTTTTCCTGATCATGGGCATGATTATGCCGGCAACTTTGAGGGCACAATGTTAGGAGAACACTTGTGTTGAATCGAGCCGATTGATGTTATGCTATGAGATACATTCGTCACAAGTTTATGGTTAATAACACAGAGAAAATTAACGTTTGCATAATTCCTTAGACCATGAGAGTATCGAGTTTCTTCATGTTTGCTTCATGAACTTTGGGTTTTGTTAAACGTCATCCGTAAATGGGTGGCTATTACGGCGGCTTACGGGTTCATGGAAAAGTATGTCAAGTAACTTGATAGCTCAAGATTGGGATTTCCTCCTCCGACGATGGAGAGATATCTCTGGGCCCTCTCGGTGTTACGGTATCCATCATCGTCTGGCCAGACACAATGTGATTTGATCACAGGGATGCCGGAACACGGGAACGAGAAAAGAGAACAAAACCGGTAACGAGGTAACTGGCATAGTGGACAAGTTGTTGATCCATGGGGATGCCGATAAATCTCACCTCGGGTATTTGTAACATATCGTGAAGCAACAGGAATAGCACACGGCAACTGGAGGTTCACTCGAATATTTATTCGTGTGGGTATAGGGGTCAATATGGGTGTCCACGGCTCCGATGTTAATCATTGATCGGAAAGTGTTCCGGCCATGTCTATGGTTCACCGAACCTATAGGGTCACACGCTTAAGGGTCATCTATCTGCTGAATACTAGATAGGGAGTCTGAGAGAAAGTCACCGGAAAAGTTTCGGAGACAACGGAAAAGTTCCGGAGAGAGAACACCGGAATAGTTTCGGTAAAACCGAAAAGTTGTTTCGGAGTATACCATTTAGTCAAATTGGTTTTGGCACACACCTGGAAATTCTTGGAGGGTGCCAGAATTGTTCTGGAAACTTCTGGGATTTTCCGGGATAAAAACCGGAAATGTTCCGGAGCTGCCGGAACCGGTTTGGTTGCTTTTCGCAGATGAAAATCACTAATCCGGAATTGTTTCGGAACGCGTCCAAAATCATTTTAGTGGGTTCTGGAATTGTTCTAAGACCCACAGAAATATTTCTGGATTTAACGGTCGCGGAAAAATGTTTCTGTGAATAGTGAATGTGATTTTTGGGCTACTTTATGGAAAGCCACCTTTTAGGGCCTTTACCAAAAGGCTTCTAGAAGGACTTGGGGGCTAAGGAAACCCCTTTGGGGGGGGACCCATAATGGGGGTAGCCAGCCACATGGGTGGAGCTCCACTTCCCTCCCCATTATGCCCTTTATGTGATTCATTTTACATGGGCATTTTGGGTTTTTGTGAGCCACCCTACCCCTTGCATTTCCCTATAAATAGAGGTGGAGAGGGGCTCTCCACACTCACTCCAACTCTCTCACACAATGCCATGCAATGATCTGGCTTCTTATCTCCCTCCCACGAAAAGAGTTTCGTAGAGCCGAAAGGCTGTCTGGGTTCCGGTGGGAACTAGTTCTGAACAGCGAAACCCTGCCGGATAGATGACACCGTATGTGTGCAACCCCGTAGAGAGGTCGTAGGTTCGATCTTTTTGCCCGAGGGGCTGTTCGAGAGTGCCTCCCGAAGGGCTGTCCGAGTGACCGTCCGAGTTTTGAGGGTCCTCCCGAAGGGCTGTCCGCGACACCGTCCGAGGGACTGTCCGACCGTCTGCCGGAGGGCTGTCCGAGGGGCAGTCGAGGGAGTACATCCTCACGGTTGGGAGGTTGTAAATCCTAGCTGCGAGGATCTGCACCAACGATCTACATCGACTCTACTTCCGCTGCGCTACGAGTCGGTAACGATCAGATCAAAACCTTGTATGCAGTCTTCATAGTGGTCCTGGGCGTGCTCGCAGTTCCGGAAATTTTTGTTTTCTGCTGCGTTCCCCTACACGGACCGCGTGAGCCATCCAACGCCGACCTGTATCGATCCGTGGGGCGGTCCGGACGCAATTTCTCCCGCAAAATGGAGACAAAAGTGGGGGGGGGGGGGGTTTGCGGGTGTCCGGACCGATCCCAAGCCCTCTTCTGACCGCCCTGGCCCACCAAAAACCCTCCTCCCTCGCCCGCGCATGTTCCCGCCCGGCGCCACCTGCCCGCGTTCATGCCGTTGTAAAGTGCGCCGCTCAACATTGAAGACGGCTCAGGGCGGACGCGACCTCTCACTGCCTCCGCCATTGATGTGGCGCGCTGGCCGTGGGCGCCGCCCACGACACATCTCCGGTGTCCGCGCCTGTTCAATGCCGGAGATGCGTGACTGGATGGGACGGGACGGATATCTACCACGCCCGTTCAATGCCGATGTCCATCCGTATGCCGCCATTAAGCAGGCTCGCCGGCCGAGAAACCCACTCTGGCGTACCGCATTGACACCTGGCCTCACCGGAATCCACTATTTAAGGGTGGCCACAACCGGCTATCTCCACAGCACAACACATCCGCTCCACATCCTCCTCCTTTCCTCCACATCCGCCATGACCGCCAGCGGGAAAGCACTGTGTGACAGTCTGTCGCCGGAGATGAAGTACGAGGTGGCCGCCCTTGTTGCTGCCTGGCGGAGCCGCCGTGCCAGGCAGATCGAGGCCGGCTTGCCGGCCACCTCGCCCGAGGTCTCCGACGACGAGGATGACAGCACGATGGAGACGGGCTCTGACAACTCCACCCCGGCTCCCGCGGCTCCTGTGCACGCCGGCTTCACCATGGAGCAGGCGCAGGCGCACTTCAACGCCGCCATGGCGGAGGTGCAGCCTGCGCCGGTGCCTCTGTCGGCGTTCCAGCAGGCACAGGAGGAACAGTGGTACAACATGTTCCTCCTAGAGCAGCACCGGCTAGCGGAGGGCCAGATCTACGACGAGCGCGCGAGCGACGAGGCCGTGGCGGACATGGCCGCCGCGAACCCCAACTTCGTCGCCGAGCAGCGTGCCATCTACGATACCGTCCGTGCTCAAGCCGCCGCTTGCTAGGAAGCGGCCGCCGCGGTGGCGCAGCTGCAGGCGATCGCGGAGGAGAACAACACCAGCTGCGCCTCCTACGCGCCGCCAACGACCCATTAGCCGGCCCGGTGGGACGAAGACAGCGCCGGCGCCACCATTTCCATCATGGACCTCACGTCCACCGGCGACGGGCAGGTCGCGGACTCCTCCGAGGATGAGTAGGGCACGGGAGGCGGCAGGGCCTGGTGTCCCATGTGGGCCGGTCTGTCTCCCGTGTTCTACTCTTCCTCGCCGGAGACCGCACCTTCACCTCACGGGTCTTATCGCCGGTGGTAATGAAGACGGCGGATGGAGGACGACACGGGCTCGGACGCCGGGCGCCGCCGCCATGTAGGATAGGTTTAGGGTCGGGTCTTTTTTTTGTTCTAAATGTTGGAAATGTAATGAAAATCCACCGTGTTTGCACGAAATCCGTCATGTTTGTATGAAATTCAGTCTTGTTTGCACGAATTTCATCTGGTTTGTTGAAAAGAGTTTGAAATGTATGCGGCTAGCATTGGATGGCATCCTCCCGCATCTGTGTCCGCGGACTGGTGCCCCCCCCCCACCACGCTTCCGCGGACGGATGCGGAAGGAAATTTGCGGGTTGCCGTTGGAGATGCCCTTAGAAATGCCCTTAGAAACCAAAGCACCATAGATGGAGGCATGGAGGCAAGTCGTGGGGAGTTTTGTTGAGAGAGCTCCATGTACCGGGGACTACACATATACAAAAGTCAAGCAAGCTAGATAGGCCTGTACATATACAAAAGTCAAGCAAGCTAGATATTCATGTACGTGATGGCTGCGTCAGAACGCTTACTAGCATATACTTTCTCTGTAAAGAAATATAAGAGCATTTAGATCACTAATACATCTAAGGGAGGCATGGAGACAAGTCGTGGGGAGTTTTGTTCGAGAGAGGTCCTAGTACTAGAGGCTATACATATACAAAAGTCAAACAAGCTAGATATTTATGTACGTGATGGGCTGCGTCAGAACGCTCACTAGTATATACTCTCTCTGTAAAAAATATAAGAGCGTTTAGATCGCTACTTAAATGCTCTTATATTTCTTTACGGAGGGAGTATATCGAAGGGGGTGGTTGGGTCACGACCCTGTTTGGCCTACACGAGGCTCCGCCAGTGCCAGAAGTATTCTCCAATTCTCAATAAAAACAAATGTGAAGTATTTCTCTAAAAACAAACGGCTATCACTACAGGAATCAGCTGCTTTGCCGTCTGCCATAGCGGACGGCAAAGGCATGAATGCCGGACGGCAAAGCCTTTGCCGTCTGCCAGCAGACGGCCAACAGTCCGGCCGAACAGCTGCCGGCAAAGGCCACTTTGCCGTCTGCTGGCAGACGGCAAAGAAGCAAAGGTCTTTGCCGTCTGCTGGCAGACGGCAAAGCAACTGGACGGCAGACAAAAGGTGTCAGCCTCGTTAGGGGGCTAACGGCGCTCTTTGCCGTCTGCGGGCAGACGACAAAGAAGCAAAGGTCTTTGTCGTCTGCGGGCAGACGGCAAAGAGGCCAGCCCAGGTTGCACAGGCTGCTGCCACGTGGCCTCTTTGCCGTCTGCTAGCAGACGGCAAAGTGGCCATATAGCCCTTGTTTTTCTTGCTTTTTCTTAAATTCAAGCAATTTCACAGCAATATATATGATATATATATATATATATATATATATATATATATATATATATATATATATATTTCAGAATACTTTCATCCAACATGCACATCCCTGCCATATGGATATGATCATCCAACAAATGTATACCAAATCATCACATATGTCCAAATTTCAACATATTACAAAGTTTCATCCATACATATACATAGTTTCATCAATATTACAAAGTTGCATCCATAGGTATCAAGTTTCACAAAGTCAAAACAAAAAATAAAGACAAGCACTCCATCAACGCAAGGGTCGGGTGATCTGAAGCAAATCTGCAAAATGAGAAAGAAGAAAGTTAGAAGAAGAAGACTTGAAGAAGAAGAAGAAGAAGACTAGAAGAAGAAGAAGAAGAAGAAGACTAGAAGAAGAAAAAGAAGAAGAAGAATTTTTCTTCTCTTTCTTTTTCTCCTCTTCTTTTTTTCTTCTTATTGCTTACTAGTGTCATTTTAGAGCTAACCTAGGTAAATAGGCCATTTTAGACCTAAATATGCTAAGTATGTCATAAATGGACTAAAAAAGCTAAGTATAAGTCATTTTAGAGCTAACCTAGGTAATTATGCCATTTCTGAGCTAATTAAGCATATTAAGTCATTTTGGAGCTAAATAGGTCATTTCTTAAGCATATTATGTCATTTTTGAGCTAGCTAAGCATATTAAGTCATTTTGGAGGAATAAATGCTAAGTATAGGTCATTTTAGAGCTATCGTAGGTTAAATAGGTCATTTTTGAGCTAATTAAGGTTGTTATGTCATTTTTGAGCTAGCTAAGCATATAAATTCATTTTTGGAGGAATAAATGCTAACTATAGGTCATTTTGGTGCTATCCTAGGTTAAATAGGTCATTTTGGAGCTAATTAAGTTTGTTATGTCTTTTTTGAGCTAGCTAAGCATATAAAATCATTTTTGCAAGAAAAAAGCTAATTATAGGTCATTTTTTAGCTATCCTAGGTTAAATAGGTCATTTTTGAGCTAGTTAAGGTTGTTATGTCATTTTTGAGCTAGCTAAGCATATAAATTCATTTTTGAAGGAATAAATGCTAAGTATAGGTCATTTTGGTGCTATCCTAGGTTAAATAGGTCATTTTGGAGCTAATTAATGTTGTTATGTCTTTTTTGAGCTAGCTAAGCATATAAAATCATTTTTGGAGTAATAAATGCTAAGTATATGTCATTTTAGAGCTATCCTAGGTTAAATAGGTAATTTTTGAGCTAATTAAGGATGTTATGTCATTTTTGAGCTAGCTAAGCATATAAATTCATTTTTGGAGGAACAAATGCTAAGTATAGGTCATTTTAGAGCTTTCCTAGGTTAAATAGGACATTTCTTAAGCTAAGCTAAGTATAGGTCATTTGAGAGCTATCCATGGTAAAATTGGTCATTTTGGAGCTAAGTAAGGTTATAATGTCATTTTCAAGGAAACTAAGCTAAGTATATGGCATTTTGGTGATAAATAGGTCATTTCTTAAGCTAAGTATGCATTTGTTAAGCTAAACACTTGGGAAAACTTACCGTCATCACGGAGGTGTAGGTGTAGCTCTAGGACCGGTCGCGCCAGTGGCAGACGGAGAAGCATCGGTCGATGCTTGTCGGGAGTTATGCTGCACCAAAGATCATTTCCAATGTATCGTTAGCATGATGCAACTCAAATGTGAAGACTAGTAACTAATGACCATTCAAATGAAACTCACCATGCCCGCTGGAGCAATGACTGGCATCGGCGGAGGGGTCGTGCCATTGTTCTGGCACATGGTCTGCACATTTGGTTTTCTCGAGTCAGTCATATTAATTAGTAATGAAAGGAACATTACGTGCATGATTTGGCTAATATGCAGAAGAAACTTACCGCGATGAGCTCGTATAGGGCCCGTTGACCCAACTCGTTCCTGTTCCTCTCCTCCTCCATTAGCCTAGCCGTCCTCTCCTCCGCCTGCCGGTCCCTCTCCTCTAGAAGCGCCTGGGTCTTCGCTCTCTCTTCCTCAATATAAGCCTGGGTCTTCGCTCTCTCTGCCTCAATAGCAGCCTGCAACACCACTCGTTAGCATTGTAATCATCGACGGCCGCACACGCAATGTAATGGAGGAAAGGTATCTGAGTCCGTATAACTAACCTTGAATTCGAGCTCCATTGGCCGTGCACGAGGCCTTATCTCAGGATCGGAGCTGGTCTGGCGCTTCTTGATCTGCGGGAGAGTGCTAGTACAATGTATTAGTCCATCCCCAATGGCTAACAAGCCATGGTGCCTCCCACCACCAGATATCATCACCAGCTCTGGATCAAGAGGTTGCTGGCTCGGGTTAAAGCCCGGCCCTTTCCTCGCCTTCCCCTCGTCTCTGTACCTCACAAGCTTGTGGTGGGAGGCGCGGTTGCTGAATTTCTCTGGATCATCGAGGTCAGACTTAGAGAATGCCTTGGCCTTCTTGTACGAGGCAGTATTGGACATGGCATAGAGGTCGAACAGCTCTGGCACTGGAGCCTTGTTGTGTCGCGCCTAAAAGAGAGGAACAGAGTATTAGTTAAGGGCTCAAGCTAGCATGAAGAATGAATTTGCATGAATCATGAAGCAAACCACATACCCACTTTTCCCCGTACTGATGTAGGTTGACGCTGCCTAGATGGTGTGGGACACCTTTTATTTTGCCACGCTTGTCCTTTGCAGTGTCGTGGGTGGAGCGCCATTGGGGAGAGCACCACTCATCCACCAATGCCTCCCAACAGTCCATCCTATCTGCACACCATCTCGGAGGCACCTAAGTTAAGCAAGAGAAATTTGAGCGCTACGCCTACGAATCAAATCAAGGAAACTAAGTACAAGGCCTTAAGAATAGGTAATTACCTTCATGTACTTCTCCTTACTCAGATACTTGTCGCGGCACTTCTCTTTTTTCCTCCTAATACCAGCCAAGGCGAAGTAGTCTCGAACAGCCTGCGTCCGAGCCTCGTGCCGAAAGTTTTTAAGTAGGCGCCTGCACTCGTTGTCGATAACCCGAGCCGCGGCCTCCTCCTGTCCCTCAGCACACCTGTAGAAGGTCTGCAATCAAACAAGAAAACACGGATTAGTACAATCACTAGGGTTGCCAATCAAAGAAGAAAACACAACGTAGACGACAAAGGAGAAATTACCCAAAACGTCTGGATCACAATGTCGGCCACCGTGTGGCACTCGACATCGCCGATCCTATGCCCCGGCGGGGCCGGGGCAGCCAAGTAGTGCTCCCAGGTCATTCCTAGCTCTGGAACCCGGCCCTCACCGGGCAACGTGACCCACCCCGGGAAGGTCTGGCGACAAATCACACCAAGGACAGTGTTGGGCCTGCGGACACGAGGCTCGTGTGTCCAAGACCTGTAGTATGACAAGGCCAACGCATTAGATATTCGAAGAAACATGAAGGCAAAAGGTTAAAAAAGAGTAAATGCACTTACTTCTCCCCCTCCGGCGCAATCAACCACCTCTGGTCGGGGGTCGCCGGGGTGGGCGGGAGCTTTGTACCACCACGCTGGTAGACTTTGCGCCCCTCAACCCACTCACCCTCGATATAGCTATCAGAACTATAGCCACCCTCGGCACGGCCACTCGACGAGTCCGCACATGGGTTCGGCTGTGACTCAGCGTGATCCCTGCTGAGCTCCGAAGTCTCGTGGGACGAAGGCTCGGCGGCCCGACGCTCATCGGCCCCAGGCTCGTCGGCCGTAGGTGCGTCTGCCGTAGGCTCGTCGCCCCGAGGCTCGTGGACCGGAGTCCGAGACGGGTCCACCTCAGGCGGCTCCATCTCAGACGGAGCACTCCTGTGGTCGGGTGAATCAGCTGGGGGTGACGGCGAGGAAGGCGTAGTAGCAGCCTTCCTACCTCTCCCGCCGCCACGTCCACCTCTACCAGCCTTCTTCCCCCCGACCTCTCCCGGCCGAAGAAGAAGCGACCGCCGGTGGTGTCTGCATACTGAGATCCAGCGCTCTCCGGAGGCTCTGGGGTGGAATGGAACTACCCCTCCCACCACACGCCGAGGTAGGAGCCTCGGAGCGCTCTCGACCCGCGCCCACCATCTGTCAACACCTGCAATGACAAAGAGTAAACGAAATTAGTACAACATAAAAAGAATGAATACCTGACATGAATAATATGTATATAATTTAAGTGTATCATCATCATGAACATAATAAAAAATTGAATACCTAACATGAACTAATTGTCGTGGTGTCGGGGTGTCGTGGTGTCGGGGTGTCGTGTCGGGGTGTCGGGGTGTCGTGTCGGGGTCGGGGTGTTGGGGTGTCGGGGTCGGGGTGTCGTGTCGGGTGTCGGGGTGTCGGGGGTGTCGTGTCTGGGTGTCGGGGTAATCAACACAAACACTAGTACCAGTAATTAAGCTAAGTAATACTAACATCTAATTACTAACTACATTATCTAATACTAACATTCTTCTTCTTCTCTCCTCCTCATCGTCGGGATACGATCTACTACGACCCCGAGACAAGGTCTACGTAGAGTGGCTCCTCCATCTTCACCGGAAGGAGCGGCGCGTCGTCGTCCACCTCCATCTTCACCGGCAGGAGGGCCGGGCGGGAGCGGTGGGTTGCGGCGGCGACGGTTCGGGCTGCTCCTCCTCCTTCTCTCCTTCATCTTCTTCTACTTCTTCTTCTTTCCTTTTTCTTCTTCTCTTCTTCTTTCCTTTTTCTTCTCCTAAATCTTACTCCTATTACCTAAATAATACAAACAGAGAACAAATCTAAAACTAAATCTAATTCAACCTACTCCTCCTCCTCCTCCTTCTCCTTCTCTTCCTATTCTTTATCTTCTTATTCTGTTTTTCTTTTTTCCTTTCCATTTTCCTTTAATTATATTTGCATCTACATATTTTTCTTCTCTTTCTTATCATTTTCTTTCTTTCTTATACTTCCTTTTCTTTTATTTCCTATCTTTCTTCTACTTCTTCTTCTTTCCTTTTTCTTCTTCTCTTCTTCTTTCCTTTTTCTTCTCCTAAATCTTACTCCTATTACCTAAACTAGTAAACGTGCACGTGCACCGCACGTCTTGTGAAGAAGACATGATTTGCTCTCTCCTAACCTCTCTCTCTAAGGCTATAAGACATGGTTTGCTCTCTCCTAAACTCTCTCTCTAAGGCTATAAGACATGGTTTGCTCTCTCCTAACCTCTCCCTCTAAGGGGATAAGGGCGGAGACAGTTTGCCCCCTCCCTTTGTCATCAAGATAGTGGGTCCTTGCCTCCTTGACGCCACCCCAAAATAATATACCGTGCTCTCCTCCCACCTTCGTCGTGTTGTAGTGAACCCAAAAATTATTGATAACTCACCGTTCATGTCATATTTCTCTCTTATGGGGGAAACTACAATCTATTAATCATCATTAAGAGTTTACAATGTCACTTACAACCAGCTAACTAACAAGAACAGGGTATTCATGTAACCAAGTTTACGAACACCTAAATTTCTTACCAACGCCGTTAGTTCATGTACAAATTTATTGCTCTCTCCCTCACACACACACAACTCCATTTAAAATAAAATCAGATAACCGAGTATTAATCATCATTAAGACATGGTTCACACTCAGAAACTGATCCAGGAAATTGTTAAGGATCCCCTGTTACACCCTAATTTCTCTCTGAAGGAAGGGCTCTTGAGACTTAAAGGCGGAATTTGGCTCGGCAGAGATAAACAACTGCAGCAACAAGTTCTCAGTGCCGGGCATCGGTCTGCTATTCAAGGGCATTCAGGAGCGCCAGCCACGTATCAACGTCTGAAAGCTGTTTGTGCTTGGCCACGGATGAAGATTGATGTTCCTGATTATGTGCAATCATGCTCCATTTCTCAACAAGCAAAAGCTGAACGTGCCAGTCAGCGTTTGGAGACCTCTCTGACTCATCCTGTGTTCCACGGCTCACAACTCCGCAAAGCACTTAATTAAGCCAGGTGTGTCTGCTTCCTCAACTTTGCCTACGAATACTAATCAGTTTGCTATTCCAGTGCAAGTTCTGGACACACGAGTGAAGAACAAAGCGAACAGGGTCGTCGACCAAGTCCTGGTGCGTTGGTCTGAGGAGCAGCATGACCCGACAGGGGAGGACCGCGGGGAATTGCACGTGCGTTTCCCGTCTGCTGCGGCTTGGGGACAAGCCGAATCGCAAGGAGGAGGGGGTGTTAGCATCCCTACCACTACTGGACCGGGAGCCCAGGAAGAGCCCACGTCATATCACAAGACGACCCAAGTCCACACCGACGGCAGTATAAGTGCGGGTGATCCCAGGAACTAGGTATCGGGGATTCGATCAGAACTGGCGGCGGCGGCTTTCTCTCCCACCTGGCTCTCAACCCTACCCCCAATTCTTGCTTCTTCAGTTTCCAGCACACTTGTGCGTGTATCTGGTTGTAAGCTGAACCTGTAGGCTGTAGCTACTCTATTTCCCCTCAAATCCGAACCTGTAGCTACTCTGAATCCTTTCTATGCAATACATCTCTGAGTGAACTGGAGGAGTAGCTAACATAATTCAACCTAAAAATTAAATCTAACTAATACAAAAAAAAGAACAGGGGAGGAGGGGGGCTTACCTTCCGGTGGCTGCGGGTGGGGGGGAGGTGGCTGCGGGGAGGAGGATGGCTGCGGGCGGGGGGGGGGGGGGGGGGGTCTGGCGCCGGCGACGGTGCGGCTTCGGCGGCGGGGCGGGGCGACGCGGCGCGGCTCCGGCGATGGGGCGGGGCAGGGCGGCCGCCGCGGCCTGGGTCCGCTGGGCGGGGCGGCCGGCGACGGGGCGGGCTCCGGGGGGCGGCGGGGGGGGGGGGGGGGGTGCGCGACGGCGGAGGGGCGGCGGCGCGGGGCGGTGAAGGGGGAGGGGCGGGGGAGCGTCGGGCGGCGGCGGCGGGGGACGAAAATTAAAAGGGGAAAGGGCGCGGGAGAGAGAGAAGAGAGAGAGGGAGAGAGAAGAGGTGGGGGGGGGGGTAACGGCCGTTAGGGGGTTATTTTCTTTGCCGTCTGCCAGCGGACGGCAAAGATTAGCAGACGGCAAAGAGGTGGGGTGGCCCCACCCCACCTCTTTGCCGTCTGCTTTCCCAAAGCAGACGGCAAACAACCTGTTTGCCATCTGCCAGCAGACGGCAAAGACCTGGCAGATGGCAAAAACCCTGATTCCAGCAGTGTATGGTGGCACATCGAAAGATTTGCAATTTGTTGGTATTTTAAAATTCTCCGAATACCATTTCTCCTTTGTCTTCTTCTTAATGCCCCGTTAAGGCGAGCCAGAGCTTGTGGCCGCGCAGCGTGAACGGTGCATTGTGTGCAGCTAGAAGTGGTGACAACACGGCCACACCGAGTCGACTAAGCTAAGGCTGGGCAGAGACGACATCGATATGGACGTGCTTGTCGCTCATGCAGAGAAGCAAGGTAGAAGTGTGTTGGGTTATTAGGGTTAATGATAGGGTTCTCATTGAACCAGAGGGTTCAGACGGCCTTATCTCAAAGCGCCTCCACCAAAAAAATGGAGGAGGTGGGCGTCGGCGTCGACATTTTCGGCGTCCCCCTCACCCCACAGGTGACACGGGGAAACCCTAGTTGCCGCCTCCAGCAGGCCCATCCTCCGCTCCCCCTTCCGTTCGTGTTGCCGCCGTCGGAGGGCTTGCTGGCAAAGCCGTGCTGAGCCCGGGGATGGTGGCAGCGGGGCGGATCTGCTCCTCACGCGGTGCTGCGCACCCCCTCCTCTTCCCGAGATCCAATCCCGGCCCGGCTCGAGGAGTCTTCTCCAACTACTGCTCCGCTTCGCTAGTCCGGCGGTGTTGCGGCGTGGCATGGCCCTGGCGTTGCTGCTCCCCTTGTTGGGTGTGATGATGCTGGGTGGGGTGCAGGAGTAGCGGCCATGGCTGGGCTAACGCCATGCAGGCCAGGCCCTGCAGGCTTGCCTCGTCTGGCGGGCTAGCTCGTCCCCTAGCGGCGTCTCCCCTCGAGCTACGGGGCAGCTTTAGTGTGGCGGCCTTTTGAGGCCACTATGGTCGTTCCCAATGGCGTATATCTGCCTTCTGCAACGCGCCGGTCTGGTGGTGTGGCGGGTATGTGTAACCTCGTAGCCGGCGAAGCCGGTTGCTCCGGCCCCCGGCAACCTAGGACCTTCGTTCTCCGGCGTCCATGCTCTGCCGGCGCGGCGCCGACCCCGGAGATCTGATGGTTGCGTCAATTCTAGTTGCATTGGTTCGCCGGAGTCCTGGCAGCTCCATCCTCGGCGGCTCGGATCTGGGTCCTCTCCAGTTCCTTGCTTGCCGGCGCCGCCGGTCGCCGGCGCTTCCCATGCGACGGCTCTCTATGCCCCGCCGCCTCCTCGACCATGTCCTCCTCCACGCCTCACCTCGTGCCAGATCCAAAGCTCGTGTGCTTGGCGGCACCGGGTGCCACCCTCTTGCGGCAGGTCTAGCCCCACCCCCTCCTACAACAGCGGTTCCGACCAACGACCTGATTTCCCCATCTCCAATTCCCGTTCCGGCGGCAATGGGATCGCTCGGACTCAGGCCAGGGCAAAATCCCTACTCGGCTTGCCAATGCTGGCAGCGACGGCACTCGCGTGTGTCGTTTCCCTTCTTGGAGGCGCTGCCATGCATGGCCTTTATCTGTGCCCCTCTTCGAGCTCAGGGAAACCCTAGGTCCGGTTCTTCCGATCGGTTGGTGACGGCATCGTTCTCCTTCATGAAGGCATCATCTTGCTCGCTCGCGGCGTCCCTGTGGATGGCTCGATGATGTTGTACGTCTTGTTGGTTTCGGCATGCCTCTTTAGTTTGGGGCTGGGTGAGTTTAGCTGTGTTGTATCCTATGTTGTGGCCGAGCATCCCCTATCTCTCAGCTCGGGCACCATGTCACGTCTTGTTGCGTTCGTGTCATGTGTTGTACCCCATGTACTCATTCTCTTTTCTTCTATCAATGAAAGATATGCAAGCCTTGTGTATTCACGAAAAAAATGGAGAAGGTAGCGGAGGAGGATGAAGCATGACAAGAAAGGGGTTCGGATAGAAACAACTAGTCAGACCAATGGGCAAGGTGTGACAATGGCACTGGATGATTAGTGAACGTGTGTTAAGCGAGATAAGATCATGGCCATTCCATCTGGCGCGCGGTCGTTGAAAAAGTCGACCGCTAAATAGACAGTCCAAAACTTGAATGTTTTAGCCACTTCGCCCCCATCTCATCCTTCCCTCCATCATCATTCCTCTTCATGGCATTGCCTGCACCACCGAAAATGGCGTTCCTCTTCATCGGTGAGAACTAGTCAACTACTGTATGTCTATATCTCAACATGTGGATTGTGGAGAGGTCTTAGAGATAACAATTATTCACGCTACTCATAGGACGGTAGACGATGTCCTATGGGTGCAGTCGACCTATAATTTCAATAATATATTTTAACACTTTAATAATCTATTTTATTATTCACGCTGGTCAAGAAAAGGCCGCCTACGATGTCACGATTGATGAAAACTTGATAACTCAGAGAGGACCACGGAAAGGAGTACACAAACCAGTGCAATTTACCACAATGTGTTCCATACTATTCACAATAAATATTAGTAATTCACACAGTGATGAGTGATGGGAATCCTCTATAACACTAAGCTCCTAGTTTTAAAGAGCCAACATTCAATTGAGGTCTCCAATTGAAATTGGGTCACCCGATTTTGACTGGATCAACAATTTATTAAAACTCTCTCATTCAATTTTTTTATACTATACACTATGCTTTCTAATTTTTAAGGCCTCACAATTAATTGGGTCTTCAAATTAGGATTGGGTCACCCGATTTTGACCGGGTCAATAATTTCTCAAGGAGCTCTCTCATTTAATTCTTTTAATTCTGTATGTTCTCTAATTTTGAAGCTCTTCCATTAAGTTCAGGTATTCAATTTTGGATTTGGTTTACGATTTTGACTGGACCAACGATTTTTCAAATCAATCAGCAGTAATTGGCCTATAAAACAATATTAATCCCGCGCACCTTCCCACCACCTAGAAAAAAAAGCAACCATGTGATATTGTAACACCAATATTGTGCATGCAACCACCGACGCAGAATTTTTTTCATATAAATATACGTTGGTTAGCGGATAACACATACCACACTATGAAGGTCCCATCAAATCACCACATTATAAATAAAAATAAACACACTTCATCATCTCCCTCACCCGCCAAACTAAATATTCCATTAGTTCCAAAATATAAATGGTATTAGTTTTTTGGAAAATCATTTTTTTTTACTTTGACCAAGTTCAGAGCAAAAAATATCTACATCCACAATATTAAACAAAAAGTATGGAAATTCATTTCATGATGAATCTATCATACAAATTTGATATTATGGATTTTGATATATTTCTCTACAAATTTGATCAAACTTAAATAATTTGACCTTTCAAAAAAGTTATATACCTTATATTTGAAAAGTTATATACCTTATATTTTAAAAATAGAGTGCGTTTTTTTTAAAGAAATCCAACAACACCAACGGCGCAGCAAAGCGCGTCCAACCCTTCTAGTATGGGATGATACCTCATTCACTCATCAGCATGCACTACATGTCCATGTCACTCAAAAGGTGTTCTTCCTATCAAGAGAAGTCGTGCCACATCAACTTCACCAAAATACCACCACTAATTCACCAAAAAAAAAATTTGTTCCTCAACTCGCTAAAACACCTTCAATAGTTACCTAAATTTCAGTCGCAGTCCAAATGCCGATGCAGCATTGCTCACATAGCCATGCTCTATGGTGAGACATATTCGTGTTGGCAAAAATGCAGCATAACATGCACATTCAGCTTCAGCTTCTTTGCGTCTCAGGCAGAGCTTAGTAGAAGTACATCAGGCAGAACTTAAAAGTGCAGGAGACACCTAGGTAGAACGGCTCGTTGCACCTTGGGCCGTCTCCTTTCTTCTGGTTATAGCCGGGGTAGTCATGTTTGTGAAAACCAACTATCTGAATCATATCAAGAAACGACTCTGAGGCTAGTCGCTTGAGATCCCACGCGTCGTAAGGATATCCGATCTTGTGGTTGATGTGGATTTCACCGTAAGGCTGAAGCAGGCGTCGCGCGTTACCAAAGAACCCCTTGACAAGCTTCCTGTGCGAGCTGTAGATCAATCAACAAGGCAAGGTTAATGAGTTACAAAGGTCGGTTGTTGAAGTTTTGCTTTTCAAAAGGGTTACTGGGTTAACTCTAAATAAGAAACCACAAGCCAAGTACGTGCTGGTGGACTAAAAAGAGGTTCTTTCTTGTATGCGGTAGCTCGTGATGAGTTGAGGCAGATCAAAGCTTTCAACAAATATGGAAAAAAAGATTTGATAACATGTGAAGCTGCAAAAAAAAAAATGCTAAGATATCAACTTATCCAAATTGTTGTTTGTTCTGGCAATAAGCATAAAGAACTACAGTGCATTTCAAACAATGACAGTCACATGGAGAGCTTTACACTCAAGTTTAGCACTGAGCCATCTTGCATTATAGGATGTCACACAGGATCTCTTATGTGTACATGGAAGAGCTTATACTCACATTTTAGCGGTGAGAGACATTAACTAGTGTTTAGAACCAAAATTGAAAAAGGAGACCATGTTCCTATGAATTTTATCCAAGGTCAATTGCACCTGCACGTTCTAAACAAAACCACCCAAGATCAAGAGGATAACTCCTAGGTCCTAACACAGATGAGGCCCCAGGAACACTGAACTATAAACAAATAAAATCATTAAGACAGCCTTATAATGCAATCGGTCCACGCAAAAATATGGAAGTAATTTCAAAGTTGCGGAATAATCCAAACTGCGATAATAAAGAAAGATAACCACAGAATGGGAGTGCACATACTTGACCATACGCATGTCTTCCTCTTTTCCCTTGAAGCCAGCATGAGGAAAATTAAAGACAATCCGATCAAACTGTCTAAACTTCAGATAAGTGTGACCAGACATATTATTTGCATTGACCGTGGCCCCCCTTCTCTCCAGCTCCATCACATTTGTCTCTGCTTTGCTATACTTGCATATCAGAGCTTCTGATGATTGCCAACGAAAAGTCCAGTAAGAATTAGATACGTACAACTAAAAATCTGTAAGCGGTCACAACATCATACTAACAAGCAGGGGCAGCTTGATGTATACAGAGGCCTCAAGGCAGATTACGAATTAAGCAAATAAAAAACTAAACTACTATTGAATGATGAAATTTCTGCTAAGGAGTACAATGAAAAAAAATCATGGTTACACGAATTAAATAAGGATATGCTTGTGCTAGCCTGGCATAGTGGTTTTGTTGAATGACAATGTTCATGCCTGTTCATTTCCATTTCATGTTTCTAAAGGAATTTTTCTATGGTCCTATATCACCTTTGCACCACGAAGTCGCCAAATCACCCTTACACACACTACGAAGTTGCTAAAGAAGCAGAATCAGCGCAAGTTAGGCACGTACATACAGAGCATGTTAGACATCAGGAGAACAGACGATCTGAGCCATCGCACGTTAAGCACGTACGTACAGAGCATGTAAGACAACAACAGAACAGACGACTTGATCCATCGATAGTGCAAGAACGCTCAAAGAATAGACGGCCGGATGGGCCACTGCTACTAGCCGGGTGTGCCTGCGCGAATGCTCGCCGCGTATCTCTCTCTGTGTGTCTTTGGCTCGTTTCAGCCGGTGTCCAACTTTAATTTTTGCCGGTGTCCAGGCTCAAAATACGTACTATACATAACTTGAGCTGGATTTCTACCCGGTGTCCAGTGACACCGGCTGGACCAACGTAGGTCCGCCCCTGCCAATATATATGTGCATCTGCTGCAGCATGCTCGCCTCCACTCAGTCGCGCCGTCGCGATCGGCTGGAGAATGACACCATCCGCCCGCCCCTGCCCTCGCCTGCTGGCCGATGCGGACCGCTAAATAATCGATGGAAATATGTACGGCTCAATCAAGAATGTGTACATATCTCAATTTCTTGTTGCCTAAATTACGTGGTTAGAGTTTTCAGATTTAAGAGTATTACAAGTGAGAATGAGACTGCGATTTGATACTTTGCCTTGGTGATTCACATCTATTTGCAATTCTGGATTTTTCAACCGTATGTGACGGCAGTAAGACACATTTTTTAGTAACTTTTAACTCCACAACCATAGAGTTCAATCAATATGCTTTATTTATTGTTTTTATTCTTGCATCCGCAAATAGAAATAATGCAACTCAATTGTGCACTTGTGATAATATAATAAGCGGCAAATTATAGGGGGATTTATGTTGCCGTGGATGATCATTTTTTTTTTTTTTGAGTTGGTCATTCATCATATTTGTTTTTATTGTTTGGGTTTCTTGTGTTTTATAGTTCAACTGTACATAATCAACTAAATTCCAAATGAAACGCTTCATTTTGGTAAGATTTTTTGTCATCGAACATTTTAGATTGTTGAGTTTGGTGTACACGTGGACACCGGATGATTTTTGTTCTGGGTCCGCCCCTGGTGCCTTGAAGTTGGCCTTAGTCATCTCCTCTGAGTTTACCGTACCCATATCCGCCAACGAGTATAATTGTTTCCCATACCCGCCATCCGATAGGGTAAATGGCTACCCGCGGGTAAAAATACTCATGTTTGCAACACATCAACTTGAGCAACATGTAGATATAGATGAGAGCCTTGGGAGCCACATCAGGACTCGAACCCAGGTGGGTCAGACATAGACATGCTTCTCAAGCCACTCAAGCACATAAAAAAGGGTGTAAATCAAGGTAGGGTGACTGCCCCACCTTGCCCTACCGAGTGCTCCGCCTATGGGCAAAATCCTCGATGTGCAATTTATTAGTTCAATTTCATGTGAACAATGTAAATCTCTACTATTAAAAGGGTGTATGCGGTCGTGACAGTACGTCGTGGTTTCGTTGGTTCATGTTTATTATGGAGTATAATTCTTTGGATGAGAGAATCATATTAATTATGTGGAGTATCATTCTTTGGACGGGAGGATCACGTTAATTATGGAAAGTTCATCAAGCGTTGGACGAAAGGATTACATTATTAATTATGAAAAATATCATTATTTGGATGGAATGATCACATTATTTATGGAGAGTATCATATTTTGAACAGAAGGATCACGTTAATTATGAAAAATATCATCTAGTGTTGTACCGGAGGCTCACTAGAATATGTATGCCCCGTTGCAACGCATGGACAATTAGCTAGTTATGATAATGTAAAACTTCTTTTTCTTGATAAAAATTTCATTTAATAAACTACTCCCTCTATTTCATAATTATTATCGTGGTTTTAGTTCAGAGTATCTTTTTGGTATGCTAATAATCCAAGCCATATAAACTCCATTACATACTCTCTACAAGGAAAGCATCTTTTTTGAACGTGGTAGTACATAAAAACTCCATGCATGTGTTTTCTTTTATTTTTCTCAGCGTGACATCTTTGGGGAGCTTCAATCATTGATTGTTACAACACATATAGTTTTTTTTTTCTCCCGCAAAAAAAAACACATATAGTTTTTTTAGGGAATTACAGGGTCATGTGCATGTCTTTTCGTTTGATAGGTTTTGAGATAGCTTACCCCTCATGTCGAGCGGTTCCGTGCATGTCTTTTTTTTTTAGATTAACTAGACTTCATTACTTAATCAAAAGCGTCAGGAATTTCATCCGATACAATGTGCAAGATGCAGGGAGAGCAATATCTGCCGTTATCTAGAACAATTATTACCAAAAAAAAGAGACATGTTTTGCCGTCAGTGGGTATCATTGCAAGGAAGCATCAAGAGAGAAAAAACCTCTACAAGCACAAATAAGCAACTTTCTACTCCGCAGCATGGCAATCCAGAATTTACCACCCTATGTCTATCGATAAAATAGATATACCAGAGTGAACTAAGATACTGGAACACATCTCTAATGAAGTGGCATCTAATACTCGAGAATGCAACAAGTTCATTTTGCTGGCTCGAGAATGCAACAAGAGAGCAGGCAGAGCATGTCAAAGGCTCAAAGCCTCAACCTATCGAGCTGTAGCTTGGGATATGAAGCAACGAAGCCACGTGGGAAAGCTCCTTTACTTTTCTTGCAGAACATGAAAGTGCTCGAGTCACCAAGATGGAAAGATCGATCGCACCTGGGGCCATCTCCTCTCTTAGGGTTATAGCCAGGGTGGTCTTGTTTTCGGAAATGAACTTCATCAACCATAGTAAGAGAACGCTTCAAAGCTAGCTGCTCGATATTCCACATGTCGTAAGGATATCCTGTCTTGTGGGTGACGTGAATTTCACCATCAGGATGAAGCAGGCGCCGCGCATTGCGAAAGAACCCCCTCACCAGCTTCCTATGCAACCTATATATCAGAACAAATGGTTAATAAGAAGTTTAAGAAAGGACTCGAAAGCCTGTTAGAACATCAGATTTTGACAAAAGGTTCTTGGGCTTGTCTCTAACCAAGTAGGAAATCACCAGACAAAAGCCATTGCTAGATAAAAATAGGCTTCCTTCTTAAGTACGAATTCTGTTGCTCATTGCATAAACACAGCACACTCTATCCATCTAAATTTCAGGACAATGTGGTTTTAGACGGGCTTTGTGTCATGCTATAACATGTGAAGCTTCGAAGATTATGTTAAAATATGTCTCCTATGTTTTACTATATAGAAAAGACAAGATAAAGTGAATAATGTTGCGATTAATTCGCTTATCCCTTTTCCTTTATTTTCTGCACAGAAGACAAATGGATCACATCATAGCATGAACTTTTGAAAGTCATACGTTATGCAGTTATATGCACCATGACCTGCATGATTTTCACATATTTCTTTTTGGAAAACTCATTGTGCCTCAACCAATATGTATTGATCGATCACAATGAGTCGATCACTCGAATTATTATTCTGATGGTCAATGATAGTATAAATCTTCACATATACAGAAAAACTTCTGCTTTAAAGTTACAACACAATTTCATGCTGTAATTCAAATGTCTTCCAATAGCAGAGAGTAGATAAAAGAACTGGAGAATAAACTAGAAAAATCAGTCATAAAGAGACATGTGATAAGGTCTGGAAATTCAACAAAACATGTTCTTATTCTATTCGTTTTGCATTATAGGCTAGCACACAGGATCCTTTTGTGTTGATATGACAAAATGACCTCTTGATTATGAAGAACAGATAACTACCGTAGTTGCTGGGTTCCGATGGTGGTTCTGCAAGACTTTTTGTTTGCTTTGTGGTTTCATACGGATGTAGCCTTCTCTAAGGCATGTGCAAACTATTTCTTCTATTAATACACCGAGACACAAGCTTTCCATTTTCTTGAAAAGGTTTAACTTACCTAAAATGTTTTTTGTTCGTACCTAAGCATAAAGAGCTCAGATGTATTTACAAGCATGATGCTATTTAGAATGGACATATGTCATGTTATAACACGTGAAGCTTTGAAGATTATGTTAAAACATGTCTACATGTGTTTTTATATACAAAAGACAAGATAAAGTGAATAATGTTGAGATTCATTCGCCTATCCCTTCTACTTTATTTTCAGCACAGAAGACAAATGGATCACATCATAGCATGAACTTTTGAAAGTCATACGCTATGCAGTTATGCACCATGACCTACATAATTTTCACATGTTTCTTTTTAGAAAACTCAGTGTGCCTCGACCATTATGGATTGATCGATCACAATGAGTCGCTCACTCGAATTATTATTCTTATGGTCAATCGTATCAATCTTCATATGTACAGAAAAACTTCTGCTTTAGAGTTACAACAACAATTTCATGCTGTAATTCAAATATCTTCCAATAGCAGAGTAGATAAAAGAACTAGAAAATAAACTAGAAAAAACAATCATAAAGAAACATATGAGAAGGTGTGGAAATTCAACAAAACATGTTCTTATTCTATTCGTTTTGCATTATAGGCTAGCACACAGGATCCTGATGACAAAATGACCTCACTATGAAGAACAGATAGCAACAATCTAGTCTGAAACATGCTCCTAGATAACTGCCGTAGTTGCCAGGTTCCGATGGTGGTGCTGCCAGACATTTTGTTTGCTTTGTGGTTTCATACGGCTGTAGCCTTCTCTAAGACATTGTAGCTACTGGCAAAAGTTAGAAGTTCAAAGTTAAACATCATTTTAATATTTATAGAATCTTTCGAATACCACTTCCACTGGCACATAAGTTCTCTATCCACCCCCGCTACTAACACAAATATGTTGCCCTAGGGATATTAGAAGCAAACACAACTCTCATTAAAAGAAATAATAGCACAACCAGTACACATTGAAAAAAACCACGTTTACTAAAAAATCGAGGAATTGACCATACATTAACTGCCAAAAATAAATATAAAGAAGAGAGATTGCACATACTTTACCATACACAGCTCGGACACATCTTCTATGAACCCAGCATGAGGAAAATTGAAGACAATCCGTTGGAACTGTCTTGTCTCCAGATAAGAATGGCGCTTCATGCTTTTCGCACTGATGCCATGCAAAACTTTGGCCCCCATTCTCTTCAACTTCCTTACATTTGATTTTGCATCATCATACTTGTCAGTCAGAGCCTCTGTCCACCAGGATTGCCAAAAAGATATGTGGAGGAAATAGATAAGTAGACAAAACTAACCACACTAGCAGTATTCTTCTGAGCCTATATGGTAAAAGCAGGGGCAGGTTGATGCATAGAGGCCTCAAGGCAGAATTAGGAATAAAGCTGCCAAGTAAGAAACTGAACAACTATTGAAAGATGGCAAGGTCACTAACAAATCTAAGAGAAGATGGTAGTTACATGGAATTGAATTAAGATACCTTTGCGGGATAGCCTGATACTATTTTTGCTGAATGTTAATGTTCTTGTTCATTTCAATTTATGTTTCCAGTTGGGGTCATCAGTC
Source organism: Elymus sibiricus (assembly GCA_039707655.1). Classification (NCBI taxonomy): domain Eukaryota; kingdom Viridiplantae; phylum Streptophyta; class Magnoliopsida; order Poales; family Poaceae; genus Elymus; species Elymus sibiricus. The sequence goes on along the minus strand of CM077672.1, from coordinate 298,274,116 downwards.
AGTTACTCTAGTGGATAAGACATTAAAAAATCGCAATATATGGATATACTGGACTATATGGGTGCAAAATCATATGAAAATCAACATGTTACTACGGAGAGATGATCCCAGATCAACAGGATCAGTTTCAAAAGATAAAATTCATTAACAAAACCTAGGCCCAATCAACTGCCTGACAGTGCTCAACTGCTCATAGCATCATACCATATGTACACATGGACCTAATCCAATTTGAAGTGCTCAGGTTCCAACAATGTAAAATGAAGAAAAGAAATAAAATAAATGGAGAGCAGCGTTTACTCAATGCACATGCTTCGTGTCTATGAGATCATGACATACAACTTTCAGAATCGTAAGAAATAATCAATCACACAAATAGGACATTTTATTATTGAAATTTCATAATTAGTTTCATTGAGATCATGCAGATGCTTAAGAGAAGAATCAATCATGTTCTGCTGTACATATACTAACTAAACGGATCAGCTAACCAGATCAAAATCATACAAAATTACTCCCATAATCCTCCTTGTGTGGTATATGTTGCTTTAGCAAATTTTCACCCCCAAATTGCCTCTTCTTTATCCGCGAGGACCCCAAATCCCCAATTATAACCATTTAAATGCGCATTAGATCCTTCTTTAACCAACCGAAGACACTATATTCTGTAAGAATAATAAGTATCGAAACATTCTCCCAGAATCCACAAATTAACACACGGTGATCTTGTATGCACCCAGCGCCCCACACCCTTCTAGGGTTTCATTTCACCACATCCAAATTAGTAGTGCCGGTATAAAAACTGCAACTTCTTGTCTTGCATCAAGAGGCCAAGAGGGAGAGGGAAGGATCGAACCGTAGGAGTCGAGGGATGTGGCGACGATGTTCTCGCCGGAGCCGAAGGCAGTCGCGAGCGCCAGCGAGAAGGAGAAGTCCCCGTCTCCGACGACCAGGATGCTCTGCGCCGAGGAGTAGTGGTTCAGCCACCTCACCCTCCTGCTCCCGGTCATCTCCCTCCACGGCGATCGCCTGCACCCTCTCCACCGGGGGACGCAGCGGCGCCTCTCCTTTTCCCCTTTCCCCTTTCCGGTGGACGGTAGTGGTGTCTGCGTGTGTCTCTGTGTGTGTGTGTTTGTGAAGTTTGAAGCGGCTGGGGGGTGGTGAGCTGCCGTACTGGTGTGGAGTCTTCCCGGAGAAGGCTCGGTTTGAAAAAAAGACGCGGGTTCCGTTTTGCCTTCCAGGCTGATTTTTTTTTTTAAAAAACATTTCTATATATTCTAAAGTATGTACCCCTCAAAAAAAAATCTACAGTATGCCATTAAAACAAAGACTAAAATAAATACAGAATAATTGTTACTCTCTCCATACTAATGTACTAGAGTTGCATCAATTAATTGGGATCGTAGGGAGTAAGAAAAATCTTGTCTTACCAACATTAGACAAAATGAAATAGAAAATAATTCATAAGATTTAACAAAACGCAGAAACAAATCAATAAGATTATTTGAAAGTTAAATAATACTCTAGTGATCTAAAATTCTTATATTAGTTTACAGAGATAGTATTTGTTAATAACGGATACATGTAGATGTGTCTACGCATTTATAAAATTTCAGTAAATAATAGGGTGGTTTGTAGTCTACACAAAGAAGACAAATTTCTAGCCAAAAACTACATAGAATTTCATAGGAAATACTACAATGGACAACACGTGTGGCAAGTGTTTGTCCAAATGCCATAGCCAAGGTGTTGATAATTTTTTTCTTACTTTGAAACAAGCATGATGGATTCGGACCACGATTACTTCTACAACAACTTCATGAAGTTGTCCTCGTCGGATAAGGAGGACTAATATGAGGATGAAACGGCGATGATGCAGACGGTCTTAACAGACACGGAGCTTGCAGGGGAGCATGTCTTGAAAATTTTAAGTGATCAATTAAGGGACATCGTGTGTTGAATCGGAAGATGGCGCGATGGCATTTGACGCTGGTGGACGATTACTTCGTCCCCGATGCCCTATTCGCTGACAATTTTCGTTGGTGCTTTCGGATGCGGAGAAATGTTCCTCTACGATGGTGTTCGGACCTATGGCGACTACTTCTTGAAGAAGGATGCCGTTGGAAAAATTGGATTCTCTGGTTACCAGAAGTGCATGTCTGCATGGATGCTTGCCTATGGCACGTCTGCCGATTTGTGGGACATGTCTGAAAGCACATGCACAATTGCCATGGCGAGGTTTGCTATTGTAGTGGTCAAGGTGTTTGGATGACAATACTTGAGAAAACTAACTGTCATAGACACAGAAAGGCTCATGGCGATGTCCGAAACAAGAGGGTGGTCGAGTATGCTCGGATCCCTTGATTGCATGAACTGGAGATGGATGAATTGCACATATGCACTAAAAAGGCAATATCAGGGCCATGTTAAGAAGCTCATCATCATTTTTAAAGCAGTTGCATCACATGACCTCTGGATGTGCGCTCAGTGGAAGGAAACGTTTCCGTCGACTACGAAGACGTCTGTGACGACTTTGTCAATCTCAAGATTATTTGACAGGCCAGTCTCTTGGAGGTGCTCATAGATATAGGATGTGTGTACGTGTGTTTATAGGGGTGAGCATATGTGCGTATGTATGAGCGTCTGCAATTCTAGCCACGGCTGCACTAGAAAATCTCGTCGTTGCAAAGAAAATGTTTACCTCTACCTATGTCAACCGTAGGTTTTAATTTTTACCTACTGCTCGCTATGGTGAATGTGCACGCTTAGGACGAAGATGACACACGAGTCCGAGACTTCGAGGTCAAGTAGAACTCCGTACCAAACTTGGACTCGCGTGCTCCATAGCACAGGCTCTGGATAGTATACAGAGTACTAGATATACACAGTGATTGATACGTCCAATTTGCATCATGATTTCCTTCTAATAATTATTATGTTTTTATCATTATTTCATTTTATGGTACAATTTTTATGTCTTTTCTCTCTTATTTTGCAAGATTCACATGAAGAGGGAGAATGCCGGCAACTGGAATTCTGGACCTGAAAGTGGTGAAACAGAGACAGCTATTCTGCACAACTCCAAATGACCTGAAAATTTACGGAGAATTATTTTGGAATATATAAAAAATACTGGCGAAAGAATCAACAGAAGGGGGCCCATCAGGAAGCCACAAGCCTGGGGGGCGCGCCCTACCCTCCTGGCTTGTGGGGCCCCTGGCAGGCCTCTGCCCCCTCCTTCTGCTATATGAAGCCATTTGCTCTAGAAAAAATCAGAAGAAGACTTTCGGGACGAAGCGCCGCCATCTCAAGGTGGAACCTGGGCAGGAGCTATTTTGCTCTCCGGCGGAGCGATTCCGCCGGGGATACTTCCCTCCGGGAGGGGGAAATCGAAGCCATCGACATCACCAACGATCCTCTCATCATGGGAGGACCAATCTTCATCAGCACCATCTCATCTCAAACCCTAGTTCATCTCTTGTATTCAATCTTTGTCTCAAAACCTCAGATTAATACCTGTGGGTTGCTAGTAGTGTTGATTACATCTTGTAGTTGATGCTAGTTGGTTTATTTGGTGGAAGATTATATGTTCAGATCCTTAATGCTATTCAATACCCCTCTGATCTTGAACATGAATATGATTTGTGAGTATTTACTTTTGTCTTGAGGACATGAGAGAAGTCTTGTCATAAGTAATCATGTGAATTTGGTATTCGTTCGATATTTTGATGCTATGTATGTTGTGCTTCCTTTAGTGGTGTCGTGTGAACGTCGACTACATGACACTTCACCATCTTTGGGCCTAAGGGAAGGCATTGTGAAGTAGTAATTAGATGATGAGTTGCTAGAGTGACAGAAGCTTAAACGCTAGTTTATGCGCTATTCCGTAAGAGGCTGATTTGGATCCATATGTTTCATGCTATGGTTAGAGTTATCTTAATTCTTCTTTCGTAGTTGCGGATGATTGCGAGAGGGGGTAATCATAAGTGGGAGGCTTTTTCAAGTAAGAACAGCACCCAAGCACCGGTCCACCCACATATCAAATTATCAAAGTAGCGAACGCGAATCAAACAAACATGATGAAAGTGACTAGATGAAATTCCCATGTGTCCTCGAGAACGCTTTGCTTATTATAAGAGTTTGTTCCGGCTTGTCCTTTGCTACAAAAAGGAATGGGCCACCTTACTGCACTTTATTATACTTGTTACTTGTTACTTGTTACGAATTATCTTGCTATCAAAACTATCTGTTACCGCTACTTTCAGTACTTGCAGAGAGTACCTTGCTGAAAACCGCTTGTCATTTCCTTCTGCTCCTCGTTGGGTTCGGCACTCTTACTTATCGAAAGGACTACGATTGATCCCCTATACTTGTGGGTCATCAAGACTCTTTTTTGGCGCCATTGCCGGGGAGTGAAGCGCCTTTGGTGAGTGGAATTTGGTAAGGAAACATTTATATTACGTGCTGAAATTTACTGTCACTTGTCACTATGGAAAGTAATTCTTTGAGGGGCTTGTTCGGGGTATCTTCACCTCGACCGGAAGCATTGAGAGTTGCTCCTCAACCTATTGAACCTACTGAAAATATTTATTATGAAATTCCTTCGGGTATGGTAGAGAAACTGCTGGCTAATCCTTATGCAGGAGATGGAACGGTACATCCTGATATGCACTTGATCTATGTGGATGAAATTTATGGATTGTTTAAGCTTGCAGGTCTATCCGGAGATGGAGTTAAGAAGAAAGTATTCCCTTTATCTTTGGAGGGAAAGGCATTGACATGGTATGGGCTATGTGATGATACTGAAACATGGGATTGGAACCAGTTGAAGCTGGAATTTCACCACAAATTTTATCATATGCATTTGGTTCATCGTGATCGGAATTATATATATAATTTTTGGCCTCGTGAAGGAGAAAGTATCGCTCAAACTTGGGGGAGGCTTAAGTATATGTTGCACACATGCCCCAATCATGAGCTCTCAAGAGAAATAATTCTTCAAAACTTTTATGCTCGGCTTTCTCATAATGATCAATCCATGCTCGATACTTCTTCTGTTGGTTCCTTTATGAAGAGAACTATTGAATTCAGATGGGATCTTCTGGAAATAATTAAACGTAACTCTGAAGATTGGGAAATCGACAAGGTAATGAGTCAGGTATAAATCTTGAGTTTGAAGTCTTTTATGGAAACTGATGCTTTTCATAAGTTTAGTACTAAATATGGACTTGACTCTGAGATAGTAGCTACCTTTTGTGAATCTTTTGCTGCTCATGTTGATCTCCCTAAGGAGAAATGGTTTAAATATCATCCGCCTATTGAAGTGAATGAAGAACATGTTAGTGTTAAAGAAGAAACAATTGTTTACCATGTTGATCCAGTTGTGCCTACTGCTTATATTGAGAAACCTCCTTTCCCTGTTAGGATTAAGAAACATGCTAAAACTTAAATTGTGGTTAATAAGAGTAATATTAGAGCACCTAGACCTTCTGAACAAATTAAAGTTGAACCTAATATTGCAATGGTTAAATATCTTTTGGTTAATAATATTGATGGACATGTCATATATTTCTGTGATGAAGCAACTAGAATTGCTAAGCCAGACACTAAAGATAAAAACAAACCTGTAATTGTCATGCCTCTTATTTCTGTTAAAATTGGAGATCATTGCTATCATGGTTTATGTGATATTGGTGCTAGTGTGAGTGCTAGATTGAAGATATTGATGTTACTATTAAGCTTGCAAGTAGAGATACTATTTCACCGCTTGGGATTGTTAGAGATGTTGAAGTCTTGTGTGGTAAGATCAAATATCCTACTGATTTTCTTGTTATTGGATCACCATAATAAAAAATTGAATACCTAACATGAACTAATTGTCGTGGTGTCGGGGTGTCGGGGTGTCGTGGTGTCGGGGTGTCGTGTCGGGGTGTCGGGGTGTCGTGTCGGGGTCGGGGTGTTGGGGTGTCGGGGTCGGGGTGTCGTGTCGGGTGTCGGGGTGTCGGGGGTGTCGTGTCTGGGTGTCGGGGTAATCAACACAAACACTAGTACCAGTAATTAAGCTAAGTAATACTAACATCTAATTACTAACTACATTATCTAATACTAACATTCTTCTTCTTCTCTCCTCCTCATCGTCGGGATACGATCTACTACGACCCCGAGACAAGGTCTACGTAGAGTGGCTCCTCCATCTTCACCGGAAGGAGCGGCGCGTCGTCGTCCACCTCCATCTTCACCGGCAGGAGGGCCGGGCGGGAGCGGTGGGTTGCGGCGGCGACGGTTCGGGCTGCTCCTCCTCCTTCTCTCCTTCATCTTCTTCTACTTCTTCTTCTTTCCTTTTTCTTCTTCTCTTCTTCTTTCCTTTTTCTTCTCCTAAATCTTACTCCTATTACCTAAATAATACAAACAGAGAACAAATCTAAAACTAAATCTAATTCAACCTACTCCTCCTCCTCCTCCTTCTCCTTCTCTTCCTATTCTTTATCTTCTTATTCTGTTTTTCTTTTTCCTTTCCATTTTCCTTTAATTATATTTGCATCTACATATTTTTCTTCTCTTTCTTATCATTTTCTTTCTTTCTTATACTTCCTTTTCTTTTATTTCCTATCTTTCTTCTACTTTTTCTTCTTTCCTTTTTCTTCTTCTCTTCTTCTTTCCTTTTTCTTCTCCTAAATCTTACTCCTATTACCTAAACTAGTAAACGTGCACGTGCACCGCACGTCTTGTGAAGAAGACATGATTTGCTCTCTCCTAACCTCTCTCTCTAAGGCTATAAGACATGGTTTGCTCTCTCCTAAACTCTCTCTCTAAGGCTATAAGACATGGTTTGCTCTCTCCTAACCTCTCCCTCTAAGGGGATAAGGGCGGAGACAGTTTGCCCCCTCCCTTTGTCATCAAGATAGTGGGTCCTTGCCTCCTTGACGCCACCCCAAAATAATATACCGTGCTCTCCTCCCACCTTCGTCGTGTTGTAGTGAACCCAAAAATTATTGATAACTCACCGTTCATGTCATATTTCTCTCTTATGGGGGAAACTACAATCTATTAATCATCATTAAGAGTTTACAATGTCACTTACAACCAGCTAACTAACAAGAACAGGGTATTCATGTAACCAAGTTTACGAACACCTAAATTTCTTACCAACGCCGTTAGTTCATGTACAAATTTATTGCTCTCTCCCTCACACACACACAACTCCATTTAAAATAAAATCAGATAACCGAGTATTAATCATCATTAAGACATGGTTCACACTCAGAAACTGATCCAGGAAATTGTTAAGGATCCCCTGTTACACCCTAATTTCTCTCTGAAGGAAGGGCTCTTGAGACTTAAAGGCGGAATTTGGCTCGGCAGAGATAAACAACTGCAGCAACAAGTTCTCAGTGCCGGGCATCGGTCTGCTATTCAAGGGCATTCAGGAGCGCCAGCCACGTATCAACGTCTGAAAGCTGTTTGTGCTTGGCCACGGATGAAGATTGATGTTCCTGATTATGTGCAATCATGCTCCATTTCTCAACAAGCAAAAGCTGAACGTGCCAGTCAGCGTTTGGAGACCTCTCTGACTCATCCTGTGTTCCACGGCTCACAACTCCGCAAAGCACTTAATTAAGCCAGGTGTGTCTGCTTCCTCAACTTTGCCTACGAATACTAATCAGTTTGCTATTCCAGTGCAAGTTCTGGACACACGAGTGAAGAACAAAGCGAACAGGGTCGTCGACCAAGTCCTGGTGCGTTGGTCTGAGGAGCAGCATGACCCGACAGGGGAGGACCGCGGGGAATTGCACGTGCGTTTCCCGTCTGCTGCGGCTTGGGGACAAGCCGAATCGCAAGGAGGAGGGGGTGTTAGCATCCCTACCACTACTGGACCGGGAGCCCAGGAAGAGCCCACGTCATATCACAAGACGACCCAAGTCCACACCGACGGCAGTATAAGTGCGGGTGATCCCAGGAACTAGGTATCGGGGATTCGATCAGAACTGGCGGCGGCGGCTTTCTCTCCCACCTGGCTCTCAACCCTACCCCCAATTCTTGCTTCTTCAGTTTCCAGCACACTTGTGCGTGTATCTGGTTGTAAGCTGAACCTGTAGGCTGTAGCTACTCTATTTCCCCTCAAATCCGAACCTGTAGCTACTCTGAATCCTTTCTATGCAATACATCTCTGAGTGAACTGGAGGAGTAGCTAACATAATTCAACCTAAAAATTAAATCTAACTAATACAAAAAAAAAGAACAGGGGAGGAGGGGGGCTTACCTTCCGGTGGCTGCGGGTGGGGGGGAGGTGGCTGCGGGGAGGAGGATGGCTGCGGGCGGGGGGGGGGGGGGGGGGGGTCTGGCGCCGGCGACGGTGCGGCTTCGGCGGCGGGGCGGGGCGACGCGGCGCGGCTCCGGCGATGGGGCGGGGCAGGGCGGCCGCCGCGGCCTGGGTCCGCTGGGCGGGGCGGCCGGCGACGGGGCGGGCTCCGGGGGGCGGCGGGGGGGGGGGGTGCGCGACGGCGGAGGGGCGGCGGCGCGGGGCGGTGAAGGGGGAGGGGCGGGGGAGCGTCGGGCGGCGGCGGCGGGGGACGAAAATTAAAAGGGGAAAGGGCGCGGGAGAGAGAGAAGAGAGAGAGGGAGAGAGAAGAGGTGGGGGGGGGGGGGTAACGGCCGTTAGGGGGTTATTTTCTTTGCCGTCTGCCAGCGGACGGCAAAGATTAGCAGACGGCAAAGAGGTGGGGTGGCCCCACCCCACCTCTTTGCCGTCTGCTTTCCCAAAGCAGACGGCAAACAACCTGTTTGCCATCTGCCAGCAGACGGCAAAGACCTGGCAGATGGCAAAAACCCTGATTCCAGCAGTGTATGGTGGCACATCGAAAGATTTGCAATTTGTTGGTATTTTAAAATTCTCCGAATACCATTTCTCCTTTGTCTTCTTCTTAATGCCCCGTTAAGGCGAGCCAGAGCTTGTGGCCGCGCAGCGTGAACGGTGCATTGTGTGCAGCTAGAAGTGGTGACAACACGGCCACACCGAGTCGACTAAGCTAAGGCTGGGCAGAGACGACATCGATATGGACGTGCTTGTCGCTCATGCAGAGAAGCAAGGTAGAAGTGTGTTGGGTTATTAGGGTTAATGATAGGGTTCTCATTGAACCAGAGGGTTCAGACGGCCTTATCTCAAAGCGCCTCCACCAAAAAAATGGAGGAGGTGGGCGTCGGCGTCGACATTTTCGGCGTCCCCCTCACCCCACAGGTGACACGGGGAAACCCTAGTTGCCGCCTCCAGCAGGCCCATCCTCCGCTCCCCCTTCCGTTCGTGTTGCCGCCGTCGGAGGGCTTGCTGGCAAAGCCGTGCTGAGCCCGGGGATGGTGGCAGCGGGGCGGATCTGCTCCTCACGCGGTGCTGCGCACCCCCTCCTCTTCCCGAGATCCAATCCCGGCCCGGCTCGAGGAGTCTTCTCCAACTACTGCTCCGCTTCGCTAGTCCGGCGGTGTTGCGGCGTGGCATGGCCCTGGCGTTGCTGCTCCCCTTGTTGGGTGTGATGATGCTGGGTGGGGTGCAGGAGTAGCGGCCATGGCTGGGCTAACGCCATGCAGGCCAGGCCCTGCAGGCTTGCCTCGTCTGGCGGGCTAGCTCGTCCCCTAGCGGCGTCTCCCCTCGAGCTACGGGGCAGCTTTAGTGTGGCGGCCTTTTGAGGCCACTATGGTCGTTCCCAATGGCGTATATCTGCCTTCTGCAACGCGCCGGTCTGGTGGTGTGGCGGGTATGTGTAACCTCGTAGCCGGCGAAGCCGGTTGCTCCGGCCCCCGGCAACCTAGGACCTTCGTTCTCCGGCGTCCATGCTCTGCCGGCGCGGCGCCGACCCCGGAGATCTGATGGTTGCGTCAATTCTAGTTGCATTGGTTCGCCGGAGTCCTGGCAGCTCCATCCTCGGCGGCTCGGATCTGGGTCCTCTCCAGTTCCTTGCTTGCCGGCGCCGCCGGTCGCCGGCGCTTCCCATGCGACGGCTCTCTATGCCCCGCCGCCTCCTCGACCATGTCCTCCTCCACGCCTCACCTCGTGCCAGATCCAAAGCTCGTGTGCTTGGCGGCACCGGGTGCCACCCTCTTGCGGCAGGTCTAGCCCCACCCCCTCCTACAACAGCGGTTCCGACCAACGACCTGATTTCCCCATCTCCAATTCCCGTTCCGGCGGCTATGGGATCGCTCGGACTCAGGCCAGGGCAAAATCCCTACTCGGCTTGCCAATGCTGGCAGCGACGGCACTCGCGTGTGTCGTTTCCCTTCTTGGAGGCGCTGCCATGCATGGCCTTTATCTGTGCCCCTCTTCGAGCTCAGGGAAACCCTAGGTCCGGTTCTTCCGATCGGTTGGTGACGGCATCGTTCTCCTTCATGAAGGCATCATCTTGCTCGCTCGCGGCGTCCCTGTGGATGGCTCGATGATGTTGTACGTCTTGTTGGTTTCGGCATGCCTCTTTAGTTTGGGGCTGGGTGAGTTTAGCTGTGTTGTATCCTATGTTGTGGCCGAGCATCCCCTATCTCTCAGCTCGGGCACCATGTCACGTCTTGTTGCGTTCGTGTCATGTGTTGTACCCCATGTACTCATTCTCTTTTCTTCTATCAATGAAAGATATGCAAGCCTTGTGTATTCACGAAAAAAATGGAGAAGGTAGCGGAGGAGGATGAAGCATGACAAGAAAGGGGTTCGGATAGAAACAACTAGTCAGACCAATGGGCAAGGTGTGACAATGGCACTGGATGATTAGTGAACGTGTGTTAAGCGAGATAAGATCATGGCCATTCCATCTGGCGCGCGGTCGTTGAAAAAGTCGACCGCTAAATAGACAGTCCAAAACTTGAATGTTTTAGCCACTTCGCCCCCATCTCATCCTTCCCTCCATCATCATTCCTCTTCATGGCATTGCCTGCACCACCGAAAATGGCGTTCCTCTTCATCGGTGAGAACTAGTCAACTACTGTATGTCTATATCTCAACATGTGGATTGTGGAGAGGTCTTAGAGATAACAATTATTCACGCTACTCATAGGACGGTAGACGATGTCCTATGGGTGCAGTCGACCTATAATTTCAATAATATATTTTAACACTTTAATAATCTATTTTATTATTCACGCTGGTCAAGAAAAGGCCGCCTACGATGTCACGATTGATGAAAACTTGATAACTCAGAGAGGACCACGGAAAGGAGTACACAAACCAGTGCAATTTACCACAATGTGTTCCATACTATTCACAATAAATATTAGTAATTCACACAGTGATGAGTGATGGGAATCCTCTATAACACTAAGCTCCTAGTTTTAAAGAGCCAACATTCAATTGAGGTCTCCAATTGAAATTGGGTCACCCGATTTTGACTGGATCAACAATTTATTAAAACTCTCTCATTCAATTTTTTTATACTATACACTATGCTTTCTAATTTTTAAGGCCTCACAATTAATTGGGTCTTCAAATTAGGATTGGGTCACCCGATTTTGACCGGGTCAATAATTTCTCAAGGAGCTCTCTCATTTAATTCTTTTAATTCTGTATGTTCTCTAATTTTGAAGCTCTTCCATTAAGTTCAGGTATTCAATTTTGGATTTGGTTTACGATTTTGACTGGACCAACGATTTTTCAAATCAATCAGCAGTAATTGGCCTATAAAACAATATTAATCCCGCGCACCTTCCCACCACCTAGAAAAAAAAGCAACCATGTGATATTGTAACACCAATATTGTGCATGCAACCACCGACGCAGAAATTTTTTCATATAAATATACGTTGGTTAGCGGATAACACATACCACACTATGAAGGTCCCATCAAATCACCACATTATAAATAAAAATAAACACACTTCATCATCTCCCTCACCCGCCAAACTAAATATTCCATTAGTTCCAAAATATAAATGGTATTAGTTTTTTGGAAAATCAATTTTTTTTACTTTGACCAAGTTCAGAGCAAAAAATATCTACATCCACAATATTAAACAAAAAGTATGGAAATTCATTTCATGATGAATCTATCATACAAATTTGATATTATGGATTTTGATATATTTCTCTACAAATTTGATCAAACTTAAATAATTTGACCTTTCAAAAAAGTTATATACCTTATATTTGAAAAGTTATATACCTTATATTTTAAAAATAGAGTGCGTTTTTTTTAAAGAAATCCAACAACACCAACGGCGCAGCAAAGCGCGTCCAACCCTTCTAGTATGGGATGATACCTCATTCACTCATCAGCATGCACTACATGTCCATGTCACTCAAAAGGTGTTCTTCCTATCAAGAGAAGTCGTGCCACATCAACTTCACCAAAATACCACCACTAATTCACCAAAAAAAAAATTTGTTCCTCAACTCGCTAAAACACCTTCAATAGTTACCTAAATTTCAGTCGCAGTCCAAATGCCGATGCAGCATTGCTCACATAGCCATGCTCTATGGTGAGACATATTCGTGTTGGCAAAAATGCAGCATAACATGCACATTCAGCTTCAGCTTCTTTGCGTCTCAGGCAGAGCTTAGTAGAAGTACATCAGGCAGAACTTAAAAGTGCAGGAGACACCTAGGTAGAACGGCTCGTTGCACCTTGGGCCGTCTCCTTTCTTCTGGTTATAGCCGGGGTAGTCATGTTTGTGAAAACCAACTATCTGAATCATATCAAGAAACGACTCTGAGGCTAGTCGCTTGAGATCCCACGCGTCGTAAGGATATCCGATCTTGTGGTTGATGTGGATTTCACCGTAAGGCTGAAGCAGGCGTCGCGCGTTACCAAAGAACCCCTTGACAAGCTTCCTGTGCGAGCTGTAGATCAATCAACAAGGCAAGGTTAATGAGTTACAAAGGTCGGTTGTTGAAGTTTTGCTTTTCAAAAGGGTTACTGGGTTAACTCTAAATAAGAAACCACAAGCCAAGTACGTGCTGGTGGACTAAAAAGAGGTTCTTTCTTGTATGCGGTAGCTCGTGATGAGTTGAGGCAGATCAAAGCTTTCAACAAATATGGAAAAAAAGATTTGATAACATGTGAAGCTGCAAAAAAAAAAATGCTAAGATATCAACTTATCCAAATTGTTGTTTGTTCTGGCAATAAGCATAAAGAACTACAGTGCATTTCAAACAATGACAGTCACATGGAGAGCTTTACACTCAAGTTTAGCACTGAGCCATCTTGCATTATAGGATGTCACACAGGATCTCTTATGTGTACATGGAAGAGCTTATACTCACATTTTAGCGGTGAGAGACATTAACTAGTGTTTAGAACCAAAATTGAAAAAGGAGACCATGTTCCTATGAATTTTATCCAAGGTCAATTGCACCTGCACGTTCTAAACAAAACCACCCAAGATCAAGAGGATAACTCCTAGGTCCTAACACAGATGAGGCCCCAGGAACACTGAACTATAAACAAATAAAATCATTAAGACAGCCTTATAATGCAATCGGTCCACGCAAAAATATGGAAGTAATTTCAAAGTTGCGGAATAATCCAAACTGCGATAATAAAGAAAGATAACCACAGAATGGGAGTGCACATACTTGACCATACGCATGTCTTCCTCTTTTCCCTTGAAGCCAGCATGAGGAAAATTAAAGACAATCCGATCAAACTGTCTAAACTTCAGATAAGTGTGACCAGACATATTATTTGCATTGACCGTGGCCCCCCTTCTCTCCAGCTCCATCACATTTGTCTCTGCTTTGCTATACTTGCATATCAGAGCTTCTGATGATTGCCAACGAAAAGTCCAGTAAGAATTAGATACGTACAACTAAAAATCTGTAAGCGGTCACAACATCATACTAACAAGCAGGGGCAGCTTGATGTATACAGAGGCCTCAAGGCAGATTACGAATTAAGCAAATAAAAAACTAAACTACTATTGAATGATGAAATTTCTGCTAAGGAGTACAATGAAAAAAAATCATGGTTACACGAATTAAATAAGGATATGCTTGTGCTAGCCTGGCATAGTGGTTTTGTTGAATGACAATGTTCATGCCTGTTCATTTCCATTTCATGTTTCTAAAGGAATTTTTCTATGGTCCTATATCACCTTTGCACCACGAAGTCGCCAAATCACCCTTACACACACTACGAAGTTGCTAAAGAAGCAGAATCAGCGCAAGTTAGGCACGTACATACAGAGCATGTTAGACATCAGGAGAACAGACGATCTGAGCCATCGCACGTTAAGCACGTACGTACAGAGCATGTAAGACAACAACAGAACAGACGACTTGATCCATCGATAGTGCAAGAACGCTCAAAGAATAGACGGCCGGATGGGCCACTGCTACTAGCCGGGTGTGCCTGCGCGAATGCTCGCCGCGTATCTCTCTCTGTGTGTCTTTGGCTCGTTTCAGCCGGTGTCCAACTTTAATTTTTGCCGGTGTCCAGGCTCAAAATACGTACTATACATAACTTGAGCTGGATTTCTACCCGGTGTCCAGTGACACCGGCTGGACCAACGTAGGTCCGCCCCTGCCAATATATATGTGCATCTGCTGCAGCATGCTCGCCTCCACTCAGTCGCGCCGTCGCGATCGGCTGGAGAATGACACCATCCGCCCGCCCCTGCCCTCGCCTGCTGGCCGATGCGGACCGCTAAATAATCGATGGAAATATGTACGGCTCAATCAAGAATGTGTACATATCTCAATTTCTTGTTGCCTAAATTACGTGGTTAGAGTTTTCAGATTTAAGAGTATTACAAGTGAGAATGAGACTGCGATTTGATACTTTGCCTTGGTGATTCACATCTATTTGCAATTCTGGATTTTTCAACCGTATGTGACGGCAGTAAGACACATTTTTTAGTAACTTTTAACTCCACAACCATAGAGTTCAATCAATATGCTTTATTTATTGTTTTTATTCTTGCATCCGCAAATAGAAATAATGCAACTCAATTGTGCACTTGTGATAATATAATAAGCGGCAAATTATAGGGGGATTTATGTTGCCGTGGATGATCATTTTTTTTTTTTGAGTTGGTCATTCATCATATTTGTTTTTATTGTTTGGGTTTCTTGTGTTTTATAGTTCAACTGTACATAATCAACTAAATTCCAAATGAAACGCTTCATTTTGGTAAGATTTTTTGTCATCGAACATTTTAGATTGTTGAGTTTGGTGTACACGTGGACACCGGATGATTTTTGTTCTGGGTCCGCCCCTGGTGCCTTGAAGTTGGCCTTAGTCATCTCCTCTGAGTTTACCGTACCCATATCCGCCAACGAGTATAATTGTTTCCCATACCCGCCATCCGATAGGGTAAATGGCTACCCGCGGGTAAAAATACTCATGTTTGCAACACATCAACTTGAGCAACATGTAGATATAGATGAGAGCCTTGGGAGCCACATCAGGACTCGAACCCAGGTGGGTCAGACATAGACATGCTTCTCAAGCCACTCAAGCACATAAAAAAGGGTGTAAATCAAGGTAGGGTGACTGCCCCACCTTGCCCTACCGAGTGCTCCGCCTATGGGCAAAATCCTCGATGTGCAATTTATTAGTTCAATTTCATGTGAACAATGTAAATCTCTACTATTAAAAGGGTGTATGCGGTCGTGACAGTACGTCGTGGTTTCGTTGGTTCATGTTTATTATGGAGTATAATTCTTTGGATGAGAGAATCATATTAATTATGTGGAGTATCATTCTTTGGACGGGAGGATCACGTTAATTATGGAAAGTTCATCAAGCGTTGGACGAAAGGATTACATTATTAATTATGAAAAATATCATTATTTGGATGGAATGATCACATTATTTATGGAGAGTATCATATTTTGAACAGAAGGATCACGTTAATTATGAAAAATATCATCTAGTGTTGTACCGGAGGCTCACTAGAATATGTATGCCCCGTTGCAACGCATGGACAATTAGCTAGTTATGATAATGTAAAACTTCTTTTTCTTGATAAAAATTTCATTTAATAAACTACTCCCTCTATTTCATAATTATTATCGTGGTTTTAGTTCAGAGTATCTTTTTGGTATGCTAATAATCCAAGCCATATAAACTCCATTACATACTCTCTACAAGGAAAGCATCTTTTTTGAACGTGGTAGTACATAAAAACTCCATGCATGTGTTTTCTTTTATTTTTCTCAGCGTGACATCTTTGGGGAGCTTCAATCATTGATTGTTACAACACATATAGTTTTTTTTTTCTCCCGCAAAAAAAAACACATATAGTTTTTTTAGGGAATTACAGGGTCATGTGCATGTCTTTTCGTTTGATAGGTTTTGAGATAGCTTACCCCTCATGTCGAGCGGTTCCGTGCATGTCTTTTTTTTTTAGATTAACTAGACTTCATTACTTAATCAAAAGCGTCAGGAATTTCATCCGATACAATGTGCAAGATGCAGGGAGAGCAATATCTGCCGTTATCTAGAACAATTATTACCAAAAAAAAGAGACATGTTTTGCCGTCAGTGGGTATCATTGCAAGGAAGCATCAAGAGAGAAAAAACCTCTACAAGCACAAATAAGCAACTTTCTACTCCGCAGCATGGCAATCCAGAATTTACCACCCTATGTCTATCGATAAAATAGATATACCAGAGTGAACTAAGATACTGGAACACATCTCTAATGAAGTGGCATCTAATACTCGAGAATGCAACAAGTTCATTTTGCTGGCTCGAGAATGCAACAAGAGAGCAGGCAGAGCATGTCAAAGGCTCAAAGCCTCAACCTATCGAGCTGTAGCTTGGGATATGAAGCAACGAAGCCACGTGGGAAAGCTCCTTTACTTTTCTTGCAGAACATGAAAGTGCTCGAGTCACCAAGATGGAAAGATCGATCGCACCTGGGGCCATCTCCTCTCTTAGGGTTATAGCCAGGGTGGTCTTGTTTTCGGAAATGAACTTCATCAACCATAGTAAGAGAACGCTTCAAAGCTAGCTGCTCGATATTCCACATGTCGTAAGGATATCCTGTCTTGTGGGTGACGTGAATTTCACCATCAGGATGAAGCAGGCGCCGCGCATTGCGAAAGAACCCCCTCACCAGCTTCCTATGCAACCTATATATCAGAACAAATGGTTAATAAGAAGTTTAAGAAAGGACTCGAAAGCCTGTTAGAACATCAGATTTTGACAAAAGGTTCTTGGGCTTGTCTCTAACCAAGTAGGAAATCACCAGACAAAAGCCATTGCTAGATAAAAATAGGCTTCCTTCTTAAGTACGAATTCTGTTGCTCATTGCATAAACACAGCACACTCTATCCATCTAAATTTCAGGACAATGTGGTTTTAGACGGGCTTTGTGTCATGCTATAACATGTGAAGCTTCGAAGATTATGTTAAAATATGTCTCCTATGTTTTACTATATAGAAAAGACAAGATAAAGTGAATAATGTTGCGATTAATTCGCTTATCCCTTTTCCTTTATTTTCTGCACAGAAGACAAATGGATCACATCATAGCATGAACTTTTGAAAGTCATACGTTATGCAGTTATATGCACCATGACCTGCATGATTTTCACATATTTCTTTTTGGAAAACTCATTGTGCCTCAACCAATATGTATTGATCGATCACAATGAGTCGATCACTCGAATTATTATTCTGATGGTCAATGATAGTATAAATCTTCACATATACAGAAAAACTTCTGCTTTAAAGTTACAACACAATTTCATGCTGTAATTCAAATGTCTTCCAATAGCAGAGAGTAGATAAAAGAACTGGAGAATAAACTAGAAAAATCAGTCATAAAGAGACATGTGATAAGGTCTGGAAATTCAACAAAACATGTTCTTATTCTATTCGTTTTGCATTATAGGCTAGCACACAGGATCCTTTTGTGTTGATATGACAAAATGACCTCTTGATTATGAAGAACAGATAACTACCGTAGTTGCTGGGTTCCGATGGTGGTTCTGCAAGACTTTTTGTTTGCTTTGTGGTTTCATACGGATGTAGCCTTCTCTAAGGCATGTGCAAACTATTTCTTCTATTAATACACCGAGACACAAGCTTTCCATTTTCTTGAAAAGGTTTAACTTACCTAAAATGTTTTTTGTTCGTACCTAAGCATAAAGAGCTCAGATGTATTTACAAGCATGATGCTATTTAGAATGGACATATGTCATGTTATAACACGTGAAGCTTTGAAGATTATGTTAAAACATGTCTACATGTGTTTTTATATACAAAAGACAAGATAAAGTGAATAATGTTGAGATTCATTCGCCTATCCCTTCTACTTTATTTTCAGCACAGAAGACAAATGGATCACATCATAGCATGAACTTTTGAAAGTCATACGCTATGCAGTTATGCACCATGACCTACATAATTTTCACATGTTTCTTTTTAGAAAACTCAGTGTGCCTCGACCATTATGGATTGATCGATCACAATGAGTCGCTCACTCGAATTATTATTCTTATGGTCAATCGTATCAATCTTCATATGTACAGAAAAACTTCTGCTTTAGAGTTACAACAACAATTTCATGCTGTAATTCAAATGTCTTCCAATAGCAGAGTAGATAAAAGAACTAGAAAATAAACTAGAAAAAACAATCATAAAGAAACATATGAGAAGGTGTGGAAATTCAACAAAACATGTTCTTATTCTATTCGTTTTGCATTATAGGCTAGCACACAGGATCCTGATGACAAAATGACCTCACTATGAAGAACAGATAGCAACAATCTAGTCTGAAACATGCTCCTAGATAACTGCCGTAGTTGCCAGGTTCCGATGGTGGTGCTGCCAGACATTTTGTTTGCTTTGTGGTTTCATACGGCTGTAGCCTTCTCTAAGACATTGTAGCTACTGGCAAAAGTTAGAAGTTCAAAGTTAAACATCATTTTAATATTTATAGAATCTTTCGAATACCACTTCCACTGGCACATAAGTTCTCTATCCACCCCCGCTACTAACACAAATATGTTGCCCTAGGGATATTAGAAGCAAACACAACTCTCATTAAAAGAAATAATAGCACAACCAGTACACATTGAAAAAAACCACGTTTACTAAAAAATCGAGGAATTGACCATACATTAACTGCCAAAAATAAATATAAAGAAGAGAGATTGCACATACTTTACCATACACAGCTCGGACACATCTTCTATGAACCCAGCATGAGGAAAATTGAAGACAATCCGTTGGAACTGTCTTGTCTCCAGATAAGAATGGCGCTTCATGCTTTTCGCACTGATGCCATGCAAAACTTTGGCCCCCATTCTCTTCAACTTCCTTACATTTGATTTTGCATCATCATACTTGTCAGTCAGAGCCTCTGTCCACCAGGATTGCCAAAAAGATATGTGGAGGAAATAGATAAGTAGACAAAACTAACCACACTAGCAGTATTCTTCTGAGCCTATATGGTAAAAGCAGGGGCAGGTTGATGCATAGAGGCCTCAAGGCAGAATTAGGAATAAAGCTGCCAAGTAAGAAACTGAACAACTATTGAAAGATGGCAAGGTCACTAACAAATCTAAGAGAAGATGGTAGTTACATGGAATTGAATTAAGATACCTTTGCGGGATAGCCTGATACTATTTTTGCTGAATGTTAATGTTCTTGTTCATTTCAATTTATGTTTCCAGTTGGGGTCATCAGTCAGTTACTCTAGTGGATAAGACATTAAAAAATCGCAATATATGGATATACTGGACTATATGGGTGCAAAATCATATGAAAATCAACATGTTACTACGGAGAGATGATCCCAGATCAACAGGATCAGTTTCAAAAGATAAAATTCATTAACAAAACCTAGGCCCAATCAACTGCCTGACAGTGCTCAACTGCTCATAGCATCATACCATATGTACACATGGACCTAATCCAATTTGAAGTGCTCAGGTTCCAACAATGTAAAATGAAGAAAAGAAATAAAATAAATGGAGAGCAGCGTTTACTCAATGCACATGCTTCGTGTCTATGAGATCATGACATACAACTTTCAGAATCGTAAGAAATAATCAATCACACAAATAGGACATTTTATTATTGAAATTTCATAATTAGTTTCATTGAGATCATGCAGATGCTTAAGAGAAGAATCAATCATGTTCTGCTGTACATATACTAACTAAACGGATCAGCTAACCAGATCAAAATCATACAAAATTACTCCCATAATCCTCCTTGTGTGGTATATGTTGCTTTAGCAAATTTTCACCCCCAAATTGCCTCTTCTTTATCCGCGAGGACCCCAAATCCCCAATTATAACCATTTAAATGCGCATTAGATCCTTCTTTAACCAACCGAAGACACTATATTCTGTAAGAATAATAAGTATCGAAACATTCTCCCAGAATCCACAAATTAACACACGGTGATCTTGTATGCACCCAGCGCCCCACACCCTTCTAGGGTTTCATTTCACCACATCCAAATTAGTAGTGCCGGTATAAAAACTGCAACTTCTTGTCTTGCATCAAGAGGCCAAGAGGGAGAGGGAAGGATCGAACCGTAGGAGTCGAGGGATGTGGCGACGATGTTCTCGCCGGAGCCGAAGGCAGTCGCGAGCGCCAGCGAGAAGGAGAAGTCCCCGTCTCCGACGACCAGGATGCTCTGCGCCGAGGAGTAGTGGTTCAGCCACCTCACCCTCCTGCTCCCGGTCATCTCCCTCCACGGCGATCGCCTGCACCCTCTCCACCGGGGGACGCAGCGGCGCCTCTCCTTTTCCCCTTTCCCCTTTCCGGTGGACGGTAGTGGTGTCTGCGTGTGTCTCTGTGTGTGTGTGTTTGTGAAGTTTGAAGCGGCTGGGGGGTGGTGAGCTGCCGTACTGGTGTGGAGTCTTCCCGGAGAAGGCTCGGTTTGAAAAAAAGACGCGGGTTCCGTTTTGCCTTCCAGGCTGATTTTTTTTTTTAAAAAACATTTCTATATATTCTAAAGTATGTACCCCTCAAAAAAAAATCTACAGTATGCCATTAAAACAAAGACTAAAATAAATACAGAATAATTGTTACTCTCTCCATACTAATGTACTAGAGTTGCATCAATTAATTGGGATCGTAGGGAGTAAGAAAAATCTTGTCTTACCAACATTAGACAAAATGAAATAGAAAATAATTCATAAGATTTAACAAAACGCAGAAACAAATCAATAAGATTATTTGAAAGTTAAATAATACTCTAGTGATCTAAAATTCTTATATTAGTTTACAGAGATAGTATTTGTTAATAACGGATACATGTAGATGTGTCTACGCATTTATAAAATTTCAGTAAATAATAGGGTGGTTTGTAGTCTACACAAAGAAGACAAATTTCTAGCCAAAAACTACATAAGGTATATATATATATATATATATATATATATATATATATATATATATATATATATCGATAGAATTTCATAGGAAATACTACAATGGACAACACGTGTGGCAAGTGTTTGTCCAAATGCCATAGCCAAGGTGTTGATAATTTTTTTCTTACTTTGAAACAAGCATGATGGATTCGGACCACGATTACTTCTACAACAACTTCATGAAGTTGTCCTCGTCGGATAAGGAGGACTAATATGAGGAAGAAACGGCGATGATGCAGACGGTCCTAACAGACACGGAGCTTGCAGGGGAGCATGTCTTGAAAATTTTAAGTGATCAATTAAGGGACATCGTGTGTTGAATCGGAAGATGGCGCGATGGCATTTGACGCTGGTGGACGATTACTTCGTCCCCGATGCCCTATTCGCTGACAATTTTCGTTGGTGCTTTCGGATGCGGAGAAATGTTCCTCTACGATGGTGTTCGGACCTATGGCGACTACTTCTTGAAGAAGGATGCCGTTGGAAAAATTGGATTCTCTGGTTACCAGAAGTGCATGTCTGCATGGATGCTTGCCTATGGCACGTCTGCCGATTTGTGGGACATGTCTGAAAGCACATGCACAATTGCCATGGCGAGGTTTGCTATTGTAGTGGTCAAGGTGTTTGGATGACAATACTTGAGAAAACTAACTGTCATAGACACAGAAAGGCTCATGGCGATGTCCGAAACAAGAGGGTGGTCGAGTATGCTCGGATCCCTTGATTGCATGAACTGGAGATGGATGAATTGCACATATGCACTAAAAAGGCAATATCAGGGCCATGTTAAGAAGCTCATCATCATTTTTAAAGCAGTTGCATCACATGACCTCTGGATGTGCGCTCAGTGGAAGGAAACGTTTCCGTCGACTACGAAGACGTCTGTGACGACTTTGTCAATCTCAAGATTATTTGACAGGCCAGTCTCTTGGAGGTGCTCATAGATATAGGATGTGTGTACGTGTGTTTATAGGGGTGAGCATATGTGCGTATGTATGAGCGTCTGCAATTCTAGCCACGGCTGCACTAGAAAATCTCGTCGTTGCAAAGAAAATGTTTACCTCTACCTATGTCAACCGTAGGTTTTAATTTTTACCTACTGCTCGCTATGGTGAATGTGCACGCTTAGGACGAAGATGACACACGAGTCCGAGACTTCGAGGTCAAGTAGAACTCCGTACCAAACTTGGACTCGCGTGCTCCATAGCACAGGCTCTGGATAGTATACAGAGTACTAGATATACACAGTGATTGATACGTCCAATTTGCATCATGATTTCCTTCTAATAATTATTATGTTTTTATCATTATTTCATTTTATGGTACAATTTTTATGTCTTTTCTCTCTTATTTTGCAAGATTCACATGAAGAGGGAGAATGCCGGCAACTGGAATTCTGGACCTGAAAGTGGTGAAACAGAGACAGCTATTCTGCACAACTCCAAATGACCTGAAAATTTACGGAGAATTATTTTGGAATATATAAAAAATACTGGCGAAAGAATCAACAGAAGGGGGCCCATCAGGAAGCCACAAGCCTGGGGGGCGCGCCCTACCCTCCTGGCTTGTGGGGCCCCTGGCAGGCCTCTGCCCCCTCCTTCTGCTATATGAAGCCATTTGCTCTAGAAAAAATCAGAAGAAGACTTTCGGGACGAAGCGCCGCCATCTCGAGGTGGAACCTGGGCAGGAGCTATTTTGCTCTCCGGCGGAGCGATTCCGCCGGGGATACTTCCCTCCGGGAGGGGGAAATCGAAGCCATCGACATCACCAACGATCCTCTCATCATGGGAGGACCAATCTTCATCAGCACCATCTCATCTCAAACCCTAGTTCATCTCTTGTATTCAATCTTTGTCTCAAAACCTCAGATTAATACCTGTGGGTTGCTAGTAGTGTTGATTACATCTTGTAGTTGATGCTAGTTGGTTTATTTGGTGGAAGATTATATGTTCAGATCCTTAATGCTATTCAATACCCCTCTGATCTTGAACATGAATATGATTTGTGAGTATTTACTTTTGTCTTGAGGACATGAGAGAAGTCTTGTCATAAGTAATCATGTGAATTTGGTATTCGTTCGATATTTTGATGCTATGTATGTTGTGCTTCCTTTAGTGGTGTCGTGTGAACGTCGACTACATGACACTTCACCATCTTTGGGCCTAAGGGAAGGCATTGTGAAGTAGTAATTAGATGATGAGTTGCTAGAGTGACAGAAGCTTAAACGCTAGTTTATGCGCTATTCCGTAAGAGGCTGATTTGGATCCATATGTTTCATGCTATGGTTAGAGTTATCTTAATTCTTCTTTCGTAGTTGCGGATGATTGCGAGAGGGGGTAATCATAAGTGGGAGGCTTTTTCAAGTAAGAACAGCACCCAAGCACCGGTCCACCCACATATCAAATTATCAAAGTAGCGAACGCGAATCAAACAAACATGATGAAAGTGACTAGATGAAATTCCCATGTGTCCTCGAGAACGCTTTGCTTATTATAAGAGTTTGTTCCGGCTTGTCCTTTGCTACAAAAAGGAATGGGCCACCTTACTGCACTTTATTATACTTGTTACTTGTTACTTGTTACGAATTATCTTGCTATCAAAACTATCTGTTACCGCTACTTTCAGTACTTGCAGAGAGTACCTTGCTGAAAACCGCTTGTCATTTCCTTCTGCTCCTCGTTGGGTTCGGCATTCTTACTTATCGAAAGGACTACGATTGATCCCCTATACTTGTGGGTCATCAAGACTCTTTTTTGGCGCCATTGCCGGGGAGTGAAGCGCCTTTGGTGAGTGGAATTTGGTAAGGAAACATTTATATTACGTGCTGAAATTTACTGTCACTTGTCACTATGGAAAGTAATTCTTTGAGGGGCTTGTTCGGGGTATCTTCACCTCGACCGGAAGCATTGAGAGTTGCTCCTCAACCTATTGAACCTACTGAAAATATTTATTATGAAATTCCTTCGGGTATGGTAGAGAAACTGCTGGCTAATCCTTATGCAGGAGATGGAACGGTACATCCTGATATGCACTTGATCTATGTGGATGAAATTTATGGATTGTTTAAGCTTGCAGGTCTATCCGGAGATGGAGTTAAGAAGAAAGTATTCCCTTTATCTTTGGAGGGAAAGGCATTGACATGGTATGGGCTATGTGATGATACTGAAACATGGGATTGGAACCAGTTGAAGCTGGAATTTCACCACAAATTTTATCATATGCATTTGGTTCATCGTGATCGGAATTATATATATAATTTTTGGCCTCGTGAAGGAGAAAGTATCGCTCAAACTTGGGGGAGGCTTAAGTATATGTTGCACACATGCCCCAATCATGAGCTCTCAAGAGAAATAATTCTTCAAAACTTTTATGCTCGGCTTTCTCATAATGATCAATCCATGCTCGATACTTCTTCTGTTGGTTCCTTTATGAAGAGAACTATTGAATTCAGATGGGATCTTCTGGAAATAATTAAACGTAACTCTGAAGATTGGGAAATCGACAAGGTAATGAGTCAGGTATAAATCTTGAGTTTGAAGTCTTTTATGGAAACTGATGCTTTTCATAAGTTTAGTACTAAATATGGACTTGACTCTGAGATAGTAGCTACCTTTTGTGAATCTTTTGCTGCTCATGTTGATCTCCCTAAGGAGAAATGGTTTAAATATCATCCGCCTATTGAAGTGAATGAAGAACATGTTAGTGTTAAAGAAGAAACAATTGTTTACCATGTTGATCCAGTTGTGCCTACTGCTTATATTGAGAAACCTCCTTTCCCTGTTAGGATTAAGAAACATGCTAAAACTTAAATTGTGGTTAATAAGAGTAATATTAGAGCACCTAGACCTTCTGAACAAATTAAAGTTGAACCTAATATTGCAATGGTTAAATATCTTTTGGTTAATAATATTGATGGACATGTCATATATTTCTGTGATGAAGCAACTAGAATTGCTAAGCCAGACACTAAAGATAAAAACAAACATGTAATTGTCATGCCTCTTATTTCTGTTAAAATTGGAGATCATTGCTATCATGGTTTATGTGATATTGGTGCTAGTGTGAGTGCTAGATTGAAGATATTGATGTTACTATTAAGCTTGCAAGTAGAGATACTATTTCACCGCTTGGGATTGTTAGAGATGTTGAAGTCTTGTGTGGTAAGATCAAATATCCTACTGATTTTCTTGTTATTGGATCACCACAAGATGATTTTTGTCCCATTATATTTGGTAGACCTTTCTTGAATACAGTTAATGCCAAGATTGATTGCACT
Source organism: Elymus sibiricus (assembly GCA_039707655.1). Taxonomy (NCBI): domain Eukaryota; kingdom Viridiplantae; phylum Streptophyta; class Magnoliopsida; order Poales; family Poaceae; genus Elymus; species Elymus sibiricus. The sequence goes on along the minus strand of CM077672.1, from coordinate 298,248,527 downwards.
AAAGAAATTGTCAGTGTTAATTTTGGTGAGATGTCTCATGAGTTTAATTTCTCTAAGTTTCGTAGACAACCTCATGATAAAAAATTACCTAATAAGGATGAAATTATTTGTGGGGGGGATAACCCCCGGGTAGGCAAGCGGACCCGGAGCCCCTTTTCAAAAATGTCGGGGCAGCCCGTGCCCCTCCCCGCCGGCTGGCCGTCCGGCCGGCTTCCCAACGCGAGCCGGCTAGGCCCAGCCCCTGGCCGGGTCTGGCTGCCCGCTAGCCGGCTGGTGACGGGTCAGCGGCCGTCCCATCGCTCCCAACGACAAGACCGCCCCCCATGACGGGAGAGCGTGGCTACTGTGCAATCCGTCTCGGGAAGGCGCGGCGGCAGTGCTGCCATCCCCCCTGACCGGGACGACCAGCGTCAGCACCAGCACGCCACTGCAGCCCCCACGACGCCGGCCACTCCGTGACGCGTGAGGCGACGGGCTACAGTGCCGAGCAGCCGGCGGGCCCCGCAGCCGGCTCCGGACGCCGACATCCGGGTCCCGCAGTGTGCAATTTTACCCATGTAACCCTGGGGGGTCGGGCTATAAGACCCCCCAGGAGGCCTCCATGCAGAGGGGCCGGCTCTCGTCCTCATCTTAGTCTTCGGCTTCCACGGCTCTCAGCAGCAACACACACCCACATCCACAGGAGAGGCAGAACGGCGGCCTAGCCCCTTCTTCCTCCTCCGCTCAGACAGCTCCAGGAGCAACCCTGTAACCCTTGTGCATATCATCCCATTCGGCAGGACTAGGGGTGTTACCTCCCCGGAGGGCCCCGAACCTGGGTACGCCTTGTGTCTCCCGCACGCGTGTGCCAACCTCGCTTCCGGACCCCACCAGCGTCCTCACGCAGCCCCCCACTTTTAGCCATCTCATGGCATCTGCCGTGATTTCACCATGACATTATTGGTCTTGCTTCTATTGCTGTGCCTCCTACTGACCCTTTAGAACAATATTTGCTAGACCATGAGAATGATATGCATATGAATGAAAGAAATGAAATAGATGAGCTGTTATTTAAACAAGCACCTATCCTTAAGCATAATTTGCCTGTTGAAACCTTGGGAGATCCACCTCCACCCAAGGGTGATCCTGTGTTTGAATTAAAGCAATTACCTGATACACTTAAATATGCTTATCTTGATGAAAAGAAGATCCTGTTATTATTAGTGCTAACCTTTCAGAGCATGAAGAAAAGAGATTACTTAAAACTCTGAAGAAGCACCGGGCTGCTATTGGATATACTCTCGATGATCTTAAGGGCATTAGTCCCACTTTATGTCAGCATAAAATTCATATGGAGCCAGACGCTAAACCCGTTGTTGATCATCAAAGAAGGCTGAATCCTAGAATGAAGGATGTGGTAAGAACTGAAATATTAAAGCTTCTGGAGGCAGGTATAATTTATCCCATAGCTGATAGTAGATGGGTAAGTCATGTTCATTGTGTTCCTAAGAAAGGAGGTATTACCGTTGTTTCTAATGATAAAAATGAACTTATCCCACAAAGAATTGTAACTGGTTATAGGATGGTAATTGATTTCAGGAAATTAAATAAAGCTACTAGGAAAGATCATTACCCCTTGCCTTTTATTGATCAAATGTTAGAAAGATTATCTAAGCATTCACACTTTTGCTTCCTAGATGGTTATTCTGGTTTCTCTCAAATACCTGTGTCACCTGAAGATTAAGAGAAAACCATCTTTACTTGTCCTTTTAGAACTTATGCTTATCGCCGTATGCCTTTTAGTTTATGTAATGCACCTGCTACCTTTCAAAGATGTATGTCTGCTATATTCTCCGACTTTTGTGAAAAGATTGTTGAGGTTTTCATGGATGATTTTTCCGTTTACGGAACTTCTTTTGATGATTGCTTCAGCAACCTTGATCGAGTTTTGCAGAGATGTGAAGAAACTAATCTTGTCTTGAATTGGGAGAAGTGCCACTTTATGGTGAATGAAGATATAGTTCTTGGGCATAAAATTTCTGAAAGAGGTATTGAAGTTGATAAAGCTAAAGTCGATGCTATTGAGAAAATGCCATGTCCTAAAGATATCAAAGGTATAAGAAGTTTCCTCGGTCATGCTGGTTTCTATAGAAGGTACATAAAAGACTTCTCTAAAATTTCTAGGCCTCTTACTAATATCTTGCAAAAAGATGTTCCATTTGTTTTTGATGATGATTGCGTAGAAGCTTTTGAAGTACTTAAGAAAGCCTTAATTTCTGCACCTATTGTTCAACCACCTGATTGGAACCTACCCTTTGAAATTATGTGTGATGCTAGTGATTATGCTGTTGGTGTTGTTCTAGGACAAAGAGTTGATAAGAAATTAAATGTTATCCATTATGCTAGTAAAACTCTAGACAGTGCTCAAAGAAATTATGCTACTACTGAGAAAGAATTTTTAGCAGTTGTGTTTGCATGTGATAAATTCAGATCTTACATTGTTGATTCCAAAGTTACTATTCATACCGATCATGCTGCTATTAAATATCTTATGGAAAAGAAATATGCTAAACCTAGACTTATTAGGTGGGTTCTTTTGCTACAATAATTTGATTTGCATATTGTTGATAGAAAGGGAGCTGAGAATCCCGTAGCTGATAACTTGTCTAGAATGGAAAATGTTCTTGATGACCCACTTCCTATTAATGATGATTTTCCTGATGAACAATTAGCTGTGATAAATGCTTCTCGTAATACTCCTTGGTATGCAGACTATGCTAATTACATTATTGCTAAATATATACCACCTAGTTTCACATACCAACAAAAGAAAAAGTTTTTCTTCGATTTAAGACACTACTTTTGGGATGACCCACACTTATATAAAGAAGGAGTAGATGGTATTATTAGACGTTGTGTACCTGAGCATGAACAGGAACAAATCCTTCATAAGTGTCACTCCGAGGCATATGGAGGACACCATGCGGGAGACAGAACTGCACACAAGGTATTACAATCTGTTTTTTTATTGGCCTACTCTTTTCAAAGATGCACGTAAGTTTGTCCTTTCTTGTGATGAATGTCAAAGAATTGGTAATGTTGGTAGACGTCAGGAAATGCCTATGAATTATTCACTTGTTATTGAACCATTTGATGTTTGGGGTTTTGATTATATGGGACCTTTTCCTAAATCCAATGGGTATACTCATATTTTGGTTGATGTTGATTATGTTACTAAGTGGGTAGAAGCTATTCCAACTAGTAGTGCTGATCATAACACTTCCATTAAAATGCTTAAAGAAGTTATATTTCCGAGGTTTGGAGTCCCTAGATATTTAATGACTGATGGTGGTTCACATTTTATTCATGGTGCTTTCCGTAAATTGCTTGCTAAATATGATGTTAATCATAGAATTGCATCTCTTTATCATCCTCAGTCTAGTGGTCAAGTTGAATTAACTAATAGAGAAATAAAATTGATTTTGCAAAAGACCGTTAATAGATCCAGAAAGAATTGGTCTAAGAAACTTGATGATGCACTATGGACTTACAGAACTGCTTATAAAAATCCTATGGGTATGTCTCCATATAAAATGGTTTATGGAAAAGCATGTCATTTACCTCTTGAGTTAGAACATAAAGCATATTGGGCAATTAAAGAACTTAACTATGATTTTAAACTTGCCGGTGAAAAGAGGTTATTTGATATTAGTTCTTTAGATGAATGGAGAACCCAAGCTTATGAAAATGCCAAGTTGTTTAAAGAAAAAGTTAAAAGATGGCATGATAAAAGAATCCAAAAACGGGAATTCAAAGTAGGTGATCATGTTCTATTATACAATTCTCATTTAAGATTTTTTGCTGGAAAACTTCTCTCTAAATGGGAAGGCTCATACATCATCGAAGAAGTTTATCGCTCCGGAGCCATTAAAATAAATAACTCCAAAGGCAATAATCCGAGAGTGGTTAATGGGCAAAGAATTAAACATTATATCTCAGGTACGCCCATTAATGTTGAAACTAATATTTTTCAAACAATTACACCGGAAGAGCATATAGAGGAAACCTTCCGGAACGCTCCAGAATCCTGGAAAGGAGTAGGTATGTGGTACGGTAAGTAAACCGAGTCCAAAACTTCCATAAAAGTACTTTCTGTCCATTTTGGAATATATAAAAAATTAGGAAAATAATAAACAGTCCGAAAAGTGCACAAGGAGGCGACAAGCCTGGGGGGCGCGCCTACCAGGCTTGTGGCTTCCTCGTGGACTTTCCCGACTCCATTTTTCTTCCACATTACTTGTTTTGCATGGGAAAAATTCATTATATATACTCACGGGTGTTTTGACCACCGCATCGCAAGTTTCTCCTCTGTTCTTGTTTCGTGCTATTTCCTGTCAGATTTTCGAGGCCAGACATCATGTCTTCCACTTCCTCCAACAACGTGGGAGACAATGCTTGGTTGCTACAGATGGAACTCAGGAGAGAGGTGGAGGAGGAGGTTACTATGGAAGAAGATGACGGAGATTCGCTGGAGGTCCACCCTTCGACTTCCGAGAGGGGTACCCTTGTCGGCATCTCCACAATTCCAAATCTGCATCAAGCCATGAGAAGCACTACAAGCCATGGAGCCTAGAGGTACAAGAAGGTCTTCCTCCTAGGAGACCCTTACACAGGTTACATCGAAACAATTTTCATAATTTGGTCCATAATTATGGGGTTGAGAACACTCCTCATATGCACATACCTTCCAATTGGGATATCTCCCGTCCAAGTGAGAATGATGCATGAAAGAGCTCATGGGGGCCGGAAAATAAACATATTATGGTTGAAGTGCAAAAGAATGCCACCGCGATTCAGCAATTGCTTCGGGAGGTCCAGAGCTTGAAGGGTATCTTACTAAATATTTTGAAGGACAAGCCCACCACTTCATCACCACCATCACCCAAGAAGGAGATTTCCTTCTAATAATTATTATGTTTTTATCATTATTTCATTTTATGGTACAATTCTTATGCCTTTTCTCTCTTATTTTGCAAGATTCACATGAAGAGGGAGAATGCCGGCAGCTGGAATTCTGGACCTGAAAGTGGTGAAACAGAGACAGCTATTCTGCACAACTCCAAATGACCTGAAAATTTATGGTGAATTATTTTGAAATATATAAAAAAATACTGGCAAAAGAATCAACAGAAGGGGGCCCACCAGGAAGCCACAAGCCTGGGGGCGCGCCCTACCCCCTGGTTTGTGGGGCCCCTGGCAGGCCTCTGGCCCCCTCCTTCTGCTATATGAAGCCATTTGCCCTAGAGAAAATCAGAAGAAGACTTTCGGGATGAACCGCCGCCGTCTCGAGGCGGAACCTGGGCAGGAGCTATTTTGCTCTCCGGCGGAGCGATTCCGCCGGGGATACTTCCCTCCGGGAGGGGGAAATCGAAGCCATCGACATCATCAACGATCCTCTCATCGTGGGAGGATCAATCTTCATCAACATCTTCACCAGCACCATATCATCTCAAACCCTAGTTCATCTCTTGTATTCAATCTTTGTCTCAAACCTCAGATTGGTACCTGTGGGTTGCTAGTAGTGTTGATTACATCTTGTAGTTGATGCTAGTTGGTTTATTTGGTGGAAGATTATATGTTCAGATCCTTAATGCTATTCAATACCCCACTGATCTTGAACATGAATATGATTTGTGAGTAGTTACTTTTGTTCTTGAGGACATGGGAGAAGTCTTGTCATAAGTAATCATGTGAATTTGGTATTCGTTCGATATTTTGATGCTATGTATGTTGTGCTTCCTTTAGTGGTGTCGTGTGAACATCGACTACATGACACTTCACCATCTTTGGGCCTAAGGGAAGGCATTGTGGAGTAGTAATTAGATGATGGGTTGCTAGAGTGACAGAAGCTTAAACCCTAGTTTATGCGCTATTCCGTAAGGGGCTGATTTGGATCCATATGTTTCATGCTATGGTTAGAGTTATCTTAATTTTTCTTTCGTAGTTGCGGATGCTTGCGAGGGGGGGTAATCATAAGTGGGAGGCTTGTTCAAGTAAGAACAGCACCCAAGCACCGGTCCACCCACATATCAAATTATCAAAGTAGCGAACGCGAATCAAACAAACATGATGAAAGTGACTAGATGAAATTCCCATGTGTCCTCGAGAACGCTTTGCTTATTATAAGAGTTCGTTCCGGCTTGTTCTTTGCTACAAAAAGGATTGGGCCACCTTGCTGCACTTTATTATACTTGTTACTTGTTACTTGTTACGAATTATCTTGCTATCAAAACTATCTGTTACCGCTACTTTCAGTACCTGCAGAGAGTACCTTGCTGAAAACCGCTTGTCATTTCCTTCTACTCCTCGTTGGGTTTGACACTCTTACTTATCGAAAGGACTACGATTGATTCCCTATACTTGTGGGTCATTAGTGATCCGTGATGGAATGTCACGTCATTGTGGGATCGAGGAGATAGGTCTAGAGGGGGGGGGGGTGAATAGACTCTTAACCAACCAAAGGTGCAGTTTTTAATTTCTCTTGGAACTTAGGCAGATTTTGGCACAAGTTAAGATCACTCCAATACTTTCTACACATGCATATCTAAAGATTGAGCAGCGGAAATGGTAAAGCATGCAAGAGTACCGAAAGTAAAGGGGTAGAGTATGGAAGATCAAACGCAATGAAGACACGGTGGTTTTTGGCGTGGTTCCGATAGGTGGTGCTATCGTACGTCCACGTTGATGGAGACTTCAACCCACGAAGGGTAACGACTGCGCGAGTCCACGGAGGGCTCCACCCACGAAGGGTCCATGAAGAAGCAACCTTGTCTATTCCACCATGGCTTGTGTCCACGAAGGACTAGCCTCACTCGGGGTAGATCTTCACGAAGTAGGCGATCTCCTTGCCCTTACAAACTCATTGGTTCAACTCCACATCATGTCGGAGGCTCCCAAGTGACACCTAACCAATCTAGGAGACACCACTCTCCAAAAGGTAATAGACGGTGTGTTATTGATGAACTCCTTGCTCTTGTGCTTCAAATGATAGTCTTCCCAGCACTCAAACAACTCCTCACAGATTTGGCTATGGTGGAAGAAGGATTTGAGTGGAAAGCAACTTGGGAAAGGCTAGAAATCAAGATTCAAATGGTAGGAGTGGAATAGCTTGATCTCAACACATGAGTAGGTAGTTCTCTCTCAAAAAATGTATGGTGGAAGTGTAGGCACGTTTTGATGGCTCTCCTTACTAAGAAGGAGGTGGTGGAGGGGTATAGATAGCCTCCACACAAAATCCAACCGTTACACACTTTTGACCCAACTCGGTGGCACCGAAATCATCATCTCGGTAGCACCGAACTGTGTAAAAGATGTGAACTTTAGGAATCTCGGTGGGACCGATACGAACAACTCGGATGGACCGAAGTGCAATGGCTAGGGCAAACCTCATCTCGGTGGCACCGATTGCATCAACTCGGTAGGACCGAAGTGAAGCAATAAGGCAACAGAGAGTTGGCAAGCCATCTCGGTGAGACCGATTTGCAAAACCCAGTGAGACCGAAGTAGGTGCAAATGATCACAGAGAGTTGGCAAGGCCATCTCGGTGGGACCGAGATCCATTTCGGTGGATCCGATTTGTTAGGGTTTTGGCAGTGGCTAAGTCTAGGTGAACTCGGTGGGGCCGTGTTGGAATGTAGGTTTTGGACATATTTGGATAGAGAGACTGGTTGAGGGTTTAGGAGTACTGTCACTAAGCACTTGAGCAAAAAGACCATTAAGCAACACCTCATCCCCTCTTAATAGTATCGGCTTTCCTATGGACTCAATGTGATCTTGGATCACTAAACCAAAAATGTAGAGTCTTGATCTTTTGCCAATCCTTGTCCTTAGCATTTTGAAGGGGTTCCACGTCCTCTTGTCCCTGCCACGCCATTGTTGAACTTGTCTGAAATTCACTAGATAAAAGCATTAGTCCAACAATATGTATGTTGGCATGAATTACCAAAACCACCAAGGGAGCAAGTGTGCTTTCAATCTCCCCCTTTTTGGTAATTGATGACAACATACATCAAAGCTTCAAATAAGGATTTAGCAGAAGTTTGTATGAAAGATTTGAAGAAAAAACGTGTAACACGTATGAGCTCCCCTGAACTCCCCCTGAAGAGGTGCATATAAGGTGATGATACCACATGGGAGATATACATGCAACATGTATCTTGGCTATATGCATCAGAGCAATATATATGACATTTAGGTATCCACATGTCCATGATCTTCTTCTTGCAAACTATATATACTAGCGAGAGATCAATCATGTACATGAGTGTGATGCATATACTTACCTTAAAGTTCTTGATCAAGTACCTGAAGAAATACACTTGAGAAAACAAGGTTAGAAAACACAAGTTAACTTCTTCAAGAAAGGACACAAGATCAACAAGAAACCAAGATTGGGATGACATGTAGAGTAGAGTATCACTAGGTGAATACTTCTTTGAAGCAGACATGTCTCCAAAAGAAATAGTTGTCTCCCCTTAAAGAACTTTCTCTCCCCCTGAATCTAACATTGGATATTGGGAGTAGGTAGGGTGAGAAAACTAGAACAACCAAAGAACAGGCTAAACATGTTTCTCCCCTCTTAGAAACATGTGACATTCTCTCCTCTTGTAAGATGCATCTCTTTTGTAGTGGTAAGCTTTGATGTATTCTTCTCTCCCCCTTTGAAATCAATTTCCAAGAAGGGACTTCAAGGCTATTGATCAAGTGGGTTTGGTCCTAGAGTAACACATCTAGCCATTGAGTGGCTCTAGATGCAAGTTGAGGATAAGAATCATTGAGTGGAGCTAGAACAGAAAAACTCAAGAAATATTTGACAGAAAATTCCTTAGAGTAGCAAAGTCGGTGACACCGAGTTGAAACAATTCGGTGGAACCGAGTTTGATGCAATGGAACAATTTGTCAACTCAGCTCACTAGGCAATGGAATTCTCACAAAGATTTGCAAGGAATTAACTGTGAAACTAGCGAAAAGAAAATAAACACAGAAAAGAAGGAAAGAAACGTCTAGATGAAGTTTTTTTTAAATAAAAACACTCTAGCAAGAAGAGAGCAAACAGAAGAAACACTAGAGAACTTCATCTAGATGGGTCGGTGACTAGGTCACCTATGTTAGAGTATATTGACTTAGGAGTCAAGTGAGATCACTTGATCATAGGTCATACTCCTCGTTTAAGCTCAAAATGGGGTTGCCATTATTCCTTTAAGCATTTCAATGTATTCACATCTTGTTAAGTTGCTTTAGCTCATATCTTTGAGTAAAGCTTCTCTAAGATGTGAGAACTTACATTGGGATTTGGTGGTGATGTCCATCATGTAGTTGAACTTGAAGTGGATGCTCATGAGTTGAAGTTTGGAGCTATCCTATCTTTTGTGGTTCATCTTCCTACATGGGTTAGCTTTACAAGGAACAACATGTATATCCAAAATGACAAGAATGAAGCATATCTCAAGAATTTGTCAAAGGATATGTTTAGGTTGTCTTGTTCCTTGTTCCTCCATCAATTGTTGATACTTGGGTCATACAAGATTGCTTGTGATAAGAGTGAGACGCAATCTTGTAGCATGAAGCTTGTCCAAGTACCTACAAAAGGTTAGATACCATACAAGGGAGCAAAATGTCCAAGATATAAGATGATCATGAAAGGTATCATGGATTAGTCAAGAATGCTCATGCCCTTGTATGCATCCACATGAACCTCTAGTTCACGTTTGAAGCATCAATGATGTTCAACTCACTTCTCAAGTGACAAAACACTTTCTCATCAAGGGGTTTAGTAAAGATATCCGCCAATTGTTTGTCGGTACGAACATGTTTAAGGTCAATGTCACCTTTCTCAACATGATCTCGAATGAAGTGGTGACGAACCTCAATATGCTTTGTTCAAGAATGTTGCACGGGATTGTGTGCTATCTTAATAGCACTCTCATTGTCACATAGTAATGGTACATGTCTCACATGCACACCATAGTCTTTAAGAGTTTGTATCATCCATAGTAATTGAGCACAACATGATCCCGCGGCAATGCATTCCGCTTCGGCAGTAGATAGAGATACGGAATTTTGTTTCTTGGAGGACCAAGACACAAGAGATCTACCAAGAAATTGACATATACCCGAAGTGGATTTTCTGTCAACCTTGTCTCCGGCATAGTCCGAATCGGAGTAGCTAACAAGATTAAAAGAAGATCATTTGGGATACCATATGCCAAAGTTTGGTGTATGTATCAAGTATCTCACAATTCTTTTCACCACCTTAAGGTGACACTCTTTTGGTGCCGCTTGGTATCGTGCACACATGCACACACTTAGCATAATGTCGGGACAGGAGGCACATAGATATAGCAATGAACCAATCATAGATCGATAAACCTTTTGATCAACATGTTTGCCATCCTTGGCCAAGTCAAGATGTCCACTCGTGGGCATGTGAGTTTTCATACCTTTACATTCTTGCATGTTGAATTTCTTGAATAAGTCCTTGGTATACTTTGTTTGAGAAACAAAGGTACCTTCCCTAGTTTGCTTGATTTGCAAACCAAGAAAGAATTTGAGTTCACACATCATAGACATCTCGAACCTTTCGGACATCAACCTTCCAAACTTTTCACTAAAAGAGGGGTTAGTAGATCCAAAGATAATATCATCAACATAAATTTGGCATACAAATAATTCTCCATTAACCCTCTTAGTGAACAAAGTTGAATCAATCTTCCCAATCTCAAAACCTTTTTCAAGAAGAAACTTTGTCAAGCATTTGTACCAAGCTCTAGGGGCTTGTTTAAGACCATAAAGAGCTTTACAAAGTTTGTACACATGATTAGGTTTCTTGGGATTCTCAAAGCCGGGAGGTTGTTTAACATAAACTTCCTCCTCAATTTCCCCATTTAAGAAGGCACTTTTTATATCCATTTGATAAAGGGTGATATCATGGTGATTGGCATAAGCAAGTAAAACGCGAATGGACTCAAGTCTTGCAACGGGGGCATAGGTCTCACCATAGTCCATACCTTCGATTTGTGTGTAATCTTGTGCTACGAGACAAGCCTTGTTGCGTACAACTTGTCCATCTTCATCTTGCTTATTCCGAAACACCCATTTGGTTCCAATGATGTTTTGCTCTTCCTTAGGCTTCTCAAGCAATGTCCACACTTGGTTCCTCTCAAAGTTGTGTAGCTCTTCGTGCATTGCATTCACCCAATCGGGGTCCTTGAGAGCATCTTCTACCTTCAAGGGTTCAACACTAGATATAAATGAGTAATGCTCACAAAAGTTAGCTAAACGAGATTTAGAGCGAGTGATTCTCCCTGATTGGATATCTCCAAGTATTTGTTCGACGGGATGATCCTTGTCGATTCTTGCTCTAACTCGAGGTAGCTTTTTCTTGGGTTGTGGTGAGGCTTCCTCATCATCATCATCTTCTTCTTCATTGATGTTGTCGTTGTTCGCTTGTGGAGGTGGAGAAGGAGGTTGAGGTGGCTCATCTTGTTGCACTTCCTCATTCCCATCGTCTTGACGTATTCCACTTGTGGATGCCTCCATATCAACTTGTCGTTCACCTTGATGTGAAGTTGGGGCTTCCACTTGAATAGACGAGGTACTCTCCTTTACTTCCACGGGGCAAATCTTGCCAATGGGCAAGTCTTGGATTGCTTCCGATGGTTCTTGATCTCCTACATCAAGTGGCAATTGCTCAACTTGCGAGCCGTTAGTTTCATCAAACTTCACATCTACCGTCTCTTCAACTTTTCGAGTGAAGTTGTTGTAGACACGGTAAGTGTGAGAGTTCGATCCATAACCGAGTAGGAAACCTTCATGACATTTAGGAGCAAATTTTGAACGACGATGCTTATCAAGAATATAACATTTTGAGCCAAATACTCGAAAGTATCCAACTTGTGGTTTGTTACTGGTGAGCAGTTCATATGCCGTTTTACCGAGAAGCTTGTGAAGGTAAAGTCGATTTGTTGCATGACAAGCTGTTTCAACCGCTTCCGCCCAAAAATGTCTTGGCGTCTTGTATTCATCAAGCATCGTTCTTGCCATCTCAATAAGTGTCCGGTTCTTCCTCTCAACAACACCATTTTGTTGGGGTGTGTACGTAGCCGAGAACTCATGTGAAATACCCTCCTCATCAAGAAAGGTGTCCACATTTGTGTTCTTGAATTCCATTCCGTTGTCACTCTGAACCTTCTTGATCTTCACTTCAAATTGGTTTTGAGCCTTTCTTGCAAAGTTCTTGAAGATCTTTTGTACCTGCGATTTGTCATCAAGGAAGAACACCCACGTAAATCTTGAAAAATCATCAACAATGACCAAACCGAAAGAGTTACCACCAAGACTCTTATAGGAGTTGGGACCAAAAAGATCCATATGAAGTAGCTCGAGTGGTCTCCTTGTGGTCATAATGTTCTTCACGGGATGGCTTCCTCCAACTTGCTTTCCTGCTTGGAAAACACTACAAAGTCGATCTTTGTCAAATATAACATCTTTCACTCCAAGAATGTGATCTCCTTTAACAAGTTTATCAAGGTTACGCATTCCAACATGTCCAAGTCTTCTATGCCATAACCAACCTTTAGAAGATTTAGCAATTAAGCATGTACGAGGTTGGGCTCTCTTAGTGAAATCAACAATGTATAGATCACCTCTACGAATGCCGGTAAAGACCATATTATGATTATCTTGGCGAAACACTTGGCAATCTACTTTGGTAAATAGAACATTAAAACCAAAATCGGCTAGTCTAGATACGAAAAGAAGATTGTAACCAAGAGATTCAACAAGCATAACATTTTGTACGGAGCTATCATTGGATATGGCCACCTTACCAAGGCCAAGTACCTTACCCTTGGAGTTGTCTCCGAAAGTCACATACTTGTGTGGACCATCATTTTTAGCAAGCTCACGAAACATGTCTCTATCTCCGGTCATGTGATCGGTACAACCGCTATCAAGAATCCACTCTTTTCCTCCGACCATATAATCTCGAAGATTTGCCATAAGACTGAGATTCCTCATGGTCTTCTCAAATTCAATATCAAAGTCTTCATCTTCATCATAATAGCCATGCTCAACATCATCATCATCATGCATGTGATCATCACAAAGAGCAACAGATTCATTAGTTTCATGATCATGACAATGTTCAAGTTTATGGATTCTAATGGTTTCCATGATAATGTTGCTAATAGTTCTAACATCTCCTTTGGCACGCATAAGATCACGAAGCTCAAACAAGCAATCATCAAACTTAGGATCACTAGGAATCCTGTGAAAAGCAACAGCCTTATGAAGAATCTTATCGAGACTCTTTAAGGAGTAATCGGGATATCGCTTTTCTAAGTCATGCCATAGAGTGTAAGCACATTTAAAGTTTTGCATACAACCAAGCACAACCTGAGGTAATCCTGTAATGATAAGATTGACGGTTCTAAGATTACGAAGCATGTCAATTTCCTCTTCATGAGTTGGATGCAAGGGATCAATAGGGGGCACATAAGGATTATGAATATACTTACGCAAGTTAAATTCATCAAAGATATCAAGCATTTCATCCTTCCAAAAGTTGTAATACTCCCCGTTGAGAATAGGCACTCTACGTCTAAGACTCCCCAACGTAGACACATCCATCTCCCTCCAATGGTGATGAAACCAAGGCAATGGAAACCAAAGCTCTGATACCAATTGTGGGATCGAGGAGATAGGTCTAGAGGGGGGTGAATAGACTCTTAACCAGCCAAAGGTGCAGTTTTTAATTTCTCTTGGAACTTAGGCAGATTTTGGCACAAGTTAAGATCACTCCAATACTTTCTACACATGCATATCTAAAGTTTGAGCAACGGAAATGGTAAAGCATGCAAGAGTACGGAAAGTAAAGGGGTAGAGTATGGAAGATCAAACGCAATGAAGACACGGTGGTGTTTGGCATGGTTCCGATAGGTGGTGCTATCGTACGTCCACGTTGATGGAGACTTCAACCCACGAAGGGTAACGGCTGCGCGAGTCCACGGAGGGCTCCACCCACGAAGGGTCCACGAAGAAGCAACCTTGTCTATTCCACCATGGCTTACGTCCACGAAGGACTAGCCTCACTCGGGGTAGATCTTCACGAAGTAGGCGATCTCCTTGCCCTTACAAACTCATTGGTTCAACTCCACATCATGTCGGAGGCTCCCAAGTGACACCTAACCAATCTAGGAGACACCACTCTCCAAAAGGTAATAGACGGTGTGTTGTTGATGAACTCCTTGCTCTTGTGCTTCAAATGTTAGTCTTCCCAGCACTCAAACAACTCCTCACAGATTTGGCTATGGTGGAAGAAGGATTTGAGTGGAAAGCAACTTGGGAAAGGCTAGAAATCAAGATTCAAATGGTAGGAGTGGAATAGCTTGATCTCAATACATGAGTAGGTGGTTCTCTCTCAGAAAATATATGGTGGAAGTGTAGGCACGTTCTGATGGCTCTCCTTACTAAGAAGGAGGTGGTGGAGGGGTATATATAGCCTCCACACAAAATCCAACCGTTACACACTTTTGACCCAACTCGGTGGCACCAAAATCATCACCTCGGTAGCACCGAACTGTGTAAAAGATATGAACTTTAGGAATCTCGGTGGGACCGATACGAACAACTCGGATGGACCGAAGTGCAATGGCTAGGGCAAACCTCATCTCGGTGGCACCGATTGCATCAACTCGGTAGGACCGAAGTGAAGCAATAAGGCAACAGAGAGTTGGCAAGCCATCTCGGTGAGACCGATTTGCAAAACCCGGTGAGACCGAAGTAGGTGCAAATGATCACAGAGAGTTGGCAAGGCCATCTCGGTGGGACCGAGATCCATTTCGGTGGATCCAATTTGTTAGGGTTTTGGTAGTGGCTAAGTCTAGGTGAACTCGGTGGGGCCGAGTTGGAATGTAGGTTTTGGACATATTTGGATAGAGAGACTGGTTGAGGGTTTAGGAGTACTGTCACTAAGCACTTGAGCAAAAAGACCATTAAGCAACACCTCATCCCCTTTTAATAGTATTGGCTTTCCTATGGACTCAATGTTTTTTTGGATCACTAAATCAAAAATATAGAGTCTTGATCTTTTGCCAATCCTTGTCCTTAGCATTTTGAAGGGGTTCCACGTCCTCTTGTCCCTGCCACGCCATTGTTGAACTTGTCTAAAATTCACTAGATAAAAGCATTAGTCCAACAATATGTATGTTGGCATGAATTACCAAAACCACCAAGGGAGCAAGTGTGCTTTCAGTCATGAGAGATACAGATCACATAAAATAACGGGTCAAGGACGCACACAAGCCGAGGTGAGACCTGCCCAACCACTCGAGCATGGGCGCAGTCATCCCGTCTAGCAGAGGCATGCTCATTTGTCAACGCAACGTCTCTCGTGTCACATCAAGCAGCAAGAGTCTCCTCTCTCTCCTTCTCCCCCATTTGCTTGTGATGCGAATGCTGTACTGCCAAAAAAACCTACAACTACGTGAGATGGACATATGCATATGAGGACGATTGTTTTACCCAAACCTGCAACGGGCAGCAGCAAGCAGTTGACCTAGGTGCACGTGCGTCCGATCGCTAGCAAACAAGAGGGGAGTCCATCTTGGAAACGGAGCAAGCATCTGTAGAGATAGTAGTAAGGACGCGTTTGGTTAACTGCATCGTTTTTTGCCCTTTGCATATTTGTCTTAGTTGGGCTTGATTAAGCATATGCAGACAAAAAACCATCATCTGCATGTTGATTGGTTGTTTTCATCCCCTCTAGCCTGCATGTGCCCAAACGAAAGGCCTGCTGTTTGGTTGCAGACTTGTTTCAGGGGAAACACAAGTCCGGTTGTTTGGTTACATCCTGAACAGTTGTGAGGTTACCAGAGGCACACGTGGACAACTAAGAACAAAACTAGAGAAACAGAACAAACTTAGGCACAAACACAAGTCTTAGCACGCATCACAAGTTTTAAACCAACATAGTATGATAAGTTTTAAACGAAACCCAAGTCTTAAACCAACAACCAACAAGGAACGAGCAGCAGGAGCTCAGGCGGTCGCGGCGAAGGTGTCGTCGTGCTGCTTGCACTTGGTGACCACCTCCACGCCCTCGTCGTTGAAGACGATCACCTTCATGATGTCGGGGGTCAGCAACTTGAACGTCAGCATGTACCCGATCATGATCTGGTGAACGGCGGTGAAGGTGGCCCAACCCTGATAAAGGGTGACCTTGCCGTTGAGCACCCTCACTGTCACCCTCCATGCGCAGCCGGTGTTCGTCTTGAGCTTGAACTCTTTAGGTACGGCATGGAAGTGCTTCGTGAACTCCAGAGGCATTGGCAGACTCTCCAGCTTCGGACCAAGGATAACCTTGCAGAAGTGGCTTCGTCCTGACTCCTCATGGTAGTGCCCATAGTTCCTCCGCTTGGCGCTTGGGTGATCATGCACCGGCACATCGACCAATGACGGCATGACCTCCTTGCCCTTGTCCATCTGCATTATGAACAGCACGTAGTTCAATGGTCAGCATTCATTCATATCGGCTTAATGCTCCTATATTAACCCACCCTACTAGCCCAGCACCGCACTCAAACCCTCTCTGTGTGACCACCTCTCCTCTTCCACCTCTCTGTTAAACCACCTCTCCCTCGCCATGAACTCCAACTCCAACTCAACCCCAACCCTTTCCCCTGGGGCATTGGATGGAGGGCCTTCTTCCTAGGGTGCTCGCTCGGTGACCGCAAGAAGTTTGAGCACACCATGGAAGTGTGCTCGAACTTCAGCAGCATCGAAGACATGCAGAAGGAGGCCGACGCTGTGATTAAGAAGGCTACGCCAGACGAGCTGAAGACACTGATTCCTGACCCAGCCAAGGGCGTGATACGTCTCCAACGTATCTATATTTTTTGATTGTTCCATGCTATTGTAGTATCAATCTTGGATGTTTTATATGCAATTATATATCATTTTTTGGGACTAACCTATTAACCTAGTGCCCAGTGCCAGTTGCTGTTTTTTGCTTGTTTTTGGCTTTTCAGAAAATCAATATCAAACGGAGTCCAAACGAAGAAAAAACTTTGGATTATTTTTTTCTGGACCAAGAAAGACCCTAGAAGGTTCGGGAGAAGACCAGACGAGCCACGAGGGAGCGACAAGTTTGGGAGGTGCACCTAGGGGGTAGGCGCGCCCCCTCGGCTTGTGGGCCTCTCGTGGCACCTCTTGACCTAATTCCAAGCCTATAAATTCTCAAATATTCCCCATATACCAGAGAGCCACCTCGAATAACATTTCCGCCGCCGCAAGCTTCTGTTCTTCCGCGATCCCATCTGGAGGCCTTTTCTGGTACTCTGCCGGAGGGGGAATCGATCACGGAGGGCTTCTACATCAACCTTGTTACCCTTCCGATGATGTGTGAGTAGTTTACCACAGACCTACGGGTCCATAGCTAGTAGCTAGATGGCTTCTTCTCTCTCTTTGATCTTCAATACAATGTTCTCCTTGATCTCCTTGGAGTTCTATTCGATGTAATCTTCTTTTGCGGTGTGTTTGTTGGGATCCGATGAATTGTGGGTTTATGATCAGATTATTCATGAGAAATATTTGGGTCTTTTCTGAACTTATTTATGCATGATTGTTATAGCTTTGTATTTCTCTCGGATCTATCCATTTGGTTTGGCCAACTAGATTGATTTATCTTGCAATGTGAGAGATGCTTTGTAATGGGTTCAATCTTGCGGTGCTCTATCCCATTGACAAAGTAGGGGACAAGACACATATTCGTATTGTTGCCATTAAGGATAAAACGATGGGGTTTATTCATATTGCTTGAGTTTACTTTATCTACATCATGTCATCTTGCTTAAGGCGTTACTCTATTTTCATTAACTTAATACCCTAGATGCATGCTGGATAGCGGTCAATGGGTGGAGTAATAGTAGTAGATACAGGTAGGAGTCGGTCTACTTGTCTCGGACGTGATGCCTATATACATGATCATTGCCATGAATCCGTCATAACTATGCGCTTTTCTATCAATTGCCCAACAGTAATTTGTTTACCCACCGTATTGTTGGAAATATGCCCTATAGGCAATAATAAAATGGTTATTATCATATTTACCATTCATGATAATGTTGGAAATATGCCCTAGAGGCAATAATAAATTGGTTATTATTATATTTCCTTGTTCATGATAATCGTTTATTATCCATGCTATAATTGTATTGATTGGAAACTCAAATACATGTGTGGGTACATATACAACACTGTGTCCCTAGTAAGCCTCTAGTTGACTAGCTCGTTGATCAAAGATGGTTAAGGTTTCCTAGCCATTGGCATGAGATGTCATTTTATAACGGGATCACATCATTAGGAGAATGATGTGATGGACAAGACCCAAACTACGAACGTAGCATATGATCGTGTCAGCTTATTGCTATTGTTTTCTGCATGTCAAGTATTTGTTCCTATGACCATGAGATCATGCAACTCCCTGACATCGGAGGAATACCTTGTGTGTATCAAACGTCGCAACGTAACTGGGTGACTATAAAGGTGCTCTACAGGTATCTCCGAGGGTGTCTGTTGGGTTGGCATGGATCAAGACTGGGATTTGTTACTCCGTGTGACGGAGAGGTATCTCAGGGCCCACTCGGTAATACAACATCACAATGAGCCTTGCAAGCAATGTGACTAAAATGTTAGCCACGAGATCTTGTATTACGGAACGAGTAAAGAGACTTACCGGTAACGAGATTGAACTAGGTATAGAGATACCGACGATCGAATCTCGGGCAAGTAACATACCGAAGAACAAAGGGAACAGTATACGGGATTAACTGAATCCTTGACATAGAGGTTCGACCGATAAAGATCTTTGTAGAATATTTAGGAGCCAATATGGGCATCCAGGTCCCGCTATTGGTTATTGATCGTAGAGGTGTCTCGGTCATGTCTATATAGTTCTCGAACCCGCAGGGTCTACACACTTAACGTTTGGTGACGATTAGTATAGTTGAGTTATTGTGTTGGTGACCGAAGGTTGTTCGGAGTCCCGGATAAGATCCCGGACATGACGAGGATCTCCGGAATAGTCCGGAGGTAAAGATTGATATATGTGATAATAGTGTTTTGGTTTCCGGAAGGGTTCCGGAATTCACCGGAAGATGTTCCGGATGTTTACCGAAGTGTTCGGGTGCAGCAACACTTTATATAGGCCAAAGGGGTAAAGCCCACGAGGTATTGGAAAGTGCAAAAGGAAGTTTTGCTGCTGCCTTAAGCGGTACTACCGTTGTAAGGCAGTACTACCGCGCAAGCGGTACTACCTCTTGTGTGATAGCGGTACTACCGCTCAAGCGGTACTACCGCTTGTGAGCGGTACTACCGCTTGTGCGCGGTACTGCAGGGATCCGAGTTGGACTCTTTCCCTGCGGGCCAAACCGACCTTGTGCGGGCAAAACCGACCTGGAGAAGGCTTTTACTCCAAGTTTAGACCCCAAGGCTCAACATATAAATAGAGGGGCAGGGCTAGCACACGGGACACATTAAGATTTCCCAAGCCGTGTGTCGGCAACCCTAACCCTCTAGTTCTCCCGTCATAATCTCCGTAGTGCTTGGCGAAGCCCTGCAGAGATTGTTCCTCACCACCATCACCACGTCGTCGTGCTGCCGGAACTCATCTACTACTTCATCATCGCTCGCTGGATCGAGGAGGTGAAGGCGTCATCAAGCCGTACATGTGTTGAACACGGAGGTGCCGTCCGTTCGGCACTAGTTCGTGATCAGATCGAGGGACGACTTGCGATTTGGATCGCGGAGACGTTCGACTACATCAACCGCGTTTCTTAACGCTTCCGCTTAGCGAGCTACAAGGGTATGTAGATTCACTCTCCCTCTCGTAGATGCTCATCACCATGGATAGATCTTGTGTGTGCGTAGGAAAATTTTTGTTTCCCATGCAACGTTCCCCAACAGATAAATGTTTATTATTCATGCTAGAATTGTATTGATCGGAAACTTAAATACATGTTTGAATACATAAACTACTCCATGTCCCTAGTAAGCCTCTACTAGACTAGCTCATTGATCAAAGATGGTTAAGGTTTCCTAACCATAGACATGAGTTGTCATTTGATAACGAGATCACATCATTAGGAGAATGATGTGATGGACAGACCCAACCGTAAGCTTAGCATCAGATCGTTTAGTTATTTGCTTTAGCTTTCTTCATGTCAAGTATCAGTTCCTTAGACCATGAGATCATGTCACTCCCGGATACCGGAGGAATACCTTGTGTGCTATCAAACGTCACTTCATAACTGGGTGATCATAAAGGTGCTCTACAGGTGTCTCCGAAGGTGTCTGTTGGGTTGCATGGATCGAGACTGGGATTTGTCACTCCGTTTGACGGAGAGATATCTCTGGGCCCTCTCGGTAATACAACATCACAAGAAGCTTCATGTGACTAATGAGTTTAGTCACGGGATCTTGTATTACGGAACGAGTAAATAGACTTGCCGGTAACGAGATTGAACTAGGTATGGAGATACCGACGATCGAATCTCGGGCAAGTAACATATCGCCGGACAAAGGGAATTGCATACGGGATTAACTGAATCCTTGACATTGTGGTTCAACCGATAAAGATCTTCATTGAATATGTGGGAATCAATATGGGCATCCAGGTCCCGCTATTGATTATTGATCGGAGAGGAGTCTCGGTCATGTCTGCATGTTCCCGAACCTGTAGGATAGCACGCTTAACGTTCGATAGTGCTAGGGTAGTAATGAGATATTAACAGTGGAAAGTCTTAAGTTTGTTCGGAGTCCCGGATGGGATCCAGGATATCACGAGGAGCTTCGGAATGGTTCGGAGGTAAAGAATTATATATGGGAAGTCATATTTTGGGTTCCAGAAAAAGTTTGGTTTTTTCCGGTATTGTACCGGGAAGGTTCTAGAAGGTTCTGGAGTGGGGCCCACCTGCATGGGGGGCCACATGAACGTGGGTAGTGGGGAAAGGCCCCACACCCCTAGTCTAGGCGCACCAAGATCCCCTCTTAAAAGGAATAGGATCATATCCCGAAGGGATAAGATCAAGATCCCTAAAAAGGGGGGTGTCGGTACCAAAACCGGCAGATCTTGGGTAGGGGGTCCGAACTGTGGATCTTGGAGTCAATGGATAACAAGGAACGTAGAGACAGCGATTACCCAGGTTCGGGCCCTCTCGAAGAGGTAAAACCCTACGTCCTACTTGTTTGTATTGATGTGTTTGTATGACGATTACAGAGTCGATCTACCTCGAGATCGGATGAACTAAACCCTAGGTGGGTATATCGATAATGGTTCCTCTGCCTCTACGGACTAAACCCTCCGGTTTATATAGACACCAGGGGGGGGCTAGGGTTACATATGGTCGGTTGCCACCAGGGGATAAACATGCCGGCTACGCTAAACATCTCTTGGAGGAGACACCAAGTCTTCGGAGGTTTCCTTCTGGTGCACGGGGTCGCCCGCAATCCGGCCTTCCTTCGATGAGTTATGAGCGGCCCATTAACACGGCCCATGAGAGATAGGCCGACCGCCCGAGTACCCCTTAGTCCGGGACACCCTCAGTAGCCCCCGAACTAGTCTTCAAAGCTGAGGTATATACCGAACACTATCGACTTTGTGGACCAGTTCCTTCCCTTCTGTGGTACTTGTGTCAAGCCTGCAACCCCTCTAAATCAAGTCCTCAAGGATTGCCTAGCTGTTTCCAGCCATATGTTCCCCGAATTATGCTTCGGTCTCTGAAGTGTATCAATAACTTAGATCCTATATTAACCCACCCTACTAGCCCAGCACCGCACTCAAACCCTCTCTGTGTGACCACCTCTCCTCTTCCACCTCTCTGTTAAACCACTTCTCCGTCGCCATGAACTCCAACTCCAACTCAACCCCAACCCTTTCCCCTAGGGCATTGGATGGAGGGCCTTCTTCCTAGGGTGCTCGCTCGCTGACTGCAAGAAGTTTGAGCACACCATGGAAGTGTGCTCGAGCTTCAGCAGCATCGAAGACATGCAGAAGGAGGCCGACGCTGTGATTAAGAAGGCTACGCAAGACGAGCTGAAGACACTGATTCCTGACCCAGCCAAGGGCGTGATACGTCTCCAACGTATCTATATTTTTTGATTGTTCCATGCTATTGTAGTATCAATCTTGGATGTTTTATATGCAATTATATATCATTTTTTGGGACTAACCTATTAACCTAGTGCCCAGTGCCAGTTGCTGTTTTTTGCTTGTTTTTGGCTTTTCAGAAAATCAATATCAAACGGAGTCCAAACAAAGAAAAAACTTTGGATTATTTTTTTCTGGACCAAGAAAGACCCTAGAAGGTTCGGGAGAAGACCAGACGAGCCACGAGGGAGCGACAAGTTTGGGAGGCGCACCTAGGGGGTAGGCGCACCCCCCCCGACTTGTGGGCCTCTCGTGGCACCTCTTGACCTAATTCCAAGCCTATAAATTCTCAAATATTCCCCATATACCAGAGAGCCACCTCGAATAACTTTTCCGCCGCCGCAAGCTTCTGTTCTTCCGCGATCCCATCTGGAGGCCTTTTCTGGTACTCTGCCGGAGGGGGAATCGATCACGGAGGGCTTCTACATCAACCTTGTTGCCCTTCCGATGATGTGTGAGTAGTTTACCACAGACCTACGGGTCCATAGCTAGTAGCTAGATGGCTTCTTCTCTCTCTTTGATCTTCAATACAATGTTCTCCTTGATCTCCTTGGAGTTCTATTCGATGTAATCTTCTTTTGCGGTGTGTTTGTTGGGATCCGATGAATTCTGGGTTTTTGATCAGATTATTCATGAGAAATATTTGGGTCTTTTCTGAACTTATTTATGCATGATTGTTATAGCTTTGTATTTCTCTCGGATCTATCCGTTTGGTTTGGCCAACTAGATTGATTTATCTTGCAATGTGAGAGATGCTTTGTAATGGGTTCAATCTTGCGGTGCTCTATCCCATTGACAAAGTAGGGGACAAGACACATATTTGTATTGTTGCCATTAAGGATAAAACGATGGGGTTTATTCATATTGCTTGAGTTTACTTTATCTACATCATGTCATCTTGCTTAAGGCGTTACTCTGTTTTCATTAACTTAATACCCTAGATGCATGCTGGATAGCGGTCGATGGGTGGAGTAATAGTAGTAGATACAGGTAGGAGCCGGTCTACTTGTCTCGGACGTGATGCCTATATACATGATCATTGCCATGAATCCGTCATAACTATGCGCTTTTCTATCAATTGCCCAACAGTAATTTGTTTACCCACCGTATTGTTGGAAATATGCCCTATAGGCAATAATAAAATGGTTATTATCATATTTACCATTCATGATAAATGTTTATTATTCATGCTAGAATTGTATTGATCGGAAACTTAAATACATGTGTGAATACATAAACTACTCCATGTCCCTAGTAAGCCTCTACTAGACTAGCTCATTGATCTTAGATGGTTAAGGTTTCCTAACCATAGACATGAGTTGTCATTTGATAACGAGATCACATCATTAGGATAATGATGTGATGGACAGACCCAACCGTAAGCTTAGCATCAGATCGTTTAGTTATTTGCTTTAGCTTTCTTCATGTCAAGTATCAGTTCCTTAGACCATGAGATCATGTCACTCCCGGATACCGGAGGAATACCTTGTGTGCTATCAAACGTCACTTCATAATTGGGTGATCATAAAGGTGCTCTACAGGTATCTCCGAAGGTGTCTGTTGGGTTGCATGGATCAAGACTGGGATTTGTCACTCCGTGTGACGGAGAGATATCTCTGGGCCCTCTCGGTAATACAAGATCACAAGAAGCTTCATGTGACTAATGAGTTTAGTCACGGGATCTTGTATTACGGAACGAGTAAAGAGACTTGCCGGTAACGAGATTGAACTAGGTATGGAGATACCGACGATCGAATCTCGGGCAAGTAACATATCGCCGGACAAAGGGAATTGCATACGGGATTAACTGAATCCTTGACATTGTGGTTCAACCGATAAAGATCTTCATTGAATATGTGGGAATCAATATGGGCATCCAGGTCCCGCTATTGATTATTGATCGGAGAGGAGTCTCGGTCATGTCTGCATGTTCCCGAACCTGTAGGGTCGCACGCTTAACGTTCGATAGTGCTAGGGTAGTAATGAGATATTAACAGTGGAAAGTCTGAAGTTTGTTCGGAGTCCCGGATGGGATCCAGGATATCACGAGGAGCTCCGGAATGGTTCGGAGGTAAAGATTTATATATGGGAAGTCATATTTTGGGTTCCAAAAAAAGTTCGGTTTTTTCCGGTATTGTACCGGGAAGGTTCTAGAAGGTTCCGGAGTGGGGCCCACCTGCATGGGGGGCCACATGAACGTGGGTAGTGGGGAAAGGCCCCACACCCCTAGTCTAGGCGCACCAAGATCCCATCTTAAAAGGAATAGGATCATATCCCAAAGGGATAAGATCAAGATCCCTAAAAAGGGGGGTGTCGGTACCAAAACCGGCAGATCTCGGGTAGGGGGTCCGAACTGTGAATCTTGGAGTCAATGGATAACAGGGAACGTAGAGACAGCGATTACCCAGGTTCGGGCCCTCTCGAAGAGGTAAAACCCTACGTCCTACTTGTTTGTATTGATGTGTTTGTATGACGATTACAGAGTCGATCTACCTCGAGATCGGATGAACTAAACCCTAGGTGGGTATATCGATAATGGTTCCTCTGCCTCTACGGACTAAACCCTCCGGTTTATATAGACACCAGGGGGCTAGGGTTACATATGGTCGGTTGCCACCAGGTGATAAACATGCCGGCTACGCTAAACATCTCTTGGAGGAGACACCAAGTCTTCGGAGGTTTCCTTCTGGTGCACGGGGTCGCCCGCAATCCGGCCTTCCTTTGATGAGTTAAGAGCGGCCCATTAACCCGGCCCATGAGAGATAGGCCGACCGCCCGAGTACCCCTTAGTCCGGGACACCCTCTGTAGCCCCCGAACTAGTCTTCAAAGCTGAGGTATATACCGAACACTATCGACTTTGTGGACCAGTTCCTTCCCTTCTGTGGTACTTGTGTCAAGCCTGCAACCCCTCTGAATCAAGTCCTCAAGGATTGCCTAGCTGTTTCCAGCCATATGTTCCCCGAATTATGCTTCGGTCTCTGAAGTGTTTCAATAACTTAGCCCCGAAGGCCAGTCGCATAAGTGTGAACAGTGAGCCCATCTGACAACTTTTTCAAAGGGTCACGACCTGCTGATACGTCTCCAACGTATCTATAATTTTTGATTGTTCCATGCTGTTATATTATCAATCTTGGATGTTTTAATATACATTTACAGCAATTATATATCATTTTTGGAGACTAACCTATTAACTTAGTGCCCAATGCCAGTTGCTGTTTTCTGCCATGTTTTTGTTTTACAGAAAATCAATACCAAACAAAGTCCAAATGCCACGAAACTTTTTGGAGATTTTTTTTCTGGAAAAGATAAACACTAGAAGCTTTGGGAGATGACCAGACGCCATAGGAGGTGGCCACGAGCCACCAGGGCGCGCTCGGGTGCCTCGTGGGCCCACCCCAGCTTCGTTTGACCTAATTCCACCACTATAAATTCAGGAAAAATCAAAAACCCTCAGGGGAGTCCACGAAATACTTTTTCCGCCACGGCAAGTTTCTGTTCCCGAGAGATCCCATCTGGAGGCCTTCTCCGGTACTCTGCCGGAGGGGGAATCGATCACGGAGGGGCTCTACATCAACCTTGCTGCCCTTTCGATGATGCGTGAGTAGTTTAAAACAGACCTTCGGGTCCATAGGCAGTAGCTAGATGGCTTCTTCTCTCTTTTTGATCTTCAATACAATGTTCTCCTCGATGTTCTTGGAGTTCTATCCGATGTAATCATTTTTTGCGGTGTGTTTGTTGGGATCCGATGAATTGTGAGTTTATGATCAGGTTATCCATGAATATTATTTGAGCCTTCTCTGATCTCTTTTATGCATGATTGTTATAGCTTCGTATTTCTTCTCCGATCTATTGATTTGGTTTGGCCAACTAGATTGATTTATCTTGCCATGGGAAGAGGTGCTTTGTAATGGGTTCGATCTTGCGGTGTTCAATCCCAGTGATAGAAAGGGACATGACACATATGTATCATTGCTATTAAGGGTAAAAAGATGGGGTTTATTCATGCGTGAGTTTATCTTGTCTACATCATGTCATCGTTCTTAAGGCGTTACTCCGTTCTTTATGGACTTAATACACTAGATGCATGCTGGATAGCGGTCGATGTGTGGAGTAATAGTAGTAGATGCAGGCAGGAGTCGGTCTACTTATTTTGGACGTGATGCCTATATACATGATCATTGCCTTGGATATCGTCATGATTATTTGCTTTTCTATCAATTGCCCAATAGTAATTTGTCTACCCACCGTATGCTATTTTCTTGAGAGAAGCCTCTAGTGAAAACTATGGCCCCCGGGTCTATCTAAATCATATTACTAAAACCCTAAAAATATTGCTGCCATTTTATTTTATTTATTTTATTTTGTATTTTTGTTTCAATCTATCTATCTATCACATACAATTTAATCTTGCAATTGACCGCCGAGGGATTGACAACCCCTCGTTTGCGTTGGGTGCAAGGATTTGTTGTTTGTGTGCAGGTGCTGCTAACGAGGTGTTGTGTGATTCTCCTACTGGTTCGATAACCTTGGTTTCATAACTGAGGGAAATACTTATCTCTACTGTGCTGCATCATCCCTTCCTCTTCGGGGAAAATACCAACGCAAGCTACAAGTAGCAGGAAGAATTTCTGGTGCCGTTGCCGAGGAGACATCATCAACATCTATCAAGTACCTTTGCATAAACTCTCATCTCCTTGCATTTATTTTATTTGCCATTTGCCTCTCGTTTTCATCTCCCCCACTTCTAAAACGTTTTTACAAAAATACAAAAATATTTTCCGTTTGCCTTTTTCTTGTTTGCTATCTTTGCTTGTGTTGCCATGTGCCTTCTATTTGCTTGCATCTTCGCTTGCTAAAAATCTATTGATATGGATCCTCATCCACTTGCTATTCTTTTCAAAAGACCCAATTATGTTGAACCAATTGCTAGTGATTTGAGTGCTCTTGATTTTCTGTATGAAGTTTTTCTTGAAAATCATGAATCTGAAAATTGTGATGAAGTGTTAGAAGAAGAAATTTATAAAGTGATTCGTGATAGCTCCATGATTGAAAAGAATGATTGCAATGATGTTACTATAAATTCTATTAATGTCAATTATGCTAATGATATTCAAAACTACAAGCTTGGGGATAATAATTTTGTCATATCCACTACTTATTGCAATGATCATGATTGGGGTGATAATGCTTCTTATGATCTTGAAAATTTATTTAATCCTCATGATGAATATGCTATTGATAATAATGTTTGCAATAATATTGAAAGTGGGTTTGGAAGAGTGTCAACTCTAGGTAAAAATAATCCCACTATTTTGGAAGACTATAAGAATTTTATGCATGTGGATCATGGAGAGAAAATTTTATATGATAGCTATATTGTTGAATTTGATTATGATCCTACATGTAATTATTATGAGAGAGGAAAATATGGTTGTAGAAATTTTCATGTTACTAAATTACTTCTCGTGATGTTGAGATTGTCAATGTTTTATTCCTCTCCTTTGCATATGCTAGATATTTATCGTCTTGATAATTTGTTTGCATATAAAATGCCTATGCATTGGAAGTATGTTAGACTTAAATGTGTTTGTCACATGTATTATGATGCTCTCTTTATGCTTCAATTATTATCTTTCATGTGAGCATCAATAAAATCTCAAGCCTATCTTAATGGCTATAAAGAAAGAGCTTGTTGGGAGGCAACCCAATGAATAAAATAAATTTTTTCTATTATTGTGTGTTTTCACTGTCATGCTACTGGTATGATTGTGTTTTTGTGTTTTTAATTAGTGTTTGTGCCAAGTAAAGCCTTTAGGATGATTTGGAAGATAGTATAATTGATGCTGTTTGGAAAACAGAAAGTTTTGCGTCCAGTGCCCGAATTTTGTCTCTGTACTGGAGCGTCAGAAAAAATCTGAAAATTACAGTATTGATATATGAATTTCCCACGTTGTCCTAACTTTTCATAATTTTTGGAGTTACAGAAGTATGGCTTTTCAATATATTGCTACAGACTGTTCTGTTTTTGACAGATTCTGTTTTTGATGCACTACTTGCTTATTTTGGTGAATCTATGGATTGTATCGGGGGGTATAAGCCATGGTAAAGTTAGAGTACAGTAGGTATAATGCAAAAATAAAATATGAATGGGTTTGCAACAGTACTTAGAGTAGTGATTTATTTTGTTATGCTAACGGATCTCACGAATGTTTTGTTGAGTTTTGTGTGATTGAAGTTTTCAAGTTTTGGGTGAGATCACGATGGATGAAGGAATAAGGAGTAGCAAAAGCCTAACCTTGGGGATGCCCGAGGTACCCCAAGGTAATATTCAAGGAAGAATCAAGCGTCTAAGCTTGGGGATGCCCCGGAAGGCATCCCCTCTTTCTTCCACCAACCATCGGTAATTTTACTTGGAGCTATATTTTTATTCGTCACATGATATGTGTTTTGCTTGGAGCGTCTTGTATTATATGAGTCTTTGCTTTGTTTGCTTTTTAGTTTTTAACAATCATCTTTGCTGAACACACCTATCTTGAGAGAGCCACACGTTTATCATCATTTGTTAGAATACTCTATGTGCTTCACTTAAATTTTTTGAGCTAGGCAGTTGCTCTAGTGCTTCACTTAAATCTTTTTGAGCATGGTGGTGGCTATATTTTGAAGAAATAAACTCTCATGCTTCACTTATATTTTTTTGAGAGTTGATAAGATTAAAATTTTGAAGAAATGAATTCTCATGCTTCACTTATATTATTTTGAGAATTGAGAAGATTAAAATTTTGAAGAAATATTTGCACTCTCATGCTTCACTTAAATCTTTTTGAGAGTTGATTATAGTAACGGTAATTTGCACAAGATATGAATTTGGTCCCAAAGTGATGAATATTCATGAGGGATATAATAAAAACTTTCATATAGATCATTGGATATGATAAGTGAGATTCCTTGCAATAGTTTTGCGATATGGAAATGATAATATGTGAGTCATGTTAGTGAGTAATTGTGATTTAGTAGGAATATTAGCGTTAAGGTTTGTGATTCCCTATGCATGCACATCAAGTCAATAGTTATGCAAACAAATTATATCCTACTTATGGTGCATTATTCGGTGTTAGTTATGTTTAATGCATGTTTATGACCGTTTTTGTTTTTTGGTTGGTTGCTTCTCAATCTATTTGCTAGCCTTCAATTGTACTAAGCAGAAATACTGCTTGTGCATCCAAAATCTTTAAACCCAAGTTGTGCCAAATGAGTCCACTATATCTACCTATATGCGGTATTTCAATGCCGTTCCAAGTAAATTTGCGTGTGCCAACTCTAATTTTCAAAATAATTTTTCCCCTTTTGTGTGCCCGTACCGCTCATGAAGCGGCAGGGGGTGGCCATTATTTTCCATGCTAGGTGTGCTATTCTCACGATGAGTGTTTTATCACTTGTCATTGCACGAGAGGATGGTTGGTAATAGGGATGCCCAGTCCCACAATGAAATCAAAAATTAATAACAACAAAATTCCTTGGAAAGTGTTGGTATGGAGGGCACCCGTGGATACGGCTAGCCATGGATTGTGAAAGAATGGTGGAAAGGAAATAAACTTTACTTTCTGTTTGGGAACCACCTATGATGTGTCTAGCATGGAAAATAATGGGAATTCTCGGTCATTTTTGTTGACAGGAAAAGCATGCCTCTCAAAATATTTTATCTCTTTAATTTCAGCCTTGAGCTCTGGCACATTTGACAAATCTCTGCTTCCCTCTGCGAAGGGCCTATCTATTTGCTTTTATGCAATTTTTATTTTTACTTGAGTCTCCATCTTCTCTTATAAAGCACCAACTAGAGAGCACTATTGTCATACTTCTGCATT
Organism: Elymus sibiricus; assembly: GCA_039707655.1. Classification (NCBI taxonomy): domain Eukaryota; kingdom Viridiplantae; phylum Streptophyta; class Magnoliopsida; order Poales; family Poaceae; genus Elymus; species Elymus sibiricus. Next base: position 298,218,421 of record CM077672.1, on the reverse strand, counting down.
GGATGTAGCTAATATTTGAGTGTGTTTCATGAATGGATCAATGATTGAGCATAATGGGCTAGGGATAACTTTCTTTAGCATTGATATTTTGAAAGACATGGTTGCTTTTTAGCATGCTTGAGTATTTATATCTTCAAGTCAAATTATAGACTATTGCTTTGAATCATTCAAGTCCAATGTCTATGCTATAAAAGAAAAGAATATGTGATGAATATGATAGGCAGCATTCCACATCAAAAATTCTGTTTTTATCATTTACCTACTCGAGGACGAGCAGGAATTAAGCTTGGGGATGCTGATACGTCTCCAACGTATCTATAATTTTTGATTGTTCCATGCTGTTATATTATCAATCTTGGATGTTTTTATATACATTTATAGCAATTATATATCATTTTTGGAGACTAACCTATTAACTTAGTGCCTAGTGCCAGTTGCTGTTTTCTGCCCTGTTTTTGTTTTACAGAAAATCAATACCAAACGAAGTCCAAATGCCACAAAACTTTTTGGAGATTTTTTTCTGGACAAGATAAACACTAGAAGCTTCGGGAGATGGCCAAACGCCAGAGGAGGTGGCCACGAGCGCGCCTGGCGTGGAGGCCTTCGTGCTGCCGCCACAACCACCACTCGCGCCCAGCGTACAACACACCTACCAGTGGACGGCCATTGTGCCCGTCTACCCCTCGTGCCCGCTTGTTTGGGTGGGCGCGACGGAGGAGGAGGAACGTCGGCACGTCCTGGAGTGGGAGGCATGGGCACTGGCTAGGGAGCGGGCGGAGGCAGAGCGGCTGATGCAGGTGGAGCACGACGAGGAGGAGGAGCGATGCGGGCTTCTGGAGGAGGTAGCACGTGCGCAGCAGCAGGCGCCCGATGCGGCCCAACAAGCAGCGGCTCTGGCTACCTACCAGCAAACCATTCCCTATGCGTAGACGCCGGAGTACGTCGACATCACCAACGAGGACGAGGACGCCTAGATGTGCCCTGGATCCCCCGGCCGCCGCAGTTTTATTTTTTTATGTATTTATTTTAAGTTATTATTAATGTAAGTGGACGTTAGGCATGTTTGAACTATTAAGTTTATATATTTTAGGTTTTTATTTGGATTTAGTTTTTTTCAATTCATAAATTTGGGATGAGTCGGCCGTGTTAGACGCAAGTACGCCACCACGGTCAAAAATGAACGCACACATCCGCTCGGCACATCAAAATGCAGAAAATCGTGTCCATTGGATCGGTGCGATGGAGTTGCTGGTCTGTCCCCTGCTCTGTATCTTCACTAGGCCTTTGAAAGCACTAGATGCTAACGCGCGCTTCGCTGCGTCGTTCTTCGCTTTTTGGATTATTATTTTTACATATAGTAGATTGATTTTTTTATGTGTGTCGGCTTATGTTTTAGTTTTTTCTGGGGGTGTTTTTTCGTTCATATATCGTGTTCGGTTGCTATTGAAGAAAGTATTTGCTTCGAGAGGAGAATGAAGTTATTTGGTGTGTGATTGTGGTGTTTTTACATGTTTTGGCCTTGGTGGTGATTGTTTGAGCCTGTTGGTAGGTCCTATTCCACTTAAAACAGTGAATTGTTGTTGTAACGCAAACATGGGGCGGCCCACAAAGCTCTCCTTCACTCGGCTTGGCTCCCTACTCCTCTGCTTGTTTAGTTTTCTTCGCTCGCCCGACTGCTAACTTAAAAAACGGTATATATATATTTTTTTGAAAAGGTTTGTCAAAATAAAATATGTTCAAGGATTTTTTTCAAAATATTGCAAAATTTAAAAATCATGAATTTTAGAAAATTTGACAAATATGAAATTTATTCATTGATTTCAGAAAAATGTTCATAAATTAAATAATTTTTCAAATTTTAAAAATATTTACAGACTTTCAAAAATATCTGCAAATTTAATAAATATTAATGAATCAAAAAATGTGAATTGAAAAAATCTTTATGTTTTTAATGTTCACAAATTTTAATAAGCGCCCATGATTAAAAAAAGTGAAAAAATCAAAGGAGAAAGAGAAATAAAACTACACAGCACACACATTTACAAGAGGGGCCCGCATCAACCCCACTACCCCTGAAGCTGCAGGATGATTCAAATCAAGGGAGCTTAGGATGCGTTTGGTAGCCCGCATACACCCCAGCCAGGCCCGCGCGGGAAGAAAATGGCCCGTTTGGTTACCCGCATTCACTGTTTGGCTTGCATAGCACGAACTTTAAAGCACCTCTAGGCCTGCATCCATAGGAACGCTCAAATCGGCCGTTTTTGTGGAGCCAGGCCCGAGCGGTGCAACCCTAGGCACGTGGGCGTGGGCGGTTGCACGCGTGGATGCGGTCTCGAGAAGTCGCGTTGTTTCCCGAAGCGTCGTCATAAATTACCCTCACCTCCCTTTGCTACTTGTAGACTGCGTTGATATTTCCCCGAAGAGGAGAGGATGATGCAGTATAGTAGAGATAAGTATTTCCCTCAATTAAGAAGCAAGTTTATCAATCCAGTAGGAGAACCACGCAAAATCCTGTTAGCCGCACCTACACACACAAAAGCAAACACTTGCACCCAATGCAAATAAGAGGGTTGTCAATCTTCTTAGCGGTTATTTGCAAGGATTAATTCTGATAGTGATAGATATATAAACTAAAATACTAAATAAAATAAAAGTAAATAAATTGTAGAAAAATATTTTTGGTTTTAATATATGATAAAGGTAGACCCGGTGGCCATAGTTTTCACTAGAGGCTTGCTACTTGTAGCTTGCGTTGGTATTTCCCCGAAGAGGAAGGGATGATGCAGCACAGTAGAGATAAGTATTTCCCTCAGTTATGAAACCAAGGTTATCGAACCAGTAGGAGAATCACGCAACACCTCGTTAGCAGCACCTGTACACAAACAACAAATCCTTGCACCCAATGCAAACGAGAGGTTGTCAATCTCTCGGCGGTCAATTGCAAGATTAAATTGTATGTGATAGATAGATAGATTGAAACAAAAATACAAAATAAAAAAAATAAAAAAATGGCAACAATATTTTTAGGGTTTTAGTAATATGATTTAGATAGACTCGGGGGCCATAGGTTTCACTAGAGGGTTCTCTTAAGAAAATATCATACGGTGGGTAGACAAATTACTGTTGGGCAATTGATAGAAAAGCAAATAATCATGATGATATCCAAGACAATGATCATGTATATAGGCATCACGTCCGAGACAAGTAGACCGACTCCTGCCTACATCTACTACTATTACTCCACACATCGACCGCTATCCAGCATGCATCTAGTGTATTAAGTTAATAAAGAACGGAGTAACGCCTTAAGAATGATGACATGATGTAGACAAGATAAACTCACGCATGAATAAACCCCATCTTTTTACCCTTAATAGCAACGATACATACGTGTCATGTCCCTTTCTGTCACTGGGATTGAGCACCGCAAGATCGAACCCATCACAAAGCACCTCTCCCATTGCAAGATAAATCAATCTAGTTGGCCAAACCAAATCGATAGATCTACCCCGAGTGAGGCTAGAAATATATATTTCTGTGGATTCAAAAGAATAATGTAGGCATTTCTATTAATGGATATATAAGTCTTACATGATATTTTACAAGGGTGATGGCAGCGAAACAACTCTATCTAAGGCAGCATGGTCTTGGTGCGGCTCCAAACCACAGGGATCTGACTGGGTTACTCTTCTATCCCGCGAACGCTCCGGCTCCTCGCTAATGGACGTCGGATCCTTAGGTGAACCTGGCCACATTGAAGGCCGCTGAGTACTTTTGAATGTACTCGCAAGCAAACCAAACCAACATATACACCAAGCAAAGCAATCCATGGCATTCAGGCATGCATTCATTATCTTAACAATATTAGCTCTCATGTCTTAGCAGGAATATCTAGCAATATCATATCATAATAGGATTATCTAGCATGTTAACTATCAAAGTAACTGTAGTATGACGAAGATACAGCATATCAAGTAATTAATCCATACTCCGAATAATCTTAGGATCCAATCCAAACTCGATCCTAATCAAATCCAAGTCATTCGGTCATCTAACCACTCATCTCATAGCCATCGCATGGCTAACATCCCATATACCTGACATCATCCGATGTCCATGCATCAGTGCTGCAAGTCTGACAAACCTTACCTTACTCTGGTTCATTCTTGGTAACAACATTATGTAGTTTATTCCTCCAGACTCGACACAGACCAAATAGTGTGACCTAGTACGAACTGTGTCCCATGACCAAGGACGTGGCTATTTGAATAGATTTACACTCTGCAGAGGTTGCGCACTTTACCCACACTATGGAGCTCCTGGCCTCTTGCTCCCATTCGGGTGGACCGGTGCTGCTCCAACAAAACTCATCTATTGCCTGGCACTCTTACGGCCCCACCGACAATCATACCCTTCTCGGGTCAAGTCCTGGGTGGCCCCTGTGTCACTCCTGACACCTGCCACCGTCGTGGCCAAACAAAACTGTCCCAAACGGGGACGCCGGCAAATAACTCAAGTGGGCTCACAAGGTTATCGCCGCCTACCGGGCCAGGGTAGCACGCACGCATAACCTTCCCTCTTTGGTGGTACCGATAAGAGGCAAGACAACAGACCAAGTCAGGGCCTTCCCATAAAGACAAGTGTGGTTGCACTGATGAGCTCGGTTCGGTGGCACTATGACTCGATCCAACCGATGGAGGAGGTTGTCATTTTTAAGTCACATTCTTATCATTCCAATAACAACAGTAATACACATTGAAAACATAACAACCTATCCCCATAATGTCACCTACGAGTCACTAGTGCGATAATATGATGAGCATTAGCAGGTAATGTAAATAGCAAGTTCAACTTAGCAGTAGTTTAATCATTTCTATCACAGGCATGTTCATTAATTAAACACGCAAGAATAACATAGAGCAATGCTTTAGGGCACATATCAGATGGTTGGTTTGCCTGGGGGTCGACGGATTCACCGAAGAGAAGAGCGATCACCTCGCTGAGAAATTCGCCAGAAAGGATTCCCTCTCGAAGGGGCTGAATATAGGGCAGGGGTAATATGGTCATTTTTAGAAAGTGTAAACATGGTGGAAGTGATGTCATTGGAACGGGCTCGACGAACTGAGAACGTGGGCTTTGGAATCACCTGAATCGGAGTTACGGTTAAGAAGTTGTGGCCGTTCGTTCGTTAGGCAGAAACACACAGAAACCTGTTCACTTCTGCCTTTAACGGACGAACGTCCACAATTTAACCGGTTAGGCCCAGGGCCTGAAGCTGAAAGCGTATTTCAGGGAGTACGCTTTCACTGTACCGAAAACGTGTTTTCCACTGAAACTGCGGCCGAATGCGCTTTGTTAAGCGAAAAGCGTATTTGTGAAAATACGTTTTCACTTAACGGTCAACGGGTCCCGGCTGAGTCAGCTCTCAGGGGCTGGCAAGGGGGCCCCACTCTATCTCTCTCCTCCTCCCACAGGTCTTCTTCCTGACGCGGCCGAAGGAAGAGGCGAGAGCAGAGGCGCTCGGCCGCGCTCGATGCCGGCGCTCTTCCCGCCGGCTGCGCCCGCCGGCGAGCCAGGCGAGCTTGCGACACCGCCCCGTGTTGGGGCAGACCAACCCTCCTCGGCGACAAACGCCGAGCGGCCTCCCGGCGAAACAAACGCCGGACAAAGGTAGACGAAGGAGACACCATAATTTTCCCAGCGACGAACGCCGCGGCGCACAAACGCCTGTTTCTTGGCTTTATTTCTCACAACGTCTCGAACACATACATGGAGGTACACATGCACACACGCAGTACTACCCAGAGGAGCTCTCTCTCCTATCGACCGGGCACACACCACGGTCCCGACGGAGACTACATCTCATCTCTGGCCTCTCTCTGTGGCTCGGCTCATACCGGCGCCTCGATCAGTACATGGTGAGGGTCTTTATACCCAGGCTAGCACAGGCGCACGCACACCACTAGCATCGGCCCACTAACTCAACTAACCTATGCACAGAAACGCACTAAGCTAGCTACCAGGTCGATAACAACCTAACAACCTGGACTGACCACATCACAATGGAACGAGCAAGCCAGCCGGCTTTGTAGCCATCGGCAACGCAGCGCCTGCGCCCACCTCGCGCACACACGTACGCGCACCCGAGCGACTCGGTCTCCACCGAACGTGAACCGCTGCTCACGCGAGACCTGGGCCTATACGCCTCGCTCGCACGGACCAGACCTGGCACATTGATGCCGGTCGCCACCGCACGGGCATGGCTTATTACGCCAACATTCACCCCCCTAAGCCATGACCTCGCCGCCTATCCTGACGTACAGGACACCGGCTCCTCGTCGACTATCGTAGGGAACGCCATTTCTTCGTCTCCGGGGCCGCCGCACGCTCGCCGTCTCCGGAGTTGACACTGCTGCTCCCATCGTCGTCGTCGCCACGGCCGTGGACTCGACCTGGCGCGCTGACGCCAGTCGCCACCACCACGGACTCGACCTGGCACACGCACGCCAGTCGCCACCGCGCATGCTTCTTCCTCTCCAGCGACACGCGCCGAGTCCCTTCACCGCCGGCGACACACGCCGTCGATGCCGTCGCGCTCGAATGCCTGACGCCACGGCGTCGTGTGCACGCTACACCACGCCGCCGTGCCGTACCGCGGCCTCCGCGCCACCACGCAGGACCTCCGTGGCCTCCTCGCCGCGCCGCCGCGGACTCACCGCGGATCGACAAGGCTCTGATTTCAATTGTTGGGGCAGACCAACCCTCCTCGGTGACAAACGCCGAGCGGCCTCCTGGCGAAACAAACGGCGGACAAAGGTAGACGAAGGAGACACCATAATTTTCCCGGCGACGAACGACGCGGCGCACGAACGCCTGTATCTTGGCTTTATTTCTCACAACGACTCGAACACATACATGGAGGTACACACGCACACACGTAGTACTACCTAGAGGAGCTCTCTCTCTCCTATCAACCGGGCGCACACCACGGTCCCGACGGAGACTACATCTCATCTCTGGCCTCTCTGTGTGGCTCCGCTCATACCGGCACCTCGATCAGTACATGGTGAGGGTCTTTATACCCAGGCTAGCACAGGCACACGCACACCACTAGCATCGGCCCACTAACTCAACTAACCTATGTACACAAACGCACTAAGCTAGCTACCAGGTCGCTAACAACCTAACAACCTGGACTCACCACATCACAACGGAACGAGCAAGCCAGCCGGCTTTGTAGCCATCAGCAACGCAGCGCCTGCGCCCACCTCGCGCACGCACGTACGCGCACCCGAGCGACTCGGTCTCCACCGAACGTGAACCGCTGCTCACGCGAGACCTGGGCCTCCACGCCTCGCTCGCATGGACCAGACCTTACACATTGATGCCGGTCGCCACCGCACGGGCATGGCTTATTACGCCAACATTCACCCCCTAAGCCATGACCTCGCCGCCCATCCTGACGTACAGGACGCCGGCTCCTCGTCGACTATCATAGGGAACGCCATTTCTTCGTCTCCGAGGCCGCCGCACGCTCGCCGTCGCCGGAGTTGACGTTGCTGCTCCCATCGTCGTCGTTGCCACGGCCATGGACTCGACCTGGCACGCTGACGCCAGTCGCCATCGCCATGGACTCGACCTGGCACACGCACACCGGTCGCCACCGTGCATGCTTCTTCCTCTCTAGCGACACACGCCGAGTCCCTTCACCGCTGACGACACACGTCGTTGATGCCGTCGCGCTCGAACGCCTGACGCCACGGCGTCGTGTGCACGCTACACTACGCCGCCGTGCCGTGCAGCGGCCTCCGCGCCACCATGCAGGACCTCCGTGGCTTCCTCGCCGCGCCACCGCGGACTCACCGCAGATCGACAAGGCTCTGATGCCAATTGTTGGGGCAGACCAACCCTCCTCGGCGACAAACGCCGAGCGGCCTCCCGGCGAAACAAACGCCGGACAAAGGTAGACGAAGGAGACACCATAATTTTCCCGGCGACGAACGCTGCGGTGCACGAACGCCTGTATCTTGGCTTTATTTCTCACAACGACTCGAACACATACATGGAGGTACACACGCACACATGCAATACTACCCAGAGGAGCTCTCTCTCCTATCGACCGGGTGCACACCACGGTCCCAACGGAGACTACATCTCATCTCTGGCCTCTCTCTGTGGCTCGGCTCATACCGGCGCCTCGATCAGTACATGGTGAGGGTCTTTATACCCAGGCTAGCACAGGCGCACGCACACCACTAGCATCGGCCCACTAACTCAACTAACCTATGCACAGAAACGCACTAAGCTAGCTACCAGGTCAATAACAACCTAACAACCTGGACTGACCACATCACAATGGAACGAGCAAGCCAGCCGGCTTTGTAGCCATCGGCAACGCAGCGCCTGCGCCCACCTCGCGCACACACGTACGCGCACCCGAGCGACTCGGTCTCCACCGAACGTGAACCGCTGCTCACGCGAGACCTGGGCCTATACGCCTCGCTCGCACGTACCAGACCTGGCACATTGATGCCGGTCGCCACCGCACGGGCATGGCTTATTACGCCAACATTCACCCCCCTAAGCCATGACCTCGCCGCCTATCCTGACGTACAGGACACCGGCTCCTCGTCGACTATCGTAGGGAACGCCATTTCTTCGTCTCCGGGGCCGCCGCACGCTCGCCGTCTCCGGAGTTGACACTGCTGCTCCCATCGTCGTCGTCGCAACGGCCGTGGACTCGACCTGGCGCGCTGACGCCAGTCGCCACCACCACGGACTCGACCTGGCACACGCACGCCAGTCACCACCGTGCATGCTTCTTCCTCTCCAGCGACACACGCCGAGTCCCTTCACCGCCGGCGACACACGCCGTCGATGCCGTCGCGCTCGAATGCCTGACGCCACGGCGTCGTGTGCACGCTACACCACGCCGCCGTGCCGTGCCGCGGCCTCCGCGCCACCACGCAGGACCTCCGCGGCCTCCTCGCCGCGCCGCCGCGGACTCACCGCGGATCGACAAGGCTCTGATTTCAATTGTTGGGGCAGACCAACCCTCCTCGGTGACAAACGCCGAGCGGCCTCCTGGCGAAACAAACGGCGGACAAAGGTAGACGAAGGAGACACCATAATTTTCCCGGCGACGAACGACGCGGCGCACGAACGCCTGTATCTTGGCTTTATTTCTCACAACGACTCGAACACATACATGGAGGTACACACGCACACACGTAGTACTACCTAGAGGAGCTCTCTCTCCTATCAACCGGGCGCACACCACGGTCCCGACGGAGACTACATCTCATCTCTGGCCTCTCTGTGTGGCTCGGCTCATACCGGCACCTCGATCAGTACATGGTGAGGGTCTTTATACCCAGGCTAGCACAGGCACACGCACACCACTAGCATCGGCCCACTAACTCAACTAACCTATGTACACAAACGCACTAAGCTAGCTACCAGGTCGCTAACACCCTAACAACCTGGACTCACCACATCACAACGGAACGAGCAAGCCAGCCGGCTTTGTAGCCATCAGCAACGCAGCGCCTGCGCCCACCTCGCGCACGCACGTACGCGCACCCGAGCGACTCGGTCTCCACCGAACGTGAACCGCTGCTCACGCGAGACCTGGGCCTCCACGCCTCGCTCGCATGGACCAGACCTTACACATTGATGCCGGTCGCCACCGCACGGGCATGGCTTATTACGCCAACATTCACCCCCTAAGCCATGACCTCGCCGCCCATCCTGACGTACAGGACGCCGGCTCCTCGTCGACTATCATAGGGAACGCCATTTCTTCGTCTCCGAGGCCGCCGCACGCTCGCCGTCGCCGGAGTTGACGTTGCTGCTCCCATCGTCGTCGTTGCCACGGCCATGGACTCGACCTGGCACGCTGACGCCAGTCGCCATCGCCACGGACTCGACCTGGCACACGCACGCCGGTCGCCACCGTGCATGCTTCTTCCTCTCTGGCGACACACGCCGAGTCCCTTCACCGCTGACGACACACGCCGTTGATGCCGTCGCGCTCGAACGCCTGACGCCACGGCGTCGTGTGCACGCTACACCACGCCGCCGTGCCGTGCAGCGGCCTCCGCGCCGCCATGCAGGACCTCCGTGGCTTCCTCGCCACGCCACCGCGGACTCACCGCAGATCGACAAGGCTCTGATGCCAATTGTTGGGGCAGACCAACCCTCCTCGGCGACAAACGCCGAGCGGCCTCCCGGCGAAACAAACGCCGGACAAAGGTAGACGAAGGAGACACCATAATTTTCCCGGCGACGAACGCTGCGGTGCACGAACGCCTGTATCTTGGCTTTATTTCTCACAACGACTCGAACACATACATGGAGGTACACACGCACACATGCAGTACTACCCAGAGGAGCTCTCTCTCCTATCGACCGGGTGCACACCACGGTCCCGACGGAGACTACATCTCATCTCTGGCCTCTCTCTGTGGCTCGGCTCATACCGGCGCCTCGATCAGTACATGGTGAGGGTCTTTATACCCAGGCTAGCACAGGCGCACGCACACCACTAGCATCGGCCCACTAACTCAACTAACCTATGCACACAAACGCACTAAGCTAGCTACCAGGTCGCTAACAACCTGGACTCACCACATCACAACGGAACGAGCAAGCCAGCCGGCTTTGTAGCCATCGGCAACGCAGTGCCTGCGCCCACCTCGTGCACGCACGTACGCGCACCCGAGCGACTCGGTCTCCACCGAACATGAACCGCTGCTCACGCGAGACCTGGGCCTCCACGCCTCGCTCGCACGGACCAGACCTGACACATTGATGCCGGTCGCCACAGCACGGGCATGGCTTATTACGCCAACACCCCGTGCCTAGGGTCGTTCCCAGAGACTTGGGGAAGCTCAGAGAAGAGATGGGCACAAGCGACAGAGAGGACGGCCGTGGTGGTGCTTGGGGTGACCCGCACCGGCGATGCCGGCCGGAAATGAGGACGACGATGGCTTCCCGAGCTCCTAGGACGGCCGAGGACGCCGAAGAGGGGGAGACGGGTTGCCCACGGCCTAGGTTAGCCGAGGGGAGTTGGCGGCGGTGCTCCGGCCATTGCTGCTGTTGAGGGAGGGAAAGGGCTCGAGGCTCGAGGGGAAGAGCTGGGAGGCTCGCTGGTGAGGAGGGAAGGCTCGGGGTGGGCTTAAATAGCCACGGGAGGAGCTAGCCGACGACGACAGAAGATGCTCGATGCTCGGTGCCGTGGCGACGTGGTGGATGCGGCGGTGAGCTGGACCGCGTGCGGAGGGGACGGCTCGGCCGGTTCTCGGTGTCAGGTGGTGGCATGGGCGAGCAGCGGAGGCCAGCTGGGCTTCGGGAGAGCTCGAGCTCGTCCGTATAAGGCGGCGACTGTGTACGCATAGTAGTGGTACGGCGACGTTCGTCACGGCGCGGTGAGGAAGCTGCCGGAGGGGGAAATGACCGGTGCGGGGTACGTGGACGTCGGGGAGGCTGGTCGGCACGAATGGACAAGCCAGGGCAGCCTGAGCTGGCTGGCCCGACGCGGTGGGCACGTGGTGCGCTGTTCCTGCGTGCAATTCACGTGGTTACCACGAGCACTGACTGCTCTGGCACGCGCCTGCCTGTCCAACCTTGTCAAATAGGCTCCTTGCTGCTCAAATGGACAAGATCTTCCACTGGAGGGACTGAGAGGGATCTAGATTGGCCAGAATGGTCCAGAACGTCTTCTGGATAGAATCTTGGACAGGAAGTTGTGGTCAAAAAAATGTGCCAAAGAGCTGGGCAAGTTGTCACAGGGAAATTTAGTAGAAAGGTGTAGATGCTGGAAGAATTTCAAGTCATTTGGACCAGTTTTGCATGCACTCCCTTTGCAATGCAAATTTTGGTCCAGAAACTTGACTTTGATGTTGTGCTCAACTGGCTTGGTGAAATGCGCTGAATTTTTGTGTAGGGTGATGATTTGGAAGTATGGAGGTACTGGAAAAATTTCAGCTCATTTGGAAATGCCAAAATGGTACTTCCTTCACAAAGCTTTCTGCTGGATAGAGACTAGATGGAATTTTAGAGAGAAATTGGCTAGATGAAATGATGTGAATTTTTGCATGCTCACATCATATAGGGAATGTCAGGTCCTGGATTAATTTCAAAAAAAATTAAGCAAGATAAAATATAGTTGCTTCACAACCTCAAAATAAGTCCAGAAAAAAGAATTGGATGATGCTCTCAAACCTTGACTGTGGAACTTGGGATCTTGATGGAAATGGTGAATATATGGATAGAAGAAGCTCCACAAATTATTTGGGATTTTTCCTGGTTACCAAAATGGTAGTTCCTTCGGAAAGTGCCCAAAATGCAATATTGGCTTTAAATAGGAAAATGCAATTTCCCTTATTTAATTATGGCCAATATTTTTATGAGAGCTCAATATGATCACAATGAATATCTCCACAAGATTTCATGAACTTTGGAGATGGATAGATATTTTCCTGGATTTAATTCCTTTAACTGGCAGAAAAAGGAATTAATTTTAAATGAAAAATATTGCAAATGACTTGACAATATTTTTGCATATCCAGGGTTTATAGATATGGGATGATCGCTAGAGTTTGGGAGGCAATAGATCAAAGGAAATTAGGGTTCCTTTATAACGGAAGGAATTAGGGTTTCCCTTTTGGTAACTCGGAAGGTAGGGTTTCGGCGGCAAAATCCTGAGAATAGATCTTGGGTGGCAAGGTTGGACTGAAGAGAATCTCTGGTTGGATAGGAAAGGCAAGGCTAACTGACCATCTTCATATACCCAAGAGCAAGAGAAAATCCAATAACACCAAAAAAAAGACGGGAGACAGATCCCGCGAAGGAAAAAATGAGGAGCGAAAACCAGGGTGTTACACCGATGAATTGTGAGTTTATGATCAGATTATCCATGAATATTATTTGAGTCTTCTCTGATCTCTTTTATGCATGATTATTATAGCTTCGTATTTCTTCTCCGATCTATTGATTTGGTTTGGCCAACTAGATTGATTTATCTTGCCATGGGAAGAGGTGCTTTGTAATGGGTTCGATATTGCGGTGTTCAATCCCAGTGACAGAAAGGGACATGACACGTATGTATCGTTGCTATTAAGGGTAAAAAGATGGGGTTTATTATGCGTGAGTTTATCTTGTCTACATCATGTCATCGTTCTTAAGGCGTTACTCCGTTCTTTATGGACTTAATACACTAGATGCATGCTGGATAGCGGTCGATGTGTGGAGTAATAGTAGTAGATGTAGACAGGAGTCGGTCTACTTATTTTGGACGTGATGCCTATATACATGATCATTGCCTTGGATGTCATCATGATTATTTGCTTTTCTATCAATTGCCCAACAGTAATTTGTCTACCCACCGTATGCTATTTTCTTGAGAGAAGCCTCTAGTGAAAACTATGGCCCCCGGGTCTATCTAAGTCATATTACTAAAACCCTAAAAATATTGCTGCCATTTTCTTTTATTTATTTTATTTTGTATTTTTGTTTCAATCTATCTATCCATCACATACAATTTAATCTTGCAATTGACCGCCGAGGGATTGACAACCCTTCATTTGCGTTGGGTGCAAGGATTTGTTGTTTGTGTGCAGGTGCTGCTAACGAGGTGTTGTGTGATTCTCATACTGGTTCAATAACCTTGGTTTCATAACTGAGGGAAATACTTATCTCTACTGTGCTTCATCATCCCTTCCTCTTCGGGGAAAATACCAACGCAAGCTACAAGTAGCACCTACCACGACCACGAGCCAGTTAGGAAAACTCGATTCGCGGTTCGAGGCGGTTCCTCCATTGGCGCGTTCCATCAATATGGAGATCATGCCCTGTTTTTAAGGGATATGATCAATGATTTCTGTTATCCCACGCGCGCATAATGGCACGATTATATCGGGAAGTGGCGAGGTCCGCGGCGCAGCAAAAGGACTATTGGTCTTATGGTAGCCCATAACAAGGAAACGGCCACCATTTCCTTTGCACACTCTCGCTCCCTCCTGCGCCGTTGCCTCCCCAATCTCCTGAGCTCCAGTGCCCAGATCCGTTCTTCCTCCCAAGATCCTCTCCGGCCATCCCCTCAATCCGGCCATGGCCGGCTCCAAGTCTAAGGGCAAGTGGGAGGCCTCCATCGTCACCGAGAGCGCCATCCAGGAGCTGAAGGACGCGGGTTACCTCCCCGCCGATGTCGCTCACCGCGCTCCAGAGGGGGGCCAGGTCATCCCCACGCCAAAACCTGGCGAGAGGGTGGTGTTCCTCCCCCACTTCATTCGGGGGCTAGGCTTTCCCCTCACCCCTTCGTCAGGGTTTGATGTTTTTCTACGGATTAGATTTCCACGATCTCGCCTCGAACTCTTTCCTGCACATCTCGGCCTTCATCATCATCTGTGAGGCCTTTCTTCGGGTCCGGCCACACTTCGGCTTGTGGTTGAAAGTATTCAACGTCAAGCCGAAGATTGTCAACGGCCAGCAGGCGGACTGCGGGGGGGGGGGGGGGCGATGATCAGCAAGCTCCCCCGGGTTGAGTGGCTAGAGGGCACTTTCATTGAAACTGTCAAGATCTGGCAGAAAGAGTGGTTCTATATCACAGAGCCTTGCAACGAGGACTGGGCTGTGATCCCCGCTTTCAGAACCGGACCCCCCACGAGGCTGGTCTCGTGGACCAAGAAGGGCCTTGACTGGGGGTCAGCCAAGGAGGTGGCGTTGCTGTAGAGCCGGATATCCAAGATGATCGAACGAAAGGTTGAACTGCCCAATGTGGTTCAGATCATGCTCAGCCGCCGCATCCTCCCCTTTCAAGACCGGGCCTCCCCGATGTGGGCCTATAAGACCGAAGACCCCGCCACCGTGCTCTACTTCTACCACACTTCCCACACCCAACTGTGGAAAGCGCTATTCAAGCCACAGAAGGACTGGCCCACCGAGGAGGAAGACATCGGCCTCGATGCCGCAAACCCCCCTCGCGAGGTATGATAAGTTTTACTCTTATGTTCGGATGCTCCCTTTTGACAGAGTACTAAAATTTACTTTCCCCAATCCACAGAACTGGCTGAAGAAGGCCGAGCGAATCAACAGCCCAGCTCCGCTGCCCGAGGGCCCCAGGACAGCCCTGCTGACGGCCATGTTGGCCGAGGAGCCGTACGAGGCGCCGGAGAAGAAGGAGAAGAAGAAAGAGAAGAAGAAGGAGGCCAGAGAAGGCCTCCGTTCCCGTGGACCTCCGGACACTAGATCCGGGGACACCCATGCCCCCTCTACCCTTGAGGGGGAGAAGGAGCAGGAAGAGGATGGGGAGGAAAGTGATTCCTCCCGAACAAAGAAGAGGGCTGCGTCCGAAGACACTGAGAAGGATCAGCTTCCTCCCACCCCTAAAAGACCATGCAGGGCCAAGGTGGCCCTGTCCAATAACAGCTCGGCTTCTGCCGAGCACTCTGAGGCCTCCGAAGAGGTTCCTCGGAGGACCCCCAGGGTCAAACCGCGGGCCCAGAGGTATATATATCCTAAGATACAACTATGCATTTTTAGCCGAGCTAAGTCTGCTATTGATCGCGCGCCTACTTTTAACATTGCAGCCCGCTGTGCGACCTCCCTACCAATCGAGTCTCGGAGGGGGACTCTCCACTGGCCGCGCTGGCGGAGAGCGGAACTAAATCGCGCGCCTTGCCTCCGCCGATCGTTGAGGAGGCCGAGGAGGTGCTGTCAAGGAGGGCCCCTCCCGTGCCGAACACAGGGGGAGGAGGCGACGCCATTATGGCTGAGAAGCATACCTCGGCCGTCGAAGACCAGGAGGGGAGAACCCTTCTGGTGAACGAAGAGGGGGAGCCCGGACAATCTGAGCTCTCCCCGAAGGTGGTTCCGGAGCCATCCAGGCACCAGGAGCCGGCCATTCTGGTCTCCTCAAGGGGAGGAGCCAAAATGCCCCTGCCACCCCCGCCTGAGCCAGGGCGGGCCTCAACTGGGTGGTCGGATGAGATGGAGGAGGCTCTGACAAGTTCCTCTATCGCCGAAGAGCACCGTGCCCTGATGGGCACGGTTTTGCAAAATCTTCGGTCCGTGGACAACGGACTGAAGGAGGCTTTCAATGGCCTTTTGACAGGCTTCAAGGTAGGCATTGTAATGACTTTTCCTTAAAAAAATTCTTTTATATAATCATGCAACCTCATACACAGTAGCCCCCGAGCCCTGTGTGAGTTTGAAAAACTCATGCGGGGGTCGAATAACTTTTGAGATGTAGATGATAGCAAAATGAGCAGTAGCCCCCGAGACTCTGGCCGGATTGAGAAAGCCGACCAGAGGATCAAAAATCGATAACTCGGGAATCTAATGTACTTAGTCTAATGTGCAGGCGTCGTCCTCGGCGGCAGCTGCCAACGCCGAGGAGCTGGTCGAGCTGAATCGGAAGCTCAAGAGCTCCGATGACGACCTCGATCTGCTAAATAAGCGGTTCGACGAGGCGCAAGGCAAGTCCGAACTAAACTGTTTACTACAGCGGTTTTTAGTAAAACTTAAGAAGTTAATCTAAACGGGGTGTAACTGACATTATTACAACTGCCGCCGCGGAGGTCGAAAACCTCAAGGCCGAGCTGAGGAAAGATCAGCAGGAAGCCGCAGAGCAGAGAGCTACAGCCGAAAAGGCAGCCACAGAACTGGCCACGGTGAAAACTGTTAGCCAGAAGCATGAGGCCAGGGTGTCTGAGGTGCAACAGGAGCTCAAGGATGTCATCACAAAATGTGAGGTCCTTGAGCAAAAGAGTAAGGACCAGGCCACCGAGCTAACCTCACTGAGAGCGGCGGCCAAGGAGGCGCGAACGGAGGCATGGGGTTACCAAGAGGAACACCGTCAAGCCAAACTTATTGCGGATGGTAAGCCATACTTACTGCAAAGTGTCTTTGGTGGTAACAGGTTCGCTTTGCTCACCCGAGTATGGCATTCGTCAGGCGCTTTTGCGGACCTCCCGAGGAGTGCTTCAGATGCGGCTGGGTACTTTGCATCTCAGGAGGGTCGTACCGAGCAGAGGCTGTTTTGGGCGCAGTTTCAAGCGCCCGAACATCCTCCCCTCCTCAACAATCAGCTGAAGCAGCTGATGGAGCTGCATCGGATCGCGGGGCCGGCGATGAAGGACCTCTGCATCAAGTTGTGGCCTGCAGAGCCACTGCCGAGCAGCTACTTTGGCTTGGTGCAGAGGTTGTACGATGCCACTCCCCGGATCGATGTCTGGAAGCGCTCTGTATGCATTGAGGGAGCTCGGATGGCCTTCAGCAAGACCATGGTGCATTGGCCGAAGATTAAGCCAGCCGAGGTGGCCACCGGACCTGCGCCCCCTGGGAAGGAGCACAGGCGCCCCGAGCAGTACTTTCCCATCGTGATGGATGGTGCTCGGGTGATAGAGGCCCAGTGCTCGAAGGATGTAATTTATGAATGAATGAATTTTCCTTGTATCCAAGAAGTTGAAACATTTTTGCTTTAAAATGCAACTGGTCGGCTTTATATGTAATGCCTTTGTGTGTTTATTTTGACTCTTGTGTGGCCGTTTTAAACTAAAAGTTACCAGTCGTCGGCTTCAACCCCCTTGCAGATACTGCATGGGGTGTCTCTCCCTAACACCTTAACCCTTAGCCGACATCTCGGTGCCCGGAGGCGGTTGTGTGTAAGGAAAACAAGGCAATCGGACTATGCGGCTTTAGTGCTTTCACTTAGCCATAGGAGCTTGACTGCGGGGGCTAGTGACTAGCCCCCAGTATATGTGATATCCGGACATACCGAGGTTTATGCCATTATCACCTGGTTCCTGTGACAGTGAACCCTTCGTTTGACACGGAATTAGCTCCATCGATTTTTAGTTTAACACTTGTCATAGGATCGCCGACCAGTTCACGCTTATTATGACAGTCAGTTTTCGGCTTTATCCACTGAGGTACTTAACCAGGCGAGCTAGAAGTACAATCGCAGTGGTTCTCCCTTTACCCTCCTAGCCGAACAATGCGGAACGTAAGAAGGCAAACACAGGAGCCGGGCAACCCAACTATTGACCAAAGACATAATTCGGAACCGATTCATATAATGCAATATCCAAGACGCCGAGCACATGTAATGAGATTAGTGCCGGAATGATGCTTGGGGCGGAATTTATGGTCGAGCCCCCTGTCTATTAGCCGATCGTGTCTAAAAGGAAGAATGCATCGTTATAGTTTACTTCAGCCTATGGGCGGAAAGGAATGCGCAACACAACTATCAGAGGAAAGGTTTATACATGGCCTCCATAAGTGGTTTGACGTCCCTACTGCGCCCTGCTGCACGTCTGCTCCTTTGCTCTTTATGAAACTTCCATAGGGAATATGCGATTGAAGTCGCCGTTTGTATGCACGACGGAAGTGATAGTGCTTGGCGGACGAGCTCTTGAGAAAGGGTTTTGAGAAGTCGCCGCGAGGTACCAGCTTGACGCTGATCAGGCCCTAGATGGTGCCTGTTATTTGATGTTGATCCGAGAACATCTTTGGTCGTGGCACAGTCGAACCGAGCTCTCGGCCCTTGAAACGTTTGCCCCCACAGCTGCCCATGGAATTTTAAGCGTGAAATTATGCACCCGAGGTACGTATTTTGCGGCTGGAGAGGTCGTGCTGTGGGGCGCGTATCCCTATTTAGGGCAAGCACGGGAGTGCTCCGGAACTGAGGCCGTATCTCGGTCGCGTTTCCTTGCATCCAGCGCCTTGATGGTAGACTGGGCCTTCGATGCTTCTTCGGCGGCCTGGGCTACGGCCGCCAGAGCCGCTGTGTGTTCCTCAGTTCGGAGCGAGCGCTCGGTGTTACCGTTAACGGTAATAACACCCTTCGGTCCTAGCATCTTGAGCTTCAGATATGCGTAGTGCGGGACGGCATTAAAGCGGGCGAACGCTGTTCGGCCGAGGAGTGCGTGGTAACCGCTGCGGAAAGGAACAATGTCGAAGATTAAATCTTCGCTGCGGAGGTTATCGGGCGAACCGAAGACCACTTCCAAGGTCACGGTTCCCGAGCAGCATGCCTCGATACCTAGGATTACACCTTTAAAGGTAGTGTTGCTGGGTTTAATCCTTGACGGATCGATTCCCATCTTCCTCACTGTATCTGAATAAATTAGATTGAGGCTGCTGCCTCCGTCCATAAGGACTCTGGTGAGGTAGTATCCTTCCATGATGGGGTCGAGCACCAGAGCCGCCGTTCCTCCATGACGGATACTGGTCAGATGGTCTCGCCGGTCGAAGGTGATCGGACAATTCAACCACGGGTTGTATTTCGGGGCCACCGGCTCTAAGGCGCAGACATCCTGAAGTGCACGCTTACGCTCCTTCTTGGGTATATGCGTGACGTAAATCATGTTCATGGTTTTTACCTCGGGAGGGAACTGCTTTTGACCTCCATTGTTCGGCCCGCGAGGTTCGTCGTCGTCCTCGCTGCGGGGGCCCTTGCCCGGTTCCTCGGCTGTAAGTTTGCCGGCCTGCTTGATTACCCAATAGTTACGGTTGGTGTGGTTGGCGGGCTTGTCTGAGGTACCGTGGATCTTGCAGGGCCTGTCCAGGATTCTGTCCAGCGCGGTCGGGCCATCCCGGTTCCCTTTAGAGGGCTTCTTCCGCTGTCCTGATTTCGAGTTGCTGAACCCGACGTTTACTGCCACGTCATCAGCTTCACTGCCGTTGTTTGTATGCCGACGCTTGTTATTCTTGTTGCGCCGGGGTTTCCCGTTCCCGTCCCGGACCTCTGAGGTGCCGGGGTCATCGGGGTGGTTGCTTCTATGAGCTAACCAACTATCTTCACCCGTGCAAAAGCGGGTCATTAAAGAGGTGAGGTCCGACATTGTTCTCGGCTTATCTTGGCCGAGCTGGCGAGTGAGCCATTCGTCCCAAATACTGTGCTTGAATGCGGCGATCGCCTCAGCATCCGGACAATCGACAATCTGGTTCTTCTTGGTCAAGAACCGATTCCAGAATTGCCGAGCTGACTCCCCAGGCTGTTGAACAACGTGGCTCAAGTCGTCGGCATCCGGCGGCCGGACATAGGTGCCTTGAAAGTTGGCTCAGAAGGCGTCCTCAAGCTCTTCCCAGCTCCCGATAGAGTTTTCGGGTAGGCTGTTCAACTAGTGCCTCACCGGTCCTTTAAGTTTTAACGGCATATATTTAATGGCGTGGAGGTCATCTCCTCGGGCCATATGAATGTGGAGAAGAAAATCTTCAATCCACACGGCTGGGTCAGTTGTCCCATCGTACTGTTCTATGTTTACGGGTTTAAACCCCTCGGGGAACTGATGCTGCATCACTTCATCTGTGAAACACATTGGGTGTGCGGCGCCCCTGACCCGGGCCACGTCGTGCCGGAGATCGGTTATCATCCGAGCACGGTGCTGCTCCCAGGCTCTATCATTCCTGTCGCGCCAAGCTTGGTATCCGTCTCGTCCAGTGGGTGTGTGTCCTCTGGATCCATAAATGGATCTTGTCTGTGCCGCTCTGGCATTTAAGTTGTGCCGCAGATCATCTGGATCGTCTGGTTGTACTGGCTCCTTGCCCGCCCGGCGAGGGAGCACAGGTGGGTTTTTGCTTTCTCCAGCCGTCCTGTCCCATCCTCGAGGGGGGTGGTCGGGCTAGTTTGCCTGGGTTCGTCTGGGAGGTATGGGCTCAAGGTCCTCGTCGTCAAATGACGGAAGCAGGCGCCGCCGTGGGTAGCTTTTGTTTTGATCCTGTCGCTGATTGTCAAATCCCTCTTCGGCTACTAAGACCAACGTCCACCTATCATTAAGGGTATCTTGTTTAGCCTTTAGCTGCTGCTGCTTCTTCTTCAGGCTTCGGGCGGTGGCTATGAGTTCTGTTTGAACCTTTCCTAGTCCAGGGGATCCTCGGGGACGACAAAATCCTCGGGTCCAAGGTTGTCCTCCTCTTCGGAAGGAGGAAGGTATGCTGTCCTTGGAATCACTGGGGTCCTCGAGGTTACCCTGGTCCTCATGCCCTTCAGAAGCGTCGCGGTGCTATTCGTGGGTGGTGTTGTCACCGAGCTCCTCCATGTTGTCCGGAGTATCATTATCTCCGGTGCCGTTTGTGTCTGTGTTGCTTTCTCTGCCCTTTCCTCGTCCCTTGGATCGCTTTCGTTGGCATCGGCGTTTGGGTGGTTCCTCGTCGGGGCCATCGCCATCCTTCTTGGGAGTGTCCACCATATAAACATCATAGGTGGAGGTGGCGGTCCACTTTCCAGTGTTGGGAGTGGCAAGGGAGGGAGCCGTATAGGACATGACGTCGATATCCTCATCCATGTCATCAGCCTCCTCGGAGGCGTACTCCAGCATGTCGGTTAAGTCTTCGACAGTGGCTACTAAGTGGGTGGTGGGTGGGACATAAAATTCCCCGCAGTTGGCCTCAAGTTCGATCTGATCATAGACCGAGGGTGGGCCATCCGCGATACTCATCATCTGGATCCGATCTAGCATCTCGTTTAACAGTGAGAGGTCTACCGGATCCATCCTCTGACATCTTTCAGGGTTAACCTCCGGTGTGCCTGCGTTGGGGGCGCGTTCGGCCAAGGTTGACCCTTGGTTCTCGGGGGCTGAGATCGGACCCGAACTCGAGGTCAGATCCGAACTAAAGGCCGGCCCGGAGATGGGGCCAGGGAGAAGATCCGAGGTTAAAGCCTCGGAGTCACTAGGCCCCTCAGGTAAAGCTGAGAACCCAGTAAAGATCAGATCGCCCCGAGAGTCGGCGACGTACTCTAGGTTACCGAACCTGATTTCCTGCTCAGGGGCAAAACTGTCGATCTAGTCAAGGTGACCGGTCGGGTTGGCGTGCAGTACGATGCTGCCAAACGCGAAGAGTTGTCCGGGGACGAAGACGTCCCCGCTGCGGATGCCGTCACTGATGACTAGGTGAGCCATTGATCCTTGATGACCCCATAGCGGAACTCTCAATGAAAGCACCAATGTCGGTACCAAAACCGGCAGATCTTGGGTAGGGGGTCCGAACTATGGATCTTGGAGTCAATGGATGAAAGGGAACGTAGAGACAACGATTACCCAGGTTCGGGCCCTTTTGAAGAGGTAAAACCCTACGTCCTGCTTGTTTGTATTGATGTGTTTGTATGACGATTACAGAGTCGATCTACCTCGAGATCGGATGAACTAAACCCTAGGTGGGTATATCGATAATGGTTCCTCTGCCTCTACGGAATAAACCCTCCGGTTTCTATAGACACCAGGGGGACCTAGGGTTACATATGGTCGGTTGCCACCAAGGGATAAACATGCCGGCTACGCTAAACATCTCTTGGAGGAGATGCCAAGTCTTCGGAGGTTTCCTTCTGGTGCACGGGGTCGCCCGCAATCCGGCCTTTCTTCGATGAGTTAAGAGCGGCCCATTAATCCGGCCCATGAGAGATAGGCCGGCAGCCCGAGTACCCCTTTGTCCGGGACACCCTCAGGGGGGATAGCGATTGGTGGAGAAAGGAAAGGAGGGATTTCCTTCCTCCCCCCTTGACCAACGACCCTAGGGGCTTGGAGGGCAAGCCACCAGCCCTCCATGCCTATATAAAGGTGGGGAGGTGTTGGGGGCAGCCACCCCTCCACACTTGCCCTCCATCGCTCCCAACTCCTCCCACCTTTCCTCCGGTACGCGCTTGGCGAAGCCCTGCCGGAATTCCGCTGCTGCCATCACCACCATATCGCCGTGCTGGATCCGATCTCATCTACCTCCTCTCCCTTGCTTGCTGGATCAAGTAGAAGAGGACGCCATCGAGCTGAACGTGTGCTAATCTCAGAGGTGCCGTCCGTTCGGCACTAGATCGGATTGGATCGCGATTGGATCGTGAAGAGTACGACTACATCAACCGCGTTACGACGCTAACACTTTCGGTCTACGAGGGTACGTAGGCACACTCCCCTCTCGTTGCTATGCATCTCATAGATTAGATCTTGGGTGTTTCGTAGGATTTTTTTTTTGATTTTCATGCAACGTTCCCCATCAGTGGCATCATGAGCTAGGTCTATGCGTAGATGTTTATGCACAAGTAGAACACAAAGAAGTTGTGGGTGTTAATGTTCAAATTTCTTACTTCCTTTGACTTATTTGGATTCGGCGGTATTGTGGGATGAAGCGGCTCGGACCAACCTTACATGTCCTCGCACATAAGACCGGTTCCACTGTTTGACATGCAACTAGTATTGCATAAAAGTGGCTGGCGGGTGTCTGTCTCTTCTACTTTAGTTGAATCTGATTTGACAAAGGCGGTCCTTGTAGAAGGTTAAAAGGCAACTTGAATATCACCGTTGTGGTTTTGCATAGATAAGAACGGTTCTTACAGTTTGCCCTAGCAGCCACGTAAAAATTGCAACAACAAAGTAGAGGACGTCTAACTTGTTTTTGCAGGGCATGTTGTGGTGTGGTATGGCCAAAACGTGATGTGATATATGTTGATGTATGAGATGGTCATGTTTTGTAATAGGTTCACGACTTGCATGTCGATGAGTACGGCAACCGGCAGGAGCCATAGGGTTGTCTTTAATTTATTGTATGACCTGCGTGTCAACTAAGAACGCCATGTAATTGCTTTACTTTATCGCTATGCGTTAGCAATAGTTGTAGAAGCAACAGTTGGCGAGACAACCACATGACGACACGATGATGGAGATCATGGTGTCATGCCGGTGACGATGGAGATCATGCTGGTGCTTTGGAGATGGAGATCAAAAGCACAAGATGATAATGGCCATATCATGTCACATAGTTTGATTGCATGTGATGTTTATCTTTTATGCATCTTATTTTGCTTAGGACGATGGTAGCATTATAAGATGACCCCTTCATAAAATTTCAAGATAAAATGTGTTCTCCCTAAGTATGCACCGTTGCAAAAGTTCATCGTTTCGAAGCACCACGTGATGATCGGGTGTGATAGACTCTATGTTCGCATACAATGGGTGTAAGTCAGTTTTACACATGCGGAATACTTGGGTTAAACTTGATGAGCCTAGCATGTACAGACATGGCCTCAGAACACAGAGGACCGAAAGGTCGAACATGAGTCATATAGTAGATATGATCAACATGGAGATGTTCACCATTGATGACCACCCCATTTCACGTGATGATCGGACACGGGTTGGTTGATTTGGATCATGTAACACTTAGACAACTTGAGGGATGTTGATTTAAGTGGGAGTTCATTAGTAATATGATTAATTGAACCAATTATCATGAACATAGTCTTAATGTCTTTGCAAAATTCTGTTGTAGATCAATGGCTCGCGCTGTAGCTCACCTGAATTTTAATGCGTTCCTAGAGAAAGCTGAGTTGAAAGATGATGGAAGCAACTATGCGGATTGGGTCCGTAATCTGAGGATTATCCTCACTGCTGCACAGAAGGCTTATGTCCTTGATGCACTGCTTGGTGATGCACCACCTCCAGCGTCGTCTGTAGATGTTGTGAACGTCTGGCAGACACGTTTTGATGACTACACGATAGTTCAGTGCGCCATGCTTTACGGCTTAGAACTGAGGCTCCAAAGACGTTTTGAGCACCACGGAGCATATGAGATGTTCCAGGAGCTGAAATTGGTATTTCAGGCTCATGCCCGGGTTGAGAGGTATGACACCTTCGACAAGTTCTTTAGCTGCAAGATGGAGGAGAACAGCTCCGTTAGTGAGCATGTACTCAAAATGTTTGGGTACTACAACCGCTTGAATCAGTTGGGAGTTAATATTCCGGATGAAGTAGCAATTGACAGAGTTCTCCAGTCACAGCCACCAAGCTATAAGGGTTTTGTGATGAACTATAATATGCAAGGGATGGAGAAAACGATCCCTGAGCTCTTCGTGATGCTTAAGACCGCGGAGGTAGAAATCAAGAAAGAGCATCAAGTGTTGATGGTCAACAAGACCACCAGTTTCAAGTAGAAAGGCAAGCGAAAGAAAGGGAACTTCAAGAAGAATGGCAAGCAAGTTGCCGCTCCCGTGAAGAAACCCAAGGCTGGACCCAAACCTGAGACTGAGTGCTTTTATTGCAAGGGGAAGGGTCACTGGAAGCGGAACTGCCCCAAGTACTAGATAAGAAGGCTGGCAACGTCAACAAAGGTATATTTGATATACATGTTATTGATGTGTACCTTACTAGTGCTCGTAGTAGCGCCTGTGTATTTGATACTGGTTCGGTTGCTAATATTTGTAACTCGAAACAGGAGCTGCGGAATAAACGGAGACTAGCTAAGGACGAGGTGACGATGCGCGTTGGAAATGGCTCCAAGGTTGATGTGATCGCCGTCGGCACGCTCCCTCTATGTCTACCTTCAGGATTAGTTTTAAACCTAAATAATTGTTATTTGGTGCCTGCGTTAAGCATGAACATTATATCTGGATCTTGTTTATTGCGAGACGGTTATTCATTTAAGTCAGAGAATAATGGTTGTTCTATTTATATGGATAATATCTTTTATGGTCATGCACCCCTTGTGAATGGTTTATTCTTGTTGAATCTCAATCGTAATGATACACATGTTCATAATATTGATGCCAAAAGATGCAAAGTTAATGATGATAGTACCACATACTTGTGGCACTGCCGCTTAGGTCATATTGGTGTAAAGCGCATGAAGAAACTCCATGTTGATGGACTTTTGGAATCACTTGATTATGAATCATTTGAAACATGTGAACCATGCCTCATGGGCAAGACGACTAAAACCCCGTTTTCCAGCACAATGGAGCGGGCAAGTGACTTGTTGGAAATAATACATACCGATGTATGCGGTCCGATGAGTGTTGAAGCACGCGGTGGATATCATTATTTTCTTACCTTCACTGATGATTTGAGTAGATATGGGTATATTTACTTAATGAAGCACAAGTCTGAAACATTTGAAAAGTTCAAGGAGTTTCAGAGTGAAGTAGAGAATCATCGTAACAAGAAAATAAAATTTCTACGATCTGATCGTGGAGGAGAATATTTGAGTTACGAGTTTGGCGCACATTTAAGACAATGTGGAATTGTTTCACAACTAACGCCACCTGGAACACCACAGCGTAATGGTGTGTCCGAACGTCGTAATCGTACTTTATTGTATATGGTGCGTTCTATGATGTCTCTTACCGATTTGCCACTATCGTTTTGGGGTTATGCATTAGAAACAGCCGCATTCACTTTAAATAGGGCACCGTCTAAATCCGTTGAGACGACACCATATGAGTTATGGTTTGGCAAGAAACCTAAGCTGTCATTTCTTAAAGTTTGGGGATGCGACGCTTATGTTAAGAGGCTTCAGCCTGATAAGCTCGAACCCAAAGCGGAGAAGTGCGTCTTCATAGGATACCCTAAGGAGACCATTGGGTATACCTTCTATCACAGATCCGAGGGCAAGATCTTTGTTGCCAAGAATGGGTCCTTTCTAGAGAATGAGTTTCTCTCGAAAAAAGTGAGTGGGAGGAAAGTAGAACTTGATGAGGTAATCGTACCTTCTCTCGAATTGGAAAGTAGCACATCACAGAAAGCAGTTCCTGTGATGTCTACACCAACTGGAGAGGAAGCTAATGATGATGATCATGAAACTTCGGATCAAGTTACTACTGAACTTCGTAGGTCGACCAGGGTACGTTTCGCACCAGAATGGTACGGTAATCATGTCTTGGAAGTCATGTTGTTAGACAACGGCGAACCTACGAACTATGAAGAAGCAATGATGAGCCCGGATTCCGACAAATGGCTTGAGGCCATGAAATCCGAGATAGGATCCATGTATGAAAACAAAGTATGGACTTTGGTGGACTTGCCCAATGACCGGCAGGCCATTGAGAATAAATGGATCTTTAAGAAGAAGACAGACGCTGATGGTAATGTCACCGTCTACAAAGCTCGACTTGTCGCAAAAGGTTTCCGACAAATTCAAGGAGTTGACTACGATGAGACTTTCTCACCCGTAGCGATGCTTAAGTCTGTTAGAATTATGTGAGCAATTGTCGCATATTACGACTATGAAATCTGGCAGATGGACGTCAAAACAGCGTTCCTTAACGGTTTCCTTAAAGAAGAGTTGTATATGATGCAACCGGAAGGTTTTGTCGATCCTAAGGGTGCTGACAAGGTATGCAAGCTCCAGCGATCCATCTATGGACTGGTGCAAGCATCTCGGAGTTGGAATATATGCTTTGATGAGGTGATCATAGCTTTTGGTTTTACACAAACTTATGGAGAAGCTTGTATTTACAAGAAAGTGAGTGGGAGCTCTGTAGCATTTCTAATACTATATGTGGATGACATATTATTGATTGGAAATGATATAAATTTTTTGGAAAGCATAAAGGGTTATTTGAACAAGAGTTTTTCAATGAAAGACCTGGGTGAAACTGCTTTCATATTGGGCATCAAGATCTATAGAGATAGATCGAGACGCTTGATAGGACTTTCACAAAGCACATACCTTGACAAGATTTTGAAGAAGTTCAAAATGGACCAGTCGAAGAAGGGGTTCTTGCCTGTATTGCAAGGTGTGAAGTTGAGTCAAACTCAAAGCCCGACCATGGCAGAAGAAAGAGAAAGGATGAAGGTCATCCCCTATGCCTCAGTCATAGGCTCTATAATCTATGCCATGCTTTGTACCAGACCTGATGTGTGCCTTGCCATAAGTCTAGCAGGGAGGTACCAAAGTAATCTAGGAGTGGATCACTGGACAGCGGTCAAGAATATCCTTAAGTACCTAAAGAGGACTAAGGACATGTTTCTCGTTTATGAAGGTGGCGAAGAGTTCGTCGTAAAGGGTTACGTCGATGCTAGCTTTGACACTGATCCGGATGACTCGAAGTCACAAACCGGATACGTATTTATTTTGAATGGCAGAGCAGTCAGTTGGTGCAGTTCCAAGCAGAGCGTCGTAGCAGGATCTACATGTGAAGCGGGGTATATAGCTGCTTCGAAAGCAGTGCAAGAAGGAGTCTGGATGAAGGAGTTCATATCCGATCTAGGGGTGATACCTAGTGCATCGGATCCAATGACTATCTTTTGTGACAACACTGGTGCCATTGCTATTGCCAAGGAACCCAGGTTTCACAAGAAGATCAAGCACATCAAGCGCCGCTTCAACTCCATTCGTAATTACATTAAGGATGGTGACATAGAATTTTGCAAAGTACATATGGATCTGAATGTGGCTGACCCGTTGACTAAACCTCTTCCACGGGCAAAACATGATCAGCACCAGGACTCCATGGGTGTTAGATTCATAACTATGTAAACTAGATTATTGACTCTAGTGCAAGTGGGAGACTGTTGGAAATATGCCCTAGAGGCAATAATAAAATGGTTATTATCATATTTCCCATTCATGATAAATGTTTATTATTCATGCTAGAATTGTATTGATCGAAAACTTAAATACATGTGTGAATACATAAACTACACCATGTCCCTAGTAAGCCTCTACTAGACTAGCTCGTTGATTAAAGATGGTTAAGGTTTCCTAACCATAGACATGAGTTGTCATTTGATAACGGGATCACATCATTAGGAGAATGATGTGATGGACAGACCCAACCGTAAGCTTAGCATTAGATTGTTTCGTTATTTGCTATAGCTTTCTTCATGTCAAGTATCAGTTCCTTAGACCATGAGATCATGTCACTCCCGGATACCAGAGGAATACCTTGTGTGCTATCAAACGTCACTTCGTAACTGGGTGATCATAAAGGTGCTCTACAGGTATCTCCGAAGGTGTCTGTTCGGTTGCATGGATCGAGACTGGGATTTGTCACTCCGTGTGACGGAGAGATATCTCTGGGCCCTCTCGGTAATACAACATCACAAGAAGCTTCATGTGACTAATGAGTTTAGTCACGGGATCTTGTACTACGGAACGAGTAAAGAGACTTGCCGGTAACGAGATTGAACTAGGTATGGAGATACCGACGATCGAATCTCGGGCAAGTAACATATCGCCGGACAAAGGGAATTGCATACGGGATTAACTGAATCATTGACATTGTAGTTCAACCGATAAAGATCTTCGTTGAATATGTGGGAATCAATATGGGCATCCAGGTTCCGCTATTGATTATTGATCGGAGAGGAGTCTCGGTCATGTCTGCAAGTTCCCGAACCTGTAGGGTCGCACGCTTAACGTTCGATAGTGCTAGGGTAGTAATGAGATATTAACAGTGGAAAGTCCGAAGTTTGTTCGGAGTCCTAGATGGGATACAGGATATCACAAGGAGCTCCGGAATGGTCCGGAGGTAAAGATTTATATATGGGAAGTCATATTTTGGGTTCCGAAAAAAGTTTGGTTTTTTCGGTATTGTACCGGGAAGGTTCTAGAAGGTTCCGGAGTGGGGTCCACCTGCATGGGGGGCCACATGAATGTGGGTAGTGGGGAAAGGCCCCACACCCCTGGTCTAGGTGCACGAAGATCCCCTCTTAAAAGGAATAGGATCATATCCCAAAGGGATAAGATCAAGATCCCTAAAAAGGGGGGATAGCGATCGGTGGGGAAAGGAATGGAGGGATTTCCTTCCTCCCCCCTTGAGCAACAACCCTAGGGGCTTGGAGGGCAAGCCACCAGCCCCCTCCACGCCTATATAAAGGTGGGGAGGCATTGGGGGCAGCCACGCCTCCACCCTTGCCCTCCGTCGCTCCCAACTCCTCCCACCTTTCCTCCGGTACGCGCTTGGCGAAGCCCTGCCGGAATTCCGCTGCTGCCATCACCACCATATCGCCTTGTTAGGTCCGATCTCATATACCTCCTCTCCCTTGCTTGCTGGATCAAGTAGAAGAGGACGCCATCGAGCTGAACGTGTGCTAATCTCGGAGGTGCCGTCCGTTCGGCACTAGATCGGATTGGATCGCGATTGGATCATGAAGAGTACGACTACATCAACCGCGTTATGACGCTAACGCTTTCAGTCTACGAGGGTACATAGACACACTCCCCTCTCATTGCTATGCATCTCATAGATTAGATCTTGGGTGTTTCGCAGGATTTTTTTTTTATTTTCATGCAATGTTCCCCATCACGTATGCTATGTGTTCGAGAGAGAAGCCTCTAGTGAAAACTATGGCCCCCGGGTCATTTATCTATCATATATAAAATCCAAAAATACATTGCTGCAATTTTATTTCCTTTATTTTGTTTTGCAGTTTACTTATTTATCTATCACTATCCGAATTAGTCCTTGCAAGTAACCGCCAAGGGGATTGACAACCCTCTTGTTCAAGTTGGGTGCAAGTATTTGCTTTTGTGTGTGTAGGTGCTGCCAACGAGGTTCTGTGTGGTTCTCCTACTAGATTGATAACCTTGGTTATTAACTGAGGGAAATACTTATCTCTACTATACTTCATCATCCTCTCCTCTTTGAGGAAATCCCAACGAAGCTCACAAGTAGCAGGGCGCAATGTCAATGGACATCCTACGCTGGGACATGAATCAGGCAGACTCCAGCGACGCTGGACAGAGGGTAAGATGGGACAAGTATAGGGAGTACAAGGCGCCGCAAGACCAGCGTGCCGTGGCGTACTGGAGTAGGACGTTCGTGTCGCCAGAGGACCGCGGTGTAGATGGTGGCCAGGACGCCGGCGGTAGGCGACCGTGCAAGACCCATCATTCTTGACAAACACGATGAGGACGAAGATGAGGAGGAAGAAAAGAAGATGGCTACGCCACCCCACCGCTCGACGCGACTCCAGGGTCGCCGCGGCTAGAATTACTGTTTGTACCCCAATCCCCACCCCTGATGTAATCGAGAAATGATCTATGAACCCTAGAAGCCGTAGGTGCAGAATCGATGGATGGCAGTGTTTTAATCCAATCCTCCACCCCCGATGTGTTCAATCCCCTCCTAACTCTCCAATCACGTGCTCAAATCAAATCTAGCCCTAGTGGAAAGCAGTAAATCTAGAGAGAGGGCAACGACTTACCGCCATGGCCGATGCGCTCCGGTGGAGGTCTGTAGTCGCTCCGGTGGTAGCCGCCATCTTGGATCGTCCTGCTGTCGCTCCGGTGGTCACCGCCGCCGATGTGAGTGGGGAAGTGGGGAGAGAGCGGTGAGGAAGGGTGATACGTCTCCAACGTATCTATAATTTTTTATTGTTCCATGCTATTATAGTATCAATCTTGGATGTTTTATATATAATTATATGCCATTATATATCATTTTTTGGGACTAACCTATTAACCCAGTGCCCAGTGCCAGTTGCTGTTTTTTGCTTGTTTTTGTCTTTTCAGAAAATCATTATTAAAAAGAGTCCAAACGAGAAAAAAACTTTGGATTAATTTTTTCTGGACCAGAAGAGACCCACGAAGCTTCGGGAGAAGACCAGAGAACCCATGAGGGAGCCACAAGCTCGGAGGGCGCGCCCTGGGGGGGTAGGGCGCCCCCCAAGCTTGTGGGCCCCTCGTAGCCCCTCCTGACCTAATTCCAGTGCTATAAATTCCCAAATATTCCCAATATACCAGAGAGACAGAAGAGAAAACCTTTCCTCCGCTGCAAGCCTCTGTTCTTCCGCGATCCCATCTGGAGGCCTTTTCCGGTACTCTGCCGGATGGGGAATCGATCACGGAGGGCTTCTTCATCAACCTTGTTGCCCCTCCGATGATGTGTGAGTAGTTTACCATAGACCTATGGGTCCATCGCTAGTAGCTAGATGGCTTCTTCTCTCTCTTTGATCTTCAATACCATGTTCTCCTCGATGTTCTTGGAGTTCTATCCGATGTAATCTTCTTTTGCGGTGTGTTTGTTGGGATCCGATGAATTGTGAGTTTATGATCAGATTATTCATGGGAAATATTTGAGTCTTCTCTGAACTCTTTTATGCATGATTATTATAGCTTTGTATTTCTCTCCGATCTATCGATTTGGTTTGGCTAACTAGATTGGTTTATCTTGCAATGGGAGAGGTGCTTTGTGATGGGTTCAATCTTGCGGTGCTCAATCCCAGTGACTGAAAGGGACATGACACGTATTTGTATTGTTGCCATTAAGGATAAAAGGATGGGGTTTAATCATATTACTTGTGTTTACTTTGTCTACATCATGTCATCTTGCTTAAGGCGTTACTCTGTTTCATACTTAATACCCTAGATGCATGCTGGATAGCGGTCGATGGGTGGAGTAATAGTAGTAGATCCAGGCACGAGTCAGTCTACTTGTCCCGGACGTGATGCCTATATAAATGATCATTGCCATGAATCCGTCATAATTATTTGCTTTTCTATCAATTGCCCAACAGTAATTTGTTTACCCACCGTATGCTATGTGTTCGAGAGAGAAGCCTCTATTGAAAACTATGGCCCCCGGGTCTACTTTTATCATATATTAAATCCAAAAATACTTTGCTGCAATTTATTTACTTTTGTTTTATTTAGTATTTTAGTTTATCTATCTATCACTATCAGAATTAATCCTTGCAAATAACCGCTAAGAGGATTGACAACCCTCTTATTTGCGTTGGGTGCAAGTGTTTGCTTTTGTGTGTGCAGGTGCGGCTAACGGGATTTTGCATGGTTCTCCTACTGGATTTATAACCTTGGTTATTAACTGAGGGAAATACTTATCTCTACTATACTGCATCATCCTCTCCTCTTCGGGGAAATACCAACGCAGTCTACAAGTAGCAGGAAGAATTTCTGGCGCCGTTGCCGGGGAGACATTATCAAAATTACCAAGTACCTTCGCACAAACTATCATCCACTTGCATTTATTTTATTTGCCTTTTTATTTGCATTTGCCTCTCGTTTTCATCTCCCCCACTTCTAATTTTTTTTTTACAAAAACACAAATATTTTTATTTTCTTGTTTGCTAGTTTGCCTGCTTTGCTTGAAATAGTTATCATGTCTGAACTTGAGAAAGTTATGGTTGAAAGTGCTAGCGAGGATAGTGGTAGTGAATCTCTTGGGGAGAAAACTCACCCTTTTGATCTTAATCATGACCCTCCTGAGATTGATCCTCCCACTAATTTTAAGACTAAAGTTTATCATGTGGGAAGTGGTAATATTATCAGGAAGAACACTATTCAGGCATTCTTTAATTGCGCGGGAGTTATACCAATAATTAGTGGATCTATTCTTGATAAAACAAATTGTTATGTGAATGCTATTGCCATGCTTGTGGTTAAATTAGAAAGAAATTTTTTACATATCCACCCCGCCTTACAAAAGATATTTTGTGAGCTTCCCAACATCCATGATCCTCGGGCTAAGAAAATTGCCACTATAATCCTTATGCATGAATTTGATTATATAATCCGAGAAGCTAGGGATATTTTTTCCTTTTATAAAATTGATTTTGAGCATCCTCCTATAGAAGAAATTCTTTATGATAAAGATACTATTCGTAGGTTGGAATCTAAAGATTACTTTGCTTATGGTGAAAATATTAGAAGGAGAGTTCCATATGCCGAAATAATTAAAACTATGTACCACCATGCTTGTGATAAATTTGAGTGGGTTACTAAAGGAATTGATGAGGGATTTAGTGAAGAATGGTTTGAGGGTACGGCTAGAGATCCTATTGATGATGAGATACATGTTTTGTATGAGGATGTTTATGGTGATGATCCTGAGTTTGAAGTTATGAATGTTAAAGTTACCAATCAAAGCCCCTTCAATTACCTAAGCTCACCTACTAGAAAAGAAGAGCATGAGAGTATAGAATTAATGAGAATTTTTTTGGAAGATTTAATTAAAAAGGACTTGGAGATGAAAGATGACAATACTTGAAACTATGCATTATGCCTAGCTAGGGGCATAAAACAATAGCGCTTGTTGGGAGGCAACCCAATGAATAAAATATTTTTTTTGTTTTACCTTCTGTTTTTGTGTGTTTACACAATTATAGCATCTGTTATGATTGCGTTTTTATCTTTTAATTAGTGTTTGTGCCAAGTAATGCCTTTGGGGTGATTTGGACGATAGTATGATTGATGCTGTTGGAAAACAGAAACTTTTGCGTCCAGTGCTGGAATTTTGATTTTTTTTTTGGAGCGTGATTAAATTCTGAATTTTTTACACAGTATTGATATATGTATTTCCCTCATTTTCCTAATTTTTCATAATTTTTCGAGTTACAAAAGTATGGCTTTTAAATAGATCATTACAGACTGTTCTGTTTTAGACAGATTCTGTTTTTGTTGCATAATTTGCTTCTTTTGATGAATCTATGGATCGTATCGGGGGGGGGGGGGGGGGGGGGTATGAGTCATGGAGAAGTTGGAGTACAGTAGCATTATGCCAATATTAAATATGAATCAATTTACAACAGTACCTAAAGTTTAAGATTTGTTTGTTATACTAACGGATCTCACGAGGTTTCTGTTGAGTTTTGTGTGCTGAAGTTTTCAAGTTTTGGGTGAGACTACGATGGATAAAGGAATAAGGAGCGGCAAGAGCCTAAGCTTGGGGATGCCCAAGGCACCCAAAGGTAATATTCAAGGAAGACTCAAGCGTCTAAGCTTGGGGATACCCCGGAAGGCATCCCCTCTTTCGTCTACAATCTATCGGTAACTCACTTGGAGCTATATTTTTATTCATCACATGATATGTGTTTTACTTGGAGCATCCTGTGATATAGTTTGTTTGCTTTTGTTTGCCTTTTAGTTTGTCACAATCATCTTTTCTTAACACACCTTTTTGAGAGGGACACACATTATTCGTGATTTGTTAGAATACTCTATGTGCTTCACTTATATCTTTTGAGCTAGGCAGTTGCTCTAGTGCTTCACTTATATCTTTTAGAGCACGGCGGTGGTTATATTTTAAAGAAATAGTTACACTCTCATGCTTCACTTATATCTTTTTGAGAGTCTAATGAATAGCAATGGTAATATGCACGGGTTATGAATTTGGTCCTAATATGATAGGTATTCAAGAGGGATATAATAAAAACTTTCATGTAGATCACTGAATATGATAAGTTTGATTCCTTGCAATAGTTTTGCGATATTAAGATGGTAATATGTGGGAGGTGCTAGTAGATAATTGTGGTTTAGTAAGAATATTGGTGTTAAGGTTTGTGATTCCCGAAGCATGCACGTATGATCTGTCGTTATGCTAAGAAGTTGGAGCATGATTTATTCTTGATTGTCTACCTTATGAGTGGCGGTCGGGGACGAGCGATGGTCTTTTCCTACCAATCTATCCCCCTAGGGGCATGCGTAGTAGTACTTTGCTTCGAGGGCTAATAAACTTTCACAATAAGTATGTGAGTTCTTTATGACAAATGTGAGTCCATGGATTATACGCACTCTCACCTTTCAGCAATTTGCTAGCCTCTTCGGTACCGTGCATTGCCCTTTCTCACATAGAGAGTTGGTGCAAACTTCGCCAGTGCATACAAACCCCGTGATATGATACGCTCTATCACACATAAATCTTTCTATATCTTTCTCAAAACAGCCACCATACCTACCTATCATGGCATTTCCATAGCTATTCCGAGATATATTGCCATGCAACTTCCACCGTTCCGTTTTTATGACACACATCATCATTGTCATATTGCTTTGCATCATCATATAGCTGACATAGTATTTGTGGCTCAGCCGCCGTTCATCATTTTTTATACATGTTACGCTAGTATCATTGCACATCCTGGTACACCGCCAGAGGCATTCATATAGAGTCATATTTTTGTTCTAGTTTCGAGTTGTAATTTTTTGAGTTGTAAGTAAATAGAAGTATGATGATCATCATTATTAGAGCATTGTCCCAGTGAGGAAATAAAAAAAAAGAGGCCAAAAAGAGCCCATGAAAAAAATGAGAGAAAAAGAGAGAAGGGGCAGTGTTACTATCCTTTTCCATACTCGTGCTTCAAAGTAGCACCATGTTTTCATATAGAGAGTCTCCTATTTTGTCACTTTCATATACTAGTGGGAATTTTTCATTATAGAACTTGGCTTGTATATTCTAATGATGGGTTTCCTCAAATGCCCGAGGTCTTCATGAGCAAGCAAATTGGATGCACACCCACTTAGTTTTCATGTTGAGCTTTCATACACTTATAGCTCTTAGTGCATCCGTTGCATGGCAATCCCTACTCCTCACATTGACATCAATTGATGGGCATCTCCATAGCCCGTTGATTAGCCTCGTCGATGTGAGACTATCTTCTTATTTTTGACTTCCCCTTATTAATCTCTACCACCATACTTTTTTCCACCCATAGTGTTATATCCAAGGCTTGCGCTCATGTATTGCGTGGGGGTTGAAAAAGCTGAAGCGCGTTAAAAAGTATGAACCAATTGCTCGGCTTGTCATCGGGGTAGTGCATGATAAATATTTTGTGTTAAGAATATGGAGCATGACAGGATTATATGATTTGTAGGGATAACTTTCTTTAGCATTTTTATTTTGAAAGACATGATTGTTTGTTAGTATGCCTGAGTATTGATGTCTTTATATCAAACTATAGACTATTGCTTTGAATCATTTGGATCTTACTATTCATACCGTAAGAGAGATTACATGATGAAACATGATAGGTTGCATTCCACATCAAAAATTCTGTTTTTATCATATACCTACTCGAGGACGAGCAGGAATTAAGCTTGGGGATGCTTGATACGTCTCCAACATATCTATAATTTTTGATTGTTCCATGCTATTATAGTATCAATCTTGGATGTTTTATATGTAATTATATGCCATTATATATCATTTTTTGGGACTAATCTATTAACCCAATGCCCAGTGCCAGTTGTGGTTTTTTTCTTCTTTTTGTCTTTTCAGAAAATCATTATCAAAAAGAGTCCAAACGAGAAAAAAACTTTGGATTAATTTTTTCTGGACCAGAAGAGACCCATGAAGCTTCGGGAGAAGACTAGAGGAGCCACGAGGGAGCCACTAGCTCGGAGGGTGTGCCCAGGGGGGTAGGACGCCCCCCCAGGCTTGTCGGCCCCTCGTAGCCCCTTCTGACCTAATTCCAGTGCTATAAATTCCCAAATATTCCGAATATACCAGAGAGACAGAAGAGAAAACCTTTCCGCCGCCGCAAGCCTCTGTTCTTCCGCGATCCCATCTGGAGGCCTTTTCCGATACTCTGCCGGAGGCGGAATCGATCACGGAGGGCTTCTTCATCAACCGTGCCGCCCCTCCGATGATGTGTGAGTAGTTTACCACAGACCTATGGGTCCATCGCTAGTAGCTAGATGGCTTCTTCTCTCTCTTTTGATCTTTAATACCATGTTCACCTCGATGTTCTTGGAGTTCTATCCGATGTAATCTTCTTTTGCGGTGTGTTTCTTGGGATCCGATGAATTGTGAGTTTATGATCAGATTATTCATGGGAAATATTTGAGTCTTCTCTGAACTCTTTTATGCATGATTATTATAGCTTTGTATTTCTCTCCGATCTATCGATTTGATTTGGCCAACTAGATTGGTTTATCTTGCAATGGGAGAGGTGCTTTGTGATGGGTTCAATCTTGCGGTGCTCAATCCCAGTGACAGAAAGGGACATGACACGTATTTGTATTGTTGCCATTAAGGATAAAAAGATGGGGTTTAATCATATTACTTGAGTTTACTTTGTCTACATCATGTCATCTTGCTTAAGGCGTTACTCTGTTTCATACTTAATACCCTAGATGCATGCTGGATAGCGGTCGATGAGTGGAGTAATAGTAGTAGATGCTGGCAGGAGTCGGTCTACTTGTCTCAGACGTGATGCCTATATACATGATCATTGCCATGAATTCGTCATAATTATTTGCTTTTCTATCAATTGCCCAACAGTAATTTGTTTACCCACCGTATGCTATGTGTTCGAGAGAGAAGCCTTGATACGTCTCCAATGTATCTATAATTTTTGATTGCTCCATGTTGTTATATTATTAATCTTGGATGTTTTTATAATCATTTACAGAAATTATATATCATTTTTGGAGATTAACCTATTAACTTAGTGCCCAGTGCATGTTGCTGTTTTCTGCCCTGTTTTTGTTTTACAGAAAATCAATACCAAACGAAGTCCAAATGCCACGAAACTTTTTGGAGTTTTTTTTCTGGACAAGATAAACACTAGAAGCTTCGGGAGAGGGCCAAAAGACCCAGGAGGTGGCCACGAGCCACCAGGGCGCGCCTGGGGGGGGGCAAGCGAACCCTGGTGCCTCGTGGGCCCCCCTTTGCTCCGTTTGACCTAATTCCACCACTATAAATTCAGAAAAAATCAGAAACCCTCAGGGGAGTCCACGAAATACTTTTTCTGCCACCGCAAGTTTCTGTTCCAGAGAGATCCCATCTGGAGGCCTTCTCCGGTACTCCGCCGGAGGGGGAATCGATCACGGAGGGGTTCTACATCAACCTTGCTACCCTTCCGATGATGCGTGAGTAGTTTACCACAGACCTTCGGGTCCATAGGCAGTAGCTAGATGGCTTCTTCTCTCTTTTTGATCTTCAATACAGTGTTCTCCTCGATGTTCTTGGAGTTCTATCCGGTGTAATCACTTTTTGCGGTGTGTTTGTTGGGATCCGATGAATTGTGAGTTTATGATCAGATTATCCATGAATATTATTTGAGTCTTTTCTGATCTCTTTTATGCATGATTATTATAGCCTCGTATTTCTTCTCCGATCTATTGATTTGATTTGGCCAACTAGATTGATTTATCTTGCCATGGGAAGAGGTGCTTTGTAATGGGTTCGATCTTGCGGTGCTCAATCCCAGTGACAGAAAGGGACATGACACGTATGTATCGTTGCTATTAAGGGTAAAAAGATGGGGTTTATTCATGCGTGAGTTTATCTTGTCTACATCATGTCATCGTTCTTAAGGCGTTACTCCGTTCTTTATGGACTTAATACACTAGATGCATGCTGGATAGCGGTCGATGTGTGGAGTAATAGTAGTAGATGCAGGCAGGAGTCGTTCTACTTGTCTCAGACGTGATGCCTATATACATGATCATTGCCTTGGATATCGTCATGATTATTTGCTTTTCTTTCAATTGCCCAATAGTAATTTGTCTACCCACCGTATGCTATTTTCTTGAGAGAAGCCTCTAGTGAAACCTATGGCCCCCGGGTCTATCTAAATCATATTACTAAAACCCTAAAAATATTGTTGCCATTTTCTTGTATTTATTTTATTTTGTATTTTTGTTTCAATCTATATATCTATCTATCACATACAATTTAATCTTGCAATTGACCGCCGAGAGATTTACAACCTCTCGTTTGCGTTGGGTGCTAGGATTTGTTGTTTGTGTGCAGGTGCTGCTAACGAGGTGTTGCGTGATTCTCCTACTGGTTCGATAACCTTGGTTTCATAACTGAGGGAAATACTTATCTCTACTATGCTGCATCATCCATTCCTCTTCGGGGAAATACCAACGCAAGCTACAAGTAGCAGGAAGAATTTATGGCGCCGTTGCCGGGGAGACATCATCAACATCTATCAAGTACCTTTGCATAAACTCTCATCTCCTTGCATTTATTTTATTTTCCATTTGCCTCTCGTTTTCATCCCCCCCCCCCACTTCTAAAACGTTTTTACAAAAATACAAAATATTTTCCGTTTGCCTTTTTGCTTGTTTGCTATCTTTGCTTGTGTTGCCATGTGCCTTCTATTTGCTTGCATCTTCGCTTGCTAAAAATCTATTGATATGGATCCTCATCCACTTGCTAATCTTTTCAAAAGACCCAATTATGATGAACCAATTGCTAGTGAGTTGAGTGCACTTGATTTCCTCTATGAAGTTTTGCTTGAAAATCATGAACCTGAAAATTGTGATGAAGTGCTGAAAGAAGAAATTTATAAAGTGATTCATGATAGCTCCTTTAA
Source organism: Elymus sibiricus (assembly GCA_039707655.1). NCBI lineage: Eukaryota > Viridiplantae > Streptophyta > Magnoliopsida > Poales > Poaceae > Elymus > Elymus sibiricus. The sequence goes on along the minus strand of CM077672.1, from coordinate 298,178,648 downwards.
TGAAAAGCATGACTGCAATGATGTTATTATAAATTCTATTAGTGTCAATTGTGCTAATGATATGCAAAACCACAAACTTGGGGATGATAATTTTGTCATGTCCACTACTTATTGCAATGATCATGATTGGGGTGATAATGCTTTTTATGATCTTGAAAATTTATTTAAGCATCATGATGAATATGTTATTGATAATAAAATTTGCAATACTATTAAAAGTGGGTTTGGAAGAGCGTCAACTTTAGGTAATAATGATCCCACTATTTTGGAAGACTAAGAATTTTATGCATGTGGATCATGGATAGAAAATTTTATATGATAGCTATATTGTTTAATTTGATTATGATCCTACATGTAATTATTATGAGAGAGGGAAATATGGTTGTAGAAATTTTCATGTTACTAAATTACCTCTCGTTATGTTGAGATTGTCAATATTTTATTCCTTTCCTTTGCATATGCTAGATATTTCTCGTCTTGATAATTTGTTTGCATATAAAATGCCTATGCATAGGAAGTATGTTAGACTTAAATGTGTTTGTCACATGTATTATGATGCTCTCTTTGTGCTTCAATTCTTATCTTTCATGTGAGCATCATTGAAATCTCAAAGCCTATCTTAATGGCTATAAAGAAAGAGCTTCTTGGGAGGCAACCCAATGAATAAAATAAAAAAATTAAGTTATTGTGTGTGTTTACTTTCATGCTACTGGCATGATCGTGTTTTTGTATTTTTAATTAGTGTTTGTGCCAAGTAAAGCCTTTAGGATGATTTGGAAGATAGTACAATTGATGTTGTTTGGAAAACAGAAAGTTTTGCAACCAGTGCACGAATTTTGTTTCTGTACTGGAGTGTCATAAAAATCTGAAATTTTAACACAGTATTGGTATAGGAATTTCCCACGTTGTCCTAATTTTTCAGAATTTTTGGAGATACAGAAGTATGGATTTTAAATAGATTCCTACAGACTGTTCTGTTTTTGATGCATTACTTGCTTGTTTTGATGAATCTATGGATTGTATCGGGGGGTATAAGCCATGGTGAAGTTAGAGTACAGTAGGTATAATGCAAAAATAAAATATGAATAGGTTTGCAATAGTACTTAGAGTAGTGATTTATTTTGTTATGCTAACGGATCTCACGAAGGTTTTGTTTAGTTTTGTGTGATTGAAGTTTTCAAGTTTTGGGTGAGATCACGATGGATGAAGGAATAAGGAGTAGCAAAAGCCTAAGCTTGGGGATGCCCAAGGCACCCCAAGGTAATATTCTAGGAATACTCAAGCGTCTAAACTTGGGGATGCCCCGGAAGGCATCCCCTCTTTCTTCTACCAACCATCGGTAATTTTACTTGGAGCTATATTTTTATTCGTCACATGATATGAGTTTTGCTTGGAGCGTCATGTATTATATGAGTCTTTGATTTGTTTTCTTTTTAGTTTGACACAATCATCCTTGCTGAACACACCTATTTTGAGAGAGCCACACGTTTATCATCATTTGTTAGAATACTCTATGTGCTTCACTTAAATTTTTTGAGCTAGGCATTTGCTCTAGTGCTTCACTTAAATATTTTTTAGCACGGTGGTGGCTATATTTTGAAGAAATAAACTCTCATGCTTCACTTATATTATTTTGAGAGTTGATTAAAATTTTGAAGAAATGAATTCTCATGCTTCACTTATATTATTTTGAGAATTGATAAGATTAAAAATTTGAAGAAATATTTGCACTCTCATGCTTCACTTAAATCGTTTTGAGAGTTGATAATAGTAATGGTAATTTGCACAAGATATGAATTTGGTCCCAAAGTGATGAATATTCAAGAGGGATATAATAAAAACTCTCATATAGATCATTGGATATGATAAGTGTGATTCCTTGCAATAGTTTTGCGATATGGAAATGATAATATGTGAGTCGTGTTAGTGAGTAATTGTGATTTAGTAAAAATATTAGTGTTAAGGTTTGTGATTCCCTATGCATGCACATTAAGTCAATAGTTATGCAATGAAATTATATCCTACTTATGGTGCATTATTCGGTGTTAGTTATGTTCAATGCATGTTTATGACCGTTTTCGTTTTTTGGTTGGTTGCTTCTCAATCTTTTGCTAGCCTTCATTTGTACTAAGCAGAAATACTGTTTGTGCATCCAAAATCCTTAAACCCAAGTTGTGCCAAATGAGTCCACTATATCTACCTATATGCGATATTTCAATGCCGTTCCAAGTAAATTTGCGTGTGCCAACTCTAATTTTCAAAATAATTTTTTTGTTTTGTGTGCCCGTACCGCTCATGAAGCGGCAGGGGGTGGCCATTATTTTCCATGCTAGGTGTGTTATTCTCACGATGAGTGTTTATTCACTTGTCATTGCACGAGAGAGTGGCTGGTAATAGGGATGCCCAGTCCCACAATGAAATCAAAAATTAATAACAACAAAATTCCTTGGAAAGTGTTGGTATGGAGGGCACCCGTGGATACGGCTAGCCATGGATTGTGAAAGAAATGGTGGAAAGGAAAGAAACTTTACTTTTTGTTTGGGAACCGCCTATGATGTGTCTAGCATGGAAAATATTGGGAATTCTCGGTCGTTTTCGTTGACAGGAAAAGCATGCCTCTCAAAATATTTTTATCTCTCTAATTTCAGCTTTGAGCTCTGGCACATTTGACAAATCTCTGCTTCCCTCTGCGAAGGGCCTATCTATTTACTTTTATGCAATTTTTATTTTTATTTGAGTCTCCATCTTCTCCTATAAAGCACCAACTAGAGAGCACTATTGTCATACTTGTGCATTGTGTGTAGCTAATATTTGAGTGTGTTTCATGAATGGATCAATGATTGAGCATAATGGGCTAGGGATAACTTTCTTTAGCGTTGATATTTTGAAAGACATGGTTGCTTGTTAGCATGCTTGAGTATTTTCATGTCAAATTATAGACTATTGCTTTGAATCATTCAAGTCCAATGTCCATGCTACAAAAGAAAAGAATATGTGATGAATATGTTAGGCAACATTCCACATCAAAAATTCTGTTTTTATCATTTACCTACTCGAGGACGAGCAGGAATTAAGCTTGGGGATGCTAATACGTCTCCAACGTATCTATAATTTTTGATTGTTCCATGCTGTTATATTATCAATCTTGGATGTTTTTATAATCATTTACAGCAATTATATATCATTTTTGGAGACTAACCTATCAACTTAGTGCCCAGTGCCAGTTGTTGTTTTCTGCCCTGTTTTTGTTTTACAAAAAATCAATACCAAACGAAGTCCAAATGCCACGAAACTTTTTGGAGATTTTTTTCTGGACAAGATAAACAGTTGAAGCTTCTGGAGAGGGCCAGAAGACCCAAGAGGTGGCCACGAGCCACCAGGGCACGCCTGGGGGGGGGGGGGGGCAGGCGCGCCCCGGTGCCTCGTGGGCCCCCCTTTGCTCCGTTTGACCTAATTCCACCACTATAAATTCAGGAAAAATCAGAAACCCTCAGGGGAGTCCACGAAATACTTTTTCCGCCGCCGCAAGTTTCTGTTCCAGAGAGATCCCATCTGGAGGCCTTCTCCGGTACTCCGCCGGAGGGGGAATCGATCACGGAGGGGTTCTACATCAACCTTGTTGCCCTTCCGATGATGCGTGAGTAGTTTACCACAGACCTTCGGGTCCATAGGCAGTAGCTAGATGGCTTCTTCTCTCTTTTTGATCTTCAATACAATGTTCTCCTCGATGTTCTTGGAGTTCTATCCGATGTAATCACTTTTTGCGGTGTGCTTGTTGGGATCCGATGAATTGTGAGTTTATGATCAGATTATCCATGAATATTATTTGAGTCTTTTCTGATCTCTTTTATGCATGATTATTATAGCCTCGTATTTCTTCTCCGATCTATTGATTTGATTTGGCCAACTAGATTGATTTATCTTGCCATGGGAAGAGGTGCTTTGTAATGGGTTCGATCTTGCGGTGCTCAATCCCAGTGACAGAAAGGGACATGACACGTATGTATCGTTGCTATTAAGGGTAAAAAGATGGGGTTTATTCATGCGTGAGTTTATCTTGTCTACATCATGTCATCGTTCTTAAGGCGTTACTCCGTTCTTTATGGACTTAATACACTAGATGCATGCTGGATAGCGGTCGATGTGTGGAGTAATAGTAGTAGATGCAGGCAGGAGTCGGTCTACTTGTCTCGGACATGATGCCTATATACATGATCATTGCCTTGGATATCATCATGATTATTTGCTTTTCTATCAATTGCCCAACAGTAATTTGTCTACCCACCGTATGATATTTTTCTTGAGAGAATCCTCTAGTGAAACCTATGGCCCCCGGGTCTATCTAAATCATATTACTAAAACCCTAAAAATATTGTTGCCATTTTCTTTTATTTATTTTATTTTGTATTTTTGTTTATATCTATCTATCTATCTATCACATACAATTTAATCTTGCAATTGACCGTCGAGAGATTGACAACCTCTCGTTTGCGTTGGGTGCAAGGATTTATTGTTTGTGTACAGGTGCTGCTAACGAGGTGTTGCGTGATTCTCCTACTGGTTCGATAATCTTGGTTTCATAATTGAGGAAAATACTTATCTCTACTGTGCTGCATCATACCTTCCTCTTCGGGGAAATACCAATGCAAGCTACAAGTAGCAAGCCTCTAGTGAAAACTATGGCCACCGGGTCTACTTTTATCATATATTAAAACCAAAAATATTTTGCTACAATTTATTTACTTTTATTTTATTTAGTATTTTAGTTTATATATCTATCACTATCAGAATTAATCCTTGCAAATAACCACTAAGAAGATTGACAACCCTCTTATTTGCGTTGGGTGCAAGTGTTTGCTTTTGTGTGTGTAGGTGCGGCTAACAGGATTTTGCGTGGTTCTCCTACTGGATTGATAAACTTGGTTCTTAATTGAGGGAAATACTTATCTCTACTATACTGCATCATCCTCTCCTCTTCGGGGAAATATCAACGCAGTCTACAAGTAGCAAAGGGAGGTGAGGGTAATTTATGACGACGCTTCGGGAAACAACGCGACTTCTCGAGACCGCATCCACGCGTGCAACCGCCCATGCCCACGTGCCTAGGCTTGCACCGCTCGGGCCTGGCTCCACAAAAACGGCCGATTTGAGCGTTCCTCTGGATGCAGGCCTAGAGGTGCTTTAAAGTTCGTGCTATGCAGGCCCAACAGTGAATGCGGTTAACCAAACGGGCCATTTTCTTCCCGCGCGGGCCTGGCTGGGGTGTATGTGGGCTACCAAACGCATCCTAAGCTCCCTTGATTTGAATCGTCCTGCAGCTTCAGGGGTAGTGGGGCCGATGCGGGTCCCTCTTGTAAATGTGTGTGCTGTGTAGTTTTATTTCTCTTTCTCCTTTGATTTTTTCACTTTTTTTAATCATGGGCGCTTATTAAAATTTGTGAACATTAAAAACATAAAGATTTTTTAAATTCACATTTTTTGATTCATTAATATTTATTAAATTTGCAGATATTTTTGAAAGTCTGTAAATATTTTTAAAATTTGAAAAATTATTTAATTTATGAACATTTTTCTGAAATCAATGAATAAATTTCATATTTGTCAAGTTTTCTAAAATTCATGATTTTTAAATTTTGCAATATTTTGAAAAAATCCTTGAACATATTTTATTTTGACTAACCTTTTCAAAAGTATATATATACCGTTTTTTAAGTTAGCAGTCGGGCGAGCGAAGAAAACTAAACAAGCAAAGGAGTAGGGAGCCAAGCCGAGTGAAGGAGAGCTTTGTGGGCCGCCCCATGTTTGCGTTACAACAACAATTCACTGTTTTAAGTGGAATAGGACCTACCAACAGGCTCAAACAATCACCACCAAGGCCGAAGCATGTAAAAACACCACAATCACACACCAAATAACTTCATTCTCCTCTCGAAGCAAATACTTTCTTCAATAGCAACCGAACACGATATATGAACGAAAAAACACCCCCAGAAAAAACTAAAACATAAGCCGATACACATAAAAAAATCAATCTACTATATGTAAAAATAATAATCCAAAAAGCGAAGAACGACGCAGCGAAGCGCGCGTTAGCATCTAGTGCTTTCGAAGGCCCAGTGAAGATACAGAGCGGGGGACAGACCAGCAACTCCATCGCACCGATCCAATGGACACGATTTTTCTCCATTTTGATGTGCCGAGCGGATATGTGCGTCCATTTTTGACCGTGGTGGCGTACTTGCGTCTAACACGGCCGACGCATCCCAAATTTATGAATGGAAAAAAACTAAATCCAAATAAAAACCTAAAATATATAAACTTAATAGTTCAAACATGCCTAACGTCCACTTACATTAATAATAACTTAAAATAAATACATAAAAAAATAAAACTGCGGCGGCCGGGGGATCCAGGGCACATCTAGGCGTCCTCGTCCTCGTTGGTGATGTCGACGTACTCCGGCGTCTACGCATAGGGAATGGTTTGCTGGTAGGTATCCAGAGCCGCTGCTTGTTGGGCCGCATCGGGCGCCTGCTGCTGCGCACGCGCTACCTCCTCCACAAGCCCGCATCGCTCCTCCTCCTCGTCGTGCTCCACCTGCATCAGCCGCTCTGCCTCCGCCCGCTCCCTAGCCAGTGCCCATGCCTCCCACTCCAGGACGTGCCGACGTTCCTCCTCCTCCGTCGCGCCCACCCAAACAAGCGGGCACGAGACGTAGACGGGCACAATGGCCGTCCACTGGTAGGTGTGCTGTACGCTGGGCGCGAGTGGTGGTTGTGGCGGCAGCACGAAGGCCTCCACGCCAGGCGCGGGCGCGAGCGGTGCGAAGACACCGTCATCATCCGATGCGGGAGACCTAAATCTAGGGTTTGCCCCGGAACAACCAGAGTGAGGTGACGATGATTGCAACGACGAAGACGCTGTCATCATCCGATCCGGGAGATCTAGATCTAGGGTTTGCCCCAAAACGGCCAGAGCGGTGTGACGACGCCGTGATTGTTCGCCATGGCCGAAATCAGCACGGTTTTCACCGGCAGTCACGCCACTCCGAAGCAGCAACTGGCTGGATCCGTGCGAAGCCGCGGCATGGAGGCGCACGCAGCCGTCGGAACAACGGCAGGGAACTCCAGCATCCCTCGCCGTGAGCGCATAGCGCATGGACCATCGACACCACATCAAAATTATAGATGTGGGTTGCCCTCACAAAACAAACATTTTCAAGAAAATCTCAAGACAAGTGAGCCATTGTTCAAAATGATCCCTGACAAAAGAAAAAATTGCTAGCAAAACCACATGCAAAAGGATAAACGAAACATAAACTGAAAATAAGATATAGACATGCAACCAGTGCTTGCAAAGTGCCCGCTTCACAATTTAAGCCCTAAAGCATCCACAATGTGGTCTTTTCTCGCCTCTAAGCCCGCCTCTAGCGACTTGGAGGCCGGTGCCATACACTGCAAGGAATCGCCTCTAAGCTAAAATGGCTGGCATCGCCTCCAAGCTAAGAGGTGGCCTCCAAGTTCTGTCCCGAATAAAATAATTCTGCGTCCCCACTAGTCATACTCAGCAGTGCATGCTGCATGCTAGCATGGCTGATGAAGAAAAGGTATTATTTATGTGTATGTTGCATGCAATGGGGTCCATCTTAGAGGCCTGATTGAATTTCATACACTGCACGATCTTACGCCAAGCTTAAGAGGCACGTACGTGAAGCATCTCCAGTGTATAGAGGCAACCTTGCCTCTAAGGTAGGGCCCACATGATTTTCCTCTTACCAAATGAAAAAGGCACAATGTATAGAGACTCTAACCAGCCTCTAAGGTGGGTCCTAGCAGAAATTTAAAAAGTATTGATTAGCACCACATTTGTCCAACCAACCATCTTTATCTTATACTTTATTATGGCTTTCTAAGGTTGACAAGTGGGACCGGATGGATTGTTAGAACCTTGGAGGCAGCCTCTAAGGTTAGAGGCGACCCTAGCCAATTTTTTGTTAGAGGCAGCTCATGCAATGTATAGAGACTGCCTCTAAGAGCATCTCCAACAGGCGCGCTTCGCCTTGGCGCGGTATAATTCTTTTACAGCGCCAAAATAGCGCGCGAGCGACGAAAAGGTTTTCCGGATGCACAAAAACACGGCTGCCAATCCGGCGGCCCCACCTGTAGCAGCCCGCGCGCACAATCCGGCGCCCCAAATTTGCAGCTCAGCAGCCCCTGCGCACACCCGTGCGCTAAAGTTTTTACCGCGCGCGCAGTTTTAGCGCGTCTGTTGGAGATGCTTTTTCGGTTGCGCGCGCGCTAAATAGCCGTTTTTTCAGGCGCGCGACTTATTTAGCGTCTCTGTTGGAGATGCTCTAAGAGGAGAGAGAGGGCTTAGAGGCAGCAAAAATCACACATTGTGGATGGGCATCCACAATGTTGTATTTCACTGCCTCTAAAGCTGCCTCTAAGCTCATAGCGACCGACGCCATACACTGCAACGTCTGCCTCCAAGCCAAAAAACGCTAGCGACGCCTCCAAGCTAAGAGGCAGCCTCTAAGTTTTCTCTCTGATTATAATACTCTCATGTCCCTACATTTCAGTGGGAAAGCAGATGCATATGTCCATGGACAGAGGCCGGGCCCTGACGGTTGATGAGGAAAATATATTATTTAACTTTTCAGAGATGTACTGTATGTTAGAGACTGTGCCAACTCTATACACTGCGAGTTTTTTTGGTTGGGCTTGGAGGCAGCACGGTGGGGTCCATCTTAGAGGCAGCGCTGGCTCCAACAACTGTGGATGCTGACATGAAAAGTATAACCACGGTGCTACTAAAAACAGAGAATTTGACTGTTCGTGCGTCTACGATTTCGAGGAAACAACGTTCGTTGCAATCAATGGCCCTGTTTGGATCCATGGGTTAGAGTTAGTTTGAGCTAGTTTGGGCTCAAATAGCCCTAAAGTATCCAAACATGAGGGCTAGTTTGAGCTAGTTGCATCTAACCCACCCCAAAAAAACTATCCCAGTGGAGAGGTGCTAATTGGAGCTAGTTGTCCTGGCCCCCCCTGCTGCACCCCCATGCACTCCCCTGCTGCATGCATGAGCACTAAAAAAATCTCCCTCCCGCACCCCCCTGCTGCATGCATGAGCATGAGCACTGTTGCGTGTGCATTTATTGTCAATCTAACCCTGTCATCCAAACACCTCTTTGGCTAGAGTTAGTTCAGGGTTAGTCATGAGCTAGAAACTAACTCTAACCTCTAGCTAAGTTAGAGTATCCAAACAGGGCCAATATTTGCCTGTTGCCAACAAAAATGACATCGTATGGATATTTGATAAAATGCCACGTTTTACTCTGCCTTTGATAAAATGCCACACATTATGTCAATGATATGTGGGGTCGCCATATGTCAATGGCACCATGCGTGCTATTTTATCAAAGGGCAAACTAAATCCTGGCACCATCAAACTTTCCCACAGAAGACTCTTCCAGCGGCAGTTCAAACTTCAAGCCAGAGTAACTTCACTCTTCAGGAGGGATGTCTACCAAACTTCCGTACCAGCATTCTTTGATGCGAAAATTGGTCCTGATGTATGATACCTGCCATGTTGCTATTCTGCTGGGGAACATACCCTGGAACATTAACGGAAAAGGAAACATCAATCTGCTGGGAAGCACATCACATCCTAGAATATGTAGGAAATAACATTAGTCCACTGGGGAACACATAATCAACATGGTGTTGTAAGTTGGTTCAGTTAAGACGAAGATACAAGGGAAATCAACGACGATAGAAGGAAAATCACGGTACCATCCATGGTTAACTAAAACATAATAATACCTGGTTGAGCAGCAGCATCATGGTGTGGGAATCCTAAGCCTGGCGGCATGCCATACACTGGAGTAGGTGGAAGTGAATGGAAAGGCCTACAACCACCAGAAACCGCAGAGCTGTTGGGATATACTCCACCATTCTCAATGGGTGGCAGTGGCGTCGAGCCAAACATATGCACTGACCTTTCAATCTTCATCAGAGACCACTTTCTGAACATGAACGTGCTGCATTCCCCAAGCATGAAAGGTTGGTCGCAGTCCTTGCCATCTTCTCTCTTGTTGTTGTAGCCAGGATAGTCTGCTGCACGGAAGGGGACTTCTTTGACCCAATGAAGATCAGAATCCGTGGCAAGTCCTCGAAGGTCCCACTTGTCGTAAGGGGGTTTTGTCTTGTGGCTGACATGAACTTCGCCGTAAGGACGAAGGAGGTGGCTCGCGCTTTCGAAGAAGGCCTTCACTACCTTTTGGTGCTCCCTGGAGGTCGGAGCTATTGGTTAGTAAGATTGAAGTGGCGAAGTGTTTGCGAGTAAAAAAAAGGTTTAACATGTTCTGCAACCGTTGTTCACTAAACACAGATACAAAATGTTCACAAAACAAGAAATGAAAAAAAAATGCTTCTTATGGTAAAATGCTACCAGTCAACATACTACGAATCTACGACACATATATCTCGAGACCTTCTACCATTGTAGCAACAATTGCACACAGTAAATGGAAACACCTTTAGCATGATCCCTCATTTTGATCATGTTATTATTCTAGGGGAAAACTTCATTTTGACTCCTAAACTACAGCCAGCCCAGACTTGAATCCAGAGCTATGAAACTTTTTAAGGCAGTCCAGCCCCAGTCCGATTTTGTGTAGTGCTTTTGAATGTCCAACTTTTCAAACAACATGAAAATTAAACCCACAGTGTAGGAAATGCTATGGAATGATAAGTTGATAACATGAAAAAAAATCATCAAAAATATGGCCATCTTTGTCCTGTGAAAAAATGACAAGAGAACTTATCTCCTGTATTTTTAGTATGAAACACAGGTAATCATATATTTTGGTAATTTTTTGTGAGTTCTCATTTTATAGCACCACTTCTGAATGGTTCTGAACCTCTGAAGTTTCAGGAAAAATCAGAAATAAATCGATCAACGTAGGGAGTGCTGGAAAATGAGAACCGTAAAACGTTCATCCACAAATATGATCATTTGTGTATTTTATACAAAAAATACGAGGAATCTATTTATTTCTTATCAATTTTACATATGACAAAAGTTTTCATGTTTCTTCAATAAACTTTTAGTTGCCATTTCATATCTCGTGGAAACCTGGTTTAACAGAAAAAGTAACGCGCACACGTCTGCACCGTGTCTCTCGTGCGCTGACATGTTTCCTGGCTGCTCGTTGCTAATCACTTGCATGCAAAACTGACATCCAATTCAATCAATTGCATGCAAAAGATTATTTTGAAGAAACTGCGTGCAAAAAGCCAATCACTAGGTGCACATATGAAAAAGATGAAAATTGCCGAGGCCACAGGGGAAGAAACAAAACTCATGACAACCAGTTGAGTGAATTAAATATGTTTTGTAGACTAAGCTGTCCATCAGATTCGCAATCCGTTTTCGATGTTGGCTTTGTGTCGACGAGGGCTTCAAAACTAGAACCCATATGAGTATGTTTCGAGAAAAGAAATACTCTAAAAGTTGTCATCCCATGATTATATTGGTAGGCAAATTAGGTACTAATACAGTGACAACTTCATAAAAATCTGGGTGACGACTTTTAACGTGTTTTTTTGTTGTTAAAACATACACTGTGGAATCTAGTATCACAACTCTCTCCGAGACAAAGACGGCCGGGAAGACGGATAGTAAATCGGGTTCGCGGTTGGGGAGTTAAAACATTTAAAAAAATTAAGTTTTGAAAGAATCTAGATGACATCAATTTTCCCCCTATCCGCATGCATGCAATTGCAAGGGGTATGAGGGTTGCGCTATAGGGCTAAAATTCTTACCTTCGCTCACTATTGCAACCCTAAAGTTAAACAGCTTAGATAGTTTAGGGTTTAACATAAACAATTGTATTGTCCAGGGTTCATACATGTTGAACCACTGACCATAGTTTAGGCTATAGGATGAATCTTGGTCTGAATCGACGAGTAGTGCCCCACCCGCTTAACCGCGGCATTTTGCGCGCCAACCTCCAGCGAAGCCCCCGCCATGCGCGCCTCCTCGTATCCTCTTCGGCGGCGGCGACAAGGGAGGAGTAGCAGGGAGCAGCGCTGCTGCGGTGCAGCGGCGGAAGCGATTCTCGTAAGAAGACTCGGAGGTTCCTTTCTGTGTACGCGGCGAGGGGCCTGTGTCGGGCCCGCGTGTCAGTAGCTTTTCAGGTTTCCGCAGCAGTTTTTTTTCCCATGCTCGTGGATTCGCGGGATCAGATGGGAGATCCTATTGGACGCTTACTGCGTCCAACAGCGCGCCGACGCACAGGCAGACCGAGATTGGGCTGGCCCACTCGAAGGCACCAAGCAAACTGTGTTAATTCCGCGAAAAATAAACCAAAAAAGCAACACGCTGTTTGGAGGATTCGAGCTCGTGATGTACAGATCGTGGACGAGTGACAATTTAGCGCAATTCGTTTAACAATTCACTGGAGCGGGTCATTTAATGCAGTCTAATCATTTACTGAACTGTATAGTTTCTTGAATTACTTGAACAAGTTTTCGAAAACATAGAGAATTTTTTGAAACAATGTGATTTTTTTTATTTCTGTACAATTTTTCTTAAAAAATGGGGGAAAATGGAAACGCAAATGTTGCAGTTATTTGATTTTATTTTTGAAAAATGCAAAAAAATATATTTGAAAAAACGAACATTTTTTGAAATTCCTCGAACACTTTTTGAACTAGGGATTTTTTTTAAACATTTGTTTAATTTTTGAAATTAATAAAAAATGAGATCGTTTTTTGAATTTCCTGAACATTTGTTTTAACAAAAGGAACAAAATTAGAAAACTCGAACATTTTTCGATATTATGGACAAACTTTCAAATTTCAAACATTTTTTAAAATTCCGTGAACATTTTTTGCATTTGCGAACAAATTTTAAAAATATGAACAAAATTTGAATTTCTGAACAATTTTTGAAATTACCAAAAAAAATCAATTTGCGAACAAATTTTGAAAATACAAACATTTTCTCAAATGATGAACAATTTCTGAAATTATAAACTTGTTTGAAATTACCGAACATTTTATGAAAAGAGTCGAACAATTTTTTAGATTGTAAATAATTTCTGAATACTTGAACATTTTCAGAATTTCCGATCAAAATTTGAAAATAGGAACATTTTTTTAAAATGCTGAACGACTTTTGGTATATTTGAATATTTTTGAAATTTTTGAACATTTTTTGAAAAAGAAAAAATCAAAAAAAGAAGAAGGAAAGAAAATAAAATAAAAGGAGGAACAGAAAAAGAAGCAGAAAAAAGAAAAAAAACCGAAAAACAGAATACACAGGAAAAAACCCGGTTTAGGGAACCTACTAGAAGGTTCCAAAACCAACTGGGCACACTGTGTAAAGCGGCCCATCTCTTGTCGCTAGCATCCTTGCCCTGTGCGAATCCCCGACAATTCGCCGCAGCAAGCGGCGAATAGTGTTTTCCGGATCAGATGAGACTGCCAGAGTGACTTCTCGTCTTCATTGACCATTGCTTGATTTTTCAAGGACCCGAGTTGACCACCACTCCGTGTCAGATAACGTGCACTCCAGAGTAGGACCAAACTGCAATGCACACAAGCATTTTATTATGTTATTCAACAAAATAAATAGTACATGCATCAATCCAAAGCCACCTTTCTGACAACCCTACCCTGCAAGCTTGATGATATGCCTTGACTTCACATCAACACACACCATCTAATCCGGTGGCCTTACCAAGCCGTCAGCCGGCCAGCCGAGAGCACCAATCCGTCTAGCAGACCCTCTGGCCGCACCGCATGCACACGCTCTAGAATCAGTCGTCGGCCATCTTCTGTCGTACCCCTTCAAGAGCGATCAACGCATTCACCTTGCGAGCCCATTCTGCCGTCGATGCCACCACGAGTCCATGACGCCAGACAACGCCACAACGTGTGCGCGTCCATCAACATGTGTTCGTCACCGAGGCTCTGTTGCACCATGCCACCGAGACATGTTGTCGTTGTGGTAGATGCAACACCGCTCGTCCTCATGCCCCCTTCAGGCAGCACCTGCTTCAAAACAATGCCCCCAAGAGGGAGGACGGCCCCGAAGGCCCCGTCATTATCCGATTCGAGAATCCCAGATCTAGGGTTTCCTCGGAGCAGCCGGAACGAGGTGACGACGATTTCAATCGATGATGCCTTCGACAAGGAGACGAAGCCCAAGACGCCGCCATCGTCCGCCATGACCGAGATCAACACGTCTTTCACCGGCAATTGCGACACTCTGAACCAGTAGCCGCCGGATCGCCGACAGGGAGCCTGCCTCCCTCGTCGACCCCTCATCACGCTGCCGGCGGCCCATGGCCAAAGCCGACGACGGATCTGGATGTGATCCAGATCCACGACCGCCTCCGCGCCCACCATCGCTAGAGAATGCGGGTTCCCGCCCGCCATGGGGGCGAGCTCCGCCGCCGCACGACCAGGGATGCTGCCCTGGCCGCTGCGTGCGCTCCCCGCTGGCCTCGCCCCAGCTGATCCAAGGGGATCCCGCCACGTCCAGCACCCCGGTTCCTTCGGCGCCGGGTCCGCCGCCACCGCGGCCTTCGCCGGCTGCAGCAGCAAAAGGGAAGGCAATGGCTTGGTAGGGCTGCTGGCGGCGCTAGGTTTTGCACCCTGGCGGCGCCCTGGGGAGGCGTCACAAGGGGGTACCTTCTATTCGTTATGATCTGAACAAGATCAGAGTAGGACCAAATACAACATGGTTGACCGAAACTCAACAAATATATAGCAAACTAAAAAATAATCTTAGCATTTTTATTTTAAGAAATCCCCTGATCTTCAATTCAAAAAGAGTTTGATCCGGTTCGAACCAAATATGTTTGCAAGTATCAATCACCAAATATGTTTGCGAGTATCAATCACTGCCTGATCCGGTTACATCTTAGGCGCAGTACCAGTGATAATTGAGATAACAAGTCTTGAGACTCTTAAAAGACAGTTACACTGCAAAGTGAGACCCTTGTCCAGGATTACTTATTTACACTACACAGGTAGAGAAAACAGCATTTCCCAATACACAAAATGCCCTGCGTATAGATCTTGGACACAAAGAGAACATATGCAAGAATATCAGATGACACAGCACATCATGAAATATCTAGTGATCCTTACAACATAGAGACTTATACCTCCGCGCGATCCTTCAACGTCTACCGTGCAACACAACCGCCCTCTGCAGCCACTCCTGGAGTAACGCGCACGCAATGGATTCCCTGAAGCGATGTTCCAGCAAGACAGAGTAATTCACATCGGTTGCTCTTGCTCCGGGCGTCATTTGCCTATGCGCTTCATACTCCCTTTGCAGACTCCCGAGGTATTCCCAGGCGAAGTATGAGTAGCCGCCGCTCCATAGCAGCTGAGGAATGGGCCCGTGTTGGTACCAAGGCTGCTGCTGAGGTGGCGCAGGGAGATTGCCACCAAGGATCGGCAGAGCATTCGACGATGACCCTGCAATGCTGCACAATGGGTTGCTAGTCCCATGCTGATCAAAGGAAGGAAAAGCCACCGTGCCACCGATCCTAACCGGAAAACACGGTTCATGCCTTTGAGCTAATCCTAGGCTGCAAGGCTCATGAGCTTTTTTTGCTATCTGAACTGTGTTGATTGGTTCAGACAATGTGCTGCTTCCATGTGACGAAATCATGTTTCTGTGCGCATTCTTCAGTTTCTTCAAGTCTCTGATACAAAATTTGAATGTACAGCAAGCACCTAAAGCGAAAGGTTCATCGCAATTCGCACCATCTCCCCTCTTTTGGTTGTACCCAGGGTAATCCTCTATTCGGAAACTAACTTGATCAACCTTAATAAGAGAAGATCCCAATGCCAATTCCTCAATATCCCATTTATCATACGGGTTCCCTGTCTTGTGGCTAACATGGATTTCACCATTTGGGCGAATCAGGTGGCTTGCATTGTGAAGGAACCCCTTCACCAACTTTTTGTGCGCCCTAAAGGTTCGATCAGCACAGAAGGTCAGTATCAAGTTAATTAAGAAAAAAAAGTCTCTAAAACAACAGACCTTTATAACAGTACATTTTGAATGAAAGGTTATTGGGTTGACCAAATACAATAAGAAACCATCAGCTAACTACTTTATTGGCACTGTCAGACGAAATTTAAGATACTTATGGTCAAACTAATTCATCTTCTTTCATAAGTACGGAAAAAATCTCTACAAGCAAGCTACAACAAGAATTTTGTGCTGATGTAAGAATGTCTTCCATTCGTAGAGAGTGGGCACATAGAAACTAGCAAAAGTTACCATGAAGAGCTACACAAAGGGGTAGATGCAAATATACAAGAATTGAACAAACTGCTCCTACAGTTCGTTTATGGAACTATGTGACGATGGAGAGCTCAAAATAAGTTCAGTAGTGGACAACTGTGGCTAGAATCAAAATTCAAAAAAGGAAACAACTTCTCCCATAAATACTATTTATATTCAATGTCATTTGCGTTGCTTACAGGTTTTCTAAAAGAAGACAGTGATACAGCAAAACTAGTACTAACATACATATGTGCCTTTGGAATACTCAACTAACTCTGAGATAAGGAGACATAAGATACATTAAATGGTACAACCAATACACATGACAAGCGAATTATTCAAAATCTAGCAGCAACTAACAAAGAGAGTGCACATACTTGATCACATCCATGTGGTCTTCTTTTCCTTTGAACCCAGCATGAGGAAAATTAAAGACAATCCGATCGAACCGTCTCATCTTCAGGTCATTGTGAAGCTTCATAGTATTGGCATCAATACCATGCAAAATTGTGGCTCCCATCATTTTCAGTACAAATATATTGGACTCCGCTTTGCTGTACTTCCCAGTCAGAGCCTCTGGCCAAGAGGATCACCCACAATAAATACAGATGAAATAGATAAATACCAGCAATAACGATCACAAAATCCTACAAACATTATCATCAATTTGAGATTTTAAGTTAAGCAGCAGCTAACTGCAGACAAAGAAATGAAGCAAATAGGATACTTCCTGAAAGACAACACCTTTTACTAAAGAAGCTGACATAAAAATGGTTCTTTATGAAGGTAAAAAGGGGCACTTCTATGAGGTAGGCTGACAGTATTCGTTTTGCTGAATATGAATGTTCACAATGATTCACCGTTCTTGTATACCTAAATCTCGCGTTCCCATCGAGAAATCGTAAATTAAAGGCCAAAAAAGCATCATCCGCGCTTCTTTACTGGTAGTACTAGCATTTAACAAGGGAGGAACATGTGAGTTTGCATCGCGGGAGGAAGCTGAAACAAACCCGCAGGGGTTGTGATGAAGAAGATGAACAGACCATAGGAGCCGAGGGAGGTGGCGACGAGGTTCTCCGCGGAGCAGAATGCGATGGCGAGGGCCCGCGAGAAGGAGAAATCTCCGTCGCCGACGATCAGTATGCTTTGCGTCGAGGAGTAATGCTTCAGCCACTTCACCTCCTCCTCCTCCTCCGCCGGCGCCACCTCCTTCCGGTCTAACCCCATCGCCTGTACTCCTCCGATGGCGACTCCTCCCTGGCAGCAATCGACGATACCCCCTCCTGTCGCTCCGGCTAAGTGTCATCGTGCTAACTGCTAAGCTGTGGTGACTGGTGACCTGCCAACTTGTGAGCGTGGAGTGGAGCTGACCGGACCCGGTTCTTGTCCACCCGCAGCGACACGCGGATGGATGCGGTCGGTCTTGTTGACCGAGGGTGTGTGGGGCCTACGTGCAGCACACGTCTTTCACGTAGTCAGAGTGGACAGCAGGACACTAGTAAGCTTTTTTTTTTAAAGCAGGACACTGTTTTTAGGCCCTACTAACAAATATGCCTGTGCGTTGCAACGGGAGAAAACAAAATAAGAATCGTTAAGGATCAGATTATTGATGTATTGCTTCTTATTGGACGTGTCGTGGGTCGTAGGATGAGATTAAAATTCCAGTCTGTTGTTCACATACTGCAAGAAGATCATGTGCTGGCATTGAATGGGACTAAATTTTGCAGTGCATGCAAGGCATTTGTTTGTTTGCGCATTTGGGAAAGCGAGTCAGTTCACCCGCAATGATGGTTGATGGATTCTAAGGGGAAAATAAATCAATAGGGAGAAAAATTAATGGCAAACAATTCTCAATAGAAAAATGTCAGTAAAATAATTCAAACTTGTGTGTTGGTATGCATCTGTTAAATAGAATTGAACAACAACAAAACTAAGCTATGTATGTTGTGTCTTCCTAAGCATACAGCCAGATGAAAATGCAGTGAACATATTTGGTTCACAAATGTAGGTTCATAAGAAGACAGAAGGTACACATACTTCCTACTCTCTTTGTTCCTAAATATAAGTCTTTTTAAAGATTTTAATACGAACTACATACGGACGTATATAGACAAATTTTAGAGCGTAGATTCACTCATTTTAGTCCATACTGGAATCTCTAAAAAGACTTCTATTTAGGAACAGAGGGAGTATATTCCAAGCAGATCAGGTAGAAAGTTCCTTTGGATAGCTTATCTTGTCTCACGATTGATACGGTGCCAAGCATTCAGTGCAATCATCTCATGCTCATCCAAACAATTGTTCTTTTGGTCTGTGCATGATGATTGTCTCATGTGAAATTACATTAAGCTTGCCTAGAGACCCTAAAAACTTGCGAACTGTAACTGATCCATAAACAAATACATGCATGTTGTGGTAGAATTGTATGATAGACACACACATCCTTGTATAATTGTTCTCTGCATGCATACATATTGTTTTGAGTGTTGATGGTCCTGAAGAAATCCGTACCTGAACATCCATGCTAACGGTCATGAAGAAATCCCATATAGCCCACACGTGCGCATCCTGATAGATCCCATATAGTTGCAGAACTTGTCATGCTCATAAATCCCATATTTCTCTTTCTTAACATGTACATTGCTTTTTTAACACACAAAACATGTCATTATATTTACAAGTACGAAACTGAACCAATCACTGACTGCAAGCACTCATCGAATCTGAATATTACATAATTTTGAACATTACACTTCTCAACTTTACAGAAATTTCAGAGAGAGAGAGAGAGAGAGAGAGAGAGAATCCAGTCCTTGTTGTTGGTCGAAGTGCTGAAGAGGAGCAGCAGCTGTGAAGGTTCAGAGAAGTAGCAGCACTGGGGTAGCAGGGAGAAAAGAAGCAGCAGCAGGTTGGGGTTCTGAGAGAGCAAGATTAGAGGAGCAGAGTATAAGGAGAAGAGAGATAGTTGTGGAATTTGTCTCTTCCTTCTCCCCCGCTAACCTCCTCCATGGCAGCCGCCGCTTGAACCCCGCACAGGTCGCCGCCGTGCGTCGTCCCTGCGCCGCCGGCCCCCCGCGAGCTCCTCCTCGTCCTCCTGCATCGACCCGAGCCGCTATATGGACGGTCGCTGCGTCTGCGTGGACCGCTGGCGAGCGCGCGCGTCTGACGCATCCGGCCCCGCCACCGGCGACGACTGGCTCCTCCGCGCCTCTCCTTCCTGCTCCTCCTCTCGCCCGGGCAGCGACCGTCTCCTCCGCGCCTCCCTCCTGCTCCTCCTCCCACTCGGCGTGATGGTCAGCTACTAGAGCTCGCGCCCCTCTTCTCTTCTTCAGATCTCTGTCGCTCTCTAGTCTCTACTGCTCTGAGTCAACTCGCGGGCATATAAAAAGTGATAGAATTTACAATAAAAGAGCGAGGTGGGATTCGCTTGCGTGCATATATTATATTTTTAGTTGCTCCCTGTCGGCGGAAAAAATACGGAGGATGCCCAGCCCATGCGGTGGACCCTACGCGCAGCCCACGTACAGAAATTCCTGGACGAACTTTTTTTTTGATTGCGGGTGCACCGTGCGCAAAAACAAACAGTTTAGTACCACCTCGAAAAGGTACGGAGAAAATAATAATATGGGCGAGGTGGACGGACGAAAAATGGACGAAATTACGATGGTAAGAAGCAATAGCCCTTTTGTTAGTAGGTATATATAGACTAGTAAACATGCCCGTGCGTTGCAACGGGAGAAAGAAAAATATCACATTCCCCTAGCCTGATAAGCACGGCTCAAGAGCCTTATGCACTTCCACGTCCTCTATTTCAATAATGTGTCTCACCATATTGCCGCTTATCCTCCTTCACCCACCTGTAGTCATGATGTTCAGTTGATCATAATGCATCCGAATGTGATCAATCCCAAGGCAATGATCTCGGTCACCACACGACAAACTTGAATCTTGTCGATTTGGATACGAGGACCACCCTCCGCGAGCTACACACTGCACCTGGTTCATACACATTCCTCGTACTCCGACTCTTTTTTAAATTGTATATAACTTTTGAAATGCATAAATACTATTTTAAAAAGGGGTGAACACTTTTTAAATCACGTGACTTTAAAAAAATGCTTGAATACATTTTAAATTACGAGTGAATTCACTTTTGGGCAGGTTTGATCCACAGAATATCCAAAATCCACTTGTGAGTTAATAAAAAAAGTTGTCACTACCACGGGGATAGATCCTACATCGATACACTTCCTTTTCATTTTTCTAATAAAAAAACAAATATTCACTATTTCAATTTAACAATAACAGTAACCTATGTCAAATGCTCACAGTCTGGAAAAAGCTCGTGTATCTATCTTGTTTGATGAAATAACCCTTCAAAATTAAGTGCCGGTCTATAAACTGATATATGTTTTATGGATACAGAGCTGGAGAGTTTTGTCCCGCAAAAAAAAAGAGCCGGCGAGTTTTGGGACCCTCAGATCAAAACTCAAGTGAACTGTTCTCAATAGACCTCCAATTCATCGATTGTCCATCACCTCGTTTTCTCCGAAAACACATCACGCAGGCAAGAACTTCCAACCGGTCGAATCCCATGTCAGATCAATGGTGATGCTGCTCGATCGGAAAAGCATGCCTTCTATCTTATCTTACACGCTAATGTTTACACTAATACACTAATACCCACGTAAATTCCCTTAAAAACGTATGAATAGAAAAAAATATAGAAAGAAGAAAGAAAACCATGTGTAAAACATATACGACGGAAAAATTGCAAACTTGTTGTTTGGAATATAATGCCACATCAAAATTAATAGCTCGGCCAAAGTACAGTCAAAAACACGAACCCCACCTGTCATTCAACATGCCTGATAGAAATAGTTTTCTAGGTGCAACCGACATGTACATGCATCCACATATTCCTTCTTATCCTCTCCCGTATTATCTCTCCTCGCTCACCTCGGCCAGCTCCGGCTCTAAGAGCAGCCGGTGATGGAGCGTGTAAGGACGCCGTCCTTTATCCCGGGCACGAGCTGTAGCTCCAACAACGAGAACGCTGCCCGACCACGACTCGGGGTCCTCTGCCCCGTCTCAACCCCGTCCTCCCGTTGTGAGCTCGCCGGCCCACATCGTCCTCTGCAGGGCCGGTCCTGAGTTTTTAGGGGCCCGGGGCGAAACAAAAAATTGAGGCCCCTTAATATAAATGCCATAACAGTCGATATTTATGTAATCACTGCATATATGATGACTTATGGAGGAAATAGACAAAAGAAGTGTTGTGTATCTATGACAAGACATCTTTAGCAATACAAAGCCATATTTTTCTCACGGGAGTGCAAAGCCATGTTTAGTGCCAGGCTTATAGTGTAATTATATGAGTACATAAATATATTTGAGGTGCCACAAGGCCGTAAATAGTTCTAAAAGAAATATGTATAATTATTATAAATAGCAGTTTATGAGAAATTAAGAAGGAGGAGCCAATTAATATGAATGGTATGCAAATATTACTCCATCTCCGTATCTTTAAAAATGAAATCAAACAGTGCTAAATTTACGCTTATCTAGTTGTGCAAATGAGTAAATCAAGAGTTAATTACCACATCTATATGGTCACTGAACATTTCATTGGAAAACTACTCCTCAAAATCTGCATCTAAGACATCACTCTGTTCATAATCTCTTTGAGATATGCACTACAAATCTCATTGTTAAACTGTAAAAATATAGCGATTAATGAGGCTTACCGTGGAAGACTTCGACCGGCCGGAAAAGCCCATGTCCACAGACGACGTTCCGGTGCGCCGCCGGAGTCCAGCGCCCATTCCTATTGCTTGTAATCGGGGCCTCCTCCTCAAACAAAGCTTCCCTGGGTCATGTATGGCGATCTGGACAGAGGTGAAAGGCGGCGGGCGCTAGGTTTGATGCGCGTGATGTTGGCTCCAAGCGGCTGGATCCTAATTGACGCGCGTTATTCTTAGCAGTTTTTTTTTCTTTTTGAGTAAATTTATGTGCATCAGATGCGAGGCCCTAGTAACGTACAACCAAGTGCTAGGCCCAACTACCGTGTCTCAAAAAACAATTTACGAAGCGTACCGTGATCAGCTACTCGCGACCGGCGAGAACGAAGACAACTAAGGAAGCTTACCGTGATTACAGCTGCTACCTGCCGCGTAATGCCTGGGAGGGGGCCCCTAACTTCGCGGGGGCCCGGGGTGGCCACCCCTCCCGCCCCCCCTCAGGGCCGGCCCTGGTCCTCTGCCCCATCTCAACCTCGTCCTGCCGAGGTGAGCTTGCGGGGCCGTGCCGTCCTCTTCCTCGTCCCAACCTCGTCCTCCCGCCGTGACAATTCCTTTCCAAATTTTCCAAATTAGCTTTTTTAGCCTGGATCCTCTTCTCAATTCCTTTTCAAATTAGCTTCCTTATTTCCTGTCACGCTTGAGGCTTTCCTTATTATCCATTATCAATCCATTTCCTTCTTAAATCCTTTAATTCGGCGTGGACTGCTTTTCCTTAATATCCGGTCTCAATTCCTTCTCAAAGCCTTTTCTTATTTCTCTTGCTCCATGTTGCAACGTCGATTGAAATCCTATATAAATTAGGAGGACTGAATAAAGGAAGGCGAGGTGGGACTATTCGAAATAGTCAGCTAGCTCAGTTGGTAGCGTAGTAGCTCGTGAGGCAGCGCTCGTCCCGTGCGCGCCTGTCGCCGCCGCCATCAACCTCGTCTCCAGCCGCATCCCCGCCGCCCCATCGACCAGCCAGGTTGCCGGACCGCGCAGCGCGCACGACCTGCCCGAGCTCCTCTGCTCGTGAGGCAGCGCTCGTCCCGTGCGCGCCTGTCGCCGCCGCCATCAACCTCGCCTCCAGCCGCATCCCCGCCGCCCCGTCGACCAGCAAGGTTGCCGGACCGCGCCGCCGCGCCCTGCCTCCCGCCTTGGCCCGCCTAAGCCAGCGCCGAGGCCGACGAGAAGCACATGAATGGCCATTGACCGCGCTCAAAACAGAGCCCAAGGACGCCCGCGAGCTCGCCCTCGTGCAGCCAGCTTCTCGCCTCCCCCAAGCGCGCCCGTGAGCCCGCCACCTTCGCCGACGTTCAGCCAGCTTCTCGCCTCCCCCAAGCGCGCCCGTGAGCCCGCCACCTTCGCCGACGTTCCGTCCGCCGCGCTATCCCCGGCCGGTAACCTGTCCGCCGCGCTCTCCCTGGTCGTTGACCCAGCTCAAAGCAGAGCCAGCTCGAAGCCGAGCCGCCAGCGTGCCAGAGACCCCGCCGCCGACGGATCCGCGCAGTGAGGGGAGGAGGAGAAGGGGGGGAGGAGGAGGAGGAGGAGGGGCGGACGCTGCCGCGCAGCCGCTGCCGACGCTGCCCAGGGTTTTTTTTTATAAAAAGACGAGCGTGTAAGGACGCCGTCCTTTATCCCGGGCACGAGCTGTAGCTCCAGCAACGAGAACGCTGCCCGACCACGACTCGGGGTCCTCTGCCCCGTCTCAACCCCGTCCTCCCGTTGTGAGCTCGCCGGCCCACATCGTCCTCTGCCCCATCTCAACCTCGTCCTGCCGAGGTAAGCTTGCGGGGCCGTGTCGTCCTCTTCCTCGTCCCAACCTCGTCCTCCCGCCGTGACAATTCCTTTCCAAATTTTCCAAATTAGCTTTTTTAGCCTGGATCCTCTTCTCAATTCCTTTTCAAATTAGCTTCCTTATTTCCTGTCACGCTTGAGGCTTTCCTTATTATCCATTATCAATCCATTTCCTTCTTAAATCCTTTAATTCGGCGTGGACTGCTTTTCCTTAATATCCGGTCTCAATTCCTTCTCAAAGCCTTTTCTTATTTCTCTTGCTCCATGTTGCAACGTCGATTGAAATCCTATATAAATTAGGAGGACTGAATAAAGGAAGGCGAGGTGGGACTATTCGAAATAGTTTGCTAGCTCAGTTGGTAGCGTAGTAGCTCGTGAGGCAGCGCTCGTCCCGTGCGCGCCTGTCGCCGCCGCCATCAACCTCGTCTCCAGCCGCATCCCCGCCGCCCCGTCGACCAGCCAGGTTGCCGGACCGCACAGCGCGCACGACCTGCCCGAGCTCCTCTGCTCGTGAGGCAGCGCTCGTCCCGTGCGCGCCTGTCGCCGCCGCCATCAACCTCGCCTCCAGCCGCATCCCCGCCGCCCCGTCGACCAGCAAGGTTGCCGGACCGCGCCGCCGCGCCCTGCCTCCCGCCTTGGCCCGCCTAAGCCAGCGCCGAGGCCGACGAGAAGCACAGGAATGGCCATTGACCGCGCTCAAAACAGAGCCCAAGGACGCCCGCGAGCTCGCCCTCGTGCAGCCAGCTTCTCGCCTCCCCAAGCGCGCCCGTGAGCCCGCCACCTTCGCCGACGTTCAGCCAGCTTCTCGCCTCCCCCAAGCGTGCCCGTGAGCCAGCCACCTTCGCCGACGTTCCGTCCGCCGCGCTATCCCCGGCCGGTAACCTGTCCGCCGCGCTCTCCCTGGTCGTTGACCCAGCTCAAAGCAGAGCCAGCTCGAAGCCGAGCCGCCAGCGTGCCAGAGACCCCGCCGCCGACGGATCCACGCAGTGAGGGGAGGAGGAGAAGGGGGGGGGAGGAGGAGGAGGGGCGGACGCTGCCGCGCAGCCGCTGCCGACGCTGCCCAGGTTTTTTTTTATAAAAAGACGAAACATTTTTTTCCACTTAATTAAGGGACTGCGGGTTGAATACCAGAAAACATAAGGGCTTTTTTGCAAAAATGCCACGACGTACGACCAGAAGTTATCCGTGCTTTATTATTAGGTAAAGATATAGATATAGATATAGATATAGATATATGGGGATGGAGGGAGTACTAATATTGACTAATATAGGGTCTTCCACTCCGGCCCGAGACCGCGAATCCAACAAGCCGATGACTCTGTCACCCGGTGACCAAAGTCGACGCCGCTCAACACAGAAGTGCTCTTCGGAGACGCCACTCCGACCTCCACACCGGCCCCGAGGCCGCGTACCCACCCAGCCGATGACGAAACTGCTGGATAACTCCAACCACTGATGCAAGACAGGAGACCGGACCTCCAAGGCGACGCCCCCAAGGGGGATCCGATGTGAACGACGCCGCCGCCCACTTCGGCCAACACTGAAGCTTAGGTTTTCATGTGGAGAGTTCTAGATCCAAATGCCTAGAGAGGTGAAGGGCTCCACAACGATGCCTCCAACAAGGGGAACGACATCCTAGGATGTCTTCATCGTCGGCATCGCCGAAGTCGGTGGAAGGCATTCACCTGGAGCCCTGCCCAAAACATTGCATCAAGTCCGGCCATCTGTCCGAACCGAGATGGTCGTGTGCCCACACAAATCGTCGCCAACAACAACCACCACCACCGCACACCACATGTGGAAGCCACCACCACACAACAGCCTCCCTTGTGCTGCCAACCGGGCCACGATTCCCGGCACCCATCACCACCTTCGCTGCACTAGCGCAAGGATCCAGCCACTCACGGCTGAGATCCAGCCCAACCACGACACCATGGAGCCCACCCTAGCCGCATACCACCGGAGCAGACCACCGCAGCCACCAACAACAGCCAGCCCCGTTGATGATCTGCAAGGGCACAAGGCTATTGCATTTCGTGATAACTAAGTGTTGAATCCCACATGGAGCGAATATGAAGACACTACAAACCCCACAACTACGTTGTCTGCATAGTGCGTTCGCACCCAAACCGTAGTTTGGAAATAGTCTATTCTATCGGTTACTAGGAAAGCGAGAATAAAATGGTTTTACTAAACTGCAAGTTAGAACGTGAAAATAAACTAAGTTAATAAAAGGGGGTTTGTAATTGTAGGATTGAATAGAGCGAAAGGCGGTGTCTATAGGCTTCGGTTTCACTAGCACTAGAGGGGCATCTTAGTGGCAGCAGACTAATACAAGTATATGTGCAGGTGATCACAAGATCACAAGAAAGGACGTCTCCCAACATTACGTGCAACGTGAGTAAATACTAGATCATGCCACAGAGACTAATTTTGCATACTAGATCATACCTCAACCTAGAACCGGATCAATCACTCAAACATAGATGAATAGACACACAAAGAGGAATGATTCATTGATGTCATCAACATGTTCAATCTTACAAATTACAAGTGTGAAGATGGAGATGGAGAGGGAGATGTATCCGGCGCGCACGGCCTAGCCAGGACCGGCGCCCGGTGACGATGGTGATGGAGATGGCGCCGCCTTCTCCTCCTGCGTGACGTGGTGATGGAGCTGTGGAGGGAGAGGCCTCCCCCAAGGGGGGAGAGCCTCGCGGCGGCTGCTCAGAGTTGTGGTGGATGATGATGGCTGAGGCGGCTAGGGCTGGAGGTGTTCATATAAGAGGCCTTCTCGGGTCTCCTCCGTTGATGTGGACCCCCCTCCTCCATCCAAGGGCTCTAGATGAGCCTTATCCTCTCCCGAACGCTTCCTTATTGTCTAGGGATCTCGTGGGAACAAACAATGAAGAATCCCGTCTGCAGAGGCAACTTTCGGCCTGATTTCCCTCCATACGACCAGCCACGGTCGTATGGTACGCCATCTTTTGCTCTGGCCCTCTTTGGTAAATCGGCCGCCATTTCTTCATATGAACTTGGAATTTGACGTTCTTGGGCTTGTTGTATTCGTATGAACGACGTCGATCCATTTCTGGTATTACATCTTGGTTTTGAGCACTCCGGAGAAATGACTTTTTTCACTCTTCGAAACGGCTAAGTCTGGTACTGTGAGTCCTCCATATTGAACCCGTCCTTGGTCCTTTCATCGTGCTTGGTCCTAGGTTACTCCAATATACCTGTAGACACAAGAAAACAATGAAAACTAACAAAAACCAAATAAAACACAAATGTGCAATGCTCACGATGATAAGTGGAAAAACCGGCAATCATGCATAATGGACAACTATTTGGTTCAATGAGACATAATATATGAAGAGACCATGCAACAAATGAGCTCTAAAAATGCGTAAAATATAGAGCCATCAACCTCCCCATGCTTAAACCTTGCTCGTCCTCAAGTAAGAAGGTTGAATACCAAAAGCTCAATGCTACCAATCTAAAGCTTAAATTGAACCAAACCCCAAAAGTGATATCCGTGTTTATCGTGCAAGCATGCAAAAGTTAACCAGCAAGGGAGTAATACAAGCTATCCCCTTAGTTCCATTGCCATGGAGGACAAGAGAGAGGATTTTTTTTGTGGAGTCCAAATTCCCATTGCCAAAGGTTTAGAGAGAAGGTCAATATTATGTTAGGAACACATCAATGACTATCAAAGACAAAAGAAATCATGCATCAGCGATCGCTTCAAAAACACCAAACCGAGGCATACCAGGTACAATAACAAGATCGTCTATCTGCGTTATTCAACCGCTCAACTACCTATGCAGCACTTAGCGCAAGCCTATGCCTCGCACTTAAGGGGAAAATAGAATAATGATTGGGGTTTTGAGAAGTCAAAAACAAAGAAAGTCTTGCATCAACGCAGCTAACCATTAGGCTATGGAGAAGGATTTATTATAGATGTTAACGCAAGGTAGTTATCGCCATGCAACTAGGATGCACATAGAGCTATGAATATGTGAAAGCTCTCCTATGGACTAAGTGGGGGTGCATCCTGATGGAAATATGCCCTAGAGGCAATAATAAAGTTGTTATTATTTTATATTTCCTTGTTCATGATAAAGGTTTATTATTCATGCTAGAATTGTATTGACCGGAAACTTAAATACATGTGTGAATACATAAACAAATACCGTGTCCCTAGTGAGCCTCTACTAGACTAGCTCGTTGATCAAAGATGGTTAAGGTTTCCTAACCATAGACATGAGTTGTCATTTGATAACGGGATCACATCATTAGGAGAATGATGTGATGGACAAGACCCATCTGTTAGCTTAGCATATGATCGTTCTATTTATTGCTACTGCTTTCTTGAATGTCAAATACATGTTCCTCCGAGCATGAGATCATGCAACTCCCGGATACCGGAGGAATACCTAGTGTGCTATCAAACGTCACAACGTAACTGGGTGATCATAAAGATGCTCTACAGGTATCTTCGAAGGTGTCTGTTGAGTTGGCATGGATTGAGACTGGGATTTGTCACTCCGTGTTTCGGAGAGGTATCTCTGGGCCCTCTCGGTAATGCACATCATAAGAAGCTTGCAAGCAAAGTGACTAAGGAGTTAGTTATGGGATCATGTATTACGGAACGAGTAAAGAGACTTGCCGGTAACAAGATTGAACTAGGTATGGAGATACCGACGATCGAATCTCAGGCAAGTAACATACCGACGGACAAAGGGAATTACGTATGTTGTCATTGCGGTTCGACCGATAAGATCTTCGTGGAATATGTAGGAACCAATATGAGCATCCAGGTTCCGCTATTGGTTATTGACCGGAGAGGTGTCTCAGTCATGTCTACATCATTCCCGAACCCGTAGGGTCCGCACGCTTAACGTTCGTTGACGATATAGTGTTATATGAGTTATGTGAATTGGTAACCAAATATTGTTCGGAGTCCCGGATGAGATCCCGGACGTCACGAGGAGTCTCGGAATGGTCGAGAGGTAAAGATTTATATATGGGAAGTCATATTTTGGGTTCCGGAAAAAGGTGCAGTTTTTTCGGTATTGTACCGGGAAGCTTCCAGAAGGTTCCGGAGGATTCCGGAGGGGTCCGGAAGTCCACAAGTGGGTCCACCACGTCCCAAGGGCTGGCATGGGCTAAGGGGAGGCGCCCTGGCCTTATTGGGCCAGGCGCACCAAGTCCTCAAAAGCCCACGCAGCTAGGGAAGGAAAAAGGGAGAGTCCTAGTAGGAATAGGATTGGACTTTGGAGTCCAAGTCCACGTGTGTACTATTCACGTGGTTCACGTGGTACTGTTCACG
This sequence comes from Elymus sibiricus, assembly GCA_039707655.1. NCBI lineage: Eukaryota > Viridiplantae > Streptophyta > Magnoliopsida > Poales > Poaceae > Elymus > Elymus sibiricus. Next base: position 298,149,416 of record CM077672.1, on the reverse strand, counting down.
TGGCACTATTCCTTCTACTCCGAGCCCCTACACATATATAAATAGAGGAGAGGGGGCGCCCCAAACAAGACAGAACATTGTCTTAGCCGTGTGCGGCGCCCCCCTCCACAGTTCCGTCCCTCGGTCATATTTTCGCAGTGCTTGGGCGAAGCCCTGCGGAGATAGCATCACCATCACCGTCACCACGCCGTCGTGCTGCCAGAACTCATCCACTACCTCGCCGTCTTGCTGGATCAAGAAGTCAAGGACGTCACCGAGCTGAACGTGTGCTGAACGCGGAGGTGTCGTACGTTCGGTACTCGGTCGGTTGGATCGTGAAGTTGTTCGACGACATCAACCGCGTTGTTCTAACGCTTCCGCTTACGGTCAACGAGGGTACGTAGACACACTCCCCCTCTCATAGCTATGCATCTCCATGGATAGATCTTGCGTGTGCGTAGAATTTCTTTTTGTTTTCCATGCAACGTTCCCCAACAGTGGCATCATGAGCTAGGTCTATGCGTAGATGATATGCACGAGTAGAACACAAAGAGTTGTGGGCGGTGATCGTCATACTGCTTACCACCAACGTCTTATTTCGATTCGGCGGTATTGTAAGATGAAGCGGCCCGGACCAACCTTACATGTCCACGTACATGAGACCGGTTCCACCGACATACATGCAACTTGTTTTGCATAAAGGTGGCTGGCGGGTGTCTGTTTCTCCTACTTTAGTTGAATCAAATTTGACTGCGGCCGGTCCTTGTTGAAGGTTAAAACAGCAAACTTGATAAATCACCATTGTGATTTTGTGCCGTAGGTAAGAACGGTTCTTGCTAGAAGCCCGTAGCAGCCACGTAAAACTTGCAACAACAAAGTAGAGGACGTCTAACTTGTTTTTGCAGGGTATGCTGTGATGTGATATGGTCAAGACATGATGTGATATACGTTATTATATGAGATGATCATGTTTTGTAATTTATCGGCAACCGGCAGGAGCCTTATGGTTGTCTCTTTATTGTATGAAATGCAAGCGCCATGTAATTGCTTTACTTTATCGCTATGCGTTAGCAACAGTTGTAGAAGCAATAGTTGGCGAGATGACCACGACGCAACGATGGAGATCAAGGTGTCGAGCCGGTGACGATGGAGATCATGACGATGCTTTGGAGATGGAGATGAAAAGCACAAGATGATGATGGCCATATCATGTCACATATTTTGATTGCATGTGATGTTTATCCTTTATGCATCTTATTTTGCTTAGAACGACGGTAGCATTATAAGATGATCCCTTCACTAAATTTCATGATAAAAGTGTTCTCCCCGAGTATGCACCGTTGCTAAAGTTCGTCGTTTCGAAGCACCTCGTGATGATCGGGTGTGATAGATTCTACGTTCACATACAACGGGTGTATGCCAGTTTTACACAAGCAGAATACTTGGGTTAAACTTGACGAGCCTAGCATGTACAGACATGGTCTTGGAACACTGGAGACCGAAAGGTCGAACATGAGTCATATAGTAGATATGATCAACATGGAGATGTTCACCATTGATGACTATCCCATCTCACGTGATGATCGGACATGGGCTAGTTGATTTGGATCATGTATCACTTAGTTAACTTGAGGGATGTTAATTTAAGTGGGAGTTCATTAGTAATTTGATTAATTGAACTTAATTTATCATGAACTTAGTCCTGATAGTCTTTGCAAATTATGTTGTAGATCAATAGCTCGCGTTGTAGCTCCCCTGTTTTTGATACGTTCCTAGAGAAAGCTTAGTTGAAAGATGATGGTAGCAATTACACGGACTGGGTCCGTAACTTGAGGATTATCCTCATTGCTGCACAGAAGGATTATGTCCTTGATGCACCGCTAGGTGATGGACCTGCTGCAGGAGCTGCTGCAGACATTGTGAACGCCTGGCAGGCTTGATCTGATGACTACTCGATAGTTCAGTGTGCCATGCTCTACGGCTTAGAACCGGGACTACAAAAGCGTTTTGAACGCCACGGAGCATATGAGATGTTCCAAGAGCTGAAATTGATATTTCAAGCTAGTGCCCGGGTTGAGAGATATGAAGTCTCCAACAAGTTCTTTAGCTGTAAGATGGAGGAGAACAGTTCTGTCAGTGAACACATACTCAGAATGTCTGGGTACCACAACCACTTGACTCAGCTGGGAATTGATCTTCCGGTTGAGAGTGTTATTGACAGAGTTTTTCAGTCACTGCCACCAAGCTATAAAGGCTTCGTGATGAACTATAATATGCAAGGGATGGAGAAGACAATTCCCGAGCTCTTCACGATGCTGAAATCGGCGGAGGTAGAAATCAAGAAGGAGCATCAAGTGTTGATGGTTAACAAGACCACTAGTTTCAAGAAAAAGGGCAAGGGAAAGAAGGGGAACTTCAAGAAGAACGGCAAGCAAGCTGCCGCTCCCACGAAGAAACCCAAAGTTGGACCCAAGCCTGAAACTGAGTGCTTCTACTGCAAAGGAACTGGTCACTGGAAGCGGAACTGCCCCAAGTATTTGGCGGATAAGAAGGATGGCAAAGTGAACAAAGGTATATTTGATATACATGTTATTGATATGTACCTCACTAGTGCTCGTAGCAGCGTCTGGGTATTTGATACCGATTCAGTTGCTAATATTAGTAACTTGAAGCAGGAGCTGCAGAGTAACGGAGACTAGCTGAGGGTGAGGTGACGATATGTGTTGGAAGTGTCTCCAAGATTGATATGATCAATATCGACACGCTCGTAATACCTTCGGGATTAGTATTAAACCTAAATAATGGTTACTTGGTGCTTGCGTTGAGCATAAAACATTATATCTGGATATTGTTTATTGCAAGACGGTTATTCATTTAAGTCAGAGAATAATGGTTATTCTGTTTATATGAATAATATCCCTCGTGATAATGCACCCTTGTGAATGGTTTATTCTTGTTGAATCTCGATCGTAGTGATACACATATTCATAATATTGATGCCAAAAGATGCAAAGTTGATAATGATAGTGCAACATACTTGTGGCACTGCCGTTTAGGTCATATTGGTGTAAAGCGCATGAAGAAACTCCATGCTGATGGACTTTTGGAATCTCTTGATTATGAATCATTTGATACTTGCGAACCATGCCTCATGGGCAAGATGACTAAAACTCCGTTCTCCGGAACAATGGAGCGAGCTACTGATTTGTTGGAAATAATACATACCGATGTATGCGGTCCGATGAATGTTGAAGCACGCGGCGGGTATCGTTATTTTCTAACCTTCACAGATGATTTGAGTAGGTATGGGTATATCTACTTGATGAAACACAAGTCTGAAACATTTGAAAAGTTCAAAGAATTTCAGAGTGAAGTAGAGAATCATCGTAACAAGAAAATAAAGTTTCTACGATCCGATCGCGGAGGCGAATATTTTGAGTTATGAGTTTGGCCTTCATTTAAGAAAATGTGGAATTTTTTCACAACTCATGCCACCTGGAACACCACAGCGTAATGGTGTGTCTGAACGTCGTAACCGTACTTTATTGGATATGGTGCGTTCTATGATGTCTCTTACCGATTTGCCACTATGGTTTTGGGGTTATGCATTAGAGACAGCTGCATTCACGTTAAATAGGGCACCGTCTAAATCCGTTGAGACGACACCGTATGAACTGTGGTTTGGCAAGAAACCTAAGCTGTCGTTTTTTAAAGTTTGGAGATGCGATGCTTATGTGAAAAAGCTTCAACCTGATAAGCTCGAACCCAAAGCGGAGAAGTGCGTCTTCATAGGATACCCTAAAGAAACAATTGGGTACACCTTCTACCACAGATCCGAAGGCAAGGTCTTTGTTGCCAAGAATGGGTCCTTTCTAGAGAAGGAGTTTCTCTCGAAAGAAGTGAGTGGGAGGAAAGTAGAACTTGATGAGGTAATTGTACCTTCTCTCGAATTGGAAAGTAGCTCATCAGAGAAAACCGTTCCCTTGATGCCTACACCAATAAGAGAGGAAGAAAATGGTGAAGATCATGAAACTTGAGATCAAGTTACTACCGAACCTCGTAGGTCGACCAGAGTACGTTCCGCACCAGAGTGGTACGGTAATCCTGTTCTGGAAGTCATGTTGTTAGACAACGGTGAACCTACGAACTATGAAGAAGCTATGATGAGCCCAGATTCCGACAAATGGCTTGAGGTCATGAAATCTGAGATAGGATCCATGTATGAGAACAAAGTATGGACTTTGGTGGACTTGCCCGATGATCGGCAAGCCATTGAGAATAAATGGATTTTTAAGAGGAAGACAAACGCTGATGGTAATATCACTGTCTACAAAGCTCGACTTGTCGCGAAAGGTTTTCGACAAGTTCAAGGGGTTGACTATGATGAGACTTTCTCACCCGTAGCGATGCTTAAGTCTGTCCGAATCATGTTAGCAATTGCCGCATTTTATGATCTGGCAAATGGATGTCAAAACTGCATTCCTTAATGGTTTTCTCAAAGAAGAGTTGTATATGATGCAACCAGAAGGTTTTGTCGATCCTAAGGGTGCTAACAAAGTGTGCAAGCTCCAGCGATCCATCTATGGACTGGTGCAAGCATCTCGGAGTTGGAATATACGCTTTGATGAGGTGATCAAAGCATATGGTTTTGTACAGACTTACGGTGAAGCCTGTATTTACAAGAAAGTGAGTGGGAGCTCTGTAGCATTTCTAATATTATATGTGGATGACATATTGTTGATTGGAAATGATATAGAATTTCTGGATGGCATAAAAGGATACTTGAATGAAAGACCTCGGTGAAGCTGCTTATATATTGGGCATCAAGATCTATAGAGATAGATCAAGACGCTTGATAAGACTTTCAATGAGTACATACCTTGACAAGATTTTGAAGGAGTTCAAAATGGATCAGTCAAAGAAGGAGTTCTTGCCTGTATTGTAAGGTGTAAAGTTGAGTAAGACTCAAAGCTCGACCACGGCAGAAGATAGAGAGAGAATGAAAGTCATTCCCTATGCCTCAGCCATAGGTTCTATAATGTATGCCATGCTGTGTACCACACCTAATGTGTGCCTTGCCACGTGTCTGGCAAAGGGGGTACAAGAGTGATCCAGGAGTGGATCACTGGACAGCGGTCAAAATTACCCTTAGTAAATAAAGGACTAAGGAAATGTTTCTCGATTATGGAGGTGATAAAGAGTTCGTCGTAAAGGGTTACGTCGATGCAAGCTTTGACACCAATCTGGATATCTCTGAGTAGCAAACCGGATACGTATAATGGAGCAGTCATTTGGAATAGCTCCAAGTAAAGCGTGATAGCAGCATCTACAGTATGACATAAGGATTTGCAAAGTACACATGGGTCTGAATATTCAGACCCATTGACTAAAATTCTCTCTCACGAGCAAAACATGATCACACCTTAGAACTCTTTGAGTGTTAATCACATGGTGATGTGAACTAGATTATTGACTCTAGTGAACTCTTGGGTGTTAATCACATGGCGATGTGAACTAGATTATTGACTCTAGTGCAAGTGGAAGACTGATGGAAATATGCCCTAGAGGCAATAATAAAGTTGTTATTATTTTATATTTCCTTGTTCATGATAAAGGTTTATTATTCATGCTAGAATTGTATTGACCGGAAACTTAAATACATGTGTGAATACATAAAAAAATACCGTGTCCCTAGTGAGCCTCTACTAGACTAGCTCGTTGATCAAAGATGGTTAAGGTTTCCTAACCATAGACATGAGTTGTCATTTGATAACGGGATCACATCATTAGGAGAATGATGTGATGGACAAGACCCATCTGTTAGCTTAGCATATGATCATTCTATTTATTGCTACTGCTTTCTTGAATGTCAAATACCTGTTCCTCCGACCATGAGATCATGCAACTCCCGGATACTGGAGGAATACCTTGTGTGCTATCAAACGTCACAACGTAACTGGGTGATCATAAAGATGCTATATAGGTATCTCCGAAGGTGTCTGTTGAGTTGGCATGGATCGAGACTGGGATTTGTCACTCCGTGTTTCGGAGAGGTATCTCTGGGCCCTCTCGGTAATGCACATCATAAGAAGCTTGCAAGCAAAGTGACTAAGGAGTTAGTTACGGGATCATGTATTACGGAACGAGTAAAGAGACTTGCCGGTAACGAGATTGAACTAGGTATGGAGATACCGACGATCGAATCTCGGGCAAGTAACATACCGACAGACAAAGGGAATTACGTATGTTGTCATTGCGGTTCGACCGATAAGATCTTCGTGGAATATGTAGGAACCAATATGAGCATACAGGTTCCGCTATTGGTTATTGACCGGAGAGGTGTCTCAGTCATGTCTACATCATTCCCGAACCCGTAGGGTTCGCACGCTTAACGTTCGTTGACAATATAGTGTTATATGAGTTATGTGAATTGGTAACCAAATATTGTTCGGAATCCCGGATGAGATCCCGGACGTCACGAGGAGTCTCGGAATGGTCGAGAGGTAAAGATTTATATATGGGAAGTCATATTTTGGGTTCCGGAAAAAGGTGCAGTTTTTTCGGTATTGTACCGGGAAGCTTCCAAAAGGTTCCGGAGGATTCCGGAGGGGTCCGGAAGTCCACAAGTGGGTCCACCACGTCCCAAGGGCTGGCATGGGCTAAGGGGAGGCGCCCTGGCCTTATTGGGCCAGGCGCACCAAGTCCTCAAAAGCCCACGCAGCTAGGGAAGGAAAAAGGGAGAGTCCTAGTAGGAATAGGATTGGACTTTGGAGTCCAAGTCCACGTATGTACTATTCACATGGTTCACATGGTACTGTTCACGTGGCACTATTCCTTCTACTCCGAGCCCCTACACATATATAAATAGAGGAGAGGGGGCGCCCCAAACAAGACAGAACATTGTCTTAGCCGTGTGCGGCGCCCCCCTCCACAGTTCCGTCCCTCGGTCATATTTTCGCAGTGCTTGGGCGAAGCCCTGCGGAGATAGCATCACCATCACCGTCACCACGCCGTAGTGCTGCCGGAACTCATCCACTACCTCGCCGTCTTGCTGGATCAAGAAGTCGAGGACGTCACCGAGCTGAACGTTTGCTGAACGCGGAGGTGCCGTACGTTCGGTACTCGGTCGGTTGGATCGTGAAGTTGTTCGACGACATTAACCGCGTTGTTCTAACGCTTCCGCTTACGGTCTACTAGGGTACGTAGACACACTCCCCCTCTCGTAGCTATGCATCTCCATGGATAGATCTTGCGTGTGCGTAGAATTTTGTTTTGTTTTCCATGCAACGTTCCCCAACACATCCAACTTGCTTGCTTATGAAGAACTCGAGCTTTTGAGGATGCTCGTCATTGGAATATACAAGCCAAGTTCTATAGTGTAGGTTCGCCACTAGTATGAAATGTGAAGCTCATGAAACTTTCTACTTTTTAATGCATGAAGCGGTGCTACTTTGAAGCACAAGTGTATACTAAAAAGGATAATGGTGTTGCTCCTTCTCTCTTCCTCACCATTTTTTTTTCTTTCTTCCTTTTTTTGTGGCACCTTTGTGGTGCATCTTTTAATTTCTCTCTCTCTCTCTCCTTTTCTTTTTCTTTTCCTTTTTTTGTTTTGTTTTTTTGGGTAGGAGCAACACCTTACAATGATGAATAATACACTTCACAATGAATCACTTCAACTGAATAATCACAACTCTAAATTGAAAACATGAGAGAAACTCTATATGATGAATGCCTCTCGCAGTGTACCAGTATGTGCAATGATCCGGTGTAGCATAGACATCAAAAAATGGACCAGCCATACTATGATCATGCAAGGCAAATGAAGACATGTCTCTAATCATGTAATGTAATATGATGGTAGTGCATGGCGATATGCTCGGAATGGCTATGAAAATGCCATGTAGGTAGGTATGGTGGCTGCTTTGCGGAGATATGGTGTTTTATGTGTAGGAGAACAAGAAAAAGTCCTCCCACGGGTTTGGATGTACCTGCGAAGTATGCGCCATGTCTCAATGTGAGAGTGGGCAATGCACGGTACCCTAGAGGCTAGCAATAAAAGATGAACGGAAGTGCAAAGGCTTCGAACTTGCTTTAGTCATAAAGAACTCAAATACTACACAAGAGTATCGTGGTGTCATGTTGCATAAGACTCAAAAGCTAAGTACCCCAAGGGGATAGTTTGGTGGAGATAAATTGCCCGTCCCGGATCAACCAAAGATGCTGGGTTCACCAGCAAAAAACCTCTGCAATTATTCAATCGCTAATCAAGCCACCACTAGAGTCCCCAACTTAATTAATTAGGTGAAAGAAAGGCAATAGTTCAAAGGAATCCTTTATTGGGTTTTTGAAAGAACTTTGTCAGAAGATAACAAGATTTCCACATGCTAAGTAAAAAAAATGCAAAGCAAGCATGTCAAAACAGCGGGACACACTAATGCACAAAAACCATATGATAAAGAGCATTGCACAAGACACTACGCATGCAAAAGTAACCTCCCCACGCTTAAAAATAAACTAGGAAAAATACGAAAGTGAAAATAAAGTGCAGTTACTAAAAGACAGCGTGAGAAGTGGTTACCTCCCCTAAGCTTAATTAAGCAAATGGTTAGACACTTTTACCGTTGAGGCGCATATGACCTCTCTTCTAATAGACATGAACCTTGCTTCATCGTTCTCCTTGTTGTGGTCCGGCGGCTGGACTCCAATGGAACCCGCTAGAGAAGAACTAAAAAAAAGGAAAACAATTTTTTTTTGTGCTTTTGTTGTTTTTCATTTTTTTTGTAGCACAAAGGATTAGCAACACAAGTTATAAAATATAAGCCTCGCAATGATCAGTTCATTAGCCTAAGCACATCGCTTAAGTCAACAAACTATGCTAGAAGCATGGACACTTCTAGATTAAAGGTGTGGTATGGGTGAGACAAAATATGAAACACGAGTGTGCAGCTCCTAAGTGCCTAATTAAACTAGAGATCCCCACTTAAGGTGAGAAACTCGAAACTAAGCAACTTTTATTTGAGCGAGGTTCGTATTGGAAAAGTTTACCAGGCACTTGTTGGTGAAGTTCGTCATGATGAAGCAACCAAGTGGCTTGTGTGGGTCTTTTATACGGTTGGCACCATACCGTACACATCACCACATAAGGTCCAAGCACCTGCGAAAATAACACAAGAAATAAAAACATTGATTAACACTAATTATAAAGTGAATGATCGGTTAGAAAACACCTTGTCGACCTCATACGTCGAAAATAAATCAATTAGAGGTGTTTTTGCCCTCATACGAGCGTGCATACGACCAGGTGCGGTCGTATCGAATATCGTCGTGTGCTCTGGCAGACAATGTCTAGCGTTACCCTCTCATACGAGCTTGCGTACGAGCGTTCCCGTTCGTACGAAACACCATCTTTTGATCTAGAGGTTTCTTTGTCGGGGTGGGCGCAGCATACGAGCGCACGTACGAGCGTCAGCGCTCACACGGTACGCCATCTTTCGCTCTGTGAAGTGCTCCTTTGTGGCCGCTAGTTGATACGACCGCACGTACGAGCGCGGGTGCTCATACGATAGGCCGTCTTTCGCTCTGGACCTCCTAGTGCTTGCGGCCACGAGCTCATACGATCGCGCGTACTACGCCGTCTTTTCTTCTAGTGCTGCAGAACCGCAGCTCCCTCCTCGCGTTAGGCACATAGCATATTTGCAATAAAAATAGGAGGAGGTATGCAACAAAATACAGGCTACCGACCTACTAAAAAAATTACTAATGAAAACTATCACAAAACTAAATCAAATAGCAACTACAAAAATAAAATAAGAGTGCCAATGCAACATGAATGCAACTATTCTCAAGACACAAAGCTAAGAAAGACACCTACGGACTTCCGGGTTACCTCCCAGTCAGTGCTTTCTTTATAGCCGTATAGCTAGGCTTCGATGCTCCATTAAGTCACTCACTGGGATCCCAAGGGATGTTAACCCCGAGTGTATGTCTTACCTCTGACCGGGGTTTGAAGCACCTCATAGCAAAGTCCGGTCGGAGTCGTACCCGCTTACGGTGCATCGGCGTCATGTAGATAAATATGTCCTCACACTCAACCGAGAACCGATGCACCAAGCACTACAAAAAAAACACTTCCGTGATGATACGTCTTTGTCACAGTAGGTCAAGTTTTCTGTCATGCATGTACATCCGTGACAATTTTATGACAGAATCAAGATAGTCATACATGTGCTGTCGTAGAAGTGCTCCATGACAATACTGAAATTGTCATCATGGAAGTGTCCACTTCCATGACGATAAATGTCGCGTCATGGAAGTGTTTTCGTCAAGGGTAACCGACACGTGGCATCCACCATAACGGGTCGCCGTTAAGCTATCGGGTGCGGGTTTGGATCCGATAACCCGTTAGTAGCCCTGACCAATGGCGATTTTCCACGTGTAAATTTCTCATTCACCGGCGGATCCATGTGTCAGCTCGGTGTTGCGACAGATGTCATCCATTCATTGGACGAGATACGTCTATGATACGTCGACACGTGGCACGGCCCAACAGTGGCCCATTTTGGTTAAAAAGGCCGGCCCGTTTGACTTGGTCAAAAGTTAGCAGGCCGGCCCATGGAAAGCGTGTTACCGGCTTGTTCGCATACAGCCCATTTACGACCCGGGTACTCACGGCCCGTTATGGCCTTTCAAAATTCGGCCCAGTAGCGTCATGTGGGCCGTCCCATATGATTCCAGCCCGTTGTCACTTTTGGCCCATCTATGGCCCGTGAAGTCTTTCGGCCCATATGAGGCCTTTTGCATCTCTGGGCCCATTGACGGCCCGTGGTGAATCAAGCCCATCATGAACAGTGAACTGCTTTGAGCCCATTAACGGCCCATGATTCAGTTGGGCCGTTTCCAGCCCGTGTTTTCTTTCGGGCTTCTAAGGGCCCATAAATTCTTGGGCTCATTTCCGGCCCTCGATTACTTACGGTCCGTTACTGGCCTGTTATGCTAATGGGCCAAATTCAGCCCGTGGTAACAATCGGTCCGTTTGTGGCCCGTTAACCCGTTGGGCTGTTTTCATCCTCTCCTGTAATCCGGCCCATTAACGACTCGTCATGCCTGTTGATAGAATTAAGCCTGTGCTGTCTTCCGGCCTGTTAACAACCCGTTATGGTCTGGGCCCATAAACGGACAGTTCCAATTTTGGCCCGTTTACGATCCATATTGTGGTCCGGTTTTGGCCCACGAACAGTACGGCCCATGGATCCTACGACGCGTATGAGGCCCATGGATCCTACGACCCGTAGGAGGCCCATGGATCCTATGGCTCGTAGGAGGCCCATCGTTATCACGGCCCGTATGTGGCCCATGGTTATTGCGGCCACTAGCAAACCGAGGAAAAAGAACTACAGTGACTACAAGGAAACAAATAAACAAGACTATAAGTAAATAAATAAGCAAGCAACTAATGCTAGGCTATTACGGCGATTACAGAGATTACATCCACTTGGCATCAAAGTTCGCCACCAGTGCAAATAAAGGGAACAACAAAGCAGCATATTACATACACTGGGCGTCTAAATTGTCCACCAGTGCAAATAAACGTGGCAACAAAACAAGTCCAGAACTAAAACAACTTCAGAAGAACTCAAGAAACGTTATCCTGGGTATCCACCATGCTGGCAATAAGCTTAGCAAGCTTATTAGCTTTCTCTTGTTTGGCGCTAAAATCCTCCAGCGCTTGCTGTTGCACCAGAAAGTATGCATCTGAATTCTCCAGGGACTTCCTCAGTCCTTCGGCTTCTTGTCGCAGCACAACTGATCGATGTCTTTCAGCTTGTAGTTCAGACTCAAGAAACCGAACTGATTCAGACAGCGAGTTTGAAGAGCATGTGCAAGCGGTAGTGGCCAGTAACTCGAACACTACATCAAGACAAGACTTTGGGGGTTGTCTCACTGTCTTCAAGATAGTTTTCCTTATCTGTTTTATCAGCTTTGTTGGAGACCAGCAAGGTTGTCTCACTATCTTCAACCTTATCTGCATTACTTCCTTTACTATTGCTTAATGTGGTACTCTTCTCCAATATTCTGTCAGCATTCTAAAAGAAGAAACAAGCAGACACATAACAGGTTTAGCATGTAGTATATGAAACTCATTTTGGTGAACCAGTTCAGTAGTAAGGTGGACAGGATTAAAATATAGAGTCTTCTATTGCAAAGTAGTACATTATAAAAGCATCAAACAAACATATATCTATGTGCTACTATCACTGCATTGTCTTGACAAATCAAAATAGAGACAGAGTTCAAATCATACCAGTTCAAGACAAAATAGCATTGAAAGAATATAAGTGTGGGAAACTACACAGCACCACAAGATTTCAGATGGGTACCACGGGTATACATGTACAACTAACAACATTATTGGCTCTGTTTTGATGCTAGTAATGTGCATGATATGAGAAGACAACTGTCTACACAATTGAAATTGAAATCAACATAGAGCAATTTAGAAGAGCAAACCAGTTAAAGAAACATGTTTAAACATACCTGTTGTGCCATTGGAGTTTCAATTGGATCCTTCTATTTAAAAATTAGTTGGTATGAGTAAATAGAGTGATACAAGAGCAAAGCAGTATGCACCACAGCATGGAATCTTACCTGAGAACAGTTGTTCTGCAGGTTTAAGCACTTGTTCTACAAGAAGAGAGTACAGTAAGACGCAGCCATATAGTACTTCAAAATGAAATATGATCTCATAGACCCTACCAGATTCATGGGACTAGACCAATACAGAACAAGGCGTTCCTAGTCATCATCCCGTAAATGTGTCTCCAGAGAAAGTAAGGGAATTTGATGAGTTTCCTTGCCAGTGAAATACGTTTTCTTCAGGTAATTCCGATACTGCCGCAAAGCATTCTTGAAGATAGCAGAGGTATTAGCACAGGTTACCTCATCCTGAGTTTCCAAATCGGTCGTTCTCTACATAGAAAAATGGGAACATTTGCTGTGTTATAACCAGCAGGGAGGTAGAAAGTATGGGACACAGCAAAGTAATTGCCATGAATACTTACACATACCTCCTGGAGGAACACCTGCAACTGGCTTTTTCCTTCATCTTCAATATAATATTTCCATGATGGGAAGATACGCCCATAGGATTTAACAACATCAAATGCGATAGACGCTAAACTACGGATGACTGGTTCTGCTTCGTCCACAGGAATAGGTGTACTAACTGGTGGAGTTGGGGTTCACCGTGGTACTCCTGGCGCTTTGGGCACTGGAGCTGCCTTACTAACTGCTCTTATTTGGGAGCTCTGTCATGGAGATGGTGCTGTGTCAACTGGAACTGGGTTACTATCTGCTGGGGTTGGGGTTAGATTGGGTGATGCTGGTTCTCTGTCCATCGGAGTAGGGGTACAATCTGCGATAGTCTGGGTTATGTGTGGTAGGGCTGCTTCTTGTGCAAGTACAACCGGGGTGCTATCTCCATAGACAGGTAGCACTGTTTTATTTGAAGACCGTGTTTTTACTCTGCTAGATACTGCCATCACACCCTCCAATTCGAATGGCTGATAAACAAGAAAAGTAGTTGAATGTACAGACCTTGTATGAGACAGATGCAATAGATAGTGAGAAAAAAGAGGGCATGAAATAGTTCACATATATGTTGTTTAACTAAATAGGATAGCATGACATAATTTCACATATATGATGTCTATCTAAACAGTATAGCATGACATAATTCAAAGATATGATGACTAACTAAAAAGGATGGCATGAGATAATTATATGATGTCTTTAGTAAACAGGTTCGCATGAAATAATTCACATACATGTTATCTAAGTAAACAGGATGGCATGATATAATTCACATATGTGATTTATATACTAAGTTGATGGCATTCGCATATATGATGTCAAAACTAAGCAGATGGTGTTGAATATTGTGTATATGATGTCTAAACTATGCAATGCAAGACACCATATGCATGATATGAGCAGTATAACCCTGCCAAGTTAGAGCATACACCTCGGGGGGGGGGGGGGGGAGGGAATGGGAATGGTCATCTGTCTCTGAATCCTCCTCTGAGGAGCTATCTGGACCCAGCAAGAGATATGCTTCGACAGGTAGCACTGTCTGCTCTGAAGAACTTGTTTTCACTCTAGATTTTTTCATCACCCACTCAAATGGCTGATTCACAGGAAGAGTAGTTGAATGTACAAACATTGTCGACAAATGGAAATGTAATGAAAAAAGGAATGGCAAGATATAATTCAAATATATGATGCCTGGCTAAACAGGATGGCAGTGCATATTTCACATATATTATGGCTGGCTAAAAAAGATGGCATTGCATAATTCACATATGTGATATAGAAACTAAACAGCATTACAGAACATGTCTAAACTAAGAAGATGAGATATATGATGTCGAAAGTAAGCAAAGCAAGACACCATATGCATGATATGACCAACATCATCATGCCAAGTTAGAGCAAACACCTCGGGGAGTAAATAGGAGTGGTCAGCTCCCTCTGACTCCACCTCTGAACAGCTATCTTCCTCTGGATTACAATCTGGAGGAGGGGGGTGGGGTTGCCATTGCACCCACCATGGAGCGATGTTTGCATGACATTGTATTGCCGCGCAAGACTCTTCTCTTTTTCTCTACATGTTCAGCATGACTGTGTACAATAACTAACATGCATACGAAAAATATATAGTGAGATTAAGTAAGGAGAGCATGCAGAAATCTAGAGTGATGGTAACAACCAGTGGATAGATCCAAAAATAATGATAGCAGGCAAATGATAGCTTAATTTAATAAAAAGACAGATGATGGCTGCTTTACTATTTGTTTCCCACCCAAGATGAACGACATAGTAGATACCCTAGATGAAACAGATAGGAGATCGATATACTATTCATTGCTGCCTCGATATGTGCCCCACAAGCATTTTAAAACTCAAGTTTGAACATTAATTTGGACCTGACTTAGTGTCTAAGAGATGAACAGGATGATAAACTAGCAGGTAATATTAAGCAATGCATAAAGTAAGTAGAAACAAAAGAGTGCGACCTCAGGTTCATCTGCTGAGTCGATGATGGTGATGCAGTTGCGGTGGCTACCAGTGGCGGGGAAGGAGATCTGAGGCGGCAAAACACGGTAAGGAGTCGTGATGTCTGGTATGGTGGACGCTTCTGTCGATGGAGCAGCTCAGGTGAGGTGGACGACGGCGCGGCAGGAGCAGGATAACCACACAAAGTTTTCTTCGACACCTATCTGTAACTGAAGTAATTCTGTAAGGGCTCCTTTGGCTTGCAAGAAGAGCACAGGAATGCAAAGAAACATGGCCAAATTAAAGTCAAACCACCTGCAAATGTGTAAAGTTAGAATGTTATTATGCCACTAATGCACTTAGTCTTCTTTTCATGCATAGGATTTTGATAAGTAGGTCCAGGTGGATGTTAAAATTTCTGTGTTTTTCCTTTGAAAAAGACACGAAAGGAAAAAAAACCTTCAGTTTTGTTTTGCTCCATTCCTTTCAACCAAATGCATGAATAATTGAATAGTAGAGTACCATAGGAAAAGTTCCTATTGCTATGTTTTTCCTTCACTTTTTCCTTTGAACCAAAATAGCCCTAAGGGGTCGACATGAATGTAGAGTAAAAAGTGATGCGACAAGTGTACAACCTCTTTGGCGTAGCTGTCTTGACCTCAACATCATTAGGTCGGTCGATGAAGATGTTGAGCCGGAGGTGGCTGTCGGAGCTGGGGAAGAAGATCTGAGGCGTCTGTAGACGACATTGAGGGTACCGCTCTGTTGTGATGGATGGTTCCGTCGTTGGAGCAGCTCCGGTGAGCTGTGCAACGTTGAGGCTGAAGCAGTACAAGACAGACATCGTTAATCTGAAGTGGGATTCTAATACCATCTCCAATAGATGATGTAAAATACATCACGAAAAAGTGCTAGCTGTAAAATTTACATCACCAAAAAACAACCAACTCCAACAGAAGCTGTAAAAACTGTTGACTCTGAACTTAACCGTCGAAACTGAATTTTACCATCGAAACTGAATTTTACTGTCGAAACTGAATGCACTAGTAGCAGAGAAGCACTTCATTGGTAGTTTAGGCCGCTCGAGCACTAGGGGTAGCAGAGAAGTAGTGATCTAAATCAGCAACCGCTCAACAGGGAACGCACTAGCAGATAGCAGCCGGAGTAGCAGCACGAATGAGAGCCAGAGCAGCAACTCGTGTAGCTGCAACAGCCCATGTACCAGCATCAACAGCGCGAGCGAGAGCAAGTGCAGAGCAGCTGCACGAGCGAGAGCTAGAGAAGAGCAGCAGCGCGAGCGAGAGCCGGAGCAGCAGCAGCAGCTCCGGCTGGTATGGCCGCCGCCGTCGAGGGAGTCTCGCAATGGGGGAGATCCGCCGTGGAGGATGTCGCCGACGGCGCCGGCGTCGAGGGAGCCGCGCCATGGCGGAGCGGGATCGAGCATCGATGGCGCCTTGAGGTCGAGTGAAGGAGAAGATGCGATGAGTGTACAACCTCTTTGGTGGCGCCAAGTAGGCCTCGGCTTCATCCGAGGAGTCAGTGAGGATGCTGCGGTTCCGGTGGGGCAGGTTAAGGCGGCGCTGTGGGAATGGAGCATCCATGATAAACGAGGCGATCATCGGAGCAGCTCCTTGGAGGTGGAGGACGGGGCGGCTGAACCGGTGGGATGACGAGATCGACGACGGATCCTCATCCGGTGCGGTGGATGAGGGATGTCGAGCTGTTGCGGTGGATGACATCGTCAGGGAAGAGGCACCGGCTAGGCGGCGATGGGGGGGGGGACGGAGGAGGGTGGGGTTTCGCGGCTGGTGGAGAGAAGTTTTGGCGGCCTCTGTTTTCGAATGGGGAAAAGAAGGGGATGGGAGGGGGGAACCATGACTTAGGGACGCGCTTGTCCGAAATGTAGGGTAAGTTACAAAAGTACCCCTACCAATTTGAACTAGCGGCTCTTTCTGATCAGGGGTAGAACGGGGATTTCGCGTGTCGGGATTTCGCAGGAGGAGGGAGTTTTCGCGCGCGTTGTAATTTCGGGATAGCAAGGTGCGGGTTGAGAAGGAGGGAGTTTTCGGAGCACAAATAGACAAAGAGATATCTTGAAATTTCGGCATAATAAGGCACGGGTTGAAATTTCGGGACAAGGCTAACGTGTACGGCACCATATCAATTCGCACTTCCCTCAACCCAAAAAAAAAAAAAACAATTCGCACCACACAAGAGAGGGTCTTGTCCCGTTTTACTGTATGAATTACTATAAAAGTCATTCAAAACTTTGAATCCATGTTATGTTCAATTAAAATATTTCGCTAGGTGTATAATGCATGTAACCTACTCAAATGAACATTTTAGTGCATTCCAAATGTATATACTACCGCTGCAATATGAACTAAATTTGAATTCATTTCACTATTTGAATAAGAATCTACAATCATGATTGTTGTCAAGTTAAATCATCATCTGTATATTATCTTCACAACACACCACATGATTGATGTCAAGTTAGATATGAACTATGTGTACTACATGAACTCGAATTCAAATTTTTGAATCCACTTTATGCTGATTTCAAATAATAGTACATTTCAAGCTCTAGATAGATCTTCATAATCTAAACCATGTTTCATATGTATAATGTGTTTATCGCACAATGTATAGTGCCCTGCCCCCTACGCCTACAAGTACTTAGCCGTGAGCTGCAAAAGCCACACATTATCAGAAATTCAAATAAATGTGAGATTGTTCGATATATATATATAATATATATAGTATAACATGTTCATAACCACACCATGTGTATCACCATTATATTCATGCATGCATGGGTTTAAAACACTATGATCTCTTATTCAAATATCTGAATCCACTTTTGTAATGAATTATGATCACTGTTAGACTTTACACACGCACAATCCTGTTCTCTTTGTAGCTAGCACTAACTTTCTCTCGTGCATGCACACGCCCTCCTCGCCCCCCCTCCCTCAGCATTCTCTCCGTCGCGCATATTCGTTATTTTTCTTTAGGTCGTTCACCCACGGTCTCTATAGGTCTCCCCAACTCCTTCTTTCCAGCACACACCAATCGATATACCTCTCTAGCTAGGTCTGCCTACCACATACACACACTTTCCCTCTTCTCCTCTATCTCACTGTCCATGCCCTCTATTTCTCATACGGTCACACACATATGCACACTCTCGCCCCTCTTTTCATCGATCTCGCACTCGCACACTCCTCCATCTCTATATAGTAGGCCTATCGCACTAACTCGTAGCCGCATCCCTGTCTCTCTATTCATCTCTCCGGGCCTTATTTGCCTCTAACACATGCACGTATATCGATCGATATCCCTCTGTACATATAGCTAGGTCAACTATAACTCTTTTTCACCATGCACTGATCGATCTACCTCACTAGATAAGTCTCTCCCTTTCCCCGACACACGACGATTGCTCTACCTATCTAGTTAGGTCTGCTTACCACAGACATATCGCCCCCCCCATCTCCCGACTCGTCTCTCACACACATGCGCACACAGACACACATCACCTCTCTTATTGATATTGCAGTCGTACCCTCCGTTTGTCTAGTAGGCCTCTCCCACCATCTCCGAGAAGCAACTCCACCACCACCCCTCCGGCACTCTAGCTTTGTCTCTCTCCCAACCTTAATTATTCCTCTCCTACACATATGCATGGATGTCGATCGATCTCCCTCAATACATAGCCAGGTCTCTCCTTCTCCACACGTATACCTGTCGATCTACCTCTCTAGTTAGGTCTCTGCCCCCCCCCCACACACACACCGATAGTCGAACGCTCTAGTTAGGTCTCCTTGCCACACACAAACTGCACCTGTCCCCTTTCACGTTCTAGTAGGCCAGCCACCCTATATCTTTGACGTGCGCACACACAATTTCGCTGGCTCTCTTTATCGATCTCGCACCCATACACCTTCATCCCTCTCTTCGATTCTATCGATATCTCATGCCGATGATCCCTCCCCTCTCTTCTCGTGGATGGCCAACTCTATATATGATATATCTAGGCCTCCGTTTCACACGCATTGCATATGTTACATTTTTTTGAGATATCATCGACTCATATTCCCTGTCTATCTCTCACGCACACAAATACACTTACAAAATCACCCCCCCCCAAAAAAAACACTCATGAATGCACTCACCATCTTTCTCTAGGTTTGTATCTCTCTCACACACACCCACGTAGGTGGGGTACGTGCACGAAGAGAAGAGGTGCACGCACGACGCACGTACTCACATCTCGTTCCCAACCACACCCGCGCGGGTACAAGGTGGAGCTCATTTCTGTACGAAAAGGCAGCCCATGTGATAATTTGACGCGTGTCGGTTGTTCTCTTGATGGAGGGTCGTGTACCACGCGTGAACGAAACAAAGTGTGACTTGATGCGTTATTTTTAAATAAAGTTTTATTCGTCAATGGCACGTATAGAATATAAAACGATTGTATGGAGAGAAAAACAAAAACCGCTCCACTATACTAGTACTACAAATATAGGCAGGAGCCTCAATGCTTGCTTGCTGGGGTTCGTCTCTTCACACTCTCTCACACAAGACGGCGGTGGCCAATCTCTCTCTCTCTCTAACCGCTGGTCACTGATCCGGCCGGATCCCGTCCGCCGGCGAAAAGGGAGGATGTGCAGCGTTGCTTCGGTCGCCGGCGTCGAGGCAGGAAACCCTCTGCCGGCACGTCCCGATCTGCGGTACCCCCCGTTCTCTCCAACCAAGCTCCGGCGCAGTAGGGCCTTCGACCCTTGCTCGCTGCCGCAGCAGATCCCGCCCGCCGCCGCCCTCCTACTTACATCCCGACGACCCTCAGGTACAACTTCCTCTGGAACCAGCTTTGCTCCACTGCCCAACTTCCCACGTCGCTGCATGTGGATCTTCTCTAGTTCTTTGCCTAAAACGTACTAGCTCGGCCGGCGTACTTTCCATTTTGCAATCTCGTCCTCACACCGTTTGAGAGAAACCACTGTGTTGTTATCTTTCCCTTAAGACAATGAATATGCTTCTTTTTGTCGGCGTATGTGTCATCAACTTTCATTGGCCAGTAATTATTTCCTTTCTACCTCTTTTTGCAAACAGGGATATCCATTTCACCTCGTTGCTATTGCGACCTTTTGGTGAACTGCACAAAGCACTTTTTTCTTAAGAGTGTTTTGTGCAGTTCTACTAAAATGTCTCACTGGCAACGTCTCTACATTTCAATGGGACTGCACAAAGGGAGTTTGGAGTTCCTATCCTCCTCATCCAACTCTCAGCCTAATCTTCTCCAACAAGTAGTTAGTCTCAAGAGAGACTACAAAGGTGACCGGCTTCTATTTTTGTGTTTATTGTTTCATCAACAGTGCCACTATTATTGTAATCACACTTACTCAATATCTTTGCTAATAGGGACGCTCGGTTCTATTTTAGTGGAACTGCACAAAATGATCGGAATGTTCCATGCTTCTGACAGCTCCTTTCTTTGCCAACATGTCGTTTTGATTTTGCCAGAGCTGCGGGAAAGTAGTTGCCAACCAATGAATATCGTGGCCAGGAAATGAAAGCATTCCTATGGAGAGCATCGATCATTTTTTATTTTTTCTTTATTTGTACACCTTCTCACAACTTTGTCTTCAGTTGTGATGTAAATATTGGCTCTGATCTGCGAATCATTGAGATGCATTAGCAAGGAAGTTAGTTTTTTTTGTGAAAGAGCATGGATGTTAGTTTCCTTTGTATTTGATGGAATGTTGTAACGAGACAACCTTCCAGCTGGGAAGACACATGAAACAAAAGCTGAAAGCTTCATAGCGTTGTACAATTTCATGTCGCTCAAAAATTATGTGTACATATATTATGTAAACAAATGCTGAAAGCTTGATAGCATTGCCAGAAGCCATTCTACTACTACAGCATCCGAGTCCACGTGCCATGCACCAAATTAGAGTGCACAACCGCACGGCAGACTCCAGCCCGGTCATTTCGCCGCAGTAATATACTAGTAGTAATGAGCAGTCAAATCACAAGCCCTGCCTTTCCCACAGTAAGTTGCTCGGAGGAAGCAACCATCAATTCAATCTTATTTGAATCGGCTCCTACTACTAGGAGCAACTATAAATACTCTACTAAGGAGAACATAGACGGGCTAGGTGTCGCACGGAGGCCATATGGTGATAGTGTGATCTGAGGAGTAAATACTTCACTGGGCAGCCGTTTTCCGCACTACTCCGGAGTAAATGCATACTAGTAGTAGTAGAAGATTGCTTTATCACAGATTAAAATAAAATAAGAGTGCAGACACTCCACCGTGCGGTTCCTAGTGTACCTGTATACTGTACTACTCGTACTATTAAACCTTGCGCTTGGCTCTTCGCCTCTTCGTGAAGTCGAACAATTATGGCACTACAGTGTATGCTTCTGGCAATCTGACACCGAATGAACTGCTGCACGTCCACCGCGTGGGCGAGGAGAGCGCGCAGTAGTCAAAAGCTTCTCCTCGTCCTGCGAGCCACCGCACGTGTGGGAGAGGGAGAGGGCGTAGTAAGCAAGCTTCTCCTCGTTCTCCTCGTCCTGCGAGCCACCGCGTGTGTGGGAGAGGGAGAGGGCGTAGTGTAGTATTAGTACTACTACTAGTCCACTACTAGTCTATACTGCCTCCTTTTCGGTTAATATGGCTTAATGGCGGTCACTGGACTTCATAATATGCTCATTACGGTCAATATATACATTTTGCGGTGTTTATACGGTCACTAGCTCACTGTAGAGCACCGTATTGCACTCTGTTGACCGGCCAAATAGTCTACGTAGTACTTTGTTGACTGGTTAAATTGACACGTGGAATATGGGTCCGACCTGTCAGTTGGCAGAGGAAAGAAATAAGTTAAACAAAATTTTACACAGGCGCGGCAGGAGTTCAACCCTTGCGCGGGAACCACCCTGGCTGTGTATGTGTGCGCATGCACGTGTAGGCTGAGCACTTGAGCGTGAGCGTGTGTGTTGCGTCGTGTGCTGTACACATGCATGCGTGCATGCATGTGTATGTGTGACTGCCGCATGCATGCATTAGGGTGTCGCGTGCGTTTTTGTGTGCATGTGTACGTGTGACTACTGCATGCATGCATGAGGGTTGTAGTCTTCACATGTTCATATTTCATAATGTACTGCGTGGACGGAGTTTTAGACGGCATTACCCCTTGCTGAAATGATGGATGTTAGAGCAGGTAGGGCACATGGGAGTGAGACAAACCTGCATGCAGGGGTATTTTGGTCGATAGCATAACAAACAGCTCATGCATCGTAAGATCCGTTTGCATGGAAATACTACTTCTTGGTCGTCGGAACTCATTCTTCTTCCTTTCGCCGACACGTGGGACATCCAGCATCCGGATCCACGTGTCATGCAAGAGATTAGAGATAAGTAATTGGGAGTACAAGTGAGACTCAGGAACGGTCACACACGTAGGTGGAGTACCAGCAGGGGACGCAATAATAATGCCTAATGAGCAGTCAAATCACACAGTAAGTTGCTCGGACGAAGCAACCATCATTTCTCTCTTCAATGGCACGTACGCAATATAAAAAGGTTGATATGGATAGAAAAGCAAAGCCGCTCCACTATATATACATAATATAGCCAGTAGCCTAAGCTACACGCTTGCTTGCTGGGGTTGCTCTCTTCACACACTCTCGCACAAATCGACGGTGGCCACACCGCCGTTCACATATCCGGCCGGATCCCGTCCACCGGGGGAAGTGGTGGATGTTTTGCGTAGACGCGGTCGCCGGCGGCGAGGAAGAAAACCCACTGTGGGCGCGTCCCGATCAGGGGTCCTGGCCGTTCTCTCTCACAAAGCTCCAGCGCGGTAGCCTTCGCCCCTTGCTCACTGCCGCGGTATGGGCTGGTGCCGCCTCCCACCGTCCTCCTAGCTACATCCCGACGTCCCTTAGGTACAACTTCCTTTTGAGCCGGCTTTCTCCACTACCCCAGCTCCCCACATCGCTCCATGCGGATCTTTCTCTACTTCTTTGCCCCACACATTGGTCTACCGGCTTCTATTTGTGATGAGTTTATGTCTCATCAACTAGTGCCACTACTATTATTCTAATCACACTTCTTCAATATCTTTGCCAACAGGGATGCTCAGCTCGATTTTAGTGGAAATGCACAAAATCATCGGATGGTCCATGGGTTCCAGACTTCTTTCCTTCAGAAGTTTCAACCTCGCGAGGAAATTAAAGCCTGTTTAGGGTTTAGGGTTCAAGGCCTACGGACTCCATCGATCGTTTTGTTCTTTATTTGTACACCTTCTCACAACGTTTGTCTTTAGTTGTGAAGTAAATATTGGCTATGATCTATGAATCATTGAGATGCATCAGCATGCATGTTAGTTTCCTTTGTATTTGATGATGGAATGTTGTAACGGGGCAACCTTGGAGGCAAGATACATGAAACAAAAGCTGAAAGCTTCATAGCATTGTAAGTACAATTTTATCTCGCTGAGAAATTATAGTAGTATGTACTACTCCTACTACTATTACTAAAGAGCTAGGTGTTGCACGGTGTCCAAGGAATATGGTGATAGTGTGAGAGTGGATAAAATTAGTTTTATCACAGAGTAAAAAAAAGAGTGCACACGCTCTACGGCGCGGTTCCTGGCCCCAAAATCATTCTACCTCCTTTCGTCGAAACGTGGGACATCCAGCATCCGGGTCCACGTGCCATGCACCAAAGTAGAGTGTAGTACTACAACTGACAATCACGACGGTCGAACTGCTGCAGTAATAATGACCAATGAGCCGTCAAATCACATAGACCCAGCAAGAAGTTGGACGGACGAAGCAACCATCATTCTTCGTTGAATCCGCTTCTCCCTCATGCAGTACAGTATACTACAGTGTTCTTTCAGAAACCAACATTTCTTGTCGATGGATCACGCCATGGAGCAAAACTAACGTTTATATAAATCACATTTGTCGTGTTCACATCTCACCCCACACGGTTGCTCGGCACGCCGCTCATCGCAAAGCGAGTATACGCAAACTTCCCCGCCCGCGTGTCGATGGATCGCGCCATGGAGTACTACTACTAGAAGAGATAGACGAGGGGGGAGAGGACAACTATCTATAGCACGGACTCCCAAGAACTTTTTTGCATGCATGTTGTGGCCGATCGTGGTGTCGTTTGAACGCGGAGCAGTCGCGTGCACCGGGAAGCGGCACGGGCGGCGCTCTCTTAGCCGGCGCCAGTGAGAGGTCGCGTCTGCTCTGGCCGGGCATGAATGTGGCACTGACCTTTTCGGACCGGGAGCGCGCGCGGGTGATGGAGATGGTTTTGTTGGGCCGGGGCGGTCAGTAGTGGGTGTGGCAGCCATCCGGACGCCCGCAAACGAGAGATGCTGGACCTACATAAATATTGCTAGGGTTTAAGGTTTACGTTAATTATTACGTAATTAACGTAATAATGAGCCAGTTGGACAAATATGATTGGAGATGAAAGGAGGACGGGCCAACCCCCCCTGAAATTCAGCGGGGGGTTGGAGATGAAAGTAGGAATTTTACGTAAACACGGATATGTATGTGTATGTGTGTGCACGCACACACACACACATAGTCATGACTCTCGTGACTACTCGTACACACCATCTCTCTGTAGGTTGATGTCCCGTTCTCTCTAACACACACATGCGCGCGCGCGCACACACACACACACATAGTTCGGCCTCATTTTGTTCCTAGGATTGGAATATCATAGGAGTGGGAAAAACAATAGGAAGTGAGATAAAAGGAGTAGTACTACCAGTTCAAAATAAAATAAAATGGAGTAGTACTACGTACAAGAAGAGAAGAGGTACACGCACGCACTCTACCTCTGACACACCCGTGAGTACACGATGGAGCGTGTTTGTACACGAAGAGGAAGCTTACGTGATAATTTGACCCTTTAATTTGGTCACTTAATAATGGAGGACTGGGGACCACACGTGAGCGATAATCCTGGAAGCGGTGGCGTGTTATTGATCGAGTTTTCTTTCCTCGTACGTTAAAAAGAGATTCCTCCGCGAGTTTTCATTTTTGTTCCCGGGAACGCGCGTATTCTGTTTGAAACCATTGCTATGGAGATTTTTTTTACTCCATTGTATATGTAGGCTTGAGAGGGCTTGGTTGATAGGGTTTCTCGCGTCTCACTCTCTCACCCTCTCCAAATAGAAACAAGACGACAGTGTCCACTCTGATATCTCTCCTCATCGATGGTCACAGATCCGGCCGGATCCCATCCGCTGCAGGAGGGGAGGAAGTGCAGCGTTGATGTGGTCGCCGTCGACGAGGGAGGAAGCCAACGCACACCGTCCTCTCTGAGCCAGCGCCGGCGCGGACAAAGGTCCTCCACGCCCTTGTTCACTGCCGTCGTGTGGGCAGATCCTGCCGCCCGCCTAAGCCACATCTTACCCATCTGAGGTATAACTTCTTTTGGATTTCATGCTTCATTCTACTGGTCCAGCTCCCCATGTCGCTGCATGAGGGTTTTGTATGTACTAGTACTGCCCATCTCGCCATGTACAGTAGCTAGGCTTTGTCTGCTGGTCCAACATCACCTAAATTTTTTGGTTACAGGAAAGGCCACTCCAAAAGTTGTCCTGGTTTTTCCGTCAAAAAAAAGTTGTCCTGGTTTATGCCTCGGTGGAGGTACATGATGGTTGTGCGCTCACTGTCCATATGCCCCTATTGCTACTGCTAATCTAATATCAGTGGTAAAATGAAGCAATGCCCATGTTAAAGTGACATCCCTTTTAAGCAATGCTGCTGTCAATCTAGAGGCGTCCATAAATAGAAGCAATGACACCGTTTTAAGAAATGCTTCTGTCCTGCTTTAGTCCCCATGAAGATAATCATGATGTTTCTATTTGTGGGGTACATTTCATTAATTCGTATTGACCATTCAGATGCCGCTGTTAATCTTGTACCACTGCCAAAACAATGTAACGACACTACTTAAATATCCCTTTTTTATATTTTTGCAAACATGGATGCATATCTCCACACCAGGGCATGTCTTCCTCAATTTTAGTGGAACTGCACAAAATTGGATGGCCACTGTTGCTCTGCCTCATTGTCCTCTACCACGTTGTTCTACCTTTCTCGAGCTTGATTATCAAGAAGAAACAGACCACAGTGAGGATTTATCAAACCTCAGTGGTGCCGCACCCAAACTTGATGCCAAATGGATGATGCATCACCACGATGGCCCATCGATGCTCATGGTTGAGTATCTTGGTTGCATCAGCTGGTGAAGCTGATCGATGCTCAATGAAAAACGAGCTGTCTTCCATCAGTGCTCTTTGCTGGGTAGCCACGAAGACAAAGATATCATTCATCAGTGCACCTTGGTTGCGTTGGAGACGCAACCGTCTTCCACCTTGGTGCAAATTTGTCTTTCGCTATGAACCAAATGTTTCCTCGGAGAAGCATCGATGTTGGTACTAAGAGCAAATGATTTGTATTGGTTTCTAAGCCTTCTCACAACTTTGTCTTCAGCTCCCTTGTATTGGTTTCTAAATGTTGGCTATGATCTTTCAATCATTCAGTTGTATATAAACATTTTATTTATGAGTTGGTTCTGAATTTTTCCGACTAGTTAATTATGTTGCCAAACTTTGATAAAATATATTACTCATATAACTACATAAAAAATATGAAGCCAATTGTTGGCATGTATTAGCCGTTTGCTAGTTAAATATGTGGTCAAACTTTGATAAAAAAATATGATGTGTAGTAAAAACCCGGACGGAGGTACCACACGTCAGGGATAGAAAGTGCGACTAGGACGCGTGGAACGTTAGTTTGATCGTAGTTTTCTTCACTGGTACATTAAATAAAGAGTTTCGTTTCGTACACAATTTAAAACGATTGTTATGGAGAGAAAAATAAAACCACTCCACCATATAATACTATATAAGCTGGAGCCTCAGCCTTTGTTTGCTGGGGTTTGCTCTCTTCACACTCTGTCTCTCCACTATATATATACACACTGGAGCCTCAGCGTTTGTTTTCTAGGGTTTGCTCTGTTCACACTCTCTCACCCTCTCCAAATCTAAACAAGACTGCGGTGGCCTCTCTCTCTCTCTCCCCTCATCGCTGGTCAAAGAGCCATACGGATCTCCTCGGCCGGCGAAGCTGAGGAGGTGCAGCATTGACTCTGTCACCGTCAGCGAGGGAGGGAATCCACTGCCGGCGGTACTGTTCTCTTTCACCCAGCGCCTGCACGGGAGGGCCTCCGACCCCGTCTTCACCGCTGCTGTACGTAGTGTGGGCAGATCCGGCCTCCCGCCGCCCACCTAGCCACATCCCGACAACCCTAAGGTATAACTTTACTTTGAAACCGGCATTGCTCTAGCTTCATGTGGATCTTTTTCGCTTCTGCAGTCTAATCTAGGTCTGGTTAAAATAGGAAAGAAGGGGGGGAGTTTTATAGCATGAATCTAGGACGTGGTTCAAAGAGGAAAGGAAGGGGGGAAAGTAGTACAGACTGGCTATCCAGCCGCTCTGTTGGTCGAAAAGGGAAAAAGGGAAATCGCAGTACACACATCTGTAAGGAACTGATCTCTTTCTTGAAAAAGGAAAGAAACCGGGGGAGGGTGGGGGACAAGGCAGTAGAGTTTGTGCAGGACTAGATTTGCTGCCCTCACATAGGAAAAAGGTTGAAAGAGAACAAATATGGGACCAACACAGATATGATGCTTGGTTCTTTGTTGCAATAGACTCTGCATCACCCATTTATACGTGTGGAGGCACATGGTGCTGGTGTGTTCCCTGTCCCATACAGCTGTTTAGCTATTGTTAATCTCATAATGCCGCTGTAAAATTGAAGCAATGCCACTGTTAAAAGTAAATTACATGTATAACGAATGTTAATTTCAAGAGAATGTCTCTGTTCATATGAATCAATGCCACTGTTTTAGAAATGCTATTGTCCTTCTTTGTTTCCCATTAAGATAAGGTAGATGCTTCTTTTTGTGGCCGTATGTGTCATCCTCCGTTATTGGCCAGTAATTGTTTCCTTTTTTACCTCGGTGCAAACAGGGATCTCTTTCACCTCGTTGCTATTGCGACCTTTTGGTGCACTGCGCAAAACACTTTTGTTTGAAGACTGCTTTGTGCAGTTCAACTAAAATGTCACACCGACAACGTTGCTAGATTTAGTGGAACTCACACAAAAGGAGATCGGATTTCCTATCCGTGTTGGCAGATTGGTATTTGATCTTGAGGTCTTTCAAGTTTGCCTCATGAAAGGTCAGTACCGGCCTTCATCCACATGATTGTGCAGTGTGCTTTGAGATGCTGTGCTACTTGTATTGGTACTGTTTTGAATAAATGTTGAATTGAAGCTATTGTATTGCTGTCTTCTCCCATTAAGTGAACAAAAATGCTACCAACCCAGATATGCCGCTTGTTTCTTTGTTGCAACAAACTCTGCATCACCCCTTTATACATCGATGGAAGCACATGGTGCTATTGCGCCCACTCTGCCATGCAACTGTTTAAGCTTTTTGTTATTCTAATGCCACTGGTAAAATTAAGCAATGTCATTCTTAGAAGTAACTATTGAACCTTAGTTCAGAACTACAACACTTATTACGTATCGGTGGGAGTACTTGTTGAACCAATGTATTGTTAAGATGATGTCTCTGTTAATATGAATCAGTTACACTATTTGAGAAATGGTACTATCCTGCTTTGTCGTTCTTTCTACATGTTTAAACAAGGTATTGTTAAGATAATGTCTCTGTTAATATGAATCAATGACACTATTTGAGAATTGCTACTGTCCTGCTTTGTTTCCCATTAAAATAAGGTAGATATTTTTTCTTGTGGGCATATCAGTCATCAACCGTTATTGGTAAGTAATTGTTTCCTTTATACCTCTTTGTGCAAACAGGGATATCAAAACTTCTGCTCGTTGCTATTTCGATTTTGATTTCAGTTGAACTGCACAAAAGGAGCCAATGTATTTAAGGCAAACTGTTGCATTCTTGGGCCCAGTTGATCCTTCCACTGTGCAGAAAGAAGCAGTCACTGGTTGTGGTACATTACAGAAGGAATAATCGAGAAGCTTTACAGAGTATTAGTAGACGCTGGTGACATGACCAGTCTGCATAGCTCATGTGGCAACTCAACAACATGTGAAGTGCAAGATTCTACAACCAGGAAAGGTATGACCAAGTCACTCGTGGATGCAGCTGTAACAAACGAGGTCAGCATCGGCCTTCATCCACATGATCATGCTTTGTTATATTGTGCTACTTATATTGTGGCACTGTTTTAAATAAATGTTTAATTGAAGCTATTGCATTGCTGTCTTTTCCAGTTAAGATAATGAAGATGATTATATTTGTGAGCGTATGTTTCATCAACTAGTACCACTATTATAGTAATCACACTTTTTCTTTATTCATGCAGACTATTTATGCAGACAGGGATGCTCAGCTTGATTTCAGTGGAACTGCACAAAATGTTCGGATGGTTCGTGCCCTCCATAATACTTCATCATGCACAATACATCGAATGGTTCTCTAATCATTCATTGTCACCTTGAGCCACTAAACTAGCTACATGAAAGGAGCTGCCAACGTGTTCAAGGCCTTGCAACATGTAAATACGAAATCCACCAAGCTACACATGACATTGCTCGATTTCAGTGGAACTGCACAAAAAGATCAGCTGGTTAATCCAGCACGAGGTTCGATGTCAATGTGCAAACTGGTGACAAACACCTCCCTTTCCACAATCGTAGGCATTTGATATTTTGCAATGGGAAAACCTTCTCAAAGTTTGCTCATTGGTGTTCGCAAGAAGACATGCATTTGATATTTTGGAATGGGAAACCTTGTCAAATTTTGCTCATTGATGGTTAGCAAAAAGACATACATTTGATATTTTGGAATGGAATGCCCTTAGCTGTCAGCAGCATCGATCGATTTTTCTTTATTTGTGTCTTTAGTTGTGAAGTAAAAATATTGGCTCTGATCGATTGTTTTGAATGTTATGAATTGCCAGGCCTGTGAGTTTGATTGCAATGTACAGCCACGCTAAAAAACTTTATGGTACGTGTGAAACTGCGGCAAACAAAGTGATCACTATGCGTCCTGACAAAAAAATCCTACTCCCTCCGTCCCATAATAATTGTCTCAAGCTTAGTACAACTTCGTACTAAAGTTAGTATAACGTTGAGACACTTATTTTAGGACGGAGGGAGTAGTACGTATTGTTTTGCATGTTCGTCTAATGCCTCTGATACAACAATTCGAACTAACCAGACTAAATTCATTCAAACATGCCCGGATCTCATTACATTTCAGACATTCTTCAACTAAATAGCGGTGCTCATCCGACTCTGGATGTATAATTAATTAACCTAATCTATGATCTCCGGCGCCCGTTCCCCATGTCCGGCTGAGCCCCGAGAACTGAAGCTTCTCCAGCTCCACCTCGCCGCTCTCCAGCTCCACCTCCGGAGCCCCGGGAAGTGAAGCTATCCGACTCCACGTCGCCGCCAAGCAGCTAACCGGCCATCGATGTTCAACCCACCAAGCTTGGCTTCAACCAGAGGGGAGGAGCGGTGGCCTTACTTGGACCCGGGCGGCGGCGACCTACCGTCTTCTACTCTTCCTTGTTTTCTGCGTGGCACAGCCTCGTTGCCGGCGGGGCAGGGCCTCGGCAGAGCCGACAATGTCCTTCGCTTTGTTGTCGGGGCCTCGATGGAGCCGGCGAAGTCCTCCACTTCGTTGCCGGCGGGGCGAGGCCTCGGCAGAGCCGGCGATGTCCTCCGCCTCGTTGCCGGCGGGGCGGGGCCTCGGCGGAGCCGACGAAGTCCTTCGCTTTGTTGCCGGCGGGGCGGGGCCTCGGCGGAGCCGGCGATGTCCTCCGCCTCGTCGTCTGTCTCGCCAAACAACGCCTCGCCCGCCTCGTCGCCCTCCTTGTAGGCGGCCGCAACCTCCGCCACCCGCTGGCGGTACCGCCAGCGCGCGAGGCGGCTCTCGTGGGCGGAGGGGTAGGACTCGAGCAGCGCCGCCTGCTCCGCCAGGTCCGCGGCGATCTGCTCCTCCGCCTGTAGGTGCTCCTGGAGGAGCTGGTGGTTGTAGGCGGCGTTGGCCTGTGATGTCTACTACGCAACTTTTATTCTTGTAGACGTTGTTGGGCCTCCAAGTGCAGAGTTTTGTAGGACAGTAGAAAATTTCCCTCAAGTGGATGACCTAAGGTTTATCAATCTGTGGGGGGCGTAGGATGAAGATGGTCTCTCTCAAACAACCCTGCAATCAAATACAAGAAATCTCTTGTGTCCCCAACACACCCAATACAATGGTAAATTGTATAGGTGCACTAGTTCGGCGAAGAGATGGTGATACAAGTGTAGTATGGATAGTAGATATAGGTTTTTGTAATCTGAAAATAAAAAAACAGCAAGGTAGAAAGTAACAAAAGTGAGCACAAACAGTATTGCAATGCTTGAAAACAAGGCCTATGGTTCATACGTTCACTAGTGCAATCTCTCAACAGTGCAAACATAATTGAATCATATAACAATCCCTCAACATGCGATAAAGAATCACTCCAAAGTTCCTATTAGCGGAGAACATAAGAAGAAATTGTTGTAGGGTATGAAACCACCTCAAAGTTATCCTTTCCGATCAATCTATTGAGCCATCCCTATAAGTGTCACAAACAGCCCTAGAGTTCGTACAAAAATAAAACCAAATGATACACATCAACCAACTCTAGTGTCACCTAGATACTCCAATGTCACCACAAGTATCCGTGAGTTGATTATTCGATATGCATCAAAACAACTTCAGATTCATAATATTCAATCCACACAAAGAAATTCAAAGAGTACCCCCAAAGTTTCTATCAGAGAAAAGAAGATGAAAACGTGCAATCAACCCCTATGCCAAGATTACCTCAAAGTCACGGGAATCCGCGAGTTGATTACCAAAACATACATCAAGTGACTCGATAGAATACCCCATTGTCACCACGGGTATCCACATGCAAGACATACATCAAGTGTTCTCAAATCTGAAATATTCAATCCGACAATAGCGAAACCTCAAAGGGAATTACTCAATTCATCACAAGAAGATAGAGAGGGAAGAAACACCATATGATCCAACTATATTAACAAAGCTCGCGATACATCAAGATCGTGCCAAATCAAGAACATGAGAGAGAGAGAGATCAAACACATAGCTACTAGTACATACCCTCAGCCCCGAGGGTGAACTACTCCCTCCTCGTCATGGAGACTGCCGGGATGATGAAGATGGCCTCCGGTGATGATTCCCCCCTCCGGCAGGATGCCGGAAAAGGCCTCCAGATGGTATTTCTTCGGTACAGAGGCTTGCGGCGGCAGCGTCGAAGTTCTAGGTTTATTTCTGGGGTTTCTCAATTTATAGGATTTTTCAGCGTTGGAATCACGCGAAAAGGAGCTACGAGGGGCCCACAAGGCAACATCACACGGCCCGCCAGGCCGCGCCGTGATACCTTGTGACCTCCTCGTGAGGCTTCTGGTCCTTCCACGAAGCTTCGGGGGTCTCTTTTTGTCCAAAAAAATCATCAAAAAGTTTCGTCCAATTCTGAGAACTTTTATTTCTGCACAAAAAACAACACCACGGTAGTTCTGCTGAAAACAGCGTTAGTCTGGGTTAGTTCTAATCAAATCATACCAAAACCATATAAAATTGTTATAAAAATGGCATGAATACTTCATAAATTATAGATACGTTGGAGACGTATCAGCCTGCGCCTCCCGGAACTGCTCCTCCCGCTGCTCCCGCACCATGTCCATGTATTGGGCACGGGCCTCGCCGATGGTCATGGTGCAATGCACCAGCAAGGATGGCACGGAGGAGGGTGGCGCCGGCTCGTCGATGACCACATCCTCCATTGGGACGTCGTCGTCCTCCGGCTGCCTGCCGGCCAGCCAGTCGGCAGCAATGGCGGTCATCTCCTTCTTCTGGTCTGCCGTCCGCCCGTCCCGGAGAGCGGTGGAGCGCGAGGAAGCCATGGTGGAAGTGGTGTGGAGAGGAGAAAAGGAATGGAGGCGGATGACTGCGGCTATGTGTAGGATCGAAAGTATGTCTAGAGGGGGTGATTAGACTACTTGACCAATTAAAACCTAACCTTTTCCCAATTTTAGTTTTGGGCAGATTTTAGTAATAGTACATGTCAAGCATCACCCTACACATGAAATTCTAAGAGTATAGCAGCGGAATATAAGCAATTGCATATGTAAGTAGAGAGGGGGGTTGGAGATATCAAACGCAATGAAGACACGGTGGATTTTTGGCGTGGTTCCGATAGGTGGTGCTATCGTACGTCCACGTTGATGGAGACTTCAACCCACGAAGGGTAACGGCTGTGCGAGTCCACGGAGGGCTCCACCCACGAAGGGTCCACGAAGAAGCAACCTTGTCTATTCCACCATGGCTTACGTCCATGAAGGACTAGCCTCACTCGGGGTAGATCTTCATGAAGTAGGCGATCTCCTTTCCCTTACAAACTTCTTGGTTCAACCCCACATCTGGTTGGAGGCTCCCAAGCGACACCTAACCAATCTAGGAGACACCACTCTCCAAAAGGTAATAGACGGTGTGTTGTTGATGAACTCCTTGCTCTTGTGCTTCAAATGATAGTCTCCCCAGCACTCAAACAACTCCTCACAGATTTGGCTATGGTGGAAGAGGGATATGAGTGGAAAGCAACTTGGGAAAGGCTAGAGATCAAGGTTCAAATGGTAGGAATGGAATATCTTGATCTCAACACATGAGTAGGTGGTTCTCTCTCAGAAAATGTATGGTGGAAGTGTAGGCACGTTCTGATGGCTCTCCTTACTGAGAAGGATGTGGTGGAGGGGTATATATAGCCTCCACACCGAAATGTGTAAAAGATATGAATGTTAGGAATCTCGGTGGGACCGATATAAACAACTCGGATGGACCGAAGTGCAATGGCTTTGGGCAATCCTCATCTCGGTGGCACCGATTGCATCAACTCGGTAGGACCGAAGTGAAGCAATAAGGCAACAGAGACTTGGCAAGCCATCTCGGTGAGACCGATTTGCAAAACTCGGTGAGACCAAAGTAAGTGCAAACGATTACAGAGAGTTGGCAAGGCCATCTCGGTGAGACCGAGATCCATTTCGGTGGATCCGATTTGTTAGGGTTTTGGCAGTGGCTAAGTCTTGGATGAACTCGGTGGGGCCGGATAGGAAATTTCGGTGGGGCCGAGTTGGAATATAGGTTTTGGACATATTTGGGTAGAGAGAGTGGTTGAGGGTTTAGGAACACTGTCACTAAGCACTTGAGCAAATAGACCAATAAGCAACACCTCATCCCCTTTTAATAGTATTGGCTTTCCTGTGGACTCAATGTGATCTTGAATCACTAAACCAAAAATGTAGAGTCTTGATCTTTTGCCAATCCTTGTCCTTAGCATTTTGAGGGGTCCACGTCTCCAGTCCATGCCATGCTAATCATTGAACATCCTAAAATCTTAATCTTGAATGGACATTAGTTCAATGAGATATATGTTGTTATGAATTACCAAAACCACCAAGGGAGCAAATGTGCTTTCAATCTCCCCATTTTTGGTAATTGATGACAACATATAGATCAAAGCTTCGACAAATGATTAAATTAATGTAATACGTCGTTGCTTTGAGAAGTATGTGATAAGCAAGAGCTCCCCCTAAATTTTTGCATTATTAAAAATTTGTGTTTGAATGCAAATGCACAATCGATTAGGCTCATGGATTACTCTTCCATGTCACATACATCTTGGTGGAGCGTGCAAAATGATATGATTGAAAAGGTAAGCACGCATCACCAACATAGGTAATTGATCATACAAGATAATGACAAAGATAAAAACATTAATCATCACAAGAGACATAGTATGATCAATCAACATGGTATCAATAAGCACAGATACTGTAGTAAGCACACACATAACAAATCGAACAAAGTATCAACGACCAAGCAAATAAGCAAGAAGTAGCAAGAGAACTCTCAAGAGAAAAACCAAAACACTCCTCTCTCTCGAAGCCTATGATCTATACAAATTCTCCCCCTTTGGCAACAAGTACCAAAAAGATTGAATGAGTATAGTACTAATCGGCTCTCTAGGCACGATCCTCCGAAGCTCCTGAAGGCGATCTTCTGCTGGCTGCTCCGGTGTGCGTAGATGGCGTGGAGATAAGAGCTTCCGCGAATGCTTCTGCTGATGACTGCTGGACTGGTGGAGTTGAGACCTGTGGTGGCACTGTGGCAGTAGCGGCTGGTGCAGATACTATGGTCCATGGATCCACGACTGGTACTTCAGCTGACCGTGCTGCCCTAGGCACTGACTGAAATTGCTCTGTGGTTTGTCCATCATCTCCACTGTCATCTGATCTGGCTAGCTTGACAGCATCAACATCACCTTGCAGTTGTTCAACTGAAGTCTGAATCTCAGTAACTTTGACATCCAAATCATGAAACTTTGTCTCAATGATCCGCTCAAAACTAGCCTGGGTCTGGGTGAGGTTGGCCAAACTTCGCTCAATCCTCAGAGTGGCTTCAAGCAGATATTGCATTTGATCCTTGGGTGTCTTGAGATTGGCAATTTGAGCATTGGGAGCTGATGCCTCCTGAGCTGCCTTTGCTTCTTTAGCTTTGCGGATTTCCTCTTGAGCTTGTGCAGAAGTGGGATGCGAAGGATCCATCACTATGACATTGTCCTCAAAATCTAGACGCAAGGGCAAATGCTTTCTATCAAGAAGGTATGTGCCGGTTCCAACCTTGGAATTGATCAATATCTGAATATGTGGACCATATCCGCACGATCTCTTCTGATCTGCTGCTGTCCTCTTGATAGTCTCTACTATCAGGCTCATCACCTTAAACTTCTGAGGTGTATCAAATAAATGCAGCAAATTGATGGAGTGGCCATGAATCATCTTATCATCGCCTGACTTGGGTAACAAGGTGTACCGCAAGATTGTGTTCGAGGTGGCCAGTCCTGGTAGCAAATGCTTCACTGATCCAAGTTTGTGTGTCTCTATATCCTTCTGAGGAATTGCAGTATACATGTTGGTCATGGAGTTGTGATCCATCTTGAGCTTGGCATATATGTCAATATCATCATCCTCTTCCTTGGGTGCACCAAGAAGATTTGCCCACTTAGAGATGGTTGACTGGTACCTTATGCCCTCAGTCATCCACACTATTTTGCCATCTGGATAGAAATGAGCAGTAGAGTAAAATTGCATGATCATCTCATCGTTCCACTTGGTCAATTTCTGTCCAACAAACTCATCAACTCCTGCAATCCTGAAACTCTCATGGACATGGGGAAAATAATCCTCATTCTCATCGATGTATTCCCAGTCCACTCACTTCATGTCACTGACTATGGGCTTCTTGTCAAGCAAAACTGTCTCATAAAAGTCCTGTTGCTCTCGAGTGTGAAAGCGATAATCACATGCTGTCCTTCTCCTTATAGCATAAGGATCTGACTGTCTCCACTGACGCAGTCCTTTGTCCTTTCTTAGCATCATGTTTTCTGCTACTGGGTGTGCATTGTCATGGTCTGGAATCTTGGGCTTCAATTTTCTGAGCACTAGAGGCTCTTCATCAACAGTTGACTCAGGCACTGGGGCCTTGTTCTTCTCTGCAGCAGAAATGCTCCTGGTTGACCTTTTGGGTGCTGACACCTTTGGCTTGGACTTGGAGGGTGCAGCAGTCTTGATTGCATCAGACATGAGCTTCTGAGCTTTTGCAGGGGGGTGCATTGGCTGCTGGCTCATCCTCTTCTTCTTCTTCCTCATCAATCATCATAGATGGTCTGCCAATTACACGGGCAAAAGATTTCCTTATCCTTTTCTTCTTAGTTCCTTCAGCTGTCTCTGTGTCACTGGGCTTCTGCATAGTCTGCTGAGGCACTTTCCTCACAGCAGTTCTTTCTTTGACAGAGGTAGGCTTTGTGCTGTACTCCTTAGCAAGCACTACTCGCTTTTTCTTGGTTGCAGCTTCACTTGCAACAAAGTCCTCATCCTCACTGTCTGAGGTTTTCTTCTTCCTTGTTCTGGTTGCAGCTTTGGGAAGATCTGGAGAGCTCCTCTCTCCCTCATAATAACTCTCATTATGGCTTGACCCTTCACTTATTTCTGCCTGCTGTTCAGATCTGTTCTGACTGTCACTGCCACTGGACATATCGCTAAGCTGACCCTGTGAATAGATAGGTATGGACAGAGTAGATGAGTCATCACAAAAAGCAGATTGTTTTTCATAAAAATGAGTTCAAACTTTAGTTCTAGGTTTTCACAGAATGCATATCGGATGGACCGAGTTGATAATCTCGGTGACACCGAAGCATACTACAGAGACATTACACGCCATTTCGGTCAGACCGATATTGGTTTCGGTGGCTCCGAGATGCTAGGGTTTCACTGAGATGTTACTTTCGGTCTCATCGATTCGCACAACTCGGTGGCACCGAGATGTACTAGTGCTATGGCCAGGGCCAAATCGGTGGTACCGAAAATTCCGTATCGGTCGGTCCGAGATGCGTTCGGCGGAAACCTAACCCTAAATTTTTTGCTCGAGTCTTGTTCTTATGAACTAATCTGGTGGAAAGAGTATTGCATTCGTGGCAAGATACATGGCATTATCCTTGTGCATTGAATCGGAGTAAAAAGAGGCACGAGGAGATCGAATCTCACCCTAACTTGGTGGAAATCCTCTACGACGGCAACAGCGGTGGAGATTACCGTTGACGGCAACGGAATCCTGCGGCGAGGGCGCGCTGGAGATGACGGCGACGATCCGAAGACCAAGGGGGCGGCAGCAATGTGGCGCGGGCGCGTAACGTTTGAAGGAATTTTCAACCGTACGGGCCGCTGGATATATATACCCATGTGCTGTCGGTGGCACCGAGTGGAACAAATCGGTAGCACCGAGACGTGCAACTGCTTACAGTTACAGCAACTCGGTCCGACCGAGTTGGTCTAATCAGTAGCACCGAGATGAAAACCTAGATCAGTCTAAGTGATTTCGGTTCGACCGAGTTTGAGTGAGTTGGTCCGGCCGAAATCAACTAGAAGGTTTTGGAGGTTCAGCCCTTTCAGATCGGTGGCTCCGAGTGCTCCTCACCCGGAGGGTCCGAAAATGACTTGTTCAATTTTTGTGATGCAGCAAGAATAGAATTTGAGACAAGAAAGCATAGATAGCTAGAGAAGGTGCTTAGGCATTCTTGTACATCCACTTGGCCAGAAAAACCAAGACAATCAAAACAACAAATGGATGTCCTCGAATGATGAAAACATGCAATCCAACATGCTCACACAATAAGATATCAAATGAAATATGTGTCAAACATGCACAACCAATTCTAGCATCTATCAAGCAATGGCGATGACTAGGTCATCTATATATGAGTATATTGACTTCGGAGCCAAATGAGAACATTTGATCATAGGTCATACTCATCGTTTAAGCACAAGTGGGGTTGCCACTTTTACATAAAGCATTAATGTGTTCACACCATTAGATTTGCCTTAGCTCAATTGCTTAGAGTAAATCTCCCCCTAGATGTGATATCCCCCCTAAGAGGGATGAACTAACCTTGGGTTTTGTCGATGATGACTTCATGCAGATGTTGAAGATGTGGATGCTCAATGTTGATGTAGACCATCAAGAGTTGGGAGCAATCCTTTGGAGTTTTGTGCTTTCAATACATTGTCCCTTGCCTTACCAACAAGAGGGTATGTGACTCCATGAACTAGTGCAAAATGTGGAAGTTGGTTGCACAAGTCCTTGCCATAAATAATATGAGTGAAGTTTGTTGGCGGAGTCACCCTCAAGAACTCTCTAGTTCTTCTTCTTTTGGACCCACATCAACTTGATGGGAATCCTTGGAGTTGTAGTAGCACTTGATGAAGTAGAACTTGATGAAGTCTTGGGAACCCACTTGACCATGGCTTGAGGAGCTTCTTCAAATGAATCAATCTCTTCTTGAAGCTTGTCCTTGCCTTTTAGCTTGTGGTCTTGTGGTGGAAGATCTTCTTGAGCTTGTGTTCCCTTGAAGGAAGTAGGATCATACTTCTCTTGTTGAGGAACAAACTTCGTCTTGGGGTATTGACCTTCTTCCCACTCAACTCCATCGACATTGAACTTTCGTTCAAAACCAACACCTTGGTTCTTCCGGTGCCTTCCTTGCTTGCGAACGATTTCCTCAAATTGCTTACTCCCGGCAAGACTCTTGTAGACACCTTTTTCTATAATTCCTTTCAATAGCATATTTTCTTGCTCAAGTGTAACTTGGCTAAGAGAATCGTTAGTGGAATCAATAGAACTACTAGAAGCAACAACATTGGATTTAGCATTGTTATTGTTACTACTAGAGGTAGAACCATTTTTACCCTTGTTGCTAGTTTGCTTAGATTTAACTTGTGGCATAAAGGTAGACAAGAGTAAACGTTTGGCAAGATATGAAGAACTCTTCTTTCGAAGATCGTCATTGATAGCTTTAAGAAACTCATGCTCTTGCTCTAAATTTAGCTTCTCGAAGCGTAACTTCTCATGAGTTCTTAGAAGTTCTCTATGATCCTCTTGAGTTGTTTCATGAGCTAACTTAAGAGCATTTAGTTCTTTAGTTAGACGCTCAATCTCCTTCATAGCATTGTCACTCGTTTCCTCTTGACTATCATAATTACTAGCATTTTCATTATAGCTCGCAATACTATCATTGTCAACAAGTAAATCATCATCACCAAGCAAATCATCTTCATCACTATTGAAATCAAGATACTCGGGGTGTGATACCTTAGGGCCTTTTGCCATGAAGCATCTTCCAATTCCTTCATTTGGTGAGTCAAATAGATCATAGGAGTTGATGACACAAGTGCAAGTCCTGCGACACCTTCATCTTGACTATAGTCGGAGTTGGAGTGATAACTTCTCTCGGAGTGGTTGTCGGAGTCGGAGCCGGAAACCCATTCACCAACATGAGCTTGATGTCTTCTTCTTGTGTAGCTCTTGGATGACTTGTCCTTCCTCTCTGAATCCTTGCTTGTTCGAGAGTGTCTTCGTTCATAATAATCATCTCTACTCCTTCTCTCCTTATGAGGTGATTCATCTCTTCTATGTCTTCCTCTTGGTGATTCTTCTCTTTTCTTGTAGGGTGCCGTACACTCATTGGAGTAGTGTCCGGGCTTCCCACAATTGTAACAATTATGGTCATGACTTGATGATCTTCTCTCATAATGTCTTGAGCTAGAGCTTCTTTCTTTCCCTTTGTTCTTGTAGAACTTGTTGAACCTTTTCACCATTAGGCTAATCTCTTCATTGGATACTAGCTTGTCACTTGTGGTTGTTGGAGCATCGGTTGAGGCTTTGTAAGCACCACTTGACTTGTTGTGCACCTCCTCTTTATCCTTGAGAGACATTTCATGAGCGACAATCCTTCCAATGATTTCCGTGGGCTTGAGATCTTTGTAATTTGGCATCATTTGGATCAATGTGCAGATGGTATCATATTTTCCATCCAAAGCTCTAAGTATCTTCTTGATGATGAATTTTTCGGTCATCTCTTCACTTCCTAAGCCGGCAATCTCATTTGTGATGAGAGCAAGCCTAGAGTACATCTCAGCAAATCCTTCACCATCCTTCATCTTGAACTTGTCAAGTTGACTTTGAAGCACATCCAACTTAGATTCCTTGACGGACTCGGTACCCTCATGCATATCAACCAAAGTATCCCAAATTTCCTTTGCATTCTCGAGGCGGCTGATTTTGTTGAATTCTTCGGGACATAGACTGTTGAATAGAATATCACAAGCTTGAGCATTGTATTGCAACATCTTCAGTTCTTCCGGGGTTGCCTCACGATCCGGTTCCTTGCCATCCTCAAAGAAGTCACCTTGCAAGCCAACACGAACAACAGCCCAAACAGCGGGGTTATGACCAAGAATATGCATTTTCATTTTATGTTTCCAACTAGCAAAGTTTGTACCATCAAAATATGGACCTCTACGGTGATAGTTACCCTCACTAGACGCCATACTCTCCTAGGTTGTGAAACCAAGGCTATGATCACCAAAGCAATGGAAATCAAGTCTTACGAAGACCAAAGCTCTGATACCACTTGTAGGATCGAAAGTATGTCTAGAGGGGGGGTGATTAGACTACTTGACCAATTAAAACCTAAGCTTTCCCCAATTTTAGTTGTGGGCAGATTTTAGCAATAGTACATGTCAAGCATCACCCTACACATGCAATTCTAAGAGTATAGCAGCGGAATATAAGCAATTGCATATGTAAGTAGAGAGGGGGGTTGGAGATATCAAACGCAATGAAGACACGGTGGATTTTTGGCGTGGTTCTGATAGGTGGTGCTATCGTACGTCCACGTTGATGGAGACTTCAACCCACGAAGGGTAACAGCTGCGCGAGTCCACGGAGGGCTCCACCCACGAAGGGTCCACGAAGAAGCAACCTTGTCTATTCCACCATGGCTTACGTCCACGAAGGACTAGCCTCACTTGGGGTAGATCTTCACGAAGTAGGCGATCTCCTTGCCCTTACAAACTTCTTGGTTCAACTCCACATCTGGTTGGAGGCTCCCAAGCGACACCTAACCAATCTAGGAGACACCACTCTCCAAAAGGTAATAGACGGTGTGTTGTTGATGAACTCCTTGCTCTTGTGCTTCAAATGATAGTCTCCCCAGCACTC
Source organism: Elymus sibiricus (assembly GCA_039707655.1). Lineage (NCBI taxonomy): Eukaryota > Viridiplantae > Streptophyta > Magnoliopsida > Poales > Poaceae > Elymus > Elymus sibiricus. The sequence continues at coordinate 298,107,603 of CM077672.1, read as the reverse complement.
AAACAACTCCTCACATATTTGGCTTTGGTGGAAGAGGGATATGAGTGGAAAGCAACTTGGGAAAGGCTAGAGATCAAGGTTCAAATGGTAGTAATGGAATATCTTGATCTCAACACATGAGTAGGTGGTTCTCTCTCAGAAAATGTATGGTGGAAGTGTAGGCACGTTCTGATGGCTCTCCTTACTGAGAAGGATGTGGTGGAGGGGTATATATAGCCTCCACACAAAATCCAACCGTTACACACTTTTGACCCAACTCGGTGGCACCGAAACGATCATCTCGGTAGCACCGAACTGTGTAAAAGATATGAACGTTAGGAATCTTGGTGGGACCGATATAGACAACTCGGATGGACCGAAATGCAATGGCTTAGGGCAATCCTCATCTCGGTGGCACCGATTGCATCAATTCGGTAGGACCGAAGTGAAGCAATAAGGCAACAGAGACTTGGCAAGCCATCTCGGTGAGACCGATTTGCAAAACTCGGTGAGACCGAAGTAAGTGCAAATGATTACAGAGAGTTGGCAAGGCCATCTCGGTGAGACCGAGATCCATTTCGGTGGATCCGATTTGTTAGGGTTTTGGCAGTGGCTAAGTCTTGGATGAACTCGGTGGGGCCGGATAGGAAATTTCGGTGGGGCCGAGTTGGAATATAGGTTTTGGACATATTTGGGTAGAGAGAGTGGTTGAGGGTTTAGGAACACTGTCACTAAGCACTTGAGCAAATAGATCATTAAGCAACACCTCATCCCCTTTTAATAGTATTGGCTTTCCTATGGACTCAATGTGATCTTGGATCACTAAACCAAAAATGTAGAGTCTTGATCTTTTGCCAATCCTTGTCCTTAGTATTTTGAGGGGTCCACATCTCTAGTCCATGCCATGCCAATCATTGAACATCCTAAAATCTTAGTCTTGAATGGACATTAGTTCAATGAGATATATGTTGTTATGAATTACCAAAACCACCAAGGGAGCAAATGTGCTTTCACTATGGCCGGGGCAGCAGTTTATATAGCAATGGTGGGCGGCAGAGGGACGGACGGGTGGCGCCGGAGTAGCCGCCTCGGCAACCGCATGTCATTAATGTGGGCGGCAGACGGACGGACGGACGGCAGTTGTGTCGTTTGAACGTGGAGCAGTCGCCTGCTCCGGGAAGCGGCGCGGGCGGCGCTGACCGTTTCGGGCGAGAAGCGCGCGTGGGCAAGGGAGGGGGTTTGTGTGGGCCAGGCCGTTCAAACGCAGGCTTGGCAGCGGTCCGGTGTAGTAGCCGGACATGCTGGCTCGCCAGCGAACTCGCCGAGCTCAGCGACGACGACCAAACGATGGACGAGGCTTCCGACAGGAGCCGACGCCACCGCCCGCGCCGGTTCATGCCGTCTTCACCATAGAGCAGGTGCGGCCGCACTTCGACACCCTATTGGCGGAAGAGCTACCAATGCCGCCGGTGTTGGTGTTCCGGCAAGCGCAGGAGGACCAGTGCTACAACCTCCATCTCCTCAATGAGTATCGGCTTGTGGAGGGACAAATCGCCGGCGAACAGGCGAATGACAATGCCATCGCGGACATGGGGGCTGATGATCCTGGCTTCCTGGATGAGCAGCGGGCATTGTACCAGACCATCCGTAGGGCCCGTGAGGCCCTCTCCATCGTCCTTCGCCTTGTTGCGCTCGCCTTGGCGCCGCCATCTCGCATTGTCAACATGGTGAACAAACGAGAGGAATCAGGAGATGACTGTACGTGGTGAGGATGATAGTAGGAACCCACCAGGGCCATGGCCGTACTCAGGCAAGTGCCTCCTTATTACTACAAGAAAAAAAACTTCCCCCCCTAATGGTTTGCTGACATCTGGGTCCGACGCCATTGTCAACGTACTCAATAAAGGAGAGAATTGCACAAGGAGCTGCTGACAGCAGGGATCCAGCAGATCATGCATTTGTTTGAGAGATGTTTTTTTGTTGCTGAGACGCAGTAGGGTATCAACTGGTCTGTGCGGGGGCTGTGGCCCATGTAGCCCAGGCTATTATTTTATGTCTACCAAATAACCAGCCCAGCTGTTTTTTTCCTTTGTGAAAATGGCTAGCCCAGCTTTTTTTTGATGAATACCCAACGCAGGCCAACTTGTTTTTCTCCGCCCGGCTGGGTTACAAAAACGAGGAGGGGTGCATTCGGCTTGCCCAGAAAATGGGCTTTAAGTAATAATAAATGGGCTGTAAATATAAAAAAACACAGCGAACCGGCAATTAGTTTGAAAATTAGTTTTTTTGGATTTTGAGATTTTTAATTTCATTACATTTTTTGTTGCGCGCGCAAAATTTCATTGGATTTTAACCTAATATAAAATAATTTTGAAATTAGATTGATTTTGAATCGAAATTTCGGGATAAAAATAATTCAGACCCCACCAAAATGTGGGAAGTTTGGTTGAAATTTTTAATCCTGGCCCTGGCTAGAAAATGGGCAGTACTGTCAACAAACAGTAAATGGGCTGCAGTAAATTCCATAGGAATTAAAAAATGGGCTATAAATTATTAAAAATACTAAATGGGCTGTATGCTGTCCGCTACTGATGTGATGCTGATTTGTTGGCCTACTAAGTTGACGCGAACGCAAGGCTTTGTCAACTTATAGTCAACACACGATTCTAGCAGTAGAGGACGTTGGATGGACATTCAACTGCTGTCATGCTTCTTCAATCTCAGATCTTCTTGCTTCAGCCGCCCAAACCACCGCCGGCGGGACCGCCTACTCCCGCCGCCCGTGGCCGGCTCTGCTGCCGCGCAGGCCTCACCGCCCCACCCTACTCCCATTACTGGCCAGGCCATCCCTCTACTTACCCACACCTCCTGTTATTCTTCGGCGATGGCAGCCTCACACCGCAGCCGAACCAGTCAACCCTCGTACTCCCCTCCGCGTTGGCATCCACTTCTGTGTCTTCACCGGCTACCGGTCGTTCCTTCCTAGGACTCGCCGTCGTCCACCGCGTTGGTTCTAGCGGCGCAACGTGGTCAACATGGCCAACAAACGACAGCCATCGGAAGAGGGATATACGTGGAGACACTGACAGTAGGGACCCACATGGTCCATGGCCGCACGCAAGTAAGTACCTCCTTATTATGCATAAAAAAATGATTCCTCCCCTGACAGCTGGGACCCACCAGCTATATCTTCACACGGAAGGAAGTGCCTCCTTATTACGTGAAAAAAAGATTCCTCCCCATGATAGCTGGGCCCCAGCAGATTTGGAGGCTGACTTGTGGGCCTACTAAATTGACGCATACGCAGGGCTTTGTCAACTTTGTCAACAAACGATTCTAGCAGCAGTGACCATTGGATGTTAATCCAACGGCCGTGCTGCTTCTTCAATCTCTGATCTTCTTGCTCCAGCCACCCAAACCAGCGCAGGCGGGACCGCCTGCTCCCGCCTCCCGTGGCTGGCTGTGCTGCCGTGTAGGCCCTACCGCCCCCTCCTACTCCCACCGCTGGCCAGGCCATCCCTCTACTCACCCACACCTCCTGTTATTCTCCGGCGATGGCAGCCTCACACCGCAGCCGAACCAGTCAACCCTCGTACTCTCCTCAGCGTGGGCATCCACTGCTGTGTCTTCACCGGCTCCGGTCGTTCCCTTCCTGGGTCTCGCCGTCGTCCACTGCGTTGGTTCTATCGGTGTGGCGTGGTCAACGTGGTCAACAAACGACAACCATCGGAAGTGGGATGTACGTGGATAGGCTGACAGTAGGGACCCACATGGTGCATGGCCGCACGGAAGCAAGTGCCTCCTTATTATGCGAGAAAAAAAATGATTCCTCCCCCTGACAGCTGGGCCCCACAGGCTCTAGCGTCGCTCGGAAGGAAGTGCCGCCTTATTACACAAAAAAAAATAATTCCTCCTCATGACAGCTGGGACCTACCAGATTTGGAGGCTGACTTGTGGGACTACTAGGTTGACGCGTACGCAGGGCTTTATCAACTTAGTCAACAAATGATTCTTGCAGCAGTGACCGTTGGATGTTAATCCAACGGCCGTGCTGCTTCTTCAATCTCTGATCTTCTTGCTCCAGCCGCCCAAACCAGCGCCGGCGGGACCGCCTGCTCCTGCCTCCCGTGGCCGGCTGTGCTGCCGTGCAGGCCTCACCGCCCCACCCTACTCCTACCGTTGACCAGGCCTTCCCTCTACTCACCCACATCCCCTGTTATTTTCCGGCGACGGCAGCCTCACACCACAGCCGAACCAGTCAACGCTCGTACTCCCCTCGGCGTGGGCATCCACTGCCGCGTCTTCCCCGGCTCCGCGTCGTTCCCTTCCTAGGCCTCGCCATCGTCCACCGCCTTGGTGCTCTTAGCGCGGCATAGTCAACGTGGTCAATGAATGACAGCCATCGGAAGGGGACTGTATGTGGTGAGGCTGACAGATGGACCCACCAGTTACATTTTCGCACCCAAGGAAGTGCCTCCTTATTATGCGCAAAAAAATGATTCCTCCCCCTGACAGCTGGGACCCACCTGCTATATCTTCACATGCAAAGAAGTGCCTCCGTATCCTCCCTGACTGCTGGGACCCACCCGGTTGAAGTGTACGTAGCGTTGTCTGTCTGGTCGCGAACGTGTACGTACATACTGGTCGATCAGTCTCTCTGCAACGATGAACAGTGGGCTTGTAAGGAGCGGCACGTCACGTAAAAAAAAGGAGCGGCACGTGTCATAGTAGAGCCCCATACATAGTAGTTCAGGCAGTCCCGTCTAAATCGAGTACACGTACGTACAACCACGCTGCAAAAAATACGTCCACGTACGTACATACGGGCGGGGTCTCGAACGCGTACTCACGCATACGTACGGCCAGGGCTCGTGTACATGGAGAGTCAATGTACGGCAGCAACGGCCTCCTGTTCATTGGCACCCAACCGGCCGGGTCGGAACGGAGAAACAACGACGTGTTCATCGGGAGGCAACCGACTGGGTCGGAATGCGTCCTGTTCATCGGGAGCCAACCGGCTTGGACGGAACAGCCGAATCGGGGTCCTGTTCATTGACTCAGGGTCTGGCGTACCATAAAACGGAGGAAACGGCCTTCTGTTCGATCGCCTATGGTCGAAACAAGGTCCTATTCATCGGCCGGGGGTCTGGCGTACCGCAAAACGGAGGAAACGGACTTCTGTTCAACCGCCTACAGTCAAAACGGGGTCCTGTTGATCGGGAGGGGTCTGGCATACTACAAAACAGAGGAAACAAACTTCTACCCAACTACCTACGGTCGAAACGGAGTCCTGTTCATCGGGAGGGGTGTGGCGTACCACAAAACGGGACTCCACGGGCTACTGTTCATCCACGGCCGACCTCCTCCAGCCTCCACCAGCTACTGTTCATCCACCATCGACTTCCTCCAGCCTCCACCTGCTACTATTCATCTAGCCTCCACGATGTCCTGTTCATCCACCCCCAACCGGCTGGGGTGTGGTGGCCTCCTCTCGGGGTCCTGTTCATCCAACGCCAACCACCTTCACACGGCCAGGGTACTGTTCATCCACAGCCAACCCACCGGCTGGGGTGGGACGTACGAGCGGGCGGCAGCAACGGGAATTGCTCATCCACAGCCAACCAACCGGCTCGATCGATGCAAGTCTCGACTTGTTCTACGTGTATTGCACGCGCGGCAACAACGGACACTGTTCATCGAGAGGCAACCCTGCACCGGCTAGCTACATCTCGCACGGGGGCTCGATCGGCTTCAGTAAGCAGCGAGAAGGATCGATCGGGTTCAGTTAGCAGGGAAGGGATCGCTCGGGTTCAGTTAGCAGGGAAGGGATCGCTCGTGTTCAGTTAGCAGCGAAGGGATCGCTCGGGTTCAGTTAGCAGCGAAGGGATCGATCGGGTTCGGTATGTAGTGCGAGGGATCGATCACTCGTGTTGAGTACGTAGTGCGAGGGCGATCGATCGCTCGGGTTCAGTAAGCGAACGTACGCCTCGCTCGGGTTCAGTTAGCGAGCGCCTCGCACACACGCGCGCGTACGAGAGAAACGCGCAAACCACACTGCATCGCTCGGCCCCGACCACCCACCGTAACCGGGAACTCCCCGAAAATTTCCTCGCCCTCAGTTCTACCACGATTTTTTACGTCATGGACGGCCCAAAGAATGTCATGTGTGTGCGTCTCCGTCCCGCCCAGGATGAAATGCGCATTTTCTGTCATAATGTTTTGTCATAGAAGTAGGAGCCCACCACATCTATGATGATACGTGTTTTTATCACAATTATTGTCATAGAAGTGTCACAACCATGACAGAAAAAGTTTTCGTTCGGGCCATAATGTCACGGATGTGTCTTTTTTTGTAGTGAAGTGGGGTGAGCATGTTTCCTTATACTTCTACATCAAAATAGTTAGATACTTATATATATATATATAACTTGAAATTTTACCTTTGCTACCTTTGTAGGGGAACACTTCATAATTTTTTTTATTCAGAGTGGGTAATTCAAGATTCCCTAATGGTTTCCCTTGCTCAACAATTTTGTCCAACAAAGTACAGCTGCACATTAGCACACATGAATCAAAAGTATTTTTCTCCTCTAGTTTGTCATTATCGCCAACACTAATAGTATAATCATCATCCTCAAATTGAGGGTGAGTTTCCTGCATGACAGATTTGTTAGCATCAAGCTCCTCCAAACTAGAGTCATCATCATACTCTTGTTCCTGCATATTAGTATCATCTTGTGATTTTTCTTCATCGCAAAGATGTTCTTGACAAATATAACTGATTGAATCCACCTTGCAGTGTATCCAATCAAGTAATTTACCCTTACTGCGAACTTGAACCATTTCGATCTCTGAAAATAGCATCTCTACACTTGTCCGCAACACATACCGGTTGACATCCTCGATGGAGTTAATCATACTACTATTGTAAGATGCTATCACCTCATCATAGGTCTTTGTGCATCGGAAATCAATATGTTTCGGAGACCAACAATATCTGCATGAAACTTGATACAGAGAACATAACATATATCCACATGTGTTCAATAAGTCTAGCAATTCTCTAGTATCCATATCAATCATGCGCTTTTGAAGGGTTGCCTCGTCAAGAAATTGATTGAGCGTGTGCAAAAAGTTACCGTCGGAAGTGGGAGATTCGGACGAGTGATTGGTACCTGCAGACCAAATAGGGTAGTGTAGCACTTTCGCAGAAGTATCCCAATGAGTAATCACCCCAACAAAGAGCGGAGGAGAGTATTTATGGAGTCGTTTCTATCACACATAAGGTGTCATAGTTCTTGTGTGAAGTACTGCTTGAGCTTCTGCAAATACTATTACTGTCCTTGGTAAACAATAAACCAAATATGCTAATATAAAGAGGATTTAAAGGTGTCTACTAAATAACCAATGAAAGTAAATAACAAGAACCAAAATATAAATGGTGTTGCATGCAATGAAGAGATTAGGTGCGGAGAGATTTCAGTTCATGGTAAGAATATATGAATTGTGCCAGTGCGACGGTAATACCAGTTACCTTGTATTGTACTCATAGTATTTGATATAAACTTTCTGTAGGCGGTTCTCCCTAGATTTATGAAACTCCTCCACTAGGGGTTACATTTCATTCTATGGTCCTGCATCTCCGTTGCCACAGAGTGGACATTTCCACAATTAAGGTCATAAGACCGGAACCAAGCATTAAGTTCAATGGATCACCTTTATCTCATATCGTCTTCGGTTCTCATAGATATCTCCACCTGTCACGTTGGAGGTCACCGAGTTCCTAAACAATACGTGTTACCTGTGTAGGTCTTGAGATCATGTTGCCTAGGCCCTTAAATTGGACAACACGCATTGAGTTCACCACAGTATAACAACATACTAAATAGATCATACTACTACAAATTCAAATGACGACATATAGGATAGGCACATATCAATCTTACCACTTACCTACATCTCCCACACCTAGGGGAATTACTCACACATCATAAGAGGAGAATCAATCGCATCAATGAGAAAAACCATGAAAACCATATCGATAATATTGAGGGGATCCACAATGAGATGAAATGGTGCCTAAATAGTCTTGATCTCAAATGAGATGGAGTAGAGATTACAAGTTCCAATCCCTCTTACAATAGTGAAGGAGGTGATGGTGATGATGGAGATGAAAGGACCAAAACTACGATGATCCTCGTGAGTTCTTCAGATCCTCTCTTCTCTTGTTCTGGATGGTGTGGCGGTGGCTAGGGTTCTCTTCTCCCCGTGGTCCCTTCATGAAAGTTGCTTGTATAGATGAGGAGGTGTTGTGGGCACTCCAAATGACCGTTGATACGAGCGCGTGCGGTCGTATGGAACGCCATCTTTCACCTTGATGCGCCTGTTGACAATGCTCTCTTCAGGAAAGTTGCTCCAATTGGCTTGATTTGCAGCAATCTCCTTTGGTTTCCTTCCAAATATGATATTTCCTACCATCCAAAGGACAAAGTAGATTTTCTTCTCTTTTGTTGGATTAGCATTAGAAATATCCGAAGAATAACAAAAATCCAATGAAACCAAATGGAAATCACTATGAAAAACATCGCAAATTCTCGAGCCATCAACTCCCCCAACCTTAAGATTTGCTCGTCCTCGAGCAAACAAGAAATCAAGAGAGTGAAAAGGAGCTAGGTTGAATGGAAAGAATTTTACCGGCTCAAGAAAATACATCATATCCATCCTCTCTTATCCTGCAAGATCATTCAAGAGAGTATTTGCAATTGAATAGCTACACCTAGTCTCATACCATTAGTTATAATTTCTCAAAACAAATTCTCTTCGCTAACCAAGTGTTTAGGCAAATGAAGGTGTTCATCTATTAGATGGATATTCAACTTAAGCTCAATCATCAAAATGCATTTAGAAGGTTTGGAGACCAAAGATAGCAAAGTACTCAAGTTTTTCATTAACACCCACTAATGCCTCCTAGTCATGGGGCTCTCAAACATTTCTCCCAGTCATTGTTCTACAGGATTTCAACTCTCGGTGACGGGGTTATGCCAAAATTCACTATAAGCAATTAGGTTCCGTTGTGGCTTAATTTCATGCACTATGGATCAAGAATGGTTGTCTCTTTCGAGCTCAGCGATCAGTGCTTTTATTTACCACTTACACACTCCCTTGGGGAAGGTCGATCGTCTACTACACAATCCCCAAGTTCATGACGGAGTTGCAGTTACGCGAATTATCTCAACATATAGCAACGAGACGTAAAGCCAGCCTAGGGCTGGAGCTCCATGATTTAAGTATTGCGAATAAATTTTGGCATAACCTCAACCACTTCAAATATTCATCCCTCTAAACAACTCCATCAATAGGTGTCATCAAGTCATTCAAAATCAGCATGTGGAGTTGAATTGCTTAAGTACTCGTTCTCTTCGTAAGTTCCTGACCTTTAAATTTTTTAGATTTTCATTAAAACAAAAACATGCTTTCCCACAAGGTTTGACTAGCAAAATCTGAAATTGGGAGTTAGACTAGATGATATTCAACTATCATGGGGTACTAATTCAAGTGCAGCCAATCAACTAAAAATTCTTCCTCAAATAATATTGCGAGACAAGGGATAATGTATATGTTATACCTTCTCGCGCTGGCTCATTCTTCCCCTCCATCAAGTCCCAATTCATTTTCTTCATTTCTTCTTGCTAGTAGAGAACAAACCTGTAGGCTCAAAGAAAACAAACGAAAAGAACTATAACAAGGCAAGACCAAAGTGTGCTCCTCATTTTATTATGCAAACTGAAAATAAACATGCAAAATACAAAAACAAATAAAAGAAAAATAAATATGCATGCATGGATAACTTGGGGATTAGCTCCCCCAAGCTTAGGCTCTTGGCCTACTCTCTAGTCCATGTCCTCATCATCGTCGTCCCCCTGGCCAAAGTGTGGCCACTGCATCTGAGAGGGGCCGCTAGAGGACTGGCCTCCCGTGCCAGGGTGTGGCTGCCAAAAAGAAAAGAGGGACTATATGTTCCCACTGAGCAGGTTGATGTTGTTGTTGGCCTCTCGGAGGTCCATGTGGATCCCTCCTACCTGCTGCTGTAGCTATTGGAACTCAACCCTAGGCACATAGTCGTGTGGCTGCCCAAAGTGAACCTGCGGTGCATATTGCGGTGCAGGCTGTGGTGGAAAGTTGGGTGCACACTGAGGGGCATTGCCCCATGCATCCCAACCATGGGCAGGACCTGCTGCTGCAGCCTCCCACTCTGGAGCGGGTTCGGGTTGAGCAATGTTCCTGAAACCAGCCTCGTGGCGGTACTCGTTAATCTCATCAATAGAGAGTACCCACATATCACGCGTAGAAATAGTAAACACTTGTGGTAAGGGCAAGCGAACATCGACAGTGTGCGTGTTAGGTAGGGGGCAGTTGTAGCAATGCTCCCCTTGCATGGGCCCAATGAAATGAGTGTTGGTCATAATTCTATAGTTGAGCGCCGTAGGGCCTGGGACATGCTCCATTGCATCAAGATCGAGGCCGAAGTGCTCGGCAAGCCGAGTCACTACGCCTCCCACAACAATAGTCCAACTCGGCTACTTGTGCTGCCTACCGAGGTGATGCATAAGAAAAGCTCCCAAGTTAGGCTTGGGGGTGTAATCGGGGTGGAGTGCTGCGTGGAGCACACACATGTCATAGCTCGACATGCCCCCAAGGTTCTCCCTACCAAAAATAGTTTTGGCAATGAAAATCATGAAGTAGCGAATGGTGGGGTTTTGGATGCTCGATACCTTCTTCCCAGAGAGGTCATGCTCGTCCTTGACAGAGATGAGGTCCCATGAACCCAATGCGTCAGCAACCGGCGTGCCCTAGTGTCGAGAACTCCTTGGTTCTCGAAACCGAAGGCACTGTAGAACTGCTCCAGCGTCATGGTGCGCTAAACTCCTCCGAGCGTGAATGAGCAGCTCGGTGCCACCCTCGAGTCATCGAGAGTGTGGGAGAAGGTGGAGAGGAGCTCCACGGTGATGCTGTGGTACGTGAGGTAATGGAAGTTGCTGAAAACTCCCATCCCAACGTTGTCTGCAAGCCACGCGAAGTCGTTGTGAAGCCCTTGGGACTCCAAGAACGCATCACACTTCCACTTCGTGGGGGTCATCCCCTGGTTGTTCACGCGTTGGAAGTCCTTGTTCATAGCAGCACGAAGTTCATCTCCCTCGTTCCGGGCACGCTTAGGGCGCGAGCCGATGGCCTTCTTCCCCGCGACAATCGCTGATCTCATCATTTCCTACACACAACGAAAATGACAACAGAAAAATGTAAGTTTAACGTGGGGATCGAGTTCTAATACTACCTAACATCGATTCTAACCTATTACTTTGAATCCTAACGTGCAAATCGACCAGAAATCAAAAATACTATGCATCTCATGTAGGATATGAACATTGATGAAACCACCACCAAAACTTGGAAATAAACCATGGATCGGAGGAGAAACTCACCGAGGATGAAGGTGCACGGATCAAACAAATAGAATCCGCGAAGAAACGAAGGTTTTGGAGGATTTTTGTTAGGGTTTGAGAGAGAGAGAGATGTGAGAGCTTTGGGCGTTGGGAGGAAGAAGAAGAAAACCTCCCAGCGCCGGCGCCTCAGATTTATCAAAATTCAGGCGAAACGGGCGCTCATACGGGCGCGAGCGCCCGTATGGAACGCCGTCTCATGTTCTAATCAGCCGATCTAGGGTTTACATACATGAAACGAGCGCTCAAACGGGCACACGCACTCATTTGAAACACCGTCGTCAAACCTGCTTCTCTGGGCAGAAGGCAAAATGGGCGCTCGAACGGGCGCTGATGCCCGTCCGAAAGGCCATCTTTCTCTCTGTTCCCGCGGACGCTCCTGGTCGAAGAATCAAACGACCGCACAAGCGGGTGCTCTCCCCCATTCGGAACGCCGTCTTCAAATCTGTAAGTTGTTGCTGATTTCGGCGAGAGTGTCATACGAGCGCGCAAACGGGCGCAGGCGGTCATATGAAACACCATCGATTTCTCTGTTCTTTTCTGTGTTTCTTCTGAAATTTCATGCGATCGCGCATACGGGCAGCCGTGCCCGTATGAAACGCCGTTGTTCTCCTCTGTTGCTTTCCTCCTTTGTTTCCTTTCCTAATTCCTCTTTTCAACATTTCTCCTTCAATAAAAAGGTCAAAAACAACTTTTCCGAGGGATTTTCATCAGTTCATTTATAAGAGCATAATATTGACTAAAACAAAAATAAAATTTTACCATAAAATAAAGAAATAATGGGTTGCCTCCCATAAAGCGCTGGTTTTTAGGTTGCTTAGCTCAACCTCTTACCTCGGTATTTCATCAAGTATCAGGTGGTCGTGGATTTTCTCTGCTCACCGTACATAATCATTTTGGCGGTAGCACATACTTCACCCTTGCTCCTGGCTTCTTCGGGAAGTACTTGACTATTTCTTCCTCACAAATTCTAAAGGTTACCTTCCCTTCTAAGCAATCTAGCGATGCACCTGCAGTATTCAAAAATGGTCTAGCAAGGATAATTGATAACTTTTCGTCTTCGGGCATGTCAAGAATAATAAAGTCAATAGGTATAACATGCCCGTCCAATCTCAATGGAACGTTCTCAGCCATCCTGTCGTGCGTACGACCATCTATGGGGCCATCTAGCCCCTTTGCAGTTCGGCTAGGGAGATCGACGAGCACAAAGAGCAGAACTAACAGAAGGGCGCAAGGGATTTACCCAGGTTCGGGTCACCGTGAGGTGTAAAACCCTACTCCTGCTTTGTATATTGGATGTGTATGAGCACAAGTACAAGGAGTGCTTCACCCGGCAAGGTGCAAAGAGAGCAGCTACGCATGCAAGTTGTGCAAAAGGTCGATCGAGCGATCCCTGTAATGGTTGCCTTGGCCCCCGTTTTATAGCTCAAGGGTCACCACAGTGGCAAAACAGTCATTACAAGTTGATTAGATAGCAAACAGTGCTATCATACCTAACTCTGCCAGTTTAGGACAAAAGCAATAAATGCTTTGTTAGGTGTCAAGTGGAGGAGGAGTCCTGGCAAGGTTTCTGCACCGCTTGCCCAGCTACCTCCTATCGACTTGACACACCTTCTGGACGGGTGTCATTAAAGGAAAATTTCCTTCCAGCATGCTGACACGTGCCCGACAAATCTCACCTAACTGCCTACGAGCTCGACACCTCATCGATTAGCGAGTGGCTGCTCGATGAGGTGGAGCGCTAACAGCTAGCGAGAGCTTGCCGGCACGGAGCTTGCCGGGCCTTCACCTTGCCATCTCGGCCTTGCCGGCAAAGGTTATCTTAGGTGTAGAACTTGATGCTTCGTCTTGATCTTCTCTCCAGTGGCTTCTGCAACTGGGTCTTGAATCTTGATGTTTGGCAGTTTTCGGCAAGCCTTGGCCAGCAGGGAAGCCGCCACTGTCTGTGTATAAGTCAGGGTATGAAATACCCACGTTTTATACACCGACACATCCCCACTGGCTTCTTTGTGGACTTGTCTGCCATCTGCAGAGTTATGCCTGTGGGTATGCATTCGGATAAATTTAACTTGTGATAAAGAGTTAGAGGCATCACACTTACCCCTGCTCCTACATCACAAAGAGCATTATTTATATCAAGATTACCAATAGAACAATATATCGTGGGTATACCAGGGTCTCCCAGTTTCTCTGGTATCTTGTTATCAAACGGATACTCGATTATCTTGGCAACGTGTTCCTTCAGAGTCATACTCCTTTTATTATTCACTACATCACGCATGAACTTAGCAAAAGTAGGAATCTTTAACATATTAGTCACATGCATTGCCATTTTAAGATCAGTTATGGCTTGAAGGAAAGAAGAGTATAATGCATCATTTGAAGGTGGTCTTACGGCCTTAGGATAATGAAGAGTTTTCTTAGATTTACCTTTATCTTTCTCCATCTCCTTACCTTTCTCTTTGTTTTTCGGTGCTTGACCACTAACCTTCTTGACTGGATCAGGTGGTTGTTTATTTCTTTCCACCCTAGGTTCTTCTTCTTCTTCTTCATTGTTATTGCCATCAGTTTTTTCTGCATCAGAGCCAATTTCTTTTTCAACTTCTACTTCACTCCCCTCAATATCTTGATGGACCTGTTCTTTAGGTTCTTCTTCACCAAAGAGCAATTCTCTATTCTCTTGAGTTTGGCTTTGGCTCTCTATTCTTCTTTGTTCTTGCTCTCTTTCATACCATTCCGGGCCCTTGGGATCCTGCGTTCTCTTACCACTACGAGTAGATATTTCATTAGTACAAACATGATCATATAATTGAGCAAGAATCAAAGCTTGAGTCTCAGAGATTTGAATACATTGAGTCTCTATCATACGAGAGTGTTTATCAAGATTCTTTACCGCTTGGCTTAACCCATCTACCTCTCATGAGAGATATGCTATTACCTTTTCATTATGATAGATACATCTTTGAAAGTCTCTCTTGAAGTTATCTTGATGGAATTTAAACTTGTTCATCGTATCTTGAAGCTCATGTTCCTGGCGATAAATACTGGATATATCCACTTTTTCATTGATAACTTGTTCAACAGGCTTACCTTTCTCTTGAGTAACCTTCTTGAATTCTTCCATGTCTTCAATATGGTATACCTTTCCAGTTGGTTTGATAGGTTCTTCAATATTCCATTGCTCGTGTGAGGATACAATCTCCTCAATATGTTCTTTCCCTTCTTCTAGGGTCAATGACATAAATTGTCCACCTGCACTTAGATCAAGAATGGATTTTGATTCATCATTAATTCCATGATAAAACATATGTAGTATAACATATTTAGCATAACCATGGTTAGGACATAATGTTAAAAATTTGGAGTATCTCTCCCAAGCCTTATATAGTGTTTCACCATCTTCTTGGACAAATAAAGTGAGGTTTCTCCTCAATTTAGTAATCTTCGAACTTGGAAGGAATTTAGCCATAAGCTTTTCAGCACACATAATCCAGCTGGTTATACTGTCTTGAGGCAATCGATTATACCACTTCTCAGCATCATCCTTTAAAGAAAACCTGAAGAGTCTCAATAGCACAAATTCCTGTGAAATATCTTTTGACTTAAATGTCCCACATAAAGTGTCAAACATCATCAAATGTGCTTGAGGATCTTCCTCTTCAGTTCCTGCAAAATCATGGTTTCTGATACGTCTCCAACGTATCTATAATTTATGAAGTATTCAAGCCATGTTTATTATAGTTTTATATGATTTTGGTGCACTTTTATATGGCTTTTATATGATTTTTATGGACTAACATATTGACCTAGTGCCCAGTGCCAGTTGCTGTTTTCTGCTTGTTTTTGGTTTTCCAGAAAATCCATATCAAATGAAGTCCAAATGCAGCGAAACTTTTTGACGATTTTTTTTGGAAGGAAACAGGCCCAGGAAGCTTCGGGGGAGCAGCAGAAGACCCACAGGGGCCCCACAAGCCACCTGGGCGCGCCCACCCCCCTGGGCGTGCCCTGGTGCCTCGAGGGCCCCCTGTGGCCCCTCTTCGCATGATTCCAACGCCAAAAATTCTTATAAATACCAAAACCCCCAGAAATAACCCTAGAACTTTGACTCCGCTGCCGCAAGCCTCCGACCTCCACGATCTCATCTACAACCCTTTTCTGGCACCCTGCCAGAGGGGGAAATCATCACCGGAGGCCATCTTCATCATCCCGGCGGTCTCCATGACGAGGAGGGAGTAGTTCACCCTCGAGGCTAGGGGTATGTACAAGTAGCTATGTGTTTGATCTCTCTCTCGTGTTCTTGATTTGGCACGATCTTGATGTACCACGAGCTTTGTTAATATAGTTGAATCATATGGTGTTTCTCCCTCTCTATCTTGTTGTGATGAATTGAGTTTTTACCTTTGAGGTTTCACTATTATCGGATTGAATATTTTTATGGATTTGAGAACACTTGATGTATGTCTTGCATATGAATACCCGTGGTGACAATGGGGTATTATATTGATTCACTTGATGTATGTTTTGCCACTCAACTCGCAGATTCCCAAGGTGACATTGGGGTAATCTATACATAGGGGTTGATGCACATTTTCGTCTTACTTTCTCCGGTAGAAATCTTGGGGCACTCTTTGAAGTTCTTTGTGTTGGATTGAATATTATGAATCTGAAGTTGTTTGATGCATATCGAATAATCAACTCATGGATATTTGTGGTGACATTGGAGTATCTAGGAGACATTAGAGTTGGTTGATGTGTATCATATGGTGTTATTTTAGTACGAACTCTAGGGCTGTTTGTGACACTTATAGGAATAGCTCAATAGATTGATCGGAAAGGATAACTTTGAGGTGGTTTCGTACCCTACAAACAATTTCATCTTATGTTCTCCGCTTGATAAGAACTTTGGAGTGATTCTTTGTCACACGTTGAGGGATTGTTATATGATTCAATTATGTTAGTATTGTTGAGAGATTGCACTAGTGAAAGTATGAACCCTAGGCCTTGTTTCTATGCATTGCAATACTGTTTGTGCTCCGTTTTATCACTTGCTACCTTGCTGTTTTTTTATTTTCAGATTACAAAAACCTATATCTACTATCCATACTACACTTGTATCACCATCTCTTCGCCGAACTAGTGCACCTATACAATTTACCATTGTATTGGGTGTGTTGGGGACACAAGAGATTTCTTGTATTTGGTTGCAGGGTTGTTTGAGAGAGACCATCTTCATCCTATGCCTCCCATGGATTGATAAACCTTAGGTCATCCACTTGAGGGAAAATTGCTACTGTCCTATAAAACTCTGCGCTTGGAGTCCCAACATGAGTCTACAAGAATAAGTTGTGTAGTAGACATCAGTTTCTTACTTCTGTAATAAGATCACAGTCAATCGAATACTCTTGAGCATAATTAGTAGGATAAACTATAGGGGATCTAGAAACAAGTACTGGAGCACAGTGATCCCTAATAGTCTTCTTGGGCTTTTGAGTAATCGTCATTTCTGCGAACAAAGTGTTAAGCTCAACTGTCTCACTATTTTTGTATTTTTCTATTAATGAAGCTTGCTGCTCCTGAGGAAAACGAGTAATGTAATCTGGTAAATACGTTCTCCCTGAACGAGTAGACCCCCTGTGAGTTACAGGAAGCATCTATAATGACAATACCAGCAAAAACAGTTACGAAACAAATATTCTGCACTTAGCTCCCCGGCAACGGCGCTAGAAAATGCCTTGGTACATGCAGACCAAACAGGGTAGTGTAGAACTTTCGCGGAAGTATCCCCATGAGTAATCGTCCCAACAAAGAGCGGAGGAGAGTATTTATGGAGACGTTTCTGTCACACACAAGGTGTCACAGTTCTTGTGTGAAGTACTGATTGAGCTTCTGCAAATACTATTACTGTCCTGGGTAAACGATAAACCAAATATGCTAATATAAAGAGGATTTAAATGTGTCTACTAAATAACTAATGAAAGTAAATAACAAGAATTGAAATATAAATGGTGTTGCCTGCAATGAAGAGATTTGGTGCGGAGAGATTTTAGTTCATGGTAAGAATATATGAATTGAGCCAGTGCGACGGTAATACCAGTTACCTTGTATTGTACTCATACTATTTGATATAAACTTTTTGTAGGCGGTTCTCCCTAGAGTTATGAAACTCCTCCACCAGGGGTTACATTTCATTCTATGGTCCTGCTTCTCCGTTGCCATAGAGTGGTCGTTTCCACAATTAAGGTCATAAGACCGAAACCAAGCATTAAGTTCAATGGATCAGCGTTATCTCATATTGTCTTCGCTTCTCATAGATATCTCCACCTGTCACGTTAGAGGTCACGGAGTTCCTAAACAATACGTGCTACCTGTGTAGATCATGAGATCATGTTGCCTGGGCCCTTAAATTGGACAACACGCATAGAGTCCACCATAGTATAACAACATACTAAATAGATCATACTACTACAAATTCAAATGACGACATATTGGATAAGCACATATCAATCTTACCACTTACCTACATCTCTCACACCTTGGGGAATTACTCACACATCATAAGAGGGGAATCAATCGCATCAAAGAGAAAAACCATGAAAACCATATCGATAATATTGAGGGGATCCACAATGAGATGAAATGGTGCCCAAATAGTCTTGATCTCAAATGAGATGGAGTAGAGATTACAAGTTCCAATCCCTCTTACAATAGTGAAGGAGGTGATGATGATGATGGAGATGAAAGGACCAAAACTACGATGATCCTCGTGAGTTCTTCAGATCCTCTCTTCTCCTGTTCTGGATGGTGTGGCGGCGGCTAGGGTTCTCTTCTCCCCGTGGTCCCTTCACGAAAGTTGCTTGTATAGACGAGGAGGGGCTATGGGAACTCCAAACGACCGCTCATACGAGCGCGTGCGGTCGTATGAAATGCCGTCTTTCACCTTGATGCGCCTGTTCACAATGCTCTCTTCAGGAAAGTTGCTCCAATTGGCTTGATTTGCAGCAATCTCCTTTGGTTTCCTTCCAAATATAATATTTCCTGCCATCCAAAGGACAAAGTAGATTTTCTTCTATTTTGTTGTATTAGCATTAGAAATATCCGAAGAATCACAAAAATCCAATGAAACCAAATGGAAATCACTATGAAAAACATCGCAAATTCTCGAGCCATCAGTGATCAATCCATTCCTCTTCTTCCTATTCATCGCTGCTCTCTTCTTCTTCTATGCACACCTTGTTCATCCAAGGTAGGTTGCACTTTGTCGTCCCCATCATTTTTCTGCAAGTTAGTTTGATGTTTGCATATTTCAAGTAACCTTACTAATTCTTGCATCGTAGCATCAATATCGGGGGCTGTTGATTCTTCTTGGTGTACAACCTTTCATTAGTAGCCAAACACGGCAGACTTGTATCATCTCTAGTCCATTGTTGCAATATTTCCCGAATACTCATCTCAGACATGGTAAGCAATTTTTTTTCTTTTTGATTTAAAGGGAAAAACTGAAATATAAATAACAACTATAAAATAAACTAAGTGTGAGTGGGAAGGCACTGACCAGTGCTATGCTCCCCGGCAACGGCACCAGAAAAAGCTTGATGACCTACAAGGGTACAGGGCTATTGCATTTCCTGATAAGTAAGTGTTGAATCCCACAGGGAGCGAATAGGAAGACACTACCAACCCCGCAACTACGTTTTTTGCGTAGCGCGTTCGCACCCAAACTGTAGTTTGGAAATAGTCTTTTCTATCGGTTGCCAGGAAAGCGAGAATAAAAGGGTTTTACTAGACTACAAGTTAGAACACGAAAATAAACTAAGTTAATAAAAGGGGGTTTGTAACTGTAGGATTGAATAGAGCGAAATGCCGTGTCTAGGCTTCGGTCTCACTAGTACTAGATGGGCATCTTAGTGGCAGTGGACTAATACAAGTATACATGCATGTGATCACAAGATCACAAGAAAGGACGTCTCCCAACATTACGTGCAACGTGACTAAATACTAGATCATGCCACAAAGACTAATTTTGCATACTAGATCATACCTCAACCAAGATTCGGATCAATCACTCAAACATAGATGAATAGACACACAAAGAGGAATGATTCATTGATGTTATCAACATGTTCAATCTTACAAATTACAAGTGTGAAGATGGAGATGGAGAGGGTGATGTCTCCGGCCCGCACGGCCTAGCCAGGACCGGCGCCCGGTGACGATGGTGATGGAGACGGCGCCGCCTTCTCCTCCCGCGTGACATGGTGATGGAGCTGCGGAGGGAGAGGCCTCCCCCAAGTGGGAGAACCTCCTAGCGGCTGCTTGGAGTTGTGGTGGATGATGATTGTTGAAGATGGCGACTAGCAGGGGCGGAACTATAGTGTTGGGCCGGGGTCAATTGACCCCGACGACCTTGGCCCAATCCTTGTTACATATACAGCGCAGGAAGAAAAATGATCCACTGAAAAAAATGATGACCCCAGTCCTAAAAGGACCCAAAAGGGAGCAGCCCACTGGCCACGTTCTCCAGTCACACATGTCCAGTAGCCACTTCCGATCGATCTCACCTAGGATCGCTCCTTCTGTTGTTCACGCCTGCCCTCGATCATGCCCTGTTGGCTGTCACCCCTTCTTTCTTTCTTCATGTGTCGCCGGCCGACCCGTGTATTCGTCTGAACGGTCATGACCGCCCTAGCCGCTCCCAATCTGCACTCCTCTCCTCCATAAAAATTCAAGTTTCCCTTCGCAGATTAGATCCGTAAGTGGCACTAAAGTTCATTTCTTCATCTAGTTCCTATTCTTCTATTATCTAAGATTCCTATTCGCCTATTATTTTTGTCGTAATGATTTTTTTATAATTGCTTGAAGGTCTGGGTGGTTTATCTAATCACGTGGATTACACAATCTAGATTAGCCCTCAAGTCACATCCCATCATAATATCGGGTTTGCTATTTTTTACTATTCATTCATGTCGATTACGCATTTTTTAGCCATATATATTTACTACTTTGTTTTTTGAGGGGATAAATTAGTCCTACTTGTTACTCGCAAAATAAAATCAAATAAGTCCTACTTGTTCGTGTTTGACCCCGGCGACCTTTTATGCTGGCTTCACCCCTGGAGACTAGGGTTGGAGGTGTTTATATAAGAAGCCTTCTCGGGTCTCCTCCGTTGATGTGGATCCTCCTCCATCCAAGGGCTCTAGATGAGTCTTATCCTCTCCCAAACACTTTCTTATTGTCCAAAGATCTCGTGGGAACAAACGGGGATGAAATCGGTGAAGAATCCCGTCTGGAGAGGCATCTTTCGAGCCTGATTTCCTTCTATACGACCATCCATACAAGGAGCCACGGTCGTATGGTACGTTGTCTTTTGCTCTGGCCCTCTTCGGTAAATCGATCGCCATTTCTTAATACAAACTCAAAATTTGACGTTCTTGGGTTCGTTGGATTTGTATAAACGACGCCGATCCATTTATGGTATTAGATCTTGGTTTTGAGAAATTTGGAAAAATGACTTTTTTCACTCTCCGAAACGGTTAAGTCTGGTACTGTGAGTCCTCCGTATTGAACCCGTCCTTGGTCCTTTCATCCTGCTTAGTCTGTTACTCCAATACACCTGTAGACACAAGAAAACAATGAAGACTAATAAAAAGCAAATAAAAACACAAATGTGCAATGCTGACAATGATAAGTGCAAAAACCGGTTATCATGCATGATGGAGAACTATTTAGTTCAATGAGACATAATATATGAAGAGAAAATATATGAAGAGAATTAATATACATGCAGTAGGAGCCTTTCCTACTGTTTCCTTTATCAAAAAAAAAAAATGAAGAGAAAATATAACAAATGAGCTCTAAAAATACGTAATATATAGAGCCATCACCCTTCATAGCTCTTCTTCGGGCATCCCAATCACAGATCCAGGGTAGAGCCCCGTGGATCCGAGAAGAGGAGGAGACACACGACGACGCAGAGCTGCAGGTGGCCACCCACATGAGACGAGGCGCCCAGCCGCTGCTGCTGCGCCGGACCTAGCCGAGGCCGGCCAGATCTGGCCCCCACGCACCTTCTGCAGCCACGTCGCCTCCACCACCAGCAAGGCGACCGCATCGATGTCCGCCGCGGCGAGTTCCCTTGCTCGCGTGCGCTAGCCGGCCACCGAAAGAAGAAAGCCCCGCCGTTGTCGTCTCCACATGGGCTTTGCCCGGCGAAGGCCACCGGTGATGGCGAGAAGGAGGGGATAAGGGGTGGGAGTGGCCGCTCAGGCTGGAGTCGCCGCCCGTGTCGCCCCACAGAGAGAGCGACGCGGGGTGCCCATTCACTAGACAGGGACACCATGATTTTTTGGCGTAACTTCCAACTAGGAAGGATATTAATCCTCGTGTAGTACGTGCCCTAAGAAACTAGACAACAACCCGCGCATTGTTGCGGGAATTTTATGCTTAGGATATATAATACTCCCTCCAATCGAAAATAAGTGTCGTGGTTTTAATTCCACGACAAACCGCCACAACTTGAGTATAATGCAGTTAAGTTCAGTAAAAAATGCTATGAAGAAGATTTGAACAATAATTAGAAACTTGTCGTTCTTTCTTTGTAGGCTGCTGGAAAAAACAAGGAGAAAGACTTGTTCCTAAGAACGTGGTCACCGCCACACAAGCCCCTAAGGTCATAACAGATTGGGCACTAGAAATGCATGAACAACCAATTTAGTCGGAAATATGATTGGGCCGCTGATTTGGAGCAGATTAAAGATTGGTACATTGTAATTTACCTCCATTTCATGAACTGGATCGACCTCCATTGGGATTTTCTTGGCTGGGATAAATTGGAGCGAAATGGAAAGAACCATCGGAAGTACATGTAGTACCTGTCGATGGTCGAGGATGTCGACTTGCGGCAACAGGTGGCAGGAATGTTGAGTAGCAGCCAAAAGAAAGTAGATCTACAAGATCCCAATAGAAAGGAAGAAGACGAGGGGAAGAGACTAGGCACAAAGAAGATAAGACATGCATGCAGTCGGCAACCCAAAATAAATGTTGCGTAACTCGGGGTGACTAGTTGGATGCGCCCATGAATAAAATATTATGTCCATGCGAGCAGTCACCATAAGTTTCAGAAAGCAGAACGGAAAATATTGCGTTCTAAGTTTCGTCTAAAAGAACTTGATGGAACAAACAATGTGAACCCTAGGAGCGCAAATGAAATCAAATCTTAGTGGAGTCATTGCACTTGGAAGAACAAAATGTGTTAAAGAACTTTTTTTAACGAAGTCCTCGAATGGTTCTAGAAATTCAGATTTGGTCGTACAAGTATTGCATTCTTTAATCTAAAGATTGATATTTCACAGACGATAGCATGCATCGGAGGGCAATAAAAAGTAGCAAAAACAGTCTATGAAGTATTCATGGGAAAAGTATGGGATGAAGTTGGGAAAGGACAGAACAACATGAACTGATGAGTATAGATCAAATAAAGGGAAATAAATGAAATAGAAGGAGAAGGGATAGGGAATCAAGACGATTACAAGATTGAAAGGAAAACACAGGTACATGGATGGACAAGCAGTCAAAGAACAGAGGAAGGATGAAGAAGATGAACAGTATGAAATAACTGTTAGAATATAACAGCGTGATGGAGCGTAACAGAAGGTGCAGGTCATAGAAGTACACCTCGAGGACATATTTATATAGAATAAACACATATACTATCTCGTATTCAGACATTTAAGAATTCCATCCATTTTCAATGAATTTCTGCAAAAACATTTGTCCATATCACAGCACAGATCGACGGCTGGACGTGTTTCGCCAGGTGCATGCCCCCGCACCTGTGTGCCCCTACGTATTTCCATGCAACTCACTTTTATTTCAATTATTTGCGCGTCTAAGGACATCTTCAATGCCGATCTCCAAACCGGACAACATATCTATCCGTGGACTGGTGGGAACCAGTCCGCGAACAGCAATGCGAGAGCCGGCCATCCAACCACATTCCCTAAACTTCCGCCCAGGTCCGACCAATTTGAAATTCAAATGTATAGCGCCCGATCACATAGTGCACAACCGATCACATAGTGCCCTATCACAACCAAAAAGAGGCATTTATGCATGGTTTTACATGCCAGGTCACAAACGAATATCAGTCCGACAGTCCATGCAAAAAAATAGATTTTTCGCACCGTCGGACTGGCAATCTGAGCCTCCACGCTCACTCTGTCGTCGCCGCCTTCTTGGCCGCCTCCTTCTCCACCATCTCCACCTGATCCTTCATGAGCTTCAACATCCTAAGACGAGTGGCTTGCACGATCATCCTTGCATCGTCATCCAACTCCTCCATCTTCATGGTCAACATCCTCCGAAGCGGCTGCGATCTCATCCTTCTTTTCTTCGAGCATGGCCTTCTTCTCTTCAAGCTTGAGCTTCTTCTCGGTTGTTGCCATCAACATGCTAAACCTCTTGGCCTCACATGCCTCCTTGATGTCGGAGCTCTTAACACATGCCTTCTCCTTCTTCGCCAAGATGTCTTAGAACCTCTCTGTCATCTTGGCCGCCGCCCCTTCTTGCTTCGCCTTCTCCTCCTCCCACTTCTTTCCCCGTAACCCACTTCTAATCTTCTTGAGCGGCTCCTTTGTTGGGTCGGTTGGATCATCCATTTCTTCTTCAGTGCCGATGTCAGTGGTCTTGGCGGAGTTGCCAATGAATACATTCCACTTGGGTTGCCTACTCAACTTCAACCAACAATGCATGAGGATGAAGTTTTTCTTCTCCAACTTCAAGAACAAATTGCTCTCGCCGTAGCCTTGCCGTGGTCACCGTAGGTTGGAGAGAGCTAGCTCGCCCCCCAGTGTTCGAACCCCTAGATCTCAGGAGCCCAGAGCTCCGACATTTGGCGCGCCAGGTAGGGGGGGCGACTCCGGTTCTTTCCTCCTCCTCGCTGCCATGGCCGACGCTCGCCGCGAGCGCTACGTGCACCGAGCTGCCAGGGTGGCCCAGACAGAGCCCGTCGCTCGCGACGACCGTCGACGCCGTGCCGCCGGCGCCGCTACCGACCCCGCTGCGAGGGAGCAGCAGGCGTCCTCCCTCCACCCGGCCGTGCAGGCGGATGGCCACACTGCCACGGCCTCGTCGCTTGCTCGCCGCGACACGCCAGCTCCGGAGGCTGCGCTGCTCATGGCGTGCGAGCTTCTGCGCTACCGCCCCACCGACGCCGGCAACGACGCCTGGCTCGGCCGCATCACCGAGCTCGTCAACGCCGCAGGCGACGCCCCGGTGCCCTGTCACTCGCTCCGCCCCCCGCCGTCTCGCGCCAGGGACGTGGCGCACGACGCACCTCCTCCGCCTCCTCTGCATGACGAGGGCGCCCGTCGCCATCGCGACGCGCGGGCGCATGAGCACTCCCGCGGCGCGTCTTCGCCGAACCATGGCGAGCCTAGCTGCCAGATCGTCCGGCGCGCGCCCCCCGACGCACGGGTCCTCCTCGAGCAACAACGCCAGCGCCATGGCAGGACCGTCCAAGAAGTCGCAGCTGCCGACCATCAGAACCGCTCCGCCCTCGCCGGCGGCGTCCCCTCCAGCTGCGTGGGCTGTCGTGCCTTCACCCGCGAGCTGCGTCGCGTGGTGTGGCCTGCAAAGTTCAAGCCGGACCTCCCTCAGCGCTATGACGGCACCCCCAACCCTATGGAGTTCCTGCAGCTCTATGCCTTGAGCATCGAGGCGGCGAACGGCGATGACAAGGTCATGGCGAACTGGATCCCCATGGCCCTCAAGGATGGCCTGTGCTCTTAGCTCATGAACCTCCCCGAGGCGTCCATCTCTTCGTGGGGTGAACTCCGCTGGCAGTTTGTCGCCAACTTCAATGGCACACACGAGCGCTCCCTCATGCTCAACGACCTGCGCGTTGTGCGCCAGCGCCCTGATGAGACCCTTCGCAAGTACATCCAGCACTTCAGCGAAGTGCGCAACAAGATCCCGCGCGCCTCCGAGGCTGCCATCATCTCCGCATTCTCTAACGGCGTCACGTACGTCCGGATGCGCGAGAAGCTCGCCATCAATGACGAGCTCGACTCCGTGCTCAAGCTGTTCGACCTCGCCGACAAGTGCGCCAAGGTCGAGGAGGGCCGCCTCTTCGTCCACAATGACCCCGACGCGGCGCCAGACGCTGCCAAGGACAAGAACAAGGACGTCAAGCGCAAGGGCCCCACCGTGCTCGCGGCAGAGCCCGAGCAGAAGCGCGACCGTGAGCGTGACAAGCCCAAAAGAGACAACCGCCCTCCCTGCGTGTACCACAACTCACACTCCCACAGCACTGAAGACTGCCACGAGCTCAAGTTGCTTCGCGACGAGCGTCTTGGCCGCCGCAGCGACCGCAACGACTGCGGCACCGGCCGTGGAGGTGGCCGCAATGGCGGCCGCTGGAGAGACCGCAACGGTAACGGCAACTTCCGCCAGGGCTGGCAGGACCAGCCTCGTGAGGCCGCCTGGCGCGACCAACCTCGTGAGGCCAACCCTCAGGCCAATGCTGCCCTTCCACCGCTGCCGCCGCCGCCGCGACGGAATGATGGCAACCAGCCCAACCAAGACGCCGGGGGCTATCAAGAGCCTCGTGGGGTGGCATGCATCCTAGGCGGAGCTCAGGCTACCGCGTCCAACCACCTCTTCAAGCTGTTCTCTCGCGAGGTGAACGCTTCCCTCCCGAGGCCTGAAGCTTCTCGCGCCCTCAAGTGGTCGCAGTGCCCAATCACCTTCGACTCCAATGATCACCCCAAGTGCTCAAGCGCTGCTGGCACGGTCCCCATGTTGTGCACCCCCACCATTAGCAATGTCGCCGTCACCAAGACGCTCATTGATGGAAGCGCCGGCCTCAATGTGATCTCCATCGAGCAGCTCCAGGTGCCTTACGACCAGCTGCTGCCGACCAGGCCCTTCTCTGGAGTGACTGATGGCTCCACTATCCCCCTGGGCCAAGTGCGCCTCCCCGTCACCTTCGGCACCCGCAAGAACTACCATACCGAGCTCATTGACTTCGACGTGGCGCACATCCGCCTGCTGTACAACGCCATCTTGGGCTACCCGGCTCTCGCCAAGTTCATGGCGGCAACACATCACGCCTACAACGCCCTCAAGATGCCAGGCTGCAGCGGCATCATCACCGTTAGCTGTGACGAGAAGGACGCAGTCCGCTCCCTCGAGAGCACCTACAAGGCTGCCGCCACCGCCTACCCTGCCGACGAGGATGCCGCCGAGCCTCACGAGGCCGCACCCACGAAGAAGAAGCAACTGTTCTCTCAGGACCGTGCCGAGACGAAGAAGGTGTCGGTAGACAGCAGCGGCTCAGGCCCTGCCTTCACCATCGGCACAGGCCTCTCTCCTGCATAGGAAGACGTGCTCGTCACCTTCCTTCGGGCAAACTCGGATGTGTTCGCCTGGACGGCATCTGATTTGTTCGGTGTGCCGAGGGAGGTGATCGAGCACCACTTAGTGGTGAGCCCCAATGCACGCCCCGTGAAACAAAAGGCACGGTGCCAGGCGCCAGAGAAGCAAGATTTCATCGTCAAGGAAGTTCAGAAGCTCCAAGAAGCTGGAGTCATCCGTGAGGTACGCCATCCTGAATGGCTCGCCAACCCCATCGTGGTGCCCAAAAAGTGCGGCAAGGAGCGCATGTGCGTTGACTTCACGAGCCTCAACAAGTTCTGCCCTCAAGACCCCTTTCCGCTGCCCCGCATCGACCAGATCGTGGACTCCACCACCGGGTGCGAGTTGCTATGCTTCCTAGATGCCTTCTCGGGCTACCACCAGATCAAGATGGCAACCGAAGACGTTGAGAAAATGGCCTTCATCACCCCCTGCGGCATATTCTGCTACATCTGCATGCCGTTCGGCCTCCGGAGCGCCGGAGCCACCTTCTAGAGGCTGATGCACATCGCCTTGGGGGCCTAGATGGGAAGGAACGCCGAGGCCTACATTGATGACATCGTTGTCAAGACTCGTGATGCTTGGTCCCTCCTCACGGACCTCCAGGAGACGTTAGACAACCTGCGCAAGGTCAACCTCAAGCTCAACCCAGACAAGTGCGTCTTCGGAGTCCCCTCCGGCAAGCTCCTCGGCTTCCTAGTCTCCCACCACGGCATCGAGGCCAACCCCGAGAAGATCAAGGCCATCGAGAAAATGCACCCTCCCCAGAGCCTCAAGGAGATGTAGCGCCTGGCGGGATGCATGGCCTCCCTTGGGCAATTCATCTCCAAGTTCGGCGAGCAAGCCCTGCCATTCTTCAAGCTCATGAAGAGATCCGGCCCCTTCAAGTGGACTCCCGAGGCCGACGCTGCCTTTGAAGACCTCAAGAGGTACCTCACGAGCCCGCCCATCATGGTCGCGCCGCGCTCTCGCGAGCCGTTGCTCCTATACTTGGCGGCTACTCCCCAGACGGCCAACGCGGCCCTGGTGGCAGTTCGAGAAGAGCGCGTCTGCGCACAAAGAAGCCCGCCGTGCCGGTGCCACGCGAAGTCACGACGTCGCTTACTGAGATCCTGCCTCAAGAGGCCCTTGGTGCGTCGCCTCCCGAGGCCGCGTCGTCGCCTCCCGAGGCCTCGCCTCAGGAGGCCTCTAGGGAGCCACCTCGCGAGCCGCCTCCCGAACCGCCTGAGCCTCATGAGCCCCTCGGGCCCCCAGAAGACCAAGTTGCTGCAACAACTACCCGCCTCGTTGAGCACCCCGTGTAATTCATTAGCACGGTGCTGCGAGATGTGCGCGAGCACTACCCCATGCAGCAGAAGCTCCTCCTTGCGCTCCTTGTCGCCTCCCGCAAGCTGCGCCACAACTTCCAGGGTCACCCCATCAAGGCGATCTCGTCCTACCCCAGGAGCAAGTCCTGCGCAGCCCCAACGCCGCCGACCGCGTTGCCGAGTGGAACATCGAGCTGCAGGCCTTTGAGCTAGAGTTCTGCACCACAAGGGTGATCAACGGTGTAGCACTGGCTGACTTCGTAGCAGAATGGACGGACCCACCTCAGGAGGAGCCTCGCGAGGCTAAATCCCTCTTGCCTGGGGACGAAGCGCCTGGCGGATAGTCCATGCACTTTGATGGCGCCTTCTCCCGATAGGGAGCGGGGGCTGGCATCATGCTCACCTCGCCAATGGGAGACAAGCTCTACTACGCCGTCCAGCTCTGCTTCAAGCGCGGCGATAAGGTCTCCAACAACATCGCGGAGTACGAGGGCCCAGCCTCAAGGCCGCCTCTGCCCTGGGCATCAAGTGCATCACCATCAAGGGTGACTCGCAGCTCCTCGTCAACTTCTCCAACAAAAGCTACAAGCCCAAGGACGAGCACATGGCCGCCTACTTAGAAGAGGTACGTAAACTCGAGAAGCGTTTCCTTGGCCTGGAGCTGCAGCACGTTCCTCGCGGCAGCAACAAAGAGGCCGACGACATCGCCAAACGAGCATCCCGCCGTGAGCCTCAAAGCTCCGGCATCTTTCAGGAAAGGCTTCTCAAGCCATCAGCTGCACCACCTGCCGCGGGCACCGCAGTCCTTCACGAAGAACTCCCACCCGCACCGCCCACGGGCGCACCAGACTGCGGCCCAGCCTCAGGAGCCCGCCTGCTGCTGGCGCTGGAGCCTCAAGCAGACAGTTGGGTCGTGGAGTTCAAGGCCTACTTGCTTCACGGCACCCTCCCGGAGAAGGACTCGGAAGCAGAACGCGTGGCCCGGAAGGCCATCGCTTACTGCTTGCAAGATGGCGAGCTGTACCGCAGGCGCCCCAATGGCGTCTCGCTGTGGTGCATCTCTGAAGAACAAGGTTGCGAGCTGCTCGCCGAGATTCATGGAGGAGACTACGGCCACCACTCCTCGTCGCGCACCTTGCCGTCAAGGTGTTTCGCAGCGGCTTCTACTGGCCCACCGTGCTCCACGACACCACCGAGCTGGTCCAATCCTGCGAAGCTTGTCAATTCCACGCCAAGCAAATCCACCAGCCAGCGCAAGGCCTCCAGACGATTCCCCTCTCGTGGCCCTTCGTGGTCAGGGTGCTAGATATCTTGGGACCCTTCCCTCGCACAGCTAGCGGCTACCACTACCCCTACGTCGCCATCGACAAGTTCACCAAGTGGGCGGAGGTCGAGCCCGTGCACACCATCCCAGCAGGCTCTGCCGTCAAGTTCATCAAGGGCCTCGTGAGCCAATTCGGCGTCCCCAACCGCATCACCACTGACAACGGCTCCCAGTTCACAAGCGGCCTCTTCAAGTCATACTGCGCCAGCCTCGGCACGCAGATTTGCTACGCCTCTGTAGCGCACCCAAGAAGCAATGGCCAGGCCGAGCGTGCCAACGCCGAGATCCTCAAGGGCCTCAAGACAAGAAGCTTCAAGAAAAAGCTCGAGGCCTACGGTAAGGGCTGGCTTGACGAGCTGCAATCTGTGTTGTGGTCCATCCGCACAACGGCAACCATGCCTACCGGCGAGACTCCCTTCTTCCTCGTCTACGGAGCCGAAGCAGTCCTCCCGTCTGAGCTACGGCACGGCTCTCCGTGAGTCCTTGCCTTCGACGAGGCTCGCCAGGAACCTCGCGAGAGGCTGACCTGCTGCTCCTCGAAGAAGTGCGTCGCCAGGCCGCGCTCTGCGCCACCAGATACCAGTGGGCTTTGCGTCGCTATCATAGCCGCAACATACGACCGCGCACCCTCGAGGTCGGCGACCTCGTCCTGAGAAGGATCCTCTCCAGAGAGGGACTCCACAAGCTCTCACCCATGTGGGAAGGCCCTTTCAGGTTTGCTCATGTCTCCAGGCCCGACGCCGCCCGACTGGAGACGGAGGACGGTGTTCCTGTCCCTAACGCCTGGAACATCCAACACCTCCGCAAGTTCTACCCATGACCCTCACGCGTACAAACGAAGTGGGGCTGTACACGCCCCGGAGCCTCTCATTGCGTTCGCCTGATGGGCCCGCGAGAGCTCCCGCCCACGTCTCAGTGGAAGCCCCATGCTCCGCACGGGCGGAACGATCGAACCGCGATCATGCCCACGCCTAGTGGAAGCCCCATGCTCCGCGCTGGCGGAACTATCACTTGTGGGCGCCCCACGGGCTGCACCAACCTCATGTGATCCGTGCCAAACATGACAATCATATCTCTTTTTGATTGTGTAATGAACTTATTACTATGTTTCAGTAAAACTCTATTTTCTAAGTTATTTTATGTGTTGCTAAGATGCTTGCCTCAGGAGCTGTGCACGCTCGCGACCTTCCTCCTGCGCATCCCGCGAGCGGGGGCTGGACACGGTGCCTGTGCTCGGGTCAGTCCCAGCAGCGCTGCAAAAACCCAAGTGATCGAGCTCTGGCTCGCGGGCCCGCTCTCGTGCACGTCACCTCACCAAGGTCCTTGGTGTGTTGTCTCCTCGCGTGATACCCACGAGCAAGTTAGCGAACGCGCACCGCTCCTCTCTTTTTATGAAATCAATACAAAGTTATCATAGGAACAAGGCACTCAAAGGCCTCATGAGCGCTGCCTCGCGAGACGACTCATGGCAAGATGCCTTCCAAAACCCCCAGAGGGCCTCGCGAGCGCTGCCTCGTGAGCCAGCCTACGGCGACCATCTCCACCAAGTGCTAGCGGGAGGCCTCACGAGCAGGAGCCTCACGAGGCGCGCCTCGCAACCACGACACGGCAGTCAACACTCGCAAGAGCTAAGTACAAAATATCTCACGAGCCGCTCTCGGCGCCTCTCAAGTTTCCTCTCCTCGCGACCTCACTGAGTGCTGATGTTCTCTCCTCCGCACGAGCTGCTTGCACGTCAAAGGGGGACTTCCTGAGCATCGCGCCTCAGGAGTCCTTACCGCCTCTCAGTGCCCTACACCTCCTGGCCTTGTCCAGGCAGCGCGACCTGACATACCAGCGACGGCTGTAGCCCGCTTGGGGGCTAGGTCCTGACGACGTAGAGCACTAAGGCAAGCAAGGAGAGAGAAACATGCCTCATGACAGAGCCTCATGAGGAAACATGCATCACGACTAATCATAAGTACTTAAAACAAAAGACATCATTTTCACACTATCGAGGGCTGCATCAACCAATTACAGGAACAAAGAAAGAGGGCCTAAGGGGGGACACGACGCGCCTTCAAGATCCAACACGGGCGCCATCTGCGCCTAGTCGGAGTCTTCGTCTTCACTCTTGATGCGCGGAGAGCCTTCGTCGCTCTCGCCCCCGCTGCTGGAGCCCCCGCTGCTGCTGCTGCCACTCCCGTCGGAGGACTTAGAGCCGCTATCATCCTCGTTCTCCGCGTAGCACCCGAGGCGGGTACCGGAGGACCCAAAGATCTTCATGAAGAGGGTGGCAGCTCCATCGACCTTGAATTGGAGGAGATGCCCCCGCTTCAGGCCACGGGCGAGGGCGAAGGACTTCCATCCCTGTTTCAAGAATATGAACCTGCAGGGGGTGAACTCCGTCGCCACCCAGGAGGGCCCGTTGAAGCAGCCGTCCGCCTGCACCCATAGCCCCAAGGGCTCCTTGCCCTCCATCGCCCTTGCGAAGGAATCGGGGAGCCGGAGCCAGCTGCAAGGCCGGCGATGCATCCCCACGATGAACTCAAACGTCGCATCTGCCGAATGAAACCCCGCCGCGCCCGCCTCGGCCGCGGGCACCGCGCCCTCCGCGACCGCGGGCGCCGGCCCTCCCACGAGCGCTTGGACCAGCTTCGACGGCCGCCGAGGGGTGCCCGTGGCCCCGGGGCGGAACCCTTGTGGCGGCGGCGGACGCGCGAGCTCGCCCTCTGCCCCTCGCCATCGCAGCGGTGGTGCTAAAAAGACGAGAAATGGAAGGAAGGAAGGAGCGGAGGAAGAAGATGGGAGAAGGACCTCGGCTCCCCGTTCCCCTTGTATGCCCGATAGGGGTGCTGTCCCCGTCGCTCCGCCTTCTTCGACGTAGGGAATCGGAGCAGCGGCAAGGAAGCAATGATGGCATGCGCCCCGCGTGGGCAGGCTTTATGGCAGGCGCGGGCGGTTACCGAGGCGTAGTGGGGAAGTGGGGGCGTCCCATGTCCCATCGTGCGCCACGCGTCGAGCCTGGGCCCTGCAGTCTATTAGGGCCCTCGGCGTTTCGCTCCCAACGGGCGGGAACGTGCGTGTCATGGGCCCGGGGGCTACTGTCGGGCCATTGGGAACCAGGGTACGCCGGCCCGTCTGCCTGCGGCCCAGGAAACGACGCCTGACGAAGTCCCAAGACGCGGCCCATTCTAAGGGCGCCGCAAAGTGAAGACATCTCCCGAGGCTGTAGCCTCCCGAGGATCCCTCCTCAAGACACGCCCTGCCGGCACTTAGCAGCGGCAGGAGCAGGAGCCTCGCGAGGCTGCCTCCCGAGGCGCCTCCCGAGCTAGGCGCCCGAGGCCATCTCGCCTGACGTCGGCTGCGTGGTCCGTTACCCATCACGTGGGTGACGCGCGTGGCGACAAAGGGCGGCAGAGGCCTTGCCAGCATGCGCAGATAGAGAAGCTTTCCTCTTTGGTGATAAAGGGGCAGCCCCAGCTGCCCACCCGCAAAGCAATTCCCAAGGACTGCCCGTTTGATGATAGAAGACCGAGACAGCCAGGCGCGCAGGGTGGATGTCACTACCGAGCCCACCAGCGAGTCACAGAACATGCTTTTGCAGGTGAAGGCCGCCTTTAGTCAAGATAAGACTGAGCACATGTCCCCTTTTAAAAGCCGCCAAGTGTGGCAACCTTTCCCGCCTTGTTTTTGGGGGTAGAGGACCAAGGCGGCTATAAAAGGGGCAGAGCTGCCATTGTAGAAGTGGTGGACTCCTTCATCTCCTACCTTGTACGCGAGAACACCTTCTCACCGAGAGCAATCCTAACCACAAGCAGGAGTGGGGTTTTACACCGCAAGGTGGCCCGAACCTGGGTAACTGTCATGTCCTCTATTGTGCTCCCGCGTAGCGCTCTCGCTGTAGCCTCGCCGTGGTCACCGTTGGTTGGAGAGAGCTAGCTTGCCCCCTAGTGTTCGAACCCCTAGATCTCAGGAGCCCAGAGCTCTGACAGCAGTACTTGGACACGGCCTCTTTGATGATGTACCATCAATGGTTGAGGGACTTTCCCCCACGGTTCCAGATGAGTTCATTGGTGTAGGGCTCAAAATGCTTATGCTCATGGAACCAATTATGAATGTTGGCCCAAAATATTGCCCCCTTTTGCTTCATGTCGGGGATCGGATCGATGCTAGTGGCCGACCACGCATTGCACAACAACTTGTTCTCCTTCATGTTGAAGCTTTCTCCTCTACCCTTCTTCTTTGGATCGGTAGCAAATTCATCCTGATCAAGGTCGTTGTCCCTGTCCTCCTCCCCCCTGCTGGCCGGCGTACGAATCCGACAGCTAGGCGTACGTGCCCGACTGGGTGTAGGTGTCGGACTGGGTGTATGTGCCCAACTGCGTGGACTCCAATTGATCCACCTGCCAATCCTTGTAGCAAAGAAATCCACCTACACGGCGACCGATGGGCGTTGAAATGGGGCAGGAAACCATGGCGTTAGTGACCGCGGGCAGTTGGCACAATTGAAATGTGTTGTCTGCCTTCTGCCATCGACAAGCGAAGAGATACCGTCACGAAGACCGGGAGGACGAGCACGCCTCCAACGTATCTATAATATTTGATTGTTTCATGCTATTATATTATCAATCTTGGATGTTTTATATGCAATAATATGCTATTTTATATCATTTTTGGGACTAATCTATTAACTTAGTGC
This sequence comes from Elymus sibiricus, assembly GCA_039707655.1. Lineage (NCBI taxonomy): Eukaryota > Viridiplantae > Streptophyta > Magnoliopsida > Poales > Poaceae > Elymus > Elymus sibiricus. The sequence continues at coordinate 298,073,403 of CM077672.1, read as the reverse complement.
CCAGTGCCAGTTGCTGTTTTTTCTGCTTGTTTTTGGCTTTTTAGAAAATCAATATCAAACGAAGTCCAAATGGAAAAAAAATCTTTAGATTAATTTTTTCTGGGGTAGAAGGGACCCTAGAAGCTTCGGGAGGGGACCAGAGGAGATATGAGAGAGCCACAAGCTCGAGGGGCGCGCCCAGGGGGTAGGCACGGCCCCCTGAGCTTGTGGGCCCACGCAGCTCCGTTTGACCTAATTCAAAGCCTATAAATTCCCAAATATTCCCAAACCAACAAAGAGCCACCTGAAATAACTTTTCCACCGCCGCAAGCTTCTGTTCTTCAGCGATCCCATCTGGAGGCCTTTACCGGTAATCTGCCGGAGGGGGAATCGATCACGGAGGGCTTCTACATCAACCTTGCTGCCCTTCCGATGATGTGTGAGTAGTTCACCACAGACCTACGGGTCCATAGCTAGTACCTAGATGGCTTCTTCTCTCTCTTTGATCTTCAATACCTTGTTCTCCTCGATCTTCTTGGAGTTCTATCCGATGTAATCTTCTTTTGCGGTGTGTTTGTTGGGATCCAATGAATTGTGGGCTTATGATCAGATTATTCATTGAAAGTAATTGAGTCTTTTCTGAACTTTATTATGCATGATTGTTATAGCTTTGTATTTCTCTCCGATCTATCCGTTTAGTTTGGCCAACTAGATTGATTTATCTTCAGCGAGGGAGGTGCTTTGTAATGGGTTCAATCTTGCGGTGCTCTATATCCCAGTGACATAGTAGGGGACAAGACACGTATTTGTATTGTTGCCATTAAGGATAAAACGATGGGGTTTATTCATATTGATTGAGATTACTTTGCCTACATCATGTCATCTTGCTTAAGGCGTTACTCTGTTTGTTATGAACTTAATACCATAGATGCATGCTGGATAGCGGTCGATTGGTGGAGTAATAGTAGTAGATGTAGGCATGAGTTGGTCTACTTGTCTCGGACGTGATGCCTATATACATGATCATTGTCGTGAATACGTCATAACTATGCGCTATTATATCAATTGCCCAACAGTAATTTGTTTAACCACCGTATGCTATGTGTTCGAGAGAGAACCTCTAGCGAAAACTATGGCCCCCCGGGTCTACTTTAAACACAAAAAGAAAACCTAAAAACCTTTGCTGCAATTTATTTACTTTTCTTTTATTTTGCAATTTATACTTTTGCCTATACAAGATTTAATGCTTGCAATTAACGAGTTCAAGGGGATTGACAACCTTCTTGCCCGCGTTGGGTGCAAGTATTTGCTTTTGTGTGTGCAGGTGTTGTTCACGAGGGTTTGCGTGATTCTCCTATTGGTTCGATAAACCTTGGTTCTCACAGAGGGAAATACTTATCTCTACTGTACTACATCGCCCCTCCTCTTCGGAGAAAATCCCAACGTAGCTCACAAGTAGCAGGAAGAATTTCTGGCGCCGTTGCCAGGGAGACATCATCAAATCCTATCAAGTACCTTCACTCAAACTATCATCTAATTGCTCTACTTTTTATTTGCCTTTTTATTTACCTCTCCTTTTCATCTTCCCCACTTCTCTAAAAATCAAAAAATACAAAAATATTTATGTTTACTCGTTTGCTTGCTTTGCTCGAAGTTGCTATCTTGTCTGAGTCCGAGAAAGTTATTATTGAAAGTGCTAGTGAAGATAGTACTAATGAATATCTTGAGGAAAAACTTAAATTGTTTGATATTAATCATGATCCTCCTGAGGACAAAGCTCCCACAAATTTTAAAACTAAAGTCTATCATGTTTGAAATTATGAATGTTAAAATCACCGAACAAAGTCCCTTTAACTATTTAAGTTCTTCTACTAGAAAAGAAGAACACAAAAGTAGGGAATTAATGAGAAAAGTTTTGGAAGACTTGATTAAAAATGATTTGGAAACGAAGGATGACAATACTTGAAACAATGCATTATGCCTAGCTAGGGGCATAAAACAATAGCGTTTGTTGGGAGGCAACCCAATATGTATCTTAAATTTTTGCTTTTATTTTCTGTTTTGTGTGTTTGCACAATTATAGCTACTGTTATGATTGTGTTTTCATCTTTTAATTAGTGTTTGTGCCAAGTAATGCCTTTGGGATGATTTGAATGATAGTATAAATGATGCTGTTTGAAAACAGAAAGTTTTTCACCCAGTAGTTGATTTTTAATTTATTACTTGAATTTCAGAAAAATCTGAAAGTTTTACACAGTATTGGAATACTAATTTTTTACGTTGTCCTAATTTTTCAGAAATTTTGGAGTTACAGAAGTATAGATAATATTATTTCATTGAGTACTGTTCTGTTTTAAACAGAATCTGTTTTTATTGCATAGATTGCTTGTTTTAATGAAACTATGGATTATATCGGGGGGGGGGGGGTATAAGTGATGGCGAAGTTAGAATACAGTAGGTATTATGCAAGAACAATTATGAATGAGTTTATAACAGTACCTAAAGTTTATGATTGATTTATTATACTAACGGATCTCACGAAGTTTCTGTTGAGTTTTGTGTCCTGAAGTTTTCAAGTTTTGGGTGAGATTACGATGGATGAAGGAATAAGGAGCAGCAAGACCCTAAGCTTGGGGATTCCCAAGGCACCCCAAGGTAATATTCAAGGAATACAAAAGCGTCTAAGCTTGGGGATGCCCCGGATGGCATCCCCTCTTTCGTCTACAATCTATCGGTAACTTACTTGGAGCTATATTTTTATTCATCACATGATATGAGTTTTACTTGGAGCGTCTTGTGCCATAGTTTTCTGTTCTTGTTTGCTTTTAGTTTGCCACAATCATTGTTTGTTGGACACACCTTTTGAGGGGGACACACATTTATCGTGATTTGTTAGAATACTCTACGTGTTTCACTTATATCTTGTGAGCTAGGCAGTTGCTCTAGTGCTTCACTTATATCTTTTAGAGCACGGCGATGGTTATATTTTGTAGAAATAATTGCACTCTCATGCTTCACTTAAATCTTTTTGAGAGTCTAATAAATAGTAATGGCAATTTGCACGTGTTATAAGACTAATCCAGAAAGGATAGGTATTCAAGGGGGATATAATAAAAACTTTCATGTAGATCACTAAATATGAAACGTATGGTTTAATAATATTGATGTCGTAATATGAAAGAATATTGGTTCATGATCATTGGTTAGTAGAAATATCGGTATTAAAGCTTGTTATTAACTTCTCATCTAAGTGTTGGTCATGGCATGGTGGGGAGGCTTGAGCATTTTTATGTCTAAATGAAATCCTTGAGTGCTGTTATAATCGGGGGTGCGCGATGGTTAACTCCTACCAATCTCCTCCCTACACTACAGGAATCAGGCACTTTGCCGTCTGCCATGGCAGACGGCAAAGGAATGTCTGGCGGACGGCAAAGCCCTTTGCCGTCAGCCAGCAGACGGCCCCACGTCCGGCTGAATGAACTACGGCAGAGGGCTGCTTTGTCGTCTGCTTAAATAAAGCAGACGGCAAAGAAGTTTGCCGTCAGCCATACTAAGCAAATAGACGACAAATGCCTTGAACGGCAGAGGGATAGGGTTAGGCCCGTTAGGTGGCTAACGGCGTGCTTTGCCGTCTGCCAGCAGATGGCAAAGGCGCAAAGTTCTTTGCCGTCTGCCAGCTGACGTCAGCTGACGTCAGGCGTCAGCTGGGGTTAATGCATGCCCGTTGCCGTCTGCCAGCAGACGGCAAAGAACACCAGCATTTGCCGTCTGCTGGCAGACGGCAAAGTGCCCAAATAGGCCAGCCCAGGTGCCCCCCAGGTTGCACAGGTAGCTGCCACGTGGCAGCTTTGCCATCTGCTGGCGGACGGCAAAGCTCTTTGCCGTCTGCTAGCAGACGGCAAAGTGCCTGTATTGCCCCTGTTAATTCTGTTTTTTCTTAAATTCAATCAATTTCACAGATATATATATATATATATATATATTCATTTGAAAATACTTTCAACAAGCATACATATCCCTGCCATATGGATATGATCATCCAACACATATATATACCAAATCAAAAGTCCATATCCAACATATATATAGCCAACATATCCAACAATTAAGCAAAAAGTCCATATACAATGGTTTCATCCATACATACATATATAGGTAGCAAGTTTCACATTGTTCATCCTACAAAATCAAAACAAAAAGGAAGGACAAGGAGAAGAGTAGACTCCATCAACGCAAGCTTCCGTGATCTGAAGCAAATCTGCAAAATGGGAAAGAAGAAAGTTAGAAGAAGTAGACTAGAAGAAGAAGAAGAAGAAGAAGAACAAGAAGAAGAAGACTAGAAGAAGAAGAAGAAGAAGAAGAATTTTTCTTCTCTTTCTTTTTCTCCTCTTCTTTTTCTTCTTCTTATTGCTTACTTGTGTCATTTTAGAGCTAACCTAGGTAAATAGGTCATTTTGGAGCTAAGTAAGGTTATTATGTCATTTTCGAGGAAAATAAGCTAAGTATATGACATTTTGGAGGTAACCAAGGTTATTATGCCATTTTTGACCTAAGTATGCTAAGTATGTCATAAATGAACTAAATAAGCTAAGTATAGGTCATTATTGAGCTAACCTAGGTAATTATGCCATTTTTGAGCTAACTAAGCATATTAAGTCATTTTGGAGGAAAAAATGCGAAGTGTAGGTCATTTTAGAGCTAACCTAGGTAAATAGGTCATTTTGGAGCTAAACCAAGGTTATTATGCCATTTTTTACGTAAGTAAGCTAATTATGTCATAAATGAACTAGCTAAGCTAAGTATAGGTCATTATTGAGCTATCTTAGGTAGTTATGCCATTTTTTAGCTAACTAAGCATATTAAGTCATTTTGTAGGAAAAATGCTAAGTATAGGTCATTTTAGAGCTATCCTAGGTAAAATAGGTCATTTTGGAGCTAAGTAAGGTTATTATGTCATTTTCGAGGAAAATAAGCTAAGTATATGACATTTTGGAGCTAAACCAAAGTTATTATGCCATTTTTTACCTAAGTAAGCTAATTATGTCATAAATGAACTAGCTAAGCTAAGTATAGGTCATTTGAGAGCTAACCTAGGTAAAATAGGTCATTTTGGAGCTAAGTAAGGTTATTATATCATTTTCGAGGAAAATAAGCTAAGTATATGCCATTTTGGAGCTAAACCAAGGTTATTATGCCATTTTTGACCTAAGTAAGCTAATTATGTCATAAATGAACTAGCTAAGCTAAGTATAGGTCATTTTTGAGCTAGCCTAGGTAGTTATGCCATTTTTGAGCTAACTAAGCATATTAAGTCAGTTTGGAGGAAAAAATGCTAAGTGTAGGTCATTTTAGAGCTATCCTAGGTAAAATAGGTCATTTTGGAGCTAAGTAAGGTTATTATGTCATTTTCGAGGAAAATAAGCTAAGTATATGACATTTGGAGCTAAACCAAGGTTATTATGCCATTTTTGACCTAAGTAAGCTAATTATGTCATAAATGAACTAATTAAGCTAAGTATAGGTCATTATTGAGCTAGCCTAGGTAAAATAGGTCATTTTGGAGCTAAGTAAGGTTATTATGTCATTTTCGAGGAAAATAAGCTAAGTATATGACATTTTGGAGCTAAAACAAAGTTATTATGCCATTTTTTACCTAAGTAAGCTAATTATGTCATAAATGAACTAGCTAAGCTAAGTATAGGTCATTTGAGAGCTAACCTAGGTAAAATAGGTCATTTTGGAGCTAAGTAAGGTTATTATATCATTTTCGAGGAAAATAAGCTAAGTATATGCCATTTTGGAGCTAAACCAAGGTTATTATGCCATTTTTGACCTAAGTAAGCTAATTATGTCATAAATGAACTAGCTAAGCTAAGTATAGGTCATTTTTGAGCTAGCCTAGGTAGTTATGCCATTTTTGAGCTAACTAAGCATATTAAGTCATTTTGGAGGAAAAAATGCTAAGTGTAGGTCATTTTAGAGCTATCCTAGGTAAAATAGGTCATTTTGGAGCTAAGTAAGGTTATTATGTCATTTTCGAGGAAAATAAGCTAAGTATATGACATTTGGAGCTAAACCAAGGTTATTATGCCATTTTTGACCTAAGTAAGCTAATTATGTCATAAATGAACTAATTAAGCTAAGTATAGGTCATTATTGAGCTAGCCTAGGTAAAATAGGTCATTTTGGAGCTAAGTAAGGTTATTATGTCATTTTCGAGGAAAATAAGCTAACTATATGACATTTTGGAGCTAAATAGGTCATTTATTTAGCTAAGTATGCATTTGTTAAGCAAAACACTAGGGAAAACATACCGTCATCACGGAGGTGAAGGACCGGTCGCGCCAGTGGCAGATGCAGAAGGATCGGTCGATGCTTGTCGAGAGTGACGCTGCACCAAAGATCATTTGCAATGTCTCGTTAGCATGATGCAACTCAAATGTGAAGACTAGTAACTAATGACCATTCAAATGAAACTCATCGTAACTCCCGGAGCAATGACTGGCATCGGCGGAGGGGTCTGACCGTTGCTCTGGCACATGGTCTGCACATTTGGTTTTCACGAGTCAGTCACATTAGTTAGTAATGAAACGAACATTACATGCATGATTTGGCTAATATGCAGAAGAAACTTACCACGAAGAGCTCGTATAAGTCCCGGTGAGACGCGTCGTTCCGGTTCCTCTCCTCCTCCAACAGCATAGCAGTCCTCTCCTCCAACTCCCTCTCCCTCTCCGCCGCCTGCCTCTTTGCCTCCGCCAGAAGCTCCTGGGTCTTCGCTCTCTCTTTCTCAAGAGCAACCTACAACACCACTTGTCGTTAGCATTGTAATCATCGACGGCCGCACACACAATGTAATGGAGGAAAGGAATCTGAGTCCGCATAACTAACCTCGATTTGGACCTCCATTAGCCGTGGACGAGGCCTTATCTCAGGATCGGAGCTCGTCTGGCGCTTCTTGATCTCCGGGAGAGTGCTAGGACAACGTATCAGTCCATCCCCAATGGCTATCGAGCCATGGGGCCTCCCGCCACCAGATATCATCACCAGCTCTGGATCAAGAGGTTGCCGGCTCGGGTTAAAGTCCTCCCCTTTCCTCGCCTTCCCCTCGTCTCTGTACCTCATGAGCTTGTTGTGGGAGGAGATGTTGGTGAAGCTCTCTGGATGATCAAGGTCAGACTCAGAGAATGCCTTGGCCTTCTTGTACTCTGCAGTATGGGCCATGCCATAGAGGTCGAACACCTCTGGCACCTCCGTGTTGTTGTGTCGCGCCTAAAAGAGAGGAACAAAGTATTAGTTAAGGGCTCAAGCTAGCATGAAGAATGAAATTGCATGAATCATGAAGCAAACCACATACCCAGTTATTCCCGAACTCATATAGGTTGACGCTCCCTTGATGGTGTGGCACACCAACCATTTTGGCATGCCGCTCCTTGGCATTGTTGTGGACGGCTAGCCATTGGGGAGAGCACCACTCATCCACCTACGCCTCCCAACAGTCCATCCTATCCGCACACCATCTCGGGGGCACCTAAGTTAGTCAAGAGAAATTTCAGCGCTACGCCTACGAATCAAATCAAGGAAACTAAGTACAAGGCCTTAAGAATAGGTATTTACCTTCATGTACTTCTCCTTACTCAGAAACTTGCCGCGGCACTTCGTCTTGGACCTCTTAATACCAGTCGAGGCATAGTAGTCTTGAACAGCCTGCACCCGAGCCTCGTGCCGTAAGTTCTGAAGTAGGCGCCTGCACTCAGCTTCGACAAGCATAGCCGCGGCCTCCTCCTCTCCCTCAAGACACCTGTAGAAGGTCTGCAATCAAACAAGACAACACTGATTAGTACAATAACTCGGTATTGTTGATTTTTAATTCTGTAAAGGAGAAATTACCCAAAACGTCTGGATCACCATCTCGTCCCTCGTGCGGCACAAGACACCGTCGATCCTCTCCTGCGGCGGGGCCGGGGCAGCCAAGTACAGCTCCCAGCTCAGTCCGAGCTGTCGAACCTGACCCTCACCGGGTAACGTGACCCACCCCGGGAAGTTCTGCCGGCAAAGCACACCAAGGACGAAGTTGGGCTTGCGGATACCAGGGCCGTGTATCCAACCCCTGCAGTATGACAAGGCCAACGCATTAGATTTTGAAGAAACGTGAAGGCAAAAGGTTAAAAAAGAGTAAATGCACTTACTTCTCCCCATTAGGCGCAATCAACCACCTCTGCTCGCGGGTCGCCGGCACGGGCGGGAGCTTTGTACCACCACGCTGGTAGACGTTGCCCCCCTCAACCAGCTCGCCCTCGCTATAGCTATCATCCGAAAAGTGATCCTCGCCACCATCAGCATGGCCACTCGCCTCCGGCGGCCAGTCCCCCCAACGGGTCGACTGCGATGTAGCCTGATCCATGCTCTGCTCCGGAGTCTCGTGGGACGAAGCCTCTGGGACCGGAGTCTCATGGGGCGAAGGCTCGGCGGCCCGAGGCTCGTGGACCGGAGTCTTGTGGGGCGAAGGCTCGGCGACCCGAGGCTCGTCGGCCCGAGGCTCGTCGGCCCGAGGCTCGTGGACCGGAGTCCGAGACGGGTCCACCTCAGACGGAGCAGTCTTGTGGTCGGGTGAATTAGCTGGGGGTGGCGGCGAGGAAGGCGTAGCGGCCTTCCTACCTCTCCCACCGCCACGGCCACCTCTAGTACCCCTCTTCTTCCCCCGACCTCTCCCGGCCGAAGAAGAAGCGCCCGCCGGTGGTGTCTGCATACTGAGATGCAGCGCTCTCCGGAGGTGCTGGGGTGGAATGGAAGCACCCCTCCCACCATGCGCCGAGGAAGGAGCCTCGGAGCGCTCTGGACCCGCGCCCACCATCTGTCAACACCTGCAATGACAAAGAGTAAACGAAATTAGTACAACATAAAAAAATTGAATACCTGACATGAATAATAATATGTATATAATTTAAGTGTATCATCATCATGAACATAATAAAAAATGCTATACCTAAGCGGCGTCGTATGTCTTGATCCCATTATCCCAAGCTTCTTGCAATTCATCCTTAAGCGGCTGCATGTACACATTCATACTCTTCCCCGGATAGTTGGGCCTCGGAATTATCAACGTCAGGAAAATGTTCTTTCTTTGCATAATCTGTCCGGGGGGGGGGGAGATTGAGTGGAATGAGAAATACAGGCCAACAACTGTATTGGGCTGCCATCATACCAAACACATTGAACCCATCCGTGCTGATGGCGACTCGAGGATGCCTTGGATCTGCCGCTTTATCATGATGTATTGCATCGAAGTGCTTCCACGCAAAAGCGTCCGATGTGTGTACCAACATCTGATTCCCATCTGCATCTAGTTCTGTTCTTTTGCCCAATTTGTGCCATGTCATCTGTTTGGCCGTCTCTTCGACCATGAAAAGACGTTGAAGTCTTGGTACGATTGGCATATACCGAAGAACATTAACTGGGATTTTTGTCTGACTCTTCTCACCCATACCGTTGTCTACCACAACATACCTGGAAGACTTGCAAATGGGACAATAGTTCAAGTCCGCATACTCAACCCTAAATAAGGCACATCCATTCTCACAGGCATCTATCTTCTCATAGGGCATCTTAAGTACACGGAGGATTTTGTTCGACTGGTACAGGTTTGCAGGCATTACATGGCCTTTGGGTAGAAAGCGTCCAAATAGTGTCATCATCGCGTCGTAGCATTCTCTGCCCAAGTTGAATTGAGCCTTCAGAGCCATTACTTGTGCGATGGCATCCAGCTGACAAACCTCAGTGTGCTCGTGGAGAGGACGTTTTGAAGACTCCAACATATCATTGAATGCCTTTGCAGATTCCTCCATCTCATCGCCCGAATCCCGAGCATCATCAAAGTCTTCCACCATGTCTTCGATCCCAGTACCATTCTCGTCGGTGCGACGACGGCCCACCTCAGCTCTGGCACGTTGGGCAGACTCACCATGAAATGTCCAGACCGTATAAGCAGGCGTAAAACCCCACTTCTGCAGGTGTTTACTCATTTCAAACTCTGTCCTCTTATGATAGTTGTCGCACCGGACACAGGGGCACCAGGTTTTTGTCTGGCCATTTGCAAATGCGACTCTCACAAACCCCTTGGTTTTTGTTAACCATTCATCGGTCCTGTCTTTCTGACTACTGTGACCGGTGTACATCCACGCACGATCACTCATCTTGCCTAGCTACTGGACACACAAGAAATATATACATAATTCAGCAAACCATATTCATCAGTTAATGGAGTTTGTCAGTTTTATTACGTCCATGCAACCTAGACGCTAATAGGTAAAGATAGGTCCTAATCCCACCCGAGTATGTGTAGATTGGGTTCGTTTTCCCTTGCTCTGCTCCGGATCCGACGCAAAATTTTGGCAGCACCTCCCCGCTGTTCTCCCGATACACGTCTCGGCAATAAGCAGAGAGGATGTGTACCCGGAGAACAATAGGGAGGCACTGACGAAATTCTGCATCGGATCCGGAGCAGAGCATATGGGAAAACGAACCCAATCTACACATACTCGGGCTGTCCATGGATAACGTTGGACAATTCGAAAGAATCACGGTTATAAATATGCAAATGCATGCATATTTATAGATGTAACCCTTTCGAACGGGAGACGCATAGTGGTCACGCATACTGATGATTGAAGACACCTATAGCTAGCAAGTTTCATCGGCACGAAGACCGGAACAGAGCAAATGAAGGGGGGAGGAGGAGATGTCATTTGTGCTCACCCACGAACGCAGGGGCGGAGCTCGTCGAACGCACGGGGAGGTCGTCGAACACCAGACCCTCGCAGCGACGAAACAATTGCACATTTAACTCCACCCGATCAACACAAATATATATGATGTTTTTCATAACAAAATCAGAAAATATATGACCTAACTCATAATTCACAAATATATGATGGGGTGTCGGGTCGGGGTGTCGGGGTGTCGGTCGGGGTGTCGAGGTGTCGTGGTGTCAGAGTGTCGGGTCGGGGTGTCGGGGTGTCGTGTCTTGGTGTCGGGGTGTCGGGGTGTCGGGGTGTCAGGGTGTCGTGTTGGGGTGTCGGGGTGTCGAGGTGTCGTGTCGGGCTGTCATTTAGGGTTCCATCGACGCCGAGGAACCCCCTAACCTAAATAGCCGTCATTTAGGGTTCCATCGACGCCAAGGAACCCCCTAACCCGCTCGTCCCCGGGCGCCCTCAGGTATGGCGATGCACGGTCGACGGGTCAGCACTCGGACCGGGGGATTCTCGGCCTGGGCAACGGCGCCGGGACCGGCGGGACCCACTGGCTCCACCATCTATCCCCTCGGTGACCGGCGATCCTCGACCCTCTGGCCCGACCCTCGACCCCTTGGCGACCGGCGATCCTCGACCCTCATTCCCGACCCTCGACCCTAGTTTTGGCGACCGGCGATCCTCGACCCGGTTCCGTCGGCGCCGACGCACCCCTCGACCCGGTTCCCGGTCCTCGACCCGGTTCTTCTTCTTCTTCTTCTTCTTCTTCTTCTTCTTGTTTTCTTCTCCTCCTCCTCCTCCTCTTCTTCTTTTCTTCTCTTCCTCCTCTTCTTCTTCTTCTTCTTCCTCTTCTTCTTCTTCTTCCTCTTCTTCTTCTTCTTCTTCTTAATTTCTTTTATTTTTTTCATCTTTCTTCTTTCTTCTTAACCTAAATTAAACCTAAACTAAACTAAATCTAAACCTAAACCTAAAAAAACAGAAAAAAAAAACCTAAACTAAACAAAACCTAAACTAAATCTAAAAAAACAAAAAAAAGAGGAGAAGAGCTCACCTTGGGAGGGGGGCGGCCAGTGGAGGGGGCCGGTGGAGGAGGGGCCCGGTACAGGAGAGCCGCCGCAGGGGAGGGGGCGGGGCGGCCGCCGCAGGGGAGGGGCAGCCTGGGCAGTGCGGCATGGGGCAAAGCGGCCGCGGCAGGCAGCGGTCGGCATGGGCAGGCGGCGGGCGGCCTGGGTAGGCGGCGGGCCGGGGCGGCGGGGGGTCAGGGGCGGCGGTGGGGGTCGGGGGCGGCTGCGGTGTGGGGGTCGGGGGAGAGAGATTGAGGCAGAGAGAGAAGAGAGAGAGGAGGGGTGGGGGTGACGGCCGTTAGGTACTAACCTCTTTGCCGTCTGCTAGCAGATGGCAAAGAGGTGGGGGGGTGGGCCGTTACAGCGCTGGCCTCCACTGGACCCCACCACTTCTTTGCCGTCTGCTAGTATACGGCAAAGCTTCTTTGCCGTCTGCTAGCAGACGGCAAATAAGTGGCTGATGGCAAATATGATCTTTGCCATCAGCCAGTTCTTTGCCGTCTGTTTTTTGAAAGCAGACGGCAAAGACCTCCTTTGCCGTCTGCTAGCAGACGGCAAAGAAGTGGCTGATGGCAAATCCTCTGATTCCAGTAGTGCTAGGGGCATGCGAGTAGTACTCTGCTTCGAGGGCTAATAGGCTTTAAAATAAGTATGTGAGTTCTTTATGACTAATGTGAGTCCATGGATTATACGCACTCCTACCTTTCTGCAATTTGCTAGCCTCTTCGGTACCGTGCATTGCCCTTTCTCACCTTGAGAGTTGGTGCAAACTTCGCTGGTGCATCCAAACCCAGTGATATGATACACTCTATCACACATAAGCCTCTTTATATCTTCCTCAAAACAGCCACCATACCTACCTATTATGGCATTTCCATAGCCATTCCGAGATATATTGCCATGCAACTTCCACCGTTCCATCATATGACTTGTGTGTTCATCGTCATATTGCTTTGCATGATCATATAGAGCTGACATGATATTTGTTGCACAACCACCGTTCATCATATTCATACATGTTATGCTAGATCATTGCACATCCTGGTACACTGTCAGAGGCATTCATATAGAGTCATTCTGTATAGTTTTTATCGAGTTGCAACATTAAGTTGTAAGTAAATAAAAGTGTGATGATCATCATTATTAGAACATTGTCCCAGTGAGGAAAGGATGATGGAGACTATGATTCCCCCACAAGTCGGGATGAGACTCCGGACGAAAAAAGAGAGGCCAAAAAGAGCCCAACAAAAAAAAGATAAAGAGAGAAAGGGGAAATGTTACTATCCTGTTACCACACTTGTGCTTCAGAGTAGCACCATGTTCTTCATATAGACACTACAGGAATCAGGCAGTTTGCCGTATGGCAAGTATAGATGGCAAAGGCAGGATTACAGACGGCAAAGAGTGTCGGCAAAGCCTAATCGGCAAAATATACTTTGCCATCAGCTTTTCGTCGGGCAGACGGCAAAGATTTTGCCGTCAGCCTAACTGTGGATTTGCCGTCTGCCACAAAAATAACAGACGGCAAAGAACGCGGTCTTTGCCATCAGTCAAAATGTGTGCTTTGTCGTCAGCCGTATTAAACTACAAACGGCAAAGATTGTTTTTTTTAAAGATGTCGGAGCAGAGAATCTCGCCCAACAACTGCAGTCAATCCAAATCGGATCGAGGCAGAGCTCTCCAGAGCAGAGCTGCTCGCTGCCCGCGCCGAGAGGGCCGTGTCGCGCGTCGTCATGGTCGACGGTCAGCTGTGCCCTGTTTTTGTTTGTCGGCCGTGCCTGAGGGAGGAGGAGTCGCTGAAGAGAGGAGGGCGGAGCTAGAGCGGCAAAGCTTCATGCGGCGGCGGCGGCGGAGCTGCACGCGGCGGGAGGACGCGGTCGGGCCGGCGGGCGCTGATACGTCTCCAACGTATCTATAATTTATGAAGTATTCATGCCATGTTTATAACAATTCTATATGGTTTTGGTATGATTTGATTAGAACTAACCCGGACTGACGCTGTTTTAAGCAGAACTACCGTGGTGTTGTTTTTTGTGCAGAAATAAAAGTTCTCCAATTGCAGCGAAACTTTTTGACGATTTTTTTGGAACAAAAGAGAACCAGGAAGCTTCGTGGGAGGACCAGAAGAGCCACGAGGTGCCCATGAGGCACCAGGGCGCGCCAGGGGGGTACGGCGCCATGGTGCTTCGTGGGCCCATCTTAGCCCATCTTCGTGTGATTCCAACGCTGAAAAATTCTATAAATAGAGAAACCCCCAGAAATAACCCTAGAATTTGGACTACGCCGCCTGATGAGGGGAGGATACCTAATCCTACCATTGCGCCACCACCTCCATTTATTTTGATAATTGGAGCTTTCAGTTTTGCAACCCCTCCCGAGAATGAGGTGAAGCCCAACTTCAGGACTTCACCAAGTTAGAGGCATGCTGTGCAGATTGAGGCATTCCACGGAGTACTATAATTACTTTCGTGTGTTTTTATTTTTCAGTTTGGTTTTATTTTTTTGTGTGGTATTTGGGCCTGTCCAAATGCAACTTCGTTTCAGCCTTTTTTGCATTAGGTGTGGTGTGGGGCCTGTCCCAACCAAGTAGCGTGGAGTCACCCTATATAGGGTTATGGCAGCTGCCATGGTATGGTCAGACTTGTTATTTTCGAGATAAGAGATACGCCAGAAAAGTCCCAATGTTTGGGGGCGCATATCGTTGTGTTTGCTTGCTGATCTTGATGATCTGATGTGCTGCTATGCGTGGGAATTGGTTTGATCAGTTCCAACGTGGGGAATTGAAGAGGAATCAGTTTGACCTATTTCAGATTGAGTTCTCTTATTTGTTGTCCTATTGGTTCTTTAGATCGCCGTGAAAGATTGGGCCAAAAACCCTTTGGACCACGTTGATCCTTATCACCGCCGCAAGCCTCTGTACCTTAGAAATACCATCTGGAGCCCTGTTCCGGCACCCTGCCGGAGGGGGGAAATCATCACCGGAGGCCATCTTCATCATCCTGGCGGTCTCCATGACGAGGAGGGAGTAGTTCACCCTCGAGGCTAGGGGTATGTACAAGTAGCTATGTGTTTGATCTCTCTCTCGTGTTCTTGATTTGGCACGATCTTGATGTACCACGAGCTTTGTTAATATAGTTGGATCATATGGTGTTTTTCCCCTCTCTATCTTGTTGTGATGAATTGAGTTTTTACCTTTGACGTTTCACTATTATCGGATTGAATACTTTTATGGATTTGAGAACACTTGATGTATGTCTTTCATATGAATACCCGTTGTGACAATGGGGTATTATATTGATTCACTTGATATATGTTTTGGCACTCAACTCGCGGATTCCCGAGGTGACATTGGGGTAATCTATGCATAGGGGTTGATGCACGTTTTCATCTTACTTTCTCCGGAAAAAATCTTGGGGCACTCTTTGAAGTTCTTTGTGTTGGATTGAATATTATGAATCTGAAGTTGTTTGATGCATATCGTATAATCAACTCACGGATACTTGTGGTGACATTGGAGTATCTAGGTGACATTAGGGTTGGTTGATGCGTATCATATGGTGTTATTTTAGTACGAACTCTAGGGCTGTTTGTGACACTTATAGCAATAGCTCAATAGATTGATCGGAAAGAATAACTTTGAGGTGGTTTCATACCCTACAACAATTTCTATCTTATGTTCCCCGCTAATAGGAACTTTGGAGTGATTATTTGTCTCACGTTGAGGGATTGTTATATGATTCAACTATGTTAGCATTGTTGAGAGATTGCACTAGTGAAAGTATGAACCCTAGGCCCTGTTTCTAAGCATTGCAATACCGTTTGTGCTCCGTTTTATCACTTGCTACCTTGCTATTTTTTATTTTCAGATTACAAAAACCTATATCTACTATCCATACTACACTTGTATCAGCATCTCTTCGCCGAACTAGTGCACCTATACAATTTACCATTGTATTCGGTGTGTTGGGGACACAAGAGATTTCTTGTATTTGGCTGCAGGGTTGTTTGAGAGAGACTATCTTCATCCTTCGCCTCACACGGATTGATAAACCTTAGGTCATCCACTTGAGGGAAAATTGCTACTGTCCTACAAAACTCTATGCTTGGAGGCCCAACACGAGTCTACAAGAATAAGTTGTGTTGTAGACATCAAGCTCTTTTCTGGCGCCATTGCCAGGGAGGTGAGTGCTTGAAGGTATATCTTTAGATCTTGCAATAGAATCTTTTAGTTTCTTGTTTTATCACTAGTTTGGTTTTATAAAAGAAAACTACAAAAAAATATATGGAATTGAGGTTGCCTCATATTATTCATCTTTATAATGTCTTTCTTGAAAATGATGGATCGGAAAATTGTGCTCAATTGATAGAAGAAGAATTCAATAAAATGTTTGGCATAAAATCTTTGAATGATCAGCATGATTGCAATGTTGCTAGTATGAATTCTTTGAATATCCATGATGCTAGTGATATGCAAAGCCATAAGCTTGGGGATGCTATGTTTGATGAAGATGATATTTTTAGTCCCCCAAGTTTTGTTGAGAAAATTTGTCATGATGAAACCATGCCTCCTATTTATGATGATTATATTGATGAAAGTGGATTTGGAGAGGTCATGACTTTATTTAATAATGAATGCACTATTTTGGAAGAGGTTTCAATTGACTATGACAACAAAGTTGCTATCTATGATGATTATTGTGATGACATGTATGCTATAAAGAATAATGATAACTATGAAAATTGTCATCATGATTTTAATTTTCAATTGGATTATGTCAATCAAGCATCACATGATAGTTATTTTATTGAGTTTGCTCCCACTATTATGAAGGAGAATAAATTTGCTTATGTGAAGAGTAATTGTCGTGGGTACGACCATCTATGGGGCCATCTAGCCCCTTTGTGGTTCGGCAGGGGGGATCGACGTGCACGAAGAGCAGAATCAATGGAAGGCACAAGGGATTTACCCAGGTTCGGGCCGCTGAGAAGCGTAAAACCCTACACCTGCTTTGGTGTATTGGTTGTATGAGAGCACAAGTACAAGGAGCGCTTCTTCCGGCAAGGTGCGGAGAGAGCAGCTACGCGAGACGTGCTGGTGTTTTGAAAAAGGATCCAACCCCTCTAACTGTTGCCATGGCCCTCCTTTTATAGCTCAAGGGGTTACCACAGTGGCAAAACAGTAATTACATAGTGATTAGATAACAAACAGTGCTATCATACCTAACTCTGCCAGTTTAGGACAAAAGCATTTAATGCCTTGTTAGGTGTCGTGTGGAGAGGTAGCCCCGGCAAGGTTTCTGCACCGCTTGCTCAGCTACCTCGTATTATTCTGACACGCCTCCTGGACGGGTGTCATCAAAGGCAAATCTTCTCCCTGCGTGTTGACACGTGGCCGACAAACCTCACCAACCAGTCTGCGCGGTCGACACCTCACCGATTATTGATTAGCTGCCCGGTGAGGTGGAGCGCTGACGCGCTGGTGAGAGCTTGCTGGTACGGAGCTTGCCGGGTCTTCACCTTGCCGGCTTGGCCTTGCCGGCAAAGGTTATCTTTGGTGAATATAACTTGATGCTTCGTCTTGATCTTCTCTTCAGTGGCTTCTGCAACTGGGTCTTGTTTTTGTCGGCTCTGCCTTGCCGGGAAGAGGCTTCTCCCCAACGCATATTTTGCCTTTGTTGAATGACTCAGTGCTTGCCGCGCGTATTGCTTGTCGGGCGAACTAGTTCCTTGTCGGGGCCGCCTTATGGCAACCCTAATCTGGTGCAATCCCAAGTCCAGAAGGTTGGTGAGGCCCTGGTTCTCACTACACCGACAGGAGTCCCCGGGACCGCCTTCAGCAGAGAACTTCGAAGATCTCGATGCTGGAGGTGGGACCAAACTTGGCTTGGGTTGTGACAGACACATTTTCTTGACGGGGAAGAATTCACACCCGGTGAACGGCCTTCATGGAAAAGTTGTTTTCCAAGGACCGCTAGCCCCCGAGGTCTTCTTCGGAGAGCTCAAGGTATTTTTAATATTAAACTTTCGGCAGAAAACTCTGTGGTTCTTAATGCCGGCTTGCCAGCGGGGCCAGCCCCTGGCAAGGCTTGGATTTCAGTAGAGAACTCTGCGGTTCTTAATGCCGGCTTGCCGAGAGGAATCAGCCCCCGGCAAGGCTTAGATTTCAGCAGAGAACTCTGAGGTTCTTGATGCCGGCTTGCCAGCGGGGCCAGCCCCCAGCAAGGCTTGGATTTCAGTAGAGAACTCTGCGGTTCTCAATGCCGGCTTGCCGAGAGGAATCTGCCCACGGCAAGGCTTAGATTTCAGCAGAGAACTTTGAGGTTCTCGATGCCGGCTTGCCAGTGGGGCCAGCCCCCGGCAAGGCTTGGATTTCAGCAGAGAACTCTGCATTTCTCAATCCCGGCTTGCCGAGAGGAATCAGCCCCCGGCAAGGCTTAGATTTCAGCAAAGAACTCTGAGGTTCTCGATGCCGGCTTGCCAGTGGGGCTAGCCCCCGGCAAGGCTTGGATTTCAACAGAGAACTCTGCGGTTCTCAATGCCGGCTGGCCGAGAGGAATCAGCCCCCGACAAGGCTTAGATTTCAGCAGAGAACTCTGAGGTTCTCGATGCCGGCTTGCCAGGAGGAATCAGCCCCCGGCAAGGCTTAGATTTCAGCAGAGAACTCTGCGGTTCTCGATGCCGGCTTGCCAGGAGGAATCAGCCCCCGGCAAGGCTTAGATTTCAGCAGAGAACTCTGCGGTTCTCGATGCCGGCTTGCCAGGAGGAATCAGCCACCGACAAGGCTTAGATTTTAGCAGAGAACTCTGCGGTTCTTGATGCCGGCTTGCCAGGAGGAATAAGCACCCGACAAGGCTTAGATTTCAGTAGAGAACTCTGAGGTTCTCGATGCCGGCTTGCCAGGAGGAATCAGCCCCTGGCAAGGCTTAGATTTCAGCAGAGAACTCTGAGGTTCTCGATGCCTAGTGGTAGCTTCTGGAGGTACCAAATGTTGGTGCTGCCGTAATACCCACTCATTTATCTGCAACACTGTCTTGGGCATAACAATGCCTCAACAGTGTTTCAACACAATAAGTTAATTAGCACCTGACGCACTTAACTTATGTGAAAACTTGATTTCTGCTAGAAATTCCCCTCGCTTGCTGGAATCCTCCCCGATGTGCACGCTCCAGTCAGTAGCGCTTGAGGGAACAGGCCCTTAGCAGCTTGCCGGGAACATCGCCTCCCGGAGAGGTTTACCTTGTTGGCGTCAGTGCAGCTGCTCTTGTTGCCGAGCAGGCTCAAAGCAACGAGGAGCACAACTGACCTCGACAAGGATCCTTAGCGTACGGATCACAGAAATCTTAAAAGAATAAAAACTGTTAAGTCTTTTCCTTAAATGATTTCATTTTTGCACAATTATTCCCTACACCCACCGGAATGCTTTCCGATTGCACACGGTCTGGTCGACGGTGCTTAGGATCAGGTCCTGTTTAGCAGCCTATCGAGAACGCCGCCCTCTCGGAAGTTTAACACTCTAGAAACAAACGCAGCCACAGCGACGTTGTTGGGCGGGCCCAGAATAACTCAAAGCGCAGAATGTTTCCAGAGTGCTCCTTCACGCACAGGTTAAGCACAAAAATGCCATTCGAGGAAAAGGCTAGATAACAGAAAGTAACTAGAGTATTAGAACTTAGCTCGCTCTCTGTAGCGTGATGTTGGCGAAGAAAATGCCAATGTTGGTGAAGAAATTGGGCTGCCTCTGCTGCCTCTGCTCCGCCCGCACCGTCGCGGCTACACTTGCCAGAGGGTCGAGGAAGTTGACCGCCTCCAGCGCCTCGGCCTCCCGCTCCAACCACGGTGGGCATGGTGACCGCACCGCCCGCGCCGGTCGTGCCAACCGCGGTATCCGCACCGCCCGCGCTGGCTGCGCCGCCTGCGGATATGTGTGAAGGAACCTTGGAAGTGGAAGGAGCCGTCATCGTGATGCCCATCTTTTTGGGAGCCATCGACGACGAGGAAGATGGTGATGAAGCTGATGAAACTGATGCGCAATCTGCTGATTCAGGTTCGCGCAGGCGATCCCCCTACCTGGCGTGCCAAAGATGTCGTGGGTACGACCATCTATGGGGCCATCTAGCCCCTTCGTGGTTCGGCAGGGGGGATCAACGTGCACGAAGAGCAGAATCAATGGAAGGCGCAAGGGATTTACCCAGGTTCGGGCCACTGAGAAGCGTAAAACCCTACTCCTGCTTTGGTGTATTGGTTGTATGAGAGCACAAGTACAAGGAGCGCTTCTTCCGGCAAGGTGCGGAGAGAGCAGCTACGCGAGACGTGCTGGTGTTTTGAAAAAGGATCCGACCCCTCTTACTGTTGCCCTGGCCCTCCTTTTATAGCTCAAGGGGTTACCACAGTGGCAAAACAGTAATTACATAGTGATTAGATAGCAAACAGTGCTATCATACCTAACTCTGCCAGTTTAGGACAAAAGCATTTAATGCCTAGTTAGGTGTCATGTCGAGAGGTAGCCTCGGCAAGGTTTCTGCACCGCTTGCTTAGCTACCTCGTATTATTCTGACACGCCTCCTGTCGTGGTTTTGTCACGGCAGATGTCCTCATAAAAGGAATTAGTGGTGAGGCCATCGCAAATAGGTGGTAGCTTGAACGGGGTTGGTCGGAATAGAGAGACGCGAGTTTTACCCAGGTTCGGCCCCTCGCGATGGAGGTAATAGCCTACGTCCTGCTTGAGTGTTATTGATGATGATGATGATCTCGATTACAAGGGTGCAACTTGGCTAACCTAGTACTCGAGAGCTTGTAACTTGTCCCTCTTGGGGTGCCCTGCCCCTCCTTATATAAGTTGAAGGGGCGGCTTACATGTAGAGTCCTAGTAGGACTAGGACTAGTCTATTAGAAGTCGAATCCTAGTTCAGGTCTAGTTCCCTTGTCAGGAAACTTCTCCTCTTCATGAACATTCGCCTGCGAGCCGGCCCTCCAAACCTCTCCTTGAGCCGGCCTTCCAGCGAGCCGCCTTCTGGTCCCGGGGCCTTTCCGCTTGTCCGACCCACTGACTGGATCACCAATGAGCCGCCAAACCCGACCGGGTTACCAATGAGCTGCCAAGTCCGGCCGGGTTACCAATGAGGCGCCAAGTCCTGGCCGGGTCATACTTCGGGCCGGGTCATACCGTGGGGTATATCCCCAACATTATCCCCCAGGTTAGCTTGAATTTATTCATGCTAAGCTCCTGAAAACGGCTCATATGGCGCCTCTGATGAACTGCCTCTGAGGCATTCTGACGGAGCCCCATGCGCCAGACTTCGGCTTTCAGGCGCTCTACCTCGGCCTGGACTTGAGACTCCAACTCCGCCATGCGAGTGTTTTCAGTGTTGATATCTGCCTGTACCTTAGCCATCTGCTCGCGGAGTTTAGTTACCTCCGTGTTGCGCTCCGCCTGGTTTTCTGCGGTCACCGGTGTCGCAAGGAGCGTCGCCAGGGCGGTTGCCAATTCTGTCAAGGCCTGAGCCGGCGGTACGGCTGAGCCGGCCCCTGAGGTGCCGGTTCCCGTCGCTGCGCCAGCCACCATGGAGTTAAGGGCCGGGGCTGAGCCGGCCATATAAACTGTAGCCCGGGGGACGTGTCGAAGGAGTCCTGAGCCGCCGGATCGTCGAAATAGCCCCCAAGCCTGCCATCGTAAAGCGGGAGGATCGACTCGGTCTCGCCCACCGAAGACTCGCCATCAGAGTAGACGGGGGTTTTGCCTCTGGACGCCGAGTTATCTGCAAGGTCATCCCCCTGGGTGAAACCAATGAAGACGTGCTTCCGGCCGGCTTGAGCCTGGGCGGGTTGCGCGCGCCGAGCCGGCTCGGCGATGTCAGTGCAGATGTCCGGCTCGGAATCAGATCCGCCAGCCTTGCCGATGAAGACGTGGATTTTGCCGAAGGGGACCCGGTACCCGTAATCGATTGAGTCGGCCTCGGGGCCGCAGCCTGAATCGTCAATGTAGAGCTTGCCGCGGCGACTCTTGGTCATGCGGCCGATCGCGTATCCCTCGATCCCTGCGGGAGTTCCCTTCAAGTACTCAACACCACCGAGCGAGAGCCCCACGGTGGGCGCCAACTGTCGTGGTTTTGTCACGGCAGATGTCCTGGTGAAAGGACTTAGTCATGAGGCCATCGCAGCTAGGTGGTAACTCGAACAGGGTTGATCGGAATCGAGAGACAAGGGTTTACCCAGGTTCGGCCCCTCGCGGTGGAGGTAAAAGCCTACATCCTGCTTTGGTTGTATTGATGATGCTGACCTCGATTACAAGGGTGCGACTTGGCTAACCTAGTACTCGAGAGCTTGTAACTTGGTCTTTTCCACCTCAGGGGCTCGCCTTTATATACAGGTCGGGGCCCTGGGTTTACAACAGAGTCCGGATCGAAGAGACGACCCGTGTCATACTCTAATTCCTACTCATCTTGTTTCACAAGTAAGGAAACTCTTTAGGCGCCTTAGATAGAATAGCTCTGGGCCATCAGTCGGCCTCCCCTAGGCGGCTTATCCTCTGGACTCCGGTTTTCTGGATCGGCACGACCCAACTGTAGAAGCCTTCTTCTAAGTCGCCGTATAGTGACCCGGCCCTAAACGGGCGGGTTATATCCCCGACATTAGCCCCCAGGTTGATTTGAATTTATTCATGTCAACCTTGAAAATTTGGATAACTCGGACTGATCTTCTGGGTCATGGCCGGCTTATAATTGCCGGCTTACAACATGCTTCATACTTGTCATATCTTCCCTTGGAAATCCATGACTCCATTCAACTGACACCCGCGAATCTTGCGTGACGTCATTCCAAATCTTGAGTGGACCTGACATGCCCGATAATCGAGGCGCCTTTTATCACGGTGTCGCCTTGATTTTCGTGCTTGCCGTTTCCCCTTCTTTCTTTCCCTTATAAATATTCCCGAGGGGGTTTTCATTTTCTCTTTACCACTTTGACCGCCCCACTGCTTCTTCTTCCTCGCATCGCATCTACCGGTGTCAGGAGCTCGGCCGTTGTACGACCCCTACGCGCACCAGCGACCTCAACCGCATCCTTTTCTTCGCGCGCGCCGTCGTCGAAGCCACTCGGGATCATCTCCAAACCATTCGCCGCACCCAGGTATGCTTCATTGCTTCCTTAAATCCGTAGCAGTAGCTTACCCTAGTTCATCGGTGTTCTTGCACAGGCCGTATCACCATTGCCGCTGTTTAGATCTATTTCTGAATGCCTTTTTTTCAGAGATATTCCTCCGCTATCTGCAGTTCCATTTTGCATCTAGGAGCCCCATACCTTTATTAGAAATCCGTAGTAGATCAAACCCTGCTTCCACTATATGAACTAGGTATAGTGAATATTTTTCTTTTTAAGCTATTTTTTAGATCCATCGCAGTAATTGTTCTTGTTCGAAACTTGTTTCTGCAACACTTAGGAATAAATACGAGAACCTTGGTTTTATGATGAGCCGCCCTTACTCTTGGCGACTCATGTCCACTTTTTATGATCCGCCCAATTCTGATAATCATAGCTGAAATCCCAGTCGAGCGACTCATAACTTTGGCGACTTACTGAACATGATGACTCACCCATGTACCTTTAATCGTATGATGCGAGCTTATCATGAACATGAGTAAACCTGCCATTTATGTTTTTGCATTCCTCGTTCATATTTAGGTGACTTACTATGGCGAAGACCACAGTCTGCAACTGGGTGTGTTCTCAAGTCTCTGACCTTGTACTGAACGATTTTAAAGAGCAAGGCTTCCTACCGGCTCAGGAAGTAATTGGCTATCGAGCCCCTCAAGCAGCAGAAAACATTCCTCACCCCCGCGATGGGGAAGTCGTGATTTTTACAGACCATCTCCTTAGGGGTTTCTCTCCACCCGGGTCAAAATTCTTCCGGGATGTTCTACACTTCTTCAACCTTCATCCTCAAGACATTGGTCCAAACTCTGTATCTAACCTGTGCCAATTTCAAGTCTTGTGTGAGGTATATCTGCAAATAGAACCCACCGTTCCTCTCTTCAGAGAGTTCTTCTATCTCAACCGCCAAACTGAGTGCGTTGATGGCCCCTGCCTAGAACTTGGCGGGGTCTCAATTCAAAGACGAAGAGACGTTCCTTTTCCTTCAGCTGTTTTGCCGAGTCACCCTAAAGGTTGGAACAAAACATGGTTCTACTGCAAGAGCACCGCTCTAGCTGATGAAAACCCTCTGCCGGGTTATAGAACTGAACGCCTTCCCCCAACCTTTGAACTTCCTGGCTGGGCTTCTCAAGAAGAACGTGCCCAAGTCGCCCACATATATCCAAGGCTGAGGGCTTTGCTAGCCAATGGTCTGACTGGTGTTGACTTGACCCGGTGCTGGCTTACCTGGAAAATCCTGCCCTTAAGCCGCCGAGACGACTTGATGTGTAATTATTCTGGCGAGTCAACCGATCCACAACGGTTCAGTCCCGTTGATATGTCAGCTGATGATATAAATAAGGCTATGAAGAAGCTACTCGGGGAACCTCAAGAATTATGAAACAAGACCGGACAGAAACCATTCTATGCCCTCAACCGAGCTCCTCTAGTAAGCATTCTTGTAATCGTTTTATCCGACTTATCAATCCATAACTTAAACTTACTTGTTGATCTCGTTAACCTGCAGGTCAATTCTACATTCTGGAACAAGAAAACGAAGAAAGCAGTCGCGAAATCCAAGGCTGTGCTGGCTCGAAAAAAGAATAAGTCAGCCGCTGAACATGAGACGGCAGCTAGGGGCCAGTCGCCATTGACTGATGATGAATCAGAGGTAGAACTTGATTCCCTTGGCTATCTTTTTATTGAACTCGCTGATGCCTCTTATTCCCAAGGCGATGCTGATATAAGCCGGGCCGATGATGTTGAGGTAATTTCTATCTCTTCTGACTCGGACACCTTTGTTCCCCAAAAGCTAAGAAAAATAGTGAGGAAAGTGCCATTTTCTCATCCACTTGCTTACTTAGACCTAAAATTTTCTTTAAAGAAACCACAGCATGCCGAATCAATAAGGTGCCAGATGCGAAGTGGCTCTGGAGAGCTTTTGGGCGGCTTATCTGACACGCCAAACCTCTGCAAGCGTCGAAATGAGGTGCCTCATAGTCCAACTCCATCTCACCCGCTTGCCGGTCTTTTTAAACAACCACGTAACCCGTCTGATTCGGATTATCAGGAGTCGCCACCATCATCTAGCGACTCGTCTGCCACTCAACTGCCATCCTTGATCATCGAACAAGGGTAAGTGCTTTTTACTAAATCATGCTCTGTTATACCTGTTGTATTATTTATCTGAATCTGCTTGTGCTTTCGCAGGGCCAAGGCCAAGAAGAGGAAGACTGGCGAATTACCCTTGACCCCAGAGAAACCCGGATCCGAAACTCCAGAGCTGGTGACCCCTGAAGGTCAAGTTGAAACTGCAAAGGACCAGGCTAACGAGATTGTTGAGCCGCCACCACAGAATAAGCCGCCATCAACAGAAAAGGTGGACACTCAAACCAGCGTGACAGACGAGGTGGAAGACATCAACCCGCCGAGTCCTGACCGTGCTTCGAGCCCAACAAAGGCGGCGGAAAATGTAGTGTTGTCATCTTCCCAAGCCGCCGACAAGGTCACCACCAAAGGAGCATCTTTTAAAGCTCCAGAGCCTTCTACCGCTTTGGCGAAACATGCACTCCCAAGCCTTGAAGAACTTAGCGCGGCTGACCTTCATGAGGCGTACCTAACCCGGCTATCCACAAGCCGGGACATGGAAGCCAGCATGGTTAACATGCTGAAGAGGAAATATGAGGTAAGAAAACATCTCTTTTCCACACTGTATATATCATATGTAGCCGCCAAGTCTTAGGCATAAACATACATGATTGTGTGAAAGACTTTAAATACGCTTTCCTTCTTTTTCCTTGAACCATAGCCCCCAAGGGCCGGGTTGCTATGCATATAACGAGTTGGGGCTGAAACTTCGTCTTTTAAACTGAATTGACATGTAGCCCCCAAGGGCCGGCTTGCTTCTGTGAAATAGCCGGATCTTCAACAAGTATAGATCAAAATGTTGTGTAGCCCCCAAGGGCCGGCTTGCTTCTGTGAAACAGCCGGATCTTTAGCAAGTATAGATCAAAATGTTGTGCAGCCCCCAAGGGCCGGCTTGTTTCTGTGAAACAGCCGGATCTGCATAATATTGATTTAGTATGTAGAAGAGAATTGACTGTGATAGCCGCTAAGGGCCGACTCATTGTACGGAGATGAGCTGGAGCTGTCCTTTGATATGTGTAAAAGAAAAATGAACTAGCATTAGCCCCCAAGTGCCATGTAGATTGCTAGCAACTGCTTGGGACTTCAGTTTAGAAAAGTGTGGTTGTATCATAGTCCCCAAACACCAAAGTGGCCAATTTTGTAGGCTCATTGTACTGATGTGACCTGGTTATGATAGGATCTGCTAAATGATGTTGAGTCAAGGGCGGCCGGCTTGCAAGAGCAACTTAAGGCTGAGAAGAAGCTTCGAGCTGATGCCGAGTCAGCAGCCGCGTCTCTAGAACAATCAGCATCAACTACCACCAAAAAAGTGAGAGTGTTGACTGCCTCTCATGAGGAAGAGAAAACCTTGCTATTGAAACGTGCTGAAGAAGCAGAAAACAAACTCAAGCCCCTTTCCAATGAACTGGCCGGGTTAAAGCATCACATCAATCACATGACCCAAGCCATCTTTGGTAAGTGACCCTCCGATTTCATTGATAACTCGCCTACGAACTGCAATCAGTAGTTGATTCATACTTGGCAAAAATTGCAGGGACCCGGACTGTAAATCTTGGACAAGAGCCGCTGGTCAAGCTGAAGGCGATGTACGCCTTTCTTGAGCAACTCTATGCAGGGAGTCTGTTCACAATTATGTCGGTAATGAGACATAAAGAGCCGCCAAAATATATCAGAGACATGTTGAATCAGCTCTCCACCGTGCCAAAGTACATTGAGGAGCTCAAGAAATCAGCCGCCCGATCAGCCAGCATGCTATCCCTGAGCCGAGCCAAGGTGTATGTGCCAGATATGGACTTGTCTGAGCTGGCTGGAGGGTTTCTGGAATTTAAAACGGACGGCAGTGAATTCAGTAAGGCTGACTATTCCAGCTGTTTGAAAGAAACTCGTGTCGTGGTGAGTCAGATTGTTGAAGAGGTGGACTTGAAGAGGTACCAGGCGGCTTATACTGAAGATAACCAACGTGTGACACCGCCAATCTTCGAGCCGATCAATCTGACTCCAGCACGCCGTAAGCACATCTTTGCTCCTGATGTTGACCCGTCAATTATCATGGGAGAGGACGCCGAGTTCCAAGCCTTGACCACCCTCGACTGGGACTTCGAAAACCTTCAGATAAGAGGAAGAGCGAAGCCGGAGCAGGATGACCCGGAGACGCAAGCCGCCAAGAAGCAGCAGGAGGGAGCTAACCCGGGAACTGATAACCCGGAGGGCGCTGAAACTGGTGCCCAGGAGTAGAGCTTCCAAAGAACTTTGACATCGTGGCGCCCAGCTGTGGTCTTGTAATAGGATAGTTGAAACATGTGGGTGCTCTTGTCGTGCCTTCGCGCACTTAAAATTTTGCAGTATTTTGGATGAAACATCTGCATTGGAGTGATTGTATATTAACCCACCAGGTCTCCTTTGGAAGAAACTATGCTTCGTTGAGTATCAGTATGGCGAGTCATATCTGCAGAAACCATCAATAGTTGATCTGTCTCTGCATAACACAGACTTAACATACCCCGGGGCCCTATATAGCTTGTTCGGGTTGTGGTTAGCACCGGTCTGAAATAAGCTGTAATGATTGTTGTTTAAACCGGCTCGTCAATGAGCCGGCGGCTCATGGCCCAAAGGGGAAACAAAGATAACCCCTGTGAAATTTGAACAAAAATCGTGAATAGATATCCATGTTAAGTTGGCTTTCGAGGCACGACAATATAGACCGGCTTTCGAGGCTCGAGTCTTGCTTCGATGAAGCTGGCGTGATAGCCCATGGTTTATCCTCGCTCTTTGTAAGCCGGCTCTCACGTGACACCCGATGTTTTAACCAAGACAAGTTCAGGGTCATAGAGATGATTGACTTGTCAAGAGTACACCGGGTCACCTAATCGAAGTAGCATCAAGCAGACAGGCAGGTTTAACCAAGATAATGTGGCGTCAGTTGCCGGGTCAAGAGGGTGAGATAGCTAAACTCAGTGAGTTGGAAGCCCCCAAGTGACCAATGATCAAAAACGAAAAGACTCATGCACAATATTGGAGATGAAACGACAGAGGCCCCGAGTTTCGGGGATGCCGGCTTATGTTTATTAATCATAATATATACAAAGGTATGTACAAGCAAACTTGAGCCGGTGGCTCTAAGTGTAATAAGGACGGAGATGAGTGATATTCCAAGGCATGTTGGTCTCCTCCTCCGACGTTCGTGATTTATTATGCTCCCGTATATCCATCAGGTAATATGAACCATTGTTGAGAGTCTTGCTGATGACAAAAGGCCCTTCCGAGGGAGGGGAGAGCTTGTGCATACCCGCCTGTTCTTGAATCAGATGGAGTACTAAGTCGCGCTCTTGGAAAGTACGGCTGCGAACCCGACAGCTGTGATAGCGACGTAGGTCTTGCTGATAGATTGCAGATCGTGCTGCTGCTAAGTCCCGTTCCTCCTCCAATGCATCGAGAGAATCTTGACGAGCATGCTCGTTATCTGCTTCGACATAGGCAGTGACCCGGGGGGAATCGTGGCGAATATCGCTGGGTAAAACAGCTTCTGCACCGTAGACCATGAAGAAAGGCGTAAAGCCTGTTGATCTGTTAGGGGTAGTCCGTATGCTCCAAAGGACAGAAGGAAGCTCCTCAACCTAGCAACCCGGCGTGCGCTCGAGGGGGACCATAAGCCTTGGCTTGATACCACGTAAAATCTCTTGATTAGCACGTTCTGCCTGGCCGTTGGACTGAGGGGGGCAACTGATGCGACGTCAAGCCGGATATGCTCTCTCTGACAAAACTGCTTCATAGCTCCTTTTGACAAATTTGTGGCATTATCAGTGATGATGCTATGTGGATAACCAAAGTGAAAAATCAACTTTTTCAAGAACTTGACTGCTGTGGCTGCATCACAATTGCTGATTGGCTCGGCTTCAACCCACTTGGTAAATTTATCAACAGCA
Organism: Elymus sibiricus; assembly: GCA_039707655.1. Lineage (NCBI taxonomy): Eukaryota > Viridiplantae > Streptophyta > Magnoliopsida > Poales > Poaceae > Elymus > Elymus sibiricus. The sequence goes on along the minus strand of CM077672.1, from coordinate 298,044,417 downwards.
ACCAAAAGATGGGTCTTTTTGTCTTTGATTGGCTTAAACGGACCAACCATATCGAGCCCCCAGACTGCAAAGGGCCAAGTGATTGGGATCATCCGGAGTTCTTGAGCTGGAACATGAGCTTGACGTGCAAACTTCTGACAACCATCGCACTTGAGTACGATATCCTCTGCATCGGCATGTGCAGTAAGCCAGTAGAAACCGTGTCGAAAAGCCTTTGCCACTAAGGATCTTGAGCCGGCATGATGACCACAATCTCTAGAATGAATCTCGTTAAGGATCTCTCGCCCTTCATCAGGGGAAACACAACGTTGGAAAACCCCTGTGATGCTTCTCCTGTGCAACTCGCCGTTGACGATAGACATAGACTTGGAGCGGCGGACGATCTGACGAGCCATGATTTCATCTGCAGGAAGCTCGCCTCAAGTCAAATAATCCAGATAAGGAATTGTCCAGTCCGGAATAGCGTGAAGAGCCGCCACCAACAGTGCCTCTGGGTCAGGGATAGCGAGATCTTCCTCGGAAGGCAATTTAACAGAAGGATGATGGAGCACATCAAGGAAAACATTGGGAGGGACCGTCTTACGCTGAGAGCCAAGTCGCGACAATGCATCAGCCGCCTTGTTGAGCAACCGATCAATGTGATCAACTTGATACCCTTTGAAGTGTCCTGCCACATTGGTTACTACCTGCCGATAAGCCGCCATAAGTGGGTCCTTGGAATCCCACGTTCCTGAAACTTGTTGAGCAACCAAATCTGAGTCGCCCAAGCACCTGACCCGGCTGAGATTCATCTCTTTAGCAATCCGAAGACCGTGGAGGAGATCCTCATATTCAGCTGCATTGTTAGTACAAGTAAACAGAATCCTCAGGACATAACAAAATTTATCACCTCGAGGGGAAGATATGACGACTCCAGCCCCTGAGCCTTCGAGCTGCCTGGAACCATCAAAATGTATAGTCCAATATGTATTATCAGGCTTCTCCTCTGTGGCTTGGAGTTCAGTCAAGTCATTGATGACATCCACGAGTGCCTGGGATTTAATGGCTGTGCGAGGCACGTATTTAAGATGAAGTGGGCCAAGCTCAATCGCCCACTTGGCAACCCGGCCTGTCGCTTCCCAATTCTGGATGATATCTCCCAAGGGTGCTGAACTGACCACAGTAATGGGGTGCTCCAGGAAATTATGTGTGAGCTTGCGACTAGCCATGAAGACACCAAACACCAGTTTCTACCAATGTGGGTACCTCTGCTTGGACTCGGATAAAACTTCGCTGACATAATAGACTGGCCTCTGGACTGGATATTCTATCCCTGCCTCTTTCCTCTCGACAACAACTGCAACACTTACCGCTTTGTTATTAGCAGCAATGTACAGGAGCATAGGCTCTTTAGCAATAGGAGCAGTGAGGACAGGCGGCTCAGCCAGCTGCTTCTTGAGGGCTTCGAAAGCTGCATCAGCTGCATCACTGCAGACAAAGGTATCAGTCTTCTTCAACATCTGATAAAGGGGAATCGCATTTTCGCCAAGGCGGCTTAGGAACCGGCTCAAAGCAGCGATCCAACCCGCCATCCGTTGAACGTCGTTTATATTTTCCGGCTTCGTAAGCGAGGTTACTGCCTTGATCTTGTCCGGGTTGGCTTCAATGCCTCGTTCCGATACTAGGAAACCCAGCAACTTGCCTGCAGGAACACCAAAAACACACTTATCCGGGTTAAGCTTCATCTGGTAAGTCCGAAGATTAGCAAAAGTTTCCTTGAGATCATCCAGCAAGGTCTCCTTCTTCAATGACTTGACCACGATATCATCCACATAAGCATGAACGTTGCGCCCAATCTGCTTGTGGAAACAATTCTGGACACAGCGCTGATAAGTCGCCCCTGCACTTTTGAGCCCGAAAGGCATAGAGACATAGCAAAAGGCCCCAAACGGTGTGATGAAAGCCGTCTTCTCCTGATCCTCGACGGCCATTTTATCTGATGATAGCCGAAGTAAGCATCCAGAAAACACAAACTCTCACAACCCGCCGTGGCATCGATGATCTGATCAATGCGAGGGAGGGCGAACGGGTCTTTGGGACAAGCCTTGTTGAGATCTGTGTAGTCAACACACATGCGCCAAGTGTCGTTTTTCTTTAGAACTAGCACTGGATTAGCCAACCACTGAGGGTGAAAAACTTCAACGATGAACCCGGCAGCTAGGAGCCGGGCTACTTCTTCCCCAATAACCTTGCGTCTCTCCTCGTTAAAATGACGGAGGAATTGTCGAACCGGCTTCATTTTCGGATCTAAATTAAGGTGGTGCTCAGCGAGTTCTCTCGGTACACTTGGCATGTCAGCAGGTTTCCACGCGAAGATGTCCCGATTCTCACGGATGAACTCGATGAGCGCGCTTTTCTATTTGGGATCCATACCAGTCCCAATAGTGAACTTCTTGGACGGGTCACCAGGGACAAACTCAACCTGCTTGGTATCCTCGGCCGACTTAAACTTGAGTTGCGGGTCAGACTCTGTGGTGGGTTTCTTCAAGGGCGTCATATCGTCCGGGTCAACATTCGCCGTGTAGAATTTCAACTCTTTCGCCGCGCAAGCCGTCTCGGCATAGGCTGCATCCCCTTCCTCGCACTCAAGGGCGATCTTTCGATCTCCGTTAACTGTGATAGTGCCGTTCGGACCAGGCATCTTGAGTTTGAGGTAGACATAGCAAGGCCGAGCCATAAAGCGAGCGTAAGCCGGCCGCCCAAACAGGGCGTGATACGGGCTCTTGATTTTAACCACCTCAAAGGTCAAAGACTCGCACCTGTAGTTATCATCTGTGCCAAACGCGACGTCCAGCTTGATCCGCCTGATAGGATATGCAGACTTTCCAGGAACAATCCCGTGAAACACGGTGGAAGACGACTGGAGCTGTTTTTCAGACAGGTTCATCCGTCGGAAAGTGTCGTAGTACAAGATGTTTATGCTGCTTCCTCTGTCTATGAGTACTTTCGTGAGTGAATAGCCGCCCACTTGAGGCGCCACCACCAAAGCCAAGCAACCCGGACTATCAACCCGGGGAGGATGGTCCTCTCTGCTCCATGTAATTGGCTGTTCCGACCAACGTAGATATTCCGGGACCGCCGGCTCAACAACACTGACGGCTCGTTTCCAGAGTTTGCAATCTCGTTTGTCAGTATGAGTCGTGAACACATAGTACTGCCCACTATTCAGCTGCTTGGGATTACTCTGAAAACCAGATTGATTGCCGTGCTGATGATTGCCCAGCTGTTGAGTTCCTTGTCCCGAATGCTGATTGCCACCGTTGTTGCCAGAACCCTGGTAACCTGCACCTGAGCCGCCCGGGCCATGAAACCCCGGGTTATGAAAACCGCCGGACGTGCCGGCACCAGGCTGCCCCGGGTTGCCAACGCCGCCGCCTTGACGGTTCTGAAAGAACTGCTCACCGAAAGCCTGCATTATGTGACAGTTCTCCCAAGAGTGGGTTGACGGCTTATTAGGGAGGATGTGCTTTGGGCATGGGCCTTTGAGGGCTTCCTCAAAATTACGGGGCTTGTTGCCACTATAGGATCTTCCCGAATTATTCCCCTGCGGGTTTTTGTAACCAGTGTTGGTATTGGCGACCAAATCTGATCCTCCTTCCTGATTCTTACGCTTCCCTCCATTGCCATGATTTCCATTGTTCCCTGAATTGTTCTGCTGGTTACCCTTACCACCATTGTTTTTCTTTCCCTTGCCAGTCTGGTCATCGTCTGGGCTGGGATCCTTCGTGGTGTCTGGCTCGGCATACCTAGTGAGGACATCCATGAGCTCGCCCATATCCTGAACCTTCCGCTTGAGCCGGCCCAGTTTCTGCACGAGTGGCTCAAAGTGGTAGTTTTTCTCCAAGATCAGAACCGCCTGAGCCGATGTGATGCTGTCGGAGACGTGAATAATTTCTGCGACCCGGCGCGTCCAGTGATGGGCCGACTCACCCTCACATTGGATGCAGTGCTGAAGATCGACGATCGTCATCAGGCGCTTGGAGATTTCCGGGAAGTTTTTGATGAAACGGTCCTTCAACTCCACCCAGGTGTTAATAGAGTTAGGGGGCAAAATTTTCAACCATGTACGAGCCGGCCCCTCCAGCATCATCGTCAGGTACTTGGCGCAGACAGCATCGCTGACATCCAGCATGTGCATGTCTATCTCGTACCTCTCAATCCAAGCGGCCGGCTCAAGATCAGCCGTGTAATTCGGAACCTTAAGAGGGCCTTTGAAGTCCTTGGGCATGCGCTCGTTGCGTAAAGCTGGCACCAAGCACGGTATCCCGATGGTCCTGCTACTGGAAGTCAATTGGGTTGTGACAAGCGGTGCTTGAGCCGCCGCATTCGTCGCCTCCGCTGCTCGCTGAGCCCGAACCATGTCAACGATCTCCTGGGCGTTAAGGGGCTCACGGCGCGGCGGGTCATGAGGCTGCTCACGATGTCGACGAGCACTGCTAGAGACGGCCGGCGACTCATCATGGCGGCTCCTGCTACGGCTCGGAAGCGGGGTAGAGTGGATTCGCTGCCGGCTGTAGGAGTAGTTTGCTTGCTGAGCAACTACAGTTTTTAACATCTCAATGGAATTCCGGGCTTCAATCTCAACCGGTGAGTTTCTCGTGATTGGGAGCGCGGCCAGGTTGGTCGCTGCTGCCACCAAGTTGTCCAAAGGGTTGGTAAAGTGACCCGCCGGTGTGAGGAAATGATGCGGAGGCGTCTGAACCGGCGGGAGTCGCTGGGCTGGCTCTTGCGGGCGCTGCTGAGCCGGTTCATGTGGTTGACCCGGCGACGGCTGCCTGCCTCCGTTCGGGGGCACAAGTGGTGCTTTCGGGGTGCCTGCCCCAGCCCCCTGAACAGACGCATCCTGCGGCATATTAAACAGACGCATAGGCTCATAATTGGGCGGTAGACGGCTCATATGGTGCCTCTGATGAACCGCCTCTGAGGCATTCTGACGGAGCCCCATCCGCCAGGCTTCGGCTTTCAGGCGCTCTACCTCGGCCTGGACTTGAGACTGCAACTCCGCCATGCGAGTGTTTTCAGCGTTGATATCTGCCTGTACCTTAGCCATCTGCTCGCGGAGTTTAGTTACCTCCGTGTTGCGCTCCGCCTGGTTTTCTGCGGTCACCGGTGTCGCAAGGAGCATCGCCAGGGCGGTTGCCAATTCTGTCAAGGCCTGAGCCGGCGGTACAGCTGTGCCGGCCCCTGATGTACCGGTTCCCGTCGCTGCGCCAACCACCGTGGAGTTAAGGGCCGGGGCTGAGCCGGCCATATAAACTGTAGCCCGGGGGGGCGTGTCGAAGGAGTCCTGAGCCGCCGGATCGTCGGAATAGCCCCCAAGCCCGCCATCGTAAAGCGGGAGGATCGACTCGGTCTCGCCCACCGAAGACTCGCCATCATAGTAGACGAGGGTTTCGCCTCCGGACGCCGAGTTATCTGCAAGGTCCACCCCCTGGGTGAAACCGATGAAGACGTGCTTCCGGTCTGCTTGAGCCTGGGCGGGTTGCGCGCGCCGAGCCAGCTCGATGATGTCGATGCAGATGTCCGGCTCGGGTTCAGATCCGCCAGCCTTGCCGATGAAGACGTGGATTTTGCCGAAGGGGACCCGGTACCCGTACTCGATTGAGTCGGCCTCGGGGCTCCAGCCTGAATCGTCAATGTAGAGCTTGCCGCGGCGACTCTTGGTCACGCGGCCGATCGCGTATCCCTCGATCCTTGCGGGAGTTCCCTTCAAGTACTCAACACCACCGAGCGAGAGCCCCACGGTGGGCGCCAACTGTCGTGGTTTTGTCACGGCAGATGTCCTTGTGAAAGGACTTAGTCGTGAGGCCATCGCAGCTAGGTGGTAACTCGAACGGGGTTGATCAGAATCGAGAGACAAGGGTTTACCCAGGTTCGGTCCCTCGCGGTGGAGGTAAAAGCCTACGTCCTGCTTTGGTTGTATTGATGATGATGATCTCGATTACAAGGGTGCGACTTGGCTAACCTAGTACTCGAGAGCTTGTAACTTGGTCTTTTCCGCCTCAGGGGCTCGCCTTTATATACAGGTCGGGGCCCTGGGTTTACAACAGAGTCCGGATAGAAGAGACGACCCGTGTCATACTCTAATTCCTACTCATCTTGTTTCACAAGTAAGGAAACTCTTTAGGCGCCTTAGATAGAAAAGCTCTGGGCCATGAGTCGGCCTCCTCCAGGCGGCTTATCCTCTGGACTCCGGTCGTCTGGATCGCCATGGCCCACCTGTAGAAGCCTTCTTCTAAGTCGCCGTATAGTGACCCGACCCTAAACGGGCGGGTTATATCCCCGACATTAGCCCCCAGGTTGATTTGAATTTATTCACGTCAACCTTCAAAATTAGGATAACCCGGACTGATCTTCTGGGTCGTGGCCGGCTTATAATTGCCGGCTTACAACATGCTTCATACTTGTCATATCTTCCCTTGGAAATCCATGACTCCATTCAACTGACACCCGCGAATCTTGCGTGACGTCATTCCAAATCTTGAGTGGACCTGACATGCCCGATAATCGAGGCGCCTTTTATCACGGTGTCGCCTTGATTTTCGTGCTTGCCGTTTCCCCTTCTTTCTTTCCCTTATAAATATTCCCGAGGGGGTTTTCATTTTCTCATTACCACTTTGACCGCCCCACTGCTTCTTCTTCCTCGCATCGCATCTACCGGTGTCAGGAGCTCCGCCGCTGTATGACCCCGACGCGCGCCGGCGACCTCAACCGCATCGTTTTCTTCGCGCGCGCCGTCGTCGAAGCCGCTCGGGATCATCTCCAAACCATTCACCGTGCCCAGGTATGCTTCATTGCTTCCTTAAATCCGTAGCAGTAGCTTACCCTAGTTCGTCGGTGTTCTTGCACAGGCCGTATCACCATTGCCGCTGTGTAGATCTATTTTTGAATGCCATTTTTACAGAGATATTCCTCCGCTATCTGTAGTTCCATTTTGCATCTAGGAGCCTCATACCTTTACTAGAAATCCGGAGTAGATCAAACCCTGCTTCCACTGTATGAACAAGGTATAGTGAATATTTTTCTTTTTAAGCTGTTTTTTAGATCCATCGCAGTATTTGTTCTTGTTCGAAACTTGTTTCTGCAACACTTAGGAATAAATCTGAGAACCTTGGTTTTAGGATGAGCCGCCCTTACTCTTGGCGACTCATGTCCACTTTTTATGATCCGCCCAATTCTGATAATCATAGCTGAAATCCCAATCGAGCGACTCATAACTTTGGCGACTTACTGAACATGATGACTCACCCCTGTACCTTTAATCCTATGATGTGAGCTTATCATGAACATGAGTAAACCTGTCATTTATGTTTTTGCATTCCTCGTTCATATTTAGGCGACTTGCTATGGCGAAGACCACAGTCTGCAACTGGGTGTGTTCTCAAGTCTCTGACCTTTTACTGAACGATTTTAAAGAGCAAGGCTTCCTACCGGCTCAGGAAGTAATTGGCTACCAAGCCCCTCAAGGAGCAGAAAACGTTCCTCACCTCCGCGAAGGGGAAGTCGTGATTTTTACAGACCATCTCCTTAGGGGTTTCTCTCCACCCGGGTCAAAAGTCTTTCTGGATGTTCTACACTTCTTCAACCTTCATCCTCAAGACATTGGTCCAAACTCTGTATCCAACCTGTGCCAATTTCAAGTCTTGTGTGAGGTATATCTGCAAATAGAACCCACCGTTCCTCTCTTCAGAGAGTTCTTCTATCTCAACTGCCAAACTGAGTGCGCTGATGGCCCCTGCCTAGAACTTGGTGGGGGTCTCAATTCAAGGACGAAGAGACGTTCCTTTTCCTTCAGCTGTTCTGCCGAGTCACCCTAAAGGTTGGAACAAAACGTGGTTCTACTGCAAGAACACAGCTCCAGCTGATGAAAACCCTCTGCCGGGTTATAGAACTGAACGCCTTCCCCCGACCTTTGAACTTCCTGGCGGGGCTTCTCAAGAAGAACGTGCCCAAGTCGCCCACATATATCCAAGGCTAAGGGCTTTGCTAGCTAATGGTCTGACTGGTGTTGACTTGACCCGGTGCTGGCTTACCTGTAAAATCCTGCCCTTAAGCCGCCAAGAAGACTTGATGTGTAATTATTCTGGCGAGTCAACCGATCCACAACGGTTCAGTCCCGTTGATATGTCAGCTTATGATATAAATAAGGCTACGAAGAAGCTACTCGGGTAACCTCAAGAATTATGCCACAAGACCGGACTGAAACCATTCTATGCCCTCAACCGAGCTCCTCCAGTAAACATTCTTGTAATCGTTTTATCCGACTTATCAATCCATAACTTAAACTTACTTGTTGATCTCGTTAACCTGCAGGTTAATTCTTCATTCTGGAACAAGAAAACGAAGAAAGCAGTCGCCAAATCCAAGGCTGTGCTGGCTCGAAAAAAGAATAAGCCAGCCGCTGAACATGAGACGGCAGCTAGGGGCCAGTCGCCATTGGCTGATGATGAATCAGAGGTAGAACTTGATTCCCTTGGCTATCTTTTTATTGAACTCGCTGATGCCTCTTATTCCCAGGGCGATGCTGATATAACCGGGCCGATGATGTTGGGGTAATTTCTATCTCTTCCGACTCAGACACCTTTGTTCCCCAAAAGCTAAGAAAAACAGTGAGGAAAGTGCCCTTTTCTCATCCACTTGCTTACTTAGACCTAAAATTTTCTTTAAAGAAATCACAGCATGTCGAATCAATAAGGCGCCAGACGCGAAGTGGCTCTGGAGAGCTTTTGGGCGGCTTATCTGACACGCCAAACCCCCGCAAGCGTCGAAATGAGGTGCCTCATAGTCCAACTCCATCTCACCCGCTTGCCGGTCTTTTTAAACAACCACGTAACCCGTCTGATTCGGATTATCTGGAGTCACCACCATCATCTGGCGACTCATCTGCCACTCAACTGCCACCCTTGATCATCAAACAAGGGTAAGTGCTTTTTACTAAATCATGCTCTGTTATACCTGTTGTATTATTTATCTGAATCTGCTTGTGCTTTCGCGGGGCCAAGGCCAAGAAGAGGAAGACTGGCGAATTACCCTTGACCCCAGAGAAACCCGGATCCGAAACTCTAGAGCTGGTGGCCCCTGAAGGTCAAGTGGAAACTGCAAAGGACCAGGCTAACGAGATTGTTGAGCCGCCTCCACAGAATAAGCCGCCATCAACAGAAAAGGTGGACACTCAAACCTGCGTGACAGATGAGGTGGAAGACATCAACCCGCCGAGTCCTGACCGTGCTTCGAGCCCAAAAAAGGCGGCGGAAAATGTAGTGTTGTCGTCTCCCCAAGCCGCCGACAAGGTCACCACCAAAGGAGCATATTTTAAAGCTCTAGAGCCTTCAGCCGCTTTGGCGAAACATGCACTCCCAAGCCTTGAAGAACTTAGCGCGGCTGACCTTCATGAGGCGTACCTGACCCGGCTATCCACAAGCCGGGACATGGAAGCCCGCATGGTTAACATGCTGAAGAGGAAATATGAGGTAAGAAAACATCTCTTTTCCACACTGTATATATCATATGTAGCCGCCAAGTCTTAGACATAAACAGACATGATTGTGTGAAAGACTTTAAATACTCAGGGGCTCGCCTTTATATACAGGTCGGGGCCCTGGGTTTACAACAGAGTCCGGATCGAAGAGACGACCCGTGTCATACTCTAATTCCTACTTATCTTGTTTCACAAGTAAGGAAACTCTTTAGGCGCCTTAGATAGAAAAGCTCTGGGCCGTGAGTCGGCCTCCCCCGGGCGGCTTATCCTCTGGACTTCGGTCTTCTCGATCGCCGCGGCCCACCTGTAGAAGCCTTCTTCTAAGTCGCCGTATAGTGACCCGGCCCTAAACGGGCGGGTTATATCCAGGGGTTATATCCCCGACAATTGGGTTACAAATTGTTTACTTTTTCCTAATTTTTCAGAATTTTTGGAGGTACAGAGGTATGGTTATTAAATCGCTCGTTACATGTTGTTCTGTTTTTGACAGATTCTGTTTTTAGTGCATAGTTTGCTTGTTTTAGTGTTTCCATAGCTTATATTGAGTAATATAAATTGTGGAAATGATAGAATACAGTAGGCATTATGTGAGAACAATTATGAATCTTGTCTTGACAGTACCTAAGTGGATGATTTATTTTTAACATACTAACCTATCTCACAAGTTCCGTTAAGTTTTGTGTGATTGAAGTTTTCAAGTTTTGGCTGAGATAACGATATGAGGAGAATAAGGAGTGGAAAGACCCTAAGCTTGGGGATGCTCATGTCACCCCAAGGTAATATTCAAGGAATACCCAAGCAAATAAGCTTGGGGATGCCCCGGAAGGCATCCCCTCTTTCGTCTTCAACATTATCGGTAACCTCACTTGGAGCTATATTTTTATTCGTCACATAATATGAGTTTTACTTGGAGCATCATTTTCTTTCGTTGATATTTTCTTGCTGTTATCAATAATCATGTTTTTTATCTTTTAGTTCAATAAAATGCCAATTATAGCATTTACCATGCTCAGTTTGCAAGTTTATGTGTTGCTGTTTGAAAACAGAAAGTTTTCTGTTATGTCCTGATTTTTTGTGAATTATCAGAACATGATAAATATCTGAAATTTTTACAAAGTGAGAATACATGAGTTCTCTGTCCCGTGGTAATTTTTCATAATTTTTGGAGTTAGGGAAGTATCAATTCTTATTCACCCTTTACAGACTATTCTGTTTAGACAGATTTCGGTTATAGTTGCATTGTTTGCATATGTTGCTTGTTTAATGTTTCTATTTGTGGATAGGAGTATTAAATATGCAGAGGCATTTAGTATGCAATGTTTAATTATAATTTTATTGATTTTTTACAGTATAAAATGTTAAGGTTTTGAGTTGATTTATACTAACTTATCTCACGACTTCTTGTTGAGTTTTGTGTCGATGAAGTTTTTAAGATTTAGGGAAACCGTGATATGAGAGGAATTAAGGAGACACAATAGCTCAAGCTTGGGGATGCAAAAGGCACCCCAAGATAACATTCCAAGAAGTCTCAAGCAACTAAGCTTGGGGATGCCCCGGTTGGCATCCCACCTTTCTTCATCAACACCTATCGGTTAGCCTAAGTTTTTACTTGTTCACACGATGTGTGCTATTCTTCGAGTGTCCTTTTATTTTCATTTTGTTTGATGTTTGAATAAAATTATCAAGATCTGAAATCTTTATTTGGAGAGAGTCTTCACATAGCTACTTATTTACTAAACTACTCTTTGATCTTCACTTACATCTTTTGGAGTAGTTTGTCATTTACTCTTGTTCTTCACTTATATCATATGAGTAAATTGTTGAATAAATTAAATATCATGAAGTTGAAATAATATGAGCTTCATATGCTTGTATCATGCCTAGTAGTAGCTTCACATTGGGTTTAGAAGGTAAAATCTATTGAAGTTTGACAACCACAATATTGGTCATACAAGCAATTCATGAATGATTAGTATAAGGAAGAGAACTTTCACATATAAATATATTATCTTGGACATCTTTTATGATTGTGAATACCCATTAATTATTTTCAAACTTGAGCAAATTAGTTGAAGTTGGACAAGGAATACAACGTAATGAGTTATGTTTGGGTATATTTGCATAGAAGTTATATTGTTATGGATCCTCCAACATGTGGTGCTTGCTTAGGATATTTTGCTAGCCAAAAATTCGTACTAAGTAGAGATACTACTTGTGCATCCAAAAACCATTAAACCCAGTTTCTTTTCATGAGTGTCCACCATATCTACCTATGGATTGAATAAGATCCTTCAAGTAAGTTGTCATCGGTGCAAAAAGCAATAAAAATTGCTCCTAAAATATGTATGATCTTTTATTGCAAGGGAAAATAAGCGTTGTACAAACTTGTGATGGTAAAGAAATAAAAGCGACGGACTGCATAATAAAGGTTGCTATCACAGGGGGCAATATAATGTGACGTTCATTTGCATTAAGAGCTTCCACATCCAAAAAAAAGCGCATGACAACCTCTGCTTCCCTCTGCGAAGGGCCTATCTTTTACTTTATGTATTTATTTTTATGCAAGAGTCAATAGTATCCCTTCTCATTTCAACCTCAAGTATGTTTTTAGTTGGCAAGCATCATGTGGTGGGGAAAGATCCAGGCACATATGGCCAGTCAAATATATTTGATCATGAATTATTATTGTTGACAATTATCTCTATGATAAATAAGTTGGGAGGCGAAACATTAAGCCCCTATCTTTCTCTATGTTCGATGGATGCTATTTGTTCTAAAAATATGCTTTGAGTACTAGCAATCATAGAAGACTAAATGATAATTGAGTATGTGGATCTCTTACTTAGACTTTGTTGAAGATAAGTTGAATTGCAATTGTTTGGTGACTAAGAACATAGGTTGTTAAGTTTCGAGAAAATGCATTGTTTGAACCATAACATGTGAATTGATTGCTACTTTATCATGATGAGCTTTATGAGAAAGAGTTGTTGTTATGATGCTAGGAAAAGTGATTGAAATTATCATTGATCAAACTTATGCACTATGCTAGCATTCACATTTCATAAATTATTTCTTTTATCATTTACCTACTCGAGGACGAGCAGGAATTAAGCTTGGGGATGCTGATACGTCTCCAACGTATCTATAATTTATGAAGTATTCATGCCATATTTATAACAATTATATATGGTTTTGGTATGATTTGATTAGAACTAACCCGGACTGACGCTGTTTTCAGCAGAACTACCGTGGTGTTGTTTTTTGTGCAGAAATAAAAGTTCTCCAAATGCAGCGAAACTTTTTGATGATTTTTTTTGGAACAAAAGAGAACCAAGAAGCTTCGTGGGAGGACCAGAAGAGCCCACGAGGCACCAGGGCGCGCCAGGGGGGTATGGCGCCATGGTGCCTCGTGGGCCCATCTTAGCCCATCTTCGCGTGATTCCAACGTTGAAAAATCCTATAAATAGAGAAACCTCCAGAAATAACCCTAGAACTTGGACTACGCCTCCGCAAGCCTCTGTACCTTCGAAATACCATCTGGAGACCTATTTCGGCACCCTGTCGGAGGGGGAAATCATCACCGGAGGCCATCTTCATCATCCCGGCGGTCTCCATGACAAGGAGGTAGGAGTTCACCCTCGAGGCTAGGGGTATGTACAAGTACCTATGTGTTTGATCTCTCTCTCGTGTTCTTGATTTGGCACGATCTTGATGTACCACGAGCTTTGTTAATATAGTTGGATCATATGGTGTTTTTCCCCTCTCTATCTTGTTGTGATGAATTGAGTTTTTACCTTTGAGGTTTCACTATTATCGGATTGAATACTTTTATGGATTTGAGAACACTTGATGTATGTCTTGCATATGAATACCCGTTGTGACAATGGGGTATTATATTGATTCACTTGATATATGTTTTGGCACTCAACTCGCGGATTCCCGAGGTGACATTGGGGTAATCTATGCATAGGGGTTGATGCACGTTTTCGTCTTACATTGTCTGGTAAAATCTTGGGGCACTCTTTGAAGTTCTTTGTGTTGGATTGAATATTATGAATATGAAGTTGTTTGATGCATATCGTATAATCAACTCACGGATACTTGTGGTGACATTGGAGTATCTAGGTGACATTAGAGTTGGTTGATGCGTATCATATGGTGTTATTTTAGTACGAACTCTAGGGCTGTTTGTGACACTTATAGGAATAGCTCAATAGATTGATCGGAAAGAATAACTTTGTGACACTTATTTTAGTACGAACCCTACAACAATTTCTATCTTATGTTCCCCACTAATAGGAACTTTGGAGTTATTCTTTGTCGCACGTTGAGGGATTGTTATATGATTCAACTATGTTAGCACTATTGAGAGATTGCACTAGTGAAAGTATGAACCCTAGGCCTTGTTTCTAAGCATTGCAATACCGTTTGTGCTCCGTTTTATCACTTGCTACCTTGCTGTTTTTTTATTTTCAGATTACAAAAACCTATATCTACTATCCATGCTACACTTGTATCACCATCTCTTCGCCGAACTAGTGCACCTATACAATTTACCATTGTATTGGGTGTGTTGGGGACACAAGAGATTTCTTGTATTTGGTTGCAGGGTTGTTTGAGAGAGACCATCTTCATCCTATGCCTCCCACGGATTGATAAACCTTAGGACATCCACTTGAGGGAAAATTGCTACTGTCCTACAAAACGCAGCGCTTGGAGGCCCAACACGAGTCTACAAGAATAAGTTGTGTAGTAGACATCAGGCGCTGGAACAAGTCAACGGTGGGATGCGGCGGCATTGTCCTGTGGCCCCGTGGTCGAGGCCGTGTTGTGGGGGAGGGCAAGATCCGATGGGCTGGCTCGGATCCCTTGTGTTGGCGGTGCGATTGACGTCGGGTGGCACGAAGCTCGTCGGGTGGCCATGGCGTCGGGTACCTGAGAGAGCACAGAAGAAAGGCCGGAGGAAGGAGAATGAGGTAGGGGCGGCGGAGCTAGAGCTGGTGCTCGTCGTTGGCTTGAGGAACGGCGGAAGGCGGTGATAGGTGGCAGCGATGGGGGTCGACAGCAACCGGCGTTCACTAGGAGAAGAAGCAGCGGCGTTGGGGACGGGAGAGAGATAGAGAGAAGTGGAGGCAGAAGGCAGGAGGGTGGCGCGGTTGGCACCGACGGGGAGGTGGCGGCGGGAGGCCGCGGCCGGCGACAGGAGGCCGGGGCCGCCGGGAGCAGTCCTGGCCGGGAGGCAGGGGGAAGAGATGGGGTCAGGAGGATCAAGTGGAAGGGGGAGGTGGGGATACTGGTGGTGTTCGTGGCATGGTGGGGTAGGTGGCGTGGTGGATCTGATGGATCGATGGTGGGTGGGGATCGAGCGTGAGTGGGTGGGTGGGGATCGAGCGCTCTAGCGTGCCTGTGCTGGGGGCACGGTGGTGGATCTCAGGCCGCCACATCATCGATCCACGTGATCGATCCGCGTGGTTTGTTTCCTCTTTGCCGCCTGCTAAACAAAATACAGATGACAAACAACTCACTTTGTCGTGTGCTAAATTAAATGCCGTCCGTTATTTTTTGGCAGACGGCAAAGTGAGCAATTTGCCGTCTGTATTTTCTTTGGCAGACGGCAAAGTCTATTTTGCCATCAGTATTTCTTAGCCGTCTGCAGCTGACGGCAAACTTTGTCTTTGCCGTCTGGCCCAATGAAAAGCTTACGGCAAAGACGCCGCTTGATGGCAAATTAGCTGTTTCCCATGGTGAGAGAGTGTCCAATGTTGTCACTTTCAGATACTAGTGGGAATTTTTTTGTTATAGAACTTGGCTTGTATATTCCGATGATGGGCATCCTCAAATGCCCGAGATCTTCATGAGCAAGCAAGTTGGATGCACACCCACTTAGTTTCAGCCGAGCCTTCATACACTTATAGCTCTTAGTGCATCCGTTGCATGGCAATCCCTACTCCTCGCATTAATATCGATTGATGGACATCTCCATAGGCCGTGCGGTGGGGGAGGGCTAGATCCAATGGGCTGGCTCGGATCCCTTGCAGTGGCGGTGCGGTTGACGTCGGGTGGCACGAAGCTCGTCGGGCGGCCATGGCATCGGGTACCTGAGAGAGCATGGAAGAAAGGCGGGAGGAAGGAGAATGAGGTAGGGGCGGCGGAGCTAGAGCTGGTGCTCGTCGTTGGCTTGAGGAACGGCGGGAGGCGGCGATAGGTGGCAGCGATGGGGGTCGACAGCAGCCGGCGTTCACTGGGAGAAGAAGCAACGGCGTTGGGGATGGGAGAGAGAGAGAGAAAGAGAAGTGGAGGCAGAAGGCAGGAGGGTGGCGCGGCTGGCACTGACGGGGAGGTGGCGGCGGGAGGCCGCGGCCGGCGACAGGAGGCCGGGGCCGTCGGGAGCAGTCCTGGCCGGGAGGCAGGGGGAAGAGATGGGGTCAGGGGAATCGAGTGGAAGGGGGAGGTGGGGATACTGGTGGTGTTCGTGGTATGGTGGGGTAGGTGGCGTGGTGGATCTGATGGATCGAGGGTGGGTGGGGATCGAGCGTGAGTGGGTGGGTGGGGATCGAGCGCTCGAGCGTGCCTGTGCTGGGGGCGTGGTGGTGGATCTCAGGCCGCCATGTCATCGATCCACGTGGTTTGTTTCCTCTTTGCCGCCTGCTAAACAATACACATGACAAAGTGAGCAATTTGCCGTCTGTATTTTTTTGGGCAGACGGCAAAGTCTATTTTGCCGTTAGTATTTCTTTGCCGTTTGTAGCTGACGGCAAACTTTGTCTTTGCCGTCTAGCCCAACGAAAAGCTTACGGAAAAGACGCTGCCTGATGGCAAATTAGCTGTTTCCCGTAGTGAGAGAGTCTCCTATGTTGTCACTTTCAGATAGTAGTGGGAATTTTTTTGGTATATAACTTGGCTTGTATATTCCGATGACGGGCATCCTCAAATTCCCGAGAGCTTCATGAGCAAGCAAGTTGGATGCACACCCAACTTAGTTTCAGCCGAGCCTTCATACACTTATAGCTCTTAGTGCATCCATTGCATGGCAATCCCTACTCCTCGCATTAATATCGATTGATGGACATCGCCATAGTCCGTTGATCCGCCGAGTTGATGTGTGACTTTCTTCCTTCTCCTATTTGATCCCTACCACCGCATTCTATTCAACCTAGTGCTATATCCATGGCTCACGCTCATGTATTGCGTGAAGATGAAAATGCTGAAGCACGTTAGAAGTATGATCCAATTGCCTGGTTTAACACCGGGGTGCTCATGATTTATATTTATGCGATGAAGACGGAGTCATGCCATGCTAACATGATAAAATGAGTGGGGATAACATTCTTTAAGGATCGTATATTTTGAAAGTTTAATGATTATGCTTCTTATATTCATGGATATTATTATGTTAATGTTGTTACTTCATCGTTTCTCAATATTTATATCGTAAAGAGATTACATGATAACATGTTAGGTAGCTTTCAACATCAAAAATTCTATTTTTATCATTTACCTACTCGAGGACGAGCAGGAATCAACCTAGGGGATGCTGATACGTCTCCAACGTACCTATAAATATTGATTGTCTCATGCTATTATATTATCAATCTTGGATGTTTTATATGCAATAATATGCTATTTTATATAATTTTTGGGACTAACCTAGTAACTCAGTGCCCAGTGCCAGTTGCTGTTTTTTCTGCTTGTTTTTGGCTTTTCAGAAAATCAATATCAAACGAAGTCCAAATGGAAAAAAAATCTTTAGATTAATTTTTTCTGGACCAGAAGGGACCATAGAAGCTTCGGGAGGGGACCAGAGGAGATACGAGAGAGCCACAAGCGTGAGGGGCGCGCCCTGCTACTTGTGAGCGGCATTGGGATTTTCCCCGAAGAGGAGAGGATGCAGTACAGTAGAGATAAGTATTACCCTCAGTGAGAACCAAGGTTATCGAACCAGTAGGAGAATCACACAAAGCCTCCTGAACAACACCTGCACACACAAAAGCAAATACTTGCACCCAACGCGGGCAAGAGGGTCATCAATCCCCTTGAACTCGTTACTTGCAAGGATTAAATCTTGTAATAGTAGATAGATAAATTGCAAAACAAAATAAAAGTAAATAAATTACAGCAAGTATATTTTAGTTTTCTTTTTATGTTTAAAGTAGACCCGGGGGCCATAGTTTTCACTAGAGGCTTCTCTCTCGAACACATATCATACGGTGGGTAAACAAATTACTATTGGGCAATTGTTAGAAAAGTGCATAGTTGATGACCTGCAAGTGCACAGGGCTGTTGTAGCACTTTCGTTGTGATAAGAAGAGTGTTGAACCCACAGGGAGCGAATAGGAAGGCACCACAAACCCCGCAACTACGATGTCACTTTCACGCAGCCACGTACGCACCCAAACCGGAGTTTGGAAATAGCCTATTCTATCGTTGCTAGGAAAACGAGATAAAAAGGGATTTAACTAAGCTACTAACAAGAAGAGTAAAAATAGGAATTAAAAGACACTAAGTTAGCAAGGAAGACGCTTGAGTAGTAAACGTTCTCGAGGGGTCTGGAATCACTACCACATATGAACTATCATATCCTCTAGTAACTAGTCAGATGCATAAGTGGGCGGAGCCGGGTACAGTACACGTTCTACTCTAGGTAGACTTCATGTCACGCAAGCCACCATCATAGTTTCCCCCATAGGGTTACAACTCATGACATATTAAGGGTTGCCCCGTGGACGCGGCCTCTCTAAGGGTTCTCCGTTATTCCCCAATCCTTTGCAAAGGCGAGGAACCGAGGCTTTTACTGTCACCTCAAATTACCCCAATATCCCCAACCATCACAAGGACTGTAACATACTTCACGGAACAAGGCAAAAATGTGAGTGAGCACTCCTCTCAACATTCGCGAAGGCTAATTGGATTGCAATAAATAACATAAAGGGTTCAACCATATCCTCAAGAACTAGTACAACTACTCAATCAATGACATGAAGGTTAGGGACAAGTTACAAGCTAGCATCAAGCCGGTGAAGGGAGAAAGAATGGTGGTGATGGCGGCGGTGCAGTGGTGATGATGATGATGGCCGCTGCGATGGTGATGGAGATGGGGGCGCCACCGGTTGTGGCGGCACCGGTGGGATGGCATCGGCCCGAGGGCCAATGCCCATGGTGGTGGAGCCTCCTCCTTCTTCCCTTGGTTGTTGTCCCTTCTTCTCAGGTGTGGAGCAGCAATGGAGGTGTTCTTGGATGTGTTCTTGGTGAATGAGATGCCGGTGGCTAGGGTTGAGGATGACATATATAAGGAGCCTCCCTATCCTCCTCCCATGATGGGCTTCATTCAAGGGCTCAAGATGAGCCTTATCCTCTCCCAATCTCTTCTTTACGAGCCAAGGATCTCGTGGGATCGAACAGGGACGCAATTGGTGAAGAATCCTGTCTGGAAGGGCAACTTTCGGAGCTGTGTGCACATCAAACGACCGCGCGCGGTCATTTGAAACGCTGCCTTTCGTGCTGTCTTTTTGTGCTTTTCTTCTCCGGTAAAACGGCCGCCATTTCTTCATACGAACTCAGAATTTGACGTTCTTGGGCTTGTTGGATTCGTATGAACGACAACGATTCATTTCTGGTCTTAGATCTTGATTTGGAGCACTTTGGAAAAATGACTTTTTCCGACCTTCGAAATGACTAAGTCTGACCCCTCGCTGACTCCGTATCAATCCCATCCTTGGTCCTTTCATCGTGCTTGGTCCTAGGTTGCTCCAAAACACCTGTAGACACAAGAAAACAAGGAAAACTAATTAAAAAACAAATAAAATACTAAATGTGCAATGCTCACAAGGAAAAGTGTAAATACCGGTAATCATGCAATGGACAACTATTAAGTTCAATGGGACATGATATATGAAGAGAACATGCAACAAATGAGCTCTAAAAATTCATAAAATATAGAGCCATCAACCTCCCCACGCTTAAACCTTGCTCGTCCTCGAGTAAGGTGGTTGACTACCAAGAGCTGAATGCCACCAACTCTAAAGCATTCATTGAAGCAAACCCCAAAGTGATATCCATGTTCATCGTGCAAGCATGCAAAAGTTAACTAGCAAGGGAGTAATACAAGCTATCCTCTTAGTTCCATTGCCCTGGAGGTCAAGAAAGAGGAAAATATTTTTGTGGAGCCCAAATTCCCATTGCCAAAAGTTTAGAGAGGAGGTCAATATTATGTTGGGAACACAGCAATGACTATCAAAGACAAAAGAAATCAAGCATCAGTGATCGCTTCAAAGACACCAACTCGAGGCATACCAGGTACAATAGCAAAATCGTCTGTCTGCATTATTCAACCGCTCAACTACGTATGCAGCACTGAGCGCAAGCCTATGCCTCGCACTTAAGGGAATGATAGAAAATGGTTGGGGTTTTGAGAAGTCAAAAACTAAGAAAGTCTTGCATCAATGCAGCTGACCATTAGGCTATGGAGAAGGCCCTATGATCGATGTTAACACAAGGAGTAGTGATCGCCATGTGACTAGGATGCACATAGAGCTATAAGTGTATGAAAGATCTCCTAATGCAGCTAAGTGGGTGTGCATCTAACTTGCTTGCTCATGAAGAGCTCGAGCCTTTGAGGAAGCTCGTCATCGGAATATACAAGGCAAGTTCTATAATGTAAAGATCCCAATAGCATAGTCATGAAGTATATGAAAACACTCTTATATGAAGTACATGGTGCTACTCTGAAGCACAAGTGTGGTAAAAGGATAGTAGCATGGCCCTTCTCTCTTTTTCTCTCATTTTTTCCTTTTTTTTGTGTGGGCTCTTTTTGGCCTCTCTTTTTTAGAACGGTCTCATGGACCTCATCCCCACTTTTTCGAGGACTCATAAGTCTCCACCGTTCTTTTCCTCACTAGGGCAATGCTCTAATAATGATGATCATCACACTTTTATTTACTTACAACTCGATAAACAGAAAACATGAGAGAAACTCTATATGATGAGTGTCTCTGGCAGTGTACCAGTATGTGCAATGATCCGGCATAGCATAGATATCACAAAATGGACAAGCCATGAAAATATCGAGCTAGCCATACTATGATCATGCAAGGCAAATGAAAACATGTCTCTAATCATGTAATGTAATATGATGGTAGTGCATGGCGATATGCTCGGAATGGCTATGAAAATGCCATGTAGGTAGGTATGGTGGCTGTTTTGAGGAGATTAGGTGTTTTATGCTAGGAGAACAAGAGAAAGTCCTCCCACGTGTTTGGATGTACCTGCGAAGTTTGCTCCAAGTCCCAATGTGAGAGTGGGCAATGCACGGTACCGTAGAGGTTAGCAAAATAAGATGAACGGAAGTGCAAAAGGTTTTGAACTTGTCTTAGTCATAAAGAACTCAAACACTACACAAGAGTATCGCGGTGTCATGTTGCATAAGACTCAAAAACTAAGTACCCCGAGGGGATAGTTTGGCGGAGATAAACCCCGTTGCATGTTTCGGGTCAACCAAAGATGCTGGGTTCATCAGAAAAAAGTCTCTACAATCATTCAATCGCTAATCAAACCACCACTAGAGTCCCCAACTTATGTAATTAGATGAAAGAAAGGCAACAGTTCAAAGGACTCCTTTATTGGGTTTTTGATAAAAGAACATGGCAATGTTTTTCAGAAGGTGACAAGATTTCCACAAGCTAAGTTAAACAAGTGCAAAGCAAGCATGTCAAAACAGTGGGACACACTAGTAAACGAAAACCAAATGATCAAGAGCATTGCACAAGACACTACACATGCAAAGTAACCTCCCCACGCTTAGAACTAAACTAGGGAAAATTACGAAAGTGAAAAGAAGATGCAGATATTAAAAGAGAGCGCGAGAAGTGGTTACCTCCCCAAGCTTAAGTCTAAGCAAGTGTTAGAAACTTTTACCATTAAGGTGCATAAGACTTCTCTTTTAATAGAGGTGGACCTTGCTTCATGAGAGCTCCGTGTTGTGGTCCGGTGGCTGCCCTCCAATAGAACCTGCTGAAAACGAACTAAAAAGAAAACAAAATATTTTTCTGCTTTTGTGTTTTTTTCTTTTTTTTGTAGCACAAAGGATTAGCAATCACAAGTGAATACAAATATATGTCTCAACAAGATCAGTTCATCTACCTAAGCACCATGCTTAAGTTGACGAACTATGCTAGAAGTGTGCACTACACCTAGATTTGAATGAAGTGTGTGTGAGACAAGATAAGAACACAAGTGTGTAACCTCCCATGTGCCTGGTTAAAAAGGGAGATCCTCACTTAAGGTGAGAGACTCCCTACTAAGCAACTTTTATTTGATCAAGGTTCGTATTGGAAAACTTTACCGGGCACTTGTGGTTGGAGTTCCTCATGTTGAAGCAACCAAGTGTCTTGTGTGGGTATTTTATATGGTTGGCACCATACCGTACATGTCACCACATAAGGTCCAAGCCCCTGCGAAAATAACATACGAAATAAACGCATCGATTCGGTATACGAACGGAGTTCGTATACCCAACCGGCAAAAAGAAATAAAAGAAAATTGTAGTTGCTAAAGAGAATTATTGGCTATGGAGTTTTAGAGGTAATTAACACTAATTACAAAGCAAATAATCGGTTAGAAAA
Source organism: Elymus sibiricus (assembly GCA_039707655.1). Lineage (NCBI taxonomy): Eukaryota > Viridiplantae > Streptophyta > Magnoliopsida > Poales > Poaceae > Elymus > Elymus sibiricus. The sequence goes on along the minus strand of CM077672.1, from coordinate 298,022,283 downwards.
CACCTCGTCGACCACAGACGTCGAAAATGAATCTATTGGAGGTGTTGTTGCCTTCATACGAGCGCTCAAACCACTAGTAGCGATCGTATGGGACGCCGTCATTCGCTCTGTGGAGACGCTCGTTGTGGTCGCCAGGTGAAACGACCGTTCGTATAGGCGTGAGTGCTCGTGCGGTAGGCCATATTTTTGAAAGCACATTGGCTCCCTTGGTGGTTTTGGTAATTTATGCCAACATACATGTTGTTGGACTAATGCTTTCATCTAGTGAATTTCAGACAAGTTCAACAATGGCGTGGCAGGGACAAGAGGACGTGGAACCCCTTCTTAATGCTAAGGAAAAGGATTGGCAAAAGATCAAGACTCTACATTTTTTGGTTTAGTGATCCAAGATCACATTGAGTCCATAGGAAAGCCAATACTATTAAAAGGGGATGAGGTGTTCCTTAATGGTCTTTTTGCTCAAGTGCTTAGTGACAGTACTCCTAAACCCTCAACCACTCTCTCTACCCAAATATGTCCAAAAACTACATTCCAACTCGGCCCCACCGAAATTCTCTATCCGGCCCCACCGAGTTCATCCAAGACTTAGCCACTGCCAAAACCCTAACAAATCGGATCCACCGAAATGGATCTCGGTCCCACCGAGATGGCCTTGCCAACTCTCTGTAATCGTTTGCACTTACTTCGGTCTCACCGAGTTTTGCAAATCGGTCTCACCGAGAAGGCTTGCCAACTCTCTGTTGCCTTATTGCTTCACTTCGGTCCTACCGAGTTGATGCAATCGGTGCCACCGAGATGAGGATTGCCCTAGCCATTGCACTTCGGTCCATCCGAGTTGTTCCTATCGGTCACACCGAGATTCCTAAAGTTCATATCTTTTACACAGTTCGGTGCTGCCGAGATTATTGTTTCGGTGCCACCGAGTTGAGTCAAAAGTGTGTAACGGTTGGATTTTGTGTGGAGGTTATATATACCCCTCCACCACTCCCTTCTCAGTAAGGAGAGCCATCAGAACGTGCCTACACTTCCACCATACATTTTCTGAGAGAGAACCACCTACCCATGTGTTGAGATCAATCTATTCCATTCCTACCATTTGAATCTTGATTTCTAGCCTATCCCAAGTTGCTTTCCACTCAAATCCTTCTTCCACCATAGCCAAACCTGTGAGGAGTTGTTTGAGTGATGGGAAAACTATCATTTGAAGCACAAGAGCAAGGAGTTCATCAACAACACACCGTCTATTACCTTTTGGAGAGTGGTGTCTCCTAGATTGGTTAGGTGTCACTTGGGAGCCTCCAACATGATGTGGAGTTGAACCAAGGAGTTTGTAAGGGCAAGGAGATCGCCTACTCCGTGAAGATCTACCCTGAGTGAGGCTAGTCCTTCATGGACGTAAGCCATGGTGGAATAGACAAGGTTGCTTCTTCGTGGACCCTTCGTGGGTGGAGCCCCCCGTGGACTCGCGCAGCCGTTACCCTTCGTGGGTTGAAGTCTCCATCAACGTGGACGTACGATAGTACCACCTATCGGAACCACGCCAAAAACCACTGTGTCTTCATTGCGTTTGATCTTCCATACTCTACCCCTTTTACTTTTCGTACTATTGCATGCTTTACTATTTCCGCTGCTCAATCTCTAGATATGCATGTGTACAAAGTATTGGAGTGATCTTAACTTGTCCCATAATCTGCCTAAATTCCAAGAGAAATTAAAACCTGCAACTTTGGTTGGTTAAATGTCTATTCACCCCCCCCCCCCCTCTAGACCTATCTCCTCGATCCCGCACTTTTGCTCTGGTTTTCTGCTCTCTTGCGGCCACGAGCTCAGTTACGGTCGTATGGAACTCCGTCTTTTCTCCTGGAGTTGCAGAACTTCATGAAAATCTTTGTGCTTCCTCCTCACGTTAGGCACATAGCAATATTGCAATAAAAATAGGAGGAGGCATGCAACAAAAACAAGCTACCGACATGCTAATTTTTTTACCCATGAAAACTACAAGAAACCAACTCAAATAGCAACTACTCAAAATAAAAATAAAAGTGCCAATGCAATCATGAATGCATCTAGACTCAAGACACAAAGCTAAGAAAGACACCTACGGACTTCAGAGTTACATCCCAGGCAGTGCTTTCTTTATAGCCATATAGCTAGGCTTCGGTCCTCCATAAGATCATCCACCCGGATCCCAAGGGATATCAACCCCGAGTTGGATGCCTACCTCCGACCGGGGTTGGGAGCACCTCATAACAGAGCTCGGTCGGAGGCGCACTCACTTACGGTGCATCGGCATCATATATGTAAATTCGTACTCGCTCTTGGGTGAGTACTGGTGCACTGAGCTAAGTGGAGATGCCTGAAACGTTAGTGGCTGCAACTTCAAAATATCTTTATAATCAAGAGGGTGATGAGCTACAGGTAAATCATAACCTTCATCATTTTCATCAAGCTACAAATTAACTATGTCAAAAAAATTACCATTGGTAGGAGTTTCCGGATAGTGCGCATTCCATCCTTCATCTCCGTTTTCCTCTGGCTCATTTTCCAACCTTTCTTCCTCTTGTGGCTCGATGATATTTTCTTCCTGTTCCTGCATAAGGTTATTTTCCTGCGGAATATTGACTTGGGAGATGGCGGCCATCCACTTCTCATAGTTCATAACCAAAGGATTTTCATCAAAAAATTTATATAAACAAAAGTTATAAACTTCTCCCACCAAGTCGTCATGCTCAGTCATCAAAGTATGTCCTCCAGGAAACCTGACAATACACATTAAAAGCTCATGTGATCTAAGCAATAAAATCATCTCCTCAATTACCTCAATATCTTCAGGAGGATATTCATCACGGTTGTATGCTCTCACAACCGGATGTGGGTGATCTCTGCAATAAAAACTCATGTGGAGAAGAGATTGGCACTGTATGCAACCTTCAGGGATATTATTAGCTATAATCTCTAACACCATAAATTTCTCACCCATTTCTTTACCTTTGTCGGTATTCCAATATTCTTGAAGTATCCTCTTTTTTTAATAGTATCGTTCCATCGCAGCCTCTATGTCTACATCTGACATCTCAAAGCAAGAGATATTTTTTTGTAATTTTTTGGTTAAGATAAAAACAGTAAGATAATAGCAACAAACAAAATAAACTATGTGCGAGCGGGTAAGTAATAACCAAGCGCAATGCTCCCCGGCAACGGCGCCAGAAAATGCTTGATGACCTGCAAGTGCACAGGGTTGTTGTAGCACTTTCGTTGTGATAAGAAGAGTGTCGAACCCACAGGGAGCGAATAGGAAGGCACCACAAACTCCGCAACTATGCTGTCATTTTCACGCAGCCACATACGCACCCAAGCCGGAGTTTGGAAATAGCCTATTCTATCGTTGCTAGGAAAACGAGATAAAAAGGGATTTAACTAAGCTACTAACGAGAAGAGTAAAAACAGGAATTAAAAGACACTAAGTTAGCAAGGAATACGCTTGAGTAGTAAACGTTCTCGAGGGGTCTGGAATCACTACCACATATGAACTATCGTTTCCTCTAGTAACTAGTCAGATGCATAAGTGGGCGGAGCCGGGTACAGTACATGTTTGTAGGATCGAAAGTATGTCTAGAGGAGGGGTGATTAGACTACTTGACCAAATAAAACCTAACCTTTTTCCAGATTTTAATTGTGGGCAGATTTTAACAATAGTACATGTCAAGCATCACCCTACACATGCAATTCTAAGAGTATAGCAGCGGAATATAAGTAATTGCATATGTAAGTAGAGAGGGGATTGGAGATATCAAACACAATGAAGACACGGTGGTTTTTGGCGTGGTTCCGATAGGTGGTGCACGTTGATGGAGACTTCAACCCACGAAGGGTAACGGCTGCGCGAGTCCACGGAGGGCTCCACCCACGAAGGGTCCACGAAGAAGCAACCTTGTCTATTCCACCATGGCTTACGTCCACGAAGGACTAGCCTCACTCGGGGTAGATCTTCACGAAGTAGGCGATCTCCTTGCCCTTACAAACTTCTTGGTTCAACTCCACATCTGGTTGGAGGCTCCCAAGTGACACCTAACCAATCTAGGAGACACCACTCTCCAAAAGGTAATAGACGGTGTGTTGTTGATGAACTCCTTGCTCTTGTGCTTGAAATGATAGTCTTCCCAGCACTCAAACAACTCCTCACAGATTTGGCTATGGTGGAAGAAGGATTTGAGTGGAAAGAAACTTGGGAAAGGCTAGAGATCAAGTTTCAAATTGTAGGAATGGAATAGCTTGATCTCAACACATGAGTAGGTGGTTCTCTCTCAGAAAATGTATGGTGGAAGTGTAGGCACGTTCTGATGGCTCTCCTTACTTAGAAGGATGTGGTGGAGGGGTATATATAGCCTCCACACAAAATCCAACCGTTACACACTTTTGACCCAACTCGGTGGCACCGAAACTTTCATCTCGGTAGCACCGAACTGTGTAAAAGATATGAACATTAGGAATCTCGGTGGGACCGATACGAACAACTCGGATGGACCGAAGTGCAATGGCTAGGGCAAACCTCATCTCGGTGGCACGATTGCATCAACTCGGTAAGACCGAAGTGAAGCAATAAGGCAATAGAGACTTGGCAAGCCATCTCGGTGAGACCGATTTGCAAAACTCGGTGAGACCGAAGTGAGTGCAAGCTATTACAGAGAGTTGGCAAGGCCATCTCGGTGAGACCGAGATCCATTTCGGTGGATCCGATTCGTTAGGGTTTTGGCAGTGGCTATGTCTTGGATGAACTCGGTGGGGCCGGATATAGATTTTCGGTGGGGCCGAGTTGGAATGTAGGTTCTGGACATATTTGGGTAGAGAGAGTGGTTGAGGGTTTAGGATTACTGTCACTAAGCACTTGAGCAACAAGATCATTAAGCAACACCTCATCCCCTTTTAATAGTATTGGCTTTCCTATGGACTCAATGTGATCTTGGATCACTAAACCAAAAATGTAGAGTCTTGATCTTTTGCCAATCCTTGTCCTTAGCATTTTGAGGGGTCCACGTCTCTAGTCCATGCCATGCCAATCATTGAACATCCTGAAATCTTAATCTTGAATGGACATTAGTTCAATGAGATATATGTTGTTATGAATTACCAAAACCACCAAGGGAGCAAATGTGCTTTCAATCTCCCCCTTTTTGGTAATTGATGACAACATATAGATCAAAGCTTCGACAAATGATTAAATGAATGAAAAGCATCATCGCTTTGAGAAGTATGTGATAAGCAAGAGCTCCCCCTAAATTTGTGCATTATTAAAAATTTGCGTTTGAATGCAAATGCACAATCGATTAGGCTCATGGGTTACTCTTCCATGTCACATACAACTTGGTGGAGCGCGCAAAATGATATGATTGAAATAGTAAGCACGCATCACCAACACAAATGAATGATCATACAAGATAATGATAAAGATAAGCATAGATCATCACAATAAGCATAATATGATCAAAAATCATAGCAGTAGCTCACAAGCATAAACGACAGAATAACTGTAGCAAGCACACACATAACAAAGTATCAACGACCAAGCAAGAAGTAGCAAATGAACTCTCGAAAGAAAAACAAACGACCAAAACACTCTCTCTTGAAGCCTATGATCTATACAAATTCTCCCCCTTTGGCAACAAGTACCAAAAAGATCGAATCGTATAGGACTAATCGGCTCTCTAGGCACGATCCTCCGAAGCTCCTGAAGGCGATCTTCTGCTGGCTGCTCCGGTGTGCGTAGACGGCGTTGAGATAAGAGCGTCCGCGAATGCTTCTGCTGATGACTGCTGGACTGGAGGAGTGGAGACCTGCGGTGGCACTATGGCAGTTGCAGCTGGTGCTGATACTGCGGTCCGTGGATCCACAACTGGTATCGCAGCAGACCTGGCTGCCCTAGGCACTGATTGAAATTGATGTGTAGTTGGTCTATCATCTCCACTGTCATCTGATCTGGCTGTCTCTGTTGTCTGACATCTTGCTGAGCTAACCCTGTGAGTAGATAGGTATAGGCAGAGTAGATGAGTCATCACAAAAAGAAGAGATTTTTTAACAAAATTGAGTTCAACTCTTAGTTTCAAGTTTTCACAGGATGCATATCGGATGGACCGAGTTGATCATCTCGGTGATACCAAAGCACACTACAGAAACCTTACACGCCATTTCGGTCAGACCGAGATGGGGTTTCGGTGGCTTCGAGATGCTAGGGTTTCACTGAGACTTTACTTTTGGTCTCACCGATTCGTACAACTCGGTGGCACCGAGACGTACTAGTGCTATGGCCAGAGGCCAAATCGGTGGTACCAAAAATTTCGAATCGGTCGGTCCGAGATGCATTCGGCGGAAACTTAAACCTAAATTTTTTGCTCGAATCTAATCTACGGAATTTGCAGTGTAATGGAAGTTCTCAATCCGTGGCATGAATTTAGGCAGTCCAATCATGCATTGAATCAGAAAAGGGAAGCACGAAAGGGATCGAATCTCACCCTAACTTGGTGGAGATCCTCCATGGCGGCAACGGCGGAGGAGATTCCCGTTGACGGCCATGGAATCCGGCGGCGAGAGCTCGCTGGAGACTACGGCGAAGTCCGGAGACGAGGGCGACGGCAGCGACGGGGAGCGGGAACGAGAGAGGTCGAGAAATTTCAACCGTTCGGTCCGCGCGATATATATACCCGTGCACTGTCGGTGGCGCCGAGTTGAGCAACTCGGTGGCACCGATATGTGTAACTGCACGCAGTTTTAGCACATCGGTGGCTCCGAGATGGTTCAATTCGGTAGCACCGAGATGGAAAACCTAGATCAATCTAAGTGATTTCGGTTGGACTGAGTTGGAGTGAATTGGTTCGGCCGAAATCATTTAGAAGGTTTTGGAGGTTCAGCCCTTTCAGATCGGTGGCTCCGAGTGCTCCTCACCCGGAGGGTCCGAAAATGACTTGTTCAATTTTTGTGATGCAGCAAGAATAGAATTTGAGACAAGAAAGCATAGATAGCTAGAGAAGGTACTTAGGCATTCTTGTACATCCACTTGGCCAGAAAAACCAAGACAATCAAAACAACAAATGGATGTCCTCGAATGATGAAAACATGCAAACCAACATGCTCACACAATAAGATAGCAAATGAAATATGTGTCAAACATGCACAAACAATTCTAGCATCTATCAAGCAATGGCGATGACTAGGTCATCTATATATGAGTATATTGACTTAGGAGCCAAATGAGAACATTTGATCATAGGTCATACTCATCGTTTAAGCACAAGTGGGGTTACCACTTTTACATAAAGCATTAATGTGTTCACACCATTAGAGTTGCTTTAGCTCAATTACTTAGAGCAAAGCTCCCCCTAGATGTGATATCCCCCCTAAGAGGGATGAACTAACCTTGGGTTTTGTCGATGATGACTTCATGTAGATGTTGAAGATGTGGATGCTCAATGTTGATGTAGACCATCAAGAGTTGGGAGCAATCCTTTGGAGTTTTGTGCTTTCAATACCTACATGGGTTAGTCCCAGACAAGGAACATACAAGGATATCCATAGACATAGAGTGAAATACACATATGATGAGGTCCATGAATGCATTGATTACCTTGTCCCTTGCCTTACCAACAAGAGGGTTTGTGACTCCATGAACTAGTGCAAAATGTGGAAGTTGGTTTCACAAGTTCTCGCCATAAAGAATATGAGTGAAGTTTGTTGGCGGAGTCACCCTCAAGAACTCTCTAGTTCTTCTTCTTTTGGACCCACATAAACTTGATGGGAATCCTTGGAGTTGTAGTAGCACTTGATGAAGTAGAAATTGATGAAGTAGAAATTGATGAAGTCTTGGGAACCCACTTGACCATGGCTTGAGGAGCTTCTTCAAATGAATCAATCTCTTCTTGAAGCTTGTCCTTGCCTTTTAGCTTATGGTCTTGTAGTGGAAGATCTTCTTGAGCTTGTGTTCCCTTGAAGGAAGTAGGATCATACTTCTCTTGTTGAGGAACAAACTTCGTCTTGGGGTATTGACCTTCTTCCCACTCAACTTCATCGGCATTGAACTTTCGTTCAAAACCAACACCTTGGTTCTTCCGGTGCCATCCTTGCTTGCGTACAATTTCCTCGATTTGTTTACTCCCAGCAAGACTCTTGTAGACACCTTTTTCTATAATTCCTTTCAATAGCACATTTTCTTGCTCAAGTGTAACTTGGCTAAGAGAATCATTAGTGGAATCAATAGAACTACTAGAAGTAACAACATTGGATTTAGCATTGTTATTGTTACTACTAGAGGTAGAACCATTTTTACCCTTGTTGCTAGTTTGCTTAGGTTTAACTTGTGGCATAAAGGTAGACAAGAGTAAACTCTTGGCAAGATATGAAGAACTCTTCTTTTGAAGATAGTCATTGATAGCTTTAAGAAACTCATGCTCTTGCTCTAAATTTAGCTTCTCGAAGCGTAGCTTCTCATGAGTTCTTAGAAGTTCTCTATGATCCTCTTGAGTTGTTTCATGAGCTAACTTAAGAGCATTTAGTTCTTTAGTTAGACGCTCAATCTCCTTCATAGCATTGTCACTCATTTCCTCTTGACCATCATAATTACTAGCATTTTCATTATAGCTCATATCACTAGCCCTATCAATAAGTAAATCATCATCACCAAGCAAATCATCTTCATCACTATTGAAATCAAGATACTCGGGGTGTGATACCTTGGGGCCTTTTGCCATGAAGCATCTTCCAATTCCTTCATTTGGTGAGTCAAATAGATTGTAGGAGTTGGATGACACAAGTGCAAGTCCAGCAACACCTTCATCTTGACTATAGTCGGAGTCGGAGTGATAACTTCTCTCGGAATGGTTGTCGGAGTCGGAGCCGGAAACCCATTCACCAACATGAGCTTGATGTCTTCTTCTTGTATAGCTCTTGGATGACTTGTCCTTCCTCTCCGAATCCTTGCTTCTTCTAGAGTGTCTTCGTTCATAATGATCATCTCTACTCCTTCTCTCCTTATGAGGTGATTCACCTCTTTTCTTGTAGGGAGCCGTACACTCATTTGAGTAGTGTCCGGGCTTCCCACAATTGTAGCAATTACGGTCACGACTTGATGATCTTCTCTCATAGTGTCTTGAGCTAGAGCTTCTTTCTTTGCCTTTGTTCTTGTAGAACTTGTTGAACCTTTTCACCATTAGGCTTATCTCTTCATTTGATACTAGCTTGTCACTTGACGTTGTTGGAGCATCGGTTGAGGCCTTGTAAGCACCACTTGACTTGTTATGCAGCTCCTCTTTGTCCTTGAGTGACATTTCATGAGCAACGATCCTTCCAATGACTTCCGTGGGCTTGAGATCTTTGTAATTTGGCATCATTTGGATCAATGTGTAGACGGTATCATATTTTCCATCCAAAGCTCTAAGTATCTTCTTGATGATGAATTTGTCGGTCATCTCTTCACTTCCTAAGCCGGCAATCTCATTTGTGATGAGAGCAAGCCTAGAGTACATCTCAGCGACTCCTTCACCATCCTTCATCTTGAACTTGTCAAGTTAACTTTGAAGCACATCCAACTTAGATTCCTTGACGGACTCGGTACCCTCATGCATATCAACCAAAGTATCCCAAATTTCCTTTGCATTCTCGAGGCGGCTGATTTTGTTGAATTCTACGGGACATAAACCGTTGAATAGAATATCACAAGCTTGAGCATTGTATTGCAACATCTTCAATTCTTCCGGGGTTGCTTCACGATCCGGTTCCTTGCCATCCTCAAAGAAGTCACCTTGCAAGCCAACACGAACAACAGCCCAAACGGCGGGGTTATGACCAAGAATGTGCATTTTCATCTTATGTTTACAACTAGCAAAGTTTGTACCATCAAAATATGGACCTCTACGGTGGTAGTTACCCTCACTAGATGCCATACTCTCCTAGGTTGTGAAACCAAGGCTATGATCACCAGAGCAATGGAAATCAAGGCTCACGGAGACCAAAGCTCTGATACCACTTGTAGGATCGAAAGTATGTCTAGAGGGGGGGTGATTAGACTACTTGACCAAATAAAACCTAACCTTTTCCCAGATTTTAATTGTGGGCAGATTTTAACAACAGTACATGTCAAGCATCACTCTACACATGCAATTCTAAGAGTATAGCAGCGGAATATAAGTAATTGCATATGTAAGTAGAGAGGGGATTGGAGATATCAAACGCAATGAAGACATGGTGATTTTTGGCGTGGTTCCGATAGGTGGTACTATCATACGTCCACGTTGATGGAGACTTCAACCCACGAAGGGTAACGGCTGCGCGAGTCCACGGAGGGCTCCACCCACGAAGGGTCCACGAAGAAGCAACCTTGTCTATTCCACCATGGCTTACGTCCACGAAGGACTAGCCTCACTCGGGGTAGATCTTCACGAAGTAGGCGATCTCCTTGCCCTTACAAACTTCTTGGTTCAACTCCACATCTGGTTGGAGGCTCCCAAGTGACACCTAACCAATCTAGGAGACACCACTCTCCAAAAGGTAATAGACGGTGTGTTGTTGATGAACTCATTGCTCTTGTGCTTCAAATGATAGTCTCCCCAGCACTCAAACAACTCCTCACATATTTGGCTTTGGTGGAAGAGGGATATGAGTGGAAAGCAACTTGGGAAAGGCTAGAGATCAAGGTTCAAATGGTAGTAATGGAATATCTTGATCTCAACACATGAGTAGGTGGTTCTCTCTCAGAAAATGTATGGTGGAGGTGTAGGCACGTTCTGATGGCTCTCCTTACTTAGAAGGATGTGGTGGAGGGGTATATATAGCCTCCACACAAAATCCAACCATTACACACTTTTGACCCAACTCGGTGGCACCGAAACTTTCATCTCGGTAGCACCGAACTGTGTAAAAGATATGGACGTTAGGAATCTCGGTGGGACCGATATGAACAACTCGGATGGACCGAAGTGCAATGGCTAGGGCAAACCTCATCTCGGTGGCACCGATTGCATCAACTCGGTAAGACCGAAGTGAAGCAATAAGGCAACAGAGACTTGGCAAGCCATCTCGGTGAGACCGATTTGCAAAACTCGGTGAGACCGAAGTGTGTGCAAATGATTACAGAGAGTTGGCAAGGCCATCTCGGTGAGACCGACATCCATTTCGGTGGATCCGATTTGTTAGGGTTTTGGCAGTGGCTATGTCTTGGATGAACTCGGTGGGGCCGGATATAGATTTTCGGTGGGGCCGAGTTGGAATGTAGGTTCTGGACATATTTGGGTAGAGAGAGTGGTTGAGGGTTTAGGATTACTGTCACTAAGCACTTGAGCAACAAGATCATTAAGCAACACCTCATCCCCTTTTAATAGTATTGGCTTTCCTATGGACTCAATGTGATCTTGGATCACTAAACCAAAAATGTAGAGTCTTGATCTTTTGCCAATCCTTGTCCTTAGCATTTTGAGGGTTCCATGTCTCTAGTCCATGCCATGACAATCATTGAACATCCCTGAAATCTTAATCTTGAATGGACATTAGTTCAATGAGATATATGTTGTTATGAATTACCAAAACTACCAAGGGAGCAAATGTGCTTTCAATGTTCTACTCTAGGTAGACTTCGTGTCACGTAAGCCACTGTCATAGTCTCCCCCATAGGGTTACAACTCATGACAATTAAGGGTTTCCCCGTGGACGTGGCCTCTCTAAGGGTTTTCCATTATTCCCCAATACTTTGCAAAGGCGAGGAACCGAGGCTTTTACTGTCACCTCAAATTACCCCTATATCCCCAACCATCACAAGGACTATAACATACTTCACGGCACAAGGCACAAATGTGAGTGAGCGCTCCTCTCAACATTCGTGAAGGCTACTAACTCGAATCATAAATAGGTAATATTGGATCACAATAAATAACATAAAGGGTTCAACCATATCCTCAAGAACTAGTACAACTACTCAATCAATGACATGAAGGTTAGGGACAAGTTACAAGACGGCATCAAGCCGGTGAAGGGAGAATGCATGGTGGTGATGGCGGCGGCGCAGTGGTGATGATGATGATGATGGTCGCCGCAATGGTGATGGAGATGGGGGCGCCACCGGTTGTGGCAGCGCCGGTGCGATGGCACCAGCCCGAGGGCCGGTGCCCATGGTGTTGGAGCCTCCTCCGTCTTCCCTTGGTTGTTGTCCCTTCTTCTTAGGTGTGGAGCAGCAATGGAGGTGTTCTTGGATGTGTTCTTGGTGAATGAGATGCCGGCGGCTAGGGTTGAGGATGACATATATAAGGAGCCTCCCTAGCCTCCTCCCATGATGGGCTTCATCCAAGGGCTCAAGATGAGCCTTATCCTCTCCCAATCTATTCTTTACGAGCCAAGGATCTCGTGGGATCGGAAGGGGACAAAATCAGTGAAGAATACCATCTGGAAGGGCAACTTTCGGAGCTGTGTGCACATCAAACGACCGTCGAAACGACCACGCACGGTCATTTGAAACGCCGTCTTTCGTGCTATCTTTTTGTGCTTTTCTTCTCCGGTAAAACGACCGCCATTTCTTCATACGAACTCAGAATTTGACGTTCTTGGGCTTGTTGGATTCGTATGAACGACGCCGATCCATTTTTGGTCTTAGATCTTCATTTCGAGCATTTGGAAAAATGACTTTTTCCGACCTTCGAAATGGCTAAGTTTGACCCCTGGCTGACTCCGTATCAATCCCATCCTTGGTCCTTTCATCGTGTTTGGTCCTAGGTTGCTCCAAAACACCTGTAGACACAAGAAAACAAGGAAAACTAATAAAAACCAAATAAATTACTAAATGTGCAATGCTCACAAGGAAAAGTGTAAATACCGGTAATCATGCATAATGGACAACTATTTGGTTCAATGGGACATGATATATAAAGAGAACAAGCAACAAATGAGCTCTAAAAATGCGTAAAATATAGAGCCATCAATAGTTATGACGATATTCAAGGCAATGATCATGTATATAGGCATCACGTCCGAGACAAGTAGACCGACTCCTGCCTGCATCTACTACTATTACTCCACCCATCGACCACTATCCAGCATGCATCTAGGGTATTAAGTTAATATAAACAGAGTAACGCCTTAAGCAAGATGACATGATGTAGACAAAGTAAACCCAATCAATATGAATAAACCCCATCATTTTACCCTTAATGGCAATAATACAAATACGTGTCTTGTCCCTTTCTTTCGCTGGGATATAGAGCACCGCAAGATTGAACCCATTACAAAGCACCTCTCTCGCTGAAGATAAATCAATCTAGTTGGCCAAACCAAATGGATAGATCAGAGAGAAATACAAATCTATAACAATCATGCATAATAAAGTTCAGAAAAGACTCAATTACTTCTCATGAATATTCAGATCATAAACCCACAATTCATCGGATCCCAACAAACACACCGCAAAAGAAGATTACATCGAATAGAACTCCAAGAAGATCGAGGAGAACATTATATTAAAGATCAAAGAGAGAGAAGAAGCCACCTAGCTACTAGCTACGGACCCGTAGGTCGGTGGTGAACTACTCACGCATCATCGGTAGGGCAGCAAGGTTGATGTAGAAGCCCCCGTGATTGATTCCCCCTCCGGCAGAGTATCGGAAAATGCCTCCAGATGGGATCGCGGAAGAACGGAAGCTTGCGGCGGCAAAAAAGTTATTTCGGATGGCTCTCTGTTGGTTTCCCAATATTTGAGAATTTATAGAAGTGGAATTAGGTCAGACGGAGCCACGTGGGGCCCACAAGGTAACAGGGTGCGCCTACCCCGCCAAGGCGCGCCCTGTTGCCTTGCCGTCTCCTCGTTTGCCGTCTGGTCTGCCCCCAAAGCTTTCTACGGTCTCTTGTGTCCAGAAAAAAATCGTCAAAAAGTTTCGTAGCGTTTGGACTCCGTTTGGTACTGATTTTCTGGAAAACCGAAAACAAGCAGAAAACAGTAACTGGCACTAGGCACTAGGTTAATAGGTTTGTTCCCAAAAATGATATAAAATAGCATATAAATGCATATAAAACATACAAGATTGTACTATAATAGCATGGAACAATCAAAAATTATAGATACGTTGGAGACGTATCAGCATCCCCAAGCTTAATTCCTGCTCATCCTCGAGTAGGTAAATGATAAAAACAGAATTTTTGATGTGGAATGCTACCTAACATGTTTATCATGTAATCTCTTTACGGTAGAAATATTGAGAGACGATGAAGTAACAATATCAACATAATAATAACCATGAATATAAGAAGCATAATCATTAAACTTTCAAAATATACGATCCTTAACGAATGTTATCCCCACTCATTTTATCATGTTAGCATGGCATGACTCCGCCTTCACTGCATAAATATAAATCATGAGCACCCCGGTGTTAAACCAGGCAATTGGATCGTACTTCTAACGCGCTTCAGCATTTTCAACTTCACGCAATACATGAGCGTGAGCCATGGATATAGCACTAGGTGGAATAGAATGCGGTGGTAGGGATCAATAGGAGAAGTCAAAAAGGAAGAAAGTCTCGCATCAACTCGGCGGATCAATGGACTATGGAGATGTCCATCAATCGATATCAATGCGAGGAGTAGGGATTTCCATGCAACGGATGCACTAAGAGCTATAAGTGTATAAAAGCTCGACTGAAACTAAGTGGGTGTGCATCCAACTTGCTTGCTCATGAAGACCTCGAGGCATCTGAGGAAGCCCATCATTGGAATATACAAGCCAAGTTCTATAATGTTAAATTCCCACTAGTATATGAAAGTGACAACTCAGGAGACTCTCTATATGAAGAACATGGTGCTACTTTGAAGCACAAGTGTGGAAAAGGATAGTAACATTGCCCCTTCTCTCTTTTTCTCTCATTTATTTGTTGGGCTCTTTTTGGTTTTTTTTTCTCTCTTTTTTTCGTCCGGAGGCTCATCCTGACTTTTGGGGGAATCATGGTCTCCATCACCCTTTCCTCACTGGGACAATGCTCTAATAATGATGATCATCACCCTTTTATTTACTTACAACTCAATAACTAGAACAATATGACTCTATGAATGCCTCTGGCAGTGTACCAGGATGTGCAATGATCTAGTGTAACATGTATAAAAAATGATGAGCGGTGGCTGAGCCACAAATACTATATCAGCTATATGATCATGCAAAGCAATATGACAATGAATATGTATGTCATAAAAATGGAACGGGGGAAGTTGCATGGCAAGATATCTCGGAATGGCTATGGAAATACCATAATAGGTACGTATGCTGGTGGCTGTTTTGAGGAAGATATAAGGAGGCTTATGTGTGATAGAGCGTATCATATCATGGGGTTTGTATGCACCGGCGAAGTTTGCACCAACTCTCGATGTGAGATCGGGCAATGCACGGTACCGAAGAGGCTAGCAAATTGCGGAAAGATAGGAGTGCGTATAATCCATGGACTCACATTAGTCATAAATGTCGGGCCCATGGAACCCGGGGTATCCAGGCCCGTCCACCTTTGGCCCAGGGCGCGACGCCTGGAGTGTGCCCGGCGGGCCGTCGCCACCAAGTGTCTCGCCATGCCCCCTCATGGGGCCCTAGCCTCCTGAGGCCCCCTCTTCAGGGAGTAGCAGGCAACGCTCGGCACCACCATAAGCGGCCTCGCGAGGTCCCCTCACGAGGCGGCTTCCCGAGTGGCCTCACGAGGCTGCTTCCCAAGGTGGCCTTCCGAGGCCCCCTCCCGCAGGCGCTCGAGGAGAAGACCGTTCGGCGTGTCGCGCGGACTGGAGCCCATCACGTGGGTGACGCGCGCGGCGACGAGCAGCAGCAGAGGAGGCGCCAGTAGGCACGGATGCAGATGGTTTCCTCTTTTGTGCTAAGGAAGCAGGGCCAGCTATCTACTCCCCAAAGCAACCCCAAAGGTTGCCCGATCGGCGAAGCAAGACCAAGACGGCGGGCGCGCAGGGCGGAGGTCATCACCGAGCCCACCGGCGCGTCATGGATCATGCTTTGGGAGGCGAAGACCACCTTTAGTCAGGATAGACTGAGCGCCTGTCCCCTTTCAAAACCGCCAAGTGTGGCAACCCTTCCCGCCTAAGTTTCGAGGGGGAAGAGGACCAAGGCGGCATAAAAGGGGCAGTGCAGCCACCGCAGAGGGGGATCGATCATCTTAGAGAGGGAGAGAGAGAGGGGAGATCCATCATCTTCAACCTTGTACGCAAAAACTCTCTCATCCACGATAATCTCAACCACAAAGCAGGAGTAGGGACTTACACCGCAAGGTGGCCCGAACCTGGGTAAACCGCTGTGCCTTTGCTCGTCCTACGCTAGCGCGCTCTCGCCGTAGTCTCGCCATAGCACTGCCGTGGTAGGGGAAGAAGTAGTAGAACGAGCTCACCCCAGTGTTCGAACCTTTGGGTCCCCGGAGCCCCACTTCCAACATTTGGCGTGCCAGGTAGGGGTGCGCTACTGTTCTTCTTCTCCTCCCTCAGCTCCACCAACCCCATGGCCGACGCACGTCGCGAGCGCGCCGAGCGTAGGGCTGGCCACGTGGCTCAGACGGAGCCGGTGGCCCGCGGCAATCGCCGCCGCCCCGACGCCGAGGCTGCCGCCGCCACCGACCCCGCTGCCCGCGAGCAGCAGGCCTCCTCCCTGCACTCCTCCGTGCGGGCGGACGGCCACACCGCCACGGCCTCCTCCCTCGCCAACCGTGGGCCGCCGAACCCGCAGGCCGCGCTGCTCATGGCGCGCGAGCTACTCCGCTACCGTCCTGATGACGCCGGCTACGACGCCTGGCTTGGTCGCATCACCGAGCTCGTCAACGTCGCCGGGGACGCTACGGCGCCTTCTCACTCGCTCCGCCCTCCACCGTCACGTGTTGGGGACCCGGCGTACGGCGCCCCCTCGCCGCCTCCTCTGCGTGACGAGCACGCCGGGCCCCAGCACAGCGCGCGGGCTCGTGAGCTGTCCCGCGGCGCGTCTTCTCCGGAGCACTGCGAGCCCAGCTGCCAGATCATCCGCCGCGCGCCCCCCGACGCGCGAGTGCTCCTCGAGCACCAGCGCCAGCGCCAGGACCAGGCCGTTCAAGACGTTGCAGCGGCCGGGCATCAAAATTGCGCCGCCCTCGCTGGCGGCGTCCCCTCGAGTGGCGTGGGCTGCCGTGCCTTCACCCGCGAGCTGCGTCGCGTGGTCTGGCCCGCGAAGTTCAAGCCTGAGCTGCCTCCGCGCTACGACGGCACCCCCAACCCCACGGAGTTCCTCCAGCTCTACGCGCTGAGCGTCGAGGCGGCGAACGGCGACGACAAGGTCATGGCGAACTGGTTCCCCATGGCCCTCAAGGACGGCCCGCGCTCCTGGCTCATGAACCTCCCCAAGGCTTCCATCTCGTCGTGGGCCGAGCTCTGCAGCCAGTTCATCGCCAACTTCAAGGGCACACAGGACCGCTCCCTCACCATCAACGACCTGCGGCGCGTTCGACAGCGCCCAGACGAGACCCTCCGTAAGTACATCCAGCGCTTCAGCCAGGTGCGCAACAAGATCCCGCGCGCTTCCGACGCGGCCGTCATCTCCGCGTTCTCCACCAGCGTCACGGACATCAACATGCGCGAGAAGCTCACCATCAACGGTGAGCTCGACTCCGTGCTCGAGCTGCTCGACCTCGCCGACAAGTGCGCCAAGGCTGAAGAAGGCCGCCTCTTCGTCCACAACGACCCCGACGCGGCGCTCGACGGCACCAAGGCCAAGAGCAAGGACGTCAAGCGCAAAGGCCCTACCATGCTTGCGGCGGAGCCCGAGCAGAAGTGCGGCCGCGACCTCGACGAACCTAGGAAGGACAACCGGCCACTCTGCGCCTTTCACAATGTCCGCTCCCACAGCACCGAAGACTGTCATGAGCTCAAGCTGCTCCGCGACGAGCGCCAGAGCCGCCTAGACGACCGCAACGGCCGTGGCGCCGGCCGCGGATGTGGCCGCAGCGGCAACCGCTGGGATAGTCGCAACAATAACAGCAACTACCGCCAGGGCTGGCGCGATCAGCCTCATGAGGCCGCCTGGCGCGACCAGCCTCGTGAGGCGAATCCTCAGGCTAATGCCGCTCTCCCGCCGCTACCTCCGCCTCCTCGGAGTAATGACGTCAACCAGCCTGACGAGGGCGCTGGGGGCCACCAGGAGCCTCGCGCGGTCGCCTGTATCCTTGGCGGGTCCCAAGCCCCCGCGTCCGTCCGCCACTTCAAGAACTCTCTCGCGAGGTGTACGCCGCCCTCCCGAGGCCTGATGTCACGCGGCCCCTCAAGTGGTCGCAGTACGCCATCACCTTCGACTCCAAGGACCACCCCAAGTCCACGACCTCCACAGGCACGCTCCCCATACTGTGCACTCCCACCATCAGCAACGTCGCGGTCACCAAGACCCTCATCGACGGGGGTGCCGGCCTCAACGTGCTCTCCATCGAAACCTTTGAGACGCTCCAGGTGCCCTACGACCAGCTGATGCCGACCAGGCCTTTCTCCGGGGTGACCAATGGCTCCACCATTCCGCTGCGGCAGGTGCGCCTCCCCGTCACCTTTGGCACCCACAAGAACTACCACACCGAGCTCATCGACTTCGACGTGGCGCACATCGTCCTGCCCTACAATGCCATCTTGGCCTACCCAGCTCTCACCAAGTTTATGGCGGCCACTCATCACGCCTACAACGTCCTCAAGATGCCCAGCTGCAGCGGCATCATCACCGTCGCCTGCGACGAAAAGGACGCGGCCAGCACCCTCGAGCACGCCTACAAGGCTACCACTGTCGCGCACCCAGCCGACGAGGACGCGGCCGAGCCTTCCGAAGCCGCGCCCCGAAGAAGAAGCAGTTGTTCTCTCAGGACCGCGCCAAGACGAAGAAGGTGTCGGTGGACGGCAGCGGCTCCGGCCCCGCCTTCACCATCGGCACAGGCCTCCCTCCTGCATAGGAAAGCGCGCTCGTCACCTTCCTTCGGGCAAACTCAGATGTTTTCGCCTGGAAAGCATCTGACTTGTCTGGTGTGCCGAGGGAGGTGATCGAGCACCACTTAGCGGTGTGCCCCAATGCACGCCCGGTCAAGCAGAAAGCGCGGCGCCAGGCGCCAGAGAAGCAAGAGTTCATCGTCAGTGAAGTTCAGAAGCTCCAAGAAGCCGGAGTTGTTCGTGAGGTGCGCCATCCTGAATGGCTCGCCAGCCCAGTCGTCGTCCCCAAGAAAGGCGGCAAGGAGCGCGTGTGCATTGACTTCACCAACCTCAACAAGTCATGCCCTCGTGACCCCTTCTAGCTGCCGCGAGGCGGTCAGGGCGTTGGTCCCACCGTCGGCGGCACGTGCATGCCCTTCGGGCTGAGGAACGCCGGCGCCTCTTTCCAGAGGCTGGCGCCCTTCGCACCAAGGCCTCGTGAGCCTCCCACTCCTCGCGAGCTCCCAGCGCCTCGCGAGCCCCCCGGCTCCGAAGGAGCAGACTCCCTTGGCACGCCGCGCCGAGTGGTCTGACGTCACTACAGTGCTGTCCTGCCGGGCGCGCCCGGCGCGTCGCCCCGCGCGACCCGCACTCCTTCCCGCCGCGCCTCTCGAGCTTCGCTCCCGGAACCTTATCCTTTTGGTCATGTAATGGATTTTACTGACTTTTACTTTGATGAATTATATTACCTACTCAATTGCCTGCTAATTTCTATGATATATTTGACGCCGCCCGAGAGCGCCTCACGCTCGCGACCCCTCCCCTGACCAATCCCGTGAGCGGGGGCTAGGCACGGTGCCTGTGCTCGGGTCCGTCCCTGCAGCGCTGCCAAATCCATGCGACTGAGCTCTGGCTCGCGGGCCTGCTCCCGCGCACGTCACCTCACCAAGGTCCTTGGTGCCTTATCTCCTCACGCAACGGCCACGGGTGAGTTAGCAAGCGCGTGCCGCTCCCTCTATCATGAGATTTTTCGACATACAGCCCTTCAGGAGTCGAGCTGCGCGAAGGCCTCGCGGGCAGCCTCTCACGAGCCGGCCTCGCGAGGCGAAGACGCTTCGAACACCGGGCCTCGCAAGCACGCCTCGCGAGCTGCGTGAGCCCCTCATGATTCGTGGCTCACCCAACACCGCTATCCGCCAAAAGCTAAGTGTGACTGCCTCATGAGGCGCCCTTACCATCACTCAAGCTCTCTCCCCTCCTGATTCTGTGGGTGCCGGCGTTTTTCTTCTGCGTAAGCCGCTTGCACGCCAAAGGGGGGCTCCCTGAGCATCGCGCCTCAGGAGCCTTCACTAGCTCACGGTGCCCCTCACCTCCTGGCCTTGTCCCGGCATCGTGACCGGACATACCAGCGACGGCTGAGGCCCGCTCGGGGGCTGGGTCCTGATGGCGTAGAGCGCTGAGGCGAGCAAAGAAAAATAAAACCAGCCTCACATGAGGACTTCGGGAGAGAATGCATGCAACCCCACGTCACAAAAGTATTAAGTTCAACACAAGAAGATACTGTTTCACGCCCCCGCGGGGTTTACATCGGTTCAATGCAGGAGAACGAAAAGAAAGAAGGGCCTAGGCAAGTGCGGCCCCGTCACCGTGCGCACAGTGTCCCGGCTCCGGAGTCATCGTCGCGCGCGCCTAGTCGGAGTCCTCATCCTCGCCCTTGACGCGGGGGGAGCCGCCGTCGCCTCCGCCCCCGCCGGAGGGGGCGACACCGTCGGAGGAGTCGTCCTCGCTGGAGGAGCCGCTGTAGCTGTCCTCACTCTCCGCGCAGCACGCCAGGCGGCAACCGGAGAGCTCGAAGATCTTCACGAAGAGCGTGGCGGCCCCGTCGTACTTGAACTGGAGGACGTGCCCCCACTTCAGGCCGCGGGCGAGGGCGAACGACTTCCACCCCTGCCTCAGGAACATGAAGCCCGAGGCGGTAAGCTCCGTCGCCACCCAGGAGGGGCCGTTGCAGCAACCGTCGGCCTGCACCCACAGGCCCAAGGGCGAGTGGTCCGCCATCGCCGCCGCGAAGGAGTCCGGGAGCCGGAGCCAGGTGCAGGGGCTGCGGTGCATGTTCACGATGAACTCGCGTGCCGCCTCCGCCGAGTGGCTCCCCGCCTGGGGCGGAAGTGCAGCCGCACCGACGTGGCCGCCTTGGCCTTGCGTGCCTCGCCCGCCGCGCCCGCGGGCGGCGCCCCTTCCGCGACTATTGGGCCCGGCGCCGGCAGCCGTCGAGGATCGACCGCGCCCCCGGGGCGGGACCTGCGATGCAGCGGCGGAGGCACGGCCGCGCCCTCGTCCTCTCGCCATCTCTTCGGCAGTTCTAGCAAGGAGACGAGGAAGCTGGAGGAAGGAGAAGATGAGTGGGGGCTCCAGCTCTCCCTTTCCCCCTTTTTATCTCGGCGCGGGACTCCCCTCGTCGCTCCGCCTTCTCCGGCGCCAAGATTTATGTCAGCGCGTCAGTTCCCGAGGCGTCGTGGGGAAGTGGGGGCGTCGCCAGTCGCATCGTGCGCCACGCGTCGCGCCTGGCCGCAGGCGGTTAGGGCCCGCGCCGTTTCGCCCCTCCATAGGCGGGAACGTGCGCGCCACGGGCCCGGGGGCTACTGTCGGGCCCATGGAACCCGGGGTATCCAGGCCCGTCTGCCTTTGGCCTAGGGCGCGACGCCTGGAGTGTGCCCGGCGGGCCGCCGCCACCAAGTGTCTCGCCATGCCCCCTCATGGGGCCCTAGCCTCCTGAGGCCCCCTCTTCAGGGAGTAGCAGGCAACGCTCAGCACCACCATAAGCGGCCTCGCGAGGTCCCCTCACGAGGCGGCTTCCCAAGTCCCCTCACGAGGCGGCTTCCCGAGTGGCCTCACGAGGCGGCTTTCCGAGGTGGCCTTCCGAGGCCCCCTCCCACAGGCGCTCGAGGAGAAGACCGTTCGGCGTGTCGCATGGACTGGAGCCCATCACGTGGGTGACGCGCGCGGCGACGAGCAGCAGTAGAGGAGGCGCCAGCAGGCACGGATGCAGATGGTTTCCTCTTTTGTGCTAAGGAAGCAGGGCCAGCTATCTACTCCCCAAAGCAACCCCAAAGGTTGCCCGATCGGCGAAGAAAGACCAAGACGGCGGGCGCGCAGGGCGGAGGTCATCACCGAGCCCACCGGCGCGTCATGGATCATGCTTTGGCAGGCGAAGACCACCTTTAGTCAGGATAGCCTGAGCGCCTGTCCCCTTTGAAAACCGCCAAGTGTGGAAACCCTTCCCGCCTAAGTTTCGAGGGGGAAGAGGACCAAGGTGGCATAAAAGGGGCAGTGCAGCCACCGCAGAGGGGGATCGGTCATCTTAGAGAGGGAGAGAGAGAGGGAAGATCCATCATCTTCAACCTTGTACGCAAGAACTCTCTCATCCACGATAATCTCAACCACAAAGCAGGAGTAGGGTCTTACACCGCAAGGTGGCCCGAACCTGGGTAAACCGCTGTGCCTTTGCCCGTCCTACGCTAGCGCGCTCTCGCCGTAGTCTCGCCGTAGCACTGGCGTGGTAGGAGAAGAAGTAGTAGAACGAGCTCACCCCAGTGTTCGAACCTTTGGGTCCCCGGAGCCCCACTTCCGACAATAAAGAACTCACATACTTATTGCAAAGCCTATTAGCCCTCGAAGCAAAGTACTACTCGCATGCCCCTAGGGAGGAGGTTGGTAGGAGTTAACCATCACGCACCCCCGATTATAACAACACTAAAGGATTCCATTTCAGACCTAAGAATGCTCAAACCTCCCCACCATGCCATAACCAAAACTTAGATGAGAAGTTAATAACAAACTTTAATACCGATATTTTCTACTAACCAATGATCATGAACCAATATCCTTTCATATTACGACATCAATATTACTAAACCTAGCGATCTACATGAAAGTTCTTATTATATCCCTCTTGAAACCTATCCTTTATGGACTAGTATTATAACCCTTGGAAATTTCCATTACTATTTATTAGACTCTCAAAAAGATTTAAGTGAAGCATGAGAGTGCAACTATTTCTACAAAATATAAACACCGCCGTGCTCTAAAAGATATAAGTGAAGCACTAGAGCAACTGCCTAGGTCAAAAGATATAAGTGAAGCACATAGAGTATTCTAACAAATCACGAACAAATGTATGTCCCTCTCAAAAGGTGTGTCCAGAAAAAGATGATTGTGGCAAACTAAAAGGCAAACAAAGAAAATAAAACTATGGCACAAGACGCTCCAAGTAAAACTCATATCATGTGATGAATAAAAATATAGCTCCAAGTAAGTTACCGATAGATTGTAGACGAAAGCGGGGATGCCATCCGGGGCATCCCCAAGCTTAGATGCTTGGGTCTTCCTTTAATATTACCTTGGGGTGCCTTGGGCATCCCCAAGCTTAGGGTCTTGCTGCTTCTTATTCCTTCATCCATTATAATCTCACCCAAAACTTGAAAACTTTAGCACACAAAACTCAACAGAAATTTTGTGAGATCCGTTAGTATAATAAATCAATCATAAGCTTTAGGTACTGTTATAAATTGATTCATATTTAATTCTTGCATAATGCTACTGTATTCTAACTTCTCCATGACTCATACCCCCCGATATAATCCATGGCATCATTAAAACAAGCGAACTGTGCAATAGAAAACAGAATATGTCTAAAACACAACAGTACGCAATGACATAATTTTATCTATACCTCTATAACTCCAAAAATTCCTAAAAATTATGAAAACAAAAAAAAATTGTATTCCAATACTGTGTAAAAATTTCAGATTTTTCTGACATTCCAGTAATAAACTAAAAATCAACTACTAGGCACAAAACTTTCTGTTTTCAAACAGCATCAATTATACTATCATCCAAATCATCCCAAAGGCATTACTTGGCACAAACACTAATTAAAATATAAAAACACAATCATAACAGTAGCTAAAATTATGTGACACAAGAAAAATAAAATTTTCAATAAAGATAAATATTGGGTTGCCTCCCAACAAGCGCTATTGTTTTATGCCCCTAGCTAGGCATAATGCATTGTTTCAAGTATTATCATCCTTCAAGTTAATTCCATAGGTGCCCCTCATAATGGATTCATATGGTGGTTTAATTCTCTTTCTAGGGAAGTGTTTCATCCCTTTCTTTAATGGGAATTGGAACCTTATATTACCCTCTTTCATATCAATAATAGCACCTATGGTTCGTAGGAAAGGCCTACCAAGTATTATAGGACAAGAAGGATTGCATTCAATATCAAGCACAATGAAATCCACGGGCACATAATTCCTATTTGCAAGTATGAGAACATCATTTATTCTACCAAATGGTTTTTTAATAGTTGAGTCCGCTAGATGTAAATTAAGGGAACAAGCATCCATATCGGTGAGACCTAGCACGTCACATAAAGATTTTGGTATAGTAGAGACGCTAGCACCTAGATCCCACAAAGCATTACATTCATAGTCTTTAATTTTTACTTTAATAGTAGATTCCCATTCATCATGCAATTTTCTAGGTATTGAAACTTCCAACTCTAGCTTTTCTTCATGAGCTTTTATCATAGTGACACGTCTCCCTCATATCTATAATTTTTGATTGTTTCATGCCAATATTCTACAACTTTCACATACTTTTGGCAACATTTTATATTATTTTTGGGACTAACATATTGATCCAGTGCCCAGTGCCAGTTCCTGTTTTTTGCATGTTTTTTGTTTCACAGAAAATCCATATCAAATGAAGTCCAAACACGATAAAATTTTATGGAGATTTATTTTGGAATATATGTGATTTTTGGGAAGAAGAATCAATGCAAGACCGTACCCGAGGGCCCCACAAGGCAACAGGGCGCGCCATGGGGGGTATGGTGCACCATGTTGCCTTGTGACTCCCTCGTACGTCAGTTAGGGCCCTTCTTTTTCTGCAAGAAAGATAATTTCCAGATAAAAATCCCCTCAAAATTTCAGCCCAATCGGAGTTACGGATCTCCGAGAATATAAGAAACGCTGAAGGGCCAGAAAAACAGGAGCGCGGAACCGAAGAGAACAGAGAGAGAGAGAGAGATCCAATCTCGGAGGGGCTCCTGCCCTCCGGGAGCCATGGCGGCCAAGGACCAGAGGGGAAACCCTCCTCCCATCTAGGGGGAGGCCAAGGAAGAAGAAGAAGGAGGGGGGCTTTCTCCCCCTCTCTCCCGGTGGCACCGGAACGCTGCCGGGGAAACATCGTGTGACGGCAATCTACTCCAACAACTCCGTCATCTTCACCAACACCTCCATCACCTTCCCTCATCTATTTTCAGCGGTCCACTCTCCCGCAACCCGTTGTACCCCCTACTTGAACATGGTGCTTTATGCTTCATATTATTATCCAATGATGTGTTGCCATCCTATGATGTTTGAGTAGATTTTTGTTGTCCTATGGGTAATCGGTGAATTGCTATGATTGGTTTAAATTGCTTGTGGTTGTGTTGCTGTCCTTTGGTGCCCATCATATGATCACACGTGTGGATCACACCATAAGGTTAGTTGTATGTTGATAGGACTATGCATTGGAGAACAAGTGTGACGGAAACTTCTTCCTACCATAGAAATTGATTCATACGGGATTGAAGGGGGACCAATATATCTTAATGCTATTGTTGAGTTTTACCTTAATGAACTTTAGTAGTTGCGGATACTTGCTAATAGTTCCAATCATAAGTGCATAGAATTCCAAGTAAGGGATGACAAGCTAGCAGTGGCCTCTCCCACATAAAAACTTGCTATCGGTCTAGTAACTTAGCCAATTGCTTAGGGACAATTCCGCAAATCCTACCACCACTTTTCCACACTCACTATACTAAGTTTGTTTTAATTTTATTAAAACAGCACCTAACTTTTATTTTCACGTTCTTTATTATCTTGCAAGCTTATCCTACTACACCTACAAAGTACTTCTAGTTTTATTACTTGTTTCTAGGTAAAGCAAACGTTGGTGTGCGTAGAGTTGTAACGGTGGTCGATAGAACTCGAGAGAATATTAATTCTACCTCTAGCTCCTCGTTGGGTTCGACACTCTTACTTATCGAAAAAGGCTGCAAGCGATCCCCTATACTTGTGGGTTATCACATAGCTTCTACAATATTTAGTAAAAGCTTAATTTTGTTCATAGGCATTGGGTGAATTTATCATGGATTGCAACAAGGAAATACATTCAATCAAAGAACAATTATCATAACTAAAGCCCTTGTAATCCAAAGTAGTGGGCACATCATTATTTAAAGTCTTGACCTCTCCAAACCCACTTTTATCATTTTTATCATTAAGATCATCACCCTCCGAACAATTGGGACTCCTTCTAGCTAAAGTTGACTCATCTCTAGTCCCTTTTTCATCAAGTTTTATATTACTAAATAAATATTCAATAGGTGACACTCCAATCATTTTAATCTCTTCATCATCACCAGAATGTGACTCCGATTTAGTAGCCATCTTATTTACTAGCGAGATTTGCTTATCTGAAATCTGTCCTAACAAGTTTTCGGTACGAGCAAGTTGAGACTGGAGAGTGGCCACTTCTTGATTAACCTCATCAAGTTGTTTATTAATGGTATCTAATAAGATGGAATGTTCGTTAAGTTCCTCAGAAAAGAATTGGTTATGCTCATATTGTGAAAACATGAAATTCTTAGTAGCATTTTCAATCTCAAACAGCCTTTTATGAAAAGAACTATCGTGAAATTTTTCTAGAGGCATAATGACAAAGCAGACAAACAAGAAAACAAAATATTTTGTGTTTTTATATTTTTTATGAGAAGTGGGGGAGATGAAAATGACAGGCAAAGGCAAATAAAAAGGCAAATAAAAATAGAGCAAGTAGATGATAGTTTGTGTGAAGGTACTTGATAGGTTTTGATGATGTCTCCATGACAACGGCGCCAGAAATTCTTCCTGCTACTTGTGAGTTGCATTGGGATTTTCCCCGAAGAGGAGAGGAGATGCAGTACAGTAGAGATAAGTATTTCCCTCAGTGAGAACCAAGGTTATCGAACTAGTAGGAGAATCACACAAAGCCTCGTGAACAACACCTGCACACACAAAAGCAAATACTTGCACCCAACACGGGCAAGAGGGTCGTCAATCCCCTTGAACTTGTTACTTGCAAGGATTAAATCTTGTAATGGTAGATAGATAAATTGCAAAACAAAATAAAAGTAAATAAAATGCAGCAAGTATATTTTAGTTTTCTTTTTATGTTTAAAGTAGACCCGGGCCATAGTTTTCACTAGAGGCTTCTCTCTCGAACACATAGCATGCGGTGGGTAAACAAATTACTGTTGGGCAATTGATAGAAAAGCGCATAGTTATGACGATATTCAAGGCAATGATCATGTATATAGGCATCACGTCCGAGACAAGTAGACTGACTCCTGCCTGCATCTAATACTATTACTCCACCCATCGACCGCTATCCAGCATGCATCTAGGGTATTAAGTTAATAAAAACAGAGTAACGCCTTAAGCAAGATGACATGATGTAGACAAAGTAAACCCAATCAATATGAATAAACCCCATCGTTTTATCCTTAATGGTAACAATACAAATACGTGTCTTGTCCCTTTCTGTCATTGGGATATAGAGCACCGCAAGATTGAACCCATTACAAAGCACCTCTCCCGCTGAACATAAATCAATCTAGTTGGCCAAACCAAACGGATAGATCGGAGAGAAATACAAAGCTATAACAATCATGCATAATAAATTTCAGAAAAGACTCACTTACTTCTCATGAATATTCAGATCATAAACCGACAATTCATCGGATTCCAACAAACACACCGCAAAAGAAGATTACATCGAATAGAACTCCAAGAAGATCGAGGAGAAAATTATATTGAAGATCAAAGAGAGAGAAGTAGCCATCTAGCTACTAGCTATGGACCCGTAGGTCTGTGGTGAACTACTCACGCATCATCGGTAGGGCAGCAAGGTTGATGTAGAAGCCCTCCGTGATCGATTCCACCTCCGGCAGAGTTCCGGAAAAGGCCTCCAGATGGGATCACGGAAGAACAGAAGCTTGCGGCGGCGAAAAGTTATTTTGGGTGGCTCTCTGTTGGTTTCCCAATATTTGAGAATTTATAGAAGTGGAATTAGGTCAAACGGAGCCACGTGGGGCCCACAAGGTAACAGGGTGCGCCTACCCCCCCCAAGGCACGCCTTGTTGCCGTGCCGTCTCCTCGTTTGCCGTCTGCCCCCCCCCCCCCCCCCCGAAGCTTCTAGGGTCTCTTGTGTCCAGAAAAAATCGTCAAAAAGTTTCGTAGCATTTGGACTCCGTTTGGTACTGATTTTCTGGAAAACCAAAAACAAGCAGAAAACAGCAACTGGCACTAGGCACTAGGTTAATAGGTTAGTTCCCAAAATGATATAAAATTGCATATAAATGCATATTAAACATCCAAGATTGATACTATAATAGCATGGAACAATAAAAAATTATAGATACGTTGGAGACGTATCACGCCCCAGGGGGGTAGGCGCGCCCCTTGAGCTTGTGGGCCCCATGCAGCTCCGTTTGACCTAATTACAAGCATATAAATTCCCAAATATTCCCAAACCAACAGCGAGCCACCTGAAATAACTTTTCCGCTGCCGCAAGCTTCTGTTCTTCCGCGATCCCATCTGGAGACCTTTTCCGGCAATCTGCCGTAGGGGGAATCGATCAGGGAGGGCTTCTACATCAACCTTGCTTCCCTTCTGATGATATGTAAGTAGTTCATCACAGACCTACGGGTCCATAGCTCGCACCTAGATGGCTTCTTCTCTCTCTCTTTGATCTTCAGTATCATGTTCTCCTCGATCTTCTTGGAGTTCTATCCGATGTAATCTTCTTTTGCGGTGTGTTTGCTGGGATTCGATGAATTGTGGGTTTATGATCAGATTATTCATTGAAAGTAATTGAGTCTTTTCTGAACTTTATTATGCATGATTGTTATAGCTTTGTATTTCTCTCCGATCTATCCGTTTAGTTTGTCCAGCTAGATTGATTTATCTTCAGCGGGAGAGTGCTTTGTAATGGGTTCAATCTTGTGGTGCTCTATATCCCAGTGACATAGTAGGGGGACAAGACACGTATTTGTATTGTTGCCATTAAGGATAAAATGATGGGGTTTATTGATATTGATCGAGTTTACTTTGTCTACATCATGTCATCTTGCTTAAGACGTTACTCTGTTTGTTATGAACTTAATACCATAGATGCATGCTGGATAGCGGTCGATGGTGGAGTAATAGTAGTAGATGCAGGCAGGAGTCGGTCTACTTGTCTCGGACGTGATGCCTATATACATGATCATTTCCGTGAATACGTCATAACTATGCGCTTTTCTATCAATTGCCCAACAGTAATTTGTTTACCCACCGTATGTATGTGTTCGAGAGAGAAGCCTCTAGTGAAAACTATGGCCCCCGGGTCTAATTTAAACACAAAAAGAAAACCTAAAAACCTTTGCTGCAATTTATTTACTTTTATTTTATTTTGCAATTTATACTTTTGCCTATACAAGATTTAATCCTTGCAATTAACGAGTTCAAGGGGATTGACAACCCTCTTGCCCGCGTTGGGTGCAAGTATTTGCTTTTGTGTGTGCAGGTGCTATTCATGAGGGTTTGTGTGATTCTCCCATGGTTCGATAAACCTTGGTTCTCACTGAGGGAAATACTTATCTCTATTGTACTGCATCTCCCCTCCTCTTCGGGGAAAATCCCAACGCAGCTCACAAGTAGCAGCCCGTTCTGATGACTATGCTAGAGTTCTTTTAATTGCGGCACTACCAGGATTATGATTGACATCCTACCAATACCACATTAGCAATGGACAATGTACTCCATACTCCACGTCCTGGGTTGAAGACGCGGGAATAACACAATTTTTTAGTTTAATATTTTTGCCACATTTGAAAATAGATAGCAGGAGTTTGCACATGGATGCTTCTATGCTTGTAATCATATTACTGAACTTACATGTGGTTTGTTTATGTTTGTATATGTATATTAACTTACATGCATTGATGAATATTCTAAGCACTTTTAGACCTTTTCAGGAGAACTACCAGGCAGTAGTTTGAGCACTTTCAGAATTATGCACGAAGACTTTCAACAAGAGTAGTTTCAGCAAAAAAAATAGTTATTTCCTATTTACATATTCAAAAAAAGGCCCCGCTCAACATTTTCTGTGACACTACGCACCGTCGCAGAAAATGTGCATGCCTAGTGACGGCCAAATGCGTCGCCTAAATTAGGCTACAACACCACCAAAATTGCCGAGGGCACTATCCCAGGAGGAAATTAGCTGGTGACGGTTTCCATCACAGAAAATTATTTTAAGCGACATTTTTCTGGTCACGGGGACTTCAATCACAAAATAACACACATTTTGTAGTGTGTTGTCGTCGTCCTGTGATCTTTAGGATCATCTTGGTGTTGGTGGCCCTAGATTTTAGCAACGTATGGCAAATGATGAAATTTGTGGGTGGTTGCAACAAATGTGTATTGTCACGGGGTACATCTAGTATATATTTATAGCTTGGTCGACCAATTGTGCCTTGTCTCTAGGTGTTCTAATATTAATATTAGCCAATTTTCCTCCAACTCCAATTAACATGGAAACTCTCTTCGACTTAATTGATATATGGAGTGAAGAGAGTCAATTAATTAAAAAAGAGCTAAAGCACTCCAGCTTCGAAGCTGGAGTTTGCAACTTCAAAACTAGAGGTTTTAGCCCTCCTGTTGGGTGCGAAAATGGAGGAAGTACCAATCAAGCCTATTAAGATCTAAATTGATGAACAATCTACCTATATCCAAACAATAAGATATGATCAAGCAAACATTCATTATATGTAAATCAAGTCCACACATAAAGTAACATTGACAGAACAACTGCTTTTCCATATAGAAAATATAGATAATCAGACATCCATTCTTAATTTGGATGTAAATCAAGTCCAATATTAATTAATATTGATGTATAAATGGATCTATATCCATATGAAAAGATAGGTATGAATCAATCATTAATTGGATGTAAACCAAGTCCATAGTTAATGAATATTAATTGAAAAATTGAGTTTTATCCATATTCAAGAAAGAATGGTGCACTACATGACTACTCATTAAATGTTGAGTGAATCGTCAGTGCGATGCAATTAAAGCATTCCAAATATAGAATGGGGCTTAACTCTATATAAGGTGTGTTCTCCAAACAACTTACAAGTACAGAAGGAATCACATAGTTACGTGTGTTTCATTGAAAGGAACACAATTCGCCGTACTAATGGGAGGTGATTATGTCATCATATTGGTCTTATTATGCTTTTTGTTCAATCCTTGCTACCTCACCTTAGTTGAATCAATAGACACGGATGGCAATCTACAGATCAATGAGAAGGTAAAAATATTTTACTTTTAACTTTGGACACATGCAACTCTTTGCCAATTGGTTTATGAATTCATCCCACTCTTGCATCTACTTGACCGCTTAATCTTCATTATTACTAATTTTTGTACTTATTTAGAACTATAGCTTATGTTCCCAACTAAAATTTAGGACACCATAGGTGGAAAAATTACTTATCTTTCAGAGACTTTGTACAACAATTATATATGCTAACTGGCCATGAACTTACATTTCCATTTGCAGAACACCACTCTTTTAAGACCTAAACCGTTTCAGTTTCCTTGGAGAGCTAATTTCACAGATGAAGGCAGCAACATTATTTCTAATGTACTCTCTCTCTCCCCCTCCCCTCCCTCTCTCAGTCACTGTTTGTTTATCTCTACTTTTTCATGTGTTAGATTTGGAATGTTTGTTCATTTCTGGGTTAGCATTCACCACAAAAATATATCGCAATGTATGCTACCACAACATGTGATAAATATAAAAGGCAAATTCAAGGTATTTTTTAGCCTAGGCATGACATATTTAAATCATAGGAAAGATAGTAGAAATCCACATTCATTAATGATCCACCTCAATCATAGATTTGCAAACTAAATTATGCATCACCACAAAAGGTCTAACTACATATATAGGAATGACATCAAACATTGCGAAGCAAACTAGATCTAGTATGATGTACTAAACGAGGCTTACAAGATAAATAAAAATTAGCTCCAAATGAGCATGAAAAAAATCCACATTGTAAATGTCTGGTAGGAGAACCTCGTACCACGGCCAATAAGGCACACCATCACTTGTTTATTATGTTGTGCTCTATAGTTGTTCTGGTTCTTCACTAATTTGAGCTATACTTTTCTATCATTAGTATGCAATGTGGCACACCGAGCCAGGACAATTCTATGGCCTTCGAGCTGAAATGAGTATATGGGATTCACCAAATCAAGAAACCTCTCAAGAATCTGGAGCATCCTTACAGATTTATTGTCAAGATGGAGGACACTACAACTTAATTCAAGCTGGATTCCACGTATAAACATATCACCCATCCTGGTAAACTCAAATGTTTGAATAAACTACTATTTCATAATCTGGTTTTGCTTGCAGATTTCCCCCTCTTTGTACAATAACAGAGATATTCGCTTCTTTACATATTGGACTGTAAGTGTAACCAATGTCATTTCAATAAGTTGTATATTACTGTTATCCACATATTATTTTCTGGTATTTTGTAGTAGTTAGAGGCATTATTGGACTAAGTATAAGTCTCTTTACATAAACAGTAATATATGTTTCCTTTTTATTTCTTAGAAGGACTTGAAATCCAAGGGGTGCTACAACTCACAATGCGCAGGATATGTACCTGCAAGTGGAGCGAAGCTGGTGCCTGGACAAGCCATTGCTCCTCCAGCAGTTTATGGCATACAAGATCACTACATCAGGCTTAGTCTCAACAAGGTACAACATTCATCCTAGTCTAGAGATTATTATGTCTATATAAGCTTATAAATTTTCTACTATATCTATGATAAGTAGACGATACCCGTGTGTTGTTGCATGAACCTTTGTTGAATGCAATGCATAAATAGATGTTATAAGAATAGCTACAAAAGGAGAGAAAAATTGGGTTGTGGTTAACATAATGCCTTTTTCTAACAAAAATGTGAAAAATGAACTACATAGGTATTCTTCGAGTGTCCAACACATATAAATTCATGATAAACCAAAAATTAATGCAAACATTGTAAGTTATGACATGCATGACTTGTTGATGTGCCAGGGCTGCATGGATAGAAAAAGTGAAAAAACAAGTATTGTGAAAAATATAACTTATGACTAACATGCATGACTTGATGATGTGGCATGGTTGCATGTATAGAAATAAAAGTAGTACAAACAATTGAACTTATAACTAACATGCATGACTTACTAATGTGGCTTGGCTACATGAATAGGAAAATTAGTTAGTGGATTGCAACTATTTAAAATGGAGGGTTAAAAATAACAAAGAGGGATTTTATGAATATGAAATTAGTTATGCCTAAATTCACATGGTTACTATTTAATATGCTATGGTATTTTATTATGAAAATACAGAACATTGGACCAGAGGAATTGTACACCACCCAAGATTCTTCGTAATTACAAAGTGTTTATACTCTTCTTGTGCATGAAATTTACTGTTCATGAATGCTATCAATCCCTCATTGACTATAGGATCCAAATTCTAGAGATTGGGTGGTGTACCGTCATGATTTAGAAAAACCATCATTCTTGGGACATTTTCCAAAGGAGCTTTGCCCTGGAACAAAACGTATACAAGCATTGACCGGATTCGTGAATTACTTGAAGAGTGCACATGGTCCGGCAATGGGTAGTGGCCACTTCCCTGATTATGATGAGAAGAAATCTGCCTACTTCAACCACATTAAGAACTACAACTCCAAGGGTCAAGCTTTTGACCCCTTTTACACCAAGGTGGCCAAGTTAGTTGATAGGCCAGATTGTTATGATGCAAATGATTTATTTCTTGAATTTAAGAAGGGTTATACATTCAATTATGGTGGACCAAGTGGTTGTATTGGTTGACAACAAAAGTTGTATTGCCATTTGTATTGAATAAATAAAAATGTGTTACTTCATGGTCAAATATTATCCATTATTCTATTTATTTTTGTCAAACTCTAGCTTCATATTGATGGTGATTATCATGATCATCTCTAGTTTTTTAAATTGTTGGTTTTCACCTCCCACTTAAGCCATTCCCAACATGACACTTGTGGCAGGTGCCAGGTGACCATAGTAAGTCAAATTATAAAAGGCTCAGCACAGCAAAGACCGTATGAATGGACCTCTCTGGGCCCAAATACGCGCCAGGGAACCTAGGTAGAACACCACCAACTAATGGGTATTATTAGTATGATGTATTAGCAATCCATGTGGGATACGTGGAAGCATCCAACATGTTGAACACCAGTTCGGTGTAAGCTCCTACCCTCGCACGACAAACGTACAAACATGGAGATTTCCATATGGGGGCTATATAAGGCCGATGGGGGACTGTGGGCAGGGTTATGTAATTTGGAGCTATGATACATGGGAGATGTATCAATAATTTTGTATGTTTCGTGCCTATTATCTATAATTTATGCAACATTTTTTAAGTTTATTCGGAATTAGCCTATTAATTCAATGCCAAATGTCAGTTATGTTTTCTCTATTTTTATGTTTCAAGTAAATAAAATAACTACGCACCACAGGAAAAACTGGAAAAAAATCAGGAGACCCTAAAATACCCAAGATACCACTACCACAAAGGGGCAAAGCCAGGAGAGGCCCACGGACCCAAGCTTCCTAGTAGCCTAGGACACCTAGGCCCACCAGGGCTCCCCTGGTCGCGCCTCTTTGTCCCTAGCTCTATGTAACCCCCCAAAAATCTCATATATTTTGGACGGAATTTCTACTACAAGAATCCCTATTTTTGACGAAAATCTTAGTTACAAAGTAATAACTATAACTGAAGAACATTTTTGGTGACGGTGATCATCACTAAGTGATGGTCGTCTAAGGTAGCCTCCCACGAGATTTTAGGTGGCGGTTTGTCTGATTTTATTTGATGTAGGGTTTAGTGTCACTGATATTTGCATATTCGGTGACGGTTTGTAGTGTCATAGATATGTTGGGCGTGTTAGGGAAAACCTGATTTTTTACGCTGTGGGGTTCACCCGTGATCTCATGTTTTCTCTACCATGGAAGAGTTTCGAACAGATTCTATTCAAATTTGTTGTGGCTATAACTTGAGATCCTGAAATCCAAATGTAGTAGTGTAAAGCATACCCGTGATCATCGCCTAGAGGGGATCACGGCCCAATAATCTAGCATAGCAACACAAATAAGGGTGTAGGGTGGAACACCAGCATAGCTAAACTAGGCATGTTATGATAACAGGTAAAGCATCTATATCAGTCGACAAAGTCAGGCCATGCATCAGAGTAGGATCTAGCGAACAACAGCGGTACCAATACCTAATGCATGAAAGTAGAGAGAAAGAATAGGCGATATCAGAATGATCAAGGCGGTTTGCTTACCTGGAAGCTCTGCTGCAGGGATCTGATCCACGAGATCGTAGTCGTACTCATGGTCTACTGCGGTCTCGGGGTCTGCCGGATAGAAGCAATTACGGAAACAAATAAACAATAGGCAATCAAATGCAACACATATGCATGGCATGGCAAAATGGGATGTTAATGTGCTCTAATGCATTACTACACATTTTAAGTGAAGAGGGAAAATATTTGGGAATATTTTCCTAGCTTTAGGTATTATTTTCTATATTGATTCAGATGCAAAAGTTCAAAGTGCATTATGTTAGAGTGTTTTTTCATGCATGCAAATGACATATTCAGATTCATTATATTTTCATGATCTTTTTTCATATATAAATTATTTTCATCCGAGTTACGGTTTATTTTATATGATTTCCAAAGTTTTAATGATTTTTCGGAATTTCTGGAATTAATTTAATTTAAAAAATCATTAAATGTTAATTGCTATGGGTACACAAAAGTGTACCCAGCAGTTTGTACCAGAGGCTGACAGTGGGGCCAGGGTGCTGAGTCAGCAGCTGACTGGGCAGCCTTATCCTTTGGAACAGTGCTCGATGGTCCTACATGTCATTGACTAATTTAATTAACGGAGTGTAAGAACATGTGGTGCCCCCATGTTTGGTTTTGGTAATTGATGACAATCTCTATGGACTAATGGTTGCCTTGAGTTATATTTGAAGGGTTTGTCCATAGGCATTGCTTGAAGACCATTTGTTGGTTTCAAGGTTGTTAGAAGAACAATATGTGTTGATCAAGGTGCTATTCAAGGAGTTATCCAAAGATTGGTCATATGAGAGTTGAGCATATTGCAAGTATGTCTTGAAGAAGAAGATTGTGTGAACATTCATGTTTACCTTCAAGACATCATCTTTATGAAGCGAGAAGATTTGAATCAAGGTTGATCAAGACTAAGTACAAAGAGTGACTCAAGTTGATCAACACACAAAGCGTAGAAGATGTACCAAGCGGGATCAAGTGATCTCATGGTATGGTAAGCATTGTCCATTACGCTTTGTGTACTAACCCGTGGTCTATGTGAGAGTTGTTTGTGGGGTTAGGTATGTTTCCATGGGCTTGCATCAAAAGGAAGATATCATACAACCCATGAAGGATGACATCAAGTGGTGATCGTCATCAAGGTTGCGGTTTGCAAGTTCAAGTGAAGCATCACGAAGAGATCACATGCTTGAAGCTTGCCGTCCATTGTGGTGACAATGGACTTGTGAAGATGTGCCGAAGAGTGGCTCACCCATAGTGGAGTATGGGGGAGCAATCTACCAGTCTTCATCGAGCCGGCGCAATCAAGAAAGGTGGTCCAACTTGAGGAGGTCAAGATCGTCATCATCTAGCTCAAGTGGACTATGCGCAAGGCAAAGGTTCGCCCTTGATAGGTTTTCCATTTTACCGGTCTCATCGTGGTAGTTGGGAGACCGGGTTATAGGATCGATAGCCGTACTATCAAGGGGGGCTCTCGGATGAGTAGCTTGATCGTATCTTTCGTAGAGAGCTCAAACCATTGCATCCTTGCATCATCTTTCTTGGTTCTTGTTTGGTGTTTTTCTTTGTGAGTTTTTGAGCTTATGGTCATCTTCATGACAAGCTCGAGTTCATCGAAAACGGAGTTCATATATGCATCTTCTATGATGTTTTCGATGTTGGAGTTTATGCCGGTTCTTCATTCATAGAGGTTTCTCATCTCTATATCTTAGGCATATCTCCCCTGCCACTTCTTATTATATCCATACTTGCTCTTTTCGGAGCTCATTTGCAGAAGTTATGGTAGTTCTGGCTTTATTGTTTCCTCTGTTTTCTGTGGATATTCAGTGGCATGCAAGCGGTAGTACCGCTGGTGCCCACGGTAGTACCGCTTATGCGGCAGTACCGCTGGGTACTTCCGTGGCACAGTCGCTTGGGGTTTCCCCGAGCATGCAACTCTGTGTTGCCGGTCTGCAATTCACGGTAGTAGCGCGGTAGTAGCACGGTAGTACCGCTCTGGCGGTACTACCGCCCGTACTACCGCCACCACTACCGCTTGCAGGGTTTCCTCTGTGCGCGCTTCTGTTTCCTTTTTACTCTTTGCGGTAGTAGTGCGGGACTAGGACGGTCGTACCGCTTCGCACGATACTGCCGCCCTGGCTGCCTCTACTACTGCTGCCTCTCCTGGTCTAAAACCCCCTAAGCGGTAGTACTGCCAGGGGCAGCGGTAGTACCGCTCCGGCGGCACTACCATTGTACACTCGGTGTATTTCAGGCTTGTGCGAGGTAGTACCGCTTGGCTGCGGGCACAGGGCAGATAACAGTTGGATTCGAGGGCTCCTATAAAAGGGGGTCTTCTTCCCCATTGGACCTAATACTTCTAGCTCGTGTTTGCCCCCATTGTTGACCTTCCTTGAGCTTGCTATCTCTCAATCCCTCCAATGATTGTTGCTAGTTCTTGAGGGAAAAGAGAGAGGAGATCTAGATCCACATCTCCACCAATCACTTTCTCCTCTATGTGAGGGAAACCCCTTGGATCTAGATCTTGGAGTTCTTTGTGTTCTCTTTCTTGTTATTCCTCTCATATTCCTCCATAGCTTTCATTGCTTTTGGTGGGATTTGCGAGTGAGGGATTTGGGCACTCCGTGTGCCCTTGCCATTGCATTTGGTGCATCGGTTTGAGTTCTCCACGGTGATACGTGGAAGTGAAAGTTGAGAAGCTTATTACTCTTGGGTGTTTGGGCACCCTAGAGCTTGTTCCTCTTGGGTGCTTTGGTGCCCTAGACGGGTGGTGTTGCGGAGCTCAATCATTGTGGTGTAAAGCTCCGGGACAAGCATCGGGGTCTCCAATTAAGTTGTGGAGATTTCCCCGAGCAATTTGTACGGGTTCCGGTGACCGCCCCCAAGGGCTACCAAAGTGTACGGGTACCGGTGACCGCCCCCAAGGGTTGCCAATTGTACTGGTTTGGTGACCGCTCTCAAGGGTCCCTTAGTGGAATCACGGCATCTTGCATTGTGCGAGGGCGTGAGGAGATTACGGTGGCCCTAGTGGCTTCTTGGGGAGCATTGTGCCTCCACACCACTCCAAACAGAGATTAGCATCCGCAAGGGTGTGAACTTCAGGATACATCGTCGTCTCCGCGTGCCTCGGTTATCTCTTACCCGAGCCCTTTTACTTGTGCACTTTACTTTGCGATAGCCATATTGTTTCATGTTATATATCTTGCTATCACTTAGTTGTTCATCTTGCTTAGCATAAGTTGTTGGTGCACATAGGTGAGCCTAGTCGATTTAGGTTTTGTGCTTGACAAATTAAACGCTAGTTTTATTCTGCATTTGTTCAAGCCTAAACCGTAATTATTTTAAAGCGCCTATTCACCCCCCCCCCCTCTAGGCGACATCCACGATCTTTCACGGAGGTTAAATTTAATCCGGGGGGTTAATTAAGTGGTGGGTCCCGTTGTTGGTGACTGTATAATTTAACAAAGGATTAATTTAGCTAATTAAGTTAATTAACCGAAGTGGGTCCTACTATCAGCGATTGTCTAGTGGCTAATCTAATTGCCTGACCGGTGGGACCCATCTGTCGGTGACCCACCGGCGTTTGAACGCCGGTGCGCACCAGCGACGACCAGGGACGCGGCGGGGCCACGGAACCGACGGCTCTGGCGACCAAATGGTTAGTGGAAGGCACCGTTCGAACAAGCCGCGTCGAGCTACACTATGGCCATGTGCTAGAGTGGACGGAAGCGACGGCGGCGACGAGAACTAGTGGCGGCCAAAGTTTGGGAGTGGTGGGATCGGTGCTAGGGATGGCCAGAGAGAGAGAGAGGAAGGGCGCATCCGGTGCGGCGGCTCACCGCGAGGCGCGTAGGGGGCTCAGGGGAGCCGGGGGTGGTCAGAGTCGAGTGGATCGACGACGAGGCAGAGGCGGCGCCCGGCGAAGGGGATCGACGCGGGCGGGGACGGTGTGGCTCCCTGGCTTCAATCCAGTGGCGCAGACGACGTAGTGGAGGGAGACGAAGCTCCTAGACACGTTGTCATGTCGAAAGGAGGCCGGTGGCTACGCGGACAGCAAGGCCATGGCGACGGCTACACTCGGGTGTGCTCGCAGCGGCGGATCCAGGTGGAGAGGGAGAGAGCTGCGGGGGGGAGTGGATGCGCGCGAACCCTAGGGCGTCAAGGACGTCCTTATCCTCGTCGGGGAGGCGCAGGATGTCCGGCGCGTGGAGATCCAGGCCATGGATGCGCGCCGTGCATCCAGCGCGTCCGGAGGAAGGAGACGACCGGGGGAGTGTGCTGGGTCGTGCACTGTGCACATAGAGCCCAGTCCAAGAGGTAAGTTTTTTCATTTTTCTTTTTCTATTTTTTGTTTGCATTTTTCTTCTCTGTTTTGCAATAAATTTCATACTAAATGAATTTAGTTGCAAATGAAACTTGGCACACAAATACTATGTAATATTTTGCAATAGCTCGCAAAGTTTGAGGTCATTTTGAAATGTTTAAATTTAGTTTAGTACTTAAATGGGCATATTAAGTGCTGCTGGTCCACTTTAAATAATTCTACAGGCAATTTGGGAATCCAAACATGGTTGATTTCTTCATGACAATTACTTTAGGGATTTATAGGATATTGTCAACATTTTTGTTTCACTGTTTGAAGAAATATTTTTTGACTTGCAGTTTGAATTGATATTCGAGTTGAGTTTGAATCAAGTGGTGATTAACATAGTAATCATGATGATTGGGCAACTTTATTAGGGAAGCACTGTAGCTTAATGCATGGGGGTGTTACAATGGTGCTCGTATTTTCCTGGATTTATTCCATGCCTTCCGGCGATATGTGTTCAGTGGAAGGAGACGTTCACATCTACTATGAAGGCGTCTGTGGTGACTTCATCAATCTCAAGATTATGTGCCGCTCAGTCTCTCGGAGGTGCTCATAGGGGTAAGGTGTGCGTGCGTGCATTCATAGGGATGAGTGTGTATGCGTATGTATGAGCATTTGCGTCTGTACTATGTTTAAAAAAAGAGAAAAGATAGGTCATTAAACAGTCATTAATTGGATGTAAATCAAGTCCTTAATTAGTTAATGAGCATTGATTAAGCGAATATCTACTGAAGAAAGAATGGTGCATCGGATGACTATTCAATAAATGTTGAGTCAATCATAAGTAAGATGCAATATAAAGCTTCCCAAAATAGAATGTGGCTCAACTCTATATAAGTTGTGTTCTCTATATAACATACAAGTAAGGAATCACATAGTTACATGTTTCATTGAAAGAAACACAGTTCCTTATACCAATGGGCTATGTTGTCGTATCGGTCTTACTGTGCTTTTTGTTCATACCTTTCTACCTCACCTTGGTTGAATCGATACATATAGATGGCAATCATGAGAAGGTAAAAAAAATTACCTTTTGCTTTACACATGCAACTCTTTCTCAGTCGGTTTATGTATTTGTGCCATTCTAGTATCTACTTGACTTAATCTTCATAACTACTACTGGTTGTAGTCATATGTAACTATTTTTTGTTACCTGTGAGCCTAATTTTTTTTACTTGACCAATTAATCAGCAACTTTGTATAACAATTATATTGCTAACTAGCCATGAACTGGAAATTTTCATTTGCAGAACACCTTAAGACCTGAAACTTTTCAGTCTCCTTGGAGAGTCAATATCACGGATGAAGGCGCCAACATTGTTTCTCATGTACTCTCTCTCTCTATCTCTCTCTCCCTCCCTCTCTCTCCCTCTCCCCCCCTCTCTCTCTCTCTCTCTCTCTCTCTCTCACTCTCCTTGTGCCTATCTATCCACCTCTGCTTTTTCACGTGTTAGATTTGAGCCATGCTTGCTTTTTAATTGGTGAGAATTGACCATAAACAAATGCCACAATGGCATGTGATATATTGAAAGGCAAATTCGACTTATTTTTTAAGCTGAACATCCCATACTTAAATCACAAAGAAACAATCATGGAAATTCACATTCGTTACTGACTCACCTAAATCATAATTGGCCAAGCTAAATTATATAAGTGGTCAAAGTAACAAGGTGGTGCCATGTTTTAGTAGTCCCTTGCAACTCTCCATTCAAAAAAATTATCCCAAGAGGAATGAGCTCTGTATTTTATTGAAAATAATATATTTGCCTAGTTAATTAGCAGAAAGCCCGATAAATAGACAAAACATGCTAACAAAATACTGATATCAACATATTTGGAAAGGCACCTAAGGCATGCTCTACTAAAGACTTATCCTGACATACTACCAACACAGTGCTAAAAATACACTTCACATCTGAGATAATGGGGAGAGAGAGCCTTAAATGTTGTTGAACTAAAGCATTTTACGCACCACCAAAAAAAGGTCCAGTTGCATAGGAATGGCATCGCTGCATGTCGAGCAAGCTAGATCCAGTATGAGAAACTCACAAGGCCTTCAAAAAAATCTATACTAGCTCCAAAGGAGCATAAAAAAATCCCCATTGTAAACATCGAGTAGGAGAATCCCGTAAAACTTGTACGGCCAAGAAGACACATCCTCACTTATTTATTATATTGTGCTCTACAGTTTTTCTGGTTATTCACTAATTGAGCTTTAATTTTTATCACTAGTATGCAATGTGGCACACAGATCCAGGAAAATTCTATGGCCTCCGAGCTTAAATGAGTATATGGGCTTCACCAAATCAAGAAAACTCTCAAGAATCTGGAGCATCCTTACAAATTTATTGTCAAGATGGAGAAAACTACAACTTAATTCAAGCCGGATTTCACAT
The DNA here is from genome assembly GCA_039707655.1 of Elymus sibiricus. Lineage (NCBI taxonomy): Eukaryota > Viridiplantae > Streptophyta > Magnoliopsida > Poales > Poaceae > Elymus > Elymus sibiricus. The sequence continues at coordinate 297,980,055 of CM077672.1, read as the reverse complement.
ACAAACATATCACCCATTCTGGTAAACTCAAATTCTTTTCCACAAAATTGCCATTTCAAAATGTGGTTTTGCATGCAGGTATCCCCCTCTTTGTACAATAACAGAGATATTCGATTCTTTACATATTGGACTGTAAGTGTAATCAATGCTATTTTATTAAGTTATATAGTACGTCGGTCATACTATAGTTTTCCGGTATTTTGCACTAGTTAGAGGCATTATCATACTAAATATAAATCTATGTACATCCACAATAATACTTTTTTTATTGCCCAGAAAGACTTGAAATCAAGGGGGTGCTACAACTCGCAGTGCACGGGTTTTGTGCCCGCAAGTGGAGCTGAATTGGTGCCTGGGCAAGCCATTGCTCCTCCATCCATTTACGGCGAACAAGACCACTACATTAGGCTTAGCGTCAACAAGGAGCACCCTTTGTCCCAGTCTAGAGACTAACATGTCTATACAAGCTTATAAATGTGATAATTACATTTGACAAGCATGTATTTTATGAATGTGAAAATAAATTGTGCACGAGTTCGCATAAATGGTTATTAAGTAATATGCTATGGTATTTTATTATCAAGAAAGGAATATTACAGTGTGAGAAATCATAAATTCTTGCTAATTACAATTAGTTTATGCTCTTCTCGTGCATGAAATCTATTGTTCATGGATGTCATAATCCCTCGTTGACTACAGGATCCAAATTCTGGAGATTGGGTGGTATATCATCATGATTTAGAAAAACCATCGTTCTTGGGGAATTTTCCGGAGGAGCTTTGCCCTGGAACCCCGCGTATGCAAGCATTGACTGGATTTGTGAATTACTTGAAGAATGCACATGGTCCTCCTATGGGTAGCGGCCACTTTCCCAATGATGATGATAAGAAATCGGCCTACTTCAGGCGCATTAAGAACTACAACTCCAAGGGCCAAGCTTTCGACCCCATTAACACTCAAATGGTCCGTTTAGTTGACAGGTCAGATTGTTATAACATAGATGCTTCATTCTTGAATTTAAGGAGGGTTATTCATTCCACTATGGTGGACCAAGTGGCTGTATTGGCTGACAACATAAGTCGTATTACTTCTTGGGGTACAATAAAAAAAGGTTCTTAATGGGAAAATATGTCCCTTATTTCATTTATTTGTCAAACTCAATTTTGGTAACTAGGTTGACCATCAAAAAAAAATCTCGAGTTTATTAAATCTTGGTTTTCGCTGCACACTTGAGCCATGGCCAATGTGGGACACGAGTTGACTGCTCCCGCGCCCTGCTCCGATCTGTGCTTCTGAGGTACGCGGCAAACATTGGAAGCTTCCCGCCCTTTCCTTCCATGCTCGTTCTTGTCTCCCCCCACCACCACCCAAAAACTTCCCCATATGCAAGCATGCAATACGAAATGGTTCGCATTATCATAGCATACTGTCCCACCGACCATAATACTACCTCTGTATCGCATTTCTATGCGGAGATGAAGTTGCCGCCCCTATGTCTTCCGGTTGCGCCCTCGTACCTCTGGCCGTCAACCCTCTTCCCTATGACACCACTGCCTTATCCCTCCAACAATGGATCCCTTGTTCTCTCTTCGGCATGCATCTCCTTGTTGGAAATATTTCCTAAAGGCAATAATATTGTATTATTATATTTACATATTCATAATTAGGAGTTTATATTCTATGTTATAAATGCTATGATCCGGGAATGTGTGATTCAGTGGAAAACTCATATGCACGTGTGGAATGATAAATGGTAAAATAAGATTCCTAGTATCGCCTCTAAGACTAGCTAAAGTGTTGTTGGTGATCATATTTTCCGGATCTTAGGATATCGTTAAGTGTAATGATAGTCCTAAAACAACTTTGAGAATTTGACGTTAGAAGAACGATTGTATTGAATTGACCCAAACTTGTTTGTTATACTTTGAGATAATATCGTCAGAAGTCAATTGTTATAACACGGAGTGTTAACGTGTGTTGTAGTTCCTTAGACCATGAGAGTATCATAGTCACTTCTTACCGTACGATGAACTTTGGGGTTGCTCAAACGTTATCTGTAACACGGTGATCATAACGACAACTTACAGGTTCATCGGAAAGTTTCACAAGAGACTAGATAGCTCAAGAGTGGGATTTTGCTCCTCCGACGATGAGAGATATTCTTAGGGCCCTCTCGGTTTGACGACATCCATCATCGTCTGGCCAGACACAAGTAACTAGGTCACGAGGATGCCAGAACATGTCAACGAGAAAGAAGAACAAAACCGGTAATGAGGAGACCGATATAGTGAGCATGTGTATGACTCAAGAGGATACAGATATATCTCACCTCGGGTTTTGTAAAGTATCACGAAGTAAATAGAATAGCACATGATAACCAAAGGTTTACTCGAATGTCAATCGTGTACTCATAGGGATCGATATGGACGTCCACGGTTCCGCTATCGGTCATTGAACGAAAGGGGTTTTGTTCATGTCTATGTTTTACCGAACCTATAGGGTCACAAGCTTAAGGTAATCACGATCTGTTGAGTGTTAGTAGGACATGAGTAATGAGAAAATATTTATGAAATAGTTTCATTAATATTCGAAATAGTTTCGAGAGGAACCGAAAGCGTTTCGGGGTCACCGGAAGGGTTCCGGGTTTACCGGGTAATACCGATAAATTATATATAGGTGGAAATCGTTTTCGGTGATGTTAAATAAATATAAGGCTCTAAATATGATTAGGAGGCTTTTATGTTTATTTAAATATCAACGGGCCTAAATAGGCCAAGTGGTGGAAAGCATATTCGACCACTTAGGCCAAATAGGAGGTGGCGCACCCTCCACATGGGGAAGGAAGGGGGAGGCCGAATTAGAGGGGGAATCCCCCTCCTCTTGGCCGGCCAAGGGGGGAAACCTTCCCCCCTTGTGTGGCGCCCCGCGCCCCCTCCTCCTCCTCCAACCTATATATACTAGAGGTTTTGATACTTTTGGACACACAAGTTTTTGGAGCCTCCTCTAGTTCTCTAGTTCTAGCTCTAATTGATTCAATTAGAGCTAGATCTAGATCCTTTAATCCTCATAATTAGAAGCCTAGTGTGGTTCTAATCTCCTCCTACTAATTCTTCGGCGACGATTAGCTCTGGACGGCGAAGCGCTACCGGATCGCGAAGACCGTACGCTTGCAAACTGTGCAAAGGCCGTGATTTCAGACTTCCATTCGAGGGATAGTGCATCGACCGTTCGAGGGACTTCAAGTACGATCTACACCGACTCGTCTTTTTCCGTTGCAACTCGGACTTGATAACGATCCGATCCAAACTGTTATTGCATCTTCATAGTGTTCCTGGTTGATCGCAGGGCGATTTTTTTTCTACTACGTTTCCCAACACTCCTCCCACCTTTGTCCCTTGCAACCATCCTCGGCCTACCACCACCCACCCGCCCGCCAACTACATCTCGCCTTATCCCTCCACAATCGGGTGGGCAGAACTGCTTTTCCTTCATACTCCTTATATTCCAAAATATAAGGTGTATTAATTTTTTAAAGCCAAACTCTCTATGTTTGACCAAGTTAATTTATAGAGACAAATATTACGGTAGCATTTGCAACACCAAACTAGTATTATTAGATGATCGCATGCACAACTGCCTCCACTTGAATGAGGTGGACACGTGCGGGCTCAAATGTTTTAATTCACGGCCTAATCTGTAATCTAGACACATCTCGTTGACATGAAGGGAATGAAAAAAAATGCTCCGTCGAGTGAAAAAAAATCCCCTCCCGTCCCTCGCGTCACCCTCTCTTGGCGACACAAGGGAGACCCTAGCCGCCGCTTTCGGGCGGGCTCTTCCTCCTCCTCGCATCGCCGCCGACAGAGGGCTCGCCGGCGAAGTCGTGCCGGCTCCATGAACGGCGGCGGCAGGGCGGCTCCGTGCGTGGTGTGGTGCGGCGTGCGACCTCACGATGGTGCGGCTCTAGGGGCTGGGTGCGGCGCACCAGCTCTGACGTGGTGGTGCGGCGGCGCAACTCCATTTGCGTGCGGGTTTAAGGTTGCGGTCCCCCAGCACATCTTTCCCTTGAGTTGCTACCCCGTTTGTGGTTGGTTACTCTATCCCTGACATCTCAGCCGCCACAGTCGTCCGGTGTGTTGCATCTGCCACCTTGGGCTATGATGCGGGGTTAGGGATCCAGGGGTTGGCGCTTTTCCGGCCTCGTTCTGGCGGTCCCTGCCGGGGTTATTCCCCTGAGCTAGCCATGGTGGGTGGCCTGCGCGCGAGTTCAATGTATGCCACAAATTTACAACTAAAGAGACTTTTCTGACCAAGTTTAAGCGCCCATGGTGTAATTGATTCATTAACTAAACTACTTATTTCCTAAAGTTATTTACAGTCGATTTCCTATAAGTTAACATGTTCTTCCTAGGTTTTTTTTGGAGGGGTATGTTCTTCATACGAACTCCCTAGATCGGTTTTGGTTGCTTGAATCTCGGTCCATATATCCCGTCAACACGAAGCGGACGTGCGTGTTCGAGTATATCACGTTAGGCAATATTTGGTAGTTCACGTATTGTAATCTAAACCTATATCTATTAGGATTCCTTAGCCCCCAAGTCTAGTCTACTATATAAACAGCCCACCGTGGCTCATTGTAATCACCCAATATCACAACATACAATAGTTATTATTCTCCAATTATCATGGTATCAGAGGCCTAGGTTTTCCGCACCTAGCCGCCACACAGCTTCCGCGCCGCGCCGCCCCTGGGGAGATCGATCTCCGCCGGGGGCCGCGCAAATAGTAGATTAGATCTCGCGTCGTCAAAATTTTCTCGCCGGCCGCTTGACCGGCGTTTTCTTTTTCTTTCGCTGATCATAGATCAGATTGCGTCGCCCACCGCCGCATGTCGTCCTCGCGCGCCTCTGCTCGGAACAAGTCGTTGACTCATCTCCGGCCATCTTCATCGACAATCGTGCCAAGCACGCTCTGTGCGGCGCCCCAAGGGACACCTTCCCGCGCTGCCACCGGCTGCTCCGTCCACATGTCGTCACCACGTCGGCTCGTCTTCGACACAATCGACCGGGACATCAAGCTCGTCCTCGCGTACGCGTCTCGCCGTCACCACAGGGCTGCACCATCAACAACCGTGGTCATCATCGCCGACAACCATCTACACCAACAACGTGCGGTAAGGCCGGCAAGCCTGGCAAGCCAGCCCGGCAAGCACGGCAAGCCCGGCAAAGTCCGGCAAGACCGGCAAGTCCGGCAAGCCCGGCAAGCTCGTCACCGGCAAGCCCGGCAAGCCCGTCACCGGCAAGCCCGGTGTTGACACCAGATTTTGGCATGGTCAAAGACATAATTAAGAAGGCCTCAAATGGAAAAGTTCTCAAGGTGAGAAAGTTCCGTATCATCGAAAGGAGAAACTTTGATATTTGAGCCATAGCCATCCGATCTCATCTCTAAGGCCGAAGTTGTGTTTGAAGTGTATGCAGAACACTATTCGGCTGATTACGCCCCCAAGACGGCCTTATATGAGAAAAGTTTCTACACGGATTGTCTTTGTCTCGTCGAATTGGTCGATTTTGATATAAAAATCGTCTCAATCCGAGTTCGTATACAAAACTTACGGCCGTTACAAGATTGCTGATACAGCAGTGAACGGTACTACCGCTCCAATAAGCGGTACTACCGCTTGAGCGGTACTACCGCTCCTACTACCGCGTCTACTACCGCTTACGAAAAAGTTTTTGGCATCCCGAGACCCTAAGCGGTACTAGAGCGGTACTACCGCCCAGAACGGTACTACCGTGCCCAGAACGGTACTACCGCTTGTTTATAGCCACACAGACTCGGGCAGATCGAAAAAGTTCGAGTTTGGCTGCGTTTTTTGACCCTTTGGAAGGAAATCTGGGTCCGTGTCCTGTACGGGAAGTCCAACCCCCTCTTAAATAGAAGTGGTGATGGCCGATTAAAACAACACACAATCGATCTATCAATACAATCTACTTTTCATGCACCTTTTCTTTCTTCTTTCTACTTTTCTTGCCAAGCTCTAGAAACCCTAGGGTGCGCTTTATCTTTGCTGCTTTGCGCTGAAAAGCAGTCGTCTCTCCTCTTCGAAATTGAGGAACCCCTTTGTTGCTTTGCTCGGAAAGCATCCGTCCCTCGCCACGAAAGCGCGAGGATTATCCCTTTGTTGCTTTGCTCGTAAAGCATCCGTTTATCGTACACGAAAGTACAGTTGGCGACTCCGTTATTCAATACATTGCGCGGTGCAATTTTGTGTTGCGCGTTGACAAATTTCTTCGCCAACACAAATTGGCGACTCCGCTGGGGAAGAAAGCTTTGAACGGTCTCCGGCCCGTTCTTGATTCGAAGAGATCATCATCTAGGGTTTGCAATCTACAAAGGTAACATGAATACCCAATTCCATTCTATAGATGCAAATATCTCATATGGTGTTACTAGATCATTCAATGACTATACTTTATCGGCCAGCCCTGGTTTTTCCAATCATGCATCTAATCGCGTGCATAGGCCGATTCAAAGTAATTTACATGCTTCAAGTTTTTACGATACTAGTAACATGCACCATATATACTCCAACTCTCATGCATCGGCAACCCCACAAATCCATATGCCGATGAACAACATGATGGGTTTGGTTAATCAATTTGAGCATAATGGGCATAATGTATCGGCTAGCCCTAGTTTTATCAATCATGCATCTAATTATGTGCAAGGGCCGATGCGAAATAATCTTCATGCTTTAAATTCTTATGATACTAGTAACATACACCATATGTATCCCAACTCTCATGCATCGGCAACCCCACAAATTCATATGCCGATGAACAACATGATGAGTTCAGTTAATCCAGTTGAAACACCTCATGTTGAAATTTTCAGTAATATGCAAAAAAGTGTTTCACCTTTTTATTCATCGGCAACTAATTTGCAATATGTGAATCCAACCTTGCCGATGGATGGGAGAATTGGCCATGCTAGCCATTCGGCCGGTTACTCTCAACCATCATATGCTACACCCCATGTAGGAACTTCGAATAGCATGCAACAAGGTGTTTCGCCTTTTGATTCATCAGCAAATAACTTACAGTATATTAATCCAAACAACTCGGAGACTATGCTGCCAGCTACCAGTACCGGGACTCCATACGGGCCGGTACTTGATTCACATGTTAATGGTCCTCCGTTGCAAACTTCATATGCTCAAACATCTATGCTGGAGAATCCACCACGTGCTGCTGTTCCACAAACCTATGTTAGTGTGAAAGATCAGGTACTTGCCATACTTGGAAAGTACGGTTTAGCGCCAAAAGGAACACACGTGCCGTCATCTAATACTGTAGCATATAATGCATGCTCTACGCAATTCGAGAGTTTCGACAACATCTCATTGCCGAAAGAATCTGAAAGTATTATGGGCCGAAGAACGCCGAGTACTTCTAAACTACTCGGCGACAAGAAGAACAAGGGCAACATCCACTCGGACGAGATGATCACCGATCTCAACAATAACAGCGACCTCAATCCAGACAACATCATCCCTGCCGCCATGGAAGATCTTTTGGAGGAAGATCGGCTGGAGATTGAACGTGAAATTGAAGAGCGGAGGAAGATGATGCTGGCAGGATTCCAGAAGACTCGGAACGGCGTCATCAAGAAACTGGCTACTCCAAGCGCTATGCCGAGTATTTCAGATCCACTCGGCGCTGAGGTAAAACAATCAAACGAAGACCTTGCTCATCTAATTAATGCACCCCCTACACAATTGCAAAATTTCGGCAACCCTAACAATTCATTGCCGAAAGATTCTAAAAGCATTGGGGGCCAAACTGATTTAGAGCGGACTGAAATTGAGAGGGGAGTTAAAGCTGTGCGTGACAGGACGCAAGCACTTCGCCAAGAGAGAATTGATAAGGAATTGGCTCAAAGAAAACAAGCCTTGCCAATTTGTAGAATCAATGAAAAGAAGAATGATTCGGAACATGAAAGTGCTTCGGTTGAAAAAGCTGAATCAAGTATTATAAATTCCGAATCCATCAAATCCAAGGAGACAAGTGTTATTGAGAAAGGGCATGACAAGCACGAAATAACTGTGTTTGATTTTTCTGAGAAACCCTTTTGCCTGCCCTATGAGTTCCGTGCCAAAGAAATTGATGAGCATCAAGAACAAAGTGATATGGCCGAACAAAGTTTGGTTAATGATGAACATCAAGAACACAAGCGTGCAGCTGAGCAAAGTTCGCTTGGTAATCATTCGAGTGATGAAGCACGGAATCAAGAAAAAGATGATGACAAGGCGTTGGGGAGTCATCCAAAGACGGAGCAAGATATTGTTCAAGTCACACCACCATCATACTCTCCCAACATATTTGAAGAGGTATGCCTAGCAAGTAACTTACCTATTTCCAGATTTGGTCACAACTTCATAGTTGATGCATCTATTAGAAAAATTCTCATAAGTAATTTTGAAAGACCAATGAAGAAGGGTGATTTACTTGTTAGCAACAAAATTGTTATAGAGCATATCGGTCAACATATTGTACCATTCAAAGAGTCCGATAGCGACTTATTATTGCAGCCAAAGCTTATCCCATTGTTTTATGTGAAGTCTATGTCTAAGTGGGTAGCTTTGCTTGTTTCTTACTTGGCTTACACTTGGTCTCAATTGGGACATATGTGTTCTAACTATTTTCATTTCAGAAATTTAAAGCCAAGGTTAAATTCTATTGAGAAAACCGATGATAGTATAATTTCTTATCCAAAGTCATCGGATATAGAATGCAAAACACAATGCATAGCCGAATGGGGTGATGCAAAATCTGAACCATTCGTTTGCTTAACTCCAAAGCCGTTCTCACAGCAAGATCGGCTAGAAAATAAGAAGTTTACCTTCGATTCAAACATGTGTGATCAAATCTTTGATTTGTTGATGAAGAATAATTATATTAGAATTCTTGATCACCATGTCGAGCCATCAATCCAAGGACGGATGCATTGTAGGTTGTATCATTCGTCCAAACATAATTTTGAGGATCGCAATATGTTTCGACAAATAGTTAAATCGGCCATTGATAACGGACGATTGAAACTTGACAAAACACCAAGAGATGACCGAGCTATACCTATTGGTCCTGATAGCAAAAAGTCTTTGCATCGGCTTCTTCAGGCCGATCCATATAAGGACAAGAAGATAAAAGCTGCAGGTGATGGGATCAAGCTTTCGAGTGCAAAAATTATTCATGAGCGCAATGATGATATTCTTGAAGGCAATGGTTCTATCAAAGTTACAATGAAGACGCCAAGCACTGGGGGGCAACATGAAAATCCAAAGATCGATGCATGCAAAATCAAAGAAAGCAAAGGCCGAGGTAAGCACAAAAGTAAAAAGCCGAAAGTCACTTTCGCGCAGCTGTTGGAAAAATATCAGAAAATGAGTGAAGAGAAAAGTGCTTATCGGCCAACTAATGCAAAAGCATCAAGATCACCCCCTAGGCGCAAATATGAGGATCGATATTGGCAAAGTGAGAATTTCAATACAACATATTCATATCCTTATTTTGGGTCGCCAATGTTGATGCCATGGATACCTCCCTATGCTTATACGAATCAGTACCCACCACGGGACAGGTATAATTCAAGTGCACATTCTCCATCTTATTTTAGACCATCTCACAAACGTTATGTAGCTCCAAGAGGATCAGCATTTGATAAACAATCACATGTCAAAGACCGTTTCAATCATAAGGAATCGGTCCGGAGCTCAAGGAATAATAAAGAGGAGGTCAAGCAAGTGTATCAAGTCAAAAAGGATGGTCGTACGTGTGCCACTTCAGATTTTATTTCAAATAATAAAGAGCCAATTAAAGTGTTAACATTGGCTACTAAAGGCAAAGAAGTCGAGCAAGCAAATGTTCAAAATCAAGATGCCAAATCTGAACAAAAGAAGATGAGGGTGCACAAGGCTAGAAAAGAGTTGCCATTGGTTGAAATAGAATCACAGCCGAGATGCCCACTCGGTTTATCGTATTGGCAAAAGAAGAAATTGCAAAAGCTTAGTGCACAAGAACTTGAGAAGAAGAATATGGCATGGGTTCCCAAGAAAAGCAGTCAGATAGAAAATGATGTGCAAGCTTCTATTGTAACAAGTACAACAAAAGTGAAGAAGGAGAAAGAATCTCATAAGAAATTAAGCCGAAGGTTTTCATCCACAAAAAATAATCTTCGGTTAGCACATCATTCATATTCTTCAACCATGCCATTGATACCTTTACCATGGAATTCATCCCCAAGTATGATTGGTTACCCTCCATGGGCTTATTTTGATCCATGGATGCAATACGATTTCTTACATCATGAAAGGGTATTACCAAATCACTATACATTTGATTAGTAATATTTTTGTTGCTCATTCAAATGGCCGAAATATTTGACATGTTATTTTGTTTGTTTATTTCGGCTATACATGCTTTGGTGGATGAATTCTACATGTCACTTATGGTAATGGCCGATATTTAATTATCGTCCTAAGAGTCTATGTAAACATGGCCGGTGTGGTTTTCTAAACATCGTCCGTAGTTCTATTGGAGATTATATTTTGATGGTTTAGGTTGTAGCAATGGCCAAGGTGTTGGTATTGTTTATATATCTCCTTATGGTGCTGTTTTTGAAGCCTCATGCTGCTTAAAATATTTATGCACAAATGATCAAAGCCGAATATGCATTGTTATTCGGATTGGAGTTTTTACTTGCTATTGGTGCTACCCATATTGAGGCTTTTGGTGATTCGTTATTAGTAGTACAACAAGTATCCAAAGTCTTTCAATGTTTAGATGAATCACTTAATGTTTATCTTGATAAATGTCTAGATATAATTTCTACCTTGGATCACTTTAGAATTGCTCATATATCTAGACATGAAAATTGGAGAGCAAATGAGTTGGCACAACAAGCATCCGGCTGTCATGTCGATCATGGCATGTTTCATATCTCTCAAAAGCCGATGTCTTGTCTTGCTAACATAGGAGAGACCGAACCAGAGCCCACTAATTCGGCCACTAACAATAAATCTAGTGCAGGAGAAAATCATGACTGGAGGAAGCCCATTATTGATTACTTGTGCAATCCGAGTGAAAGGGTGGACAGGGCTGTTCGGCGCATGGCTTTCAAATATACGATGAGAGACGGTGGTCTTTATCGCCGAACAGTTGAAGATGTTCTTTTGAAGTGTCTAGACGAAGACCAAGCAAGAATTGCTATGGGAGAGGTTCATGAAGGAATTTGTGGCACTCATCAGTCGGCTCCCAAGATGAAGTGGTTATTACGACGTGCTGGATTTTATTGGCCGACGATGATCAATGATTGCTTCAGGTATTATAAAGGATGTGAAGCTTGTCAAAAGTTTGGTGATATTCAGTTAGCTCCTGCTGCTATGTTACATCCTATTATCAAGCCGTGGCCCTTTAGAGGTTGGGGATTAGACTTCATTGGAGAGATTCATCCTTCTTCTTCAAAGGGGCATCGGTTCGTGTTGGTGGCAACTGATTATTTCACTAAGTGGTCTGAAGCAGTACCTCTCAAGAATATGACGCATACGGAGGTAATTCAATTCATAAATGAGCACATTATTCATAGATTCGGGATTCCGCAAACATTAACTACGGATCAAGGTTCATCTTTCATGTCACATCAAGTTAGAGAATTTGCCGAATCGTATAAGATAAAGTTGCTCAATTCCTCCCCGTATTATGCTCAAGCCAATGGACAAGCTGAATCTAGCAATAAAGTTTTGATCAAGCTCATCAAGAAGAAGATTGAAGATAATCCAAGAAGATGGCATGAATTATTGTCCGAAGCTTTGTGGGCGCATAGAATCTCAAGGCATGGTGCGACAAAAGTAACTCCATATGAGCTCGTATTTGGTCAAGAGGCCGTTCTACCGGTGGAAGTGAATTTGAATGCTTTGAGAATAGCCAAACAAAGTGATTTATCGGCAATAGATTTTTATAACTTGATGATGGACAATATTGATGAGGTTGCCGATAAATGCTTGGCTGCATTAAAGGCCATAGAGAGAGACAAGTTGAGGGTAGCAAGAGCCTACAATAAAAAGGTCAAGTTGAAGAATTTTCAGATTGGTGATCTTGTGTGGAAGGTGATTTTACCGATTGGTTCGAAGGATAAGAAGTTCGGGAAGTGGTCTCCAAGCTGGGAAGGTCCTTTCAAGATTGCAAGAATAGTTCCCGGAAATTCATATTTGGTGGAATCCATGCAAGGAACATTGCTACCTCGAGCTCTCAATGGCAAGTATTTGAAAAAGTACCACCCAAGTATGTGGCAAGAAGCCTAAATAGGCAATGGCCAATATGTAATTATCGCCCTAAGAGCAAAATATGGCCGATATATAACTATCGCCCTAAGAATATAAATGGCCGATGGAGTGTTGACATCGTCCTTAGAACAAGCCTAATGCACATTATTTTTCGGCACACAAGTTTTGCCGAAAAACAGGGGGGCATGTGTTGACACCAGATTTTGGCATGGTCAAAAACATAATTAAGAAGGCCTCAAATGGAAAAGTGCTCAAGGTGAGAAAGTTCCGTATCATCGAAAGGAGAAACTTTGATATTTGAGCCATAGCCATCCGATCTCATCTCTAAGGCCGAAGTTGTGTTTGATGTGTATGCAGAACACTATTCGGCTGATTACGCCCCCAAGACGGCCTTATATGAGAAAAGTTTCTACACGGATTGTCTTTGTCTTGTCGAATTGGTCGATTTTGATATAAAAATCGTCTCAATCCGAGTTCGTATGCAAAACTTACGGCCGTTACAAGATTGCTGATACAGCAGTGAACGGTACTACCGCTCCAATAAGCGGTACTACCGCTTGAGCGGTACTACCGCTCCTACTACCGCGTCTACTACCGCTTACGAAAAAGTTTCTGGCATCTAGAGACCCTAAGCGGTACTAGAGCGGTACTAGAGCGGTGCTACCGCTCAGAACGGTACTACCGTGCCCAGAACGGTACTACCGCTTGCCTATAGCCGCACAGACTCGGGCAGATCGAAAAGGTCCGAGTTTGGCTGCGTTTTTTGACCCTTTGGAAGGAAATCTGGGTCCGTGTCCTGTACGGGAAGTCCAACCCCCTCTTAAATAGAAGAGGTGATGGCCGATTAAAACAACACACAATCGATCTATCAATACAATCTACTTTTCATGCACCTTTTCTTTCTTCTTTCTACTTTTCTTGCCAAGCTCTAGAAACCCTAGGGTGCGCTTTATCTTTGCTGCTTTGCGCTGAAAAGCAGTCGTCTCTCCTCTCCGAAATTGAGGAACCCCTTTGTTGCTTTGCTCGGAAAGCATCCGTCCCTCGCCACGAAAGCGCGAGGATTATCCCTTTGTTGCTTTGCTCGTAAAGCATCCGTTTATCGTACACGAAAGTACGGTTGGCGACTCCGTTATTCAATACATTGCGCGGTGCAATTTTGTGTTGCGCGTTGACAAATTTCATCGCCAACACCCGGCAAAGTCCGGCAAGCCCGGCAAGCACGGCAAGCCCGGCAAAGTCCGGCAAGACCGGCCAGCTCGTCACCGGCAAGCCCGTCACCGGCAAGCCCGGCAAGCCTGGCTGCACGTACCGCATCGTCGCCATCACCACCAATCATGGTCTTCGTCAACGCCAACGGGTTTAATTCCCGAAATCTACTACCTCTACAGCTCAATCTCCATCAACCACAACCTCTTCGTCTTCGTCCATTACAACCTCGCCGCCAGAGTCGCAGTCTATTTTTTTTTCCTAACTCTTTCGTCTACTCCGGCGTCAACGGCGGACAACTTTGGCACCAGTAAGCCACAAACCGACCGTTCACGGAAAATTTCTCTGCTTCTCCATCCGACTCTGGCTCGCATGGTTCGTTATGGTCCCTGTCTCCGCACGTCCGGTATTGGCAACACCGACGCGTGCCTTCGTCCCCGACATGCTCCCGGGTCTGGCAAGCTCGACAAGGTGTGCCGCCTACCTCGACTACCTCTACTACCTCGACAACCTCACCAACTCCGGCAAACTCGACGACATCGACCACAACATCAACAACACCGACTTCATCAATGGCGACTACATCACCAACGGCATAATCGACCACGACTACAGCACCCACACCTCGGCTACATCGACATCGGCATCAAGGGCTATCACCTCGGCTCCCTCTCCAGTCATCGGCATCATTATGCTCCCGTCTGACCGTCCGCGACGCTCAAGCTATTCACATCACTACCGATCCGACTGCGGGGGGGTGTTCGAGTATATCACGTTAGGCAATATTTGGTAGTTCACGTATTGTAATCTAAACCTATCTCTATTAAGATTCCTTAGCCCCCAAGTCTAGTCTACTATATAAACAGCCCACCGTGGCTCATTGTAATCACTCAATATCACAACATACAACAGTTATTATTCTCCAATTATCAGTGCGAACCGCAGCGGAAGAACCCACCCCACTGCTCCCCGATCGCGCGCGCACGCCACATTCCAGAACCCTCGACAGAGCCCACTCGTCGTCATTAAACGATCGTCCGTCTCCATCACCCACCAATCATCAGCAAGTCACGTCCATTTCGATCCAGCAAGCAAAGCAAGCAGGTCCAAACTAAGCCCAGGACCAGCAGGTCCCAATTCGGAAAGGACCCACCGCAGCGCCTCCGCTACACAGTCCACGGGAACAGTGCCACGGCATGTTCAGCTCGCGCTCCACACGAACACGACCAAAGAACCAAGATTCATGTCGCAGGGTATGTACAAGGCCAGATGATTTACACCTAAGTACAGCATCGATTGATTAATGTAATTACCACGCCATGATCTACATACATCTCGACTAATCAACGAATTATTGAGTAACTAATTACTAGCAACTGCTTGCTGCTGCTGTTTGCTAAATTCACCCGATCGAGCTCGCTAATTCGTGAGCGCTACTGCTCGATCGGCACCAAAACTGGATCGGGTCGGTCTCAGGCGGAGTAGTCCGAGACGGCGAACGAGTCGGCGCTGGAGTGCGCGCCGCCCCGCGCCGGCGACAGCATGGGTGCGGCCGCGGCGGAGGGCAGCGTGGTCGCCGGCGGCGGCTTGGCGTCATCGGCCGCGGCGGGGCGCCGGATCTCCTCGAGCAGCGCAACGACGTCCTTCATCGCGGGCCGGTCGTCCGCGCGGCGGGACACGCACAGCGCGGCCACGGCCAGAACCTGCCGCATCTCGTGCGCGTCCGCCTCGCCGGCGCTCTCCCTCAGCCGCGCGTCCAGGATCTCGTCGTCACTCCCGCGCTTCGCCTGCACCCACTGCACCAGGTGCGCACCGCCCGGCAGCGTCGGGTCCAGCGGGTGCCGCCCCGTCAGCACCTCCAGCAGCACCACCCCGAAGCTGTACACGTCGCTCTTCTCGCTGATCCGCTGCATCGACGCGTACTCTGCACGCCCCAGAAAACCAAACAAAAATGTCAGGAACAATAAGGTTTAGAATGTACTCCATTAATGGTACGATCTTGCGAGTGCGACGAGATTTTGGACCTGGCGCCATGTAGCCGTACGAGCCGGCGATGCGCTGCGGCTTGGAGGAGTCGTCGAGCTTGCCCTGCCCGGAGGAGAGGATGCGGGCGAGGCCGAAGTCGGCGAGGTACGGCTCGTAGGCCGGGCCGAGCAGCACGTTCATCGACTTGATGTCCCCGTGCAGGATGGCCGGCACGCAGTCGTGGTGGAGGTACGCCACGGCGTGGGCGACCCCGAGCGCGACGTCGTAGCGCGCGCCCCACTCGGCCGTGGGCGCGCCCTTGGTGCCCCCGACGACGCCGCCGTGGAGGAGGCCGCTCAGGTTGCCGTTGGGCAGGTAGCTGTAGAACAGAAGCCGCGTGCTGCTGCCGCCGTTGGCCGCCCAGCCGAGCAGCCGAACGATGTTGCGGTGGCGGATGGAGCCCAGCGCCGCGATCTCGCTGCGGAAGGCCAAGCCGGCGGTCGCCTCGTCCGGCGACCACATCTTCTTGACTGCGATGGTGTAGCCGTTTGGGGTGTCCACCCTGTACACCACGCCGGAGCTGCCGGTGCCGATCACGTTCGCGGACGTCAGCCCGCGGAGCACGTCGTCCATGGATATGTCCAGCTTCTGGTACAGCGTCACCTCCCACGTGCCGTGGCCGTCGACTGGGGCGCTGCTGCGGCCGCCACGGCGCGCGCGGGCTAGCATGTAGGTGGCGGCCACCAGGAACGCCGCGCTGACAACGGCCAGGACGGACATGGCTATTTTGAGCGTCGTGAGGGCGCCGCGCCGGGAGGACTCGTCGGAGCCATCGCCGACGATGAGGTGGCGGTTGCCTGCGAGGTCACTGAGCGGCAACTTCTGGAAGAAGGGGGTGTTCGGGAGCTCGCCGGAGAAGGCGTTGTACGAGATGTTGAGCGTGACGAGATTCTGCAGCGCCGCGAGCGGGTCGAGGCTCCCGGACAGCCCGTTGTGTGACAGGTCGAGGCTGCCGAGCTTGTCAAGGCCGGCAAATTGCGACGGTATCTCACCGGACAGACGGTTGCAACTGAGGTTAAGCGAAATCTCCAACGACTGGAGCGCCCCGAGCTCCGCCGGGATGCCACCAGAGAACGCGTTGTCCCCGAGGTCCAGCAGCTGGAGCTTCTCGCATGAACCGAGCTCCGGCGGGATGCCACCGGTCAGCCTATTCTTCCCCAAGTAAAGCTTCGTCAGCTCCGGGATCGAAGCAACGCTGGACCTCAACTGTCCTGAAAGCTGGTTGTCGGAGACGTCAACAAGCTGGAGGCTGCCCGGCAACTCGTCAGGCAATGCGCCGGACAGAGCATTGGAGTGCAGGTCGAGGAACTCGAGGCCGCCGCACCCGGAAATGGCCGCCGGCACAGGGCCGACGAGGTGGTTCTCGCTCATGTCGAGGAAATTGAGGTTCTTCAGGTTGCCGATCTCGGCGGGTATGGTGCCGGACAGCCGGTTGCCGTTGAGCCGCAGCCGGTAGAGGTTGGTGCAGTTGCCGATATCCGGCGGCACGACACCAGAGAGCTCGTTGCTCAGCAGCAGCAGCTTCGTCAAGTTCTGCAGCCCGAATAACTCCCTCGGGATCGGCCCGGTGAGGTTGTTGTAGGAGAGGTCCACCGACTGGAGGCTCGCGCACTCGGCGAGGCTCGCCGGCACACCGCCAGTGAGGCCGTTTTTCCACGCATAGAACAGCGTGAGGTTCCCGAGCTTCGGGAAGTCGAGGCGGATCTCCCCGGAGAGCGCGTTGTTGTCGAGCTCGATGTCCGTCAGCGAGGTGCAGTTGGAGAGCTCCGGCGGGATGCCGCCGGTGAGACGGTTCGTGCTCAGCTGCAGCTGCTGGAGGTTCGTCAGCCGGCCCAGGGTGGCCGGAATGCTACCGGTGAGAGAATTCAGGGAGAGGTCGATAAGTGTGAGCTCCTCGCACTGGCCGAGCTCCGGCGGGATCGCGCCCACGAGCTGGTTCTGCCAGAGCAGCAGCGACTGGAGCTTCCTGAGCCGGCCAAGCTGCGGCGGTATCGACCCGGAAAGAGAATTCTGGTAGAGGTAGAGGCTGGTGAGCTCGGTGCAGTTGCCGATGGACTCCGGGATGCCGCCGGAGAGCATTGTGGTGTAGATGGCAATGGTCTGGATCTTCTTGAGCTGCCCGATCGTCTCCGGGAGGCTCCCGGACATGCCGGTCTCGGCCAGGCCAATCATGGTGAGGTCGGCGCAGCCGCCGATCTCCTTTGGCAGCGGGCCCTTCAGCGCCTGGTTCCCACCGGCGCGGATGACCTGCAGCTTCTTGAGCCTCCCGATGCTCGCCGGGATCGTGCCGCTCAGCTCGTTGTCGTAGAGCGTGATGTGCGTGAGGCTGGCGAGGTCGCCGATGTCGTCGGGGATGGCGCCGCGCAGGGAATTGGAGTTGAGCGCGAGCGTCTCGAGCTTGCCGAGCCGGCACAGTTCGGGCGGGATCGCGCCCGTGAGCTGGTTCTTGCTGAGGTCGAGCGTGACCAGCCCGCCGTACCCGCCGATCTCCGGCGGGATCGCGCCGGTGAGGTTCGTGCCGGACAGCACCAGCGTGGTGAGCGACGGCGCCAGCGGCAGCAGGTTCGCGGGGAGCGGGCCACGCAGGTCGACGCCGGTGACGCTCAGCGACACGACGGCGCCGCGCGCGTCGCACGACACGCCGAACCACCGGCACGGGGAGGCGTCCGACGCCCTCCACGAGTCGAGCGCGCCGGCCGCCGGCCGCAGCGACCGCCGCCACTCCAGCAGCGCCCGGCCCTGCTCATTGACGCACCGGCACGGGGCGACCAGCAGCGCGGCGCAGGCGAGCGACACAAGCAGCGCGAGCCTCCTCGGTGCGACGGCGCAGGCGCGCGGCGGCATTGGCGCCCGATGACTGATGAGTCGAGGCGAGGCGCGTGCGAGGTGGACGGACGGACGGATGGATGGTTTGGCGATGGGGATGTGGCGTGGCGCCTCCTATTGCTGTCGTTGGGATTGTAGAGGGGGAGACCCCATGATTAGTTTATACTGCTAGACAAGAAGGGGATTAGAGATCTGGATCCAAATGAGCACAAATTAAGTAGCTAATCCCGTTTGTTTTTATCATCAATCAAAAGATTTTGGCTGCTGCAGAGCAGTGTGCAGTGAGTGGTGGGAACATGGGAGGAAGGTGGCGGTGGCGCTGCCATCATCTGCACTGCACACATATGTTTAGGCCAACTTGGTGTACTTATTATCACTGTTCAAAAAATCATCCGATTTATCGCTACTCGGGGGGTGACCGATAAGATTATGCTTTATCTTCACCGTTTATCGTTTGTACCGATTTATCGCTCTGACAAGCGATTTATCGGGAATCTACCGATAAATCGGGCCTATTCCTAGTAGTATGTTTGCAAAAACTATGTTTGTTTGTGTTTTGTGGGCCTTGTTATGCAATATGTACTATTGTCCTATTTTGTTTGTCATTATATGAGGATTCAAAGGCTAGGAATCAAGGTAACACTTTTGTCCAATATTTTTTGGTGTTCAATATAGCATATTTTTAGTGTTGGGAACCTGGGATTTGCAAAAAAATGACCGATTAATAGTCGACCGATAAAATCGATTAATCGGCCAATTTCCGATTAATCTCTAATCCCCAGCTAATCGAGACGCTAACGATAAGCGATATCCTCAACATTGCTTATTATTACTGCTGCCATGACAGTGCCCCTAATCACATTTGTTAATTGCTCCCTCGCTGCCTTCCGAGGTGAAAAACATCTGCTCTTTCTCGTGTTCTGTGAAAACACCAGGCTCCTAATTCTCTCGGTAATCCAACTCTTCTATCCATTTGCAGTGTCAGGCTCACTCAGGTAAACCTGGTTCCATTGTACTACTGCTGCATTTATGCAGGGGTTGACAGTGGCTGTTACTGAAGGAAGGGGGTTGTTTACTGTTCTTTTTAGCATGTGCAGGACGCATGACCCTTTCTTTGGGGGTTAACCTTCTAGTAGATGTTTCTGATGGTCTGAACCCTGAACCGCTTGCTTTGCGGCTACCTCTTTGCATGATGTTCTTCCGCAGATCTGCTACTTTGCACTTTACAGTGACGGTAAAATACTAACTGCAGCTGTAAAAAAAAAGATTAACTTGTACTGCATTCATTGGTGGTACTGTGGCTCGCATTATCTAAACAGTACAGGATGTTCTGTTTGCAGGTGAAACATAATTCCTTTCCTGGTCAATTCTACGGTTTAGTTCTGAACCTCTGAAGTTCCCATCATCAGGTAGTATGTGTCTATGTTTACCTGCACACTTCAGTCATCTTTATCTGCAGCTTTGACTGCTGGCAGAGCCGCTCAAGTTGCTGTCTACAGTAGTTGGCAGGAATAACTGTAAATATGTTCATGTCTCTTTCTTTCTTTCTGTCTTCTGAAGCAGCCCATTGTCTAATTCTTTTACGTATCAATATAATTTTTGTTTTTATAAGTTATCAAACCTTTGATAATGCAGTTCTACTCACAACCCAAATGAAAATTGTTCCCTTTCTTCTTTTGAAATGGATGAAAGAAACTATTCCCTTCTCACATGCACAAAAAACTTATTTTTGTGAAGAATTAGTCACCAGACTCAAACCCAAGTACGAAAAGTAGTCTGTAATCCATTTTCAGGTAATGTGTGTGATCATTGCGCGAGTTCAAAAACTTCAGATTGCTCCTTCTCCAGATGTACTCTGGAAATGAGAAAGCATCTTCATCTCACATGCCCAAGCCATGAAACATAACACTAATTAGAGGATACAAGAACTGGCAAATCCTAAGTACTTCTTGTGAGCTCATGATGGGCATCAGTGATAGGCTTGTGGGTTAAAGAAGGAGTAAGACATAGGAGGAATCTTAGGGTGCACGTGGCAGTAAAGGGGGTGAAGGTTAGCACTACGCACCTAGAAAAACTAAGCAACTTACCCATGTGAATAAATGGCTAACCGCTGGAAAGTAACCGAAAAGATCAGATGCAATCTGGTTAAAAACTAATTTCCTTGGGCAAGAACATGTACATGTCTTTGAGTGCAAGGGACAATGAGGAATAAGATATCACCAAGATAAAAACTTGCTAAATTTTAAACCACCCTGTTGTAATTACTTTAATCGGCCTATCGATCTGTACTTAGCATCCTCGCCACGGCTGGTAGATCCCTGCGGCGTTTGCGTGGTTAACATTTTGAACATCGAATTTCTAACTTTTTTATAAAGCTCTGCTTTCCACCTTGTGTGCGTGGTGATCCACTTATTTCACAATGGCTCCTACTTTCACTTTGTGGCTTGGATGATTTCAACCAAAATGCAACAAGTTCAGTTATAATTGTGTTGATTCAGACCAAATGCTCAGAGATCTTGTCAAAAACAAATAGTTTTTGAGATGTAAAACATGAATTGCAACAAGCAACCACTCCTACCTAACCCATTGTACTAACAAGCTTGATGTGAGGTCAAGTCAACTAAGCTAGATTAACTTTGTACTAGTAGCAACGGAAGGAATAAACAGCGAAGTACCGCACTAATCGACCGTCGATTGCGCCCGACTCGAGGTTAGAATGGGATCACATGGGTGATGTCTTACCATAGGCAAAGCAGGAGGGGACATGTTAGGTGCCACACATGGCTGCTAATGTCATGGCCAATATGGTTATGGTGGATGGTAACATCAGAGGAATATGAGCAGCATTTGGATTCAGATCCCATCGAGGACGATGCGAGGACAAGATGAAGGCGCGGAGCACATGGTTAAGTTTCAAGCAGGCCTGTGGATCGACCGATCCATCGCAGGGTTAATTAAGATTAAAACCTGTACTACCACCTTGCCCGAGATGTGATGCAGTTCTTTCACAGCTAATTCTTCCGTTAGTTCTCTGACACTAGGACTTTTCCCAGGCCTGCTGGCAGCCAAGATCTGATCCAATGCCTCCTGTTTCCTCCAATAAAAGATCGCTAGGTCCTCATTTTTTTTACAAAATCACATGAACTTTACGCGGATAGATTCGGCTTGAAAAATGCATGTAGGAGCACCGTCAAAAGGTAATTAAAGTTAATGGCCGGTTAAGAACATTCTGTCACACAAAGGTCGAGGCAGTTAAACAATGCTGCTGATGTTCTTTAGTTCTAACATTTCAGTCACTTCCTGCTTGCAACTTGCAAGGAGTAGGCAGTGCTTAAGCAATGCTAGTAGAACCTGACATTAATTTTAGGCATCTATCTCTATCTCTAGCTAGTGAGCCGTTCAAAGCAACTGCCCAGTACACATGGCTGTCGGGGTCACATTCTCCAAAATCACAACAGTAGAAACATTGCTGCACAGGGATGAACTCTCTCTGTGTCTCGCATTTGTCACTCCTTTTAGGCGCCTACCCAGACTTCTAGGGCTACCATGCTAGAGATAGCAACTCAAATTGCCAGCAGCAAATCGACAGTGAGTGCTGAAGAACAACTGTAAACCTGAAGTGTGAAATTTACTACTGCCAAGAAGGGTTTTTTTTTTTGGAAAAGGAGGTTAAAATCCCCGGCCTCTTCATCAATCGATGGATACAACCATCTTTATTAATTATTCAACAAAGGTCTGACAAGAACATACATCAAGCCACCCGAAGCCACCACTCACACGTACAATCTCGATAATGTGGAGTGCTCTCACTCCTCATATCTAAAACCGGTGTCGTCGCCGATCCATCTACGTAACGTATCGGAACCTACAGCCGGTGCAGCAAACCTAAATCGTACACCACGTGCACACATTTTAGAAGCCGCCATCATCATCGAACTGCTGACCCATCTTCAGGAAAGAGATCCGCATCATCCTTGCCAGTCCGGCCATCCGTCGACGCCACCACGGCGCCCAACGGCACCACCTCCCTGCGCGCAGACTGCTGAGCACGTCGCGGTCGCCTCCGGTACACCGCAGCACCATGCCGCCAAGTACCACCAGCCGACGCAGCTTGAAGTCTCTGGAAGATCTGTCGTGCGTAGCACCTGCCGAACAGGCATGACACAGCGTAGCACCTGTCGGTCAGGCATGACTTGACATCTCCACCGAACCTCCGTGCAAGACGAAGCCGCTCCACCTCCTGAAGGGTGAATTCTGTCAGGTAAAAACATTTTAACATGCTGCGTTAACTGAATATGGCAGGAGAATGGAGTTAACTTGCATGAGGTTCTCTCACTGAGTTACTACTTCCTGCAATCTGTGGCGCCTATGGTGTGCTAGCCTGACCAAAGCAGCTGGAAGCAAATTGATGAATTTGGGGCATCTGCCTGCCTCGCTGAGCCTATGTGTTCCGATCATAGCCTGTCATGATTTCCTAGCTTCTCCCAAATATATGAAGCCAACAACATGGCAAGAACATAGACTACTCGAACAGGTAAAATATGCAGTAGATTTGGTCAAGTTTGCATATGCTTCATGAACTTGGATGAAACCGCTTTTGGATATGAGGTCCTGGAACTGGATTAGGATACCATAATAGCCCCTTGATCCTCATGAGCATATACAGTCATAAATCAGATTCATACGGTCCTGGTAGAAACATTCCATATACTCCCTCCGTCCCAAAATAAGTGACTCAACTTTGTACTAAGTTTAGTACAAAGTTAGTATAAACTTAAGTCACTTATTTTGGGACGAAGGGAGTAGTGCAGCTACGCACCCGGAACATCCTCTTTGTCTACATGCTCATTCATCGGAAAGGGGGGCTGCTTTCCCACACATTTCTCTTGTCCATATATCACAAATTCACAATGCACACCGATGCATTTTGTGATATCAGCAAAAACCCAAGATATGCACCGCCGCTTTGCCTCCACCCCCACCTGGGTAGGGTAGTTCAGGCGGCACCACCCCATGTTTGGTGTGGTTTGCCCGGGGGAAACGTCGCAGACAGATCGATTTGTCGTGCACTTTGGGAGCCCGTCCGTATCCATCACCCCCCTGGCCCCTTTCCATGTTTGCATCGGAAGTCTGAAACTACTTTGTGTGATCTGCTCCTACTTGCTACTTAGTCTGTTCTGTTCCTCTGTTTCTCGGGTCATTTTCAGTGTCCCCTAAGCGCAAAGCCTAGTGGTTGGGGATGGCGTCGCTCCCCTTAATTTCAGGATTTTGCTCTCCTGATACACACATACACGTACATGGCCTTTATCTTTTTGTCTCTAGGCGTGCATTTTTCTATGTGCTGAAAAGGTTGCAGCTGGGACACCAAGATTTGTTAGTGGTGTTAATTAGGTCATGCGTTATCATAATGGTTTCTGATGATTTGCTTAGGTAAGATGGATTCCGAGAAATAAACAAAGCTTGCATGAGCGCACGAATTCGGCAAAGCGTGTGCAAAAGAAAATGGGTGGACTTTGAGATTAAGCGTGCGTGTGTGTATGGGTGAGTGGCTGTCTGGAGGCAATAATGTTAGCTCATCTGGTGAACAACTCCATGATTAAATCGCCAACCTTGGATGTGTGTCGTATAATTTATTCTACTAATCCAATTTTGCATTTTTAGACCAGGTGTACTGGTTCCTTATTCAGTCAACATATTCTATTTTGTTGATTCAGCTATTTTATGGTACATATATGTTTCTTGTTCCAAATAAGTTAACTTAGGCTACATACCTTCAAAAGAAGAGTTGAATGCATACATGGGATGTTCCTAATACTTTTGGGGGTGTCAAGTTAGTCCTAAATATACAAAACTACATATATGGGTCCTAAATGACGGTCCTAAATAATCATCGGGTACTATCCAATCCAGCTCACCTCTAACTGGCTTGCGTGGCACTTTGACCACCGCCACGTTGACACGGGCTCTCGGAGATTTCCTGTCATTGGTAATTGTGGAATTTTACAACGAGGCCCTATTTAAGTTGTTATCTTTGCCTCCCCTTTCAATGTCGCTCTCCTCTTCCGCCACCACCCTATTCCCTGACATGTATGGGAGCTCGTTCACTTGCTTGTTGATGGGGAAGCGAGACAAGGAATAGGGTTGCCACTACAACCTTAAGTAACATGGTCGTCGGCTTCTATCATCGCTACTATTTGTTGTGTGTGGGGTGCATGTGCTTTCAATGCAGAACCGTCGTGCGCATCGTCTTGTGTTGAACATTGGCCAATTGTTCTAGGAATGCATGCCCTAATCATTGGGTAGGGCTCAAAATTGCCGAAAGAGATGGGCATCCTACATTGCATATGTTATATAGGTCTATTTCGTTGAATATATCATTGTGGTCCATATATAGTGTAAAATACTTGAATTTTGGTACCACCATAGGCATGCTAAGATTATCAGCATCATAGCCCACAATGAACTAGACATGGTTAAGAGTACCGACAGACATAAACTCTCTTGCATACGCCGTGTTCATGTCAAAACGACAATATAACCCCATGATGAATCTTCAGTGAGAATGGCTCCTCAAATTGCCCTGTTAATGAAAATAGTCATTTGATCACTAAACAAGGCCAACACTAAGAAATAACCAAAGTATTTAAACCATAAATCCTAAGTTGGCTTGCACAGGAAAAATGTGTGCTCAAATCAAAGAAATCTCGAAATGTGGCCAACATCTCTATGTCGAAAACAAGCTACAAATCTCCAAGTATAAGAAGAATCACATAATACAAGCTACAGTGCACGGGAGAAAGTTGAGAGTGGATCACATTGATTATTGTATTGTGGAGGAAGATCGTCGGGTCATCGCCTAGAGTACTAGAGCTATCTTAAACGAGCGCCCCACCGATTGGCCGCCTACTTGCCACTGTCCAACTCTGCTCGCCAGAGTCGCATCCCTACCGCCGCATTCCTGGATGACTACACAATGGTGCAAAGAGGAGTGGGCCCTTGAATGAGGCCAGGGATGAAGGGGCTGCTGCAAAATGTTTTTTACTACTATCTCAAGGCCCAGCCCAGCCCAACATGTTCACACGACCCAAGCTACTTTGAGGCCCAGCCTTCATTTTTTTTTCTAGATTCGCCACTGGGTGGGGTTGCCCTTATGGTAACCGTCATCATGTGGAGTGGTCAAAATGGCACACGAACGCGTTCGAGGCGAGTTAGATAGGACCTCACTTACTGCCATTTAGGACTGAGATGTTACATTTTCATAAAATTTGGAGTAGGTTGACATGTCCAAAATAGTACTCTGTTCAAAAATACTTGTCGGAGAAATGGATGTATCTAGACGTATTTTAATTCTAAATACATCTATTTTTATCCATTTATGCGACAAATAATTTTGGTGGGAGGGAGTATTATTACGACCTCCCATGCATTTCACTCCTCATAAAATCCTTCCAAAGCGAACCAACCTGTGGTTGGATGGTTAGGAGGACAGTGGTATCCCCAGCCCACCAGGGTTCAAGTCCTGGTGCTCGCATTTATTCTGGATTTATTTCAGGATTTCCGGCGATGCGTGTTCAGTGGGAGGAGATGTTCCTGTCAACTACGAGGCGCCTACGGTGACTTCGTAAAATCTCAAGATGATATGCCGGCTTAGTCTCTCGGAGGTGCTCATAGGGATAGGGGTGAGTGTATGCGCATATATATGAGCGCTTCCGTCTGTACTGTGTTAAAAAAAAAAATCCTTCCAAAATTCCTACAAAGAGGCCCATACCCCGTCTCTCTCCAACAAGGCAGCAACATCTTCATCCCCTTTCTCCTGATAAAATAAGCAACATATTCTTCTCACACACGCACAGACCCTCATCCCTGATTGTGTCTGCGTTTGTATCCCCACGAGGCAAAGGCTGCATGCTTGCATGCATGCCTGTACCACGCCACAGCGCACAATTCCTGACCATGCCTGCACTCGATGACACCTGCATGCATGGCATGCACGTCCGTTTCGCCTAGCCGCAGCGCTTTCTTGAAATGAAGAAACGCGGCAGAGCAGCGGCGTCACGGCGTGGCGCCATGCCGTGCCGCGAGCCGCTACTCGCCCTGCTTGCTGCAAAGGAAGGAACAAGGTCCTGCCGTGGTTCCAGGCCGTCTGGCAGCGGCAACCCGGGACCTCTGCCCACGATGCAGGAACTGATATGGATAGACTGGTCATGTCATGTCACCAGGCCATTCATCGTATAGACAATAGACTTGGCGTCATGCACAGCGGGTCAGCGTGGGCATCATGGTACGCATCTGCCGATTTCTGAGCAGATCGGTGGAGATGACGATCCAGGAACAACGGCAACGCGGCATCTTCTCGAAACTCAGAAAAAGGGTCGAAAACAAGAGGGGCGTACATGTTTTTCATTTCGATAAACACCGGTTACAACATACATACGTACTTTTACACAACGCCTTACTGACACTAGTACAAAACAGGGCATTGGTCCACCCCTGAGAAGCCCATTAGTCCCGGTTCACTCACGAACCGGGACCCATGGGGGCATCGGTCCCGGTTCGTGAGGCCAGGGCGCCGGCCGGGCCTCGTGGGCCATTGGTCCCGGTTCGTCAGACCCCTTTTGTCCCGGTTCGTCAGACCCCTTTTGTCCCGGTTCTAGACACGAACCGGGACCAATGCGCCTCGCTCCTGGCCCACAACCATTGGTCCCGGTTTGTGGCTGGAACCGGGACAAAAGGTGACCCCTTTTGTCCCGGTTCCAGCCACGAACTGGGACCAATGCGTCTCGCTCCTGGCCCACAACCATTGGTCCCGGTTTGTGGCTGGAACCGGGACCAATGGTTGGCCTATATATAGCCCCCGCCCGCGAGCAGAGCAATGCATTGCTCTGTTTTTTTGCCCGGCCATGGGAGAGCTTTTGTGGTGCTCTAGCTCACCTCCTATGCACATGAGGTGTTCGATGAAATGCCCGAGCCACACTTAAGCTTTCTCCTCTCGAAGCTCCTTGTCCAAGCTCCATTTTCCTCAAGATTTGTCTAGGTTTAGCGGTCCGTCCTGTCCCGTCCCCGTCCTCACCGCTGTCGATCGCCCGCGCCCATCTCGGCGCCGGCAACACCGTGGTTAGCCTCTTCTTCTTATCTTCTTTCTAAAAGAAAAAAGTTCTTACTTGTGTGTTTTAATTAGATGCTCTAGAGAGTTATATGTTGTTCAATAATAAGAACTATATAACGCACGCAGATGAACCGACAATGGATGTACGGTGACCGACGCACCTCCGAGTATATTAAGGGCCTGCATAATTTTCTCGAAGCGGCTGAGGCAAACAAGCAGAATGGTTTTATGCATTGTCCATGTACTGTCTGTGAGAATACGAAGGCTTTCTTCAACTCTAAAACCCTTCACTTCCACCTGCCTGAGAAGGGTTTTATGCCACACTATAATGTTTGGACCAAGCACGGAGAAAGAGGGGTTATGATGGAAGACAACGAAGAAGAAGAGGATGATGACAACTACCCGCCCCCTGAATACGGTGATGCTGCAATGGGGGAAGCTGAAGATCAAGAGGAACCAGACGATGTGCCCGATGATGATCTTCGCCGGGTCATTGTTGATGCACAGAGAGAATGCGAAAGTGAAAGGGAGAAGTTGAAGTTCGATCGCATGTTAGAGGATCACAAAAAAGGGTTGTACCCAAATTGCGAAGATGACAACAGAAAGCTTGGTACCACACTGGAATTGCTGCAATGGAAGGCAGACAATGGTGTATCTGACAAGGGATTTAGTTCGCTGCTGAAAATAATGAAGAAGAAGCTTCCAAAGGATAACGAATTGCCCGGCAGTACGTACGAAGCAAAGAAGGTTCTATGCCCTCTAGGATTGGAGGTGCAGAAGATACATGCATGCCCTAATGACTGCATCCTCTACCGCGGTGAGTACGAGGATTTGAACGCATGCCCGGTATGCGGTGCATTGCGGTATAAGATCAGACGAGATGACCCTGGTGATGTTGAGGGCGCGCGCCCCAGGAAGAGGGTTCCTGCCAAGGTGATGTGGTATGCTCCTATAATACCACGGCTGAAACGTCTGTTCAGAAACAAAGAGCATGCCAAGTTGATGCGATGGCACAAAGAAGACCGTAAGAAAGACGGGAAGTTGAGAGCACCCGCTGACGGGTCGCAGTGGAGAAAAATCGAGAGAAGATGGGGGGACTTTGCAGGTGACGCAAGGAACGTATGGTTTGGTTTAAGTGCAGATGGCATTAATCCTTTTGGGGAGCAGAGCAGCAATCATAGCACCTGGCCCGTGACTCTATGTATCTATAACCTTCCTCCTTGGTTGTGCATGAAGCGGAAGTTCATTATGATGCCAGTGCTCATCCAAGGCCCTAAGCAACCCGGCAATGACATTGATGTGTACCTAAGGCCATTAGTTGAAGAACTTTTACAGCTGTGGAATGGAGAAGGTGTACGTGTGTGGGATGAGCACAAACAGGAGGAATTTGACCTACATGCGTTGCTGTTTGTAACCATCAACGATTGGCCTGCTCTCAGTAACCTTTCAGGACAGACAAACAAGGGATACCACGCATGCACACACTGTTTAGATGACACCGACAGTATATATTTG
This sequence comes from Elymus sibiricus, assembly GCA_039707655.1. NCBI lineage: Eukaryota > Viridiplantae > Streptophyta > Magnoliopsida > Poales > Poaceae > Elymus > Elymus sibiricus. The sequence goes on along the minus strand of CM077672.1, from coordinate 297,951,037 downwards.
GACAAATGCAGGAAGAATGTGTACCTGGGGCATCGTCGATTTCTTCCGACCAACCATCAATGTCGAAAGAAAGGAAAGCATTTCAAAGGTGAGGCAGATCACCGGAAGAAGCCCGCCCTCCGTACTGGTGATCACATACATGATATGGTCAATGATTTACAAGTAATCTTTGGAAAGGGTCCTGGCGGACTATCTGTTCCGACTGACGATGCGGGACGCGCACCCATGTGGAAGAAGAAATCTATATTTTGGGACCTACCCTATTGGAAAGACCTAGAGGTCCGCTCTGCAATCGACGTGATGCACGTGACGAAGAATCTTTGCGTGAACCTGCTAGGCTTCTTGGGAGTGTATGGGAAGACAAAAGATACACCGGAGGCACGGGAGGAACAGCAACGTGTGCATGAAAAAGACGGCATGCATCCAAAGCAGTATGAAGGTCCTGCCAGCTACGCTCTTACCAAAGAAGAGAAGGAAATCTTCTTTGAATGCCTGCTCAGTATGAAGGTCCCGTCTGGCTTCTCGTCGAATATAAAGGGAATAATAAATATGGCAGAGAAAAAGTTCCAGAACCTAAAGTCTCATGACTGCCACGTGATTATGACGCAACTGCTTCCGGTTGCATTGAGGGGGCTTCTACCGGAAAACGTTCGATTAGCCATTGTGAAGCTATGTGCATTCCTCAATGCAATCTCTCAGAAGGTGATCGATCCAGAAATCCTGTCAAGGTTAAGGAGTGATTTGGTGCAATGTCTTATTAGTTTCGAGCTGGTGTTCCCACCATCTTTCTTCAATATCATGACGCACGTCCTAGTTCATCTAGTCGACGAGATTGTCGTTCTGGGCCCTGTATTTCTACACAATATGTTCCCCTTTGAGAGGTTCATGGGAGTCTTAAAGAAATATGTTCATAACCGCGCTAGGCCAGAAGCAAGCATCTCCATGGGCCATCAAACAGAGGATGTCATTGGGTTTTGTGTTGACTTCATTCCTGACCTTAAGAAGATTGGTCTCCCTCAATCGCGGTATGAGGGGAGACTGACTGGAAAAGGCACGCTAGGAGCGGACTCAATAATATGTAGGGACGGGCATTCTTGGTCTCAAGCACACTACACAGTTCTACAGAATTCTACCTTGGTGACCCCGTATGTCGATGAACACAAGAATATTCTGCGCTCCAAACACCCGGAGCAGTGTGACGACTGGATTACATATGAACACATCAGGACTTTCGGCAGTTGGTTGCAAACACGTCTCATGGGTGACAACACTGTTTCTGATGAGCTGTACTCGTTGGCCAGGGGACCATCTTCGACTGTATTGACTTACAAAGGGTACGAGATAAATGGGAATACATTTTACACGATCGCCCAAGATCAAAAGAGCACCAACCAAAACAGCGGTGTCCGCTTTGATGCAGCAACCAAGAGGGGAAAGGACACATATTATGGTTACATAGTGGACATATGGGAACTTGACTATGGACATGATTTCAAGGTCCCTTTGTTTCAGTGCAAATGGGTCAATCTGTCAGGAGGTGGGGTACAGGTAGACCCACAGTACGGAATGACAACAGTGGATCTCAACAATCTTGGGTACACAGACGAACCATTCGTCCTAGCCAATGATGTGGCGCAGGTTTTCTATGTGAAGGACATGTCTACCAAACCGAGAAAAAGAAAAGATAAGGAAGCGAATACATCATACGATGAGCCAAAGCGCCACATAGTTCTTTCAGGAAAAAGAGACATCGTGGGATTGGAGGGCAAGACAGACATGTCTGAAGATTATGAAAAGTTTCATGAAATTCCTCCCTTCAAAGTCAAGGCTGACCCAAGCACCCTGTTAAACGATGAAGATTATCCATGGTTACGGCGCAATAAGCAAAGGACACAAGCGAAGAAAAAGTGAAGACTTTCTCTCCACAACTATATCATTGCAGTTACATGTGAAGAAATTAAATGCCTTTTGTAACAGATGAGTTTTCGTCCGAAACCCTGATACTTCGAAAGAGATTGTCCGTTTTGTACACGAAGTGCATCCAGTTTTTGCCGTAACCCTCTCAACTTTTTAGCACATGCTATGTGGGTGAAATGATGATACCATGCCAACTTTCAACCTGTTCAGAGTTCATTTGTAGTGCTTTTCAATTTCAGGGTCATTTAGCTTAAAAAATCAGTAAATGCATGAAAAATAGGAAATGAAGTCAGAAAGGGTTGAAAATTGATGATGTGGCTTTGAATGGTGCATTTTGAACACACAAAAAGTCTGGAGTTCAAATAAGTTCAAAAAAATGAAATCCCTTTGTAACAGATGAGTTTTCGTCCGAAACCCTGATACTTCGAAAGAGATTGTCCATTTTGTACATGAAGTGCATCCAGTTTTTGCCGTAACCCTCTCAACTTTTTAGAACATGCTATGTGGGTGTAATGATGATACCATGCCAACTTTCAACCTTTTCAGAGTTCATTTGAAGTGCTTTTCAATTTCAGGGTCATTTAGCTCAAAGAATGAACTAATAGCAAAAAGAATGAACTAGAAAACCTTTATGAAACTCTAATAGCAAAAATAATGAACTAAAAATAATTAATTAAAAAATTCTCTTATGATCAACTAAAATAAAACTATAATATTCTTCAATAGCAAAAAGAATCAACTAAAAAGCTTTTATAAAACTCTAATAGCAAAAGGAATCAACTAAAAATATTTTATAAACCTCTAGTATTTATGAAACTAAAATTATATAAAATTTATGCAACTAAAGTTATCAAAGTATTTTTTGTTCAAAACATTAATAGCAAAAAGAATTTTCATAAAGAATTTTTTTAGAAACTTTAATAGCAAACTAAAATAACAAAATCTGTTTTTGGTTAAAACAGACATTTAAAATTACCTAAAAATTACCAAATTGAATATAATGATAAAACACAGTAATATTAAATAGCAGGAAAAAGAATCACTCAAAAATCTATTTTTATACTAAAGTTATTCACAAACTAGTGATTCACACCAATTTAAAAGAATTCAAATTTAAACTATTCAAATTTGGAAACTAATGGCACTAACAGAAAGTTTATAATTTTTGTGACCTAAAAGCAAAAAGAATCACTGAAAAACTGTAAGTAGAAACAAAAGAAAATAAATAAAGCAAAAAAGAAAACAAAAAAAAGTAGAAAAAAATAAAAAAAATGCCGCCTAGTGGGCCACCACGGCCTGAATACGACTAGAAACCCAACCAGCTTGTTGGGCCAGGATTCAGGCCCGCAGAAGGCCCAATAGGCCCACATGCAGTGACAGATTAGGCCCGGAAGCCTGCTGTTGAGAGGAGCTCGAGAGGGTGTGCGCAGCAGCGCTTATAAACCACTCTCGAGCCCTCTCAGCTAGCGAGGTGGGACTAAAAATCTGGCCCCGGGCAGCACCACCCTTTGGTCCCGGTTGGTGGCACTAACCGGGACCAATAACAACCTTTGGTCCCGGTTGGTGGCACCAACCGGGACCAATGCCACCCTTTAGTCTCGGTTGGTGCCACCAACCGGGACCAAAGGTCTCTGCTTCCCGCCCTTTGGGCTGACGAAAAGAGACCTTTGGTCCCGGTTGGTGGCACCAACCGGGAATAAAGGTTGTCATTGGTCCCGGTTGGTGCCACCAACCGGGACTAAAGGTTGTCATTGGTCCCGGTTGGTGCCACCAACCGGGACCAATGCTTAGTGTATATAACCAGCACTTGTGAAATTTCACAGTTTTCATCGCCACTTCGCCCGACGACGCCGACCTCCTCGACGCCGCCAGGCTGCCCCGATGCCGTCCATCGCCCACGCCGTCGCCATCGCCAGGCCCCTGCCCCGTCGTCGCCGTCGCCGTCGCCGTCGTCGTCCCCGAGCCCGTGGCCCTGCCCCGCCCCGGAGCCCACGGCCCTGCCCCGTCGTCGCCGTCGCCGTCCCCGAGCCCGCGGCCCTGCCCCGCCCCCGAGCCCACGCCCCTGCCCCGTCGTCGCCGTCGCCGTCCCTGAGCTTGCGGCCCTGCCCCGCCCCCGAGCCCACGCCCCTGCCCCGCCCCCGAGCGCGCCCGGCCGCGCCCCTGCCCCGGCCCGCCCCCGCCGTCGCCGTCGCCGGCGCCCTCGCCGCCCCCGCCGTCGCCGTCACCTTCGCCGGCCGCCGCCGCTGTGAGCCGCCGCCGCCCCTACTCTGTGCAATTTTTATATATATATATGTTGATTTTTTTATATGATGAATGTTTTTGTTCATATATAATGTATATATGTATGTGGCTATATGTATGTATGGATGGATGTATATATGATGTTTTTTTGTTCATAGCATTTTTTTGTTCATATATGTATTTTTTTCATATATGTGGCTATATGTATTTTTTTGTTCATAGCATTTTTTTGTTCATAGCATTTTTTTCCATGTATGTATGTGGCTATATGTATGTATGTCGCCGTCGCCCTCGATCTCCTACCCCCTCCCGCCCCTACCCGACAAACTCTCGAGGCCACCCAAACCCCTAGAAGAAAACTCCGGTAAATTCGACATGAGGGGGGACGTCGGACATATCGGGCGACCAACTCTCGAGGCCACGCAAACCCTAGAAAAAAAGCGTTGTCGATCTCCTACCCCCCCTCCCCTACCTGACAAACTCTCGAGGTCAGCCAAACCCCTAGAAGAAAACTCCGGTAACTTCGACATGAGGGGGGACGTCGATCAACCCCCTCTCGCCCGACCATGAGGGGTGAGCGTCGTTGTCGTCTACCCCCTCCCCGATAACTTCGACATGAGGGGGGACGTCGGACATGACATGAGGGGTGAGCGTCGTTGTCGTCTACCCCCTCCGGTAACATAGATAACTCCGGTAACATAGATTTATCAAGAATGCCCCCATTATGGATGTGCACAAGTTGATCCAATTTTTTTTGATCTCATCTATATATATTCTTTATATGTCACGTTGTCTGTCAAAGTATTGAAGAAATCCATGGCTTCATCATTAGCCGGAAGTAACATGCGTATGATGCTATGAAGCTCTTCAAAGTTGTTTTGGAACGGAGTTCCGGATAGAATAATTTGCTTTTTGGTACGAATTTCAGCAAAGGCCTTCCAAATAGCGATATTTGGAAGGCTCTTGCTGAACTTCGTACCAAAAAGCTAATTAATTATCCTATCCGGGACTCCGTTCCAAAACAATTTTGGAGAGCTTCGTACCATTATGCGCCTGTTACTTCCGGCTAATGATGAAGCCTTGGTTTTCTTGAATCCTTTGACACTAGACAACGTGACATATAGAAGGGTAGATGAGATCAGGAAAAATATGGACCATTTTCTACACATTCAGAATGGCGCCATTTTGTTAAATCCCTTAAAGGTTAAGAGAATCCCTTGTTTGACATTCATGAGAGAGGCGGTCCGGACGTTGGGAGTTGGGAAAATTTGCCAGTTTCCCCCGACGACGCCGAGCACATCGACGCCGCCAGGCTGCCCGAGCTCGCCGTCGACGCCCTCGCCGCCCTCTGCCCCGTCGACGCCGTCAGGCTGCTCCTCGTCGCCATCGCCGCCGAGCCCCCGCTGCCCCGACGCCCTCGACGCCCTCTGCCCCGACGCCGGCGCCGCTCCCCGCGCCCCTGCTGCCCCGACGCCGCCCGCCGTGCCCCCCTGCCCCTGCCCCGATGCCGCCCCCAGTGAGCCCCCCCCTTCCCCCGCGCCGCCGCCACTGCTCTGCTTGCCGCGTCGTGCCCCTGCTCTGCTTGCCGCGCCGCCGCCGCCACCGCCGCCCCTGCCGGATCTGCCTTTTTTTTGTATGTATATGCAGTATGTATGTATGTATGTATGGATGTTGTATGTATGTATGTATATGCAGTATGTATGTATGGATGGATGATCCATAGAAAGTTTTTATATATGCATTGATACAATTTTATTTTTGTTCATAGATTTTTTTTTGTTCATAGATGTATGTTTTTTTTTGTTTATAGAAAGCTTTTATATATGAGCAATGATGATCCATAGAAAGTTTTTATATATGCATTGATATATGAGCAATGATGATCCATAGAAAGTTTTTATATATGCATTGATACAATTTTATTTTTGTTCATAGATTTTTTTTTTGTTCATAGATGTATGTTTTTTTTTGTTTATAGAAAGCTTTTATATATGACCAATGATGATCCATTGAAAGGTTTTATATATGCATTGATATATGAGCAATGATGATCCATAGAAAGTTTTTATATATGCATTGATACAATTTTTTTTTTGTTCATAGATGTATGCTTTTTTTTTAATAGAAAGTTTTTGTCATGAGGGGGGACGTCGGACATGCATGAGAGAGAGGCGGTCCGCTCGTCGGACATGTCATGTGGATTTTTTTTGTTCATATAGAAAACTCCGGTAACTTCGACATGAGGGGGGGAGACGTCGATCAACCCCCTCCCGCCCCTACCCATAAAAGTTAAAATGTTCATATATTCAAAATGAGTTAAAATGAGTTAAAAGTTACTTACTCCCGGTCCGCTCGCCCGACCAACTCTCGAGGCCACCTGTACCCCCTCCCCGATAACTTCGACATGAGGGGGGACGTCGGACATGAGGGGTGAGCGTCGTTGTCGTCTACCCCCTCCCCGATAACTTCGACATGAGGAGGGACGTCGGACATGACATGAGGGGTGAGCGTCGTTGTCGTCTACCCCCTCCGGTAACATAGATAACTCCGGTAACATAGATTTATCAAGAATACCCCCATTATGGATGTGCACAAGTTGATCCAATTTTTTTCTGATCTCATCTATATATATATTCTTCTATATTTGCAGAAACTATGGATCAAAGAGACTTGGAACAAGAACAGTTGTTGGGGGAGATAATCCTCGCCGGAGGTGATGCTGTCTTGTCGTTTCTCAACGACACCGATGGAACAATGGAGGAGGAAGGACATGATCATGATGGCTCCGGTGACATGATCATGATGGCTCCGGAGGTGCTGACTAGCTAATTGATGCATTAATTGTTTTGGTATGTACATATATTAACTCTTCTTTCTTCTTTTATAGCCCTCCGGATCGAGCCAAACTTCGGTAACGAGACGAGGCCCGAAGAAGAGGTTGCGCAAGGATGAAAGGTTCACGATCACAGCACTCGCGGACGATGGCCTACCGATTGAACCCAAGCGGACCAAGGACGCATTTTCTGCTCAGTGCGGAGCTATTGTTAGGGACAACATCCCGATCAGCATCAAGCAATGGAATAAGCCTAAGGACGACGCCCCTGAAGGTGATTATGTCACCGATAGACAGAAAGATGATCTTTGCACCTTGCTGAAGGCAAATTTCACCCTACCGCCAGAGGAGGATCCGAATAAGCCCGTTATAGAGCCACTGGTCAAGGCGTGTGCTCTTAAGAAGATGGCAGATCTATCCAGGAGGTGGAAGAAGGAGTTGAAATCAAAGTTTGTCGACAAAGGCGTGTGCTCCATAATTCATCGGCCGATTTGAGAAGATAAGAGATCACTGGCCCGCATTTGTGGCCTACAAGACATCAGACAAGAGTAAGAAAATGTCAGAGACAAACAAGAACAACGCTGCAAAGATGCAGTATCACCATCACACGGGGTCAGGTGGCTACCTCAAAGCCCGGCCGTTGTGGGACAAAGCTGAGAATGACCTGATTGCTAAAGGGGTCGAACCAGAGACATTGAACTGGCCAGACCGTTCAAGGACTTGGTTCTTCGGGGTTGGGGGAACTTTGGACCCTGAAACAGGGAAGTGCCGTTGGACGGACGAGCAACTTGCAATACCCGTCACGAAGCTTCAGAAGTATATCACCGCAGCGCAGGAAGGGACGTTCATTCCCGACAGAGAGAAGGACGAGCTGACTGAGGCCCTAGGGAATGCTAAGCACCCTGGACGAACACGAGGCACACCAGGCTCCGTTCCGTGGAAGTTTGGGTTTCCCGACGCAGGCGGTTACAGAAGCCGGGAGAGAAAGAGGAAAGCGGAGCTGAGCGACATGCAGAAGATGAGTGCAAGACTACAAAAGCTAGAGGAAGCTGAGAGCCAGCGAGCTGCCGGCCAACTATCTCAGTGGCACGAAGCTACCCCAGAAGCTACCCCGCCATCTCAGCGGAGAAGCAGCGTGGCTTCCACAGAGCCCGTTCAGATTGACTTCACGGAGCCTATCTACCCCGTGGATACTATCACGGAGGCTCAAAATTGCGAGCTTATGACGAAATGCCATAACCTCACTTTCAAGGCGGCTCTCGGCTCTGTTGCACCTCCTCAACCCAACGGAACTTTTCACTGCCTTCCGATTCCACATGGCTATGCTGTTGTGATGGTGGATGAAGTAATGGAGGGATTTGAGGAGCTCGAGCTTTACCACTCTACAGGTGAAGGGGAGAAACAGCTGGTTCGTGCTCTGAGGAGTACATGTCTATGGCAGAAGGAGTACATCAAGCTTCCAAACTGGACGCCTCCGCCTCCGCCTCCTCCTCCGGTGAGTCAGGGCACTCCGCCTCCTCCTCCTCCTCCTCCTTCGGCGAGTGATCAGGGCACTCCGCCTCCTTCTCCGGCTCCTCCGACGCGTGAGGGCACTCCGCCTCCTCCTTCGCCTACTCCGGCGCGTCGGAGCAGTCCGCCTCCTCCTCTGCCTCGTCGGCAACGGCGGAAGACAGACGCCACCGGTCCGGCTCCTCCGGCGCGTCGGAGCACTCCGCCTCCTTCTCAGCCTCGTCAGCAACGACGGAACAGAGACGCCGCTGCTCCGGCAGCTAGCAGTACAAGCAGAGGCGGGAGGGAATTCAGATACGGTCCATCTCTCAAGCCTCTGGAAAAGTTACCATATGAGAGGACCGAGCAGGAAAACGAGGACATAGTTCGTGCCCAAGTGAGGGCCCATTTTGCAAAGAAAACTCCACCTCCGAAGGAAACAATAGATCCGATGAAAGTGAAGCGCACTATCGATGCCCTGAAGCGACCACCACCGCCTCCGCCGCAATCCAACTATGACCGCATTATTCAAAAGACATATGATGAAGCGCGGCGGTCGGGAAGTACTTCTAGTGATGCAAGGTTAGCAGAACGAAGAAGTGGGAAAACAATTTCCCAGCTCGACGAACAGGAGAAGAAATTGTGCCCCCCGCTCAAGGTGTCTAGCGATATCGTCGCTAATCATCCGGGGATGGTGCTCGGTACCAATCCTGGTGATTACTTGGGGGATGATGTAATTTTTGAAATGGCTGAGGTACCAAAAGAAGAATATAAATACGTGCACGGGAAGCCTCTCGTCAAACCTGATCATCCTCCTTTAACAACGATGATGTACAAATTGCATGAGTGGTACTTGGAAACCTGCAGGAAGAATGGGTCCGATAGTTTGCTGGTGAGAATTAAAGATGAGCACGACCTCATTGGAGTCGACCTGATGCCTGTTGAATTTGTGGAGTTATTTCAGTTATTCAATCAAAAGGCCCTCGACAAACAAATCATGACTTGCTACTGTCTGTAAGTATTACTTCTGTAATTAAGTCTCTAGCTCAACTCGTTCATTGCATGTATATATAATTATCCTCACTATATTATGCAGATTGAAGATCTTCGAATGCCCAAAAAAACAAATCTATGACATTGGGTTCATTAGCCCAAATACCGTAAATGAATGGGCGGTACAAGAAAGAGTTAAAGATACCGAGGAAAACTTGCTAAAAGCGTTCCTTCGACATCAAAACAAAAGGGAAATACTTTTTCCTTACAACTTCAAGTGAGTGTTACTGTCTTGTGCATATTCGGTTTCGCTTACTCGAGGTTAAGTACTGTAATTGATGAGTTATGCGTGCACAGTTTCCACTATATTCTGCTATCCATTAAGCTTGACGGGGGAGTAGTAACTGTCTTTGACTCGAGACGTAAAGATCCCAAGGATTATGCGGACATGACTGCAATGCTCCAGAAGTAAGTTCAATCAATACCAGGACCATATCGACAACTTTCGTTCATTTCCTGATATCAAGTAATCATTTTCTTTGCCTGGCAGGGTTTGGAAACAGTTCACCGGACAGGTTCCGGGTCTGAAGAACGAGCTGCGATTTACACACCCCAAAGTAAGTAGTACTAGCTAGTTCCGTGCATCTCTCATTGATTCCAGTTTCATCAATACCATTATCATGCTTGATTATCAGTTTGATTGAACTCTATTCTCGTAAAGTTCTTGTGGCAGGAACTCGGGAATAATTTATGTGGATACTACGTTTGCGAGTACATTCGCCACAGGACCTCTGAGCGGGGCAGATCTGAAGAACAATTTGAAGTATGTAAACAATATTCACAATTTTTTTTATTACCATCAATTGTGTTGAGTTTCATTCATATATATGTATTGACCCCCTTCTTTAAATTAGATCTGGCAGATGCGGGATGAACTCCTACCACATGATCGCATACGAGCAATTTAAGAGGAATTGGCGGGATTCTTTCTTGACCACGTCATACATGAAAAGGGAGAATACCATGCGGAAATTCAATGGGAGTTTGGCGCTTGATGATGTCAGGGATGTTATATTGTATATATGTAGTAGCGTCGGATAGATTTACGAAAACTTGTTGTTCGAACAAGCACGGAGAAAGAGAGGTCACTTCTCTTTGTATATGTTCATGACGATCTTGTGTAATTAATGGTTTCCTTCATTTGCTTACTAGCTAGCGTCGAGTTCTCTCTATATGTAGTAGCTAGCGTCGACCAAGCACGGAGAAAGAGAGGTCACTTCTCTCTATTAGCTAGCTAACACAATATGAAACCCCTAAACCCCCCCCCCCTTTCAAAAAAAAAAAAAAAAAACCGCAGCGCCTTTTGGTCCCGGTTGGTGTTACCAACCGGGACTAAAGGTCCTCCTGCCTGAGTGCTGCGAAGCGGCCACGTGGAGCTCCTTTAGTCCCGGTTGGTGTTACCAACCGGGACTAAAGGTCCTCCTGCCTGGGCTCCCCACAGCAGCCACGTGGAGCCGGGACTAAAGGTTTTGGGCTTTAGTCCCGACCCTTTAGTCCCGGTTCCAGAACCGGAACTAAAGCCCCTCTGGAACCGGGACTAATGGGCCTTTTTCTATTAGTGTGAAGATCAGGGCAGTAACATGTATCCATTCACCACGTGCACGTGCAAGTATGCAAGTGAAAATGAAGTATCTATACCTAATATTAAAGGGAGGATTGTTTCTCCACTTTTTTTCGTCCATCATGGGACCATCAATTTTTTTCGTCCGTCTTATTCTTTCTTTTTTGTGGGACCATCAGTTTTTTCGTTTCTCGATCTCCCGATTTGTTTCTGTAAAAAAACAAAATAGGGACGCACAGAGGCGCGATGGGCCGGCCCATTAGCGTACCAACAGCCCGCGCCAGTAAGAAAATTTCCAAAAAAAGAGAAATACTGCGCCGCAAGGAATCGAACCCAGCCGCTCACACTAGACAACTCGAAATGCTAGCCACTAGGCTAAACGATTCCTGGTGTTCAAATAGCAATGCGAAATATTAAATTAGGGCAAGAGTCGCGCCAGATACTGAGAGGAAAAGAAAACTTTTTTTTAAGTGAATCTATTTTAGAACGCGAAGATTTTGCAAAGTTGTTATTAAAAAAATTAAACTCGAACATTTTTTTAAAGAAGAACAGTATTTTTTTAACCTGAGTATTTTTTAAAAGACGAACAATTTTTTAAAACTAGGAGGTAGTGTAGTGATTTTTTTTCGAATTTGCGAACATTTTAAGAACACAAATATTTTTTGAACATTGAATTTGAAAAAGGCAAATAATTTTTTTAAACATGATTATTTTTTTGAAACTGGGAGGTACTGTACCTAATTTTTTAATCTAGACCTATTAAAATAACTAGGCGAATTTTTGAAACTGGAAGGTACTGTTCCTAGCAGGCGAATTTTTGAAATATGCCAACCCGATGCATTGTTCCAATTCAATTTATTAAATTAGGGATATGGAAGAAATCTTCTGCTCCGCCCCGTCTTCACGTACGACCAGTCTTGCTCTGCCAGTGACACCCATCAAAATGCATGAGGAGTCCAACTAAGGTTTCATGGTCTATCTGACAAAAAGTACTCAATTTACATGATAACACGGACATATATTATGTGCAGTGCTTTCCCCTATTATATTTGCCAGTCGATCAAAAAAAATATTCTTTGTTCAACGCTCTTGATCTCGCCGGACACGAAGGAGGCTCAACAATCCAGCTATTGGACCTGGCCAACCTTGATTAGTGAAAACTTGTGCTGCGACCACCGGCGACGAGGACGGCAAAGACGACAAGCGGTAACATGGGTCTAATGTTACATTAAAATGGAGAATGTGGATCCGAGGATGAGGTATTAGTCATGTTTATTATGTTATGGGCATGAGGGTGAAGTCTTTAGCCATACTATGTGGGTAAGGGCGTGTGAGGGCTGTTTTCTCCCGTTGCAACGCACGGGCATGTTTGCTAGTAATTCCTCGTAGGAGTACTTCTCTGCTAATATGGTCGTAGCCGCCGGCGCTGCCCAATCAGGTTGTCCACGTCGACGAATCGAATCTGGAGCTGGGCTTCCTCTTCCGCTTGGGCCTTGATGGTGGGCCAGCCTCGCTCTCCTCTCCTTTTCTCTGCTGCCAAACAAAGGATGCTGTTCTCAGAAAATGGATACAGGTTTGCCTAAAAAAAAAAGGATACAGGTGCTGATCTACAACCTTGTAAAATGGCATGATTTTTTACTATTCAAATAATTCTAAAACCAGGAAGGCCCCTGCTCTTTGCCGAAGTAAACACATATATGGTGCAGAGTTTCAACTTTTTGTGTGTTTAATTTCGATGTTTCAAAGATGAATCAAAATTTTATACTTCAAATTTTTACCAGACTGTAGACCAGTGCTATGAATTATATTTAAGCTGAACTGCACATGTAGCAAAAGTGAAAACCATCATACTGATATACCCAAAACAAATGAGGCTAGGAAAGGAAAAAGTAACAAGAACAGGGCTAAAGTAACTGGAAGTTAGAACCATCACAAACCTTTGCGTGGTCTGCCGCTGGGATCATCGTCTTTCTCTCGCTACTGAAGGCGTCCACTGCCTGGACTAAGACCTATAAATGATATTTTAACTTTGTCAATGTCACAACATCAGACACAACAGCAAATGATTCTGCTCAAAGAAGACGTCCACACCGTACCTTCCATGGAGCATCCAAACTATCAACATGAGATGCCAGCATGTCCGTCACCCGCCTCTGCTCCACCCAATTAAGCCGTCGGAGGGGGCTATCCTGCTACACTCACACCAGGCAGTTCTAAGAATCCTCACTCCAAAATTAATTGGAAAATGTTGATCCAATGTATGACAGTTTTGATAACTTTCAGTTCGACGCGGAAGGATAAAGTTTACCTGATCTGGTGGGGCAGGCAAGTTCAGACTGATGGCTGCGCCGATCACTTGTGCCATTTCCTGCCAACAAGGGTTATTACAGTGTCACACTAAATCTTCAACAGTAATGAAACATATATATATAGGTTAATAAGGGAAGTGCAGCTATTATACATGCATCCTTTGCTGAATCCGATGGCCTGATCTCCACAGCTCCTCTATCTCAGAACGGTCGTGTTCCCACGCCTCCCACTTCTTCAATTTCCAACCCTCTTTTCGCTTTGGCGTGCGCACGATACCAGCCTTCTTTTATGCATCCAACCGCACAAGTGACTTCACAAACATATAGGATTGCGTATTCCCGGACCTGCGGGGGCTGAAATCTAACAGCTTCACCAACTTGGTTACGTCAATCGTAAACCGCTGGCTCATCAATTCATGGCAATATATGCCACCATTACCACTATGCACGATAATCTTATCCCCGTAGATGAAATGCGGCCCAAGAACGCTAAGTGCTGATAACTCAATATTATACTTCTGAGCCCAGCCCTTGTTATCAAGTGTCCAAACATGCAGCCTCCCTGCAAATCCGGAATCTCTTCTAGCTTGAACAGCAGCCACAGACACCTTGGAATCTATCTCCGTTATTCGGTAACTCAACGGATTAGCAAATGCAGGATCCGCAAAATCAACTTCGGGCAACCGTAGTAAATCTAGACGTTCATCCCTGAGATCAAAGGATACAACGGCCCGTCGCCAGCTGCTTTCTTCGTTATGGGTTAGCCAGTACATTGCTCCGTCAACGTTGACAACTCCACTTTGTTTCACACAGTACAAGCTTAGAGCTTCTAGAGTTCTGACGGCCCTCCACTTCTCATCGCCTAGCGTGTAAACTTGAATGTCACTGAAGGAACCACCAGCATGGTGGTGCTTCTTGCCCGGCAGAAAGTGCACGATCTTGTATTCATTTGTAGCTGGGCTGAAACCAAAGCTGTAGAAGGAAGAGTGATCATCCATGGAGTACTTGTACTTCAGGGGTTTGGCGAGGTTGGCTATCTTGATGGTTGATTTACTCGAGTACAAGCAAATAAAACCATTGCACGAAGCGCACAAGAAATCGTCAGGCTCAATCACGGGCACATCCCATGTCGATGGCGACCAGACCTCATCAAAGAGGACTGCTTCGCTAGGGCAGAGCTTGCCTGAAGACTCGTCTTGTTGGAAAAATAAAATGGGGCGACGCTGCGCATGCTTGAGGTGTGCCATGGTGAACTGCGGATCCCGGATAATGCCATCCCAGTGCTTGCAGACACGACGACACCTCAGCAGATTGCTTACCGAAAGCCTCACAAGTATCAGTTCGATGATATCTTGCGGCAAGCTGGTCAGGCGTTTCTTCTTTGTTTCAAGTATCAGTTCGATGATATCTTGCGGCAAGCTGGTCAGGCGTTTCTTCTTTGTTGGTTGCATCGCCATGGTTTCCGCCGAAGCCACGGTGAGAGAGCTACCAAATCCTTCTGCAGTCAACAGTTTCACGGACTGGCCAGTCAAACGAATTCGGAGACTGAATAAACTCTGCAGAAAATACATGAAAGAAAGATCATTCATCGTAATTTTTAAACATCATGGAATCAAAGCAGGAGCTGTAGAAATCGCAATGCCCTCAACATTATCCCTCTTTATACGACTACCCAAGAGGTTCATCCAACAATCCATGATCCATAATCTTTGAACCTAATTATGCACAAATAAAAGACACAGTACTACCTAGTCATACATATGGCGCCTCCACTATTTCGTACTCGCCTGAATTTCATACTAGTTAGGTCCCGACGGATTGGAGTTTTCCCCTCGCAGGTTGCAACCCTAAGGACTTATATTCCCTACGGGATCAAGGCGCGTGATGCAGAAGAAGCGCGATTACAGAAAACGTAGAGTAAGCGAAAACGAGATCCGGAGTTAGGGGAGGGGAGACTCACGGGCGAATTCAGATGAACTCCTCCGCCGGCGCCTTGGCCCCCGAAAGATGAGAGAAATAAAAGATGAGATTACGCCATCGTTTCATCGAGAGGGAATGCGGTATTTAACCGCCTGGGCCTGACACGGCTCACGGAATTCCGTCTCTGGCCCGGTGGTGCAGTGGCCAGGTTCGGAACGGATACGGCTTCAATCGTGGGACTTTTTTTTTCCTTCAATCAATTCAAAAATAGAAACTACACACCATCTTTCTATCTACTGCACACGCCGGGCCATAAGTCATGCTCGATGCCCCGGCTGGAACTTTGCATCACCGCCGGAGCAAAAAAGACTTTGAGTTTGTGGTCGGGAAAAGTCATCGGGCTATGCTAGAAGACGTTGGTGACCACCATATGAAGATCAGATCGTTGCCCTGAGAAGGTTTGGACATGATGAAGACGGTCGCTACCTCCGTCAACATGGAAATTCAAAGAAGTGCGCTGCCGCCACCACCTTGACGTCACGACCAAGACATACAACACGCCCACCCAAATCTAAAAATCCAGGTGATACAGAAAATACATCCATGATCCAACACCAACAACAGAGAGAGTCACCGCGTCAGAGTGAGCTCTGGAGGAATCTTATTTGCAGCGGCCATCGCCGAGGCCGAAGCCATGAACAACCGACAAAACTTAACTGAACAACCCTAGACTAGTAAACACACACGGAATAAGATTTCAGGATTCCCCTCCCTCCCACGGGCACTGTAGCAGCAAGTGGAGGTGAGGGAACCCCGGTGCCGCATGTGGCCTGGTTGCCCTTTGTGGCTCCTCTGTCTCAAGATCGGGGTGGTTGTTAGGTTAGCCAACAAAACAGTTTCCTTTTTTTTTTTTGCGGGTGAACAAAACAGTTTCCTTCGAGGACTTCTACTCCGGTTAGTTATAGGATGCACCTTGACCTGTGTTTTATGTACTATTTTACTTAACTTGGAATTCAACTCGCTGGATCCAAGTCTCTTGAGACATGTAGAATTTGGGTGATGTAGTGTTTCCTTAGAATTATTTTTGTGGAGTCAGATGAGAGAGAAGCATGATAATTTTTTTTTGATATGAACTGCAATTAGGAAGACAATCTTCTCATAACCCTCCATCACCAAGAGATGATGGTAAAACCATACAATGGATTATTTCGTTGTGCTATCTCTAACCGTTTCCAAGCTTGTGAAACTATGTGGATATTAAGATGACATATAATAAAATGGAGAAAACTATCTTATCTTCAGTTCTAAGAGATCTTGGTTAGAAAATAATTGGTTTTTTTTACTAACCTTTTATAATTACAAGAAAACAATACCTATTTATTAAGTGGTTGTTTTTCAAAAATTTCTGGAAAAGATATAAAAAAATCAAGTGAAAGTTTCACAAAGGATCGACAAGGCACGTGAGAGGGCGGTCAAAACATGCCATCAAGGACTCTTCAAAAAACCTCCCTGGATTTGCCCATTTATTTTTACCATTTTATAATGCCACTAGGGTGATCATGATCGTGAAGAAGACAAGACAGAATCATATCATATCGTATATCCAGAGGCTCTAGTGGATGCAATTATTTACCAAATTCCACCAAGATCGGCATATGGCTGCCCCCTTGATGAAGTGTGTGTAATCCACCCAGGGACCATGTGTTTGTATTAGTATCTATGTTGTCATCTCTCCATATGTGCTTTAGTTACAATAGATCATTTCAACTTTCATGCATGATTTGATAATCTATGTTATTTTGGTGTTGGATTTATTGTTTATGGACTAAATTCTCACATATGTTGGTGTTACCTTAATTGCGAGATTTATGTGTAGATCCATATTATTCCTCTGTAGTCTAACCTTGGCTAGGTTGTATGAGGGGATACTAGAAACAGTGGTGTGCATTGGATGGATTGAATTGGAGGGTGTCTAATGATTGAAAAGGTAAAAATCACTTCTGCATGCAGGTACTTTCTTGGATCACCTCACGAAGAGTAAAAAAATGAGTTGTTTATTATCTCAACATTGCTATGGGAAGTAGATTATTCTCAACAATATGTCATCTTTGCAACTCTTGTGGCAGACATTTTATTGTGTGATGAATATCTCCTTTGGTGTTGTTACCAATGTTGTATGGGTTATTTATAGATGTATATTGCTCTCTATTTTACTAGTCCAATCTTTTTGCTCAGTTTAGATGAATGAACAATAGAGAGAGTAGGGTGCATTAGATGGATTGATCCCTAATTGGGAAGTAACCCTACTGATTGAAAAGGGAGAAAAGCTTTCACGGGTTTGCCTCACTAAGTGTAAAAATATTATGCAACTCGCTATGGTTGGTTGTATCTTAAATGTATGACATCATACTGAATGTAATGCTCTATTTTATTACTTAACACTTATGTGTACACGGAAATATCGATATTTGAGTGGAGTATTAGCCATTAGGTTTGACATGTGTCGATCTAGTGGATTTATAGACTGATTTCTCAATTCACATGCATATGTTTATTATTATGTGCCGCCATGTTTATGATAGATGCTAATAGTGGACCTATGAACCACTATCAAATTTCCCCTCGTAAGTAAACCACCAAATCTTGCTTACTTACATTTTATTGTGAGTTATTATTTATTCTAAAATACAAAAAGTAATATATCTACGCATTACCTGTTGCATCCATCAAAATTATTGTGATTGACAACCACACTAGAATTGTTGGAGACACAAGTAGGTTATTTATCTTGTTTCAGCTTGAGGGAGAGGATACTTGGCGCTGCCTACATTGATTGTTGCCTTAGTTTCTTTACTTAAGGGAAACTTACCGCTTGCTATCAACCTTTGCACTTGGGCCCCAACAATTTTTACCACTATAGGTGTTTTATTCATCTGTAGTTATGGGTCATAACTTTTTCCCATGCCTATATTCATAGGGTATTCATCTATCCATGGAGTAATGAGGACATGAGCAATTGTAATAAAGCCCATGGAGCTAGCATGTTGTTTGTCGTGGTCGGGTTGGGGGAGGGGGGCTGATGATGGTTATGTGGTTGTGGACGAGGTGTGGACCCGTAGATGTGTGCGGATGGGTATGGTTGGATCTACTCGCCGCCGACGCTCCTTGCGTGCGCACAAGGATGGTGGTGAGAAGTAGTCCTGGGGTAAGTCATGGAGAGTGAAAGTCTGCCCATTTCCCCTAGTGGTTTTTTATGATCTACTACAACTTGATTGAAGTGACTAATGTTTGCTCTAAGTGTTTGTAAGCTTAGGTCCTAAAAGATGCAAGTTAGGCGGATGGCTTTTGGCCCTCAATTCTCAAGGACCAAGTATTGGCAAAATTAAGGACTATTTCATACTCCCTCCGTCCCATAATGTAAGACATTTTTTGACACTACACTAGTGTCAAAACATGTCTTACATTATGGGACAGAGGGAGTATATTTTAGTGATCCAAGATCACATTGAGTTCATAGGTATCCCGATACTATCAAACGGGATTAAGGTTTGTGGGTGAAGCTTTTCTTGCAAAGTTCTTAGAGATGAACATCTAAAACACTCAAAGATCTCATACTTCATAACCTATCTCTCTATTTCTGCACTTATTCGGACCCTCCAACCACTCCTCATCTAGAGCCCCTGTCTCCTTTCAATAGAGATATAATTTGTTTTGTGTGCCACTTGAAACTCCATCTACACCATACTCAGGGGACATGCTAAAAATGTTCTGACCTCTAGTTGAAACCTCCAAACCTCTTGCGGTCGGATTCTCTAGCTGTATATAGTAGCATTTGTCCAATTTTTTTGTTATGCTTGGAGCCTCTAGTCACTATCCGATTTGACCGTCCAAGCTTTTGTAAAGTTGCACTTTTTTCCTTTGGTGCCTCTGGAGTGAATGTTAGGAGCCTCCGAGCTGTACAAAAAGTGTTTGTCGCTTTTGGGTCCATTCTATAAATACCCCACCCAACTCACCATTCCACTCGAGAACTTCAATCCTATCATTCAAACACCTATATATGAAACTTTTTGTTGAGCTTCAAAGGCATTCTACACCAAAATTCATTTTGATTTTTTTATCCTCTTGCTTTCCAAGCCTACTTTCTAAAATACCTAACCTCTCCATGTCCATGGACCTATCTATTGAGAGTTTAAGTGTGGATGAGATTGTCTTCTGAAGCATAAAAAGGCGATTCATCACCAAACAACCTCGATATTATTACTTTTGGAGGGTGTACCCTTCTTAGATCGGCTATGTGTGCATGGGAGCCTTCAAGTTATGAATGAACCAAGAAGTTTGTGAGGACCCAGAGATTATCTACTTCGTGAAGATCTACCCCGACTGAGGCTTTGACCTTTGTGGTATCAAACCATGGTTGTATAGGTGGGCATATGCTTTTTGGGACCTTCGTGGTCGATGTTTGTTGGGAAACGAAGCATGAAAATCAAAAAATTTCCTACGAGCACCCAAGATCTATCTACGAGAAGCATAGCAACGAGAGGGGAGAGTGTGTCTATGTACCCTCGTAGACCGTTAAGCAGAAGCATATATTACGCGGTTGATGTAGTCGTACTCATCACGATCCAATCGCGATCCAAGTACCGAACGGACGGCACCTCCGCGTTCAGCACACGTATGGCTCGATGACGTCTCCTCCTTCTTGATCCAGAAAGCGGGAGAGGAGAAGTAGATAGGATCACAACCAGCACGACGGCGTGGTGGTGATGGTGGTGGTGGAGCGCCGACAGCGCTTCGCTAAGCGTCGTCGGGACGAGGTGGTGGAGTAACAGGAGAGAGGGCGCCCAGGGGCTGGTTTGTTCTTAGGTGCGCCCCCTCCTCTATATTTATATGGGTGGAGGGGCTAGGAGTCTAGCCCCTCTTCCCTCTAGGGCCGGCGGCCAAGGGAGAGGAGTTGGACTCCAAGTCCAACTCTTCCCCTCTTGTCCCTTCGGGACTCCTCCCTTCTCCTCTAGGCGCCTGGGCCTTTGAGGGCTAGTGCGCCTGGCCCAATAAGGCCAGGGCGCCTCCCCTCCGCCCATGTTAGCCCTAGGGACGTGGTGGATCCCTTGGTGGACTTCCGGACCCCTCCGGAAGTTTCCGGAACCTTCTGGAAGCTTCCCGGTACAATACCGAAAAACCGAACTTTTTCCGAAACCCTGAAAACAACTTTCCATATATAAATCTTTACCTCCGGACCATTCCAAAACTCCTCGTGACGTCCGAGATCTCATCCGGGACTCCGAACAACATTCGGTCACCAACATGCATTTCCCAATATAACTCTAGCGTCACCGAACGTTAAGCGTGCGGACCCTACGTGTTCGAGAATCATGTAGACATGACCGAGACACCTCTCCGGTCAATAACCAATAGCGGAACCTGGATGCCTATATTGGTTCCTACATATTACACGAAGATCTTTTATCGGTTGAACCACGATGTCGAGGATTCGGTTAATCCCGTATGCAATTCCCTTTGTCCAGCGATATGTTACTTGCCCGAGATTCGATCGTCGGTATCTCCATACCTAGTTCAATCTCGTTACCGGCAAGTCTCTTTACTCGTTCCGTAATACAATATCCCATGACTAACTCATTAGGCACATTGCTTGCAAGCTCTTTATGATGTTGTATTACCGAGAGGGCCCAGAGATATATCTCCGTCATACGGAGTGACAAATCCCAGTCTCGATCCATGCCAACCCAACAGACACCTTCGGAGATACCTGTAGAGCATCTTTATGATCACCCAGTTACAAAGTGACGTTTGATAGCACACAAAGTATTCCTCCGGTATCCGGGAGTTGCATGATCTCATGGTCATAGGAATAGATACTTGACATGAAGAAAGCTATAGCAATAAACTTAGTGATACGATCAAATGCTAAGCTTACGGTTGGGTCTTGTCCATCATATCATTCTCCTAATGATGTGATCTCATTATCAAATGACAACTCATGTCTATGGTTAGGAAAGCTTAACCATCTTTGATCAACGAGCTAGTCTAGTAGAGGCTTACTAGGGACATTGTATTTGTTTATGTATTCACACATGTATTTAAGTTTCCGGTCAATACAATTCTAGCATGAATAATAAACATTTATCATGAACAAGGAAATATGATAATAACCAATTTATTATTGCCTCTAGGGCATATTTCCAACAGTCTCCTACTTGCACTAGAGTCAATAATCTAGTTCACATTGCTATGTGATTAACACCCAATGAGTTCTGTGGTTTGATCATGTTTTGCTTGTGAGAGAGGTTTTAGTCAACGGGTCTATAACATTCAGATCCATATGTACTTTGCAAATCTCCATGTCATACTGTAGATGCTGCGACCACGCTCCACTTGGAGCTATTCCAAATGACTGCTCCGCTATACGTATCCGGTTTGTGACTCAGAGTCATCCGGATCGGTGTCAAATCTTGCATCGACGTATGATAACCCACAAGTATAGGGGATCGCAACAGTTTTCGAGGATAGAGTATTCAACCCAAATTTATTGATTCGACACAAGGGGAGCCAAAGAATATTTGCAAGTATTAGCAGTTGAGTTGTCAATTCAACCACACATGGAGATAAAATATCTGCAGCAAAGTATTTAGTAGCACAGTAATATGATAGTTTTGGTAGCAGTAGCAATAGTAACAATAGTAACAACAACAGTAACAGTAACAGTTTTGTAGCAAGTGTAAAGCAGTAGCAACAAAGTAACTTAGCAGAAACCAATATGAGAAAGTCGTAGGCATTGGATCGGTGATGATAATTATGTTGGATGATATTCATCATATAACAGTTACAACCTAGGGCGATACACAATAGCTCCAATTCATCAATGTAATGTAGGCATGTATTCCGTATATAGTCATACGTACTTATAGTAAGAACTTGCATGACATCTTTTGTCCAACCTCCCGTGGCAGCGGGGTCCTTAAGGAAACTAAGGGATATTAAGGCCTCCTTTTAATAGAGAGCCGGAACAAAGCATTAGCACTTAGTGAATACATGAACTCCTCAAACTACGGCAATCACCGGAAATAATCCCAATTATTGTCACCTTGGGGTATGCGGATCATGACACGTAATAGGTGCATATAACTTGCAAGATAGGATCAAGAACACAAATATATCCATGAAAACATGAAGGGTTCAGATCTGAAATCATGGCACTCGGGCCCTAGTGACAAGCATTAAGCATAGCAAAGTCATAGCAACATCAATCTCAGAACATAGTGGATACTAGGGATCAAAGCCCTAACAAATTGACTCAATTACATGATAAATCTCATCCAACACACAACCGTCCGACAAGCCTATGAAGGAATTACTCACGCCCGGTGGTGAGCATCATGAAATTGGTGATGGAGGAAGGTTGATGATGACGACGGCGTCGAATCCCCCTCTCCGGAGCCCCGAACGGACTCCAGATCAGCCCTCCCGATGAAGAACAGGAGGTGGCGGCGGCTCCGTATCGTAAAACGTGATGAAACTTCTTCTCTTATTTTTTTCTCAGGGGAAGAGAATTTATAGTGTTGGAATTAGGTCAGACGGCCGCCTGTGGGCCCCACAAGGGACTACGGCGCGCCCTAGGGGGGTCGCGCCCTACTGCCTTGTGGGCAGCAAGTGGCCTCCCTTCTGTTGATTCTTGTGCCAACAATTTTTATATATTCCATAAAAATTCTCCAAAAAGTTTCATCCAAATCAGAGAACTTTGATTTATGCACAAAAACAACACCATAGCAATTCTGCTGAAAACAGCGTCAGTCCGGGTTAGTTTCATTCAAATCATGCAAATTAGAGTCCAAAACAAGAGCAAAAGTGTTTGGAAAAGTAGATACGACGGAGACATATCAACTCCCCCAAGCTTAACTCATTGCTTGTCCTCAAGCAATTCAGTTGACAAACTGAAAGTGATAAAGAAAAACTTTTACGAACTCTTTTGTTTTTGTATCCGTATATAAGCTTAAATAGTACCCAGGTTTTCGGCAAAGATCATAAACTAACCATGCTCATAATAACACTTAAAAACTATATTTACTCATATCAATGTCATAATCGACTAGAGAGCAATAATAACATATCTCAAATGCCCACAATTTGTCAAAACAATCATGATATAATATGATAACATGGTCTCTCGCTAGCCCTTTCTGAGACCGCAAAACATAAATGCAGAGCGCCTCCAAAGTTCAAGTAGTAACTGAACATTGTAATTCAGGGTAGAAGAGATCCAGTCATGATGCACACAACATTAACTATACTCAATGCATAAGGATGACAATAGTGCTCTCAGGATTGGCGCTTAGTGCAAGAAGGTGAGACTCAACAATAAAAGCAAAATAACATAAAGTAAATAACATAGAAGTAAATATATAGGCCCTTCGCAGAGGGAAGCAGGGATTTGCAGCGGTGCCAGAGCTCGAAGCTTAAATCAGAGATGAAAAATAATTTTGAGAGGTGTACTTTTCCTGTCAACGTCACGACCGAGACTTTTCAATATCTTCCATGCTAAACACATTATAGGCGGTTCCCAAGCGGAAAGGTAAAGTTTACTCCCCCTCCACCATACCAACACAAGCCATGGCTAGCCGAATCCTCGGGTGCCCTCCATACCAACAACTTTCCGGGGGAGTTTGTTTGCATTATGTATTTTTGATTTTGAGCATAGGACTGGGCATCCCAAATACCAGCCTCTCTCGTGCAATGACAAGTGAATAAACACTCATCTTGAGAGTAATCCACTTAGCATGGAAGATATTGACCGCCCCCTGTCGCTCCATGAGCGGTACTGGCACACAAAACCGATGTTTATTTGAATAATTTAGAGGTGGCACGTGCAAATTTACTTGGAGCAGCAAAGTAATACCGCATATAGGCAGATATTGTGGACTCATCTGGAACAACTTTGGTTTAAGAATTGTGGATGCACAAGCAGAATTCCCGCTTAGTACAAGTGAAGGCTAGCAAATAGGTTGAGAAGCGGC
This sequence comes from Elymus sibiricus, assembly GCA_039707655.1. NCBI lineage: Eukaryota > Viridiplantae > Streptophyta > Magnoliopsida > Poales > Poaceae > Elymus > Elymus sibiricus. The sequence continues at coordinate 297,926,689 of CM077672.1, read as the reverse complement.
CAACTAGAGAGCGAAAACGGTCATGATCATGCATTGAGAATAATTAACATTGAATACTAGCATGAGTAGGATATAGTCACCCTGAACATAAATATCAGGGAGGCTATGTTGGTTTTGAATTAACTACATGCATGAACATGTGCCAAATCAAGCAACTTGAAACATTCAGAGGAGGATACCATATTAACATACTACATCATAACCATTTTAATGCATGTTAACATCCAAGATAAATCATTATCCACTCCTAGTTACTTAAGCATGGCATGAGCAACTATAATCTCTAGTTGTCATCACAAACATGTTTACTCATAATATGCTGAATCATGGATACTGAGTTAAACATATTTACAAAAACAAAAACAAGAAGAGTTACCAGCTTTTCCTTGACACAGTCACTTCATCAAATCATCGTCATTATTGCCTTTCACTTGCACGACTGAATGATGTGAAAATAATAATAGTGCAAGAGTGTTGTGGACTAAGTTGGGATCTGCAAACATTTTATACAAGGGAGAAGACAAGGTAATACTGGCTCTTCGTTAGATCAACAATAAAGTATATGAGAACCACTCATCATTTTCATCGTGGTCTTCTCCTTATGACAACTTCAACGAAAAGAAAAGAAATTCAGAGAAACACACTAAAATATTTTTGGAGTTTTTAGTTTTTCTGAAGGAAGCAAATTAAGGAAGAAAACGAAAAGCGAGAAAACTATTTACACGAGAGAACTCCCAACAAGCAAAAGAAGAAACCGGAAATCTTTTTGGGTTTTCTTTTAATACTATGAACTAACAAACAAGAAAGAAAAACCGAAAAGAAATGAGAAATATTTTTGGGTTTTTCAAGTTTTTCAAACACACAAGAAGAAAGCGAGAATAAAATTAACATGGATATACAATGAAAAAGTATGAACACCGACAACTGGAATAAATGTGTGAACATGAATGTAATGTCGGTGAGAGATACGTACTCCCCCAAGCTTAGGCTTTTGGCCTAGCTTGGTCTACTGCCATGGTTGTCCTGAATAATAATTGAAGTGGTAGCTCGTTGAGGCGTCCTGAGCCGCTTCCTCGGCCAGACGGGCAGCCTCAACTGCCGCATTGTACTCGTGCACCTCGCTCTCATGAAGAAAGTATCCCTGTTTGTTCTGAAAATCAAAGAGGGCAGGAGCAGACAAAACAACAAACACAAAACGATATTTATCGAATATCAAGTTATAATCATAACTGCGAGTGTCGCGCTTAATGAACTCATGGTTCTGCATTGCCTCAAAATTTAAATATTTATCAGGTAAAAGAGGATCATTGGGCCTGGGCGAGACCCCTAGCTTTGCAGCTACCCGGGAGGCATAAATCCCTCCATATAAATCACCATTGCCCGAGTTGCGGTGCAACATACGTGCAACAATAGCCCCAAGATTATAATGTTTGTCACCCATTAAAGCAGTGTACATAAGGCTCAGGTCAGGGGCACAAAGTGCACTACAGTCTTGTTTACCAACAATGCATTTGCCATTAAAAAGTGCGAAGTAGCGAATATCGGGAAAGTGAATGCTCTTTATCCTAGCTTGTGTAACTCCCCTATTCTCACCATTGCAAAGACTATTAAGAAACAATTCATAATCAGATTGTCGCGGTTCGCTAAGTGAACCCCAAAAAGAAATTTTGCATGCATCACAAAACTCTTTTAGAGACATAGCATAAGATCTGTCATAGAGATGAAATAAAACTCTAGAAGTGCGCGGATGATATTCAAAGTTTGGGTGAACGAATGAGTAAGGTTGTAGTGTTGTGGTGGCTTATCTGCGATGAAGGCGGAGAGCTCGGTGTTGTGAATATATTGGTCAAACTCTTCCTTGATGCCTGCACCTAGCATGAACTCGTTGCACGGCCACCGATAAGATTTCACTTCGGCACCTCGCACCAAACTTGCCCTTGGTTCAACATATGATTGACGTGCGGGGCTTTCACTCGATGATGCCTCGGAGGACCTCCTCCTTGTGGAACTCCTTCTGAAAATGTTCATGTTCCTTCGAACAAATTTCTAAAAAAATTTGGACCACAAAAATATGTCAACAAAACTTCACAAGATGATAGCAACTACTCATACAAGTGCCTAGAGGCTATATCAAGCATTCAAACTACTTAGAACTCAAGGAATTTAACATGCAAGCTCATTTTCAATAGCACCAATAGCAGCAATTTATGCAAAATATAATCCACTAAAGCAAAAAACTAATTGGAGCAATGGGAGAGTCACATACCAAGGAGCAATCCCTCAAAACAGTTTCGAAAATGGAGCTCCGAGCAAAGAGATCGAAAATCTCAGGTTTGGGAGCGAGAACACGAGAAAGAGAGCTACAAACATTTTTTTTCTGGAGGTAGGAGATGAAGTGGGCTGAATGGATAAGTGAGTGGGTCCCTGTGGGACCCACAAGGCACTTTGGCGCGCCCTGGGGGGTGGCCGCGCCCTACTGCCTTGTGGGCAGCAGGTGCATCCCCCTGAGTTGTTCTCAGTACCAAAAATTCTTATATATTCCAGAAAAAATCATGTCAAAATTTTATTGCATTCTGAGCACTTTTATTTTTGGGCCATTTTTTATTGCACGGGTAATTCAGAAAGCAGGATAATCATGTCATTTTATTTTATTAAACTATAATTAATAGAGAGCAAAAGGTAGGTACAGAAAGTTGTGCTTACTAAATTCATCAACCACATGCCCTTCAGAAAGAATCCATTAATAAGGTTGATCAAGTCTTATTAACAAACTATTTCCGAGTGACATGAAACCGAAGAATTTTCGTATAACACTAAGTTACCTCAACGGGGATATGCATCTCCCCAATAATGAGAATTTCATATTTATTTTTGACAGTAGGAAGAGGAAATTTGAATCCCCCAATAGTGATTGTCGAAACCTTTTCAATAGAGTTGATACCATTCACTGAAGTTTGTTTCTTCGGGAAATAAACCGTATGCTCATTACCATTGACCTGAAAAGTGACCTTGCTTTTGTTGCAGTCAATAACAGCCCCTGCAGTATTCAAAAAGGGTCTTCCAAGGATAATTGACATATTTTCGTCCTCGGGCATATCAAGTATAACAAAGTCCGTTAAAATAGTAACATTTGCAACAACAACGGGAACATCCTCGCAAATTCCAATAGGTATAGCAGTAGATTTATCAGCCATTTGCAAAGATATTTCAGTAGGTGTGAGTTTATTCAAATCAAGTCTTCTATATAAAGAGAAAGGCATGACACTAACACCGGCTCCCAAATCACATAAGGAAGTTTTAACATAACTTCTTTTAATGGAGCATGGTATAGTGGGTATTCCCGGATCTCCTAACTTTTTAGGTACTCCACCCGTAAAAGAATAATTTGCAAGCATGGTGGAAATTTCAGCTTCAGGTACCTTTCTTTTATTAGTGACAATATCTTTCATGTATTTAGCATAAGGAGACATTTTCTACATATCAATCAAGCGAGTGCGCAAAAAGACAGGTCTAAACATTTCAACAAAGCGCTCAAAGTCTTCATCATCCTTATTTTTAGATGGTTTAGTAGGAAAAGGCATAGGTTTTTGAACCCATGGTTCTCTTTCCTTTCCATGTTTTCTAGCAACAAATATCTTTTATCATATCTTTTATTCTTAGGAGGTGGGTTATCAAGATCAACAGCAGGTTCTATTTCTACATCATTATCTTTTTGAACGTCAACATGAATAACATCATTTTCATTATCATTATCATTATCACTAGGTGCATGTTCATTAACAGATTGTGTCTCAGCATCAGAAATAGAAACATCATTAGGATTCTCCGGAGGCTTTTCCCCCTCAGGTTCACTAGAAGCATGCAAAGTCCTATCATTTTTCTTTTTCTTTTTCTTCTTAGATGGACTAGGTACATCAATATTATTTCTTTGAGAATCTTGTTCAATTCTTTTAGGATGACCTTCAGGATACAAGGGTTCCTAAGTCATTCTACCTCCTCTAGTAACAACTCTGACAACATGATCATTCTTTTTATTATTCATCTCATCAAGCAAATCATTTTGTGACTTAGCAATTTGTTCTAGCTGAGTCTGAATCATAGAAGCATGTTTACTCAAGCATTTAACATCATTAGCAGTTCTAAACATCAAATCACTCAAGCGTTCAATCATGATGGCATTCCATTTTAGTTGATTGCTAACATACATATTAAAGTGTTCCTGTTTAATGATGTAATTATCGAATTCATACAGGCATTGACTAGCAGATTTATTATACGGAATATCACCTTCATCAAATCTAGTGAGAGAATTTACCTCCACTACCTGTGTCGGGATGTCGAGCCCATGTATTTCTTCAATAGGTGGTAAATTCTTAACATCTTCAGCTTTAATACCTTTTTCCTTCATAGATTTCTTAGCTTCTTGCATATCTTCTGGACTGAGGAATAGAATACCTCTCTTCTTCGGAGTTGGCTTAGGTGGTGGTTCAGGAAGTGTCCACTCATTATCATTCTTAAATATATTATTCAATAGTTCTTCTGCCTGCCCAACAGTTCGTTCCCTGAAAAACACAACCAGCACAACTATCTAGGTAGTCCCTAGAAGCATCGGTTAGTCCATTATAAAAGATATCAAGTATTTCATTCTTCTTAAGAGGATGATCAGGCAAAGCATTAAGTAATTGGAGAAGCCTCCCCCAAGCTTGAGGGAGATTCTCTTTTTCAATTTGCACAAAGTTAAATACTTCCTGTAAAGCAGCTTGTTTCTTATGAGCAGGAAAATATTTTGCAGAGAAGTAATATATCATATCCTGGGGACTACGCACACAACCAGGAGCAAGAGTATTAAACCATTTCTTAGCATCACCCTTTAATGAGAAAGGAAACAACTTAAGAATATAGTAATAGCGAATTTTTTCCTCATGAGCAAATAGGGTGGCAATATCATTCAACTTAGTAAGGTGTGCCACAACCGTTTCAGTTTCATAACCATGAAAAGGATCAGATTCAACCAAAGTAATTAACTCAGGTTCGACAGAGAATTCATAATCCTTATCAGTAACGAATATGGGAGAGGTGACAAACTTAGGATCATATTTCATTCTCTCCCTCATAGATTTTTTTTCATTTCAGTAAGCAATTGTATAACCTCATCTCTATCATTACAAGCAAGAATGGCTCTAGCCGTCTCCCTATCAAAGACATGGTCATTAGGTGATTCAACTCTAGTAGGTGAGCTAGGCATAATAGGTGAATCATAATTTTCAAGAGTTTCAACATTTTTAGGATTCTCAATTTGTTTAGCTTCAGCAAGTTGTTCATCAAGAAAATCACCAAGTGGCACAGTATTATCAAGCATAGTACTAGCATCATCATAAGTATCATTCATAGCAGAAGTAGTATCATCAATAACTTGCGACATATCAGAATGCATAGCAGGTGGTGGTGTCACAAGTCTACTCAAAACAGAACGTGAATCAAGTGCGGAGCTAGATGGCAGTTCCTTACCTCCCCTCGTCTTAGAGGGAACGATCTTGGTCTTAGCGTCTTTCAGATTCTTCATAGTGATCAACAGATATAAATCCCAAGTGACTCAACAAATAGAGCTATGCTCCCTGGCAACGGCGCCAGAAAAAGGTCTTGCTAACCCACAAGTATAGGGGATCGCAACAGTTTTCGAGGGTAGAGTATTCAACCCAAATTTATTGATTCGACACAAGGGGAGCCAAAGAATATTTGCAAGTATTAGCAGTTGAGTTGTCAATTCAACCACACCTAGAGATAAAATATCTGCAGCAAAGTATTTAGTAGCACAGTAATATGATAGTTTTGGTAGCAATAGCAATAGTAACAACAACAGTAACAGTAACAGTTTTGTAGCAAGTGTAAAGCAGTAGTAACAAAGTAACTTAGCAGAAACCAATATGAGAAAGTCGTAGGCATTGGATCGGTGATGATAATTATGTTGGATGATATTCATCATATAACAGTCACAACCTAGGGCGATACACAATAGCTCCAATTCATCAATGTAATGTAGGCATGTATTCCGTATATAGTCATACGTGCTTATAGTAAGAACTTGCATGACATCTTTTGTCCTACCCTCCCGTGGCAGCGGGGTCCTTAAGGAAACTAAGGGATATTAAGGCCTCCTTTTAATAGAGAACCGGAACAAAGCATTAGCACTTAGTGAATACATGAACTGCTCAAACTACGTCAATCACCGGAAAGAATCCCAATTATTGTCACCTTGGGGTATGCGGATCATGACATGTAATAGGTGCATATAACTTGCAAGATAGGATCAAGAACACAAATATATTCATGAAAACATGAAGGGTTCAGATCTGAAATCATGGCACTCGGGCCCTAGTGACAAACATTAAGCATTGCAAAGTCATAGCAACATCAATCTCAGAACATAGTGGATACTAGGGATCAAAGCCCTAACAAATTGACTCGATTACATGATAAATCTCATCCAACACATCACTGTCCAGCAAGCCTATGAAGGAATTACCCATGCCCGGTGGTGAGCATCATGAATTTGGTGATGGAGGATGGTTGATGATGAAGACGGCGTCGAATCCCCCTCTCCGGAGCCCCGAACAGACTCCAGATAAGTCCTCCCGATGAAGAACAGGAGGTGGCGGCGGCTCCGTATCGTAAAACGTGATCACACTTCTTCTCTTATTTTTTTCTCAGGGGAAGAGAATTTATAGCGTTGGAATTAGGTCAGAGGGCCGCCTGTGGGCCCCACAAGGCACTACGGCGTGCCCTAGGGAGGGTCGCGCCCTACTGCCTTGTGGGCAGTAGGTGGCCCTCCTTCTGTTGATTCTTGCACCAATAATTTTTATATATTCCATAAAAATTCTCCAAAAAGTTTTGTACAATCAAAGAACCTTGATTTCTGCACAAAAACAACACCATAGCAATTCTGCTGAAAACAGCGTCAGTCCGAGTTAGTTTCATTCAAATCATGCAAATTAGAGTCCAAAACAAGAGCAAAAGTGTTTGGAAAAGTAGATACGATGGAGACGTATCAACGTAACCATTTACGACGAACTCCTTATCACCTCCATAAACGAGAAACATGTCCTTAGTCCTCTTAAGGTACTTAAGGATAGTCTTGACCGCTGTCCAGTGATCTACACCTGGATCACTTTGGTACCTCGCTGCCAGACTTATGGCAAGGCACACATCAGGTCTGGTACACAGCATGGCATACATTATAGAGCCTATGGCTGAGGCATAGGGGATGACTTTCATCCTTTCTCTTTCTTCTGCCGTGGTCGGGCTTTGAGTCTTACTCAACTTCACACCTTGCAAGACAGTCAAGAACCCTTTCTTTGACTGGTCCATTTTGAACTTCTTCAAAATCTTGTCAAGGTATGTGCTTTGTGAAAGTCCTATTAGGTGTCTTGATCTATCTCTATAGATTTTAATGCCCAATATGTAAGCAGCTTCACCTAGGTCTTTCATTGAAAAACTCTTTGTTCAAATAACCTTTTATGCTTTCCAGAAATTCTATATCATTTCCAATCAACAATATGTCATCCACATATAATATTAGAAATGCTACAGAGCTCCCACTCACTTTCTTGTAAATACAAGCTTCTTCGTAAGTTTGTATAAAACCAAAAGCTTTGATCACCTCATCAAAGCGAATATTCCAACTTCGAGATGCTTGCACCAGTCCATAGATGGATCGCTGGAGCTTGCATACTTTGTTAGCATCCTTAGGATCGACAAAACCTTCTGGTTGCATCATATACAACTCTTCCTTAAGAAACCCGTTAAGGAATGCCGTTTTGACGTCCATTTGCCAGATCTCATAATCATAAAATGTGGCAATAGCTAACATAATTCTAACAAACTTAAGCATCGCTACGGGTGAGAAAGTCTCATCGTAGTCAACCCCTTGAACTTGTCGGAAACCCTTTGCGACAAGTCGAGCTTTATAGATGGTGACATTACCATCAGCGTTTGTCTTCTTCTTAAAGATCCATTTATTCTCAATGGCTTGCCGATTATCGGGCAAGTTCACGAAAGTCCATACTTTGTTCTCATACATGGATCCTATCTCGGATTTCATGGCCTCAAGCCATTTGTCGGAATCCAGGCTCATCATAGCTTCTTCATAGTTCGTAGGTTCGCTGTTGTCTAACAACATGACTTCCAGGACAGGATTACCGTACCACTCTAGTGCGGAACATACCCTGGTCGACCTACGAAGTTCAGTAGTAACTTGATCTGAAGTTTCATGATCATCATCATTAGCTTCCTCTTCGGTTGGTGTAGGCATCGCGGGAACTGCTTTCGGTGATGTGCTACCTTCCAATTCGAGAGAAGGTACAATTACCTCATCAAGTTCTACTTTTCTCCCACTCACTTCTTTCGAGAGAAACTCCTTCTCTAGAAAGGACCCATTCTTGGCAACAAAGATCTTGCCCTCAGATCTGTGGTAGAAGGTATACCCTGTTGGGGAACGTTGCATGGGAAACAAAAATTTTCCTACGCACACACAAGATCTATCCATGGTGATGAGCATCTACGAGAGGGAGAGTGGATCTACATACCCTTGTAGATCGCTAAGCGGAAGCGTTTAAGAAACGCGGTTGATGTAGTCGAACGTCTCCGCGATCCAAATCGCAAGTCGTCCCTCGATCCAAGCACGATCCAGCGCCGAACGGACGGCACCTCCGCGTTCAACACACGTACGGCTTGATGACGATCTCCGCCTTCTTGATCCAGCAAGAGGGAGCGGAGAAGAAGAAGAGTTCCAGCAGCACGACGGCGTGGTGGTGTTGATGAAGAACTATTTCAGCAGGGCTTCGCCTAAGCACTACTGAAATTATGACGTAGGAGGAACTAGAGGTTGCCGGCACACGGCTTGGGGCAATCTAATGTGTCTCGTGTGCTAGCCCTACCCCTCTATTTATATGTTGAGCCTTGGGGTCTAAACTTGGAGTAAAAGCCTCCTCCAGGTCGGTTTTGCCCGCACAAGGTCGGTTTGGCCCGCAGGGAAAGAGTCCAACTCGGATCCCTGCAGTACCGCGCACAAGCGGTAGTACCGCTTACGATAAGCGGTAGTACCGCTTGACCAGCTTAAGCGGTAGTACCGCTGACGATAAGCGGTAGTACCGCTTGACCAGTTTAAGCGGTAGTACCGCTGATACAGCAGCGGTAGTACCGCTTAACCAGCTTAAGCGGTAGTACCGCTGCTACAGTAGCGGTAGTACTGCCTTACCATCTTAAGGCAGTAGCAAAACTTCCTTTTGCAATTTCCAATACCTCGTGGGCTTTATCCCTTTGGCCCATATAAAGTGTTGCTGCACCCGAACACTTCGGTAAACATCCGGAACCCCTTTCCGGTGAATTCTGGAACCCTTCCGGTAACCAAAAACACTATTATCACATATATCAATTTTTACCTCCGGACTCTTTCGGAGATCCTCGTCATGTCCGGGATCTTATCCGGGACTCCGAATAACCTTCGGTCACCAACAAAATAACTCAACTATACTAATCGTCACCAAACGTTAAGTGTGTAGACCCTGCGGGTTCGAGAACTATGTAGACATGACCGAGACACCTCTACGGTCAATAACCAATAGCGGGACCTGGATGCCCATATTGGCTCCTACATATTCTACGAAGATCTTTATCGTTTGAACCTCTATGTCAAGGATTCAGTTAATCCCGTATGCTGTTCCTTTTGTTCTTCGGTTTGTTACTTGCCCGAGATTCGATCGTCGGTATCTCTATACCTAGTTCAATCTCGTTACCGGCAAGTCTCTTTACTCGTTCTGTAATACAAGATCTCGTGGCTAACACTTTAGTCACATTGCTTGCAAGGCTCATTGTGATGTTGTATTACCGAGTGGGCCCTGAGATACCTCTCCGTCACACGGAGTAACAAATCCCAGTCTTGATCCATGCCAACCCAACAGACACCCTCGGAGATACCTGTAGAGCACCTTTATAGTCACCCAGTTACGTTGCGACGTTTGATACACACAAGGTATTCCTCTGGTGTTAGTGAGTTGCATGATCTCAGGGTCATAGGAACAGATACTTGACATGCAGAAAATAATAGCAATAAACTGATACGATCATATGCTACGTTCGTAGTTTGGGTCTTGTCCATCACATCATTCTCCTAACGATGTGATCCCGTTATCAAATGACATCTCATGTCAATGGCTAGGAAACCTTAACCATCTTTGATCAATGAGCTAGTCAACTAGAGGCTTACTAGGGACACAGTGTTGTCTATGTACCCACACATGTATTTGAGTTTCCAATCAATACAATTATAGCATGGATAATAAACGATTATCATGAACAAGGAGATATAATAATAACTAATTTATTATTGCCTCTAGGGCATATTTCCAACAGTCTCCCACTTGCACTAGAGTCAATAATCTAGTTCACATCACTATGTGATTTACATTGTAATGAATCGAACACCCATGCAGTTCTGGTGTTGTTCATGTTTAGCCCTTGGAAGAGGTTTAGTCATCGGATCTGCAACATTCAGATCCGTGTGTACTTTGCAAATATTTATGTCGTCCTCCTTGATGTAATCGCGGATGGAATTGAAGCGTCGCTTTATGTGTCTGGTCCTCTTGTGAAATCTTGGTTCCTTGGCTAGAGCAATGGCACCAGTGTTATCACAAAACAGAGTCATTGGGTTAAGCGCACTAGGCACTACTCCAAGATCTGTCATGAACTCCTTCATCCAGACACCTTCCTTCGCCGCCTCCGAGGCTGCGATGTACTCCGCTTCGCATGTAGAATCAGCTACCACGCTTTGCTTGGAACTGCACCAGCTAACCGCACCCCCATTAAGAATAAATACGTATCCGGTTTGAGACTTAGAGTCATCCGGATCAGTGTCAAAGCTTGCATCGATGTAACCCTTTACGACGAGCTCTTGATCACCTCCATAAACGAGAAACAAGTCCTTAGTCCTTTTCAGGTACTTCAGGATATTCTTGACCGTCGTCCAGTGTTCCATTCCTGGATCACTTTGAAACCTTCCGACCATACTTATGGCAAGGCTGACATCGGGTCTTGTGCACAGCATTGCATACATAATAGAGCCTATGGCTGAAGCATAGGGGATGACACTCATCTTTTCTCTATCTTCTGCAGTCACCGGGCATTGAGTCTTACTCAACTTCACACCTTGCAAAACAGGCAAGAACCCCTTCTTGGACTGATCCATTTTGAATTTCTTCAAAATCTTATCAAGGTATGTGCTTTGTGAAAGTCCTATTAAGCGTCTTGATCTATCTCTATAGATCTTGATGCCTAATATGAAAGCAGCTTCTCCTAGGTCCTTCATTGAAAAACTTTTGTTCAAATATTCCTTCACGCTTTCCAACATTTCTATATTGTTTCCAATCAGCAATATGTCATCCACATATAATATTAGAAACGCTATAGAGCTCCCACTCACTTTCTTGTAAATACAAGCTTCTCCGTAAACTTGTATAAACTCGAACGCTTTGATTATTTCATCAAAGCGAAGATTCCAACTCCGAGATGCTTGCACCAGTCCATAAATGGATCGCTGGAGTTTGCAAACTTTGTCAGCATTCTCTGGATCGACAAAACCTTCTGGTTGCATCATATACAACTCTTCCTTAAGGAAACCGTTAAGGAATGCTGTTTTGACATCCATCTGCCAAATTTCATAATCGAAAAAGGCAGCTATTGCTAACATGATTCTGACGGACTTAAGCATCGCTACGGGTGAGAAGGTCTCATCGTAGTCAACTCCTTGAACTTGTGAAAAACCCTTTGCCACAAGTCGAGCTTTATAGATGGTGACATTACCGTCCGCGTCCGTCTTCCTCTTAAAGATCCATTTGTTCTGAATGGCCTTATGCCCTACGGGTAATACTTCCAAAGTCCATACTTTGTTTTCATACATGGATCCCATCTCGGATTTCATGGCCTCTAACCACTTCTCGGAATCCGGGCCCATCATCGCTTCTCCATAGCTCGTAGGTTCATCGTTGTCTAACAACATGACCTCTAAGACAGGGTTGCCGTACCACTCGGGAGCAGTACGCGTCCTTGTCGACCTACGAGGTTCGATAGCAACTTGATCCAAAGCTTCATGATCATCATCATTAACTTCCTCTTCAGCTAATGTAGGCTCCACAGAAACAACTTTCTGCACTGCGCTACTCTCAGGTTGAAGTAAAGGTTCAACAACCTCATCAAGTTCTATCTTCCTCCCACTCAATTCTTTCGAGAGAAACTCTTTCTCAAGAAATGTTCCATTTTTAGCGACAAACACTTTGCCTTCGGATCTGAGATAGAAGGTATACCCAACTGTCTCTTTTGGGTATCCTATGAAGACGCATTTCTCCGCTTTGGGTTCCAGCTTTTCAGGCTGAAGCTTTTTGACATAAGCATCACATCCCCAAATTTTAAGAAACGACAGCTTTGGCTTCTTGCCAAACCAAAGTTCATATGGCGTTGTCTCAACGGATTTCGATGGTGCCCTATTTAAAGTCAATGCAGCTGTCTCTAATGCATAACCCCAAAACGATAGTGGCAAATCGGCAAGAGACATCATAGATCGCACCATATCCAATAAAGTTCGATTACGACGTTCGGACACACCATTACGCTGTGGTGTTCCAGGCGGTGTCAGTTGTGAAACAATTCCACATTGTCTTAAGTGACTGCCAAACTCATAACTCAGATATTCTCCTCCTCGATCAGATCGTAGGAATTTAATCTTCTTGTTACGATGATTCTCAACTTCACTCTGAAATTGTTTGAACTTTTCAAACGTTTCAGACTTGTGTTTCATTAAGTAAATATACCCATATCTACTTAAGTCATCAGTGAAGGTGAGAAAGTAACGATAACCACCGCGCGCCTCAATGCTCATTGGACCGCACACATCAGTATGTATGATTTCCAATAAGTTACTTGCCCGTTCCATTGTTCCAGAGAACGGCGTTTTAGTCATCTTGCCCAAGAGGCATGGCTCACATGTGTCAAGTGATTCAAAATCAAGTGACTCCAAAAGTCCATCAGCATGGAGTTTCCTCATGCGTTTTACGCCAATATGACCTAAACGGCAGTGCCACAAGAAAGTGGTATTATCATTATCAATCCTACATCTTTTGGCATCAATGTTATGAACATGTGTATCATTACTATCGAGATTCAATAAGAATAAACCGCTTACATTGGGTGCATGACCATAAAAGATATTACCCATATAAATAGAACAACCATTATTCTCTGATTTAAATGAGTAACCGTCTCGCAATAAACAAGATCCAGATATAATGTTCATGCTTAACGCAGGCACCAAATAACACTTATTTAGGTTCATCACTAATCCCGACGGTAATCGAAGAACGAGCGTGCCGACGGCGATCACATCAACCTTGGAACCATTTCCCACGCGCATCGTCACTTCGTCCTTCGCCAGCCTCCGTCTATTCCGTAGTTCCTGTTTAGAGTTGCAAATATGAGCAACCGCACCGGTATCAAATACCCAGGCACTACAACGAGGGTTGGTAAGGAACATATCAATAACATGTATATCATATATACCTTGTTTGTTGTTGGACGCCTTCTTGTCAGCCAAATACTTGGGGCAGTTCCGCTTCCAGTGTCCAGTTCCCTTGCAATGAAAGCACTCAGTTTCTGGTTTGGGTCCAGCCATGGGTTTCTTCACAGGAGCAGCAACTGCTTTGCCACCCTTCTTAGATTTACCCTTCTTACCCTTGCCATTTTTCTTGAAACTAGTGGTTTTATTGACCATCAACACTTGATGCTCCTTCTGAATTTCAGACTCAGCGGCTTTCAGCATCTCAAACAGCTCGGCGACTGACTTGTTCATCCCGTGCATGTTATAGTTCAACACGAAGCTCTTGTAGCTAGGTGGCAATGATTGAAGAACTCTGTTAGTGATAGCCTCTGGCGGAAGGGGCATCCCCAATTCAGCCAGACGGGTGGAGTACCCAGACATTCTGAGCACGTGATCACTGATAGACCCGTTCTCCTCCATCTTGCAAGTATAGAACTTTATCGGAGATCTCATATCTCTCGATCCGGGCATTCTTCTGAAAGATAAACTTCAACTCCTGGAACATCTCATATGCTCCATGACGTTCAAAACGTCTTTGAAGTCCCGGTTCTAAGCCATACAACATTGCACATTGAACTATTGAGTAATCATCAGAACGAGCCTGCCAGGCGTTCACAACGTCTAGAGACTCAACTGGAGCGGGTGGATCACCAAGCGGTGCATCAAGGACATAAGCCTTCTGGGAAGCTGTAAGGATAATCCTTAGATTACGGGCCCAGTCCACAAAGTTACTTCCATCATCTTTCAACTTAGCTTTCTCTAGGAACGCATTAAAATTCAGGGGTGCTACTGCGCGAGCCATGATCTACAACATAAATATAGCAAAGACAACTTAGACTATTGTTCAAGATAATGAGTTTAATTAATCATATTACTTAAAAACTCCCACTCAAATTGACATCCCTCCGGTCATTCGAGTGTAACATGATCCAAATCCACCAACTCAAGTCCGATCATCACGTGAGTCGCGGTGGTTTCAATGGTGAACATCTTCATGTTGATCATATCTACTATATGACTCATGTTCGACCTTTCGGTCTCTTGTGTTCCGAGGCCATGTCTGTACATGCTAGGCTCGTCAAGTTTAACCCGAGTGTTCCGCGTGTGCAACATGGCTTGCACCCGTTGTATGTGAACGTGGAGTCTATCACACCCGATCATCACGGCGTGTCTCGAAACGACGAACTTTCGCAACGGTGCACACTCGGGGAGAACACAATTTATCTTGAAATTTAAGTGAGGGATCACCTTATAATGCTACCACCGTCCTAAGCAAAATAAGATGCATAAAAGGATTAACATCACATGCAAATCATAAGTGACATGATATGGCCATGAACTTGTGCTTTTGATCTCCATCTCCAAAGCACCGGCATGATCTCCATCGTCACCGGCATGACACCATGATCTCCATCATCTTGATCTCTATCAACGTGTCGCCATGAGGTTGTCGCGCCGACTGTTACTCCCACGACTATTGCTAACGTTTAGCGATAAAGTAAAGCATTACATAGCGCTTAATGATTGACACGCAGGTCATACAATAATTAAAGACAACTCTATGGCTCCTGCCAGTTGCCGTACTCATCGACATGCAAGTCGTGATATTCTATACAACACATGATCATCTCATACATCACATATATCTCATCATGTAATTGGCCATATCACAACACAACATACCCTGCAAAAACAAGTTAGACGTCCTCTAATTGTTGTTGCAAATTTTACGTGGCTGCTACGGGTTTGCAAGAACCGTTCTTACCTACACAAAACCACAACGTGGTGTAGTGATTGCTTTTTGATCTTCTAAAAGAACCCTCTTCATTGAAATCGATTCAACTAAAGTGAGAGAGACAGACACCCGCTAGCCATCTTTATGCAACGAAGTTACATGTTAGTTGAAGGAACCTGTCTCGCGTAAGTGTACGCGTAATGTCGGTCCGGGCCGCTTCATCTCACAATACCGCCGAATCAAATATCAACTAGTAACGGCAAGCAACATGTATACACCCACGCCCACAACTCGTTTGTGTTCTACTCGAGATCTCATCTACGCATAGACCTAGCTCATGATGCCACTGTTGGGGAACGTTGCATGGGAAACAAAAATTTTCCTACGCACACACAAGATCTATCCATGGTGATGAGCATCTACGAGAGGGAGAGTGGATCTACATACCCTTGTAGATCGCTAAGCGGAAGCGTTTAAGAAACGCGGTTGATGTAGTCGAACGTCTCCGCGATCCAAATCGCAAGTCGTCCCTCGATCCAAGCACGATCCAGCGCCGAACGGACGGCACCTCCGCGTTCAACACACGTACGGCTTGATGACGATCTCCGCCTTCTTGATCCAGCAAGAGGGAGCGGAGAAGAAGAAGAGTTCCAGCAGCACGACGGCGTGGTGGTGTTGATGAAGAACTATTTCAGCAGGGCTTCGCCTAAGCACTACTGAAATTATGACGTAGGAGGAACTAGAGGTTGCCGGCACACGGCTTGGGGCAATCTAATGTGTCTCGTGTGCTAGCCCTACCCCTCTATTTATATGTTGAGCCTTGGGGTCTAAACTTGGAGTAAAAGCCTCCTCCAGGTCGGTTTTGCCCGCACAAGGTCGGTTTGGCCCGCAGGGAAAGAGTCCAACTCGGATCCCTGCAGTACCGCGCACAAGCGGTAGTACCGCTTACGATAAGCGGTAGTACCGCTTGACCAGCTTAAGCGGTAGTACTGCTGACGATAAGCGGTAGTACCGCTTGACCAGTTTAAGCGGTAGTACCGCTGATACAGCAGCGGTAGTACCGCTTAACCAGCTTAAGCGGTAGTACCGCTGCTACAGTAGCGGTAGTACTGCCTTACCATCTTAAGGCAGTAGCAAAACTTCCTTTTGCAATTTCCAATACCTCGTGGGCTTTATCCCTTTGGCCCATATAAAGTGTTGCTGCACCCGAACACTTCGGTAAACATCCGGAACCCCTTTCCGGTGAATTCTGGAACCCTTCCGGTAACCAAAAACACTATTATCACATATATCAATTTTTACCTCCGGACTCTTTCGGAGATCCTCGTCATGTCCGGGATCTTATCCGGGACTCCGAATAACCTTCGGTCACCAACAAAATAACTCAACTATACTAATCGTCACCAAACGTTAAGTGTGTAGACCCTGCGGGTTCGAGAACTATGTAGACATGACCGAGACACCTCTACGGTCAATAACCAATAGCGGGACCTGGATGCCCATATTGGCTCCTACATATTCTACGAAGATCTTTATCGTTTGAACCTCTATGTCAAGGATTCAGTTAATCCCGTATGCTGTTCCTTTTGTTCTTCGGTATGTTACTTGCCCGAGATTCGATCGTCGGTATCTCTATACCTAGTTCAATCTCGTTACCGGCAAGTCTCTTTACTCGTTCTGTAATACAAGATCTCGTGGCTAACACTTTAGTCACATTGCTTGCAAGGCTCATTGTGATGTTGTATTACCGAGTGGGCCCTGAGATACCTCTCCGTCACACGGAGTAACAAATCCCAGTCTTGATCCATGCCAACCCAACAGACACCCTCGGAGATACCTGTAGAGCACCTTTATAGTCACCCAGTTACGTTGCGACGTTTGATACACACAAGGTATTCCTCTGGTGTTAGTGAGTTGCATGATCTCATGGTCATAGGAACAGATACTTGACATGCAGAAAATAATAGCAATAAACTGATACGATCATATGCTACGTTCGTAGTTTGGGTCTTGTCCATCACATCATTCTCCTAACGATGTGATCCCGTTATCAAATGACATCTCATGTCAATGGCTAGGAAACCTTAACCATCTTTGATCAACGAGCTAGTCAACTAGAGGCTTACTAGGGACACAGTGTTGTCTATGTACCCACACATGTATTTGAGTTTCCAATCAATACAATTATAGCATGGATAATAAACGATTATCATGAACAAGGAGATATAATAATAACTAATTTATTATTGCCTCTAGGGCATATTTCCAACATACCCAATGGTCTCTTTAGGGTATCCTATGAAGACGCACTTCTCCGCTTTGGGTTCAGGCTGAAGGCTCTTGACATAAGCGTCGCATCCCCAAACTTTAAGAAACGACAGCTTAGGTTTCTTGCCAAACCACAACTCATATGGTGTCGTCTCAACGGATTTAGACGGTGCCCTATTTAAAGTGAATGTGGTTGTCTCTAATGCATAACCCCAAAACGATAGTGGCAAATCGGTAAGAGACATCATAGAACGCACCAAATCCAATAGAGTACGATTACGATGTTCGGACACACCATTACGCTATGGTGTTCCAGGTGGCATGAGCTGTGAAACAATTCCACATTGTCTTAAATGCATACCAAACTCATAACTCAAATATTTACCTCCACGATCAGATCGTAGAAACTTTATTTTCTTGTTACGATGATTCTCCACTTCACTCTGAAATTCCTTGAACTTTTCAAATGTTTCAGACTTGTGTTTCATTAAGTAAATACACCCATATCTACTCAAATCATCTGTGAAGGTAACGATATCCACTGCATGCTTCAACATTCATCGGACCGCATACATCGGTATGTATTATTTCCAATAAGTCACTAGCTTGCTCCACTGTTCCGGAGAACGGAGTTTTAGTCATCTTGCCCATGAGGCATGGTTCACATGTCTCAAATGATTCATAATCAAAAGATTCCAAAAGTCCATCAGCATGGAGTTTCTTCATGCGCTTTACACCAATATGACCTAAGTGGCAGTGCCACAATCATGTGGTACTATCATCATTAACTTTGCATCTTTTGGCATTAATATTATGAACATGTGTATCACTTCAATCGAGATTCAGTAAACCATTCACATTGGGTGCATGATCACGAAAGATATTACTCATATAAACAGAATAACCATTATTCTCTGACTTAAATAAATAACCGTCTTGCAATAAAAAATATCCAGATATAATGTTTCATGCTCAACACAAGCACCAAATAACCATTATTTAGGTTTAATACTAATCCCAAAGGTATTACGAGCGTGCCGATGGCGATCATATCAACCTTGGAGACACTTCCAACACTCATCGTCACCTCGCCCTCAGCTAGTCTCTGTTACTCCACAGCTCCTGCTTCAAGTTACGAATATTAGCAACTAAACTGGTATCAAATACCCAGACGCTACTACGAGCACTAGTGAGGTACACATCAATAACATGTATATCAAATATACCTACGCTGACGTTGCCAGCCTTCTTATCTGCCAAGTACCTGGGGCAGTTCCTCTTCGATTGACCGTTCTCCTTATAAAAGTAGCACTCAGTCTCGGGTTTGGGTCCAGTCTTGGGTTTCTCCATTGGAACGACAACTGTCTTGTCATTCTTGAAGTTTCCCTTCTTTTCCTTGCCCTTCTTGAAACTAGTGGTCTTGTTAACCATCAACACTTGATGCTCCTTTTTGATTTCTACCTTCACGGCCTTAAGCACCGTGAATATCTCGAGGATTGTATACTCCATCCCTTGCATACTACAGTTCATCACAAAGCTCGCATGGCTTGGTGGCAGTGACTGGAAAAATCTGTCAATCGCTGTCTTATCTGGAAGATTAACTCCCACTTGATTCAAACGATTGTAGCACCCAGACACTCTGAGCACATGCTCACTAACTGAGCTATTCTCCTCCATCTTGCAGGCAAAGAACTTGTCAGAGGTGCCATACCTCTCAACCCGGACATGAGCTTGAAATACCAATTTCAGCTCCTGGAACATCTCATATGCTCCGTGGTGCTCAAAACGTCTTTGGAGCCGCGGTTCTAAGCCGTAAAGCATGGTGCACTGAACTATTGAGTAGTCATCAGAACGTGCCTGCCAGACGTTCACAACATCTATAGACGACGCTAGAGGGGTTGGCACACCGAGGGGTGCATCAAGGACATAAGCCTTCTGTGCAGCAGTGAGGACAATCCTCAGACTACGGACCTAGTCCGCATAATTGCTTACATTGTCTTTCAACTTAGTCTTTCTCTAGGAACATATCAAAAACAGGGAGCTACATCGCGAGCTATTGATCTACAACATAATTTGCAAAGACAATTTAGACTATGTTCATGATAATTAGTTCAGTTAATCAAATTACTAATGAACTCCCACTTAAATCAACATCCCTCAAGTTGTCTAAGTGATGCATGATCCAAATCAACTAACCCATGTCCGATCATCACGTGAGATGGGGTAGTCATCAATGGTGAACATCTCCGTGTTGATCATATCTACTATATGACTCATGTTCGACCTTTCGGTCTCCTGTGTTCTAAGGCCATGTCTGTACATGCTAGGCTCGTCAAGTTTAACCCAAGTATTCTGCATGTGTAAAACTGGCTTACACCCGTTGTATGCGAACGTAGAGTCTATCACACCCGATCATCATGAGGTGCTTCGAAACGACGAACTTTTGCAACGGTGCATGCTTAGGGAGAACACAATTTCTTGAAATTAAGTGAAGGGATCATCTTATAATGCTACCGTCATCCTAAGAAAAATAAGATGCATAAAAGGATAAACATCACATGCAATCAATATGTGACATGATATGGCCATTATCATCTCGTGCCTTTGATCTCCATCTCCAAAGCACCGGCATGACACCATGATCTCCATCATCGTGTCGTCACGTGGTCGTCTCCGCCAACTATTGCTTCTACAACTATTGCTAACGCATAGCGATAAAGTAAAGCAATTACATGGCGATTAATAAATTAAAGACAACCCTATGGCTCCTGCCGGTTGCCATACTCATCGACATGAAACATGATCATCTCGTACATCAACATATATCATATCACGTTTTGGCCATACCACATCACCACATGCCCTGCAAAAACAAGCTAGACGTCCTCTACTTTATTGTTGCAAATTTTACGTGGCTGCTATGGGCAACTAGCAAGAACTGTTCTTACCTATGCAAAGCCACAACGGTGATAATCAAGTTGCCTTTTAACCTTCTACGAGGACCGCCTTCGTCAAATTAGATTCAACTAAAGTAGGAGAGACAGACACCCGCTAGCCACCTTATGCAAAACAAGTTGCATGTCAGTCGGTGGAACCGGTCTCATGTGCAAGGACATGTAAAGTTGGTCCGAGCCGCTTCATCCCACAATACCACCGAATCCAAATAAGACAAGAGAGATAAGCAATTTGAGCATCAACGCCCACAACTTTTGTGTTCTACTCGTGCATATACATCTACGCATAAACCTGGCTCTGATACCACTGTTGGGGAACGAAGCATGAAAATCAAAAAATTTCCTACGAACACCCAAGATCTATCTAGGAGAAGCATAGCAACGAGAGGGGAGATTGTGTCTACATACCCTCATAGACCGTTAAGCAAAAGCATATATTACGCGGTTGATGTAGTCGTACTCATCACGATCCAATCGCGATCCAAACCGATGAAGTACCGAACGGACGGCACCTCCGTGTTCAGCACACATACGGCTCGATGACGTCTCCTCCTTCTTGATCCAGAAAGCGAGAGAGGAGAAGTAGATGGGATCACAACCAGCACGACGGCGTGGTGGTGATGGTGATGGTGGAGCGCCGACAGCGCTTCGCTAAGCGTCGTCGGGACGAGGTGGTGGAGTAACGGGAGAGAGGGGCGCCTAGGGGCTGGTCTGTTCTTTGGTGCGCCCCCTCCTCTACATTTATATGGGTGGAGGGGCTAGGAGTCCAGCCCCTCTTCCCTCTAGGGCCGGCGGCCAAGGGAGAGGAGTTGGACTCCAAGTCCAACTCTTCCCCTCTTGTCCCTTCGGGACTCCTCCCTTCTCCTCTAGGCGCTTGGGCCTTTGAGGGCTAGTGCACCTGGCCCAATAAGGCCAGGGTGCCTCCCCTCAAACCATGTTAGCCCTAGGGACGTGGTGGATCCCTTGGTGGACTTCCGGACCCCTCCGGAAGTTTCCGAAACCTTCTGGAAGCTTCCCGGTACAATACCGAAAAACCGAACTTTTTTCGAAACCCTGAAAACAACTTTCCATTTATAAATCTTTACCTCCGGAACTCCTCGTGACGTCCGGGATCTCATCCGAGACTCCGAACAACATTCGGTCACCAACATGCATATCCCAATATAACTCTAGCGTCACCGAACGTTAAGCGTGCGAACCCTACGGGTTCGAGAATCATGTAGACATGACCGAGACACCTCTCCGGTCAATAACCAATAGCGGAACCTGGATTCCCATATTGGTTCCTACATATTCCACGAAGATCTTTTATCGGTTGAACCACGATGTCGAGGATTCGGTTAATCCCGTATGTAATTCCCTTTGTCCAGCGATATGTTACTTGCCCGAGATTCGATCGTCGGTATCTCCATACCTAGTTCAATCTCGTTACCGGCAAGTCTCTTTACTCGTTCCGTAATACAAGATCCCGTGACTAACTCATTAGGCACATTGCTTGCAAGCTCTTTACGATGTTGTATTACCGAGAGGGCCCAGAGATATCTCTCCGTCATACGGAGTGACAAATCCCAGTTTCGATCCATGCCAACCCAACAGACACCTTTGGAGATACCTATAGAGCATCTTTATGAGCACCCAGTTATGAAGTGACGTTTGATAGCACACAAAGTATTCCTCCGGTATCTGGGAGTTGCAGGATCTCATGGTCTTAGGAATAGATACTTGACATGAAGAAAGCTATAGCAATAAACTCAGTGATACGATCAAATGCTAAGCTTACGGTTGGGTCTTGTCCATCACATCATTGTCCTAATGATGTGATCTCGTTATCAAATGACAACTCATGTCTATGGTTAGGAAACCTTAACCATCTTTGATCAACGAGCTAGTCTAGTAGAGGCTTACTAGGGACATTGTATTTGTTTATGTATTCACACATGTATTTAAGTTTCCGGTCAATACAATTCTAGCATGAATAATAAACATTTATCATGAACAAGGAAATATGATAATAACCAATTTATTATTGCCTCTAGGGCATATTTCCAACAATGTTGCCGAGGATTTGACCTTTGTGGTATCAATCATTAGAACTTTAATGGTTTGAACCTCCACCAACGAGGATGTACGATAGCGCCAACTATTTGAACCTTGAGAAAAAAAATCAATGTTTGCGATCTCTCTACACATATCCATTTACTTTCTTACAAGTTTAGCTTCTAATCATAATCTTTCTTAGACTTGCATGTGTAGGGTGTTCTAGGCAACCCCTAGCTAAATTAAAATATGTCATCAAATTAAAATTGACTAATGATAGTTTTTGTTAGTCTATTCTCCCCCTCTCACTGGACTCCAATCGATCCTAGAGAGAGGGCCAGATAGGTGAGTAGTGATGCTGAGAGTTAGGGTTAGCTGGTTTGGTGAGGTCGATGTTTGGACCTTTGGAATTTGGGGACTGTCTACATGGTTTGGGTCGTTGTCATGTGGGGGCATAAGTGCCATGAGTATCTAGTGGTATCCATGGGGCTAAATCGACATACACGCCCAACCTGCGCATTTGCGGGTACATATTCACAAATTGTCTAGTGGGATAGATGGGTAGAATATGCCCTCCAAACCATTGTCTAGTGGGATGGATATCAACGGATACAGAGACCCATGAATAATATTGCCAATCTTATTGCCACCCCGCAGACACTGCCATCCAACCACATGGAGGCACTTGGTTGGAGCTGGCTGTGCAGCCAGCCGCAACACACGGAGGTTACAAGCTAGCATGGTCACACACGGCAAAGCAAGCACACCAACCTTCGACACTGGGGGGTGCCATTGATTCCATAGATCCAATAGAGTTGTGCACAACCCCGTAGCAAGTCGCACCTTTGTCGGGATCTCGTCAACCCTAAACCTAGTGACAGAGGGTTGCAGCCTGCCTTAAATTGTGTGGGGACACCCTCCAACAATCAAGCTCTCGTTGCCCACCAAGTACATGCACCTGCAATAGTACCTAGAATTACTACTGGAAAAATATATAAAAGATCGTTGGCCCATGCGGGTTCCTCGTAATAATTATGTCACATCCCTTTAGCTAATTTAGCTCTTAATACAGGATCATTTAAGTCTGGTTTCTTTGCTGTCGGGATAGTGAACTCTTTAGGATCCATCCCCCAAAGGAACCAGACATGAGCGCCTGCCAGATGCGGCGCCGTTCTCAGTTGTTACAGATGCACCCTCACCGTCGGGTGGAATATCGCGGACCAACACCTTTGGCACCGCCGATGAGCAAGAAGTACCATTGGTAGGTACCGTTTGTAACCCAAGCCCAACTATCTAAGGGGACGAACCCCGCGATAAATAGTGATAGGTGCCGACGGCAACGACTGTTGTCGGGGAAGGACATGCTTGTGGCTTTTGGGTTTCCCTTGTTAGCCTCTGGAGCAACATGGGAGACGAGAGAGTTTTTCGATTAATGATAAGTAAATACATGGCAAGATTGCATATGAGATGTCTTTTAGACTTTATGATTATTTTGCTCTAATTAGAATATGAGAAAAGCTTGGGAACAGCCGGCTGATCCAGCAGAGGGTGTCCATCGCCTCCAGCGCGTGACGCGTGTCCCATGTGTGGCCATCGCACTGCACTATTCTCCATTATCTCGCTGGCCACCTATCCGGACACAATCCCCTTTTCTTTCCTTCTCTCGTTCCAGTCATGAGCGTCTACTTCCTCCTTCCTCCTGTAGCAAGTCCATGGAGCAGTCCTCAAGCGTTGATGCACAAGCCCCCACGTACCTCCCCAAGCGCTATTCCAATGGAGGGCAGATGGGTGTGAGTCCTGACGGTGGTTGTCCAATCCAGAGATGTGGGAGACGAACGATGGTGGAGAAGATATTCTGCAGCAGAGACGACGAACGACGACTTTGCTGTCAGCAACGATGGCAGTGTTTGATACGTCCAATTTGCATCATGATTTCCTACTGTTATTTACAATGTATTTGGTCATTATTTCACTTTATGATGCAATTCTTATGCCTTTTCTCTCTTCATTTGCAAGATTTATATGAAGAGGGAGAATACCGGCAGCTGGAATCCTGGACCTGAAATAGCTACAACAAAGATACCTATTCTATAGAGCTCCAATTGACCTGAAACTTCACGGAGATTTTTTATTGAATATATAAAAATACTGGAGAAAAGAAATACCAGAGGGGACCCACCAGTTACCCACAAGGCAACAGGGCGCGGCCCCCCTGGGCGCGCCCTGATGCCTTGTGGGGCCCACAACTGGCCTCCGGCCACCTCCTTCTGCTATATAGGCTCATTTGCCCTTAAAAATTATAGAGAAGACTTTCGGGACGAAGCGCCGCCGTCTCGAGGCGGAACCTGGGCAGGAGCAATTTTGCTCTCCGGCGGAGCGATTCCGCCAGGGATACTTCCCTCCGGGAGGGGGAAATTGTAACACCCTGGTTTTCGCTCCCCGATTTTTCCTTCGCGGGACTCGACTCGCGTCTTTTTTTTTCAATGTTATTGGATTTTCTCTCGCTCTTGGGTATATGAAGATGGTCATTTAGCCTTGCCTTTCCTATCCAACCAGAGATTCTCTCCAGTTCAACCTTGCCACCCAAACTATATTCTCAGGGTTTTTCCGTCAAAACCCTACCTTCCGAGTTACCGGGAGGGAAACCCTAATTCCTTCCGTTACAAAGGAACCCCAATTTTCCTTGATCTGTTGCCTCCAAAGTTTTTCCCAGAGACTCTTCTATATCAATAAACCTTGGATATGCAAAAACATTGCCAAGTTATTTCCAATATTTTTCATCTAAAATTAATTCATTTTTCTGCTATTTAAAGGAATTAAATCCAGAAAAATATCTATCCATCTCCAAAGTTCTTGAAAACTTGTGGAGATATTCTTTGTGATCATATTGAGCTCTCATAAAAATATTGGCCATAATTAAATAAGGGAAATTGCATTTTCCTATTTAAAGACAATATTGCATTTTGGGCACTTTCCAAAGGAACTACCATTTTCATCAAGATCACAAGTTCCACAGTTCAAAGTTTGAGAGCATCATCCAGTTCTTGTTTCTGGACCTATTTTGAGTTTGTGAAGCAACTATATTTTATATTGCTTCAAAATTCTTGAAATTAATCCAAGACCTCACATTCCCTATATTATGTGAGCATGCAAAAATTCATATCATTTTATCTAGCCAATTTATCCCAAAAATTCCATCTAGTTTCTGTCCAGCAGAAAGCTTTGTGAAGGAAGTACCTTCATAGGGCATCCAAATGAGCTGAAATTTTACCAGATTATCAAAATGTCCATATCATCACTCTGAACAAAAATTCAGCTCATGAAAGTTTGCCATTTGATCCCAGCAACTTCATGTTCATTTTTGTCCAGTTGGGCAATTTGTAAAGGCAATGCTAGCTAGGGTGGTTCATTTGGCCGGAAAATTTGCCAAGGGCTTCACCTTAGTAGATCATTGCTACCCACAAAAATTCAAATGTTTTCACCAAGCCAATCTTCTCCAGTAACTTACAAACACCTTCTATTCAGATTGGATGATAGCTCAAATCAGTCACGACTATGTCTCCATTTGCTTCCAAACCATCTCAGGTCAACTCACTGATCTCCGGTGCACCGCGTTGACAAGACCTGGCAGTGTCAGGGCACCGCGGACACGCATTGCCCATGGTGACCACAACTTTAGTCGGCAGCCGGCGTGAACTGTGGCAACAGTCGCCACCTCCTGCCGCCCGCACGCGTGTGCCCTCTAGACCCCTCTCCCCCCTCGTCCCCTAGCTCCTATCCGGGCGTGCCGACAGGAGGTGCTCCGCCCGAGCACAGCCATGGCACCGGCTTCCCGAAGCTCCGGCCGTCGTCGAGAGGCCCTCCCGCGGCTATATAAGTGCGTCCCCGAGCCCTCCCAACCACCAGCAACCTCCCCAACCCTTCACCCGAGCCCCGGAACCCCTCCCCTCTCCCCACGGCATCCATGGCCACCGCTACGGCTCTAGTCCGAGCCGAGCGCTAGGGGTCTCCCCTCTCCTTCTTCAGCCACCCAGAGGAGCCCTAGTACCCGTCTAAGCCATCGCCCCCTCCAATTTTGGCCGGAGAAGCTCGCCGTGCCCACCTCCGACCCTGGCCGTGGTGGTTGCCCGCCACGAGGTGCCACCATCTCGGTCGTTTCCCATGGTCACGAGCTCGCCCACGGGTGCGGCGCAGCCCTGTGGCCGTTCCCCGGCCACCGGCAGGCGCGGCCGAGCAGTGAGGCGCCGGCGGCAAGCACGGCCGAGTGGCCGAGGCCCCCCTCTGTTTCCCGCCGTGTCAGGAAGAAGAAGACCCAGGGAGGAGAGAGAGTGTGGATAGGGCGGGGCCCACCTGTAAGCGACCTAAGCACGGGCCCAGCCGGTTTAAGTGGAAGCGCATTCTGCGAAATACGCTTCCCATTCTGACAAGCGTACCCAGTCACGTTATGTGGAGGGAATACGCTTTCTCTTATCGAAAGCGTAATCTGGAAAATGCGCTTTCATTTCCCAGCCGCCGGCCAAAACGGCTATTTAGTGAACGTTCACCCGTTAAAGACAGAAACGAACAGTTTTCTGTTTGTTTATCTGCTTAACGAATGAACGGCCCTAACTTCACGACTGTAACTCCGATTGAGGTAAATCCAACGCCCATGCTTTCAGTTCGTCGAGCCTGTTCCGCTGGCATCATTATCACAATGTTGACACATTCTAAAAATACCCATTTTGCCCCTGCCCTATATCCAGCCTCTCCGAGAGAAAAACTTTTCTGGCGAATTCTTCCGCGGAGTGATCGCACTTCTATCCGGTGAATTCATCGAGCCCCAGGCAAGCCGACCATCTGATATATGCCCTAAAGCATTGCTCTGTGTTATTCTTGCATGTTTAATTAATGAAAATGTCTATGCTAGAAATAATTAAACTCCTGATAGTTTTTATTACTGCTTGCACTACTTGCTAGTATTCACCATATTATCGCACTAGTGGCTCGTAGGTGACAATATGGAGATGGGTTGTTATGTTTTCATTGTGCATTACTACTGTTGTTGCAATGATAAAGAATGTGACTTAATAATGACAACCTCCACCGTCGGCTAGATCGAGTCATAGTGCCACTGAACCGAGCTCCTCAGTGCAGCCACACTTGTCTTTATGGGAAGGCCCTAACTTGGTCTGTTGTGTTGCCTCTTATCGGTACCTCCAAAGAGGGAAGGTTATGCGCGCGTGCTACCCTGGCCCGATAGGCGGCGATAATCTTGTGAGCCCGGATTAGTTGTTGGGCTCAGGTCCCGTTTGGGACAGTTTTGTTTGGCCACAACGTTGGCAGGTGTCAGGAGTGACACAGGGGCCACCCAGGACATGACCCGGGAAGGGTATGATTGTCGGTGGGACCGTAAGAGTGCCAGGCAATAGACAAGTTCTGTTGGAGCAGCACCGGTCCACCCGAATGGGAGCATGAGGTCGGGAGCTCCATAGTGTGGGTAAAGTGCGCAACCTCTGCAGAGTGTAAATCTATTCGAATAGCCGCGTCCTCGGTCATAGGACACAGTTCATACTAGGTTACACTATTTGGTCTGTGTCGAGTCTGGAGGAATAAACTATATAATGTTATTGCCAAGAATGAACCAGAGAAAGTAAGGTTTGTCGGACTTGCAATGAAGATTCAGGGACATCAGATGATGCCAGGAATATGAGATGTTAGCCATGCGATGGCTATGAGATAAATGGTCGGGTGACCGCAATATTGGGATCGGATTCGGACTAGATCATGAGAATATTCGGAGTATGGATTGTTTACTTGATATGCTTTACTTTACTTTAGTAGTTATCATGCTAGATAATCCTGTTATGGCATGATACTTAATATCGCTAGATAGGTATGCTATGCCATGATAATTAATGTTGCTCTAATAACAAGTGCATGCTTGAATGCCATGGATTGCTTTGCTTGGTGTATATGTTATTTGGTTTGCTTGCGAGTACATTCAAAAGTACTCATCGGCCTTCAATGTGGCCAGGTTCACCTAAGGATCCGACGTCCACTAACGAGGAGCCGGAGTGTTCGCGGGCTAGAAGAGTAACCCAATCAGATCCCTGTGGATTGGAGCCGCACCAATACCATGCTGCCTTATATAGAGCTTTTCCGCTGCCATCATCCTTGTAAAATATTATGTAAGACTTATATATCCATTAATAGAAATGCCTGTGCTCATGATACTTGTTGTAAAAGCACATGCCAGAGTGATTTCCTAGGCTGGTGTGTGCGGCGACCGTCTGACTACAGTGATATTCAGGCGAGGTGCCACAACGGATGGTATCAGAGCCAGGCTGACTGTAGGTTACCCTAGCCAGACTTCATTGCCTCTTGATCAGTAGAAAGCCCGGGTGGACTTTCGCCATCTTTGCCAAATCGGCACGGCTACTATTGATCATAAGGTAATCCCATAGGCTTTGCCCCACATCAGACCCCAACTCTCGTGGCCCTTGCCTCCTGTGGGAAACGTCCGCACCAGGCGATGACCCGTGAGCCCTGAACCCCTAGGTGAGCCATATATCCTTACCTTGCTTGCTAACCATGGCATTTCTCTCCTTAAATCCAGTTTCCTTTGGGAAACGCCTATAAATTCCATCTTTTCCCGACAACCCTAGGATCATTGACAAAGCCACTTTGGCTATGGTCATGCGTCGAGTTTGATGTTCCCTAAGGAAGTAGTAGGAGCTTGACACCAATTGCTACCAGGAGCATTGTGTGGTTTTGCTTCTAAGTCCTTAGAGGTGCATCGAGTGCGCTAGGCTAGTTATACTGGTGAATCTTTGGCCACGTGTGTAAAGTCCGCAAAATTTGAGCTTTATTTGCTTTTTGATTTTTTGCGGTTCTTGCTTCTTTTCTCGATTCCGTTCTCTTGCTCCGACTGGATCCATCCGCAAGTGTTGTTAAGAAGACCAGATTATAGCTTGGATAATACTCAATAGTCCAAGTTTAGTCAGTTCAAGTCAACCACATGATATTCAGAACAGCAACCCCAGAACTGCCAAGAATGAAGAATGGGTCAGAAGCAAAATCTGCGTGCAACAGACAAGGCCAGAATATACTTCTCCTATCCATATCTTCACCGTTTCCATCAAGATCCCATGTTCCACAGTTCAAAGTTTGAGAGCATCATCCAGTTCTTGTTTCTGGACCTATTTTGAGTTTGTGAAGCAACTATATTTTATATTGCTTCAAAATTCTTGAAATTAATCCAAGACCTCACATTCCCTCTATTATGTGAGCATGCAAAAATTCATATCATTTTATCTAGCCAATTTCCCCCAAAAATTCCATCTAGTTTCTGTCCAGCAGAAAACTTTGTGAAGGAAGTACCTTCATAGAGCATCCAAATGAGCTGAAATTTTACCAGATTATCAAAATGTCCATATCATCACTCTGCACAAAAATTCAGCTCATGAAATTTTGCCATTTGATCCCAGCAACTTCAAGTTCATTTCTGTCCAGTTGGGCAATTTGTAAAGGCAATGCTAGCTAGGGTGGTTCATTTGGCTTGAAAATTTGCCAAGGGCTTCACCTTAGTAGATCATTTCTACCCACCAAAATTCAAATGTTTTCACCAAGCCAATCTTCTCCAGTAACTTACAAACACCTTCTGTTCAGATTGGATGATAGCTCAAATCAGTCACGACTCTGTCTCCATTTGCTTCCAAACCATCTCAGGTCAATTCACTGATCTCTGGTGCATCGCGTTGACAAGACCTGGCAGTGTCAGGGCGCCACGGACACGCGTTGCCCATGGTGACCACAGCTTTAGTCGGCAGCCGGCGTGAACTGTGGCAACAGTCGCCACCTCCTACCGCCCGCAGCTCGTCTGCGAGTGCCGACTAGCCCCTCACCGCACGCGTGTGCCCTCTAGACCCCTCTCCCGCTTGTCCCCAAGCTCCTGTCCGGGCATGCCGACAGGAGGTGCTCCGCCCAAGCGTGGCCACGGCACCAGCTTCTCGAAGCTCCGGCCGTCGTCGAGAGGCCCTCCCGCGGCTATATAAGTGCGTCCCTGAGCCCTCCCAACCACCAGCAACCTCCCCAACCCTTCACCCGAGCCCCGGAACCCCTCCCCTCTCCCCACGGCATCCATGGCCACCGCTACGGCTCCGGTCCGAGCCGAGCGCTAGGAGTCTCCCCTCTCCTTCTTCAGCCACCCAGAGAAACCCTAGTACCCGTCTAAGCCATCGCCCCCTCCAATTTTGGCCGGAGAAGCTCGCCGTGCCCGCCTCCGACCCTGGCCGTGGCGGTTTCCCGCCGCGAGTTGCCACCATCTCGGTCGTTTCCCACGGTCACGAGCTCGCCCACGGGTGCGGCGGAGCCCTGCGGCCGTTCCCCGCCCGCCGGCAGGCGCGACCGAGCAGGGAGGCGCCGGCGGCAAGCACGGCCGAGCGGCCGAGGCCCCCCTCTGTTTCCTGCCGCGTCAGGAAGAAGAACACCCAAGGAGGAGAGAGAGAGTGGATAGGGCGGGGCCCACCTATAAGCGACCTAAGCCCGGGCCCAGCCGGTTTAAGTGGAAGCGCATTCTGCGAAATACGCTTCCCATTCTGAGAAGCGTACCCAGTCGCGTTATGTGGAGGGAATACGCTTTCTCTTATCGAAAGTGTAATCCGGAAAATTCGCTTTCATTTCCCAGCCGCCGGCTGAAATGGCTATTTAGTGAACGTTCACCCGTTAAAGACAGAAACGAACAGTTTTCTATTTGTTTATCTGCTTAACGAATGAACGGCCCTAACTTCACGACCGTAACTCCGATTGAGGTAAATTCAATGCCCACGCTTTCAGTTCGTCGAGCCCGTTTTGATGGCATCATTTTCACAATGTTGACACATTCTGAAAATACGCATTTTGCCCCTGCCCTATATCCAGCCTCTCCGAGAGAGAAACTTTTCCGGCGAATTCTTCCGCGAAGTGATCGCACTTCTCTCCGGTGAATTCATCGACCCCCAGGCAAGCCGACCATCTGATATATGCCCTAAAGCATTGTTCTGTGTTATTCTTGCGTGTTTAATTAATGAAAATGTTTGTGCTAGAAATAATTAAACTCCTGATAGTTTGTATTACTGCTTGCACTACTTGCGAGTATTCACCATATTATCGCACTAGTGGCTCGTAGGTGACAATATGGAGATGGGTTGTTATGTTTTCATTGTGCATTACTACTGTTGTTGCAATGATAAAGAATGTGACTTAATAATGACAACCTCCTGCGTCAGCTGGATCGAGTCATAGTGCCACTGAACCGAGCTCATCAGTGCAGCCACACTTGTCTTTATGGGAAGGCCCTAACTTGGTCTGTTGTCTTGCCTCTTATCGGTACCTCCAAAGAGGGAAGGTTATGCGCGCGTGCTACCCTGGCCCGGTAGGCGGTGATAATCTTGTGAGCCCGGTTTGGTTATTGAGCTCAGGTCCCCATTTGGGACAGTTTTGTTTGGCCACGACGGTGGCAGGTGTCAGGAGTGACACAGGGGCCTCCCAGGACATGACCCGGGAAGGGTATGATTGTCGGTGGGACCGTAAGAGTGCCAGGCAATAGACAAGTTCTGTTGGAGCAGCACCGGTCCACCCGAATGGGAGCATGAGGTCGGGAGCTCCATAGTGTGGGTAAAGTGGGCAACCTCTGCAGAGTGTAAATCTATTCGAATAGCCGCATCCTCTGTCATAGGAAAGAGTTCGTACTAGGTCACACTATTTGGTTTGTGTCGAGTCTGGAGGAATAAACTATATAATGTTATTGCCAAGAATGAACTAGAGAAAGTAAGGTTTGTCGGACTTGCAATGAAGATTCAAGGACATCAGATGATGTCAGGAATATGAGATGTTAGCCATGCGATGGCTATGAGATAAATGGCCAGGTGACCACAATATTGGGATCGTATTCGGACTGGATCATGAGAATATTCGGAGTATGGATTGTTTACTTGATATGCTTTACTTTACTTTAGTAGTTATCATGCTAGATAATCCTGTTATGGCATGATACTTAATATCGCTAGATAGGTATGCTATGAAATGATAATTAATGCTGCTCTAATAACAAGTGCATGCTTGAATGCCATGGATTGCTTTGCTTGGTGTATATGTTATTTGGTTTGATTGCGAGTACATTCAAAAGTACTCAGCGGCCTTCAATGTGGTCAGGTTCACCTAAGGATCCGACGTCCACTAATGAGGAGCCGGAGTGTTCGCGGGCTAGAAGAGTAACAGTCAGATCCTTGTGGATTGGAGCCACACCAAGACCATGCTGCCTTAGATAGAGCTTTTCCGCTGCCATCATCCTTGTAAAATATTATGTAAGACTTATATATCCATTAATAGAAATGCCTGTGCTCATGATACTTGTTATAAAAGCGCATGCCAGAGTGATTTCCTGGGCTGGTGTGTGCGGCGACCGTCTGAATACAATGGTATGTTGGGGAACGTTGCATGGGAAACAATAAATTTCCTACGCACACACAAGATCTATCCATGGTGATGAGCATCTACGAGAGGGAGAGTGAATCTACATACCCCTGTAGATCGCTAAGCGGAAGCGTTAAGAAACGCGGTTGATGTAGTCGAACGTCTCCGCGATCCAAATCGCAAGTCGTCCCTCGATCCGATCACGAACTAGTGCCGAACGGTCGGCACCTCCGCGTTCAACACACGTACGGCTTGATGACGCCTTCACCTCCTCGATCCAGCGAGCGATGATGAAGTAGTAGATGAGTTCCGGCAGCACGACGGCGTGGTGATGGTGGTGAGGAACAATCTCTGCAGGGCTTCGCCAAGCACTACGGAGATTATGACGGGAGGAACTAGAGGGTTAGGGTTGCCGGCACACGGCTTGGGAAATCTTGATGTCTCCCGTGTGCTAGCCCTGCCCCTCTATTTATATGTTGAGCCCTGGGGTCTAAACTTGGAGAGAAAACCTCCACAAGGTCGGTTTTGCCCGCACAAGGTCGGTTTGGCCCGCACGGAAAGAGTCCAACTCGGATTCCAGCAGTATCACGTACAAGCGGTAGTACCGCTTACGAGCGGTAGTACCGCTTGAACGGTAGTACCGCTTCACACAAGCGGTAGTACCGCTTACGCGGTAGTACTGCCTTACCAGCGGTAGTACCGCTTAAGGCAGCAGCAAAACTTCCTTTTGCACTTTCCAATACCTCGTGGGCTTTACCCCTTTGGCTCATATAAAGTGTTGCTGCACCCGAACACTTCGGTAAACATCCGGAACCCCTTCCGGTGAATTCTGGAACCCTTCCGGAGATCAAAACACTATTATCACATATATCAATCTTTACCTCCGGACTCTTTCGGAGATCCTTGTCATGTCCGGGATCTTATCCGGGACTCCGAACAACTTTCGGTCGCCAACAAAATAACTCAACTATACTAATCGTCACCAAACGTTAAGTGTGTAGACCCTGCGGGTTCGAGAACTATGTAGACATGACCGAGACACCTCTACGATCAATAACCAATAGCGGGACCTGGATGCCCATATTGGCTCCTACATATTCTACGAAGATCTTTATTGGTCGAACCTCTATGTCAAGGATTCAGTTAATCCCGTATGTTGTTCCCTTTGTTCTTCGGTATGTTTACTTGCCCGAGATTCGATCGTCGGTATCTCTATACCTAGTTCAATCTCGTTACCGGCAAGTCTCTTTACTCGTTCCGTAATACAAGATCTCGTGGCTAACACTTTAGTCACATTGCTTGCAAGGCTCATTGTGATGTTGTATTACCGAGTGGGCCCTGAGATACCTCTCCGTCACACGGAGTAACAAATCCCAGTCTTGATCCATGCCAACCCAACAGACACCCTCGGAGATACCTGTAGAGCATCTTTATAGTCACCCAGTTACGTTGCGACGTTTGATACACACAAGGTACTCCTCCGATGTCAGGGAGTTGCATGATCTCAGGGTCATAGGAACAGATACTTGACATGCAGAAAACAATAGCAATAAACTGACACGATCATATGCTACGTTCGTAGTTTGGGTCTTGTCCATCACATCATTCTCCTAGTGATGTGATCCCGTTATCAAATGACATCTTATGTCCATGGCTAGGAAACCTTCACCATCTTTTGATCCACGAGCTAGTTAACTAGAGGCTTACTAGGGACACAGTGTTGTCTATGTACCCACACATGTATTTGAGTTTCCAATCAATACAATTATAGCATGGATAATAAACGATTATCATGAACAAGGAAATATAATAATAACCAATTTATTATTGCCTCTAGGGCATATTTCCAACAGTCTCCCACTTGCACTAGAGTCAATAATCTAGTTCACATCACTATGTGATTTACATTGTAATGAATCGAACACCCATGCAGTTCTGGTGTTGTTCATGTTTAGCCCTTGGAAGAGGTTTAGTCATTGGATCTGCAACATTCAGATCCGTGTGTACTTTGCAAATATTTATATCGTCCTCCTTGATGTAATCGCGGATGGAATTGAAACGTCGCTTTATGTGTCTGGTCCTCTTGTGAAATCTTGGTTCCTTGGCTTGAGCAATGGCACCAGTATTATCACAAAACAGAGTCATCGGGTTAAGCGCACTAGGCACTACTACAAGATCTGTCATGAACTCCTTCATCCAGACACCTTCCTTCGTTGCCTCTGAGGCAGCTATGTACTCCGCTTCGCATGTAGAATCAGCTACCACGCTTTGCTTGGAACTGCACCAGCTAACCGCACCCCCATTAAGAATAAATATGTATCTGGTTTGTGACTTAGAGTCATCCGGATCAGTGTCAAAGCTTGCATCGACGTAACCCTTTACGACGAGCTCTTGATCACCTCCATAAACGAGAAACATGTGCTTAGTCCTTTTCAGGTACTTCAGGATATTCTTGACCGCCGTCCAGTGTTCCACTCCTGGATCACTTTGAAATCTTCCGGCCATACTTATGGCAAGGCTGACATCGGGTCTTGTGCACAGCATTGCATACATGATAGAGCCTATGGCTGAGGCATAGGGGACGACACTCATCTTTTCTCTATCTTCTGCAGTCACTGGGCATTGAGTCTTACTCAACTTCACACCTTGCAATACAGGCAAGAACCCCTTCTTGGACTGATCCATTTTGAACTTCTTCAAAATCTTATCAAGGTATGTGCTTTGTGAAAGTCCTATTAAACGTCTCGATCTATCTCTATAGATCTTGATGCCTAATATGAAAGCAGCTTCTCCTAGGTCCTTCATTGAAAAACTCTTGTTCAAATATTCCTTCACGCTTTCCAACATTTCTATATTGTTTCCAATCAGTAATATGTCATCCACATATAATATTAGAAACGCTATAGAGCTCCCACTCACTTTCTTGTAAATACAAGCTTCTCCGTAAACTTGTATAAACTCGAATGCTTTGATCACCTCATCAAAGCGAAGATTCCAACTCCGAGATGCTTGCACCAGTCCATAAATGGATCGCTGGAGTTTGCAAACTTTGTCAGCATTCTCTGGATCGATAAAACCTTCTGGTTGCATCATATACAACTCTTCCTTAAGGAAACCGTTAAGGAACGCTGTTTTGACATCCATCTTCCAAATTTCATAATCAAAAAAGGCAGCTATTGCTAACATGATTCTGACGGACTTAAGCATCGCTACGGGTGAGAATGTCTCATCGTAGTCAACTCCTTGAACTTGTGAAAAACCCTTTGCCACAAGTCGAGCTTTATAGACGGTGACATTACCGTCTGCGTCCGTCTTCCTCTTAAAGATCCATTTGTTCTGAATGGCCTTACGCCCTTCAGGTAATACTTCCAAATTCCACACTTTGTTTTCATACATGGATCCCATCTC
Source organism: Elymus sibiricus (assembly GCA_039707655.1). Classification (NCBI taxonomy): domain Eukaryota; kingdom Viridiplantae; phylum Streptophyta; class Magnoliopsida; order Poales; family Poaceae; genus Elymus; species Elymus sibiricus. The sequence continues at coordinate 297,890,217 of CM077672.1, read as the reverse complement.
GGATTTCATGGCCTCTAACCACTTCTCGGAATCCGGGCCCATCATCGCTTCTCCATAGCTCGTAGGTTCATCGTTGTCCAACAACATGACCTCTAAGACAGGGTTGCCGTACCACTCAGGAGCAGTACGCGTCCTTGTCGACCTACGAGGTTCGATAGCAACTTGATCCAAAGCTTCATGATCATCATCATTAACTTCCTCTTCAGCTGATGTAGGCTCTACAGAAACATCTTTCTGCGGTGCGCTACTTTCAGGTTGAAGTAAAGGTTCAACAACCTCATCAAGTTCTATCTTCCTCCCACTCAATTCTTTCGAGAGAAACTCTTTCTCAAGAAATGTTCCGTTTTTAGCGACAAACACTTTGCCTTCGGATCTGAGGTAGAAGGTATACCCAACTGTCTCTTTTGGGTATCCTATGAAGACGCATTTCTCCGCTTTGGGTTCCAGCTTTTCAGGCAGAAGCTTTTTGACATAAGCATCACATCCCCAAACTTTAAGAAACGACAGCTTTGGCTTCTTGCCAAACCAAAGTTCATATGGCGTCGTCTCAACGGATTTCGATGGTGCCCTATTTAAAGTGAATGCAGCTGTCTCTAATGCATAACCCCAAAACGATAGTGGCAAATCGGCAAGAGACATCATAGATCGCACCATATCCAATAAGGTTCGATTACGACGTTCGGACACACCATTACGCTGTGGTGTTCCAGGCGGTGTTAGTTGTGAGACAATTCCACATTGTCTTAAGTGACTGCCAAACTCATAACTCAGATATTCTCCTCCTCGATCAGATCGTAGGAATTTAATCTTCTTGTTACGATGATTCTCAACTTCACTCTGAAATTGTTTGAACTTTTCAAATGTTTTAGACTTGTGTTTCATTAAGTAAATATACCCATATCTACTTAAGTCATCAGTGAAGGTGAGAAAGTAACGATAACCACCGCGCGCCTCAATGCTCATCGGACCGCACACATCAGTATGTATGATTTCCAATAAGTCACTTGCCCGTTCCATTGTTCCAGAGAACGGCGTTTTAGTCATCTTGCCCATGAGGCATGGCTCACATGTGTCAAGTGATTCAAAATCAAGTGACTCCAAAAGTCCATCAGCATGGAGCTTCCTCATGCGTTTTACGCCAATATGACATAAACGGCAGTGCCACAAGAAAGTGGTATTATCATTATCAATTCTACATCTTTTGGCATCAATGTTATGAACATGTGTATCATTACTATCGAGATTCAATAAGAATAAACCCCTCACATCGGGTGCATGACCATAAAAGATATTACTCATATAAATAGAACAACCATTATTCTCTGATTTAAATGAGTAACCGTCTCGCAATAAACAAGATCCAGATATAATGTTCATGCTTAACGCATGCACTAAATAACAATTATTCAGGTTCATCACTAATCCCGATGGTAATCGAAGAGAGAGCGTGCCGACGGCGATCACATCAACCTTGGAACCATTTCCCACGCGCATCGTCACTTCGTCCTTTGCTAGCCTCCGTCTATTCCGCAGTTCCTGTTTTGAGTTGCAAATATGAGCAACCGCACCGGTATCAAATACCCAGGCACTACAACAAGAGTTGGTAAGGTACACATCAATAACATGTATATCATATATACCTTGTTTGTTGTTGGCCGCCTTCTCGTCAGCCAAATACTTGGGGCAGTTCCGCTTCCAGTGTCCAGTTCCCTTGCAATGAAAGCACACAGTTTCTGGTTTGGGTCGAGAGGAGCAACTGCTTTGCCACTCTTCCTGGAGTTACCCTTCTTACCCTTGCCATTTTTCTTGAAACTAGTGGTTTTATTGACCATCAACACTTGATGCTCCATCTGAATTTCAGACTCAGCGGCTTTCAGCATCGCAAACAGCTCGGCGACTGACTTGTTCATCCCATGCATGTTATAGTTCAACACGAAGCTCTTGTAGCTAGGTGGCAATGATTGAAGAACTCTGTCAGTGATAGCCTCTGGCGGAAGGGGCATCCCCAATTCAGCCAGACGGGTGGAGTACCCAGACATTCTGAGTACGTGATCACTGATAGACCCGTTCTCCTCCATCTTGCAAGCATAGAACTTATCGGAGATCTCATATCTCTCGATCCGGGCATTCTTCTGAAAGATAAACTTCAACTCCTGGAACATCTCATATGCTCCATGACGTTCAAAACGTCTTTGAAGTCCCGGTTCTAAGCCATACAATATTGCACATTGAACTATTGAGTAATCTTCAGAACGAGCCTGCCAGGCGTTCACAACGTCTAGAGACTCAACTGGAGCGGGTGGATCACCAAGCGGTGCATCAAGGACATAAGCCTTCTGGGAAGCCGTAAGGATAATCCTTAGATTACGGGCCCAGTCCACAAAGTTACTTCTATCATCTTTCAATTTAGCTTTCTCTAGGAACGCATTAAAATTCAGGGGTGCTACTGCGCGAGTCATGATCTACAACATAAATATAGCAAAGACAACTTAGACTATTGTTCAAGATAATGAGTTTAGTTAATCATATTACTTAAAAACTCCCACTCAAATTGACATCCCTCCGGTCATTCGAGTGTAACATGATCCAAATCCACCAACTCAAGTCCGATCATCACGTGAGTTGAGGTGGTTTCAATGGTGAACATCTTCATGTTGATCATATCTACTATATGACTCATGTTCGACCTTTCGGTCTCTTGTGTTCCGAGGCCATGTCTGTACATGCTAGGCTCGTCAAGTTTAACCCGAGTGTTCCGCATCTGCAACACTGGCTTGCACCCGTTGTATGTGAACGTAGAGTCTATCACACCCGATCATCACGTGGTGTCTCGAAACGACGAACTTTCGCAACGGTGCACCCTCGGGGAGAACACAATTTTATCTTGAAATTTAAGTGAGGGATCACCTTATAATGCTACCGTCGTCCTGAGCAAAATAAGATGCATAAAAAGATTAACATCACATGCAATTCATAAGTGACATGATATGGCCATGAACTTGTGCTTTTGATTTCCATCTCCAAAGCACCGGCATGATCTCCAACGTCACCGGCATGACACCATGATCTCCATCATCTAGATCTCCATCAATGTGTCGCCATGAGGTTGTCGCGCCGACTATTGGTTCCACGACTATTGCTAACTCATAGCGATAAAGTAAAGCAAAACGGCGAAAATAATTAAAGACAACTCTATGGCTCCTGCCAGTTGCCGTACTCATCGACATGCAAGTCGTGATATTCTATACAACACATGATCATCTCATACATCACATATATCTCATCATGCAATTGGCCATATCACATCACAACATACCCTGCAAAAACAAGTTAGACGTCCTCTAATTGTTGTTGCAAATTTTACGTGGCTGCTACGGGTTTGCAAGAACCGTTCTTACCTACGAAAAACCACAACGTGGTGTAGTGATTGCTTTTTGATCTTCTAAAAGAACCTTCTTCATTGAAATCGATTAAACTAAACTGAGAGAGACAGACACCCACCAGTCACCTTTATGCAACGAGTGCATGTAGCGGTGAAACCTGTCTCGCGTAAGCGTACGCGTAATGTCGGTCCGGGCCGCTTCATCTCACAATACCGCCGAATCAAGTATCAACTAGTAACGGCAAGCAATATGTATACACCCACGCCCACAACTCGTTTGTGTTCTACTCGAGATCTCATCTACGCATAGACCTAGCTCAGATGCCACTGTTGGGGAACGTTGCATGGGAAACAAAAATTTTCCTACGCACACACAAGATCTATCCATGGTGATGAGCATCTACGAGAGGGAGAGTGAATCTACATACCCTTGTAGATCGCTAAGCGGAAGCGTTAAGAAACGCGGTTGATGTAGTCGAACGTCTCCGCGATCCAAATCGCAAGTCGTCCCTCGATCCGATCACGAACTAGTGCCGAACGGACGGCACCTCCGCGTTCAACACACGTACGGCTTGATGACGCTTTCACCTCCTCGATCCAGCAAGCGATGATGAAGTAGTAGATGAGTTCCGGCAGCACGACGGCGTGGTGATGGTGGTGAGGAACAATCTCTGCAGGGCTTCGCCAAGCACTACGGAGATTATGACGGGAGGAACTAGAGGGTTAGGGTTGCCGGCACACAGCTTGGGAAATCTTGATGTCTCCCGTGTGCTAGCCCTGCCCCTCTATTTATATGTTGAGCCCTGGGGTCTAAACTTGGAGAGAAAACCTCCACAAGGTCGGTTTTGCCCGCACAAGGTCGGTTTGGCCCGCACGGAAAGAGTCCAACTCGGATTCCAGCAGTATCGCGTACAAGCGGTAGTACCGCTTCACACAAGCGGTAGTACCGCTTACGCGGTAGTACTGCCTTACCAGCGGTAGTACCACTTAAGGCAGCAACAAAACTTCCTTTTGCACTTTCCAATACCTCGTGGGATTTAACCCTTTGGCTCATATAAAGTGTTGCTGCACCCGAACACTTCGGTAAACATCCGGAACCCCTTCCGGTGAATTCCGGAACCCTTCCGGAGATCAAAACACTATTATCACATATATCAATCTTTACCTCCGGACTCTTCCGGAGATCCTCGTCATGTCCGGGATCTTATCCGGGACTCCGAACAACTTTCGGTCACCAACAAAATAACTCAACTATACTAATCGTCACCAAACGTTAAGTGTGTAGACCTTGCGGGTTCGAGAACTATGTAGACATGACCGAGACACCTCTACGATCAATAACCAATAGCGGGACCTGGATGCCCATATTGGCTCCTACATATTCTACGAAGATCTTTATCGGTCGAACCTCTATGTCAAGGATTCAGTTAATCCCGTATGATGTTCCCTTTGTTCTTCGGTATGTTTACTTGCCCGAGATTCGATCGTCGGTATCTCTATACCTAGTTCAATCTCGTTACTGGCAAGTCTCTTTACTCGTTCCGTAATACAAGATCTCGTGGCTAACACTTTAGTCACATTGCTTGCAAGGCTCATTGTGATGTTGTATTACCGAGTGGGCCCTGAGATACCTTTCCGTCACACGGAGTAACAAATCCCAGTCTTGATCCATGCCAACCCAACAGACACCCTCGGAGATACCTGTAGAGCATCTTTATAGTCACCCAGTTACGTTGCGACGTTTGATACACACAAGGTACTCCTCCGATGTCAGGGAGTTGCATGATCTCATGGTCATAGGAACAGATACTTGACATGCAGAAAACAATAGCAATAAACTGACACGATCATATGCTACGTTCGTAGTTTGGGTCTTGTCCATCACATCATTCTCCTAATGATGTGATCCCGTTATCAAATGACATCTTATGCCCATGGCTAGGAAACTTCACCATCTTTTGATCCACGAGCTAGTTAACTAGAGGCTTACTAGGGACACAGTGTTGTCTATGTACCCACACATGTATTTGAGTTTCCAATCAATACAATTATAGCATGGATAATAAACGATTATCATGAACAAGGAAATATAATAATAACCAATTTATTATTGCCTCTAGGGCATATTTCCAACATGGTATTCAGGCGGGGTGCCACGGAAATCGAAGCCATCAACATCACCAATGATTCTCTCATTGTGGGAGGACCAATCTTCATCAACATCTTCACCAGCACCATCTCATCTCAAACCCTAGTTTATCTCTTGTATTCAATCTTTGTCTCAAAACCTCAGATTGGTACCTGTGGGTTGCTAGTAGTGTTGATTACATCTTGTAGTTGATGCTAGTTGGTTTATTTGGTGGAAGATTATATGTTCAGATCCTTAATGCTATTCAATACCCCTCTGATCTTGAACATGAATATGATTTGTGAGTAGTTACTTTTGTTCTTGAGGACATGGGAGAAGTCTTGTCATAAGTAATCATGTGAATTTGGCATTCGTTCGATATTTTGATGATATGTAGGTTGTTGCTTCCTTTAGTGGTGTCGTGTGAACGTCGACTACATGACACTTCACCATCTTTGGGTCTAAGGGAAGGCATTGTGGAGTAGTAATCAGATGATGGGTTGCTAGAGTGACAGAAGCTTAAACCCTAGTTTATGCGCTATTCCGTAAGGGGCTGATTTGGATCCATATGTTTCATGCTATGGTTAGATTTATCTTAATTCTTCTTTCGTAGTTGTGGATGCTTGCGAGAGGGGGTAATCATAAGTGGGAGGCTTGTTCAAGTAAGAACAACACCCAAGCACCGGTCCACCCACATATCAAATTATCAAAGTAGTGAACGCGAATCAAACAAACATGATGAAAGTGACTAGATGAGAATTCCCATGTATCCTCGAGAACGATTTGCTTATTATACGAGTTCGTTCCGACTTGTCCTTTGCTATAAAAAGGATTGGGCCACCTTGCTACACTTTTGTTACCGTTACTATTTGTTACTTGCTACGAATTATCTTGGTATTAAACTACTCGTTACCGCTACTTTCAGTGCTTGCAAAAAATACCTTACTGAACACCGCTTATCATTTCCTTCTGCTTCTCGTTGGGTTCGACACTCCTACTTATTGAAAGGACTACGATTGATCCCCTATACTTGTGGGTCATCAGCGTTACCCAATGACGGCAACGACGAACGACGGCATTTCTGCAACTACATCATTGTTGTAATTTTTTCTGCAACATTACATGTATTGCAAAAGTTTCTCCCACAATAACACCTATGTTGCAACAAAGTGAAGACGCCAATTTTTTCGGCAACAAGACTTCTGTTGCAATAAAAATTCTGAAACACAGTCTTTGTTGCAGATATTTCTGCAACAAGACTTATGTTGCAAAAATAAACTCGCAACCTGACTTATATTGCAAAAGTGAGGACAACGCTCAGTCACGAGATTACGCCGAATCTGACGGCTCGCAACCCGTCGGGTCTTTTCTTTTGAAAAGATCCGCCGGCCAACGCGTAGGAGGTCCCTTAGAATATCTAAGCTTTTTATACAATACTACAAATGTTACTTTCTCCTTTCACAGTGCCAGCTCATAAGTCATACTCCCTCCAGTCCAAAATAAGTGTCACAGCTTTAAACTAAGATTAGTTCAACTTTAGTTCAAAGCTGCGACACTTTTTATGGATCGGAGAGAGTACTAAATTTGTCTTATTTGTTTTGCAGCATTGATTAATAATTGATGGGAAGAAACAAAACCCTAATACTATGGACCTGGTGTTCATGTACCAAATTATATGTTCACATACCGGCTTTCCTTTTCTCTTTTGTTGTGTTATTATATTTGGTGTGGTCTATTTATTCTCATCCTTGTATTTCTACTGTAATATCCCGGCTCTGCCAGTTCTTCTTCTTAAGGAATGAAACGTATCTACTTTTTTAGATATAAGTAGGGAAACGATTTGAATCATCCGTCCGATCACGCGTATAGTTCCGCTGCACATGTAGCCGTCAGATACAAGTTTGATCAGCCGGACGACGCACAACCTCTAATCAGCCGGCCAGGACCTCCACCACTGGATGTGTGCCTATGCCACCTTGACAATTTTTTCGCAACATCATATGTGTTGCAGAAGTCCTTTCGCAACAACATTCATGTTGCAAAAAAGTTAAGACAAAAAAAAATTCAGCAACATCAACTGTGTTTCAAAAGTCCTTCCGCAACAACACTCATGTATTAAAAAAAGTTAAGACAAAAAAATGCAATAGAACCTGTGTTGCAAATGTTTCTGCAACAAGAGGTCTGTTTCAAAGAGTTCTGCAACGCCGTCTTTGTTGCAATCGTGAGGAAAGGCCGAGTTGCTGGATGGCCTCGGATCAAATGGCTGTGGAGGAGGCAGATCTTTTAAAAAGATCCGCCGGCTGACGCGTAGCGTCACCCTTATAAGTAACACTTTTTTTAGATATAAGTAACAACTATGGCCCCATTTGATAACAAAGTATTTTCTAAGTATTCTCAAAATACTACAGTTTTTATATTACCTTAGTTTTAAGGGTTGTTTGGCTGCCTCTAAACACTGTGATTTTAATACTGCAGTTTTTTCCAAACCACAATATTTTCTCTGCATAAAAAAACCTCATACCTCTTTTTAAAAAACTAAGCAACCAAAAAAGAAGGGTCGGACACGTTATCTTCTTCCCCGCTATTCTCAACAACTCCCTCGATCTAAAAAAAAGCCTCACTCCCACGCCGCCGCCGACGCCGCAGCGCCGCCTTGTCGCCTTTGGAGATATCTCCCTCGGCGGCCATGGGGAACCAAAAAGACGGCATTGGAAAGGCCAAAGAAACTAAAGGTGAGTACACTGTCTTTCATCCTCCCTCATTCGCTCATCTCACATCTCCACGCCGAGCGTCGGCCCCTTCCTCCGCACGGCCGTGTTATTTCCCACTCCGCATGTAGCTCAGCTCCGCCCGTGATGGAATAGGCCAGTGCACTAGATGTATTCGGTTCTTTCTATCTGCAAATGATGAATCCTTGTTTCCTCCTACTTCTACTAGTTCTCATTATCCTGGACTCAAAACCAGCCGAGCAAAAAGGCAGCATTTCCACAAATCAATAACTTGTCCACTGCCGACATGGAAGATCCAGCTATATGGTGAGCTGTTGTTGCTGCTGAGGGATTGACTAGAGACGGAGCTTAGGCAGTAGGCACCCATGTCTGCAATTACAAACTGTCTGAGCTGAAGTCTGTTAGTTGTTCGTTACCTGCGGCTGCAGTACTTGAACACTCTACTTCTTTCATCAGCGTTGGCAAAAAGCTGACATGGGTAATTTTCGCTCTCCCCTGTTGTCTATATGATGATTCAGAGGATGTTTTCATCCCATTTTACTAGGTGGTAAATGTTTCGTTTGATTTTCATAGAACAACCGTGTGTGGTGCTTATGTTACAGGATTTTTTTTGTTTTGCCACTCTAGTTTTTGCCAATTTTCCTTATGCCACTCTAGAATTCGACATTTCGCTTTTGCCACTCTTAAATTTGAATATATATTACAAATGCCATTCCGTTGCACCTCTGTTAGTTGACCGTTTTTCCTAGCTAATTGACCAAGCAATATCCTGTCAGTATTTGCACAAAAGACCATGGTTGCCTCTGCTGACTTGTGGGGCCACTTTGGAAGTGACCTAGACCTGTCCTAAGCTAACCCAAGCAGCTGTCCCCATTGCCCAACACCCACACACAACGCACCCCGTCCCCATCGCCACACGCGGCTCCAATGGCCGCCGCCACCCAGCCCTCCGGCCGCTGCGTCGCCGTCCCGCCGGTCATCGCGATGTGACGCCCCCTCTGGCCTCCCCGACGACCTCTCTAGCCTCCCAACGCCCGCCTCCAATGGCCGCCGCCACCCAGGGTTCGGCTGCCCCGACGCTCCCTCCGGTCTCCCCGACGCCCCCTCCGGTCTCCCCGACGCCCGCCTCCAATGGCCGCCGCCAGCTAGGGTTCTGGCCTCCCCGACGCCCGACACCACCTAGGGTTCTGGCCTCCCTGACGCCCGACACCACCTAGGGCTCCATCCCCGACTCCCCTCTGTGACTCCCTTCTCCAGCGGGTTCCTTCTTCAGCCTCCCCTCGCGACGCTCTTCTCCAGCCTCCCTAGGTAACGCCCTCCCACGGGATGGAGGGAGCCGCGACTTCGGCCATGGCGGCAGGAGCGGCCCATCTGCCGGTTCCTCTCTCTGATGGGCAAGTTCTTCCTGCTGGTTCATCAACTACCTGTTGTTTCCTTTGTAGCTTAATTGTGTGACTGCTCTATGCCCAAAGTTGATGTAATTTGTGATTAGAATTGAGATAATTGTGTGCATTCAGGGGTGATGAATCAATTGCTTTTGTGTTGTCTGATTTGGTTCCTTAGAATTATACAGATATCATACACGATGATTGCATAGTGCATACTACTAAGAGAAAAGGAAAAGCATGGGCTTTTTTTATGTGATCATAGGCTGAAACTAATTTGTATCATACTAATATAGTAGTGTAGTTGCATAGCTAGCCCATTTCCATAGCTATCTATTTTTTCAATGTGGTTGCATTGGCTCATGTCAAATTTGTGTCAATGTAGGTCAAATTCGCCTCCTTATAAGCTGATTGTGACGTATGGGGCGCGTTCTTACAAGAATTACAAGGGTGAACTGTGCACCGTGTCTTCTTGGAGTTGGGATATCCATGTAGAGAGGCAGATATTTGGGAAGTGGGAAGATAGTTTTGAGTGCATGCACAACTAGCAAGCCGAGCTGCTTAGGAAGTGTCCAACAAGTGTTGTAGTGATAGACCACAAAGAGAGCGAAGGGCAGCAACTTTTCACAAGGGCATTTGTGTGTTTTAGAGATTGCATTGATGGATTTCTCTCAGGATGTAGACCTTACTTGAGCATTGATGCCACGGCCTTGAATGGGAAATGGAAAGGACAACTTGCAGTTGCTTGTGGTGTTGATGGACACAAGTGGTTGTATCCAGTAGCTTATGTTATCTTCGATTCAGAAACTAAAGAAAACTGGGACTGGTTCATGGAGAATCTTAAATCAGCTATTGGCACACCTGAAGGCTTAGTCATATGCACAGATGCGTGCAAAGGGTTGGAAACAACAGTGCATACAGTATTCCCAACTGCTGAACATAGGGAGTGCTTTAGACATATGATAATGAACTTTAGAAGGAAATTCCATGGCAAGGTTTTCGAACAAAATCTATGGCCAACTGCATACACATATTCTCCTACCAAGCACAATCACCATATGAAGAAAATTATGGAAGCCAGTCCAAAAGCCATCGCATACCTTGATGAATGGCATTCTAATTTGTGGTGCAAAAGTAAGTTCTCTATAGCATGCAAATGCGACTATGTCATGAACAACATAGCTGAGTCATTCAACTCCATGATCAAGAAATTGAAGGGGTTCCCTGTTATGAACAATATGTTGGCAAGTAACTGGACAGCCTTGCCTACATGACATTGCATTCATCACAAGTATTAGAGGAGGTCGAGAGATAGATGACTATGTGCATGAGTACTACTCCGCGAAATCATTTAGCAATGCATATGCAAAAACTGTGCCCACCATGACCGATAAGAAACAATGGCCAGTGGTCGATGTGGGGTTCAAATTGCACCCTCCTGTGTTAAAAAAAAATCTGTTGGTAGACCTAGGACACAAAGGATAAAGTCAGCCCTTGAGAGTGTATCCAAGAGAAAACACAAGTGCAAAGAATGCAAAGAACATGGGCATATGACGAAGACATGTCCTCTACTTTATCCTAAAGGCAAGCCAAGAAACATGTAATTGCTAGAAAAGAATTGTATATTCAGAATTTAACTGCAATGAATTGTATAGTCTAACTTAATTTCTCTATCTCCAATCTGTTAGGAAAAGGAAAAATGTTGAGCCACAAGACATAGAAGACATACAAGCCAATGCCATAGATGCTGAAACTACTAGGTATTGTTGTTTTGCTCCAAACAATCCATAATGGTTTGATTTTTCCTATTTTAAATCCGCATTTCAACACTGTTATTTTTGTTTATTCTTTGCTCTAAAAATAGTGCTACTAAGAAGAGAACATGAGGTGGTAAAAGGGCAAAGTCTAGCTCAAAAAGTGTGCTACAAACCATTGTTGCAAGCTGTCCACATCCTGAAGCATCTAAGAAGACATCTACTACACATGATAGCCCAGCAAAGAACACAAGAAGCAAAAGATGTCCTCCATCCAAGAACACAAGACGCAAACAGAACCTTGATTGCACTCATGTGCCGAAAATCTGAGATGAATTGTTGTTTTCTGGAGCACAATGCATATGTGAACCCTGTTGTTTTGTTGTTGCATTGTACTATGTTGACTTGTAAAGGCCTTGCTTTTGGGTAGTCCATATGCATATGTGAACCTTGTTGTTTAGTTGATGCAGCTACATGTTGCATTGTACTATGTTGACCTGTATAGGCCTTGCTTTTGGGTGATCAGTATGCATATGTGAACATTGCTGTGTAGTTGATGCAACTACATGTGAACCTTGATGTTAAGTTTAGATGATGGATTTGTACTCCTATGATCTAATTTGCTGATATTAGGAACTATGCTGCTGGTAATGATGCCATTATTGTCAATACTTGTGTGAAAATATTGTGTAATTATGTGTGATGTCAGATTTCCAAATAGGTCATGCCAAAAAAATTAACCGCATTGGCTAATAATATATTTCGCAAAAACAATATTGTTTAACAGAAAATGTGTGATGTCAGATTTCCAAATAGGTCATGCTAAAATACTGTGTAACATTAGATGTTACTCTAGTGGCAAAAGCAATATTTGGCGAAAACTGGAGTGTCAAAAGCAAAACAAATAACGGAGGGCAATATGGTCTTTTCCCTGCTCCGTTTGGTCAAAACGTCCATTGACCTAACAGAATGGCATTTGTGATATATTGTCAAAATTTAAGAGTGGCAAAAGAAAAATGTCGAATTCTAGAGTGGCATAAGGAAAATTGGCAAAATCTAGAGCAGCAGAAACAAAAAATTTCCTATATTACACAGAAGAATGTTTGAGCCAAAATCTGTATGTTCGATTCATGTGCCTTCTCCTTGCAAATGTCGGTATGATGCACACGGGTAAGGGATAGCCAGCTAGCTAGCTACAAAAACGCAACAGATATAGTATTCAAATAGCCGGCTAGCTGCGCGTGCTTGCAGTGCTAACGCAACGGCTAGGTAGCTGCTGAGTGTTTGAACGCAACGGCTTGGCAGCAAAATTTACAGCCTTGTGCGGCAACAGTCAAACAAGTTCTATGTATTGTGAATACTTCAAAATACTCTGTTTTGGTAAACCTACAGGCAAAATTACTGCAGTTTTTGATACTTTAGTTTATATAATACTTTGCTATAAAACACAGCCTATATATCTACTTTTTCGCAAAAAAAAATACACTTTAGCTATTTGTAAGTTGCCTGATTTTTAAATTTGGGTCAGTCGATTTTTTGCTGCTCCAAGATTCATGCAGGTTTTTTTTTCCTGTTGTGTGTATTGTCCTGTATTGGGCTGAACGTTTTTTGATTGGCCCCTATTTTGGGTCAGTCGATTTCTTGTTGGAAGCCTGCTACATGTTTTCTTATTGGGCTGTTTGTGTGTATTTTTGTTTCTATTTTTTTTTGTCGGTTTTATGGCTATATTTTGGAAGTTGGGTGAATGTAAAATATATAAATGTAAGTACTGTATAATGCGTGTATAAATTGTATTTCTGTGAAAAATGCACTATTATGTACTTATTTCTTACATATTAAAATAGTGCAGTTTCAGTATAATTGTATTTTCTGTGAAAATTCCACTACCATATGCATATTCTTGCATATTATTAGAAGCGCAATTTTTTGTCTACATTGTGTGTAAATTTTGTTATTGTTTGATTATTTTATTATTTCTTTCTTCTTAAAGGGTAATATCAATACAACTAATTCATTCTTACTTAGAAAACTTCATTATTCTGATTTCGTTTTAGTAGTTATTTCATTTGTTTCTTCTCAAAGGGTAATACCAAAACCACTAGTTCATTCTTTCTTACAAAACTTCATTATTTTGTTTATGATTTAGTTTTTATTTCATTTTATTTCTTCTTTAATGGTAATACCAATGTCACTAATTCAGTCTTTCTTAGGATACTTTCTTTTTTGTGAGAATTCCACTATTATATGTTTATTTTTTCATATTATAAAAAAGTGCAATTTATGCGTAAATTGTGTGCAAATTTGTCTTTTTTTCTATTTTTTGTTTCCTTTCTTTTTAAAGGTAATAGCAAGTCACTAATTCATTCTTTCTTAGAAAACTTCATTACTTTGATTTTGTTTTTATTTTATTTTCTTTCTTCTTAAAGGGTAATACCAAAGCATCTAATTCATTCTTTCTTAGAAAAACTTCATTATTTTATTTTTCATTTAGTTTTAATTTAATTTTATTCATTTATTAATTATAATACCAGTGCCCCTAATTCATTCTTTCTTAGGATATTTCCTTTATTGCGAATATTTCACTATTATATGCTTATTCTTGCATATTAGAAAAAAGCGTAATTTATGTGTAAATTTTGCGCAATTTTTGTCATTATTTTTTTCTTTCTTCTTAAAGTGTAATATCAATGTCATTAATTCATTACTTTTTAGAAAACTTCATTGTTTTTATTTTCTTAAATTTACTTTTTTATTTAAGGGTAATGCGAATGTCATTCATTCATTCCATCTTATAAAAGATTTTTTTTATGAAAATTCCACTACTATATGCTTACTATTACATATTATAAAAAACATAATATCTATGTAAATTATGTGTCATTATTTCATTTTCATTTTTCTTTCGTCTTTAAGGTTAATACTAATGCCACTAATGCATTGTTTCTTAGAAACACTTTATTATTATGATTTTGTTATAGTTTTTATGTCTTTTCTTTCTTAAGGGTAATACAAATACTATTCATTCTTTCTTTTCTTTATAAAAAGTTTCTTATTTTGAGAAAATTCCACTATTCCTTGTTAGAAAACATTTTTTTCCTATTCTAGTGGCGGAAGCCATGAGTGTCGACGTGCTGCTATCCTCTGACGACTTGGCCTGGATATGTGGCTGACGGTGAAAGAAAATACGAGATCACAAACAAGTAAAAACACGTGTGTGTGTGTGTGTGCCCGCGTTTTTTTACGCAATGTATGTTTTTTTTTGAGACAAGGCAATGTATGTGTGTGTGTGTGTATGTGGTAGCTTTTTTTTGAGTGGTAAACCAACTTCATTAAGCAGTATCAACGTTTACACTGGAACTAAAAGAGGGTCATGAGGAACCCCCAGCCATACGTCGCATGCGCATGTGCGACCAGACTCCAACGAACCAGAAAACTTAGCGTGCGCATGTGCTACGTCGGGTGATTACGAAAACCCATGCAACTCCGCGTGAATTAAAAATTACTTTTTTAGGGGAGAATTAAAAATTACTGGACCACGTGATCTGCGTCCATGTTTTTTTTGAGGCATGATCTGCGTCCGTCGCCGGCCCACGTCGATAGCGATCAACAAATTTTTATTTTTTTTTTGCGAAAACTTCTGATCTATTCATCTTCAATCATGGCAGTACAACGAGCACTAGAAATAATAAAAATTACAACCAGATCCGTAGACCACCTAGCGACGACTACAAGCACTGAAGCGAGCCGAAGGCGCGCCGCCGTCATCGCCCCTCCCTCGCTGGAGCCAGGCAAAACTTGTTGCAGTAGACAATCGAGAAGTCGTCGTGCTAAGGCCCCATAGGACCAACACACCAGAACAGCAACCGCCGCCGTTGAAGAGTAGTGTAGATCAGAAGGATCCAACGTGAAAACACATGAACGTAGACGAACTACGACCAGATCCGAGCAAATCCACCAAGGACAGATCCGCCGGAAACACACCTCCACACGCCCACCGAAGATGCTAGACGCACCACCAGGGCGGGAGCTAGGCGGGGAGAACATTATTCCATCTTCAGGGAGGCGTCGCCGTCTCGTCTTCCCGAGGAGACCACAAACCCTAACAAAATTCAAAGAAATATCTAGAAACAGAGCCCTCCCACTGGCAAGGGCCAGGATCCACTCCGCCCCCATGGCCCTAAGGCCATCGGAGACGAGGCGGACCGGCGCCGGCGCCGGCAGGAGGCAGAGAAACCCTAGTTTTTTTGGGGGGAGGCGGCGGCTGGCAAGGTCCTGTAGTTGGGAGTTTGAGAAAGGCATGTAATTGGTATCAACAAATTTGTTTGTGCAGAGATTTATCACAGAGCTCGGCGAGATCAAGGCAAAACCAGCGACCACATGCAATATGAACGCATATAGGACAGGAGGAAGAACTCGCATGGCAGCTCCGCCGGCGAGGTTCGCTAAGATTCATGTTGATGCAGGGCTCATGCGTTCTGGATAGGGGGGAGCAGCGGCAGCGGTATGTAGAGATTCAAATGGCCAATATCTGGGGTCGTCGTCACTTGTTGTTAATGGTGTGAGAGATGTGGAAACACTAGAGGCCATTGCATGTAGGGAGGCTCTCTCCTTGGCAGATGATTTCCTCCTTCAAAGCTTTGTAATGGCTACGGATTCCAAGCAAGTTGCAACAGACATTGCGAAGGGGTCCCAGGGAAGCTTTGGGCAAATTGTCAAAGAAACCAAGTTGAGATCAGAGAATTTCAATTGCACATTTCGTTATGAAGGACGAGCTTCTAACTTTGAAGCTCATTCATTAGCCAAGTACTCTTTAACATTAGCTCGGGGCCGCCATGTTTGGCTTGTGCAACCCCATGATATCTTTTGTATTTCAAACTATGTAACATTTGAGCAATAAAGACTTGGCTTTCCTCGGGAAAAAAAAACCAGTTTAGCTAAACATCAGTCGACTGAATTTGAAATATGGTCAGTCGATTTTCGCGAGTTGGCCGGAGTGAGCTGGAGGGAAGGAAGGAGAAGGAAGGGGCTCGCCGGAGGGCTACCCCACTATCTATCTTAGGGTTCCGGGTGGGGGGTGGTGGACGGCGGTGGTGGGGCGGTGGTGCACTTCGCCGGAGAAAAAACCTAAACGTGGCCGGGGGCGGCGGCTAGACCGGCGGTGGGGGGCGGTTCTGGGGAGGGCGGGGCGGCGAGGCAGCGCGGGAGCGCGGCCGGCCGCGGGTGGCGGTCGCAGGCGGTTCGGCCGGCGGCCCGGGCGACGGTCTGGAGAAGGAAGAAGAAAGGCTAGAGGTAGAAGAAGGCCAGGAGCCGTTGGATGTGGATCCGACGTTCAATATTGATCGACTGACCCAATTCGAAAAACTCAGTCGACTGACGTGTAGCCTAACCCAAAAAAAACCAGGGTTAGATAAGGTGGTTAGAGTTGTCTTAAAAAAAAAGATAAGGTGGTCAGAACGTTGTCCGTATTAACAGAAAAAAAAAGTGACTGACCTAAATATTATTTTCAGTCGATTGAAAACCTAGCCACCCAAAAAAAAAATATGTATCTACTAGGAGCATTTATTAACATAGTGCAACTCCTTGCAGGTATCTTAAGAAATTCAGACATGCGGTTGAGGACGTTGTACGTAACATGGACTTGAGAGACCGCATCGATCCATGCATCCATATCCCCACCGTTGGCTTGCCGGCAACCGGCGTACATACCCGATGGAGCTATGCATGCAATCCATGCATGCTTACACGCACTTGACCTTCTTCCTGAACGCCGGCGACGACAGAGGCAACTCCAGCGGGCAGGTCGCCTCCAGCCTGTGTACGCGGCTGTGCGGCGGGTACCTGACCTCCCCAGAGAGCTCGAGCTCCAACCGGAACACGCCCCCCGCCGCGCTCTCCTTCACGAACTCCGCCACCTCGTCGCTCCCCAGCTGCGCGCTCTCCCCCGCTGCCGCGACGTGGTACACGTCCAACTTCGCCGGCTGTATCTCGCGCGAGCTCCCCTGGCCCTGCATCCTGACGCCGGCGAAGCGGAGCTCTGCGTCGACGGCGCCCAGCTTGGCGAGCGAGGCCCAGTTGCGGTTGTGCACGGCGACGGCGAGCGAGACGTCGTAGGCGAGCGCGGTGCCGTTAGGGCCGGCGAGGGCGAGTCGGGCGAGGGACGCGTTCTCGACGGTGACGTGGACGGGGAAGACGACGGCGTAGGTCATGACGAGCAGGAACACGAGGATGACCAGGAGAAGGAAGCAGCAGAAGCAGGTGCAGCGGTCGCCGGCGGAGTTGTGGTGGTGGTAGGAGTAGTAGGGCCACGCGCCTCCTCCGTGGCCACCGCCGTCGCAGGCGCTGCTGCAGCACAGGGAGAGGCACTCACCGCAATCGATGTCGCCGCAGTCCAACTCGCAATCGACATCGCCCATCGTACGCGTCCTGGTTGGTAGTTAAGTCAGCGAACCATCATGAGATATGATCCATCAAACGCGCAGGTAAATGGCGCTCGCTGGGCAATGCCACACATGCGATTTTTACTGTTACGATAGGGCACACTTTCCCCAGGTAACACCTCAAAAAAAAAAAAAAAAAAAAAAAAAAAAAAAAAAAACGAAATAGCCAGAGAAAAAAGGGAACTTCCCCACGAAGGCAGTCGTCCCTCTCCCACGCCGCATCCTTCCATCCCAGTATCCTCCGGCTTTGCCGCGCATGCCTTTTCCTCCTGCCGAAGCAACCTCATCCATCTTCCCTGATCGAGGCAGAGGAAGACGTGTGGCGGAATGGATCTGGTGGTCAGTTGGTCACGGTGGTGTCGGAGCACGAAGCCTGACCAGAGGAGCCCGATCCCGACCGCGACGCTAGGGTTCCTACTTCCTAGCCACCTTCGCGCACACAGCCGGCCGGAGCCACCTTCACTCCGGCGCCCATCGATGGTCCTCTCCACCGTCGCCCGGAGCTGCTCCGCCCATCTCTGCTCGCCCCCGCAGGACTCGGCCCGCCCAGCAGCCCCTCGGCCCCTCCATGCCGGCCGTCCGGAGCTGCGCCGCCCACCACAGCGAGGTAACCTCCTGTTATGGTTGCTATAGATTAGTACTCTTGCGTGGTCTTTTTATGCTGTTGATTCACGAAGTACCATGGTTACAACTAACTGCACTCATGTGTTTCTGACTCTTTTTTTTGGGATAAATTCAGTACCATGGCATGTTCATGTTCGGATGCTATTGATTCTCAAGTGCGTCCACTGCACTCTGGAGTACCGTGGTCATGTTTTGCTTTGAATGGTTGCTATTGATTGGTTGTGAATGGTGCTGGAGCAGGCCGACCATGCCCATGGAGGTTGGAGGAGGCCTTGGGGAATGGGGATGGTGAGAGCGGCCAGCTGTCGACGGAACCCCACTGTCATCTCCCATATCCTGCCGCTGGCAAGGCGGACCATGGAGAGCGCGAGGAAGATTTGGTCATTTGCCCGATGTGGCGATGGACATCTGATGAACGAACAGTCCGTCCGGTCACCTCTGTTCAAGCTATGCATGTGTTTTCTTTTGTTTTCAACTCATGTGGTGATTTTTTTTATGGGTTTCAAACTTCCAATTTTATAGATTGGAGGCTCTGCGGAAGAAGAGCACGGAGAACATCCTTCTTCCTTTACATCTAAAATTAAATTTACAAGTGGTCGATTCATGAAGTTCAAGTGTTTATCAAATTGAATGCAAGGGTTATTAGGATTTTACAGGATTCTATTTGCTTACTGTCATAATATTTAAATTGCTGATGATCTTCTAGAATGTTATTTGTTATTCCTTTCAGCTATGAAGTGGTTACTTTTGATGTTTTGGTATTAGAATGAAACAGACTTGCAATTTCAGTTTGCATCTACACTCTCATGCTTATGGTTTTGAAGTACATCTAATGCTTATGGTTTTGAAGTACATATCATTGCACAGTATTGTGAACAAACAATTTAGTGTGTGGAAAGTAATTAAGCTTGTAGTAACAATATGCTCTCTGTTCACAACCCATAATTAAATTGGCAATCTGTATTATAGTCTAGCCTTGTTTTGAAGATGTCATCACTAGGAACATTGTGTGTAAAATCATGTTTGTAGTACTGATATTCATAGGCCATCAAAAGGAACATTGTGATTATGCTTGGTTTGATGTTAAGTTTTGACAAGCCAATATTTGGCATTGACCCAACTATTGGCTACTATTGCAAAACTGAGTACCCAACTTTGCATAGAGCTATTATTATTTTTGCAAGTCTTGCCATTGCAAAACTTTTGAAGGCAAACCAAACGTACCACATATGCTTACTTGATGAAGTAGAAGCAGCCTGCCAAACATGCATAGCTCCAATTTACCAATTTCTAAATTTGAATTTTCTGGATTGGTAGGGGCCGCACAATCGCATACCCCCTCTACCAAAAATTATGACGCCCATTCTCCCAATTAGGGAGATGGTAGAACGACACGTTCACCAAGTGCAATGTGAGCCGTTGATCTAGGCCACGACCCTTCTTGATCAGTCGTAAGCCCCGTCCAGGTTAAAGGTAGGCTACAGCAGTGACCTATGTGCTAGTTATATACACAAGCTCTACCACCCCCACCTCCTCTCACGGGCGAGGTGGTACTAAACCAAGCCAGAGCGTCGTGGAGCAGAAAATCGTATTCTAGCCTTTTTGCTGGCCCCATTTCGCTTGCATTGATGGCCCAACCCACGTGCCAACTTTTTTACTTTTTTTACTTTTTGTTAATTTCCTCTTCATTTTTTCTCATTAATATTTTCTTTCATACCCAACCCACGTGACAGTTATCAATGTCTTCTCATACTGATGATTCCAAAGCAATTAAATTGTGTTGGTTGCTTAATCCTCCCATACTCTGTCCATTCATTCCTAGACAATGTTATGCTTCTATTAAGACCTCCAAGTAATAAGATGTTAGGGTAAATTCTTTGTCAAAGCTTGCTTTGTTCATAATCATATCCACATGTGTTATTTTATTTTGTTTATCTTGATTGTTATTTCCCCCTAAACCTATTCCTTTTGTTCTCCTTTATAGTACCAATATCAGAGGCAAGAATGAGAAAATATGCTTGGGGTAAGTCTTAAGAAAAATATACAAATGGATCAAGAGCTATATATATAGTTTTTGTTATTATGCTTTTGCTTGTCGTATGATTACACTACTATGTTTGCAGTTTCCGTATTTTTCTAATTTACATCATTTGTTTTATATTTTCCTGTTAGCTTGTATGATCTTTTCTTGCCATGCCAAAACTTTCCTTTTCACAAAAAGGCCCATAGGAAGTATAATTAGGCATCTTCAACTGCAAAAGTTTCTTTCATCAAGCTTTTCCATGTTGATATATCTGGATGGTCTGAGTTTTGAAATATTTTCTTAGAGACTTTAGGTAAATTTAGCTATAATGGCCCTCCAGATCGTAGGGATGATGCTGCAAAATTCCTATGTATGCTTGCCTATGTTTTTGTTTCATATGAATTTATACATAGAGTCTAGCTCTTTTTTTTACCGTCGTTTGTCTATGGTCGAGGCACTATTTGTTTTTTTTCCTCAGTTCTATCCAGAAATAACTATTTGTGCAATTCTATTTATTCTGCACTAGGCAGTTTTTTTGGATTCCTATGTATTTCTCACCTATGTGGGTTTTACTCCTATAATCCGAAGAGTCCTTAAAATTGTCTATATATTATAGTAAATGACTAACTGATAATAGAACAGTTCATGGATTTGTCCTGTTCTGCAAATAGCATTCATCAGGAACCAAGACGGGAATCCTCCAAATTTTTCAGCAACTTCCTATGTTTTGTATCCTTTGATAATTGATAGTATGTTTCTCTTCATATATGTACTAGATCTGAGTATTGCACTTTTAACTTATATATCGATGGTCATGCCTGAAAATTGTTGCCATGTTTTTGTGGACTGTGCTGCCGCCAAATGTTATCTGAAACATCACACTTAAATGGGCAGGATTACCAGCGGTCATGCCTACTATTGATATGGAGCTCATTCCATGGCGGATCGCTGCAAGATAAACGTTTGATATGAAAGATAGGAAGAAACTCTTGCATCAGTGCGATGGTCGCCTAGGAAAACTGGAGAGAGAGGAACGCATTGGGTTTTGACAATCAGATTACGTAGCAGAACAAATCATGCTAGCTACTGGTTAGGAATCATTTAGGCCCTGGTCGTTTTTTCGACCTACTTTAGTTGTTGTACTTGGCAGTTCCCCTGTGTTTTTTCAGACTGCTTGTCATTGGGTGTTGAGCACCTTCTGTTGTTTCTCTATTGTTGTACTCTGCTGTTTCGGCCATTTTCTTCTTCTATAAAGTTTACATGCAACTCTGCATGGTTAAAAAAACTAATTTAAACGTTGTGTTTCCTTGACAGTTACTCATTTTCTTACCATTGTTGTATCAAATCAATTGTATTTTCATTGATGGCCGCTTGTTTTTCCTGTGAGATCATTTTCTAGGAGAATGAGATGTGGGATAAACACCCTGAAATGTTTGGTTCCCTTCAAACCATTAATTAGCTAACTCATTTTGGTTGTTGTTTCACATGGTACAAGTGTACTCTGTTGTTGCCATCTTGCCTTTTATGTGAGCTTAACTCTGTACAATCAATTAAAGTTTTACACAAAAGGCCAAGTTCTTACCATATGTACTTTCTTCAACACAAAGTTACTGAAAAATGCAAACATTTTCAGCGAGCACATGGTTTTAAATGGGACTCTGCGCCATTTGGCGCAACGGGTCATCTAGTGTTAGTAGTCATAGACATAATCGGATTTCACATGGGGAAACTAGTTGTCTTGTTGAAAGATGCCATGACAATATGTGTGAAAATGCCATGTGAACATACTACTAGTAGTTGGCACGCACTATCTAAGGGATTAAGCTATTATGCTACCAATGGACTCCCTACCTATAAAAGGGTGAAAATTCAAAAAGGGCAAAACAGAGGGATTTTGCCATGGGAAGGGGTTGGAAGTTGCCAGGCTCTAGACAATAAAACTGCCACATGTTTTTCAAATTCATGTGTATAGATGTAGTACTAATTAAATTGCCATGGCAAATAACATCTTAAGTTTGCCATGTCATTTTACTTAAGTTTGCCTTGGAATGTATATATGTAGTAGAACTTAAGTTGGCATGTAAGGTAAGTTTGTAGTAACCATGCTCTCTATTTTGGTATGATTATAACGGAGAAAAACAAGTCTTTAGCATTACTTTGAGGATGCCATCGTAGGACCAACACAATTCAAAGCATGTTTGCACTACCAATATTTAATACAAAACACCAATTTGAGGATGCCGTCACAGGAACATCATGATTCAAAGCATGTTTTTCAATAACAAAATTCAAAATATAAACCACGAAAAAGGCTTGCCATATTGCGAGAACAAGATTCTAAATGCGATAATTTCAAATAAGTAACACAATGGCTACAAGGCACAAATTTTAATTCCATAGATTGGCAGGGGTCGTGCGAACGCGTACCGGCCCTCTACCACAAAGCACGATGTCCACTCTCCCACTTGGGAAGATGGTAGACCAGCACACTCACGAAGTGCAATGTGAGCCACTGATCTAGGCCATGACCCGTCTTGATCGACCGTCGACCCCGTCCAGGTAAGTATGTTATAATGATGCCCTGGTACTAATTATATACTCCAGCTCTCCCAACCTCCTTGATGGGCTGGCGAGGTGATACTAAACCAAATCAGAGCACGAGATGGTAGACCAGCGCACTCACCAAGTACAATATGAGCCATTGATCTAAGCCACGACCTGTCTTGATCGACCATCGACCCCGTCAAGGTAAGTATGTTATAACGATGCCCTGGTACTAATTATATACTCCAGCTCTCCCAACCTCCTCGATGGGCTAGTGAGGTGGTATTAAACCAAATCGGAGCACTATCATTCATCAGCCAGCAGCGAGTGCGACCTTTTCGGCCTAATTCCTAGTGGGCTTTGCGATACAGGTGGGCTACCAGTGTTCGCCCAGCCCTGTATGAAGCTGATATGGATTCCGGTTGTCTGTATGCTTTCTTCTTCCTTTTTGAAATAGAGAGAGTTTCTTTGCTTTAGTTGGAAAATTATCAGCACGCTACTCCGACCCTACACATTACACGCTACAAACGACCAACAATAAATGTGAGGAGATCGGAATATCACCCCACAAAAATGCAATAATATATTATCGCCTTTGGAAAAACAATAATATATACTATCACCGTAGAAGAAGAAGAAAAACTCTTGGATCTTAGACCTCTATTGAGACAACAAATCTACAAGCATGCCAGAAGGTAATGAAGTGGGTAGTTGACAGATTTACCGCGGCAGCCTTAACAAAGGTGTATCTATAGATAATGACAGTGCTACTAGTTAATCCAGAAAAGTCAGTTAACATACATCCATGATAGTTTAACGACATTGGAAAAAATACATCTCTAGCGAAACACACAATGTAGCGGCAAATAAGAACCGAGTGATGAGCTTCGGGAGGCAAACATTTGATGACTAACGCTATCAGCAAGCTCCTTCTAGGATTTGTTGACAACTTCTCATGTAGTATAGGTCACACGAATGGAGGACAATGCTGAGAGTCTAAATTCCACAATGTTCCCTCAAACATTGCTCGGTTGTTGGAGCATCAAGGCCACTGATCACCTGGTGGCCTCGTAGATGGCATGTCACCTGCATAAGATAAACATTGTCATTAGTTCTTGAAAGAAGGACATAGCTTCTCGTCAGACTATAGCAAAGGGTGAAGCTGGAAAAGACATCCTATGGCTTTAGTTCTATAGCATGGTGTCATTCGAAAAATTAACAGTGATTAAACTAAATTTAGTGAAGGATTTAAAAAATCGCTAGTGTTAGTTGACAACGGTGCCTATACTGGAGCTTCGTCCACTATAGGTAATAAGTGCAGAGCAGATGAAGATTAGTGTTGATTTATCTGATGATGAACAAAAGTTTGATAAACTTAATAGAGCAAAGAAAAAATAAATAAATAAAGTAATAGCTTCATATTGCAGAGTTAGTTCTTTGATTTGGCACAACCAGTTAGACCGACGATCCCAACATGTATTGCTTCTTTAATTCATGATTTGGCTCATCAAGTCGTATTGATAACTTGTTGCGACATGCTCCACATGACAAGTTTTTAAAGCTAAATATATCAGGGGAACATTCCAAACAATATTGTGAACAAACAATTTAGTGTGTGGAAAGTAATTAAGCTTGTAGTAACAATATGCTCTCTGTTCACAACCCATAATTAAATTGGCAATCTGTATTATAGTCTCGCCTTGTTTTGAAGATGTGATCACTAGGAATAGTGTGTGTCAAATCATGTTTGTAGTAAAGATATTCATAGGCCATCAAAAGGAACATTGTGATTATGCTTGGTTTGATGTTAAGTTTTGACATGCCAATATTTGGCATTGACCCAACTATTGGCAACTATTGCAAAACTGAGTACCCAGCTTTGCATAGAGTTATTATTATTTTTGCAAGTCTTGCCATTGCAAAACTTTTGAAGGCAAACCAAACGTACCACATATGCTTACTTGATGAAGTAGAAGCAGCCTGCCAAACATGCATAGCTCCAATTTACCAATTTCTAAATTTGAATTTTCTGGATTGGTAGGGGCCGCACAATCATATACCCCTTCTACCAAAAATTATGATGTCCATTCTCCCAATTGGGGAGATGGTAGAACAACACGCTCACCAAGTGCAATGTGAGCCGTTGATCTAGGCCACGACCCTTATTGATCAGTCGTAAGCCCCGTCCAGGTTAAAGGTAGGCTGCAGCAATGACCTATGTGCTAGTTATATACACAAGCTCTACCACCCCCACCTCCTCTCACAGGTGAGGTGGTACTAAACCAAGCCAGAGCGTCGTGGAGCAGAAAATCGTATTCTAGCCTTTTTGTTGGCCCCATTTCGCTTGCATTGATGGCCCAACCCACGTGCCAACTTTTTTACTTTTTTCATTTTGTTAATTTCCTCTTCATTGTTTCTCATTAATATTTTCTTTCCATATATTTCCATTCATGTTTCACCTTTTATTGTTTGGTATTTTTGTTTTTTACTTTTATTTAATTTATCTTTTTGGTGTAAATATGTGATTTTTTTAATAATGTAAATAAACAATATCTAGATATGCATGAATGTTTTTTAAATACATTTTTTTCTTAAATACACAAAGATATTGTATACAGGGACATTTTTTGAATTGAGATTGTTTTTTTATACACACAAAAAAATTCCTCTTTTTGTGCTATATTAATTTTTATGTTTTTGTTGAATGTTTCTTACTTGTTAGACATGTCACATGAGTGGACCTATAGATGATCTTGGTGTTGAAGCTATGATGGTGGAAGCTTTTGAGAAAGTTGAAAATGTTTCTGAGGAGTGCCAAGAAGAGTATGGCTCTCCTTTGGCCAGCTTGAGAAGATAAACAAAAAGAATCTGATGACTCATATCATCTTATCTTGATACTCCCATTGAAATTTGAATTGCAATATATGTTACTAATAATTTCATGTAGATGCATATTCTGATGACTGGAAAATCTATATCATCTGTCATTGTTATCGCCTTGGTTCTTTATTTTCCATGTTATCTTATTCCTCTTGCTTTCACAGAAGCAGGAACCATGATTCTTTCGGTAGTGAGAGATCAAAGTCATGGACTCCATGTAGCAATTAACTAGGATTCGGCTGCTGGAGAGAGGCAAGTAAGCTCCCAAATCTTGCTCTTTTCGTTTGGATAGCTAAGACAAATTCATTCAGTAAGCATGCATCTTAATCTTTGGACCCCTAACCCTTACATGATGAAAGTTTTATTGGCTTAGGAGTGACATAATTGATTATTGTTGTTTCTTTATCCCTTGAAATTAATCTAGGTTATTAACTTTGGAGATATAAAATACCTACACATTTGGACATACCGAGTAAATGTGCTTTCACGAAGCCTGATATACCTCCTATTTTGTGCTTCTGCTGCAGGAAAGGTGGGAGAGGGACCACACACTGAGGATGGTGTTACAAACTCACCCTTTATATAATGGCGCAGCTAAAAATCAAGTTGTTGTCGATCCCAAAGAAACGTTGAGCAGTCATGAATGATGGTCTAGTGAGTAACACTTATCCTAGAGTGTGAAGTGGATCAGTACGGGTGACAGGTATCAATGTCTTCTCATACTGATGATTCCAAATCAATTAAAGTGTGTTGGTTGCTTATTCCTCCCATACTTTGTTCATTCATTCCTAGACAATAATGTTCTGCTT
The DNA here is from genome assembly GCA_039707655.1 of Elymus sibiricus. Taxonomy (NCBI): domain Eukaryota; kingdom Viridiplantae; phylum Streptophyta; class Magnoliopsida; order Poales; family Poaceae; genus Elymus; species Elymus sibiricus. The sequence continues at coordinate 297,863,522 of CM077672.1, read as the reverse complement.
CTATTAAGACCTCCAAGTAATAAGATGTTAGGGTAAATTCTTTGTCAAAGCTTGCTTTGTTCGTAGTCACATCCACATGTGTTATTTTATTTCGTTTATCTTGATTGTTATTTCCCCCTAAACCTATTCCTTTTGTTCTCCTTTATAGTACCAAGATCAGAGGCAAGAATGAGAAAATATGCTTGGGGTAAGTCTGAAGAAAAATATACAAATGGATCAAGAGATGTATATACAGTTGTTGTTATTATGCTTTTGCTTGTCGTATGGTTACACTATTATGTTTCCAGTTTCCGTATTTTTCTAATTTACATCATGTGTCTTATATTTTCCCGTTAGCTTGTATGATCTTTTCTTGCCGTGCCAAAACTTTCCTTTTCACAAAAAGGCCCATAGGAACTATAATTAGGCATCTTCAACTGCAAAAGTTTCTTTTAGCAAGCTTTTTCCATGTTGATACATCCGGATGGTCTGAGTTTCAAAATATTTTCTTAGAGACTTTAGGTAAATTTGGCTATAATGGCCCTCCGGATCGTAGGGATGCTGCTGCAAAATTCCTATGTATGCTTGCCTATGTTTTTGTTTCATATGAATTTATACATACATTCTAGCTCATTTTTTACCGTCGTTTGTGAACGGTCGAGACACTATTTGTTTTTTTCCTCAGTTCTATCCAGAAATAACTATTTGAGCAATTCTATTTATTCTGCACTAGTCCATTTTTTAGGATTCCTTTGTATTTCTGACCTATGTGGGTTTTACTCCTATAATTCGAAGAGTCCTTAAAATTTTCTATATGTTATAGTAAATGACTAACTGATAACAGAACAGTTCAAGGGTTTGTCATGTTTTGCAATTAGCATTCATTTGGAACCAAGACGGCAATCCTCCAAAAAAAATTCAGCAACTTGCTATATTTTGTATCCTTGGATAATTGATAGTATGTTTCTCTTCATATATGTACTAGATCTGAGTATTGCACTTTTAACTTATATATCCATGGTTGTGCCTGAAGATTGTTGCCATGTTTTTGTGGGCTGCGCTGTCGCCAAGTGTTATCTGAAACACCACACTTAAATGGGCAGGATTACCAGCGGTCATGCCTAGTATTGAGATGGAGCTCATTCCATGGTGGATCACTACAAGATACACATTTGATGCGAAAGATAGGAAGAAAATCTTGCGTCGGTGCGATGGTCACCTGGGAAAACTGGAGAGAGAGGAATGCATTGGGTTTTAACAATCAGATTACGTCGACTCTTCAGGTTACGAGTTAGCTGAACAACTCATGCTAGCTACTGGTTAGGCCTCATTTAGGCCCTGGTCGTTTTTTCGACCTGCTTTAGTTGTTGTACTTGGCAGTTCCCCTGTGTTTTTTCAGACTGCTTGTCATTGGGTGTTGAGCACCTTCTGTTGTTTCTCTATCATTGTACTCTGTGGTTTCGGCCCATTTCTTCTTCTATAAAGTTTACATGCAACTCTGCAAGGTTAAAAAAAGACTAATTTAAATGTTTTGTTTCCTTGACAGTTACTCATTTTCTTACCATTGTTGTATCCAATCAATTTTATTTTCCTTGATGGCCGCTTATTTTTCCTGTGAGCTCATTTTCTAGGAGAATGAGATGTGGGTTAAACACCCTGAAATGTTTGGTTCCCTTCAAACCATTAATTAGCTAACTCATTTTGGATGTTGTTTCACATGGTGCAAGTGTACTCTGTTGTTGCCATCTTGCCTTTATGTGAGCCTAACTCTGTACAATCAATTAAAGTTTTACACAAAAGGCCACGTCCTTACCGTATGCACTTTCTTCAACACAAAGTTACTAAAAATGCAAATATTTTCAGCGGGGACATGGTTTTAAATAGGACTCTGCGCCATTTGGCGCAATGGGTCATCTATTGTTAGCAGTCATAGACATAATCGGATTTCACATGGGGAAACTAGTTGTCTTGTTGAAAATTGCCATGACAATATTTGTGAAAATGCCATGTGAACATACTACTAGTGGTTGGATTAAGCTGTTATGCTACCAACTTACTCCCTACCTATAAAAGGGTGAAAATTCAAAAAGACCAAAACAGAGGGATTTTGCCATGGGAAGGGGTTGGAAGTTGTGAGGCTACAGACAATAAAACTGCCACATGTTTTTCAAATTCATGTATCGATATAGTACTAATTAAATTGACATGGAAAATAACATCTTAAGTTTGCCATAGCATGTATATATGTAGTAGAACTTAAGTTGGCATGTAACGTAAGTTTGTAGTACCATGCTCTCTATTTTGGTACGATTATTAAGGAGAAAAACTAGTCTTTGGCATTATTTTGAGGATGCCGTCGTAGGACCATCACAATTCAAAGCATGTTTGCACTACCAATATGAAATATAAAACACCAATTTGAGGATGCTGTCACGTGAACATTATGATTCAAATCATGTTTTTCAATAACAAATTTCAAAATATAAACCACGAAAAAATCTTGCCATATTGCGAGAACAAGATTCTCAATGTGAGAATTTCAAATAAGTAACACAATGGCTACAAGGCCAAAATTTTAATTCCGTTGATTGGCAGGGGCCATGCAAACTCGTAGCCCCTCTACCACAAATTACGATGTCCACTCTCCCACTTGGGGAGATGGTATACAATCACACTCACCATCTGCAATGTGAGCCATTGATCTAGGCCACGACCCGTCTTGATCGACCGTCAACCCCGTCCAGGTAAGTATGTTATAACGATGCCCTAGTACTAATTATATACTCCAGCTCTCCCAACCTCCTTGATGGGCTGGCGAGGTGGTACTAAACCAAATCAGAGCACGAGATGGTAGACCAGCGCACTCACCAAATACAATATGAGCCATTGATCTAATCCATGACCCGTCTTGGTCGACCGTCGACCCCGTCCAGGTAAGTATGTTATAACAGTGCCGTAGTACTAATTATATACTCCAGATCTCCCAACCTCCTTGATGGGCTAACACGGTGGTATTAAACCAAATCAGAGCACTATCATTCATCAGCTAGCAGCGAGTGTCACCTTTTCGGCCTAATTCCCAATGGGCTTTGTGATACAAGTGGCCTACCAGTGTTGGACCGGCCCTGTATGAAGCTGATATGGATTCCAGTTGTCCGTATGCTTTCTTCTTCCTTTTTGAAATAGAGAGAGTTTCTTTGATTGAGTTGGAAAATTATCAACACGCTACTCTGGCCCTACACATTACACGCTAAAAACAACCAACTCTCAAGGGAGAAGATCAGAATATCACCCCACAAAAATGCAATAATATATTATCGCCATTGGAAAAACAATAATATATACTATCACCGTAGAAGAAGAAAAAACTCTTGGATCTTAGACCTCTAGTGAGACAACAAATCTACAAGCATGCCAGAAGGTAATGAAGTGGGGAGTTGACAGACTTACCGCGGTAGCCTTAACGAAGGTGTATCTATACAGAATGCCAGTGTTACTGTTTAATCTAGAATTGTCAGTGAACATACATCCATGATAGTTTAACGGTATTGGGAAAAAATACATCTCTAGAGGAGCACACAGTGTAGCGGCAAATAAGAACCAAGTGATGAGCTTCGGGAGGCAAACATTTGATGACTAACGCTGTCAGCAAGCTGTCTTGACACCTTCTCGTGTAGTATAGGTCACACGAATGGAGGACAATCCTGGGAGTCTCACAATGTTCCCTCAAACATTGCTCGTTTTTGGAGCATCAAGGCCACTGATCACCTAGTGTCATCGGAGATGGCATGTCACATGCATAAGATAAACATTGTCATTAGTTCTTGAAAGAAGGACAAAGCTTCTTGTCAGACTATAGCAAAGGGTGAAGCTGGAAAAGTGATCCTATGTCTTCAGTTCTATAGCATGGTGTCATTCAAAAAATTAACAGTGATTAAACTAAATTTAGTGAAGGATTTTAAAAAATCGCTAGTGTTAGTTGACAACAGTGCAGAGCAGATGAAGATTAGTGTTGGTTTATCCGATGATGAACAAAATCTTGATAAACTTAATAGAGAAAAAACAATAAATAAATAAAGTAATAGCTTCGACTGCAGTGTTAGTTCTGTGATCTGGCACATAAAGTGTGTAAACCAGTTAGACCGACGATCCCAACATCTATTCCTTCTTTATTTCACGATTTGGCTCATCAAGTCATCTTGATAACTTGTTGCGACATGTTCCACATGAAAAGTGTTAAAGCTAAATATATCAGGGGGAACATTCCAAAGAATATTGTGAACAAACAATTTAGTGTGTCAAAAGTAATTAAGCTTGTAGTAACAATATGCTCTCTGTTCACAAACCCATAATTAAATTGACAATCTCCATCATAGTCTAGCCTTGTTTTGAAGATATCATCACTAGAAACAATGTGTGCCAAATCATGTTTGTAGTACAGATATTCATAGGCCATCAAAAGGAACATTGTGATCATGCTTGGCTTGATGTTAAGTTTTGCCATGCCAATATTTGGCACTGGCCCAAATATTGGCTACTATTGCAAAACTGAGTACCCAACTTTGCATAGAGTTATTATTATTTTTGCAGGTCTTGCCATTGCAAAACTTTTGAAGGCAAACCAAACATACCACATATGCTTACTTGATGAAGTAGAAGCAGCTTGCCAAACATGCATAGCTACAATTTACCAATTTCTAAATTTTAATTTTCAAGATTGGTAGGGGCCGCACAAATGCATACCCCCTCTACCAAAAATTATGACGTCCATTCTCCCAATTGGGGAGATGGTAGAACAACACGCTCACCAAGTGCAATGTGAGCCGTTGATCTAGGCCACAACCCTTCCTGATCAGTCGTAAGCCCCGTCCAGGTAGGTAGGTAAGCTGAAGCGGTGACCTGTGTGCTAGTTATATACACAAGCTCTACCACCCCCGCCTCCTCTCACAAGCAAGGTGGTACTAAACCAAGCCAGAGCGTCGTGGAGCAGAAAATCATATTCTATCCCTTTTGGTGGCCCCATTTCGCTTGCATTGATGGCCCAACCCACGTGCCAGGTTTTTTACTTGTTTTTTTTTTTGTTAATTTCCTCTTCATTTTTTCCTCATTAATATTTTCTTTTCATATATTTTTGTTCATGTTTCACCCTTTATTGTTTGGTATTTTTGTTTCTTACTTTTATTAAATTTATCTTTTTGGTGTAAATATGTGATTTTTTTTAATAATTGTATACAGGGACATTTTTTAATTGAGAGTTTTTTTATACACACAAATGTTTTCCTCTTTTTCATGCTATATTAATTTTTACGTTTTTGTTGAAATTTTACCAAGTGAAAATATATTTCCCTGAAATAAAAAACAATCAATGTGACATACAATGGCCGACCGATATAAGAGATGCAATTTTGAAACCCTTTTAGTTCATTTAGTTCAACTAAACGAATCCAAAAGTGATGTAAATTTTGAAAATTTAGTTCATTTATTTGACATAAGGACGGTTACATTGTATCCTAAAGGTTCCAAATTTGCATCCCTAAGTTATATAATAGCCCTTCAGGCAATAACCCTTCGTATCGGTATGATTTTGGCTAATATGAAGCATATCCTTCATGCATCACATGATTCTCTTAATTATATGCGCATGTGATTGAAGTCAGTGCACAAGCAAGAAATAACTGTAAAATGACAACCACTGAGTACTGTCGACGTGTGATTGTCGAGATCGGGTGATCTTAGACTTGCATGTTGCTACTTGTGAGCTGCATTGGGATTTCCCCAAAGAGGAGGGGATGATGCAGTATAGTAGAGATAAGTATTTCCTTCAGTTATGAAACCAAGGTTATCAATCCAGTAGGAGAATCACGCAACAACTCGTTAGCAGCACCTGCACACAAAATAACAAATCCTCACACCCAACGCGAACAAGGGGTTGTCAATCCCTTAGCGGTTAATTGCAAGATTAAATTGTCTGGTGATAGATAGATAGATCGAACAAAAATACAAAATAAAATAAATAAAGTAAAATTGCAGCAAGGTATTTTTAGGATTTTCAATATATGATAAAGGTAGACCCGGGGGGCATAGTTTTCACTAGAGGCTTCTCTCTTGAAAATATCATACGGTGGGTGAATAAATTACTGTTGGGCAATTGATAAAAAACAAATAATCATGACGATATCCAAGGCAATGATCATGTATATAGGCATCACGTCCGAGACAAGTAGACCGAAACGATTCTGCATCTACTACTATTACTCCACACATCGACCGCTATCCAACATGCATCTAGAGTATTAAGTTCATAAAGAACAGAGTAACGCCTTAAGCAAGATGACATGATGTAGACAAAGTAAACTCACACATGAATAAACCCCATCTTTTTACCCTTAATAGCAACGATACATACGTGTCATGTCCCTTTCTGTCACTGGGATTGAGCACCGCAAGATCGAACCCATTACAAAGCACGTCTCACATTGCAAGATAAATCAATCTAGTTGGCCAAACCAAATCAATAGATCGGAGAGAAATACGAAGCTATAACAATCATGCATAAAAGAGTTCAGAGAAAACTCAAATAATATTCATGGATAATCTGATCATAAACTCACAATTCATCGGATCCCAACAAACACACCGCAAAAAGTGATTACATCGGATAGAACTCCAAGAACATCGAGGAGAATATTGTATTGAAGATCAAAAAGAAGAAAGAAGCCATCTAGCTACTAACTATGGACCCGAAGGTCTGTGGTAAACTACTCACGCATCATCGGAAGGGCAGCAAGGTTGATGTAGAGCCCCTCCGTGATCGAATCCCCCTCCGGCAGAGTGCCAGAAAAGGCCTCCAGATGGGATCTCTCGAGAACAGGAACTTGCGGCGGCGGAAAAAGTATTTCGTGGACTCCTCTGTTGGTTTCCCGATTTTAGAGTATTTATAGAGGTGGAATTAGGTAAAACGGAGCAGAGGTGGGCCCACGAGGCACCAGGGCGCGCCACCCCCCCCTGGTGGCTCATGGCCACCTCCTCTGTCTTCTGGCCCTCTCCCGAAGCTTCTAGTGTCTCTTATGTCCAGAAAAAAATCTCCAAAAAGTTTCGTGGCATTTGGACTTCGTATGGTACTGATATTCTGAAAAACCAAAAACAGGCAAAAAACAGCAACTGGCACTGGGCACTAAGTTAATAGGTTAGTCCCAAAAAATGATATATATAATTGCTTGTAAGTGTATATAAAACATCCAAGATTGATACTATAATAGCATGGAACAATCAAAAATTATAGATACGTTGGAGACGTATCAAGCATCCCCAAGCTTAATTCCTGCTCGTCCTCGAGTAGGTAAATGATAAAAACAGAATTTTTGATGTGGAATGCTACCTATCATATTCATCATATACTCTTTTCTTTTGTAGCATGGACATTTGGACTTGAATGATTCAAAGCAATAGTCTATAGTTTGACATGAAGACATAAATACTCAAGCATACTAACAAGCAACCATGTCTTTCAAAATATCAATGCTAAATAAAGCTATCCCTAGCCCATTATGCTTAATCATTGATCCATTCATGAAACACACTCAATATTAGCTACACACAATGCACAAGTATGACAATAATGCTCTCTAGTTGGTGCTTTGTAAGAGAAGATGGAGACTCAAAATAAAAATAAAAATTGCATAAAAGTAAATAGATAGGCCCTTCGCAGAGGGAAGCTGAGATTTACAGAGGTGCCAGAGCTCAAAGCTTAAATTAGAGAGATAAAATTATTTTGAGAGGCATGCTTTTCCTGTCAACGAAAACGACCGAGAATTCCCAATATCTTCCATGCTGGACACATTATAGGCGGTTCCCAAACAGAAAATAAAGTTTATTTCCTTTCCACCATTCTTTCACAATCCATGGCTAGCCGTATCCACGGGTGCCCTCCATACCAACACTTTCCAAGGAATTTATTATTATCATCATATTTATTTATTTATTCATTTTGGGACTGGGCATCCCTATTACCTGCCACTCTCTCGTGCAATGACAAGCGAATAAACACTCATCGTGAGAATAACACACCTAGCATGGAAAATATTGGCCACCCTCTGCCGCTTCATGAGCGGTACGGGCACACAAAATGGAAAATTATTTTGAAAAATTAGAGTTGGCACATGCAAATTTACTTGGAACGGCATGGAAATACCGCATATAGGTAGGTATGGTGGACTCATTTGGCACAACTTGGGTTTAAGGAGTTGGATGCACAAGCAGTATTCCCACTTAGTACAAATGAAGGCTAGCAAATAGATTGAGAAGCGACCAACCAAAAAGCGAAAACGGTCATAAACATGCATTGAACATAACTAACACCGAATAATGCACCATAAGTAGGATATAATTTCGTTGCATAACTATTGACTTTATGTGCATGCATAGGGAATCACAAACCTTAACACCAATATTCTTACTAAATCACAATTACTCACTAGCATGACTCACATATTATCATCTCCATATCGCAAAACTATTGCAAGGAATCAAACTTATCATATCCAATGATCTTTCATGAAAGTTTTTATTATATCCCTCTTGAATATTCATCACTTTGGGACCAAATTCATATCTTGTGCAAATTACCATTACTATTATCAACTCTCAAAAAGATATAAGTGAAGCATGAGAGTGCAAATATTTCTTCAAAATTTAATCTTATCAACTCTCAAAATAATAGAAGTGAAGCATGAGAGTTCAAATATTTCTTCAAAATATAGCCACCGCCTTGCTCAAAAAGATTTAAGTGAAGCACATAGAGTATTCTAACAAATCATGATAAACGTGTGGCTCTCTCAAATAGGTGTGTCCAGCAAAGATGATTGTGACAAACTAAAAGCAAACAAAGCAAAGACTCATATAATACATGACACTCCAAGCAAAACTCATGATATGTGACGAATAAAAATATAGCTCCAAGTAAATAAAATTACCGATAGTTGGTAGAAGAAAGAGGGGATGCCTTCCGGAGCATCCCCAAGCTTAGTTGCTTGAGTGTTCCTTGAATATTACCTTGGGGTGCCTTGGGCATCCCCAAACTTAGTCTCTTGCCACTCCTTATTCCTTCATCTATCGTGATATCACCCAAAACTTCAAAACTTCAATCACACAAAACTCAACAAAACCTTCGTGAGATCCGTTAGTATAACAAATAAATCTTTAACTTTAAGTACTATAGTAAATTGATTCATATTTAATATTGGCATAATTCTACTTTACTCCAACTTCTCCATGACTCATACCCCCCCCCCCAATACGATCCATAGATTAATCAAAATAAGCAAACTATGCAACAAAAACAGAATCTGTCTAAAACAGAAAAGTCTGTAAAGATCTATTTAAAATCTATACTTATGTAACTTCAAAAATTATGAAAAATTAGGAAACTGTTGAAAATTCATATAAAAATACTGTGTAAAAATTTCAGATTTTTCTGACGCTCCAGTACAGAATTAAAATTCCAGCACTGGACGCAAAACTTTCTGTTTTCCAAACAGCATCAATTATACTATCTTCCAAATCATCCCAAAGGCATTACTTGGCACAAACACTAATTAAAACATAAAAAACATAATCATAACAGAAGCTATAATCATGCAAACACTCAAGAACAGTAGGTAAAAGCAAAATTTTATTTTATTCATTGGGTTGTCTCCCAACAAGCGCTATTGTTTTATAGCCATTAAGATAGGCTTGAGATTTCAATGATGCTTTCATGAAAGATAATAATAGAAACTCAAAGAGAGCATCATGAAGCATATGAAAAACACACTTAAGTCTAACATACTTCCTATACATAGGCATTTTATAGGAGAACAAATTATCAACACAAGCAATCTCTAGCATATGCAAATAGGAAGAATGAAGCATGAATAATTTCAACATCACAAGAGGCAATTTAGTAACATGAAGATTTCTATAACCATATTTTCCTCTCTCATAATAATTACATGTAGGATCATAATCAAACTCAACAATATAGCTATCATAAACAGTATTCTCTCTATGATCCATATGCATAAAAGTTTTATAATCTTCCAAAATAGTGGGATTAACATCAACTAAACTCATGATCTCTCCAAACCCACTTTTATCAAAAGTTTCATAAGATTGATAATTCTCCAAAGTAGTGGGATCATTATTACCTAAGGTTGACGCTCTTCCAAACCCACTTTTAATAGTATTGCAAACATTATTATCAGTAACATATTCATCATGAGGCTTAAATAAATTTTCAAGATCATAAGAAGCATTATCACCCCAATCATGATCATTGCAATAAGTAGTGGACATAACAAAAATATCATCCCCAAGCTTGTAGCTTTGCATATCATTAGCACAATTGTCATTAGTAGAATTTGTAATAACATCATTGCAATCATGCTTTTCATTCAAGGGGCTATCAAGTGTGGGTGCAATAGCAATAAGTTCATGTTTAACATAAGGAACTGTAGCAAATTCGTCTCCATAAGCATCATTAATATTGGCATCATGGCCATAAGAATAGCAAGCCTCATGTTCATCAAGGGGAGATATTTCAATCAAATCAACAGAATCATAATTATCTATAGATTCATGCATATCATTATTCTCTTCCAAAGCAGCAGACATTCTCCTAATGAATTCACTAACATAGGCATTAGAAGCATAGTTTTCATAGCAATATTTAAGTATGGAAAAAAATTCAGATTTGTAGAGAGTAATATCATACTTTTCAATCAAAGAAGCAACTTCATAAGCACCCTTAAAAGCAACAAATTCTTCGATTTGTTCGATAGCATAGTAACTATAAACACCTTTGGCATACGAAGATAAGATTTCATTATCATTAAACTCACATAGGTAGGGAAGGTGTTTTTTAGGGTTCTTCGAGCAACAAGTAAAATCATAAATTTCACATAGATTCCAAGCATAGCATAGCAAACAATTTATTTGATGCCATAAGAGTCTCCCTTTCTGAGATAAATGGTGACGCACAAAATGAGCATGCTCATCTAAAGATTTTCCATCAACTAAGCTAGTTGGGGTTTCAGCACGAGCACAAATGGATCGAAAATTATCCAAGTAGAAAACTTTAAGTGGATCCATAGTTATCTTTATTTTTCTTGTTTCTTTTCTGCTTTTGAGTCATGACATGAAGACAATAAAAGCAAGCAAACAAGCAAAAAGGCAAACGAAAAATATTTTTGTATTTTTGTGAAAACTTTTTTGAAGTGGGGGAGATGAAAACGAGAGGCAAAGGCAAATAAAATAAATGCAAGGAGATGAAAGTTTATGCATAGGTACTTGATAGATGTTGATGATCTCTCCCCGGCAACGGCGCCAGAAATTCTTCCTGCTACTTGTGAGCTGCGTTGGGATTTCCCCGAAGAGGAGGGGATGATGCAGTACAATAGAGATAAGTATTTCCCTCAGTTATGAAACCAAGGTTATCAATCTAGTAGGAGAATCACGCAACAACTCGTTAGCAGCACCTGCACACAAAATAACAAATCCTCGCACCCAACGCGAACAAGGGGTTGTCAATCCCTTGGCGGTTAATTGCAAGATTAAATTGTATGGTGATAGATAGATAGATCGAACAAAAATACAAAATAAAATAAATAAAGTAAAATTGCAGGAAGGTATTTTTAGGATTTTCAATATATGATAAAGGTAGACCCGGGGGCCATAGTTTTCACTAGAGGCTTCTCTCTTAAAAATAGCATACGGTGGGTGAACAAATTACTGTTGGGCAATTGATAGAAAAGCAAATAATCATGACGATATCCAAGGCAATGATCATGTATATAGGCATCACGTCCGAGACGAGTAGACCGAAACGATTCTGCATCTACTACTATTACTCCACACATCGACCGCTATCCAGCATGCATCTAGAGTATTAAGTTCATAAAGAACGGAGTAACGCCTTAAGCAAGATGACATGATGTAGACAAAGTAAACTCACGCATGAATAAACCCCATCTTTTTACCCTTAATAGCAACGATACATACGTGTCATGTCCCTTTCTGTCACTGGGATTGAGCACCGCAAGATCGAACCCATTACAAAGCACCTCTCCCATTGCAAGATAAATCAATCTAGTTGGCCAAACCAAATCAATAGATCGGAGAGAAATACGAAGCTATAACAATCATGCATAAAAGAGTTCAGAGAAAACTCAAATAATATTCATGGATAATCTGATCATAAACTCACAATTCATCGGATCCCAACAAACACACCGCAAAAAGTGATTAAATCGGATAGAACTCCAAGAACATCGAGGAGAACATTGTATTGAAGATCAAAAAGAGAGAAGAATCCATCTAGCTACTAACTATGGACCCGAAGGTCTGTGGTAAACTACTCACGCATCATCGGAAGGGCAGCAAGGTTGATGTAGAGCCCCTCCATGATCGAATCCTCCTCCGGCAGAGTGCCGGAAAAGGCCTCCAGATGGGATCTCTCCATAACAGGAACTTGCGGTGGCGGAAAAAGTACTTCGTGGACTCCTCTGTTGGTTTCCCTATTTTAGAGTATTTATAGAGGTGGAATTAGGTCAAACAGAGCAGAGGTGGGCCCACGAGGCACCAGGGTGCGCCCTGGTGGCTCGTGGCCACCTCCTCTGTCTTCTGGCCCTCTCCCGAAGCTTCTAGTGTCTCTTATGTCCAGAAAAAAATCTCCAAAAAGTTTCGTGGCATTTGGACTTCGTTTAGTACTGATATTCTGAAAAACCAAAAACAGGCAAAAAACAGCAACTGGCACTAGGCACTAAGTTAATAGGTTAGTCCCAAAAAAATGATATATAATTGCTTGTAAGTGTATATAAAACATCCAAAATTGATACTATAGTAGCATGGAACAATCAAAAATTATAGATACATTGGAGACGTATCACATGTGTAGGGTGTTCTAAGCAACCTCTAGCTGAACTAAAATATGTCATCAAATTAAAATTGACTAGTGATAGTTACTTTTTTTTAATTAGAACAAACATAAACTAATTGGGTAGAAAAGGAGCGGAAAAAGTTTTTTGTTAGTCTATTCACCCCCTCTCTCTAGACTCCAATTGATCCTAGAGAAAGGGCCAGATAGGTGACTATTGATGGTGAGAGTTAGAGTTATCCAGTTTGATGAGGTTAATGTTTGGACCTTTGGAATTTTGGGACTCTTTACATGGTTTGGGTCATTGTCATGTGGGGCATAACTGCCATGAGTATCTAGTGGTATCCATGGTACTAAATCTGTTGGGGAACGGAGCATGAATTTCAAAAAAATTCCTACGCTCACGCAAGATCTATCCATGGAGATGTATCGCTACGAGAGGGGAGAGTGTGTCTACGTACCCTCGTAGACCGTTAGCGGAAGCGTCTCACAACGCGGTTGATGTAGTCAAATAATCCTTCGAGCTCCACCGATCGAGTACCGAACATACGGCACCTCCGAGTTCTACACACGTGCAGCTCGGTGACGTTCCTCGCCTTCTTGATCCAGCAAGACGTCGAGGTAGTAGATGAGTTCCGTCAGCACGACGGTGTGGCGACGGTGACGGTGAAGTGATTCCGGCAGGGCTTCGCCTAAGCTCTCCGAAAATATGACCGAGGTGGAAAACGGAGATCGGGGCACCGCAAACGGCTATGGGACAATTGTGTACTTTGGTGTGCCCCCTTGCCCCCGTATATAAAGGATGAGAGGGAGGAGGCCGGCCCCCTAGGGGTGCGCCAAGTGTGGGGAGTCCTACTAGGACTCCTTAGTCCTAGTAGGATTCCACCTCCCATACGGAGTAGGAAAGAGGGAAGGGAGAGGGAAAGGAAAGAGGGGGCTGCGCCCCCTCCCCTAGTCCAATTCGGTTTGGGCAAGGGGGGGCGCGAGCCTCCTCACGTGGCCTGCCTCTCCTTTTCCCGTATGGCCCAATAAGGCCCATTACTTCTCCCGGTGAATTCCCGTAACTCCCCGGTACTCCGAAAAATACCCGAATCACTCGGAACCTTTCCGACGTCCGAATATAGCCTTCCAATATATGAATCTTTACCTCTAGACCATTTCGAGACTCCTCGTCATGTCTGTGATCTCATCCGGGACTCCGAACAAACTTCGGGCACCAATCACATAACTCATATAATACTAAATCGTCATCGAACCTTAAGTGTGCGGACCCTACGGGTTCGGGAATGATGTAGACATGACCGAGACGACTCTCCGGTCAATAACCAACAGCGGAACCTGGATGCTCATATTGGTTCCTACATATTCCACGAAGATCTTTATCGGTGAACCTCATATGTCAACATACGTTGTTCCCTTTGTCTGGCGGTATGTTACTTGCCCGAGATTCGATCGTCCGTATCCAATACCTAGTTTAATCTCGTTACCGGCAAGTCTCTTTACTCGTTCCGTAATACGTCATCTTGTAACTAACTCTTTAGTCACGGTGCTTGCAAGGCTTCTGTGATGCTGTATTACCGAGAGGGCCCAGAGATACCTCTCCGATAGTCGGAGTGACAAATTCCGATCTCGATCCATGCCAACTCAACAAACACTTTCGGAGATACCTGTAGTGCACCTTTATAATCACCTAGTTACGTTGTGACGTTTGATACACCCAAAGTATTCCTACGGTATCCGGGAGTTGCATGATCTCATGGTCAGAGGAACGTGTATTTGACATAGTGAAAGCAATAGCAATAAACTGAACGATCATTTGCTATGCTAACGGTTGGGTCAAGTCCATCACATCATTCTCCTAATGATGTGATCCCATTATCAAATGACAACTCATGTCCATGGTCAGGAAATCTTGACCATCTTTTGATCAACGAGCTAGTCTAGTAGAGGCTTACTAGGGACACAGTATTTGTTTATCTATTCACACATGTATTTAGTTTCCGGTCAATACAATTCTAGCATGAATAATAAACTATTATCATGAACGGGGAAATATGATAATAACTAATTTATTATTGCCTCTAGGGCATATTTCCAACAGTCTCCCACTTGCACTAGAGTCAATAATCTAGATTACATCTCCATGTAATTAACACTTAATCAGTTCTAAAGCTGATCATGTTTTGCTTGTGAGAGAGGTTTTAGTCAACGGGTCTGCAATATTCAGATCCGTGTGTTCTTGGCAAATCTCTATGTAGATGCTGCTACCACACTCTGTTTGGAGCTACTCCAAAAAAATTCCCCACTATACTTATCCGGTCTGAGACTCATAGTCTTTCGGATCAGTGTTTAAAGCTTGCATTGACGTAACCCCTTACGACGAACTCTTTATCATCTCTATTCCCGAGAAATTCTTCCTTAGTCATCTTAAGGATAATTTGACCGCTGTCCAGTGATCTACTCCTGGATCACTTTGGTACCTCTTTTGCCAGACACATGGCAAGGCACACAGCTTGGCATACTTTATAGAACCTATGGCCGAGGCATAGGGGATAACCTTCATCCATTCTATTTATTTTGCCGTGGTCGAGATTTGAGTCTTACTCAACTTCACACCTTTCACCACAGTCAAGAACTCCTTCTTTGACTGATCCATTTTGAACTTCTTCAAAATCTTTTCAAGGTATATGTTTTGTGAAAGTCATATGAGGCGTCTCAATCTATCTCTATAGATTTTGATGCCTAACATGTAAACAACCTTTACCTAGATCTTCAAGTCTTACTCCACTTCACACCAGCCAAGAACTTATTTCTTTTGACTTGATCCATTTTGAACTTCTTCAAAATCTAATCAAGGTGTGTGAAAATCTTTTATCAGGTGTCTTGATCTATCTCTATAGATCTCGATGCCCAAACCGTGGATAACTCAAAAAACAGGTTTTTATTGAAAAACTCCTTTCAATTAATTCTTTATGCTTTCTAGAAATTCTACATCATTTCCAATCACATATACTTATTAGAAATGTTATAGAGCTCCCACTCACTTTGTTGTAAATACAAGTTTCTCCATAAACTTGCATAAACCCAAACGCTTTGATCACTTCATCAAAGCGAGTATTCCAGCTCCGAGATGCTTGCACCAGTCCATAGATGGATCGCTGGAGCTTGCATACTTTGTTAGCACCTTTAGGATCGACAAAACCTTCCGGTTGTATCATATACAATTCTTCCTTAAGGAATCCATTAAGGAATGCCGTTTTGACGTCCATTTGCCAGATTTCATAATCATAAAACGCGGCAATTGCTAACATAATTCTGACAGACTTTAGCATCGCTACGGGTGAGAAAGTCTCATCGTAGTCAACTCCTTGAACTTGTCGATAACCTTTAGCACCAAGTCGAGCTTTATAGACGGTGACATTACCTTCAGCGTCCGTCTTCTTCTTAAAGATCCATTTATTTTTAATAGCTCGCCGTTTCATCGGGCAAGTCTACCAAAGTCCACACTTTGTTCTCATACATGGATCTAATCTCGGATTTCATGGCCTCAAGCCATTTGTCGGAATCCGGGCTCGCCATCGCTTCTTCATAGTTCGTAGGTTCACCGTTGTCTAACAACATGACCTCCAAGACAGGATTGCCGTACCAATCTGGTGCGGAGCGTGTCCTGGTTGACCTACGAGGTTCTGTAGCAACTTGATCCGAAGCCTCATGATCATCATCATCAACTTCTTCTCTGGTCTGTGTTGGTGTCACAGAAATTTCTTTCTGTGGCGTACTACTATCCAGAGGAGGTACAATTATCTCATCAAGTTCTACTTTCCTCCCACTCACTTCTTTCGAGAGAAACTCCTTCTCTAGAAAGGATCCATTCTTAGCAACGAATACTTTGCCTTCGGATCTGTGGTAGAAGGTGTACCCAACGGTCTCCTTTGGGTATCCTATGAAGACGCACTTATCCGCTTTGGGTTCGAGCTTATCTGGCTGAAGCCTTTTGACATAAGCATTGCATCCCCAAACTTTCAGAAACGACATCTTAGGTTTCTTGCAAACCACAGTTCATACGGTGTCATCTCAACGGATTTAGACGGTGCCCTTGTTTAAAGTGAATGCAGTTGTCTCTAATGCATAACCCCAAAATGATAGTGGCAAATCGGTAAGAGACATCATAGAACGCACCATATCCAATAGAGTACGATTACGACGTTCGGACACACCATTACGCTGTGGTGTTCCATGTGGCGTGAGCTGTGAAACAATTCCACATTGTCTTAAGTGATTGCCACACTCGTAACTCAAATATTCTCCTCCACGATCAGATCGTAAGAACTTTATTTTCTTGTTACGATGGTTCTCTACTTCACTCTGAAATTCTTTGAACTTTTCAAATGTTTCAGATTTATGCTTCATCAAGTAGACATAACCATATCTACTCAAATCATCAGTGAACGTGAGAATATAACGATATCCACCGCGCGCCTCAACACTCATCGGACCGCATACATCGGTATGTATTATTTCCAATAAGTTGGTTGCTCGCTCCATTGTTCCGGAGAACGGAGTTTTAGTCATCTTGCCAATAAGGCACGGTTCACATGTCTCAAATGATTCATAATCAAGAGATTCCAAAAACACATCTGCATGGAGTTTCTTCATGTGTTTAACACTGATATGACCTAAGCGGCAGTGCCACAAATATGTGGTACTATCATTATCTTTTGGCATTCGTGTTATGAACATATGTATTACTACGATCAAGATTCTATAAACCTTTCATTTTAAGTGCATGATCATCAATGATATTATCCAAATAGAATAACAATTATTCTCTGAAATTGAATAACCGTCTTGCAATAAACACTATCAGATATAATGTTCATGCTTAACACAAGCACCAAATAACAATTATTTAGGTTCATCACTAATCCTGAAGGTAGAGAGAGCGTGGCGATGGTGATCACATCAACCTTGGAGACACTTCCAATGCACATCGTCACCTCGTTCTTAGCTAGCCCTCGTTTATTCCGAAGCTCCATGTTTCAAGTTGTAAGCAACTGAACAAGTATCAAATACCCAGGTGCTCCTACGAGTACTAGTAAGGTACATATCAATAACATGTATATCAAATATCTTTGTTGACATTGCCAGTCTTATTATCTGCCAGTTACTTTGGGGAAGTTCCGCTCCCTGTGACATTTCCCTTTGCAATGGGAGCACTAAGTCTCGGGTTTGGTTCAGCCTTGGGTTTCTTCGCGTGAGCGGCAACTGTTTTACCGTTTTTCTTGAAGTTCCCTTTTATTTCCCTTGCCCTTCTTGAAACTAGTGGTCTTATTAACCATCAACACTTGATGCTCCCTTTTTTTGATTTCTACATCCGCAGATTGTAGCATTGCGAATAGCTTAAGGATCTTCTATCCCTTGCATGTTTATAGTTCATCACGAAGATCCAGTAGCTTAGTGATAGTGACTAGAGAACTCTATCAATCACCACTTTATTCGGAAGTCTAACTCCCACTTGATTCAAGTGTTTGAAGTACTCAGACATTCTGAGTACATGCTCACTAACGGAGCTGTTCTCCTCCATCTTGTAGCTATAGAACTTGTCGAAGGTGTCATCCCTCTCGACCCGGGTGTGAGTCTTGAAAAACAAATTTTCAGCTCTTGGAACATCTCATATGCTCCGTGTTGCTCAAAACATATTTGGAGCTCCGGTTCTAAGCCGTAAAGTATGGTGCACTGAACTATCGAGTAGTCATCTTTTCTTGTCTGCTAGACGTTCATAACGTCCTCAGACGAAGCCGTAGGGGTATTTCACTGAGCGGTGCATTAAGGACATAAGCCTTCTGTGCAGCAGTGAGGACAATCCTCAGATCACGGACCTAGTCCGCATAGTTGCTTCCATCAACTTTCAACTTCGTTTTCTCTAGGAACATAATAAAAACAGGGGAACTACAGCGCGGTCTATGGATCTACAACATAAATTTGCTAAGACAAGTAAGACTATGTTCATGACAATTGAAGTTCAATTAATCAAATTACTTAAGAACTCCCACTTAGATTAACATCCCTCAAGTTGTCTAAGTGTAACATGATCCACATCAACTAAACCACGTCCGATCATCACGTGAGGTGGATTAGTTATCAATGGTGAACATCTTTCATGTTGATCATATCTACTATATGACTCATGTTCGACCTTTCGGTCTCTTGTGTTCCGAGGCCATGTATGTACATGCTAGGCTCGTCAAGTTTAACCCAAGTATTCTGCGTGTGTAAAACTGGCTTACACCCGTTGTATGCGAACGAAAGAATCCATCACACCCGATCATCACGTGGTGCTTAGAAGCGTCGAACCTTCGCAACGGTGCATACTAGGGGAGAACACTTATCTTGAAATTTAGTGAAGGGATCATCTTATAATGCTACCGTCGTCCTAAGCAAAATAAGATGCATAAAAGGATTAACATCACATGCAATTCAATATATGTGACATGATATGGCCATCATCGTCTTGTGCTTTTGATCTCCATCAGCAAAGCACCGTCATGATCTCCATCGTCACCGGGTTGACACCTTGATCTCCATCGTAGCGTCGTGACACCTTGATCTCCATCGTAGCGTCGTGGTCGTCTCGCCGGCTATTGCTACTACTACTACTGCTAACTAATAGCGGTAAAGTAAAGCAATTACATAGCGTTGGCATTGCATACAATAAAGAGACAACCATAAGGCTCCTGCCGGTTGCCTGATAACTTAAAAAACATGATCATCTCATACAACAACTTATATCACATCATGTCTTGGCCATATCACATCACCAGCATACCCTGCAAAAACAAGTTAGACGTCCTCTACTTTGTTGTTGCAAGTTTTACGTGGCTGCTACGGGTTTGCAAGAACCGTTCTTACCTACGCAAAACCACAATGTGGTGTAGTGATTGCTTTTTGATCTTCTAAAAGAACCCTCTTCATTGAAACCGATTCAACTAAAGAGAGAGAGACAGACACCCGCCAGTCACCTTTATGCAACGAGTGCACGTAGCGGTGAAACCTGTCTCGCGTAAGCGTACGCGTAATGTCGGTCCGGGCCGCTTCATCTCACAATACCGCCGAATCAAGTAACAACTAGTAACGGCAAGCAATATGTATACACCCACGCCCACAACTCACTTGTGTTCTACTCGTGCAAAACACATCTACGCATAGACCTGGCTCGGATGCCACTGTTGGGGAACGGAGCATGAATTTCAAAAAAATTCCTACGCTCACGCAAGATCTATCCATGGAGATGTATCACTACGAGAGAGGAGAGTGTGTCTACGTACCCTCGTAGACCGTTAGCGGAAGCGTCTCACAACGCGGTTGATGTAGTCGAACAATCCTTCGAGCTCCACCGATCGAGTACCGAACGTACGGCACCTCCGAGTTCTACACACGTGCAGCTCGGTGACGTTCCTCGCCTTCTTGATCCAGCAAGACGTCGAGGTAGTAGATGAGTTCCGTCAGCACGACGACATGGCGATGGTGACGGTGAAGTGATTCCGGCAGGGCTTCGCCTAAGCTCTCCGAAAATATGACCGAGGTGGAAAACGGAGATCGGGGCACCGCAAACGGCTATGGGACAATTGTGTACTTTGGGGTGCCCCCTTGCCCCCGTATATAAAGGATGAGAGGGAGGAGGCCGGCCCCCTAGGGGTGCGCCAAGTGTGGGGAGTCCTACTAGGACTCCTTAGTCCTAGTAGGATTCCACCTCCCATACGGAGTAGGAAAGAGGGAAGGGAGAGGGAAAGGAAAGAGGGGGCTGCGCCCCCTCCCCTAGTCCAATTCGGTTTGGGCAAGAGGGGGCGCGATCCTCCTCATGTGGCCTGCCTCTCCTTTTCCCGTATGGCCCAATAAGGCCCATTACTTCTCCCAGTGAATTCCCGTAACTCCCCGGTACTCCGAAAAATACCCGAATCACTCGGAACCTTTCCGACGTCCGAATATAGCCTTCCAATATATGAATATTTACCTCTCGACCATTTCGAGACTCCTCGTCATGTCCGTGATCTCATACGGGACTCCGAACAAACTTCGGCCACCAATCACATAACTCATATAATACTAAATCGTCATCGAACCTTAAGTGTGCGGACCCTACGGGTTCGGGAATGATGTAGACATGACCGAGACGACTCTCCGGTCAATAACCAACAGCGGAACCTGGATGCTCATATTGGTTCCTACATATTCCACGAAGATCTTTATCGGTGAACCTCATATGTCAACATACGTTGTTCCCTTTGTCTGGCGGTATGTTACTTGCCCGAGATTCGATCGTCGGTATCCAATACCTAGTTCAATCTCATTACCGGCAAGTCTCTTTACTCGTTCCGTAATACGTCATCTTGTAACTAACTCTTTAGTCACAGTGCTTGCAAGGCTTCTGTGATGCTGTATTACCGAGAGGGCCCAGAGATACCTCTCCGATAGTCGGAGTGACAAATTCCAATCTCGATCCATGCCAACTCAACAAACACTTTCGGAGATACCTGTAGTGCACCTTTATAATCACCCAGTTACGTTGTGACGTTTGATACACCCAAAGTATTCCTACGGTATCCGGGAGTTGCATGATCTCATGGTCAGAGGAACGTGTATTTGACATAGTGAAAGCAATAGCAATAAACTGAACGATCATTTGCTATGCTAACGGTTGGGTCAAGTCCATCACATCATTCTCCTAATGATGTGATCCCATTATCAAATGACAACTCATGTCCATGGTCAGGAAATCTTGACCATCTTTTGATCAACGAGCTAGTCTAGTAGAGGCTTACTAGGGACACAGTATTTGTTTATCTATTCACACATGTATTTAGTTTCCGGTCAATACAATTCTAGCATGAATAATAAACTATTATCATGAACGGGGAAATATGATAATAACTAATTTATTATTGCCTCTAGGGCATATTTCCAACAAAATCGTCATACGCGCCCAACCTGTGAGTTCGCGGGTACATATTCACAAATTGTCTATGGGACAGATGGGCAGAATATGCCCTCGAAACCGTTGTCTAGTGGGATGGATATCAATGGATACCGAGACCCATGAAAATAATTGCCAATCTTATTGCCACCCCGCATACACCGCCATCCAACCACATGGAGGCACTAGGTTGGAGCGGGCTGTGCAGCTAGCCGCAACACACCGAGGCTACAAGCATGGTCACATGCGACAAAGCAAGCACACCAACTTACAACACCAGGGGCCGCCGTTGATCCCTGTAGATCCAACAGAGTCGTGCACAACCCCGTAGAAAGTCGCACCCGTTGTCGGCACCTCATCGGCCCTAAACCGATTACTGGCATAGGATTGGAACCCGCCTTAAATTGTGTGGGGACACCCTCCAACAATCAAGTTCTCGTCACCCACCAAGTACATTCACCGCCGACCAGATGCACAACTGTTCTCAGTTGTTACAGATGCACCCTCACCGTTGGGAGGAATGTCGCTGACCAGCACCTTCGGCACCGCCGATGAGCAAGAAGGACCATTGGTAGGTACCATGTGCGACCCAAGGCTAACTACCTAACGGGACGAGCCCCGCCGCAAGTAGTGATAGGCGCTGCTGGCAACGCCTACTGTCGGGGAAGGACATGCCAGTGGCTTTATGGGTTTCCCTTGGGTAGCCTCTAAGAGCAACACGGGAGACGAGAGAGTTTCTCCGATCAATGATAAGTAAATACATGGCAAGATTGCATATGAGACGTCTTTTAGACTTTATGAATATTTTACTCTAATTAGAATATCTAAGCTTTTTATACAACTACAAAATGTTACTTTCTTTTTTCAGTGTGCCAGCTCATAAGTCGTACTTAATTAGTCTGATTTGTTTTGCAACAATGAACTATAACACCATATAGGTAACTACTTCTTGACCTGGTGTTCACATACCAAATTATATGATTAATAATTGATGGGTAAGAAGAACAAAAAAACTAAAACTACGGACCTAAACTTAAGGATGTAACCCCCTCCCCCCCCCCACCCCACCCCACCCCGCACACACACATACAAAATTTCGCTGTGGGCATCTGTGATATCCAACCAAATGATGCCACGCTAGTCCGTAATCGGCATTTACCAAAGAATAACACACTTTTAATTGATGTTTCATACAGCAGTAGAATTTTCTTGTGTACTTTTTTTTTCTAATAAAGAGAGGTGGTATTCTTGGTTTGGTCCGATCCGTCATAACACTTTGTAGAGAAACCCCGGGCCTTTACAAGAAGCAACTCGCAATCACTTTTTTAGAAGACGTTTCGTACGTGGGAAAACGGTTTATGTGCATTGTATTTGTTTGCCTCGCTAATTTGCTCCTGGCCCACGGAATGGTTTAATATATACCAATAATTCAATGAAAAAGTCACGCGCGTGTGAGATTCGATCTCCTTACCTCACACGCCATTCTATGTGTCCTAACCAACTAGCCAACTAGGCGATCCCTATTTGGCGCGCAGGTCACGCGCGAGCGACCTAGCGCGCAGCCCTCGAGCGCTCGATCGAGAGTTTGGGCCGACCCATTTTAGTGTTTATTCCCCATCCGTTTTGGGAAGGTTCTAGAACCTTCCCTGAACCCCGGTTTTTTGTTTTTCTTCCGGTTTTTCTTCCTTTTTCTTTTTCCTTTTTATTTTTCTTTTATGTTTCTTTATTATTTATTTTTTTATTTCTTTTTTTCCTTTTTATTTTTGAGAAACATCTTTCAAGTTTATAAACATTTATTAAATTTTGTGAATAATTTTTGAAATCATGAACATTTTTTTACAATTTGTGAGTTTTTTTAAAAATTGTGAACATTTTCTGAATTCATGAACTTTTCTACAAATTCGATAACATTTTCTGAAACTTAAGAACATTCTTTGAATCGGCGAACATTTTTTGAAAACTAGGAACAGTTTTTGAAATTCACAAACTTTTTTTTTGATCAATTTTTGTGAAATGCATGAACATTTTTTGATTTCATGAACATTTTTTAAAATCAGTGAAATTGTTTGAATCGGTAAACATTCTTTGTAATTCATGAAGTTTTTTGTGACTTTTTAAAAACATATTTGAATATTTATTAGAATACGTGAACATTATTCAAAATAATGAACATTTTTTTATTTCATGAACATTTATTTCAAAAATAGTGAACATTTTTCTGAATATTTGAACATTTTTTTCAAAATTACGAACATTTTTAAATCCACTAAGCATTTTCTGATCTCTTTAACAAATTTTCAATAATTTACTAAGAATTTTTCTGAATATTTGAACATTTTTTTCAAAATCACAAACATTTTTAAATCCACTAAGCATTTTCTGATCTCTTTCACAAATTTTCAAAAAATTACTGATATATTTGAAATCCTGAATTATTTTAAAGAAAAGAACTGAAATAGAAAAAAATTAGCAAAAAAGAAATAAAAAACAGTGGCATCCCGCCCCGCGGCTGGGCCGGTTCAAAAGGGTGCGCGGGGGCGGGGGGTGAGCGCTTCCCAGTTTCCCGGCGCATACTGCGCCAAATAGGCGGTCCCGTTGCGTTATATTTATATGTGTTCAAAGAACCGCATAGGCCACACGGCTGTAATGGGCCTCGGCCTGCGTTCTACCGGCTGGACCAACTCCATTAGTACAGATATGGAATACAGCACTCAAGATTTCAGATCAGGAGGTGAACTAGGGTCACGCGGAGCATGGAAAAGGCTGGTGAGCCTCGATGGCACTGTCAATGTTAATGGGCAAGCTGTCCCTAACTTGGCGGGCAAGGTTGCTGGAACAGTGCTCCTTCTTGAGGGCGGTGGGGCTATCGCTTGTTCTGATGCATCGACAACGCCTGAAAAAGCTCCAGTTGTGAAGAGAAGAAGGCAAGGGGAAGATGGTGAGGAGATAGACAATGACCCGATGATTTTGGCGTCCTCCGACTTGGAGGGTCGCCAGCAACAATGAGGACCCTTTGCTGGAACTGTCGTGGGATTGGCGATCCCGCGACGGTACGCGAGCTCCGGGAGCTCATCAATGAAAGTGCGCCGTTGGTGGTTTGTATTGTGGAGACACAACTTACAAAACAGCGTGTGGAAGGCCTAACTACTACGTTGGGTTTTGACAGAGGTTTTGCGGTGGCGAGTAGTGGAAGGAGCGGAGGCTTGGCAGTGTTTTGGCGGAATGGTCTTAATGTGAGAGTTAAGAATTTTTCTAGATACCACATTGATACGGTGGTGTCCGAGGCTGGAAAGGATGATTGGAGGCTTACATGCTTCTATGGTGAGGCAAATAGGAGTCAACGGCAGAACACATGGGATACCATGATCAGATTGAGAGGAGAATCCACGTTGCCATGGGTGTGCATTGGCGATTTTAATGAGGTCCTAAGAAGAGAAGAACATATGGGTCCGAATGAACGGGATGTTTCACAGATGGGTGGCTTCCGTGAGGCAGTGGACCTATGTGGTTTGGACGATCTCGGTTATATCGGTGTGGACTGGACGTTTGAGAAGCGGGTTAGCGGAGGAGATTATTGTCGCGTACGTCTTGATAGAGCTCTAGCGACGGCTAGCTGGAGTGCACTATTCCCGTTCGCGACTGTCAGGCATCTTGTGGCTGCCAAATCGGACCATTGTCCGATCGTTCTTTGCAATGAGCAAGACGCGGGGAATAGATGGCTGGCAGTGGACCGGCCTTTCAGATACGAGGCCATGTGGCACACGCACCCAGACTTCATTTCTATGGTAGAGCGGGCATGGAAGGAGGAGATTGCGGATGGCTCAGTTGCATCGATAAAGGAAAAACTTGATCGCTTGTCGGGGTCTTTGGCTAGTTGGGGCGCTGGTACTTTCGGCCACGTCCGTAAAGAGCTGAGACAACTTAAGGCGAGACTGGAAACGTTGCGGTCTGAGCAGGGAAGGCTTGGTCCTTCTTTGGAGGAGAAAAAAGTTGAAGAAAGGATTATTGAACTAAATTACAGAGAAGAGATCATGTGGAGGCAACGATCCCGTATTCAATGGTTGGCAGAGGGAGATGGCAATACAAAAAATTTCCACCAAAAAGCCACGAGCAGAAGGAGGAAAAATAGGATAACACAACTTGCGAGGCAAGATGGCAGTATGTGTCAAGATGAGCGTGAGATAGGGGAGATGACCACTCAATTCTATGAGAATTTATACAAATCAGAAGGAACAGTGGGCATTGAGGAAGTGTTATCTCATATACCTGTAAAGGTTGATAATGTGATGAATGAAATGCTTTCGGTGCAAAGGAAGTGAAGGAGGCTCTATTTCAAATGTTTCCAACAAAGGCCCCAGGTCCAGACGGGTTCCCAGCATTATTTTTTCAGAAGAACTGGGGTCTTTGTGGTGATGAGGTGACCAAGATGGTATTACGTGTTCTCAATGGAGAAGATTCTCCGGAGGTTATTAATAGGACGTTCATAGTTTTGATCCCTAAGGTATCTAATCCAACCTCCTTAAGTCAATTTCGGCCAATAAGCTTGTGCAATGTAATCTTTAAGATTATTTCCAAAGTACATGCTAACCGGTTGAAAAAGATTCTACCTGAGATTATCTCTCCAGAGCAGTCCGCGTTTGTTCCAGGAAGGCTTATCACGGATAACATTATAGCTGCTTATGAATGTTTGCACTTCATGAAGAGGTCTAGGAGTAAGAAGAATCCATACTGTGCGTTGAAGGTAGATATGATGAAGGCTTACGACCGACTGGAATGGTCCTACCTTGAAGCAGTCATGCTGAAATTGGGCTTTAGCCCTAGCTGGGTTAGTAAAATTATGAAGTGTGTGACAACTGTTTCTTTCTCAGTCTTGCTTAATGGAGGAAAATTAGATGAGTTCAAACCCACTAGAGGAATCCGGCAGGGAGACCCCATCTCCCCTTATTTATTTTTGCTAGCGGCGGAAGGAATGTCTTGTTTATTGAGAGTTTTAAGCACGGATGAAAATGCTGCAGGAGTTGTTGTCGCGCCCACGGCACCTGTAGTAAATCATCTTCTCTTCGCCGATGACTGTTTGTTGATGTTCAAGGCAAATGTGGAGGGAGCAGCAACCATGAGGGATACGATTCAGTCATATTGTGCAGCCTCTGGTCAGCGGGTAAATCTCTCAAAGTCAAGTATTTTTTTTGGTAAGGGATGCCCAAATGACCGGAGAGAAGTTATAAAGCACATTCTTGATGTTCCAAATGAGTCCCTTGCAGAGAGATACTTGGGGCTTCCCTCTGATGTTGGCAGGTCCAAGAACAGCTCTTTTAAATATTTGAAAGATTGGCTATGGGGTAAAGTGAGGGGCTGGGTGGAGAAGTGCATGGCATCTTCTAGCAAGGAGGTTCTCATAAAAAGTGTTGCCCAAGCGGTTCCTACCTACTCCATGTCGTGTTTCCTGTTACCAAGAGGATTATGTCTACACATTGACAGTATGCTTAGAAAGTTCTTTTGGGGTAGTAAGAATGGTGAAAGGAAGATGGCGTGGGTCTCGTGGGATGATTTGACCATGCCCAAATACATGGGAGGTTTGGGTTTCCGTGACACTTATCTCTTCAACCTAGCCATGTTAGCCAAACAGGGTTGGCGCTTGTTGCAAGAACCCAACTCTTTGAGTGCGAGGATCCTCAAGGCTGTCTACTTCGCAAGCACAAATGTTTTGGAAGCTGAGTTGGGCTCCCACCCTTCCCATATCTGGAGGGCGATACATGAGGGAGTGCAGGTATTGAAAACCGGTCTCATTCGCAGAATCGGCAACGGTCAAACAACACGCATTTGGGAAGATAACTGGGTGCCAAGAGACCACTGCTTGAGAGCTTTACATCCACGCTCTGCTGATCCACCTGTCTTTGTGGAAGAACTGATTGATGCACCTACCATAACGTGGAATGAGGATAGGATACGGGAACATATGCAGGCACCGGATGCACATATGGTTCTCAACATACCTTTGAGCAGCAGGAATCTTGATGATAGCTGGTCATGGCACTATGAGAGGAGTGGGAACTTTTCTGTCCGGTCATGCTATCGCCTCTTGTCTGATACTAAGAGGAGAAGAACTAACTGGTTGGAGGGGCGCGCAGCTACATCAGATTATGCTGCCACCCGTAAAGAGTGGAAGTCGCTTTGGAAAATAAAAGTTTCGGGAGTTATAAATTTTTTTGCTTGGAGACTCGCACGTAACTCAATTCCCACTGGCCAGGTAAAATGCGAGAGACATATTGCAGACTCTGATGTTTGTATAATTTGCAACGGTGCGGTGGACACATGGAGACATGCCCTTATAGATTGCAATATGGCCAAGTGCGTCTGGTCCTTGATTGATGAAGAATTAGTGGAGCACATGATTGCTTGCAGGCATGGTGATGCGAGGTTATGGCTGATCGAGCTAAACGACTCGCTGTCTGAAGCTGATTTTATCAAAGTTCTTGTAACCTTATGGTCTATCTGGTGGGCTCGTCGTCGAGCGATCCATGAGGAGCTTTTCCAATCGCCACTTACAACAATGGCGTTGATCCAGAAGTACCTTCATGATCTCGCTTTGGTTCCAGGTCGAAGTGTGCAGGCAGGCTCAAATTTCCATGGTGCGCCTGGGCCGAGAGATACAAGAACAAAGAGATGGATTCCACCGTCTCAGGATTTTGCAAAAATCAACGTTGATGCTTCGGTTTCGAGGAACGAGGAAAAGGGATCTTTTGCTGCTGTTTGCAGAGATGAAAGGGGTAACTATCTGGGTGCATCAGCGGTGGTGATGAGAAGCCTGATCGAGCCGGAGATACTAGAGGCGCTAGCTTGCAGTGAAGGTCTGAACCTGGCGGCAGACTTGTATCTTCACAACGTGCAGGTTGCTACTGATTGTGTGGCTA
This sequence comes from Elymus sibiricus, assembly GCA_039707655.1. Lineage (NCBI taxonomy): Eukaryota > Viridiplantae > Streptophyta > Magnoliopsida > Poales > Poaceae > Elymus > Elymus sibiricus. Next base: position 297,834,751 of record CM077672.1, on the reverse strand, counting down.
CAGTCAAACATCTGACCGAGCAGTATAGGGGAGCTAGCTCGGTTATTATTCAAGATATCATAGAAAAGAAGAAGGGCTTTGGCAATATATCAATTTTGCATGAGAAGAGGGAGTGCAACTATGAAGCACATGATCTGGCAAAGGCGGCTAGTTCTCTTGGTCCTGGTCGCTATGTTTGGCTTCTAGGAACTCCTGACTTTACTTGTTTTCCAAACACTATTTCAGTTTGAATAAAGTTGTTCCCCCCCCCCCCCCCCCCCCTCAAAAAAAAAACTCCATTAGTACAATCATCAACGCATAAATTTCTCAAAAAAAAAAGTCAACAGACAAAAACCAAGGATATTTCATGTTGAATAGTCTCCCGTCGCTACACAAAACTGATTCTCATCAATTTATATACGTTCAACGTCGTTGTCTATCGTGAGCCAATTAAACAGGATCACTCAAAAAAAAAGGTGGAAGAGGCTTTGCAGCCTACATGACAGGGCTATAAAACATGGGTGTATGCGGGCTGAACTGCATTTGTGTGGGCTGGAAAAAATGTCTAATTAAAGAGAAAGGATTATGGGCTGGAGTGAATAAAACTAAGATTTTTGGGCTCGAGAAAAGGGAGCAACTAATTAACGAGCGCCCCTTCGGGAGCCTTCTAACGATCACTTGGGGTGGGCTGAGAGTGCGTCACTTGACGTGCTCTCAGCCACCGCCATGTGTCACGCTCTGGACGCTTCCTCTGTATTTTGTTCTTTTTAATTTTCCGCACGCGTTTTCGCCTTTTTAGACGGGTTTTTTTTGGGTTTTTCGGCCTTTTGGTTTTTCACCAGTCCTTCTTAGCTTTTGGACGAAAAAAAATCAGGGAAAAAAATTTGCACGAAAAATGTGTATTTTTTTTTGCTTCCGCAAGAGGCACGTTTTTGCTTCCGCGAGATGCATGGTTTTGCTTTCGCGAGAGGCACGACCGTGCCTCTCGGAAACGGAAAAAAAAACGCGTTTTTTTCCCTTCCACGAGAGGCACGCTTTTGCTTCCGCGAGAGGCACGGTTTTGCTTTCGCGAGAGGCACGGCCGTGCCTCTCGGAAACGGAAAAAAAACGCATTTTTTTTTCCTTCCGCGAGAGGCACAGTTGTGTCTCTCAGAAACGGAAAAAAGGAACGCGTTTTTTTTCCTTCCGCGAGAGGCATGTTTTTGCTTCTGCGAGAGGCACGGCGTGCCTCTCGGAAAAGGAAAAAAATATGTTTTATTTTTTTTCTTTCCGCGAGAGACACGTTTTTGCTTCCGCCAGAGGCACGGTTTTGCTTTCGCGAGAGGCACGGCCGTGCCTCTTTCGGAAAGGAAAAAAAACATGCTCCCGATTCGGTTTTTTCGTCCGGTTTTTTCGTGAAAAAAAAGTTCATCAAAACCTATCAACATAGGATTTAGTTTTGAAGATTTCGACGCAAGGAATCCAATGATGAAAACGGTTCGAGATTTGGACGTACGGTTTAAGAGATAAAACATTTTGAATAAACGGATCTACAAAAAAAGGAAAAACTCCCGGGTTGTGATAAGTGGCGCACATGCAGTGCGCCACTTGTCGCAACCTGAGGTGAGAGTGATCTTTTGGAAAGAGTACTACTCAATTAATGATTTCAGAGAAAAGGTGTATAACTAAAGCAAGTATTGTGTTGGCCGGAGTAAAAGGAAAGATCACAGGGAAAATTCTTGGGCTGGAAAAAATGTGCATAGCCGGGAACTAATGATATTCCTTCTCTGCACTGTTGGTCGTTTTGGTGGACCGGACAACATGCATTTTTTCGTTTAACCGATAATGTTCTCTTCCGTTGCAACGCACGAGTATTTGGGATTAATGATAGGCTGATATGCAAAAAAAAATCTAGACTTCTGCGTGCGCATCTCTCCGGATGTTGCACTTTTGGTTGCTTTGGTGGATGGAACAACTAGCATTTCATTTTGTCGAATACGCTGTAGTGTTGTGCTTGCATATACCAATAATTTTCTTCCTCGTTGCAACACACGGGCGTATGTACCAGTTGAGATACAAGTAACAACTATATATCTATTTTTTGCAAATATTATTATACTGTATATCTATTTATTAACATTGTGCAACTCCTTGCAGGCAACCGGCGTACATACCCGATGGAGCTATGCATGCAATCCATGCATGCTTACACGCACTTGACCTTCTTCCTGAACGCCGGCGACGACAGAGGCAACTCCAGCGGGCAGGTCGCCTCCAGCCTGTGTACGCGGCTGTGCGGCGGGTACCTGACCTCCCCAGAGAGCTTGAGCTCCAACCGGAACACGCTCCCCGCTGCGCTCTCTTTCACGAACTCCGCCACCCCGTCGCTCCCGGAAAAAAATCCTGTACGACCAGGTCGTACATGCACAAACGGGAGACCCACCTCTCCATGCGACACGTGCCAAACCGAATCTCAAAGCAGACATCAATCCCCTTTGCCAAATCCCAATTTCTATAGCCCAGGCTCGATGTTCAACATGTTCAACTCCAGCCGCCGCCGGTGTGATCCACCTCGGCTGCTCGCCGCATCGTCACCGGTGCGCTCCTCGAAGACAGGTGCAACTCCCCAGCTCGGCGCGCTCCATCACCGCCGGCAACGTCCCCTGATGCTTGTTCCCGTCGGCGAGTAGAAGATGTGGGCAGAGGAGGTTCCGGTGGGCAGGTTGCCATGTGCGTTCCTTGCTCCGGTGACTCGTCGCCGTTGTCGGGCTGTGCCATATTCTGTGCCGTCGCCGGCGAGATGGGTAGAGATGACGATGGTTTCTCGCTGAATCGGGGTGGGGTGAAACTTGGAAACGATGAACGATGACCGCTGCTTTGAGATTCGGTATGCCACGTGTTGAACGGAGAGGTGGGTCTTCAGTTTGGGCATGTACGACCTGGTCGTATATGATTTTTTTCCGTCGCTCCCCAACTGCGCGCTCTCCCCCGCCGCCGCGACGTGGTACACATCCGTCTTCCCCGGCACTATCTCGCGCGAGCTCCCCTGGCCCTGCATCCTGATGCCGGCGATGCGTGCGCCGGCGAAGCGGAGCTCTGCGTCGAGGGCACCGAGCTTGGCGAGCGAGGCCCAGTTGCGGTTGTGCACGGCGACGGCGAGCGAGACGTCGTAGGCGAGCGCGGTGCCGTTGGGCCCGGCGAGGGCGAGTCGGGCGAGGGACGCGCCCTCGACGGTGACGTGGACAGGAAAGACGACGGCGTAGGGCATGACGAGCAGGACCACGAGGATGACCAGGAGAAGGCAGTAGCAGAAGCAGGTGCAGCGGTCGCCGGCGGAGTTGTGGTGGTGGTAGGAGTAGTAGGGCCACGCGCCTCCTCCGTGGCCACCGCCGTCGCAGGCGCTGCTGCAACACAGGCAGGGGCGAAGCCCATTGGGCCGTCCCGTATGCACAGGAATATGGGTCCAAATATTTGCTAGTAGTACTTATCAATTAAAAAGGCCCAGTGCATCAGGTTGGCCCAAGAGCAGTGCATCAGGGTCGGCCCTATTCAGCCACGCCTCCGGCCTGCGTTGCCGTGTTGGGCCAGTGTGGAGGACGCGAGCGTACGCACCTCCCTCTCGTAGCCTAATCGATCTCCACTAAAATAAAACTAAACAATCCATCTATCGATCAGGTCTGTGTAGACTAGACGCGTACGGATCCTCGCCCTCGCGTACACAGGCGGCAGCGGCAGGGCACTGGCCGCCGGCCGAAGCAGGCCACGCACCCTGAGTCCTCTAGTTGGTGATGACGCGATGCACGCGAGCGACGCCGCACGCCGTCGGCCGGTCCAGCGCTCCGTAATTTGGCAACCTTTCCAATCTTGAATCTTGGTTTCCGTGCGTATCAAAGGCCACAATGGTAACGCCTTTGTCTTGCCGTTCCTAAATTTGTTTACAAACTGCAATAATTAGTCAGTTATGTATAAACTAGTAACAAATAGAATAAACCACTATGTTTTGACAAAGCATGGGACGTTTTCTAGGGTTATAACTTCTAATTAGGTTATATTTCATTTGCCTATACAAGCCAATTGTCAAATACAAATATTATGGACAATTTCTTCTCAAAAGAAAAGCATCATCACAGGATGTTCCGGAACACATAAATTGGGAAGAGGAGATTCAATATCATCTGGGCAAGAGAAAATTGATCGAATGTACTAAAGGTAATTTTCAAATTTTTAGTCATTTAAATACTTTCATTTGGGCATTTTATTATGTTCTACTAGAAAGTTTAGTTCCATTTTTATCTTGTACATTATTGTACCCTGCTGTCGGATGATGTATTCTGGAATTTGAAAATGCAAGACACCCTTTTCAAGTAATTTTGTCCCCTTTTTTATCATTATAGTAAACATTTTGATGGCTACATTCTGTTTTTACTCACCGCCTTCTATTACATCCGATAATATGTGCTAGAAGCTATGAAACACACCCTTATTCAATACATCGTTGCTTGAAAATTTTACTCCTTGTTAAAGTGGTGCATCGGGTAACATTTGCTCCAGCTCCGCCCCTGAGCACAGGGAGAGGCACTCGCCACAATCGATGTCACCGCAGTCCAACTCGCAATCGACGTCGCCCATTGTACGTGTCCTGCGTGTTGTAGCTAATTAATTCAGCGAACGATCATGAGATTTGGTCCATATATATACATGGGATGTCCGTATGACGTAAGAGTACTATATATAGAGGAGATATGCAGAGCAACGATCCAGGTCGGATTCCAATCCAGCAAGGGAAACCGGATTCCAGGAACATTTAGGCTACCCCTATCGGTGAGCGATACACGTCGATCCATCTTTTGCAAAGTAGGCAGGGTCGCGAGCCGTTCGATTCGGTGTGATCGAGCAGCCAACTCGCGTCGCAAGGACCTTTGCAACACGGGCGACGATGTTGTGTTGCGGAGCCCCTTTGCAACACGGGCGACACTGCAAAGCCCCTTTGCAGCATGACGCATGTTGCAAACTCCGACGACACGTACGATGTTGTGAAGCCCCTTTGCGGCATGACGCCTGTTGCAAACTCCGACGACCGCTCCTTTGCAACACGGACGGCGTTGCAAAGGAGCTCGCAACATCCGCGTGCATTTGCGGCAGAGATAGAAGCAAGCCGGTGGGGGATTGCAAGCTCGGAGAAGCAATGGGCTGACCGGAAGAGCAACGTGAGTAGCCCTGCAACGGGGTGGTTCACTGACGACTCTGGCAGTAGCACCCTTGAACCATCCATGCATTGAAGCATCCCCATCGTGTCATTCCTGTTGTTGTCTACGGCTAGCACTTGAAGCTGCAACTCCTCCCACAGGCCCGCCTTACAGCACTAGGTGCAACATGGTGTTGCGGAGGAGAGAACGACACGACGAGCTTCTACAGTGGTGGAGCTGATATGTGGAAAAGGAATGTGGAGCAAGAGAGCAGCGGCGAGGATACGGGATTAGGGATCAGAGGAGACAACGAGTGGTGGAGAAATGAATAGAAACAAAAAGATAGTAGGAAGAAGGATAGCAGTGGATGGGGCCCACTAGTGGGAGCGTGTCACGTGCATGAGGCGGTCAACGCGCAGGTTGTAGTCAATCAACTGGACGGAAGCTTTTTCCTTATACTATTCTCATATAGGGAGGGGTCAACGACTGATAATCCAACCCACGTCGACAAATCTGTAGCTTTGGGTAGGCTAACGGCACCAATCTCAGCGCGTGCGAACGGTGAGAATAGAGGGTGCAGCTGGATACCTGCTCAGATACAACTGTCCCTTGCAATTAACAGGGAACCTTTAGGCCTTGTTCGGTTACACCCTCTCCTAAGGGCTTGGAGGGGATTTAGAGGGATTTTGACTTGTTAGGGATTTAGGGTCTATTTGGATCTTGCTTGGGCCCGCCTTGCCAATGAACGGCACGCCAATTATTTGGCGGACAAATCAGCCGCATGCGCCTTGCCAACAAATTGGCTATGGATTGCACGAGAAAGCTGGCTGGGCTTCGGGCGAGCCAAATTATTGGAGGCGATCCAAACGGATGCCAGCGTTCTGGTCAACGCCAAAATTTTGGATTGGCAGACAGCGGCACCGATCCAAACAGCCCCTTAATCTCCCTCAATCCCCCTCAATTCCCTGTCAACCGAACAGGCCCTTGGGCAAATCCTAACACATTCAAGTAGAAGGCCATGGCATCCCTGACTATGCTTATGGGATGGACCATTTGGAAGGAGCGGAACGCCCGTGTCTTCGAGTGCAAGAGTACACCAACATCAGTCTTGTTCAACAACATTAGATGTGAGATCAAACTTTGGGTCACTGCCGGAGCAAAGAAATTGGGAAATATTGTACCGGGAGAGTGAGGCATATGTAATTCGGGTCTTGTAACAAAAATTCTACTCTCTTCTTAATTAATATATGAGGCAAATCTTTTGCCTCGGTTTCAAAAAAAAAAAAGTATTCTGTAAAGCTTCAACACACATTCAGTGGCAAGAGTTGGCTTGATCTTCAGATCAAATGCCTCACTGTCACGCAAATTCTTCAATGTCTCAAATCAACCAATATGTTAATCAGGTCACATGGACTAAAAAAGTGCCATATATTCAAATGGAGAAAAACATAGCAGCACACGGATTTATTTATTTGGAAATGGAAAGTTATATATTCGATTAACCAGGGTGCCTGGCCAAATTGCCGGCCACCCAGTCACGTAGAAAGGTAGTTGCTGCGCCGGTTAAACATACGGCTTGGGGTTCAACCTCCATGTAACAGCACATAGATGGTACTGAAGAAATCACTGTTTTACAGGAGAGGGAGCTAAACAGTCCCTCGGGTAAAAAGAAACAGCATTGAACAACAGCCTGAGTGAGCTGAGAAGATGTCACAGTAAGCTCTCAGGTATCGAAGTCTTCAGTCTTCACATCATCGCCCTCACTGAGATTGTGAGAAGAAATGCCAGCATTTGAACTCGAAGCACGCTTCTGAAACATGAGTATGGTTCAAATACAGGACAATGGTACTTCCATCACAAGTCAGGTAGAATAGCCATTCGAGAAAAACATGACAGCATCGTTTTCTTTTCCTCAAAGAATTAAAGGTGCAGAGACAGTTTAATCAGGTCGTTACTCATATTCAAAGCTCAAATCAGAAAATGGGACATGGAAAATTTGGCGTTCAATAATCAATCCATGATTCCTACTCTGACTGTTCCTTAATTCTTCTTATGTTAATTTGTCTGCTATATAAAGGCGTATGATGTAGAACATTTTTAAGTACCTCTCTGTTACATTACTTGACAGCAAACAAAGAACTTTTAATTCCATGCACAGCTAGCAGAGCTATGCTCAATCAGGCCTGTGCTCAATTAACCATCATTCACTAAGTGTGCCAGCAAACGCACAAGAATGGAACTGCAGATAATAGCATGCATTCAAAGATGATAAAATTTAACAGCTTGGCAGAACCTATATCTATATGTACAAGTCTGAAAATACAAGTTAACAAAGGAATCAATACTTACAAGTGTTTTGCAACCAAACCAGTCCCCAAATTTAGGGCACCTACACAAACCTTGATGAAAAACTATTTATTGTTGATGTAAAATATGTTGACTGTGATTATCAAAAGAAATATGTTGACTGTTGGCTACCTCAGCAGAATGAACATAGTAACTAGACAACTTGCACAGTAAGCACTAAGCAAACAAAGAACTAAAGTACACGTGTATGCATAAATTAAATCATTAAAATATGGGATGGAAAATAATTTTATTACAGGGGACATCATTCATTTGTACCACACGAGATAATACAATTACTACCTCCATAACTAAATATAAGACGTTTAGTTACAGAGGTAGTACTTCATATTTTAAAAGAAGCTAATTTGCTTATTTATTGCAGGAGAGATTAAAACAGACATAGGAGACAAGAACCAGCGAGATATAACAAAAAGGAAAAACGTGAATATACTAGACCAAATATAAACTTTTACCTGATCTTCTACAGCACTGCCCATCATACTAATGATACTACTTGTTGCCTGATCCGTAGCCTGCAGACAAGTTAATTTATTAGTTTGACATGTTTCAAGGAAAAGACGTCAATGATCTGACTTGCAAATTTTAAACACTATACCTTCATAATAGTATTATATTTCTTCATACGAGCATTTAAATTTTGCATATCCCGCTTCTGCGCCACCCAATTAAGCCGCCGGATGGGCCTTGGCTGCTGCAGTCTCATGCAGGACATGTGTTACAGCAGCGATAAGGGTGTACTCCCTCCGTTTTGTACAGAAGGCCACTTCTTTTTTCGTGTCAAACTTTGACTAAAAATTTTGGTCAACAAAATATGGGTTATATGTCATCAAAACTATATCATCGGAAAGTTCTTTGAAATGTGCATCCAATGGCATACTTTTTGTGGCACATACCTCACATTTTGTTGGTAAAATTAATGGCCAAAGTTTGACAAAAATAATGAAGTGGCCTTGTATACAAAAACAGAGGGAGTACTTAAAGAACACTATGTTTTCTTCTTTTCAGATGATTATCAACCATTCAAACATAATATGAAAATAAAAGGTATGCTGACTTTCATTTAGACAAAGAATTACCTGATCTGGAAAGTTTGGAAATATTTGACTGATTTTCATGCCGATTTCCTGTCGAATCGTATCATCCAATATATGCGGCAGCAGATCATTGAACATCATCCGATAGCATTGCGCGCGTGCCTATCAAATAGCAACTCTGATATTGTTAAAATTTCCAGAATAATAAATTCTCGTTAAGCTAAATTTGAATTCAGCAAACATACAGTTCCCTTGTGCTCGTCTCGGTGAGTGTCGCTCCACATTCTTTCATTCTCAGAGAGCCCATGCTCCCACGCCTCCCACTTCTTCAGTTCCCACCCTTCCCGCTGTTTTGGCCTACGCACAATGCCAGCCTTCTTGTATACATCTAAATGTACAAGTGACTTCACACAGATGTAGGATTGCATGCTGTCAGGCTTGTGGGGACTGAAATTTAACAGCGTTGCCGTCTTACACAATTTAGTATTGAAGTTGTCCCCAAGCAACTCATAGGAATGTAGGTTACCATCACGACTTTGCAATATGATCTTATCACCATGAACCAAATTTGGACCCGGAATATAATCGGGTGAATACTGAATATTGTACTTCTGGCTCCACCTTTGCTCTGATTTGTTCTCAAGTGCCCAGATCTGCAGCTTACCAACAAGCCTTCTTGGCAGAGAAGGACAGGTTTGAGCAGTCGCTACACATACCTTGCCATCCATCTCTCTGATCCAGTACCGACGAGAACCACCGCCGGCAAAATCTTCAGGTTTAGTTGCTGGCAGTTGTATCTGTGCAAAACTTTCTTCACAGAGATCGAAGGTCATAACTGCATGCTGCCAGCTAGCTACCATGTCTTCAATTAGCCAATACAGTGTTCCGTCAATAGTGACCGCTCCAGAGTTTTTTACACAGTTTAAGCTTAGGGTTTCTGGAGTTTTGATATCCCTCCATTTCTCATCACCAAGCGTGTAAACTTGAATGACGCTGAATCTGTTATTATTACGGGGGCGAGGGTGACCCTCGACAGAATCACCAAGGAAGTGTGTAATCTTGTATTCTTTTGTCAATGGGTGAAACCCAAAGTTGTAGAACAAGAAGTGATCACCCCTCAAATTCTTTACAGGTTTCTCAAGATGCAGGAATTCACCAGTCGCGAGATTAGCTATCTTGAGTGTTGATGACTTTGTGTATAAGCAAAGAAGCCCATTGCATGAACCACAAAGGAAATCGTCAGGCCCAATCACTGGCGCTGCATATGTCGACGGCGACCAGGCTTCATCAATCAGGATAGCATCAGCAGGATGGGGCTCGCCTGAGACCGACTCTTGTGGGAAGAACAGAAGGGCATAACGGGGTGCATGCTGGAGGTGTGATGTGACAAACTGGGGATCTCGGATGATTGTGTGCCATTGCTCGCAAACACCAGTGCACCTCAACAAAGTGCTCACTGGAAGCTTCAAAAATATCCGCTCAATGAGTTCTCCTGGGAGACAGTTTATAATGCATTCCTCATCTCTTTGCTTCTTTGGTTTGGTTTCCTCAGAAACCATAGTAAGCAATCTAGTCTCTTGAGGAAGCTTAGGTACCAAATGCTTCTGCAGATACAGTTAAAAACAATAGGGAAAACTGAGTGAAGATTATGAGTAAAGTAATTTGCAGGAAAATAACATGAAGTTTAGGTAAAGTTTAACAGATGTTATCTACTTAGAATTGGTAAACAAGGAAATAAGTGGCACATCTGTAGCAAATATGGAGCCCTGTGTGGCTATTGACTAATAACCGTAAACAAATCGATATGCATATGATGCCTACGAAGTTGAAAAAACAAACTAGCTTAAAACTAAAAGTCTGGTGAAATACACATATCAACATGCATAGATGAAACACAAAGTGAGTACGACACCGCTAAAACTCTTTCTAGCCACACGCCGCAAATGACTCTCCGCACAACAAAATGTGTGCGTCTGCGCGACACCCATACAACTTAGAAATAGCTTACATTGAGACATTGGACAAAACAAGCAGATAATGCATTTTTTTTGGCATTAGAAAAGACGTACGGACTCCGGAATCAAGCAACAAAACTGAATCAGCGACAAATAGACAACAATTTCTGTACCTTTTGTGACTTACAGTGGCTACGGTAGTATGCAAATGTCTAGGCAGCTCTCTGCTGTATTCTGGCACCGCGGAACAGCAAAACAAGCGAAGGAACAAAACGATAACATGAATCAACTGACGGATACTAGATGGAGAGCTTGCGAGTGCGCGCTCAAACCAGGAAAGACCCAAGAGGCCAAGACGGAACGGCTCCCCTCCCTGGAGCCCGCGAGTCGTGAGGCTTCGCTTCGCCGGCAGAGGCTCCTCGACCGCCGCAGCCGCAGCCGAGCCGTACGGGCGGTCTGAGTCTAGGGTTAGAGCTGGGAAATGGAGATTTGGGGATTTTGAGAGTTCGCGGTTCGCGCACGACTGCGACGCGGCGCTTATCGACCCTCAGCCCCCGCGATTTGGCTTTTTTTTTTTTTTTGAGCGAGCACGGCCCAGCACCAAGCAAAGGGCTTGTTAGTGGGAACGATATACAGCATTTGCGGAGTCGAACATTTTTCGAATTTGCTAATATTTTCTGCAATTTTTGAATTTCACGAATATTTTTTGTATTCGTGAACATTTTTCGAATATGAGAGCATTTTTTGAATTTGAGAACATTTATTGAATTCGCAAAAATTAAATTTTTTAACATTTTTTGGATTCACGAACACTTTTTTTACTTTGTGAACATTTTTTTAATTGGCGATAATTTTTTGAATTTGTGAACATTTCCTTAATTTTGCAAACTTTTTTTGAGTTCGTGAACATTTTCTGAATTCATGAACATTTTTTTCCTGAATTTGAAAAAATGTTCAGTGTGTATTTGTAAAATGTTCAACATATATTAGAAAAATGTTTATAGCACAGAAAACTATAAGGAAGAAAAAATTAAGAAACAAAAAACTGAAAAGAAAATTAAGGAAAATTAAGGAAACTATAATAGATATAGGTAACAAAAACTAGTAAAATAGAGAGAAAAGACATAAAATATTACAAACCTTTACCGGCACATATTAGCACTTCTTATCATACCACTGAAGCTATCAATCACCAGAGTCATAGCCAATAGTCATGTTTACTCATATTTTGTTAGTAAATAAATCGGTGAGGCTGCCAAAAGCTGCACAACATGGTCGTCGTGGCCTTCATTAGTCGGTGGAAGCGACGGGGCGGAGAGGTTTGGCTCCATGCCGCTAGGGAAATCGTCGTCACCCCCGACGCTGCCACCATCACCGCTGCCCCCGTTACAATCGTCGTCAGAGTCAGGAACCGCAAAAGCGGGGTCAAGGGGAAGCTCCTACGAACAGACAACCAGTATTGTGGCAATAGCGCTGAGATCCAAGAAGTCATGCACCGGAATGGAATGAGGAACATCGGTTAAGCTGCGGCTCTTGACCGAGACGAGGACCACGGGGTAATCAACCCCGGTGAGGCAGACAGTGTTGATCTCGACGGGACAAGCGAAAGGGATGATGGAGTTGGGTGTGAAGCAGTATTCAATCAAAAAGTCTTCAATATTTAAGGCAAAAACGGTGCCGAGACAAAAAAGGATGCGGTTTTCTGTTTCTTTGTGGCGAACGAGGTCAACGGTGTTGACGGGACAAGTAAATGGGTTGGCGCAGCGTTTTTACATCACTGTTTACCATAGAAACTAGAGGGATAATAGCAACGAAAATCACGGAGCAGTCGAATTCGACGGTAAAAAGGCAGAGAACCAGACGATTGGACGGCCCAGGAAGCGCTGCCGCTGAGGTGTCCAGCAGTCCCGAATTTTCAAAAAACCAAGTCAGACAAAATCGTCATTCACACTTTTGTAACAGCCTATAGCAGTCAGTTAAAACTCCAGAGGACCCGAACCTGCTTGTTTCTTCACGTTCCACGGCCGTGCATTATGAAAGGTATGCTTTCATCTGTTGATAAGATTATAATGCAATTACAAGGTTTGCACTTCCAACATTCTGCAAAGCTTCAATGCATATCCAGTGGCAAGAGTTGGTTTGACCTTCAGATCAAATGTCTCACTGTCCCGCAAATTCTTCAAGGTCTCGAATCGACCAATAAGTTAATTAGATCACAAGGACCGAAATTCAAATGAAAAAAAAAACATAGCAGCACACAGACGGTACTTCAGAACGAACTGTTTTACAGGCAGAAGAGGTAAACAGTCCCTCGGTGACAAAAAGAAACAAGAGTGTTGAACACCATCGCCCTCATGATAAGTTCTGAAGTATTAAGCCTTCGCATCATCGCCCTGACTGCGATTCTGAGAAGAAATGCCAGCATTTGAACCCGAAGCACCCCTCTGAAACATGAGTAAGGTTCAAATACAAGACAATGGGACTTTAGGAAGGGTCTGAATCTTCATTGTTTTCTTTTCCTCAGAGAAAGATAAGGTGCACAGACAGTAATTATGTCGTTAAATTTCGAATTCAAAGCTCAAATCAGGAAGTAGGAAATGAAAAAAATCGACGTGTACCAATCAATCCATGGTTCCTACTCTGAATGTTCTTTAGAACTTCTTATGTTAATTGGTCTGCCATATAAAGGTGTATGATATAGAACAATTTTAAGTACCTCTCTATTGCAGCACTTGATAGCAACCAAAGTAACTTATAATTCGATGCCCAGTTAGCAGAGCTATGCTCAATTAACCACTATTCACTGAGTGTGCTAGCAAACGTATAAGAATAGAACTGCAGACAATACCATGTCATTCAAAGAAGATAACATTTACAGTTTGGTATGTCTATATCTATATGCGTAGGTCTGAAAATATCAATACCTAAAGTGTTCTGCAATGAAGCCCATTTCACAAATTTAGGGCACCTACATAAACCTTGATGAAAAAATATTTCTTATTAATGTAAGATATGTTGACTGTGGGCTACCTAATTGACAGCCCAATGAACACAGTAACTAGGCAGTTTTAAAAGTTGGCACAAAGAACTAAACCACACGCACATGCCTATATTAAAATATGGGATGGAAAATAATTGTATTGCAAGGGAGGCCATTCACTTGTAATGAAGGGAGGTAATAATATTATCTTGCTTATAGTTCAAAAGAAGGTAATTTGCTTATTTATTGTGGAAGAGATTAAAACAGATATACGAGACAAGAACTAGCGAGCTATAGCAGAAAAAAAACATGAATAAATTAGACCAAATGTAAACCTTTACCTGATTGTCTACAGCACTACGTATCATATTAATGATACTATACGTAGCCTCCCTCGATGCCTGTAGACAAGTTAACTTTATTAATTTGACATGTTTCAAGGAAAAGTCCTCAATGATCTGGCCTGTAAATTTAAAACACTATACCTTCATAATACTACTATAATTCTCCATACGAGCAGATAAATTTTCCCTATCTCGGTTCCGTGCCACACAATTAAGCCGCCGGAGGGGCCTTGGTTGCTGGAGTCTCGTGCAAAACATGAATAATGATGAGGGTGCACTTAAACAATCATTACATCTTCTGCTTTTCAAATGATCATCGAATATTTAAACTTAAATATGAAAAAAATATGCTGACTTCCGTTTAGATAAAGAATTACCTGATCTGGAAAGCTTGGACGTATTTGATTCATTTTCATGCTTACATCCTCTCGAATCGCATCATCCAATATATGCAGCAGTAGACCATTGAGTGATATGCCATTGCGTTCTGCAAATGCCTATCAAATAGCAACTCAACCATTGTTAAAATTTCCAGAAAAATAAATTATCGCTAAGCTAAATTTGAATTCAGCTAACATACAGTTCCCTCGTGCTCTTCTCCATAAAGGTTAGTCCACAGTTTTTCATTCTCAGAGAGCTGGTACTCCCACGCCTCCCACTTCTTCAATTCCCAGCCTTCCCTCTGTTTTGGCCTACGCGTGATGCCAGACTTCTTGTATACATCTAAACGTACAAGTGACTTCACACAGATATAGGATTGCATGTTGTCAGGCTTGTGGGGATTGAAATCTAACAGCTTTGCCATCTTACATAATTTAGTATTGAAGTTCTCCCCGAGCAACTCATAGGAATATAGGTTGCCATCGCGACGTGGCAGTATGATCTTATCCCCATAAACCAAATTTGGACCCAGAATGTAATCTGGCGAGTACTGAATATTGTACTTCCGGCTCCACCTATGCTCCGTTTTGTTCTCAAGTTCCCAGATCTGCAGCATACCAACAAGCCTTCTGGGAAGAGAAGGACAGGCTTGAGCTGTTGCTATACATATCTTCCTATCTCTCTCTCGGATCCAGTACCGACGGGGACCGCCACCTGCACAATCTTCATGTAGAGTTGCTGGTAGTTGTATCTGTGCAAAACTTTCTTCATTGAGATCAAAGGTCATAACTGCATGCTGCCAGCTAGCTACCATGTCTTCAGTTAGCCAATACATTGTTCCATCAATATTGACTGCTCCAGAGTTTTTTACACAGTTTAAGCTTAGGGCTTCTGGTGTTTTGATATCTCTCCATTTCTCATCACCAAGTGTATAAACTTGAATGACGCTGAATCTGCTATTATTATGGGAGCAAGGGCGGCCCACAACAGGATCACCAAGAAAGTGTGTAATCTTGTATTCTTTTGTCAATGGGTGAAATCCAAAGTTGTAGAACAAGAAGTGATCACCCCTCAAATTCTTTACAGGTTTCTCAAGATGCAGGCATTCACCAGTTGCAAAGTTAGCTATCTTGAGTGTAGATGACTTTGTGTATAAGCAAAGAAGGCCATTGCATGAACCACAAAGGAAATCGTCAGGCCCAATCACTGGTACTGCATATGTCGATGGCGACCAGGCTTCATCAATCAGGATAGCATCAGCAGGATGGGGCTCACCTGAGACCGACTCTTGCGGAAAGAATAGGAAGGCACATTGGGGCGCATCCTGGAGGTGAGAGGTGACAAACTGGGGATCTCGGATGATTTTGTGCCACTGCTCGCAAACACCAGTGCACCTCAACAAAGTGCTCACTGGAAGCTTCAAAAATATCCGCTCAATGAGTTCTCCTGGGAGACCGTTTATAATGCATTCCTCATCTCTTTGCTTCTTTGGTTTGGTTTCCTCAGAAACCATAGTAAGCAATCTAGTCTCTTGAGGAAGCCTAGGTACCAAATCCTTCTGCAGACACATTTAAAAACAATAGGGAAAACTAAGTAAAGATTATGATTAGAGTAATTTGCAGGAAAATAACATGAAGTTTAGGTAAAAGTTTTAACAAATGTTTTAATTTATCTACTTAGAATTGGTAAAGAAGGAAATAAGTGGCACCACCTGTAGCAAACATAGAGCCCGGTGTTGCTATTGATTAATAACCATAAACAAATCGATATACATATGATGTCTACGAAGGTGAAAAAACAAGCTAGCTTAAAACTAAAAGCATGGTGAGATGCACATATCAACATGCATAGATGAAACACAAAGTGAGTACGACACCGCTAAAATTCACTGGCAAAATTCCAGCCACACGCCCCAAATAACACCCCGCACAACAGGATGTGTACATCAGCGCAACACCCATACAACTTAAAAATAGTTACACTGCAACATTTGACAAAACAAGCAGATAATGCATTTTTGGCATTAGAAAAGGACGTACAAACTCTGGAGTCAACCAACAAAACTGCATCAACGACAAATAGGACCGGTCATAGACAGCGTTTTCTGCACCTTTTGTGAGTTACAGTGGCTACGGCCTACGGTAGTATGCAAATGTCTATACAGCTCTCTGCTGTATTCCGGCACCGTGGAAGAGCAAAACAAGCGAAGGAACAAAATGATACTCACATGAATCAATGACGGATGCTAGTAGATGGAAAGCTTGCGAGTGCGCGCTCAGCAATTTGAGGGCGGGGAAAAGGGGGGTCCGAGCTTACCGCCACCGCGTCGAACTGCAAGCCACCAAAAGACCCAAGACGGAACGGAACCCCGCCGCCTCGCCTCGCCTCGCCTCGCTTCACCTCCGTCGAGCACGCGAGTCGCGAGGCCTCGCTTCGTCTCCCGCCGCAACAGGGCAGCCGGCAGCCGCGCCGCACGGGCTGTCGGTGTTAGGGTTAGGGCGGGGAAATGGAGATTGGGGATTTTTTTTTCGAGGGTTCGCGGTTCGCGCACTACCGCCACCGCGATCATCAGGCGGGGAGTTAGCCAAACCTGGCCAAACGGGCCGGTTTTGTCGGGCCGGCACGATAGCGCGCGTGCCTGGTCCGTCCCGGGCCGGCACGGCACGTGACTTAGTGGGCCGTGCCTGCCCGGCACGGCACGGCTAACCTAGTGCTAAGTCCACTCAAAAAAAAAAAAAAAACCTAGTGCTAAGTTTTTCTTAGCAAATCTACTACTACGTACTAGTAGAATGCCCGTGCGTTGTTACGGGTTTTTAACAAAATTACTTGTTGCAAATGTTTTTACTTTTTTACTGGTTTCATATGTTAACATATTGCATGTCAAATTTTGCATGTATAGAAAAGATAGCTAGTAATAGACCGAAAATAATTGACATCCACAATGTATTTCAATAAGAAAATGTAGACAACGTATACATAGAAAGACTTATCTGATGCACAAAATAAAGTAAGTGGTACAGAAATATGATAGCACCTGGATGCCTTTTTATGCTTAAGATCGACCGTCTCACAAAGCTTGTCCTTTGTTATTATTCGTTAATTAAAGACAACACATTGAGGATTTTGACCCCTTCAAACAAATGTTCCAATGCACTACTCATTCCATCCGAAATTAGTTGTTGCTCAAATGGATGTAGTTAGCACTATTTCAGTGCTAGATAAATCCGTTTGAGCGACAACTGATTCCGGACGGAGGAAGTACAACACCAGAAACTTGATTGCATTATGCAATTTCCTCACAAAGTATTACATGTGAAATTAGGGACTTGGAACCATACCATTTAGGAACCATGGCAACACAAAATATTTCAACCCTTTCGCATATACTAATCATAGCTCACAAGATTTTGGACAAACCTCATCTACTTTTCTTGGCTCAAAAGGATTTAGGCCCCTCCAGCTGGGCTCAACTTCTAGGATATTTCTTCTTTGAAGGCCAGGAAAACAGTCATCCGATATGATCATTGGCGATCATAGATGATACTTATAGCCGTGCGTTGCTACGGACTACAGTGCATATAAATGAATCAATAAGTGGTTAATGTCGTCTTCAACGTCGAAGCTCATTTCTTCCTCATATGTGCGGGTGTGTTCGGACATCAAACAGGCGTCCTACGGGTTGGCGAAATCCAACCGTCTGGACAGTCCGGACTCCCCAAAATCCACCCTGATCCGCTCCCCCGTGTTCGTGCCGATCCGCCACCGCCAACAAGGGGGGCGAGGCGTGCGCCGCTTGTGACGCCCCATGAGCCAAGAAGGCAGATCTGATGTCTCCGGAGCCATTGCCACCGTGTTTGTTAATAACTCTTGAAGTAACCAACCAGTGCATTTACCCTTCTACTCTAACCAAAAAAATATACGACTTGATAAAATAAATATGAATCGCTCGCTCATGCAATTTGCTGCAAAACGATCTTTGGTGAAATGCAATTTGCCATATTTTCTAAAGTAGGGAAACAATTCCGCTCAGACAACCGTAACTGAATAGACCAGCCCCAACCCTCATCCCACTCACTCTGAACCCTCACTCTTATCACAAAATTCACTAACTCATGTTCGACGTGAGCCAGTGATCGACACCACAGTGGCAGCCCAGCGGCAAGGGACAAGGGCGGCCACTGCCTTCCTATCTTAGTGCTACGGGACATGATAAACATGCTTGACGACAATGTGGTTTTCAGCCATCTCTTATTTACCAGGATCAACATGCTATTTTTGATTTTCTGGCCACCACATAGATAGAAGTTAATCTCTATACCCCACCCCCCCACAGTTTCTCGGCCCTATGCTATCGTCAACATTGGCAGCAACGATTGACTAAACCACCCCCATAAACAACTTACTACATGTGCTCACTCCAAAACTAATTAAGTAGCAATTATATGTATTACAATAATATTTTAAAGTGAGTGATTAAAAATTCATCACAATACAAATTTATTTCTAGTAAAGTAACTTGTAACTCAAGATAAAAAAAATCAAATGATTCTTACATAATTTATGGGGTTTAAAACTGACAGTAACATCAATTATTTTCTGTCCTAATGGCAGGGGAAGGATAAAATATACACATAAGATTCCTCTTTACCAGTTTACCTTGAATACCTTGATGAAAGAAGCAAATAAATTGACCCTGGTTATTAGTGTGAGAATTCCATCAATCAGATGCAAATCGGACTTCTGGTGGCTCCATTGACGAAATGAGGCAAGGGATGTCTATTCTGGTGACTATATTTTGCAGTCAGTGCGGTCGCGTGAATTATATTTTCTATCATAAAGGTGTGTGTGTGTGCAGAATTTAATAAATACGACAAGATGCTAACTCTTTTTGGCTTTCGTTAGAGAAGCAAACCTGTATGATGTAAATACGAAAATCGTAGCCTGTTTGCCTACTTGAAGACCATGCACCAAAGGGTTATAATTTGCTTGCTTTTGCCTCCCCAGTCATGCATCGAACGAAAGCATCCCACTCCCTTTTATGTGGCCGGGGAAATAACCAAAGATATGTCTCAATTACTTAGAAAAAACACATGTTTGATCTGATAAAAAATCAACATTGGCACACTAAGCACTGTAACATAAATGCAGAGTATGACAATTGTGAAGTTTTAAGCTAGATGGTCCTGCATGTCTGTAAAAGGCGAGCTAGGTTGGGTTCAGTAACCTTCATCAACTGACTGACTTGGATGGCACGCTACACTGGCCGTCGAGAGCAACATTGACGGACTACAACACCCACTTCATTGATCCACAATCAGCTAATCAACACATTTCTCATGGAAAAACTACTTACAAGCAACAAAGCACTCATTATCGGGAATTTGTCTCATACCAAATGTCAAGGATAAACACCAAATTTCAGCAAGGATCTAGTCTTTTTTTTAGCAAAAGAGGGGTTTTCCCTCCGATTTCATATAAACAAATCAAGATCCAGTACAGAACAAGTGCAGTAGTAGGCAGCCACCGAGGAGTGAAACCTCACTCAAACCCGATCTAGACTCCAAACACCCATACCAAATGTCAAGGATAAACATAAAATTTCAGCAAGGATCTAGTAGAAAGGAAAAAAATTAGATTCTTTTTCAATTCATAAAGCACACATCGAAGGAAGCATTCCACAACCATGAGCCAATTTGAACACCAATTCACGTGCTTATGGAGATAACAATTTTAATCGCACAAGTGCATCATCTGGTATACATCGGGCCTCTTGATGGCCCTCCTGAGCCTCCTCTCCGCCTTTTTTTTTATCTTGACCTGTCGTACAACTCCTTCTCAAGCTCGTCCAACCGTAAGCAGCCACCAAATAACAAAACAAAAAAAAAATCAAGTAAGATATATTGAACTAATAGGAATTAAACGAGTTGACGCATCGGTACAGACTACAGTGTACTGCATCAATTATTTTTTCCTCAGTATTTTCAAGAACAAGCCCACCAAATTATTTGAGTGAGGTCTAATCGAATATCTGAATTAGAAAATATACTCTGTACATATAACTATTCATTAAGGTGTATGATTTGATGGCATCAACGAAGACAAGGCAACAATAAATGGCCTCGTCTTTGGCTCTGCATTGTTGTACAATAGGCTCCATCAAGGTTATGCTCAATCCTTGGATCTATGTCCAGCTCCACTAACATCGCAACGTCACTCTGTTGTTAAGATCTGAAACAATAAACAACTCAATCAAGGAAATAACATGATCGGCGCATCTACAACTATGACATGAAGAATGAAGGAGAAAAAGAATCAAACATGTCCCTGTTCAGTGAAAAATCTGATGTATATCAAGTTTACAACATATACATCATAAACAAAATTTTAAAGGCAAACATGCCTCCACGCTGCCCTGCTAGGCTCCTCCTTGTGCACTAACACCGTAGGGGGAGGGGGGCAAACCCTCAACACATGGACAAGTGGAGGCACTGTTATAGTGCAAACATAGTCGGACAACAAGTGGAACACACCTACCTTCGATAGCATGGCAGATGACAAATAAAGAGCACCCCATCTGTATAAAGACAACAGACATGAACTTCCATGAAACGGTTTGCTTGATAATCATCACAAATCACACATAGAACAATTGCACAAACCATTGAAGATCTACCTAGTCTCAGAATCATTCAGATTCTTGCAAGACAAACTATCATGCAATTTAGTTACTGTGTTAATTTGTGAGGCTCTACTCTTTTTCTGTCTTGAAAATATTTTAAAGCTTCATGTTTTTTCTCTCTGATTGCAAGGAAAAATGATGCTACATTGGATGCAAACATAAGAAGATGCAATTATGCTCAAAGCAAGTATATTTTCTTAGTGGTTTTTTCAGTAGAAAATAAAATGTAAAAAATAAAAATAAAACAGAGAGATTTTCGCTCATCTTAATCACCTCAATCTTCTTGGGGCAAACACACCTCAATCTTGTTAAGCTAGGCAGAGGCCTTGTCCTGCTACTCCGCCTCCCAACCGTTGACGACAACCACCTCCCTCTTGAACCCGTCGTTGATCTTATCCACCTCCGCCATCTGCCATCTTCTTCACCACCACCTCCTTCTTCAGCTGCTTCGCCTCCACCGGTGGCGACAGGCCCATGAGAACAACCTCCAGGTCCAGCTGCGTCGCCCTGCCGTCGCCGCCGCTCTTGCTGGCTAGCGTGGCGATGTAAATATACAACATTGATTAGTACGGACATCACATTAATCAATGAGAGTATATCTATACGTAAATCATATGCACTGGGAAACATCGGAGTATGTTTACATTCAGTAGAAAGGCTTGTAAGATTATGATCCATGTATCAGTAGTTCTAGAACATGTGAACTATTTCTCAAGTAAAATGAACAATCATCCATCAATCTGCATTTAGACATGAACCAGGAACACTAAACTCGTATAATCTTGTCTGTACAAATCCATAGAAAAGAACTACTATACAGTAGAAAAAAAAATGGAAACAGAAAAGAGTGGACAAACTGACAAGATCACGGCATAGCAACCAAATCCCTAATTTTGAAGAGTGAAAAGATATATGTTCTACCTAGGAATCCTGACAATGGGGCAGCAAGACAATCCTAGGCTTGGCGTCACGGCGCGATGCACAGGGCAACACTTCCAACAGGTGAAGTTCTTAACTTTGCACGTACATATATATGCAGCTCAAGAACACGGAGAATGAGGACCCGATCGACAGGAAGAAGGAAAGGTGGGGAGATGGATGGGATTACCTGTTGGTCTAGATCACCGACGGCGTCCCGCCCTCCTCTGCTCAACAACATGACGAACAGTGGAAGGCGTGATCCCCGTCGTCGTGGTGGCGCACTTCCTCGCAGGCGGCGGCATCATCCAGTTTTTCCGCACCAGCGATGGCTGTGATGCTCGTCGCCCCATGCGGCACGTCAATGTTAGAGTGGGGACTGAGGGGAAGTTTGATATGGCAGCCACGGGAATTACAGCGACACTTGGCGTTGGCGGCGGTGCGTGTAGATTCCACGGCTGGCTTTGGCGGCGTTGCGTCAAAAGTTGGAGGATCGACGTGACGACAATGAGGTTGAGGATCGAGGGAGAGGGGGGCGCCATCGGTGGCGGCCATCTAGGTTTCGCTCGTGTGAGGGGAGAGGTGAGAGAGAGAAGGGCTCCCGACTAAAGGATGTAAAAAAATGTAATAAGAAAATAACCGTGGTGAAGAGAAAACCGGTGGGACGGGATGAAAATCAGTGATGGACACGCGATCGATGGGGGAGGAGCGATCTAGGAGGAGTACGTGCAGGGAGAAAATATGGTTTCTTTTCACCGCGTTGGCACGTCAAGGGAAGAAAAGATTGTGTCCCAATTTTTGCAGGAGAGATATACGTGTGTTAACTGGAACTATGGTAGGAGGGGATTACCTGCCAATGAAAAGAAACCGGACGAAATAAAACCGGGGTACCAGGTTACTAACTCCCCTTTAAGAGTAAAACCGAGGGATAGACGATGGTGGGAACAGCGACACGGAACCAGCGAGCCAGGGACCAGGGACATGTGCGTGCCTGGGATTCCTATCAACGATCCATTTTTTTATTCTAGCGACGCCAAGTTGCCAACGAGGTAGCGAGCCAGAGCCAACGAGGCAACAATCGATGTTTTTCCTTTTAGAAAACGGCGAACGATCGATGTAGCCTTCGCCTCTTTTTTTTTTTCTGAGAAAAGGAGTTGCTTTATTCATAAAAGATAACACAAGAACTTACAACAGTGTCCACACGACAAAGCAAGAACAAGAACAGACCCAGCTGGTCACCGACTAAGCAAACTCCAGCACACACACAGCAACACACCACCAACTCAAAGACGAAGCCCTTGCTGGAGAGGACGCCAAGCCTCCAAGCCGCTCAGAGGACACTGAGGACCTCCAAAAAAAGTTTAAAACCGCATGAGCCGCCCAACGCCAGGCGGGATCTAAAATCGATGAACGAACCTCGGCAGCGACAACGGAGGCCAACCAAAACAAACACCACATCCAAAGAAAGCAACGCTCGCCGTGCGCGTCCAGAGAGGGAGAAGACGACCAGCTCCAGCTTCCTGAAGGGACACAGACCTGCAACTCCAATTAGACTCCTGAACAAGAATCTCCATAGCTCCTCGAAGACGACGGAGCCAGCGTCCTCGAAGCGGGGAAGGAACGGGAGGACCAAAAGCCCCAACGCAGCCACCGCCACCGCCACAGCAGCTGCGCCTAGGCACACACCACCGAGAAGCTCCTCGACGCCACAAGCAACGCCGAGATGGGGCTGGAGCTCCGGCTCGATTATTGGACTCGACGCCGCCACCACCACCCGAGCAACGCCGCCACCACACCTATCTACACACCGGCGGAGCCCCGGAGCTCCCCCCCCCCCCCCCCCCCCGCCTCCCGAGGCCAAACGGCCATCGGAAGAACGAAATCGCCCCCTGGTCGCCTCCCTTATCCCGATCTACTGTAGCAAGGGAAAGGGCAAACGAGAGACTTCGAGATCCAAAGGCGTAATGTAGCCTTCGCCTGTGCCTGGACGTGCCTACTCGGGCCAGCTTCGCCAGCATGCTAAACGGGCCGCCGTGCCAGCCCGTATAGCAAGGAGGCCGTGCCTGGGTCAGAGAGGCCGGCACGCGGCACGGCACGATTACTTAGCGTGCCTGGACGGGCTGTGCCGTGCCGGGCCAGGCCGGCCCATTTGGCCAAGTTTGGAGTTAGCAAAGGAAAAGCGAACGGCCCAGCAGCAGCCACCGGGCGCGAGCGCGGCCTGCATGGCCGGGAAGGGACGGACGAGACGGCCTTTCCTTCCGGAAACAAGACACTCCACCGGTCCAGCTCGCTTGCTCCTTTCCCTTCCCCTTAGTACTTTTTTTTTGAATTTTCTTCCCCTTATACTTTCATCTGGTTACTGAATAATTGTACTATTTCCGCTATGAAAAATACTGTAGTGGAAAGGGGTAATGCCACGGTTGGAGGAAAAGAAAGAAAGAAAAAAAGACACTCCACTGGTTATGGTCGGAAAGGAACCATCTGGGAGAGAGGAAGCATTTGTTGAGGGGAGCATTTTCTTTTTACTTGGCCAAATGCCTCGGAACAAAGAGGCCTTGCAAATGCATAGGTAAAAAAAGGTGAAGATCCTGCTAGAAGCCAAACTGAGCGATGAAAAATCTTATAGATGAGTGTTCCTGCCTCAGTTATTTCCATGCTACTGCCATGCACAAAAAGGCATCTTCCGATGAGTGAATATCTGGACACGGCGACGCCCGATGTGAAGTCTAAACTATCGCACTGGACGTGTTGTCATGGGGGTGCGACTTATTTTCTTTCGCGAGCGGTTTAGTAAGCAACAAATAATATAGGAATACAACATGCAAGTGAAGTCGGTACCAGTGTGCACCTATCAGGGTTTTTTTTTAATAATACACTTTTTTTTATTAATTTTCAGAAATATTACGCCGTTTTTTTTAAAAAATAATACATCGTCGGCCCTATGGTAGCCGATTGGATCCAGTCGGCCAGGAGGAAGCCGATTGGTACCCTGTCGGCCTAGGGGTGGTCGACAGCCCTGTCGGCCGCTGGTGGTGGATCCTGTCGGCTACCTAGTGGCTGACTGGAACTAATTGTCTTCCCGTAGGCCGATTAGGTCTAATTGGCTTCCCCTAAGCCGAAAGGTGCATGGGCCCCTACGTTTTCCGCTTCTGAGTTCCCGCTTATATCTCGGGCCGCCGTTTCCACCAGTATCTCCTGCCACATTTTCCCGCTTTCTAGTTCCCACCATATTTTCCCGCTTTCTAGTTCCCGTCATATTTTTCCCGCTTTCTAGTTCCCGCCATATTTTCCCGCTTTCTAGTTCCCGCCTATATCTCCCGCCATATTTCCCCGCTTCTGAGTTCCCGCCTATTTTTGTCTTCCCAACCTATAAAACACCCTCGGCAGTAAGGTGGGTAAGCAATCTAGTGTAATGTCGTAGCCTTGCGAAGATGTCCGGATATCCTTTTGATCGTAGTTTTCACCCTGGTATGTCCAAATGTCTTCTGCGTTTAGCTGCCGATTTCAGGGTTGACAACATATTAGTTCCATGGGACGAACTCATCAGTAGTGACACGCTACTGAATGAGCTGGCTCACGCATTAAGTAGGTGCGGGTGGCCTTCCAGGACATTTGAGGAGATACGGAAAGAACTTCTCAAGTTGCATGGAAGATGGAAGAAGCAACAGCATAAGGGTGAATCCTACTTAAAGTTTGCAGCAGAAAATACTTTTCTATGGACTGCCGACAGCGAGGATGAAGACGATATCTTCATGCCGAGCACCAAGGCCAAGAGTACCGCATCGTCGAAGGGCAAGAGTTCTGCATCGTCGAAGGGCAAGAGTTCTTCATCGTCGAAGGGCAAGAGTTTTGCATCGACGGAGGATGACGATGATGACTTCATGTAGTTTTTACGTTGTATGTTGTAAGTTCAGTGCTACCTACCGTTTAATTCAGATGTAGTTGTATCCAGTTGTTTGTACTGTCTTATTGTAGGAGGAGTATGTTCTATCTAAATATGATGTTGTAGTTGGCGCACGACATTGGATAACAGAGTACTAAAATAGAGTAGGCATATGTCTCATACATAAGTACATAGTCATTTGTCTCATACATAGAATAGACATAAGTCTCGTACATAAGTAGATAGTCATGTCTCTACTGATAGATAGAAGCGTCACTGACGACGTCTGCCATGGCGCTCAGGCTGTGCTTGAGGCGTCGACCATCCAAACCTGTGGGGTACCCTAATGTTACGAGGAGGAATCTTAGACTCGTCCTAGTCATACTGTGTATCCTGTGTGGGGCCTGGTGGAAGAGTCGAATACATGTTCATCCACTGGGTGTGCCGCGACATGTGATCCTGTATGTTCTCCTCGGGATCTTGATCACTCCCCCATGTGGATCCGGATATGGACGCCTGATATCCGTAGGCTCCTGCAGGAGGGAACGTTAAGTCATGAAGAATTAGGTCGCCTCAATTGATATTGAAAACAATAAATATGAAGAGACATACCAGCTGGCTGTAGCTGAAACACGAAGCTCGACGTGAGACCCTGCTGCTGTGGCTGTGGCTGAAACACGAAGCTCGACGTGGGACCCCGGTGCTGTGGTTGCTGCCACGTCGAACTGCCAGGTTGGTCAGGAGGGGGTGGCCTGGTCGTCGGCGTATGTGCTAGACGTGGACGTGGCTGATGTCGGTGCGTGGAGGGACGCGGCTGCTGCTGCTGCTGCTGTTGGTGGTGAACAACGTCGCTTCTCCGGGTGCACGTGATAGCCTCGTAGACAGCTCGTATCTTGTTCTACATGCGTGTCACGAAGGGCTGGAGCACAGACCGGTGCTGAAGAAGAGGTCCAGACGACAGTGAACGTCCAAAGGTGGACACATCGTCGTAGAGTCCGAATGTCAAGTGAGCCTGAAAATTGTCAGGACGATTATCAAGTATGCACGGCAAAGTACGTGACAACTAGATGCATTACATAAAGAGTATATTTCTTACCGCGTACTGCCTAGAGCCCGAAGTATCATAGCTCGGGTACATATCCGACGGACTAGGGTCAGGTATCTCATCTGGGTGAGAGTGCTCAACGATGCGTAACCGTGTTCCGGTCATGTACCGCTGCAAGTAGCGATTGAATTCATCGAGATCAAACCTGATATTCTCGTGCCACAGATGTGTGTTCGCAGTCTCCCATTCTGTAACGTACGGCTGAAGCCTAACTAGCTAGTCAGCAGCTGTCCTGTTAATCCCCTTCCTCGTGGTCCTAAAATTGTGGTGTGTGTTCAAAAGGACGGGAAGCACTAAGGCAACAGGATTGCATCCCCTGCGTTCACAACCTTGTAACCAGCGCAACCACTGGGAGTCTCGCTCTATTGGCCTCAAATAAAAGTAAATGATTGAATTTGACTGTGTCCACAATGCATGAACACCGACGGTGTGTGTTTCAGTATTAAGTCCTAAACTTGCTGTCACCCATTCTTTCAACTGACTGACTAACCATGTTTGAGGGGCGGTCAGTGGCACCTCTATGTAATCAAATTCACTCAGATCAGCTCCCGTCTCAGTTGTTTGGACAGTACCAGAACCGTAGTAAAATACGAACTTCACTACATCAGACATCTCGGCTCACCTAATTTTTTTTTCAACAGTGACAGACAACTATTAAGCAGCATGACAAACTAAATATATTAGCACTCCTAAATAATTGACATGTACATATATTACGGAATATTACCGAACCAACTACAAATATTCACACACCTAAAAATTTGAACTCTAAATATATTACGGATATTACCAAAGCAACTACAAATATTGACAGAACTAAATATTTGACATCTAAATATATTACGGATATTACCGGAGCAACTACAAATACTGACACACCTAAATATTTGGCATCCACATATAGTACGGAATATTACCGAAGCAACTAAAAATATTCACACAACTAAATATTTGACATCTAAATATATTACGGATACTACCGGAGCAAATAACAATATCCGCACACCTAATATATTTCACATCCAAACATACTACCGAATACTACCGGAGCAACTACGACAGGTAAAATGTATGTTGAATTATACCCTTGAAGCGTGCGAAGCAACGACGAACGGCGGACTTCAATCACCGGAACCGAAGCCGGAGACTCCACCACACTGCCGGAGCTTCACCTCCACCACCTCCACCACACTGCCCGAGCTTCACCACCGCCACCTCCACCTTCACCGCCACCACAACCTCCACCAATATGCTCAAAAAAAGCTCCAACAAAATGCTCACCACGACCACCAAGAGCTACCACATCAGTAGATCGAGGTTTCCCTTGCCTCCCCCAACTATCTACAACGCATCCACGGTGGCAAATCGGCAAAAAAATGGCTCAGATTGGTGTACAAATGAGAGTATTTTCGAGTGGGGAAGAGAAGGAACGAAGAACAGCAAGAAAGAAAGGAGGCAGAGGAAGAGAAGGGAAGAGGAGGAAGAAAAGGGCCGGGTGCGGGGCTGCCACCCTGTCGGCCTGCGGTGGCCGACAGGGCCTTGTCGGCTGGGCCCCAGCCACCGACAGCAGCGGTCGGGCCGAGTGGGAGCGCCGCGACGTGGCCTGCCCACTAGTCGGCTGCCACATAGACGAGAGGCCAGTTGTCGGCCACCGATAGGCCGACGGGACCCAGTCGGCCACCGGTCGGACGACAGGTTCCAGTCGGCCAGCAGTCCGCCGACTATGTATTATTATTTTTTTAAACAAATTCGACGTAATATTTCTGAAAATTAATAAAAAAAATGTATTATTTTTAAAAAAAATAGCCACCTATCATGTATAGTTCGGAGGCCCACGAGAACGGGACATGCATGTTTTCTTTACCGCAACACGTGTGTGTGAAAAAGTCAGTATGACGAGCTTAAAATTGTGGCCGCTACCATTAAAAAAATTGTGGCCACTGCTTGTTGGTATGAGCAGCTGCAGAGTTGTAGGCTTTGCAACGAGTGTGTGCATCATTTTCAACAAGCTGGTCGCACAGTCTGAAGAGGAGGTTGGGGATTTTTTTTTAGTACGGAGGAGACACCGGGATTTGAAAATATTGTAGTATTAATACTATAGTTTTTAGTAGTAACCAAACATTCAAACAACACAGTGATAATTTCAAAAGCTATAGTATTCTCTCAATGCATAGAAAAACAAAAGTTATCAAACATGCCTAATGTTCTATTACCCAGGTTGTTTCTTGCATGTCACAATTAATTAGCTTTTAGAACCACTCACAAATAATTTTGCATGCTCACAAAGAAAATTTTGGCCCGCCTGTCGATATTTTTCCAACACTATTCATCTGAAGGTAGCGCAGGCGTCAGAGATTCAGAGAGTGCACATAAAGAGATTCATCCAGATTTAGGCATCTGATAGAGGTAATATCCTACTCCTGCTTTTCTGTATTTTAAGAAGCCTCGTATGAGAACTAGGGTTTGTGTGTACAAGGGATTGATCATAATTATTGTGTAGGGGCGCTTGCCTCAGACTAAAGGATGTGAGATTGTAAGGTTACCGGTCGCCTGGTCGTGGCTAGGTTTACATGCCCCGAGTCGGTTGGAGGTGTCCTGATCTACGTGGAGTAGGAGGAACCTAGTCGGTACATGACATCGTCACCGCCCAACCGCCAACATCTCCAGTGATGGTAGTCGGTGCTGCCATGCCCTCACACTTGGGTACCTTGCCGCAATCCTACACACTCTCCCGCCGCAGAAAGCCGCCCCCCTCACCCCCTTTCCGACGTTGCCACGCACGTTGCACCATGCAACCTGGCCTCGCCCCAGCCAACTCCGAGTACTCCCACTTAGAGTGTCATTGACCTAGATGGATCACCGCGGTCAGCTCAAAATCAGCTCCGCTGCCCCATCCTGTCTGACATCATTTGTCGCCAGGCGACATTCCATGTCGTGCACCTCCGTCTTGCATGTCGCAATGTGTGTCGTTATGTGTGGACCGACACGTCATGCTGGAGGCAAAGGAGGGGGGATGAGTGGAAGGAGCCACTAACCAATGGGGTCCATATGGCGGCGTGCAAACAATTTATTGGTAAGCTGTATCAGGCTAGTTGTTCTGGATCTCCTCTCTCCTAAACCTGAAAGCTCTTTTCTTTTAAGTTTTTTTGAGACAATCTTTTCTTTTAAGTAATCATCAAATATTGGGAAGTGCAAATTTTTGGCTCTCCGCTCCACGGAGACCAAAATTTTGGAAAATTCAAAAATCTACTTTTGAAGTTTCAAAGAACTCTGAAAAAGAACACAGACATACGTAGGGATGTAGTGTGCATGTTTGTAATTTTTCATGATAAAATAAAATATGATGTGAGCTATACACACACACAAAAATTATGCACTTTATAGTGCAGTGCATGTGCTAAAATATCATTTTTTTTTTGTGTAGCTCACATCTTAACGTATTTCATCATGAAACTTCATTCACGTGTAGACTACATCCCTCTGTACGGATGTTTTTTTTAACTTCAAAATCAAATTTTCAAAATTCTAATTTTTTTGGCTCCATTCAAAAGCAATTTCTGGATTTTAGGGTGCTATTGGAGATGCTCTAAGACAACAATAGCACATAAAGCCAGCATGAAGTCTGGTAGTGCATTTCAAGTATTTAAAAAATGGCAGATTACTTAAAATCTGTTCAGAAAATTACACCATTGTTTCTGCTTAAGGCAAGGGCAAGGCCACTGTTCCTATCGGATGTCGGGCCAAGCAGCATTGTGCGTTGGAGATCTTGTAGAAAATAGAAACTTGAAAGTGCAATGTAATGACAAGCAACTGATGGAGCAAGAGATCATCCAATAGGGAGCAAGAGTCTCCTTGTAGAAGTTGCAGAATCACTCGAGACGAAACTACGCAATAAGAAGAAGTGCCCCGGAAAGCTAAGTTTAATGCTAGAGGCTCTCTTCCTTCTTGTCATAACCGTCGCTGGAAGAAACGTCAGCAACTGTTGTACCCTGCCAAAAGTGAATATGGTTTAGAATACCAAATACAAGAAGCGCTCGCAACTTTCGTCCCATTTGCTAACAGGCAGCATGCAGAATTCTGATGAAAAATAAGGAGACATATCAGATATCCTCGTTATTCTTCTCTAACAGGAAAAAAGGGACACAATGTTGCTAAATTTCAAGACGAGGAATCAAAACCAGAATAACACAGATGAAAATGAAAATTTGTGACGGACGATTACAATAATCTTCTAGGCTACTCACAGAATTCTTTGTTTTAGAACTTCATGCTTGTAACTTAATCTGCTGTTCATAGGTATATGAAATAGATAAATCTATCATCTCTCTCTTATAGTTACTTATGCACAACAACAACAACAACAACAAAACCTTTTGTCCCAACCAAGTTGGGGTAGGCTAGAGATGAAACCTATCAGAAACCACTGAATAGTTACTTATGCACAATCAAAGTAAAATAATCCCATGCTCAATTAGCACAACTATGTTCATCGCTCAGCGTGTATAAAATATTCCACCAAACATGAAACTGGAAATGCATGCAAGAAAATGGACAGACAGTAGACTAAGTTGCTTAGTTCTGAAGATAAGTTAACAGGCTTAGTAATTACAGCAAATGAGACCAGTAGGCCACATCAGAAACAAGAAACGAGAACTATAAAGGTTGTTGCTGAAAACATGGATAATTTAGAAGTTAGAACCCATGCAAAAGTTCACCTGATCCAACAATCTAATACTAGAGATGTTATCCACTGCCTGCTTCACGACCTATACAGAAGTCAACTTTTTCAAATATGGCATATTTCACCAACAATAGTAAATAATGTTAGTACATCAACAAATGCAAGCACACTGTCACACTGTACCTTACTCATGTGTTTTATCTTACTTAAATGAGCCATTAACTTCTGCTGCTCCCGATTCTGCTCCACCCAATTAAGCCTCCGGATGGACCATGGCTATTAGATACTTGCAAGAAACTTGTCAACGCCATAGTTAGAATGCACGTAAAAAATAGTAATATGCATTTGGCCTCAGATAATTATAAATGTTTTGAACTAACACGAAAAAGGTGTGGTAACATGCATTCTATCATTTGAGCAGAGAATTGCCTGATCTGGATTATCTGGTTTGCGCTGCAACACCTGATTGAGTTCCGTGAGTACATGTTCTACTATGTTATATGTAGGGTAAGGCAGTAGAAAACAAAAAAAATCCGACCTACGCACCAGCCTAGGACCACTATGAAGATTGCATACAAGGTTTTGATCCGATCGTTACCGACTCGTAGCGCAGCGGAAGTAGAGTCGATGTAGATCGTCGGTGCAGATCCCCGCAGCTAGGATTTACAACCTCCCGACCGCGAGGATGTACTCCCTCGTCCGCTCCTCGGACAGTCCCCGGACAGCCCTTCGGGAGGCGGTCGGATAGTCGGGAGGACCCTCGAACAGCCCATCGGGCAGAAGATCGAACCTACGACCTCTCTACGGGGTTGCACACATACGGTGTCACCTATCCGGCAGGACTTCGCCGTCCAGAACGAGTTCCCACCGGAACCCAGACAGCCTTTCGGCTCTACGAAACTATTTCGTGGGAGGGAGAGAAGAAAGGCAGATCATGCATGCCATTTGGTGAGAGAGTTGGAGTGAGTTGGAGAGCTCCTCTCCTCCTCCTTATATAGTGGTGGAAGGGCTAGAGGGGGCTGAAATTTCAGCCCACAAAACATGCACCCACCAAACAAGGAAAACATGTTCCCACCAAACATGGAGAAAACATGTTCCCTTGTCCATGGTGCCCCAACATGGGGCCCCACCCCCTCCCAACCAGCTCCACCATTTGTGGGGGCTGCCCCCCACCATGGGCCCCCCCAACACCTTGTCCACCAACAAGGGGGCTGCCCCCTAAAGGGGGCGCCCCCAAAAACAGCCCCCACGAAACGTGGGATCTTGTCCCCTCTCGCTGAGACAAGATGTTTTCCCGCGTGTAATTTCCGAAAAAATTCCCGAAGGTCCCAGAACATTTCCGGCACCCTCTAAAATATTCTGGACACGCTCCGGAACATTTCTGGTATGATGGTTTTATTTCGAAACATTTTCGTTAACTCCGAAACACTTCCGATTTTCTCTCCGGAACTTTTCCGTCGTCTCCGAAACTTTTCCGGTGACTTTCCCTCAGACTCCCTCTCCAGTATTCAGCAAATAGATGACCCTTAAGCGTGTGACCCTATAGGTTCGGTGAAGTATAGACATGACCGGAACACTTTCCGATCAATGATCAATAGCGGAACCGTGGATACCCATATTGATCTCTATACCCACACGAATGAATATTCGAGTGAACCTCCAGTTGCCGTGTGCTATTCCTGTTGCTTCACGATATGTTACAAATACCCGAGGTGAGATTTATCGGCATCCCCGTGGATCAACAACTTGTCCACTATGCCAGTTACCTCGTTACCGATTTTGTTCTCTTTTCTCGTTCCCGTGTTCCGGCATCCCTGTGATCAAATCACAATGTGTCTGGCCAGACGATGATGGATACCATAACACCGAGAGGGCCCAAAGAATATCGAGGAGCAAATCCCAATCTTGAGCTATCAAGTCCCTTGACATACTTTTCCATGAACCCGTAAGCCGCCGTAATAGCCACCCATTTACGGATGACGTTTAACAAACCCCAAAGTTCATGAAGCAAGCATGAAGAAACTCGATACTCTCATGGTCTAAGGAATTATGCAAACGTTAACTTTCTCTGTGTTATTAACCATTAACTTGTGACGAATGTATCTCATAGCATAACATCAATTCGGGTCGATTCAACACAAATGTTCTTCTAACATTGTGCCCTCAAAGTTGCCGGCATAGACATGCCCATGATCAGGAAAACGTGATCATCATGCAACACTTGAGCTAGTCTTAGAGGCATGACTAGGAATACATTTTACCGTTTATTATTCCACACATGCACATGGGTTTTCCTTAGAGCCTTTATGGATATACGGGCTCGGGAACCACAACAATTATAGCATGGAATATAAACTTAATTAGGAACATGGGGATAAATAATAACATTTATTATTGCCTCTAGGGCATATCTCCTACATTATATTGCTTATTCTGCAAAAACTTGCACATTTTACTCAATGTTTCTGCGAGTTCCTACAAATGGCAAATCAGTAGTTTGTAAAATCTTGAAATAATAATAAATATTCATCAAGGCTTAATAATAACAGTATGGCACACATACAAGTAAGTCATGCTCAAATTTGTGGATCTGGCTCCGCATATCCACATCCTTGCCAAGCATACACTTCCATGTCTCCCACTTCTTCAATTCCTAGCCTTCCCGCTGTTTTGGTCTACGTACAATGCCCGCCTTCTTGTAGACATCTAAACGTACAAGTGACTTCACACAAATGTAGGATTGCATGTTGTACGGCTTGTGGGGACTGAAATCTAACAGGTGTACCCACTTACTCTGGTTAACATCAAAGTTCTCACCGAGCAACTCACACGAACATACATTATTGCTGCAAAGTTGTGTGAGGATCGTATCCCTGTGGACAAAATAATGACTTGGAATATAACTTGGTGTGTACTTAATATTGTACTTCTGACTCCACCTTTGTTGCTCTACCGTGTCGTCAAGTGTCCATATCTGCAGCTCACCAAGAAGAGCTTCAGGATCATAACGATTTGTTTGAGTAGTTACTATACATATTTTCCCATCTATATCTCTGATCCAGAACTTGTGAGGACCATAATGATCATGATCTTCACGTGCTGCCGGCAGTTGTATCATTGCAAAACTTTCTTCCCTGAGATCAAAGGAAACAACTGCATGCTGCTTGCTAGCTATACATGTCTTCAGTTCACCAATACATTTTGCCATCAACATTGACAACTCCAGAGTTTCTCACAGTGATCAAGCTAATAGCTTCTGGGGTTCGGATATCTTTCCATTTCTCATCACCAAGCGTGTAAACTTGAATGACACTGAATCTGTCTTTATTATGGGGGCGACCCTTGACACAATCACCAAGGAAGTGTTTAATCTTGTATTCTTTTGTCACGGGATGAAATCCAAAGCTGTAGAAAGAGAAGTGATCACCCTTAACATTCTTCGCAGGTTTCTCAAGATGGAGACATTCACCAGTTGCAAAGTTAGCTATCTTGATAGTTGTTGTCTTTGTGTATAAGCCCGGGAGTCCATTGCATGAACCAAAAAGGAAATCATCAGGCCCAATCACTGGCACTGCATATGTCGATGGCGACCAGGCTTCGTCAATCAGGATAGCATCACTAGGGTAGGGCCTGCCCGAGGCCGACTCTTGCTGGAAGAACAGAAGGGCATCTCGGGGCGCACATTGGAGGTGTGATGCGACAAACTACGGATCCCAAATGAAGTTGTGCCAGTGCTTGCAGACACCGACGCACCTCAACAAAGTGCTCACTGGAAGCCTAAAAAATATCTGCTCAATGAGGTCTCCTGGGAGACTGTTTATAATGCATTCCACATTTCTTTGCTTCTTTTGGTTTGATTTCCTCAGAAGCCATAGTAAGGAAAATCTAGGCTCCCATGGAGATCTAGGTACCGAATCCTTCTCCAAACACACATACAAAAAACAATAGGGCAAACTGCGTAAAGATTATGTTGGGGAACGGAGCATGAATTTCAAAAAAAATCCTACGCTCACGCAAGATCTATCCATGGAGATGCATCGCTACGAGAGGGGAGAGTGTGTCTACGTACCCTTGTAGACCGTTAGCGGAAGCGTCTCACAACGCGGTTGATGTAGTCGAACAATCCTTCGAGCTCCACCGATCGAGTACCGAACGTACGGCACCTCCGAGTTCTACACACGTGCAGCTCGGCGACATTCCTCGCCTTCTTGATCCAGCAAGACGTCGAGGTAGTAGATGAGTTCCGTCAGCACGACGGCGTGGCGACGGTGACGGTGAAGTGATTCCGGCAGGGCTTCGCCTAAGCTCTCCGAAAATATGACCGAGGTGGGAAACAGAGATCGGGGCACCGCACACGGCTATGGGACAATTGTTGTACCTTGGGGTGCCCCCTTGCCCCCGTATATAAAGGATGAGAGGGAGGAGGCCGGCCCCCTAGGGGTGCGCCAAGTGTGGGGAGTCCTACTAGGACTCCTTAGTCCTAGTAGGATTCCACCTCCCATACGGAGTAGGAAAGGGGGAAGGGAGAAGGAAAGGAAAGAGGGGGCTGCGCCCCCTCCCCTAGTCCAATTCGGTTTGGGCAAGGGGGGGCGCGTGCCTCCTCACGTGGTCTGCCTCTCCTTTTCCCGTATGGCCCAATAAGGCCCATTACTTCTCCCGGTGAATTCCCGTAACTCCCCGGTACTCCGAAAAATACCCGAATCACTCGGAACCTTTCCGACGTCCGAATATAGCCTT
This sequence comes from Elymus sibiricus, assembly GCA_039707655.1. Lineage (NCBI taxonomy): Eukaryota > Viridiplantae > Streptophyta > Magnoliopsida > Poales > Poaceae > Elymus > Elymus sibiricus. Next base: position 297,798,540 of record CM077672.1, on the reverse strand, counting down.
CCAATATATGAATCTTTACCTCTCGACCATTTCGAGACTCCTCGTCATGTCCGTGATCTCATCCGGGACTCCGAACAAACTTCGGCCACCAATCACATAACTCATATAATACTAAATCGTCATCGAACCTTAAGTGTGCGGACCCTACGGGTTCGGGAATGATGTAGACATGACCGAGACGACTCTCTGGTCAATAACCAACAGCGGAACCTGGATGCTCATATTGGTTCCTACATATTCCACGAAGATCTTTATCGGTGAACCTCATATGTCAACATACGTTGTTCCCTTTGTCTGGCGGTATGTTACTTGCCCGAGATTCGATCGTCGGTATCCAATACCTAGTTCAATCTCGTTACCGGCAAGTCTCTTTTACTCGTTCCGTAATACATCATCTTGCAACTAACTCTTTAGTCACGGTGCTTGCAAGGCTTCTGTGATGCTGTATTACCGAGAGGGCCCAGAGATACCTCTCCGATAGTCGGAGTGACAAATCCCAATCTCGATCCATGCCAACTCAACAAACACTTTCGGAGATACCTGTAGTGCACCTTTATAATCACCCAGTAACGTTGTGACGTTTGATACACCCAAAGTATTCCTACGGTATCCGGGAGTTGCATGATCTCATGGTCAGAGGAACGTGTATTTGACATAGTGAAAGCAATAGCAATAAACTGAACGATCATTTGCTATGCTAACGGTTGGGTCATGTCCATCACATCATTCTCCTAATGATGTGATCCCGTTATCAAATGACAACTCATGTCCATGGTCAGGAAATCTTGACCATCTTTTGATCAACGAGCTAGTCTAGTAGAGGCTTACTAGGGACTCAGTATTTGTCTATTATCCACACATGTATTAAGTTTCCGATCAATAAAATTCTAGCATGAATAATAAACCATTATCATGAACGGAGAAATATGATAATAAACACTTTATTAATTGCCTCTAGGGCATATTTCCAACTGATTATGATTAGCAGTAATTTGCTGGCAAGTGACATGAAGTTTAGGTAAAGTTTATCAGATGTTTAAGTTTATCTACTGAGAACGGGTAAAGAAAGAAATAAGTGGCGGATCCGTATTTTTTTTAAATAATACACTTTTTTTTATTAAATTTCAGAAATATTACGCCATTTTTTGAAATAATACAACGTCGGCTTACTGCAGGCCGACAGGAGCCTATCGTCCTACCGGTGGCCGACTAGGGCTCGTCGGCCTATCGGTGGCCGACAAGTGGCCTTTCGGCTACGTGTAAGACGATTAGTGGCAAGGCCATGTCACGCCCCTCCCAGTGGGCCCGTGAACTGCTGTCGGTGTCTGGGGCCCAGCCGACAAGCCCTGTCGGCCACCCGCAGGCCGATCGGCTTGCCGTAGGCCGACAGGGTGCAAAGCCCGCAGCAGCCCCCTTTTCTTCCTCCTCTTCCCTTCTCTTCCTTATTTCTTCTGTGTTCTTCGTTTCTTCTCTCTGTCACTCGAAAACTCTCTCATTTTTACACCAAAATCAGCCATTTTTTTGCCGATTTGCCACCGTGGATGCGTTGTAGATAGTTGGGGGAGGCAAGGGAAACCTCGATCTACTGATGGGGTAGCTCGTGGTGGTCGTGGTGAGCATTTTTTTGGAGATTTTTTGAGCTCATTGGAGGAGGTTGTGGTGGCGGTGAAGGTGGAGGTGGCGGTGGTGAAGCTCGAGCAGTGTGGTGGAGGTGGTGGAGGTGAAGCTCCGGCGGTGTGGTGGAGTCTCCGGCTCCGGTTCCGGTGATTGAAGTCCGCCGTTCGTCGTTGCTTCGCACGCTTCAAGGGTATAATTCAACATACATTTTACCTGTCGTAGTTGCTCCGGTGGTAGTATTCGGTAGTATGTTTGGATGTGAAATATATTAGGTGTGCGGATATTGTTATTTGCTCCGGTAGTATCCGTAATATATTTAGTTGTCAAATATTTAGTTGTGTGAATATTTTTAGTTGCTCCGGTAATATTTAGTTGCTCCGGTAATATTTAGTTGTGTCAAATATTTGTAGTTGCTCGGGTAATATCCTTAATATATTTAGAGTTGAAATTTTTAGGTGTGTGAATATTTGTAGTTGGTTCGGTAATATTCCGTAATATATGTACATGTCAATTATTTAGGAGTGCTAATATATTTAGTTTGTCATGCTGCTTAATAGTTGTCTTTCATTGTTGAAAAAAAATTTAGGTGGGCCGAGATGTCTGATGTAGTGAAGTTCGTATTTTACTACGGTTCTGGTACTGTCCAAACAACTGAGACGAGAGCTGATCTGAGTGAATTTGATTACATAGAGGTGCCACTGACCGCCCCTCGAACATGGTCAGTCAGTCAGTTGAAAGAATGGGTGACAACAAGTTTAGGGCTTAATACTGAAACACACACCGTCGGTGTTCATGCATTGTGGACACAGTCAAGTTCAATCATTTACTTTTATTTGAGGCCAATAGAGCGAGACTCCCAGTGGCTGCGCTGGTTACAAGGTTGTGAATGCAGGGGATGCAATCCTGTTGCCTTAGTGCTTCCCGTCGTGAAGGAGGTCACTGCACATGAAGGCGAGGGTGGCTACGATCTTGGCCAGAGCAGTGAAGGGATGCAGTCAAATGCTAGAGATGATGGTTATGAACTAGGGCAGAGTAGTCAGGTAGAAGGAGGAAATGCCGATGGTTATTATAGTGGCGAGGCGGACGCTGACGAGGTAGATGGGCACATGCAGAACCTGATGGAAGAAGAAGACACCGATATTGACTGTGGTCATGCCGATGATTCTGACGAGTCGGATGAAGAAGAAAATGCAGAGGAGGTCCCGAATCCTGCATCATGGAATCATGACTTCTCATCTGCAATGACCGTGAACGATGGGCATGATTTTGCCTGGCAATATCACCAGAACAACATTGCGACGGGTGCTCTGTATCCCAACAAAGAAGCTCTGAAGGACGCAATAATAAATTGGGCAATGTCCACGCAAAAGGTTTTCATAGCTGAGGTGTCTAGTCAGAAATACTTGACAATGGTATGCAAGAATGCAGGTTGTTCTGCCAGGGTGCACGGCTATCTCCCTAAGTATGGCACAAGTTGGGTGATCAGTGACTTAGTTCATCACACTTGTCTTATTCCCTGCATCCCTCAAGATCATCCCAACCTTTCATCCACGCTTATTGCGAGGTTGTTTTAGAGCGAGATAGTGGAGAGCAAAGCGATGGAAGTGAAGGCAATCCAGACAAAAGTCTTCGTTAGGTTCAACTACAGAATTTCTTATGGCAAGGCTTGGAGGGCTAAGCATACGGCCCTTCAGAGGAGATTTGGTTCTTATTTCGATGCATATGACTCTGTTGTCCGGCTCCTCCACACACTGCAACAGCGGAATCCTGGCACCTATGTCGATATCCAAGACCTCTTCATGCCAGAGTTCCCAACTGTGAGGGTGCTGCATCGACTGTTCTTCTCTTTCGGTGTATGCATCGAAGCTTTCAGGCATTGCCGACCGGTGATATGTGTAGATGGCACTTTTCTCACTGGCAAGTACAAGGGTCAGATCCCTACAGCCATTGGTCAAGACGGCCAAAATCAAGTAGTCCCACTCGCATTTGCTTTTGTTGAGAGTGAGAACATTGAAAGTTGGACATGGTTCTTCAGGCAACTGAAAATATCAGTTGTCAAGGATAAGCCCAATGTGTGCATCCTTCATGACAGGCATGCAGGTATACTCAGTGCGATAAAGACACTGACAAACCCTGGCCCTGAGGAACAAACTCCATGGCAGGACTTGCAGAGCCGTTGGTGCATGCGCCATCTGGGGGCTAATTTCTTCTCGCAGTTCAGAAATAAGAGCCTGATGAATCTATTCAAAAAACTCTGCAAGCAGAACCAGCTATGGAAGTACAATTTGATATGTGACAGACTTAATGTGTGCACGCAGAGACACGTTAGGTACAGGAAAGCTGCAAGAGATGCAGCGGTGAGGGCACATGTTGAAGCAGTAGCTGCACACTTAGCAACAGGAACAGCGGCCGTGGAGGAGGAGCCTGTTGGGCTATGTGACTTGCCAGGATTTGACCCACCTGGTACTAGGAGAAGGCTCGGGAGGTCGATTAAAACCTTCGAGCAGTGGATAGAGCATGAGCCTCTGGAGAGGTGGTCTTTGCTGCATGACACACATGGAGCAAGGTACGGTGTCATGACTACCAACCTCGCAGAAACATACAACTTTGTCCTGAGAGGAAACCGGGCATTACCACTTACAGCCATCGTTGAGGGTATTTTCTATGGCACCGTGAATTATTTCAGAGATAGACGTCAAAAAGCAGAGCAGCATATCTTGAACAACCCGAACACACATTACTGTAAAAGAGTCATGAAGTACATGCATCAAAAGATGGAAAAAGCTAGATCACACACTGTAGTCGCCATCGGTAATCAAGAAAGAAGGTTTGAGGTCCGCTTAGCTAACAACAAATTCGGATGTGCAAATGAGTTGAGGACGCATGAGGTGAAAATTGGAAATGAAGCCTGGCCAACGTGTGAGTGCACGTGCAACAAACCGAAGTTGCTTCACCTACCTTGCTCACATGTACTTGCTACTTGCGGGCAGCTAGGAATGGACGCAATATCGTTCGTGTCTCCATTTTATCTAAAAGAGTCTGTCCTCAATACCTGGACAGGTGAGTTGCTGGGATTTCGATCAATGGGTAATTTCAACAACGATAACCCTGCTGAAAGGCGTTACATTCCAGACCCAGAGAATATGCGTACAAGTAGAGGTAGACGACAGTGTCGGCGCATCCGGAATGATATGGATAAATCTGAAGCGGGAGGCCCAACTATGCAATGCATTTTATGCAATGAATTTGGCCATAGGGACACTAATTGTCTCACTTTCGTCACTGGGCGTGGACGAGGCAACCGGGGACGAAGAGGAGGGAGAGGAGGAAGAGGAGTAAGAGGGAGAGGAAGAAGCTAGGCACACTAATTGTCCCACTTTCGTCACTGGGCGTTGAAATTTGTATTAAGTGTGACACTATGTTCGAAATTTGTATTAAGTGTGGCACTATGTTCTAAATTTGTATTAAGTGTGGCACTATGTTCTAAATTTGTATTAAGTCTTCAGCAGTTAGAGGCCCCTCACCCTACAGAGAACCCGGTGCCAGGACACATCCACAGGTACTGTATATTTATTCAATGTTGCATTATCTTTCACAATTGTCCATTTGAAGCATTAGTTAATTTTTGAACACACACCACAATTTTAGGACCACGAGGAAGGGGATTCACAGGACAGCTGCTGAGTGGCTAGTTAGGCTTCAGCCGTACGTTATAGAATGGGAGACTGCGAACACACATCTGTGGCACGAGAATATCGACTTTGATCTCGATGAATTCCATCGCTACTTGCAGCGGTACATGACCGGAACACGGTTACACATCGTTCATCACTCTCACCCAGATGAGATACCTGACCCTAGTCCGTCGGATATGTACCCGAGCTATGATACTTCGAGCTCTAGGCAATACGCGGTAAGATATATACTCTTTATGTAATGCATCTAGTTGTCACGTACTTTGCCGTGCATACTTGATAATCGTCCTGACAATTTTCAGGCTGACTTGACACTCGGACTCTACGAGGATGTGTCCACCTTTGGACGTTCACTCTCGTCTGGACCTCTTCTTTAGCACCGGCCTGTGCTCCAGCCCTTCGTGACACGCCTGCAGAATAAGATACGAGCTGTCTATGAGGCTATCACGTGCACCCGGAGAAGCGACGTTGTTCAACAGCAGCAGCAGCCACCGCGTCCCTCCACGCACCGACATCAGCCACGTCCACGTCTAGCACATACGCCGACGACCAGGCCACCCCCTCCTGACCAACCTGGCAGTTCGACGTGGCAGCACCCACAGCACCGGGGTCCCACGTCGAGCTTCGTGTTTCAGCCACAGCCACAACAACAGGGTCCCACGTCGAGCTTCGGGTTTCAGCCACAGCCAGCTGGTATGTCTCTTCATATTTATTGTTTTCAATATGAATTGAGGCGGCCTATTTCTTCATGACTTAACGTTCCCTCCTGCAGGAGCCTACGGATATCAGGCGTCTATATCCGGATCCACGTGGGGGAGTGATCAAGATCCTGAGGAGAACATACAGGATCACATGTCGCAGCACACCCAGTGGATGAACATGTATTCGACTCCTCCACCAGGCCCCACACAGGATACACAGTATGACCAGGACGAGTCTGAGATTCCTCCTCGTAACATTAGGGCACCCCACAGGTTGGGATGGTCGACGCCTGATGCACAGCCTGAGCGCCATGGCAGACGTCGTCAGTGACGCTTCTATCTATCAGTAGAGACATGACTATCTACTTTTGTATGAGACTTATGCTTATTTTATGTATGAGACAAATGACTATGTACTTATGTATGAGACATATGCCTACTCTGTTTTAGTACTCTGTTATCCAACGTCGTGCGCCAACTACAACATCATATTTAGATAGAACATACTTCTCCTACAATAAGATAGTACAAACAACTGGATACAACTACATATGAATTAAACGGTAGGTAGGACGAAACTTACAACATACAACGTAAAAACTATATGAAGTCATCATCGTCATCCTCCGTCGATGCAGAACTCTTGCCCTTCGACGATGAAGAACTCTTGCCCTTCAACGATGCAGAACTCTTGCCCTTCGACGATGCGGTACTCTTGGCCTTGGTGCTCGGCATGAAGATATCGTCTTCGTCCTCGCTGTCTTGGGTCCATAAATAAGTATTTTATGCTGCAGCCTTTAGGAATGCTACACTCTTATGCTGTTGCTTCTTCCATCTTCCATGCAACCTGAGAAGTTCTTTCCGTATCTCCTCAAATGTCTTGGAAGGCCACCCGGACCTACTTAATGCGTGAGCCAGCTCATTCAGTAGCATGTCACTACTGATGAGTTCGTCCCACGGAACTAATATGTTGTCAACCCTGAAATTGGCGGCTAAACGCAGAAGACATCGGGACATACCAGGGTGAAAACTACGATCAAAAGGATATCCGGACATCTTCGCGAGACTACGACACTACACTAGATTGCTTACCCACCTTACTGCCGAGGGTGTTTTATAGGTTGAGAAGACAAAAATATGGCGGGAACTCGGAAGCGGGGAAATATGGCGGGAGATATAGGCGGGAACTAGAAAGCGGGAAAATATGGCGGGAACTAGAAAGCGGGAAATATATGGCGGGAACTAGAAAGCGGGAAAATATGGTGGGAACTAGAAAGCGGGGAAAATATGGCCGGAACTAGAAAGCGGGAAAATGTGGCCGGAACTATAAAGCGGGCAAATGTGGCGGGATTTTGGGGTATTTTCATTCGATCATTATAGACTATATTATTTGTTAATAATTTGAGGATTAATATTTCACTAAGGGGAACATACAGTCAGAGTAAATAAAATTGCTAATTGTGATTAGAAAAAAAGAATAAATATCAAGTCGGCCACCAGTTAGCCGACAGGTTCCAGTCGGCCACCAGTTAGCCGACAGGAACCACCACCAGCGGCCGAGAGGCCTGTCGACTTCCCCTAGGCCGACAGGAGGTCAATCGGCCACCCCTAGGCCGAAAGGATACTAATCGGCTTCCCCTAGGCCGACAGGAGGTCAATCGGCCACCCCTAGGCCGAAAGGATACTAATCGGCTTCCCCTAGGCCGACTGAAGCCAGTCGGCTTCCAGGTGGCCGACGCTGTATTATTTTAAAAAAAAAACGGCGTAATATTTCTGAAATTTAATAAAAAAAAGTGTATTATTTAAAAAAAATTAGCGCCTAGGATCGCCACCTAAATGTTATGGAGCTTTAGGGGTGGCACTTTTTCAGTTTGATTGTTACCGTATCATCCACTCTGTTCATAAAATTGTTTAATGTTATGTTACCGATCAGTGGTCACAATTACTGGAGGTTTTAGTACTGCTTTAAAAACACAATCATGGCACGTGATTTGCTTCTCTCTATAGTAGTTTTGCACTCTTTGCTTCTCTGTAATAGTTTTGCTTGCTCGGCTGCACCAGCTTCACGGACAAGAGCTTACTGATCGCCTGCACTTGTACTACTCCAACCCTCCCAATTTCAAGCCCCTTCATCTCTACTTCACGAGGCCTTCCTCTCTACTAGCATGAACGAGCTAGGGTTTTGGGTGGTGCACGACCATGTACCCACACAGAACAGAAGGCGCATGCAGAAGGTCAGATTATTGACAGGAAACAACAGGGAGGGGCGAGACGAGATCCGGAGACCTAGTAGCACAGGACGGCAGCGACATCAAAACCTAGCACGACGAAGGTTTAAATCACGGTGCCAAGTGCATACCATGAGAACTAGACCAGCAACGACACAGAAAACCAGCATGAAGTCTGGTAGCGCGTCTCAAGTTTTTAAACATGGCAACCTCCTTAAAATCTATTCAGAAAACGAATTACACCACTGTTTCTGTTCGAGGTAAGGAGCAATGTTCCAGTCGGATCTCTAGGGCCAAGCAGCATTGTGCGCTGGACATTTGTAGAAACCAGAAGCTTAAAGTGCAATGCAATGTGACAAGCAACTGATGGAGCAAGAGGCCGAATCAGTGCGAGAACAATGGTTGTGGACATCCAAGCCAAGGGAGCAAGAGTCTCCTTGTAGAAGATGCAGAATCTCTCAGGACGAAACAGAGGCAATTAATAAGAACTGCCCCAGGAAAGCCAGGTTTAATGCTGAAGGCTCCCTTATTCCTCCTTGTCATGACCGTCACTGGAAGAGACGCCAGCAACTGACGTATCCTGCCAAAAGTGAGCATGGATCAGGATATCAAATACAAGAAGTGTTCACGACTTTCATCTCCTGTGCTAACAGTAAACATTTAGAATTCTGCTTAAAGAAAAAGACATACTATCAGATATCCTCTCATTGTTCTCTAACAGGAAACAAGGGGGCACGGTGTTGCTAAATTTCAAGATGAGGAATCAAAACCAGAACAATACAGATTAAAACAAAATTTTGTAGTGCATGATAAAAATAATCTTCTTGGCTACTACTCACAAAGTTTTTGTTTCAGAACTCCATTCTTGTAACTTAATCTGCTGTTCATAGGTATATGGAATAGATCAATCTATCATCCCTCTCTTATAATCCCTCCGTTCCTAAATATAAGTCTTTTTAGAGATTCAAGTACGAACTACATACGAATGTATATAGACACATTTTAGAATGTAGATTCATTCATTTTACTCCGTATGTAGTCCGTATTGGAATCTCTTAAAAGACTTATATTTAGGAACGGAGGGAGTAGTTACTTATCCACAACAACAACAACAAAGCTCTTGTCCCAAGCAAGTTGGGGTAGGCTAGAGATGAACCCAACAGAAACATCTGAATAGTTACTTATGCACAATCAATGTAAGATATTTCAGTGCTCAATTAGCACAAGCACAAGTGCACAACTATGCTCACTGCTCAGCATGTACAAAGTATTCCATCAAACAATGAAACTCGAAATGCATGCAAGAAAATGGATAGACAGCAGGCTAAGTTGCTTATTTCTGAAGATAAGTTAATAGGCATCGTAACTACAGCAAATGAGATCAGTAGGCCACAACAGAAACGAGAACTGGAAGGTTGTTGCTGAAAACATGGATAATTAAGAAGTCAAGTTAGAACCAATGCAAATTCACCTGATCCAACATATGACTTCTAATACCAAAGATGTTATCCTGTGCCTGCTTCACAACCTATAGGAAGGACAACTTTGTCAAATGTGGCATATTTCACCAACAGTAGTAAATAATGTTAACAAATGCGAGCACACTGTCACACTGTACCTTCATCATGTCTTTCATCTTACTTAAACGAACAATTAACTTCTCCTGGGCCTGATTGTACTCCACCCAATTAAGCCTCCGGATGGACCTTAGCTATTGGACACTTGCAAGACACTTGTTAACACAGTAGTTACAATGCACTTAAAAAATAACCTGATCTGGATTATCTGGTTTGTGCTGCAACACCTGTTTGAGTTCCGTGAGTACATGTTCTGCTATGTTATGTTGCTTATCCTTCAAAAACTGGCACCTTTTCCCCATTGTTTCTGCGACTTCCTACAAAATGGCAAACTAGCAGTTTGTCAAATCTTAAAATGATAATTAATATTCATCAAGGCCTAATAATAACAGTCTGGCCAACATACAAGTAACTCGTGCTCAAATTTGTGCATCTGGCACTGCATATCCACTGACTTGCTAAGAATACGCTTCCATGTCTCCCACTTCTTCAATTGCCAGCCTTCCCGCTGTTTTGGTCTACGTACAATGCCAGCCTTCTTGTATACATCTAAACGTACAAGTGACTTCACACATATGTAGGATTGCATGTTGTACGGCTTGCGGGGGCTGAAATCTAACAGGTTTACCCCCTTACTCAGGTTAACATCAAAGTTCTCGCCGAACAACTCATAAGCATATACGTTATCGCTGCAAAGTTGTGCGAGGATCCTATCCCTGTGAACAAAATGTGGACCTGGAATGTAATTTGGTGGGTTCTTAATATTGTACTTCTGGCTCCACCTTTGTTGCTCTACCGTGCTGTCGAGTGTCCAGATCTGCAGCTCACCAAGAAGAGCTCTGGGATCATAACGACTTGTTTGAGCAGTTACTATACATATTTTCCCATCTATATCTCTGATCCAGAACTTACGAGGACCATAATAATCATGATCTTCACGTTCTGCTGGCAGTTGAATCATTGCAAAACTTTCTTCCCTGAGATCAAAGGACATAACTGCATGCTGCCAGCTAGCTAACATTTCTTCAGTCAACCAATACATTTTGCCATCAACATTGACAACTCCAGAGTTTCTTACACTGATCAAGCTAAGAGCTTCTGGAGTTCAGATATCTTTCCATTTCTCATCACCAAGCGTGTAAAGTTGAATGACGCTGAACCTGTCTTTATTATGGGGGCGACCCTCAACACAATCACCAAGGAAGTGTGTAATCTTGTATTCTTTTGTCACGGGATGAAATCCAAAGCTGTAGAAAGAGAAGTGATCACCCTTCACATTCTTCGCAGGTTTCTCAAGATGGAGACATTCACCAGTTGCAAGGTTAGCTATCTTGATAGTTGATGTCTTTGTGTATAAGCCAAGGAGTCCATTGCATGAACCAAAAAGGAAATCATCAGGTCCAATCACTGGCACTGCGCAAGTCGATGGCGACCAGGCTTTGTCAATTAGGATAGCATCACTAGGGTAGGGCTCGCCTGAGACCGACTCTTGCTGGAAGAACAGAAGGACATCTCGGGGCACACACTGAAGGTGTGATACGGCAAACTGTGGATCACGGATGAAGTTGTGCCAGTGCTTGCAGACACTGACGCACCTCAACAAAGTGCTCACTGGAAGCCTCAAAAATATCCGCTCAGTGAGGTCTCCTGGGAGACTGTTTATAATGCATTCCTCATTTCTTTGCTTCTTTGCTTTGGTTTCCTCAGAAACCATAGTAGGCAAAATCTAGACTCCCGGATCCTTCTGCAAACACACATAAAAGAAAGCAAAAGGCCAAACTGCGTAAGAATTATGATTAAACTAGGAGTAATATGCTGGCAAGTGACATGAAGTCTAGGTAAAGTTTAACAGATGTTTAAGTTTATCTACTGAGAATGGGTAAATAAGGAATTAAGTAGCGGACTTGTAGAAAATATGGAGCCTTGTGTGGCCATTGACTAATAATCATAAGCAAATCAATATACATAGGATGCTTAAAATGTTGAAAAATCAAGCTAGTTTAAAACTAATTAAATGCATGGTCAAGTACACACATCAACATGCAGATGAAATACAAAGTGAGTACTACACCACCACAACACGCCCTGAATGACTCTCTGCACAACAGAATGTGTGCATGAGCGCAACAACCATGCAGCTTAGAAATAGTTTACACTGAAACATTGGACAGAACGCAAACTGTGCATCTGGCATTGGGAAAGACAGTACGAATCCGGATCAACCAACCAAAACTGCATCAGCGACAAAGAGATCCGGCTGTGGTCAGCAATTTCTGCACCGTTTATAGGTTTCAGTGGCTACTGTGGACAGCAATCTCTGCACCATTTGTAAGATTCAGTGACTACGGTAATATGCAGATGTCTAAACAGACAGTAACATAACGGTACCGTTAATCAGTTGATTCCGAGACATGTTTTCTAGATGGATGGCTTGCGAGTGCACGCTCTCTATTTTTTTTTGAACATACGAGTGCACGCTCTCTAATCTCTACCTCTGAGCAGCCATGTGAATGTGAGGGCAGAAAAAAGGAGGTCCGAGCTTACCGCCACCGCGTCGACCTGCACGCCGCCAAAGACCCAAAGACCACCTCGCCTCCCCTCCCCTCCCTCGAGCACGCGAGTCGCGCGGCCTCGCTTCGCCGGCAGAGGCTCGTCTCCCGCCGCAGCCGCACCGCACCGCACGGGCGGTCTGTGTCTAGGGTTAGAGCGGGGAAATGGAGATTGGGGATTCTGAGGATTCGCGGTTCGCCCTCGACTGCTGCACTAGGCGCGCGGTATCGATCCTTTACCCTTTTTTTTTTTGAGGCAAGTATCGATCCTTTACCTTTTTTTTTTTTTTTTTTTGAGGCAAGTATCGATCCTTTACCTGCCGCGCTCTCTCGGTCGGGCGGGCACTCAGCAAAGCGAAAGCGAGAGCGGCCCAGCACCAAGCAACAAATGGCCCATCCAAACGGCCTTTCCCGATGAAACAAGAGACAGCTCCAACACCAAAAAAATTTGGGATTTTTTTGTGGAAATTTGATAGAGTACTTTTTTTTAGCTTAATTAATTTGATACAATACTGGAATGCCATAGTTCGACAGTTTCTCAGCTGAGAACTCAGAAGCTCTGAGCTTGTTTTTTTATCCTGAACCTACTTGAAACGTGTGCTTCCAGCTGTACCCGCCACTGCTCGGAAAATATTATGTGTCTTCTTTTTAGAAAAGGCGCGCACACACACACACACTAAATGACTACGAAAAAACAGCCTCTGCAAGTCAAGATCCCACCATATACTGCATTACTCTTGTCCATATGAACTCCAACTCAAATAGCAGAAAATGATTTGACGACTAAAAATGATAGGTGTAATGCATATTCTAGAGACGATCAGATTGATAGGTATGCACAGGAACCATATGATCTGCACCAATGGCCAACATTTGGCGACTGTCACCCTATAGTTGAACGGACGACACTCGTATTGTAAGCGAGTTCTCACGTGATTCATCAACACCATGACAATGGTATAATGCAAAGATGACATAACTGCTTACATTGCCTTGATTGATTTTCTCTAGAAAATAAAACATTGTTTCTCAAATTGGAAACTTACATAACATCAGTATGGGAGACAATTGTAATTCATGCACAAGGTTGGTTTTGCATGTCGAGATGTTCTCTGAAACTTCAGCAGATGTTCATAGTGGCAATAGTTGGTTCAGATGTTCAAACATTACAAGCAGATAGATGTCGATACATAAACCACTGGCTTACTGCCTGGAAAAGCTAGCGGTCACTCAGGACCAACATGACGCAAGAGCTTAAATGTACGAAGAGTCTAAGCGCCCTAAGAAGATGCCATGACAAGTTCTCAAGTCCCAGGACCGTATCATCTTCGCCACTGTGATTCTGTGAAGCAATGCCAGATTTTGAAATTGAAGTACCCTTCTTTTGTGAAGCAATGCCAGCAATGATAAGTTAAAAAGTACCCTTCCGAAACATAATCAAGTGTCAAATAGAATACTCATCAGGGGAAGCTTACCTATTACAAAAGGGAAACACCATTAACTCGGTAACTAGGCAAATAATCAAATAAAACACCTTTGTTAGCAAAAAAACTAATTGCGCGGATATGTTTAAATTAGAATATGTAAAGGAAAATAATTGTAACATAAGTGGAAGCCATTCATCTACAGTCTATACAAATGGAGATGATACAATTACTATGCTTACATTTCAAGATAAACTATTTTTTCTTATTTCAATATGGCAGATGAAAGATATGGGTAACAAAAACTAGCAACCTACAACAGAAAGGAAAACATACAAAAAAATATTACATCAAATTTAAACATTTACCTGGTCCTGAGTAGCACTACTTATCATACCAATGATACTATCCATTTCCTGAGTCATAGCCTGTAGACATGTAAACTTCGTTAATTTCGCATGTTTCAAGGAACGGTTCTAAGCGATCTGGCTAGTGAATGCAAAAACACTATACCTTGGTAATATCCTATACTTTTCCACATGATCAAATAATTTTTCCACATCGCGCTGGTGCTCCACCCAATTAAGCCGCCGGAGGGACCTTGGTTGCTGGAGTCTCATGCAAGGCATTTTGTTACAACACTGATAAAGGTGCACTTAACATCTTGACGTATTTGCTCTTCAAATGATTATTGACTATTCAAACTAAACATGTAAAAGAAAAGGTTTTTGGTAACTTTCATTTCGATAAAGAATTACCTGATCTGGAAAGGCCACAGATATTTGATTGATTTTCATGCCTATCTGCTGTCGCATCACATCATCCGATACTTCCGGCAGTAGACGATTAAGCTTTGTATGCATACATGGTGCCAATGCCTACAAAATGGTAGTTCAAAAATTTGCCAAATATTCCATAATAATGATTTTTATTTGTTAGTTAAATTAGATTTAAGCTAACATACAGTTTGCTTATGCTCCTCTTCATAAACTCTGTCCCACATTGTATCGATCTCGGAGAGCTCCCGCTCCCAGGCCTCCCACTTCTTCAGTTCCCAGCTGTGACAGCCCGAGACCGATGCTCCAGATGCCTTCCATGTTTTTCGTGTTAGCCGCGTTAATTATTTGTTCGTTGCATTCATCATCGCATCATTCGCATTGTATTGGCACTCTGTTGCCGTCATTTTTCAAAAACTTGCATTCGTTCCTAGTTGGCGGTTCTTCCCGTTGCCGTCGTTGGCCGTTCCGAGTCCATCCACCCTTGCAACCTGGATCTTTGTTTTCTCTCTTGCCTAAGCCGGACTCTCTCTGCACAGTCCACAAACCCACCTCGCATGCGCGTCCGAGACTGTCCCGAACCCGAACCAACCAGTCATGACCGTTGGGTCCGGACCAATCCCGAAATACCCCAAACATCTTCGGTTTTTCCATTGGATTTCCCTAGTCTATTTTCCTCGACCGTCCGATCATCATCGGAAGGCTCCAATCAACACATAATCCCCTTCTATTACCTACCTGCTATAAATAGCAGATGCACCCCTAACCAAATCAGTCTAACCCTAAAATCTAGGGAGTTGTCCCATCGCGCCGCCGCCACTCCATCTCCCACCTCGGGATCTCCTCTTCCATCCACTCCAGCAGAGCCACCCACCTCCCTCGATTGCATGCCTGCCCGACCAGCGCCCGATTTCCCCGCGAGGAGACACGCCCGAGCCCCTGGTCCTCGCTGCCGCGCTCATCCCTGACGCTCCTCCTCCTGCGCACCCCCGGCCTCGAGCTCGACCCCGCCGCCGGCAGCCGCACCACAGAGCACCACGGCCCCGTTGTTCTCCTTGTCTTCCCCTTCCCCCTGCTCCCTCTGTTTTTCATCGTTTCTCCCCGTATCTCTCTCAACTCCCTGTCTCTCCCGTTGCACAGGAGCTCTCCGCCATGGCCGTCCGAGGAGCTTCGCGCCGCCGCAAGCCGCAACACCCCCGAAGCTCCCTCCGCTGTCGAACACCACCAGCAGATGAGCCCCGCGCCGCCCTCCTTCCCTTCGTCCTCTGCCCCATGGAGTTCCCGCGCCAGTCCGCCTCCTCGCCCAGCCATGGCCGCGCCAAGGCACAGCAGCAGCTCGCCGAAGCCCGGCACCGCTCCTCCTCCTTTCCCTTGTTGCTCTCTTTTCTCTGCTGCTCCTCTCTGAATTTTCCCCGCCGTGGCCGCCTCTCTGCAGGTCGCCGATGCACCCGACGGGGTCAAGCTGCCGGAGCTCCTGCACTCCTCCGCCTTGCCCGGCGTCCACCAGCTCCTCCCGCTGCCGCTCAGCCCCGTCTCCACCCGCCGGCGAGCATCATCAGCCCCCAGGCCGCGTGCCCATCGCCCTCACCTTCCCTCTTCTTTCTCCTTTTTTTCCGTCTGCTCTATCCTCTCTCAAAATCTCTCTTTCTCTCTGTTCATGTGCACAGGAAGTGCTCCTCCGCCGCTGCTGTTTCACCGGAGCACCGGTGCCTCAGATCCGCCTCCTCTCCACCGGATCCGGGCTCCCCTGCACCAAGCCGTCGCCTGACGACTTCTCTGCATCGAGCAGAGCGGCTGCTCGCTCAAACCACAGCGCCTGTGCCTGCCTCGCTTGACCATCAGCTGGGCCGCGTCAAGCCTCCAAGGCCCAGCCACAGCCCTGCCTCGCGGCCTGCTGCCTCGACCGACCTGGGCCGAGCCCAGCAAGGTGATTGGCACCCCGCCTTATCCAGCGCCCTGTGCGCCAAATGCTATCTGTTGCACAGTTGGTTTTGGCCCGATATGTTTTATTTTTCTGCTGCTGCGATTTTGCCAATTATCACTGCATTGCATATTTGCAGAAAATGCCATCATGTTAAATTGCTAATAACTAAATATCCATGCATCCAAATAAAACATGTCATATATGTAAAATGCTTATAATTTCATGTAGTTTCACAATATCCAACTTTCAACCATGTTAAAAATGTTTAAACTTGCTGTTTGCTTTAATTTGCATAAATGCCATGGTAAAATGATTTATTTCATAACTAAATAACCGTAGCTCCGAATTAAATGAACTTTATATGTAAATGGTCTAGAAAAATGTGTAGATTAACATGGTGCTATTAATTTTCATGTTTAACAACTTTAAAATTGTGTTTTAGTCAGAACAGTACCAAATTCGAAAATTACATATGGGGATTTTCCGAAATTGTTATTTGTTGTTTCCGACCTCATTTAAATTGCCTAGATAGGTAGTTTAATTATGCTTCATCTCTTGCCATGTTTAACAACATTTAATATTGATGAGTAGCATAAACGGGGTGAACTAAATAATTGTTGTGAAGTTTCGTCAATATGCAACTCGTTGCATATTGAGCTTCACTTAACGTGTAGTATTTGTTTGTTGCACTCTTGCCATGCCATGACTATTTAAACCGGACATGCATCATATTTGGTTGTGCATCATGCCATGATTATGCTTGTGTGTTTACCATATTGTTTGCTTCTTTCCGGTTGTGCTTCTTCTCGATAGTTCCGGTTACGTTTCGGAGTGAGGATTCGTTCGACTACGCTTGTTCGACTACTTCATGGATTCAGTCTTCTTCCTAGCGGGATTTCAGGCAAGATGATCATGACCTTGGATATCTCTACTATCTTTGCTTGCTAGTTGTCTCGTTGCTATCGCTATGTCGCGCTTCCTACCACATATATGTCAGCCTCCTATATGCCATGATACAGCCTCTAACCTTCCACCATCCCAACAAACCGTTGTTTGGCTATGTTACCGATTTGCTCAGCCCCTTTCTTATAATGTTGCTAGTTGCAGGTGCTGTTGCAGGTTGTTCCATGTTGGGACATGGATATCATGGGATATCACAATATCTCTTATTTAATTAATGCATCTATATACTTGGTTGTGTGTGGAAGGCTCGGCCTTTTGCCTGGTGTTTTGTTTCACTCACGCCGCCCTAGTTTCCGTAATACCGGTGTTATGTTCCTTGATTAGCGTTCCTAACATGCTCAGGAGTTATGGGACCCTCTTGACAGTTCGCTTTGAATAAACGCTTCTAGCAAGGCCCAACTTTGGTTTTAACATTTGCCAACATAATAATACTGAATTAAATAATTAATTTTGCATAGGGCGTCATGAACCCGAGGATCCTTAATTCAACATAATACAGGTGGGCCAGTGCTGGTGGTGCTGGTCCAAACTAGAGCCCCTTGCAGCGCCACCACGAGGAAACTCGAGGCACTAGTTTTAGTTGAACGGACTGCTCATCCGGTCGTGGCCTGAGACGAGATACGCGCGGCTACTATCAGGGTGTCGGCATGCCGGGAGGTCTTGCTAGACTTGTTTACCATTGTCGAAATGTCTTGTGCATCAGGATTCCGAGGATATTTCGGGCTGACTCGAGGTTGATCGGGTTTTCTTGCGGTTGAGGTCTTTCCACCGCAGCTTGTGTTGGTTTGTGATGGACCAGGTTGGAACACCCCTGCAGGGTTAAATCTTACGCGAAGCCGTGCCCGCGGTTATGTGGCGACTTGGAAATTTATAACCTCCGGTTGTAGAGAACTTGACACTAATTCTAATTAAAATACACCAACCGCGTGCGTAATCGTGATCGTCTCTTTTCGAGGGAGTTCGGGAAGAGAACACGGTGGGGTTATGTTTGACTCGTAAGTAGATGATTTCCTGCCGCTCTTCCCCCTAACTCCCCGGCTGCCATTGGCGGCCTCTATGATTTTGCCGTGGAGGAAGGAACAGAAGAGATATGTGGTAGTGTGTATTAGCATGTTATCATCGTCTCTCATGTACAAAAATTACAGATCTGTCAAACCAAAAGAACATGCGTGCGCGGCTGCGCGCTCTCCCTCCGGCGCCTCGATTCCACAACTAAGGCAGGTAACTAGAAACCCTAGCCGCCGTTCCAGTTACAGATGGAAGGGGCATGAACAAGAGGGGCGTCGGAGGAGGAAACATCCCGCAAGCTAAAGAAGAGATCGAGGGTACTGGAGGACTCACAATCACGGGCGCGATCAGGATCAGGCGAGCTTCGCGGGCGCCGCCATGAGAGGAGGGATCTCCGCTTGATGTGGTGGAAGATTTCCCGCAGGTCCTCAGGTGGTGACGAAATGATTTCCTGCCGCTCCCCCCCTCCTTGGTTGTCGTTGGCAGCTTCTGCGATTTAGCGGAGGAACGAACAGAAGGAGATATATAGTTAGTGCGTATTAGCATGCGGGGGCCCAGGTTTGGCCCAGTTAGCGGAACACTCTACCAAACTGCCATTCTCGGTTGCATTCACATAGATACACCTTTTCACATAAAAAACAAGATAAACGGGCCTTTTCTCTCAACAAATAAAAGATAAATACGCTTTTGTTTCGTTCTCGCAGTTTCTACAGGTTCGAGATCTCGCCTCTGCTGTTAGCTTATGCACTTTCATATGTCAAATGGATCAATGCAATGCCCGGTGCTGCTAGACCATGTGGTCCGGAATGTTCCTTTTTTTGGCTGTGTGGAAAAACATCAGTATAGAATCCTATGTTGACAACCTTTTTACGACACTTGATACAGGGCAAACCATTCCGCAAACACACATTTCAATTAATGATATAGGACATACTATGTAGAATTTGACATAAAAGAATTACTAGATAGAAACGTACATGTAAATATTTTTTGTGGGCAAAGAAAGAAGATGAAACATATGCAAGTTTATCTCGCTTCCAAATATTTATTTACCAACCAATGTGCCAAGGAAGGTACTGATGGCATCTCAAAATTTCCGCTTTGTCACAGCGTCCAAAAGTTTGACTAGAAAAGTATACTCTCTTCTTCAGCCTCTACGCTTAAAAGAAGTTATCAGTTACCAAAAGCATAATCTTGTGGTAAATTTTTTTGATGTTATCGTCGTCTCTCATGTACCCAAATTGCAGATCGTTAGCAAATCAAAATAACAAGCATGCGCGGATGCGTGCTCTCCCTACGATGCCTCAATTCCTCAACTAAGGCAGGTAACTAGAAACCCTTGCCGCTGTTGCAGTCACAGATGGAAGGGGCGCGGACAAGAGGGGCATCGGAGGAGGAAACATCCCGCAAGCTAAAGAGGAGATTGAGGGGACTGGAGGACTCACAATCACGGGCCCGATCAGGATTAGGCGAGCTCCGCGGTCGCCACCATGAGAGGAGGGATCTCCGCATGACGCGGTGGATGATTTCCCGCAGGTGACGAAATGATTTCCTGCCGCTCTCTCCCCACCTCGCTTTTCGTTGGCAGCTTCCGAGATTTAGCCGAGGAGGAAGGAACAAAATGAGATATATAGTAGTGCATATTGTCGGCCCAGTGGGAACCAGGGTACCACGGGCCGTCTGCCTACGGCCCAGGAAGCAACGCCTGGCGAAGGCCCAAGAGGCGGCCCAGCAACGGACGCCGCGAAGCAAGACACCTCGCAAGGTGCTACTTGTAGACTGCATTGGTATTTCCCCGAAGAGGAGAGGATGATGCAGTATAGTACAGATAAGTATTTCCCTCAGTTAAGAACCAAGGTTATCAATCCAGTAGGAGAACCAAGCAAAATTCCGTTAAGCGCACCTGCACACACAAGAGCAAACACTTGCACCCAACACAAATAAGAGGGTTATCAATCCTCTTAGCGGTTATTTGCAAGGATTAAATCTTATAGAGGTAAATAGATAAACTAAAATACCAACTAAATAAAAGTAAATAAATTGCAGCAAGGTATTTTTAGGGTTTTTATATATGATAAAATAGACCCGGGGGCCATAGTTTTCACTATAGGCTTCTCTCTCGAACACATAGCATACGGTGGGTAAACAAATTACTGTTGGGCAATTGATAGAAAAGCAAATAATTATGACGGATTCATGGCAATGATCATGTATATAGGCATCACGTCCGAGACAAGTAGACCGACTCCTGCCTGCATCTACTACTATTACTCCACCCATCGACTGCTATCGAGCATGCATCTAGGGTATTAAGTATGAAACAGAGTAACGCCTTAAGCAAGATGACATGATGTAAACAAAGCAAACTCAAGCAATATGATTAAACACCATCTTTTTATCCTTAATGGCAACAATACAAATACGTGTCATGTCCCTTTCTGTCACTAGGATTGAGCACCGCAAGATTGAACCCATCACAAAGCACCTCTCCCATTGCAAGACAACTCAATCTAGTAGGCCAAACCAAATCGATAGATCGGAGAGAAATACAAAGCTATAATAATCATGCATAAAAGAGTTCAGAGAAGACTCAAATATTTCTCATGAATAATCTGATCATAAACTCACAATTCATCGGATCCCAACAAACACACCGCAAAAGAAGATTACATCGGATAGAACTCCAAGAACATCGAGGAGAACATGGTTGTCGGGACCCCGATCCTAAGTCACACCGATCTAGCATAAGACACATCATATCACTTTGCGGCCTCACGCACGGTAACCCACGGCTGCCGCCTTTACCTTGGCCGGGACCGTTTGCGTCTTTTGGCTCACGTATATGATTGTGATGCTAGCATCCATATGACAGAGAACCCGGGTCGACATGACTAGTCATAAACCATGGTGGCACAAACGTACAGGGACAGGCATACGTAACCCAGCAATGCACGTGTCGGTCATCAGCGTGTGCAACCGAGTCGTAGCAAGCTACAAGGACTCTAGTAAAACACCGCGTGACATTTCCCCGTAGGGACAGACACAGGAGCAAAGAAGGATACATGCCGGTCAATCCATGTGTTCTGGAGCAGTAGCGAACTACCAGGGCTCAGTGGAAGCACTAGGAGGCATTTCCCTGTAGGAAAGGCTAATAGAGGTAGATAACTAGGTGCCGAATCCCACATATACCAATGCATTTCAAACATACACACAATATGCACAATATGTGTAGATACAACATGGCATCACAACATAACTTTACAACTCAAAGTATTTATTTAAGAGGCTTCGATGAGCCATACATAGCATGATATTACAATCATGGTCTCATGACCCAACATACAAAGTCATACAAGCAACGGAAGCATAACATGTCCGAGTACAAACAACTATAAAAGAAAAAGGCTGGGAAGCCTGACTATCTACAAGACCCTCCATAGGAACCAGACCTCTGTCTGGGATTCCCAAGCTACTCATCGAAACCCACGTGGAACTACTAGTGAGACTGAAGTCTCCTCTGCAAAAACATAAATTAAGCAACCATGAGTACAAAGGTACTCAGCAAGACTTACATCAGAACTAACTACATATGCATCAGTATCAACAACGGGGTTGTGGAGTTTAACTGCAGCAAGCCAGCTTTGACTCAGTGGCTATCCTAAACTACGACTACCAGTAACTTCTTTGGGGTGAGAGAGCGCACACGAGTCCACATAGTCACCACAACAATACACCACTATGGATCTGCTCCCGTCTCCCTACGAGAAGGCCATCCATAGCACTCACACTTATCTTGCGCATTTTAGAGTATCCACTTCAAGTAATCTATGAACCATATAAGTCTCCAAGTAGTCCATATCCGCAGACGCGGCTATTCGAATAGATCATATTAACCCTGCAGGGGTGTACTTCTTCACACACGCTCTCACCACTTACCACCATATACACGTCATGTATCTCGGCAACCTTCAAGCGGAAGCCTGGCGAGGGTGTCGGCCACAACCTGACTAACCACACAAGACTCTAGTCCAGGTTTATCGCCTATCTGAGGCTGAACCCGCAAGGGAAGTCCGGCCGAAGTTTCCATCACGGCCCCAAACGATGTGTGCAGGGTTCCCAAGTCCACCATCCGGGTGCCACTTGGTACACCGGGCCACGGTGCCTAGTCTGTCCCAAGCCCACTTGTACCGGGTGCCACTTGGTAGACTACTAACACAACTTACAAACACTAGAAACTAGTTGCAACTCCTGGACAGAGATCGAGGCGATTAATAAGCCGAGAGGGGTCGAGTTACCGGAACCCAATGTGTGGTAGTAGCTAGTCTTGGATAACATACACATAACTCAGTTCTTAAGGACGGTCTCAATGAGACAACCCACCATGTACTCCTACATGGCCTCTCATCGCTACCTTTACCAAATCATGTTCACACATTTAGCTCTCAACATCAGAACATGATCACGACATTCCAATTCATTCCCGGATGAATCAGACCTGACACAACTCTAAGCAATAGCAGCCATAACAAACAAACATGGATGAGTAGTCACAACATGGCTCAAGCAATTCCTACTCATGCTAGTAGGTTTTACTATTTACTGTGGCAAAGACAGGTCATGCAGAGGAATGGGTTCAACTACCGCAACATGTAATAGTTGAATCGTTGTTGTCCTAATGCAGTAAAAGAGAGCAAGAGTGAGAGAGTGGGATTGTATCGAAATGCTCAATGGGGGTTTGCTTGCCTGGCACTTCTGAAGATAGTACTTCTCTTCATCGGTCAATGATCACAACGTCGGAACCGTCTTCTACCGAGAAGGAACAAACACCGGCAAACAAGGGAAACAACATTCAATGTAATGCATAACCAAATGAATGACATGTCATGTTAAGGTACTAAATTCACCTAATGCAATGGTTAGTCGTATTAATTGACGTGGATTTCAAACCTATAGCAAATTCCAACTCCAGATCTATTTACCAAATTTGCCCTAAACATGATTTGTCCTAAACAGTGATATTAAGTTGTTCAAACAGGCATGATAATGGCATAAACAGATTCTACATATTTTTCTGATAATTTTTCATATATAAATTATTTTCATCTGAGTTACGGTTGAATTTCTATGAATTTTTGAAGTTTTAAACAATTTCTGGAATTCCCAAAATTATTCCAAATTAAAGAAAAACCAGTAACTGCAATTATGACGTCATCACTACATCACGCTTGCGTCAGCTGGTCAACTGAGCCGGTGCGGGTCAAAGCTGGCCAGTGGGACCCGCATGTCAGTGTAACAGTGCTAATTAGTGATTTCAATTTATCTTAATTAAGTTCATTAGGGCACCTCGGCCCAATCGTCAGTGACCCAGGGGTCATTTAGTTAGTCCCTAATCATTGTTTCACTGGCGGCTAGATGCCAGTGACGTCCAGATGCGGCAGAGGCACGCCGGAGTGGCGCTGGGGGCTACGGCTTGCCGCGCTGAGGCTCTCTGCTGCTACTTGGGAGCGCTAGGAGCAAGCTGGCGCGACTAGAGCAAGCGGGCGAGCTCGGAGCTCGTCGGCCATGGCGGTTGGTGGTGCGGGAGCTCACAGGGCAACAACTACGGGACGGAATCGAACACAGGAGTATGGGGGAAATGCAGAAGAGCTCACAAGGGGTTCGAGGGTGCGGTCAGCAGGCTCGGGGACGGCCGGAGGGCGGCAAATCGACCGACGGTGGCGCTCGGTGCAGAGGTTGAAGACGGTGATTGTGGCGAGGCTTCAGGTCCTCCGGGCTCTCGATCTTCGACGGGGTGGATGAAGGCGACGCTGCGGACCTCGTGGTCATGGGGCGTGACGAGGAGACGACGATGGCCACGGCAAGCTTCGAACGACGGTGACGGCGGCTCTTGGGGACGCTCAGGGGAGAGAGCTAGCGAAGGGGAGAGGGGGCCGTGAGAGAGGAAAGGGGCAGAGGGGAACGAGGGCATCTCCGCCGCGCGATTAGAAGCGCTGAGACGCCGTGAGGTGGCAAGCAGGAGCTGGCGCGGCTCGGCTACGCGCCGGGCATGCAGCTGCTTCTCCTCCTGGCAAGAGGAAGAAGACAGTGCTGCCCCTGGTGGGCTGGGCCTGCAGGTAAGTCAGGTACCTCTCTCTCTTTTTCCTATTTTTCTTTCTATTTTCTATTTATGCAGTCTATTTTTGATTTAGTAAAAAATACTAAACCAATTTAGTTACTTCTGATGATTTTTGTGTGGACTAGACGGACTATTCCACAGTCCCTCACAATTGTTCAGAATTATTGGAGTTATAAAAGTATTTATAGGAATTTATAACCCCAACTCAAATACATTATGGATTAATTCCAGGGCCACAAATGTCATGGAAAAATGTGCATCATCTATGGTTAAGGTTTTAAACTTTTACCCTAAATCATGAACATTTTTGAAGGACATTTTGGGTTTATTGAAAAATATTTTAAGTTGAACCTATTTGATTTAATTTTGGTGCTAGGGTTTGGTCATCCCCAATTCAAATTTCCTTTGAATTTAAACATGATGCATGGATGTTTATGCAACTAATTACAAACATTAATCTAGGGCTGTGACAACTCACCCCCACTAAACAAGAATCTCGTCCCGAGATTCAAGACGTGAGGTAAGAGGAAGAGGGGACATTGAACTAACACAATCTGCACGATCCAGATTGCACTTCTTGAAGATGTTGATTCACTACACCACATTGATCTTGACATCCTTGCCTTCCAGAACTTCACCCAACACGACAACAAGAAGGAAGGGAAACTCTATAAGAATCGATCTTCTCAAAGATCGAGCAACTCATGATCAACTCACGGAATGAGACTTAATAGCATCTCTCGAGCTGAGACACAAACAATCGTCGGAAGTGATGGAAATAAGTAGATGACGAAGGTTTAGTTGGTAGGCAACAATTCCACGCTTAGAGAAGACGGTGAATGGTTGTCAAAGTAGCGAGGAATTAATTGCCCTTAATACCATAACGGGGCACCTTAGGAAAGGTGACTCGTAGAATTATTCCCTTGAGTGGCAAAAAGAATTACTTTTGATACATAGAACATTGAAACTCTTTATACCAGACCCAGGAAAATTCACAAATGATCGTTTGAAGGAATCCGACTGAATGGCATACTCAGTTTGGAATGGAAACTATGGTTATAGAACAATCGGCAATGGAAGCCACATTCCCATTGATACCGAGGATATAACCCAGTTTCTGAGCGTGCTTTCAAGAACTTGAGCATTTCCATATTCATCAAGGTGTTTACCAACATCTATGCCAAAGATCTTGGTAACTCTTCATACTACCACAATGGATCATGAGGGAAGATGGAGATGCAAGGAAGATAACACTTTCTCAGATTTCACCTTAGCGATGCCAGGGAAACAAAATCTGGATGATCGGCCGAGGGACATTTAGCACTCCGCTTCTAATGTTCTCCTTGATATACTAGCGTAACTCGACTATAGGTACTGTTTGGTATCTAGAACATCAAGTAAAAGTCGGACTTCGGAAACACAAAGGATCCATAAGGAACAACTTCCAGAATAAGTCATAAGGAATCCTCGTGGGGAAGTGGCCAAATTGCCGAATCAAGATACTACAATAATAGGTCTTCCGGCTAGGTGTGTTGGCCACGACATCCACTTACCGGTTTAGAAAGACCAATATTATAATTCTTGGGAGAAGTTCCAACCATCATATCTGCCTAAGATTCAGATCTGGTTCGTGTCAGGATATTCCAGACTCAGCATGTCTGAAAAAGAAGGTTTGCAACACAAGTCAAAGAGATGACGTTGCGAGATTCTCGAGAAATGAACTACGGCAGCAACTCCAAAACATGAGCTGGTTCGCAAGACACACGTGAACACATTGTCCAAGACAAGCATGACCACATAGAAGTCTTACAACAAAACATTACCGAGTTCTGAATGGGAACCATCATCAAAGATATCGAAGTCTCGTGCACTTAAATTAGACTTCTTTTTGTTGAACAAATCAATCAGTGGCTTGGTGTGCTAGGGAATACATATGGAATGGAGGTAGCTAATCTCTCAAACCAAAGAATACTTCGCACATGCATGACTGACTTGGGACGATTCCAGAAGAAGCAAAACAAACTTTCTCGAATTCACGGCAGCAACTTGCATCGAATGCACGTGAAGTTAGAGGAAGTCACTTCTTACACCTAACATATCCTTCATGAACTGGCACGAAGGCAATGCTTATGCAAGTTTCCAACACTAGCTTTAATGTCCAACATGAATCATGGAGGAGATAAAATGCTACTGATGGGCTCAACAACAAGTCATCAAGATTTCCATATAGATGGAATTCCGCAATTTAGTGAACACGGTGATAGCATTAGTCACACCAAAAGATATAATGGTGCATGCTCGAGGGACATCCACGAGTAAGACAACATTATGAAATTCGTTGGTTCTGATTTCGATTTGATGATAGCCCACATTCAAATCAAAAGATTGGATAAAACAATAGATCCAACAATTGATCAAGAAGGTCAATTGATGAAGATATCATCTTTCTTCAACACACACACAAACAAAAGATATCCCTTGAATGAACTAACTTAGGCAAAGCTTTTATCTTCCAACTCTCTAAGTTGTTGTTTAGCTTAACCAACTAGTTCAGGGGTATCCAACACAGATCCTTGGAGAAGGGGTGGTTTAGAGGAAAACCAACTCGATCACGAACTCAACATAACGGTCAGGGGACAACCTGGTAATACTTCCGAGAAGATATTCGGAAAATCACGAACCACCGATATGTTACTAAGCTCGAAAGCAATCTTGCTTTTCAGGGCAAGATGGTATGATCGAAAGAGCGAGAGATTAGCACATTCCTAGCTCTTTGATCGAAGAGTGCACCAGAAAAAATGGACTAGGTAGCACGGTCAGTCTTAGGATGGTGATTCGATAACCAACATGCTAAGAATGAGACTATTGTCCATTAAGTACCAAACAACAGGGTTGCTAGGAGTATTGATTTCACACATCACGATTCACTTATCGGTATTCCGGTTACAACAACACGGAGGCCAAGAAATGAATAATGATGGCGAGAAGCATCACTGTATCAAGAATTCATAAGATGGTGTGCAATTCCTATGACATTCTTGGCATGAAAGAGCGTAGTACTCCAAGGTAGAACAGAACAAAAGTTGGATTGGCATCTTGATCTGCGGAACACAACTGCTTCGACCCAATCCTAGATATGGATGAGGTACTGGAGTTTGTTTCTCCTAGTCATTCTGAAATGGAATGGCATGACAGACCATAAGAGTAACAGGCATCGATGAGCACGAATGCATGACATACCCTTGACTATCAGTTGATGGACTAGAATCGAAATACCACTGAAGAGGGACAACTCAAAGGAACACATGATTTTTTGAGTTGTGGATGCATAGATTAGCATGTCGAACAAGGCTCAACATATTTCTTCCGGATAACCCATGCAGAAAGGAAGATCGGTAGAATCACAAATATTGAATGGAGAACTCATCAAGAGCACTCTTGTTGTGATCTTTTGGTTCAAAGAGAACGTCTGCCATAAGCAGTTCATGGTATTGGAAGAATGATATACCATGAACCTTGAAGACTATCACAAAGGTTACTAATATCCTAAACGAACGAGCAAAAACTGTCAACAGAAATATGCAGATCGAATCTTGGGTCCAAGAACCCAGAAATAGAATACCTACTAACTAAATGACATCACGAACTCTTTCGAGAATGGTGGCCAGAATCATCACACCGGGAACACAAAACATGGCTAGATTACTGGGCGGTTCTCTAAGATAACATGGTTTCCTAACAACTACAACAGATACGTCAAGGTGATTGATTACCTTAACACAACAATTAGTGTGGCTAGTCTGGCCAAAAGACATCGGATCAGGAAGGAAGAATTTGCAAATGCATCAGACTATTTAGAAACCTTGGGTAACTCGGACAGCATAACGGCTGTACGGGCATGAAATATGAGACAACCTGCAAGACAACTGACAACTCAACAACTGAATCCTATGGAAACACCGATCCGAGAAGACAACACCTTTCCTATAAGTCTACAACATAGTAACTCGTCATCCTGAAAGATAAATGAGAAAGCCTAGTTTCTTAATCCCCGCAGAAAAGAAGAGGGTGACTCAGAATTAGAATGACACAAGGAAAGGGGTAAAAAGAGCCTTACGTTCCCTTCCACAATCAATTCCCTTATATAACTACAACATTTCTAGACTCGACTTTGACCAGTTTGGCTTGGTAATCCTATAGGCAGTCAGGCTCTGATACCAATGCTGTCAGGACCCCGATCCTAAGTCACACCGATCTAGCATAAGACACATCATATCACTTTGCGGCTCACGTACGGTAACCCATGGCTGCCGCCTTTACCTTGGCCGGGACCGTTTGCGTCTTTTGGCTCATGTATATGATTGTGATGCTAGCATCCATATGACAGAGAACCCGGGTCGACATGACTAGCCATAAACCAAGGTGGTACAAATGTACAGGGACAGGCATACGTAACCCAGCAATGCACGTGTCGGTCATCAGCGTGCGCAACCGAGTCGTAGCAAGCTACAAGGACTCCAGTAAAACACCGCGTGACATTTCCCCGTAGGGACAGACACATGAGCAAAGAAGGATACATGCCGGTCAATCCATGTGTTCCGGAGCAGTAGCAAACTACCATGGGCTCAGTGGAAGCACTAGGAGGCATTTCCCTGTAGGAAAGGCTACCAGAGGCAGATAACTAGGTGTCGAATCCCACACATACCAATGCATTTCAAACATACACACAATATGCACGATATGTGTAGATACAACATGGCATCACAACATAACTTTACAACTCAAAGTATTTATTTAAGAGGCTCCGATGAGCCATACATAGCATGATATTACAATCATGGTCTCATGACCCAACATACAAAGTCATACAAGCAACGGAAGCATAACATGTCCGAGTACAGACAACTACAAAAGAAAAAGGCTGGGAAGCCTGACTATCTACAAGACCCTCCATAGGAACCAGACCTCTGTCTGGGATTCCCAAGCAACTCATCGAAGCGCACGTGGAACTACTAGTGAGACTGAAGTCTCCTCTGCAAAAACATAAATTAAGCAACCGTGAGTACAAAGGTACTCAGCAGGACTTACATCAGAACTAACTACATATGCATCAATATCAACAACGGGGTTGTGGAGTTTAACTGCAGCAAGCCAGCTTTGACTCAGTGGCTATCCTGAACTACGACTACCAGTAACTTCTTTGGGGTGAGAGAGCGCACACGAGTCCACATAGTCACCACAACAATACACCACTATGGATCCGCTCCCGTCTCCCTACGAGAAGGCCATCCATAGCACTCACACTTATCTTGCGCATTTTAGAGTATCCACTTCAAGTTATCTATGAACCATATAAGTCTCCAAGTAGTCCATATCCGCGGACGCGGCTATTCGAATAGATCATATTAACCCTGCAGGGGTGTACTTCTTCACACACGCTCTCACCACTTACCACCATATACACGTCATGTATCTCGGCAACCTTCAAGCGGAAGCCTGGCGAGGGTGTCGGCAACAACCTGACTAACCACACAAGACTCTAGTCCAGGTTTATCGCCTATCTGAGGTTGAACCCGCAAGGGAAGTCCGGCCGAAGTTTCCATCACGGCCCCAAACGATGTGTGCAGGGTTCCCAAGTCCACCATCCGGGTGCCACTTGGTACACCGGGCCACGGTGCCTAGTCTGTCCCAAGCCCACTTGTACCGGGTGCCACTTGGTAGACTACTAACACAACCTACAAACACTAGAAACTAGTTGCAACTCCTGGATAGAGATCGAGGCGATTAATAAGCCGAGAGGGGTCGAGTTACCAAAACCCAATGTGTGATAGTAGCTAGTCTGGGATAACATACACAGAACTCAGTTCTTAAGGACGGTCTCAATGAGACAACCCACCATGTACTCCTACATGGCCTCTCATCGCTACCTTTACCAAATCGTGTTCACACATTTAGCTCTCAACATCAAAACATGATCATCACATTCCAATTCATTCCCGGATGAATCAGACCTGACACAACTCTAACCAATAGCAGGCATAACAAACAAACATGGATGGGTAGTCACAACATGGCTCAAGCAATTCCTACTCATGCTAGTAGGTTTTACTATTTACTGTGGCAAATACAAGTCATGCAAAGGAATGGGTTCAACTACCGCAACATGTAACAGTTGAATCGTTGTTGTCCTAATGTAGTAAAAGAGAGCAAGAGCGAGAGAGTGGGATTGTATCGAAATGCTCAATGGGGGTTTGCTTGCCTGGCACTTCTGAAGATAGTACTTCTCTGCATCGGTGTCAACGATCACAACGTCGGAACTGTCTTCTACCGAGAAGGAACAAACACCGGCAAACAAGGGATACAACATTCAATACAATGCACAACCAAATGAATGACATGTCATGTTAAGGTACTAAATTCACCTAATGCAATGGTTAGTTGTATTAATTGACGTGGAATTCAAACCTATAGCAAATTCCAACTCCAGATCTATTTACCAAATTTGCCCTAAACATGATTTGTCCTCAGTGATATTAAGTTGTTCAAACATGCATTATAATGGATTTTCAAAAAAAAAACATGCATTATAATGGCATAAACAGATTCTACATATTTTTTTGATAATTTTTCATATATAAATTATTTTCATCTGAGTTACGGTTGAATTTCTATGAATTTTTTAAGTTTTAAACAATTTCTGGAATTCCCAAAATTATTCCAAATCAAAGAAAAACCAATAATTGCAATTATGATGTCAGCACTGCATCACGCTTGCGTCAGCTGGTCAACTGAGCCGGTGCGGGTCAAAGCTGGCCAGTGGGACCCGCATGTCAGTGTAACAGTGCTAATTAGTGATTTCAATTTATCTTAATTAAGTTCATTAGGGCGCCTGGGCCCAATCGTCAGTGACCCAGGGGTCATTTAGTTAGTCCCTAATCGCTGTTTCACCGGCGGCTAGATGCCAGCGACGTCCAGACGCGGAGGAGGCACGCCGGAGTGGTGCTGGGGGCTACGGCTTGCCGCGCTGAGGCTCTCTGCTGCTACTTGGGAGCGCTAGGAGCAAGCTGGCGTGACTAGAGCAAGCGGGCGAGCTCGGAGCTCGTCAGCCATGGCGGTTGGCGGCGCGGGAGCTCGCAGGGTAGTAGCTACGGGACGGAATCGAACACAGGAGTATGGGGAAAACGCAGAAGAGCTCATAGGGGGTTCGAGGGTGCGGTCAGCAGGCTCGGGGACGGCCGGAGGGCGGCGAATCGACCGACGGTGGCACTCGGTGCAGAGGTTGAAGATGGTGATGGTGGCGAGGCTTTAGGTCCTCCGGGCTCTTGATCTTCGACGGGGTGGACGAAGGTGACGCTGTGGACCTCGGGGTCATGGGGGCGTGACGAGGAGACGATGATGGCCACGGCAAGCTTCAAACGGTGGCGACGGCGGCTCTCGGGGACGCTCGGGGGAGAGAGCTAGCGAAGGGGAGAGGGGGCTGTGAGAGAGGAAAGGGGCAGAGGGGAATGAAGGCATCTCCGTCGCGCGATTAGAAGCGCTGAGACGCCGTGAGGTGGCAAGCAGGAGCTGGCGCGGCTCGGCTGCGCGCCGGGTACGCAGCTGCTTCTCCTCCTGGTAGGAGGAAGAAGACAGTGCTGCCCCTGGTGGGCTGGGCCTGCAGCTAAGTCAGGTACCTCTCTCTCTCTCTTTCCTATTTTTCTTTCTGTTTTCTATTTATGCAGTTTGTTTTTGATTTAGTAAAAAATACTAAACCAATTTAGTTACTTCTGATGATATTTGTGTGGACCAGATGGACTATTCCACAGTCCCTCACAATTGTTCAGAATTATTGGAGTTAGAAAAGTATTTATAGGAATTTATAACCCCAACTCAAATACGTTATGGATTAATTCCAGGGCCACAAATGTCATGGAAAAATGTGCATCATCTACGGTTAAGGTTTTAACCTTTTACCCTAAATCATGAACATTTTTGAAGGGCATTTTGGGTTTATTGAAAAATATTTTAAGTTGAACCTATTTGATTTAATTTTGGTGCTAGGGTTTGGTCATCCCCAATTCAAATTTCCTTTGAATTTAAACATGATGCATGGATGTTTATGCAACTAATTACAAACATTAATCTAGGGCTGTGACAATGGTATTGAAGATCAAAGAGAGAGAAGAAGCCATCTAGCTACTAGCTATGGACCTGTAGGTCTGTGGTAAACTACTCACACATCATCGAAAGGGCAGCAAGGTTGATGAAGAAGCCCTCCGTGATCGATTCCCCCTCCGGCAGAGTACCGGAAAGGGCCTCCAGATGGGATCCTGGAAGAACAGAGGCTTGCGGCGGCGGAAAGGTTTTCTCTTCTGTCTCTCTGGTATATTGGGAATATTTGGGAATTTATAGCGCTGGAATTAGGTCAGGAGGGGCAACAAGGGGCCCACAAGCCTGGGGGGCGCGCCCTCCAGGCTTGCCGCCTCCTCGTGGCTCTTCTGATCTTCTCCCGAAGCTTCGTGGGTCTCTTCTGGTCCAGAAAAAATTAATCCAAATTTTTTTCTCGTTTGGACACTTTTTGATAATGATTTTCTGAAAAGGCAAAAACAAGCAGAAAACAGCAACTGGCACTGGGCACTGGGTTAATAGGTTAGTCCCAAAAAAATGATATATAATGGCATATAATTGCATATAAAACATCTAAGATTGATACTATAATAGCATGGAACGATAAAAAATTATAGATACATTGGAGACGTGTCAAGCATCCCCAAGCTTAATTCCTGCTTGTCCTCGAGTAGTGTGGGATCGAGGAGATAGGTCTAGAGGGGGGGTGAATAGACTCTTAACCAGCCATAGGGCAGTTTTTAATTTCTCTTGGAACTTAGGCAGATTTTGGCACAAGTTAAGATCACTCCAATACTTTCTACACATGCATATCTAGAGATTGAGCAGTGGAAATAGTAAAGCATGCAAGAGTACGGAAACTAAAGGGGTAGAGTATGGAAGATCAAACGCAATGAAGACACGGTGGTTTTTGGCTGTGGCTAAGTCTAGATGAACTCGGTGGCTCCGGATAGGAAATTTCGGTGGGGCCGAGTTGGAATGTGGGTTTTGGACATCTTTGGATAGAGAGAGTGGTTGAGGGTTTAGGAGTACTGTCACTCACTTGAGCAAAAAGACCATTAAGCAACACCTCATCCCCTTTTAATAGTATTGGCTTTCCTATGGACTCAATGTGATCTTGGATCACTAAACAAAAAATGTAGAGTCTTGATCTTTTGCCAATCCTTGTCCTTAGCATTTTGAAGGGGTTCCACGTCCTCTTGTCCCTGCCATGCCATTGTTGAACTTGTCTGAAACTCACTAGATGAAAGCATTAGTCCAACAACATGTATGTTGGCATAAATTACCAAAACCACCAAGGGAGCAAATGTGCTTTCAATCTCCCCCTTTTTGGTAATTGATGACAACATACATCAAAGCTTCAAATACAGATATAGCAGAGATATGTATGAAAGCTTTGAAGGAAACATGTAACATATATGAGCTCCCCTGAACTCCCCCTGAAGAGGTGCATATAACATGATGATACCATATGGGAGATATACATGCAACATGTATCTTGGCTATATGCATCAGAGCAAACATATATATCATATAGGGTCCACAAGTCCATGATTGTCTCCTTGCAAACATTATATACTAGCAAGAGGGCAATAATGTACATGAGTGTGATGCATATACTTACCTTGAAGTTCTTGATCAAGTACCTGAAGAAATACACTTGAGAAAACAGGGTTAGATAACACAAGATAATTTCTTCAAGAAAAGACACAAGATCAACAAGAAACCAAGATTGGGATGACATGTAGAATGGAGTATCACTAGGTGAATACTTCTTTGAAGCAGACATGTCCCCAAAAGAAATAGTTGTCTCCCCTAAAGAACTTCCTCTCCCCCTGAATCTGACTGGATATTGGGAGCAGGTAGGGTGAGAAAACTAGAGCAATAAAAAACACTAAAGCACCTAAAATCACCTGAAATCATGTTTCTCCCCTCTTAGAAACATGTAACATTCTCTCCTCTTGTAAGGTGCATCTTTTATAATGGTAAGGAGCTTTGATGTATTCCTCTCTCCCCCTTTGACATCAATTTCCAAGAAGGGACTTCAATGTTATTGATCAAGTGGGTGTGGTCCTTGAGAAACACATCTAGCCATTGAATGGCTCTAGATGCAAGTAGAGGATAAGAATCATTGAGTGGAGCTGGAGCAGAAAAACTCAGGAAATATTTGACAGAAAACTCCTTACAGCAGCAAAATCGGTGACACCGAGTTGAATCTATTCGGTGGAACCGAGTTTGTCGCAATGGAACTATTTGTCAACTCAGCTCACTAGGCAAAGGAATTCTCACAAGGATTTGCAATGAATTTGCTGCAAATCAAGCTAAACGAAAAGAAACACAGAAAAGAAGCAAAGAAACATCTAGATGAAGTTTTGTTTTTTAAAGAAACACTCTAGCAAGAAGAGAACAAACAAGGAAACACTAGAGAACTTCATCTAGATGGGTCAGCGACTAGGTCACCTATGTTAGAGTATATTGACTTAGGAGTCAAGTGAGATCACTTGATCATAGGTCATACTCATCGTTTAAGCTCAAAATGGGGTTGCCATTTTTCCTTTAAGCATTTCAATGTATTCACATCTGGTTGAGTTGCTTTAGCTCATATCTTTGAGTAAAGCTTCTCTAAGATGTGAGAACTTACATTGGGATTTGGTGGTGATGTCCATCATGTAGTTGAACCTGAAGTGGATGCTCATGAGTTGAAGTTGGGAGCGATCCTATCATTTGTAGTTCATCTTCCTACATGGGTTAGCTTTGCAAGGAACAACATGTATATCCAAAATGACAAGAATGAAGCATAACTCAAAAGTTTGTCAAAGGATATGTTTAGGTTGTCTTGTTTCTTGTTCCACCATCAATTGTCGATACTTGGGTTATACAAGATTGCTTATGATAAGAGTGTGTCGCTACCTTGTGACATGAAGTTTGTCCAAGTACCTACAAAAGGTTAGATACCATACAAGGGAGCAAAATGTCCAAGATATCAGATGATCATGAAAGATATCATGGATTAGTCAAGAATGCTCATGCCCTTGTATGAACCTCTAGTTCACGTTTGAAGCATCAATGATGTTCAACTCACTTCTCAAGTGACAAAACACTTTCTCATCAAGGGGTTTGGTAAAGATGTCCGCCAATTATTTGTCGGTACGAACATGCTTAAGGTCAATGTCACCTTTCTCAACATGATCTCGAATGAAGTGGTGACGAACCTCAATATGCTTAGTTTGAGAATGTTGCACGGGATTGTGTGCTATCTTAATAGCACTCTCATTGTCACATAGTAATGGTACATGTCTCACATGCACACCATAGTCTTTAAGAGTTTGTGTCATCCATAGTAATTGAGCACAACATGATCCCGCGGCAATGTATTCTCCATTAACCCTCTTAGTGAACAAGGTTGAATCAATCTTCCCAATTTCAAACCCTTTTTCAAGAAGGAACTTTGTCAAGCATTTGTACCAATCTCTAGGCGCTTGTTTAAGTCCATAAAGAGCTTTACGAAGTTTGTATACATGATTAGGTTTCTTGGGATTCTCAAAGCCGGGAGGTTGTTTAACATACACTTCCTCCTCAATTTCACCATTTAAGAAAGCACTTTTAATATCCATTTGGTAAAGAGTGATATCATGGTGATTGGCATAAGCAAGTAAAATGCTAATGGACTCAAGTCTTGCTACGGGGGCATAGGTCTCACCATAGTCCATACCTTCGACTTGTGTGTAACCTTGTGCTACGACACGAGCCTTGTTGCGTACAACTTGTCCGTCTTCATCTTGCTTATTCCGAAACACCCATTTGGTTCCAATGATGTTTTGCTCTTCCTTAGGCTTCTCAACCAATGTCCAAACTTGATTCCTCTCAAAGTTGTGTAGCTCCTCATGCATTGCGTTCACCCAATCGGGGTCCTTGAGAGCATCTTCTACCTTGATGTGATGTTGGGGCTTCCACTTGAATAGACGAGGTACTCTCCTTTACTTCCACGGGGCGAATCTTACCAATGGGCAAGTCTTGGATTGCTTACGATGGTTCTCGATCTCCTACATCAAGTGGCAATTTCTCGACTTGCGAGCCGTTAGTCTCATCAAACTTCACATCTACCGTCTCTTCAACTTTTCGAGTGAAGTTGTTGTAGACACGATAAGTGTGAGAGTTCGATCCATAACCGAGTACGAAACCTTCATGAGATTTAGGAGCGAATTTTGAACGACGATGCTTATCAAGAATGTAACATTTTGAGCCAAATACTCGAAAGTATCCAACTTGTGGTTTGTTACCGGTGAGCAGTTCATACGCCATTTTACCAAGAAGCTTGTGAAGGTAGAGTCGGTTTGTTGCATGACAAGTCCCAAAAATGTCTTGGCGTCTTGTATTCATCAAGCATCGTTCTTGCCATCTCAATAAGTGTCCGGTTCTTCCTCTCAACAACTCCATTTTGTTGAGGTGTGTACATAGCCGAGAACTCATGTAAAATACCCTCCTCATCAAGAAAGGTGTCCACATTGGCGTTCTTGAACTCCGTTCAGTTGTCACTCCGAACCTTCTTGATCTTCACTTCAAATTGATTTTGAGCCTTTCTTGCGAAGTTCTTGAAGATCTTTTGTACCTGCGATTTGTCATCAAGAAAGAACACCCACGTAAATCTGGAAAAATCATCAACAATGACCAAACCGAAAGAGTTACCACCAAGACTCTTATAGGCGTTGGGACCAAAAAGATCCATATGAAGTAGCTCGAGTGGTCTCCTCGTGGTCATAATGTTTTTCACGGGATGGCTTCCTCCAACTTGTTTTCCTTCTTGGCAAGCACTACAAAGTCGATCTTTGTCAAATATAACGTCTTTCACTCCAAGAATGTGATCTCCTTTAACAAGTTTATCAAGGTTACGCATGCCAACATGTCCAAGTCTTCTATGCCATAACCAACCCTTAGAAGATTTAGCAATTAAACAAGTACGAGGTTGAGCTCTCTTAGTGAAATCAACAATGTATAGATCACCTCTACGAATGCCGGTAAAGACCATATTATGATTATCATTACGAAACACTTGGCAATCTACTTTGGTAAATAGGACATTAAAGCCAAAATCAGCTAGTCTAGATACGGAAAGAAGATTGTAACCAAGAGATTCAACAAGCATAACATTTTGTATGGAGCTATCATTGGATATGGCCACCTTACCAAGGCCAAGTACCTTACCCTTGGAGTTGTCTCCAAAAGTCACATACTTGCGTGGACCATCATTTTTAGCAAGCTCAGGAAACATGTCTCTATCTCCGGTCATGTGATCGGTACAACCGCTATCAAGAATCCACTCTTTTCTTCCGGCCATATAATCTCGAAGATTTTCCATAAGACAGAGATTCGTCATGGTCTTCTCGAATTCAATATCAAACTCTTCGTCCTCATCATAATAGCCATGCTCAACTTCATCATCATCATGCATGTGATCATCACAAAGGGCAACAGATTCATTAGTTTCATGATCATGACAATGTTCAAGTTTATGGATTCTAATGGTTTCCATGATAATGTTGCTTATAGTTCTAACATCTCCTTTGGCACGCATAAGATCACGAAGCTCAAACAAGCAATCATCAAACTTAGGATCACTAGGACTCATCTTGTGAAAAGCAACAGCCTTATGAAGAATCTTATCAAGACTCTTTAAGGAGTAATCGGGATATCGCTTTTCTAAGTCATGCCATAGATATAAGCACATTCAAAGTTTTGCATACAACCAAGCACAACCTTAGGTAATCCTCTAATGATAAGATTGACGGTTCTAAGATTACGAAGCATGTCAATTTCCTCTTCATGAGTAGGATGCAAGGGATCAATAGGGGGCACATAAGGATTATGAATATACTTGCTCAAGTTAAATTCATCAAAGATATCAAGCATTTCATCCTTCCAAAAGTTATAATATTCCCCATTGAGAATAGGCACTCTACGTCTAAGACTCCCCAAAGTAGACACATCCATCTCCCTCCAATGGTGATGAAACCAAAGCAATGGAGACCAAAGCTCTGATACCAATTGTGGGATCGAGGAGATAGGTCTAGAGGGGGGGTGAATAGACTCTTAACCAGCCATAGGGCAGTTTTTAATTTATCTTGGAACTTAGGCAAATTTTGGCACAAGTTAAGATCACTCCAATACTTTCTACACATGCATATCTAGAGATTGAGCAGCGGAAATAGTAAAGCATGCAAGAGTACGGAAAGTAAAGGGGTAGAGTATGGAAGATCAAATGCAATGAAGACACGGTGGTTTTTGGCAGTGGCTAAGTCCAGATGAACTCGGTGGCTCCGGATAGGAAATTTCGGTGGGGCTGAGTTGGAATGTGGGTTTTGGACATCTTTGGATAGAGAGAGTGGTTGAGGGTTTAGGAGTACTGTCACTAAGCACTTGAGCAAAAAGACCATTAAGCAACACCTCATCCCCTTTTAATAGTATTGGCTTTCCTATGGACTCAATGTGATCTTGGATCACTAAACCAAAAATGTAGAGTCTTGATCTTTTGCCAATCCTTGTCCTTAGCATTTTGAAGGGGTTCCACGTCCTCTTGTCCCTGCCACGCCATTGTTGAACTTGTCTGAAACTCACTAGATGAAAGCATTAGTCCAACAACATGTATGTTGGCATAAATTACCAAAACCACCAAGGGAGCAAATGTGCTTTCAAGTAGGTAAATGATAAAAACAAAAATTTTGATGTGGAATGCTACCTATCATGTTTCATCATGTAATCTCTCTCTTACGGTATGAATAATAAGATCCGAATGATTCAAAGCAATAGTCTATAATTTGATATAAAGACATCAATACTCAGGCATACTAATAAACAATCATGTCTTTCAAAATAAAAATGCTAAAGAACGTTATCCCTACAAAATCATATAATCCTGTCATGCTCCATCATCATAAAACAAAGTATTTATCATGCACTACCCCGATGACAAGCCGAGCAATTGGTTCATACTTTTTAATGCACTTTAACTTTTTCAGCCCCCACGCAATACATGAGCGCAAGCCATGGATATAGCACTATGGGTGGAATAGAGTGTGGTGGTAGAGATAAATAA
This sequence comes from Elymus sibiricus, assembly GCA_039707655.1. Classification (NCBI taxonomy): domain Eukaryota; kingdom Viridiplantae; phylum Streptophyta; class Magnoliopsida; order Poales; family Poaceae; genus Elymus; species Elymus sibiricus. Next base: position 297,758,767 of record CM077672.1, on the reverse strand, counting down.
GAGAATTCAAAAATAAGAAGATAGTCTCACACCGACGAGGCTAATCAACGGGCTATGGAGATGCCCATCAATTGATGTCAATGCGAAGAGTAGGGATTGCCATGCAACGGATGCACTAAGAGCTATAAGTGTATGAAAGCTCAACATGAAAACTAAGTGGGTGTGCATCCAACTTGCTTGCTCATGAAGACCTCGGGCATTTGAGGAAGCCCGTCATCAGAATATACAAGTCAAGTTCTATAATGAAAAATTCCCACTAGTATATGAAAGTGACAAAATAGGAGACTCTCTATATGAACAACATGGTGCTACTCTAAAGCACAAGTGTGGAAAAAGGATAGTAACATTGCCCCTTCTCTCTTTTTCTCTCATTCATTTTTTTTCATGGCTCTTTTTGGCCTTTTTTATCTTTTTTTTTATTTTTCATCCGGAGTCTCATCCCAACTTGTGGGGGAATCATCTCCATCATCCTTTCCTCACTGGGACAATGCTCTAATAATGATGATCATCACACTTTTATTTACTTACAACTCGATACTAGAACAAAATATGACTCTATATGAATGCCTCTGGCAGTGTACCAGGATGTGCAATGATGCTAGCGTAACATGTATAAAAATGATGAACGGTGGCTGAGCCACAAATACTATGTCAGCAATATGATCATGCAAAGCAATATGACAATGAAGATGTGTGTCATAAAAACAGAACGGTGGAAGTTGCATGGCAATATATCTCGGAATAGCTATGGAAATGCCATGATAGGTAGGTATGGTGGCTGTTTTGAGGAAGATATAAAGAGGCTTATGTGTGATAGAGCGTATCATATCACGGGGTTTGGATGCACCGGCAAAGTTTGCACCAACTCTCAATGTGAGAAAGGGCAATGCACGGTACCGAAGAGGCTAGCAAATTGCGAAAGGGTAATCCATGGACTCACATTAGTCATAAAGAACTCACATACTTATTGTGAAAGTTTATTAGCCCTCGAAGCAAAGTACTACTACGCATGCCCCTAGGGGGATAGATTGGTAGGACAAGTCCATCGCTCGTCCCCGACCGCCACTCATAAGGTAGACAATCAACAATAAATCATGCTCCAACTTCCTAACATAACGACAAATCATACGTGCATGCTTCGGGAATCACAAACCTTAAGACCAATATTCTTACTAAACCACAATTATCTACTAGTACCTCCCACATATTACCATCTTAATATCGCAAAACTATTGCAAGGAATCAAACTTATCATATTCAGTGATCTACATGAAAGTTTTTATTATATCCCTCTTGAATACCAATCATATTAGGACCAAATTCATAACCCATGCATATTACCATTGCTATTCATTAGACTCTCAAAAGGATATAAGTGAAGCATGAGAGTGCAACTATTTGTTTAAAATATAACCACCGCCGTGCTCTAAAATATATAAGTGAAGCACTAGAGCAATTGCCTAGCTCAAAAGATATAAGTGAAGCACATAGAGTATTCTAACAAATCACGAATAATGTGTGTCCCTCTCAAAAAGGTGTGTTCAGCAAAGATGATTGTGACAAACTAAAAAGAAAACAAAAGCAAACAAACTATATCACAAGATGCTCCAAGTAAAACACATATCATGTGATGAATAAAAATATAGCTCCAAGTGAGTTACCGATAGATTGTAGACGAAAGAGGGGATGCCTTCCGGGGCATCCCCAAACTTAGATGCTTGAGTCTTCCTTGAATATTACCTTGGGGTGCCTTGGGCATACCCAAGCTTAGGCTCTTGCCGCTCCTTATTCCTTTGTCCATCGTAGTCTCACCCAAAACTTGAAAACTTCAGCACACAAAACTCAACAGAAACCTCGTGAGATCCGTTAGTATAACAAATAAATCTTAAACTCTAGGTACTGTTGTAAATTGATTCATATTTAATATTTGCATAATGCTACTGTACTCCAACTTCTTCATGACTCATACCCCCCGATACGATCCATAGATTCATCAAAATAAGCAAACTATGCAACAGAAACAGAATCTGTCTAAAACAGAACAGTCTGTAAAGATCTGAATTAACGTCATACTTATGTAACTCCAAAAATTCTGAAAAATTAGGACAACGTGCAAAATTCATATATAAATACTGTGTAAAAAATTCAAAATTTAATCACGCTCCAGAAAAAAAATCAAAATTCCAGCACTGGATGCAAAAGTTTCTCTTTTCCAACAGCATCAAGCATACTATCTTCCAAATCATCCCAAAGGCATTACTTGGCACAAACACTAATTAAAACATAAAAATACAATCATAACAGAGGCTATAATTGTGTAAACACTCAAGAACAGAAAGTAAAAAGTTTATTGGGTTGTCTCCCAACAAGCTCTTTCTTTATAGCCATTAAGATAGGCTTGAGATTTCAATGATGCTCTCATGAAAGATAATAATTGAAACACAAAGAGAGCATCATGTAACATGTGAAAAACACATTTAAGTCTAACATACTTCCTATGCATAGGAATTTTATAGGAAAACAAATTATCAAGACAAGCAATATCTAGCATATGTAAATAGGAAGAATGGAGCATTAATAATTTTAGCACAAAGAGAGGTAATTTAGTGACATGAAAGTTTTTACAACCATATTTCCTCTCTCATAATAATTACATGTAGGATCATAATAAAATTCAACAATATAGCTATCATATACAATTTTATCTTCATGATCCACATGCATAAAAGTTTATAATCTTCCAAGATAGTGGGATTAACATCAACTAAAGTCATGACCTCTCCAAACCCACTTTTATCAAAAAAATTCATAACATTGATAATTCTCCAAAGTAGTGGGATCATTATTACCTAAAGTTGACGCTCTTCCAAACCCACTTTTAATAGTATTGCAAACATTATTATCAATAACATATTCATCATGAGGCTTAAATAAATTTTCAAGATCATAAGAAGCATTATCACCCCAATCACGATCATTGCAATAAGTAGTGGACATAACAAAATTATCATCCCCAAGCTTGTAGTTTTGCATATTATTAGAACAATTCACATTAATAGAATTTATAGTAACATCATTGCAATCATGCTTTTCAATCAAGGAGCTATCATGAATCACTTTATAAATTTCTTCTTCTAACACTTCATCACAATTTTCAGATTCATGATTTTCAAGCAAAACTTCATAGAGAAAATCAAGAGCACTCAAATCACTAGCAATTGGTTCATTATAATTGGATCTTTTGAAAAGATTAGCAAGTGGATGAGGACCCATAGTGATCTTAAATTTTTGTTTTACTTTCTGTTCTTGTGAGTTGACATGGCAATAAAAGCAAGCAAGCAAATAAAATATTTTTGTATTTTTGTAAAAAAAATTAGAAGTGGAGGAGATGAAAATTAGATCGGCTCCACCGTTATCTATGCGTCGGAACCGAGCTACATCGTCAGCATCGGCATCTTCATCGCCGGCTCGACCGGTCACCTTGGCTGGACCGAGGACTATGCTTCTCTTCGGATCATCAAGTTCGGACGGATGTCTTCGTCATCATCAACTCCGATTTCATCCGGGATCATGGAAAAATCGTCCATGCTGTTCGGGGGCTCAACGTCAACATTGCCCTCGCGCGATCATGCAGTTTTTTCTGGACAGCGGATTCGTGTTCGCCGTCCCCGTCTCCTCGAGCGTCGCTTTCACGATTGCTTTGGTGGAATTGTGCGGAATTGAGTCTAGAACAACCCTGCAAAATTTCGTCGCGTTACAATGAAGGAATCTCTGGCGATCTCCGATATACCGGAGCCCTGTCGAGTCTGGACGGGAATCTGGACGAGTTTAAGGCGAGGAGTCCAGCAGTCAGCTCGGATGTCCTTTGGAAAATCCAACCATTCATCGGCTGCGGAATTCCCATATCTACCACCCCTCAAAATTTCAGCTCGATCCGACCATTCAAACTCCGGGAAGCATCCGATGAGTGCATCAATTTTCGGATCTGTTTTCTGCGCGAAAACGAATCCGACCTGAGCTCATATTCTTTCATGAACGGGATATTGGACATCCTTTTCGAAGGAAATTCTTATCTAGGGTGTTATGTGTTGTTCTCAAACATGTGCCCACAAATTTTTAGCCTTTTCTGAGGCGATCTTCGTCGTCGCGCCGGTGTCAAACCAGCCCGGCCATGTTGCTCCATGACTGCCGACCTGCGCCAGCATCGACTGCGCCGTCGCTTCATCGAGCCGACGACAACCACCTCGGATCATCACCTCGACGAGCTGACCAAGAGTTTGGCACCGCTCTCCCTAATGATCGTCAAGAGGTCGGCACCTTACGGATTGCACGGGTCGGGCGCGTCAGCATCGCCGCGCGGTCACTTCTCAAGCCGGCATTGACCGCGTCACAAGTTCCGACCTGCGTCGGCATCGCCGCGCCGTTGCTTCTACAAGCCGATGTCCACCACGCCGACCTGCTTCGACACCTCGGCTGGCATAGGGCTCCAACGTCACCTTACTGACCTGCTCCGTCACCTCGGCTAGACCGGGGGCTTCGCCATCTCTTTATCAACCTACTCCAGGGACTTCGGCGTCACCAGCTTTGTCAGCTCGGCCGGACCGGGGGCTTCGCCTCAACATATCGGCAGTATTGTACTACCACTTCATCAAGCCGAGCTCTTCGCTCGGACACCTCGGCCGGACCGGGGGCTTCGCCATCGCTTCATCGACCTACTCCGGCGTCACCCTGCCGACCTACTCTGTCTCCTCGGCTGGACCAGGGGCTTCGCCTCGGCACATCGGCAGTTTTGTGCTGCCACTTCATCAGCCGAGCTCTTCGCTCGGCCACCCAAGGACTGGCTTGGGGGCTGGACCTCGACCCATTGCAAGCTCGGACTACGTCATCAACGCCAAGCACATTAACCAGCTAAGTCGCTTTCATGTTTAACTTTTTTCAATTTTCAATTTTTGTTTGGTTCGTCCAAGCGTTATACTTTTGTGTTAAATAGACAAGTTATTAGTTAAACACTTAGTTTGTTAAAAACTGTGTTTGTTAAAAACAACCCCTTTACCCATGTTAACCGGGGGCTCTTAAATTTATACGAGCCATTTTATAATAAGTGTTTTCTTCTAAGTCGTTGCAAAGTCTTTTTCTACCACTCCTTTCTCGACACGAGTGTGTGGTCAATAGCCGGATAGCCTGGTTTCTCTCTAAAGCCGCTCGAGTTTAGTTCGCTAAACTAGCCTGAGAAGCACTCCGCCTTCGGGATAGGAGGTTGAAGCCGAAGGCTGACCCGCTTGAAGTTTTGAGATCGGATGTGTCATGTTAAAGCACGACGGAAGCACAAATTAATTTTAAGACCAATTTTCGGATTGGCACCAAAAAAAACTTGATTTAGTTCGGACGTAAAGTTTTCACATAAGTTTTTTGGTTTTCCGAGCTTATGGCACCTTTAACCTATTTTTATGTTTTTTTTCAGGAGGCGGGGCATCCTCTTGATCGAGGTGTTCTGCGTGATGGTTTTGCTCGGGGAATTTTTCCGACCTGTAGTTCGGCATCTTTCCTGCCGAGCTGCACCTCGGCGTTGTCAAAACGTACATGGCAGTTGAACTAGTTTCCGAGGAGATACGATCCTAGGGTCGGCCATGTTGCCCAACCCAAGTCTTTGGGGCTACTGCATCGACGATTCAATGCAGACAATTTACAAAGTGTGAAACAGTTTCCAAGGAGATTATGATCCTCAGGTTGGTCGGCCGCACCCAACCTGAGTCTCGAGAACTATGCACACCGCGTTTATGTTTCTAAGTATGCTGCCGAGCTAGGAGTTGATCCTCAGGCCGATTTCGCGAATCGACCTGAGTCTCAGGGGCAACTGGGATCAGCGGTTTTGTTTAATCCTTTAGGCGCATCCCGGATTTTAGGCCGACACACACCTTGAGGGCTACTGTCTATACATCTCGGCAGAAAATAAATTGCACCAATCCACAAAAAATCAGCCCATGGCCCATGGCCGAGGTGGTGCACCACCTCGGAAGCAGTCCGGCGTAAAGCTCGGATGCAAGTGGCTGGCTTCGTAGAGGGCATTTCCGGCATTAAACTCGGCTGAACTCCTTCAAAAATTTTCAAAGACAAGCTACTCTATGCCTCCTCGGATGCAGTCCGATGCTGGAGCTCGGATACAGACCGGCGTTGGAGCTCGGCTGCTAAAATGTACCTCAGATACAGACCGGCGTTGGAGCTCGGCTGCAAGAAGACACCTTGGATGCAGTCCGGCGCTGGAGCTCGGATGCAAAGAGGACACCTCCGCGCTGGAAATACTTCGAACCCGAGGTGTGGCGTAAAAAATAACAAGGCATTGATAAAGGCCGAGAACTTAAAGGACTCCTCGGATACCCGACGTATGAACTCTTTGGATACACCTCAGCGATCCTCAAGATCGGAGATGGGAAGATTTGTTGAACCAGTTTTCAAGACCGACGACCGAAGACAAAGAACAGTTCGAAAGAACCGAGGAGCGTCCCCAACTTGAAGACCGGTTCAGGGGGCTACTGACGGTGTCCTGGACTAGGGGGTACTCACCACGTTGTCTCCCGACCAGTGGATCGGGCCGAGGACCCCCATGGCGGTTCACTAATGGGCCACTTCGGGCAGCCCATGACGCATACAAGGAAGACTCTACAAGACTTGGTGCACAAGGCGAAGACTCTTCTAAACCCTAGGCCTCCGGTGCATTATATAAACCGAGGCCAGGCTAGTCAATAGATGATCTAAGATTCATTAGAACAATCTCGTGGTAGCCACATGTACTCTGTACTATACCCCATATCAATACAATCAAAAGCAGGACGTAGGGTATTATCTCTTCGAGAGAGCCCGAACCTGGGTAAAACCTTTGTGTCCCTCGTTCATCCTGTTACCATCGTGCCAAGACGCCTAGCTTAGGACCCCTACTATGAGATATGCCGGATTTAGAACCGACAGCAGGTATTAATCCACAGCATCAGATGCACATCACATGAACTAAGACAACAACACAGACAACCAGCATGAAGTCTGACAATTAGTCTCAAGTATTTAAATTTTAAAACATGGAAAATTACATCATTATTCCCGTTCAAGGCAAGGCCACTGTTACTGTTGGATCTCTCTTGCCAAGCGGCATTGTGCACTGAACATTTAAAGAAACTAGAAACCTGAAAGTGCAATGTAATGACAACAAGCAACTGATGGAGCAAGAGGCTAAATCGGACTATCGACAACGGTTGCACACATCCAATCCAAGGGGACAAGAGCCTCCTTGGTAGAGGTTATAGAATCTCTCAGGATGAAATAGAGACAATAACAAGAAGTGCCCGAGATAGATAAGTGCAATTTAAATGTTCTCTTCTTCCTTCTTCTCGTCAAGACGGGCACTGGAAGAAGAAGAACAAGTGCTAGCAGCTGATTTACCCTGCCAAAAGTGAATATGGATAAGGATACCAAATACAAGAAAGTGTTCGCAACTTCAATCCATGTGGTAACTACAGGAAACATTTAGAATTCTGATAGAATATGAGGCATACTATTATATATCCTCATTGTTCTTCTCTAATAGTAAACAAGGGGCACAGTGTTGCTAAGCTAAATTTCAAGATGAGAAGTCAAGACCAAAACAATACAAATGAAAGTGAAAACTGTAACAGATGGTAACAATAATCTTCATGGCTACTCACTCCATGCTTATGATGATCTATTATAGTTACTGATGCACAATCAAAGAAAACAAATCAAATGTTCAGTTAGCATGACTATGCTCATTGCTCAGCATGTACAGAGTATTCCAGCAAACATGAAACTGGAAATACATGCAAAACATGGAATTCACAGAACCAGGAAACTCCTAGATAAGGCTTATGCATATTGGGTTTGCAATATTAAATAAGAGAATGTACTTTTTTAGGATGCTGAATATACTCTTTAAAATAAAAGGTGTGACATAAAGTTTTTTGACTGCATGTATTTAAACCACAGTTAATAAATTAGTTTCCATATGGTGTAAAATAGGTGAACTGCAAGATTAAGCGCACGGTGAGTTCAATAAGTAAGTAGACAACTTCAATTCAAAAAAGTTGCACAATTGTCAATAAAATGTACAAATAGTTGTATAAGGTTATGTTTGGTGTGGAAAATAGTCACATTTTAGTGGGCAAGTCATTCAATTATTTATTTCCAGAACATGCAAGTCAGTCATTTATGGCAAATGGGACAAGTAGCCACAACAGAAACGATGAATAAGCAAGTAGTCGCAACTGAAATGAATGAATAAGCAGAACAAGTTAACTGTGTTCTATAGTAAATTAATTCCATTCGTTTTTGTTGCGGCTAGTTGTCCCATTTTCCTCAAAAAACAGCTGCTTATTTCTAAATAAGTTAATTGGCTTCAATTTATGGCAAATGGGACAAGTAGCCGCAACGGAAACGAGTAACAAGCTGGCAGGTTGTTGCAGCAAATTAACATTGATAATTTAAAAGTTTAAACCTACAGAAGTTCACCTTATCCAACATAAAACTTGCAATCATACTCGAGATGTTATCATGTGCCTGCTTCATGACCTATAGGAAGGTCAAGTTTGTCAAATTTGACATACTTCAACAACAGTAATAAATAATGTTTGCTAGTAAATCAACAAATGCAAGCAAACTATACCTGAATCCATTCTTTCAGTTTCACTGAACGGGCCATCAACTTCTCATCGTCCTGCTTCTGCTCCACCCAATTAAGCCTTCGGGGCGACTTTGGCTATTCGAAAGTTGCAAAATACTTGTTAACGCACTAGTTACAACACATTTAAATAGTTTGGTGGCATTGGTTGTAAACTTGTAATGTATGTACAATGGTTGTTAGTTGTGGTCTTGTCATGAGTGGTCAGTTATCCGGCCTAGTCTTAGGCTTGTAACTATATTCTTTCTGTCAATGCATCGAGATGCAAGCTTTGCGTTTTCTAGAGAAAAAATATTGTTATGCCTTTGCTGTCAGATAATTATGAATATGTTTAACTAAAATGTGAAAAGTGTGGTAGCATCGATTCTATAATTTTGGTAGAGAATCACCTGACTTGGATTATCCGGCTTGTCCTGCAACACCCGATTGAGTTCTGCGCGTAGACGTTCTGCTACAGCATGTGTCTTATCCTGCAAATACTGATACATTTTACCCATTTTTTCTGCTTTTCCCTGCAAAGTGGCAAGTTAGCAGTTTGTCAAAACTTCCGAAATAAGGATCATTCATCGAGGATCAAGGCTAATAATAGTTTGGCCAAAGTACAAATAAGACATGCTCGTGTTTCTGGACCCAGCTCCGTATATCCTCTAACTCACGACGCTTATCCTCCCATGCCTCCCACTTCTTCAATTCCCAGCCAACTTGTTGTTTCGGTCTGCACACAATGCTAGCCTTCTTGTATACATCTAAAGATACAAGTGATTTCACACAGATGTAGGATTGCATGTTGTATAGCCAGCGGGGTTTGGAATCAAAAAGCTTCACCTTGTTGCTCAAATCAATCTCGAAGTTTTCACTAAACAACTCGTATGAACACACGTGGTCGTGAAGTTGTGACATAATCCTATCCATGTGAACAAAGTGTGGACCTGGAATGTAATTTGGTGGGTTCTTAATATTGTACTTCTTGCTCCACCCTTGTAGCTCTACCATGTTCTCAAGTGTCCATATCTGCAGGTCACCAAGAAGAGTTCTGGGGTCATAACGACTAGGTTGAGCAGTTACTATACATATTTTCCCATCAATATCTCTGATCCAAAACTGACGAGGACCTAAATAATCATTGTCTTCACGTTTTTCTGGCAGTTGTATCTTTGCAAAACTTTCTTCCCTGAGATCAAAGGAAATAACTGCATGCTGCCAAATAGCTGACATGTCTTCGGTTAACCAATACATTTTGCCATCAACATTGACAACCCCAGAGTTTCTCACACTGGTCAAACTAAGAGCTTGTGGAGTTCGAATATCTTTCCATTTCTCATCACCAAGCGTGTAAACTTGAATGATGTTGAACCAGTCTTTGTCATGGGGGCGACCATTAACGCAATCACCAAGGAAGTGTGTAATCTTGTATTCTTTTGTCACGGGATGAAATGCAAAGCTGTAGAAACAGAAGTGATCACCTTTCACATTCTTGGCAGGTTTCTCAAGATGCAGATATTCACCAGTTGCAAGGTTAGCTATCTTGATCGTTGATGTCTTTGTGTATAACCCAAGAAGGCCATTGCATGAACCAAAAAGGAAATCATCAGGCCCAATCACTGGCACCACGTATGTTTACGGTGACCAGGCTTCATCAATTAGGATAGCATCACTAGGGTAGAGCTCACCGGAAACCAAACCTTACGGAAAGAACAGAAGAGCAAACTTGGGCTCACACTTGAGTTATGATGCGACAAACTGTGGATCCCGGATGTAGTTCTGCCACTGCTTGCAGACGCGGCCGCACCTCAATAGAGTGCTCACTAGAAGCCTCAAAAACACCCGCTCAATTAGGTCTGCTGGGAGGCAGTTTATGATGCATACCTCATTTATTTGCTTCTTTGATTCGGGCTCTTCAGTAGACATAGTGAGCACGCAATGCTGGAGGCAGCTGAACTACCAAACCACTCTGCAAACACACATTTCAATTCATGATACAGTCCCACAAATAAAATGATACAGGGCATAGTGCGATGAGTTTGACTTGAAGAATTACTAGATAGAAACGTACATTCAAATATTTTTGTGGGCAAAGAAAGAAGATGAAACATATGCATGTTTGTCTCGCTTCCAAATATTTGTTTACCAACCAATGTGCCAAGGAAGGCACTAATGGCATCTCAAAACTTATGTTCTGTTGCAGCATCCAAAATTTTGACTAGAAAATATAATCACTTCTTCAGTCTCCACACTAAAACAATGTTATCAATTAGCAAAAGCATAATCTTGTGGTCAAAAGAAGAAGAAAACTAATGTTATCGTCGTCTCACATGTACCAAAATTGCAGATTACTACTAAATCCAACTAACAAGCGTGCGCGGCCGCGCGCCCTCCATCCGGCGCCCCAAACCCTCAACTAAGGGCAAGCAGCTAGGAAGTAGGAACCCTAGCCACCGTTGAAGTTACAAATGGAAGGGGCACGAAAAAGAGGGGCATCCGGGGAGGAAACAACCCACAAGCAAAAGAGGACATCGAGGGGACTGGAGGACTCACAATCACGATCGCGGTCAGGATCAAGCGATCTCAGCGGTACCCGCCATGGGAGGAGGGCTCTCCTCTTGACGCGGTGGATGATTTCCTGCCACCCCTTAGGCAATGAGATGTTTTCCTGCCGCTCTTCCCCCTAACTCCCCGGCTGCCATTGGCGGCCTCTATGATTTTGCCTTGGAGGAAGGAACAGAAGAGATATGTGGTAGTGTGTATTAGCATGTGCGGGGTGATAACCCACAAGTATAGGGGATCAATTGTAGCTTTTTCGATAAATAAGAGTGTCGAACCCAACGAGGAGCTAAAGGTAGAATTAATATTCCCTTCAAGTTCTATTGACCACCAGTACAACTCTACGCACACTTAACGTTCGATTTACCTAGAACAAGTATGAAACTAGAAGTACTTTGTAGGTGTGATGCTAGAACTACTTTGCAAGAATAAAACTAGGAGTACTTTGTGAGATAATAAAAGTTAGTTGTTTAGTAGAAAGCTTTTGTAACACAAGAGAATGATTTGTCCATAGGCAATCGATAACTAGACCGGTAATCATTATTGCAATTTTATATGAGGGAGAGGCATGAGCTAACATACTTTCCATACTTGGATCATATGCACTTATGATTGGAACTCTAGCAAGCATCGGCAACTACCAAAGATCATTAAGGTAAAACCCAACCATAGCATTAAGTAACAAGTCCCCTTTACTCCCATACGCAACAACCCCCTTACTCGGGTGTAAGCTTCTGTCACTCTAGCCGCCCACTATAAGAGAATTATGAACGTATTGCAAACCCTACAATGGGAATCCCTCACGATTGCGCGACACAGAGGGCACCATAGGACAGCACCAAAATAAAACATACAACTCAAACCAATCACGATCATCAATCAACCCATAGGACAAAAGAAATCTACTCAAACATCATAGGATGGCAACACATCATTGGATAATAATATGTAGCATTAAGCACCATGTTTAAGTAGAGATTACATCGGGGAGAAGAGGTGTTACACCGCTGCATAGAGGGGGAGAGAGTTGGTGAAGGCGGCGAAGTTGTTGGTGTAGATCGTTGTCACGATGATTGCCCCGGCGGCGTTCCGGCGCCACCGGGAGAGAGGGGGAGAGAGCCCCCTCCTTCTTCTGCTTGCTTGGCCTCCCCCCTAGATGGGAGGAGGTTTTCCCGTCTGGTCCTTGGCCTCCATGGCACCCGGAGGGGAGGGAGCCCCTCCGAGATTGGATCTCTCTCTCTGTTCCCTTCTGTTTCGCGTTCCTGTTTTCTAGCCTTTCACCGTTTCTTAAATTCCCGGACATCCATAACTCTGATTGCGCTGAAATTTTAACACGATTTTTTTCCCGATATTATCTTTCTTGCAGCGAAAGAAGGGCGTCAACCGACTTACGAGGGGCTCACGAGGCACCACGGCGCGCCACCCCCCTGGGGTGCGCCCTGGTGCCTCATGGGGCCCACGAGCACCATCTTGCGTTGATTCTTCTTCCCAAAAATCACATATATTCCAAAATAAATCTCCGTAAAATTTTATTGCATTTGGACTTCGTTTGATATGGATTTTCTGTGAAATAAAAAACAAGCAGAAAACAGGAACTGGCACTGGGCACTGGATCAATATGTTAGTCCCCAAAATAATATAAAATGTTGCCAAAAATATGTGAAAGTTGTAGAATATTGGCATGAAACAATCAAAAATTATAGATACGACGGAGACGTATCAGCATCCCCAAGTTTAATTCCTGCTCGCCCTCGAGTAGGTAAATGATAAAAAAGATAATTTTTTGATGTGGAATGCTACCTAACATAATCTTGATCATGTAATCTAATCATGGCATGAATATTAAGACACGAGTGATTCAAAGCAATAGTCTATAATTTGATATAAAGACATCAATACTCAGGCATCCCAACAAACAATCATGCCTTTCAAAGTAAAAATGCTAAATAACGCTATCCCAAGCCCGTTATGCTCAATCATTGATCCAGTCATGATACACACTCAATATTAGCTACATCCAATGCACAAGTATGACAATAGTGTTCTCTAGTTGGTGCTTTATAAGAGAAGATGGAGACTCAAAATAAAAAATAAAAATTGCATAAAAGTAAAATAGATAGGCCCTTCGCAGAGGGAAGCAGAGATTTGCAGAGGTGCCAGAGCTCAAAGCTTAAATTAGAGAGATAAAATTATTTTGAGAGGCATGCTTTTCCTGTCAACGCTATGACCGAAAGTTCCCAATATCTTCCATGCTAGACACATTATAGGTGGTTCCCAAACAGAAAATAAAATTCATTTCCTTTCCACCATTCTTACACAATCCATGGCTAGCCGTATCCATGGGTGCCTTCCATACCAACACTTTCCAAGGAATTTTGTTATTATTATTTTTGATTCATTGTGGGACTGGGCATCCCTATTACCTGCCACTGTCTCATGCAATGACAAGTGAATAAACACTCATCTTGAGAATAACCTGCCTAGCATGAAAGATATTGGCCACCCCCTGCCGCCACATGAGCGGTACGGGCACACAAAACAGAAATTTATTTTGAATAATTAGAATTGGCACATGCAAATTTACTTGGAACGGCATGGAAATACCGCATATAGGTAGGTATGGTGGACTCATTTGGCACAACTTTAGGTTTAAGGAGTTGGATGCACAAGCAGCATTCCCGCTTAGTACAAGTGAAGGCTAGCAAATAGATTGAGAAGCGACCAACCAAAAAACGAAAACGGTCATAAACATGCATTGAACATAACTAACACTGAATAATGCACCATAAGTAGGATGTAACTTCGTTGCATAACTATAGACTATATGTGCATGCTTCGGGAATCACAAACCTTAACACCAATATTCTTACTAAACCACAATCATTCACTAGTACCTCCCACATATGACCATCTCAATGTCGCAAAACTATTGCAAGGAATCAAACATATCATATTCAATGACCTACAAGTTTTATGTAGGATTTTATGACTAACCATGTGAATGGCCAATTCCTGTTGACTCTCTAAACAGATATAAGTGAAGCATGAGAGTTTAATTCTTTCTACAAAAGACTTGTCCACGCTCTAACAAATATAAGTGAACCAAAAGAGCATTCTACAAATAACGATTTTCTATGTGTAGAGAAACAGGCATCCAAACTTCAATTGATATAAGTGAAGCACATGAAGCATTCTATAAAACCATACTCATAAGATATAAGTGAAGTGCAAAGAGCATTCTATAAATCAACCAAGGACTATCTCATACCAGCATGGTGCATAAAAGAAAAGGGAAAAATAAACACAAAATACGCTCCAAGAATTTACGCATATCATGTGAACAAAACAAAAACCGAGACACACCGATAATTGTCGAATAAAGATGGGATGCCTTCCGGGGCATCCCCAAGCTTAGACGCTTGAGTCTCCTTGAATATTTACTTGGGGTGCCTTGGGCATCCCCAAGCTTGAGCTCTTGCCTCTCCTCATTCTTCTCATATCAATACCTCCTTGATCTTCGAACACTTCATCCACACAAAACTTAACTGAACTTTTAGTTAGAAGGGTTAGTACATATAACATCAAATCCCATCATGTCCTGCTCTAACATTATTGTATAATTATAATCAAACATTACCCACTATATGCTATCACAATTCTATGGCTCCCAAGTCAATGGGGCTCAACAAGATTTCAAACATAAGCAAATAACGAAACTATAACAGCAATCTGTGAAAACAGGACAGTCTGTAAAGATGCAGATGTCATATACTTCTGTAACTCAAAAAATTCTGGAAAATTAGGACAAAATAAAAAATTTGCATAGCAATACGTGTAAAAATTTCAGAATTTTTGCATGTTCCAGTAAAAAATTTAAATTCACGCACTACAGCAAAAATTTCTGTTTTTGCACTGCACATACCAAACAAGCAATTTAAACATCCTAATGGTAAATCTTGGCACATTATTTTTATAATACAATAGATTTGTACAAGGGGGTAATTATTTTTGTTGAAAAGTTTCTGTAATTCAAGATTCACAAAGTTTCCATGGGCATGAACAAAGTTCAAGGCATGCTCCCACTTCCACGGTGCTCGTCTTTCTTACTTTCACTTTTCTTTTTGTAAAGTTTTTAGGTTCCCCTCTATATTTTTTTGTTTTAAAACTTTTTAAAAGCACACAATAGAAATAAATGACTCTCTAAAACTTCCGGGTTGTCTCCCTGGCAGCGCTTTCTTTAAAGCCATTAAGCTAGGCATAAAGTGCTCAAGTAATTGATCCACTCGGATCCCAAGGTATATCAAAGACAATTTTAATTAACAATGATTTGTATTTTAGTAGTGAGCACAAAGCAACATATATCATGTAATGATGAAGTCTAACTCTCTTCCTATGCATCGGCATGTCATAAAAGAACAATTCATGCACATCAAGTAAAGGCCAATGCATAGTATAAGCAGTTTCTTGCAATTTTATTGTATTGGAAACATAGAGAGGCGGAGATGTAGTTCCTATCTCATAATAATTGCAAGTAGGAGCAGCAAGCACATGCATATTATATTCATCAAAATTATCATGTGCAATAGTAAAATGCAACCCATCAATATAATCCTTAATAAGCACAAACTTCTCTGATATAGTGTAGTTGGGAGAATTCAAAAAGATAATACGACTATCATGTGTAGGTGCAATCGCAACAATTTCATGTTTAACATAAGGAACGATAGCAAGTTCATCTTCATAAGCATCATTCAAATTGGCATCATGGCCACAAGCATAGCAAACATCAATTTCATCAAAAAGGGATATTTCAAACGAATCCAAGGGATCATAGCAATCATCATAGCATTCATCCTTCGGTAAGCACGAAGGTAGATTAAACAATGTATGAGTTGAAGAGTTACTCTCATTAGAAGGTGGGCACGGGTAGCTAATCCGCTCTTCCTCCTTTTTTTCTTCGCTCTCCTCGTCATCTTTTTCATCTAATGAGCTCACAGTTTCAGCAATTTCTTCTTCCATGGTTTCCTGCAAAATATTAGTCTCCTCTTGGACAGCGGAGGAGTCCTCAATATATCCTTTAACATAAGCATTAGAAGCATAGTTTTCATAGCAATATTTAAGTATGGCAAAATTTTCTGATTTGTAAAGAGTAGCATCATACATTTCAATCAAAGAAGCAATTTCATGAGCACCCTTAAAAGCAACAAATTCTTCTGTTCAATATCATAGTAACTATAAACACCTTTAGCATAAGAAGATACGATTTCATTATCACTAAACTCACATTGGTAGGGAAGGTGTTTCTTAGGGTCTTCAGAACAACAAGTAAAATCATGTATTTCACATAAATTCCAAGCATAGCAATTCAAAGTATTAATATGATGCCATACAAGTTTCCCTTTTTGAGATAAGCGGTGTCGCACAAAATGAGCATGCTCATCTAATGATTTTCCCTCAACTAAACTAGTTGGATTTTCAGCACGAGCACATAGGGATCGAAGATGATCCAAGTAGAAAGCTTCAGCAGTATGATAGATTTTGGGTGGTTCTTCAACCATTGGTTTAGCAGGTACAACTAATTTTTTTGGTATTTTACGTTTCCTACCCATAACTAAAGATAGAAAACAAGAGCACAAAATAAAAACTACTTAGTGATAAAGCAAACAAGCACACACGAGAATATTCACCCCACGCTATTGCTCCCCGGCAACGGCGCCAGAAAAAGGTCTTGATAACCCACAAGTATAGGGGATCAATTGTAGCTTTTTCGATAAATAAGAGTGTCGAACCCAACGAGGAGCTAAATGTAGAATTAATATTCCCTTCAAGTTCTATCGACCACCGATACAACTCTACGCACACTTAACGTTCGCTTTACCTAGAACAAGTATGAAACTAGAAGTACTTTGTAGGTGTGATGCTAGAACTACTTTGCAAGAATAAAATTAGGAGTACTTTGCGAGATAATAAAAGTTAGTTATTTAGTAGAAAGCTTTTGTAACACAAGAGAATGATTTGTCCATAGGCAATCGATAACTAGACCGGTAATCATTATTGCAATTTTATATGAGCGAGAGGCATGAGCTAACATACTTTTCGTACTTGGATCATATGCACTTATGATTGGAACTCTAGCAAGCATCCGCAACTAACAAAGATCATTAAGGTAAAACCCAACCATAGCATTAAGTAAAAAGTCCCCTTTACTCCCATACGCAACAACCCCCTTACTCGGGTGTAAGCTTCTGTCACTCTAGCCACCCACTATAAGAGAATTATGAACGTATTGCAAACCCTACAGCGGGAATCCCTCACGCTTGCGCGACACGGAGGGCACCATAGGACAGCACCAAAATAAAACATACAACTCAAACCAATCACGATCATCAATCAACCCATATGACAAAAGAAATCTACTCAAACATCATAGGATGACAACACATCATTGGATAATAATATGTAGCATTAAGCACCATGTTTAAGTAGAGATTACAGCGGGGATAAGAGGTGTTACACCGCTGCATAGAGGGGGAGAGAGTTGGTGACGGCGACGAAGTTGTCGGTGTAGATCGCCGTCACGATGATTGCCCCGGCGGCGTTCCGGCGCCACCGGGAGAGAGGGGGAGAGATCCCCCCTCCTTCTTCTTCTTGCTTGGCCTCCCTCCTAGATGGGAGGAGGTTTTCCCCTCTGGTCCTCGGCCTCCATGGCACCCGGAGGGGCGGGAGCCCCTCCGAGATTGGATCTCTCTCTCTCTGTTCTCTTCTGTTTCGCGTTCCTATTTTCTAGCCTTTCACCGTTTCTTAAATTCCCGGAGATCCGTAACTCCGATTGCGCTGAAATTTTAACACGATTTTTTCCCGATATTATCCTTCTTGCGGCGAAAGAAGGGCGTCAACCGACTTACGAGGGGCTCACGAGGCACCACGGCGCGCCACCCCCCCCTCGGGGCGCGCCCTGGTGCCTCGTGGGGCCCACGAGCACCGTCTTGCGTTGATTCTTCTTCCCAAAAATCACATATATTTCAAAATAAATCTCCGTAAAATTTTATTACATTTGGACTTCGTTTGATATGGATTTCCTGTGAAACAAAAACAAGCAGAAAACAGAAACTGGCACTGGGCACTGGATCAATATGTTAGTCCCAAAAATAATATAAAATGTTGACAAAAATATGTGAAAGTTGTAGAATATTAGCATGAAACTATAAAAAATTATAGATATGACGGAGACGTATCAGGGGGCAGGTTCGGCCCAGACAGCGGAACACTATTTTTTTTTTTTGCGTGCAAGTTAGCGAAAGAGTACTAGTACGACAGTAGTAACCAGCCAAACTGCCTTAGTGCCATTCTCCGTTGCATTAAGATAAATGTGCTTTTCTCTAAAATAAAAAAATAAAAAAGGTAAATACGCTTTTGTTTCGTTCTCGCAGTTTCTACATGTCCGAGATCCCGCCTCCACTGTTAGCTTATGCATTCTTGTATGTCAAATGGCTCAATACAATGCCCCATGGTGGTGGACCATGTGGTCCCAAATGTTTCTTCTTTGGCTGTGTAGAAACTTAAACTTCAGGATTTTGTGTTGACAACTACTCCCTCCGTTCCACAATGCAAGACGTTACATTGTGGAACGGAGGGAGTAGTTACGGCACTTTGAATAATGACACAGAGCAATCCATTCCGCAAACACACATTTCAATTAATGATACAGGGCATACTCCGAAGAGTTTGACTTGAAGAATTACTAGACAGAAATAGCCATTTAAATATTTTTTGTGGGCAAAGAAAGAAGATGAAACATATGCATGTTTATCTCGCTTCAAAATATTTATGTACTAACCAATGTGCCAAGGAAGGTACTGATGGCATCTCCAAATTTCTGCTTTGTTGCAACGTTCAAAATTTTGACTAGAAATTATACTCGCTTCTTCAGTCTGCACGCTAAAAAGAAGTTATCAATTACCAAAAGCATAATCTTGTGGTAAAAAAACCCTGATGTTGTCGTCGTCTCTCATGTACAAAAATTGCAGATCTGTCAAATCCAAAGAACAAGCGTGCGCGGCTGCGCGCTCTCCCTCCGGCGCCTCGATTCCACAACTAAGGCAGGTAACTAGAAACCCTAGCCGCCGTTGCAGTTACAGATGGAAGGGGCATGAACAAGAGGGGCGTCGGAGGAGGAAACATCCCGCAAGCTAAAGAAGAGATCGAGGGTACTGGAGGACTCACAATCACGGGCGCGATCAGGATCAGGCGAGCTCCACGGGCGCCGCCATGAGAGGAGGGATCTCCGCTTGATGTGGTGGAAGATTTCCCGCAGGCCCTCAGGTGGTGACGAAATGATTTCCTGTCGTTGGCAGCTTCTGCGATTTAGCGGAGGAAGGAACAGAAGGAGATATATAGTTAGTGCGTATTAGCATGCGGGGGTTAGGTTTGGCCCAGTTAGCGGAACACTCTACCAAACTACCATTCTCGGTTGCATTCACATAGATACGCCTTTTCACATAAAAAAACAAGATAAACGGGCCTTTTCTCTCAACAAATAAAAGATAAATACGTTTTTGTTTCGTTCTCGCAGTTTCTACAGGTTCGAGATCTCGCCTCTGCTGTTAGCTTATGCACTTTCATATGTCAAATGGTTCAATGCAATGCCCGGTGCTGCTAGACCATGTGGTCCGGAATGTTCCTTTTTTGGCTGTGTGGAAAAACATCAGTATAGAATCCTATGTTGACAATCTTTTTACGACACTTGATACAGGGCAAACCATTCCGCAAACACACATTTCAATTAATGATACAGGACATACTATGTAGAATTTGACTTAAAAGAATTACTAGATAGAAACGTACATGTAAATATTTTTTGTGGGCAAAGAAAGAAGATGAAACATATGCATGTTTATCTCGCTTCAAAATATTTATTTACCAACCAATGTGCCAAGGAAGGACTGATGGCATCTCAAAATTTCCACTTTGTCACAGTGTCCAAAAGTTTGACTAGAAAAGTATACTCTCTTCTTCAACCTCTACGCTTAAAAGAAGTTATCAGTTACCAAAAGCATAATCTTGCGGTAAAAAAAACTTGATGTTATCGT
Source organism: Elymus sibiricus (assembly GCA_039707655.1). Classification (NCBI taxonomy): domain Eukaryota; kingdom Viridiplantae; phylum Streptophyta; class Magnoliopsida; order Poales; family Poaceae; genus Elymus; species Elymus sibiricus. The sequence continues at coordinate 297,738,454 of CM077672.1, read as the reverse complement.
CGTCTCTCATGTACCCAAATTGCAGATCGTTGGCAAATCAAAATAACAAGCATGCGCGGATGCACGCTCTCCCTACGATGACTCAATTCCTCAACTAAGGCAGGTAACTAGAAACCCTAGCCGCCGTTGCAGTCACAGATGGAAGGGGCGCGGACAAGAGGGGCATCGGAGGAGGAAACATCCCGCAAGCTAAAGAGGAGATTGAGGGGACTGGAGGACTCACAATCACGGGCGCGATCAGGATTAGGCGAGCTCCGCGGTCGCCACCATGAGAGGAGGGATCTCCGCTTGACGCGGTGAATGATTTCCCGCAGGTGACGAAATGATTTCCTGCCGCTCTCCCCCCTCCTCGCTTTTTGTTGGCAGCTTCCGAGATTTAGCCGAGGAGGAAGGAACAAAATGAGATATATAGTAGTGCATATTAGCATGAGTGGGCCAAGGTTCGGCTCAGTTAGCGGAACACTCTACCAAACTGCCATTCTCCGTTGTACTCAGATAAATACACTTTTTCACCAAAAAAAGATAAATAGCCTTTTTCTCAAAAAATAAAAGATAAATACACTTTTGTTTCGTTCCCGCAGTTTCTACAGGTTCGAGATCCCACCTCTGTTGTTAGCTTATGAACTTCCGTATGTCAAGGGCGAGGCAATGCCCCGTGGTGGTAGACCATGTAGTCCAAAATGTTCCCTTTTTCTTGTTGTGTACAGAACTTTGTATTCATAACTTTTTTTCAACACCTTGATTACACACAAGACTTTGTAATACATCTTTAAAAAAAAAAAAACTATTCGACTATGCATTATTTTCAGGACGAAAAGGCAAGGCCGCAGAGCTTGCCATTTTCTTTACTGATTGATGTCAGGGGTACAACCTACAAAATCCACTCCACGACTGAACGAACAAGGCATACTGCACAAAATAGATTTGAATATGTTACAGTAACCGGTTGCTTAAGATTCCACCAAGAATTACACGATAATCCATGTTTCAGGCATGACCATGTTCTGAAGATACATAATGATACCTTGTTACCTGCCTAAAGGACCATGTTCTGAAGACACATATCATTTCTTGTTACCTACCTATTGGACCCGTTGACCAAGGCAAATGCACAGCTGTAATCGCAGATTCAGAACACAAGGATGCCAGTGCCAGTACTTCAAAATGCAGGATCCTGCTGCTGCAACCAAGTATGACGAACCTGGTGGAGCGAGGGGCCAATAAGGCTGCCCCGCGTACACATTCAACGGAACAAGGGTCTCCTTGTACATGCATTTAGATAGAGGAAGCGTTATTTTTGTTGTTGAAATTTGGTACTTGAATGCCATAGTGACAGTTTTTCAGTTCAAGGTTCAGAAGCTCTGAACTTGCTTCTTTTTTTGTAACCTGAACCTGCTTGAAATGTATGCTTCATACTGCGGAGAAAATTATAATCCATACACAAGGTTTTGCCTATGAAATGCCCTCTAAAACTAGAATAGATATTCACGGCGGCAATAGTTAGTTCGGATTTTTAAACATAACAGCACATAGATGTTGATGGACAGATCACCGGTTTACTGGAAATAGTTAATCAATTTTTCGACAAAGACGCAAGAGTTTGACAGCAGGCTGAGCCTGAGCGAGCTAAGAAGAATGTCATGATAAGCTCTGGAGTCCCAAGTCTGTATCAGCGTCGTCACTGTGATTCTGTGAAGCAATGCCAGCTATTGAAATTGAAGCACGCTCCTGAAACATAAGCAAGAGTCAAATACAATACTTGTCAGGGAAAACCTAGAATCCCCGTTAGAAAAGGAAACATTGTTAACCCAGTAACTAGGCAACTAATCAAATAAAATACCACTGTTAGCAAAAGAAACTAGGTACACAGATATGCACAGATTCAAATATGGAGATAATACAGTTACTATCCTTACATTTCAAGATAAGCTAATTTGCTTATTTAAATATGGTAGAGGAAACTAAAATTGATACAGGTAAGAAAAACTAGCAAGCTAGAGCAGAAAGGAAAAAACATATAAAAAAACATTACATCGAGATCCTGTGCAACACTTCTGATCATATGACGGACGCTTTCAATCGCCTGAGTTGTAGCCTGTAGTCATGACAACTTTATGAGCTAAGTATGTTTCAAGGAACAGTTCTACTTCTAAGTGATCTGGCTAGTGAATGCAGGCACACTATACCATGGTAATATCCATAAACTTTTCCATACGAGCAAATAATGTTTCCTCATCCCGCTTTTGCTCCACCCAGTTAAGCCGCCGGAGGTACCTTGGTTGCTGGAATCTCATGCAAGACAATTGTTACAAATATAAGGGTGCACACAATGTCTCTGTTCTTCGGATGATTATCTTTTTTTTTTGAAAAGGAGGATTACCCCCGGCCTCTGCATCACCATGATGCACACAGCCATCTTTATTAATTATTCACCAGAGTTTGACAAAATAAATACAAGGATCAATCCGAAGCCCCCTTCTAGGCGAACAAAGTCGCTACACCTACAAGTATACAGATGTGCCCTGTCCGCATAACAGACACAATCTAATCCAGAGGCCTTAAGACCATCCGGTCTAGGCGTCCCATACATGCACCGCCTGCGCACGCTCAAGGATCCGCCGCCGCCATCTTCCGCCATCCCGTCTTCAGGAGGAATCACTGCATAGATCTTGCCAGTCCCATCTACCGTCGATGTCACCACGACACCAGACAGTGCCACCAGCCTGCGCGCGTCAATCAATCCGCGTCCAACTCCGAGACTCCACTGCTTCACGTCGTCTGAGACCCACCGTCTTCAATACGGTTGATGTAACACCGCTCAACCTATTGGCCTCTCCAGTGAACCACTGCTCCAAGACGACGTCTCCAGGAGGGAGAACAACACCAAAGTCTCCGACATCATCCGATCCGGGAGACCCAGATCTAGGGTTTCCCCCGGAACAGCTACCACCTGGAGGAAGAGGGGCGCGCCATCTGCAACTGCCGACGCACCCAAGCGGTGCCCACCGCCACATAGCTCTCACGACGACGCCTTCAAGAAGGACACGACGCCAAGAGCGCCATCGCCGCCCTAGGGTTTTCACCCGAGAGACCGTGAGGTGGGAAAAGGTAGGGCGGACCCGAACGACGTCTCCAAGAAGAAAAACGGCACCCTCGGGTGTCGTCGCCGTCGCGGCCTGCATGAGCCGACCTGGGAATTATCCCAATCCGGATCCCCACCTCCCGCTCCGTCCCAACCCGGTAACCGGCTAGCAGCACGGCGATGTCTGGTAAGACGAAGTGCACGCAACATGGGTTGGAGGAAGAAGCAGCTCAGCGCCGTTGGCCGCCGGGCAGCAAGCCGCGGCACCAAATATGCAAATAAAAGGTATGGCAACTTCCTTATCGATAAGGAATTACCTGATCTGCAAAGGCTGCACATATTTGATTGTTTTTCATGCATATCTTTTGTCGCATCACATCATCCAAGATTTGAGGTAGTAGATGATTAAGTTGAGTGTGCAAAGATTGTGGGGATGCCTTCAAAATGGTAATTCAACAATTTGTTACATCTTCCAGAATAATAAAGGTTCTTTGACGTAAATTAGATTTCAGCCAACATACAGTTTCCTTATGCTCATCTTGATAAAGTTTGGACCACATTGTTTCCGTCTTGGCAAGATTCGGCCCCAGCTTCCCACTTTTTCAGTTCCCAGCCATCCCGCTGTTTTGGTCTGCGCACGATGCCAGCCTTATTGAATACTTCTGAACGTACAAGTGACTTCACACAGTTGTGAGATTGCAAGTTCTGCCCGTGGGGACTGAAATCTAACAGCTTCACCATCTTGCTCAAATCAATCTTGAAGTTCTCACTAAGCAACTCGTACGAACATACATCATTGCTGCCAAGTTGTGCGAGGATCCTATCCCTGTGAACAAAATGTGGACCCAGAATGTAATTAGGTGGGTTCTTAATGTTGTACTTCCGGCTCCATCTTTGTTGCTCTACCGTGTTGTCAAGTGTCCAGATCTGCAGCTCACCAAGAACAGTCCTGGCATCATAATGACTGGTTTGAGCAGTTACTGTGCATATCTTCCCATCTATATCTCTGATCCAGAACTTATGAGGACCATAATAATCATGATGTTCATATGCTGCAGGAAATTGTATCATTGCAAAACTTTCTTCCAATAGATCAAAGGACATAACTGTGGAAATTGTATCATTGCAAAACTTTCTTCCAATAGATCAAAGGACATAACTGCATGCTGCCAGTTAGCTAACATGTCTTCACTTAACCAATACGTTTTGCCATCAACATTGACAACTCTAGAGTTTCTCACACTGATCAAGCTAAGAGCTTTTGGAGTTCAGATACCTTTCCATTTCTCATCACCGAGTGTGTAAACTTGTTTGATGTTGAACCTGTCTTTATTGTGGGGGCGACCATTAACGCAATCACATAGAAAAGGCTAGGGTGATCAGAGACACTGGAGGATTAGTAGAGCAATTAGCAAAAAAAGATAAGCTTGTTTGGCAAATTTCCTCTAGGAAGGGGGGAGCCAAGGCCCGGGATTGTCCTGCCGACCTCCGTCACTGCTATTAGATAGAAACACACTTAATTAATTATGTGGGCAAAGAAAGAACATGAAACGTATATTATATATATATGCATATTTGTCTCGCTTGCAAGATCTATTTACCAAGCAATGAGAAACCGATGGCATCTCAAAATTTCTGCCACATCCAAAATTTGGACTAAGAAATTAAATTGACTTCTCCTTGCTAATGAAGTTTATGTCGCTCTAATTACCAAAAGCTTAATCCCGCGGCCAAGAAAAGTTCTCTAATGTTTTCATCCTCTCTCACATACCGAAATTTCAGTTTTATAACTGAACAGTCAAATCCAACGAACATGCACGCGCTTATGCGCAGACCTCCCTCCGGAAGTTGGGCTTCGGTCGGAGGTGGTTATCGTGGATCTGAGCTCGAAAAATATTGAAAAAATTTCAAAAAATTATGAATTTTTTTTGTGTGGAAAACATTACGAAATATTTTAAGTCCTTGCAAATTTTCAGCATGAAATCACATTCGTGGAAGTCGTGGAAAAAAATAAAATCGGTACTCCAAAATGCTTTCGAAAGTAGCATCTGGGGAGCATCGATTTTGTTTTTTTTTCCAGGACTTCCATGAATGTGATTCCATGATGAAATTTTGCGAGCACTCAAAATATTTCTTCATTTGAATTTGTTTTCATTTTTTTGATTTTACTGTTCATCTGAGCTCATTTCAGCCCGGGCTAAGAAACTCCATGTCCCCTCTACAGCGGCTATTTGCGTATGTTGATAGTGAAGGGCTGCTAACGCCGTTGGCCAGGCGTGGTCTGAGACACTGGCTGTCCTTCTTTGTCGACAATGTCATGCTCTTCCTCAAGCCTATGGACACTGACATGGCGGCCTGTGCGGCCATCCTTGATGACTTTGGACACGCAGCGGGCCTGCACGTCAATGCGGCTAAGTGCAATGCAATTCCGATAGATGTTCCGAACAAACGATATCGAGTATTCAAAAAGGTCTTGGTTACAGTACGGGGAATTTCCCAATCAAGTATCCAGGATTGCCGCTCGAGTTGCGCAAGCCATCAGTGGCACAGTGTCAGGAAGTAGTGGATGGGGTGGCAAACAAGCTGTCGACCTGGCGGGCGGCTGCATGGACATGGCTGGATGGCCAATTCTGGTGCAGTCCGTCCTCTACGCTATGCCGGTTCATGCGATGATGGCCCTGGACTTACCAGCCAAAGTTTTCACGAGCATCACCAATATCTATCGGGGCTTCTTCTGGGCAAGATCAGCAAACGCCGGCGGAGGGCCATGCAGAGTGGCGTGGAGGATTGTGTGTACCCTGAAGTGGGTTGGGGGCCTGGGCCTCTTGAATTTTTAGTGGTTGAACGCTGCTCTGCGAGCAAGGTGGCTCTGGCTGAGACGCACCGACACCGCCAGGCCTTGGTCCGAGTTTGATATTACGGTACCAGCAGAGGCTAAATAGATCTAACAGGTGGCGGTCTGTGCGGACCTAGGAGATGGCAAGACCTCGTACTTTTGGGAGAACAGATGGGTACCAGGATTTAGAGTGCAAAAAGAGGTGGCCCCAAAGCTATACGCACGGATCAGGCCACGCGTGCGCAAGTCGAGGAAAGTGGCAGACGCGCTGGGAGGAGCTTGGCCTAGGGATGTGGGGCCGGATCTGCAGACGAACGAGTTGCTCGAATATTTGGCACTTTGGGAGATGACGATGTCAGTGGATCTACACGAGGGAACTCGGGATGGTGTGAGATGGGCTTGGGAGGCTTCGGGCGAGTACTCCGCTTGTTCAGCCTATGCCAGCGGGTTCGTGGGCCGGGAGCATGACAGGGGGAACTTTCACATGGCAGTCACGGGCCCCGCTACGATGCAAAACTTTCTCCTAGCTTGCCTTGCGAAACCGTTGTTGGACCTCTGACGGACTCGCCACGTGCAGCCTGCCGCATCAGCCAGCTTGCCATGTACCGCTAAAAAAAGCAGGCTTGCCATGTGCGATCAGGATACCGAGAGCATTGATCATCTGCTCATCACTTGCCCGTTCGCGAGATCACTTTAGTTTGAGGTCCTGGCGGCATGGGGGAATCCCGAGTGGACTCCAACACCGAACGACGTCCTGCTGGATTGGTGCACTTCCCTTACACCGACTTCGAGCAAGCGTAAGGACTGGCACACTACGGCAATTTTGGTAATGTGGGAGCTATGGAAACATTGCAACGACTTCATATTTGAGGGCGCCTCCCCTCATGTCCAAACGGCGGTCAACAACATTTTGCAAGAGGGCCAACATTGGCGTGACGCTGGAAGTTCAAAACAGATGTAACGGTAGTTTTCCATAGGTTGCATGGGCGGGCTAGTCGCGCGTAGTCGGTTTGTAACTCATGGATGTACTCGGTACCGTGGACAGGTGCTCTTTCACCCTCTCCTTTCTATGAATGTATGATGCGCATGCTTATGCGTATTTCAGAAGAAAAAAACAGTATATGTCTCTTGCTACTCTATCTCAGATTCCGTGCTCTTCCCATCCTTGATTCTCATCTCTGAATTTTGGGTATGTTTGGTTTGAGCCCCAACTAGCCCACCAAAATGTTGACATGACCAAAGCATGGGCATGACCAAAATTTTGGCAAGTTGTTGTTGTTTGAATTGTGACCATTATATCCACCAAAATTTTGGCAAATAGGATCTTAGTTTTGTTTGGTTTGCGACCATCTGAAGTTCTGAACCACAGGATGACTAATACTAGTTATGAAACTATTTAAATGCATCTATATTATCTAAAATTAAGAAAATAGACAGACCAAAACTTAGACACCAGGAAGACTTGTATCCACCCATTTGTGTTGATTTGGTATAAATGTTGCTTCCTCGCCTAGGGTCGTGACCAAGCCCAGGTTCAGCCCAATTAGCCGAAGACTACGCCACTGCCATTCTCCATTACAGTCGTAAAATTTTGTCCTATTCAGAAATATTTATGGAACTTCGGTTAAATCTTAGTTCTGTACCTTTAAAAAGAAGGAACAATTCCACTATTCATTATTTTCTGGAGGAAATGGCAAAGCTTCTCATTTTTCATTGATTCCAGGGGTAGAATCTACAAAATCCACACCACGAATTAACAAACAACGACGCTAACTGCACAAAACAGTTCTGAATATTCAGCCACTTGCATAGAACTCCGACCAGAATTACACGATAATTCATATCTCCGGCATGATCATGCTCTAAAGATACATATGATACCTTCGTACTCTATTGGACCATGACCCCAAAAAGGCAAACGCACAATTGTAATCAGAGATTCAGAATACAGGTCTGCCAGCAACCTAGTGTCAGGAACCTGGTTTGGATCTTCTGATCAAAGGACTTTCAGTACCGAAATTCTTCAGTGCCTCAAACAGACTAATATTTTTAATCAGGTCAAAGTGCAATAAATTTGACTGGAGAAAAACATAACGGACATAGATGGTACTGCAGAAATTACTGATCTACAGGTGAAAGAGCTAAACAGTCCCTCGTCGGTAAAAAGAAGCAAGAGTTGAACAACAGCCTTAGTAGGCTGAGAAGAATGACACGATAAGCTCTCAAGTATCAAGTCTTCGCATCATCGCCCTCGCTGTGATTCTGAGAAGAAATGCCAGCATTTGAACTCGAAGCACCAATCTGAAACATGAGTAAGGTTCAATACAAGACAATGGTACTTTCATCACACATCAGGGAAAGTCTAGAATTCCCATTCGAGGAAAACAATAACGGGCATGTTTTCAGTTCCTTCAAAAAGAAAAGGTGCACGGACAGCATGATACTCATGTCGCCAAATTTTGGACTCGAAACTCAAACGAGGAAATGGGAAATGGAAAATTTAACGTTTACCAAACAATCCATGCTTCCTACTCTGAATGTTCCTCAAGTCTTTTATGTTAATTTTTCTGCTATATAAAGCTGTACGATGTAGAACAACTTTAAGTACCTCTTACATTACTTGACAGCAACCGAAGTACTCCCTCTGTAAACAAAGTATAAGACTTGATCACTACTTTAGTGATCTAAAAAGTCTTATATTTCTTTACAGAGGGAGTAACTTTTAATTGCAAACACAGCTGCACAGCTATGCTCATTATTCACCAAATCTGCCAGCAAATGTATAAGAATGGGACTGCAAGCAATACCATGCCATTAAAAGACGATAAAACTTTGCAGAACCTATATCTACATCTGTAAGTCTGAAAATACAAGTTAAGAAAGGAATCAACACGTAAAGTGTTTTGCAACGAACCCAGTTCCCAAATTTAGGGCACTTACACAAACCTTGATGAAAAATTATTTCTTACTGATGCAAAATTTGTTGACTGTGGGGTACAGGCTACCTACGTAACAAAGCAATGAGCACAGCAACTAGACAACTTGCACACTTAGAAAAAAAAACTAAAGTACAGGTGTATGAATAAATTGAAATATGGGATGGAAAATAATTGCATTATTACAGGGGAGGTCATTCATTTGTATGACGGAAGATAATCCAATTACTTTGCTCATATTTCATAAGAAACTATTTGTTTTATTGCGGAAGAGATTAAAACAGATATAGGAGACAAGAACTAGCGAGCTATAGCAGAAAGGGAAAACATGAAAAAATTAGATCAAATGTAAACTTTTACCTGGTCATCTACAGCACTATCAATCATACCAAAGATACTATCTGTTGTCTGCATCATAGCCTGTAGACAAGTTTAACTTTATTCATTTGACATGTTCAAGGAAAAGTCGTCAATGATCTAGCTTGTAAATTTAAAACACTATACCTTTATAATAGTCTTATAATTATTAACACGAGCAATTAAATTGCCCAGATCCAGCTTTTGTGCCACACAATTAAGACGCCGGAGGGGCCTTGGCTGCTGGAGTCTCATGCAAGGCATGTGTTACAATAATGATAAGGGTGCACTCAAACATTCATATGCCTTCTGCTTTTCAAATGATTATTGCCTATTCAAACTTAAATGTGAAAAAAAAAGGTTTGCCGACGTCCATTTAGGTAAAGAATTACCTGGTCTGGAAAGTTTGGATATATTTGATTCATTTTCATGCCTATTTCCCGTCGAATCGCATCATCCAATATATGATGCAGTAGATCACTGAACCTTATGACAATTCGTTGTGCACATGCCTATCAAATAAAGAATTTCTGTTAAAATTTCTGCAACCCAGCTACTTTTAAAAAATTCCAGAATAATGAATGTCTGTTCAACTCAATTTGAATGCAGTCGACATACAATTCCATTAAGCTCATCTTGATGAAGGTCACACCACAATTTTTCCTTCTCAGAGAGCTAATGCTCCCACGCCTCCCACTTCTTCAATTCCCAGCCTTCCCGCTGTTTTGGCCTACGCACAATCTCAGCATTCTTGTATACATCTAAACGTACAAGTGACTTCACACAGTTGTTAGATTGCAAGCTGTTGTGCCTGCGGGCACTGAAATCTAACAGCTTCACCATCTTACTCGAATCAATCCCGAAGTTCTCACCAAGCAACTCGTACGAGCATACACTATTGCTGCCATGTTGTGTGAGGATCCTATCCCTGTGAACAAAATGTGGACCCAGAATGTAATCTGATGGGTGCTTGATGTTGTACTTCTGGCTCCACCTTTGCTCTACCATGTTGTCAAGTGACCAGATCTGCAGCTCACCAACAAGAGTTCTGGCGTCATAACGACTAGTTTGAGCAGTTACTATACATATTTTTCCATCTATATCTCTGATCAAGAACTTACGAGGACCATAGTAATCATGATCTTCACGTGCTGCTGGCAGTTGTATCATTGCAAAACTTTCTTCCTTGAGATCAAAGGACATAACTGCATGCTGCCAGCTAGCTGACATGTCTTCAGTTAACCAATACATTTTGCCATCAACGTTGACAACTCCAGAGTTTCTCACACTGATCACGCTAAGAGCTTCTGGAGTTCGGATATCTTTCCATTTCTCATCACCAAGCGTGTAAACTTGAATGATGTTGAACCTGTCTTTATTATGGGGGCGACCATTAATGCAATCACCAAGGAAGTGTGTAATCTTGTATTCTTTTGTCACGGGATGAAATCCAAAGCTATAGAAACAGAAATGATCACCTTTCACATTCTTCGCAGGTTTCTCAAGATGTAGATATTCACCAGTTGCAAGGTTAGCTATCTTGATCGTTGATGTCTTTGTGTATAAGCCAAGAAGGCCATTGCATGACCCAAAAAGGAAATCATCAGGCCCAATCACTGGCACTGCATTTGTCGATGGCGACCAGGCTTCATCAATTAGGACAGCATCACTAGGGTAGGGCTTGCCTGAAACCAAACCTTGCGGGAAGAACAGAAGGGCATAACTTGGCGCACACTCGAGGTGTAATGCAACAAACTGTGGATCCCGGATGATGTTGTGCCAGTGCTTGCAGACTCCAACACACGTCAACAGAGTGCTCATTGGAAGCCTCAAAAATACCCGCTCAATGAGGTCTCCTGGGAGGCGGTTTATGATGCATTCCTCATTTATTTGCTTCTTTGATTTGGTTTCTTTAACCATGGTGAGCACCCAATGTTGAAGCAGCTGAACTACCAAATCCTGCTGCAAACACACATTTCAATTAATGATAGCTAGATAGAAACTGAAATTTGAATAATTTTATGGGCAAAGAAAGAAGGTAGTAACATTTATGCATCTATATCTCGCTTTCAAGGTTATTTACCAACCAATGTGCCAAGGAAGATATACTGATAACATGTCAAAATTTCTGCTCCGGAATTTTGACTAAAAATACTCGCTTCTCCAGGCTAAAAAAAGTCAAGAATCTCCAGTTACCCAAAGTGAACCCACGGTCAATGATAGTTTGGAAAATAATAACTTGTATTGATTGGGGCCTCAAAGGGTTGTTTATATAGATTACAAGACTTGGGCTCCAAGACTAATAGAGATAGATTACAATTCCAAATCTTGCCGGATATGGTAACGTAACCGACCTATACTCTAATATCCCCCCGCAGTCTCAGCGTCAGGAGTAACGATGTTGAGACTGGAGCGTATATCGGTGAAAGATGCAGTCGGAAGTCCTTTGGTGAAAATGTCAGCAAATTGAGCACTGGTAGGTACATGAAGAACGCGAACCTCGCCAAGAGCCACCTTCTCTCGAACGAAGTGTATGTCAATCTCAATATGCTTGGTGCGACGATGCTGAACTGGATTGGAAGCCATGTATACTGCGGAGATGTTATCATAATAAACGATGGTGGCACGATCCAGTGGGCGATGAAGTTCCACGAGAAGCTGACGCAGCCACACCGCTTCAGCCACAGCATGAGCAACCGACCTATACTCAGCCTCAGCAGAAGACCTGGAAACTGTTGCCTGCCTTTTAGAACACCAAGAAACAAGATTATCACCCAAATAAACACAAAATCCGGATGTGGACCGTCGAGTATCTGGACAACCTGCCCAGTCTGCATCAGAATAAACTGTCAAGCTTGTCGGGGAAGAAGAATTAATGAGAAGACCATGATCAAGAGTTCCTTTTAAATAGCGAAGAATGCGGTGAGCGTGAGCAAGGTGAGGAGCACGAGGATCATGCATAAAAAGACAGGCTTGCTGAACGGAGTAGGAAATGTCGGGCCTAGTGAGAGTGACATATTGAAGAGCACCAGTGATGCTACGATACAAAGTGGGATCAGAAACTGGATCACCATCAGCCGACAACTTGGCACCAACGTCGGCCGGTGTACGAGTGGGTTGACAATCAGACATACCAGCACGAGAAAGCAAATCTAAAAGATAGGATCGTTGAGAGAGAGAAAGAGAAAATTTTGTACGAGAAACGGTAACGCCAAGAAAATGATGAAGAGGACCGAGATCAGTCATGGAAAATTCATGATTAAGAGAAGAGATTATATGTTGAAGAAAAGAGTCAGAGCTAGCCGTGAGAACTATATCATCAACATAAAGCAAGAGATAGGCAATGTGGGAAGATGAGCGAAAAATAAATAAGGAAGAATCAGATTTGGAGGGAATGAAGCCTATTGTTTGAATAAAGGTAGCAAAACGTTGAAACCATGCACGAGGAGCTTGTTTAAGACCATAAAGAGATTTGTGAAGAAGGCAAACAGAATTGGGAGAAGAGGGATCCTCAAAACCAGATGGTTGCTGACAATAAACAGTTTCATTAAGAGTGCCGTGAAGAAAAGCATTTTTAACGTCTAGCTGATGAATGGGCCAAGAGGAGGAAACAGCAAGACTAAGAACAACTCGAATAGTACTGGGTTTAACAACAGGAGAAAAAGTTTCATCAAAATCAATGCCCTGTTGCTGAGAGAAACCACGACACACCCATCTGGCTTTGTAACGAGCAAGAGTGCCATCAGAATGAAATTTATGACAAAAAACCCCTTTTCCAGAAACAACATTAACGCCAGGAGGTGTGGGAACAAGAGTCCATGTGTTATTTTGCTGAAGAGCGTTAAATTCATCGCGCATAGCTGAGAGCCAAAGAGGATCAAGAAGAGCTCGTTTGTAAGAAGAGGGAATAGGAGAAAGGGCCGAGGTTGCCGGGGTTGCCATGCTTGGCGAAGCCGTGGTTGCCGGGGTTGGGGTGGCAGTGAGGTTGAGGCGTTTGGTGGGTAGAAGAAATCCGCGTTTGCCGCGGGTGCACATGACGTGATCATTTGTGGGTGGTGGAATGGGGACGGCGTTGGGTGGTAGTGGTGGCGGGGAGGTTGGCGGGGCCGAGGTTGCCGGGGTTGCCGGACTTGTCTGGCGTGCCGGGCTTGCCGGGACCGGGCTTGCCGGGACCGGGCTTGCCGGGTCTGCTGGTGGCGTGGTTGCGAGGCTTGCCGGACTTGCAGGGTCCGGACTTGCCGGTTCCTGGCTTGCCGGGTCCGGGCTTGCCGGGCCTGTCGGTGCTGTGATTGTCGAGCTGGCCAGACTTGCCGGGTTTGGGCTTGCCGGTCGGGCCGGTGCCAGGCTTGTCGGGCTGCCCAGGCTTGCCGGCCTTGCCGCGGGAGAGGGAGTGGTGGTAGGGATTGATGCGGTGTGAGTGACAGAAAAAGGAAACGTGTTTTCATCAAATGTGACGTGGCGAGAGACAAACACGCGACCAGAAGATGGATCAAAACAGCGATATCCTTTGTGATCATCAGAAAGACCAAGATGAATGCAAGGAAGTGAACGGGGTTCGAGTTTGTTGGAGGCGGTAGAGGCAGTGTTCGGGAAACAAAGACAGCCAAAAACACGGAAAAAAGAATAATCGGGATGAGAGAGAAAAAGAGATTGAAAAGGCGAATAAAGAGGACAAGTCTTAGTGGGACGAATATTTAGAAGTAGAGTGGCAGTGCGGAGGGCTTCGGCCCAAAAACGAGAGGGTAAAGAAGCTTGTAGGAGCAAGGTGCGAAGAATATCATTAATGGAGCGAAGAGAACGTTCAGCTTTACCGTTTTGAGGGGAGGTATAAGGGCAAGAAAAACGAAGAAGAATGCCTTGAGAGAGAAAGAAGGTGCGGTTTTGAGTGTTGTCAAATTCTCGACCATTATCACATTGAATAAATCTAAGAGGCAAGCCAAAGTGTGTAAGAACATATTGTCGAAAATTGAGAAAGATGGCATGTGCTTCAGATTTAGCGCGGAGAGGAAAAGTCCAAATATAATGAGAGTAGTCATCCAAAATCACAAGATAATATTTGTAACCAGAGACACTAGGAACGGGAGAAGTCCATAAATCACAGTGAATTGACTCAAAAGGAAAAGTGCTAATGGTAGTAGAGGTTCCAAAAGGTAATCTAACATGTTTGCCGCATTGACAGGCAGTACAAAGAGAGGGATTATGAGGAACACTAGAACTAGGGATACAAAATTCTTGCAGCAAAGATGACAAGGTTGATTTATTGGGGTGTCCTAGACGACGATACCACAAGTCCACTGAAGCAAGCATGGCGCCGGGAGTGGACGTGGGTGTGCCATGAAGCGGATAAAGATCGCCCGTGCTATTGTACCGAGCGAGTACCTCCCCCGTTGCCAGATCCTTCACAGACAAACCAAAAGGATCAAAAGCCAAAATTACTCGATTGTCAATACAAAATTGGCGAACAGAAATAAGATTTTTGATGAGGGAAGGAGAAACAAGAATATTGCGAAGAAGAAAATTGCCGAAAGAGGAAGGGATGTAAGAGTGACCGGTGGCGGAAACAGGTATGGTGGAACCATCACCAATGGTGATCGTAGAAAAAATAGAAGGAGAGCAAGCTGACAGCAAATTCATATTTGAAGACATATGCGAGGAAGCACCAGAATCGAAAATCCAATCCGTACCTTCGTTATTGAGTGTAAAGTTGTTCATGGCGTTGAGGAAGGCGGCTTGATCCCAGGCCGGCTGCTGGGAAGGAGCAGAGGGGCCAGGAGCGTGCATGGGAGCGTAGGGCAGGGTCGGCGACTGGTAGTATGCCGGCAGGGCCGGCAAGCCCGGCAAGCCCGGCAAGGTGCCGTAAGAAGCCGACAAGGTATAGTAGGGTGGCGGTAGTCCTGGCGCGCTGGGAGGTGGCGTAGGAGTAGCGGTGTAGACATGCGCCGGCGGCTTGGGCCCAGGGAGTCCAGGAGAGCCGGTTGCCGGGCGGAGGCCAGGGCTCCACGTGCCCGTGAAAGCAGGCGGGGCACCGTACGGCGAAGGAGCCGACCAGGGCATCGGCCAAGCTTGAACAAGGCCAGTCCAGGGATCGTGCGGAGGCTGCCACGTGGAGGGGGCCGGTGGCGATGGAGAGGCCGATGGCGGAGCTGGGGCAGTGCCGGCAGAGCGAGATGCAGGGGGCCGGTAGATCGGATTCTTGCCCCGGTAGTTCGGGCTCGTGCGCCAGCCTGGAGGCGGTGGAGTAGCTGCTGCCGCCGCGGTAGGAGGGGAGGGTGTGGCAGATTGGTGCGGCACGCCAGGCGCGGCCCCGGCAAGCCTGGCCGCGGTAGAAGCGGCAGCGTGAAACACCTGCGACGGCCGTTGCGCCTTGCGAGCTTGATTCTTCTCTTCTTGCTGGAGGAGGGAGCTAACCTCCTTGAAGGTGGGGTAGGGCTTGAGCATGGGGATGAAGGACTGCTGCTTCTCGAACTGCTCGCCGAGGCCGACGAGGAGAGCGTTGATGAGGGCGCGATCGTCGATGTGATCGCCGAGTTCACGAAGTTCGTCGCCGATCGCCTTGATTCGCTGGCAGAAAACGGTGATCGGGGCGTCTCCTTGGACGATCGTACGGAGCTCGGTGTTGAGGGCGTTGATGCGCGCGTCGGAGTTGTCCTGGAACAGCTGCTGAAGTGACGCCCAAAGCTCGGCGGCGGTGGCGTCGTCGAAGGAGACCAGATTGAAGAGCTCCGTGGAGATGCGTGTGTAAATCCACTGGATGATGGTGAGATCATCTTTCACCCAGCGAGGATCGGCGTGCTGCGGAGGGTAGGATGGATCTATGTGGTGGCGGAGGCCGCAGCGGCCGAGATGGATGGTGAAGAGGTGGCGCCAATGGTAGTAGTTGTGGGCGCCAAGATCTAACGAGATCGGGATGAAGGGGGAGACGTCGGCAATGGTGTCGGCGAGGGAGATAATTGGGAATTGAGGAGGAGATATTTGGGTAGTTGTGGAGGAGGAAGAAGAAGTGGGGGCGCCGGCGGCGCGGAACTCGGTCATGGAGAAGAGGGGCCGAGTCGGCCGGGGCGGCGGCACGGGTGGCGGTGCCATGCCAGGTGCGGAAAACCTAGGCGTCTGATACCATGATAGTTTGGAGAATAATAACTTGTATTGATTGGGGCCTCAAAGGGCTGTTTATATAAATTACAAGACTTGGGCTCCAAGACTAATAGAGATAGATTACAATTCCAAATCTTGCCGGATATGGTAACGTAACCGACCTATACTCTAATAGTCAAAAACAAATCTCTCATGTACCAAAAATGCAGGCTACTATCAAATCCAACGAACACTCGTGCGCGCCGTCCCTCCGGCGCCTCAATCCCTCAACTACAGCAAGTAACTACAAACCCTAGACGCCCTCGGGCGCCATTACAACAAGTAGTCAGTACCTCAACCACGGCAAGTAACTACAAACCCTAGCCGCCGTTACAGATGGAGGAGCGCGGACAAGAAGGAAATCGGGGGAGAAAGCATTCCGCAAGCATCGAGGACTCACAAGCACGATTCGGATCAGACTGTCACGGACCTGCCTTCTATTGGGCCTGGGCCTCCTGCTGGATGGGCCAGAGAATTAACCTTGCAGCAGCTGCGCTACAAAAACGAAGGACTCTTTGCTCAAAAAAAAAAGGAAGGACTCGGGCACGCAAGGGGGTATCGAAGAACTATCAGGAACTGGCTGCTTCGGCAGAGACGGCAGCTTCGGCTGATCTCCCCCTGGCTCTTCTCTGATCTCCTCCCCTCCCTGGCTCTTCTTCTCTTCAATCCCTCTCTTGTTGCTGCCATTTGTGTATCCAGCACCTCTATCCTCGAGCGAATCCTCTGTATCCAGTATCTATTGAGTTATTGTATGTGGGTTCGTAACAATTGGTATTCAGAGCCATTCTAGTCTTCCACCACCACCGATCCTTCCAATTCCACCACCAAATTCGGTTCTGGTTGCTTGATCTGTGAAACCTGTGTGAAGGGTGCGAATTCACTCAGTGAATTTGTGCAAAGTTCTTCGGAACACCCCAGCGAGGTAGGATCGCAGCCAGAGCAGAATACCACCTATCAAGTGTTTGATAAAATGCCGATCCACAAACTTTTGTGCCCAGACGTGGTGCTTCACGTCAGGGTGAGCAGCGTACACCAGCAAGTAACCATGGATACGCTTCGCCAAGTATTCCATCACTATGGTGCTGGGTATGTGGTGTGTGCATACGAGATGGTTTTCGATGGGAAATATTGTGTTGAGCTCTACGTGCAGTTCCGTTGCCAGTGGGACGCGACTCGAGCTCGCGAGGCCCTAGATGGTCGGGCTCTCTATGACGGCTGTTGTTTCCTCAAGTTGGAACACGTGCCTCCGATCTACACCAAAATCACCACGCCGGATGACGATATTGCCCTACAGTACTTCTACGACGACACTCCGTATGCTGAGTGGGCAGCGGCTTTGGCGGCGGCTGAGCGACACGACGAGGCGCCCGCCCCCAGCAACAACCTCAAGACTGTTTCCGAAACCAATCTCATGGCGACAACGGAAAGTCATGGTGTGGAACCTGCGGTCACCACAATTGTTGAGGTCAATGTCACCACAATTGTGGAGTGCCACAACACGGTGGCCGCCCCAGATGAAGTGTTTGAGACCACCCTTAAGCCCGGTGTCACCACACTTGCTCCATATAAGGATATCAGCCTTGATGCAGAACCACGGGTCAAGTGCTCTATGTATGGCAGTAGCAGCATCGAGGTCATAGAGGCACCTTTAGCCATGGAGGAAGTGCTCCAGATCACTCAAGCACCGACTGATGCCTTGCGTACCTCCGCACTGTCTTCGGTTGTTGTACATGAGTTGGAGTTGTTGGCACCGTGTTTGACTGGTTACCTCGACGTCGACCCAAGCAAGGATAAGCCAACATCTGCACTGAGTGTGCATACCTTGACCATCAGGGGCAAGACTCCACACATGCCGTGCTTAATGCCGGTTGGCTCTCATGGAGGAGGGCACCAGAAGCATTCATGGCCGCCACCTCATTTTATATCTCCGATGGGAGTCTGTTGTTGTGAGCTGAATTCTATTGAAGAGCCTTTGATTTGTCTGCAAGGTGCACTGCTGCAGTTATGGCGTCCACCAGATCAAGCAAATAATGATGTTGCAGGGTATATAAAGTTTATTGATCATGATCTAAACCTGGGGTGGCTCCTGCCCAGTGGCGTACCCAGGGGGTGTGCCAGGTGTGCCATGGCACACCCAGATTTTTGGAAAACATTTTTCACCATGTAAAAATTAGCTGATTTTTAAGGCCCATGCAAGCTAATTGAAATAGTCTCAATTTTTTTAAAGTGTGCACACCTTCTATTTTATTTCTAGGTCCGCCACTGCTCCTGCCTGTCGAAGCTAGTCTCACTGGGTTACAGTCCGTCCAACAATTGGATACAGATGCTACCAACCCCTTGTTTCCGTGGAATCATGGTGATTATTGGCAGGAAATTATAAACCAGATAAGTGTACTAGGTGCTGCTGCTAGTACATGTTCAAATGTTCACTGCAGTGGCGTATTTGAGGAGTCAAGCCATGATAGCTTTGGAATTGCAATAGTACAGGATCAGTTCAGGACAGAGGTGGAGTTAAAACCTTGGCCATCTTGCAAACTGCTTATCTGGTCTCCTATGGTGATAAAGTGTTCTGAATCGTTGAGTGCTGTTGCTATGCCTATAAGTGAGAAAAATTCCGGGCTAAAATTTTCGCTAGTCGAGGTACTGTCCAAAGATGATTCTGCATGTGAAGCTTGGTCTGACCGCCACGGTCTTGACACATGTATTACGAGCAAGCGCATGGGGATCACTTCTGGAGATGATACCAAGTATGGTGTTGCCAAAAGGTGGTCTGAATGCAAGCCAATTACCAGTTGCTGCTCCAAGATTACAGTTGGTAGTGTTGGAGTTTCATTCCCATTACATGCGGCTGTTGCCAGGTCCAAGATAGCAAATATGGCGGGAGATGCTACCTCAGTTAGTACTGATCGAATTCTGATTGCTCCTTTTGTGGTTCAGCTCATGACCTATGGGTTGTACAATACTGGAAAAGGTTGGCGGCACTTACAATTCAGGGAGCCCAATGTCAAATGGTTGTCATATGCCACAACTATTCTGACTGCTCCTTTTGTGGTTCAACTCATGGTGTGCGTGTTGTTTAAAATTGGAAAAGATTTGCGGCGCTTACAGTTCAAGGAGTCCAATGCCAGATGGTTGTCATATGTTCTGATTCACTTTGAGATATATGTTCAGAAAGGTACCACTTACTCTGACTTCCTTGATGGCACTCGATACAGTCCAGAGAAATTAGCGGCTGCTCTCCTGTATTGCTGTGGACCACTCCACTGGAAAATTGCATGGTCACCTCCTGTTTTAGTCATGGCCACTAGCGTCTTCATCTGTGACATGATGATTACCACTGAATCTATCTTCCTCACTTGGGTTTCATTGGAGTTGATTACACCCGAGGTTTCTCCTTTGCATGGTAACAAGTGGTCTTCTCGTGTCTCCAACTTTGAGAAGCAAGGGATTCCAGGAAACTTAATTGGATTATTATCTTGGAGCATCCAACAGCAACAAGGATTATTAGACTACCTTACATACCTTGAGATTGCCCAGTCACTAGATGAACCCAGTTGCCGCAGGGTAATGGCGAGGTGTCTATTCCTTCACTTCATGGAATTGATGGGATTACACATGTTTGAGCTAGTCTTTGTTGTTAGACATACACTACCATGGGACCCAGGTGATCGAAACTTTGCGAGTCTCCGTTTTGACATGGCATCAGCAGGCAAGCAAACACATTTTCAAGGAGGGAGGACTGTCACGGCTCTATATGCCTTCTTCGAGCAAGTCTACGTCGACCACCACTACTACCTCGACGTCGTCCTTAACCAGGCTTCCCTCAACCTTGACTTCTACCTCAACGATGGTAACTTCGTCGACCTCGCTCAAGTCCGCATCAACAATGGATACCACCACGACAATGGCAGTACCAAGGTATGTCAAGTGGCGTGGGACCCAGGCGGCAAGGGGTGGCATCGTCTTGAGGGCAAGCCGAGTTTGAGGGAGGAATGTCACGGACCTGCCTTCTATTGGGCCTGGGCCTCCTGCTGGATGGGCCAGAGAATTAACCTTGCAGCAGCTGCGCTACAAAAAGGAAGGACTCGGGCACGCAAGGGGGTATCGAAGAACTATCAGGAACTGGCTGCTTCGGCAGAGACGGCAGCTTCGGCTGATCTCCCCTGGCTCTTCTCTGATCTCCTCCCCTCCCTGGCTCTTCTTCTCTTCAATCCCTCTCTTGCTGCTGCCATTTGTGTATCCAGTACCTCTATCGAGTGAATCCTCTGTATCCAGTATCTATTGAGTGATTGTATGTGGGTTCGTAACACAGACGAGCTCCGCGGTCGCCGCCATGGGATTGGGATGAGAGGGCTCTCCGCTTGACGGTGAAATGATCTCCCGCCGCTTCCCCCTCGTCGGCTCTTCGACCCTTCTGGCGGCTCCGGGGTTTCGCCGAAGAGGAACAAGTTCTTTTTTTTTCAGCATAGCGGAAGAGGAACGAGTGTTTTATGCTGCGCAGGCCAGGTTCGGCCCAATTAGCCCAACATTGTCCATTCTCCACTGGACTCAGGTAAAATTCTGTGTTCAGAACTTTTTTTTGGGGGGGGTGGGGGGTTGAATTTTAAGTCTGTCGATACACACTATACTTTGGTAGATCTAAACTCTGTTTTCTGGACGAAAGCTTTGCCATTTTCCATTGTTATCACGGGTAAAATTTACAAAATTCACTCCGCGAGTGAACAGAAAAGCTTACTGCACAAAATACTTATTAGTTCTGAATATGTTACAATAACCAGTAGCTTAAATCTCCACCGAGAATTACACCATAATTCATTCATGTTTCAGAAATAATCATGTTCTGAAGTTAGTACAAAATATATCTCTGTTTTTGACGCGTCAACGGCGGGCTTACGCCTGCCTGAACCTTTATTATCAACCGTCAGAGATGTTACAACAACAGAAATAGATGGGTACAGGGGTAGGGGTGGAAGAAAAAAAAAGAAATTACAAAAAAGAAATTACAATGTGTCGTGGGGCTACATTCTCGCGGCGAGGTGGAACAACATGGAGCCCCAGTCCCGGAGCAAAATCTGTTTGTTTGCGTTTTTACATCTATGAGACCAAAGTCTAAGATCATCAGCCGCTGAACTAGCAATAGTGTGAGGCTCGTGGTGAAGATTCCGGAAGACCTTCGCATTTCTACGCTTCCAGATGTTCCATAAGACGGCCAGCAGAACCGTCGAACGTGTTTTGTTGTTGTAGTCACCGTTCCAGGCATGCAGGATCCCGAGGGGTGTAGAGTGACAAATACTGTCCAGCTCAGCCCAAAGCGTAGTGAGCTGTTGGCATTCGAAGAGCAGGTGATCGATGGATTCATCTTGGCCGCAGAACGGGCAGGCGGCAGAATTTGCTATGCCCCGTCGAAACCTTCTCGCGTTCGTGAACAGGCGGTCCTTGTTGGCCAGCCATAAGAACAGTCGGCATTTATTGGGGGCGTAGTTCCTCCATATTGCCGGGGCGATGTTGTCGGTGGGTCGCGCCTTCCAAATCGCTTGGTATGCGAGCTTGGTGGTTAGCGGATTGCCTGCATCCCTCGAAATCCTCTGGTCAGGTTCCTGCAAATTCACGCTTACCGAGGCCAGAACATTGCGCAATTCAGTGAGCTCGCATTCAGCCGTGTGGGACAACCGAGGGGCTAAATCTAAGGTTAGATCGTTTGAAGCCAAAACACGTGCCACGGAAGTGTGGATCCTGTTGGAGTGGGAAAAAAGCGCAGGAAAAAGTTGAGCAAAGGTTTGGGTGTATTGAGGAAGCCAAAGATCGAGCCAGAATGAGGTGGTGGCTCCGTTACCGAGCTGCACCCTGGTGATAGTGCGAAAGAACTCGAGTCCTTTCATGATATCACGCCAAATAGGAGAATGGTGATTATCATGCATGCCCACGTCATTAGTACTCGACCATCCGTATTTGGTGATAAGGTAGGAAGGCTCTCTCAAGGTTTGGACGTCATGCAATTTCGAAATGTGCTTTAGAAGAAGGCAAAAATTCATTTGAGTGAGAGAAAGGAAGCCGAGTCCCCCATTGGCGAAAGGAGCGCACACAATGTCCCAAGCCACTTTACTATTACCCCCGGTTACGGTTTCTTGCCCAGTCCAGAAGAAGGCCCTACATCGTTTCTCTAACTCGTGAATAGTGCCCGCTGGAAGAAGAAGAACACTCATAGCATAGATTGGGAGTGCACGGAGAACGGAACGGACAAGGATTGCCCTTCCGGCTAAAGACAGAAGAAGTCCCCGCCAACCGGCTAAGCGCCTGTCCACCTTATCAATGATAAAGAAAAAGTCGGCGAGATTGAGCTTATGAGTTGAGAGAGGGAGACCAAGGTACGATTGAGGAAAGGTGGCCACTAGGCATCCTAGAATGGCCGCGAGACTATTAGCGTGCTCAGGGTCGACGTGGATAGGGGCAAAAGTGCTTTTGTGAAAATTGATTGTGAGACCTGTAGCTTCGGAGAATTGCAGCAGGATGTGCTTAAGAGTGCGCAGTTGAGCGTCATCAGGGGGCAGAACAATTAGAGTGTCGTCTGCATATTGCAACACGGTGCAAGGAATATCGTCCGCAATAGGGTGCGAAAGGAGACCATTAACGGATGCTTGAATAATGAGGCGCTTAAGGACATCGGCGACCAGAATGAAAAGGTAGGGAGAGTAGGGGTCTCCTTGTCTTAGTCCCTGCCGGCACTGAAACCAAGGTCCCGGCTTCCCGTTAAGTAAAACCGCCGAACTGGCCGAAGAATTCAGATGATCTACCCAGCGGCACCACGCGGGGGGGGGGGGGGGGGGGGGGGGGGGGGAAACCTTTAGCACGTAAAATATATCTCTGTTACCTACACCTATACTGGACCATGGCCACAGAAGGCAAACGCGGAGTCGTAATCAGAAATTCAGAACACAAGGCGGCCAACACTGCAAAGCCAGTACTGTCAGGAACCTGGTGGAGGGAGAGGCCAGTGCGGCGTGCGAACAATGGCCGCCGCCGCGTACACATCCAACGGGACGAGGGTCTCCTTGTACAGGTACGACTGCGTCTCGTAGTACCTGTATGGCCTGAAGTTCAGCAGCTTCACCTCCCCGCCGTCGTCGTCGCCCCGCAGGTCCCGGCAGAACGCGTCGCCGTCGCGACCGTGCAGCAGGACCTTCTCCCCGCGGACGAAGCACGGCTGCGGGACGCACCGCGGAGCCGACGACGACAGATCGACGCTGTACCTCAGCGACCACCTATCTTCACCCCGGCTCTCGAGCATCCAGACGTCCATCCTCCCGGAGACCTCGGCGTTGTAGCGGCGCCACCGGGGAGCGTTGCTGCTGAAAGGGGCGGTCACCAGGCACACCTTCTTTCCACCTCCGTCACGTAGTAGGACAGCGCGGGAGCGCCGCAGCGCCCGTCCGTCGCCCCGCCGCACGCTTTCAGCGGCGGGGGCCTCAGCGACGCGAAGGTCTCTTCCTTCATCAGATCAAACGCCATGATCGCCACGCCGCAGCACGCCCCTTCCTCCTCCGCTAGCCAGTACATCGCTCCGTCCACGTTGACGACCCCGAGGTTCACCAGGCAGCTCTCCCTCGGCGCCCTGACGTCCCTCCACCCGTCCTCGCCGAGGGTGTACACCTGGATGGCGTCGAAGCGGAACGGCTGCCCCGACGACCTGCCGTGCCGGGGCTCACGGTGGAAGTACACGAGCTTGTACTCCCCCGTCGCCGGGTGAAACCCGAAGCTGTAGAGATAGTACAGGTCACGGAACGACCTCCCGTCGGGCTTCGAGAGGTGCAGGCACTGGCCGGTCGCGGGGTTGACGATCTTCAGGGTGTATTTCCTGTAGAAGCAGAGCAGGCCATTGCAGGACGCGAAGAGGTGGTCGTCCGGGTCCATGGACGACGCCGCCCACGTTGACACGGACCATTTTTCATCGAAGAGCTTCACACGGCCAGGCATGGCGGTCTTGAGGCTCGCCGAGGCGTCTAGCCTGGGCAGGAAAAGGAGGAGGCGCTCGGGTGCACGGTTAGCGTGGCCCATGATGAAGCAGGGGTCGGTGATTACGCCGCGCCATTGATGGCACGTCCGGCGGAACCTCTGCAGAGAACTGACCGGAAGCCGGAGAAGTATCTCGTGCAGGACGTCTGGTGTGAGGCGGCTGATGCTTGCTAACTGATTTTCGGCTGGCTGCTCTGCATCGTTTGCGTCACTGCCCATTTCCAAGCACCTCTTCCCCTGAGAAAGTTGTGCCTGACAAGTCCTGTGATATATGCCATATAAGTGCAAAGTTCAGGAACATATAGAGCATTCCTTTCAGAAACGGAAGGTACCGTGTACCTACAGTCGATGAAGATTGATTCAGTTCTAGGATCATGCAATCACTAAGAACTTTTGACAGAAACAACCAATTTTTCTATGGGAACAGCTTATCTGTTCCAAGAGAAGGAACGTCCATCTTATGTGTTCATTAAAGACAGATGGTTGCTTGTACTTTTAGTTATGCTGAATAAGTTTTTAGTACTCCCTCCGATCCAAAAATAAATGTCGCAGTTTTGAACTAAAAGGTTGGGAGTATTTTTTTTTGTGTGTTCAACATTTATATGCTTCCAGAATTCCTTCCAAGAGAACGGGCTTTGCTTTGGTCGTACCCTCAGAAAAAAAAAGGTAGTACATACTATTATCAGTCACTAGTTTAGCATGTACTACCACTGATTTTCAACTTGAATTGGTTAGAATAGCCCTGCAAGGCTGCAAGTGAGGTTTGAAGTGTTCCACCGCGCAGCCGGCAGTTGAAACGAAGGCACGGCTAACATTTTCTAGTAGATGCAGCAGCAACAAAGGACCATGAACTGGAACAAGAAGCCTCCACGGCGCGTCCAACAAAGCCACTAACACGCCTATACGGACCCATCACCCACACATTCTACAGGGTTCTAGTCCAAGTTGATTCCAGATTCCAGTTCATCCTGAACTTCAAACCCACCTAGCTGCTGACCACACTAGACATGGCGGCGGAATCCGACACTAGGCAAAAGATTGCAGGAATCTGAAGAAAACTTACAGCGGAATCTTCTCTCGAACTTACAGCGGAAACTATCTTCCCCAGGTGAAGAAGAAGAGGCCGCCCGCGGCCACAAGCTTAATCCCACCGTCATCCTCCGCAAGTGCTACATATCGACCTCCTCTCTGGCTCTCTAGCAGTAACTGGCCACCGTGGACGCAAGCGTCGCACTCCCGGTCTCCACAGTCGCCGTTATCCTCTCTCTGATTGCGTGACGGCTTGTTCAACCACCGGTGGAATCCAAAAATGAGGAAATATCAAGGACATAGGCCCAGCAAGCAGCAAAGGCCCGACTATTCAAATGGTAGACAGTACCGTACACATACAATAGCGTGGCTCCCTACAAAAGTACAAACGTCCACACTCTGTGTAAGCAATAATCTATTCATCAGGAGATCTCAAAAATCTTTTGAAACTTTCAATAAGTATGTACATCGTGGGGGCAACATGTACACTTGCAGTATTTGATGTGGAATATTTATTTTTTAGCAAATGGTTCGGTATTATTCAAGTTGGTGCAGCTTAAATGGTAGTACTAAGCGAGGACGTTAAGCAGCGCGAGTTATATCATTGACTAATTTTCATTTGGGACTAACTCGCGGCTATTTTCGCACAACCATACGACCAATTTTCATCACTTTGTCAGGAGCATCCCACCATCATGCTCGTACAGTTGTACTCCTCTCCTCTCCTCCGATGCTTCACCGTTGCCACGTAGTGACGCAGCCATCGGAATTTCGTCTCATCCTCTATTGAATCCTAGCAATTTCCATCCACGGCCATTGCCATCACAGCAAGTCTGCAATCAATATCAATGGTGCCCAAGTTTGTTGCAAAGCACAATTCCATAATCGACGCCGATGATAAGAATGCAAATCACAAGAATATAACTAACAAAGTCTAAAAATCATAGATTCTACTAGGGCCGAAGAAGCGCGGCGCACGCCGCGCCCGTGACCGATTTCGTCTGTATTTTATCGAAATAAGCAAGAGAATAACACATATTTTTATTTTTATTTGTTATTTTTTTTTGGATTATTGTCCACGTGAATGCGTAGTGCTCATTTATTGTTTTTATTTCTTTTGAATTTCTGTTCACGTAAATGCATAGTGTTTTTTTTGTTCCGGTTTATTTGGGTATGTTGTTTTAGTTTAAAATTCGGTTACTGTTTCAGTTCTATGGTTTGTGTGGGTTAATGTTTTAGTTTATTCGGATAATGTTTCGGTTTTTGCTCGGGTATTTGTTAGTGCACTTTTAACTGTTGTTGCGTTGTAAAAATGGGCAGTAATCGGCCAAGAACTTATTTTTGCCATGGATTATTGTTCATGCGAACATACAGTTTCAGCCTACTGTTTTTGTGTCCTGACAGCACTATCATCGGAAAGGATCAGCAGACGATTAAGACGGTTGTGCATCGGTACGCCGGTGTTGAGAAATGATGTATAGAAAATTCTAAATCCTAACTCTCTATATAAGGAGGCGAGGGTGAAGGAAGGGGAGAGAAATGATGTGTAAAAAAATCTCAGTTTTTTTTTTTAGAAACGTTTGTTTTTTTCTTCGGTGAAAGCTAAAAGAAGTAAGGGGAGGAAATCAGATTATTTGGAGCACTGGTTAAGCAGAAGTACTGGTCATCCAAGATGAGTGCTCACCCGCGGTTACTGTTCAAAGACGATTACTGTTCATGTATGGTACTCTTCGTCACTATTGTTCACTGAAAACGTGCGCATTTTTCTTCGGTGAAAGTTAAAAGAAGTAAGGCGAGGAAATCAGATTATTTGGAGCACTGATTAAGCAGAAGTACTGTTCATTCGGGGATGGCGGTTCACCCGCGATACTGTTCACAGACGATTACTGCGCGTGTATGGTACCGTTCGTAGGTGATTACTGTTCACAGACGGTACTGTTCATATACGGTATTGTTCACTGACAGCAACGGAAAATGAGTAGTAACATTTCAAAAAAAAACGAAAAAAGGAATCCTTCCCGCTTTAGTATTAGTAATTTCGCTGGTTTTATTGCTCCAGGTTGTTGTTTCGGTTTATTTTGTTTATTGTTTCGGTTAGTATTCCTGAGTTCATTCGGATAATGTTCGGTTTTTGTTTCGCCTTATTCGGGTGTATTGTTTTGTTTTAAAATTTGGTTACTGTTTCAGTTTTATGGTTCATGTGGGTTAATATTTTTGATTTATTCAGGTGTTGTTCCGTTTCGCTGGTTTTGTTGCTCCGGGTTATTCGGAGTTGTTGTTTTGGTTTATTTGGTCTATTGTTTCGGTTAGTAGTCCTGAGTTCATTCTGATAATGTCCGGTTTTTGTTTGGGTATTTTTGTTAGTAGATACTGTTTCAGTTTATGATTCGGGTAGGCTAATGTTTTCGGTTTATTCCGGTGTTGATTCGTTTCACTGGTTTTACTGTTTCGGGTCTAGGGAGGAGGAGTTCCAGTTTTTTTGGTTTTTTTAATATATTTCTTATAGATTTCTGTTCACGTGAATGCGTAGTGTTTTTCTTTTTCTTTTTTTTAGCTGTTTCGGTTTATTCGGGTGTATTGTTTTGGTTTAAAATTGGGTTATTGTTTCAGTTTTATGATCCGTGTGGGTTAATGTTTTCGGTTTATTCAGGTGTTGCTCCGTTTCGCTGGTTTTATTGCTCCGTGTTATTTCGAGTTGTTGTTTCGGTTTATTTGGTCTATTGTTTCGGTTAGTAGTCCTGAATTCATTCGAAAAATGTCCGGTTATTATCCGGATATTTGGTAGTGCACTTTTAATTGTTGTTACGTTGTAAAAATGGGCAGTAATCGGTCTAGAATTTATTTTTTACACGGATTACTGTTCGTGCAAATATACAATTCCGGCCTACTGTTTTTGTCCTCTGTTAACACTATCATCGAAAAGAATTAGGAGACGATTGAGGCGGCTGTGTATTGGTATGCCGGTGTTGTACATCGGTACGTCGGTGTCGAGAAATGATGTACAGAAAATTCTAAATCCTAACACTCTATATAAGGACGTGAGGGTGAAGGAAGGGGAGAGAAATGATGTGTAAAATATATTCTTTTTTTTTAAAGTTACATATTTTTTCTTCGGGGGAATTTTTTTTTTTAGGAAGAGCACTGTTTCATGAGCGGGGCACTGTTTCACAAAGGTTATTGTTCACGCGCGTTTACTGTCCACAAAGGTTACTGTTCACACGCGCCTGCTGTTCGCCCGTGGTTACTGTTCATGCATAGTTATTGTTCATACATACTTACTGTTCACTGATGCCGACGTTGCCGTAAAATACGAACAGTAGGCGGCGAAAAAAATTCAAAAAAATCAGAAAAATAGAATCCCTCCCGCTTTAGTTATAGTACTTACTAGCCAGAATTGTGTAACTACTAGTCCAGCCAATTGTGTAAAATCGTACAATCGCAAGGTAGGATCACAATTCTAACAACCTTGATGGGGTCGACCCAACTTGTTGGCACTACCTATTGATTGTTGGTCGTGGCTAACACCGATGTTAATCAACCTATCCATCTATCCGAAGGAGTTTTGCTGGTTATCATCGTCGTTGGTCATTTCTCTCCACTTTCTCTTATTCATCCTTAGTGTTTTTTTATCCTATTACTAAATCCGTTGAGCCCGATTAGACAATGTGGGATGTCGTGTCCTCTAAGAAAAAAAATCCAGCATGTCCTCAATTAAATTATATTATTTCTATCAAAAGATAAGAAAAATTCAAAATCATACACATATCTTTATCTTTACGTAATAATAAAGGGGTGATCGCTTCTTACCGCCGTAATTTCGTCCGTTTTTCGTCCGTCCGTCTCATCTATCTTTACTTTTTTCTATCCGAGGTGGTATTAATCTTAGTCCGTCCCCAGCTAGCTCTGGTGTACGATCAGGTTTTTGTCATGTCATCCCTCCTGCATCGGTCGCCCAGCTGGACCTAAATCCACGTGATATGGGCCTGTTTTTTAGATAAAGTGATTTGGGCCAGCTGGTCCTGTGGGGTAGTGGTTATAGTAAAATAAAAATCCCAAATGCTAGAAAGTGCAGCTGCACTCTTTGGTGAAACGGAGCGCACGCAGATGCTTGCATGTGTTGACGCATGTGACTATTTAACCCAGCAGATGATGACAGTGTGTGGGAGCGTGTGGGGACCGTGCCCACGTGCATGTGGATAGCTAACGCATGTGCGCATGCATGTGGTGACATCACCTATTTATTTTGTTTCAATTTTTTCAAAAAGCTACAACTTTTGAACCGGGTGTCAAAACGAAGAACCGTTTTCACCGTTGGGTTCCTCGTGATGAGCTCTTCAAAACTAGATCCCATATGGGTATGTTTTGATTTTTTTTTCAAAAGCAACTTTGATGCTAGATGAGGCAACTTTAGTGCTAAACAGTAGCAACTTTGATGCTAGATGAATTGCACCGTATGTATTAGTGAATTCTCCTAGTAGCCTCTTAATTAGTTGTGTGCAGTAGTGTAATAGGTGGTTGTCATGGTTGCTAAGTTGCATACATCGGAAACTAAGTTGTATATAGTTTAGTTGGCTACCATACTATAAAAACTGCTTACCATAGAGTGAAAAGTTGTCTAACATGGCTTCTAAGTTGTCTACCTTGAAAACCAAGTTTCCTGCATCGCTACAAAGTTGCCTACGGTGATCCTCAATTGCCTACAAAACTATGGAAGTTGTCCATCAAGGGACCTAACTTGCCTACAATATTGAACATTTTTTGTTGGATCTAAGTTGTCTATCATAATTTCAAATTTAAAAACTATGTGTGGATAAATGGTAAGAGCCTTCTAATTTCCTTTTCTGGGGTAGTTTGCCTGCCAACGCTACTGAGCGCGCATGTGTTGGCTAGGCAGGTCACGATGAGCTCTTCAAAACTAAACCCCACATGGATATGTTTCAATGGTATTTTTTAAAACAACTTTGATACTAGATGAGGCAACTTTAGTGCTAAGTAGAAGCAATTTCACTCCATTAAAAGTAATTAATTAGCAATAATAAGAAACTAAGTAGTAATAGTGAACAACTTGGAAACAGAGGTGGATAACATCACATCACCTTCATAAGCAACTTTCTTTCTACTAGAGGCAACTTTAGTGCTAAAAATAGGCAACTTCACTACATTTTGTGTCTTACTTAATTTTGTCTAACATTCTCCTAACTTCCTCACTATACTTCTAAGTTGCCTATTTGTTCATGCCGATGTTTCTAAATTGCCTATAATACTATGAGGTCGTCTACCGTTGATGCTCTGTTGTCTGTTATTGCTAGTTATGGTAGACAACTTGGTGGTGAATCTAGGCAACTTCAGAGTGTCGTAGGCAACATAGATAAACAATGATAAGCAACTTCACAATATGGTAGGCAACTATTTTTGCAATGTTAGGAAACTAAGTAGCAATGGTAGGAACTAATTACCAATAGCATGCAACTGCGCATCAATGGTAGACAATTTCATAGTATTTATAAGCAATTGAGCATCAATCATATGCAACTGATCATCAACATTAGGCAACTGAGCAGCCGTGATAGGCAAGTTGGGATAATGTTAGCAAAATTTTACAGGTATGCATAGTGTAGTGAAGTTGCTTGTATGTAGCCCTAAAGGTGCCTCATGTTTTGTTTGACCTATCTCTTTTTACACAAACCAACCTAATAGGAAGTCCTACTAGGTCAAAAAGAAGAAGTTGCTTTACTATAGCACTAAAGTTGCCTCCGTTGTTCCTAAAGTTGCTCCCGAAAAAAAGTTTGACGAATCCTATCCATATGGGATCTAGTTTTGAAGAACTCGTCATGAGAAACCCAACGGTGAAAACGGATCTGAATTCTGATAATCGAATCAAAATTTATGGCTTTTTAAATTTTTGAAAACCTCAAATAAATGCGTGTCAGACCAGATCTTGACTATTGCATGATAGACGAGCGTAACAGGGGTGCGGGTGTAGGTTTTTTTCCGAATCCGGTCAACCACGTGGGACAGCCGGTACAAAAAAGATTAGACTTTCTAAATATGGGAGGTATACTCACTATCGTCACGGGGCGCATGGGCGCTCTCTAGCCAGGTCCAATAAAAATAGGTTTCGTACATCAATAGCTAGCTAGCGCTTCCGTACATCAATCACTCGCTTTTTTTTTTGAAACTCTCCAACCCCTTTATTTATTCATTGGAAACCAACAAAGAATCATTTACAAGTAAAGAGGAGTAAAGAGGAGATGGCATTAGGGGCCAAATCAAACCATGAACTAGGTGGAGAAAACCTAGCCATTCTAGCTAATTCATGGGCCACAGAGTTTGCCTCTCTATGACAGTGCTCAAACCGAACCCTAGCAAGGTCAGCCGACATGTGATAACAATCATCAATAACAGCAACCGCCGGACCTGCAAATTGTCCACCATCTTGCATTCATTTGATCAGATCACTGTTATCATAATTTATAACTAATCTGGAACAACCATAGCTCTGCGCCAGATTTAGCCCAAATTGTCCACCATCTTCCGTATGTCAATCGCTCGCTACTATAGCTAGCCCGGATAATTTTCGTACGTCGCCAAGCTGGGCCTCGCCAGTGCGTTATGGGCCAACTGGCCCGGATGTGTTGACGTAACAACTTTTAAGGATGCCACCAACTGAACTATTTTTCTCTGTGCAAAAAAGTATAAGGCCAGTATTCTAATAGTCCCACATCGCTTTTTGATATCAAATCACACCTATTTTCACGTGAGTTGCAACAATTAACAAGCCAAGGCATCAATAAATAAAGAGAGGGTGCGCTTAAGAGAGACGGGGAAATTAACTCAGCCTTTGGCTGCGAGTAAAAGATTCCATGGGAAATTATGGGAGAGAAGCATGTATCCAAAGAAAAAGGAGGAAAGCAAAGAAAAAGCAGCGATCGGATCGAGTGGAGAGAAGCATGCATCCAAAGAAAAAGGAGGAAAGCAAAGAAGCCCACACGATGATGCATGATCAATCAGAATTATGAGCCAAATGATTCTCAAAAAAAAAAGAATTATGAGTCAAATGATGACACGCTGCCTGCTCGATCATAATTATGAGCCAAATGACTGACAGGTCACACTCCAAATCCTATTAATATGAGTTTAATTTTTTGTGTCATTTAAAATGTGTTCTTTTGAAAAATGTTATATAATTTTTAAAAATCATTCATGCATTTAAAATTGTTTGTGTAGTTTTAAGAAAAGTGTTTACCTGTTAAAATAATGTTCATATCATTTGAAAAATGTTCACCCTTTTCTCAAAAAATGTTCATGTAATTCTAAAAAGTGTTCACGTGCTTACAAATATATTCATAATTTAAAAAATATTTATGCTCTTTAAAAAGGTCCATGTGATTTAAAAAGTCTTTATGTGTTTTAAAAAGAAGGTTGATGCATTTTGAAAAACAATATATACAATTTAAAAGTGAGTGGGTGTATGAGGGATGGTGTATGGACTAGGTGTATGCCGCAGCTCGGGAAGGGCGGCCGTCACGTCCAACTTAAGGAGATTAGTTTTAAAACTATTAGACATTGATTTGCGATGGCTTGGTTCAATGTCAGTTGTGCGTGGAGTAGTCAAGATCATCATCATGGGATTGACCACGTCGAACGCATTGCATTCAGGTGGACACAGCGACCATGGTCGGTGAAGGCGGTAAGGAGGATAAGCGACAACACGGACAAGCCGCCATGTTCAAATAGATAACGTGCACCTGTGAAGGGGTCTTCAGTCGTGCTTATTGTGCTAGGAACATACGAATTTTCTCCGTTGCAACGCATGGGCATGTTTGCTAATTTCATTAAAAGATCAAAACAAACACAACACGTGTATCATCTCTGCACAGTTCCATAGGAACAAGTGATCAGTTCCATAGGAACAAGTGATCAGACACATTTGCAAAGAGGACTCTAGAAAACACAAAATAACAAAAAAAACTCTTTTAAGTCATCGAACACCGCCTGGGCGTCCCCTGTCAACGTCAAAGCTGAAAGCAAACTTCAAGCATACAAAGCTCCAAGGGAAAACCCAAATCACAACCTTGATGGATTTCCATGGAGTCATGTGTGTTTGCCGCTATCACCGTGGTTGCCGCCCGAGGTACGATCCATGCTTATCCTCATTACCTGGGAGATTTGGGCTGAGCGGGACAATCGTTTCTTTAGGAGGAAGTTGACGCCAATGCGCGACGTCGTTGTGTCAATCCGGCGTGCAATTGAGCACCGGTGGCTCGCTGGAGCAACGTGCCTGCAGCCCCAATGCGGGATAGTAGGCTAATCCCTATTGGCCTCTATTCGGCCGTTGTTTATTCAGTGTTCTTTTTCTTTTTATTTACTGTCTTTCCTCGATCATCCTGTGATGATAGCCTCGTACAAACATATTCTTGATATGGACCAGATCATGAGCAAGACATCAAAAAGTATGGTTCATGCTAGCACAAATGTTGAACCACTGGAGCAGCCAAAGAAAGACATGGGAAAAATCACTATCTACGTTGAAAAGATTCCTGTGCCTATTATGGCAGAAATGCCACATCAATTTTAAGTGCAACTTCCCACCTAAACCTAATTAATTCTGGAAGGTTCTAGCACGTCTTATGGGCTGGATAAGAAAGCATTTGAAGTCAGTTTTCATGCAAAAAAAAATGGTGAGTGATTTGAGGTCTTGAGTCAAAAGTTACGCAAATTGTCCACGAATTAATTACGACGCGAGGCTCAACATGTTTGCTCTTGCTACAGCTTGGGACTCATGAATTAACCATTCATTTTGAGTTATTTTCACACCTAACTAGTAGGTGCCTCTAGTATAGGTACTCCCCGTTGTTCCATGTAAAGGGGACGAGATTTCTGAATTTAAGTCTGTAGACAGCCGGTGAGGTCTTTTGTTTAAAGAAAAAAGATAGCCCGTGAGGCTGTAGGTGTTGTGTTGTGGGCAGTGGTGGATCTATGTTGAAGCTCCACAACTAGATTAAACTTGTGATAATCTTGACTATGGCCCCACAGGGTTAGGGTTCTGGCTCCGCCTTTGGCTGTGAGCACTGGTTTCTTTAAGTGTTAGCTCGTGTGTGTGCATTGAATGGCATATCCTTAACCCATATATGATTCTCATGGTTCCATCTTGTGATTCTACATAGTTTCACTAGTCTTATGGTTTCGGTTGCATCTTTGTAAGCTAAGCTACTTATCCGCTGCATATCTGAGTGTGTTTCCTCTGGCTGTTCTGCTTTACCATTTGGGGTAGTTACTTGCTGCTACTTGTAAGTTGTTTTGGTACCATTAAAGATCGTTTCAGCGGCTCGCGTGTCCTACACCCTGCTTAATTTATGAGAACGTCAGCGATTGTTGGATTAAAAAACACACGCACCAAGGGCATGTTCTGAACCCCTCCAACTCTCAACTCCACAAACTTCTTGTTTGAAAAATTAATCCAGAAGGACTCTGTGTCAAGGAATGGATAACGCTTCGCTAGGGTTTCCCAACCCGAGCGATCGGGGGGCGATCCCCATGCCGCCACCGCCACCGGGCGCAACGCCGGCCGCGTGTGGCACCGCCTCCGGCCCCCTGCCTATGCAGGCTGCTGAAACCGCTGCGGCCCCGTCCGCCCTGCAATCGCGTGCGCCACATGGCCTCGGCGATCTCGTCGTCTCCGAGTTGGAAAGTGTCTCCCAGTCTCCGGGTCCTGCACGGTGGGACTGGCTAGGGCAATCCGAACCCTCCCGCAAGGAACGTCACAGCCGGCCTCCTTTAAGACCAGGGGCGGTGTTGCCACCAGATCACACATCGAAGGAGCCACCAGATTGATCTTCCGCCGGCGCGACGCCTTCACCTCCTCTCTTCCCTTCCGGCGAGATGGCTGGGTCCGGCTCGCAAGAGGGGGTAGACATGCCAGCTTCTGCAGAGAACTTGGGGGTTGGTGGGGGCGATCATGGGGCTCCCTCTGTGGATGCTACCCGCCCGAAGCCTTTCGCTAGGGTTTCTGTAGTTGATGGGGCAGTAAACCCCGGAGTCCAGGACCTGCCCATTGTCGAGCACATGGGTATGAACGCGGGCGCAGACATAGAGATGGAACAACAACAGATGGAGGACCGTGCTGCGGCAGGTGCAGAAGGAAACAGCGGCGAAGAGGGTCCCGTGGCCGATGAAGGAATATTGCAGAGGTTGACCTGGAGGAGGAAGGGGTCCTCCAAGAGCCGGAGCACCCGTGGACTGTGATCATGCTTGTCTACTCCCTGGACAGGCCGTCGCCGGGGACCCTCTTTGATAATGTGGAGGAAGGCTGGAAGTTGAAGGAGGACTACGACTACGAGTACCAGGGCGACAACAAGTACCTTGTCCACTTTGGGTGTGAAGCGGACATGGCTAGGGTTCTGCAGGGAGGGCCGTGGCAATACCAACATGACCCGCTGATCATTGAGGCCTTCGACGGGATGAGGAAGGTGTCTGACTATAAGCTGGACACAATCAGAATATGGGTGAGGATCTTGGATGTGCCGGTCAACTGGAGGACAGATGCTATTGTCAATGCCCTATGCCTGAAGCTTGGCAAGGTCGTACAGACGGAACTTGATGAGCACAGAGGAAATTTTGTGCGGGTTCGTGTAGCCATACCAGTCAACCGGCCGCTAGAAACATCGATGGCGATGAACGTGCGGGTGAAGGAGAAGAGAACCAAGATGGAGTTTGAAATTCAGTATGAGCAGTGCCCTAATTTCTGCTATACCTATGGCTATTTTGGGCACCAGGAGAAGTCATGTCGCATGAAAAACCAGGGTGATGCTCCTTCACGCAAGTATAGTGGCAAACTAAAGTGGTCCCCGCCGCGCAGATTTACGAGGCAGTCGGGGACTGTGCGCGCGAAGGGGAACCCTACGGCCTACCGAGGCCTGGATTTCTCGTCGGATAGTGGCGCGTCCTCGACGCATGGGCGCGCTGGTCGTGGTGCCCGGCGTGCAGAGAATGAGGCTGGGAGGAGGAACAGAACGCAGGCGGAGCAGCGCCGTGGGAACCTCGCAGTGGATGAACTATTAGCAGAAGAGATGCAGAAAATGTCTGGTGGCAGCCTAGGAGCAAACGAGAAGAGTCGCTCGAACGGGGGAGTTAGCATGCATTCACGTAGCCAGCAGACCTTCAGCGGCGCTCATGGGGGGGCCAAGCATACAGGCCCTACGAGCGATGACATGGTACCAACACTCCGGAACTTATCTAATGAGATTGAGATGACAACCGCAGAATCATCTGAGGCTTCGATGCTGGGCAAGAGGGCAGCGGGACAGGAAGTTTCTTTTGGGGCGACTGTAGAAGCGAGCGAGAAAGCTATGGTGGTATACTCTAACCCAGCCACCACGGCTGATTGTGTTCTTTCAGGTACGCCGAAGAAGCGACGTACCACAGAGATGTTGGTGGGCAGCCGTCTCCAAGGCCAGGAGGGATCCAGGACGAGAACATGCTGGAGGGGGAGCAAGACAAGGAGGCAGTCGGCCTAGGGGCCGCCGACAAACTGACGGGGCCGGTGGAGCCCCGTCAGGAGCAATGAATGTCCTAAGTTGGAACTGTCGAGGGGGGGACCCTCGGACAGTTCGAGATCTTGTGAGCCTTGTTCAGACTCACTCCCCTAGCATTGTTTTTCTTTGTGAGACTGGACAGTCTAAGAATAAAATGAGTAGGTATTGAGCTTGCTTAGGTTTGAGAGGTTTTGATGGTCTTGATAGTGTTGGTCTTAGTGGAGGTCTTGCTTTGTACTGCCATGAGTCGTTGAGTGTGGATGTAAAAACAATAAATGATAGATATATCGACGCGTATGTGACGAGTTTGGCGGGTGAGCCGCCCTGGAGGCTCACTTGCGTCTACGGCGAGCCACGCACGGAGGACCGTCATCGCATGTGGTCCATCCTCCGTGATCTGCACCGACAAGTCACCATGCCGTGGGCTGTGATTGGTGACTTTAATGAAGCCATGTGGGGCTTCGAGCACTTTTCTGCAACGCCACGCTCAGCAGGTCAGATGATTGATTTTCGAGATGTGCTTGAAGTTTGTGGATTGGGTGATCTTCGTTTTGCAGGGCTGCCCTACACATATGATAATAAACGTGCTGGACGTGCAAACGTCAAGGTCCGCCTTGACCGGGCGGTTGCAAACAACGCCTGGCGGGATTTTTTGAATATGCTAAGGTGGACCACTTGGTGGCACCTAGTTCGGATCATCTTTCCATCCTGCTCCGGTGCTCGCGAGAGGAACCGATGCAAGCCTCTGGCAAGAGGTTTCGGCAATATGAAGTCATGTGGGAAAGAGAGCCATCGCTGCCGGAGGTAATTATGAAAACTTGGACAGATCTGGGTTCTATGCTTAATCTTGGTGATATTTCCTCTGGCTTGGGAAATTTGATGAAGAAGCTGCAGGACTGGAGCCGGAGAAAATTCGGCAATGTCATTAAGGAGATTAACAAGTCTCGCTCACGGCTCGAGGAGCTTCTGTCCATGAATGCAGATAGGAACGAAATACGGGAAGCGACAGATAGCTTGAACGAGCTCTTGTACCGCGAAGAGATGATGTGGATGCAACGATCGCGGGTGGCTTGGTTGAAGGAAGGGGACCGTAACACCCAATTCTTCCACAGGAAGGCCAAATGGCGTGCTAGGAAGAACCGCATCAAGAAGCTACTTGATGCTACAGGAACCGCCCATAGTGATCATGCAACTATGGCGGCTATGGTCTCAGATTATTTCTCTGCGCTATTTTCCGCGGACGAGACCATTTGTCCGGACCCGGTTATTGATTTAATCAACACTCGTGTTACTGACCGCATGAATGTTGGATTATGCGCAGATTTTTCCGACAAGGAGATTGCTGATGCCTTGTTCCAGATTGGCCCCTTGAAGGCCCCGGGACCGGATGGATTTCCCGCTCGGTTCTTTCAAAGGAACTGGGAGGTGATGAGGGAGCAAGTCATTGCTGGCGTGAAGGAGTTCTTTCGGACGGGCATTATGCCGGAGGGGGTGAATGACACGGCCATAGTCCTCATTCCCAAGGTGGACAGCCCGGAGAGATTGTCTGAGTTCAGGCCCATTAGCTTGTGCAACGTCATCTACAAGGTGGTGGCCAAATGTCTGGTAAACCGCCTCCGCCCTATTCTTGATGAGATTATTTCGCCTGAGCAGAGTGCCTTTGTACCTGGACGCCTCATAACAGACAACACTTTAATTGCATTTGAATGCTTTCACTACATACAGCAAGAGAAGGACCCTGAAAAAAGTTTTTGCGCATATAAACTGGATTTGTCTAAAGCATATGACAGGGTGGAGTGGATCTTCTTGGAGCGAATGATGCAAAAGATGGGTTTCGCTCACCGGTGGGTGAACTGGATTATGTCATGCGTCACCTCGGTGAGATACACCTAAAAATTTAATGGTACCCTCTTGGATTCGTTTGCACCATCCCGTGGGCTACGGCAAGGTGATCCTCTATCCCCGTTCCTATTTTTATTGGTGGCTGATGGTCTATCTGCATTGTTGAAGAAAGGGGAAAAAATGGTGATTTTACCCCGCTAAAGGTGTGCCGCAAAGCTCCTGGCGTGTCCCACCTACTTTTTACAGATGACACGCTACTCTTTTTCAAAGCTGAAGAGGAGCAAGCAAGGAATGTGAAGCACGTCCTGCATGCTTATGAGAGGGCCACGGGCAGAGTATTAATCCGGCAAAATGCAGCGCTTTATTTGGTGATGCATGTCCAATTGAGGAGCAACAGAAAGTGCGTGCAGTTCTTAATATTGTGACAGATTTGTTTGAGGATAAATACTTGGGCTTCCCTACACCGAAGGGTCGCATGTCTCGGGGGAAGTTTCAAAACTTGAAGTCCAGATTGTTGAAGAGAATCATAGCATGGTTTGCTACACGCCACGTGAAGTGAGAAGTCAGGTTGAGGCCGTGTTTGGTTCAACTTTAGCTTTCAACTTTTGGGTCCAAAAGCTATAAGCAGAACCAAATGGATAAATTTACAAAGCAGCTTTTGAGAATCTGCAGCTTCTCTGTAGTGTAAATATTGAAGCTGGGATACCCTAACTTTTCAGCTTCTCAGCTTCTCAGCTTCTAAACCAACCATTTTTGGCTGTCCCCTAAAACCGAGTAGTATTTACCCATCAATGCCACTGGTAAGTCATACCTCTTCGTTGTGTTTCACAGCCGTTTCAGCCAAACAGCTTCCAGCTTTTTCACAGCTAAAAGTTTACATCAGCTTTTACAGAATTTGCAGCTCAACCAAACACAGCCTGAGTCTCCAAACAGGCCCTAACCATGTGGTGTGTTTGTTTCTAGATGGTTCCAGGGACCGTCCGACGAAGATCCTCGCCTGACATCAAACACACGCGCACACACAAGACACAGCAACGAAGGCATCACCGTGCAGAACTCAAAACAGGCACCGAACGAATACGACGAAGATGCTTGGAATTCCAACCAGCACACGCACGCACGCAGGCGATGAGGCGAACGAGAGAAACCCGATCACGCTTCTCTCACACACACATACGGGTCTCACTCACGATGGGACTAGTTGTCAGCGTAGTGGCAGACACTTGTCACCACAGTTCAACGTAGACGTAGAGGTGACAAGACAAGCGGTCAAGCGGCGCGTGAGAGCGAGGCGCTCCGTCGACAGCTCGGACGGACTCACGCACAGGCAGGGTGGCCCCCTAGCGGCGCGGCGTGGGCGTGGGCACGCGGCCCCACCACGTCTTGGCGCGAGCGGGCGGTGCCCACGTCTTGGCGCGAGCTCCCTCCCCCCTCGCCGGTTCGAGACACCGCCACGTTGCTTTCCCGCGCCCGGAAGGCGGGCCACGTGGCGGCCACGTGACCCGGGTGTGGGGGGGTGGGGACGCCCCCCGCGTGCCGCGCTGGGCGCACCACAGCGCTCGGACGGCGCCGGAAAGCAACGACGGACGTCAGCGGCGACCCCGGTGGTCTCGTCTCGTCGGTACGCAGCACTACGCGCTTTCCTTTGCTTGCTTGCTTTGTGTGGACGCACGCGCGCGCGCGCACCTACGAGCCGGCCTCGCTACGGGGCCGCGGGGCCTACTGCTTAAGCCGTGCTAATCACGGGCCACGACCAGACCACGCAAGTTATCTGAAATTGCATCTGACGGAGCTCCTCCATCTGAAACAAACTTTTTTTTTTTGCGTTTGATCTGAAACAAACTATCACCACAGAAGTTGCATAAAAAACTATAACAGTGGAATCTTTTAAGCTACTCCTAGATAGAGTAATCGGCTGTCAATTATGCATGAAGCATTCGAGACGCACTTATTGTAAACTAATGCCCGCAGTTTTATAAGCATCAGGTAGTAATACCCGTAGTAATCACTACCAGAAGTGCAGACTCGATCAGCGGTATGACCACATAAAATATATATATACTACTCCTACTACGTAAAGTAAAGATTGCAACAGTCCTGAAACCACACAAGAGGTGAAGGAGAACGAGCGGCAGGGAAGAGTAGGCAGTAGAGCACGCTAGGCGCGCGGACCCAACACCCAACAGGTTGGCAGAAAGGGTGGAGCCGTCCACCGGATTCCAGATGTGGATCACCGGCGCCCACATCACCCCACATATACTACTCCCCCCTCCTGACTAGTCCCCACGCGCCAAATCTCCCGCGAAATCTTCGCTTATCCGAGTCATTAAGTAGCTAGAAGCAACGAAACACTATCCTAATGCACTGTTAAACTAGCATCAACTTGCATGTTGGTTTGCTTGGCTCCATCGACCTCCTCTCCTCTCCTGAGGCCCCTGCTGAGCTCTCGTTTCCCATTGCCACGCGTGTTCGTCCGTTAATTGGTGGCCACTGGCTCAGGCCTGCAGCTGCATGTGCCGGTGCAGGGTTTTTTTTTTTTTTTTTTTTTTTTTTGAGAGAGAGAGCGGGACGACGCCAAATCCGCTCGGCAGCCGGATGCCTAACGCAAGCAACCACCTTGTTTAGGCAGTTGATCGGACCGTGCGATGCTACGCACCCCAACCACAGGAATTCTCCTGCCCTTCGCTGTCGCCGGTCGAGCAAAATGTTAATGTTAGGAGGGAGAATTGATCGCTGAATCTCAATTAGCTGCGTAATATGGTTGTGCTTTCGTGTCGTGGTCTCTGGACGGTGCGCGTGCGAGCACAATTTTCAATTTGTTTTCAGCAAAACCTTGCCGAAGATCCAAAAAATTCGATTTTCTCTGACATGCATGGCTGTCGCTAATGGCTGTGCTTTGGTGTCGCCATCCGTGGAGTAGTAATTAAAGATATCAATCGATCTCAGTTTGGGCGAGGACGGTGCGGGTGTGAACAGAATTTCCCATTAAAACTTTCAGTGAAACCTTTGTATATGAACCGACAGAGCAACGGGCCATTTGAAAACTCCACCGGCTTAGTTAGCCGCGCAAGTCAACAGGCCGTTGGTGGTCAAGTTCAGACGCAACACAAACACTTGAGCTGCACGTACTACTACCTACTAGTAGTAGCAGTCAAGCTAGCCTAACCGGACCGTCTTCTGTTTTTTTTTTTTTTTTTTTTTTTTTTTGCGAGACACAGAGCTTCGTTGATTAGTCAGAAGATGGATTACTGTTGACGGGCCCATAACATAAGCAAGTACTCCCACTACAGTACTGTATTCGGTAGCTTGCCAAGCAACTTTCATGGACCGGCGGCACCCGAACGAAAAATGGTTAGGTGCGTTCCACCGAGACTTTCCCCACGCCAAGCAATTACGCAAAGCAGCCGCTGCCCACTGGTGTGCCTAGTGGTCAAGACAAGAACCTCCGCGTCGATCGCAGCCGGCCGGCACGCACGGGTCGCCGGAGGCATCATGGAGCGCCGGGCACCCGACCTGGCGGCCGCGCGTCCGCCGAACCTGAACGGCTGAACCGCAGCGCCCGTGACCGCGTCGGTCGCCGTCTCGCGTCCCTGTCTCGCGCGTCCAAGACTGGTCGCGGCCGTAACTGCGTCGATCGGGAGGGGACGTAGTGCAGTGGCGTACGTACCAGGAGATCGAACC
The DNA here is from genome assembly GCA_039707655.1 of Elymus sibiricus. Lineage (NCBI taxonomy): Eukaryota > Viridiplantae > Streptophyta > Magnoliopsida > Poales > Poaceae > Elymus > Elymus sibiricus. The sequence continues at coordinate 297,696,016 of CM077672.1, read as the reverse complement.
AATTCGGTGCACGGGCTGATTGGGACCGCCCGGGCGGGACTCGCGTCGGGTCGGGGTCGTTCAACCGGCCGGCCGCAGTCGTGCAGGCACGGCAACCCTATCGCCGAGCTGATCCGCTGGGATAACCATTCCTGCAGAATCGGAAGAAAATACTCCAAATCCAAAAGAAAAGATTCGGAAGAAAAATCCTGCGTCTTTTCAACTGAAATGACCCCCGCAAAAAAAAAAACTGAAATGAGGTTGCGATAATGGCTTCTGAGTCAAGCACGTCACGGTTCGCAACAGATAAATGGCAGGAATTTTGCTCGGCCGCTTACGTTCGGTACGCTGAGTTGAATTCCCTTTCGCCCTCACCTTTTGATTTGGATCTGTCGGGGCCGTCAGCCAGCCAATCAGCTTCGCCGATCGCGCCCGATGATTTTCCCGGAGAGTGCACTGTCCCGTGACAGTGAGATCGGTCACTCGATGTTGTACCATCTCCGGTGCACTGCACGTACAAATGCGTCCATGGGCTTTGGATCGATCGGCCGGCCTGAATAATTGGCGCTACCGCCTCAGGAACCATGCACACATTATTGGACGCCACGAACCAAAACCGGGGAATTATTGGGCGCCCACGATCGAACCGCATCGCATGTGCGGTGTCCCCCTTCCCGACTCGCGGATCAGATCGGACGTCCATCGCGTGGATCCGACGGCGGTGGGCTGCCGAACACGGGTCGCGGTGCACCACCCGTCCACCCGAGCGAGATGGGATGGATAGAGAGGTGACACCAGCCGCGCCGGCCCGGCTTATAAATGCGCCCACCCCGACTCCCCCTCCCTCACTGTATCCATCCCACCACACCACCACCACCACCACAGCCGCTCAGACCAGACCGCCCCTGAAAGAAGGCGCAAATTGCAGACGGGTCCACGGATCGATCCCCAATCCCCAATCCGGCCGCCGCGATGGGCATCTCCAGCATGCCGGCGCCCAAGGAGAGCCTCCTGATCTACCTGCTCTACCACGCGGTCGTCTCGATCGCCGCCCTGGCGGGGCTCCTCCGCGCCGCGCTCGTCTTCCTCGGCCTGCCCGCGCCGCCGTCGCTGCTGGCCGGGGAGGACGCCGACGGGGCCGACCAACTCACGGCGGCCACCCCGGCGGGCCCCAGCCTGGCGGAGAGCTTCAGGAGCAGGTTCCGCCCGGCGCGATTCGGCCGGAGGCGGGGCGCGGCGGCGGTGCCTGACTGCCGCGTCTGCCTGGTGCGGTTCGAGGCGGACGCCGTGGTGAACCGCCTCCCCTGCGGCCACCTCTTCCACCGCGCCTGCCTCGAGACCTGGCTCGACTACGACCACGCCACCTGCCCGCTCTGCCGCTCCCGCCTCCTCCCGGCGTCCGCCGCCGCCGACGAGTCGCGGTCGCCGCCGGCCCCCAGCCTGACGGCCTGGATTTAGGGACAACTGAAAAGAAGAGAGATTCGCCCCGTCGCCCCCGGCTATGTACTAGCTCCGTGTGTGGCCTCTCCGTGTGCGCGTAGGAATTTAGGTCGATCCTAGCAAGAGGGTGTCCCTTCCCTTTCGCATTTTCCTTTTTGATTTCGTTTTCTGTACGCCTCGTGCCGTCGCTGTACCGTGTAAATATTTTTCAGCAGAGAGCGCTCCTACGGGTGTAGCGCTTTGCGTGATGAGAGATTTGTGTACAGCCCTTGGCTTTTTTTACGAGAAACGGAAAATTGATGGAAGAAGGATGCGTATTCTCATCACCAGAGGGTGGGTGCTCTTTGCCTCTTGGATGCCCCCTAACTTCTATCTCCAGATATTTATGGAGAAAGTTACTCCTATTAAATTTTCCTTATTTTACTCTGTTCATGCATACCGTTGTCTTGCCAATTTCAGGAACTGATGGCTAATCTTATCAAGTGATTTATTAAGCATGATCAAGAAACCACTACTAATCCTTACGAGTGTTTATTAAACCAGATCAAGAAAACCACTTGAAATCTCTACATGTGTTTATTGAACCAGATCAAGAACCTTCTCGCACAAGAAAAGAACCTTCTCACAAAAATTAAATTAAAATAATAAACCAGATCAAGAAACCACTACTATTCGGGTAATTTCGAGCGTTTAATAAACTACTGGATCAAGAAACCATTCGGGTAATTTTACCCAGGCTCCAAAGAAACGGCAACCGAATCTCCACTAATCAGCAGTATATTTCAGGATTTCCGGCGATGCGCATTCAGTGGGAGGAGACGTTCCCGTCGACGACGAGGTGCCTACGGTGACTTCGTAAATTTCAAGATGATATGCCGGCTCAGTCTCTCGAAGGTGCTCATAGGGGTAGGGTGTGCGTGTGTGCGTTCATAGGGGTGAGTGTATGCGCGTGTATATGAGCGCTTGCGTCTGTACTGTGTTCAAAAAAAACCAGTGGGGTTGTTGGGGGTGGCGTTGCAGGTATCCCCGGAGCAATTAGGCAGGGGAGACAAGGCGCTGAAAGGCACGGCAACGGCAGTGGATTGTTTAAGCGCGCGGGGGCTGGTCACATGGATTACGGATACGTGCTTATCAACGTGGCCCCACTTGCCTGCGTCCGCATCGCCGATGGCACATGCCGCCAATCTTGCGCCTCCCTCGATCGGCTCCTTGTCGTCACGGCCAAGGTCCCTTCTTGTTATGCTTTTTCGCCCCTGCGCTGCAACCCCATCCATGTTAACTTCTAGTCCATCCTCAAAAGTCATTTTTCTCTAAGATTTCGTTGTTTGCAAAAATTAAGCACTAACTAGTCTATCGCCGTAACTTTAATTCTTTTGAAATTGTAATTTTGCATCCCTGAATACTAATTCTGCCACTCAATTTTGCTCCAAAAGGAGCAAAGTTTTGGCGAATTTGAACGAGCGCCTGACCTCCTCTCGACGCGATCGGATCATACCGGTGAAAGTTTAGGAGAGTACTTCTTCCACTCAAGTGAAACCCTCTACGTCACATCAAGGTGATCCTCAAGCAAATGATGAGACGTCCATAAGTGTCAATCGACAAGAAGAAGAAGTTCATCAAGAAGAAGAACAACAACCTCTTTCCCCTCCGTGTCAAGTGCAAAATGATCAAGATGGAGACGAAGAAGAAGGGCAAGTCTCCAAACAAAAGCTACCCCCAATTAGAGAAGAGTCAACAAGAACCACCCCATTGATCGAATCCTCACTAACGGTGCCATGCATCGGGGGTGGCTCATCCAAGGGAGTCCGGCATTAGGCCTCACTCGGGGCCCACGAGGCCCAAGACAAGGGCGGAACACTAAGAAGGGCGGTGAAGACCTTCTTGCCTATCAAGACAAGGGCGGCGGCGCCAAAGATCGCATCTACCTCTCTGTAAACCCTAGACCTTCACTGCCTGTATAAGTGGAGGTCAGGGAGCCCTCATTCCCATCTAATCTCAGATAGAAAAACTCCCGGTAGCAACAACATACACCATTGTAACCCCTCGCACGAGGTATCCCTCCACCATGAATAAGCAAAACAAGCAGGATGTAGGGTATTACTCTACGGAGGCCCGAACCTGGGTAAAACACTCGTGTGATCTCCGATCCCAGACATCCAGCCGTCCTTGGACCCCTACCGAGGGATCTGACGGTATTTCGCAGCGTCAGTTGGCGCGCTAGACACGGGCGGCGCCGGCTGGAGACCGATCTCGGATCGGATCTTGTTTGCCTTCCGACGACCTCTCGCCGGGAGAGAGCTTAACTTTCGGCTCCCTCACGTTCACTGCTGACGGGGCGGGCTGGCTCAACTTCAACCCACATGCCCACCCTGCACGCACGATCTACGTAGGTAACGTCACCTTCAACGTCAACACCCGCGGCAACCTCCGACTGTGCTTGCACGATCTATAAAGCATTGAAATGATGGTGTTATAAAAAAAGCTTAACACCTTAAGTCAATTCAAACTTTTTATTCATGACTTACGGTAAAAAGGAACACCTCGTACTGACCTCGCCGTGTTAAGGTCCTGAGGAGAGTCGAAGAGATCCTTCTATGAGATGGGCTCGGTGTAGGGGAACGCGACAGAAAACAAAAAATTTCGGTACAGCGAGCACGCCCAGGATCACTATGGAGATGCATACAAGGTTTTTGATCTGATCGTTACCGACTCGTAGCGCAGCGGAAGTAGAGTCAATGTAGATCGTCAGTGCAGATCCCCGCAGCTAGGATTTACAACCTCCCAACCGCGAGGATGTACTCCCTCATCTGCCCCTTGGACAGTCCCTTGGACAGCCTCCGGGAGGCGGTCGGACAGTCCCCCGGACGGTGTCATGGACAGCCCTTCGGGAGGCACTCTCGAACTCGGACGGTAACTCGGACAGCCCTTCGGGAGGACACTCGAACAGCCCCTCGGGCAAAAAAGATCGAACCTACGACCTCTCTACGGGGTTGCACACATACGGTGTCATCTATCCGGCAGGGCTTCTGTTGGGGAACGCGGCAGAAAACAAAAATAATTCGACCTACGCACCAGCCCAGGACCACTATGAAGACTGCATACAAGGTTTCGATCCGATCGTTACCGACTCGTAGCGCAGCGGAAGTAGAGTCGATGTAGATCGTCGGTGCAGATCTCCGCAGCTAGGATTTACAACCTCCCAACCGCGAGGATGTACTCCCTCGTCAGCCCCTCGTACAGCCCTTCGGGAGGCGGTCGGACAGTCCCCCGGACGGTGTCACGGACAGCCCTTCAGGAGGCACTCACAGAAACTCGGACGGTCACTCAGACAGCCCTTCGGGAGGCACTCTCGAACAGCCCCTCGGGCAAAAAGATCGAACCTACGACCTCTCTACGGGGTTGCACACATACGGTGTCATCTATCCGGCAGGGCTTCACCGTCCAGAACTAGTTCCCACCGGAACCCAGATAGCCTTTCAGCTCTACGAAACTATTTCGCGGGGAGGGAGAGAGAAGGCCAGATCATGCATGTCATTTGTATGTGAGAAAGAGTGATTGTGGAGAGTGCCTCTCCACCTCTATTTATAGGAAATCCCAAGGGGTAGGGTGGAACTCAAAATACCAAAATGCCCATGAAAGGTGTCCTTCACAAGGGCATAATGGGGAGGCTTCCAAATAGTGTTGCCTGCATCACCATGCCTGCATCATCCCCTAATAGTGTTTCCACTATATGCATATAGTGTTTCCACTATTCATGAAACATTTTTCCGCGACCGTTAAATCCGAAAATATTCTGTGGGTCTTAGAATAATTCCAGTACCCACTAAAATAATTCTGGATGCGTTCCGAAACATTTTCAGATCAATGATTTTCATCAGCGAAAAGCAACCAAAGCGGTTCCGGTAGCTTCGGAACATTTCCGGTTTTTTCCCCGGAAAAATCCCAGAAGTTCATAGAACAATTCTGGCACCCTCCAAGAATTTCCAGGTGTGTGCGGAAACCAATTTGACTTAATGGTACCCTCCGAAACAACTTTCCACTTTTACCGAAACTCTTCCGGTGTTCTCTCTTCGGAACACTTCCGTTGTCTCCGAAACCTTTTCGGTGACTTTCTCTCAGAGTCCCTGTCTAGTATTCAGCAGATAGATGACCCTTAAGCGTGTGACCCTATAGGTTCGGTGAAGCATAGACATGACCGGAACTCTTTCCGATCAATGATCAATATCGGAGCCGTGGACACCCATATTGACCCCTATACCCACACGAATAAATATTCGAGTGAACCTCCAGTTTGCCGTGTGCTATTCCTGTTGCTTCGCGATATGTTACAAATACTCGAGGTGAGAATCATCGGCATCCCCGTGGATCAACACTTGTCCACAATGCCAGTTACCTCGTTACCGGTTTTGTTCTCTTTTCTCGTTTTCTTGTTCCGGCATCCCTGTGATCAAATCACAATGTGTCTGCCCAGACGATGGTGGATACCGTAACACCGAGAGGGCCCAGAGATATCTCTCCATCGTCGGAGGAGCAAATCCCAATCTTGAGCTATCAAGTCCCTTGTCATACTTTCCCATGAACCCGTAAGCCGCCGTAATAGCCACCCAGTTACGAATGACGTTTAACAAACCCCAAAGTTCATGAATCAAGCATGAAGGAACTCGATACTCTCATGGTCTAAGGAATTATGCAAACGTTAACTTTCTCTGTGTTATTAACCATTAACTTGTGACGAATGTATCTCATAACATAACATCAATTCGGGTCGATTCAACACAAGTGTTCTCCTAACACTGTGCCCTCAAAGTTGCCGGCATAGTCATGCCCATGATCAGGAAAACAGAACCATCATCCAACACTTGAGCTAGTCTTAGAGGCCAGACTAGGAATACATTTTACCGTTTATTATTCCACACGTGCATATGAGTCTTCCTCCGAGCCTCGTGGTTATTGTAGGCTCGAGAACCATAGCAGTTATAGCATGGAACATAAACATAATTATGAACATGGAGATAAACAATAACATTTATTATTGCCTCTAGGGCATATCTCCTATAGACTCCCACTTGCACTAGAGTCAATAATCTAGTCAATGCTAATGCACTTTACACCTATGGAATACCGGTGTAAAAAATGCTTTGCTTGTGGTATAGCCTGATGTCCAACGGATCTGACAACTTCAGTTCCGTGTGTATCTTTGCATCTCCTCGCGTTTTCGCGCTTTCACAAAATTCATATTTTGTGTGGACTTGGCTTTGTATATATGTGAATCACAGGTCAAACCTTGATTCCTCAGACTGAGCTATGGAGCAACTATCTGCAATAGTGTCCCATTGACCAAAGCCATCTTGGAACCATACTAAGTTCATGAATGAACTATATGATTCAACATCTTCTTTGTCGCTTCCAAAGCGTCAACATACTTAGCCATTTGTTATAGAATTCACCATAGTAACCTGTTTGGAACAATTTACAACTTACCGTGCCACCATATCATGTATTACAAAACCCTTAACTTAAATCGAAAATTGCATGGAGCATTGATGAAGACTGTATCAATGTAATTACTTACAACGAGCACTTCATAATCTCTGCTTGCGAGAAAACATGTCATCAGTGCTACTTTAGTACTCAATGACAATTTTCACTGTTGTCCCATGATTAGTACTTTGATCACTTTGGTATCTATACTTGCAACAGCTTGGGAGTATCGGACATATCTGGTTGTTTTACATACCATGGAATACATGATTAATCCAAACACGAAAGTGCGTGGAATCTCCATCATGTATTTTGCTCATCAGTGTTTTGGGACACCGAGTCTTGCAAAACTCTTTCCATGTGACTTCGGCAAGAATCACTCCTTGGCGTTTTAATGCTAAACTGTTTTAGCATCTTGTCAATATGTATTTAGGCTTAGCCCTATCAGGCAATTCTATCTCATAGATAATTATGCCTAATATCAAGGCTACCTAGCCTAAGCACTTCATCGAAAAACTATTTTCAATGAAGTCCTAATTTGTGTCAAGAAATTTATATTATTTCCAATCAACAATGTGTCAAGCACACAAAGTTTTTAGAAATATTATTATGCTCCCACTTACTTTCTTGTAACCACAAGCATCTTCGTTATCCATTGATGAAATCAAACTCTTTTGACTATTTCATCAAAAACGAAGATTCCAACTCCATTTTGCTCTCTTCTGTCCATTCCTGGAACTCTGAAGTTTGCATACTCACTAGCATCCTCTGGACTGACAAAACACCTTGGACTGTATCACATGCAAGTCCTAGGTAGCATTTCCATTTTATGGAAATCCTTTTGGCATCCATGTTACATATCTCATGATTGAAATATGTATCAATTGCTAGTTTAACCCGAACTGACTTTAAGCATCGCTACGGTGAGACAACCTCATCGTAGTCAACTCCTTGAACTTGTTATTGCAACAAGTCGAGCTTTATGGATAAAACATTTTATCCACATCAGTTTATAGTTCCATTAATGTTCGTTAGACTCTAAGTCTTCCGAAGGGTCTATCAAGATATAATCGTGAATCATTTATATGGAAACTATCTCGGATTATATTGGTTTTTAGCCAATTCTGGAGTCAGGGCCCATCATCGCTTCCTTGATTATCGTAGGTATACTGTTGTCTAACAACAATATCTCGTATGCGCACCTGAGAGGTTTGCACGAGTTTTGCCTACGTGGTTCGGCTGCAAGTTCGACCGAAGTCCATACATTTTTTTGTAGAGGCTTCCGTATCAGTCGCAGGAGGAAACTCTGGAATTGCTTCCACGGTTTCAATCCTTTGTCATGGTAATGAAGATAATGTTATCTCGTCGAGTTGCACTGTCCTCCCACTCACCTTTTTGAAAGAACCATTTTCTTCAAAATCATACCGTTCTTTGTGGCAAAACCTTTTGCCTCGGTATAGTGGTGGGGGAATACCAAATAACTTGGGATAACCTACAAAGTAGCACTTGTCTGATTTGGAATAGGTTTGTAAACATTTTACACAAGCCCCATATTCCAAATGTTAAGAAAAGACAAAACATGGTTGGGCGTACCATACCATGGCGTCATTTCAACAGATCTGATGGCGCTCTATTCAGTGGATGTAGGATCGAAAGTATGTCTAGAGGGGGGGGTGATTAGACTACTTGACCAAATAAAACCTAACCTTTTCCCAATTTTAGTTGTGGGCAGATTTTAGCAATAGTACAAGTCAAGCATCACCCTACACATGCAATTCTAAGAGTATAGCAGCGGAATGTAAGCAATTGCATATGTATGTAAAGGAGGGATTGGAGATTTCAAACGCAATGAAGACACGGTGGATTTTGGCGTGGTTCCGATAGGTGGTGCTATCGTACGTCCACGTTGATGGAGACTTCAACCCACGAAGGGTAACGGCTGCGCGAGTCCACGGAGGGCTCCACCCACGAAGGGTCCACGAAGAAGCAACCTTGTCTATTCCACCATGGCTTACGTCCACGAAGGACTAGCCTCACTCGAGGTAGATCTTCACGAAGTAGACGATCTCCTTGCCCTTACAAACTGCTTGGTTCAACTTCACATCAGGTTGGAGGCTCCCAAGTGACACCTAACCAATCTAGGAGACACCACTCTCCAAAAGGTAATAGACAGTGTGTTGTTGATGAACTCCTTGCTCTTGTGCTTCAAATGATAGTCTTCCCAGCACTCAAACACTGCTCACAGATTTGGCTATGGTGGAAGAAGAATTTGAGTGGAAAGCAACTTGGGAAAGGCTAGAGATCAAGGTTCAAATGGTAGGAATGGAATATCTTGATCTCAACACATGAGTAGGTGGTTCTCTCTCAGAAAATGTATGGTGGAAGTGTAGGCACGTTCTGATAGCTCTCCTTGCTGAGAAGGATGGGGTGGAGGGGTATATATAGCCTCCACACAAAATCCAACCGTTACACACTTTTGACCCAACTCGGTGGCACCGAAACGATCATCTCGGTAGCACCGAACTGTGTAAAAGATATGAACTTTAGGAATCTCGGTGGGACCGATACGGACAACTCGGATGGACCGAAGTGCAATGGCTTAGGGCAATCCTCATCTCGGTGGCACCGATTGCATCAACTCGGTAGGACCGAAGTGAAGCAATAAAGCAACAGAGAGTTGGCAAGCCATCTCGGTGAGACCGATTTGCAAACTCGGTGAGACCGAAGTAAATGCAAACGATTACAGAGAGTTGGCAAGGCCATCTCGGTGGGACCGAGATCCATTTTGGTGGATCCGATTTGTTAGGGTTTGGCAGTGGCTAAGTCTTGGATCAACTCGGTGGGGCCGGATAAGAAAAATCGGTGGGGCTGAGTTGGACTTTAGGTTTAGGACATATTTGGGTAGAGAGAGTGGTTAAGGGTTTAGGAATACTGTCACTAAGCACTTGAGCAAAAATATCATTAAGCAACACCTCATCCCCTTTTAATAGTATTGGCTTTCCTATGGACTCAATGTGATCTTGGATCACTAAACCAAAAATGTAGAGTCTTGATCTTTTGCCAATCCTTGTCCTTAGCATTTTGAGGGGTCCACGTCTCTAGTCCATGCCATGCCAATCATTGAACGTCCTGAAATCTTAATCTTGAATGGACATTAGTGCAATGAGATATATGTTGTTATGAATTACCAAAACCACCAAGGGAGCAAATGTGCTTTCAATCTCCCCCTTTTTGGTAATTGATGACAACATATAGATCAAAGCTTCGACAGATGATTAAGTGAATGAAATATATCGTCGCTTTGAGAAGTATGTGATAAGCAAGAGCTCCCCCTAAATTTGTGATTAGGCTCGTGGGTTACTCTTCCATGTCACATACATCTTGATGGAGCGCGCAAAATGATATGATTGGAAAGGTAAGCACACATAAATGAATGATACATAAATGAATGATCATACAGATAATGACAGAGATAAACATGGATCATCACAATTGGCATAGTATGATCAAACATCATGATAAGCGTAAACAGAATATCTCATAGACACTGTAGCAAGCACACACATAACAAAGTATCAACGAACAAGCAAACAAGTAGCAAATGAACTCGAGAGAAAAACCAACGAAACACTCTCTCTCGAAGCCTATGATCTATACAAATTCTCCCCCTTTGGTAACAAGTACCAAAAAGTTCGAATCGTATAGCACTAGTCGGCTCTCTAGGCACAGTCCTCCGAAGCTCCTGCAGGCGATCTTCTGCTGGCGGCTCCGGTGTGCGTAGACGGCGTTGAGATAAGAGCGTCCGCGAATGCTTCTGCTGATGACTGCTGGACTGGAGGAGTGGAGACCTGTTGTGGTACTGTGGCTGTGGCGGCTGGTGCAGATACTGTGGTCCGTGGATCCACTACTGGCACTTCAGCTGACCTGGCAGCCCTAGGCACTTGCTGAAACTGCTCTGTGGTCGGTCTCTCATCTTCACTGTCATCTGATCTGGCTTGCTTGACAGCATCTACATCTCCTTGCAGCTGTTCCACTGTGGTCTAAATCTCAGTCACCTTGACATCCAAATCATGAAATTTGGTCTCAATGATCCGCTGAAAACTAGCCTGGGTCTGGATGAGGTTGGCCAGACTTTGCTCAATCCTCAGAGTGGCTTCAAGCAGATATTGCATTTGATCCTTTGGTGTCTTGAGATTCGCAATTGGAGCATTGGGAGCTGCTGCTTCCTGAGCTGCTTTAGCTTCTTGGGCTTTGCGGATTTCCTCTTGAGCTTGTGCAGAGGTGGGATGCGAAGGATCCATCACTATGACATTGTCTTCAAAATCTGGACGCAATGGCAAGTGCTCGCGATCAAGAATATATGTGCTGGTTCCAACCTTGGAATTGATCAACAACTGAATATGTGGAGCATATCCACACGATCTCTTCTGATCTGCTGCAGTCCTCTTGATAGTCTCTCCTATCAGGCTCATCACCTTGAATTTCTGAGGTGTATCGAATAAATGCAGCAAATTTATGGAGTGGCCACGAATCATCTTATCATCGCCTGACTTGGGTAACAAGGTGTACCGCAAGATAGTGTTCGATGTGGCCAGTCCTGGTAGCAAATGTTTCACTGATCCAAGCTTGTGTGTATCAAGGTCCTTCTGAGGAATTGCAGTATACATGTTGGCCATTGAGTTGTGATCCATCTTGAGCTTGGCATATATGTCAATATCATCATCCTCTTCCTTGGGTGCACCAAGAAGATTTGCCCACTCTGAGATGGTTGACTGGTATCTTATACCCTCAGTCATCCACACAATGCGGCCATCTGGATAGAAGTGTGCAGTAGAGTAAAATTGCATGATCATCTCGTCATTCCACTTGGTCAACTTCTTTCCAACAAATTCGTCAACTCCTGCAATTCTGAAGCTTTCATGGACGTGGGGAAAATAATCCTCGTTCTCATCGATGTATTCCCAATCCACCCACTTCATGTCACTGACTATGGGCTTCTTGTCAAGCAATATTGTCTCCTAAAAGTCCTGTTCTTCACGGGTGTGAAAACGATAATCACACGCAGTCCTTCTTCTGATAGCATAAGGATCTGACAATCTCCATTGACGCAGTCCTTTGTCCTTTCTCAACATCATGTTCTCAGCTACTGGGTGCGCGTTTTCATGGTCTGGTATCTTTGGCTTAAACTTTCTGAGCACTAGAGGCTCTTCATCAACATTTGATTCAGGCACTGGGGCCTTGTTCTTCTCTGTAGCAGATATGTTCCTGGTTGATCTCTTGGGTGCTGGTGCCTTAGGCTTTGACTTGGGAGGTGCAGCAGTCTTGATTGCATCAGACATGAGATTCTGTGCTTTTGCAGGGGGTGCAGCAGCTGGCTCATCCTCCTCCTCTTCTTCCTCCTCATCAATCATCATGGAGGGTCTGCCAATCACACGAGCAATAGTTTTTCTTATCCTCTTCTTCTTAGCACCTGCAGCTGCCTCATGTAACATCCCCAGATCTCAACCCTGTCATTAAGCTAATTAATTTGCCATGTCATCTTATTAACCTTGCTAATTGCCACTTTGGTTCAAACACAATTCAAATTCAAATTCAAATATTAAGTCAAATAATTATCTCTTCAAACAGCAAAACAAAAATGTTCATAATATTGCAAAAATTCTTAAAGAAATTATAAAAATAAAACCAACACTGTTAAAATTCCCAAGTTGACCCTAGCATTTAAAACAGTGCTAATCCAGCAATTTAATTTGCAAATTCATTTATGAAAAATACAAATGAATTCCCCTGGGCTCCAAAATATTTGTGGCAGTGCCTAAAAATACAAAGTATTTATTGGGCTAGGTTCCACATTTTTCTAAATTGTTTGGTGGCCCACAAAAATCATTTGCTGTCTCTGTTTATTAAAAAATGGAAAAGACAGAAAATAAACGGGGCAAGCCACTTACCTGGCTCGCGGCCCAGCCAGCCCATTCCTATTCTTCTACTTGCCCCGCCGCCGTGTCGTCGTCCCCGTGGACGCGCTCGCCACGACCGTCCACCGCCTGCCACGGCGACGGAGTGGTTGAGAGGAGGGGATAAGGGCGCCCCGAGCCCTTCCCCCTGGTCGCCTCGCCTCACCCTCCTCTCTCCCTCGCTCGCCTCACTCTCCTCTCTCCCCTGCTCGCTGCCCGAGCGCCGCCGTCGCGCCTCCCTCGTCCTCGCAGTCACCGGCGCCCGCTCGTCCTTCTGAGCCGTCCACGAGCTCCGCCGGCGTCCGCCTGTTCGCCTGGTGCCTGCCGTTGGAGCCGGGAGGCCCTGTAGTACCGGATCCCCTCGCCCCCATCTCCGGCTACTGCGACAACTCCGGCGACCCTCCGTCGTCTGCTGCTGCTACTAAGCTGACCGCCGGCCTCCTTGCGCCGCTCGGTGAGCATCCGCCGTCTCCCCTGACCCTCTTTGCTTGCTCGCGCGCGCTAGATCGGCGGCCCCGCTCTGACCCGAACGCCACCAAAAACGCTCCCGCAAACACCTCGTAGCCGCGCACCCGAGCCCGGCCGGAATGTCACGGCCACGGACCTCGATGCCGGCGACGTTTCCGGTCGAACCACGGGCAGCCACCACCACCATTGGATGTGCGCCGCTCCGCTCATTCGAACAAGCCCGAGTACGCGCGAAATGGTCCACCATGCGCAAAATCCGAGCTCGCCGGAGCTCGCTGCCGCGTCCGGCGCTCGCCAGAGAGGATTCCGACGACGGCGTCCGACGTGTCGCCGTGCGGGCCCCACCTTGAGACACTGACCGATGGGCCCCGCAGCGCGTTTGACTTCGTTGACCGGGTCAACGTGCGGTTACTGTTCACCCACAGCCGCTGACGTGTGGGCCCGCGCGATTAATTAAACTGCTAACCGTTAATTAGGTAAATCTGTTAATTAGCTATTACACTGACAGGCCGGGCCCACTGACTAATGCTCTGTTAGTTTAATTTTAAATCTGTTTTAACCCCACAGAGGCTGACAGGTGGGTCCCACCTATCTGTTTGACCAGTCAGCTGGTCAGCCGACTGCTGACGCAAGCATGACATCATCCTGACGTCATATTCCATTTCTAGCTAATTCTGTTAATTTAAATAATTGCAGAAATAATTTAAAACTTTGAAAAATCATAGAAAATTAACCGTAGCTCGGATCGAAAAACTTCCTACATGAAAGTTGATCAGAAAAATCCCACGAATCTGATCGTGCCATCTGTTTTCTTGTCGGGACCCTCTACGTAGGTGAACCCACACCTTTTTGCCTGTTTCCGGTAGATGAATAGTGCATGCATACCTGCTAATAATTCCAACTTAAACCCTAAAATAACTAAAATGGTTTAGACATGCTTTTAGGCAACCCTGCACTGCACTCTAGCATGTCATGCTCTGTGTTGCATATGATTGCCGTGTATTTATTTGTTTCTTCCCCCTCTTCTTTTCGATAGCCCCCGAGCCCGACGCAGCTCCGGAGATCGACGACACCACTGACGACCCCTCTTTTGCCGCAAAGCAACCAGGCAAGCAACCCACCTTGACGCATGCCTATATCACCTATTCTCTCTCCCTCCTGCTTGCATTAGAAATTGCTTCTACTTCTGTTTTATCCTATTTCTGATGCATAGCCTGTCCTTGTAACTGTTATTGATACCTGCCTGTTATCCAAAATGCTTAGTATAGGTTGGATGGTAAATCATCTGTGGCCCTCTTCCTTGCTGTAGTTGCCCCGCTTTAGTACCTGTGCCCGATCGATGTGATCGAACGGGATGAGACCAGCACCTCACTGCACACCCCTAAGTTGCTCGACTCTGCAGAGCTAACATCGAGTGCCGAGGGTGATACCTCTTATCTCACTCCCGATGATGCCTCTGTAGTTCAGCTAGTCGGTTGTGGGTTGCCGAGGGTGATTCCTCTTCCACCACCTCCGATGTAGCTTCTGTCGTGCAACCCCGCAAGTGTGAATACCATCGAGGGTGATTCCTCCGGGTTCACCTTGTCGGTTACATCTAGTGGAAATCCAACAAGGGTGATTCCTCGGGTTCCTGCTTGATGTTATGGACACACGGTTACTTGCACTTTATTACTGATACCTGGATAAAGTCGGGTCGACCCCGAGGGGTACCCGCGAGTGATGTGGAGTCGGGTTGACCATGAGGGTACCCGCGAGATGAATACGTGGCACGGCCGGGTATTCTTAGCCCTTGCCGTAAGTCCACGAGACGGGGCGACGGGGTCATAGGATCGTGAGTCTCTGCTCGTTTCCGCGCGCTCCTAATGCACTAAGGGTTAGGATATGTAATCTGAGTAGGCCTTTAGCCTTTTCGCGCTAACCAGCACGTGGGAATAAAATGGGTACTCGGCGCCGTATGTATCAGCCGAAAGCTTTGTCAGACGTCCAGTTCAGCAGTGCGGCACGGCAGGATCGGCGCCATCCATGACAGAGGTGGTGCCTGGATCTAACCATGTGCGCAACGACCCGGAGTGCAAAGGGGGATGGGCCCAAGAACCCTGCGCGCTTAGGATGTAGACCGGCGGGGACCTCTCTGCTGAGCTCTAGGTAGGGTTGCGGTGTGTCGATCAGCCGAGGCCGGGCATGACCCAGGAAAGTGTGTCTGGCCAGAGTTAATCGAGCGTGTTGGGTAACAGTAGTGCACCCCTGTAGGGAAGATTATCTATTCGAATAGCCGTGTCCACGGTAACAGGACGCTCAGTAAAGTATCCCGATCTACTACTTGAACTGGTTACATTTAATTAATTGGAAGCTCCGGGATCGCTTTCTCGCAGGGAGTCGAGAAAGGATCCCTAGGCTTTGTTACAACATGCTTGCTACTTTAATTATGTTACTAATCTGCACTCTTCTAATGCTTCAAGACCGCTGCAGATGCTAGTCTTCGATAGGCTAGGCTTTTCCCTCTCCTCTGGCATTTCTGCAGATCAGTCCACATATACAGCCCTTCTTTGATACCAGTGCATAAGTAGAATAGTTCTGATGTAAGTCTTGCGAGTACTTTGGATGAGTACTCACGGTTGCTTTGCTTCCATTTTCCCCATACCCGAATGATGAGACCAGATGACGGAGCCCCGGAGCCAGCTGCCCCAGCCGACGACTACGACTACTTCTACCCCCCCTGGCGGATACTACTACTACGAGGAGCCCTCCGACGACCAGGAGTAGGTTAGGAGGCACCCAGGCAGGAGGCCTACGCCTTTCGATCCGGTGTTTTTATTTTGCCCCGCCTTCTTAAAGGCCTATCTGTTTAACTATGTGTCTGTACTCAGATACCTGATGCTTCCGCTGATGCTTGTATGACATCGAGCTTATGTATTCGAGCCCTCGAGGCCCCTGGCTTGTAATATAAAGCTTGTATGACTTTTATTTGTGTTTTCGAGTTGTGTTGTGATATCTTCAAGTGAGTCCCTAGGCCTGATCGTGTGCATTTGCGTGTATGATTAGCGCACGATTAAGCCGGGGGCGTCCCTCACTAGGCTCTTCAAGAGTGAATTGTATGGATTGTTTTGGCACTTTCCTTACAGCTGTTCTCTCTTTGACATATGTAGGCTTGGAGCTGTACTCTTTCGCTAGCACTACTCTCTTCTTCTTGGTTGCTGTCTCACTGGTAACAAAATCCTCATCCTCACTGTCTGAGGTTTTCTTCTTCCTTGTTCTGGTTGTAGCTTTACGAAGATCTGGAGAGCTTCTCTCTCCCTCATAGAAACTCTCATTATGGCTTGATCCTTCACTCATCTCTGCCTGCTGTTCAGACCTGTTCTGACTGTCACTGCCACTAGACATCTTGCTAAGCTGACCCTGTGAATAGATAGGTATGGGTAGAGTAGATGAGTCATCACAAAAAGCAGATAGTTTTTCCTAAAAATTGAGTTCAAACTTTAGTTCTAGGTTTTCACAGAATGCAGTTCGGATGGACCGAGTTGGTAATCTCGGTGACACCGAAGCACACCACAGAGACATGGCACGCCATTTCGGTCAGACCGAGATGGGTTTCGGTGGCTCCGAGATGCTAGGGTTTCACTGAGACGTTACTTTCGGTCTCACCGATTCGCACAACTCGGTGACACCGAGATGTACTAGTGCTATGGCCAGATGCCAAATCGGTGGGACCGAAAATTCCTATTCGGTCGGTCCGAGATGCGTTCGGCGGAAACCTAACCCTAATTTTTTTGCTCGAATCTTGTTCTTACGAACTAATCTGGTGGAAAGAGTATTGCATTCGTGGCAAGAATCATGGCATTCCTAACGTGCATTGAAACGGAAATTGGAAGCACGAAAGGGATCGAATGTCACCCTAACTCGGTGGAGATCCTCTACGGCGGCAACGGCGGTGGAGATTACCGTTGACGGCGACGGAATCCGGCGGCGAGGGCGCGCTGGAGACGACGGCGACGATCTGAAGACCAAAGGGGCGGCAGCAATGGGGCGCGGGTGCGTGACGTTTGAAGTAATTTTCAACCGTACGGTTCGCTGGGAATATATACCCATTCGCTGTCGGTGGCACCGAGTGGAACAAATCGGTAGCACCGAGACGTTAGCACCGAGATGAAAGCCTAGATCAGTCTAAATGCTTTCGGTTCGACCGAGTTTGAGTAGGTTGGTTTGACCGAAATCAATTAGAAGGTTTTGGAGGTTCAGCCCTTTCAGATCGGTGGCTCCGAGTGCTCCTCACCCGGAGGGTCCAAAAATGACTTGTTCAATTTTTGTGATGCAACAAGAATAGAATTAGAGACAAGAAAGCATAGATAGCTAGAGAAGGTTCTTAGGCATTCTTGTACATCCACTTGGCCAGAAAAACCAAGACAATCAAAACAACAAATGGATGTCCTCGAATGATGAAAACATGCAAATCAACATGCTCACACAATAAGATGGCAAATGAAATATGTGTCAAACATGCACAACCAATTCTAACACCTATCAAGCAATGGCGATGACTAGGTCATCTATATATGAGTATATTGACTTAGGAGGCAAATGAGAACATTTGATCATAGGTCATACTCATCATTTAAGCACGAGTGGGGTTACCACTTTTACATAAAGCATTAATGTGTTCACACCATTAGAGTTGCTTTAGCTCAATTGTTTAGAGCAAAGCTCCCCCTAGATGTGATGTCCCCCTAAGAGGGATGAACTAACCTTCGGTTTTGTCGATGATGACTTCATGTAGATGTTGAAGATATGGATGCTCAATGTTGATGTAGACCATCAAGAGTTGGGAGCAATCCTTTGGAGTTTTGTGCTTTCAATACCTACATGGGTTAGTCCCACACAAGAAACATACAAGGATATCCATAGACATAGAGTGAAATACACATATGATGATGTCCATGAATGCATTGATTACCTTGTCCCTTGTCTTACTACCAAGAGGGTTTGTGACTCCATGAACTAGTGCAAAGTGTGGAAGTTGGTTGCACAAGTCCTTGCCATGAATAATATGAGTGAAGTTTGTTGGCGGAGTCACCCTCAAGAACTCTCTAGTTCTTCTTCTTTTGGACCCACATCAACTTGATGGGAATCCTTGGAGTTGTAGTAGCACTTGATGAAGTAGAACTTGATGAAGTCTTGGGAACCCACTTGACCATGGCTTGAGGAGCTTTTTCAAATGAATCAATCTCTTCTTGAAGCTTGTCCTTGCCTTTTAGCTTGTGGTCTTGTGGTGGAATGTCTTCTTGAGCTTGTGTTCCCTTGAAGGAAGTAGGATCATACTTCTCTTGTTGAGGAACAAACTTTGTCTTGGGGTATTGACCTTCTTCCCACTCAACTCCATCGGCATTGAACTTTCGTTCAAAACCAACA
This sequence comes from Elymus sibiricus, assembly GCA_039707655.1. Classification (NCBI taxonomy): domain Eukaryota; kingdom Viridiplantae; phylum Streptophyta; class Magnoliopsida; order Poales; family Poaceae; genus Elymus; species Elymus sibiricus. The sequence goes on along the minus strand of CM077672.1, from coordinate 297,677,291 downwards.
CCTTGGTTCTTCCGGTGCCTTCCTTGCTTGCGTACAATTTCCTCAAATTGTTTACTCCCGGCAAGACTCTTGTAGACACCTTTTTCTATAATTCCTTTCAATAGCATATTTTCTTGCTCAAGTGTAACTTGGCTAAGAGAATCATTAGTGGAATCAATAGAACTACTAGAAGCAACAACATTGGATTTAGCATTGTTATTGTTACTACTAGAGGTAGAACCATTTATACCCTTGTTGCTAGTTTGCTTAGGTTTATCTTGTGGCATAAAGGTAGACAAGAGTAAACGTTTGGCAAGATATGAAGAACTCTTCTTTCGAAGATCGTCATTGATAGTTTTAAGAAACTCATGCTCTTGCTCTAAATTTAGCTTCTCGAAGCGTAGCTTCTCATGAGTTCTTAGAAGTTCTCTATGATCCTCTTGAGTTGTTTCATGAGCTAACCTAAGAGCATTTAGTTCTTTAGTTAGGTGCTCAATCTCCTTCATAGCATTGTCACTCGTTTCCTCTTGACTATCATGATTACTAGCATTTTCATTATAGCTCACATCACTAGCCCTATCAACAAGTAAATCATCATCACCAAGGAAATCATCTTCATCACTATTAAAATCAAGATACTCGGGGTGTGATACCTTAGGGCCTTTTGCCATGAAGCATCTTCCAATTCCTTCATTTGGTGAGTCAAATAGATCGTAGGAGTTGGATGACACAAGTGTAAGTCCGGCAACACCTTCATCTTGACTATAGTCGGAGTTGGAGTGATAACTTCTCTCGGATTGGTTGTCGGAGTCGGAGCCGGAAACCCATTCACCAACATGAGCTTGATGTCTTCTTCTTGTGTAGCTCCTTGATGACTTGTCCTTCCTCTCCGAACCCTTACTTCTTCGATAGTGTCTTCGTTCATAATAATCATCTCTACTCCTTCTCTCTTTATGAGGTGATTCATCTCTTCTATGTCTTCCTCTTGGTGATTCGTCTCTTTTCTTGTAGGGAGCCGTACACTCATTTGAGTAGTGTCCGGGCTTTCCACAATTGTAACAATTACGGTCACGACTTGATGATCTTTTCTCATAGTGTCTTGAGCTAGAGCTTCTTTCTTTCCATTTATTCTTGTAGAACTTGTTGAACCTTTTCACCATTAGGCTTATCTCTTCATTGGATACTAGCTTGTCACTTGGAGTTGTTGGAGCATCGATTGAGGCTTTGTAAGCACCACTTGACTTGTTGTGCAACTCCTCTTTGTCCTTGAGCGACATTTCATGAGCAACGATCCTTCCAATGACTTCCGTGGGCTTGAGATCTTTGTAATTTGGCATCATTTGGATCAATGTGCAGACGGTATCATATTTTCCATCCAAAGCTCTAAGTATCTTTTTGATGATGAATTTGTCGGTCATCTCTTCACTTCCTAAGCCGGCAATCTCATTTGTGATGAGAGCAAGCCTAGAGTACATCTCTGCGACTCCTTCACCATCCTTCATCTTGAACTTGTCAAGTTGGCTTTGAAGCACATCCAACTTAGATTCCTTGACGGACTCGGTACCCTCATGCATATCAACCAAAGTATCCCAAATTTCCTTTGCATTCTCGAGGCGGCTGATTTTGTTGAATTCCTCGGGACATAGACCGTTGAATAGAATGTCACAAGCTTGAGCATTGTATTGCAACATCTTCAATTCTTCCGGGGTTGCTTCACGATCCGGTTCCTTGCCATCCTCAAAGAAGTCACCTTGCAAGCCAACACGAACAACAACCCAAACGGCGGGGTTATGACCAAGAATATGCATTTTCATCTTATGTTTCCAACTAGCAAAGTTTGTACCATCAAAATATGGACCTCTACGGTGATAGTTACCCTCACTAGACGCCATACTCTCCTAGGTTGTGAAACCAAGGCTATGATCACCAAAGCTATGGAAATCAAGGCTTACGGAGACCAAAGCTCTGACACCACTTGTAGGATCGAAAGTATGTCTAGAGGGGGGGGGGTGATTAGACTACTTGACCAAATAAAACCTAACCTTTTTCCAATTTTAGTTGTGGGCAGATTTTAGCAATAGTACAAGTCAAGCATCACCCTACACATGCAATTCTAAGAGTATAGCAGCGGAATGTAAGCAATTGCATATGTATGTAAAGGAGGGATTGGAGATTTCAAACGCAATGAAGACACGGTGGTTTTTGGCGTGGTTCCGATAGGTGGTGCTATCGTACGTCCACGTTGATGGAGACTTCAACCCACGAAGGGTAACGGCTGCGCGAGTCCACGGAGGGCTCCACCCACGAAGGGTCCACGAAGAAGCAACCTTGTCTATTCCACCATGGCTTACGTCCACGAAGGACTAGCCTCACTCGGGGTAGATCTTCACGAAGTAGGCGATCTCCTTGCCCTTACAAACTGCTTGGTTCAACTCCACATCAGTTTGGAGGCTCCCAAGTGACACCTAACCAATCTAGGAGACACCACTCTCCAAAAGGTAATAGACGGTGTGTTGTTGATGAACTCCTTGCTCTTGTGCTTCAAATGATAGTCTTCCCAGCACTCAAACACTCCTCACAGATTTGGCTATGGTGGAAGAAGAATTTGAGTGGAAAGCAACTTGGGAAAGGCTAGAGATCAAGGTTCAAATGGTAGGAATGGAATATCTTGATCTCAACACATGAGTAGGTGGTTCTCTCTCAGAAAATGTATGGTGGAAGTGTAGGCACGTTCTGATAGCTCTCCTTGCTGAGAAGGATGGGGTGGAGGGGTATATATAGCCTCCACACAAAATCCAACCGTTACACACTTTTGACCCAACTCGGTGGCACCGAAACGATCATCTCGGTAGCACCGAACTGTGTAAAAGATATGAACTTTAGGAATCTCGGTGGGACCGATACGGACAACTCGGATGGACCGAAGTGCAATGGCTTAGGGCAATCCTCATCTCGGTGGCACCGATTGCGCCAACTCGGTAGGACAGAAGTGAAGCAATAAGGCAACAGAGAGTTGGCAAGCCATCTCGGTGAGACCGATTTGCAAACTCGGTGAGACCGAAGTAAATGCAAACGATTACAGAGAGTTGGCAAGGCCATCTCGGTGGGACCGAGATCCATTTCGGTGGATCGGATTTGTTAGGGTTTGGCAGTGGCTAAGTCTTGGATCAACTCGGTGGGGCCGGATAGGAAAAATCGGTGGGGTCGAGTTGGACTTTAGGTTTACGACATATTTGGGTAGAGAGAGTGGTTGAGGGTTTAGGAATACTGTCACTAAGCACTTGAGCAAAAAGATCATTAAGCAACACCTCATCCCCTTTTAATAGTATTGGCTTTCCTATGGACTCAATGTGATCTTGGATCACTAAACCAAAAATGTAGAGTCTTGATCTTTTGCCAATCCTTGTCCTTAGCACTTTGAGGGGTCCACGTCTCTAGTCCATGCCATGCCAATCATTGAACGTCCTGAAATCTTAATCTTGAATGGACATTAGTTCAATGAGATATATGTTGTTATGAATTACCAAAACCACCAAGGGAGCAAATGTGCTTTCAGTGTAAAAGCCGCAGTCTCTAAAGCATTACTTTAAAAGGGATAATGGCAAATTGATTTATGTCATCTTTGATCTTACCATGTCATAAATGGTTTGAATACATCTTCACAGACATTCCACTCACAGTGGTGTTCCGGGAGGTGTAAGTTATGAAACTCTTTTCACAACTCATCAGACATTCGCTAAACTTGTAACTCAAATATTCCTTTCCGCAATCAAATTGCAGAAACATAATTTTTCTTGTTACAATAATTTTTACTTCATTTTCAAAACCTTTCGAATGATTTCAAAAGATCCAGACTTACTTCTCATCAAGCAAATATCCATATATCTACTTGAGTCATTTTTTAAGATGGACAAATCCACTGCTAGCAATAACCTTTATCGGACTACACACATCAAAATATATGATCACCAATAAGTTTGTTGCTCGTTCTTTATGGCTATGAATGGTATTTTAGTCACTTCAGTTTTCGGACGAAAGTTGCAAGTGTCAGATGATTCATAATCAAATGACTTCAAAATCCATCATAATGGAATTTCTCCATGTGGGTTTCTCTAATGTGACCAAATGTAGTGCCACACATATGTGGTATTCTTTTAGTCTTGCGACATTTAGCGTCAGTGTTATGGATGTATCATATTACCATCAATATTCATAACATACATCCCATCCATGATGGAAGCATGGCCCTTTATGTTATTCATAATACTGAACAACAATTGTTCTTTTATGAACAACCCTCTTGCAGCAAACATTGTGCAGTGGACTAGAGTGTATAAAACTCTAAAATGGATTTTGAAAGTAAACACAGAGGTAATATATTATTATCAATATTCATAACATACATCTCATTCATAATGAAAGTATGGCCCTTATGTTATTCATAACACCGAACATTAAAAGTTCTCTTATGAACAACCTTCTTGCAACATACTTTATGCAATGGGCTAGAGTGTATGAAACTCTAAATGAATTATGAAAATAAATACAAATGGTGATACACCGATGGAAGGTATAGTAACATTTACTATGTTCCCAGCATGTATCTAAACCTCATTCCCGGCAAGTCTTTTAGGCCTTAGTCATTCTTGCATCGAGTCGCAACAGAATGCAATCGAGCGGGTATCTCTGTGATCAACTCACAATACCCAAGAATTAGTGACTAACAGTTTCATCACAATTCCCAAGAACTATTTATTTAACCAGCCTTCCAAACATCAATAACTTGTATGACTTTCATACATGAGCTGGATATTCCAGTCTTCTCTCTTTTTGCCTTTATACTTCTAACAGTTTAACTTTCAGTATTTCTCCTACTCTCAGAAGAAGCACCCAACTTTAAGAGTGGCGTTAGCCCCGGACTTCCTAGGCGTGTAAGTCATACTAACACCCTTTGGACATTTCTTTAAGTTGTTGTTTTATTCACCTTCATCATATGACAGGCGTTCCTCTGGATCCCTCTCTTATTAGTCAAATGCCCAGTAAACACTTTACTAATACTTTGCAAAACAAACACCGCTTTGGATATCCCATATCTTCTAGCCTTTGTTTGTATCTGAAACTAATTTTCAGTTCCATGAATATCACATAGCTATCCCAAACTTTTGAAGTTCGGGTCTCATGGAAGCAAACATATTGCACTTAACCGTAACGGAATTCTACCTTTTGGATCGAAGGACGAGAGTCAAATCATCCATAGCATTAGCGGGAGGATACCGAAAACATGCGATAGGACAAAATCCTTCTCGGCACTCTTGAGGACAATCCTCACATTACGTTACCAACCGAAAGTTTTAACCAGATATTTAACAGCTATTCAATTTTAATAGGGAAGGTGGAAACGTGAGCCATTATTCTACAACTATTATGCAAATCACACTTAGACAGTGTTCATAATTAATTGCACTGAGAATTAAACAAGTTAATTTTACAGTGCGCTCTCACTCAAACCAATATCTCTCATAATTAATTTTGAGTGATTCAAGATCCAAATATCAATTCAACGTCATAGAATCATCATCTCATGACGAGGATTTCAATCGGTAGGCCAACTTGCCGATCACATCTCTATGTGACTCTTGTTCATCTTTCGATGCGTGTGTTCCGAGCTCAGGACGATCCTGCCATGAACGTCAAGACAACCAAGTGATCTCCCTGCGAGGTCTGACCTCACCCGCCTTACAACCGTACAATCGTTCGTACCCATGCATCCATGGTGCACCCCGAAAGGAAAGATGTTGTGACGGAGCTACACTTGGGAGAACACTAACTACTTGATATTTTAAGTGAGAGATCACCCTAATAAAAGCGACTACCGCGCAATAAAAAAGGGTGCAACATAAGGGATAAACATCTCAGGCAATTCATAATAGCATGATATGGTATAGCCCTTTCTGACGGAGAAGTCTTTAATTTCTTCGTCTTCGGCATTCGCGTCGGTGTTCACCTTTGCGAAGATTGCCACCGCCTTGTCGATGCACCAGATAATATTGCTATCTCTATAGATAATAAAATAAGTGCATTACTTAAGGTTGACACACATGTCATTAAAGTGGCAATCATATGGCTCCAGCCATCATGCCGAATCATGACACGCAGATCATGTTAATTTTACATCATATAGTCATCTCATACATAATCAAATTAATATGAGAAGTGCTATAACACATCACATGCACATCCTGCAAAACCAAGTTAGACGCCTCTAATCGGTTTATGCAAAAATTTATTTTCCGTGGCTTCTAAGGTTTCAAAACAAACCGAAGCTACCAACGTTTATCATCAACCATGATTATCCAAGTCGCTAGATTAACATTGCGGGGTGTATGAAACACGAGATAATAAAATCTTGAGCCCCATACTGAACTTCGTCATACGCATGACCCCCGTGCAGATCATATCTGCATTGCCCTTTTGTCTGCGAAATTTCATCTTTCTTTTAACTATGGTGGAATTCAATAAACTGTTAGCACTTCGTTGATCAATCAGGATCGCGGATTGCCAGAACTTTGAAACTCCACCATGCCGTTATCGAGATCAGAAATACGCAAATTCCAGGGAAGCAACAAGAACATCGGGTAATAGCTTTCATCTGCTACCCGCACAAATAATTTTCAGCAATAGATCTCATCTACTACAAAATTATATTATGCAACACCCATACATCTCTATGTATTCTAGATCGTAACCTGCATCTACGCAAAGCACGGCTCAAGATGCCACTGTTGGGGAACGCAGCAGAAAACAAAAAAAATTCAACCTACGCACCAGCCCAGGACCACTATGAAGACTGCATACAAGGTTTCGATCCGATCGTTACCGACTCGTAGCGCAGCGGAAGTAGAGTCGATGTAGATCGTCGGTGCAGATCCCCACAGCTAGGATTTACAACCTCCCAACCGCGAGGATGTACTCCCTCGTTAGCCCCTCGGACAGCCCTTCGGGAGGCGGTCGGACAGTCCCCCGGACGGTGTCACGGACAGCCCTTCGGGAGGCACTCACAGAAACTCGGACGGTCACTCAGACAACCCTTCGGGAGGCACTCTCAAACAGCCCCTCGGGCAAAAAGATCGAACCTACGACCTCTCTATGGGGTTGCACACATACAGTGTCATCTATCCGGCAGGGCTTCGCCGTCCAGAACTAGTTCCCACCGGAACCCAGACAGCCTTTCGGCTCTACGAAACTATTTCACAGGGAGGGAGAGAGAAGGCCAGATCATGCATGGCATTTGTATGTGAGAAAGAGTGAGTGTGGAGAGTGCCTCTCCACCTCTATTTATAGGAAATCCCAAGGGGTAGGGTGGAACTCAAAATACCAAAATGCCCATGAAAGGTGTCCTTCACAAGGGCATAATGGGGAGGCTTCCAAATAGTGTTGCCTGCATCATCCCCTAATAGTGTTTCCACTATTTACAATAGTGTTTCCACTATATGCATATGGTGTTTCCACTATTTAGAATAGTGTTTCCACTATTCATGAAACATTTTTCCGCGACCGTTAAATCCGAAAATATCTTTGTGGGTCTTAGAATAATTCCAGTACCCACTAAAATAATTCTGGATGTGTTCCGAAACATTTTCAGATCAATGATTTTCATCAGCGAAAAACAACCAAAGCGGTTCCGGCAGCTCCGGAACATTTCCGGTTTTTTCCCCGGAAAAATCCCAGAAGTTCACAGAACAATTCTGGCACACTCCAAGAATTTCCAGGCGTGTGCCGAAACCAATTTGACTTAATGGTACACTCCGAAACAACTTTCCAGTTTTACAGAAACTCTTCTGGTGTTCTCTCTCCGGAACTCTTCCGTTGTCTCCGAAACCTTTTCAGTGACTTTCTCTCAGACTCCCTGTCTAGTATTCAGCAGATAGATGACCCTTAAGCGTGTGACCCTATAGGTTCGGTGAAGCATAGACATGACCGGAACTCTTTCCGATCAATGATCAACATCGGAGCCGTGGACACCCATATTGACCCCTATACCCACACGAATAAATATTCGAGTGAACCTCCAGTTTGCCGTGTGCTATTCCTGTTGCTTCGCGATATGTTACAAATACCCGAGGTGAGAATCATTGGCATCCCCGTGGATCAACACTTGTCCACAATGCCAGTTACCTCGTTACCGGTTTTGTTCTCTTTTCTCGTTTCCGTGTTCCGGCATCCCTGTGATCAATTCACAATGTGTCTGGCCAGACGATGGTGGATACCGTAACACCGAGAGGGCCCAGAGATATCTCTCCATCGTCGGAGGAGCAAATCCCAATCTTGAGCTATCAAGTCCCTTGTCATACTTTCCCATGAACCCGTAAGCCGCCGTAATAGCCACCCAGTTACGGATGACGTTTAACAAACCCCAAAGTTCATGAATCAAGCATGAAGGAACTCGATACGCTCATGGTCAAAGGAATTATGAAAACGTTAACTTTCTCTGTGTTATTAACCATTAACTTGTGACAAATGTATCTCATAGCATAACATCAATTCGGGTCGATTCAACACAAGTGTTCTCCTAACGATGTGCCCTCAAAGTTGCCGGCATAGTCATGCACATGATCAGGAAAACAGAACCATCATGCAACACTTGAGCTAGTCTTAGAGGCCAGACTAGGAATACATTTTACCGTTTATTATTCCACACGTGCATATGAGTCTTCCTCCGAGCCTCGTGGTTATTGTAGACTCAAGAACCATAGCAGTTATAGCATGGAACATAAACATAATTATGAGCATGGAGATAAACAATAACATTTATTATTGCCTCTAGGGCATATCTCCTACAGCTTCACCGTCCAGAACTAGTTCCCACCGGAACCCTGACAGCCTTTCGCCTCTACGAAACTATTTAGCGGGGAGGGAGAGAGAAAACCAGATAATTGCATTGCAGTGTACGAGAACTCATATGAGAACTTGGATGAAAATGGAGAGCACCCTCCACCCCTATTTATAGGGTGAGAAGAGATGGTAAAATACCAAAATGCCCTCAGATATTTTCGCACTATTCATAATAGTGTTTCCACTTTTCATGAGATATTTTCTCCCAATATTGTTTCCACTATTCATAATAGTGTTTCCACTATTCGTGAGATATTTTCTCGCAATAGTGTTTCCACTATTCATAACACTATTCATGAAATATTTTCATCGGTTGTTTAATCCGAAAAAATTCCTGAAGGCCCAGAACATTTCCGGCACCCCCTAAAATAATTTTGGACGCGTTCCGAAACATTTCCGGATCAATGATTTTCATCAGCGAAAAGCAACCAAAGCATTTCCGGCTGCTCCGGAACATTTCCGGTTTTTTTCTCCGGAAAAATTCTGGCACCTCCAAAAACTTCCAGGCGCGTGCCGAAACCTTTTTGGCGCGAGCCGTGGACTCCCATATTGACCCCTATACCCACACGAATAATATTCGAGCGAACCTCCAGTTACAAACACCCGAGGTGAGATTTATCGGCATCCCCGTGGATCAACACTTGTCCACAATGCCAGTTACCTCGTTACCGGGTTTGTTCTCTTTTCTCGTTCCCGTGTTCCGGCATCCCTGTGATCAAATCACATTATGTCTGGCCAGACGATGATGGATACCGTAACACCGAGAGGGCCCAGAGATATCTCTCCATCGTCGGAGGAGCAAATCCCAATCTTGAGCTATCAAGTTACTTGACATACTTTCCCATGAACCTATAAACCCCCGTAATAGCCACCCAGTTATGGATGACGTTTAACAAACCCCAAAGTTCATGAATCAAGCATGAAAAACTCTATACTCTCATGGTCTAAGGAATTATGCAAACGTAAACTTTCTCTGTGTTATTAACGATTAACTTGTGACAAATGTATCTCATAGCATAACATCAATTCGGGTCGATTCAACACAAGTGTTCTTCTAACAATGTGCCCTCAAAGTTGCCAGCATAGTCATGCCCATGATCAGGAAAACTGAACCATCATGCAACACTTGAGCTAGTCTTAGAGGCCAGACTAGGAATACTTTTTACCGTTTATTATTTCACACGTGCATATGAGTCTTCCTCCGAGCCTCGTGGTTATTGTAGGCTCGAGAACCATAGCAGTTATAGCACGGAATATAAACTTAATCACGAACATGGGGATAAATAATAACATTTATTATTGTCTCTAGGACATATCTCCTACACTCGGGGGTTGCATCGTTTTTCGTAACTCCCCGCGGTCACCTTAGGAGCTGTATCCACCGACCACTCAATCTTACTCGGGGGCTCGTACATAAACACTGGAGCCGCCCAAAAGTAGGGCCTCTAGTGTTGCCCAAGGCTTATGACCACCCCTTCCCTTTCGCCCGTGTTTGCGGTAAATAAGTCCTAAAAAGCTAATAATACTACCATAGCTCAGACGGCCAGCATCGACCACATGTCGTCGTGTGAATGTCGGGCTCAAACAGGGGCCTCCCGAAAAAATGTTAGCGCTTACGGCGTAACGCGGTCGCATTTCTCGCCAGCTAACCTGGATGTCGCTCCAATACAGGCAAGGGATAAAATAAAACATCGAACATGTATCACAATACGTAGCCACAGTAAATGTTTATATAAATTCCCTATGAGTCATTCTCCTCTACAGGGCACCGCTTAATGATCTTGTCGAGCTCGCAGGCATCAGCAACGTATTCCGCCTCCGAGCCGACCTCCCAAAAGGAAGATTCTACCATGGGCCGCCCGGGTAGCCCATGCACGATGGGGGCCAGAGGCACCTTTGGGTGTTGGGTTCTCATGTCAGCAAGCACCCTTCGCGCTCCTGCATACACAACGAAGTACTGCCAATCGAGCAGCTGGCGTGGAGCCCGCGACAACAGCTTCGTGACACCACCCAGGGTGCCCTCGAGAGCCTCATCACCCCTCCAAAATGTGCCGCATGTCGTTCCAAGGGCAACACACATCCACTCAGCAAGCTCGGCGACCTGTTGGAGCCATGCCGCAAGATCCTCATGACAAACATCTGGAAGCGGCACTGTGGCGGCGACCTCCAGGTCATGAAGCTTCTTCCCCATCTGCTTCGTGTGGAGGTCGGCCTTAGATCGGGCCTCCGAGAGTCGCTACAATGTGGCCTCCTTCTCACGAAGCAAGCCAGACTACTCCTGCACCTGCAGCTCTCGATCTTTCAAAGAAACGGCACCTTCAAGGTCAGCGACCTTGAGCCGGTACTCCTTCAACTCATCGCCGGCCACACCCAGAGAGGTCTGGAGCTCGCCGCACAAACTCTCTGCCTCCTGCAGCCCCTGCCGAGGGTCACTGACCTCCTCTGCAGCTAGAACGGATGGCCCGCGGACGCAACAGTCAAGGAAGCTGGTCAACTCAAAGCTCGTCTGAACAAAGGGCAACGGAGACTTACAAACAAACCCTGCCGTGAGCTTTACTCTTTTGTCTCTGGTGTTGAACCTATGAAGGTTGAAGAAACACCTGATGACGTGGGTTTGGTTAATGCCATGTAGGAAGAATGTCATAACTTTGAAAAAAAAGTGTGACCCTAGACCCGATGACACTCACAATGTCCCATACAACACTTCGTCATACGCGTGACCCCCGTGTAGATCATATCTACATGCCCTTTACTTTGCGAAAATTCATCTTTCTTTACTAAGGTGGAAACCAAAGAACTGTAATAGCACATCGTTGATCTGTCAACTAGCATACTCAGGAGCAGCATAGAAGGATCGCGGATAGCCAGAAGTTTATAGCAAAATTTCACCATGTCGTCAAGATAAAAAATACGCAAATTAAAGGGAAACAATAAGAACATCAAGTAATAGATTTCATCTACTACTCGCACAAATATTATTTAATAATATATCTCATCTACTACAAAATTATATTGTGCAATACCCATAAATCTCATGTATTCTAGACCGTAATCTGCATCTAAGCATAGCATGGCTCATGATGCCACTGTATGGTAACGCAACAGAAAAGAAAAAAAATCGTCCTACGCACCAGCGCAGGACCACTATGAAGGAGCATACAAGATTTGATCTGATCGTTAGCAACTCGCGGCATAGCGGAAGAAGAGTTGGCGAAGATTGTTGGTGCAGATCCCCGCAGTTAGGATTTTACAACCTCCGAACCACTAGGGTTTTCTTCCTCGAACAGAAAATCGAACCTACGATCTCTCTACCGGATTGCACACATACGGTGTCACTTATCCAGCAGTGTTTCACCGTCCAGAATTAATCGTTACCGCAGACTAGGGAGCTTTGTGGTAGAACAAAACTATTTCATGGAGTACGAGAGAGAGAAGGCAGGTCATCGCATGCCATTGTTAGTGAAATTTGAGAAGTGTTAGAGAGCACCTCTCCTCCTCTATTTATAGGGGAAGAAAGGGGTTGGGGGGAGAGATGGCTGCCCAAAAACGCCCCCCTTCCCAACATCACCCCACCAAATTGGGGAGCCCCCCCATGTCTCCACCATTTGTGGGGGCTGCCCACCTCCTCCCATGGGGGCCCCAACAAGCTTCCACCAAAAGTGGGTTGCCCCCCAAAGGGGGCCCCTCCCAAAAGCAGCCCCCCCCCAAATAGGGGGATCTTGTCCCCCTTGCAGGAACATAGTGTTTTTGCGCGAGCGCCCCCTCCGGAAAATTCCGGGAGGTCCCAAAAAAATTCCAGTACCTTCTTATTCGAGACGCATTCCAAAACTTTTCTGGTTTACTCCGAAACAATTTTCGGTTTCTTCGAAACACTTTCGTTTTTCTCTGTGAAACATTTACAGTTTCTCCAAAACTTTTTCGGTGACTTTCTCTCAGACTCCTAACCTAGTACTCAGCAGATAGATGACCCTTAAGTGTGTGACCCTGTAGGTTCGCTGAAATATAGACATGACCGGAACTCTTTCCGATCAATAATCAATAGCAGAACCGTGGACATCCATATTTACCCCCTATACCCACACAAATGGATATTCGAGTGAACCTTTAGTTTTCGTGTGCTATTCCTGTTGCTTCGTGAGATGTTACAAAAATCCGAGGTGATATTTATCGGCATCCCCGTGAACCAACAACCTGTTCACTATGCCAGTTTCCTCGTTACCGGTTTTGTTCTCTTTTCTCGTTCCCGTTTTCCGGCATCCCCGTGATCAAATCACACTGTGTCTGGCCAGCTGATGATGGATACCGTAACACCGAGGGGGCCCCCAAGAATATCTCTCCATCATCGGAGGAGCAAATCCCAATTTTGAGCTATCTAGCCCCTTGTCATACTTTTCCGTGAATACGTAAGCTTCCGTAATAGCCACCCTGTTACAAATGAATTTTAACAAACCTCAAAGTTCACGAAGCAAGTATGAAGGAACTCGATACTCTCATGGTCTAAAAAGTTATGCAAACGTTTAACTTTCTCTGTGTTTTAAACCATCAACTTGTGACAAATGGATCTTATAGCATAATAACAATTGGGTCGGTTCAACACAAGTATTCTTCTAAAATTGTGTCCTCAAAGTTGCCGGCATACTCATGCTCATGATTAGAAAACATGCAACACTTGAGCTAGTCTTAGAGGCAAGACTAGGATTCTATTTTACCGTTTATTATTCCACGCGTGCACATGAGTTTTTCTCTGAACCTCATGGTTATTATAGACTCGAGAACCATTGCAGTTATAACACGAAATATAAATATAATTATGGACATTGAGATAAATAATAATTATTATTATTGCCTCTAGGGCATATCTCCTACACGCAGATCCTCCCCGTCCGTGGCGACACGGTGGCATATCCACCCATCCGTGGCGGCCTGGTGCCACATCCAGTACGGCCACCGAGGCCTTCCAAAGTGCAGTGGTAGTGGTATGTCGCTGCCACCAACCTCCACCGAGGCCTCCCTAGGTGGACTCCATCACATGTGAGCACCCCCTTACGACGTCATCCTAGATCTCAGAAAAAGTGTATTGTACAGTGTCGCAGAAATGCCATGGCGGTAATGATATTATGTTTTAGTTGCATTGGACATTTTTTTATTAATGGGGATCCACCCCTGATTTCATTAAAGTAACCAAGTCGTTTTAAAACCAAAACACATCAGCCCCCTGCCACACACCAGCTCCGCCCCTGCGACAAAACACCTAGAAATAGACCCTAACTGATCAACAGTCTAGGAATTAAGGATAATCTCAGCTAACAAAAACCTCTAACCCCATTGGGAAAAGTAAACGCTACAATGTATGTTCAGACATACAGACACCAGGACATCTTTACACGGAGACATAGCAAACTGAATACACTTAAGAAACTTCCGCAAAAAAAAAAAAAGAATACACTTAAGAAACAACAGCCCAAACACTTTCCCAGAGATAGTGCGTTCCCAAATCAGCTCCCATCGCCCAGTTGGGGGATCCACGTCGCCCAACTCCTCCTTGCGCTGTAAACTTCAGTTGCGACTCGCTCCAGGCGCGCCCCGTCGTAACGCCAGCTTTGTGTCCTCCGACACCTGCAAGAAACTCCAGTCAATAATCCAATAGGAAACTCGAAACATAACAACAGATGGATCAGCAGGCCATTTGTGATTAAAACACGCCATGTTCCTCGCTTTCCAAATCCCCGAGAGTACAACAGCTACACCAACGGTGTGCACCTTATACGGGACAATGCACTAGTATAAGCACATCTGGTAGACTTATGTTTCTAAGTTCGTATGTTAGCTATGAAAAGTACATCATGGTTTTGAACCTCCAATTAATGCATGTGTGTTATGAAAAGAAAATGCTTCTACAAAAGAATGTTGTATGCATCATTTGCAGGGCTGGTAACAAAGCAGAAGTAATTCTCAGCCCTAAAAAAGATAGTTTTTATCATTTATGCCACTAGTTGTGTCCGACTACTCAGTTTTGCCATTAGAATTTGGTTCCTAAAAAATGCCATTAGACAGCTAAAAAATGCCATCGTTCCATGAGATGGTTCCTAAAAAATGCCATTAGACAGCTAAAAAATGCCATCGTTCCATGAGATAGTTCCTAAAAAATGCCATTAGACAGCTAAAAAATGCCATCGTTCCATTAGATTTTGCTCAAAAATGACATTAAACATCGTTATTGTCAGGTCAAACCTTTGACCATGTTATATGACCCACACTTTATCATAGTGACATAGAGCGAAAGATGACATGATGGTCCATGGGTATTTTGGTCATATAACATGGTAAACGGCCTTTGAGCTGATAGTAATGGCGTCTAGTGGCATTTTTTAGCATGCGCCTAACGGAGCGATGGCATTATTGAGCAGTTGAAACTCCTAGTGACAAAAATGAGTAGTGGAAAACAACTAGTGGCATAAATGATAAAAAAAAACAAAAAGATAATGGAGGCGGTTGTACGGAGGAAACCGCCTCGGACACCAAATGCATTGGAAGCGGTTTGTTCGGAAGAACTGTGTGCGCTTAGAAGTATTGGAGGCGGTTGCAAAACTGCCTTCGCTGTGCCGAGTCTTAGCCACACAATTTTTAAGGTTTTCTTTTCCTGAGAATCACACCGTTTTTAAGGTTGAACGAGAAACCACCGCCAGAAGTGGGGAGGGTGGTGTTTGCCCTAACGCTGGCGCAACTATGAATGTTAAATTACTCGGTAGTACAAACATCAGAAGTCGATTCCCCCGCAAAAGAAAAAAACATCAGACGTCGATTATAAAACGCACGCATATACTCCCTCCGTCCCATAATACAACGTTCTTATATTATGGGACGGAGAGAGTTGTATTATGGGACGGAGAGAGTATATCACATATGCGATGTAAGAAAGAAGAAGAAAATGTTGACGTATAAATGTACTGTCTAGTCTCTTTCATCAGATCGGTCTTTTGATTGCATTGGCTAGAGCATGCACTTTTACATTGTATCAGAGCCAAGAGGTCTTGAGTTTAAGACCCGGCTGGCGCAATTAAATTGCAGCCCACTTTCGGTCCACGTTTAACCCTGAGTGAGCCACACGTGAGGGGAGTGTTGACGTATAAATATATTGCCTAGTCTCTTCCATAAAATCGGTCTTTTGGTTGCATTGGCTAGAGCATACACTTCTACAGAAAAGAGTGTCCAGACAGCGTGCCAGCACCGCTACCGCACAGGGTTTTGCATTGTGTCTGCGTCGACGCCAGGAACAGAAACAGTAGGGGGGGGTGCCACCCATCGCGTCCCGTTTTGTGGATGGAGATGAGCACATCTGCACTTGCAGGTCGACCGTAGTTTGGTCCCGATTGTGTGGACGGCCTGGCTGCCTGCCTGCGCCCACTGCTCTCGCTTTTGGTAGCCAGCCAGCTAGTAGTAGTGGCAGCGATCGTCGTTGTCGATCCAAGT
Source organism: Elymus sibiricus (assembly GCA_039707655.1). NCBI lineage: Eukaryota > Viridiplantae > Streptophyta > Magnoliopsida > Poales > Poaceae > Elymus > Elymus sibiricus. Next base: position 297,660,950 of record CM077672.1, on the reverse strand, counting down.
TTGTTCTGACGTCGGGTTCATGCCGCCCATCCGCGACTTCTCCGGCAGCAGCCTGACCGACCGCGTGTGTGTGTGCGTGTGCTGCGCGGCGTGATGATAAACATGGCAAATACTCGTATATGGGTATGGTATGGCCGTCGATCTCATCTGGATATCTGGTCCGGAGCAAGCCAAAACGCCTTTTGGGGCCTCGCTCCTTCGCCCGTTCTCCATTTGTGCAATTGAACGTACGGCCAAGAATCAACCCAATCGAGGAAGTGTGTGCTACAGTAGCAGAGAGTATCTATCTACCACCCATCACATGTGCAATTGACGTACGTTCATTCATTTAACAATAAGAAATGAATTTGCCACCGCAGTATATATATTCATACAAATACTATTCGTCATGTTACGTTCCAGCTTGGGGAGTACAGTATGCACGAACCGATGAGTGATGGAGGTGTCGACCTGCTGTCGTCTCATGTCGACGCAACGTCTGGATCCATCTGTGCAAGCCGGTGTTTGCGTCCGTCCGCGCGTGGTTCGAATGCGGCACACAGGATACGTACATTCAGATTCAGATATGTGTGCCGGGTTGAGCCGGAGGAACTCCCCATGCTGGCGTTAGATGTTTCTGGACTTGCTTGTCAGCTGTTCTGGACTCCTCTCCACACACAGGCAGCAACCAGCTCATATCAGGTAACCTATCTACCACACATCATGCAAGCTACAGTCAGTCAGACAGTCAGAAATGTTCGGCGACTTCAGAGAAAAAGATGCACATGCCGTGTTGGAATTATGTGTCCTGCAACTATATTCAAATTACTAGGAATTACTAATATTCGGAATACCTCATTATGGAATTATTATACATGTATTTATGCATGGAATTACTTTACATGATTATCATGGAATTTTCACTTGTTGGAACGTACTTAAGTTGTATGCTTAAGGAAGCTGCTCGATTATCATTGGAATACAATATACTATTTATATTGAAAAGACTACCCGGGTACAGTGATAATCGGAAGGAGCTAGATCGTATAGTTAGATTACATCCCTAATGTTGATCTACATAATTAGAGGAATTTACACTCTATTATGACGCGTTGCTCACAAGCGCGTGCTCCGGGGACACAACGGGTAGAATCCGTTAACAGACAAATATGATCGTGATTGGTAATTTGGTCTGGAGTCTATCCCGAAAAACTAGTTGAAAAGGCTAGGAATCTTATCTGTATAAGAGGTGGACTCTTTGGAAAGACGGTATAAGAAGGTCCCTACCCCTAGCCTCAGATATGCGAATTGTGAGCGGCATCACGGATAAGCGCAGAGGAATAGGGGATAGACCACAAACCCTAAATTTCTAACATGCCGGACATATTTGCATCGACTTTAAGATCATGCAGCTACGCCAAAGGCCAGGGAGCAGATAGAGCAACTAGCTGCAAATAGCCGGGGAGGAAATCAGAAATGTTCGGCGACTTGAGAGATAAAGATGCACATGCCGGGCATATGTGCATCGACTTTAAGATTGTGCAGCTACGAGAACGGCCACGGAGCAGCTCTAGGCATGCACCTTATCTGCAAATAGCCGGGGAGGAAATCATGGCGATGGCGCTCCAGTCCGCCAACGCCAACCTCGATCGCGGAGAGAGTATGGCACGCATAGTAGCATGAATTCGGCAGGTACGAGTGTTTTCGAAAAAATATCGGTAGATACAGGTTGGCAGAAACAAGGGTCAGGAATCTAGCAGATACACAGTCCAATGCAACGGGAATGAAAGAAAATGTGAAGATCGTGCAATGCCTCCCTCCCTCTAGGTCGCCGGTCGTGGTGGGTGAGTGCGTCCCTTGCTCCCCTTTGATCGGTGCTCAGTCCCTTCTATGATCTGAGTGATGGCTAGTCCGATAGAGTTGGACTGGTGGCATCTTTCCTCTGCGATGTTGCATCTAGGCTTGGGTGTGTGGTATAGTCTTGCTGTTGATGATAGACGCGTCCCTGTGATGCTCGTATTTCAGTTGATGTCGTCGTGGTTGTCGAGTTAGGTTGTGTTATATAGGCTCCCTCTGTAAAGTAATATAAAGTGCTTTAGGTTACTACTTTAGTGATCTAAAAGATCTTATATTAGTTTAATTTTAGATCTTATACTATTAGTTTACAGAGGGAGTAATTGACTGTGGGTCAAGCTCTGCCAGCGGGCGTTTCTCGCTTTTACCCCTTATATTGTACTTCCACTCTAGACAATTTTAGGTTGGTTGTTCAGGGTTGTGAATTGCCAACTCTTAGGTCGGTGATCTTTATGTCGTCTAGCATTTCATTTTGGTCGTGTCGCTATGCCTTTGTACGCGTTGCACATTATTGCGGGGAGGTTTTGAAGTATAGTGACATTTGGTTGTATGAAACCTTAATATTTGGAATGATAATACGAGAACTAAAACCGAAAACACATATTATTTTATCTTGCTTGATTATTGTGTACTTATAAAAGTTTATTAAATATAAGGCATAGTAATAAAAATTGAGAGAAGTTAGGGATTTCATACGTTTTTTATAATTAATGGATTTTTTTTAGGGGTTATAATTAATGGATTTCATAGTGCATACCGTATGTACTCTTTCCGTTTCTTTTCACTTAGCATCTAAGATTTATCTGAAGTCAAACTTCATAAAGTTTGACCATGTTTATAGGAAACACTATTAGCATTCACAATACCAAATATATATTATTAGATGCATCATTGAATTAATTTTTTTATTATATAAATTTAATATTATAGATGTTAATATTTTTCATATAAATTTTCTCAAACTTTATAAAGTTTGACTTCAGACAAATCTTATATGCAGAGTAAAAATAAATGGAGGGAGTATGTGTCAGCAGACCTGGAGCAAATGCTGCTCTTTGGGCCAGCTCGGCTATACCCTTCATGTATGTGTTGAGAGCTCCTAATTTTCCTTTGCTCAGCTGTGGGCCGTGTGCCAGGTTGTGCAACTTGGGCTGGTAGGTTGATTCACATCGATGCTGTTTTCTCCATCTTGGCCCGTTTTTCCTGTCAGAGAATTGCTTCTTCTTTTTCCGCATTTCGTTGCACTTGAATCATATATGCCACCCCTCAGATTCTCAAAAAAAAGAAAAATGCCACCCCTCAAAAAAAAAAAACTTGACTTGGATCATTGATATTTTCCATTTTTTTTCCATATCAACATAATTTGCCATGACAAGTTAAAAAAACAATAATTTGCCATGACGCGAAGATCAAATTGCCCTTATCTACCTCTGTAAACAATAATTTGCCATGACAAGTTAAAAAAACAATAATTTGCCATGAGGCGCGACAGTGGTAGCACGGGCCTTTTACCCGGCGCAGGGTACTTTTGTCGTTGCATGCGGGCTCAGGCAGTCATATGGCAAAACATATACTACAAGGAAATGGGATTAAATCATCAAAGTCCCGGAAAAGCATGGCAAAAGATCAACAACAAACACAGATCGGAGAGCAAAACTCGCAAGGTAAAAGCATTGAAAAAAGCGAGCATGGATGGCACTTGTGTAAATCGATGCAGTTGGGACTCGGGAGTGTATGGGACTGTGAGAGTGAAGGAGCAACACGGAACCCATCTTGGGCGACGACGCGCGTCCGCCATGCCAGAAATAGCCTTCCTCAACGGACGGCGGTGACTTGACTTGTCTTCGAGGGTGATGTTCTCCACTGAAAAGTGGTTTTCTGTTGAGATTTTTCTCCCCAGCTTAAAACTTCCAGCAATGGCACTCGTCGCCAAAAGAAGAACTTCTAGCACGACACGGTTCCTAGCTACCAGCACCCAACGGCCTCCGAAATCTCCAAATTGACTTGAGTGGGCAACAGGCCTGTGACTTGTGCGTCAGAAATATTAGTGGTGCTGGTGCCTGGTGGTGGTGCATCTTCTGTTCTGAAAGTTCATCTCCAGCCGAGAGATACGTCCATCTGGATCCAACAAGACCCATTGCATATACATATATCAATCGTCTTGTGCGTGCAGCCTGAGCGCAGGTTCATCTTCAGTTGAACAAACGCTCTGCAACGACAGGCTTGAGGCCCTGTTTGTTTCAGCTTTAGGCAGCAGATTTTCATAGGGAAAAAAATACAGAAACTGAAACAAACAGCTATTTGGATCAGTTTTGCCAGTGAAGTTGAAACTGGATTCGGGCCATTTTCAGTGCAATGAGCTGGATTCGGGTCATTCTCAATGCAATTGCCTGAAGCATGTCCAGGTGTGCTTCAGTGACAAGGCGAATCCATAGGTGATTACTGGACCTTCACTCGAGCAATGGAACCGGCGAGTAATCTACTACCTAAACAGTGCGCTTCAACTTGACACTTCCAAATCCCTCCCTTTTGCAGGGTAATAGCATACTTACATACATGATTTGAAATAAGTATAAACCGCTCTTCTTTTATCTCACACAACATAAAAAACTGGGCAAGAGACATCTAAATACGCTTGTTTCTACTCTCCACATTTCACAATCAGCAATCATAATTCATACGACAAGAATGCCTGGCCCTGGTGAGATAGTAACAGCTGCATTGTCAGTTGGCAAGAAGGTATCAGCAACACTCAAAGCAGCAACACAAGTGACACGAAGCGAGGGATGGATGAAGAAGAAACATCAGTTACAAGGTACAAATAGCGGTTACATTCGACGGCCTGAACAGGCGCGCTCCTTCAAACCCGTTCAGGAGGCACCGCCACAATGCGGTTTCCGAAAATCGCAATTAACATGCATAGAGTATTTGACTAAGAGAGAGGGCTAACAAGTTCAATGGCGGAAAAGAGAAACGAAAGAAAAAAACTTGGGGAGGAGGCTCCAGAAAAGAGCGTACAATCTACAACAAATGAGAGTACCTTCCCAGGCCAAGAAGGGGGAGCTCTACATCTTCTCTTTCTGTGGCGCCTCAGCTCAAATGCGCTGCTGTTCCGGAGGATCCATAATGCACCACCAAAGAGAGGCTAGAAGAACTCGAACTCTAGGTAGTTGTCCGAGCCCTTCTGGTTGGAGGCCGGCGCGACCTTCCCGTTTGCTGACAGGGCCTGCTTTGGGCGGCAGTCCAGCTCCACGGGCTTGGGTATGTCCGGAGGGCTCGCGCATCTTATCAGGGCCCAGTTCACGCCCTCAAAGAAGGGGTGCTGCTTTATCTCCGTGGCTCCGCGCTTGTGGCCCAGCCGGTGCTGCGGGTCCTTGACCAGTAGTCCCCTTATCATGTCCCTTGCCGAGAAGCTCACTAGCGGGGACTCTGGGAACCGCAGGGGCTGACCGACGACGTTGAAAAGCGTCGCCCGGTTGCCTGAACCCTTGAAAGGGGTCTTGCCGAACAGTAGCTCGTACAAGAATATGCCGAAGGTCCACCAATCCACCGCGCTGCCGTGGCCTTCCCCTTTCACTATTTCTGGAGCCAGGTACTCGTGAGTGCCAACAAAGGACATGGACCGAGCATCAGTTGGCTCGGCGATCATCTCAGGGAATAGGTTAACCTGGTTCACGATGTCCGGCTTTGGCTTCTCCTTCTTGGACTTTGACTTGGACTTGGATTTCGAGAAGAATCGAGGACCAAAGCATGTGGTTGGAACAACACAGGATGGCTGAATGCAAGCAGGCTGGACGCAGTACGCTGCATTATTCCTCTGCAGCGCGTCTAAGCCAGGATTTGCACCCCTGATCACGGTTGGGCTCACTGAACAACGAAGAGAGAGGTCAAAATCAGTCAGCATGATGTGCCCATCCTCCCGGACTAGGACATTTTCTGGCTTGAGATCACGGTATATAATCCCAAGCATATGCAGGTACTCCAATGCAAGGAGCACCTCTGCTACATAGAACCTGAAACATCAAAGAGAGAAAGCAAAAAAATTAAGTTAAATCCTTTGTCAGCATTCCGCACAGCTTTGATAGGCAAATCAAAATCTCCCCAAAAAACATACGCCTATCAGAACGCATGAAACCCAACAATGATCCACTTGTTTAATCATAGCAATGCATAACTGTACGCTATCAGCATGGGACACATCAGTTTCTACGACATACCGCACCTTCCTGATTCTAGTGTGCATAATAAACATGCTATAAATTAGGAAGTAAAAAAACTAAGTACAGTATGTCATATGCAACCTGACTATGGCAATATGAAGTTATCAGGTCCAAAAATAATGAAATGTAGACGAGACACATGATAAAATACCTAACAAAGAATGTTATAAACAAATAATTTGTGTCAACGCACAATTAGCAAGAGAAAGTGCATACTTTGCTGCTTGCTCTGAAAAATGTTTTCCAGGCTGCCTTTGTCGAAGGGTGTGCAAGTCCCCTCCAGGGCAGAACTCCATAACCAGACACGAAAACTTGTCTGTCTCAAAATGAGTATATAGGGTTGGCAGAAATGGATGATCCAGGGACTGCAGTATCTCCCGCTCGGTCTGTGCCCGGAGCAGCTTCTTCCGACTAGCCAGAGATGTTTTATCCATCACCTTCATTGCAAAGTGACTCTTGGTACCACTCAATTCAGAGAGATACACACTTCCGATATCACCAGAACCCAGTTTCTTAAGCAGCCTAAATTGGTTCAGACCAAGAACGCCCTCCCTGGATTTGACCACTTGGATGGCCTCCCACCTCGAATCATTCCCTTTGTGCGGCTTTGTGGTGGCACTGCTCATACTGCTGCAGGAGCTCTCATCACTCAAGTCACTGCTTGCACTCACACGGCACATGCTGCTCTTGCCACTCTCGGTGAAATCTCGACCACTTGTCTTAGCACTACCACTGGTCTTACCCAAACTATTTGTCCCATCACTCACTTTAGCTGAAGCAAAGCTATCACTGATACTGCTCTTTTGCGACGACTTCTTTTCTTGATTCTCGTTGGAATCGGAATTTTTGGTTTCTTTTGACTCATCAGATTCTCCCTCTGGGGTTAGGGGCACATCCAGGACCCCAGAGTCTGGAGAGAGGTCTGGAGTATCCTCCTTCTCCAGCACAGGAGCTGGAGATTCTTTCTGCTGGTGAGACGGCACCGGCACCCCCAAAACCTCCTCAGCAGCAGATCGTTGCCTGTCATCTTCCCCCATTTCCTTTGGCTTTGCCGCTTGCTCCGGCATACTTTGGGAAGCAGGTTTGGAAGACATGAACTGAGCAAGCGGTCGACCAGAATCACAACAAACGCCCGGTCTAGTCGCCCAGTCAGTGCTCAGTACAAGGCTGACTGAGCAATTCCCAACCTCCTAACCTGCAAATCAATTTGCGGAGACAGCGTATCAGCATACCAATAAAATAACTAGGGTTTGTTCGTCACCGTCAGTTCGTAACAATTCACCGGAACAGAAAGGGGATCAGAAATATTCCAAGAAATCCAAACCACCAGGTAAAATCGACAGAAACAACAACCTAAACCGGACAAGCCGAGCAGAAAAGAATGAAATCCCTACACACCAAGAGAAAGGGGGGAATCTTTCTGAGAATCATCCATGAGACCAAGAAGTCACCTGCAGACTCACACACAAGCTACTACTAAGCGCTCCGCAGATCCATCCATCCGGCCGCCCCTGCCACTCCGCCGCATCCCATCCCAAAAGGCGACGCGCCAGAGAAGAGAGGAGAGAGGGCCTGGCTAGAAAGAAGAAATCACAAGCCCCCCACCCCACCCCCAACCCCGAGCCAGCATCTCCCACAAAAATAGGGCGGAGTGGGCCAGAACCGCGGAGATTAATAACAAAAGGGAATCTTTAAGATATCCCCAAAGAGGCGAGGGAAGGGAAAGGGGGAGGAAGGAGCATTGTAACCTGGCACAGCTGCGAGCTCGTCACAAGGCGCACACATCCCTCTGCCCCCCACCTTTCCCCCAAAAGGGAGAAGCGGGCATGATGGAGCGGCCATGGATCATATGAGCCACAGCGCGGCAAGCACACATGCGGTGTCGCGCGTACGTACATGGCATGACATCCACATCAGGGCATGGGGGGCACTAACTCCAGTGCCCCATTGAATGCAAGCAACGGAAAGAAAAGAAAGAAGAGAAAAATACATTTTTAATAAAAAAAGGGGCGGGATTGGATCTGGAGAGTGATGGGCGGCTGCGGTAAAGCCGCGGAGGCAGCAGATCAAGAACGAGCACCCGCATATCCCCACCTCCACCTGAGGAAAATGACGCCGCCCCTAAATCCCTAAGCGGCCGTCCAATTAAGCAACCAAGCAGCCGGGCCGTGGCCGGGCAGGGGAGGCGGTATACCTTAGGAGGAGCGCGGGGCGGCCGTGGCGGCGGGTCGAGGGAGCGGAGATGCGGCGGCGGCGGCGGCGGCGGCGGCGGCGGCGGCGACGGGATATTCCTCCTCTCCGCCCAGAAGCCGGGCCATGTGCGGGCGGGCAATGGCGGAGGGAACTGGATGGAGGTGGGGGCGGGTGTGTGGGGTGGAGTGGCGAGAGTACTAATTGGTGTGGGGATTCATCCGGGCAAGGGGAGGGACGGGAGAGCTGCTGGCGCCGGGTCAGTGGCCCAGCCTTGCGATGCGCTGCAAAGAGACAAGTGCTTGTGGAGACGGGAGGGGAGGGACGGGTCAAAGATGATAGTGGTGGTGAAAAGCTGGGCTTTTGGGGCGCATAAACTAGATTACTGGAGAGCGGTTGATGATGATGATGATGATGATGGTGATGAGTAATTAAACCTGGGTTAGGGTGGGTAGCCAGCCGAGGGTACGGCGTGCAGGGCGTGGTCTCCCTCCTCTCGCTCTTTTTCCCACGGACCGAGACTCCCGTGCCCAACGTCCACTTTCCTTTTCCTTCCCCTGCTGTGGGCTATTGTGCTTCCTGTTGCAGAGATCTGTGGATGGATGGTGGTGGAGGTCCATCCTGGCCGTTCGTTCTTGTGATCTAGGGTTTCATAGGGGGAGATGTGTGTGCATGTTGTACAGGGGTTTGTTTTGGGATTTAGAGGCATTGATCTAAAAGTTTGTATTGTTGAGACAAGCTCATTCGACCAATGTGATACGGTCTGTCCGTTCCTACGGTATAACTCCTCAATAGCTCTACACTTTCTAAGGCATATGATACTTTTATTATCTGTGGGTTTTCATTGAGAAGGGGAGCCGGCAGAGCCGGAAAATTATGAAGGAAAGGATGAGAAGAAATATGTCACACCAGTGAACACAACAAAAGAGAAAAGAAGAAGATAAAAGTTGGGTCGAGGTGACAACAGGGCAAGCGTCGAAAAGAAAAAAGAAGCGGAGTGCCATCATCTTCCATTGTCCTCACGAATAAGAGGTTGCATGTGGAACGCCGCCACCGTAGACGAAGAGCTCCAACCAACCGAGACCATCCATGATACCTCGAGGCTATATGCGCAGCCGAAGGGCAAGGAGCAACCGAGTCCACACTTGGAGGAAACCCGATGCTACAACACAACATCAACACCGTCGGCGAAGTCGAAGGGCATCAAGGAACCGAGTCCACACCCAAAGCGCTTCACCGTGCACACCTACCACCAAGATCACAAAAGGTAAATTTCGGCACCACCGACACGAGCAGAGCATATCGATGCCTCCAAGAAGGGAAGCGACGCTCGAAGTGACGCCATCGACAGATTCGGAAGGATATGACGTTTCCATCGGAGAGGAACTCGTCCCATTGTTACCGTCCGTCGAGGTTGGCTTCGGTCGTCGGCGGATAGGGTTCGCTTGTGCTGCCCCAGAAGAGTGACCTGGGCGTTCAGTTAGGGAAATTAGGTGTGTGGCGAAACTTTAGTGTTAGTTCAACACTATTCACTAACATTTATGATCAAATTTCATAGTTCATAAGTTGTGAGTTTTGAATTGACAACGGTACAGTTGTGAATCCTAAATTCATCGTACAGTTTTTCTACTGGGTGTTTTATGCTTTTGCCACAAGATTTTTTATAAAAATGAGATTAAGCTGATTTGTAATTACAAATGTGCCACGGAATGAACTATTTCATCCACCACTGATATGTGGGTTCTAAGAGCGAGAAAGACAAATGTGTAAACCAAAAAGGCGTAAACACACAAATACATAGCAAGGTATTTCAGATTTATTCTTCTTCTACAATATGTGAAATTGTGAGCGCCACCCCCCCCCCCCCCCCCCCCCAAGGAATATTACTGCGTCGACATTGTTTACAGGTAGCCATTTATGAACAGAACAAGTTGAATTGCAAGCCTAATTTTGTTGGTTTGTAAGATAGCTAGTGTTCATGCCGAGCGGTATTTCAAGTACATTTTGTATATATTGTGTGTGCTTGGTCGAGTCCAAGCATATTGCTAATAATAATAAAAAAATTAACAAACTATTAGCTCGTCTATGATTTTTTTTTATCAAATACTTTGACCAATGTTTACTGTGATTTGATCAATGTTGGGTGTATTTGATCAAAGTATCATCTTTTGTTCACAGCAAAAAGGAAGCTGTAAGTTTTGGATAGGAACCAAACATTCTCCTTTCTCAACAACTGTAACCCTCCACGTGGTTTTGTTAAAAAAGAAGTATCCACGTCATTGCCACTGGTGCCAACACTTGGTCCACAGTCCCTGGCGGTGGCACGGCCGGCAGTTTGGGTACTGGCGCATAAACTATGCAACGGTGCTGCTGCCAGCATTCCCTCCCTAATTAATCTCCAGCTCCCAAAGCGGCCCTGGGGTGACGCATCTCAAATCTTGACGCACAGTGACCCAACTGACTACATGTGATGGTGGCCGATCTTGATTTGGGCGCACCAATCTTGAGCACCAGCAGCAAAGCATAATTACCGGCTGCCACGATAAAACTGCTAATTGGACACAAATACAGGTTAATAAAGCATTACTGCTACTGCTATCTTGAGCGTCGCTGCCAATGGCCAAGTGAGCGGGTTTGGCACCTTTTGGGCAGCAGACAGCAACCTGAAAACTGCCGATGGATGGACGAGCACTAACGCGACATGACAAATTATAGTCGTTACACATTTGCGCAATGCCCATCTCTTTTCGCCCTCTTTCCCCTGTCACCCAACGCCGGCGTCCTTTCCGGCTTGTCGATCGGCTCCGTGGATCTACTACGCACGCGCATTTGTGTTTGGATGATGGATTAATGGATCTGCACACACGCACGACGCGGTATCGTGGAATCCTTCAAGGGTTAGGTTTTCTGAAAAAGAGCACGGGTGTTCGGTCAGTGATTTGGTGTTAAGTGAGCAATTACACGTACCATGTTACGTGGGATTCTAGTAGGCTGCAGCCTGCTGTGGATCCCGGATGCCAGAGCGGCGGCTCTGGGCGGCGGTCCGACCGGTCTTTGCCTCGATGCGGCGAGGACGGCCGGTCGTGGTCGGCGTTGGTGGCGGGGAGGCCGGCGGTGTCCGGTGTCACCTTTCTGCATCGTGGATGAGCATGCCCTTCCTTCCTGTAGCGGGGGACTCACCCGGCGACCAGCTCCCTTGTCTTCGGTGGTTTGGATTCTGGTCTTGGGCCGGGGCGAAAGCTCCACACGGCTTGCCGATGCTGGTAGCGACGACGGCTTCGGATGCCGTATCCCTCTTGGGGGCGTTGCCAGGGTCCGGATCATGTCCCTCCTCGAACGCCGGGGGAAACCCTTGTTTCGGTTCTCCGGAACAGGCGGCGACGGCGTCACGGCGTCGTTTCCTTCATGAAGGCGCTGCCTTGGCGGTTCGTGGAGTCCTCGAAGCTGGAGTTTGTGGTGTCTCGCTCTTGGTGTGGGTTGCCCCTCGGGACTTGGGCCCTCAGGGCGCTATGTATGCCATCGCCGACGCATCCTGCACGTCTTTTTCCACGGAAGCCGGCTCAAAATATTTGATCTTAGGTGCATCTTCTTCAGGTCCGGCTAGGTCCTGCCACCCACTTGCCGACTCCTCTAGGCGCTATGTGGTGGGAGGTACGTTGATTTAGTCAGTTCTGTAGTTGTCGTTGTGGCTTGGATGTTGCCTGCAACGATAGTGACGCGGCCTGTTGGTTTTGTGCCCCGTCTTCCTTGCCTTCTTGGCTGGAGATTGGGTGAGGCGGGTTCTCTCATTCTCGATTGTAGTAGGTGTGGTTCTAATCCCAGGGATTAGCGTGGTGTGGTGTGCCATTTGGCATTGTATTCAAACCGTGGATGGGTCTCTTCACCATTTCTTCTATCAATATATGATACGCATGCTTCTGTGTATTCGAGAGAAAAAAAGTTACGCGTCGATCGAAACCGAGCCGTGGTCATTTTCCTCTCTTTGATTGAAACAAGGCAAATGACTCACTATCACTTTCATTATTAAAGAGAGAAGATTTTAGACATTATCCTGCAAAGCAGGGAAACAAACAAATTACATTACTCAAATGCATTCGCGCCCGCAATGACCCGAAGTCAGTCCTCGTCTTTGATCTTAGCAACAATCACCATAGTGGGAGTAGTAATGTCTCGGAATGTCAGGGAACGTTGCATGGAAAACAAAAAAATTCTACGCACACGCAAGATCTATCCATGGAGATGCATAGCTACGAGAGGGGGAGTGTGTCTACGTACCCTCGTAGACCGTAAGCGGAAGCGTTAGAACAACGCGGTTGATGTCGTCGAACAACTTCACGATCCAACCGACCGAGCACCGAAGGTATGGCACCTCCGCGTTCAGCACACGTTCAGCTCGGTGACGTCCTCGACTTCTTGATCCAGCAAGACGGCGAGGTAGTGGATGAGTTCCGGCAGCACGACGGCGTGGTGACGGTGATGGTGATGCTATCTCCGCAGGGCTTCGCCCAAGTACTACGAAAATATGACCGAGGGAAGGAACTGTGGAGGGGGGCGCCGCACACGGCTAAGACAATGTTGTGGCTTGTTTGGGGCGCCCCCTCTCCTCTATTTATATATGTGTAGGGGCTTGGAGTAGAAGGAATAGTGCCACGTGAACAGTACCACGTGAATAGTACCACATGAACAGTACCACGCGAATAGTACACACGTGGACTTGGACTCCAAAGTCCAATCCTATTCCTACTAGGACTCTCCCTTTTTTCCTTCCCTAGCTGCGTGGGCTTTTGAGGACTTGGTGCGCCTGGCCCAATAAGGCCAGGGCGCCTCCCCTTAGCCCATGCCAGCCCTTGGGACGTGGTGGACCCACTTGTGGACTTTCGGACCCCTTCGGAATCCTCCGAAACCTTCTGGAAGCTTCCCGGTATAATACCGAAAAAACTGCACCTTTTTCCGGAACCCAAAATATGACTTCCCATATATAAATCTTTACCTCTCGACCATTCCGAGACTCCTCGTGACGTACGGGATCTCATCCGGGACTCCGAACAACATTCGGTTACCAATTTACATAACTCATATAACACTATATCGTCAACGAACGTTAAGCGTGCGGATCCTACGGGTTCGGGAATGATGTAGACATGACCGAGACGCCTCTCCGGTCAATAATCAATAGCGGAACCTGGATGCCCATATTGGTTTCTACATATTCCACGAAGATCTTATCGGTCGAACCGCAATGACAACATACGTAATTCCCTTTGTCCGTCGGTATGTTACTTGCCCGAGATTCGATCGTCGGTATCTCCATACCTAGTTCAATCTCGTTACCGGAAAGTCTCTTTACTCGTTCCGTAATACATCATCCCGTAACTAAATCCTTAGTCACTTTGCTTGCAAGCTTCTTATGATGTGCATTACCGAGAGGGCCCAGAGATACCTCTCCGAAACACGGAGTGACAAATCCCAGTCTCGATCCATGCCAACTCAACAGACACCTTCGGAGATACCTGTAGAGCATCTTTATGATCACCCAGTTACGTTGTGACGTTTGATAGCACACAAGGTATTCCTCCGGTATCCGGGAGTTGCATGATCTCATGGTCGGAGGAACATGTATTTGACATTCAAGAAAGCAGTAGCAATAAACAGAACGATCATATGCTAAGCTAACAGATGGGTCTTGTCCATCACATCATTCTCCTAATGATGTGATCCCGTTATCAAATGACAACTCATGTCTATGGTTAGGAAACCTTAACCATCTTTGATCAACGAGCTAGTCTAGTAGAGGCTCACTAGGGACACGGTATTTGTTTATGTATTCACACATGTATTTAAGTTTCCAGTCAATACAATTCTAGCATGAATAATAAACCTTTATCATGAACAAAGAAATATAAAATAATAACAACTTTATTATTGCCTCTAGGGCATATTTCCATCAGTCTCCCACTTGCACTAGAGTCAATAATCTAGTTCACATCGCCATGTGATTAACACCCAAGAGTTCACTAGAGTCAATAATCTAGTTCACATCACCATGTGATTAACACTCAAAGAGTTCTAAGGTGTGATCATGTTTTACTCGTGAGAGAGAATTTTAGTCAATGGGTCTGCAATATTCAGACACATGTGTGCTTTGCAAATCCTTATGTCATACTATAGATGCTGCTATCACGCTTTACTTGGAGCTATTCCAAATGACTACTCCATTATACATATCCGGTTTGCTACTCAGAGATATCCAGATTGGTGTCAAAGCTTGCAACGACGTAACCCTTTACGACGAACTCTTTATCACCTCCATAATCGAGAAACATTTCCTTAGTCCTTTAGTTACTAAGGATAATTTTGACCGCTGTCCAGTGATCCACTCCTGGATCACTCTTGTACCCCCTTTGCCAGACACGTGGCAAGGCACACATTAGGTGTGGTACACAGCATGGCATACATTATAGAACCTATGGCTGAGGCATAGGGAATGACTTTCATTCTCTCTCTATCTTCTGCCGTGGTCGAGCTTTGAGTCTTACTCAACTTTACACCTTACAATACAGGCAAGAACTCCTTCTTTGACTGATCCATTTTGAACTCCTTCAAAATCTTGTCAAGGTATGTACTCATTGAAAGTCTTATCAAGCGTCTTGATCTATCTCTATAGATCTTGATGCCCAATATATAAGTAGCTTCACCGAGGTCTTTCATTCAAGTATCCTTTTATGCCATCTAGAAATTCTATATCATTTCCAATCAACAATATGTCATCCACATATAATATTAGAAATGCTATAGAGCTCCCACTCACTTTCTTGTAAATACAGGCTTCACCGTAAGTCTGTACAAAACCATATGCTTTGATCACCTCATCAAAACGTATATTCCAACTCCGAGATGCTTGCACCAGTCCATAGATGGATCGCTGGAGCTTGCACACTTTGTTAGCACCCTTAGGATCGACAAAACCTTCTGGTTGCATCATATACAACTCTTCTTTGAGAAAACCATTAAGGAATGCAGTTTTGACATCCATTTGCCAGATCATAAAATGCGGCAATTGCTAACATGATTCGGACAGACTTAAGCATCGCTACGGGTGAGAAAGTCTCATCGTAGTCAACCCCTTGAACTTGTCGAAAACCTTTCGCGACAAGTCGAGCTTTGTAGACAGTGATATTACCATCAGCGTTTGTCTTCCTCTTAAAAATCCATTTATTCTCAATGGCTTGCCGATCATCGGGCAAGTCCACCAAAGTCCATACTTTGTTCTCATACATGGATCCTATCTCAGATTTCATGGCCTCAAGCCATTTGTCGGAATCTGGGCTCATCATAGCTTCTTCATAGTTCGTAGGTTCGCCGTTGTCTAACAACATGACTTCCAGAACAGGATTACCGTACCACTCTGGTGCGGAACGTACTCTGGTCGACCTACGAGGTTCAGTAGTAACTTGATCTGAAGTTTCATGATCTTCACCATTATCTTCCTCTCTTATTGGTGTAGGCATCACGGGAACGGTTTTCTCTGATGAGCTACTTTCCAATTCGAGAGAAGGTACAATTACCTCATCAAGTTCTACTTTCCTCCTACTCACTTCTTTCGAGAGAAACTCCTTCTCTAGAAAGGACCCATTCTTGGCAACAAAGACCTTGCCTTCAGATCTGTGGTAGAAGGTGTACCCAATTGTTTCTTTAGGGTATCCTATGAAGACGCACTTCTCCGCTTTGGGTTCGAGCTTATCAGGTTGAAGCTTTTTCACATAAGCATCGCATCTCCAAACTTTAAAAAACGACAACTTAGGTTTCTTGCCAAACCACAGTTCATACGGTGTCGTCTCAACGGATTTAGACGGTGCCCTATTTAACGTGAATGCAGCTGTCTCTAATGCATAACCCCAAAACGATAGTGGCAAATCGGTAAGAGACATCATAGAACGCACCATATTCAATAAAGTACGGTTACGACGTTCAGACACACCATTACGCTGTGGTGTTCCAGGTGGCGTGAGTTGTGAAATAATTCCACATTTTCTTAAATGAAGGCCAAACTCGTAACTCAAATATTCGCTTCCGCGATCGGATCGTAGAAACTTTATTTTCTTGTTACGATGATTCTCTACTTCACTCTGAAATTCTTTGAACTTTTCAAATGTTTCAGACTTGTGTTTCATCAAGTAGATATACCCATACCTACTCAAATCATCTGTGAAGGTTAGAAAATAATGATACCCGCCGCGTGCTTCAACATTCATCGGACCGCATACATCGGTATGTATTATTTCCAACAAATCAGTAGCTCGCTCCATTGTTCCGGAGAACGAAGTTTTAGTCATCTTGCCCATGAGGCATGGTTCGCAAGTATCAAATGATTCATAATCAAGAGATTCCAAAAGTCCATCAACATGGAGTTTCTTCATGCGCTTTACACCAATATGACCTAAACGGCAGTGCCACAAGTATGTTGCACTATCATTATCAACTTTGCATCTTTTGGCATCAATATTATGAATATGTGTATCACTACGATCGAGATTCAACAAGAATAAACCATTCACAAGGGTGCATGATCACGAGGGATATTATTCATATAAACAGAATAACCATTATTCTCTTACTTAAATGAATAACCGTCTTGCAATAAACAATATCCAGATATAATGTTTTATGCTCAACGCAAGCACCAAATAACCATTATTTAGGTTTAATACTAATCCCGAAGGTATTACGAGCGTGTCGATATTGATCATATCAATCTTGGAGACACTTCCAACACATATCGTCACCTCGCCCTCAGCTAGTCTCCGTTACTCTGCAGCTCCTGCTTCAAGTTACTAATATTAGCAACTGAATCGGTATCAAATACCCAGACGCTGCTACGAGCACTAGTGAGGTACATATCAATAACATGTATATCAAATATACCTTTGTTCACTTTGCCATCCTTCTTATCCGCCAAATACTTAGGGCAGTTCCGCTTCCAGTGACCAGTTCCTTTGCAGTAGAAGCACTCAGTTTCAGGCTTGGGTCCAACTTTGGGTTTCTTCGTGGGAGCAGCAGCTTGCTTGCCGTTCTTCTTGAAGTTCCCCTTCTTTCCCTTGCCCTTTTTCTTGAAACTAGTAGTCTTGTAAACCATCAACACTTGATGCTCCTTCTTGATTTCTACCTCCGCCGATTTCAGCATCGCGAAGAGCTCGGGAATTGTCTTCTCCATCCCTTGCATATTATAGTTCATCACGAAGCCTTTATAGCTTGGTGGCAGTGACTGAAGAACTCTGTCAATAACACTCTCAACTGGAAGATCAATTCCCAGCTGAGTCAAGTGGTTGTGGTATCCAGACATTCTGAGTATGTGTTCACTGACAGAACTGTTCTCCTCCATCTTACAGCTGAAGAACTTGTTGGAGACTTTATATCTCTCAACCCGGGCATTAGCTTGAAATATCAATTTTAGCTCCTGGAACATCTCATATGCTCCATGGCGTTCAAAACGCTTTTGTAGTCCCGGTTCTAAGCCGTAGAGCATGGCACACTGAACTATCGAGTAGTCATCAGATCGAGCCTGCCAGGCGTTCACAATGTCTGCAGCAGCTCCTGCAGCAGGTCCATCACCTAGCGGTGCATCAAGGACATAATCCTTCTGTGCAGCAATGAGGATAATCCTCAAGTTACGGACCCAGTCCGTGTAATTGCTACCATCATCTTTCAACTAAGCTTTCTCTAGGAACGTATCAAAAACAGGGGAGCTACAACGCGAGCTATTGATCTACAACATAATTTGCAAAGACTATCAGGACTAAGTTCATGATAAATTAAGTTCAATTAATCAAATTACTAATGAACTCCCACTTAAATTAACATCTCTCAAGTTAACTAAGTGATACATGATCCAAATCAACTAGCCCATGTCCGATCATCACATGAGATGGGATAGTCATCAATGGTGAACATCTCCATGTTGATCATATCTACTATATGACTCATGTTCGACCTTTCGGTCTCCAGTGTTCCGAGACCATGTCTGTACATGCTAGGCTCGTCAAGTTTAACCCAAGTATTCTGCTTGTGTAAAACTGGCTTACACCCGTTGTATGTGAACGTAGAATCTATCACACCCGATCATCACGAGGTGCTTCGAAACGACAAACTTTAGCAACGGTGCATACTCGGGGAGAACACTTTTATCTTGAAATTTAGTGAAGGGATCATCTTATAATGCTACCGTCGTTCTAAGCAAAATAAGATGCATAAAGGATAAACATCATATGCAATCAAAATATGTGACATGATATGGCCATCATCATCTTGTGTTTTTGATCTCCATCTCCAAAGCATCGTCATGATCTCCATCGTCACCGGCTCGACACCTTGATCTCCATCGTTGCGTCGTGGTCGTCTCGCCAACTATTGCTTCTACAACTATTGCTAACGCATAGCGATAAAGTAAAGCAATTACATGGCGCTTGCATTTCATACAATAAAGAGACAACCATAAGGCTCCTGCCGGTTGCCGATAAATTACAAAACATGATCATCTCATACAATAACGTATATCACATCATGTCTTGACCATATCACATCACAGCATACCCTGCAAAAACAAGTTAGACGTCCTCTACTTTGTTGTTGCAAGTTTTACGTGGCTGCTACGGGCTTCTAGCAAGAACCGTTCTTACCTACGGCACAAAACCACAACGGTGATTTATCAAGTTTGCTGTTTTAACCTTCAACAAGGACCGGCCGCAGTCAAATTTGATTCAACTAAAGTAGGAGAAACAGACACCCGCCAGCCACCTTTATGTAAAACAAGTTGCATGTCTGTCGGTGGAACCGGTCTCATGTACGTGGACATGTAAGGTTGGTCTGGGCCGCTTCATCTTACAATACCGCCGAATCAAAATAAGACGTTGGTGGTAAGCAGTATGACGATCACCGCCCACAACTCTTTGTGTTCTACTCGTGCATATCATCTACGCATAGACCTGGCTCATGATGCCACTGTTGGGGAACGTTGCATGGAAAACAAAAAATTTCTACGCACACGCAAGATCTATCCATGGAGATGCATAACTACGAGAGGGGGAGTGTGTCTACGTACCCTCGTAGACCGTAAGCGGAAGCGTTAGAACAACGCGGTTGATGTCGTCGAACAACTTCACGATCCAACCGACCGAGCACCGAACGTACGGCACCTCCATGTTCAGCACACGTTCAGCTCGGTGACGTCCTCGACTTCTTGATCCAGCAAGACGGCGAGGTAGTGGATGAGTTCCGGCAGCACGACGGCGTGGTGACGGTGATGGTGATGCTATCTCCGCAGAGCTTCGCCCAAGTACTGCGAAAATATGACGGAGGGACGAAACTGTGGAGGGGGGCGCCGCACACAGCTAAGACAATGTTGTGGCTTGTTTGGGGCGCCCCCTCTCCTCTATTTATATATGTGTAGGGGCTTGGAGTAGAAGGAATAGTGCCACGTGAACAGTACCATGTGAATAGTACCACGTGAACAGTATCATGTGAATAGTACACACGTGGACTTGGACTCCAAAGTCCAATCCTATTCCTACTAGGACTCTACCTTTTTTCCTTCCCTAGCTGCGTGGGCTTTTGAGGACTTGGTGCGCCTGGCCCAATAAGGCCAGGGCGCCTCCCCTTAGCCCATGCCAGCCCTTGGGACGTGGTGGACCCACTTGTGGACTTCCGGACCCCTCCGGAATCCTCCGGAACCTTCTGGAAGCTTCCCGGTACAATACCGAAAAAACTGCACCTTTTTCCGGAACCCAAAATATGACTTCCCATATATAAATCTTTACCTCTCGACCATTCCGAGACTCCTCGTGACGTACGGGATCTCATCCGGGACTCCGAACAACATTCGGTTACCAATTTACATAACTCATATAACATTATATCGTCAACGAACGTTAAGCGTGCGGACCCTACGGGTTCGGGAATGATGTAGACATGACCGAGAAGCCTCTCCGGTCAATAATCAATAGCGGAACCTGGATGCCCATATTGGTTCCTACATATTCCACGAAGATCTTATCGGTCGAACCGCAATGACAACATATGTAATTCCCTTTGTCCGTCGGTATGTTACTTGCCCGAGATTCGATCGTCGGTATCTCCATACCTAGTTCAATCTCGTTACCGGAAAGTCTCTTTACTCGTTCCGTAATACATCATCCCGTAACTAAATCCTTAGTCACTTTGCTTGCAAGCTTCTTATGATGTGCATTACCGAGAGGGCCCAGAGATACCTCTCCGAAACACGGAGTGACAAATCCCAGTCTCGATCCATGCCAACTCAACAGACACCTTCGGAGATACCTGTAGAGCATCTTTATGATCACCCAGTTACGTTGTGACGTTTGATAGCACACAAGGTATTCCTCCGGTATCCGAGAGTTGCATGATCTCATGGTCGGAGGAACATGTATTTGACATTCAAGAAAGCAGTAGCAATAAACAGAACGATCATATGCTAAGCTAACAGATGGGTCTTGTCCATCACATCATTCTCCTAATGATGTGATCCCGTTATCAAATGACAACTCATGTCTATGGTTAGGAAACCTTAACCATCTTTGATCAACGAGCTAGTCTAGTAGAGGCTCACTAGGGACACGGTATTTGTTTATGTATTCACACATGTATTTAAGTTTCCGGTCAATACAATTCTAGCATGAATAATAAACCTTTATCATGAACAAAGAAATATAAAATAATAACAACTTTATTATTGCCTCTAGGGCATATTTCCATCACGGAATACCATTGTGTTGTACCCCTTCCAAATCTCAATCTAAATCAGCATCATCAGGGAGAGGCAAGGGCCCTTATAACCACTTCTCTTGCTCACAGTGTCAGTCCACTAAGATCCGTGGATATATTATGCAAGCACATTTGTTTTAGATGATGGATTAATGGATCTGCACACACGCACGACACCGTATCGTGCAATCCTTGAAGGGTTAGGTTTTCTAAAAGAGAGCACGAGCGTTAGGTTAGTGATTTGGTGTTAAGTGAAGAATTACACGTACCATGTTACACGTTGATCAAAACCCGAGTCGTGCCTTTTTCTCTCTCTCTTCGAAACAAGGCAAATGGCTTCTCACTTTCATTAATAAAGAGAGAAGGGTTTAGATATTATCCCACAAAGCAGGGAGACGAGCAAATTACTTTGACGACATTACATTACTCAAATGTCTTGCACTTGAAATGATCCAAAGCCAGGCCTCGTCTTTCATCTAACCAACAATCACCATAGTGAGGTGACAATGTTTCGGAATACCTTTTCGTTGCGCTCCTTCCAAATCTCCCACTAGACCACTATCATTAAGCGGGCAAGGGCCCTTATGACCACTTCTCTTTCTCATATATCAATCCATTAAGCTTTCACCGAGGTAGTGTGTCTCCATTGCATAGGGAAAATATCATGAAGGCCAAGCCAATTGATGATCTCCACCCAAACTCGGGGAAAGTAGGTGGGCGACAGACTTATGGACTTGCTTGCAAGGGGGGCAAAGATCAGATTTGGCCATCCCCGCCAATGTAATCTATCTGTCGTACAAACCCTGTTTTGAGGTAAGGCTAGCAAACTGCTCCTTGCAGGCCTAAGACATCAAGTACTCACCATTTGAAGCGATTCCAAATGTTCTTATCATGAATCCCATTGATGAGATCAATGTCGACGACCTTTTCCCATAGCATGACAAGCTCCTGGATGCCCATGAGCGAGAGACCTTGCCGTCTATTAATGTGTCGAACCTAGTTGTCATCCGTCAACGCTTTCCTCACAGAGCAGCCCTTCTTGCACGAAAGCTCGAAAACCCTTCGAGCAATATCCATGGGCCTCATCACTGAAAGAACATGTGCTACCCCCATGTTTGGTTTTGGTAATTGATGACAATCTCTATGGACTAATGGTTGCCTTGAGTTATATTTGAAGGGTTTGTCCATAGGCATTGCTTGAAGATCATTTGTTGGTTTCAAGGTTATTAGAAGAAGAATATGTGTTGACCAAGGTGCTATTCAAGGATTTATCCAAAGTTTGGTCATGTGAGTGTTGAGCCTATTGCAAGCATGTCTTGAAGAAGAAGATTGTGTGAACATTCATGTTTACCTTCAAGACATCATTCTAATGAAGAGAGTTGGAAAGATTCAAGGTTGATCAAGACTAAATATGAAGAGTGATTCAAGTTGATCAACACACAAAGCGTAGAAGATGTACCGAGTGGGATCAAGTGATCTCACGGTATGGTAAGCATTGTCCATTACGCTTTGTGTACTAACACATGTTCTATGCGAGAGTTCTATGTGGGGTTAGGTATGTTTCCATGGGCTTGCGTCAAGAGGAAGATCTCATTCAACCCATGGAGGATGACATCAAGTGGTGATCGTCATCAAGATTGCGGTGTGCAAGTTCAAGTGGAGCATCATGAAGAGATCACATGCTTGAAGCTTGCCGTCCATTGTGGTGACAATGGACTTGTGAAGATGTGCCGAAGAGTGGCTCACCCATAGTGGAGTATGGGGGAGCAATCAACTAGTCTTCATCGAGCCGGCGCAATCAAGAAAGGTGGTCCAACTTGAGGAGGTCAAGATCGTCATCATCTAGCTCAAGTGGACTATGCGCAAGGCAAAGGTTTGCCCTTGATAGGTTTTCTATTTTACCAGTCTCATGGTGGTAGTTGGGAGACCGGGTTATAGGATCGATAGCCGTACTATCAAGGGGGGCTCTCGGATGAGTAGCTTAATCGTATCTTTCGTAGAGAGCTCAAACCACTGCATTCTTGCATCATCTTTCTTGGTTCTTGTTTGGCCTTTTTGCTTTGGGAGTCTTTGAGCTTTTGGTCAACTTCATGACAAGCTCAAGTTCATCGAGAACAGATTTCGTTTGCTTCTTCTATGATGTTTTCGATGTTGGAGTTTATGCCGGTTCTTCTCTCATAGAGGTTTCTCATCTCTATTTCATAGGCATATCTCTACTGCCATATCGCTGTTGGATACTACTCGTCGTCCTCTATCCAACAAGCTTGAGTTTGCTCAATTCGGAGCTCATTTGCAGAAGTTATGGCAGTTATGGTTTTCTTGTATCCTCTGTTTTCTGAGCAGTGTTCCTGAAGGCCCCAAGCGGTAGTACCGCTTGTAAGCGGCAGTACCGCGGCCTAGTGCCGCGCGTAGTACCGCTGCTTCTGGGAACTCGACTTTCGTGTCGGGTTTGCGCGGAAGTGCAATGGTAGTGCGAAGCGGTAGTACCGCCTATAAGCGGTAGTACCGCCCGCTACTACCGCTGCACTACCGCTCCCTCCAGGTCTCGATGCACTCTCAGCGGAAGTGAAGCGGCAGTGGAGAGCAGCACTACTGCCTATAAGCGGTAGTACCGCTCAGGTGGGCGGTAGTACCGCTGTAGCAGTTCTACTGCTTCTCCCCTGTTCCTCCTCTATTTCTGAGTAACCCCGAGCTGCAACCCCAGCGGTAGTACCGCTGGGGCGAGCGGTAGTACCGCTCCGGCTGCACTACCGCCTCGTGGCTTCGTGCCATGGCACTGCTTTTGGGTTACTACCGCCCGAGCGGTAGTACCGCTCTGTGGAGCTGTTGGGGAACGTCGCATGGGAAACAAAAAAATTTCCTACGCACACACAAGATCTATCCATGGTGATGAGCATCTACGAGAGGGAGAGTGAATCTACATACCCTTGTAGATCGCTAAGCGGAAGCGTTAAGAAACACGGTTGATGTAGTCGAACGTCTTCGCGATCCAAATCGCAAGTCGTCCCTCGATCCAAACACGATCTAGTGCCGAACGGATGGCACCTCCGCGTTCAACACACGTACGGCTTGATGACGCCTTCACCTCCTCGATCCAGCGAGCGATGATGAAGTAGTAGATGAGTTCCGGCAGCACGATGGCGTGGTGATGGTGGTGAGGAACAATCTCTGCAGGGCTTCGCCAAGCACTACGGAGATTATGACGGGAGGAACTAGAGGGTTAGGGTTGCCGGCACACGGCTTGGGAAATCTTGATCTGTCCCGTGTGTTAGCCCTGCCCCTCTATTTATATGTTGAGCCCTGGGGTCTAAACTTGGAGAGAAAGACTCCACAAGGTCGGTTTTGCCCGCACAAGGTCGGTTTGGCCCGCACGGAAAGAGTCTAACTCGGATTCCAGCAGTATCACGTACAAGCGGTAGTACCGCTCATGAGTGGTAGTACCGCTTGAGCGGTAGTACCGTTTCACACAAGCGGTAGTACCGCTTACGCGGTAGTACTGCCTTACCAGCGGTAGTACCGCTTAAGGCAGCAGCAAAACTTCCTTTTGCACTTTCCAATACCTCGTGGGCTTTACCCCTTTGGCTCATATAAAGTGTTGCTGCACCCGAACACTTTGGTAAACATCCGGAACCCCTTCCGGTGAATTCCGGAACCCTTCCGGAGATCAAAACACTATTATCACATATATCAATCTTTACCTCCGGACTCTTTCGGAGATCCTTGTCATGTCCGGGATCTTATCTGTGACTCCAAACAACCTTCGGTCACCAACAAAATAACTCAACTATACTAATCGTCACCAAACGTTAAGTGTGTAGACCCTGCGGGTTCGAGAACTATGTAGACATGACCGAGACACCTCTACGATCAATAACCAATAGCGGGACCTGGATGCCCATATTGGCTCCTACATATTCTACGAAGATCTTTATCGGTCGAACCTCTATGTCAAGGATTCAGTTAATCCCGTATGCTGTTCCCTTTGTTCTTCGGTATGTTACTTGCCCGAGATTCGATCGTCGGTATCTCTATACCTAGTTCAATCTCGTTACCGGCAAGTCTCTTTACTCGTTCCGTAATACAAGATCCCGTGGCTAACACTTTAGTCACATTGCTTGCAAGGCTCATTGTGATGTTATATTACCAAGTGGGCCCTGAGATACCTCTCCGTCACACGGAGTAACAAATCCCTAGTCTTGATCCATGCCAACCCAACAGACACCCTCGGAGATACCTGTAGAGCATCTTTATAGTCACCCAGTTACGTTGCGACATTTGATACACACAAGGTACTCCTCCGATGTCAGGGAATTGCATGATCTCATGGTCATAGGAACAGATACTTGACATGTAGAAAACAATAGCAATAAACTGACACGATCATATGCTATGTTTATAGTTTGGGTCTTGTCCATCACATCATTCTCCTAATGATGTGATCCTGTTATCAAATGACATCTTATGTCCATGGCTAGGAAACCTTTACCATCTTTTGATCAACGAGCTAGTTAACTAGAGGCTTACTAGGGACACAGTGTTGTCTATGTACCCACACATGTATTTGAGTTTCCAATCAATACAATTATAGCATGGATAATAAACGATTATCATGAACAAGGAAATATAATAATAACTAATTTATTATTGCCTCTAGGGCATATTTCCAACAGTCTCCCACTTGCACTAGAGTCAATAATCTAGTTCACATCACTATGTGATTTACATTGTAATGAATCGAACACCCATGCAGTTCTGGTGTTGTTCATGTTTAGCCCTTGGAAGAGGTTTAGTCATCGGATCTGCAACATTCAGATCCGTGTGTACTTTGCAAATATTTATGTCGTCCTCCTTGATGTAATCGCGGATGGAATTGAAACGTCGCTTTATGTGTCTTGTCCTCTTGTGAAATCTTGGTTCCTTGGCTAGAGCAATGGCACCAGTATTATCACAAAACAGAGTCATTGGGTTAAGCGCACTAGGCACTACTCCAAGATCTGTCATGAACTCCTTCATCCAGACACCTTCCTTCGCCGCCTCCGAGGCAGCGATGTACTCTGCTTCGCATGTAGAATCAGCTACCACGCTTTGCTTGGAACTGCACCAGCTAACCGCACCCCCATTAAGAATAAATACGTATCCGGTTTGTGACTTAGAGTCATCCGGATCAGTGTCAAAGCTTGCATCGACGTAACCCTTTACGACGAGCTCTTGATCACCTCCATAAATGAGAAACATGTCCTTAGTCCTTTTTAGGTACTTCAGGATATTCTTGACCGCCGTCCAGTGTTCCACTCCTGGATCACTTTGAAACCTTCCGGCCATACTTATGGCAAGGCTGACATCGGGTCTTGTGCACAGCATTGCATACATGATAGAGCCTATGGTTGAGGCATAGGGGACGACACTCATCTTTTCTCTATCTTCTGCAGTCACTGGGCATTGAGTCTTACTCAACTTCACACCTTGCAATACAGACAAGAACCCCTTCTTGGATTGATCCATTTTGAACTTCTTCAAAACTTTGTCAAGGTATGTGCTTTGTGAAAGTCCTATTAAGCGTCTCGATCTATCTCTATAGATCTTGATGCCTAATATGAAAGCAGCTTCTCCTAGGTCCTTCATTGAAAAACTCTTGTTCAAACATTCCTTCACGCTTTCCAACATTTCTATATTGTTTCCAATCAGTAATATGTCATCCACATATAATATTAGAAACGCTATAGAGCTCCCACTCACTTTCTTGTAAATACAAGCTTCTCCGTAAACTTGTATAAACTCGAACGCTTTGATCACCTCATCAAAGCGAAGATTCCAACTCCGAGATGCTTGCACCAGTCCATAAATGGATCGCTGGAGTTTGCAAACTTTGTCAGCATTCTCTGGATCGACAAAACCTTCTGGTTGTATCATATACAACTCTTCCTTAAGGAAACCGTTAAGGAACGATGTTTTGACATCCATCTGCCAAATTTCATAATCGAAAAAGGAAGCTATTGCTAACATGATTCTGACGGACTTAAGCATCGCTAAGGGTGAGAAGGTCTCATCGTAGTCAACTCCTTGAACTTGTGAAAAACCCTTTGCCACAAGTCGAGCTTTATAGACGGTGACATTACCGTCCGCGTCCGTCTTCCTCTTAAAGATCCATTTGTTCTGAATGGCCTTACGCCCTTCAGGTAATACTTCCAAAGTCCACACTTTGTTTTCATACATGGATCCCATCTCGGATTTCATGGCCTCTAACCACTTCTCGGAATCCGGGCCCATCATCGCTTCTCCATAGCTCGTAGGTTCATCGTTGTCCAACAACGTGACCTCTAAGACAGGGTTGCCGTACCACTCAGGAGCAGTACGCGTCCTTGTCGACCTACGAGGTTCGATAGAAACTTGATCCGAAGCTTTATGATCATCATCAACTTCCTCTTCAGCTGATGTAGGCTCTACAGAAACATCTTTCTGCGCTGCGCTACTCTCAGGTTGAAGTAAAGGTTCAACAACCTCATCAAGTTCTATCTTCCTCCTACTCAATTCTCTCGAGAGAAACTCTTTCTCAAGAAATGTTCCGTTTTTAGCGACAAACACTTTGCCTTCGGATCTGAGGTAGAAGGTATACCCAACTATCTCTTTTGGGTATCCTATGAAGACGCATTTCTCTGCTTTGGGTTCCAGCTTTTCAGGCTGAAGCTTTTTGACATAAGCATCACATCCCCAAACTTTAAGAAACGACAGCTTTGGCTTCTTGCCAAACCAAAGTTCATATGGCGTCGTCTCAACGGATTTCGATGGTGCCCTATTTAAAGTGAATGCAGCTGTCTCTAATGCATAACCCCAAAACGATAGTGGCAAATCGGCAAGAGACATCATAGATCGCACCATATCCAATAAGGTTCGATTACGACGTTCGGACACACCATTACGCTGTGGTGTTCCAGGCGGTGTCAGTTGTGAAACAATTCCACATTGTCTTAAGTGACTGCCAAACTCATAACTCAGATATTCTCCTCCTCGATCAGATCGTAGGAATTTAATCTTCTTGTTACGATGATTCTCAACTTCACTCTGAAATTGTTTGAACTTTTCAAACGTTTTAGACTTGTGTTTCATTAAGTAAATATACCCATATCTACTTAAGTCATCATTGAAGGTGAGAAAGTAACGATAACCACCGCGCGCCTCAATACTCATCGGACCGCACACATCAGTATGTATGATTTCCAACAAGTCACTTGCCCGTTCCATTGTTCCAGAGAACGGCGTTTTAGTTATCTTGCCCATGAGGCATGGCTCGCATGTGTTAAGTGATTCAAAATCAAGTGACTCCAAAAGTCCATCAGCATGGAGCTTCCTCATGCGTTTTACGCCAATATGACCTAAACGGCAGTGCCACAAGAAAGTGGTATTATCATTATCAATTCTACATCTTTTGGCATCAATGTTATGAACATGTGTATCATTACTATCGAGATTTAATAAGAATAAACCCCTCACTTCGGGTGCATGACCATAAAAGATATTACTCATATAAATAGAAAAACCATTATTCTCTGATTTAAATGAGTAACCGTCTCGCAATAAACAAGATCCAGATATAATGTTCATGCTTAACGCAGGCACTAAATAACAATTATTCAGGTTCATCGCTAATCCCGATGGCAATTGAAGAGCGAGCGTGCCGACGGCGATCACATCAACCTTGGAACCATTTCCCACGCGCATCGTCACTTCATCCTTTGCCAGCCTCCGTCTATTCCACAGTTCCTATTTAGAGTTGCAAATGTGAGCAACCGCACCGGTATCAAATACCCAGGCACTACAACGAGAGTTGGTAAGGTACACATCAATAACATGTATATCATATATACCTTGTTTGTTGTTGGCCGCCTTCTTGTCAGCCAAATACTTGGGGCAGTTCCGTTTCCAGTGTCCAGTTCCCTTGCAATGAAAGCACACAGTTTCTGGTTTGGGTCCAGCCTTGGGTTTCTTCACGGGAGGAGAAACTGCTTTGCCACTCCTTTTGGAGTTACCCTTCTTACCCTTGCCATTTTTCTTGAAACTAGTGGTTTTATTGACCATCAACACTTGATGCTCCTTCTGAATTTCAGACTCAGCGGCTTTCAGCATCGCAAACAGCTCGGCGACTAACTTGTTCATCCCGTGCATGTTATAGTTCAACACGAAGCTCTTGTAGCTAGGTGGCAATGATTTAAGAACTCTGTCAGTGATAGCCTCTGGCGGAAGGGGCATCCCCAATTCAGCCAAACGGGTGGAGTACCCAGACATTCTGAGTATGTGATCACTAACAGACCCGTTCTCCTCCATCTTGCAAGCATAGAACTTATCGGAGATCTCATACCTCTCGATCCGGGCATTCTTCTGAAAGATAAACTTCAACTCCTGGAACATCTCATATGCTCCATGACGTTCAAAACGTCTCTGAAGTCCCGGTTCTAAGCCATACAATATTGCACATTGAACTATTGAGTAATCTTCAGAACGAGCCTGCCAGGCGTTCACAACATCTAGAGACTCAACTGGAGCTGGTGGATCACCAAGCGGTGCATCAAGGACATAAGCCTTCTGGGAAGCCGTAAGGATAATCCTTAGATTACGGGCCCAGTCCACAAAGTTACTTCCATCATCTTTCAACTTAGCTTTCTCAAGGAACGCATTAAAATTCAGGGGTGCTACTGCGCGAGTCATGATCTACAACATAAATATAGCAAAGACAACTTAGACTATTGTTCAAGATAATGAGTTTAGTTAATCATATTACTTAAAAAAACTCCCACTCAAATTGACATCCCTCCGGTCATTCGAGTGTCACATGATCCAAATCCACCAACTCAAGTCCGATCATCACGTGAGTTGAGGTGGTTTCAATGGTGAACATCTTCATGTTGATCATATCTACTATATGACTCATGTTCGACCTTTCGGTCTCTTGTGTTCCGAGACCATGTCTGTACATGCTAGGCTCGTCAAGTTTAACCCGAGTGTTCCGCACGTGCAACACTGGCTTGCACCCGTTGTATGCGAACGTAGAGTCTATCACACCCGATCATCACGTGGTGTCTCGAAACGACGAACTTTCGCAACGGTGCACACTCGGGGAGAACACAATTTTATCTTGAATTTTAAGTGAGGGATCACCTTATAATGCTACCGTCGTCCTAAGCAAAATAAGATGCATAAAAGGATTAACATCACATGCAAATCATAAGTGACATGATATGGCCATGAACTTGTGCTTTTGATCTCCATCTCCAAAGCACCGGCATGATCTCCATCGTCACCGGCATGACACCATGATCTCCATCATCTTGATCTCCATCAACGTGTCGCCATGAGGTTGTCGCGCCGACTGTTGCTTCCACGACTATTGCTAACTCATAGCGATAAAGTAAAGCAAAACGGCGAAAATAATTAAAGACAACTCTATGGCTCCTGCCAGTTGCCGTACTCATCGACATGCAAGTCGTGATATTCTATACAACACATGATCATCCCATACATCACATATATCTCATCATGTAATTGGCCATATCACATCACAACATACCCTGCAAAAACAAGTTAGACGTCCTCTAATTGTTGTTGCAAGTTTTACGTGGCTGCTACGGGTATCTAGCAAGAACAATTCTTACCTACGCAAAAACCACAACGGTGATACAAAAATTGCTTTTCAACCTTCTCAAGGACCGCCTTTGTCAAATCCGATCCGACTAAAGTAGGAGAGACAGACACCCGCCAGCCATCTTTATGCAACGAAGTTACATGTCAGTTGATGGAACCGGTCTCTCGTAAGCGTACGAGTAATGTTGGTCCGAGCCGCTTCATCCCACAATACCGCCGAAACAAGAAAAGACCAAGGGAGGAAGCAATCTGAATATCAACGCCCACAAACTCCTTTGTGTTCTACTCGAGATCTCATCTACACATAGACCTAGTTCAGATGCCACTGTTGGGGAATGTCGCATGGGAAACAAAAAAATTTCCTACGCACACACAAGATCTATCCATGGTGATGAGCATCTACGAGAGGGAGAGTGAATCTACATACCCTTGTAGATCGCTAAGCGGAAGCGTTAAGAAACGCGGTTGATGTAGTCGAACGTCTTCGCGATCCAAATCGCAAGTCGTCCCTCGATCCAAACACGATCTAGTGCCGAACGGACGACACCTCCGCGTTCAACACACGTACGGCTTGATGACGCCTTCACCTCCTCGATCCAGCGAGCGATGATGAAGTAGTAGATTAGTTCCGGCAGCACGACGGCGTGGTGATGGTGGTGAGGAACAATCTCTGCAGGGCTTCGCCAAGCACTACGGAGATTATGACGGGAGGAACTAGAGGGTTAGGGTTGCCGGCACACGGCTTGGGAAATCTTGATCTGTCCCGTGTGTTAGCCCTGCCCCTCTATTTATATGTTGAGCCCTGGGGTCTAAACTTGGAGAGAAAGCCTCCACAAGGTCGGTTTTGCCCGCACAAGGTCGGTTTGGCCCGCACGGAAAGAGTCTAACTCGGATTCCAGCAGTATCGCGTACAAGCGGTAGTACCGCTTGAGCGGTAGTACCGCTTACGCGGTAGTACTGCCTTACCAGCGGTAGTACCGCTTAAGGCAGCAGCAAAACTTCCTTTTGCACTTTCCAATACCTCGTGGGCTTTACCCCTTTGGCTCATATAAAGTGTTGCTGCACCCGAACACTTCGGTAAACATCCGGAACCCCTTCCGGTGAATTCCGGAACCCTTCCGGAGATCAAAACACTATTATCACATATATCAATCTTTACCTCCGGACTCTTCCGGAGATCCTCGTCATGTCCGGGATCTTATCCGGGACTCCGAACAACCTTCGGTCACCAACAAAATAACTCAACTATACTAATCGTCACCAAACGTTAAGTGTGTAGACCCTGCGGGTTCGAGAACTATGTAGACATGACCGAGACACCTCTACGATCAATAACCAATAGCGGGACCTAGATGCCCATATTGGCTCCTACATATTCTACGAAGATCTTTATCGGTCGAACCTCTATGTCAAGGATTCAGTTAATCCCGTATGATGTTCCCTTTGTTCTTCGGTATGTTACTTGCCCGAGATTCGATCGTCGGTATCTCTATACCTAGTTCAATCTCGTTACCGGCAAGTCTCTTTACTCGTTCTGTAATACAAGATCCCGTGGCTAACACTTTAGTCACATTGCTTGCAAGGCTCATTGTGATGTTGTATTACCGAGTGGGCCCTGAGATACCTCTCCGTCACACGGAGTAACAAATCCCTAGTCTTGATCCATGCCAACCCAACAGACACCCTCGGAGATACCTGTAGAGCATCTTTATAGTCACCCAGTTACGTTGCGACGTTTGATACACACAAGGTACTCCTCCGATGTCAGGGAGTTGCATGATCTCATGGTCATAGGAACAGATACTTGACATGTAGAAAACAATAGCAATAAACTGACATGATCATATGCTATGTTTATAGTTTGGGTCTTGTCCATCACATCATTCTCCTAATGATGTGATCCTGTTATCAAATGACATCTTATGTCCATGGCTAGGAAACCTTTACCATCTTTTGATCAACGAGCTAGTTAACTAGAGGCTTACTAGGGACACAGTGTTGTCTATGTACCCACACATGTATTTGAGTTTCCAATCAATACAATTATAGCATGGATAATAAACGATTATCATGAACAAGGAAATATAATAATAACTAATTTATTATTGCCTCTAGGGCATATTTCCAACAGGAGTGGTAGTACCGCTCTGTGCGGGCTGAGAGCAAGGTAACAGTTGGATTTTTTCCCTCCTATAAAAGGGGGTCTTCTTCCCCCTTGAACCTTATCCTTCTAGCTCGTGTTTTCCCCCATTGTTGACCTTCTTCGAGCTTGCTATCTCTCAATCCCTCCAATGATTCTTGCTAGTTCTTGAGGGAAAAGAGAGAGGAGATCTATATCTACGTTTCCACCAATCACTTTCTCCTCTATGTGAGGGGAACCCCTTGGATCTAGATCTTGGAGTTCTTGGTTTTCTCCTTCTTGTTCTTCCTCTCATATTCCTCCATAGCTTTCGTTGCTTTGGTGGGATTTGAGAGTGAGGGACTTGGGCACTCCGTGTGCCCTTGCCATTGCATTTGGTGCATCGGTTTGAGTTCTCCACGGTGATACGTGGAAGTGAAGTTTGAGAAGCTTTTTACTCTTGGGTGCTTGGTACCCTAGAGCTTGTTCCTCTTGGGTGCTTGGGCGCCCTAGACGGTTGGTGGTGCCTCGGAGCTCAATCATTGTGGTGTAAAGCTCCGGGCAAGCGTCGGGGTCTCCAATTAGGTTGCGGAGATCGCCCCGAGCAATTTGACGGGTACCGGTGACCGCCCCCAAGGGTTGCCATTTGTATGGGTTCGGTGACCGCCCCCAAGGATTGCCATTTGTACGGGTTCGGTGACCGCCCTCAAGGGTCCCTTAGTGGAATCACGGCATCTTGCATTGTGCGAGGGCGTGAGGAGATTACAGTGGCCCTAGTGGCTTCTTGGGGAGCATTGTGCCTCCACACCGCTCCAAACGGAGATTAGCATCCGCAAGGGTGTGAACTTCGGGATACATCGTCGTCTCCGCGTGCCTCGGTTATCTCTTACCCGAGCCCTTTACTTATGCACTTTACTTTGTGATAGCCATAGTGTTTCATGTTATATATCTTGCTATCACATAGTTGTATATCTTGCTTAGCATAAGTTGTTGGTGCACATAGGTGAGTCTAGTTGTTGTAGGTTTTGTGCTTGACAAATTAACCGCTAGGTTTATTCCGCATTTGTTCAAGCCTTAACCGTAATTATTTTAAAGCGCCTATTCACCCCCCCTCTAGGCGACATCCACGATCTTTCAATCACCCCCAAGCCACGGGGAGCCCAAAAACCCGCCTTGCATCCGCCACCGATAGTCACACTCGTAGCAACAATAAAGATGGGGCAATCATTGTCATCACATGGAGATCCAAATACAATGGTGTGTCTTCAACAACAACTATGTCGGTAGCAAATAAGTGTGCTCCAATTCCTCTCTTGATGCGGTGATTTCCTTCCTCGCCCGCGGTGGATCTAGGAGCTCGTGTGTGTATAGCCTGGATCCTACATCTAGGTGCACGTTTTTTGTCTCCCAAGTAGTAACACCAAAGTAGCAGCTTCGTCGAAGTGAGTTTCGGATCTGCCAAGGGTGGGCGTTCCTTCATGGGGTGGCGGAGACGAGAATAGATACAAGGGTGCGTTGTTCAAACCATCATGGCCTTCTCCTCCAAACTGTGGAACATTGTGGATCCACGTCGCCTACTCTTCTCGGCAGAGTTCGGTGACTTCCCGACTGCCTGTGTGGATATTACTCTAATGTCTCGATGGCGGCGCATAACTCAGCAACGGCATCTTCGGCTGGCATGTGTGACATGGAGAAAATTAAGAATTTCGTGAGGAACGAATTGTATTTTTGTTTCTTTCATGACTTTCTTATGACATTGTTAATTAATTTGTGCCCTCGCTCCTTGATGATGATGATGATGATGATGATACTAATAATAATAAAAGTTGGTATTTTATATACGTGGCATCCAAATGTACTCCAAAATATTGGGACAATGTCCAAAAGGAGTAATTTCATTTTGGCAAAGGCAAAGAAATATGTGCGATTGGTACAATGTCCAAATAAATATATTGTATTTTATCAAACTATTAGTCGATTTTTGGCCAATCGGCATGAGTTTTGCAACAAAGTTTGTGGTTGCATGCATGGAGCGATGGATGTGTTGGGATAATTTATCTTCCATTTACCAAGAAAATCTGGATTACGATGCACAAAAATCAGTAGGAAAATTCACATGAAGCAATTCGATTTTGGGTGGCCAAGAGGGGCCTAGCTAATCCAGGAGCGGCGCGACGACCTGGCCGGCAAAACCAAATGCCGACGCCTAGTTTAATACCGGTACTGTTCCCGAGAAAAGTTTAATATGTCCCGAGTACAACAAAGCCTAGGTTTGGAGCCATGAGCGGTGGCACATGGAGCCCCTCGTGCCCAAAAGCTTCTATGTAGCACCGGTTAACAACCCGGCTAATTTCATTAAGCCGGTCTCGAACTAGCGGTATAGCACTGTTTAAAACCAAAGATCACTGCAGCAGGCATGTGCATGCAGTTGCGCAACATGACTTGCTTGGGAGTCTTGGTGGATAACTACAGGGACGGATCAGAATCAGATCAGGTTATTGACCGCGACCCCAAGGGCGCGGGAGGGCAAAATCACTGTTCTGACCTTATACATAAAGTTTTGCACAAAATGAACTCCACAGGAAAGTATTTCACGATCTGACCCTTTTAGAAACGCCACAGCCGCGGCGTTGCTGATTTACCTAGAAACGCCGAGGCAAGCTGCGTTGCTGACCTGCTGACGTGGCAGGCCAGAAACGCCGAGGCAGACTGCGTTGCTGGAAACGCCAAGGTCCATTGGCGTTTCTGCCCACCATGGAAACGCCGATGGCTATGGCGTTTCTG
This sequence comes from Elymus sibiricus, assembly GCA_039707655.1. Taxonomy (NCBI): domain Eukaryota; kingdom Viridiplantae; phylum Streptophyta; class Magnoliopsida; order Poales; family Poaceae; genus Elymus; species Elymus sibiricus. The sequence goes on along the minus strand of CM077672.1, from coordinate 297,625,397 downwards.
CCCAACATATTTAATTGGTCGTGGTCCCCCACTCCTCACTCTCACCCACCCCTCACCACTCACTCTCTTCTCCCCCACTGGTCCCCCCGAGCTTTAGCCCTTTTTCCCCCTTTTCTTCCTCACTCAAAAGACCTCAAATCCTTACAAATCAATTGTGTTGGTCTGTGGATCCGGTGCCATTTCCGTTCCTCGAGGTAATCTCCTTCATCTCACAAATTTTTATTGGTTGGATTTGTCTATTTGGATGGTTTTGTTCATATGGATCCTAACCCTAGTTTTGAACATTGTTCCATAATATGATGTTTGTAGTGTTTACTAATGAGTATGGTTGGTCCAATAACGTTGATTTGTGATGTGGATGAACAAACCTTAGGGTTTGTGTTATGCTTAATGTTAGGATTTAGGGTTAGGGTTAGGGTTTGGGTAATGCTTAATTTGGATGGACATTGTTGTTCTTAGTGGTTTTGTATGCAATGTGTTATACTTTGCATTGTCCTTTGTTGTACTTATGTTCCCCTTTTTTAGACGGAGAAGATTGTGAATATTCATTATGTTGACAAAGTGGGATTTATGAATGTTGATATTGTTGACAAGTATGAGGAAGTGTTAATATTTCTTGAGAGTCCTAGTTATGAAGAGGTTGTGCAAGAAACACGGATAAGATTAAAGTGGGTGGATGCAAGTGATCAAGTTGAATTAGTAGGAAGATATGATGTTGGGTCGGCACACAAGTGTCGAATGAAGACAATGCCTATCAAGTCCAATTTGCATTGGGGTGCATATAAGGAGGTTGTTGCATCCTCGGAAGTCAAATCACTCGAAGTGTTTGCAAGTAAGGTGGTCAAGGCTCCTCTCTTTCATCTTGACTTGAACCAAACCTTAGTAGATGATGTGAGCCCGATTGTTGAGCAAAAAGTTGAAGTGGAAGCCAATGCAATGAGCCAACCTCATGTTAGCCAATCAAATGAAGTTGAGGTGAAAGATATTAAACATGACAACGAACAAGTTGATTATGTCAATGAGTATCCCCAATATGAGTTCGGAGGCAGTGCACCGATCAATGATGATGGTCATGACTCCGACGAAGAGTATGAGAGGCACCAGAACATTGTTGGTGACGTAAAGGCTGAAGTAAGGCATAAGGACATGGATCCTGACATTATCTATCAGCGTGCTTGTGTGGATGACTCGGATGATGAAGGCCCGGTGAATGAGTTGGACGAGGATGGCTTCACTGAGAAAGAAGCAGAGTGGTACACAAAAATCACCGGTAGGGATCACAAAGTCCCCTTGTTTTGTGATGTTAGCCTTGCAGAAAAGGCTATAGTCGACGGTGGCATGAACAAGACAATTGAGGCTAGACAGTTCCCAAGTAGTACACCCGACGAGATTTCTATGTCTTACCTAAGGAAAGGTTTGATGTTCGAGCACATGCTAGAATTCAAGATGTGACTGTGTGAGTATGCTGTCAAACACCACAGGCCTTTCATAGTTGTTCACTCGGACTGCAACAAGCGATACACCGTGAAATGTGAGGAAGAAAGATGCAAATGGAAAGTCAATGGAAGACTCACGAAAGATGGTTGGTGGAAGATAACTAGTTGCAAAGCCACTCACCAATGCACACCGCCGACCGTAGAAGCACGGACGACACACCGTCAGCTAACCTCAGAATTCATCGGTTATAAATATCAGAAACATATAGCCGAGGATCCAACCATTAAAGTGAAGTTGTTGATGAGTTGGGTTGAAGATAAGTTTGGATATAAGGTCAAGTACGGGAAGACATGGAAGGCCAAGCAAGTCACTCTTAGAATGTTGTATGGTGGATGGGAAGAGGCGTACAACATGCTACCCAGGTTGTTGGGAGCGATGTCCTATAGAAACCCAGGAATGTACCACTATGTCCAAGATGTTGAAGGAGTGTTCCGTCGTGCCTTTTGGACGTTTGGCTCATGCATTGCAGCTTTTGAGCATTGTCGTCCGGTTTTGTCTATAGATGGAACATTCTTGACAGGCAAATACAAGGGCACACTCATGATAGCAATGGCACATGATGCTAATGATCAGGTGTTGCCTGTGGCATTTGCTTTGGTGTCTGTGGAGAACCAAGACAACTGGGAATGGTTCATGAGACTTGTGAGGAGCACGGTCATTCCTCCGAATAGGGAGGTATGCATCATATCCGATCGGCACCAAGGCATATTGAAGGCCGTGGATATTCAAATTCTAGGGCATGCGAGGCTTCACCACCGATGGTGTACGAGGCACTTCGTTGCAAACTTTTACAGGGCTTGTAAGAACAAGGATCTTTGCAAGGATCTTAACTCCGCATGTGTAGCCTTCTCCGTTAAGTCGTTCACGACACGCTTGGACAAAATCTATGAGAAGGCAAACGAAGGTGGGAAAGAATTCCTACAAAGGAATATTGATAAGAGACACAAGTGGTCACGGGCATGTGACGAAGGAGGCATGAGATATGGTGACATGACAAGCAATCTTGTTGAGTGCTTCAACTTTGTCTTGAAGGGTGCCCGTTAGTTGCCGGTGACAGCAATAGCGGAATATACCTTTTACAAGCTAAATGAGTATTTTCTGAAGCACTCCGATGAAATCGACAAGTTGATTGCCGATAGTGAGAAGCCTCCCAATGAGATTTATCCGAAGAAGGTTGCCGAGTGGCTAGACTATCAGAAAGACAAGTCAGCCATCCAGCGAGCCACTTGTTTCGATAATGTTGAAATGAAATACCAAGTGAATGAGCCAGGTGGGACAACGAGAGATGGAGAATCATATGGTGGTCGCTCATTTAAGGTGGCTCTTCGGACACGGCATTGCACTTGTGAGCGGCCTAGTAAGTACCACTGGCCATGCTCGCACATGATGACGGCGGCCCGCATGAGGAATTTGCCCGTCTCTGATGGAGTAGTTGTGAGGTTGCATGAATTCAACTTGCAAACTCATAAGTTAACATGGGCGTCTAGATTCCACCCTTTTCTGGACGCATCATAGTGGCCAGAGTATCACGGCCCTAACATTAGGCCGGATCCGGAGATGATGGTACAACCCAAGGGTAGAAGGAGAACAAAGCGATACAGGAATGATATGGATGAACTCATGAGCACCAGAGAGTTTGGTAGTGGACATTTCATGGAGCCACGTGATAGGAACCAATGCGGTGATTGCAATGAGACGACACACAACAAGAGGACTTGCAAAACAAACAAAACTTCAAAAGGGCGCAATGCTTCTACTAGTGATGCCAGTGGCAGAGGTGGTTCAAGTGGTGGTCTTGGTGGTGGCCGAGGATCCGGTGGTGGTCTTGGTGGTGGCCGAGGATCCGGTGGTGGTCTTGGTGGTGGCCGAGGATCCGGTGGTGGTCTTGCTGGTGGCCGAGGATCCGGTGGTGCTCTTGGTGGTGGCCGAGGTTCCGGTGGTGGACTTGGTGGTGGCCGAGGTTCCGGTGGTGGACTTGGTGGTGGCCGTGGTATAAGCGCTGGTGGTCGTGGTAGAGGCCGAGTTACCGGTGGTGGTGCTCGTGGCAGAGGTAGAGGTTCGGGTGGTGGTAGAGGAGGTTTCATGGGTAGAGGCCGTGGTCATGCTAGAGGAATGGTTGGATACCTAGATGGACCATTTCCGTACGTGGTTGCATTTCAATATTATTTCCATGTTGTACAATATTTTTTTTCATGTTCTTTTTGTCCTTACTAACTAATGTCTTGCAATTTTTCGTAGATATGGCGGCTTCTCAACCCAACAAGGCAACAATGAAGGGGGTGGAGGAGAAGGATGGGGAAGGTGAGATGCCGGGGTGGTGGGAGAAGGCTGCGAGGAAGTTGAGAGAGGAGGATGCAGCCGCACTAGAGAGGAAGAAGCAAGAGGAGTTCGAAGAGAAGATGAAGGAAAAAGAAAGAATGACATTTCAGGAGATCGCGATGACGGACAAGGTGAAGATTGCATGTGAGAAGGCAGCTGCGCAACGGCAAAAGGATTTTGAAGAGAGATGTAAGAAACTTTGGGCTTTTGAGAAGGCAAAGAAAGAGAGGGAGAATAAGCTATTCATGGAGAGGGTGGTTCACGAGGCTCATCTCATAAGGAAAAGGGAGGAGGAAGAAGAAGAAGAAGAGAGGAAGAAGAAGAAGGGAAATGGGCCTTTCTCTACACAATAGAGCAATGTGGTTCTTTATGGACTCCTCTATGTGTTAAATTGCTATGCACTCCTCTATGTGCACTCTTAATTGCTATGGACTCCTCTATGTGTACTCTTAATTGCTATGGACTCCTCTATGTGTTAAATTGCTATGGACTCCTCTATGTGTTAAATTGCTTATGGACTCCTCTATGTGTTAAATTGCTTATGGACTCCTCTATGTATTAAATTGCTATGGACTCCTCTATGTGTTAAATTGCTATGGACTCCTCTATGTGTACTCTTAATTGCTACGAACTCCATTATGTGTATTGGTGTACTCATATATGCTCTGTGTAATTTCTAGTTGTGCTATAGCATGTGTTTTGTTATATCTTGATTATCATGCATCACTCTATCTCTTATTTTTTGTCTATCATCTTCTCATTCTTTCTTACACGTTCTCAAGGTCTCTATTTTACTTCTAAATCTTCTCTCTCTCTCAAATAATCATGCTTAGTGCTATTGCACTTATCTCTCTCAAATTATCTCTCAATTTCTATTATTTTCTCACTCTGGTTCTGTTCTGTGCCAAACGCCAAGCATCTTTGGCGTTTTGATGTTTTCTTGAAACGCCAAGGACTTCGGCGTTTCTATGTTTTCTGGAAACGCCAATGGCGTTGGCGTTTCTTCTCTATATAGAAACGCCAAATGTTGCCTTGGCGTTCCTTTAAGACAGTACCGTGCAAACACATAAAACTGGAACGTTTCCATGTGGGCTGGAAACGCCAGGGGTACTCGGCGTTTCTACCCTACTTAGAAATGCCAGGCGTACTCGGCGTTTCTACCCTGCATTGAAATGCCATTGTAGTTGGCGTTGCCACCTTACTATGGCAATCACAAAACAATTTCTGCCAGATGCAAATGTCACATATTTTGACAGCAAAATTATCAAATCCAGCACAGATAGCAATGACACATATTTTCACAACAAAATCAACATAATCCAACTGACATAATAATTAACAAGTCTAGGATCCACATAATACTTAATAAGTCAAGGAGACATAAAAGTTAACAAGTCTAGGATCCACATAATGAAAAGTTCAGGACACATGAAAAGTTCAGGACACAAAGACACAGACGAATCAGTCATCACTTCACTTCTTTCCTCTTTTCGCAACCATCTTCCCCCTCCTCATGTAGCCCTCTGGAGATGTCTGTCACGAAGGCACATATTGCTCAAAGGAAACTGCCTAAGTACCATGTACGACCTCCAATTGACCTACATCACAACATGTCACTCGCTCATGCACAAAAAAAAAATTAGGATTGATTGCAAAGCATTTGGATAATTACCTGATTATAACTCAGCATGTCAAGCTCGCTTATGTATGCCTTGTACCGCCCCATGGCGGCGATACTCGACACTTGGACATTAGCCCATGTGTGTGCGATAGTGGGGTACCGCTCCTCATCCCCGTCAAAAGCCCACTCCCAAGGTTCTTCCGGAGCAATGGTGATGTTACGGCCTACAGGGATACGCTCCCACATCCAAATCTGTAGGGCCCAAACGAAACCACCAAGACAAGATGTGGCCTTACTCCTCATACATGCTCCGTCCAACTGCACATTTGTACACACGTTAAACGATCACACACAAACATCTATTTCATATAATGAAAATGCATCATATTAAGCATTACCTGACGGTACAAGAAGGCTAGTGCCGCGGACCCCCAACTCCACTTAACATCCCAGTTACGAAGAGGGTCCAAGAACATCCAGGAGGCTGTGTCCCCTGTGCCATCCGGAAACACCACTTGGGTCAACAGATTCCATAAGTAAGCCCTCGCGTGCTGCTCCACAACCGCCGGACTGGCATTCTTTGGGCACTCGTAAAAATGTTCTCGTATCCACGAGAACAACACACCGGATGGCCTAGGATCCTTCTTGGTTTCATTGAGCCACGGTGGTGGTTCAACACCAACCAATCCTGCAACCCGTTGTCGCCACCCCTCAGACTTCACCTTCCCGGTAAGAGCCCTGCCCTCGATCGGAAGCCCAGAGATCATCGCAATATCCTCCAAAGTGATAGTCATCTCACCAAGAGGAAGGTGGAATGAGTGCGTCTCCGGCCTCCAACGGTCCGTAAGGGCGGTAATGGCCGTCGAGTTCAGCCATGGTGGTGTGCCTTTAAAGTTGAGCACAAACTGAAGAAGATCCATTCTTCTAAAATAAGGCTCGTAGCGAAGGTCATATTTGAGAGATTCACGCGGGTTGTGGCCCCTCAACCGAAGTACTGGAGGAACCTAAAAAAACAAACGCACAATTTTGTTACTTCTCTCAACAAGTCACAATATGAAAATCAAACAATGTAGATACATAATTACCTCCCCTCTTTCCACTAGCACAGCACGATGCTTGCTCTCGTAATAATCATCAAGGCCGGGATATTTATCCGGCTCAAACATCCTACATGTTACATTATAGACTAGTTAATATGAATGCTTAAAACTTTCAACACGTTATAAAATACTCTCTAAATCCACTTGCATTTTACACAATGCTTAAAACTTTTCAACACATTCATATACATACATACACAATCATACATACATAATACACATTTGAAATTCTATCTAAAGTCACAAGCATTTGAATACTTATATATAAAGTCACAAGCATATTATAAAAAAAAGACACTTTCAACCAAACTTATCACAAAGAATTTATTCAAACTTATAAAAAAAAGACACTTTCAACTAAACTTATCACAAATAATCTTAGGATTCAACCTAATACTAATTTTTTTTCCTATCTCTAAATTCAATACTACACAATAGCAAGTGCTTCAACACAACTACTATATCTTCCTTCTAAACGACTTGGCTAGGTTACTCCTTCCAAATTTAATCCAAACAATGTACAAATAAATCACAAAAAATGGATCTTAGGGTTCCACCATGTTTCAAATAATGCATCTAAAATAGGCAATATTGACTGAAAAAAATTGGAGGAATAGGGGGAGAATACCTCAAGCAACTTGGGGATGATCCGATCCACGAGTTCTAATGGCGAAAAAAGAAGATTTGGGAGAGATTTGGAGGAGAGGAGAGAGGGGCGAAACGCCTCTGTTTGCCCTGGCGGCTGGAGGAAGACGGGGCTGCGAGTGGGCTGGGTCCCACCCGCGGCCCCGCGCCTGTTACTTAATTCAGGTCAGCAACGCCATAACCATTGGCGTTTCCATGGTGGGCAGAAACGCCAATGGACCTTGGCGTTTCCAGCAACGCAGTCTGCCTCGGCGTTTCTGGCCTGCCACGTCAGCAGGTCAGCAACGCAGCTTGCCTCGGCGTTTCTAGGTAAATCAGCAACGCCGCGGGCTGTGGCGTTTCTAAAAGGGTCGGATTGTGAAATACTTTCTTGTGGAGTTCATTTTGTGCAAAACTTTACGTATAAGGTCAGAACAGTGATTTTGGCCGGCGCAGGATTGGCATGTAGATGCACATGGACTGACCGACATCATGGGCACAATGGCACATACGCCGGCCTAGTATCTCCCTTCTACGTAATTCAGAGAGCATTTCGAAAATCCACCCATACTGTCCAACTTCGATCAGAAAAATATGAACAACAGAGAACGTATCCCGGGCAATGCACCCTGCGATTTTAAACCGTTGGATAGAAGATCGAGGGATACGACTAGGTCTGATTCTGAAGACGGGTTTGCTGGTGCATTCGCCGAAAAGTCTAAGCATTTCCTCGTAACAACCGTCAGTCCACCCCTACAGTCTGAACATTTCACATGATACGTTCTCATGAACGCCATTATCAAAACAGAACGATCGTTAAGCTGACGTTGCAGAACGTCGCGGTCACCTCAGCGGCTCAACGGCCACGCGCGCGCGCACGTCGTCTCCGCCTCATCCGCGCAAAGAGGAAGGTTGGTTGTTATTCCGTCGTCCCCGGAAGGAAGGAATCGGTTACGTGGGGAAGGTGATCTCCATGCAACAGCGACGGACGGCGCAGGTGGATCCATCCATGATCCATCCAAGGAGGCAGGAGAGGGCAGGAGGACGTTGGGCAGTTGCAGACAGCAATCAGGCGATGTGCTCTACCGATCCAAGCATATGGACGGACGGACGGACGTGTGGCTGGCCGAGGGACACGACGGCCGGCGACATGGGCTGCTCGGCGATGTCTCCCGGTCTCCGCACGCGGTGAGGCCGACGCGTACGCGCCACATGCGGGCGCGGCTGGCGTACTTGGCGCCTTGCGGTACAGCTGCGATTTGCGACTCTGGTTGCTTGCTTTCGGGACGACAGACTAATCAACTTGCCGTTTTGGTTGGTTTGGGCCTCCGCTCCATTTGTTTGGTTAATGGACAACCAGGAGTCCAGGACAGTTGGGTGTCGAGATAGGCTGGAGGGCAAAGCGAAATCTCGTTCTCATCCTGGAAAGCACTTCCACCCGGGAAAGCGGGAATTTTCTGCGCGAGCTGTGGGCCGAGGAAGAAGAAAGATCGGACTGCCGTATATTTTGTTCCCGGCTTGACACCCTAGCACAGCTATTGCAATACAGTGTGCCAGATAGCAGTTAACTAGTCGGGGCTGTGCGACGTATGGGGTCCACCACATAAGGAAACGCTAAGGCGATAGGAAGGCGATCGTCGTCCTGTCCTAGGATTAGGGTTTCGCGTGACGGGGTGGTGTGGCTACGGTGGTGGCTAGGGCGGCCAAGGTGCTACCCTGGACACGGATCGGCGGTGCCGACTTTGTCAGGGGCGGAGCTGATGGCGGAGAAGACTGGAGGGAAGGTTGCGGCAACTCCGGAGAAGATGGCAACCCCATCGCCGCGCACGTCGGATGGATCGGCTAGTCGGGGATCCTCGAAGTCTCAGGTCGAGAGCAATACTATGGACCCTGCTGCGAGCCTCCCGGTGAGACTGGGAGGCATGATGCTCATGGATAAGGAAGCGTAAGGTCTCTTCTTTGCGGATCCAGGACTGGTGCTTACCGAGAGTTCGAAGTGGTCGGCAGTGGGCAAAGTATGCTCTTCCCGACCATTAAACATCCTTGTTCTGATGCGAACTATGCAAAGAGCCTGGGGACTACATAGGAAGGCACAATTCATAGATCTAGGTGCAATTATACTTGTGGTGCGCTTTGGAAATGAAAGTGATTGGAGGCATGCGATGAACAATGGGCCATGGCAATATGATTTTAATGTGATGATTCTGAAGGAGTACGAGGGCAACACGAGGTCATCAGAGATGGTTTTTGACAAGGTCGATATATGGGTCCGTGTGACTGACCTGCCGCCAGATAAGAGGACAAAGGTCATCGGTAATGCTTGACGGTGCCCTACACCGGGGGTGGCCTCGACGTCTACAAGGGGCCCACTTGGCCCGGTATAAGGAAGAAGCCCTAGGGGAGCGCCAGAGACCTTCGTGCCCTCCAAGGCTAAGGACGGCGGCGGCCAAATCGCATCTACTGCCATGTAAACCCTAAACTTTCTTGCGTATATAAAGGGAGGTCAGGAACCCCTCTAGATCATCTATCATCAGATAGGCAAACTCTCAGTAGCAATCTCATACACCACTGTAACCCCTCGCACGAGGTATCCCTCCACCATGAATAACGAAAACCAGCAGGATGTAGGGTATTACTCTCCGGAGGCCCGAGCCTGAATAAACCCTTTGTGCGACCTCCGATCCAAGAGTTCCAGCTGTGCTCGGACCCCTACCGAGGGATCTGACGGTATTTTGCACCATCAGTTGGCGCACCAGGCATGGGCGGCGCCGGCTGGAGATCGATTTTGGGTTGGATCTTCTACTACCTCTGGCGGTCTCCTGCCGGGGGAGAGTGTTACTTTCGGCTCCCTCATGTTCATTGCAGACGGGAAGGGCCGGGTCGACACCAACCCACCGGCCCACCCTGTCGCCCACGCATCCCCACCAATGGGTCGCGGCGACCCCCAACCAAGAAGGCCTTCGCCGCGGCCTTGGTCCGGGGGGTCGGCGGACCTCCCTGGCTATGTACGCCTAGGGGAACCCGCGCCGGCCGTACAACTGGTCGTGATGGTCTGCGGCAACTGCCGCGTCATCCACACACCAGAAAACTGCGCCATCACCGACCTCACCGCGAGCGACGAAGCCAATCTGGTCGACATCGTCTCAGGCTCAGACGGCGAGAGCAGCGACGGAGAACCACTGTGCCTAACAAATGAGGACGAAAACGCTGGCCTTCAATCCATTAACGAGGTCACCTACTCCGATCTGTGGGGCGAATCTGCATCGTCCACAGGGTCCGGAGATCACGAGCCCTCCCCGGAGACATCCCAGTCGAAAGCCCCTGCCATGATCTTCCTCCATCAAGTTATGATGACAGAACCAACAACGAGCGTGCAAACGGCGGCAACAAAGGCAGGGCTCCCCACTTCACATGCACCAGTGTCGCGCTCGACGGTCGTTACGACGCAGCCACCAAATGACCCACTTGCCACCCCCAGCAGCAGGTCGGTACGGGCCTCCCAGCAAGCTCACCCCCGACCTCCCCGCAACTGCGGCGGCCCTGAGGAGCATGGCGGCCTTCACGACCACACTGCCACCAATATCAGGATATGCCCTGAACTATTTGACGACACCAATTCCTGGAAACGACCCAGCTTCCAGGACATTGGAAGCCATTGATGACCCACAAGTATAGGGAATCAATCGTAGTCCTTTCGATAAGTAAGAGTGTCGAACCCAACGAGGAGCAGAAGGAAATGACAAGCGATTTTCAACAAGGTATTTTCTGCAAGCACTGAAATTATCGGTAACGAGTAGTTTGATAGCAAGATAATTTGTAACAAGTGACAAGTAGCAATAGTAACAAAGAGTGCAGCAAGGTGGCCCAATCCTTTTTATAGCAAAGGACAAGCCGGAACGATATCTTATAATAAGTAAAGCGTTCTCGAGGACACATGGGAATTTCATCTAGTCACTTTCATCATGTTGGTTTGATTCGCGTTCGCTACTTTGATAATTTGATATGTGGGTGGACCGGTGCTTGGGTGCTGTTCTTACTTGAACAAGCCTCCCACTTATGATTACCACCTCTCACAAGCATCCGCAACTACGAAAAAAGAATTAAGATAACTCTAACCATATCATTAAACATATGGATCCAAATCAGCCCCTTACGGAATAGGGCATAAACTAGGGTTTAAGCTTCTGTCACTCTAGCAACCCATCATCTAATTACTACTCCACAATGCATTCCCTTAGGCCCAAAGATGGTGAAGTGTCATGTAGTCGACGTTCACATGACACCACTAAGAGAATCAACAACATACATATCATCAAAATATCGAACGAATATCAAATTCACATGATTACTTATGACAAGACTTCTCCCATGTCCTCAAGAACAAAAGTAACTACTCACAAATCATCTTCATGTCCAAGATCAGAGGAGTATTAAATAGCATAATAGATCTGAACATACAATCTTCCACCAAATAAACCAACTAGCATCAACTACAAGATGTAATCAACACTACTAGCAACCCACAGGTACCAATCTGAGGTTTTGAGACAAAGATTGAATACAAGAGATGAACTAGGATTTTGAGATAAGATGGTGTTGTTGAAGATGTTGATGAAGATTGGTCCTTCCACGATGAGAGGGTCGTTGGTGATGTCGATGGCTCCGATTTCCCCCTCCCGGAGGGAAGTATCCCCGGCAGAATCGCTCCGCCGGAGAGCAAAAGTGCTCCTGCCCAAGTTCCGCCTCGAGACGGAGGCGCACCGTCCCAAAAGTCTTCTCTATATTTTTCTAGCGCAAATGGACTTATATACCAGAAAATGGGGGCCAGAGGCTGGCCAGGGGCCCCACGAGCCACCAGGGCGCGCCTGGGGGGGGGGGGTGGCGTGCCCTGGTGCCTCGTGGGCACCTGGGTGACCCCCTCTGGTACTTCTTGGCTCCAGTATTTTTTATTTATTCCAAAATAAATCTCCGTGAAATTTCAGCTCATTTGGAGATGTGCAGAATAGGTATCTCTGACATAGCTTTTTCAGGTCCAGAATTCCAGCTGCCGGCAATCTCCCTCCTTGTGTAAATCTTGCATATTAAGAGAGAAAAGGCATTAGAATTGCTCCACAAAGTGTAATATTGATTAAAAACACTATAAATAACAGTAGAAAAGCATGATGCAAAATGGACGTATCAGCCATCCGTGTGCCCCAACTAAACACACAGCTCGCCCTCCAGCAGCAATCACTGGAGGCCACCGTGCGGGAGGCACGGTGGCGCGAGACGATGACAAACGAACAATGACATCGTGCCCCCCGGTGACCTCTCAACCTCTTAAGCGACCTCGCCAACCGCGGTCGGCAGCGGGGAATAGGATTCAACGAATCAGCTGCGGAAGCACAACCGCCTCCGACCCCAGCGCGCGGCCTTCAGGCGACCACAGCTCTGGCAGACCGGCTTCAGGCCACACCAGGAGACCCGAAGCTCCTAGCCGCCCTCACCCATGTGCTCCACAGAACGGTGGAACCTCAAGACAACATCTCTCGCTCGAGAGACAGGCTCACGGGCACTGAGAGCGCCCTATCAGCCGCAAAACACCCTGCGCGCGAGCGCACACAGGAATCAGTACAACGACAGGCAGGAGGCTGCACCGGTGACCGGGGTCACGAACCTCCGACAGCCTATATAAAGGGAGGTGCTACTTGTGAGCTGCGTTGGGATTTCCCCGAAGAGGAGGGGTTGATGCAGTACAGTAGAGGTAAGTATTTCCCTCAGTTATGAAACCAAGGTTATCAATCTAGTAGGAGAATCACGCAACAACTCGTTAGCAGTACTTGCACACAAAACAACAAATCCTCGCACCCAACGCGAACAAGGGGTTGTCAATCCCTTGGCGGTTAATTGCAAGATTAAATTGTATGGTGATAGATAGATAGATCGAACAAAAATATAAAATAAATTAAATAAAGTAAAATTGCAGCAATGTATTTTTAGGATTTTCAATATATGATAAAGGTAGACCCGGGGGCCATAGTTTTCACTAGAGGCTTCTCTCTTGAAAATAGCATACGGTGGGTGAACAAATTACTGTTGGGCAATTGATAGAAAAGAAAATAATCATGACGATATCCAAGGCAATGATCATGTATATAGGCATCACGTCCGAGACAAGTAGACCAAAACGATTCTGCATCTACTGCTATTACTCCACACATCGACCGCTATCCAGCATGCATCTAGTGTATTAAGTTCATAAAGAACGGAGTAATGCCTTAAGCAAGATGACATGATGTAGACAAAGTAAACTCATGCATGAATAAACCCCATCTTTTTACCCTTAATAGCAACGATACATATGTGTCATGTCCCTTTCTGTCACTGGGATTGAGCACCGCAAGATCGAACCCATTACAAAGCACCTCTCCCATTGCAAGATAAATCAATCTAGTTGGCCAAACCAAATCAATAGATCGGAGAGAAATACGAAGCTATAATAATCATGCATAAAAGAGTTCAGAGAAAAATCAAATAATATTCATGGATAAGCTGATCATAAACTCACAATTCATCGGGTCTCAACAAACACACCGCAAAAAGTGATTACATCGGATAGAAATCCAAAAACATCGAGGGAAACATTGTATTTAAGATCAAAAAGAGAGAAGAAGCCATCTAGCTACTAACTATGGACCCGAAGGTCTGTGATAAACTACTCACGCATCATCGGAAGGGCAACAAGGATGATGTAGAGCCCCTCCGTGATCGAATCCCCCTCCGACAGAGTGCCGGAAAAGGCCTCCAGATGGGATCTCTCGAGAACAGGAACTTGCGGCGGCGGAAAAAGTATTTCGTGGACTCCTCTGTTGGTTTCCCGATTTTAGAGAATTTATAGAGGTGGAATTAGGTCAAACGGAGCAGAGGTGGGCCTACGAGGCAGGCTCGTGGCCACCTCCTCTGTCTTCTGGCCCTCTCCCGAAGTTTCTAGTGTCTCTTATGTCCAGAAAAAAATCTCCAAAAAGTTTCGTGGCATTTGGACTTTGTTTGGTACTGATATTCTGGAAAACCAAAAACAGGCAAAAAACAGCAACTGGCACTGCGCACTAAGTTAATAGGTTAGTCCCAAAAAATGACATATAATTGCTTGTAAATGTATATAAAAACATCCAAGATTGATACTATAATAGCATGAAACTATCAAAAACTATAGATACGTTGAAGACGTATCAGGAGGTCAGGAACCCCTCTAGATCATCTATCATTAGATAGGCAAACTCTCGGTAGCAATCTCATACACCATTGTAACCCCTCGCACGAGGTATCCCTCCACCATGAATAACGAAAACCAGCAGGATGTAGGGTATTACTCTTCGGAGGCCCGGACCTGGATAAACCCTTTGTGCGACCTCTGATCCAAGACTTGCAGCTACGCTCGGACCCCCACCGAGGGATTTGACGATATTTTGCACCGTCAATGCTCTCGGCAACTGGCTTGGCGATGTGTTAATAAGGACGGTGTTGCTAGAGGCAAACACCTCAGGGTATTGGCAAAAATCTCAGTCTATAAGCCTTGTTAGAGGTTTCTATCTTAAATCCTCACTCGAGGATAAAGCTGGGACGTGGTTCGACTTCTACTAGGAAAAGATACCCCACTTTTGCTTTGAATGTGGAAGGTTAGTTCGTTGGGGGTTTATGTGAGCCATCGATCAACTCCACATATCAGTGGGGGGAGTAACTAAGGGCTTCACCAGGACGAAACAACTCGGCTAAGGAGGGATCTCATGGTGTTGCGGCTAGTAGTAACAACCGTTTTGGTAGCTCCCGCACACAGAATAGTGAACATGGACGTCATGGGCAATCGAGAATGAGAGACCTCCCTACAAAGAGGGACCTTAATGCAGAATTTCTCGGATGGTTGACTCCCGCACTGGCGTGGAGCAAAGGCTGGACAGAGGGGAGGTGAACAAACCGAACAAAGAGAAATTCATGCACAAGGCATCGAGCGAGCAAGATCTTTGGTACGGATTTGATCAAAGGAGAGAAAAGGAATTGAGAAATAAACAAAACGAGCGGCAGAGACAGAGAGAAGGATCTCGCGATGGATCCTGGGAACGTAAGGTAAAGGAAACCATTGGCAGCCAGCATTAGAGCCGATGTGCATAAGAAGACAGGAGGTCGGACGTGGCTTTGGGAACCGAGCTGCATGATGCGGGTGGCAGAAAAAAGGCACGTATGTTCGACGCCAAAGGGAGGAAAAAGAACCACTTCAGTTCAGGAGGTCACAACCTAAGCATGAACATAAAAATAGGAAGATCATGCCCAAGCAGTTGTGGGTAGCTAGGGATGATCCGGACATGCAAATTACACATGATGCTTTCATTCGCGATACGAGAGAGAAAACGTCTATAGTGCTTGACCGCATCTCAGAAAACATGGAAAAATCGGCGGACCCTGCGGTGCAGGGCCGCTGGGAGCAATGAATCTTTTTGCCTGGAACTGTCGAGGTTTGGGGTTGGACTCGACAGTGGGCGAACTTCGTGACCCGATTAGGTCCTACAACCCAGCGGTGGTTGTTCTGAGCGAGACAAAAAATAAAGCCAGGGCTATGGACAAGCTGAAGTGGAGTCTGGGATTCAGGAGTGGTGTTGCGGTGGATTGCGTGGGTCGAAGTGGAGGCTAGCCCTATGGTGGAGAGAAAATTTGCAAGTAACACTTAGACCATGGTGCCAATATTTCCTGGATGCAGAGATTCCAGTCGATGGAAAGACTTGTATTCACTAGTTTCTACGGGGAACCTCGCATGGAGGCAAGAAATAAATCATAGGATGCCATCAGATATCTTTGTGCGCAGGATTATCTTCCATGGTTGTGTGCGGGGGATTTTAACGAAGCGTTGTTTCAGTCAGATCAGTTAGGAGGGAACGTGAGAAGCTTCTCATGGATGGAGGACTTTCGAGATTGCTTGGCCGACTGTGGTCTCCTTGGTCTGGGCTTCTCAGGGTATCCGTACACATGGGACAATAAAAGGGAAGGACATGAGAAAGTGCAGGTGCGACTCGACCGGGACACATGCAATGACGGTATTTTGGCCATGTTTCCAGAAACATCAATTGAACATTTAATTACTAAAGAATCTGATCACATTGCCTTGATCATCCAGGCCTTGGTCCCCAGAGGGCAGGGCCCCAAATACAAATTGTACTAGTAACCACTATAAGATTATGCATTACATCTCAAAGATTATCGAACACATAAAAGATAGCCTCAATTTGCATGAGCGCAAGTTCACACCATATACTATAGTTTATACTAATCCAACTCGTGAAACCGAGTTTAATTACATTGCTAGTCTCTCTTTATGATGGATGTCTCAGTATCATAATGAAATGTATGATAACTAGATTCCTTTATTTAAATCAATGCACATTTTTCATTTGAGAAACGGGTAGGAGATCTCATATGCACCAAATCAAACCAAGTGAATCTAGATGAGCATGTCACATAACCGAATCATATGCAAAAGTATAATCGACAACATTTTATGTTATTTGATAATTATAATAATACTGCTAATTTAACTACAAGTACAAAGCATACACATTTTGTAACTTTTTACTAAACCCAACTTGAAAATCACAGTTGACATGCCCTAGAAGTATTTTATGAATATGTTTACCTAGTATACACTAGAAACCACTATTAGGATATATTTTTAGTGTGTATGATTTAGAAATCTCTACCATGATATTGAATAATGTTAGAAAAATATAAACACATGCATAGATCCACAAATATATGCGTATACACTATAGTTTATGCAATATTAAAAAATTATTCAAAATATTTTTTTAATAAGAAAGAGAATTTTTGTTACATCGTACAATTTAAGTTTCGCACAATCATTTTTTTAAAATTATATACATTACAAATGTATAACAAAGAGTACTACAATTATTATTTAGAACAGTGTTATGGGGTTAACTATGATGGATAAGTAATAGAAACTTGTACTAATTAAAATTGTAATATGGTACAATTAGTTTAAAATAAATATAAAAGTTTAGTATGAAAAATCTTTGTTTTACATTGCCCCGGGTCCAAAAATGCATTGAACCGGCTCTGACAGAGACCAGAAGACTTCCACTATGCCATACTAATTGTATGTATCGTCACACCAGGTGCTGCAGAACCACTTTGCCGTATGTTGCCCCGATGCTGATTTCGGTGAGTCCAAACCATAGGTGCTGCAGAAGGCACTGCCGACGCAACTATGTAAAGTAGAGCTACGTAGTACCATGTCAGTTGGCTGAAGATGTGCGGTAGCGCGGCACCAGATAGCATCGCCACCATTGCCAATGGTGTGGGTATCAGATTCTTATTGAACATTTTGGTGTGTTATTTGTTGTCAAACGTCTTAATTTTGCCTGAACGGCAGCCATTCATTCGCACACGCGCACGGGTACGGTCCGGATGAAGATGTAAAGGACATCCCCAAGCATGAGTGCGCACGACATGGTGATCTGCATTGTGGAAATTAGGAGTGAGCAAGATGTATATACCAATTATCTTTTCATTTGAAGAAGCGAGAGGTTACTTGGTAGCCTCCGATGTCGTCAAGGCTATCATGCTCAGCGTCCGCAGGGTACCATCGCCCCTTGTTGTGTTCCAGGAGAGGCATGATGAATCCGTACGACAGGATTGCTCCGACGAGAACAAAGTAACTTATAATGTAAGGGCAAATCATGCCAATACCGACGTACATGGCAGAGAACACGAAGGAGAAGCTACAAGAGTAAGAATGGTGATTATTTGCATAATTGCTAAGAGTAATTCTCCAAATAAAAAGGACTAATATTTTTGTGTCGCATAAAATGGTGCAAAGTTTCACAAAGTACTACAATTCAACACTGCAAAAAGTTTTACTAGAGGCAAAATTTATAAGCTTTCTTTTTGGAGATGAAGAAGTAAGAGTTTTACCCGTGTTTGTATGTCTGTAGACCTAGTGTTGGGAAATGTTTGATGCTGCAGTCCTCACCTTCGGCAAAAAAACAACTGAACAAACCCCATGTGGCAACAAACTTCGTGAGGCACTTAACTTGCCTGGCATGTTTGACAAAAGAAAAAGAAAGTGTGTCAACATCACATTATTTCTTATCGTTAGGGCATCTCCAATGCAAACCCTCAAAACGGACACCGCAAATGTCCGCGGACCAGTCCGGGACCTGTCTGCGGACATGATAGGGGAGTGAGCTATCCAATGTCCCGCAATTTTTTCTTATTTGTCTGGTCTCATTTGTTCATACATTTTATCAAACACTTTGTGTGCACTGAAGAAGGAAAAGGAAACACATAGAAACACGTCGAGGACAGTCATGACGACGCAAGCAGCAAGCGAGAAGCACCCAACCTGCAACACACACACCACGAGCACACGGCCACAAGCACAGCCGGCTAGCACAACAAGCATGCAGCAGCCGACGGGCATGCTCACAAGTAAGCAGCACGCGGGAGCGGCGAGCCGGGCGAGGGTGCGGGAGCAGCCGGGCGCGAGCGCGCGGAGACGCTACACCAGTCGGACTTGTCCGTGGACATTTAGGAGTCTTCATTGGACGGCAAAAATGGTCCGAACATGTACGGACGTTTTGAGGGTTCACTTTAGAGATGCCCTTACAAACCATGCAAGATTAGGACCGTCCGCGAAGTTGAAAGTTGAAACCCAAGAGGGTATGGAGACTACTGATAAGATGGGCTGTTCCTGTTCCACTTGGATAACTTAATTTGTAGTCCACCATCAATAGCAGTGAGGCAGGGGTGCCAGCAGGGGCCCCGACCCAGGCCAACATGCAGATTTTGGTTACGGTGATTTGGTTGGCTTTGGCCCTCCCCAACATGATTTACCATCAGTTGGCCCACCTGGTTAAGTTTTTCTGGCTCTGCCACTGATCAATAGCTGTAAATTTAACGAGTGCGTCAACTGCAAAGATAGGTGTAGCACTAAAACTCGCCAAATGCAAAGTAAATTGCATGGTAATACTTATTACTTGCCTTTTTGAAAGGTAGGATCCAACATATGCCCGTGAAACTGATGGCGAACAAGGTCCTTGTTGACTTGTTACTCTCGTCCAATAATTCTCCTCGTAGGCTGCCGATCCTATTGCTCATCGCGTACAAGTTCGTTCCAAATCCGCCTATAAATGTGGAGATCACTATTAATTAGTTTTTTAGGCCAATCAGTTTTAATTCGTTTTTTTCAGTCTACTATGAGTTTTAATTAGTAGAGTAATCAGGATGGAGGTGGGACTCTTCACAGCCCATGAGCTACACTGGCCGTATGTGTTGATACTAACTACTCCTAGAAGACAACCTACGCGTAGCTGTGATAATCATGGTTAAAAAAGTATAACTAAGTGCCAAATAAACCAAAACTAATGCAATCCTATTTTAGATGACTTGCATAGTTCCTAAAAAAGACATACATGAGTTGATAAAGTGGCATGTTTTAAAAAAATAAATTAATGTAAAAAATAACTGTATGACTACATGAATGATGTGATGATGTGGCAATGTTGTAAAGAGGAAAATTAGCCCCAAGTCCTATTTGGCGCCATCAGTCCGGTTAAAGGCTATTTCACCAACCG
The DNA here is from genome assembly GCA_039707655.1 of Elymus sibiricus. Taxonomy (NCBI): domain Eukaryota; kingdom Viridiplantae; phylum Streptophyta; class Magnoliopsida; order Poales; family Poaceae; genus Elymus; species Elymus sibiricus. The sequence continues at coordinate 297,605,616 of CM077672.1, read as the reverse complement.
GCGCACCCCCCCCCCCCCCCCCTCCGTGCTGGGCTGGCCCATTTACCTTCTTTTTTTCTCTTTTCCGTTAACCTTCAAAAATAAGTTGCGGACGACATGATTAAAACTCCAGATCTCTTCGTTCATTTCAAAACGCAGAAACCAACTAGGACACCTTACCGGTTATGCCTATTACTTCTTTTTTCTTTTTCTTCTTTCTTGTGTTCGCGGAACCTCCCGGTTTTGGGAAACTTCTAGTTCGCCGGTAGGTTTTCTGGACGGTTCTTATTCGGTTTTTCCTTTCCCTTTTCTTTTTTCTGGTTCCTTTTTCGGGTTCATTTTTATTTTTATTTCTTAAGTGCGTTCTTCACAAACCGGTTTTGGGAAGCTTCTAGTCCGCCGGTAGGTTTTCTGGATGGTTCTTATTCGGTTTTTCCTTTCTTTTTTCTTTTTCCTTTTCTTTTTCTTTTTTCTTGTTCCTTTTTCGGGTTCATTTTTATTTTTGTTTCTTAAGTGCGTGATTTCTTTTTTGAAAATTTCTCAAATTCGTGAACTTTTTCAAATTTGCAAAGTTTTTATTGAAAATCCACAAACATTTCTCAAATTGATGAGCCTTTTTTAAAAATCAATGATTTTTTTTCCAAAATCCATGATTTTGTTTTGCAAATCGATGAACTTTTTCCAAACCCGCGAACTTTTATTTAGAATACATGATCTTTTTTCAAATTTGTGAACTTGTAGGTCTGAACTTTTTTTTGAACTTCGTGAACTTTTTTTAAAAATTGAAGAACTTTTCTCAAATTCATGTACTTTTTGTTTGAACTCGTGAACTTTATCAGATCCACAGACTAGTTTTGAACCCGTGAAGTTTTTCATTCTTTTGTGAACATTTTTTAATTCATATATATATTTTTAAAATTTTAGCATTTTCTGAAAAGTCAATGGTCAACTGGTCCATGGTGGACCTGTTAACCAGGAGTAGTCAACTGCCGAACGAGCGACTTGAAACGGCGCGTCGCGAGCAATCGCTCGCCTAGTAGTTGGACCGGCCTCTACCTGGCGCTGAAGGCGCTGATGAGGATGTCTCGAAAATTAAATAAGGGATTGTACTAACTTTTTTTTTGAGGGAAAAGAGATTTTTTTTTTTGAGAATGGGAAAAGGGATTTTTTTTGCATGGTAATACGTGTCTCATTTATAGAATAAAGATTAAGTTACAAGGCACGTAAGCACCGATCTTACGTGACTGAAAAGATAGGAAAATCCTATGCAAAATACCAGCGTCTGTCCCTTTCCTTCGACACCACCGAAGCGGCCACCAAAGGGGAAGAATACAGATCACCTCTTTACCCAAGCTCGACGCGGCTCCATCGCTGATCTGCAGCTTTACGGACCTCCAAATTAGTTTGGCAGAAGCAAAACCATTACCGTTGAAAGAATCAGACCGGGGCAACATGTCCCCGGACACGCCATCGAACTTCAAAACTGATACCCCCGCGTGACCACGACGTCGGAGGAGGAAACCAGAACTGTCAGCCTCCAACCACAAACCCAGCACAAGATGCTCCATCTTCCAGTTGTCACTTGCGTAGACAACCGTCTGCGCGTACTCCTGAACGACCAAATCTCCCTGCTCCACCATGACGTCGGAGACAACGCCACAACAACGGGGACAGAGCAAAAGGAGAGACACACCTGTTGGAGTCGCCGCCTCCGCTTCGCCAACACCATCCATGAACCCTAACGCCGCCGATCTGAAGGATCGGCAGACACACGATGCCATCAACTCCGAGACGCCGCCATGAAGGACACCGCCGGTGTGGGAGTGGGGCTGAGGCAGATTTATTCGTCCGGGCGCTGCTCCCACCACCCAAACGGCGCACCACGACCTACAAATCCAAACCCTAACTACAGAGCGGAGGAACGGGCCCCCCTCCCTCCTGCCGCCGGAGCAGCCGGAGGGAGAGGGGGCCAGCGCCCCGGCCGGTGGAGATCGGTGGAAGGAGATCACCTCCCTAGTCGCCTAGCTCGTGGCGGCGGCTAGGGTAGGAAGACTCGCAAGATTACAAATTACCTAGGTGGAGCACATGCCGTGGCATGGGGCGGCACCATACGGTTGCCCCCGTATGGGAAAAGGGATTGTACTAACTAAGAGTAGAGGATGTATAAATACTAAACAACACCTAAGCCCACGTACTAAGCCCACATACGAGAGTACATTTAAACACAAAAACTAATTAGGGTGTGCTTTAGTACACCTCCTCTTAGCCATCTCCAATGCTTGGAAGATACACCCTCCGTCCCATACTGTAAGATGTTTTAGCTTACAAAAACGTCTTACATTATGGGACGGAGGGAGTAGCTGTTAGTAGATTTTTCCACATGAAATTTTGATGAAGTGTCATACAATAAGTAAGGAGTGAGAGTAGGGTTGTTCTACCTCCGTCCTAGTTTATTAGTCCCCATTGTATTTTTGTCAAACTTTGGCCTTTAATTTAACTAAAAGAAAGAGTTATATACTATAAAAATAGTATCATTGAAAACATCCTTCGAATATTTGTCCAACAATATAAGTCTTGTGACATAGTTTGACATAAAATAATTTATATTTTGTTCATCAAATCTACAGTCAAAATTTGGCACAAAATACGAAGGGGGTCAATAAACCCAGATAGAGGTAGTACTATGTATATGAACCAACAACCCTTGTACAAACTCCCATGTACAACGAGTGAGCACTTTATTTATTATCTCATTTTCTATTGAGCAAACTATCATTTTCTATTGAGCAAACTAGATACAACCCAATTGGAATGGTTGCACGATAAGTTCTTGGTTGATGAGGGCATCCCAACAAGTTGTATAGTCTTGTTGGTAAAATGACCATGTCATCAACCAAGTTATCATACAACTACTCCAATAAATTGTGTCTAAGCTATCCAATAAGAGCTGAGCGAATTATTGTGGTTTCTCTTTGTTTCACCTTAGAGCTTGTGCATGGGTCATAGCTTAATTTACTACAACTTTGCTCTCCCTCTCCTCATTTATTGTATGCCACATCATCAATTATCCTACGTGGAAAATATTACCAACAACTATCTTACATGACATATTTTTACCAACAAGCTCAAGCGATACCCTACGAAAGATTTACGACTTCCGATGCAACTGATGATTGAGGTTAAACTTAGTACCTTTTAATCAAAAAGATATTACATTCTATTTTACGTATACTTGGGCCTCACGGTTAACAACTTGGTAGGGCGCCACAACATACGTACATGACACACTGAAAGAGAAAAAACTAATAAACTAGAACCTAATATGACCAATAATAAGCACGCAAATGTAAAGGAAAGGAAATACAACCGGTTGTTTTGTTAAAACTATAAAATGCGACTAGATTATGATCTAGCAAACTGTCTAGGAATTTTTCTTATCGATTCTCAACTACTCCGTATCTAGACAAATTTAAGACAATAATTTTGAAACGGAGGTAATATATCACTAGGAGTACAATTCTGCATGCACATTTTTTCGGAGAACTCTTTAAGAAAAAAAATCCGAGCTTCCTAACTACTCGTAAACATGCAGCATATAACCGTGATGGATTTCATTTTAGAAAAAGGAAAGGGGTTGGGCGATTAAATTCGGAACAGAAGTGAACAGAACTTATACAAGAACCAATAGAACACAAGACCTGAACGCAAAAAGCTTTGAGGAGATGGTTCCATGAGGTGACGAAGATACCCCCAAGCATAGCCGCCGCAACGTTCAGCTCCTGGACAAGCCAAGCACTGGGCTTGTCCAGGAGCTGAACATCAATGAGCGCATCGTGGCTTGATCTCTTCAGGCCGGGACAACAAGTTCACTGGCGGAGCTATGTGTGTTGCTGGGGGGCTGTGCCCCCCCCCCCCAGCTTTGAACCAACTTGTGAAGGAATTTTTTTGGGGGAGGGCTTAGATCAAAACTTTGTTAGCTTTTGGCCCCTCCAAACACTCATATTTTGTCTTTCGCCACCAGCAGATTCCGTCTCGTTCCGCCACTGCAAGTTGTTGGAAGGCCGTCTCAACCGACATGATTTGCTGATCGGGATTCTCCATCTCCTTGTTCGTGGTAGGATGAGTCGAGTGCCTCTGTGGAAGAAGGCTTGGTCGCAGACTCGCAGTGGTGGTATATACTATCCAAAAAGCTGCCCGTAGCAGCCGGTGTGCAGCCAGAACATCTAAACCTGGACGCCCCATATCCGTCTCAAACGCCCAGACGGCCTGCCAGTCACTGCCCGAACGTGAAATTGTCACCCAACCGGCCGTCCGAAACACAACCCAAACGCTCGGACTGGCCGGCAATTCTCATACCCAGCTGGCTAAATACATGATTACCATTTTTTAATAAATATGTGAACATTTTTAAATACATGGTTAACTATTTTAATCACACAACAAACCTTTTTCAAAAATATGATACACATTTTTTTAAAACTACCTTTAGATTATGTTGGAACATTCTTGTAAAAGTTTCCTAATCTATTTATTAGAAATTTCAAGAAAATAAAAAGTTGAAGAGAAAGTGGAAGAGAAAAAAGAAAACAAAAGAACGATAATTCAATCTGGAACTCGAGCTCAGATGCACCCATTGAACGGTAAAATAAAAAAGATAGAAAACAAACTAAAAAATATCCAAAAGAATTTGTGGTTCAAGATGCTCCCGTGTGTGAACTCCGTGCAAATTTTGTGAAGTTTGGACGTTCGAGGAGATTGTGGCAAAAAAGACAAAATCGGACATGAGCAGTGCGATTTTCAAAAGTTTCTCCGATAGCCGAAATTTGTGTTTTTTGCCACGAGCTCCTCGAATGTCCAAACTTCATCAAATTTTGCACGGAGGTCGCGCATTTGAGCATCTTGCTTGCAAAAAAAATATCAGAATTTTCTATTTGTTTTACTAATTTTTGTGATTTTACTATTCATGCCCGGGCAGCCCGGGAGCCAAATCGCCGCACCACAAAAGAATACCTGCTACTTGTAGATTGCGTTGGTATTTCCTCGAAGAGGAGAGGATGATGCAGTATAGTAGAGATAAGTATTTCCCTCAGTTAAGAACCAAGGTTATCAATCCAGAAGGAGAACCAAGCAAAATTCCGTTAAGCGCACCTGCACACACAAAAACAAACACTTGCACCCAACGCAAATAAGAGGGTTGTCAATCCTCCTAGCGGTTATTTGCAAAGATTAAATCTGATAGGGATAAATAGATAAACTAAAATACTAAATAAAATAAAAGTAAATAAATTGCATCAAGGTATTTTTGGCTTTAACATATGATAAAAATAGACCCGGGGCCATAGTTTTCACTAGAGGCTTCTCTCTCGAACACATAGCATACGGTGGGTAAACAAATTACTGTTCGGCAATTGATAAAAATGCAAATAATTATGACGGGTTCATGGCAATGATCATGTATATAGGCATCACGTCCGAGACAAGTAGACCGACTCCTGCCTGCATCTACTACTATTACTCCACCCATCGACCGCTATCCAGCATGCATCTAGGGTATTAAGTATGAAATAGAATAACGCCTTAAGCAAGATGACATGATGTAGACAAAGTAAACTCAAGCAATATGATTAAACCCCATCTTTTTATCCTTAATGGCAATAATACAAATACGTGTCATGTCCCTTTCTGTCACTGGGATTGAGCACCGCAAGATTGAACCCATCACAAAGCACCTCTCCCATTGCAAGACAAACCAATCTAGTTGGCCAAACCAAATCGATAGATCGGAGAGAAATACAAAGCTATAATAATCATGCATAAAAGAGTTTAGAGAAGACTCAAATATTTCTCATGAATAATCTGATCATAAACTCGCAATTCATCGGATCCCAACAAACACACCGCAAAACAAGATTACATCGGATAGAACTCCAAGAACATCGAGGAGAACATGGTATTGAAGATCAAAGAGAGAGAAGAAGCCATCTAGCTACTAGCTATGGACCCGTAGGTCTATGGTAAACTACTCACACATCATCGGAAGGGCAGCAAGGTTGATGAAGAAGCCCTCCGTGATCGATTCCCCCTCCGGCAAAGTACTGGAAAAGGCCCCTAGATGGGATCGCGGAAGAACAGAGGCTTGCGGCGGAGGAAAGGTTTTCTCTTCTGTCTCTCTGGTATATTGGGAATATTTTGGAATTTATAGCGCTGTAATTAGGTCAGGAGGGGCAACGAGGCCCCCACAAGCCTGGAGGGCGCGCCCTCCAGGCTTGTCGCCTCCTCGTGGCTATTCTGGTCTTCTCCCGAAGCTTCATAGGTCTCTTCTGGTCCAGAAAAAAATAATCGAAAGTTTTTTTTTCTCGTTTGGACTCTTTTTGATAATGATTTTCTAAAAAGGAAAAAACAAGCAGAAAACAGCAACTGGCACTGGGCACTCGGTTAATAGGTTAGTCCCAAAAAATGATATATATAATGGCATATAATTGCATATAAAACATTCAAGATTGATACTATAATTGCATGGAACAATCAAAAATTATAGATACGTTGGCGACGTATATATCAAGCATCCCCAAGCTTAATTCCTGCTCGTCCTCAAGTAGGTAAATGATAAAAACAGAATTTTTGATGTGGAATGCTACCTAACATGTTTCATCATGTAATCTTTCTCTTACGGTATGAATAATAAGATCTGAATGATTCATAGCAATAGTCTATAGTTTGATATAAAGACATCAATACTCAGGCATACTAATAAATAATCCTGTCTTTCAAAATAAAAATGCTAAATAACGTTATCCCTACAAAATCATACAATCCTGTCATGCTCCATCTTCTTAACACAAAATACTTATCATGAACAACGCCGGTTTTAGCCAAGCAATTGGTTCATACTTTTTAACGCGCTTCAGTTTTTTCAACCCCCACGCAATACATGAGCACAAGCCATGGATATAACACTATGGGTGGAATAGAGTGTGGTGGTAGAGATCAATAAGGGGAAGTCAAAAATAAGAAGATAGTCTCACATCGACGAGGCTAATCAACGTGCTATGGAGATGCCCATCAATTGATGTCAATGCGAGGAGTAGGGATTGCCATGCAACGGATGCACTAAGAGCTATAAGTGTATGAAATCTCAACATGAAAACTAAGTGGGTGTGCATTCAACTTGCTTGCTCATGAAGACCTCGAGCATTTGAGGAAGCCCATCATCGGAATATACAAGCCAAGTTCTATAATGAAAAATTCCCACTAGTATATGAAAGTGACAAAATAGGAGACTCTCTACATGAAAAACATGGTGCTACTCTGAAGCACAAGTGTGGAAAAAGGATAGTAACATTGCCCCTTCTCTCTTTTTCTCTTATTTTTTTGTGGGCTCTTTTCGGCCTCTTTTTTTTTCGTCCAGAGTCTCATCCTGACTTGTGGGGGAATCATGGTCTCCATCATCCTTTCCTCACTAGGACAATGCTCTAATAATGATGATCATCACACTTTTATTTACTTACAACTCAAAATTACAACTCGATACTAGAACAATATGACTCTATATGAATGCCTCTGGCGGTGTACCAGGATGTGCAATGATCTAGCGTAACATGTATAAAAATGATGAACGGTGGCTGAGCCACAAATACCATGTCAACTATATGATCATGCAAAGCAATATGACAATGGCGCACCTGCACACACAAAAGCAAACACTTGCACCCAACGCAAATAAGAGGGTTGTCAATCCTCCTAGCGGTTATTTGCAAGGATTAAATCTGATAGGGATAAATAGATAAACTAAAATACTAAATAAAATAAAAGTAAATAAATTGCTGAAAGGTATTTTTGGTTTTAATATATGATAAAAATAGACCCGGGGGCCCTAGTTTTCACTAGAGGCTTCTCTCTCGAACACATAGCATACGGTGGGTAAACAAATTACTGTTGGGAAATTGATTGAAAAGCAAATAATTATGACGGATTCATGGCAATGATCATGTATATAGGCATCACGTCCTAGACAAGTAGACCGACTCCTGCCTGCATCTACTACTATTGCTCCACCCATCGACCGCTATCCAACATGCATCTAGGGTTTTAAGTATGAAACAGAGTAACGCCTTAAGCAAGATGACACGATGTAGACAAAGTAAACTCAAGCAATATGATTAAACCCCATCTTTTTATCCTTAATGGCAACAATACAAATACGTGTCATGTCCCTTTCTGTCACTGGGATTGAGCACCGCAAGATTGAACCCATCACAAAGCACCTCTCCCATTGCAAGACAAACCAATCTAGTTGGCCAAACCAAATCGATAGATCGGAGAGAAATACAAAGCTATAATAATCATGCATAAAAGAGTTCAGAGAAGACTCAAATATTTCTCATGAATAATCTGATCATAAACTCACAATTCATCGGATCCCAACAAACACACCGCAAAACAAGATTACATCGGATAGAACTTCAAGAACATCGAGGAGAACATGGTATTGAAGATCAAAGAGAGAGAAGCCATCTAGCTACTAGCTATGGACCCGTAGGTCTATGGTAAACTACTCACACATCATCGGAAGGGCAGCAAGGTTGATGAAGAAGCCCTCCGTGATCGATTCCTCCTCCGGCAGAGTACCGGAAAAGGCCTCCAGATGGGATCGCAGAAGAACAGAGGCTTGCGGCGGCGGAAAGGTTTTCTCTTCTGTCTCTCTGGTATATTGGGAATATTTTGGAATTTATAGCGCTAGAATTAGGCCAGGAGTGGCAACGAGGCCCCCACAAGCCTGGGGGGCGCGCCCTACCCCCCTGGGCGCGCCCTCCAGGCTTGTCACCTCCTCGTGGCTCTTCTGGTCTTCTCCCGAAGCTTCGTAGGTCTCTTCTGGTCCAGAAAAAAATAATCCAAAGTTTTTTTCTCGTTTGGACTCTTTTTGATAATGATTTTCTGAAAAGGCAAAAACAAGCATAAAAGAGCAACTGGCACTGGGCACTGGGTTAATAGGTTAGTCCCAAAAAATGATATATATAATGGCATATAAAACATCCAAGATTGATACTATAATAGCATGGAACAATCAAAAATTATAGATACGTTGGAGACGTTTATACCTTTTTTAGATAATTAGAAAATTAAGTGAAGATATGGAATCGTATATACCCGAGGGCTTGGTTCGGTCTGTGTTTACTCCTTTTGACGCGAATGAGATATTGAAGATACCTTTGTGCACAAGGATAGTTTCGGATTTCTGGGAATGGCATGAAGAGAACCGAGGTACTTTCATAGTACGAACAACCTACCGAATGATCATGCGAACGAAGCTCAGCCTGGAAGATTGGCTACAGGAGAACGAAGGCACTTCAAATGTCCAGGAAAGCAAGCAATGGAGCGCAATATGGCACATTAGGATGCCTTCGAATCTTTGAATGTTTGTGTGGCATCTAGCAAGGCAATCAATGCCCACCGGAGAAGTACTAAACCACCGTAATATGGTCGATGAGGATACATGATGTTTGTGCGGAGCCAGGGATACATGGAGGCACGCTCTTCTCAATTGTACCATGTCAAGGAGCATCAGGGCCCTTGCGCCTGAGGAGTTAGTAGAGAAAATCAGTGACCACCAAGAGGAAAACCCGAAGGAGTGGCTCTTTGCACTACATGAAACATTAGATGAGGATAACTTTGCTCGTTTGGTACGTGACTGCGTGGGCGATTCGGGGAGCTAGGAGAAAGGCCATCTATGAGGACATTTTTCAATCTCCCTACGTGACCCATGCACTACTAGGGAAAACCTTATAGGTAGAGGCTTAACAGCAGCGCGGGTAAGGGGCACGCGCTACTGCTAATTTACAGCAGCGCGGTTAGGGAAAGCGCGCTACAGGTAGGCCCGTAGCAGTAGCGCGGGAACACCAAACGGCGCTGCTGCTAAGTTGTCCCCACAATACCCACCAGGCTACCTATAGTAGCAGCGCGGTCCACTGCAACGGCACTACTGCTAAATAGGTAGCAGTAGCGCGTGTTACAGACCCGCCGCTGCAACTACTGTTGCACTGTGCCACCTGGTGGGCCCCGCTTAGCAGCAGCGCCGGTCCACGGCACCGCGCTACTGCAATGGCACTTAGCAGTAGCGCCGGGCCTGGACCCGCGCTGCTGCTAAGTCAACCTTATCTCTCCCGTGCCTGTCCACTTTCTCACTCACTCTCCCTCACTCACTCCCTCTGCCTCTTCCTCCTCCCGCCGTCGCCACCGCATTGCCGCCGTCGTCCTCCCTCCTCCTTCCTCGGTAAGCCGCCGCCCTCCTCCCTCCCTCTCCCTCTTGCCTCCCTCCATCCCTCCTCCCTCCTCCCTCCTCATATGGCCGCCCTCCTCCTCTCTCCTCCCTCCCTCTCCCTCCTTCCTCCCTCCATCCCTCCTCCCTCCTCCCTCCTCGTATGGCCGCCCTCCTCCTCTCTCCTCCCTCCCTCCCTCCCTCCTCCATCCTGCCTCCCTCCATCCCTCCTCTCTCTGTTCTTGTAGAATGTAGGTTTTTTTAATGTTTTTCGAATACAGTAGAATGTAGACTATTTGAATGGAATAGATTTTTTTTAGTAAATGTAGGTCTTTTGAATAGAATAGAAAATTTTCAGTAAATGTAGGTCATTTGAATAGAATAGAAAATTAGTAAATGTAGAATAGAATAGAAAATTAGAAAATTTTCAGTAAATGTAGGTCTTTTGAATGGAATAGAAAATTAGTAAATGTAGAATAGAATAGAAAATTAGAAAATTTTCAGTAAATGTAGGTCTTTTGAATAGAATAGAAATTTTTTATTCGTTCGATGTAGGTCTTTTGAACCAAATACCTTTAAGTATTTTAGGTATCAAATAAAATATAAAAATGTTGTATACAAGAATGTTAATAGTGAATGGTGTTGCTCATACAATTTTTATGAATGGTATATACAAGAATGAAAAATATAAAAACTAGTAATAGAATAGAATATAAAAACTAGTAATAGAATACAAAATTTTAAGTAAAAAATAGTAATAGAATAGAAATTTTAGGTATCGAATAAAATATAAAAATGTTGTTGCCAATTATATTGATGATCTAATTTTTTTCACTCGGTGGATTATGCAGGATTTCTCGTGTCACGTCTTGATACGTCTCCAACGTATCTATAATTTTTGATTGTTCCATGCTATTCTAGTATCAATCTTGGATGTTTTATATGCAATTATATGCCATTATATATCGTTTTTTGGGACTAACCTATTAACCCAGTGCCCAGTGCCAGTTGCTGTTTTCTGCTTGTTTTTGCCTTTTCAGAAAATCATTATCAAAAAGTGTTCAAACGAGAAAAAAACTTTGGATTAATTTTTTCTAGACCAGAAGAGACCCAGGAAGCTTCGGGAGAAGACCAGAAGAGCCACGAGGAGGCGACAAGCCTGGGGGACGCGCCCCCAGGCTTGTGGGCCCCTCGTGGCAATTCTTGACCTAATTCCAGCGCTATAAATTCCCAAATATTCCAAAACCAACAGAGAGACAGAAGAGAAAACCTTTCCGCTGCCGCAAGCCTCTATTCTTCTGCGATCCCATCTGGAGGCCTTTTCCGGTACTCTGCCGGAGGAGGAATCGATCACGGAGGGCTTCTTCATCAACCTTGCTGCCCTTCCGATGATGTGTGAGTAGTTTACCACAGACCTACGGGTCCATAGCTAGTAGCTAGATGGCTTCTTCTCTCTCTTTGATCTTCAATACCATGTTCTCCTCGATGTTCTTGGAGTTCTATCCGATGTAATCTTCTTTTGCGGTGTGTTTGTTGGGATCCGATGAATTGTGAGTTTATGATAAGATTATTCATGAGAAATATTTGAGTCTTCTCTGAACTCTTTTATGCATGATTATTATAGCTTTGTATTTCTCTTCGATCTATAGATTTAGTTTGGCCTACTAGATCAATTTGTCTTGCAATGGGAGAGGTGCTTTGTGATGGGTTCAATCTTGCGGTGCTCAATCCCAGCGACCGAAGGGGACATGACACGTATTTGTATTGTTGCCATTAAGAATAAAAAGATGGGGTTTAATCATATTGCTTGAGTTTACTTTGTCTACATCATGTCATCTTGCTTAAGGCGTTACTCTGTTTCATACTTAATACCCTAGATGCATGCTGGATTGCGGTCAATGGGTGGAGTAATAGTAGTAGATGCAGGCAGGAGTCGGCCTACTTGTCTGGGACATGATGCCTATATACATGATCATTGCCATGAACACGTCATAATTATTTGCTTTTCTATCAATTGCCCAACAGTAATTTGTTTACCCACCGTATGCTATGTGTTCGAGAGAGAAGCCTCTAGTGAAAACTATGGCCCCCGGGTCTACTTTATCATATATAAAAAACCTAAAAATACCTTGCTTAAATTTATTTACTTTTATTTTAATTAGTATTTTATTTTATCTATTTATCTCTATAAGATTTAATCCTTGCAAATAACCGCTAAGAGGATTGACAACCCTCTTATTTGCGTTGGGTGCAAGTGTTTGCTCTTGTGTGTGTAGGTGCGCTTAACGGAATTTTGCTTGGTTCTCCTACTGGATTGATAACCTTGGTTCTTAACTGAGGGAAATACTTATCTCTATTGTACTGCATCATCCTCTCCTCTTCGGGGAAATACCAACGCAGACTACAAGTAGCAGGAAGAATTTCTGGCGCCATTGCCGGGGAGACATCATGAAAATTACCAAGTACCTTCGCACAAATTATCATCCACTTGCATTTATTTTATTTTCCTTTTATTTGCATTTGCCTCTAGTTTTCATCTCCCCCACTTCTAATTCTTTTTTTTACAAAAACACAATTTTTTTTATTTGCTAGTTTGCTAGTTTGCTTGCTTCGTCGCGATGTCTCAAGAAAATACAAAATTGTGTGACTTTTCCAATACTAATAATAATGATTTTATTAGTACCCCTATTGCTCCTCCCGCCACTAGTGCGGAGTCGTGTGACATTAATGCTGCTTTGCTTAATCTTATTATGAAAGAACAATTTTCTGGTAGTCCTAATGAAGATGCTGCATCCCATCTAAATACTTTCGTTGAGCTTTGTGATATGCAAAAGAAAAAAGATGTGGATAATGATATTGTCAAACTAAAATTATTTCCGTTCTCACTAAGAGGCCGTGCTAAAACTTGGTTTCCAACCTTGCCTAGAAATAGTATTGATTCTTGGGATAAGTGTAAGGATGCTTTTATTACCAAGTATTTTCCTCCCGCTAAGATTATTTCTTTAAGAAATAAAATTACAAATTTAAAGCAACCTGAGCATGAAAATGTTGCGCAGTCTTGGGAGAGAATGAAATTAATGATAAGAAATTGCCCAACTCATGGCTTGAATTTGTGGATGATCATACAAAAAAATTATGCGGGACTAAACTTTGTCTCTAGAAATTTGCTAGACTCTGCCGCAGGTGGTACTTGGGAGAAGCTACAAAACTTCTTGATAATATTATGACAAATTATTCTCAAAGGCACACTGAACGAACTCCAACTGGTAAGAAGGTAAATTCTGTTGATGAAATTAATACTTTGAGTGATAAGATGGATGCTCTATTGAAATTGGTTGCTAGTAAAAATGCTCATATTGATCCTAATGATGTGCCATTGTCTACCTTGATTGAACAAAATAATGATGCTATTGATTTAAATTTTGTCTCTAGAAATAATTTCAACAATAATGCTTATAGGGGTAATTTCAATCCTAGACCGTTTCCTGGAAATTCCTCTAATAATTATGGCAATCCTTATGGTAATTCTTATAATAATAATAGGATACTTTATTAGTTCGCAAAATAATTTCAATGCTATGATAGAGGAAAAATTGAATAGAGTTGATGAATTGGCTAGGAACATGGATAGAATTGCTCATGATGTGGAAAATCTCAAAACTAAAATTTTGCCACCCAAGCATGATATAAATGAGTCTATTAAAGCTATCTATGTCTCCATTAATTAAAGTAAAGAAAGGACCGCTAGGTTGAGAGCCAAGCGAGAATTTTTAGAAAAAGCTATTCCACCCGGTTTCTATCGTAGTAATGATGAGGATATTAAAATGATTGGTGTTACTCCTATTGAATCATTATTTAGTAACATAAAACTTGATGAAAAAGGGACCAGAGAAGAGTCAACTTTAGATAGAAGGAGTCCCGATTGCTTGGAGGGTGATAATCTTGATCATAAAAATGAAAAAAGTGGGTTTGAAGAGGTCAAAACTTTAAATAGTAATGCACCCACTACTTTGGATTACAAGGACTTTAACTATGATATTTGTTCTTTGATTGAGTGTATTTCCTTGTTGCAATCCATGATTAATTCACCAGATGCATATGAACAAAATAAAGCTTTCACTAAACATATTGTAGAAGCCATGATGAAAGCACATGAAGAAAACTTGAGTTAGAAGTTTCAATTCCTAGAAAATTACAAGATGATTGGGAACCTACTATTAAAGTCAAAATTAATGATTATGAATGTAATGCTCTTTTCGATCTTGGTGCTAGCATTTCCACTATACCAAAGTCTTTGTGTGATGTGCTAGGTCTCACCGACATGGATCCTTGTTCCCTTAACTTGCATCTTGCGGATTCCACCATTAAAAAGCCATTGGGTAGAATAAATGATGTTATTAGTCTTGCAAATAGAAATTATGTGCCTGTGGACTTTATTGTTCTTGACATTGAATGCAATCCTTCTTGCCCCATAATACTTGGTAGGCCTTTTCTACGCACGATTGGTGCTATTATTGATATGAAAGAAGGTAATATAAGATTTCAATTTCCATTAAAGAAAGGGATGGAACACTTCCCTAGAAATAGAATTAAAGCACCTTATGAATATATTATGAGGGCCACCTATGGAATTAACTTGAAGGATGACAACACTTGAAACTATGCATTATGCCTAGCTAGGGGCATAAAACAATAGCGCTTGTTGGGAGGCAACCCAATGAATTTTTTTTTTGCTTTTACCTTCTATTCTTGAGTGTTTACACAATTATAGCTTCTGTTATGATTGTATTTTTATGTTTTAATTAGTGTTTGTGCCAAGTAATGCCTTTGGGATGATTTGGAAGATAGTATGATAGATGCTATTGGAAAACAAAACCTTTTGCATCCAGTGCTGGAATTTTGTTTTTTCTCTGGAGTGTCAGAACCTTATGAATTTTGTACACAGGTTTTAAATCTGAATTTCCCACGTTGTCCTAATTTTTCATAATTTTTGGAGTTACAAAAGTATGACTTTAATTCAGATCTTTATAGACTATTCTGTTTTAGACAGATTCTGTTTTTCTTGCATAGTTTGCTTATTTTGATGAATCTATGGATCGTGTCGGGGGGTATGAGTCATGGAGAAGTTGGAGTAAAGTAGCATTATTCCAATATTAAATATGAATCAATTTAAAACAGTACCTAAAGTTTAAGATTTATTTGTTATACTAACGGATCTCACGAGGATTCTGTTGAGTTTTGTGTGCTGAAGTTTTCAAGTTTTGGGTGAGACTACGATGGATAAAGGAATAAGGAGCAGCAAGAGCCTAATCTTGGGGATTACCAAGGCACCCCAAGGTAATATTCAAGGAAGACTCGAGCATCTAAGCTTGGGGATGCCCCGGAAGGCATCCCCTCTTTCGTCTACAATCTATCGGTAACTCACTTGGAGCTATATTTTTATTCATCACATGATATGTGTTTTACTTGGAGCGTCTTGTGATATAGTTTGTTTGCTTTTTAGTTTGTCACAATCATCTTTGCTGAACACACCTTTTTGGGAGGGACACACATTATTCGTGATTTGTTAGAATACTCTATGTGCTTCACTTATATTTTTAAGCTAGGCAGTTGCTCTAGTGCTTCACTTATATCTTTTAGAGCACGGCGGTGGTTATATTTTAAAGAAATAGTTGCACTCTCATGCTTAACTTATATCTTTTTGAGAGTCTAATGAATAGCAATGGTAATATGCACGGGTTATGAATTTGGTCCTGATATGATAGGTATTCAAGAGGGATATAATAAAAACTTTCATGTAGATCACTGAATATGATAAGTTTGATTCCTTGCAATAGTTTTGCGATATTAAGATGGTAATATGTGGGAGGTATTAGTAGATAATTGTATTTTAGTAAGAATATTGGTGTTAAGGTTTCACTGGTACAGCGAGCTGCTATACAAACGGTTTTTACCCCCTTTCCGCGATGAAGTTTTAAACCGTCGCCTTGCCTGTGTGTGCGATAGGGGGTCCTTCCCACACGACCCGGAAACCGTCCGTGATAGGGAGCACTCAAGCATACGTTTCGCAGAACTAAGCGTATGCGATGCCCGATCTATCCCAGATGCGACTGATAACCCACAAGTATAGGGGATCGCAACAGTTTTCGCGGGTAGTATTTCACCTTGATTTATTTATTCGATACAAGGGGAGCCAAAGAATATTTGCAAGTATTAGCAGTTGAGTTGTCAATTCAACCACACCTAGAGATAAAATATCTGCAACAAAGTATTTAGTAGCACAGTAATATGATAGTTTTGATAGCAGTAGCAACAGTAACACTAGTACGGTAACAGTAACAGTAGCAGTTTTGTAGCAAGTGTAAAGCAGTAGCAACAAAGTAACTTAGGAGAAACCAATATGAGAAAGTCATAGGCATTGGATCGGTGATGATAATTATGTTGGATGATATTCAGCATATAACAGTCACAACCTAGGGCGATACACAATAGCTCCAATTCATCAATGTAATGTAGGCATGTATTCCGTATATAGTCATGCGTGTTTATAATAAGAACTTGCATGACATCTTTTGTCCTACCTTCCCGTGGCAGCGGGGTCCTTAAGAAAACTAGGGGATATTAAGGCCTCCTTTTAATAGAGAACCGGAACAAAGCATTAACACTTAGTGAATACATAAACTCCTCAAACTACGGCAATCACCGGAAAGAATCCCAATTATTGTCACCTTGGGGTATGCGGATCATGACACATAATAGGTGCATATAACTTGCAAGATAGGATCAAGAACAAAAATATATTCATGAAAACATGAAGGGTTCAGATCTAAAATCATGGCACTCGGGCCCTAGTGACAAGCATTAAGCATAGCAAAGTCATAGCAACATCAATCTCAGAACATAGTGGATACTAGGGATTAAAGCCCTAACAAATTGACTCGATTACATGATAAATCTCATCCAACACATCACCGTCCAGCAAGCCTACGAAGGAATTACTCACGCCCGGTGGTGAGCATCATGAAATTGGTGATGAAGGATGGTTGACGATGACGACGGTGTCGAATCCCCCTCTCCGGAGCCCCGAACGGACTCCAGATCAGCCCTCTCGTTGAAGAACTGGAGGTGGCGGTGGCTCCGTATCGTAAAACATAATGAAACTTCTTCTCTTATTTTTTTCTCAGGGAAAGAGAATTTATAACGTTGGAATTAGGTCAGACGGCTGCCTGTGGGCCCCACAAGGCCCCACGGCGCGCCCTAGGGGGGTCGCGCCCTACTACCTTGTGAGCAGCAGGTGGCCCCCCTTCTGTTGATTCTTGCACCAATAATTTTTATATATTCCATAAAAATTCTCCAAAAAGTTTTGTCCAAATCCGAGAACTTTGATTTCTGCACAAAAACAACACCATGGCAATTCTGCTGAAAACAGCGTCATTCCGGGTTAGTTTCATTCAAATCATGCAAATTAGAGTCCAAAACAAGAGCAAAAGTGTTTGGAAAAGTAGATACGACGGAGACGTATCAACTCCCCCAAGCTTAACTCATTGCTTGTCCTCAAGCAATTCAGTTGACAAACTGAAAGTGATAAAGAAAAACTTTTACAAACTCTTTTGTTCTTGTATCCGTATATAAGCTTAGATAGTACCTAGGTTTTCAGCAAAGATGATGAACTAACCATGCTCATAATGACACTTAAAAACTACATTTAGTCATATCAATGGCATAATCAACTAGAGAGCAATAATAACATATCTCAAATGCCAACAATTTTTCAAAACAATCATGATATAATATGATAACATGGTATCTCACTAGCCCTTTCTGAGACCGCAAAACATAAATGCGGAGCACCTCCAAAGTTCAAGCAGCGACTAAACATTGTAATTCAGGGTAGAAGAGATCCAGTCATGATGCACACAACATTAACTATACTCAATGCATAAGGATGACAATAGTGCTCTCAGGATTGGCGCTTAGTGCAAGAAGGTGAGTGATACGTCTCCGTCGTATCTACTTTTCCAAACACTTTTGCTCTTGTTTTGGACTCTAATTTGCATGATTTGAATGAAACTAACCCGAACTGACGCCGTTTTCAGCAGAACTACCATGGTGTTGTTTTTTTGTGCAGAAATAAAAGTTCTTGGAATTGGATGAAACTTTTTGGAGATTTTTTATGGAATAAATAAAAAATACTGGAGCCAAAACCTACTAGAGGGGGGCCACCTGCTGCCCACGAGGCACCAGGGCGCGCCACCCCCCTGGCACGCCCTGGTGGCTCCACTGACCCTAATCTCAGGCCTATAAATTCACAATTCTAGAGAAAAAAATAAGAGAGGAAGTTTTATTGCGTTTCACGATACGGAGCCGCCGCCACCTCCCGTTCTTCATCGGGAGGCCAGATCTGGAGTCCGTTCGGGGCTCTGGAGAGGGGGATCTTCTGGCATCGTCATCATCAACCATCCTTCATCACCAATTTCATGATGCTCACCACTGGGAGTGAGTAATTCCTTCGTAGGCTTACTGGACGGTGATGACTTGGATGAGATTTATCATGTAATCGAGTTAGTTTTGTTAGGGCTTGATCCCTGGTATCCACTATGTTCTGAGATTGATGTTGCTATGACTTTGCTATGCTTAATGCTTGTCATTAGGGCCCGAGTGCCATGATTTCAGATCTGAACCCTCTATGTTTTCATGAATATATTTGTGTTCTTGATCCGATCTTGCAAGTTATATGCACCTACTATGTGTTATGATCCGCATACACCAAGGTGACAATAATTGGGATTCTTTCCGGTGATTGCCATAGTTTGAGGAGTTCATGTATTCACTATGTGTTAATGCTTTGTTCCGGTTCTCTATTAAAAGGAGGCCTTAATATCCCTTAGTTTCCTTATGGACCCTGCTGCCACTTTAGGGTAGGACAAAAGATGTCATGCAAGTTCTTATCGCAAGCATGTATGACTATATACAGAATACATGCCTACATTACATTGATGAATTGGAGCTAGTTCTGTGTCGCCCTAGGTTATGATTGTTACATCATGAATGTTATCCAACATAATCACCTATCCAATGCCTACGAGTTTTTCACATATTGTTCCTTGCTAAGTTACTACTATTGCTACTACTGTCACAATTGCTACTACTATTGCTGCTACTGTTACTGTTACTATTACTGCTATTGCTATCAAACTATCACACTACTGTGCTACTGATCACTCTGCTGCAGATATTTAGTCTTCAGGTGTGGTTGAATTGACAACTCAAATGCTAATACTTGCAAATATTCTTTGGCTCCCCTTGTGTCGAATCAATAAATTTGGGTTGAATACTCTACCCTCGAAAACTGTTGCGATCCCCTATACTTGTGGGTTATCAAGACCTTTTTCTTGCACCATAGCTCTATTTGCTGAGTCACTTGGGATTTATATCTGTTGATCACTATGAAGAATCTGAAGGATGCTAAGACCAAGATGGTTCCCTCTAAGATGAGGGGAGGTAAGGAACTGCCATCTAGCTCTGCACTTGATTCACCTTCTGTTTTGAGTAAACTTGCAACACCACCACCTGCTATTAATTCTGATATGTCGCAAGTTATTGATGATACTGCTTCTGCTATGAATGATACTTATGATGATGCCAGTACTATGCTTGATAATGCTGTGCCACTTGGTGAATTTCTTAATGAACAAATTGCTAAAGCTAAAGAATTTGAGACTGCTGAAACTAATGAAATTGAGAATGCTAAAAATGTTGAAACTCTTGAGAATTTCGATTCACCTGATGAACATTGCTTTGATAGGGAGACGGCTAGAGCCATTCTTGCTTGTAAGGATAGAGATGAAGTTATAAAATTGCTTGCTGAAATGATAGAAAAATCTATGAGGGAGAGAATGAAATATGATCCTAAGTTTGCTACTTCTCCCATATTTGTTACTGATAAGGATTATGAATTTTCTGTCGATCCTGAGTTAGTTACATTGGTTGAATCTGATCCTTTCCATGGCTATGAAACTGAAACCGTTGTGGCACATCTTACTAAATTAAATGATATAGCCACCCTATTCGCTCATGAGGAAAAAATTCGCTAGTACTATATTCTTAAGTTGTTTCCTTTCTCATTAAAGGGTGATGCTAAGGAATGGTATAATACTCTTGCTCATGGATGTGTGCGTACTCCCCCGGATATGATTTATTACTTCTCTGAAAAATATTTTCCTGCTCATAAGAAACAAGCTGCTTTAAAGGAAATATTTAACTTTATGCAAATTAAAGAAGAGAATCTCCCTCAAGCTTGGGGGAGGCTTCTCCAATTACTTAATGGTTTGCCTGATCATCCTCTTAAGAAAAATGAAATACTTGATATCTTCTATAATGGACTAACCGATGCTTCTAGGGACTACCTAGATTGTTGTGCTGGTTGTGTTTTCAGGGAACGGACTGTTGAACAAGCTGAGGAGCTATTGAATAATATATTGAAGAATGATAATGATTGGACATGTCCTGAACCACCAGCTAAACCCACTCCGAAGAAGAGGGGTATTTTATTTCTCAGTCCTGAAGATATGCAAGAAGCAAAGAAATGTATGAAGGAAAAAGGTATTAAAGCTGAAGATGTTAAGAATTTGCCACCTATTGAAGAAATACATGGTCTTGACACACCGCCACAGGTAGTAGAGGTAAATTCTTTTATAAAGTTTGATGAAGGTGATATCCCTTATAACAAACCTCCTAGTCAATGCTTGTATGAATTTGACAATTATATTATTAAGCAAGATCATTTCAATGCAAATGTTATGAAACAATTGAAACGAAATGCCTACATGATTGATCGCTTGAGTGACTTGTTGTTTAGAATTGCTAATGATGTCAAAGGTGTAGGTAAACATGCATCTATGGTTCAAACCCAATTAGAACAAGTTGCTAAATCTCAAAGTGAATTGCTCAACGAAATGAATAACAATATGAATGATCATGCTGTTAGAGTAATGACTAGAGGAGGTAGAATGACTTAGGAGCCACTTTATCCTGAAGGCACCCTAAAAGAATTGAACAAGACTCTCAAAGAACTAATGTTGATGCATCTAGTCCATCTAAAAAGAAAAAGAAAAAGAAAAATGATAGGACTTTGCATACTTCTAGTGAACCCGAGGTAGAAAAACCCTTGGAGGATAGTAATGATGTTTCTATTTCCGATGCTGAAACACAATCTGGTAATGAACATTCACCTGATTATAATAATAATGATGATGCTCATGTGGATACCCAACCAGATAATGACAAAGAACTTGATAATGATATTGAAATAGAACCTGCTGTTGATCTTGATAACCCACCTTCTAAGAATAAACGTTATGATAAAAGAGACTTCGTTGCTAGAAAACATGGTAAAGAAAGAGAACCATGGGTCCAAAAACCCATGCCCTTTCCGCCTAAGCCATCTAAGAAAAAGGATGAGGAAGAATTTGAACGCTTTGATGAAATGCTTAGGCCAGTCTTTTTGCGTACTCGTTTGACTGATATTTTAAAGATGGCCCCTTATGGTAAATATATGAAAGACATTGTCACAAATAAAAGAACGATACCTGAAGCTGAAATTTCCACCATGCTTGCGAATTATTCTTTTAAGGATGGAGTACCTAAGAAAGTAGGAGATCCAGGAATACCAACTATACCATGCTCCATTAAAAGAAATTGATGTCAAAACTGCTTTGTGTGACTTAGGAGCCGGTGTTAGTGTTATGCCCTTCTCTTTATATAAAAGACTTGATTTGAATAAACTCATTCCCACTGAAATATCATTGCAAATGGCTGACAAATCAACTGCCATACCTATCGGTGTTTGTGAGGATGTGCCCGTTGTAGTTGCAAATGTTACTATCCTAACAGACTTTGTTATACTTGATATGCCCGAGGACGACAATATGTCGATTATCCTTGGTAGACCCTTTTTGAATACTGCAGGGACTGTTATTGATTGCAACAAAAGCAAGGTCACTTTTCATATCAATGGTAATGAACATACGGTGCACTTTCCGAGAAACAATTTCAAGTGAACGGTATTCATATTATTGAGAAGACTACGACAATTACTATTGGAACTTTTCAACTCCCTCTTCCTACTGTCAAAAATAAATATGAAGCTCTTATTATTGGGGAGATGCATATCCCCATTGAGGTAACTTAGTGTTATACGTAAATCTTCGGTTTCATGTCACTCGGAAATGGTCGGTTAATAAGACTTGATCAACCTTGTTAATGGATTCTTTTTGAGAGGCATGTGGTCGATGAATTTAGTAAGCATAACCCTCTGTACCCACTTTTTGTTTTCTATTATTTTTGGTTAAAAGCAATTAAATGCCATTATTATCCTATTTTCTGAATTATCCATGAAATAAAAAATGGCCCAAAAAGAAAAGTGCTCAGAATGCAATAAAATTTTGACAAGAATTTTTATAGAATATTTAAGAATTTTTGGCACTAAAAATATACCAGGGGGGTGCCCCAGGTGCCCACGAGGCACCAGGGCGCGCCACCCCCCTGGCGCGCCCTGGTGGCTTGTGGGCCCCACAGGGACCCTCTCACTTATCCCTTCAGCCCACTTCGTCTCTTACCTCTAGCAAAAATTCCTGATAGCTCTCTCTCTCATGTTCTTGCTACCAAACCTGAGATTTTTGATCTCTTTGCTCGGAGCTCCGTTTCCGAAACTGTTTTGGGAGATTGCTACTTGGTATGTGACTCCTTCATTGCTCCAATTAGTTTTTGCTCTAGTGGATTATATTTTGCATAATTAGTTGCTCTTGGTGCTACTGAAAATGAGCTTGCATGTTGAATTCTTTGAGTTCCAAGTAGTTTGAATGCTTGATATGGCCTCTAGACATCCATATGAGTAGTTGCTATCAATCTTGTGAAGTTTTGTTAACATCATTTTGTGGCCCAAATTTTTTCAGAAATTTGTCCTTAGGAAAATGAACCTCTTCCGGAGGAGTTATTCGAGGAGGAGGTCCTCTGAAGCGTCATCAAGTGAGAGCTCAGCACGCCAATCGTATGAGGAACCAAGAGCAAGTTCGGTGAGAGGTGCCAAGGCAAAATCTTGTCGATGGCCCTGTGAGGAGTTCATGTTGGGTACAGGGATTAAGGAGGAATTTGAGCAATACATTCAGAACACTGAGCTTTCCGCCTTCGTCGCAGATAAGCCTCCGCAGCACTATAACCTCACTCATTCATTCACTCAACATTTTGCATATAATGCTCGCACTTCTAGAGTTTCGTTTCACCTCTATAATAAATCCTATAGTATGTCTCTAGAAGAATTATGTGATGCATGCAAAATTCCATATTGGAGTTCGTTAGATGAACCACAAAAATCTAATTATGAGTCATTTCTTAATAGCCTTTGCAACGGTGAAGATAGGGGAGTTACGCAGGCCAGAATAATTAGCATTCACTTTCCCGCTATTTGATATTTTGCACTTTTCAATGGTAAATGCATTGTTGGTAAGAAAGACTGGAGTGCGCTTTGTGCCCCTGATCTGAGTCTTATTCATACAGCTTTGACTGGCACAAGTATTATAATCTTGGGGCTATTGTCGCACGTAGGCTGCAGCGTAACGCGGGTAATGGTGATTTGTATGGAGGAATTTATGCCTCCCGTTTAGCTGCAAAGTTAGGGGTCTCGCCCAATTTCAATGATCCCCTCTTACCTGATAAATATTTGAATTTCAAAACAATGCGAGAGCATAAGTTTTTAAAACGCAATGCACAGGGATATGAATATAACTTAGTTTTTAATAAATATCGATCTGTGTATGTTGCTTTGCCTGCTCCCGCCCTCTTTGATTTTCAAAACAAATGGAGATATTTTCTATTGGAGAGCGAGGTGCACGAGTACAAGGCGGCGGTCGAGGCTGCCCGTCTGGCCGAGGAGGCGGCTCATAATGCCTCTACGATCTACCACTTTGATTATTACCCAGACCAGGGATGGCGATGACCAAGCTAGGCAAAAGCCTAAGCTTGGGGGAGTACGTATCTCTCACCGACATTACATTCATGTCCACACATTTCATTTCAGTTGTCGGTGTTCATACTTTTTCATTGTATAATCCATGTTAGTTTTATTTTCTCGCTTTCTTCTTGTGTGTTTTAAAAACTTTGAGAAAATCCAAAAACATTTCTCGTTTCTTTTCGGTTTTTCTTTCTAGCTTAATTAGTTGTGGTATTAAAAAGAAAACCCAAAAAGATTTCCCGTTTCTTCTTTTGCTTGTTGGGAGCTTTCCCGTGTAAATAGTTTTTCTCGTCTTTGTTTTGTCTTCCTTAATTTGCATCCTTCAAGAAAAGAAAAAGAAAAAAACTAAAAACTCCAAAAATATTTCAGTGTGTTTCTCTGAAATTCTTTTCTTTTGTTGAGTCATTGTAAGGAGAAGACCACGATGAAAATGTTGAGTGTCTCTCATATGCATTATTGTTAATCTAACAAAGAGCCTGTATTACCTTGTCTTCTCTTTTGAATAAAATGCTTGCAGATTCCAGCTTAGTCCACGGCACACTTGCACTATTTTTATTTTCATATCATTCGGTCGTGCAAGTGAAAGGCAATAATGACGATGATTTGATGAAGTGACCGTGGCAAGGAAAAGCGGGTATGAACTCAACTTGTTTTTTGTTTTTGTAAATATGTTTAACTCAGTATCCATGATTCAGCATATTATGATTAAACATGTTTATGATGACAATTAAAGATTATAGTTGCTCATGCCATGCTTAAGTAGCTAGGAGTGGATAATGATTTATCTTGGGTGTCAGCATGCATTAAAATGTTCATGATGTAGTATGATGATATGGTATCCTCCTCTGAATGTTTCGAGTGGCTTGACTTGGCACATGTTCACGCATGTAGTTGATTCAAAACCAACATAGCCTCTACGATATTTATGTTCATGGTGTTTATATCCTACTCATGCTAGTATTCAATGTTGACTATTCATAATGCATGATTATGACTGTTTTCGCTCTCTAGCTGGTCGCTTCTCAACCTATTTGCTAGCCTTCGCCTGTACTAAGCGGGAATACTGCTTGTGCATCAAAACCCTTAAACCAAAGTTATTCCAGATGAGTCCACTATATCTACCTATATGCAGTATTACCCTGCCGTTCTAAGTAAATTGCATGTGCCACCTCTAAATATTCAAATGAACATCTGTTTTGTGTGCCCGTACCGCTCATGGAGCGACAGAGGGCGGTCAATATCTTCCATGCTAAGCGGGTTATTCTCACGATGAGTGTTTATTCACTTGTCCTTACATGAGAGGGGCTGGTAATCGGGATACCCAGTCCCATTATTAAAACCGCAAAATAATAAAACAAACTCCCCCTGAAAGTTGTTGGTATGGAGGGCACCCGAGGATTCAGCTAGCCATGGCTTGTGTTTGTTGGTGGAGGGGGAGTAAACTTTACTTTATCGCTTGGGAACCGCCGCTAATGTGTTTAGCATGGAAAATATTGAAAACTCTCGGTCATGAAGTTGACAGGAAAGGCATACCTCCCAAAATTATATTTATCTCTGATTTAAGCTTCGAGCTCTGGCACCTCTGCAAATCCATGCTTCCCTCTGCGAAGGGCCTATCTATTTACTTTTATGTTATTTTACTTTTATTGTTGAGTCATCACCTTCTCAAATAAGCACCAGACCTGAGAGCACTATTGTCATTCTCATGCATTGTGTATAGTTAATGTTGTGTGCATCATGACTGGATCTCTTCTACCATGAATTACAATGCTTAGTCGCTGCTTGAACTTTGGAGGTGCTCTGCATTTATGTTTTGCGGTCTCAGAAAGGGCTAGCGAGATACCATGTTGTCATATTATATCATGATCGTTTTGACAAAGTGTTGGCATTTGAGATATCTTATTATTGCTCGCTAGTTGATTATGCCATTGATATGAGTGAATATAATTTCTAAGAGTTATCATTTGCATGGTTAGTTCATGATCTTTGCTGAAAACTTGGGTACTATTTAAGCATATATATAGATACAAGAACAAAAGAGTTCGTAAAAGTTTTTCTTTATCACTTTCAGTTTGTCAACTGAATTGCTTGAGGACAAGCAATGAGTTAAGCTTGGGGGAGTTGATACGTCTCCGTCGTATCTACTTTTCCAAACACTTTTGCTCTTGTTTTGGACTCTAATTTGCACGATTTGAATGAAACTAACCCGAACTAGCGCTGTTTTTAGCAGAACTATCATGGAGTTGTTTTTTGTGCAGAAATAAAAGTTCTTGGAATTGGATGAAACTTTTTGGAGATTTTTTATGGAATAAATAAAAAATACTGGAGCCAAAACCTACTGGAGGGGGGCCACCTGCTGCCCACGAGGCACCAGGGCGCGCCACCTCCCCTGGCGCGCCCTGGTGGCTTGTGGGGCCCACTTGGCTCCACTGACCCTAATCTCAGGCCTATAAATTCACAATTCTAGAGAAAAAAATAAGAGAGGAAGTTTTATTGCGTTTCACGATACGGAGCCACCGCCACCTCCTGTTCTTCATCGGGAGGCCAGATCTGGAGTCCGTTCGGGGCTCCGTAGAGGGGGATCTTCCGGCATCATCATCATCAACCATCCTTCATCACCAATTTCAAGATGCTCACCGCTGGGAGTGAGTAATTCCTTCGTAGGCTTGCTGGATAGTGTTGAGTTGGATGAGATTTATCATGTAATCGAGTTAGTTTTGTTAGGGCTTGATCCCTAGTATCCACTATGTTCTGAGATTGATGTTGCTATGACTTTGCTATGCTTAATGCTTGTCACTAGGGCCCGAGTGCCATTATTTCAGATTTGAACCCTTTATGTTTTCATGAATATATTTGTGTTCTTGATCCGATCTTGTAAGTTATACGCACCTGCTATGTGTTATGATCCGCATACCCCAAGGTGACAATAATTAGGATTCTTTCCGGTGATTGCCATAGTTTGAGGAGTTCATGTATTCACTATGTGTTAATGCTTTGTTCCGATTCTCTATTAAAAGGAGGCCTTAATATCCCTTAGTTTCCTTATGGACCCCGCTGCCATGGGAGGGTAGGACAAAAGATGTCATGTAAGTTCTTATCGCAAGCACGTATGACTATATACGGAATACATGCCTACATTACATTGATGAATTGGAGCTAGTTCTGTGTCGCCCTAGGTTATGACTGTTACATGATGAATGTTATCCAACATAATCACCGATCCAATGCCTACGAGTTTTTCACATATTGTTCCTTGCTAAGTTATGATACATCTCCAACGTATCTATAATTTTTGATTGTTCCATGCTGTTAAATTATCAATCTTGGATGTTTTTATATACATTTACAGCAATTATATATCATTTTTTGGGACTAACCTATTAACTTAGTGCCCAGTGCCAGTTGCTGTTTTCTGCCTGTTTTTGGTTTTACAGAATATCAATACCAAACGAAGTCCAAATGCCATGAAACTTTTTGGAGATTTTTTCCTGGACATAACCAACACTAGAAGCTTCGGGAGAAGGCCAGAAGCCCCAGGAGGTGGCCACGAGCCTCCAGGGCGCGCCTGGGGGGGGGGGCAAGTGCGCCCTGGTGCCTGGTGGGCCCACCTCTGCGTCTTTTGACCTAATTCCACCACTATAAATTCCCCAAAATCGGGAAACCAACAGAGGAGTCCACGAAATACTTTTTCCGCCGCCGCAAGCTTCTGTTCTCGAGAGATCCCATCTGGGGGCCTTTTCCGGCACTCCTCCGGAGGGGGAATCGATCATGGAGGGGCTCTACATCAACCTTGCTGCCCTTCCGATGATGCGTGAGTAGTTTACCACAAACCTTTGGGTCCATAGTTAGTAGCTAGATGGCTTCTTCTCTCTTTTTGATCTTCAATACAATGTTCTCCTCGATGTTCTTGGAGTTCTATCCGATGTAATCACTTTTTGCGGTGTGTTTGTTGGGATCCGATGAATTGTGAGTTTATGATCAGATTATCCATGAATATTATTTGAGTCTTCTCTGATCTCTTTTATGCATGATTATTATAGCTTCGTATTTCTTCTCCGATCTATTGATTTGGTTTGGCCAACTAGATTGATTTATCTTGCCATGGGAAGAGGTGCTTTGTAATGGGTTCGATCTTGCGGTGCTCAATCCCAGTGACAGAAAGGGACATGACACGTATGTATCGTTGCTATTAAGGGTAAAAATATGGGGTTTATTCATGCGTGAGTTTACTTTGTCTACATCATGTCATCTTGCTTAAGGCGTTACTCCGTTCTTTATGAACTTAATACTCTAGATGCATGCTCGATAGCGGTCGATGGGTGGAGTAATAGTAGTAGATGCAGAAAGGAGTCGGTCTACTTGTCTCGGACATGATGCCTATATACATGATCATTGCCTTGGATATCGTCATGATTATTTGCTTTTCTATCAATTGCCCAGCAGTAATGTGTCTACCCACCGTATGCTATTTTCTTGAGAGAAGCCTCTAGTGAAAACTATGCCCCCGGGTCTATCTAAATCATATATTAAAAACCCTAAAAATACTTTGCTGCACCTTTTCTTTATTTATTTTATTTTGTATTTCTGTTTAATCTATCTATCTATCACCATACAATGTAATCTTGCAATTGACCGCCGAGGGATTGACAACCCCTCGTGTGCGTTGGGTGCAAGGATTTGTTGTTTGTGTGCAGGTACTGCTAATGAGGTGTTGCGTGGTTCTCCTACTAGATTGATAACCTTGGTTTCATAACTGAAGGAAATACTTACTTGTACTGTGCTGCATCATCCCTTCCTCATCGGGGAAAATTCCAACGCAAGCTACAAATAGCAACTTACTACTGTTGCTACTACTGTCACAATTGCTATTACTATTGCTGCTGCTATTACTGTTACTATTACTGCTATTGCTATCAAACTATCACACTACTGTGCTATTGATCACTCTGCTGCAGATATTTAGTCTCTAGGTGTGGTTGAATTGACAACTCAACTGCTAATACTTGCAAATATTCTTTGGCTCCCCTTGTGTCGAATCAATAAATTTGGGTTGAATACTCTACCCTCGAAAATTGTTGCGATCCCCTATACTTGTGGGTTATCAGTGAGACTCAACAATAAAAGTAAAATAACATAAAGTAAATAACATAAAAGTAAATAGATAGGCCCTTCGCGGAGGGAAGTAGGGATTTGCAGCGGTGCCAGAGCTCGAAGCTTAAATCAGAGATGAAAAATAATTTTGAGAGGTGTACTTTTCCTGTCAACGTCACGACCGAGAGTTTTCAATATCTTCCATGCTAAACACATTATAGGCGGTTCCCAAGCGGAAAGGTAAAGTTTACCCCCCCTCCACCATACCAACACAAGCCATGGCTAGCCGAATCGTCGGGTGCCCTCCATACCAACTTTCCGGGGGAGTTTGTTTGCATTATATGATTTTGATTTTGAGCATAGGACTGGGCATCCCAAATACCAGCCTCTCTCGTGCAATGACAAGTGAATAAACACTCATCTCTAGAATAACCCGCTTAGCATGGAAGATACTGACCGCCCCCTGTCGCTCCATGAGCGGTACGGGCACACAAAACGGATGTTTATTTGAATAATTAGAGGTGGCACATGCAAATTTACTTGGAGCAGCAGAGTAATACCGCATATAGGTAGATATAGTGGACTCATCTGGAACAACTTTGGTTTAAGGATTGTAGATGCACAAGCAGAATTCCCGCTTAGTACAAAGTGAAGGCTAGCAAATAGGTTGAGAAGCGACCAACTAGAGAGTGAAAATGGTCATGATCATGCATTGAGAATAATTAACATTGAATACTAGCATGAGTAGGATATAGTCACCCTGAACATAAATATCATGGAGGCTATGTTGGTTTTGAATCAACTACATGCATGAACATGTGCCAAGTCAAGCCACTTGAAACATTCAGAGGAGGATACCATATTAACATACTACATCATAACCATTTTAATGCATGTTGACATCCAAGATAAATCATTATCCACTCCTAGTTACTTAAGCATGGCATGAGCAACTATAATCTCTAATTGTCATCACAAACATGTTTACTCATAATATGATGAATCATGGATACTGAGTTAAACATATTTACAAAAACAAAAACAAGAAGAGTTCATACCAGCTTTTCCTTGCCACAGTCACTTCATCAAATCATCATCATTATTGCCTTTCACTTGCACGACCGAATGATGTGAAAATAATAATAGTGCAAGTGTGCCATGGACTAAGCTGGGATCTGCAAACATTTTATTCAAGGGAGAAGACAGGGTAATACTGGCTCTTCGTTAGATCAACAATAAAGCATATGAGAACCACTCATCATTTTCATCGTGGTCTTCTCCCTATGACAACTCAATGAAAATAAAAGGAATTCAGAGAAACACACTAAAATATTTTTGGAGTTTTTAGTTTTTCTGAAGGAAGCAAATTAAGGAAGAAAAACGAAAAGCGAGAAAACTATTTACACGGGAGAACTCCCAACAAGCAAAAGAAAAACGAGAAATCTTTTTGGGTTTTCTTTTAATACTACGAACTAACAAACAAGAAAGGAAAACCGAAAAGAAGCGAGAAATATTTTCAGGTTTTTGAAGTTTTTCAAACACACAAGAAGAAAGCGAGAATAAAATTAACATGGATATACAATGAAAAAGGATGAACACCGACAACTGAAATGAATGTGTGAACATGAATGTAATGTCGGTGAGAGATACGTACTCCCCCAAGCTTAGGCTTTTGGCCTAGCTTGGTAATCACCACCCGTAGTATCCATCAGGACCGGGCGGATAGTACTGGGGCGGAGGCACCTGAGGGTCCCACTGCTGGGCCTCGTCCTCTGCTGCTGCCAGCTCGTTCCTGTAAGCTGTGATGTCTGCCGGCATGATGATGTATCCGTTCCTGGCATGAGAATCAACCAAAGAGGTTGCAGGCAACGGAATAATATGGCGAGTTGTCTCGCTAAAAACCAGATTATAATGAATATATTGAGGAGGTTCAGGTTCATCAATAAAGTGGTGATCGATCATGCACTGTTGGTCTAAATAAGCCTTGGGCAGCAAGTGGTCATTTGGGCGGATAGCAACATTAAAACGTTTTGCAAGACGCAAAGCGTAAATACCGCCATGGATTTTACCCTTAGTTCTGTTGGTGTGTAAGTGGCGTGCAATGATAGCTCCCAAGCTAAAAGTGTTATCGCCGTAAATTGAACGACGCAAGATGGCGAGGTCAGGGGCACTGAGCGTACCACCTTCCTCCCTGGAGGTCAAGCATTTCCCTATGAATAAAGCAAAGTAGTGCATAGCAAGAAAATGCAAGCTAGTAACACGGGCTTTTGAAACGCACCTAAATTCCCCCACAGTCAAAGTGCGAAGGAAGTCCTCAAACTCCTCAGGTCGAGGCTCCCTCAAATCCCCATCAGAAGGGATCAAGCATATTTCACAAAACTCATCTAGCGTTAACTCATGATGTTCAGCATATAAATCGAAACGCACCATGGGGATATCGAGCCTAGGCATAAAATAAAAAATTTGCACAAAGGAATTTGTAAGGATGTGGTGCTGGTCACACTCATTTGCGAGGAAGTTGGTCAGCCCGGCGTTCGCAACAAATTGTGTGAACTCTTGATGAAACCCAGCTTCGTTCATGAAGGTGTTGTGTGGCCACTCGCACGGTCGGACTTCCGTCCTGAGCGGGATGTTGAGGTCGTGGTCATGGGCATCCTCAAGGGCACCCTTGGAGGTCCGACGCAACGAACTCCTCTGAAGAAAGTTCATTTTTCCTAAGAGCAAATTTCTAAAAAATTTTGGACAAAAAAAATATGTCAACAAAACTTCACAAGATTGATAGCAACTACTCATACAAGTGCCTAGAGGCTATAACAAGCATTCAAACTACTTAGAACTCAAGGAATTTAACATGCAAGCTCATTTTCAGTAGCACCAATAGTAGCAATTTATGCAAAATATAATCCACTAAAGCATAAACTAATTGGAGCAATGGGAGAGTCACCTACCAAGGAGCAATCCCTCAAAACAGTTTCGGAAATGGAGCTCCGAGCAAAGAGATCGAAAATCTCAGGTTTGGGAGCAAGAACACGAGAGAGGGAGAGCTACAAAGATTTTTTTTTCTGGAGGTAGGAGATGAAGTGGGCTGAATGGATAAGTGAGTGGGTCCCTGTGGGACCCACAAGGCACTTTGGCGCGCCCTGGGGGGGGGGGTGACCGCGCCCTGCTGCCTTGTGGGCAACAGGTGCACCCTCTGGGTTGTTTTCAGTGCCAAAAATTCTTATATATTCTAGAAAAAATCATGTCAAAATTTTATTGCATTCTGAGCACTTTTATTTTCGGGCCATTTTTTATTGCACAGATAATTCAGAAATCAGGATAATCAAGACATTTTATTTTATTAAACTATAATTAACAGAGAGCAAAAGGTAGGTACAAAAAGTTGTGCTTACTAAATTCATCAACCACATGCCCTTCAGAAAGAATCCATTAATAAGGTTGATCAAGTCTTATTAACAAACTATTTCCGAGTGACATGAAACCAAAGAATTTTTGTATAACACTAAGTTACCTCAACGGGGATATGCATTTCCCCAACAATAAGAAATTCATATTTCTTTTTGATAGTAGGAAGAGGAAATTTGAAATCCCCAATAGTGATTGTCGAAACCTTTTCAATACAGTTGATACCATTCACTGAAGTTTGTTTCTTCGGGAAATAAACCGTATGCTCATTACCATTGACATGAAAAGTGACCTTGCTTTTGTTGCAGTCAATAACAGCCCCTGCAGTATTGAAAAAGGGTCTTCCAAGGATAATTGACATATTGTCGTCCTCGGGCATATCAAGTATAACAAAGTCCGTTAAAATAGTAACATTTGCAACAACAACAGGCACATCCTCGCAAATTCCAATAGGTATAGCGGTAGATTTATCAGCCATTTGCAAAGATATTTCAGTAGGTGTGAGTTTATTCAAATCAAGTCTTCTATATAATGAGAAAGGCATGACACTAACACCAGCTCCCAAATCGCATAAGGCAGTTTTAACATAACTTCTTTTAATGGAGCATGGTATAGTAGGTATTCCCGGATCTCCTAACTTTTTAGGTACTCCACCCTTAAAAGAATAATTTGCAAGCATGGTGGAAATTTTAGCTTCAGGTATCTTTCTTTTATTAGTGACAATATCTTTCATGTACTTAGCATAAGGAGACATTTTCAACATATCAATCAAGCGAGTGCGTAAAAAGACAGGTCTAAGCATTT
This sequence comes from Elymus sibiricus, assembly GCA_039707655.1. Taxonomy (NCBI): domain Eukaryota; kingdom Viridiplantae; phylum Streptophyta; class Magnoliopsida; order Poales; family Poaceae; genus Elymus; species Elymus sibiricus. Next base: position 297,572,074 of record CM077672.1, on the reverse strand, counting down.
CAACAAAGCGCTCAAAGTCTTCATCATCCTTATTTTTAGATGGTTTAGTAGGAAAAGGCATAGGTTTTTGAACCCATGGTTCTCTTTCCTTTCCATGTTTTCTAGCAACAAAGTCTCTTTTATCATATGTTTTATTCTTAGGAGGTGGGTTATCAAGATCAACAACAGGTTCTATTTCTACATCATTATCTGGTTGAGCATCAGCATGAACAGCATCATTTTTATTATCATTATCATTATCACTAGGTGCATGTTCATTACCAGATTGTGTCTCAGCATCAGAAATAGAAACATCATTATGATTCTCCGGAGGCTTTTCCCCCTCAGGTTCACTAGAAGCATGCAAAGTCCTATCATTTTTCTTTTTTCTTTTTCTTCTTAGATGGACTAGGTACATCAATATTATTTCTTTGAGAATCTTGTTCAATTCTTTTAGGATGACCTTCAGGATACAAGGGTTCCTAAGTCATTCTACCTCCTCTAGTAACAACTCTAACAGCATGATCATTCTTTTTATTATTCATCTCATCAAGCAAATCATTTTGTGACCTAGCAATTTGTTCTAACTGAGTCTGAACCATAGAAGCATGTTTACTCAAGCATTTAACATCATTAGCAGTTCTAAACATCAAATCACTCAAGCGTTCAATCATGATGGCATTCCGTTTTAGTTGATTGCTAACATACATATTAAAGTGTTCCTGTTTAATGATGTAATTATCAAATTCATACAGGCATTGACTAGCAGATTTATTATACGGAATATCACCTTCATCAAATCTAGTGAGAGAATTTACCTCCACTACCTGTGTCAGGATGTCGAGCCCATGTATTTCTTCAATAGGTGGTAAATTCTTAACATCTTCAGCTTTAATACCTTTTTCCTTCATAGATTTCTTAGCTTCTTTCATATCTTCTGGACTGCGGAATAGAATACCTCTCTTCTTCGGAGTTGGCTTAGGTGGTGGTTCAGGAAGTGTCCACTCATTATCATTCTTCAATATATTATTCAATAGTTCTTTAGCCTGCCCAACAGTTCGTTCCCTGAAACCACAACCAGCACAACTATCTAGGTAGTCCCTAGAAGCATCAGTTAGTCCATTATAAAAGATATCAAGTATTTCATTCTTCTTAAGAGGATGATCAGGCAAAGCATTAAGTAATTGGAGAAGCCTCCCCCAAGCTTGAGGGAGATTCTCTTCTTCAATTTGCACAAAGTTAAATATTTCCTGTAAAGCAGCTTGTTTCTTATGAGCAGGAAAATATTTTTCAGAGAAGTAATAGATCATATCCTGGGGACTACGCACACAACCAGGAGCAAGAGTATTAAACCATTTCTTAGCATCACCCTTTAATGAGAAAGGAAACAACTTAAGAATATAGTAATAGCAAAAAATTTCCTCATGAGCAAATAGGGTGGCAATATCATTCAACTTAGTAAGGTGTGCCACAACAGTTTCAGTTTCATAACCATGAAAAGGATTAGATTCAACCAAAGTAATTAACTCAGGATCGACATAGAATTCATAATCCTTATCAGTAACGAATATGGGAGAGGTGGCAAACTTAGGTTCATATTTCATTCTCTCCCTCATAGATTTTTCTTTCATTTCAGCAAGCAATTGTATAACCTCATCTCTATCATTACAAGCAAGAATGGCTCTAGCCGTCTCCCTATAAAAGACATGTTCATCAGGTGATTCAACTCTAGTTGGAGAGCTAGGCATAATAGGTGAATCATAGTTTTCAAGAGTTTCAACATTTTTAGCATTCTCAATTTCCTTAGCTTTAGCAAGTTGTTCATCAAGAAAATCACCATGTGGCACAGTATTATCAAGCATAGTACTAGCATCATCATAAGTATCATTCATAGTAGAAGTAGTATCATCAATAACTTGCGACATATCAGAATGCATAACAGGTGGTGGTGTCACAAGTCTACTCAAAACAAAAGGTGAATCAAGTGCGGAGCTAGATGGCAGTTCCTTACCTCCCCTCGTCTTAGAGGGAACAATCTTGGTCTTAGCGTCTTTCAGATTCTTCATAGTGATCAACAGATATAAATCCCAAGTGACTGAACAAATAGAGCTATGCTCCCTGGCAACGGCACCAGAAAAAGGTCTTGATAACCCACAAGTATAGGGGATCGCAACAGTTTTCGCGAGTAGTATTTCACCCTGATTTATTGATTCGACACAAGGGGAGCCAAAGAATATTTGCAAGTATTAGCAGTTGAGTTGTCAATTCAACCAAACCTGGAGGTAAAATATCTGTAGCAAAGTATTTAGTAGCACAGTAATATTATAGTTTTGATAGCAGTAGCAACAGTAACACTAGTAACGGTAACAGTAACAGTAGCAGTTTTATAGCAAGTGTAAAGCAGTAGCAACAAAGTAACTTAGCAGAAACCAATATGAGAAAGTCGTAGGCATTGGATCGGTGATGATAATTATGTTGGATGATATTCATCATATAACAGTCACAACCTAGGGCGATACACAATAGCTCCAATTCATCAATGTAATGTAGGCATGTATTCCGTATATAGTCATACGTGATTATAATAAGAACTTGCATGACATCTTTTGTCCTACCCTCCCGTGGCAGCGAGTGAGGGTGTCCCGGACTAGGGGGTACTCGGGCTGCCGGCCTATATCTCATAGACCGGACTAATGGGCCGCTCTTGACTCATCGAAGGAAGGCCGGATTGCAGGTGACTCCATGCTCCAGAAGGAAACCTCCGAAGACGTGGCGTCTCCCCCAAGAAAGGTTCAGCGTAGTCGGCATGTTTATCCCTGAAGGCAACCGACCATATGTAACCCTAGGTACCCCTGGTGTCTATATAAACCAGAGGGTTTAGTCTGTAGAGGGGGAACCATTATCATCATACCCACCTAGGGTTTAGTCCATCCGATCCCGAGGTAGATCAACTCTATAATCATCATACAAATACATCAATACAATCAAGCATGACGTAGGGTTTTACCTCTTCGAGAGGGCCCGAACCTGGGTAATCGCTGTCTCTACGTTCCTTGTTATCCATTAACTCCAAGATCCACAGCTCGGACCCCCTACCCAAGATCTGCCAGTTTTGGTACCGACATTGGTGCTTTCATTGAGAGTTCCGCTGTTGGGTCATGAAGGATCAATGGCTCGCCTAGTCATCAATGACGTCATCCGCAGCGGGGACATCTTTGTCCCCGGCCAGCTTTTCGCGTTTGGCAGCATCGTGCTGCACGCCAACCCGACCGGTCACCTTGACTAGATCGACATCTTCGCCCCTGAGCAGGAGATCAGGTTTGGTAACCTAGAGTACGTCGCTGACTCTCGGGGCGATCTGATCTTTACTGGGTTCTCAGCTTTACCTGAGGGGCCTAATAATCCCGAGGCCTGAACTTCGGATCTTCTCCCCGGCCCCGTCCCCGGGCCGGCCCTCAGTTTGGATCTGGCCTCGAGTTCGGATCCGATCCCGGCGCCAGAGAACCAGGGGTCGCCCTTGGCCGAGCATACCCACGACGTAGGCACACCGGAGTTCAACTCCGAAGGATGCCAAAGGTTGAATCCGGCGGACCTCTCGCTCTTAAGCGAGACGTTAGATCGGATCCAGAAGATGAGTATCGCGGGTGGCCCGTCCACGGTCCATGAACAGATCGGACTTGAGGCCAACCGCGGGGAATTTTACGTCCCACCCACCACCCACCTAATAGCCACTGTCGAAGACTTAACCGACATGCTGGACTACGCCTCCGAGGAGGCCGATGACTTGGACGAGGATATTGACGTCATGCCCTATATGGCTCCCTCTCTTGCCACTCCCAACACCGGAAAGTGGACCGCCACCTCCACCTACGACATTTACATGGTCGACACCCCCAAGAAGGATGACGACACCCCCAAGAAGGATGGCGACGGCCCCGACGAGGAACCGCCCAAACGCCGACGAAGGCGACCCAGGGGACGCAGAAGGGGCAGGGAAAGTAACACAGACACAAACGGCACCGGAGATAAGGACACTCCGGACAACAAGGGGGAGCTCGACGACAACACCACCCCTGAACAGCACTTCCACGCTTCTGAAGAGCATGAGGATGAGGGTAACCCCGAGGATTCCGAGGACAGCAACTACCTCCCTCCTTCCGAAGAGGAGGACATCCTCGGACCCGAAGACTTTCTCGTCCCCGAGGAGCCTCTGGACCAGGAAAGGTTCAAGCAGCAACTCATAGCCAGCGCCCGAAGTCTGAAGAAGAAGCAACAACAGCTAAAAGCAGAACAAGATACCCTCAATGACAGGTGGACACTGGTCTTAGCAGCCAAAGAGGGCTTCGACAATCTACGACAGGATCAGAGCAAAAGCTACCCACGGCGGCACTTGCTTCCGTCATTCGAAGACGAGGCCCTTGAGCCTATACCTCCCAGACGAACAGAGGCAAACCAAGCCGAAAACCCACCCGTGCTTCCTCGCCGAGCGGGCAAGGAGCCGGTTCAACCGGATGACCCATATGATCTGCGACACAACCTAAACGCCAGAGGTGCACAGTCGAGATCCATTTATGGATCCAGAGGACACACGCCCGCTGGACGTGACGGATACCAAGCTTGGCGCGACAGGAACGATAGAGCTCGGGAGCTGCACCGTGCCCGGATGTCAACCGATCTCCGGCAGGACGTAGCCAGGGTCAGGGGCGCCGCACACCCAATGTGTTTCAAAGATGAGGTGATGCAGCATCAGTTCCCCGAAGGGTTCAAACCCGTGAACATAGAACATTATGATGGGACAACTGACCCAGCCGTGTGGATCAAAGATTTCCTTCTCCACATACATATGGCCTGAGGAGATGACCTCCACACCATTAAATATCTGCCATTAAAACTTAAAGGACCGGCAAGGCACTGGTTGAACAGCCTACCCAAAAACTCCACCGGGAGCTGGGAGGAGCTCGAGGATGCATTCCGAGCCAACTTTCAAGGCACCTATGTTCGGCCGCCGGATGCCGACGACCTGAGCCACATCGTTCAACAGCCCGGGGAGTCAGCCCGGCAATTTTGGAATCGGTTCTTGACTAAGAAGAACCAGACCGTTGATTGTCCGGATGCTGAGGCAATTGCCGCATTCAAGCACAGTATTCGGGGCGAATGGCTCGCTCGCCAGCTCGGCCAAGATAAGCCGAGAACAATGTCAGCCCTCACCTCCCTAATGACCCGCTTTTGCGTGGGTGAGGATAGTTGGTTAGCCCGTAGAAGCAACCATCCCGACGGCCCCGACACCTCAGAGGCCCGGGACGGGAACGGTAAACCCCGGCGCAACAAGAATTATAAGCACCGGCACACAAACAACGGCAGTGAAGCCGATGATGCGACAGTAAATGCTGGGTTCAGCGGCTCAAAGTCAGGACCGTGGAAGAAACCCTCTAAAGGGAACCGGGATGGCCCTGCTGGACTGGACAGAATCCTGGATAGGCCCTGCCAGATCCACGGTCCCCCGGACAAGCCCGCCAACCACACCAACCATAATTGTTGGGTAATCAAGCAGGCCGGCAAGCTTACAGCTGAGGAACAGAGCAAGGGTCCCCGCAGCGAGGACGATGACGAATGTCACGGGCCAAACAATGGAGGGAAAAAGCAGTTCCCTCCCGAGGTAAAAACCATGAACATGATTTACGTCACACATATACCCAAGAAGGAGCGGAAACGCGCACTTCGGGATGTCTACGCCCTAGAGCCGGTGGCCCCGAAGTACAAGCCATGGTCGGCTTGCCCGATCACTTTCAACCGTCGAGACCATCCGACCAGTATCCGTCATGGAGGAACGGCGGCTCTGGTGCTCGACCCCATCGTGGATGGATATCACCTCACCAGAGTCCTTATGGACGGAGGCAGCAGCCTCAACCTGATTTATTCAGATACAGTGAGGAAGATGGGAATCGACCCGTCAAGGATCAAACCCAGTAACACCACCTTTAAAGGTGTAATCCCAGGTGTCGAGGCATGATGCTCGGGATCCGTGACCTTGGAAGTAGTCTTCGGTTCGCCCGAAAACTTCCGCAGCGAAGATTTAATCTTCGACATTGTTCCCTTCCGCAGCGGTTATCACGCGCTCCTCGGCCGAACAGCGTTCGCCAGCTTTAATGCTGTCCCGCACTACGCATATCTGAAGCTCAAGATGCTAGGACCGAAGGGTGTTATTATCGTCAACGGTAACACCGAGCGCTTGCTCAGAACAGAGGAACACGCAACGGCTTTAGCCGCCGAAGTCCAGGCCGCCAAAGAGGCGTCGAAGGCCCAGTCTACCATCAAGGCACTGGACGCACGCAAACGCGCTCGAGCTATGGCCTCGGTCCCGGAGCACTCCCGCGCTCACCCTAAATAGGGCTAGATGCCCCCACAGCATGGCCTACCCAGCCGCAAAATACGTACCTCGGGGGCACAACTTCGCGCTCAAAATTCCATGGGCAGCTGTGGGGGTAAACGGCTCAAGGACCGAGGGCTCGGTTCGACTGAGCAACGGCCAAAGATGTTCTCGGAACATTACTAAATAATAGGCACCATCTAGGGCCTGACTAGCGTCAAGCTGGTACCTCACGGCGACTTCTCAAAACCCTTTCCCAAGGGCTCGTCCGCCGAACATTATTACTTCCGCCAAGCATACAATCAACGACTCCAATAACACGGAAACTTCATAAAGAGCGAAGGCACAGACGTGTGGCAGGGTGCAGTAGGGACGTCAAACAACTCATGAAGGCCCTGTGTAAACCTTTCCTCTGATGTGTTTATTTCTTAAAGTATCTGTAAAAGTTACTTCAGCAGTTCGGATTGTACGGATAGACGTCACGGATTCAAAGGAAATAAAGACCATTTTTCTTCGGTCATACTGCAGTTAATTATGTTGTGTATTCCTTTCCGCTTTCTAGGCCGAAGTAAACTATTATGATACATTCCTTTTTTAGATGTGATCGGCTTATAGACCAGGGGCTCGACCATAAATCTTGCCCCAAACATCATTCCGGCACCAATTTCATTACATGTGCTCGGCATCATGGATATTGCATTATATGAATCTGTTCCGAGTTATGTCTTTGGTCAATGGTTAGGTTGCCCGGCTCCTGTGTTTGCCCTCTTACGTTCTGCATTGTTCGGCTAGGAGGGTAAAGGGAGAACCACTGCGATTGTACTTCTAGCTAGCCTGGTTAAGTACCTCAGTGGAGGAAGCCGAAAACCGACTGTCATAATAAGCGAGAACTGGTCGTCGATCCGATGACAAGTGTTAAACTAAAAATCGATGGAGGTTAGTCCGTGTCAAACGAAGGGTTCGCTGTTACAGGAACCAAGTTATAATGGTATCAACCTCGGTACGCCCGGATATCACATACACTGGGGGCTAGTCACCAGCCCCCGCAGTCAAGCTCCTATGGCTAAGTGAAAGCACTAAAGCCGCATAGTCCGATTGCCTCATTTTCCTTACACACAACCGCCTCCGGGCACCGAGGCGTCGGCTAAGGGTTAAGGTGTTAAGAAAAAACACCCCATGCAACATCTGCAAGGGGGCTGAAGCCGACGACTGGCAACTTTCAGTTTAAAAACGGCCGCACAGGAGTCAAAATAAACATATAAGGCATTATATTTACAGCCGACCAGTTGCATTTTAACAGCACAAATTTTTTTCAACTCCTCGGATACAAGGAAAATAAATTCATTCATAAATTACATCTTTCGAGCACTGGGCCTCTATCGCCCGAGCACCATCCATCACGATGGGAAAGTACTGCTCGGGGCGCCTGTGCTCCTTCCCAGGGGACGGAGGTCCGGTGGCCACCTCAGCTGGCTTGATCTTCGGCCAGTCCACCATGGTCTTGCCGAAGGCCATCCGAGCTCCCTTAATGCATACGGAGTGCTTCCAGGCATCAATCCGGGGCATGGCGTCGTACAGCTTCTGCACTAAGCCAAAATAGCTGCTCGGCAACGGCTCCGAAAGCCACAGCTTGACACAGGGGTCCTTCATCGCCGACTCCGCCATCCGATGCAACTCCATCAGCTGCTTCATCTGGTTGTTGAGGAGGGGAGGGTGCTCGGGCGCTTGAAACCGAACCCAAAATAGCCTCTGCTCAGCACGCCCCTCCTGGGATGCAAAGAACCTAGCCGCATCCGATGCACTCCTCGGGAGGTCCGCAAAGGCGCCTGGGGAACGCCACACTCGCATGAGCAAAGCAAACCTGTTACCACCAAAGACACTTTGCAGTAAGTATGGCTTACCATCCGCAATAAGTTTAACTTGGCGGAGCTCCTCCTGGTAGCCTCGCGCCTCCGTCCGCGCTTCCTTAGCCACCGATCCCAGTGAGATTAGCTCGGCCGCCTGATCCTTATTCTTCTGCACAAGGGCCTCACACTTTGTGACGGCATCCTTGAGCTCTTGCTGCACTTCAGACACTCTGGCCTCGTGCTTCTGGCTAGCGATTTTCACCATAGCCAGTTCGGCGGCTGCCTGTTCGGCCGCAGCCTTCTGCTCCGCGGCCTCCTGCTGAGCTTTCCTCAGCTCGGCCTTGAGGTTCTCGACCTCCGTGGCGGCAGCTGCAGAAAAGTCCATCGCACCCAGTCTCGATTAACTTCTTCAAACCTTACTAAAAGCCGCTGTAGTAAAACAGTTTAGTTCGAACTTGCCTTGTGCCTCGTCGAACCGCTTATTCAGCAGGCCGAGGTCGTCCTCGGAACTCTTGAGCTTCCGATTCAGCTCGGCCAACTCCTCGGCGTTGGCAGCTGTCGCCAAGGACGATGCCTGCACATTAGACTCAGCATATTAGAATCCTGAGTTATCGATTTTTGATCCTCTGACCGACTTTTTATCAATCCAGCCAGAGTCTCGGGGGCTACTATTCATTCTGCTATCATCTATACATCACATCTATTCGACCCCCGCCTAAGTTTTTCAAACTTATCCTGGGCTCGGGGGCTACTGTGTATGAGGTTACATATTCATATAAAAGAAATTTTCTAAGGAAAAGGCATTACATGGCCTACCTTGAAGCCTGTGAGAAGGCCGCTGAAGGCCTCCTTCAGTCCGTTGTCCACGGACCGAATACTTTGCAACACCGTGCCCTTCAGAGCACAGTGCTCTTCGGCGATAGAGGAGCTGGTTAAAGCTTCCTCCATCTCATCCGGCCACCCAGTCAAAGCCCGCTCTGGAGCGGGCGGGGGTGGCAGGGGCACCTCGGCTCCTCCTTCTGTGGAAACCGGAATGGTTGGCTCCGGGTGCCTTAACGGCTCCGGAGCCACTCTCGGGGAGAGCTCGGATGGTCCGGGCTTCCCCTCTTCATTCACCTGAAGGGTTCTCCCCTCTTGGTCTTCGGTGGCCGAGGTATGCACCTCGGCCATAATAGTGTCGCCTCCTTCCCCTGCGTGCGGCATGGGAGGGGTCCTCCTTGACAGAACCTTCTCGGCCTCCTCGACGACCGGGGGAGGCGAGGCGTGCGACTCGGTCCCGCTCTCCGCCAGCGCGGCCGGTGGAGAATCCCCCTCCGAGACTCGATCGGTAGGAAGGTCGCGCAGCGGGCTGCAATGTTAGAAGCAGGAGCGCAATCAATATCAGACTTAGTTCAGCTAAAAATGCATAGGTGTATCTTAGGATACGTACCTTTGGGCCTGCGGTTTGTCCTGGGGGTCCTCCGAGGAACCTCTTCAGAGGCCTCGGAGTCCTCGGCAGAGGCCGAGCTGTTGTTGGACAGGGCCACCTTGGCCCTGCATGGTCTTTTAGGGGCGGGAGGAGGCTGCTCCTCCTCGGCATCCTCGGACGCCGCCCTCTTCCTTGTTCGGGAGGAATCACTTTCCTCCCCATCCCCCCTGCTCCTTCTCCTCCTCTAGAGCGGATGGGGCATGGGTGTCCCTGGATCTACTGTCCGGGGGTCCTCGGGAATGGAGGCCCTCTCTGGCCTCCTTCTTCTTCTCCTTCTTCTCCGGCGCCTCGTACGGCTCCTCGGCCAACATGGCCGTCAGCAAGGCCTTCCTGTGGCCCTCGGGCAGCGGGGCCGTGCTGTCGAGTCGCTCGGCCTTCTTCAGCCAGCTCTGTGGATGGGAGAAAAGGGAGTTGAATACTTTGTCAAAAAGGAACATCCGAACATAAGAGTGAAACTTATCATACCTTGTGAGGGGGGTTTGCGGCGTCGAGACCGATGTCTTCCTCCTCGGCCGGCCAGTCCTTCTGTGGCTTGAATAGCACATTCCACAGCTATGCGTGGGAAGTACGGTAGAAGCTGAGCATGGTGGCGGGGTCTTCGGGCTTGTAGACCCACATGGGGGAAGCCCGGTCTTGAAAGGGGAGGATGCGGCGGCAGAGCATGATCTGAATTACGTTGGGCAGCTCAACCTCCCGCTCTATCATCTTGGATATGCGGCTCTGCAGCAACGCCACCTCCTTGGTTGACCCCCAGTCGAAGCCTTTCTTGGTCCACGATACCAACCTCGTGGGGGGTCCGGATCTGAAGGCGGGAATCGCCGCCCAGTCCGCGTTCCGCGGCTCTGTGATCTAGAACCACTCTTTTTGCCAGATCTTGATGGTTTCGATGAAGGTGCCCTCTGGCCACTCAACCCAGGGGAGCTTGCTGACCATCGCCCCCCAGCAGTCCGCCTGTTGGCCGTCGACGATCTTTGGCTTGACATTGAGCACCTTCAACCACAAGCCGAAGTGTGGTCGGACCCGGAGAAAGGCCTCGCAGATGATGATGAAGGCCGAGATGTGCAGGAAGGAATTCGGGGCAAGATCATGGAAATCAAGCCCGTAAAAAAACATCAAGCCCCTGACAAAGGGGTGGAGGGGGAAACTTAGTCCCCGGATGAAGTGAGGGAGGAACACCATCCTCTCGCCGGGCCTCGGTGTAGGGATGACCTGACCCGCCTCCGGAGCGCGGTGAGCGACATCGGTGGGAAGGTAACCCGCGTTCTTCAGCTCCAGATGCTCTCGGTGACAATGAAGGCCTCCCACTTGCCCTTAGAACCAGAGCCGGCCATGGCCGGATTGAGGAGATGGCCGGGGAGGTTTTTGGGGGAGAAAACGGATTTGGGTGCTGGAGCTCAGAGGATTGTGGAAGCGAATTTCACAGAAGGAAGTGAGAGCGTGCAAGGGAGATGGTGGCTGCCCCCCTTTTATGGGCTACCGTAAAACCAATAGTCCTTTTACTGCGCCGCAAGCCTCGCCTTTTCCCCATATAATCGTGCCATTATGCGCGCATGGGATAGCGCAAAACATTGATCATATCCCTTAAAAACGGGGCACGATCTCCATATTGATGGGATGCGCCAATGGAGGAACCACCTCGAACCGCGAATCGAGTTTTCATAACCAACTCGTGGTCGTGGCAGGTCGTGACCCTTCAGCAAAAGCTGTCAGATGGGGTCACTGTTCACACTTATGCGACTAGCCTTCGGGGCTAAATTATTGATACACTTCGGGGACCGAAGCATAATTCGGGGAACATACGGCTAGGCAACCCTTGAGGACTTGATTCAGAGGGATTGTAGGCTTGACACAAGTACCACAGAAGGGAAGAAACTGGTCCACAAAGCCGATAGTGTTCGGTAAACACCTCGGCTTCGAAGACTAGTTCGGGGGCTACTGAGGGTGTCCCGGACTAGGGGGTACTCGGGCTGCCGGCCTATATCTCATAGACCGGACTAATGGGCCGTTCTTGACTCATCGAAGGAAGGACGGATTGCAGGTGACTCCGTGCTCCAGAAGGAAACCTCCGAAGACTTGGCATCTCCCCCAAGAAAGGTTCAGTGTAGTCGGCATGTTTATCCCTGACGGCAACCGACCATATGTAATCCTAGGTACCCCTGGTGTCTATATAAACCAGAGGGTTTAGTCTGTAGAGGGGGAACCATTATCATCGTACCCACCTAGGGTTTAGTCCATCCGATCTCGAGGTAGATCAACTATGTAATCATCATACAAATACATCAATACAATCAAGCAGGACGTAGGGTTTTACCTCTTTGAGAGGGCCTGAACCTGGGTAACCACTGTCTCTACGTTCCTTGTTATCCATTGACTCCAAGATCCATAGCTCGGACCCCCTACCCGAGATCTGCCGGTTTTGGTACCGACAGCGGGGTCCTTAAGGAAACTAAGGGATATTAAGGCCTTCTTTTAATAGAGAACCGGAAAAAAGCATTAGCACTTAGTGAATACATGAACTCCTCAAACTACGGCAATCACCGGAAAGAATCCCAATTATTGTCACCTTCGGGTATGCGGATCATGACACGTAATAGGTGCATATAACTTGCAAGATAGGATCAAGAACACAAATATATTCATGAGAACATGAAGGGTCCAGATCTGAAATCATTGCACTCGGGCCCTAGTGACAAGCATTAAGCATAGCAAAGTCATAGCAACATCAATCTCAGAACATATTGGATACTAGGGATCAAAGCCCTAACAAATTGACTCGATTACATGATAAATCTCATCCAACACATCACCGTCCAGCAAGCCTACGAAGGAATTACTCACGCCCGGTGGTGAGTGATACGTCTCCAATGTATCTATAATTTATGAAGTATTCATGCCATGTTTATAACAATTCTATATGGTTTTGGTATGATTTGATTAGAACTAACCCGGACTGACGCTATTTTCAGCAGAACTACCATGGTGTTGTTTTTTGTGCAGAAATAAAAGTTCTCCAAATGCAGCGAAACTTTTTGACGGTTTTTTTTGGAACAAAATAGAACCAGGAAGCTTCGTGGGAGGACCAGAAGAGCCACGAGGTGCCCACGAGGCACCAGGGCGCGCTAGGGGGGGTATGGCACCGTGGTGCCTCGTGGGCCCATCTTAGCCCATCTTCGCGTGATTCCAACGCCAAAAAATCCTGTAAATAGAGAAACCCCCAGAAATAACCCTAGATTTTGGCCGCCACCGCCGCACACCTCTGTACCAAAGAAATACCATCTAGAGCCCTGTTCCGGCACCCTGCCGTAGGGGGAAATCATCACCGGAGGCCATCTTCATCATCCCGGCGGTCTCCATGACGAGGAGGGAGTAGTTCACCCTCGAGGCTAGGGGTATGTTCAAGTAGCTATGTGTTTGATATCTCTCTCTCGTGTTCTTGATTTGGCACGATCTTGATGTACCGCGAGCTTTGTTAATATAGTTGGAACATATGGTGTTTCTCCCTCTCTATCTTGTTGTGATGAATTGAGTTTTTACCTTTGAGGTTTCACTATTATCGGATTGAATATTTTTATGGATTTGAGAACACTTGATGTATGTCTTGCATATGAATACCCGTGGTGACAATGGGGTATTATATTGATTCACTTGATATATGTTTTGGCACTCAACTCGTGGATTCCCGAGGTGACATTGGGGTAATCTATGCATAGGGGTTGATGCACGTTTTCGTCCTACTTTCTCCGGTAGAAATTTTGGGGCACTCTTTGAAGTTCTTTGTGTTGGATTGAATATTATGAATCTGAAGTTGTTTGATGCATATCGTATAATCAACTCACGGATACTTGTGGTGACATTGGAGTATCTAGGTGACATTAGAGTTGGTTGATGCGTATCATATGGTGTTATTTTAGTACGAACTCTAGGGCTGTTTGTGACACTTATAGGAATAGCTAAATAGATTGATCGGAAAGAATAACTTTGAGGTGGTTTTGTACCCTACAACAATTTCTATCTTATGTTCTCCGCTAATAGGAACTTTGGAGTGATTCTTTGTCGCACGTTGAGGGATTGTTATATGATTCAATTATGTTAGCACTGTTGAGAGATTGCACTAGTGAAAGTATGAACCCTAGGCCTTGTTTTTAAGCATTGCAATACCGTTTGTGCTCACTTTTATCGTTTGCTATCTTGCTGTTTTTATTTATTTAGATTATAAAAATATATTTTAACTATCCATACTACACTTGTATCACCATCTCTTCACCGAACTAGTGCACCTATACAATTTACCATTGTATTGGGTGTGTTCGGGACACAAGAGATTTCTTGTTTTTGGTTGCAGGGTTGTTTGAGAGAGACCATCTTCATCCTATGCCTCCCATGGATTGATAAACCTTAGGTCATCCACTTGAGGGAAAATTGCTACTGTCCTACAAAACTCTGCGCTTGGAGGCCCAACACGAGTCTACAAGAATAAGTTGTGTAGTAGACATCAAGCTCTTTTCTTGCGCCGTTGCCGGGGAGGTGAGTGCTTGAAGGTATATCTTTAGATCTTGCAATTGAATCTTTTAGTTTCTTGTTTTATCACTAGTTTGGTTTATAAAAGAAAACTACAAAAAAATAGAATTGAGGTTGCCTCATATTATTCATCTTTATAATGTCTTTCTTGAAAATGATGGATCAGAAAATTGTGCTCAATTGATAGAAGATGAATTAAATAAAATGTTTGGCCTAAAATCTTTGAATGATGAGCATGATTGCAATGGTGCTAGTATGAATTCTTTGAATATACATGATGCTAATGATATGCAAAGCCATAAGCTTGGGGATGCTATGTTTGATGAAGATGATATTTTTAATCCCCCAAGTTTTGATGAGCAAATTTATTATGATGATAGCATGCCTCCTATTTATGATGATTATATTTATGAAAGTGGGTTTGGAAGAGTGTCTACTCTAGGTACTAGTGATCCCACTATTTTGGAGGGTGTTGAATCTTACGGCAATAATTATGAAAGTGGATTTGGAGAGGTCATGACTTTATTTAATGATGATTCCACAATTTTGGAAGAGGTTCCAATTGACTATGATAACAAAGTAGCTATCTACTGGAATCAGGGACTTTGCCATCTGCCAGCTCTTTGCCGTCTGCCAGCTGATGGCAAAGAGTCTGTTTGCCGTCTGTCTTTCCAAAGCAGACGGCAAAGAAGTGGCAGATGGCAAAGACCCTCTTTGCCATCTGCTACTTCTCTGCCGAACTCTTTGCCGTCTGCCAAAACAAACACAGACGGCAAAGAGCTCACTTTGCCGTCTGCCAAAACAAACACAGACGGCAAAGGATGTGGCGGGGGTAGCCTAAACAGGGGGGCGCCCCTCTGGCACTCACTCTCGCTCGCTCGAGCCTCTCTGCCCCGATCCCCTTCTCTCTCTCGACCTCCATATCGCCGCCACTGCCGCCGGCCGTCCTGGCCAGCTCCGGCGGCCTCCGGCGATGCCCAGCATACCCCTAGAACCCCCATGCGACGCTGCTTCTGCTCCCCCGCTTCGATTCGTCGCTCGTGCCCTCCTCTTGCGGCTGTGGCTAACCCTAGCCGCTGCGGTTGCTGACGCACGACGTCGCTATGGATGTCGGCGCGGCTCCGGCGCTACCCTGTGCTCCTCTCCGACGTCCTCGCCGCCATCTCCTTGCGTCCGTGCCTTGGATTCGCCCGCTGCGTTGCCGGCCTACCCTGTCTAGGGTTTTGGTACGGCGGTTGTCCCACGCCGGTCGGATGGCGTTTAGGCGCAACCCCGGCGCGCCTCTGAGTACTGCCTCGGCTACAACCCTCCTATGGTGAGCTCTATCTACCTCCTCCTCTCTGATCCGTGCTGTGTTGGACATGGCGGTGGCTGTGTTGGTGCTCTGCTGCTAGTGGGGATTTGGTGGCTGTGATCTAGGCTGTTCTGATGTTGCTCTAACTGTTGTTATCTCTCTAGTTGCTCCTGTAGTCACACACTAGTTTATCCATCGGTTTGATGTACTATGCTAGCTCCTGTTTATACCAATGTTATTAAGTGAGCTTCTATGTTTACTGTTATAAGGCAATGATGCCCCAGGTTCCTTGTGAAGCTCTTGATGGTGGTCTTGGTCCACTACTACTTCCATAATTTGGGTTTTCCCCAATTCTATGGCTTGTAACTACTGTACTGTGATATGCCCCTGTTTATACTGCTGCTGTTAAACTGGTGTTATGTCTTTAGGTCTGTGAGATGCTATCCTGGGGGTTTGTGCACACTTGGAGCTTATATAGCTCAATTGATTGTAGTATTCTGTTCATAGACCTGGTATTATAGAACTGATTGTTTGTTATAGCTCCTGAACATTATGGTGATGCTCCTGTTTAACTAATTGGTCACTATTATGCCACTAATCCAAGTGTATGGATTTGCTAGTGTGGTTTTGGTGCTGCTCTAGCTCCACTGACTAGTTATCTTTTCCATTGGATTTTTAGGAACATTCTAGCTACATTTCTTGGGTAGTTTTGTTTCTTCTCGGATTTTGTCAGAACATTGTGGTATTACAAGTTACTTACAGAAGTTTCAGCCTGTCGAAGATGTTCCTTTTGGTATATTATAATTGCCCAATACTTTTATTATAGTTATGGTTTTTGTACTTGTCTAGTGTTTAGTGGCTTCTCTTGTTATGGTTTTTGAGGACAAAATCCCCTCCAAAACCTACCTCCGGTTCTGCTTTGTTTTAATTGCTAAAAGGAGTTCTTTTTATTAATAACTTGGCTTTATTTATTAACTTTGTCATGGCTGGTCTGCATGTATTTCTACTCATTTTTTCCAGTAAGTATGTACTCATTTTCTTAGTTTTTCCAGCATCATTCTTGAAGTTAAGTCATTAGTTTTTCGCTATTTGTGTGTCTTCTACTGTTTTGTCTTTAGAATGGAGGCTTAGTTATGTGGTTTTGGTTCAGGTTTCAGTCATTTTCAGTAGCAGTGGGCATCATTTGCATCACTTTACCGGATTTGGTTTACTTATTGGCTTATATATACTGCTATATTATGGTTCATATGCTGCTTGTTATACAATGGCTACTATTTAGTGTTGCTCTGCTACTGTTAGTGTTTCATATGCTCTGTTGCTGTAACAGTTTGGTATGTTGTTGTACACATGCAGATAACTACAGTTTCAATTATCTAGCATGTATTAGTTCCACTTTGTTGACTAGCTAGGTCCAGGATATAATCCTTTTATTAACAATTTAGAGCACTACCTTGGCTGTACTGGGGATCTCTCCCTGTAGTTGTTGTGGCTGTCAGTTCATTCCCTAACTGTTGGTGGTGACTTTGATTCAGTTAACTGATTTTAGAGTTATATTTCCTTTCCATTGGTCTGTTTAACCTTTGGATAATAGTGGTTATAGCTGTTGTTAACTAATGCTGCTGCTGTTTAGTTGTAGTAGCTGGTAAGTGATACTAGCCCCCTGTGCTTGTGGGTGCAGTGCCCTATTTGCAGAAATTACCAGGTGCATGTGTGTGCTGTGTTCTGCAGAAGCAGATAATCAGTGGGGTGCTACCCTGCTATTTCTTCTATGCTATTTCTATTGATCTTATGAACAGATGCTCGCTTCATCTTAGTTGCTTTATTTCTAATACTGACATGAACAGATACCACTTGGTTTGGCTATTCCTATTGGTCTCTTTCTAATAGCATATGAACAGATGCTATACTTGGTTTTGGCTGTTACTTTCCTAGTTTTCTACTGATAAGACAGATACTACATCTGATTTGGGCAGTGATGCTGGTCTGAGCCCCCCTCTCTTAGGCTTAATTTACATGTGGCTATCCCTGTGCTGTGATGAACTAGCCCTGGCACTTCCAGGCTGTCTGAGCACATAATCCCTCAAGTATACCTTGAGGTCTTCTGTAGCTTGGTCTTGTGGATTCTGGTAAACCTGCTTCTTGTGGACAGCCTGCTCCTCCTAGCTGCTTCACTGGACAAAACTGATTGTGGTGATGAAGTCTAATCCTTGGCTTTAATCACTAGTTTTTAGTTGGCTTAATTCCTGGAGCTAGTACTGATAGTGGTCTTTGTGTTGGCATTTAACTTACTACTAATTGTGGTGGCTTCTTGATTGGGTCCTTGGCTGGTTCTCTCCTTTGGCTCTTTGGTATTGGTTTACTCTATTTGGCTTTCTAATTAAGATCACTTTGAAAATCAGGATCTTAACTAACATTGTCTTGATCTCAAGTGCTGGCTCCTACAGCATTGCATTTCACCAAGTGAAATGCTACATTTCTACTCCTAACCCATTCTCTCTTTCTTAGTGTTTTTGTTATGCAGGTTGGAAGAAAAGAAGAAGATCCAGAGAAGATCTTAGTAATAAGATAGTTTTTAGGAAAATAGATATTTAGTTTTAGGTCATTTCTTGTAATTTCCGAAATGTAAATTTAATTACTTAATCATTTCTGATTCTTTATAATATGACTTTGTATTACCTATTCCAATTATTAATAAAGTTTTTAATTTACATGCGTTCATGACTATTGGCAATATGTGTTGGATATGCTATATTGGTCATATATATAATTTTCTATGAAAATGAATTGATATAAGAAAAAACAGGGGCTATATATCCACTTTGGCCTATTTGGCTTCTGACGGCAAAGAGATTGCTTCTTTGCCGTCTGCTGGCAGACGGCAAAGAGATTGCTTCTTTGCCGTCTGCTGGCAGACGGCAAAGAGATTGCTTCTTTGCCGTCTGCTGGCAGACGGCAAAGAAGGAAAGTTCTTTGCCGTCTGCCAGCAGACGGCAAAGCGGCCTTTGCCGGCAGCCGTTCGGCCGGAGTGTTTGCCGTCTGCTGGCTGACGGCAAAGCCTTTGCCGTCCGCCAAGCATGCCTTTGCCGTCTGCTATAGCAGACGGCAAAGTGCCTGATTCCAGTAGTGATAGTGAAAGTATGAACCCTAGGCCTTGTTTTTAAGCATTGCAATACCGTTTGTGCTCACTTTTATCGTTTGCTATCTTGCTGTTTTTATTTATTTAGATTATAAAAATATATTTCTACTATCCATACTACACTTGTATCACCATCTCTTCACCGAACTAGTGCACCTATACAATTTACCATTGTATTGGGTGTCTTCGGGACACAAGAGATTTCTTGTATTTGGTTGCAGGGTTGTTTGAGAGAGACCATCTTCATCCTATGCCTCCCATGGATTGATAAACCTTAGGTCATCCACTTGAGGGAAAATTGCTACTGTCCTACAAAACTCTGCGCTTGGAGGCCCAACACGAGTCTACAAGAATAAGTTGTGTAGTAGACATCAAGCTCTTTTCTTGCGCCGTTGCCGGGGAGGTGAGTGCTTGAAGGTATATCTTTAGATCTTGCAATTGAATCTTTTAGTTTCTTGTTTTATCACTAGTTTGGTTTATAAAAGAAAACTACAAAAAAATAGAATTGAGGTTGCCTCATATTATTCATCTTTATAATGTCTTTCTTGAAAATGATGGATCAGAAAATTGTGCTCAATTGATAGAAGATGAATTAAATAAAATGTTTGGCCTAAAATCTTTGAATGATGAGCATGATTGCAATGGTGCTAGTATGAATTCTTTGAATATACATGATGCTAATGATATGCAAAGCCATAAGCTTGGGGATGCTATGTTTGATGAAGATGATATTTTTAATCCCCCAAGTTTTGATGAGCAAATTTATTATGATGATAGCATGCCTCCTATTTATGATGATTATATTTATGAAAGTGGGTTTGGAAGAGTGTCTACTCTAGGTACTAGTGATCCCACTATTTTGGAGGGTGTTGAATCTTACGGCAATAATTATGAAAGTGGATTTGGAGAGGTCATGACTTTATTTAATGATGATTCCACAATTTTGGAAGAGGTTCCAATTGACTATGATAACAAAGTTGCTATCTATGATGATTATTGTGATGACATGTATGCTATAAAGAATAATGATAACTATGAAACTTGTCATCATGATTTTAATGTTCAATTTGATTATGCCAATCAAGGATTACATGATAGTTATTTTGTTGAGTTTGCTCCCACTATTATGAATGAGAAGAAAATTGCTTTTGTGGAGAGTAATAAATTTTCTATGCTTGTGAATCATGAAAAGAATGCTTTATGTGATAGTTATATTGTTGAATTTGTTCATGATGCCACTGAAAATTATTATGAGAGAGGAACATATGCTTGTAGGAGTTGCAATAATATCAAGTTTCCTCTCTATGTGTTGAAAGTTTTGAAGTTATACTTGTTTTGCCTTCCTATGTTCGTTGATTCTTGCTCCCATAAATTGTTTGTTCACAAAATCCCTATGCATAGGAAGTGGGTTAGGCTTAAATATGCTAGTCATATGCTTCATGATGCTCTCTTTGTGTTTCAATTCTTTACTTTTATGCGAGCATCATTGAAATCATCATGCCTAGCTAAAAAGGCATTAAAGAAAAGCGCTTGTTGGGAGACAACCCAATACTTATACTTTCTGTTTTTGTGTGTTCACATGATTAAGCTACTTTGGTAATCATGTTTTATATGTTTTATTTCAATAATGTGCCAAGTAAAGCCTTTGGGATAGTGTGGATACTTGTTGATTCGATTCTGTGCAAAAACAGAAACTTTCGCGTCCAGTGCTGGAATTTCTATTCTGTACTGGAGCGTGAGAAAATTCTAAAATTTTTACAGAGCATTGGGTTACAAAGTTTTTACGTTTTCCTAATTTTTCAGAATTTTTGGAGGTACATAAGTATGGTTTTAAAATCTCTCACTACATGCTGTTTTGTTTTTGACAGATTCTGTTTTCGATGCATAGTTTGCTTGTTTTAGTGTTTCCATAGCTTATATTGAGCAATATAAATTGTGAAAATGATAGACTAAAGTAGTAATTATGTGAGAACAATTATGAATCTTGTCTTTACAGTACCTAAGTGGATGATTAATTATTATCATACTAACCTATCTCACAAGTTCCGTTAAGTTTTGTGTGATTGAAGTTTTTAAGTTTTGGGTGAGATATCGATATGAGGAGAATAAAGAGTGGCAAGACCCTAATCTTGGGGATGCCCAAGGCACTCCAAGTTAATATTCAAGGAAGACTCAAGCGTCTAAGCTTGGGGATGCCCCGGAAGGCATCCCCTCTTTTGTCTTCAACACTATCGGTAACCTCACTCGGAGCTATATTTTTATTCGTCACATAATATGAGTTTTGCTTGGAGCGTCATTTTATTTTGTTGAGATTTTCTTGTTGTTATCAATAATCATGTTTTGTATCTTTTAGTTCAATAAAATGCCAATTATAGCCTTTACCATGCTCAGTTTGCAAGTTTATGTGTTGCTGTTTGAAAACAGAAAGTTTTCTGTTACGTCCAGAATATTCCTGAATAGTCAGAGCATGATAAAAATATGAAAATTGCTACTGTCCTACAAAACTCTGCGCTTGGAGGCCCAACACGAGTCTACAAGAATAAGTTGTGTAGTAGACATCAGTGAGCATCATGAAATTGGTGATGAAGGATGGTTGATGATGACGACGGTGTCGAATCCCCCTCTCCGGAGCCCCGAACTGACTCCAGATCAGCCCTCCCGATGAAGAACAGGAGGTGGCGGCGGCTCCGTATCGTAAAACATGATGAAACTTCTTCTCTTATTTTTTCTTGGGGAAAGAGAATTTATAGCATTGGAATTAGGTCAGACGGCCGCCTGTGGGCCTCACAAGGCACCACAGCGCGCCCTAGGGGGGGGGGGGGGGTCGCGCCCTACTGCCATGTGAGCAGCAGGTGGCCCCCCTTCTGTTGATTCTTGGACCAATAATTTTTATATATTCCATAAAAATTCTCCAAAAAGTTTCGTCCAAATCCGAGAACTTTGATTTCTGCACAAAAACAACACCATGGCAATTCTGCTGAAAACAGCGTCTGTCCGGGTTAGTTTCATTCAAATCATGCAAATTAGAGTCCAAAACAAGAGCAAAAGTGTTTGGAAAAGTAGATACGACGGAGACGTATCAGCGACTCATCACACAACTGTTTATGATCTATCGAATATCCCAACTGCTCCATCCTTGCTACTCGTGTGTGCTCGCATTACCACTGCACTCGGTATTTTGTGCTGAAACGTTTACGATGCGCGCCCCATCACAAACAGTTCACGATTGTAAAATGTGTAAGATAAGGAGACTATCACACACATTCACTTCTCCCGAACCGTATGTGATATATAATTAAGAAGATTAGTTAATCATCGTACGAGTGTCGGATGAGATTACGAAACGTCCGGCTGTCGTACGTGTGTCGGACGAGATAACTATCGCACACGCTATTCTGTGGTGCAACGTTTACGATGCGTACGACATCAGAAATAGTTCATGGTTGTAAAGCGTGTACATTAAGGCGACTATCACAAACATTTAGTTCGCTCGCACCGTTTGTGATATTGTCTGACATCACACACACTTTGCAAACGACATCTGTGTGCATGGTCGCACACGTTTCCTCTCTGTGAACTGTGTCGGATTATGATGTATATCACACACATTGTGCTATACAGACCGTGTGCGCCGTAATGACCTGCAGAGCGTATTTTCACCCTAATTTAATCACTGCTATTTAAAATTATACCGAATTTGAATTTGAAAGTAGGCTATAACTTTATTCATATGCATCAGGTTCAATAACCAATGCATTATTCGATTCACAGGTACATATGTTCAAGAGTTACATCCAAAAAAACAAGAATTACATATGCACCAAATAAAGAATGATGAACCAGGGTTATATACTTGTACTATTAAAGACGGTAAAGAAAGAGGCAAAAGACATTCTGGTTGCTGAACAAGGTGAAGCGGAATGCCCATATTGTGCCCCCTTCTATGCAGAAGGCACGCACGACTCTAATCCAACCCCTTGTGATGGCCGACCGCCACCCTTCACTGTCTTCATGAGGACATCTCGATAGTCATTGTGTTCTGGTAGAAATACTTTAACCTTTGCATGCCCACCAATCATGTAGTTTGAGAGGTAATCTTGAGTAAACTGCTTTGGGAACCACTGCAAAGGAAAAGGATTCAGACATTGTCATCTAACACAACTCATTATGGGCAGTAAAAAGAAGGCTGCAGAGTTCTTACTTACCATCCTGCAGTTCACTGTTGTCTTGGATAAAGTGTAAACAAATAGTTTAATTGCCATCTTTTGACCCATTTTACTAACAATCTTTATCAGTTTCCTCACTTGATGCTGGTTCATGAATATCTCATTGCCCCATACGCAAAAATGGTCGAAGCGCGGATCTTTACCAATGACATATGTACCTAAAAGCACCAAGTTAATAATAGAAGCTAAACAACAATTGCACAATGATGTAGTACAACACTCCCTCCGCCCCATTATATAAGATCTTATTACAGACAATATACTCACATATTGGATGAATTAACATCTTATATTATGGGGTGGAGGGAGTTTATTACATTGTTACAAATATCGGCCGATTAACTGCAGTTAACTGCTGTTGTTGTTGTTGCTGCTGCTCTTCTATGTATATCTAGACATCATCAGAACATTAAGGTAACACTCTTCCTTGTTGCTATGTAGCCTAGGATTGCATATTTAGACATTCAGTACAATGCATGTTGCTATGTAGCCTCAAATATATTAGATATGGCCCTAGTTAACCTACCGATAAATGAGTTACAGATATATTCAGTTAAATGTACAATTCACCGATTAATCCCTTATCAACCCCCGGCCTATATGGTACCAGCTATCGATATCCTGAACAGTGAGTATATATAAGCCATGGGATGAAATTAACCTCGATGGAAAACAGCAGTCGTTCCCAATATTGTCCTGTGTAAGTACATCGAAAAGGCATGTTAAGCACAACAGGCTAAACATCAACCAAATATATCCATGGTAGACAACATAATCTCCAAATGATAGCTTCAGTGTGCAGCTTTAAGCACGCTAGTTAAGAAAAACAAGAAGTGGAAAGGTGTGTTAACTGCACAGTTCATACTTGCACATATAGAACATCACATTGTGAATAACTGAAATAAACAAGGCATACTACATACAACCAAAGATAGCAATTGAAACTGGACATATACTAACTACAAACAACTGAACAACCAAAAACCGTTAAAAGAGGCATATGGTCGCTACAACAGGCTTAACAGCAAGCAAATATAGTCATTCATATTGGTATTGTTGAAACTGGTATTGATGAAATTGAACTGCAAAGTTCATACTTGCACATACAGAACATCACTTTGTGAATAACTGAAATAAACAAGGCATACTACGAACAACCAAAAACAAATCATGGGATTCCCCCTGTGAAGAGGCACGGCAAAACAAATCATGGGTTTCCTCACTTGTCAAAGATGGGCTCCTTCCCATTGGAAGAGCACGGACAATGGGTACGCTCCATGTTGTCGCAGATGGGCTCCTTCACCTTGGAAGAGCACGGCTGTAGGGTGCTCTCCCTGATGTCGCAGATGGCTCTTTCCCCTTGGAAGAGCCGGAGAGGGTGCCCTCCTCGTGCTCGCCGTCGATGAGGTCTGACTTGGCAGCTGAGGATCCCAAGCCAGCGTCGCAGAACGTGTCCTTCAGAAATGACAAAAGGGGCTCCATGGCGATGAAGGATGGCAAATTGTTGACAACGAGCTAGAGGAGATCAGCGGCAGGGCCATCGAGGAGATCGACGACGGTTGAACCCGAGGGGTTGGGGGTGGGCAACTTAACCTGTGACATAGCCCGCGTCAAGCTGTCGCTGTCGACGAGCTCGATGTCGTAGCCGGCGTCCGCGACATACCAGAATACTCTAGCCCGCTGATTGAAACCCTCCGGCCAGTGATCGTCGTCAGCTTCGTCGGTGGCCACCACGCCGACGTCGGGCAAAGAGGCCGCGATAAACCTCTTTTGGGCCATTCGCTCCTCGAGCTCCCCGGGAAGCGTAGCCGGGCTTAGGCTGCGACGCTCTGGAGTGGGGGAGGGGTGGGGATGGGGATCTGTGGGAAAGGGGGCATTTCGCAGGCGTCATCTAAGACACTCAGGGCGGCGAGGGTATGTTGATCGGTGGGTAACCTACACGGGCTGACCGACAGAGGTTGACGATGGAGGCGGCGGCGGTGGCGGTGACCTAGTTAGGTTTCGAGCTAGGGGTGGGGTGTGTGTGTGAAGTGTGAACGGAGGTTTTGGGGTGTGTGTTTGGAGGGGGGCCAAGGTGGTGTTTGAGGAAATGTCGCGGCTACTGAAAATTTAACTAGGTGGGAGTAAAATGCCGGGGCTACTGAAAATTTGGATCAAGGGGTTGAAGCAGAGCGGGAGTAACAAACATCGCACACGGTCCAAACATAATAATCGTGTGCTATCAAACAGAAAAACCCTCCAGGCAAGCAGATATTTTTTTGATTGCGAGGGATGTAGGCGGTAGTAAAATGCCGGGGCTACTGAAAATTTGGATCAAGGGATTGAAGCAGAGCGGGAGTAACAGACATCGCACACGGTCCAAACATAATAATCATGTGCTATCAAACATAAAAACCCTCCAGGCGAGTAGATATTTTAGAGATTGCGAGGGATGCAGGCGGGAGTAAAATGCCGGGGCTACTAAAAATTTGGATCAAGGGATTGAAGCAGAGCGGGAGTAATAGACATCGCACATGGTCGAAACATAATAATCGTGTGCTATCAAACAGAAAAACCCTCCACGCGGGTAGATATTTTTGAGAGCGGGAGCAACGAACATCGCACACGGTCAAAACATAGTAATAGTGTGCTATCAAATAGAAAAACCCTCCAGGCGGGTAGATATTTTTGTGATTAGGAGGGAAGCCTTGTGGACCCCAATCTACTGTGCTGATGTGAGTGACAGGCGCACGGGGTTGGCACACGGGTAGTCTGAGGGAACCGTGTCTGTTACGTCCCCAATCGCATCTGTCTCGTCTGCTGTTTATAAATTTGGCAAAAAAAATGCGGGAATGGGTCAGAACACGAACACACTTGCATGTGGACCAAATATATGTATGAAAAGGGTGGTTTGATGTTCAAATACCCAATGCACAACTTTGATGTGGCACGTGTCTCACAAAGCGCCCATTATTGTTATAGTCCGCCACCCCCCTCCCACTTCGTGTCGGCGGGAGGGAAATCCTAGCTATGAACGCATGCCCCCAAATAGCTAGGTCTGACATCTCACCCTATCGTAACACAAAACCTATAGGTGTCCATCATATGGTCAACCCCCCCCCCTTCGCTTTCGGTCAAAGGTGGACCGTGTGCGGGCCCACAAATGTGTGCTTGTGGCGCGAGATGGGTGAGACCACATACTAACCACATGCGGGAGTATATATGTATATATGTATGTATGAAAAGGGTGTGGTGTGATATATAAATACCCAATTCACAATTTTGATGTGGCACATGTGTGCCTCTCGCAAATTAACCGGGCATCCCCGACCCCACGGAGTTTCAGGAAGTGCGGAGTAGTGCCCCCCCCCCCACACACACTTTGAGTCGGAGGGACGATAGGGCATCTCACCAAGACGTACTGTAACACGGACCAAGAACAATCCACCTAGGTCGTATAACCTCTCGCGCGCCTTGGTGGGCCCACGAGGCACCAGGGCGCGTCCTGGTGGCTCGTGGCCACCTCCTCTGGCTTCTGGCCCTCTCCCGAAGCTTCTAGTGTCTCTTATGTCCAGAAAAAAATCTCCAAAAAGTTTTGTGGCATTTGGACTTCATTTGGTACTGATATTCTGGAAAACCAAAAACAGACAAAAAAACAGCAACTGGCACTGGGCACTAAGTTAATAGGTTAGTCCCAAAAAATGATATATATAATTGTTGTAAATGTATATAAAAACATCCAAGATTGATACTATAATAGCATGGAACAATCAAAAATTATAGATACATTGGAGATGTATCATCCCCAACACACCCAATACAATGGTAAATTGCATAGGTGCACTAGTTCGGCGAAGAGATGGTGATACAAGTGTAGTATGGATAGTAGATATAGGTTTTTGTAATCTGAAAATAATAAAAAAACAGCAATGTAGCAAGTGATAAAACGGAGCACAAACGGTATTGCAATGCTTAGAAACAAGGCCTAGGGTTCATACTTTCACTAGTGCAATCTCTCAATAGTGTTAACATAATTAAATCATATAACAATCCCTCAACGTGCGACAAAGAATCACTCCAAAGTTCTTATCAAGCGGAGAACATAAGATGAAATTGTTTGTAGGGTACGAAACCACCTCAAAGTTATCCTTTCCGATCAATCTATTGAGCTATTCCTATAAGTGTCACAAACAGCCCTAGAGTTCGTACTAGAATAACACCATATGATACACATCAACCAACCCTAATGTCACCTAGATACTCCAATGTCACCACAAGTATCCGTGAGTTGATTATACGATATGCATCAAACAACTTCAGATTCATAATATTCAATCCAACACAAAGAACTTCAAAGAGTGCCCCAAGATTTCTACCGGAGAAAGTAGGACGAAAACATGCATCAACCCCTATGCATAGATTACCCCAATGTCACCTCAGGAATCCGCGAGTTGAGTGCCAAAACATATATCAAGTGAATCAATATAATACCCCATTGTCACCACGGGTATTCATATGCAAGACATACATCAAGTGTTCTCAAATCCAACAAAGTATTCAATCGGATAATAGTGAAACCTCAAAGGTAAAAACTC
This sequence comes from Elymus sibiricus, assembly GCA_039707655.1. Lineage (NCBI taxonomy): Eukaryota > Viridiplantae > Streptophyta > Magnoliopsida > Poales > Poaceae > Elymus > Elymus sibiricus. The sequence continues at coordinate 297,544,665 of CM077672.1, read as the reverse complement.
AATTCATCACAACAATATAGAGAGGGAGAAACACCATATGATCCAACTATATTAACAAAGCTCGCGGTACATCAAGATCGTGCCAAATCAAGAACACGAGAGAGAGAGAGAGAGAGATCAAACACATAGCTACTAGTATATACCCTCAGCCCCGAGGGTGAACTACTCCCTCCTCGTCATGGAGACTGCCGGGATGATGAAGATGGCCTCCGGTGATGATTCCCCCCCTCCGGCAGGGTGCCGGAAAAGGGCTATAGATGAGATCATGGAGGTACATAGGCTTGCGACGGCGTAGTCAAAGTTCTAGGGTTATTTCTGGGGGTTCTCCATTTATAGGAATTTTGGGCGTTGGAATCACGCGAAGAGGAGCCACAGGGGGCCCACGAGGCACCAGGGCGCCCCCCAAGGGGGGTCGCCCAGGTGGCTTGTGGGGCCCCTGTGGGTCTTCTGCTGCTCCCCCGAAGCTTCCTGGGTATGTTTCCTTCCATAAAAAATCAACAAAAAGCTTCGCTGCATTTGGACTTCATTTGATATGGATTTTCTGGAAAACCAAAAACAAGCAGAAAACAACAACTGGCACTGGGCACTAGGTCAATATGTTAGTCCATAAAAATCATATAAAAGTCATATAAAAGTGCACCAAAATCATACAAAACAATAATAAACATGGCATGAATACTTCATAAATTATAGATACGTTGGAGACGTATCAGCATCCCCAAGCTTAATTCCTGCTCGTCCTCGAGTAGGTAAATGATAAAATAAATAATTTATGAAGTGTGAATGCTAGCATAGTGCATAAGTTTGATCAATGATAATTTCAATCATTTTTCCTAGCATCATAACAGCAACTCTTTCTCATAAAACTCATCATGATAAAGTAGCAATCCATTCACATGTTATGGTTCAAACAATGCATTCTCTTGAAACTTAACAACCTATGTTCTTAGTCACCAAACAATTGCAATTCAACTTATTTTCAACAAAGTCTAAGTAAGAGCTCCACATACTCAATTATCATATAGTCTTCTATGATTGCTAGTACTCAAAGCATATTTTTAGAACAAATGGCATCCATCGAACACAGAGAAAGATAGGGGCTTAATGTTTCGCCTCCCAACTTATTTATCATAAAGTTAATTGTCAACAATAATAATTCATGATCAAATATATTTGAATGGCCATATGTGCCTGTATCTTTCCCCACCACATAATTCTTGCAAACTAGAGAATAATTGAGGTTGAAATAAGAATGAATACTTATTGACTCTTGCATAAAAGTAAATACGGAAAAGTAAAAGATAGGCCCTTCACAGAGGGAAGCAGAGGCTGTCATGTGCTTTTGATTTTTGGATGTGCAAGCCCTTAATGCAAATGAACGTCACGTTATATTTCCCCTTGTGATAGCAACCATTATTATGCAGTCCGTCGCTTTTATTTCTTTACCATCACAAGTTCGTACAATGCTTATTTTCCCTTGCAATAAAAGATCATACATATTTTAGAAGCAATTTTTATTGACTTTTGCACCAATGACAACTTACTTGAAGGATCTTATTCAATCCATAGGTAGATATGGTGGACACTCATGACAAGAAACTGGGTTTAATGGTTTTTGGATGCACAAGTAGTATCTCTACTTAGTACGATTTTTTGGCTAGCAAAAGATCCTAAGCAAGCACCACATGTTGGAGGATCCATAACAATATAACTTCTATGCAAATAGACCCAAACATAACTCATTACGTTGTCTTCCTTGTCCAACTTCAACTAATTTGCTCAAGTTTGAAAATAATTAATGGGTATTCACAATCATAAAAGATGTCCAAGATAATATATTTATATGTGAAAGTTCTCTTCCTTATACTAATCATTCATGAATTGCTTGTATGACCAATATTGTGATTGTCAAGCTTCAATAGATTTCACTTTCTAACCCAAATGTGAAACTACTACTAGACATGATACAAGCATATGAAGCACATATAATTTCAACTTTATGATATTCGATTCATTCAACAATTTACTCATAGGATATAAGTGAAAAACAAGAGTAAATGACAAACTACTCCAAAAAGATATAAGTGAAGACCAAATGAGTAGTTAAGTAAATAAGTAGCTATGTGAAGACTCTCTCCAAATAAAGATTTCAGATCTTGATAATTTTATTCAAACAGCAAACAAAATAAAAATAAAAGGACACTCCAAGAATAGCACACATCATGTGAACAAGTAAAAACTTAGGCTAACCGATAGGTGTTGATGAATAAAGGTGGGATGCCAACCGGGGCATCCCCAAGCTTAGTTGCTTGAGACTTCTTGGAATATTATCTTGGGGTGCCTTGGGCATCCCCAAGCTTGAGCTCTTGTGTCTCCTTAATTCCTCTCATATCATGGCTTCTCCTAAATCTTAAAAACTTCATCCACACAAAACTCAACAAGAACTCGTGAGATAAGTTAGTATAAATGAACTCAAAACCTTAACATTCTCTACTGTAAAAAATCACTAAAATTATAATTGAACATTGCATACTAAATGCCTCTGCATATTTAATACTCCTATCCACAAATATAAACATTAAACAAGCACCATATGCAAAAATGCAACTATAACCGAAATTTGTCTAAACAGAACAGTCTGTAAAGGGTGAATAAGAATTCATACTTACCTAACTCCAAAAATTCTGAAAAATTACCACGTGACAGAGAACTCATGCATTCTTACTGTGTAAAAATTTCAGATTTTTATCATGTCCTGACTATTAAGGAATATTCTGGACATAACAAAAAACGTTCTGTTTTCAAACAGCAACACATGAACTTGCAAACTGAGCATGGTAAAGGCTATATTTGGCATTTTATTGAACTAAAAGATACAAAACAAGATTATTGATAACATCAAGAAAACATCAACAAAATAAAATGATGCTCCAAGCAAAACTCATATTATGTGATGAATAAAAATATAGCTCCGAGTGAGGTTACCGATAGTGTTGAAGACGAAAGAGGGGATGCCTTCCGGGGCATCCCCAAGCTTAGACACTTGAGTCTTCCTTGAATATTAACTTGGGGTGCCTTGGGAATCCCCAAGCTTAGGGTCATGCCACTCCCTATTCTCCTCATATCGATATCTCACCCAAAACTTGAAAACTTCAATCACAGAAAACTTAACGGAACTTGTGAGATAGGTTAGTATGATAAAAATAAATCATCCACTTAAGTACTGTCAAGACAAGATTCATAATTGTTCTCACATAATTCCTATTGTAGTATATCATTTCCACAATTTATATTGCTCAATATAAGCTATGGAAACACTAAAACAAGCAAACTATGCATCGAAAACCGAATCTGTCAAAAACAGAACAACATGTAGTGAGTGATTTAAAAACCATACTTCTGTAATTCCAAAAATTCTGAAAAATTAGGAAAACGTAAAACAATTGTAACCCAATGCTCTGTAAAAATTTCAGAATTTTCTAACGCGCCAGTACAGAATAGAAATTCCAGCACTGGACGCAAAAGTTTCTGTTTTTGCACAGAATCGAATCAACAAGTGTCCACACTATCCCAAAGGCTTTAGTTGGCACATTATTGAAAGAAAACATATAAAACATGATTACCACAGTAGCTTAATAATGTGGACACACAAAAACAGTAGGTATAAATATTGGGTTGTCTCCCAACAAGCGCTTTTCTTTAAAACCTTTTAGCTAGGCATGATGATTTTAATGATGCTCACATAAAAAGTGAAGAATTGAAAAATAAAGAGAGCATCATGAATCATATGGCAAGTACATTTAAGTCTAACCCAATTCCTATGCATAGGGATTTTGTGAGCAAATAATTTATGGGAGAAATAATCAACTAGTATAGGAAGGCAAAACAAGTATAACTTCAAAACTTTCAACACATAGAGAGGAAACTTGATATTTTTGAGATATGTAAAAGCATATGCTCCTCTCTCATAATAATTTTCAGTAGAATCATGAATGAATTCAACAATATAATTGTCACACAAATGATTCTTTTCATGATCCACAAGCATAGAAATTTTAGTACTCTCCACATAAGCAAATTTATTCTCCTTCATAATAGTGGGAGCAAACTCAACAAAATAACTATCATGTGATACTTGATTGACATAATCCAATTGAAAATTAAAATGATGACAAGTTTCATGGTTATCATTATTCTTTATAGCATACATGTCATCACCATAATCATCATAGATAGCAACTTTGTTGTCATAATCAATTGAAACTTCTTCCAAAATAGTGGAATCATCACTAAATAAATTCATGACCTATCCAAATCCACTTTCATCAATATAATCATCATAAATAGGAGGCATGCAATCAACATAATAAATTTGCACCCCAAAACTTGGGGGACTAAAAATATCATCTTCATCAAACATAGCATCCCCAAGCTTATGGCTTTGCATATCATTAGCATCATGGATATTCAAAGAATTCATACTAGCAACATTGCAATCATGCTCATCATTCATGGATTTTATGCCAAATTTTTTATTGAATTCTTCTTCTATCAATTGAGCACAATTTTCCGATCCATCATTTTCAAGAAAGACATTATAAAGATGAATAATATGAGGCAATCTCAATTCCATTTTTTTGTAGTTTTCCTTTATAAACCAAACTAGTGATAAAACAAGAAACTAAAATATTCAATTGCAAGATCTAAAGATATACCTTCAAGCACTCACCTTCCCGGCAACGTCGCCAGAAAAGAGCTTGATGTCTACTACACAACTTATTCTTGTAGACTCGTGTTGGGCCTCCAAGTGCAAAGTTTTGTAGGACAGTAGCAATTTTCCCTCAAGTGGATGACCTAAGTTTTATCAATCCGTGGGAGGCGTAGGATGAAGATGGTATCTCTCAAACAACCCTGCAACCAAATACAAGAAATCTCTTGTGTCCCCTGCTACTTGTTAGCTGCGTTGGGATTTCCCCGAAGAGGAGGGGATGATGCAGTACAGTAGAGATAAGTATTTCCCTCAGTTATGAAACCAAGGTTATCAATCTTGTAGGAGAATCACGCAAAAACTCGTTAGCAGTACCTGCACACAAAACAACAAATCCTTGCACCCAACGTGAACAAGGGGTTGTCAATCCCTTGGCGGTTAATTGCAAGATTAAATTGTATGGTGATAGATAGATAGATCGAACAAAAATACAAAATAAAATAAATAAATTAAAAGTGCAGCAAGGTATTTTTAGGATTTTCAATATATGATAACGGTAGACCCGGGGGCCATAGTTTTCACTAGAGGCTTCTCTCTTGAAAATAGCATACGGTGGGTGAACAAATTACTGTTGGGCAATTGATAGAAAAGCAAATAATCATGACGATATCCAAGGCAATGATCATGTATATAGGCATCATGTCCGAGACAAGTAGACCGACTCCTGCCTGCATCTACTACTATTACTCCACACATCGACCGCTATCCAGCATGCATCTAGTGTATTAAGTTCATAAAGAACGGAGTAACGCCTTAGGCAAGATGACATGATGCAGACAAAGTAAACTCACGCATGAATAAACCCCATCTTTTTACCCTTAATAGCAATGATACATACGTGTCATGTTCCTTTCTGTCACTGGGATTGAGCACCGCAAGATCGAACCCATTACAAAGCACCTCTCCCATTGCAAGATAAATCAATCTAATTGGCCAAACCAAATCAATAGATCGGAGAGAAATACGAAGCTATAACAATCGTGCATAAAAGAGTTCAGAGAAAACTCAAATAATATTCATGGATAATCTGATCATAAACTCACAATTCATCGGATCCCAACAAACACACCGCAAAAAGTGATTACATCGGATAGAACTCCAAGAACATCGAGGAGAACATTGTATTGAAGATCAAAAAGAGAGAAGAAGCCATCTAGCTACTAACTATGGACCCGAAGGTCTGTGGTAAACTACTCACGCATCATCGGAAGGGCAGTAAGGATGATGTAGAGCCCCTCCGTGATCGATTCCCCCTCCAGCGGGATGCCGGAAAAGGCCTCCAGATGGGATCTCTCAAGAACAGAAACTTGCGGCAGCGAAAAAAGTATTTCGTGGACTCCTCTGTTGGTTTCCCGATTTTAGAGAATTTATAGAGGTGGAATTAGGTCAAACGGAGCAGAGGTAGGCCCACGAGGCACCAGGGCGCGCCACCCCCCTGGGGCGCGCCCTGGTGGCTCGTGGCCACCTCCTCTGGCTTCTGGCCCTCTCCCGAAGCTTCTAGTGTCTCTTATGTCCAGAAAAAAATCTCCAAAAAGTTTCATGGCATTTGGACTTCGTTTGGTACTGATATTCTAGAAAACTAAAAACAGGCAAAAAAACAGCAACTGGCACTGGGCACTAAGTTAATAGGTTAGTCCCAAAAAATGATATATAATTGTTGTAAATGTATATAAAAACATCCAAGATTGATACTATAATAGCATGGAACAATCAAAAATTATAGATACGTTGGAGACGTATCATCCCCAACACACCCAATACAATGGTAAATTGTATAGGTGCACTAGTTCGGCGAAGAGATGGTGATACAAGTGTAGTATGGATAGTAGATATAGGTTTTTGTAGTCTGAAAATAAAAAAACAGCAAGGTAGTAAGTGATAAAACGGAGCACAAACGGTATTGCAATGCTTAGAAATAAGGCCTAGGGTTCATACTTTCACTAGTGCAATCTCTCAACAGTGCTAACATAATTGAATCATATAACAATCCCTCAATGTGCGACAAAGAATCACTCCAAAGTTCTTATCAAGCGGAGAACATAAGATGAAATTGTTTGTAGGGTACGAAACCACCTCAAAGTTATCCTTTCCGATCAATCTATTGAGCTATTCCTATAAGCGTCACAAACAGCCCTAGAGTTCGTACTAGAATAACACCATATGATACACATCAACCAACCCTAATGTCACCTAGATACTCCAATGTCACCACAAGTATCCGTGAGTTGATTATATGATATGCATCAAACAACTTCAGATTCATAATATTCAATCCAACACAAAGAACTTCAAAGAGTGCCCCAAGATTTCTACCGGAGAAAGTAGGACAAAAACATGCATCAACCCCTATGCATAGATTACCCCAATGTCACCTCGGGAATCCGCGAGTTGAGTGCCAAAACATACATCAAGTGAATCAATATAATACCCCATTATCACCACGGGTATTCATATGCAAGACATACATCAAGTGTTCTGAAATCCAACAAAGTATTCAATCCGATAATAGTGAAACCTCAAAGGTAAAAACTCAATTCATCACAACAAGATAGAGAGGGAGAAACACCATATGATCCAACTATATTAACAAAGCTCGCGGTACATCAAGATCGTGCCAAATCAAGAACACGAGAGAGAGAGAGAGATCAAACACATAGCTTCTAGTACATACCCTCAGCCCCGAGGGTGAACTACTCCCTCCTCGTCATGGAGACCGCTGGGATGATGAAGATGGCCTCCGATGATGATTTCCCCCCTCCGGCAGGGTGCCGGAAAAGGGCTTTAGATGAGATCGTGGAGGCACAGAGGCTTGCGGCGGCGTAGTCAAAGTTCTAGGGCTATTTCTGGGGGTTTCTCTATTTATAGGAATTTTGGGCGTTGGAATCACGCGAAGAGGAGCCACAGGGGGCCCACGAGGCACCAGGACGCGCCCCAGGGGGGGCGCTCAGGTGGCTTGTGGGGCCCCTGTGGGTCTTCTGCTGCTCCCCCGAAGCTTCCTGGGTCTATTTCCTTCCATAAAAAATCATCAAAAAGCTTTGCTGCATTTGAACTTCATTTGATATGGATTTTCTGAAAAACCAAAAACAAGCAGAAAACAACAACTGGCACTGGGCACTAGGTCAATATGTTAGTCCATAAAAATCATATAAAAGTCATATAAAAGTGCACCAAAATCAAACAAAACTATAATAAACATGGCATGAATACTTCATAAATTATAGATACGTTGGAGACGTATCAGGTAACATGAACCAAAGAAGAAGAATCCACCCTGGTAACCTCGCTCCTTATCGGTTGAAGTGATGGACGTCCGCGCGGGCCCACGAATATATAGGCTTCCCGCCGATAAGCAATCGAGGGGAGAGTGTCCGAAGACAACCACGGCATGCATGTGTCCCAAACATATGTATGGAGGTGCGTGATGCATGCATATGTTTGAATACCCAATGCACAGCATTGATGTGGCGCATGCGTCGAAAATCGCACAGTCCCCACACAGAGCGAGGTTCATGACGCGTCGTGTATATATATGCTTGCCCGCCCCCCCACTTTGATCCGATGGAAGGGATTCATGCGTACACATACGCTCAAAGTATATTATGTAATCTCATATATAGCATAACCTATATCGTAAGACAGACCAAAAATTAATCCCCTCCTAAGTCAAATTATAACCTCTCTCGTTGTCGGTCAAAAGTGATGGACCAAGCAGGCCCACTGATGGAAGCATCACCGATAACCGCGTGAGTGAGTGCCAGAGGACACCGCCATCGCTTGCATGTGGCCCAAACATATGTATGGAGGTGTGTGTGGTTGTGATGTTTGAATACGTAATTAATGCACAACTTTGATGTGGCACCCGCCTCGGAAACCGTAAAGTCCCCACACGGAGCGAGGTTCTCGTGACGCGTAGTGTGTGTGTGTGTGTATATATATATATATGTGTGTGTGTGTGTGTGTGTGTGCGTGTGATACGTCTCCATCATATCTATAATTTTTTATTGTTTCATGCCAATATTCTACTACTTTCACATAATTTTTTATTGTTTCATGCCAATATCATTTTCTCCGTCTCTATATTGAGGACACTTCCGCTGTCCAAGAAGAGACTAATATTTTGCAGGAACCTATGGAAGAAGAAATTGATGAAACTGTGAGCTCATTAGATTAAAAAGATGATGAGGAGAGCGAAGAACAAAAGGAGGAAGAGCGGATTGATCACCCGTGCCCACCTTCTGATGAGAGTAACTCTTTATCTCATACATTGTTTAAATTCCCTTCATGCTTACCGAAGGATGAATGCTATGATAATTGCTATGATCCCTTGGATTCGTTTGAAATATCCCTTTTTGATGAAATTGATGCTTGCTATGATTGTGGCCATGATGCCAATATGAATTATGCTTATGGAGATGAACTTGCTATAGTTCCCTATGTTAAGAATGAAATTGTTGCTATTGCACCCACACATGATAGTCCTATTATCTTTTTGAATTCTCCCAACTACACTATATCGGAGAAGTTTGCTCTTATTAAGGATTATATTGATGGGTTGCGTTTTACTATTGCATATGATAATTTTGATGGATATAATATGCATGTGCTTGCTGCTCCTAATTGCAATTATTATGAGAGAGGAACTACATCTCCACCTCTCTATGTTTCCAATACGATAAAATTGCAAGAAACTACTTATGCTATGCATTGGCCTTTATTTGATGTGCATGAATTGTTCTTTTATGACATTCCGATGCATAGGAAGAGAGTTAGACTTCATTGTTACATGACATATATTACTTTGTGCTCACTACTAAATTACAAATCATTGTTAATTAAAATTGGCTTTGATATACCTTGGGATCCGGGTGGATCGATTACTTGAGCACTTTATGCCTAGCTTAATGGCTTTAAAGAAAGCGCTGCCTGGGAGACAACCCGGAAGTTTTAGAGAGTCATTTATTTCTGTTGAGTGCTTTTAAAAAGTTTAAAAACAAAAAAATATAGAGGGGAACCTAAAACTTTTCAAAAAGGAAAGTGAAAGTAAGAAAGACGAGCACCGTTGAAGTGGGGGAGCTCCTTGAACTTTGTTCATGCCCATGGAAACTTTGTGAATCTTGAATTACAGAAACTTTTCAAAAAAAATAATTATCCCCTTGTACAAATCCATTGTATTATAAAAATAATGTGCCAAGATTTGCCTTTAGGATGTTTAAATTACTTGTTTGGTATGTGCAGTGCAAAAACAGAAACTTTTGCTGTAGTGTGTGAATTTACATTTTTTACTGGAACATGGAAAAATTCTGAAATTTATACACAGTACTTCTATGAAAATTGTTTATTTTTTCATAATTTTTCAGAATTTTTGGAGTTACAGAAGTATGGTCAATGTTCAGATTACTACAGACTGTTCTGTTTTTGACAGATTCTGTTTTTGATGCATTGTTTTGCTTGTTTTGATGAAACTATGGATTGTATCGGAAGGTATAAGCCATGGAGAAGTTAGAATACAGTAGGTATAATGCAAAAATAAAGTATGAATGGGTTTGCAACAGTACTTAAAGTAGTGATTTGCTCTATTATACTAACGGATCTCACGAAGGTTTTGTTAAGTTTTGTGTGGATGAAGTGTTCAAAGATCGAGGAGGTATTGATATGAGAAGAATGAGGAGAGGCAAGAGCTCAATCTTGGGGATTCCCAAGTCACCCCAAGTAAATATTCAAGGATACTCAAGCGTCTAAGCTTGGAGATGCCCCGGAAGGCATCCCATCTTTATTCAACAATTATCGGTATGTCTCGGTTTTTGTTTTGTTCACATGATATGCGTAAATTCTTGGAGCGTCTTTTGTGTTTATTTTTCCCTTTTCTTTTTATTTTAATAAATGCACCATGCTGGTATGAGATAGTCCTTGGTTGATTTATAGAATGCTTCATGCACTTCACTTATATCTTTTGAGTATGGTTTTATAGAATGCTTCATGTGCTTCATTTATATCATTTGAAGTTTGGATGCCTGTTTATCTTCATATAGAAAACCTTTATTTGTAGAATGCTCTTTTGCTTCACTTATATTTATTAGGGCATGGTCTTTTGTAGAAAGAATTAAACTCTCATGCTTCACTTATATCTGTTTAGAGAGTCAACAGGAATTGGTCATTCACATGGTTAGTCATAAAATCCTACATAAAACTTGTAGATCACTGAATATGATATGTTTGATTCCTTGCAATAGTTTTGCGATATAGAGATGGTAATATGTGGGAGGTACTAGTGAATGATTGTGGTTTAGTAGGAATATTGGTGTTAAGGTTTGTGATTCCCGAAGCATGCACGTATAGTCTCTCGTTATGCTAAGAAGTTGGAGCATGATTTATTATTGATTATCTTCCTTTGCGTGGAGGTCGGCGGCGCGCGATGGTTAACTCGCACCAACCTCCCCCCTAGGGGCATGCATAGTAGTACTTTGCTTCGAGGGCTAAATAAACTTTCGCAATAAGTATGTGAGTTCTTTATGACTAATGTGAGTCCATGGATTATACGCACTCTCACCCTTCCGCAATTTGCTAGCCTCTTCGGTACCGTGCATTGCCCTTTCTCACCTCGAGAGTCAGTGCAAACTTCGCCGGTGCATCCAAACCCCGTGATATAATACGCTCTATCACACATAAGCCTCCTTATATCTTCCTCAAAACAGCCACCATACCTACCTATTATGGCATTTCCATAGCCATTCCGAGATATATTGCCATGCAACTTCCATCATCATCATATACATGACTTGAGCATTCATTGTCATATTGCTTTGCATGATCGTAAGATAGCTAGCATGATATTTTCATGGCTTGTACGTTTTTTGATATCTTTGCTACGCTAGATCATAGCATATCCTGGTACACTGCCAGAGGCATTCATATAGAGTCATACTTTGTTCTAGTATCGAGTTGTAATTTTTTGAGTTGTAAGTAAATAGAAGTGTGATGATCATCATTATTCATTAGAGCATTGTCCCAGTGAGGAAAGGATGATGGAGACTATGATTCCCTGCTACTTGTAGCTTGCGTTGGTATTTTCCCCGAAGAGGAAGGGATGATGCAGCACAGTAGAGATAAGTATTACCCTCAGTTATGAAACCAAGGTTATCAAACCAGTAGGAGAATCACGCAACACCTCGTTAGCAGCACCTGCACACAAACAACAAATCCTTGCACCCAACGCAAACGAGAGGTTGTCAATCTCTCGGCGGTAAATTGCAAGATTAAATTGTATGTGATAGATAGATAGATAGAAACAAAAATACAAAATAAAATAAATAAAAGAAAATGGCAGCAATATTTTTAGGGTTTTAGTAATATGATTTAGATAGACCTGGGGGCCATAGGTTTCACTAGAGGCTTCTCTCAAGAAAATAGCATACGGTGGGTAGACAAATTACTGTTGGGCAATTGATAGAAAAGCAAATAATCATGACGATATCTAAGGCAATGATCATGTATATAGGCATCACGTCCGAGACAAGTAGACCGACTCCTGCCTGCATCTACTACTATTACTCCACACATCGACCGCTATCCAGCATGCATCTAGTGTATTAAGTCCATAAAGAACGGAGTAACGCCTTAAGAACGATGACATGATGTAGACAAGATAAACTCATGTATGAATAAACCCCATCTTTTTACCCTTAATAGCAACAATACATACATGTCATGTCCCTTTCTGTCACTGGGATTGAGCACCGCAAGATCGAACCCATTACAAAGCACCTCTTCCCATGGCAAGATAAATCAATTCAGTTGGCCAAACCAAATCAATAGATCGGAGAAGAAATACGAGGCTATGATAATCATGCATAAAAGAGTGCAGCAAAGACTCAAATAATTTCATGGATAATCTGATCATAAACTCACAATTCATCGGATCCCAACAAACACACCGCAAAAAGTGATTACATCGAATAGAACTCCAAGAACATCGAGGAGAACATTGTATTGAAGATCAAAAAGAGAGAAGAAGCCATCTAGCTACTGCCTATGGACCCGAAGGTCTGTGGTAAACTACTCACGCATCATCGGAAGGGCAGCAAGGTTGATGTAGAGCCCCTCCGTGATCGATTCCCCCTCCGGCGGAGTACCGGAGAAGGCCTCTAGATGGGATCTCTCGAGAACAGAAACTTGCGGTGGCGGAAAAAGTATTTCGTGGACTCCCCTTAGGGTTTCTGATTTTTTTTGAATTTATAGTGCTGGAATTAGGTCAAACGGAGCAAAGGGGGGCCCACGAGGCACCAGGGCGCGCCTGCCCCCCCCCCCAGGCGCGCCCTGGTGGCTCGTGGCCACCTCCTGGGTCTTCTGGCCCTCTCCCGAAGCTTCTTGTGTTTATCTTGGCCAATAAAAAATCTCAAAAAAGTTTCGTGGCATTTGGACTTCGTTTGGTATTGATTTTCTGTAAAACAAAAACAGGGCAGAAAACAACAACTGGCACTGGGCACTAAGTTAATAGGTTAGTCTCCAAAAATGATATATAATTGCTGTAAATGCATATAAAACATCCAAGATTGATAATATAACATCATGGAACAATCAAAAATTATAGATACATTGGAGACATATCAGCATCCCCAAGCTTAATTCCTGCTCGTCCTCGAGTAGGTAAATGATAAAAACAGAATTTTTGATGTGGAATGCTACCTATCATATTCATCACATATTCTTTTCTTTTGTAGCATGGACGTTGGACTTGAATGATTCAAATTAATAGTCTATAACTTGACATGAAGATATAAATACTCAAGCATGCTAATAAGCAACCATGTCTTTCAAAATATCAATGCTAAAGAAAGTTATCCCTAGCCCATTATGCTCAATCATTGACCCATTCATGAAACACACTCAAATATTAGCTACACACAATGCACAAGTATGACAATAGTGCTCTCTAGTTGGTGCTTTTGTAAGAAAAGATGGAGACTCAAATAAACTTTGGTTTAAGGATTTTGGATGCACAAGCAGTATTTCCGCTTAGTACAAATGAAGGCTAGAAAATAGATTGAGAAGCAACCAACCAAAAAACGAAAATGGTCATAAACATGCATTGAACATAACTAACACCGAATAATGCACCATAAGTAGGATATAATTTCGTTGCATAACTATTGACTTGATGTGCATGCATAGGGAATCACAAACCTTAACACTAATATTCTTACTAAATCACAATTACTCACTAACATGACTCACATATTATCATTTCCATATCGCAAAACTATTGTAAGGAATCATACTTATCATATCCAATGATCTATATGAAAGTTTTTTATTATATCCCTCTTGAATATTCATCACTTTGGGACCAAATTCATATCTTGTGCAAATTACCGTTACAATTATCAACTCTCAAAAAGATTTAAGTGAATCATGAGAGTGCAAATATTTCTTCAAAATTTCAATCTTATCAATTCTCAAAATAATATAAGTCAAGCATGAGAATTTATTTCTTCAAAATTCTAATCAACTCTCAAAATAATATAAGTGAAGCATCATAGTTTATTTCTTCAAAATTTTAACAACTCCCAAAATAATATAAGTGAAGCATGAGAGTTTATTTCTTCAAAATTTTAACAACTCCAAAAATAATATAAGTGAAGCATGAGAGTTTATTTCTTCAAAATATAGCCACCACCGTGCTCAAAAAGATTTAAGTGAAGCACTAGACCAACTGTCTAGCTCAAAAAATTTAAGTGAAGCACATAGAGTATTCTAACAAATGATGATAAACGTGTGGCTCTCTCAAGATAGGTGTGTTCAGCAAAGATGATTGTGACAAACTAAAAAGCAAACAAAGCAAAGACTCATATAATACAAGACGCTCCAAGCAAAACTCATATCATCTGACGAATAAAAATATAGCTCCAAGTAAAATTACCGATGGTTGGTAGAAGAAAGAGGGGATGCCTTCCGGGGCATCCCCAAGCTTAGATGCTTCAGTCTTTCTATAATATTACCTTGGGGTGCCTCGGGCATCCCCAAGCTTAGGCTTTTGCTACTCCTTATTCCTTCATCCATCGTGATCTCACCCAAAACTTGAAAACTTCAATCACACAAAACTCAACAAAACCTTCGTGAGATCCGTTAGTATAACAAAATAAATCACTACTTTAAGTATTGTTGCAAACCCATTCATATTTTGTTTGAATTATACCTACTGTACTCTAACTTCAGCATGGCTTATACCCCCCGATACAATCCATAGATTCATCAAAACAAGCAAGTAGTGCATCAAAAACAGAATCTGTCAAAAACAGAACAGTCTGTAGGAATCTATTTAAAAGCTATACTTCTGTAACTCCAAAAATTCTGAAAAATTAATAAAACGTGGTAAATTCATATACCAATACTGTGTAAAAATTTCAGATTTTTCTAACGCTCCAGTACAGAAACAAAATTCGGGCACTGGACGCAAAACTTTCTGTTTTCCAAACAGCATCAATTATACTATCTTCCAAATCATCCTAAAGGCTTTACTTGTCACAAACACTAATTAAAAACACAAAAACACAATCATACCAGTAGCATAATTGTGAAAAGTCACAATAACAGAAAAAAAAATTATTTTATTCATTGGGTTGCCTCCCAACAAGCGCTATTGTTTTATGCCCCTAGCTAGGCATAATGCATAGTTTCAAGTATTGTCATCTTTCAAGTTGATTCCATAAGTGGCCCTCATAATGGATTCATATGGTTCTTTAATTTTCTTCCTAGGGAAATGTTCCATACCATTTTTTAGTGGAAATTTAAATTTTATATTCCCTTCTTTCATATCAATAACGGCACCTATAGTTCATAAGAACGGTCTACCAAGTATTATGGGGCAAGAAGAATTGCATTCAATATCAAGAACAATAAAATCAACGGGCACATAATTTATATTTGCAAGAATAAGAACATCATTAATTCTACCCATTGGTTTTTTAATAGTAGAATCCGCAAGATGCAAATTAAGAGAACATTCATCTATATTGGTAAAACCTAGCACATCACATAGAGATTTTGGAATTGTGGAAACGCTAGCACCCAAATCACATAAAGCATTGCACTCATAATTTTTTATTTTAACTTTAATGGTGGGTTCCCATTCATCATATAATTTTCTAGGAATTGAAATCTCTAGTTCTAGCTTTTCTTCTAACGCTTTCATCATTGCTTCTAGGATGTGTTTAGTAAAAGCCTTGTTTTGCTCATAAGTGTTGGGTGAATTTAACATGGATTGTAACAAAGAAATGCACTCAATCAAAGAACAATTATCATAATTAAAATCTTTGTAATCCAAGAGAGTGGGCACATCGCTATTTAAAGTTTTTACCTCTCCAAACCCACTTTTAGCAATTTTCTCATTAAGATTTTCACCCTCCGAATTATGGGGACGCTCTTTAGCTAAAGTTGACTCTTCTTCAGTCCCCTTTTCATCAAGTTTTATATTTCTAAACATAGAATCAATAGATGAGACACCAATCATTTTAATATCCTCATCATTACTATGATAGAAATCGGGAGGAATCGCTTTTTCTAAAAATTCTCGTTTAGCTTTTAGCATAGCGGTTCTTTTCTTACTCTCATCCATGGATACATATAAAGCTTTAATTGATGCACTAATATCAATTTTGGGTGGCAAAATTGTAGTCTTAAGATTTTCCACATCATGAATAATTCTATCAATGCTCCTAGACATATCATCAATTTTACTCAATTTTTCTTCTATCGTAGTGTTGAAAACTTTTTGAGCATTAATAAATTATTTAATATTACTTTCAAGATCAGAGGGCATACTATTATTATTATTATTATTATTATTATTATTATTATTATTATTATTATTATTATTATTATTATTATTATTATAGGAATTGCCATAAGGATTGCCATAATTATTAGAGGAATTTCCTGGAAACGGTCTAGCATTGAAATTACCTCTATAAGCATTATTATTAAAATTGTTTCGCGAGACAAAATTCACATCTACGGGATCATTATTTTGCTCAATCAAAGTGGACAAAGGCACATCATTAGGATCAATATGAGTATTTTTACGAGCAACCAATTTCATAAGCGCATCAACTTTATCACTCAAAGTACTAATTTCTTCAATAGAATTCACTTTTTTACTAGTAGGTGTTCTTTCAGTATGCCATTGTGAATAATTTGCCATAATAATATCAAGCAATTTAGTAGCTTCTCCCAAAGTAATTTCCATGAAAGTACCACCCGCGGCGAAATCTAAAAGATTTCTAGAAACAAAATTCAATCCCGCATAAATTTTTTGTATGATCATCCATAAATTTAAACCATGAGTAGGGCAATTTCTTATCATTAATTTCATCCTCTCCCAAGATTGGGAAACATGTTCATGATCAAGTTACTTAAAATTCATAATTTGATTTCTAAGAGAAATAATTTTCGCGGGAGGAAAATACTTAGTAATAAAAGCATCTTTACACCTATCCCAAGAATCGATATTATTTTGTGGTAAAGATGAAAACCAAATTTTTGCACTATCCCGCAACGAGAATGGGAGTAATTTTAATTTCACAATATCATTATCCACATCTTTTTTCTTTTGCATGTCACACAATTCTACGAAAGTGTTGAGATGGGATGCGACATCTTCATTAGGACTACCGGAAAATTGATCTTTCATGACAAGATTTAGCAAAGCGGCATTAATATCACAAGTCTCCGCACTAGCGGCGGGAGGAGCAATCAGAGTACTAATAAAATCATTATTATTAGTATTGGAAAAATCACACAATTTTGTATTTTCTTGAGACATCGTGACTATGCAAACAAGATGACAAGCAAGCAAACAAGCAAACAAGAAAAAGGCAAACGGAAAATATTTTTGTATTTTTGTAAAAAACGTTTTAGAAGTGGGGGAGATGAAAACGAGAGGCAAATGGCAAATAAAATAAATGCAAGGAGATGAGAGTTTATGCAAAGGTACTTGATAGATGTTGATGATGTCTCCCCGGCAACGGCGCCAGAAATTCTTCCTGCTACTTGTAGCTTGCGTTGGTATTTTTCCCGAAGAGGAAGGGATGATGCAGCACAGTAGAGATAAGTATTTCCCTCAGTTATGAAACCAAGGTTATCGAACCAGTAGGAGAATCATGCAACACCTCGTTAGCAGCACCTGCACACAAACAACAAATCCTTGCACCCAACGCAAATGAGAGGTTGTCAATCTCTCGGCGGTAAATTGCAAGATTAAATTGTATGTGATAGATAGATAGGTTGAAACAAAAATACAAAATAAAATAAATAAAAGAAAATGGCAGCAATAGTTTTAGGGTTTTAGTAATATGATTTAGATAGACCCGGGGGCCATAGGTTTCACTAGAGGCTTCTCTCAAGAATATAGCATACGGTGGGTAGACAAATTACTGTTGGGCAATTGATAGAAAAGCAAATAATCATGACGATATCTAAGGCAATGATCATGTATATAGGCATCACGTCCGAGACAAGTAGACCGACTCCTGCCTGCATCTACTACTATTACTCCACACATCGACCGCTATCCAGCATGCATCTAGTGTATTAAGTCCATAAAGAACGGAGTAACGCCTTAAGAACGATGACATGATGTAGACAAGATAAACTCATGTATGAATAAACCCCATCTTTTTACCCTTAATAGCAACAATACATACATGTCATGTCCCTTTCTGTCACTGGGATTGAGCACCGCAAGATCGAACCCATTACAAAGCACCTCTTCCCATGGCAAGATAAATCAATTCAGTTGGCCAAACCAAATCAATAGATCGGAGAAGAAATACGAGGCTATGATAATCATGCATAAAAGAGTGCAGCAAAGACTCAAATAATTTCATGGATAATCTGATCATAAACTCACAATTCATCGGATCCCAACAAACACACCGCAAAAAGTGATTACATCGAATAGAACTCCAAGAACATCGAGGAGAACATTGTATTGAAGATCAAAAAGAGAGAAGAAGCCATCTAGCTACTGCCTATGGACCCGAAGGTCTGTGGTAAACTACTCACGCATCATCGGAAGGGCAGCAAGGTTGATGTAGAGCCCCTCCGTGATTGATTCCCCCTCCGGTGGAGTATCGGAGAAGGCCTAGATCGGATCTCTTGAGAACAGAAATTTGCGGCGGCGGAAAAAGTATTTCGTGGACTCCCCTTAGGGTTTCTGATTTTTTCTGAATTTATAGTGCTGGAATTAGATCAAACGGAGCAAACGGGGGCCCACGAGGCACCAGGGCGCGCCTGCCCCCCCAGGCGCGCCCTGGTGGCTCGTGGTCACCTCCTGGGTCTTCTGGCCCTCTCCCAAAGCTTCTAGTGTTTATCTTGGCCAATAAAAAATCTCCAAAACGTTTCGTGGCATTTGGACTTCGTTTGGTATTGATTTTCTGTAAAACAAAAACAGGGCAGAAAACAGCAACTGGCACTGGGCACTCAGTTAATAGGTTAGTCTCCAAAAATGATATATAATTGCTGTAAATGCATATAAAAACATCCAAGATTGATAATATAACAGCATGGAACAATAAAAAATTATAGATACGTTGGAGAAGTATCATTCCCCCACAAGTCGGGATGAGACTTCGGACAAAATAAAAAAAAGGAAAAAAAAGTGAGGCCAAAAAGAGCCCAAGAAAAAAAAAAGAAAAAAAAGAGAAAACAAAAAAAATGAAATGAGAGAAAAATAGAGAAGGGGCAATGTTACTATCATATACCACACTTGTGCTTCAGAGTAGCACCATGTTTTTCGTATAGAGAGTCTCCTATGCTTTCATTTTCATACACTAGTGGGAATTTTCATTATAGAACTTGGCTTGGATATTCCGATGATGAGCTTCTTCAATTGCCTGAGGTCTTAAGCAAGCAAGATGGATGCATACCCACTTAGTTTTCAGTTTGAGCTTTCATACACTTATAGCTCTTAGTGCATCCGTTGCATGGCAATCCCTACTCCTCGCATTGACATCAATTGATGAGCATCTCCATAGCCCGTTGATTAGCCGCGTCAATGCGAGACTTTCTTCCTTTTTCTGTCTTCTCCATATTAATCTCTACCACCGCATTCTATTCCACCCATAGTGCTATATCCATGGCTTGCGCTCATGTATTGCGTGGGGGTTGAAAAAGCTGAAGCGCGTTAAAAAGTATGAACCAATTGCTTAGTTGACACCGGGGTAGTACATGATTTATATTTTGTATTAAGAAGATGGAGCATGACAAGGCTATATGATTTTGTAGGGATAGCGTTCTTTAGCATTTTTATTCTGAAAGGCATGATTGTTTGTTTGGATGCCTGAGTATTGATGTCTTTATATCAAATTATAGACTATTGCTTTGAATCACTCATGTCTTAATATTCATGCCATGATTAGATTACATGATCAAGATTATGCTAGGTGGCATTCCACATCAAAAATTATCTTTTTTATCATTTACCTACTCGAGGACGAGCAGGAATTAAGCTTGGGGATGCTGATACGTCTCCGTCGTATCTATAATTTTTGATTGTTTCATGCCAATATTCTACCACTTTCACATATTTTTGGCAACATTTTATATTATTTTTGGGACTAACATATTGATCCAGTGCCCAGTGCCAGTTCCTGTTTTCTGCTTGTTTTTTGTTTCATAGAAAATCCATATCAAACGAAGTCCAGATGCAATAAAATTTTACAGAGAATTATTTTGGAATATATGTGATTTTTGGGAGGTGGAATCAACGCAAGGCCGTGCTCGTGGGCCCCACGAGGCACCAGGGCGCGCCAGGGGGGTCCGGCGCACCGTGGTGCCTCGTGAGGCCTTCGTAAGTCGGTTGGTGCCCTTCTTCGGCCGCAAGGAAGCTAATATCTGGAAAAAAATCGTGTTAAAATTTCAGCGCAATCGGAGTTACGGATCTCCGGGAATTTAAGAAACGGTGAAAGGCCAGAATATAGGAGCGCGAAACAGAAGAGAACAGAGAGAGAGATCCAATCTAGGAGGGGCTCCTGCCCCTCCGCCGCCATGGCAGCCATGGACCAGAGGGGGAACTCTCCTCCCATCTAGGGGGGAGGCCAAGGAAGAAGAAGAAGGAGGGGGGGCTCTCTCCCCCTCTCTCCCGGTGGCGCCGGAACGCCGCCGGGGGAACCATCGTGACGGCGATCTACACCAACAACTTAGCCGCCGTCAACACCAACTCTCTCCCCCTCTATGCAGCGGTGTAACCTCTCAATTCCCGCTGTAATTCTCTACTTAAACATGGTGCTTAATGCTACATATTATTATCCAATGATTTGTGGCCATCCTATGATGTTTGAGTAGATTCGTTTTGTCCTATGGGTTGATTGATGATCGTGATTGGTTTGAGTTGTACGTTTTATTTTGGTGCTGTCCTATGGTGCCTTCCGTGCCGTGCACACGTGGGGGATTCCCGCTATAGGGTTTGCAATACATTCATAATTCTCTTATGGTGAGCGGCTAGAGTGACAGAAGCTTACACCCAAGTAAGAGGGTTGTTGCGTATGGGAGTAAAGAGGACTTGATACTTAATGCTATGGTTGGGTTTTACCTTAATGATCTTTGGTAGTTGCGGATGCTTGCTAGAGTTCCAATCATAAGTGCATACGATCCAAGTACGGAAAGTATGTTAGCTCATGCCTCTCCCTCATATAAAATTGCAACAATGATTACCGGTCTAGTTATCGATTGCCTAGGGACAAATCATTCTCTTGTGTTACAAAAGCTTTTTACTAAACAACTAACTTTTATTATCTTGCAAATTACTCATAGTTTTATTCTCGCAAAGTACTTCTAGTTTTATTCTTGCAAACCTATCCTATCATCTACAAAATAGTATCATACTTGTTCTAGGTAAAGCGAACGTTAAGTGCGCGTAGAGTTGTATCGGTGGTTGATAGAACTTGAAGGGAATATTAATTCTACCTTTAGCTCCTCATTGGGTTCGACACTCTTATTTATCGAAAAAGCTACAATTGATCCCCTATACTTGTGGGTTATCAATATGCTGGTCCCCCTCCTCTTCGACGCGTACTATATACTCCTACCGTAACACACCTGAAAAGAAATCCTCCTTTGGTAGTCAAATTAACCTCTCTCGTTGGGTCAAAGTGATGGATGACGACCTCGTAGGCCCACGGAGAGGGAAGCGTTTTGCACGCGAGTGGGTGTCCTATAGGGCACTCATTGCACCGTCTGCATGTCGCCCAAAGAGGTCGGTGTTTGTGTGATGTTTGAATACGTACCCAATGCACACCTGCCTCGGAAACCGAAAAGTCCCCACACGGAGCAAGGTTTTCATGTGCGTAGTTATGTGATGGTCGTCCCCTAGCTCCCCCGGCCCTCTTCGACGCGTCCTATATACTCCTACTGTAACTCAAACCAAAAGGAATCCTCCTTGTTGGTCAAATTAATTAACCTCTCTCTCCTTGGGTCAGAGTGCTGGAGACGACCTCACGGGCCCACGGATGGAAGCGTCACATGCGAGTGAGTGTCCTATAGGGCAACCACCGGCTGCATGTGCCCAAAGAGGTGTTGTGTGATGTTTGAATAACCAATGCACAACTTTGATGTGTCACCTGCCTCAGAAACCGGAAAGTCCCCACACGGAGCGAGGTTCATGACGCGTAGTATATATGTTGCCCCGCCTCTTCGACGCGTACTATATATATACTCCTACCGTACGTAACACAAACCAAAAAAGAACCATCCTTGTTGGTCAAATTAATTAACCTCTCCCTCGCTGCAGGTCAAAGTGATATGGTGGACGACGACCTCGCGGGCACATAGAGAGCATCACACACGCGAGTGAGTGTCCTAGAACAACCACCGCATGCATGTGGCCCAAAGAGGTGTTGTGTGATGTTTGAATACCCAATGCACAACTTTGATGTGGCACATGCTTCGCAAACCGGAAACACACACAGAGATTCATGATGTGTATGGTCCCCCTCACTTTGAGCCAGTGGTGAGAGGGACTCATGTGTCCGCACGCACTCGAACTTTGATCTGAAATCTCATCATGATCCACACCGTATACACAGGCCAAGATGAATCCACCTTTGGTCAAATGCCTCTTGCTGTCAGTGAAAACTGATAACCTTCGCGGGCTAACGAATGGGCACATCGCTGATAACCGCACGAAGAGTGTCCGAGGACCACCAATAATGCATGCATGTGGCCCGAACATGTATGTATATATATATATACATATATATATATATATATGTGGAAGGGTTGTGTAATGTTTTAAATAACTAATTCACGACTTTGATGTGGCATGCCTCACAAAATGGTCAATCCCACACGGAGGATCACGACTTGTAGTGTACTGCCGGACCCCCCCCCCCCACCCACACACCACACCACCACCGCCACTTCGAGGCATGTCAAACTTTTTCTGCACTGAACATGTGATCAAAGGAGTGTCGTGTTAAATTTTGAAAAAAAAAATCAGAGGTCATTCGACCGTTGTTATACATTGATTGATTTCCTAGGGATTTAATGTGCAGAAATCAAAATTGAACTACATGCACACGTGATAATGCACCAAAATGGAATGGAAAATCATATGTATGTCCATGGGTGCATGTTTATTCCCCGTGAAATTTCAAACATTGAGAATCTTGATTTTTAAAATCCAGTAAATCCAAAACTTAGTTGAAATTCATGAAACTTATCGTGGTGTCATATGGACACCAATAGACTGTGATATTGTATTTTTTTGTCAAATTTGAGAAAAGTTTTGATATAATCTTCTTACAAATGGGAGATTATTAATAATTGGCAACCAATATCGCAAACGGATTATTTATTCGAACCGTGGGCGTTAGACCAACAATGTACGTGCCATGCTTCGGTTAAGCAATAAAGCGGCAGAATTAATCATCAAAAGAGAAAAACAATATACGTGCCGCCACGCGTCCCGTGTGCCATGCGAGCAGGCATGAGTTGACGGGACGCATGCGAGCAGTCCGCCGCACAGGCAGACTTGGAGGCGTGCGGGCAGGTGTGTGAATTGACGGGAGGCGTGTTCGCTGCACAGTGTCACCGGGAGGCGTGCTATTAGCTGTGTGAAATGACGGTAGGAATGCCAGCAGTCCACTGTGCAGTCCCGGCGAGCCAGCCCTTTGACCGCCGCCCGCCTCGCTCCCACTGCTCCATATTAATGGCGCGCCCGAGCCGCTGGTCGTAATAGGTAGCCGCACCCCCGTCCCCAGTGGTCACCGCCGTCTGGAGTGTATGAGCATGTCGCCGAAGCGCACCATCGGAGGGAGTGGCAACGCCGGGACTGGTGAAGCAGCCGCGCAACGCGTGAAGCTGGGCACAGAGGTTGCTGTCGCCGCCGACGAGGTCTCGCGCGGGCAACAGCGCGACCTTGACGTCGTCGCTGCCGTCGTGCCTCGCCAGCCGGAGCCGGAGGTCCACATCAACTCCGGCAATGACTCCGACTCCGACGGAAAACCGGTTAGTCATCTATACCCATTTTTGCGGCAAATATATCATGTGTTTTCTCTGGTTACTCCTCCCCCCTCCCCCTTCATTTTTTTGGAATAGAAATCCTGTGGTTATGTTCTCTCAGTCCATGAAATCAGAGTAAGATTCGTTAGATCCCTGTAGTGTACTGTATTGATTGTTTGAATGGTATCCGTCTAGGGTTAGTGATTAATTGTTTGTTCTGTACAAATGATTTTTGCTAATAATCCGGCAAGGTTTAGCGTTCGTGCTAATAATTCGTAGCCAGATATTGAGAATTGATTTTGAATGTCCTACATATATGTTTGTGCCATTTTTTTGTTCCAGATCTTGAGAATTGATTTTGAATGTCCTACATATACGTTTGTGCCAATTTTTCCCCCAGATTGGTATGTACACTGATGAGGCTCCGGCCAGCGCCGCCGCTGGTTGTAGATCCTGCACCCGGCAGCGAGGGCAGAAGCGGCCATGGCCCCCCTGGATCTGAGGAACCCATAGAATATCGGGCGGACAGCATAAGCGATCTCCCGGACGCCATCCTTGGGGAGGTCATCTCCCTTCTCCCCACCAAGGATGGCTGCCGCACACAGGTCCTCGCATCTCGGTGGCGCCCTCTATTGCGCGCCGCGCCTCATAATCTCGACTGTCGTCAGCTATCTGTCATTCATGATTTTGAACTCCCGGGATCCATCATCTCTTCCCACCAGGGCTCCGTTCAACGCCTCTGCATCCCGGCATGCTGCCTGCTGCACATACCCTGCACGGTGGATGACTGGCTGACATCCCGTGAATTCGAAAAACTCCAGCAGCTTGAATTCTACCATTACTACGAAAATAGCTTACCACCAACCGCTGTATCTGTGCCCTCACCACCGATGTCCATCTCATGGTTTTCCTCCTCTCTCCACACCGCCACCTTGGCCCGGTGCCATCTAGCAGACAGTCTGGTACAAATGCTTCGACTCCCACTGCTAAAAAAACTTGCGCTTGTGATTGTTGATCTGTCCGAGGCCTCACTGCACAGCATCATCCACTCCAGCTGCCCTGCCCTGGAGCGCTTGCTGCTTGTTTTTGGAGAAGAAATTCGTATCCGTTATCTCCAAATAAAGTCGCCTCACCTTGTAAGCATTGGAATTTGTTTTAAAGGATAGGAGCTCATCATCGAAGATGCCCCATTCACTTCAAAGGTTGCTCCTTGATTATTGTTATGCACCTTCGCAAATAACTGTGGTCTCTGCGCCTAAACTGGAGACCTTGGGTGTAATTCGTGATCCGTTTAAAGGTTACAAGATGGTGTTTGGCTCCACAATTATTCAGGTACTGTATATTATCATCAACACTTTTGTAATCATAAGATGCATTTTTCATTTGTGCGCATAAGTTTTATATCATCTTGGAGTACACTTTTGGTACTAATTTTATGTTATATGCTCAATAAAGAGTTTGTCCATGGATAGCCTATCAATGGTGCTGGATTTTGTCAAGACCTTACATATCAGTATGTGGTGTTTAGATCTGAACACGATTATTGGCTTGCTGCGATGCTTTCCATGCCTGGAGAATTTGTATGTAGAGGTGATGATTTCACGCACATTGAAAGCCCATATATAATGCACTAGAATTAACCGTTCAGCTGTAGCTCTTTCGACATACTCTTTTTTTAGACATTAACTGTTTTCAATCTTCATCTCTATTTAGGCAATAACACATGGACAAAAAGGTATAACCAATCGGTGGCGTAAGAAGCACAGGGAATTTCTCAGTTCTCATGACATTCGCTTGAGGACAATAACAATGGAAGGATATGCATCCAACCATGCAAACACTAGCTTTGTCACATTCTTCCTGTTGAATGCGAGGGTACTATTGTCCGTGAGGATTAAGTTTTTTAACAAAAAGTTTGTCACGGATGGACACATTGAACATCACAAAAAGAAGTTTTAGGTGGACAAAAGGGCTTCTGAACGTGCTCGGCTTCTATTTACAACAACTTGTGATCATGTACCAATAAATTTTCTGGCCCAGGATCTTGATTTTATGGATCAGACCGATCCATTTGACTGTGACTGCCAAAAACTTTGGTTCAGTTAGATTCTATTGCCATGTTCAATCTGGGTTTTTTCTAAACCTAATGAACTGATCCTCATGCTTTTGTACCGTTTGTAAGATGGAGTTAGATGTTGTTGCCCTTATCAACTCGGCTGTAACTCATATTTTCTTTCAAACAGGGCCAATGGCTTGCCATTTCTTTAATTAAATGCCTAGAATCATAAATGTGTCCTTGGGTGAATGTTTAGGTCCCATTTCTTTAGTTGAATGCCTAGAAATCATAAATGCTATATGCAATAATTATGCATGTGGTTGCTCGCCGTTGAGGCGGCCGCGGCGCGCTCTGCTCGACGTTGAGGCGGCCGCGGTGCGCTCTACTCGTGTCCCTTCGCGCGCGCTCTTTCAGCGGTTGGGGCTGGCGCACGATCACTTTTTGGGCGCCACATGCATGCGGCTGCGTCCGCGCGAGTCGTCACGATGCAGTTAATACGTGCGGCACGATGCAGTTGCATGCTGCAACAACTGCCATCCGCACACGCCGATACTCCAGGCCGTTCGGCCTCCCCATTTATTCCCACGGCCATTATAACCTTAGTCTCTTCAACCTTTCGATCGCGCCCCACAACACAACAAGCACGCCCACGACGACACATATATAGTGAGAGAGGATATCCAGCGGCACTCCAATGGAGTACGGCGTGCATCGTGTGGACACCCACGTGAGGGAAAAGGAACTCACGGTGGTGTACACCATCGACCCGGCCGTGGTGGAGGACTCCATCAACACCATGGAGTAGTTGCTTGCTAAGGACGACAAGTACAAAGTGGTCGGCTTCGACCTCCAGTACACCGGCGGTCGTCCCGGGGTTGATCAGGCGGTTGCTGTCGCCCAGTTGTGCGTGGGCCATCATGTCCTCGTCTACCACTACTCCCTGGCCACAAGGCGTTGCGAGAGTTTCGCCAAGTTTATCAACAGCCCCGACTACAGGTTCGCTACGGTGGACACCTTCAACGATCTAAAAGTGATCGAGACTACGGGCTTGGCCTGCCAGAATCTTGTCAACATCCAAGGCCAGTATAGGGTCTGGGGCAGAAAGAAGGACTCCCTGGTTAACCTAGCCGTGGCCATCATCGACCCCTACTACAGAGGCATGAAAGATGAGTGCAAAAAGAACAAGGATGCCTGACACGAGGCCTGGGTGCGGAGACTGGATGAAGAACACGTCAAGTATGTGGCCAAGGATGCGTACACAAGCTACGAGATGTACAGGCGGATCGTTGATATGAGGGAGTGCCTCCTTCCTGTGGGCGACATGGGATCGGGGCACAAGTAGAGTAGTGGCAGCAGTGTCACAAGAAGTAGTTGATTAGATGATCGTTTCTCCTAGTTTAGAATGCATGTAATTGTTTATTGAGGTGTGTGCGAATGTTTTGTATAGTCACCTATGTAATTGGATGTTTAATTTGGTTATATACGTTGTTCTTTTGTAGATTGAGCAAATCACATCGCCCACGGGCTAAATTAGGGAACCCGTCGGTGTTGATTTCATCAATCGCTGACAATTGTATACCAGCAAACGTTTGTCCACAACACACACGTGTTATAAGCAGGAATCGTCCGTGTTGTTAACCGTCTTCCCACACATTTCAGATTACATGACCTGTTTGCCGCGTATCACACACATCTTGTTAAGTTGAATCATTTCTGTTGTGCTGGGTAATCGCAAACAGTTCATCCGAGTGAACCGCATGCCGTATATCACACACACCTTGATCTGCCCGCCCGTTTCTGTTGAGTTGCGTAATCACAAACAGTTCATCCGAGTGAACTGTATGCCGTGTATCGCACACACCACGAACTGGCTGCCATTTCTGTTGTGTTGGGTAATCACAAATAGTTCATCCGAGTGAACTGTATGCCGCGTATCGCACACACCACGAACTGGCTGACCGTGTTTGTTGTTCTGGCTTATCGCAAACAGTTCATATGGATCAACTGTATGCCACTTATCACACACGCGTCTCTAATCTGAATCGTTTTTAATGTCTCCGGCATCGCAAACAGTTCGTCTTATTGGGGACGATTTTTTTACGACACTGTTTGCGATTCATGCATCGCACACAGTTTGGTCGCGGGGTCTCTAATTCATGTGTCGCGTTAGCGGTCGCCTGCAGTAGTGTTTGTGATTCCCAAAGCATGCACGTATGATCTGTCGTTATGCTAAGAAGTTGAAGCATGATTTATTGTTGATTGTCTACCTTATGAGTGGCGGTCGGGGACGAGCGATGGACTTGTCCTACCAATCTATCCCTCTAGGGGCATGCGTAGTAGTACTTTGATTCGAGGGCTAATAAACTTTTGCAATAAGTATGTGAGTTCTTTATGACTAATGTGAGTCCATGGATTATACGCACTATCACCCTTCCGCAATTTGCTAGCCTCTTCGGTGCCGTGCATTGCCCTTTCTCACATCGAGAGTTGGTGCAAACTTCGCCGGTGCATCCAAACCCCGTGATATGATACGCTCTATCACACATAAGCCTCCTTATATCTTCCTCAAAACAGCCACCATACCTACCTATCATGGGATTTCCATAACCATTTCGAGATATATAGCCTTGCAACTTCCACAATTCCGTTTTTATGACACACATCGTCATTGTCATATTGCTTTGCATGATCATATAGCTGACATAGTATTTGTGGCTCAGCCACCATTCATCATTTTTATACATGTTACGCTAGCATCATTGCACATCCTGGTACACTGCCAGAGGCATTCATATAGAGTCATATTTTTGTTCTAGTATCGAGTTGTAATGTTGAGTTGTAAGTAAATAAAAGTGCGATGATCATCATTATTAGAGCATTGTCCCAGTGAAGAAAGGATGATGGAGACCATGATTCCCCCACAAGTCGGGATGAGACTCCGGACAAAAAAAAAGGAGGCCGAAAAGAGCCATGAAAAAAAATGAGAGAAAAAGAGAGAAGGGGCAATGTTACTATCCTTTTTCCACACTTGTGATTCAGAGTAGCACCATGTTCTTCATATAGAGAGTCTCCTATTTTTTCACTTTCATATACTAGTGGGAATTTTTCATTATAGAACTTGGCTTGTTGGGCTTCCTCAAATGTCCGAGGTCTTCATGAGCAAGCAAGTTGGATGCACACCCACTTAGTTTTCATGTTGAGCTTTCATACACTTATAGCTCTTAGTGCATCCGTTGCATGGCAATCCCTACTCCTCGCATTGACATCAATTGATGGGCATCTCCATAGCCCGTTGATTAGCCTCGTTGATGTGAGACTATCTTCTTATTTTTTACTTCCCCTTATTGATCTCTACCACCACACTCTATTCCACCCATAGTGCTATATCCATGGCTTGCGCTCATGTATTGCGTGGGAGTTGAAAAAGCTGAAGCGCGTTAAAAAGTATGAACCAATTGCCTGGCTTGTCATTGGGGTAGTGCATGATAAATACTTTGTGTTAAGAAGATGGAGCATGACATGACTATATGATTTTGTAGGGATAACGTTCTTTAGCATTTTTATTTTGAAAGACATGATTGTTTATTAGTATGCCTGAGTATTGATGTCTTTATATCAAATTATAGACTATTGTTTTGAATCATTCGGATCTTATTATTCATACCGTAAGAGAGAGATTACATGATGAAACATGATAGGTAGCATTCCACATCAAAAATTCTGTTTTTATCATTTACCTACTCGAGGACGAGCAGGAATTAAGCTTGGGGATGCTCGATACGTCTCCAACATATCTATAATTTTTGATTGTTCCATGCTATTATAGTATCAATCTTGGATGTTTTATATGCAATTATATGCCATTATATATCATTTTTGGGGACTAACCTATTAACCGAGTGCCTAGTGCTAGTTGCTGTTTTCTGCTTGTTTTGCCTTTTCAGAAAATCACTATCAAAAAGTGTTCAAACGAGAAAAAAACTTTGGATTAATTTTTTCTGGACCAGAAGAGACCCAGGAAGCTTCGGGAGAAGACCAAAAGAGCCACGAGGAGGCGACAAGCCTGGAGGGCGCGCCTAGGGGGTAGGGCGCGCTCCCCAGGCTTGTGGGCCCCTCGTGGCACCTCTTGACCTAATTCCAGCGCTATAAATTCCCAAATATTCTAAAACCAACAGAGAGACAGAAGATAAAACCTTTCTGCCGCCGCAAGCCTCTGTTCTTCCGTGATCCCATCTGGAGGCCTATTCCGGTACTCTGCCGGAGGGGGGAATCGATCACGGAGGGCTTCTTCATCAACCTTGCTGCCCTTCCGATGATGTGTGAGTAGTTTACCATAGACCTATGGGTCCATAGCTAGTAGCTAGATGGCTTATTCTCTCTCTTTGATCTTCAATACCATGTTCTCCTCGATGTTCTTGGAGTTCTATCCGATGTAATTAATCTTTTTTTATGGTGTGTGTGTTGGGATCCGATGAATTGTGAGTTTATGATCAGATTATTCATGAGAAATATTTGAGTCTTCTCTGAACTCTTTTATGCATGATTATTATAGCTTTGTATTTCTCTCTGATCTATCGATTTAGTTTAGCCTACTAGATTGATTTGTCTTGCAATGGGAGAGGTGCTTTGTGATGGGTTCAATATTGCGGTGCTCAATCCCAGTGACAGAAGGGGACATGACACATATTTGTATTGTTGCCATTAAGGATAAAAATATGGGGTTGAATCATATTGCTTGAGTTTACTTTGTCTACATCATGTCATCTTGCTTAAGGCGTTACTCTGTTTCATACTTAATACCCTAGATGCATGCTGGATAGCGGTCGATGGGTGGAGTAATAGTAGTAGATGCAGGTAGGACTCGGTCTACTTGTCTCGGACGTGATGCCTATATACATGATCATTGCCATGAATCCGTCATAATTATTTGTTTTTCTATCAATTGCCCAACAGTAATTTGTTTACCCACCTTATGCTATGTGTTCGAGAGAGAAGCCTCTAGTGAAAACTATGGCCCCCGGGTCTACTTTATCATATATAGAAAACCTAAAAATACCTTGCTGCAATTTATTTATTTTTATTTTAATTAGTATTTTAGTTTATCTATTTATCTCTATAAGATTTAATCCTTGCAAATAACCGCTAAGAGGATTGACAACCCTCTTATTTGCGTTGGGTGCAAGTGTTTGCTCTTGTGTGTGCAGGTGCGCTTAACGGAATTTTGCTTGGTTCTCCTACTGGATTGATAACCTTGGTTCTTAACTGAGGGAAATGCTTATCTCTACTGTACTGCATCATCCTCTCCTCTTCGGGGAAATACCAACGCAGACTACAAGTAGCACGTCTCCCTCTCCCGCTCGGCCCCGTCCCGCCCACCGTGAGCACCTCCCTCTCCTCTCTGTTTAGTTTTAGATTTATTTTTTGTAATATATATATGTAGATGGATGTATGTTTGCTAGATGGATGGTTAGATGGATGGATGCATTATTGATTGTTGCACTTTTATTTCATTTTGAAAAAAGCCGACAAAATGGATGCATGGATGCATTTTGTAGGGAACACCTCCGAGTGGCCTATGTTTTGCCGGAATGTTGATTCATTTCCGTTCCAGCAAATTTCAGGCGCTCGATATGTCCTATTTTAGCAAAGGTCATGCCGAATTTTTTCGTGAATTTTGGCATGACTTGTGCTAGAAAGTAGGAAATATCGAGTGCCCGTGATTTGCCGGAAAGGGAATTAATCGACATTCCGGCAGAACATAGGCCATTCTTTATGCCATTGCTCCATATATGTAACGGGTTGACTTTCAGTCTGTTGGGGCTCCTTGCTCCATATATGCGAGAGGAAGAATCCCGACTGTTGTCGTGGGGGTCGCTCTTCGTCTTCTTTCTCGTGATAGACCTTTTGGTAATGCACGGGAAGGAAGAGAAGGGCGACCATCACCGACGGTCGAAATATGAGAGTGGAAGAATCCCGACTGTTGTCGTGGGGGTCGCTTCTCTTTCTTTCCAAGGTGCTAGACATTTTGGTGTAATGCAGTTTGGAAAGATAGGAGGAGCGACCATCACCGACGGTCGCAATATCAGAAAGGGAGTGCCCACCATATACACCACGTGAGATGAGAGTTTAGCAAGGAAGACTCGACGAACCAAAAGTCAACCCGTGTTGAATAGTGATCTATGTGTTGAGTTTCCCGGTAATTGCCGTCGATCGATTTTTAATCTTTGAATTATGAACATAGGAAATGCCTGACGACGATAGGATCCCTGAGTACGATTACTGCAATGACGACCGGGATATGTGCGATAGGCCTCACCTAGAAGACGATCGTCGCTTCACCATCAAGCTCAACGAGACCTTCGATGTTTTTATGGTACGTAACGACGACAAGTATTTTTTCATAATTAAGCATGACTTGTGCTTCTTTGCTTCAACGTGTAATTTCCATTTTTTACAATTCGACTAGTGCATCCCCTGCCATGCAAGACCTTATGTCTTGGATAAGCTGGATTTCGAAGATCGTGAGAATATGGAGACGAAGATAGTTCACCTGAGGACGCAACATGGTTTCGCCTTTGCCACCAAGCTATACAATGCAATGAACCACTCCCATTTTGGTTGCTCAAATTGGAGAGCACTGTGTAGGGCATATGGATTTCAGGAGGATATGCATGTCACCTTCGATGTTCGTCCTGAAGATGATATTGAAGATAATATCGACATTTGGGTCGATGTGGATACGCTTCCAGTTCTACCTCTATGTGAGTGTGTCAAACAAATGTGTTAAGTAATTTATATTGTTTATTTAAAAATAGTTGACAGCTTATTTCCATTGACAGCTTATTTCCATTCTTCAAGAAATGTACGGAAGGTAGAAGACAAATGGCCTGTTTGGTTCATGACTAACTTTGCCACAACTAACCTTAGGCAAAGTGTGGCTGCCACAAAAATGTGGCTAACAAAATGGCCACCACAAGTGTGGCAAGATTTGGCATAAAATTTGAGCCTATGACATGTGGACCATATAACTAGAAAAGTGTGGCAAGCCACAAGTGTGGAAATGAACCAAACACATGCCTAAGATGTTGTGGCATGACTAAGCTTAGGCGTGGCAACCTTAGCCTGGGAACCAAACAGGCCCAAAACCTACTACAGTTATGGCTCTGAACTAACTTGCGAGGAGAAAAATCATCTTGCCTCATTTATTAATGATGTTGAGACTTTCAACAAGAATTATGAAATTCCTCCAAATTATGTTCAATACGTGCCACTAATCCATGTGTTGAACTACGGTAACATCTATGGAGATAGCATGGTAAGATTATTTCCATTATGTCACCAGTGCATCTTTTGCACACATTCTTCTTAAGCTAAACTACATTGTTAAGTATGTTATTATGATGTTCTTCAACAGAAACTCCCGAAGGAT
Source organism: Elymus sibiricus (assembly GCA_039707655.1). Classification (NCBI taxonomy): domain Eukaryota; kingdom Viridiplantae; phylum Streptophyta; class Magnoliopsida; order Poales; family Poaceae; genus Elymus; species Elymus sibiricus. The sequence goes on along the minus strand of CM077672.1, from coordinate 297,510,918 downwards.
TGTGTGCCTCATCTGATGCATATGAAAGGTGACATGGACATTATTAGCTTACGGCCAAGTCTACCTACGGTTCTCCGCAGTGCATACACGATTTCTCGAAGAGATGAAGACCTCACAATCAAAGGATGGATAAAAGTTATGAATGAGCGCAGGGAACTACTTGGAGGCAACATGGTGCGCAGCCCACAAATTGGAGACAGGTGGATCACTCTTCTCCATAATGGAGATTCAGGGGCTATCCTGTTTTATGTTATTTTACCTTAGAGAGAATAGCAGGTCCTAGCTAGTACTCATCATGTGCTAAGAACAATTAGCTAGTGTTGGTTATGACTATGATGATGATGAGGAGTTGTTATTATGATGATGATGATGATGAGTTATGTGCTACAATGTGCTAGAATGATGAGTTCTTATATGACTATGATGATGATGATGATGAGTTGTTATTATGATGATGATGATGTTGATGCATGAGTTCTTATATGACTGACGATGATGATGATGAGTTGTTATTATGATCATGATAGTTATTATATCGTTGGGTGGAAGGAACGCGGATTAGATTCAATTGGATGGATCTAAAGTGACCAAAAGTTGGATTAGTCTTCGATTAGTCGTCCGACTAATGCAACTTTTGGTCACTTTGGATCCATCCACTTGAATCTAATCTGCGCTTCGTCCATCCAATGACATAATAACTCATCATGATCATAATGATTTAACAATCTCTTAATTGCTACTGTATCAAAATTTATATAACCGTGTATAAATACAATATAAAAATAAAATAAAATACAGACGAATAGCAGTAGCACGGGGCAAAGCCCACGCTGCTACTATTTAGCAGTAGCGCTGGTCCATACCAACGCTACTGATAACAGAATTAGTAGTAGCGTGGTGTCAAACCTGCGCTACTGCTAAAAATTAGCTGTAGCGCCCTAGCAGTAGCGCGGGACCCCGCGCTACTGCTAGGGTTTTCCCTAGTAGTGATGGCTTCATCATGAGCTTCTTGTCAGAGTTGTAGATTGTCAACAATCGAGTTCAAAAAACCGGTGGTGCTTGCTGGACCGAAGCCTTCACAGTGGCTTCCTCCTGTTGAGGGTTGTGCTAAAATTAATGTGGATGCAACGGTATCAAATCGATGCAGATATGGGGCAGTGGGTGCGATTTGTAGGGACCGGGATGGAGCCTTTCTTGGCGCTTCGGCGATTTTCTTCAGGTACATCACGAATCCTCAAACCATGGAGACACTGGCGATAAGAAAAGTATTGGCACTCTCAGATGATTTTTATATCCGGCGCATTCATATAGCCTCGGGTTGCAAGACGGTGGTCGACGACCTCAAGAACGGGAACTCTGCAGTTTATGGAGCAGTTACACATGAAATATTAGACCATTCTTCGAATTTTCAGTTTTGTAAAATAGTTCATGAGTTTAGGACCTCAAATTTTGAAGCTCACAATTTAGCGAAGCACGCACTCTCTCTCGGGGTGGCCGTCATGTTTGGTTAGGCCATCCTGGAGATCTTCCCTCCGTCCCTGTAAACATTGTGACGAATTAATAAAACTTCACGAGATTGTCTAAAAAAAGATAATAAGAAAATAAAAGAGTACCTAGTGTACGTGCTGATACGCGCGTAGTAGTGTGTGATGAACGTACGTTATTTTTTTGATGAGGGGTGTGTGATAGACGTACGTGCTAAGTGTGCATACGTGCTTATGGGCCTGGTCCATTTAGAAGGGATGGAACGTTCGTGCCGGCTCGGATATATCGATAGACATAGCGTGGGCCAGAAAGCCTAATGCGGTGCTGTGCCTGGTTCGTCTCTCTTCTCCCTCCTGAAGCGCCGGCGAAACACGACCGCCGCCGCGGCCGGGGGGAATCAGGCGACCGGCGCATCGTGCGTCGTTAGGTGGTCCTGGGAGCGCGCGGACGGCGACGGATGCGCACCTCCCCTAAGACGCCTCCACTTCCCTGGCCCCGTCGTCCTGTTTAAGTCGCCGGCGGCGTGGACGCAGCGATGCTGCGGACGGTGCTGCGCCGGGGAGGGGCGGCCATGAGGCAGGCCGCGCTGGCCGAGGGATCTACGGGGAACCTTCTACGGCTGAGCGTGGCGGAGCGGGAGCGCTCTCGGCGGCGTCGGCGCGACCCGGGGCGCGACGAGTTCTTCGTGCCGACGCCGGAGTCGCTTAAATGGCTCGACTCCGTCACCCTGCCCATGATCCTCACCGCCGCTGCCGTAGCCCTCTTCACCAAGCTCCTCATGATGGTATCCTCCACCCCCACTCCGGTGTTCGCTAGGGTTAATTGCAGATGCAACTGCCGTGCATTTGATTGAACATGTTTATTTAGGATTGAACACATACTTAATCATCTGATCTGCGTACTGTATACATGTGAAGCGCTAAGGTCGATCATTGTGTGTTACTGAATATGGATTTGTAAGATGTGAGCTTCTAGAGAAATGTAACCTCTAGGAATGAGCTGAGCTTTAGAGTGGTTGTTAATATTACATTTAGAGAAGAGACTTTACAAGAAACTTTTTATTGGATGAAATGATTCTCTATCCATGGTAGAGTAGTGAGTGGAGCCTCTCTAAATGTTGTGTTATCCAGGTATAGTTATTTTTCTTCGATATTGCACTTTGATCTTTTGTGTCCCCTTTTAATGGCTTCATTCAAGAAATGTTCAAACGAATTTATGTTTGTTATCTCATGAACTAATAGTCACCCAGATTTTCATGATAAAATATGTGCGTCCTTGTGTTGTAATCATTAATCCTGATGTTTGCCAGATTATTTACCTACTGCATATTGATATGTCGATCAAATAGTTTAACTCAGCATTGTTGGCATGTATTCAGAAAATCTTCTGTCTGTTCTGAATTTGGTATGCTCTGAAGCTTAGTTGCATGTTTTTTGGGTAGGAACATGAAGCTACAGACCAAGAAAGGAGGGAACGCAAGATTAAGAATAGTCACCCTGAGCAAGGAACAGTAAGGATGCTTTCGCGTGAAGAGTGGGATGAAATCCAAGAAGTCAGGCCAAGGACCCCTTTTGAATCAAAGTTAGCTCGTCCACATGCCCGCTTAAGAACTGGGGAAAAAGTGCGGCTGGTAAGTAGCAGACATAACTTCCTCGTTATCATCTTGTCGATGCATTTTTTTGTAATTCTGCGATAGTTGATGGTATATTACATCTATGTGGAGTGAGTTTACTGGATCCACTGTTTGCTTCGGTGCTGAAAACAGACGTATTGCTGATTCATAGTAGATACTACTGCTCTATGTTTCAACAACTTGGTGCTATATATAACTAGCAGGGTCACCCGTACATTTATGGTGCTAGATTTGTTAGATATCATACACATGTTGGGTTTACCTGTATCCAACATCGAAAAGCGGTCGGAACCTGTAGCCAAAGTACACCTTGAGGAAACAAGCTTGCAGTTTTCGGTATATATATTTTGTTTCATCAGTGTAGTAATTCTGAAGGCATTAGTTAGTCACTCAAACATGCCTTCAGCTTAAAAGCAAGGTTTATAATATCGTATCGCTTTTCGATATATATGCGGGTGGGCGTGCGTCGGATCAATTTTGTCTTGTTCTCCCTTACCCGCATCTCTTTTCACGTCTCCATGTTGGTAGGGTAGGCAGCAAGTCATCTCTTTTCTAATGTGCTGATCTTACCTGCATCCTTATCTAACTCAGTGGAGTTACAACCTGCATACGTTTTTAAGGTTTGACCTACCTTTCGCTTTAGAGCTTGATGCTTAAGACTTGTCTTGACATATCTGCCTTGCAGGAGGATGCCAAGGATTGGGCTGTTGATGTGCTCACTGATGCTTTTACTAGAGCGGAAGAGAGTGCTAAGCGGAAATGATTCAGAAGAAAGGCACAGCAGCCAACACATCCAGTTTGAAGTTTTTCTTTAGAGGAAACACTTTGGGGGTTTTCTTGAATGCACATTTCATGGTTTCTTTTGAAGTTTGAGTTGCCGACTCCTCGTAAATGCTAACTTGCGCGGTGAACTATGGTAGCCGCGTAGAATAGATTTTCCTTGGTACTGTATCGTTTGTTTGAATGCAAACTACAGCAGTAGTGGATTATAAGTGAAGGGAGGGAGGGGCTGTATACTTTCAACAGTTACGTTTAGATCTCAGGCGTTCTTTCTTTTTCATTTCATACTTCATATTTATTTTCAACAGTGCTGTGTGGTCGCGTGCTTTGAGTGGACGAGTACTGCTAGTATTTGCTACTAGAAATTGTCATTTGTGTCGGTGGATGTGTACTTTGGGTCGCCAAAAAGTTGACACAAATGAAGCTATCAAATAAACCTTGCAATCACACACAACTGACGCTAGTATTTGTTTGCTGTATTAGAAATTGTCCAAAGTGGCGAACCAACCTGTGGTTGGATGGTTAGAGGGACTGTGGTATCCCCAGCCCACCAGGGTTCAAATCCTGGTGCTCGCATTTATTTCAGGATTTCCGATGATGTGCATTCAGTGGGAGGAGACGTTCCCGTCGACGACGAGGTGCCTACGGTGACTTCGTAAATTTTAAAATGATATGCCGGCTTAGTCTCTCGGAGGTGCTCATAAGGTAGGGTGTGCGTGTGTGCGTTCATAGGGGTGAGTGTATGCATGTATATATGAGCGCTTGCGTCTGTACTATGTTCAAAAAAAAATTTGTCCAAAGTGGACGCGTACTGCTAGCCACCTGTGTAGATAGTTGAGACCCACTTGAGCCAGCCAACAGTGCTGTGTGGTCGGATTTGTAATAACAAAATGACAGAATACAGAATATGCACAAATACAAATAAATTTTCTTTGTCTCTTCGCTACAATATAAAGAATGTGCATCTCAATAACATCCGATAGTAGCGTCAGTTTAATTGGCTAGCAGGACGGGACTACAGCACATCAAACATGAGGTCGCAAGGTTGAACCCCACTCTAGCCATTTTTTAAATATTATTATAATTTTCTCACCCCATTGACAGGTGGGTCCTAGGCTGCAGTATACGCAATACGTATGCAGCGATGTCGGCCAGGACCGCTCTCGCAAGTTCCAAGACCGTATACACCACGTATTTTCATGTATAAGGACTGTAATAGATCACTTCCTGACTATAAGGACCATGTTAGACCTCGCCTCCAAGTATGAGGACCGTAGATGCAATTATCTCTCAGAATTGGCACATTCGTCGACACATACAGAGGCCGATACAAGTCGGCAGCCCAAAATCGGCGTGACTAAGAACTCGGTGAAGCTCAGAGACAGTTCTGCTGTCTTTTCAGTTTTGTCATGTCGATCTTTATGTGACTTGTACTTTAATCTTTATGATATGAATGAGACACATATTACCATGCAAAAAAAAAATCCGTCATGCAGCCGCCTACACGATATGTCCCTCTCTATAGATTAAACTTTTTATACGGGTTGGAATTGCTTGATTCTCTTTATGATACTAGCACACATGCGAATAAGTAAATTTACCGGTTCCGGTACCTACCGGTGGTGAATCCACCATCAAACGTTGCTTTGAGATTGATGTGGCTGGAAGACCCCACCATGCACTTGTTTCTCTATTTTAGCAATACGAATCTTATACAAACAGATATACAGGACTGGATGGGGTCCACAGCAGCACCTTTTGTCAGGTGGCAGGGTGATGGACGACGGCTGCATGCACACACTAAATACTAGTAGCACTTTGTTTTCCATCCGACATTTTAAAAGGTTGATATCTTTTGAACTAAATTTTCAGTTTTGAAACTTTTTATATTTTTGAATTCAGGGCGACAAGATCTTTAAAACAAGACCAATCTCGGATGCACTTTGGCTAGTTTGAATTTTACCGTTTCACTCATTTCAGAAAACGCATTTCAGTTAGTTTCACATTTCACTAGTTTCAGAAAACATTTCAATCCGTTACTCATTTCACTAGATTCAGAAAACACATTACACTCATCTACGAAAGAAAGATTTTACTCATTTCAGAAAACACATTAAGCTCATCTACAAAAGATAGATTTCACTCATTTCAGAAAACGCATTACACTCATTTATAAAACATAGATTTCACTCATTTCAAAAAACGCATTTCAGTTAGTTTCACATTTCACTAGTTTCAGAAAACATTTCAGTCCGTTACACATTTCACTAGATTCAGAAAACACATTACACTCATCTACGAAAGATAGATTTTACTTATTTCAGAAAACACATTAAACTCATCTACAAAAGATAGATTTCACTCGTTTCAGAAAACACATTACACTCATTAATAAAAGATAGATTTCACCCATTTCAGTAAACACATTACACTCACTCAATTGAAATACTATATTTTACTCATTTAAAAATACCTTGTTCACTCATTACAAAAAATATTTCAAAACAAATTTCACTGCGCGCTTGCTATACTAATATTTCACTCATATAAAAAATGATTTCACTCATTTCAATAAATGTATTTCACTCATTTCTTATGAAATAGGTTTGTTTCAAATATTTATTATGAAATAGGTTTGTTCGAGATATTTCTTTTGAACTAGGTTTCTTTTGAATATTTGTTTACTCATCTTCACAAATATAATTTTTTAGTTTCAAAAAACTTATTTCACTCAAAAACACATTTCAATAAATGTATTTCACTCATTTCTGGAATATTATATTTCTGGAATTGGAATAACTGAAATCACTTTGGAAAAATTTAAAAATGTTTATGCCACTCTTTTGAAATACTAAGTTTAAGTCTTTTGTAAAGATATGATAGTGAAATCGGATTTTAAAATTATTAAAAGTAGTTTATTGTAAATGAGCGAAATTTTATTTGAAATGAATGGAATACATTTTTAAATTCAAATTTGTGTTTTGAAAGATTTCAAATCAATTTAAAGTGAGAGAGGTTGATCCTTTGAAAAAATAAGCTGACATTGCTATGTATGTACTTCTATACCTGTGTGAAGTGAGACATGCGCGTACGTGTAAAGCGAATGGCATGGCTGAAAATCTGAAATCCACGTGGGTGGATGCAGCTGGTCAAATCACATGGGTGGGCCCAAGCTGGTGAAATACATTGGCTTTAAAAATAAAGAAAAGAGTGGAATACAGGGATACAACTTATGACAACTTTTGAGGTGGCAAGATTCTATTGGGTGGGCAACCACCGGTAGATATCGGCTCCGGTAAAAAGGACTTTGCGAGCACACATGGGGTTGCAAGTTCGTGGAGAGTAAGGAGAAAAGAGAGTCCGAGGAGAGAGACAAATAACCGCACGGGAAGACACCTACCTAAGATCGTGTTGCAAGCTGCAAAACGATCAGTACACAGTAGCTGTAGGATTAGATGTAGGGTTGGCCTTAGGGTTGTTGGCCTCGTGCCAAATTGGACCGCGTTGACGATGGCGAGCGGTGTCAGGCGGCTTTTCGATGCTTCTTCTCTTAGCCATGGTGGTGTGGTGCTATGGGTGGCGAGGAAGAGCTGGATCAGCGTCTTCGTCAGTAAGCTCGCGGTTGGCAGGCAATCGGTGATCTGGTGTTTGCAGGGTTGGATCTTCTTCTTCAACGCGCCATCGCCTCCTCCTCGTCGCCCTCACGTCCCCGACCACTTCCTCGCGCCCGTGGCGGCCACCCACTCCGGTGCCGGATTTGGGCAAGTCACTGGCCGCCGCCCTTCTCTCTCTCTCTCTGCCGACTTCGACAGGCAGGGCCACACGGGTCTTCCCAGGCGGCGAGACGACCGCGTGCTCGATCGAGGGCCGCCGCCGCCGCCGCCGCCTTTTCCACATTTGCGACCAGCAGCTGCTCCTTCCCCGCCGCTGGTAGGCTTCGCTGCCCCTGCATGTTTTTGGAAGCAAGCAATCAGTGAGAGTTTTTGGAAACAATCAATCACGATAATTCTAGAAGTATCAGCTGAAGGGCAGGTTGCGTAGCTAGATGCAGTATGTTAAGAGTTTACAGACTGCAAAAAATTTCGGTAGTGACAAGAGAACAAGAGTACTCCCTCCGTAAAGAAATATAAAAGCAATTAGAATACTAAAGTAGTGATCTAAACACTCTTATATTTCTTTACAGAGGGAGTATTATTCATCTATATTTTTTTTTACATCGTAATACGTGTCTCATTAATAAAATAAAGATTCAGTTACAAGCCACGTAAACACCGACATTACAGGACTGAAAAGATAGGATAATACTACGCAAAAAACCAAGCCTGTCCCTCTCCACCAAGGAAAAGGAGACAGATCACCTCTTCACCCGAGCTCGACGCAGCTCCATCGCTGATCTGCAGCTTTACGGACCTCCAAAGTAGTTTGCCTGAAGCAAAACCATTGCCGTTGAAAGAATCAGACCGGGGCAACATGTCCCCGGACGTGCCATCGAACTCCAGAACTGACACCCCCGCACGACTACAACGTCGGAGAAGGAAAGCAAAACTGTCAGCCTCCAACCACCATCCGAGCACAGGATGCACCTTCTTCCAGCTGTCACCTGCGTAGACAACCGTCTGCGCGTACTCCCGGACGACAAAACCTCCCTGCTCCACCGTGACGGCGGAGACAACGCCGCAGCAACGGGGACAGAGCAGAAGGAAAGACACACCTGATGGGGTCGCCGCCGCCGCCTCGCCGACACCATCCATGAACCCTAACGCCGCCGATCTGAAGGATCGGCAAACACACGATGCCATCAACTCTGAGACGCCGCCATGAAGGACACCGCCGGTATGGGAGTGGAGCTGAGGCAGATTTATTCGTCCGGGCGCCGCTCCCACCACCCCAACGACGCACCACGACCTACAAAACCAAACCCTAATTACAGAGCGCATCTAGATATCTGCTGACTGAATTTTGGCAGCAAGAATTCAGTTAGTAGTATAAATTCAGTTGAGTGTATAAATTCAGTTAAGTATTGTCAATTCAGTGTATAGATTCAGTTCAGAGTACTTCACCTCTACCGACGACGCACACACACACAATTCAGGAGTATAAATTCAGTTAAGGCAATTCAGTGACTACTCCACATCTACTGACTACTGTATAAACTAGATGACGCCCCGCGCGTTGCTGCAGGAAATTAGTATGCCAAGTTCTAAAAATTCATGAGATGTAGTCCTAAACGACAAATAAGATATGAGAAGAAATGAATTTTACCTCTGAAGTGTGATGCTTGTGAGCTCATGCAAGCGACATTTGCAAAATGATAGATCGATATTACTTCAATCGCACAACTTACAGAAAGCTTATCAACCAATAAAAAAATTTGTATTTAGGCATTCATTCTTCAAAGTATCATCACAAAGTTCCAACAATAATTTGATGTAGGGTTTATGGACAATCATGCAAATTATGAACCAATACTCCTTGACCATGAAAGCACACTTGCGACACATACATCATGGGTGGAAGCTTGAAGCGGAAGCACATAAACTTAAACTTGCAGCCATCATTACTTCAAGAATACATCTTCAGGAAGCAGCTACCCTCATAGAAAATCTATCTCTTGCCAAAGCTACAGCTCCTAGATCGCCCATGACTGAAACTAGAAACTGAGAAATCTGAAACCTTCAAGTAGATTTTTGTGCCATCACAAATCCTTACTCTGTTCAAGTATCCCATATCACCAGGGACCACAACTCTGAAGCTCATAGATCAGCTAAGATAGCACTTGAGGGCAATAGTTTAAGTACTCCCAGGCTGAATTGTAGCAATCCTGATGATTACAAAAGACAATGGCCGTTTAGTTGGCCCTTTAGTCAGGTTATCACGCATGTATATCTACATGACATTGTTATCACTGATGTATGACAATGAAATCAATAAGCAAACTTGGTGCTGTAGAAACACTTTTGAAATTGCACGCTTCTTGGAGAATAGTATATACAACATAAGTAAGATAGATGGGCTGCTTTCTTTTCCATCATATAAAACTTGTTGACAAATATTCAAAAAGAATCTGCACATAGGGCAGATTGCAATTATAGAAGTATATTCAACAAAATCAGCTATTTGTACGAATAATGAACTGTGACAGAACTGGTCGTTCAATCTATATAATGCCAAAGATTATGAAGATAGCAATATATCATACCTATCAAGAAGAGACACCGGCACATAACCGGGAAGATTTTGAATCCTTCTCTTCAAAATTGCAAATAATGACCTGCTATATGAACTAAAGAATTTCTTATCAATTACTGCATCAAAATTTCAAAAGACATATTGGGCAGGCAATGGAGCATAAAGATTACGAACATGTTTTTTCAACCACACCAGTTTCATCAAAGACCTTGCCGACAAAGATTAAAACATCTGCAGAAAGAAACATTAGACAGATTAGGGGTTTTAATTGGCAAGCCATTGCAGCCTGAGATGTTATGGCAATTGCCCCAGAAATAAAAGGTAAAGGGAAACTTCTCCTAGGAATATCAGTTGAGCGTATCTACGTCAACAGCAACATCACATATCACTGAAGAAATTTATGGGGAATTGAGAGGGAGGGAGAGAACAAAGAAGGGAAAGATCAGAAGGCTGATAGATATATGCCCCATGTAGTTGACGTTACCCTGAGAACCACTTTTTGGTGTTGAACCACTTTCTGGTGCCCTTGACCCGATCCAACATCTTCACCAGAAGTCAGACATGATGACAAAAATCCTGGGAACCCTAGATCGATCTGAACATGGAGGAGATGGGAGGTAGTGGACAGCGTGCTGTACAATTGTACCCTGAGGACGCCATGAAAAATATGACTACATATGTGCTTTTGAGGTCTATAATGCAAGAGGGAACGCAAGATTAACTGTGAGCAACCTGGACATCATGCCACGATTTTGGATCAAAGGTGCAACACTAACCTGATGAGCGATGCCGCTCCACAATTTAAAGGGGCACTTTAGCCGGATCAGGGGAAGCCGTCCGAGAGCCGTCGTCGTCGTCGCTTCTGGGTAACTGGGCGGTGGTGGATGCCGCTCTTGAGGCGGTCGTTGAGGTGGCCGAGGATGGGCGCGTCGAGACTGCAGGGTAGCGGCGCGGTCCTGATGCATGTGTTGCAGCTCCCGGAGTTGGATCTGACCGGGGCACCTGGATCCATGGAGGGCAACGTTCTGCGCGCCGGACGGCAACCAGCGACAGAGAACCTCAATTATTGTTGGTCGGAGGCGGCGGCAGCCCTGCACCGGATCTGGCTGTGGTGGCGGAGATGGCTTGCATGAGTGGGTGGTTTCCTGGGGGAATGCCACAGGGCAGGGTTGCAGGGCACCGCCTGGTGGTGCGTGGGTGAGGGTTGAAAGCGTCGTTTGTTCTGCCAGGATACAGAGAGATGACTGATGGGCTTCTCTTTATTAGGTTTTACACTGACGGGCTTCAATGGAAGACGGAGGAGGCCTGGTTTGATTAATTACCAGAGTTGAATATCTTAAAGAAAAATTACTCCCTCCGTCACGGTTTACTCGGCGCGGTAGAGAAATTGCTGGGACCAAGGTGGTTGCTGATTGGACACAAAAATCGCACAGGTTGTTACTCAGGACGCCTAATTATGGGAGAGATTAACGCACAGTTAACGCCACGACCAGTAAACGAGCGATTCTCGCGCATGCAGCGGGGGAGCGATTCATTCTCTCGCCTTCCTTCTTCCCGCACTCCTTTCTTCTTCTTCCCACGCGGCTTCCATCCAAAGCGAAAAAGTTTGGCCTCCAAAAAGCTCCCGCCGATGATCCAAAACTTCCATCCAAAACGAAATTAGCCGCGCCAATTTAGCTCCTTTTATACGTAAGGCGATGGAGAGGCAGACGAACAAATGCGCTCATCCTCTGTCCTCGTCCTTCTCGATCCAATGGCGCCGCCGCCGCAAGGTGAAGAAGATCGCCGGCCTCCTCCTCTTGGCCTCCGTGGCCTTTCGCGCGTGGCCTTCCAACCAAGATCGTCGCCGCTTGGAGGACTTCCACCTCTTGGTATTGCCGGGCGCGCGCCGCTGCCGTCTTTCTCCATCGGCACGGCTGGCTTCGAGCGGGTTCCTCCTCCATCTGTCTTGCCTCGACGACGCGTCGGACTTTCACGCCCATCGCGCCCTCCTCCAGCAGCTAATGAGGCCGGTTCATCGAATTGGAATGCCTCGGTCGTCGGTGGCCGGACGGGCAGTGGCGGGACGGGAAGCGCGGGATCATCTTCTTTCGTGGGGTTCAGTATCCTCAATGGTGGCGGGGGGATTTCGTTCGGCGGCAGCGAGTCCATGGGGTTCAACTTCGCAAGCGGCGTCGGCGGCATACGCATAGGAGAGAGTTCATCCGGTGGTGCCATTAGCGGCGGCACAACAGGTAAACCTAACCCTTTGCTGTTTGTAGTTTATCTTCTTTTTTTGTTCTAGATCAAGCAGATTACGTACTGGTTCTAGTATCCTCAATGGTGGCTAGAAGAATTTTTAATTCATAGATCATTGTGCTATGTAGATTTTCTTGATACTGATCATGCATACATATAGATCATTGTGATGGTAGAATTTGTTCATCTACTGATCATGCATGCATATAGATTTTCTTCATACTGATCATGCATACTGATCATGCATACATATAGATTTTCTTCATACTGATCATGCATACATATAGATCATTGTGATGTACGTAGTACTTCATCTACTTTTTAATTCATAGATCATTGTGCTTGGTAGAATTTGTTCATCTACTTGTTTTGTGCAAAATTTTGTATCATTTGAAACATGTATAATCTCATGTATATTTTGTTTCTAAGGTATTGGTGAAGAGTATTGCGGGGAAGAATATGGTTGCCACACACTTCGCAAGAAGGCAACTCTTTCGGCACCGGCAGCCTGCATCCCATGCAACGAAAAATTGTACGATCACCATGAACACCACACTTGGTGCACATCAATGGATTTATGCATGCCACACATGTTGATTGCTGATCGGTGCGGAGGGCTTCAATCTCTTGGTGCGGAGGGCTTCAAGCTCGGCGAACAACTCCTTCGTGTGAGCTCGACGACGATCGCTGTCCGCCAACAACACTTCGAGACGACGATTGATGTCGTCATCAACCATGACTTGATCAGCTTCCACAACCTCGACCACCACAGCCTCTCCACCATACTCACATTCAGCCATCTCTTCTCTTGCTTGTGTGCAGAATGCAGTGCTTCATCGGTTGCTTTATATAGACGAAAGAAGAAGAGGAAGAATAGCCAGCGAGAAGAGAAGCAACGAAAGCATCCCGGCCGCGCGCGTACACACATGCAAGCAACCGATCCATCCAGCGCACGTACACACTTGCATGCAGCCACTCCCTCCTGCGCGCGTACTGACCCATCCAGCGCACGTAGGGGTGGGCACTGTCGCACCGAAAACCGAAAACCCGAATCGAACCGAACCGGTTTAACCGATTTGCATGTTTATTCGGTGTACGGTTTTACGGTTCGGTGGACATTTCCTTTACTATTCGGTGTTCAGTGCACCATCGGTTTCCTCCGGCCAGAAACCGCAATCACCGAATAAACCGTATTATTTATGATGGCCGTACGTACTATGACTGCAATCTGCAGCCCATTTGTCGTTGGGCCCAACACCCCCTTTGATTTACCTAATGTATATAGGACAATTGACACCGCATTCACATGTCCGTAATACCTATCTAGCCTGCTAGCCATCGCCCATCTCTCCAGCCCTTCATCAGGCGGCGCCGTCTCCTTCCAACCCTAGGCGCCCGATCAACTCCTGGCGAGTCGGCTCCGGCGAGCCGGCGTTCTACAATCAGCACGGACGTACGGCATCCGCTCACAAGTCTTCGCTGACTTTTCCAAGTTCTAATCTCTCGGATCTCAATACAAGTAGCTAGTACACTAGTACGTAACCTAACTCCATGCTGGTGATTAGTTTGATCCACTAGGAATATATTATTATTGTCTATCCATGGATCTTCTTGTGTACATGTGCTCATGACAATCGTTTCATGCAAGATCTTCTTATGTAAATGTGTGCGTGCGTAATGAACAAATTATTAATTAGTCTATAGTTTAGCTAAGCTAGAGGAAGGTAAGTCGATAATTTAATTGGGTTATTTTTCTTTGATTTCTCCCATGTCACTAATTAATTAAATATTCTTTGCTTATATTTTCAGTATTACTTGAAGAAATTAATGGGCTCAATATTTCTAAGAACGGCTCCAGTAAGGATAATTCGACCTTACTAACTTTACTAACTATTAGTTACAGCTTATTAGGTTCAAAAATATACATCTTTTTCATGCAGTTCCAACTGAGGTGCGCTAACAAATTTGTTGTACAAAATCCACATATGTTTGTTTCCGGCAAGGTTGTCGTATGGAGCAATGGAAGTAGTACTGCAGACTGAGAGCTTGAAGCCTTGTTCGTGTGATGAAGTCCCGCTTATTCACGTTTCTGTCACCAATCAGCTATATGATAGCCTTTTATTAGATTTCTCTCCACTTGTGTGTGACAAAATAAGAATTATGCTATTTTCTATTGCTGCTACATAAGGGAGACTATTTATTTTATGTTCCAACGTGAGACTTTGTTCACTATCCCATATACATATAAATGAAAGGTGCGTCTTTCATTACAGCCAATGATGTGTCATTTTGACTATATATTTTCCATTAAGTTGCTGGCTCTTGCGATTATTATTTGCATTCTTTTCAGTGCAGATCGCTGCTCATGAGTCGTGGCTCGCTCATGAGTCGTGGCTCTGATGGGTTCATGTAATTCGGTTTTCCGGTTAACCGAATAAACCGAACCGATATATTTTGGTTAATATGGTTCGGTTTCTCATTTCTGTGTGATTATTTCGGTGCTCATTTCTTGAAAACCGAAATTATAAAAACCCGAATAAACCGAACCGTATTAACCATATTAACCGAACGCCCAGCCCTAAGCGCACGTACACACCTGCATGCAGTCACTTCCTCCCGCGTGCGTACACACTTGCATGCAGCTCTAATTAACTGGGGATTAGACCCGGCGCCCACCAGCCCTAATTAATCGGGTATTAAATCAAACGGCGCCTAAATCAGCTCCCCATCTAAAACTGCATGTACTTGGAAAGGCGCCGAGTAAACCGTGACGGAGGGAGTACAAGAGTTGAATCACATCATTGGTTGAAAAATGCTGAGGTCGCAAGGTTGCTGAGGTGGATAGGCTGCATGTCAAGAGAAATAGGATAGTGGGGATGAACTATTTAGGTATTATTATTATAGATTCAGTTAAGGCAATTCAGTGTATAAATTCAGGAGTATAAATTCGAAGGTGGGATTTTCAGTTGGTTTGTTACCTCGAGGCCCTGCGTGCCAAGCTTCACTCTGGCCATTTGGCTCTGCTCCATGGATCGGACTGCGCAAGCAAGCTCGAGGAAGAATTTGAATTTTACCATGTTGTACAAGGCCAACAGCAGGAGCATGCGGTCCACCATGTCCGCCGCTTCCGGATTCGCCGCGGACGGGAGCACAACTTGCCGCCGTCGGCCATCAGGGTCTTGAGGAGTCCCAGCTCGATGGCGTTCTTATTCTTAAGCGTCATCGGGAGGATCGACGACGAGACGAGCCGGCGAGGAGGTGGTCGACGACAGGCAGGGCCAGCTCCGGCTCGCCGCCCTCGGGGATGGACGCCGCCGTCGGAGAAAACACCGTTTAAAGTAAGCAAACACTCTACATGATGTTGTCTTGTCAGAAAATTTCAGTTTTCTTGTCACAATGTTTAAATTCAGATTGAATTTGTCATACTCCTAGACACTTGGGAGTGCAGGTGTTTGCACTACTAGACATTTGGAAGTACAACTTGACAAACCATGCAAACGCAAATTAACTTGACTAACCATGCAAAGGAAAATTGTTGTTCTGTCCATGCTAGAATTAAGTAACAGAAACAACATACAATTTGACTACTCCTAGTACGATCCCAGTAGAAGACGAGCTGCCTTTGGTCAAGTCAATCACTATTGCTTTGGCTTTAGTTACCTTAGAGCATCTACAGCCGGACATAGCAAATATGACCCCTTAAACGCCTACGGACGTGCCCGGTCAGTGACTGGGCGTGTCCAATTTGAGCCCCTATTTGTCCGTCCGCACAGCCACACTCCTCATTTATCTCCTCATATGTCCGGTCACTTGCACGTGATTGGTGGAGATGAAGAGAGGGAAATAAAAGAATGAATAAATAAAGAGAAAAGGTGGTCCGGGATGGGGCCGCGTCCTACGTGGCAGACTGCCCGGGCGCGTCCGCGAGCCCTCATATCCTCCCTACATTTGAGATGGATATGAGGGTTCGCGGACAGTCCGGACGTATAGGGATGATATGAGGGGTCCGGTTGGGTCACGTTTTTCCTTCTCTCTCCCGTCTGGTCACTGACCGGGCGCATCCGTGGGCGTATGAGAGATGGTTTGAGGCGTCCGGCTGTAGATGCTCTTACACTTTGTTCCTTCCATATTTGGTGACCTCTTGCAAGTTGATTAGGAAAAAATGTTGTGAAATGGGCTCTTGTGCATGATCATCAACATATAGATTACAGAACATTCAGCCAATCAAAAACATGATGGAACAGGAATTCGGTCCAGGTGCTCACCAGTATTGAACAGATCGGGGTTAAACAACACACAAACAGAATTTTTTGCATCCAAGTATACCTCATGGATTGCCCTAAATATAGCACAAATGTTCCCTGTCAATATAGAGCATGGAGTACTTAACCATGTTCCTTTTGGTGCACAGTTCAAAAAGAGAAAAATAAAGAACTGCTAGCAAAGCTCCAATTTTCAGTTTTGACAGGTTATTTCATAGTTTATTTTCAGTTTCAAAATGGAAAATACAGTTCTGCAGTACTCCAATTTTACAAACTGAAAATTATGACAAAACAAGCAGATCTCAGTTTCAAAATAGAAAATTATGACAGTACAAGAAGATCTCAGTTTCAAAATGGAGTAATTTACAAGAAGATCTCAGTTTCACAGTGAGTACAGCACTCAAACTTTCAGTTTTGACAGTTTGGGGATTCAGTCAAGCATCCTCACATTTGCTCTGTCGTTGCAGGAGGCGGCAGTGGTGTCTGCTGGGCGGCGAAGGCGGGGATGGTTGCTGCTGCCGACTCCAGTGGACAGTGGTGGACGGCGAGGTGGACGATGGCGGTTGCTGGGCGGCGAGGTGTTCCCATCGATCCATCCATGCACCAAACTGAGCCGGAAGCCACCCTTGCTTCTTCTTCTCCTCCGCGCTCCAGCCACTCCGCGTCCGCCGCCACCGGCGCCACCGCGTCCAGCAAATCGGGTGATGGGGGAAGACGAGATTTTTGGATCGGGAGGAGGGAGTAGGGGAGCTGCGCGGGGACGTGGCTCGATAGGAGGGGCGCGGGAGCTGCGCGGCGCGGCTTCGTGGTGCTCAGGCGCGGGGGAGCTGCGCGGCCGGCGAGCAAGCAGGGAGCTGGGGAGCTACGCGGGGGACTGCGGGTTGTGTCGGATGAAATCAGAGCGTTTTTTTGAAAAACAACCGGTGCAACAAGAATTCTCAATCTTGAATATTTCAACATGGGAAACGCTTCCTTTCCACCGACGGATCTCACGCGAACGTCGACCGCCTTTACCGTCTACGACATGCCACCTTGGCCCACGTTTTCCTCTCAATCTTATCTCTTCGAGAGAAATCAGGGCTTCTTCCTCTTCCCCAAAATATCTCACGTCGCTCTCCTCTATCTCAGGTATACATCTTTTTGTTCGTGCGCACGAAGCGCCTTGCAGTCAAGCAGCCATCGCGCTTTTGCTGCTCCTAGCAACAAGCAGCCATGGCTTTTCCTCATCCCTTGCAGCAAGCAGCCCTTACTCCTCCCACTCCTCCCTTTTTGCAGCAAGCCATGGCGCCCCAAGCTGCCAATCTGTGGATACGCGGTTGCTAGGAGCCGCTACTGCGCCGTCGGGCCACACTGCCATGAAGCTCGTCGCCGGTGCTACAAGGCCGGTGCTCGGCTACTATGGCCACCGGTGCTCTGCAACAATCGGGGGAGACCTCCCACGGGCGACAGGCTCCCTCGAGCATACCCGCAACTGAGTTTCTGCAACAACGGCGTTGTTGCGAATGACGGCGGCCAAGCTAGTGCAAATACGACGCAACGACAAGTTTCCGCAACATGGTCTCTATTGAAAAAAAATTTGCAACAAATGTCTTGTTGCAGGAATACTACGCGGCGACGAGCTTCTGCAACATGATTTCTGTTGTAAATTTTTTCTGAAACAAAGGTTTTGTTGCAGGAATACAGAGAAAAGGCTGGAGATGTTGTTGCAAATTCTGCAACAAGGGTCTTGTTGCAGAAATACAACAAGAGGCCAGAGATGCTTTTGCAAGAAAGGTCTTGTTACAACAGAGGTTTTGCAACAAGTGTCTTGTTGTAGAAAAATAAGAAAGAAAAACGACTGGAGGGCTCGTGTCGCTACAATCGGACGGCTCGCGCCCCCGCCGATCTTTTGAAAAGATCAGCCGGCGGATGCGTAGCACGCCCCTTTGAACATTGCAGGGCAAATTTGGTCCAAAAAAATGTCAGTTTCTTTGCTGTAAAAAGGGCCGCCCATTTCTCACACTCAAACCTCCTCTCCCTCTCATTTCTCACGCTCAAACATGGATGATCCCATGGGCAGTGATCCCGGCCGGTTCAATTTCAATACTAGTGATTTAGATGTGGACATCCCCGAGTGGATGGATCCCACAGCCCACAATAGCACCAACTGGAAAAAAAGAAAGGAGCGTGGAGCAAGTTATTTGGTTCTTCCAGCTCTGCCCCAAGCTCTTCCACATAAGGACCATCGCCTGTGCTTTTAGGTAGTGGGGAGTAAGCAAAGTACCTCAACAGCGACAAAGTCGGCTTCAATTTTGCGGACGAGGACGACTTCAACATAATTCAGTGGTGGCATGAACACAAGGTTACATATCCGGTGCTTTTCATATTAGCACGGGATGTGTTATCAGTACCTGTCTCATCGACATCATCAGAGTCTGCTTTCATCCTAGCTGGAAGAATACTCGAGGAAAGAAGAATGAGTCTCACCCCGGATATGGTGAGAACACTCATGGCCGTGAAAGATGGAGAACTAGCCAGAAGAAGAGGCCAACACACTGTGGAAAACAAAGAACTGATGGCCACGTTCGAAGATCTTGCACTCGAAGACGAAGAGTAGTTGTAGTCTTTGTATTTATTTTTTCTTTTGTAATTTTCTTATGCTTTTGTAATTTTCTTTTCCTTTTGTAATCTAGAGCGTGGCTTTGTACTCTTTTACTTTCCAGGGATGAAAGGTTTTAATGAGGCAGTCACTAATAAATCTCAAGATTTATCCGACACGATGTCAAACCCCATCTCATTTCGAACAGTCAAACATGGATGCTCCAAATGTTCGGCGAAGAGACTCAGACATCTAGAACTACTTTGATGAAGAAATATTTGTGAAGGATGGCGTCAACGTACGCAAAGCTAAGTGCAAAAGATGTGGAATCTATTTGACCCTGGGGTATGGAGGAGCCGGCCACCTAAATCGCCACAAACAGGGACACGCCAAGAGAGACGAGGAGGCCGCGGGGCAGCAAGCCGTGTAGTTGTGTCTTTGTAATTTTCTTATCCTTTTATATTTTCGTTTTCTTTTGTAATTTAGAGCGTGGCATTGTACTCTTTTACTTCTTAGGGGCGGAAGGTTTTAACGAGGCATGCTTTAATAAAGCTTAATATTTATCCCACATGATGACACATTGTCACATTTTTCTGCTTTCTATATTTATTCTTCTTTTTCGTTTTTTTCCTGACATACAAATTTTCTTCTTATTTTCTGGATGTAATAACTAATAAACGTGCTAGTACAATTCTTTGGATTAAAAAAAAAGTAAAAGAATAGTGCTACGTACCAAACTACCAATGGTACCACTTACCAGGGACAGCGTGCATCGTGCATGCATGCATGCAACCCTGCACGGCTGCATCGGCACAAGCCGACGAGCAGGCTGGCTGCGGTGCTGCGCGCCTGCGCACGGCCAGACCTGACGTGCATTTTTTTTGAAAAATCAGGCGGAAGTGCTGCTCGTTTTTTTTTTTTTTTTTTTAGGCATGGCGGACGTGCTGCTCGTGCCTTCTCGTGCCAGACATGCCTACGGGCCAGCACTGTTAGATATAGATCAGAACGATACACTAGGATATTTTCTCCGCATTTTCTGTGGGGTTAACGCTGACGGCAAGGATAGTTTACACTCGTATCTCAAATTAAGCATTTTGGTACAGTGTTTGAAGTTAGCTTTAGATATATATAATATAATTGCGAATGCGTTTCTGGTTTATTGTGAAGCCCTTACTGTTGACCTGTTTGCCTGCCCATTGTGCCATCTTATACCATACATAGCTTTATGTTTGTAATATCACAATCCAATTGGTTCACACACAGCCATTTGTAGGTGCTGCAATCATGCATTTTTTGGCACTTATTCAGCTATTCTCGTTGTATCTGAGCCAGGCTAGTCATCTGACACTTAAATGACAAATTTCATACCTATCTTTAGATGGTGAAGCTACCTGCCATGACTGTATAAACAACAAAAGTAATGATATGAAGCACCCGCCTGCTGATTCATTCAAAGGCGGCCACATGGACATCCGTTTCCCAATTGGTTTTGGTCCCTGTAATGAGAAGCAGTGGCTCGACTCCCGTAACACTGTATGGTGATCTATGTACTGGCTAGCGTTTTAGTATCTTCAATGTGCTGCGATGTTAACTATGTGTTTTATTCTCGGGTGCAGGAAGCTGAGGATGAAAAACTGATAAAAAAAAGAGGAGAAAAGGATAAGAGATTGCTTTGAGGTAATTTCATAATTGTGTGGTAAATAACCATTTTGTGGCAACTTGATTTTGACCGCTTGACTAATTATTTCTTTTGTGTTTATCATCTTCTCAAGTACTCCCTCCGGTCCTTTTTTCTTTGCGTCTTAGAAAATTTTATTTTTCCCGCAATGGTCTGCGCGTAGCTCTCTTTTGGATGGTCTTTCCAACTGTGCCCCTGCCTTTTCTTATTCGACTGCACCCGCATGCGCGCATTAACTCCTTTCCACCGCTCCACGAACCAATCTGCTAGCCCTCTTCTGCAGAGAGAGAGAGAGCCGCATGCAGGCGCATGCAGAGAGACGGATAGGAGAGAGAGGAGAACGTGGGCGCGAGAATAATGGGTTGCTCTGAGCCAATCGTTGCATGCACACATTAACTACCCAGCGTCCCTTCCGTAGCGATCCAGGGGCAAAATAGTCCAAATTTTCCTGCGCTCTTCTCTCCTTGGTATGCGGGCTGGGCGTAGAACAGAGAAAAAAGGACCGGAGGGAGTACCTTGACGATCCTAATTATTTGGAGAATATCCGCAGCAAACGTCTTAATTATCGCTCATGGGAACATGGAATAAATCTCCAGGTTCGAGTCCCAATCTCCTTCAATGTGTTAGTAGTTGTGTGTCTGTCAAGTTTTTGTCCGATTCCCATGTGAATTTTTAGATGTTTAGAGGAAGAATACCTGAAAGCTCCTGGATGTTGGTGTTACCAAACTGTTTTTTAGTTCCGAGCCTGTTTTCTGGCGACCTGCTTGTGAGAAGAATAGGGCACTTGCCTCTGAACTGCTCAGTAGTTCGCTGGTGTTTGTATCCACCCTGAAACTTGATGATTGTTCTGAGGTCACTAAATCTGTTTGGTGTTTGAAACTGGTCTGCTATTTGTTTTCCTTTGCTCTTTTAGCTGTGCCATGTACAAGATTAGTTGTGCCGTTGCATGTTTTTGTTTAGATGATGACTCCATATACTCGTTGACTGTGCTGAGAAAAGTGGCTGATGTGATTTGGAAATTGAACCACTGCAATCAAGAACCCTAGTTGGTCTGTAACAGAACTGGAATAAAACATCACGGTCCATTGTACTATATATATTGTCACTATATATTTCGCCATCAGCCACCTTTTTGAATGTCAGTGGTCTGCAGTTCTCTTTTTTTTTTTTTTTTTTTTTTTTTTTTGGAGGCACTGCCCGTGTGTGGAAGTCTTGAATATGCGACATGGCTGTGAACTCATCTTGTATTCAAATTTTGTGTTCTTGACTAGTTCTTTCATTGCTGCTATTTTACAGTCGGATGAAGAAATTGCCGATGAAGATTCAGATGAAGAGTGAAGATGTCCCTGCGACCCTGCCTATTATCACTCCATCACGCGGGGCTGGTGACCTCGGCCAGATCAAGGTTTACCCTGACAACCTAGCTAGTACATCTGTTGTGTGCACGTATATCATCTTGGTTACACTGACAACGACCAAGTCTTGATGTGACCTAAAATGCTGCGAATACATTAGACCCAAAAAACGAAGCTGCATTGGGACTTTGCACCCGTATAATTTCGTTTAAATTATTTCCATCTGTAGCTTTGGAGCGACGCTGGGGGCAGTAAATAGCCTCCATAAACTAGTTAATCGCGTTTTTTTTATATCTCGAACACCATGCATTCCATTAGCTAGTGGCTGCGCCAACATTGGCAGCCACAACAGCCATTACATCCGAGGGTAGATCAATTAGTCAGACATGTTGGCTCTCGACCATACCTCGTGAACCAAGACTAGCCAGAATATGAGCTGGTCTATTACATTGCCGGGGACAGTACTCAATCTTATGCTCGATCAAACATATACTAAGCAGGAACTTTGCTTCTCAGAAGAGAACACCGATCGGTGCGCGATCCCACTGTGACGACTCCATGGCTATCTTAACTGTTTGACAGTCACGGCCCATGCCAAAATTTTCAGCAAGATGAATAGCATGTATGAGGGCCATAGTCTCCGCATGCAGGGCATCAGAAACATCTGTTAGGTGGCCTGCAGCAGCAAAAAGCACATCCCCAGTTGTGTCGCGAGCTAAACATCCCCAGCCGCCCTGCCTGGTACTGTTATTGTATCCTGAACCAACATTAATCATCACCCAGTCGATGGGCGGTGCTTTCCACCTGGCTTGTACATTGATGCTGGTAGGAGCGTCTCTCCGGCTACGAGCTTGCCATTCGCTAAGATGGACTGAAACCTGACTGGAGAACTCGGTTGCAGAAACACAACGCTCGCCATGCCTCCTCTTATTTCTTTCCGTCCACCATCGCCACAACAGACACGAGAACAACTAGTTATCGCGTTTTGGACACAAGAACAACTCGAGCGCAGGTTGGAGCCCCTCTTATCGAAAAAATACCTTTCGGTGGGCATTTAATCATCGGTTGTTCGGCATGCGGCCCTACGTAGGAGGCGTGACCGTGCACTCAGCACCGTGATAGGTCGGGTGCAATCCATGGGCGCCGCGTTGACTAGCTAGCAGGGTTGTATGAAATATACAAGGGACCGGCTCCCCTGTCCCCAGCAGACCGAGAACGATAATGCGAATCTTAGCGCATTCTGCCAGCAACTGGCGACGGGGACACGAGGGCTTGAGAATTACACGAGGTATGATCATTTCAGAATGGGAATTACACGGGGACACGGAACCTAAACTACAGCAGAGTTCAACAAAAAAAAACCAAAACAGGGCGACGATATTACACCGACTCAAAACATCAGCATCCATACAAGTTTAAGACCTCAGCCAACTTCCCACGCAGCGAATGAACCACAAAAACGCGCATCAGGTTTTTGCCAGACTAAGACATAGTGTGATAGGACATGATAATTTGCTCGGTTCAGGTAATTTTCCCTGCAGTGCTACCTCACACGGAGCATGTTAGTGAGGGTGGGAGTTGAAAAACGAGCAGGTTAGCTCGTAGGAGCCCGAAATTGCAATGTCTTGAAGCTACGGTCTCTCTTGTCACTAACTTACGCCCTAGATCATAAGACAAGTCAGTGATCAATAAAAACAAAGGAGGAACACTACTGTGGCATGCATCAAAATATTTGGACAAGTCACCTTCGAGGTCTCTTGAGGATTTTGGATATTCTCTTCGCAATATTTTGAATGTCCGCCAACCCTGTTAGGTCACAAAAGGGTGTCAATTCGACCAGAAAGGTATAATGATCTGATAGATTGGAATGTAACTTAATTTAGTTTAGCTCTTTATAGACGACCGACATGTACTCATCAATCTGTTTATCTTCCCAACCATCTGTAGAATTTACAAATGCAGAAGCACATGCGACTAATAAATCCCTCAGATGAATAGCATCAGCTACTATCATCACCTCATACATCATTTCAACATCTTCACAAAGTCTTCTTTCAAACCACTTACGCCCTGCACCCCAAACATATAAGGTTAGAAATTGTTACCGGAATAAAATGTTCAAATAGAAAATAAGAGCAGGACCTAAAGAGTATGGAGCTTATGTCTAACAACAGTGAACTGTTGTAATGCATCTTGAGACGGGTTTAAGGAAATTGTTACCGGAATCAAACATATAATGTATCTAGCTGAACTTTTACTGGGATGAGTTCGGAGGTCAAAACAGAAAGCACCATATGGTGTGTTGGCTTAGAATGTGTAGACCTAAAGAGTATGGAGGTTTGGGCTTCTTAGAGAGCAGGACCAGAAATATTTTGTTGCTGACCAAATGGATCATGAAATTAGAGAGGGGTGACCAGGATTTGAGTTATCAAACTCTTGGAAAGAAAGTACTTTGAGTCGCAGTTTCTTTCAGACGTGCTCGAATGGTGCATCTTTTTCCTAGAAAGGGCTCCACGCGATGAAACGTTGCCTTCACAAAGGCCTTGCCTATTGCGTTGGCGGTGGCAAGAGAGCTCGCTTCTGGGAGGACGTGTGGTGTGGTCAAACCCCCCTCAGTGTTCGGTTCCCCATGATCTATCGGTGATGTGAGAAAAAGGTGGCGGAAGTTCTACAGGAAGGGGGCCTAGCCCTTACGTTTTGTCGCTCATTTGGCCCCAGTGAAGTGGCTGAGTGGCACGAGCTGGACCTTTTGATGGAAAATACTCACCAGGTCGAAGATGTAGGATACTGGGCACTCAATGCAAATCACCAATATAGGTGTTTCTACCATACTTCTCGGCAGTTAAAAAGCACATCAGTTTCTCCTTGGATTTTATAACTAATGGGGGGGAGACTCATACTCACAAAGTCGGTGTTGTCTGCCTTGCTTGCCTATCTTATGTCATGTATCAAGCTGCCTCAATGGGTAATTGATGAAATAGAAAGACTCTTGAGATCATTCTTTTGGAAAGGAAAGAAATCTGTGAATGGCAGTGAGTTGGTGGCTTGGGACTATGTGTGTAGGGATTTCAAGGAGGGAGGCCTTGGCATAAAGAACCTACAAATCCCAAATTCCTGCCTTCTTTCGGAGTTCATACACAAGTTGCTGAATGGGTGTTGACATCCACATGACAAGGATTTAGGGGACAAAATTAAGGTCCAGACCCAAGCCTGGGCACAGCTGAATGGGCTTATTGACACATACAGAAATGCCACTTGTGTGCAACTTGGTGACGGGGCAAGTACTTCCCTGTGGAAAGACAAATGGACAAGCAATGACCGTTTTTGCGATTTATTTCCAGCTCTTTTCTCACACACAATCAGGCCAAATATCTCGGTGGCTGACTATTGGCACAATGGAGAATGGTACATTCTCCTGTTCCATTTAACATCTGACAGAGCGGAGCGTCAGAAGGATGTGTTGATGGCCTTTCTCTACTCCTGCTCGCTAAGCAACGGATGTAGTGATAAGAGGGGTTGGAGGATTGACAAAACGGGCACCTTCTCAGTGAAAAACGTCTATAGACTATGAACTAGGAGGGGGGGTGTTAGCCATGTGTGCGCTATTACAGTCTGGAAATGTGCGGCACCAAAGAAAGGAAAAATGTTTGGTTGGTTGTTAGTCAAAGGAAGGGTCAAGGTTAGAGCAGTCCTGTTCAAACATCAGATCATTGACGATGAGCAGTGTCCTTTTGGTTGCAATTGCAGGAAACAGTGGAGCACTTTGCGTTTGAATGTGCAGGTACTAGGCAGATTGTCACTTCCCTAGGGATTCAGTTTGAAGACGGGCTGGCAATTGAAGATATTATTGACAGTGCAAAGCAGAAATGCCCGCCCAACAAAATTCAGGCCTGGGACTTTGTGGTAACGGCAACTTTTTGGAGCATCTAGTTAGCTAGAAACTGAAAGGTTTTTTTTATGGCATTGAGGTGCCAGTGCAAATGGTTATCAGGCAATGCATTGAGACAAGTAAGTTGTGGTCTCACAGAGCCAAAAAAGAAGAAAAGGAAGCCTTCCTACACTGGGTCGCTGAATGGCCAGACTAGCTTTTCTGTTTCCTTTGTTGTCGTACTCTGTTTCTGCTCTCCCAAAAAGCCCCTGTAAACTCCTCTTGCACAAATGCATGTATGTTGTTCTGAGCTGCCTTAGCTCTTTTTTTCAATGAAAATGGTAGGGGCTTCCGCCCCTTCCGACTTTTGGATTTTTTTTTGCAAATCACCAATACACTACCATATCGCTTTACGTGGAAATGATGAATACATGTGTGAAAGATGTTAGGATGCTAGATGAGTGGACTAGATCAGTATTTGAATCCGTGAAATGGACGATTGACATTGCCATGGATTTATCTACTCTGGGTAGAGCGATTCCTACTCTCGCTACTAAGGTGCGTGCTTAGCTGACTGTCTACAAAACGATTGTAAGCTTGATGATGAATAAACTCCGTACCTCACAGGGTTGCAGCCCAAGTCTTAAATAGCCTAATATCAGGGCTCGATTGTAAGCTTGATGATGAATAAACTCCGTACCTCACAGGGTTGCAGCCCAAGTCTTAAATAGCCTAATATCAGGCTTAGAGCTAGCAGTGATGCTTGTCTGGGAAGGACCACAGTGTTGTGTCTCCTCTGAAACATGTAATCACAAGCCACCACACTCATCTCCACTTTATGAGTAAATCCATAGCACTTCAAACTGATGGTTTCCCCCCCTGAAAAACCCAGTCAGGTAAGATTAGGAGATACAAACATCTAAAGAAAGAAATGTTTGTGGAAAGGGATACAAACCTGTGCTATTACATTCCTTTCCGGATGGCTGAACATCTCAACTGTATGGAAAACTTTAATACTCCCAAAATCAATCTTTCCAGCACCCTTATCGCAATATCCATCGGCCCAAGAATTCAGGAAATGAAGGAATAGAAGCTGCTTAGCTGTATAGCCGTATCCGAATATCAAGACCATATGGCTCACTACATTGTTCTTCACCTCCTCCTCCTCCTCCTCACTTGTAACTGGAAGTGATTGGTTCACTTCATTCTTCTCAAGTTTATCAAAGTAATCACAACAGTCAAAAGTTGCTACAAGAGGTACCCCTTTGAGGATGAGATCTTTAATGTCTCTTTGATAAGGATTTCCACACGATGAACCCAGGATTGTGCGTGTTTGCGACCCCTTCCAATTTGAACAAGTAGCCGCAATACCATATTTCTCGAATATGTCAAGCACATCGCCTGGTTGAAACTCCTCTGTAATCCCAAGATGTTCCTCTGAAACTTTTACAAGCTCTGCCTCTTCGAAGTGGATATCTGAAGGCCCAAGATGTGCCTTTGATTTCTTGAACCCCATGTCCGCGCCACCTGAAATAGCACTGAACTGACAAATTTCTCCAAATTGGTCACGTGGTTTTGGGACGATGCTGGCTTTCTTGTATTTATAGCGCAGATGGTTCACCACATCATCCTTTTTCCTGGCTTTCGGGTAAACATGTCGAGGGTACTTCATGCTGACCCTAAATGAAAAAAAGTGAGTCAACAAAAATTCAGAAAATGCCAAAAAATATACTTCAGATTATTTAGTTGCAGTGACAACTCTCACTCATAAAAGATGTGCATTCCTCTCTCTGGATTAGTTCGCACCTATGGTTCTAACTAATTTACCAAACGTTTAATAGTCACTTTGGGCTCTCACAAGTTATAGATGTGCTCACTAATGATGCATGTTAATTGTACTACTTCGGTGCGTAAGTACATGACTTCTTGAAACAACAGTCATCGTTTTGTTACTTTGACTACTAAGTATAAAAATATCCTTACAGGGAATAAAAAGTATAAAAGTATCAAACTGATAATAATGTATTAATAGTAACAACAGATTTGTCATGAAATTAGTTTCCCGATGTTAAATTTCATACTTTACTAGCATATATGTACGAAAGTAAACATTCAAATGCATGTCCAAGATTGTGTCAATATCTAAAACAACATCTATTTGGGAATACCCTGTAGCCAACTGCCCAACATACCGACGTTTTCCGTCTGATTCCAGTATGACACACAAATTCGACGGTTTCTATTGATGAGCTGATGCACATCAATAGACACAGCATTCTGTCTGACAGAGGTCGTACAAGAAAACGTCGGATGCGTCGCACTGCTCATCTAGGAATCTGTTTCAGGCCCAGAACATATTGTTACCAGCTCGATGATAGGCGGCCCCCTCAGGTCTGGTAGGTAGAGGAGAAAGTTACTAACCACTGGGCTACGGTGATGTTTTCGGTTAGAACAACTGTTCGACTCAAATTGAGCCCGGGTGGTTTTTAGAAGTAAAAAAAATACACTTTGACCTGTAGGCACACAGTAGCTGCTACACAGGGCTGTCTCTTACATACCATCGAATGAATATAAGCACAAGAAGGTGCACATACCTCTGTTTTCGG
Source organism: Elymus sibiricus (assembly GCA_039707655.1). Lineage (NCBI taxonomy): Eukaryota > Viridiplantae > Streptophyta > Magnoliopsida > Poales > Poaceae > Elymus > Elymus sibiricus. Next base: position 297,482,246 of record CM077672.1, on the reverse strand, counting down.
TTAGAACAACTGTTCGACTCAAATTGAGCCCGGGTGGTTTTTAGAAGTAAAAAAAATACACTTTGACCTGTAGGCACACAGTAGCTGCTACACAGGGCTGTCTCTTACATACCATCGAATGAATATAAGCACAAGAAGGTGCACATACCTCTCCAAGAAGGACTTATTGCTGCTTGTTTGCAGGTTCAACAGAACAATCCACTTGAGATGCCGAGGGTTCAATAGAACAATGCAGCCTGAATGTGTTACATTAGTACATTAGTGCCAATCTACTAGTAAATCAGTAAAAAGAAGTTCGGTTTTTGTGGGTAGATTGGGTACATGTTACTGAATGCGGTGGAGATGCAGCAAGATTGCAAATAAAATAAATATGCTAGTTCATGATTCAGTAATCAAATTCGCTAACTTTAAATGCAAGTATGTTATGATTCGATCAAATCCCGTCAAGATGTCTAGATTCTGCAGAGGAAGGCGGCTTCTGTCCTGCTGGTCACAAAGACTCCGTAACGACAGCGACGACGACAGCCACGACGGGTATAAAAGAACGGCGTCAGAGATGACGGGTAGAGGAGGACGGTGCCGGCGATGAAGGGTAGAGTAGGGCAGGCAGGGCAGGGGCGTGCGGGTGCATGCAAGGGCATGGCGGGGGCGGCGCGCAGGCTCGCGTGGGCGTGCATGCGGCCGGCGGCAGAGGGTTTGCAACTTCAGCGGGCATTGCGGTTGTATCGCCCTCGCTCATGGCCATCAACGCACTGCTGCTACGGCTCGCCCGGATGCGTGGGATAACGCGTAGACATGCTGGTTCATGCGCGCAGATGCATGACGTAGTGGTGCAGGAATAGATAGTTCGGGCTTCAGATGAGAAACTCATCGAGACGTCCTTGTGGGCCTTTTCCTCGTCGGAGATGGACGATATATGAATTTCGCTGGAGTGGAGCTCGACGTAGGAGGAACAGGGGAAACCCTAGTTGGAACAGGGGAAACCCTAGTTGGAAGAGGGGAAACCTTAGCCGGTGGCGGGTTGGCGGCAGGGATAATGTGTAGGGCTCTCGGCCGCGTCTAAAAAGTGAAACAACCGGCCGCAGGGTTTGAGAGCAGGACATGGAGCCATGGAGCTGAAACTTTTCCCGACATGGAGGGGTCAACGGGAGGAAGAAGGCCACGCTGGAGCATACCCGTTCAGGAAATTTGGGCTTCGGTGGGAAGTTTGTGACCCAAGTGGAGGAAGGCCAGAAGTGCTTCTCAGGCTTTCTATATTTTTAGTCGTTTTTTTTGTTTTGTTTTCCTGTTTTTCTTTTTATTTATTTGCTTTCTTTGATGCCTTTTAAAAAGAGAGGAGAAAGAGTATGAAAAGTTTAGGAACTGAAGTTTGAATAGCATATGAACTTCTGCAAGTTTTCAAAACAAAGACCACATTTGGCTTTTAAATTTTTGAAATGACGAGGAGAAGAAAAGGAGGTCTCATATACAACCATAATTCAATTTTTAATAAGAAGCCATTTGGGGTTTTTGAGTTAGGGTTCTCAAAAGAAAGAATAATATTAGATCATTTGGCTTGAGAGGGAGAGAGAGAGGGAGGGAAGGTTGGACATGACGCAAGCGATACCATTTTATGCAACTTTGTTTAATGCAAAGAGGTGACATAAATTATTAAGATGATGATGATGTCATAATTGCAATAACAAGCATAAAATAAAATGGGCCATGCTTTGGATTATATCCCTCAGTAGGACCAACAGGAAATACCATTAGTTGGTTGTAGTCTCCTCCTTTCCCAAGATGCCCTGGTGGTTGGTCGTTGTCGCCTGCTTCCCAAGATGTTGCAGTCGTCTTAAAATGGGTAGGGCGTTGGGGTGTGTCTTAAAATGGAGCAGTGAAGCAGAGAGGCCACAGGGTTTGACGAGCACCGACGTGGCCATGGCACTTCAAGTTTTTCCTGATATGGAGGGGATTGATGACGAAGACGACCACGCTGGAGCTTACCCGTTCGGGAAATTTGGGCTTCGATGTGAATCTTGGGCCCCAAGAAGTGTTTCCCAGGCCTTTTTATATTTTCAGCCGGTTTTTACTTTTAAATTTTTGAAATTGAAGGTTCACCAGCATATGAACTCCTACAAGCTTTCAAAACAGAGACCTCACTTGGCTTTTCAAGCATATGGCTTCCCTCATATGACAAGGAGGGGAAGAAAAGAAGGTCTCATATACAACCTTATTCTTAATAAGAAGCCACCTGGGGTTTTTGAGTTAGGGTTTTAAAAAAACCATAAGATTAGATCATTTGAAAATGAGAGATAGAGAACAAGACAAAAGGTTGGACATAAGACAAGTAATATTATTCTATGCAACTTTGTGTAATGCAAAAAGGGTGACATAAATTATTAAGATGATGATGACATAATGATACATTGACCTGACTGAAACGCTCTGTTTTGGGCATTCTTGAGTGTGGGGCGAGTGGTGGAGGGGAAAAGTGAGGGACGTTAGTTGGGTGGGACAAAACTAAGGAGTACTAAGGAACCGAGGGCACAAAAATAGAAATCCCTATATACAATGTGTGCATATGGAAGGGCTTATACCTTTGAGATCATCCATGAAATACCCGAAAGCCTTCCGATGCTTCTTCATTGTTTGCATCAGTCTCATTTTTTTATCATCTGAAAGATTAGCACTAATAATCACAGGATGTTTATTTATTTCATCCAAAAACTTGTACCTTAGTTCTTTAGGTACAGGTTTCAATTCCGGTGGTGGAAGTTCCCCATCTCCTTTCTTCTCTGGTACTTCATACTGTTCATTAGCAATAGGATCGTGTATTGGTGCTTCATTCAGATGTTGATCTATTTCTCCCTTCACTGGGTCTTCAGGGCTTTGCACATAATCAGTTAGACTTCTTTCTAGCTCGTCTCCTCGAGTCCCAAAGTATATTTCCGCCAGTTGTGCAATAGTTTTTTCTTCACTTCCATCGTGCTCTCTTGGTTGGGGGCAATTTCTAAACTTGGAGAAATGAAATTCTCTTACCTCTTCCCCAAACTTGAGAAAGACAACTTCTCTTTTACAATCAATCTTTGCACCTGTAGTGTTAAGGAAAGGTCGTCCAAAAGTAATAAGGCAAAAATAATAGGATTTCCATGACAACAAAATCAACAGGGTAGGTAAAGGTGTCGAGTATGACATAGACATCCGGTACAATGCCATAAAGTTTCCTCAAAGTTCCGTCAGCTAATTTTACCTCCATATCTGTTGGCTGTAAGTCACAAGCATAGATTTCATCGTGAAGTTTAGCATAAAGAGTATAAGGTATTACATTAATGGAGGATCCTATATCACAAAGTCCAAAATAAGAGGTACTGCCAAAGGAGCAGGGTACCACCGGTTTACCTGTATCAGCTGCTTTAACGCAACCTTTCACAAAAGATGTTACATCTTTCTCCATGATAGCTATCTTAGTCTCAGCTGGCTTCTTCTTTTTCTTTTCCTGCAACTCTACCTAGATTTGGCATACCTTTTTTATCTTCCTCCTGTTGCTACATCTATACCTTACTCATGTGTTCTAGCTGCACCTTCCTTCATGGAAAGGGCAATTCCTGCACTGGCTCATAGTCATCTTCTATGGGTGCTAACGATGATTCTACCTCCAAGGTCTCCACAACAACCTATTCCTCGGGGTTCTCACTAGTGTGACACTCCCATTTTTTTCTTAGGGAGGTTCATATGTTCAGCGTAGCTTTTAACAAATTGCAAAACAACATGAGGGTCAATATAAAGTTCATCACTAACTTTGTTAACTCTCCCTGGATTAACTTAAGCTTCATACCATCTAAGCTAAAAGCATTTAATTTAAATGTCCCACATATATCATCGAAAAAATGCAGATGTTGGTAAGGATCCTCACCTTTGAATGGTTTACTACGCAATAATTTATGGACACTTGGATTCACCTCATTCGCTACACCGGTGGGGTTGGGACCCAATGGTGTGAATATTTCCTGCATAGGTGGTCCGGTAAGGCGCATGGCGTCAAGCTGGTAATAATGACCATACTCAGCCATGGTTGCTCTGAACCTGAAATCAGCTTATTACACGCAACTTAAATCAAACTTAAGACAAAGATCAAAAGCGCCCAGCTACCCGACAACGGCGCCAGAAAAAGATTGATGTCCTGCAAGTGCACAAGGTTTGGTTGAAGCTTTTTCGAAGTAAGAGTATCGATTCCACAAGACGCACAAGAATCAATCTTTTGTCTCTTGGATGACTAAATATTGTGCCTGCAAGTTGAATGTGATCCAAAGCAGTGGTAATTTGATGGAAACGATGTAACTAGTATGAAAGTAAATTGCGAAAATGAAATTTAGTAACGAGTATTAAGAACGAGAGTTTTGCAACCAAAAGGATTAAATCGTTCCCAGGGAGTCTGGATTCCCCTCTAGCGTGCATCTATAGCGGTGCCTAGACACAATGCTACGTTGGATTTCTAAGCCACTTTTCATATCTCTATTTGTGGGCAGAGCTGGTACAGATACGTGCATACACGTGGCAACCCCGTATCACATACGCCACCACCGTTCTTCCCCACTCTGGTTATCAAATGGTGATTAAGGGGAAAAGGTCCCCATGGACGCAGCCTATAAATGGTATCTGTTTTACCCCCTGTTGCAACGGTACAGGACGAAGGGAGACAGGGCCTGTAACGCACCTACTTCCACAACCAGCCGGTTCGCCAGCAGTAACAAACTTCCATCCAAAATTGGCATATGTTGGATGGTCGATTCACCCAACATAAAAAAGACTATTAACATAAGCATGCAAAGAGGATATTAAATCCTAATATCAAACGTACTATTACACGCTAGGGTTCCTCCATATCCCCATGAACTATGGGAATTACTCGCACATGGAGCCAACAAACATCATATAGACGGTGATTATAAACATGAATGGACTAAACACGTAACACACAAGTTGATCCACTAGGGTTCCTAAGATTACAACGAGATGGATGTGGATGATTATGATGATGACAGTGGTGATGATGTTGATGACGATGGTGATGATGTTGTAGAGCTCCTTGTGCTTGGTGGTGAAGATGGCGATCTCCCCCTTCGCCAATTCCCCCTCCGGATTGTTCCGGAGGCTAGGGTTCCTCCTTCTGGGCGAGTTTCTGGTGTCTCCTCTCCTTTGATCTCAGATTCGATTCCATAAGGTAAAAATACTTGACGACGCGGTTCCCCAGGCACCTCATACGACCGCCCATACGAGCAGTCGTGCTCGTATGATTGGCCTTCTTTTGCACTGGAGGCTCCGCTGGCGCCTCCCTTTGGTCCCTTTTTCTTGTTTCTTTTATGGTAGATGATTATCACATTAAATAACGTGATTCCGCCATAATTCTATAGGATTCCTTCCATATTGCTTTACTCGCTCCAAAAGTGTTTCCTGAGGATTTATGACAAAAAAAAGGTGGGCAAACGCAGTAAAATTCCACAAAGCCTAACATGTAAGCACAAAAATAACCACCAAAAACATCACGTAAATTGGACTCATCAACGACCTACCATGCACTACTCTTTCTTGCTGCCGGTGGCGCCTGCGGACGTGCTAGCTTCGTGGTCGTGACGGCGAGGCACGAAGGCGGCAGAGCTGGCAATGTCCTCCTCATCGTCGCTCTTGCCGAACACCTCTTCCACCACCTCGTCAATCTCCTTGAATGCGGGCTGCATTTCCTGATGGAGCCGGTACTGCCAGCGGTCGCGACGGATGTCGCGGCGGAGTGGTAGGAGTCGAGCAGTGCTCCTGCTTTGCCACGTCCACGTCCGGCGCGATGGCCGTGCCGACGGCAAGTTGCTCCTCCGCACGCCGGTGCTCGTCAAGGAGACTGAGGTTGTAGGCTAGGTCGGCCTGCGCCTACCGGAACTTGGCCTCCCGCTTCTCCCGCACCATGTTCGTGTAGGTACGGGCCTCACCAATGGTGATGTCGGCATGCACCGGCGAGAAGGTTGTCGTCGGCTCGTCCTCGGCCGCGTCCTCCATTGGGACGTCGACGGCCTCCGTCTGCCGGCCTGCCAGCCAGCAGCAATGGCTTTGAAGCGCGAGGAGGCCATGGCGGGCGTGGTGCGGAGAGGAGAAAGGGACCGGAGGAGGATGAGTGCGGCCATGGCCGGGGCTGGAGTTTATATAGCGAGCGGATGGCAATGGGCCGCGGCGGTGTGGTTAATGGTGGACGGCAGACGGATGGATGGGTGGCATCGGAGTAGGTTCCTCGGCAACTGCATATCATTAATGTAGGGCGACGGACCGATGTGGGTGTCATTTGACCGCGAAGCAGTCTCCTGCACTCAAAAGCGACGCGGGCTACGCTCACTCAGCCAGCGTGCCGCTTCAATGCCGGCAGCGGTGAGAGGTCGCGTCCGCTCTGGCCAGGCATGAATGCGGCACTGACGCTCTGGAGCGGCGTTGGCGATGCGGGATCACGGCAGTGGTTGTCGTTGCATGGGCGACGACATCGGCTGGCGCGACGGTGGGTGCTGCCTGTAGTGTCCGGAATCAGGGCGGCGACCCCTCAACTTCGACGGCGGCGGACTTGTGGTCATGTGGGCGACTCGGAGTCTAGATCTCGAGGTGGTGACGGCCTTTCCGAGGCTTGCGGCGGTATGGGACGTCCACTCCATCAACAGATCGGGTTTGATGCGGCTTGGCAGGTGACACATGCATCTCTTCCGGAGTTGTCGGGCGGTGCCTGTCACCAAGAGGTGAAGCCTCCGGCGGATGCTACGACGACGTCTCATGCGGAGGCGTCAAGTCATGCCTGCTACCGGCACGTGCTTCACGGTGGCTCTGACGGAGGTGTCATGTCTAGCCTGTTGTTGCTGGATCGAAGGTGGTGCGACAGTGGTGTGAGGCAGGCGGTATGGGACGTCTATCTTTTGTTGTCTTCTCCAAAGGTATCCGGTTATCGAGGCATCGGCATCCGGATTAGGGATGGTGGTACATACGGCTTCAACGACGATTTTATGCACTCTGGTGGAAACACAAGATCTTTGATCAGGCTATGTCGACGCGCGCCTGCGTCGTGACCTTGCTGAAGGTGGTGGATTGAAGCTTGGTTTTTGGGATGAGAATCTGGAGTTCAACCTTGTGTTGGATTCGCCATCGTCGACGCATGTGCGGCGATTCCTTCTTGAAGGCGTAGCCTAGGATATGTGTATTTTTCGTTTTGATGCCGTCCTATAACATATGGTTAGTGGTTATCTGGTGGAGTTACTATCGTGAAGCATACGGTCACGGGTTTTCTTTTCGCTTTTTTTTCTAGGTGATGTTGTTTGGCTGCTGGATTTTGCATCTTTAATAATATATTGCTGCATGCAGGCGTGGGGTCATCCGCCTTTCCCAAAAAATATCTCGTGTCGAGCTTTTCTTGCAGCCCTGTTCTCTGATCCTGCTCCTGGTCAGGCCACGCGTCATGGCGCAGTTTCCTGTCATTCTGTGCCTCGTTTGCGCGCGCCACGCCTTCCTTCCTTTTTTTGGTTCTGCCTCCCGCTGTGTTTTGGTATGCGATCTGATTTGGAGCTCTCGAGGTGTTCCTTCTGTATCGGAGGCTGCTGCTTCTTCCTCTGTTCCTCCATCCGATGAACGGCGACGGCGGATCTGTTCGACAGCAAACCTACCGCTTCGCCTGGCGGATTTGAGGTCGGCGGCCCGGCTGCTGCTTCTCCGGATCGCGGTTGATCAGGCATCATGGGCGCCGAGGGAGTTCTGCTGCTAGATTCGATGTCGCCGCCATCCCTGTTGCCGTCGATGGGGTCCGTTTCGTATCGGCCTTCTTCTTACGCCCTTCTACCTTCCCCTCTTGCCGTGGCCGCTGTCCCGGTCATCTTTGGTGGCTTCTCCTGTGCGTGCGCACGCCTCGGCGCCGGCCTTTCCCGCGTCTTTTGCGGTTGACTGTGCTTCGATTTCGTCTCTTCAGTCTCACGAACAGCTCCCTGCTGCTGGTCCATCTGATGTTTATGTTGATGCTCGGGAAGCTGCTGGTTCATCCGTTGATGTTGATGCTCGGAGGCGTGCGATTCTGTTGGGCAAATGACCTGTTGATTCTACCGATGGTATTGTTTCTTTTCTTTGTTTTTTGTATTTTTCCTCTCTTTTTGCTGGTTTTTTCTACATTCCATCTTCTGCATTTGCTTGATGTTATCATCAAGCTAAGATCATCAGCTCGGGACCCCTACCCATGTTTCGTCGAATTTGACTCTGACACCTCCCTCTCACACTCAAGCAACATATCGCTCGCCGCCACACGCAGAGGAAAGGGACGGTTGCAACATCTTGGGAAGCAGGCGACGATGACCAACCACTGGGCCATCTTGGGGAAGGAGGAGACTATGACCAGCCACGGGTATTTCCCGTTTATCCCACCAAGGGATCTAATCCCATGTATGACCCATTTTATTTCATATACTTGTTATTGCATCATGACACCATAGTTGACCGTTACCTGGCGCATATACTAACGCGTGGGACACCCAGGACCCACCTGTCGGTGTTTGGTTTATTAGAAAAAATAGTGGAATATAATGATGCATGGGACACCCCAGGACCCACATGTCAGTGTCTGACTTATTTGCAAAATGAAGGGTGGAATATAATGCCGCCCGTGGGGGTCGAACTCGAGAGCAACGGTTGAATATGCATCGTGCGAGCCAGTTCAGCTGTGTGCGTCTGTGTGCTTATGGTCAGAGCCTCGGCTATATGACTTGATATTTTCTACATTACAGAAGGGCCCACGAATCAGTGACCGTGGAAAGATAGAACGTGGAGGTGTAAAACACAGCAGATTCAGAGATTCAGATGAGCTTAACAAGCATGTTCTTAGATTTGTTCAACATCTAACAGAGCGAATTGACATACCAACATTACACTAAGGGAATCCTTACACTAATATGAAATTTTAACAGGGGCGACATAAGATGGTCTGCCGGTGCCGGCATATGGACAGCTACTTGTCTTCATCGTCCGAAAGGATGATGGTGCCGTCGTCGATATTGTGGTCTTCGTCGTCGTCGGAGGATAGGACGACGACGTCCGGTCCCTCGCCTTCCGCCTCGACAGCTTTTTTAATTTTTCAAGTGCTAGAAAGACCCCCTGGTTGTGAGAGAAGTACCTCAAATAAGATTGAAAATGGGCCCTTTGCATTTTTCATCCAAAGTAGAAAAGTAGACCACATTGGTGCACAATGCCCAAGTTCATGAACTTTCTAGTTTTATTTATATATTTCATCCATTTTGTGAATTTCTAGGTATTTATCAGAACTTGCTCAAATTTGATATACAAGTGTGTTGTATCTTGGTCCTGAAAATTGGCAAAAATCATTTTAAGCTTTTGAATTGGCGGTGTGGGCACTCGGCACAACCAAAGTTGAAATTCCCAACCATTTGTATGAATGGTCAACCTTGCAAGTTTGACCACATTTTGAAAAAAATCAAAGAAAATAAAAAAAAAGTCTCAAAAATTGAAATCCTTTTGCATCGAGCCATCTTATGAGAATTAGTTAGTAGGAAAAATAATAAACTTGTAATACCACAGGTTTAAAAAAAACTTCACAAAATGGCCTACCTTTTATGAACTTGCATGGATTTCAAGGCATATGCCCATGGCCATGGCCAAATCCATGGCATAGTCCATGATAACATGTCAAAATTTGGCACAATTATTGGTGTTACCATCGTGGATAATGTTTTCATAGGAATTTGCAATTATTTTTTTAATAAAAATATATATATTTTTTCATTTTCCAAGTGTTAGAAAGACCCCCTGGTTGTGAGAGAAGTACCTCAAATAAGATTGAAAATGGGGCCTTTGCATTTTTCATCCAAAGTAGACCACATTGGATGCACAATGCCCGAGTTTCATGATTTTTCTAGTTTTATTTCTATATTTCATCCATTTAGTGAATTTATAGATATTTATTAGAACTTGCTCAAATTTGAACTACAAGTGTGTGTTGTATTGGTCCTGAAAATTGGCAAAAATCATTTTAAGATTTTGAATTGATGGTGTGGGCATTGGGCACAACCAAATTTGAAATTCCCAACCATCTGGTATGAATGGTCAACTTTGCAAGTTTGACCACATTTTAAAAAAATCAAAGAAAATAAAAAAAAGGCTCAAAAATTGAAATCCTTTTGCATTAAGCCATCTTTTGTGAACTAGTTAGTGTGAAAAATAATAAAATTGCAATACCACAAGTTTGAAATTTTTGTGGATGTACATGTTGCACTTTTTTGGACTACTTACGTACATGTTGCATTTTTTTGGACTACTTATGTACATGTTACAATTGTTTTGCTAAGCTCTGCAAGTGCATGATACTCTCATTCTATGTAGACTTTTTTGGACCTTATTTTTTCATGTTGTTATTTTTAGGTAAGTTTGCATGCTACAACATGTAAAAGCGACTCGATGCATGAAATCTGAAACGTAGCATACACCAACTTAGTAAGCACATTCAAACAAAAGTTAACGACATGATTAAGCTTAGCAAATATTAGTACGTTAACAGCATGTTGTTTTCAGTTAACACTGGGCATCCGCATGTCGGATCCTCAGCACTAGCTAGAAGAGGGTTGGAGACGCTTAAGATGGTGAGCCAAGCGGCGGTGGGACCGTTGAGCATTCTGCTCAAACTGAGCCGAGAGCTCATACAACTCCACCACTATTGGGGCAGTCTTGCAGCCCGGCTTGGCCTCCAAGCTGAGCAGTGCTAGATCCTCTCCGGCATCAGCCTCCAATAGCTCCTGGTCATCCATCTGCTCATCCTCTTCATCCACTGGAATCGTCAGATTCATGTCTGCCGGCGAAGGATGAGCGATGATCTCCATACCCCCCTGATAGCCCACCTCTTCTGCAACCTCCTCCTGTGCGATGATCTCCAAACCCCTGGTAGCTGTCCTCTTCTGCATCCTCCTCCTGCTCATCCTCCTCGTCAGAATCCTCTTCCTCCTCCTCCTCCTCCTCAGAATCCTCTTCCTCCTCTTCCTCGTCAGAATCCTCATCCTCCTCTTCTGTTTCCTCGTCTACTCGATGCAAGTATTATGTACCCGGTGTTTGAAAGTAAGTGGGTAAGTCCAGTTCATTGTGTGCCCAAGAAAGGAGGATTTACAGTAGTACCTAATAAGCATAATGAACTAATCCCCAGTAGAACAATAGTTGGCTATAGAATTGTATTGATCTCAGGAAACTCAATAAGGAGACGTGCAAGGATCACTATCCTCTACCTTTTATAGATCAAATGTTGGAGAGATTAGCAAAGCATACCCACTTCTGCTACCTTCATGGATATTTGGGATTCTCACAAATAGCAGTACATCCTGAAGATCAAGAGAAAACTACCTTCACTTGTCCCTTCGGTATGTACTCTTACCCACGTATGCCGTTTGGCCTATGTATGCACCAGTTTCCTTTCAGAGATGTATGAATGCTATATTTGTCGATTTTGTTGAGGAGATCATGGAAGTTTTTATGGACGATTTTCCGTCTATGGGACTTCTTTTGACGATTGCCTTTACAACATTGACAAAGTTTTACAGAGGTGTGAGGACACCAATCTCGTTTTAAATTGGGAGAAGTGACATTTCATGGTTAATGAAGGCATTGTGCTGTGACATAAAATATCCAGAAGAGGTATTGAGGTGGATAAAGCAAAAATAGATGCAATAGAGAAACTCCCCTACCCCATAGATATAAAGGGAATAAGAAGTTTCCTCGGACATGTTGGCTTCTGTAGACGCTTTATTAAAAATGTCTCCAGTATTTCAAAACCTTTGACTAACCTCTTGCAGAAAAGTGTTCCATTCATGTTCAACGATGAATACAAAGGCTGCTTTCGAGAAATTGAAGCATGCACTACTCACTGCACTCGTGATTATACCTCCAAATTGGAACCATCCTTTTGAGGTGGTGTGTGTGAGACTGATGACAATGCGGTAAGTGTGGTGTTGGGCCAGCAAGAAGGTAACAAGTTCAACACTATTTATTATGCTAGTCATACCCTTACGGAAGCTCAAAGGAATTATGCTAAAAATGATACAGAGTTGTATAAGGTAATTTTTGCTTGTGAAAAATTCAGGCCTTACATCACCGACACCAAGGTCATATTCTATACAGATCGTCAAGCAATAAAAGTAGTTCTTGATAAGAAGGATACGAAACCTCGATGGATGAGGTGGTCTCTTCGTTTGCAGGAATTTGATAGTGAGATGTTAGATCGTAAAGGGATATAAGATACAATAGTTAATGTCTCATCCTTAAAAGAGGAGCTGGAATATCACGAGAAAGGGATATGTATCCCGTATAGTACAGTGGTGGCCTTGGATAGAGCAACCACCCGTACCTTCGGAGATACTAAACCTCCATTCATCGGTTTGGAGGAAGCACTCCTCAAAATCAGAGTAAGAAAATAAAGAGATATTGATCTATTTGATTGCACTAACTCTTTGCATTCTAGCAAGCTCCAAAGAACATCGTCGTCACTCCGCCCTCGAAGGGAAAAGAAACCTGGCACGAAGACATACCTGAAAAACAAAGGTTGCGCAAGGTGTGGCTAAACTGCTGGGAGCTCACACAGGTTCTTTTAAAAAGTTTTAAGTCTTGCATTTTTTAGTTTCAGTTTTCTTTTCCTTTTCTATTAAGTTTTCCCTGTTTTGCAAATTCATACGACCGGTGTGGTCATATGGTGCGCCATCTTTGAATATGTTCTTTTCAGTGGATCGGGCGATAGGTCAAACGACCAGCTATGCGACTGCCAGCGCTCGCATAGAAGGTCGTCGATCGTTCTGTCACCCGGGATTAATGTTTGCCTCTCATAAAAAAAACCTTTTCTGTTCGCAGGATCAAGGGAACCATACGAGCGCTCATGCGACCCGTTCGGTCATTCAGTGCACCGTCAAATGATCTATATAAAAGAAGCTTGCCAGAAGGAGCCCATGCGACCTCTCGTACGACCGCTAGCGCCCGCATGGAAGGCTGTCGATCGTGATCTCTTTCCGATCCTCAACAAGAATTTTCCCGATTTTGTCTGGTTTGTTTTCGATTCTTTTTAACTTCCTTATCTCATGATGACCCGCGCCGCTAACCTCTTATATACAAAGCCCTTGCCTCCTTCCTCAAAGCTAATAAATCAATCTAGCCCAAGTCTTCTGTAGTTTTGAAATGCAGGAAGCAATGGCTCGGTCATGGGATGAGAGGCAAACCTCTTTTCAGGAAGAGGAGGACTTGGAGCTCGAAGGATATGACTCTCCGACAAGCAAGAGGGAGAGGACCCATCGTGTTCGTGAGTGGACCTCCTATGAGGAGGAGCCGGAAGAGGAAGAAACCTTCGAGGATGAAGAGGAGAAAGAAGAGAAGAAGCCAGAGGCCATCCTCGTCGAGTCCCTCAAGGTCATCACCATCGGAAATCGACTTAACTTTGTCAAAGATACTTCAATCATCGTGGGTAAGTGCGGTTTTAGCAACTGTGCTATCCATGAGCCGATGGGAGCATCTCAAGAGATCGACCCCAAGGCATGCAAGATGCACACCATTGGTGCACGCATCACGGTGGGAGGACGCAAGAGGGGATGCTTCGCCAACCCTACACTTTCCGCTCAAACCAAGGTACATGGTGTAAACCCTAAAGCTGAAAATCAAGTTTTGACTGAGCAAATCAGGGAGATGGAGGTGACTCTTGCCGCCAAGACTCGTGAGGCACTAAGCACAAGCCTGAAAATCATTGCCAACCAAGATGAGACGTTGTGCATGTATCGGTCTCGCATCACCGACTTGGAGGTGGCAAACAAGCTCCTCATCGATGCACTCACCAAACTCCCATTGGAAGAACACACTGCTACCAACAAAAAGGAGACTGAATGAATCCAACCAGCTTAGCATGTTAAGCTTGGGGGGATTTTGAGGCCCTTTGTATCCCCTATTACTCTTTCAGTTTTAATTGGATTCAAGGTTTTTATTTCGTTTGAATAAAAATGGACAATCATGCTTCCTTTGATGGAGGGAAGAATCTTTTATTCGATTAGTCATAGATATTTAGATGAATGCTCTATTATGGCGTTTATACTGAATTTGCTTTGAATGATAATTTCTACTGTATGTTAACTATTTCTGCTCAAGAAAGATGATTATAAGTCTTCCACATCATTAGTATCGGTCGAGGAGACGAGGTTGACAACTTGATGGGATGGATCACTTTTATTTTCAGTTTTCTAAATGAATTACCTGGTGAAGTAATAAAACTAGTGATCCTGCTATATATGGAAGAACAAGTTACTGTTAAGTTTCAAAAATAACTGAAACAAATTTGAATAACTATTGGGCTGGTTCGCTGAAGCACATAATGATGACTGGGCGGCAATGGAGCAATTGGTGTATGGTCTCTGGCTTGCACATAATGAGGCAAGAGATGAGAGACGGATTGTCGATCCACATGAAATCGGTGGTAGCATACACATGGAAGAGTGGAAGGCGGTCTAGAGGAGGAATTAAAACCGAGCAATCCTAATATCCAGCAGCGCTGGACCATACCGGAGGAGGGTTGGGTCAAACCAACTCTGATGGTGCAGGTGTGGTGCTGAGAGATCATGGCGGGGCGTTCAGTTGACCCGGAGATGGTCGAGATTCTAGTCTGCAAGCGTGAAGTCCAGGTGGCGGCCGAGATCAATGCGCGGAAGCTGCATGTGGAGCTGGATAACATGGCGGTGGTCAGCATGCTTAATGACCCGATGAAAAATCTCATCGTTGTTGGGCCGTGGATTGAGGAGATCAAAGGGATGCTCAAAGACTTTCAAGAGGCCAAGGTGTCTTGGGTGGAACGATTTGCAAACAGTGCCACCGATAGGTTAGCTAAAGTAGGGAAGAATTCTAAAATGTAGATGCATCCGCGGCAGGAAACATATATCCAGGTACAACATATGGAAGAATTCTAAAATGTAGGTGCATCTTCCACAGTATACAGTAGTAGGGTAAACAAAGACAGTCTTACAAATTAAGGAAGTGCTTACAAATAAGAGTTCGCCTACTCACTGGTTGAACCCGCTTTCTCTTCAATGTGTTTGAGTTTTGTAGCATATCTAAAGTAAGAGACATGAGCCGTTCGAACTCTTTATGTACCATCTGTATACCCTTAATATTCCTGCCATAATGTAGTTGAAGACATTCGATTGCAATCTACAATTTACATTATGTATGCATGTCAGAGAAAGTAAACATATTCTAACCATAGATGAAGATTTTGCAATAACATTGTCCTGTACATGTTTAGACGTGGCCAGATCTGCATCTTTTTTGTTCATTTTCAGTGTCACAATCTAACCACATTTCTTGATAGTGTGTACAAGTATGTGAAGGAACACGAGCTCTTAGATCTGACAAAGACGGGAGATCTATGAGACGATCGAAATACGAAGCTATAGAGTTGAAAAATGTTCTTGTCGATACATGTTCTTCTTCATGCGTTCCATAAGATTCTCCCACTCCATTGGTGACCTGTCAGCATCTGTTGCGTAACAATGATCACTAGTTAACACTAGATACAAAACAAGACGCCGAAATTTTTAAATATTGATGCCAAAATGATTACACATGCACGTACTTATTTTAAGATCAAGGAAATGAACTAGCAATAAAAACCCTAACTAGAATAAGCCGTTGTCTTAACCCGAATAAGAAGCGTAAATTTTAAATCTGGTAAAGGAACAACACCTTTCATGCTATTTTTCCACAAAAAAGGATCCAGATGCGCAGATCTAAACACATGTGGAAATTTGATGGGGTACCAGAGGGAGAATTGAGACCTCGTCGTTTAGGATGAGAATAAAACCAAAAGAATCTAGACAAGCATGTCAGATAGCCGAATCATATGCAAAAGTACAATCGACAACATTTTATGTTATTTGATGATTATAATAATACCGTTAATTTAAATACAGGTACAAAGCATACACATGTTGTAACTTTTTACTGAACTCAACTTGAAAATCACAATTGACATGCCCTAGAAGTTTCTAGGAACATGTTTACCTAATATACACTAGAAACCGCTATCAGAATATATTTTTAGTGTGTATGATTTAGAAATCTCTACCATGATATTGAATAATTAAAAATATATATAAGCACATGCATAAATACACAAATATATGTGTATACACAATATAGTTTATGCAATATTTAAAAAATTATTAATATTATTATTTAACAAGAAAGATAATTTTTGTTACATTATACAATTTACATTTCAAAAAATCAAAATTTCCAAATTATATACATTACAAATGTATACCAAGGAATACTACTATTATTATTTAGAACATTGTTATGGGTTTAACTATGATGGCTAAGTAATAGAAACTTGTATTGATTAAAATTGTAATATGGTACAATTAGATTAAAATAAATACAAAAGTTTAGTATAAACTCTAACACAGACCAGAAGACTTCCAATTTGGCAAGGCCGCCAACCTGTTAGGTCACAAGTCAATTCAACCAGAAAGGTATAATGATCTGCTAGATTGGAATGTAACTTAATTTAGTTTACTTCCTTATAGACGACCGACATGTACTCATCAATCTGTTTATCTTCCCAACCATCTATAAAATTTACAAATGCAGAAGCACATGCGACTGATAAATCCCTCAAATGAATAGCATCAGCTGCTATCATCACCTCATACATCATGTCAACATCTAGGCCCTTCACAGTCTTTTTTCAAACCACTTACGCCCTGCACCCCAAACATATAAGGTTAGAAATTGTTACCGGAATAAAATGTTCAAGTAGAAAATAACAGCAGGACCTAAAGAGTATGGAGCTTATGTCTAACAGCAGTGAACTGTTGTAATGTATCCTGGGACGGGTTCAAGGAAATTGTTACCGGAATCAAACATATAATGTATCTGGGTGAACTTTTACTGGGATGGGTTCGGAGGTCAAAACAGAAAGCACCATATGGTGTGTTGCCTTAGCATTTGTAGACCTAAAGAGTATGGAGGTTTGGGCTTCTTAGAGAGCAGGACCAGAAATATTTCGTTGCTGGCCAAATGGATCATGAAATTAGAGAGGGGTAACCAGGATTTGAGTTGTCAAACTCTTGGAAAGAAGTACTTGGTGAGTCGCAGTTTCTTTCAGACGTGCTTGAATGGTGCATCTTTTTCCTGGAAAGGGCTCCACGCGATGAAACGTTGCCTTCACAAAGGCCTTGCCTATCGCGTTGGCGGTGGCAAGAGAGCCCGCTTCTGGGAGGACGTGTGGCGTGGTCAAACCCCCCTCAGTGTTTGGTTTCCCATGATCTATCGGTGATGTGAGCAAAAAGGTGGTGGAAGTTCTACAGGAAGGGGGGCTAGCCCTTACATTTTGTCGCTCATTTGGCTCCAGTGAAGTGGCTGAGTGGCGCGAGCTGGACCTTTTGATGGAAAATACTCACCAGGTCGAAGATGTAGGATACTGGGCTCTCAATGCAAATCACCAATAGAGGTGTTTCTACCATACTTCTCGGCAGTTGAAAAGCACATCAGTTTCTCCTTGGATTTTATAACTAATGGGGGGAGACTCACACTCACAAAGTCGGTGTTGTCTGCCTTGCTTGCCTATCTCATGTCATGTATCAAGCTGCATCAATGGGTAATTGATGAAATAGAAAGACTCTTGAGATCATTCTTTTGGAAAGGAAAGAAATCTGTGAATGGCAGTGAGTTGGTGGCTTGGGACTATGTGTGTAGGGATTTCAAGGAGGGAGGATTTGGCATAAAGAACCTACAAATCCCAAATTCCTGCCTTCTTTTGAAGTTCATACACAAGTTGCTGAATGGGTCCATATATAGTGCATCCGCGGTTTTCTGTATATATAATGTAGCTTAGGCTCCTGGCCAATGCCTTCAAGGAGCACATGATCGAAACCCGACGTGGAAGGTGTCGGCCTGCCGAGAAGGTGCTAGGGAATCCTGGGCGATGGTGAAGACCCACTATCGCAAGTTGAAGACAGAGGAACTTGCCATGGTTGGTACGAGGGGTCACAACGGAAAGGCAATAAAAGCCAAGGTCAATTGCGAGAATGTAATGGCAGCTGCTCGTTTATCCGAGCAGGATTGTCGTCTAGAAAAATTAATAGATGGTCTAGAGTGAACTTTTCATATGTAGTCTAAGTTGTTTCTATGACATAATTGTTTTTAAGAACTTTCAATTTTTTCATTTATCGCTCGCATGCGTAGTTTAAATACTTTCGTTAACCAGCCACCGGCTTCTACCTCCTCGGCCAGGGAACAAGCAATGTTCCTGGCATCTAGCTCGATTCCTCGGGCGATCCTATGCGGAGCAAGGCAATCCGGCCATTAGGTCAAAACGTAAGTGCCACAGGGAGCCATGGTGTTGTTCTATAACACAACCCATGAGGTCGAAAAAGGAGTCCCTCCATCGGCTTTTCGTTGGGACACGCCGAAGTAGCTTCCAGTCCTACAATTATGCCTTAACGATTTGAAAAGGCCGTGATATTCACTTTCCTCCTGTTGACCAATTTCGGATCTTGTGACTGCTAGCTTTTGGCTTTAACCTTCCGAGGCGCTTAACCAGGTTGATCCTAGAAGCAACAATCACGGAGGCACTCCAGTTATACCCTTAGCCGAACAATCGCGAACGTAAGGGATCGACTTAGGAGCTAGGCAACCCAGCTTGGCAAAAATCTCAAGTCGAAATTGATGCATATTGTTGCTTGAAAACAAGTTATAGGAAGGAGCAGGCGGGCAGCCCGCTGTTAGAGGTTTTGATGCTCCTCGAACGTAGCGGGTCTGAGGAGATCGAGCCGAGGTGCTTCAAAGAGCCCTCTGTGAACGTTGTCCCATAGGGCTCTCGGGTTCTTTGATACTTTTGAGGTATATTAGGCCAAGGGGCTTCGACGAGCCCCCGGTTCGGGAGAATGATATGAAATGTGTGGCCATGAGCTACATCATGTGTATCATTAAATTGAGCTAAAAGGAGACACGGAGTTTTTAACAAGCCGATGTATCGATTCTAACTTTACATGAAAATAAATTCCTTAGTTAAAAATTTAAAAACTTAAAAAGGATAAAGATAAACTTTGCAGGTAGCCGTGGAATCAGCGCAGCAGGGCAGCATTCCAAGGGTGCGGCTCCAGGAGGTCCTCCTTTACATCCTGGATTCGATATGCTCCTCGAGTGAGCACTTTGTCGATGATGAATGGTCCATCCCATGGTGCAGATAGGTTATGCTGATCTGGCTTGTTTGGATGGTGTCGTAAGACCAGGTCCCCGACGTTGAACATTTTTGCTTGGACCTCGCGGTTCTGGTAGCGCCATGCCTGATGTTGATAAAAAGTTGAGCGTGCTCGGGCGACATCTCGCTCTTCTTCCAGGGCGTCGAGGTCGTCTTGCTGACTTCGCTCTGCTTCCTGCTCCTCGTATATGCATACTATAGGTGCGTCATGGATGAGATCGCTAGGGAGGATGGCCTCGGCCCCGTAAACCATGAAAAAAGGAGTATAACCCATGAATCTGTTAGGTGTGGTGCGCAAACCCCATAGTACAGAGTCAAGCTCCTCGACTCACTTTTTGTCGGCTTTCTCCAAAGAACGAACCAGGCGATGCTTGATGCCACTTAGGATTAAGCTATTTGCTCGCTCCACTTGGCCGTTGGTTTGCGGGTGATAAACTAAGGTGTAGTCAAGCTTAATGTCTTGCTTGGTGCACCAATATTTTACCTCATTGGCGGTAAAGTTGGAGCCATTGTCCATGATGATGTTGTGGGGTACCCCATAACGGTGCACTACGCCCAAAATGAAGTCAATCACTGGCCCCACATTAGCTGAGGTCACAGGCTTCGCCTCGATCCACTTTGTGAACTTGTTGACCATGACCAGGAGATACTTCTTTTTATGTGATACTCCTCGGAGCGGTCCAACCATATCCAGCCCCCAGACCGCGAACGGCCAGGTGATCGAGATAGTTATTAAGGTTGTGGCTGACATATGACTCTAGTTGGCGAAGAGCTGGCATGCCATGCAGGCATCAACAAGTTCCCGAGTGTCGTCGCGCATGGTGGGCAATAAAACCCTGCTCGAAAAACTTTGCTTACCAAAGTCCGAGGTGTTGTGTGATGACCACGCATGCCGGAATGAATTTCTGAGAGGAGTTCTTTTCCCTCCTCCCCGGAAATGCAGCGCTGGAGTACTCCCGTTATGTTGTGCTTGTATAGTTCTCCCTCGTGGACCTTGTACGCTTTCGATCGTCGAATGATCCAGCGTGCCTCTATCTAGTCCTCGGACAGTTCTTTACGTAGTAAGTACGCAAGCAAAGGCTCAGTCCAAGGGGTGATTACGGCCATGATCTCATGTGCTGAGGAGGTTCCTTAGATCACCGAGCCCCGTTTATTTCCTCGTCCGGCTCTACGGCGGGAGGGGTGATTAGCTCGGGATCCGTTTGCTTGGCCGATGTACCGGCCTGCTCGGCATCGCCCTGCCACTTGACCGATGGTTTAAAAAATCGCTGAAGGAAGGTGTTCTCTGGTACTATCTCCCGTTTGGCGCCCATCCTCGCAAGGACGTCGGCAGCTTGATTGTTGTCTCTCTAGATGTGATGAAATTCCAGGCCCTCGAATCTGGCCGATAAAGTTAGGATGGCATTTCGATATGCCGCCATTTTTGGGTCCTTTGCATCAAATTCTCCGTTATTTGGGGAGATTGCGAGGTTGGAGTCACCTCGGACCTCGAGACGCTGGATGCCCGTAGAAACCGCAAGCCAAAGTCCATGGACAAGTGCTTCATACTCGGCTGCATTGTTGGAGTCGATGTACATTATTTGAAGTACGTACTTAACTGTATCGCCTATTGGCGAGGTGAGAACTACCCCTGCTCCTAGCCCGGCAAGCATTTTGGACCCATCAAATTGCATTATCCAATTTGAGTAAGAGCTGTGCTCTCGAGGGAGCTCGAACTCTGTCCACTCGGCCACGAAATCAGACAGTGCCTGAGATTTGATAGCCTGGCGTGGTCGATACATGATTTCGAAAGGCAATAGATTGATGGCCCATTTTGCGATCCTGAAAGTAGTGCTTGAGCTTCCGAGAATCCATGAAGGCCGCATATGCTATCTTCTGGTAGTATGGGTACCTCGTTTTACACGGGGTAAGCACTTCGGAAACGTGGTACACCGGGCTTTGTACCTTCGATTTATGACCATCCATGTCGCGCTCGACAATTAAGACTGCGATAATGACTTGATTGATTGCCAAGATATACAACAACATCGGCTCACTGCGGTGAGGGGCGGCCAGGATTGGATTGATGACCAGGAGTGTCTTGATTTCTTCCAGGGCATCGCTGGCCTCCTTGGTCCATTGAAAATTCTTGGTCTGCCTAGGCAACCTCTATAGCGGCAGAGCCTTTTCCCCGAGCCGTGAGATAAACCGGCTTAGGGAGGCTACGCATCCAGCTAACCTTTGAACGTGTTTGAGCTCGGTCGGCACCTCCAAGGCTCCAACCATGCCAACGCCCTAATCTTGTCAGGGTTTGCCTCAATTCCTCGGTGTGATACGATGAAGTCATGTAGTTTACCCGACGGGACAACGAACACACTTCTCTGGATTAAACTTGATGTTATATTCTCAGAGATTTTTGAAAGTTCCCCGAAGATTGTCGATGAGAGTGTGGGACTGCCTGGTTTTAACAACCATGTCGTCCAGATAGGCCTCGGCTGTCTTGCCGGTCTGTGGCTCTGAGCATGTTTGGATCATGCGCTGGTAGGTTGTGCCTGCATTTTTTAGTCCGAAAGGAATTGTGTTGAAACAAAATGGTCCGTAGGGCGTTATAAACACCATGGCTGCCGGGTCGGATTCCTTCATCTTTATCCGATGGTAGCCTGAGTAGGCGAACACGAAACATAGCAAGTCATGCCCGGCTATGCCGTCAACTATTTGATCAATCGAAGGTAGCGGAAAGGGGTCATTTGAGCAAGCCTTGTTTACGTCTTTGAAATCGACACATAGGCGCCATGACTTATCCTTCTTCGGTATCATTACTAGGTTCGCCAACCAGTCGAGGTGTTTGATTTCTCGGATGAATCCGGCCTCCAGTAATTTGGTTAGTTCCTCTCCAATTGCCCGTCTCTTCGGCTCTGAGAACCTCTGGAGCGCATGTTTAACAGGTTTTGATCCCTTAATGATACCGAGGCTATGCTCGGCGCAGTCTCTTGGGATCCCTAGCATGTCAAATGGGTACCGGACGAAAATGTCCCAATTTTCCCGAAGGAATTCGCGCAGTGCTTCATCTAGTGGAGCGTCCAGCCGTGTTCCGATGGAGGCCGTTTTAGACGGGTCATTGGGGTGAACCTGAAATTTTACAATCTCATCGGCTAACTTGAATGATGTGGGCACTCAGTTGGGCCGGCCCACGAAATGCGCAGAGCAACGAACGCAAAGCTCGCAAAAAACAGCAAAAATATAGATCTCTATAGGTCTCGAACTCACGCACTTGAGTTAACTTAAGAGTCCCACTAGCTACTCAAGCTACCTGCCGTTAGTGATTAGTAACGGCGGCAACCACATAATAAACAATGTAGCCGCGCAATTTTATAGCACAGACCCATCTATTGTATCGCTTAAATTTTGTGAATTATTTGAAAAAAAATCATGAATTTGAAAATGTTCATGGATTTTGAAAAAAGTTCTTCATTTTGGAAGAAAAGTTCACAAACATGAAAAAAGTTCATTGATTTTCAAAAAAAGTTCAACGTTTTTGAAAAAAAAGTTCATAAATTTGAAGTAATGTTCGTGGATCTTGAAAAGAAAAATCATCGAATTTGAAAAAATTTCATCAAATTTGAGAAAGGTTCATCAAATTTGAAAAAAAATTCGACGATTTCGAAAAACGTTCATCGAAATTGAAAAAAAGTTGGAAAACGATTTAGATCAACCGGCTGATAATACCAAACGCATCAGCCGCCTCCCGAGCGTGACACACGTCCATTGGGCATTTGGGCCCTGCGCGCCTCTTCTTCCCCGACTTTATCTCTTTCCATCCACCTACCGTCTTCTTTTTCTTCTAAAAAAAAAACCTACCGTCTTCTTTCTTCCCCAATCCCCTGCCCACGGCTCTTCCAAATTGCTTCAAGGTTGACCGGCGGAGAATCTGCTGCTGCAACGGCCAACAAGATGCTTCCACGAAAAGGGGAAAAGACGACCACAGATCTAATCCCCATGGCCACCAGTGGTATACAAGCCAAGGCTGCTGTTGTGAGCTCCGTCTCCCCGTGGATCCATTCCCCATGGGCCACCGTCGGGTGTACAAGCCAAGGATGCTATGAAAGTTGCCTTCTGCTACAAGCGGACCACCCGAGAGCCGCACTGCCGCAGAGCAAGCACTGGTGCGTTGCTACAAGCGTCGTTGCCAACCTCCATTTCCTCGCATGCGGCGAGCTAGCCACCGGCGTGCTACGAGGGCCGATCTTTGCTGCAAGGTCATCGGTGCGGCGGCTGCGCGTGAGGCGAATGCGAATCAAGGGTGCCGAAGGCCGAGGCGCCGGGCGCTCGCCACGGCTGCTGAACCGGTCCGGACTGCAGGGCGCCGCGTCGACCGTTGCAAGCCTTAGACGAGCTCGGCGCCAACTATGCAAAGGCGCCTGCTAGCTCGCGAGCCGTGCTGCAAGGCCTCTTCGGCGCTTCAAGGGTCACTGGTACTGCGGGGCTCACCGGCAATGCAAGCGGCGCTGCAGTTGGCGTTGTGATGGAGCATCTAATGGAAGCATCACCGAGTGCCACGGGTGCTGTGATGGAGCTTTTCATGCGTGGCTGCCGGCGCTGTGATGGAGCATCGCGTGCAGACGCTGGTGCTGCGATGGAGCATCGCGTTCGGCCATCGTCGACAATGGTGACCATGACGGGGCGGCTGATGGCGTTGCAACTTTGATGATGTTGGCCGCCAGTGCTGCAACGGAGCATCGCATTTGGCCATCGTCGGCGACGATGACCACGATGAGGCGGCCGCAGGCGCTGCAACTCTGATGATGTTGCGCAGCCGCCGGTGCTGCAATGGAGCATCGCGTTCGGCCTCGTCGGCGTCGGAGACCACGACGGGTCAGCCGATGGCGCTGCAACTCCGATGATGTTGCGTGGCCGCTGGTGTTGCAATGGAGCATCGTGTTCGGCCATCGTCGGCGACGGGACCATGACGGGGCCGCCGATTTGCTGCAACTCCGATGATGTTGCGCGGCCGCCGGTGCTGCAATGGAGCATCGCGTTCGGTCTCGTCGGCGTCGGAGACCATGACGGGTCAGCCGATGGCGCTGCAACTCCGATGATGTTGCGTGGCCGCTGGCGTTGCAATGGAGCATCGTGTTCGGCCATCGTCGGCGACGGTGACCACGACGGGGCCGCCGATGGCTGCAACTCCGATGATGTTGCGCGGCCGCCGGTGCTGCAATGGAGCATCACGTTCGGTCTCGTCGGCGTCGGAGACCACGACGGGTCAGCCGATGGCGCTGCAACTCCGATGATGTTGCGTGGCCGCTGGCGTTGCAATGGAGCATCGTGTTCGGCCATCGTCAGCGACGGTGACCACGACGGGGCTGCCGATGGCTGCAACTCTGATGATGTTACGCGCCCGCCGGTGTTGCAATGAAGCATCGCATGCGGACGCCGGCGCTGTGATGGAGCATTGCCGGCTCTCAGACCACCATTGTGCTGCAAGCTACAAGGCCAGCGACCGCTGCTGCAGATGTCGCCGAGGGTCAATACTGCTGTAGTGTTTGCAAGTGTGTTGCGACATGCTTGTCATGGCGAGCTCGAAGGCGTTTTGCTACGAGCTGGCCGGGCGCGGCTTCTCGCCGGAGTCACGTGGATGCTGCATTGTAGCATGCTCCGTAGGAGTTGGAGTTGGAGCGCTTGAGCGACGAAGTAGGCTCTTCGTCAGCGGCTGGGCGCGGCGCTGGAAGTGCTTCCGAGGAGGGCGGTGGCTGTGCTAAGATCGCGCATCCATGTGTTGCGTGATGTGGCAGAACAAAGCAAAGACAAACCCCCACTCTGTGTTGACCAAATCAGATGGCCACCATGCGTCGTAATCAAAACAATCAGACGGTTGCCCACCCGACTGGGAAATCAGTCGGATGACGCCTAGCAGGCGCCAAAAAAGTTAGTGGATTTTCAAAAAAAAAGTTCATCAAGTTCGAAAAAAAGTTCATCAAATTTGAAAAAAAGTTAATCGAATTTGAAAAAAAGTTCATCGATTTAAATAGTTCACGAATTTGAAACAAAATCATCGAATCAGGAAAAAGAAGATAAAAAAGAAAAAACAGAAACAAAAATGGAAAAAAGGAAAACGGGAAAAGGAAAAAATAAAAAGGAGAGTAGAAATAAGAAAAGAAGGAAAAAGATGTAAGTTGACAGATCAGGCAAGGTGACGTGATGGTTACCGCAACGTAGCTTGATGCGGAGGTCGCTCGTTCGATCCCCCGCGGGGGTGCCTTTTCTGCGTATGAAAAAGCGGAGATGGGTCTGAAGCGCCCTGTTGAGGCCTCGCTCATTATATACCAGTACGACACTTTGGGCTAGGCCGAAAATATAATCAGAATAAAAGCCTAAGTCTGTTTTGGTTGATTTGCACTTCATTGCACCTTGAAGGAGTATCTATATATAGTCGGTATCTAGTTCAAATTGTAGATAAATAGTATGGCAAGTCGCAAAATAAAATTTGGTACAAAAATATATAGTGTCAAGGAAAATTCAACATGAAAGCGTCACGTATTCATGCTGATGGAAGATATGAACTCAACTGATGTTGCATTATAAACAATATATTTTAATTTTAATTTTACTGACACATTGGAAACGAGGTTAAAGGAACCCAAATGACAAGTGTCACTATATATAGTCGGTATCTAGTTCAAATTGTAGATAAATAGTATGGCAAGTCGCAAAATAAAATTTGGTACAAAAATATATAGTGTCAAGGAAAATTCAACATGAAAGCGTCACGTATTCATGCTGATGGAAGATATGAACTCAACTGATGTTGCATATAAACAATATATTTTAATTTTAATTTTACTGACACATTGGAAACGAGGTTAAAGGAACCCAAATGACAAGTGTCACTATATATAGTCGGTATCTAGTTCAAATTGTAGATAAATAGTATGGCAAGTCGCAAAATAAAATTTGGTACAAAAATATATAGTGTCAAGGAAAATTCAACATGAAAGCGTCACGTATTCATGCTGATGGAAGATATGAACTCAACTGATGTTGCATATAAACAATATATTTTAATTTTAATTTTACTGACACATTGGAAACGAGGTTAAAGGAACCCAAATGACAAGTGTCACTATATATAGTCGGTATCTAGTTCAAATTGTAGATAAATAGTATGGCAAGTCGCAAAATAAAATTTGGTACAAAAATATATAGTGTCAAGGAAAATTCAACATGAAAGCGTCACGTATTCATGCTGATGGAAGATATGAACTCAACTGATGTTGCATATAAACAATATATTTTAATTTTAATTTTACTGACACATTGGAAACGAGGTTAAAGGAACCCAAATGACAAGTGTCACTATATATAGTCGGTATCTAGTTCAAATTGTAGATAAATAGTATGGCAAGTCGCAAAATAAAATTTGGTACAAAAATATATAGTGTCAAGGAAAATTCAACATGAAAGCGTCACGTATTCATGCTGATGGAAGATATGAACTCAACTGATGTTGCATATAAACAATATATTTTAATTTTAATTTTACTGACACATTGGAAACGAGGTTAAAGGAACCCAAATGACAAGTGTCACTATATATAGTCGGTATCTAGTTCAAATTGTAGATAAATAGTATGGCAAGTCGCAAAATAAAATTTGGTACAAAAATATATAGTGTCAAGGAAAATTCAACATGAAAGCGTCACGTATTCATGCTGATGGAAGATATGAACTCAACTGATGTTGCATATAAACAATATATTTTAATTTTAATTTTACTGACACATTGGAAACGAGGTTAAAGGAACCCAAATGACAAGTGTCACACATGTAGCACGAAGTAACACCGCTCTGACGTTTTTATAACTAAAATTGGCATCCAAAAAAGAAAAAAAAATCCCAAAAAAAAAACTAAAACTTGCCGTCCAAACAAAAAGTTGCCATGCTTCATAACTAAACTTGCCATCCTCGGATAACTAAAGTTGACATCAAAAAACGTCAGGGCGAAATTGCTTCGTGCCACACGTGTGGCCAGTAGCGGAGCTTCATGGGGCCAACCTGGGCCATGGCCCCCCAGCTCACAAGAAAACAAGCCTATATACCTTTGTATTAGGGCTATTTTTCACCAAAAATCAGCTGAATGTTTTTGGCTGAAGCTCCATGGCACTTGGAAAAGATCGTTGGTCACTAACATGTAGAATCGAAGCGGTATCTTACGAGGATGGGACATACAGCCGCTCCTGTGATGAACTACGCATAGCTCCAGTGCGGTAACTCCTTTTGGTGCATGTGCTTCATTGCTCCTGCCCACAAAAAAAAACACTAATCTTTGGGCTGAGAAAATCCAAAACAAAACAACAAATTTTCATTGAAAAATAAGTTCTATGACCTACACAAAATGGCAACATAGATGGAGCGGCTTCAAGTTATCATTTTCAATTTTCTTTCCTGACACTCCTTTCCTTTTTTCTCTAGGCTGCATATGAACATAATTTTGCGTGATTTTATTTGTTCAATTAGTGTACTTCCCAATGCTCATGTATACAATTTTCAGTTTTTCTTAAAAGTTTATTAATACACTTGAATTTTCTCGTAAAATACCAGGAAAACTGCTCTCCCCTTGGAGCGGTCGCTCGTCCGCAAATAAATCCATACTTTTGCTTTTTAAAAGGTAATCCATACCTTTGATTTCCTCCTGTGCATGGGTTTTTCCTAGGCTGACATGCACATGGGAATATGGGCTGATTGCATAGCATTGTTGATATGATAGGCGGAGGGTTTTTTCTTTTTTGACTGTTTCAGGTTAAAGTGATATTTAAGCAGTTACAGCAACCATTAAGGCAGCTTAACCATTGTTGTTACATCCAAATTTTGCTACACTTAAGCATTGTCTGCAGCTCTTCTTCCGTAGTAATCTTGATCTTACAGAAGCATTTGGATGCCATTTCAATTTTGACCACTAAAACAGAGTAGTCAGCTTGCCAGGAGCAGCTAGCCTGTACAACCAGGAGAAGAAGATTGAGATTAACCTTATAGTACAAAGGATGCATTTATCGAATAACATACGCATCAGTGAGTATACCTCTGAATATGAGTAGCAAGCAAATGCAGAAGATGACCTGCACAGCAAGCAAATGCAGAAGATGAAATGTAGAAAAAAACCAGCAAAAAGAGATGGAAAATACAAAAAACAAAGAAAAGAAACAATACCATCGGTAGAATCAACAGGCCATTTGCCCAACAGAATCGCACGCCTCTGAGCATCAACATCAACATCAACGGATGAACCAGCAGCTCCCCGACTCCCCGAGCATCAACATCAACATCAGATCAGATGGACCAGCAGCAGGGGGCTGTTCGTGAGACTGAAGGGACGAAATCGAAGCACAGTCAACCGGAAAAGACGCGGGAGAGGCCGGCGCCGAGGCGCGCACACGCACAGGAGAGGCTACCAAAGATGACCAGGACAGCGGCCACGGCAAGAGGGGAAGGTAGAAGGGCGTAAGAAGAAGGCCGATACGAAACGGACCCCATCGACGGCAACAGGGATGGCGGCGACATCGAATCTAGCAGCAGAACTCCCTCGGCGCCCATGATGCCTGATCAACCGCGATCCGGAGAAGCAGCAGCCGGGCCGCCGACCTCAAATCCGCCAGGCGAAGCGGTAGGTTTGCTGTCGAACAGATCCGCCGTCGCCGTTCATCGGATGGAGGAACAGAGGAAGAAGCAGCAGCCTCCGATACAGAAGGAACACCTCGAGAGCTCCAAATCAGATCGCATACCAAAACACAGCGGGAGGCAGAACCAAAAAAAGGAAGGAAGGCGTGGCGCGCGCAAACGAGGCACAGAATGACAGGAAACTGCGCCATGACGCGTGGCCTGACCAGGAGCGGGATCGGAGAACAAGCTCGACACTAGCGAGCGACTTCAAAGCTCCACCGAGATCTAACTCAAAAAGAAATGAGCTGAACAGAAAGTCTTTTGTATCTTGATCAAAAGAGGAGAATTTTTTTTTTGAAAAGAAGAATGACCCCATGCCTGCATGTAGCAATATATTATTAAAGATGCAAAATCCAACGGCCAAACAACGTCACCTGGAAAAAGAAAGCGAAAAGAAAAACATAGGCCGCATGCTTCACGGCAGTAACTCCATCAGATAGCCATTAACCCTATGTTACAGGATGGCATCAAAACGAAAAATACTCATCTCCTAGGCTACGCCTTCAAGAAGGAATCGTCGCACGTGCGCCGATGATAACAAGTCCAACACAAGGTTGAACTCCGATTCTCATCCCCAAAGCCAAACTTCAATCCACCACCTTCAGCAAGTTCACCACGCAGGCGCGCGTCGACATAGCCTGATCAAAGATCTTGTGTTTCCACCGGAATGCATAAAGTCGTCGTTGAAGCCGTATGTACCATCATCCCTAATCCGGCTGCCGACGTCTCGATAACCGGATACCGTTGGAGAAGACAATAGAAGACGGACGTCCCATACCGCCTGCCTCCCGTCACTGTCGCACCACCTTCGATCCAGCAGCAACAGCAACAGGCTAGACATGACACCTCCGTCAGAGCCACCGTGAAGCACGTGTCGGTAGCAGGCATGACTTGACGCCTCTGCATGAGACGTCGTGCGTAGCATCCGCTTCACCGGTCGGTGACAGGCACCGCCCGGCAACTCCGGAAGAGATGCATGTGTCACCTACTAAGATGCATCGAACCCGATCTGTTGATGGAGGGGACGTCCCATACCGCCGCAAGCCTCAAAAAGGCCGTCACCACCTCGAGATCCAGACTCCAAGTCGCCCACATGACCACAGAATCCGTCGCCGTCGAAGATGAGGGGTCGCCGCCCTGATTCCGGGCACTACAGGTAGCACTCACCATTGTGCCAGCCGATGTCGTCGCCCATACAACGGCAACCACCGCCGTGATCCCGCATCAAGCGTCGTCGACGCTGGAGGAAGCTCCGACCACCACACGCGTCCTGGGACGTCCCCGGGAGCGGGATCCCAAGATCCGCCGCCACCGGCGCCGCCACAAGGACCCAACACCTGGCCTGTCATCCTCGGTGGAAGGGACACCGCCACCGCCATGATCGGAGCCGCTGCTCCGGGGATCATGCACCGTCGATTGGCCACGTCCCCTCCCGATCTGCCCTCCCTACGAAGCCGCCAGAGAAGTGTCGAGCCGCCTGGATGGACGAACTTCGGAGGGCGATCTCGCGCCGCCTGTCCCTCTAGACAGCGGGCTACATCCCAGATCCCCATCGTCCCCAGAGACGTGCGCTGGCTAAGCCTGGGCGCCGCCGGTAATGGGGCGAGACGAGGGGGTACGAGGGGATTCGCCCTGGAGGCTGGCTGGTTTCTTGACTCACCCAAAAAAACGAGATGATTTTGAGTAATACATATAAGAGCATCTACAGCCGGACTTGGCAAATCCGGCCCTCTATACGCCCGCGGGCGCTTCCGGGCGCGTCCGCGGACAGCGCCCACCGGCCCCTCATATGGGCAGCCGCACATCCACATACCTCAAATGCGGAGCCTCAAATCCATGAAATCCATGCACGTCGATCATACGATACAAATTGTCCGAATTCAACAGTTCAAAATAAAGCAAAGCAAATCATAGTTCAACAATCCGAACATGCCAAAATGAAATCAATGTCCGAACATGACGGATGCCTCTCTTGCTGGCTGGATCACTCGTCGGACGCCATCCATGCCACCTGCTCCGAGGCCATCCGTGCGTCCTGCTCCGCCTGCATCCGGGCTGCATGCTCCGCTGCTGCCGCTGCCGCCCTACGCTCGTTGATCTCCTTCTTCTTCTCCGCAAGCCACTTTTTTGCATGCTCATCCAAGAGGGTTTCGTCCGCCAACATGATCTTCGCATCCTCCGCATCCCGTGCGAGTTGCAACCTCTCATTCTCAAGCTCAATCTCTCCAAATGTCTTGGCCTTCTTGAGCTCCCATTTGATCACTATTGCTTGCTTCTCCAACTCGATCTTCTCCCTCTCAATTTCCAGCTTCTTCTCCGTCCTCTTCCGGTCCCAATCCATCCTCTCCTTTTGCGCATCCAACATGAACTTGTACATCTCCTCTTTCTTGATCTCCCTCACCGAAAAAATGCCCGTCCATGTGGAGGACATCTTTGTAGCCGCGGCGTCACGGGAGGCCCTTGCCTTCTCCCACTTGTTTCCCATGACTTATCGGTTATCCTTTGGCACGGTGGCTCTTCCATTCTTGACGACAATATCGTCCTCTTCATCGTCCAACCCAATTGATTGGTGGGAGCTTGAGCCATCATTCCTCTTCTTGCCGGCCTTGAGATCGGCCACAAGTTGTGTCCACTTTGGCAATCCATTCAATATGATCCAACAATGGCTAAAAGCAAACAACCTCTTCTCCGTTTCGTGATGTGGACATCAAATCGATGTGGAATTGGACAATGTTCCAACGGTTCATCCTTGTAAGTGTTCTCAGACATACATACCTTGCTTAGGTAGACTTGTGTTTACTTGCATGTTCTTAATAGTCCTAAATATAAATATTTGCACATGTTCTCATTCTTGTTTATGTATATCTGCTCAGCTTACTATGCGGTGTCGGAAGAAAAAAAGCGATAGTTGACAACATGGAACTCACTGCTGGAACCACATGCACGTGGAAAGACATGCGGTACGTCGTCATTTTTGCTGACAATATTGAATCGCTTGTGCGATCGTACGCACATGAACCAAGTTCTGGACCGTACAAGGTACTGTCGCACACTCTGACCGAGACCAACGTTAAGAAAAAACTGCTGGTAACAATTTTATTTGTTTCTGCGTTCATTGTAAATCATTTTTTATTTAAAATATGCCATCATACCATGTAACAATTGTGTTAATGCAAAAGAGACTCGCTAGTCGTGTTCTTCCTGATAAGATGGATCGACATGGTGAAATGAGAATTATAATGTTTCTTGAAGCTGACATATGGTCGTTATACTCGACGTCAGAAAAAGATGGACGCCTCATCGTAATGGATGGCTGGAAGGATTTACTTTCCTTGTCCAAATTGGCAGTTGGAGACAGGCTGTTCTTCGTGATCCACCACGAATGTGATGAGGTTATCCTTTTTGTAAACCAATGCCTGGGCAATTGATACGTCTCCAACGTATCTATAATTTTTTATTGTTCCATGCAATTATAGTATCAATCTTGGATGTTTTTATATGCAATTATATATCATTTTTTGGGACTAACCTATTGATACGTCCAATTTGCATCATGATTTTCTACTGTTATTTATAATGTTTTTGATCATTATTTCACTTTATGATGCAACTCTTATGCCTTTTCTCTCTTAATTTGCAAGATTTATATGAAGAGGGAGAATACCGACAGCTGGAATTCTGGACCTGAAATAGCTACATCAGAGATACCTATCCTACAGAGCTCCAATTGACTTGAAATTTCACGGAGATTTTTTATTGAATATATAAAAAATACTGGAGAAAAGAGATACTGGAGGGGACCCACCAGTTGCCCACAAGGCAACAAGGCAACAGGGTGCGGCCCCCCTGGGCGCGCCCTGATGCCTTGTGGGGCCCCTGGCTGGCCTCTGGCCCCCTCCTTCTGCTATATAAGGTATTTTGCCCTAAAAAATTATAGAGAAGACTTTTGGGACGAAGCGCCGCCGTCTCGAGGCGGAACCTGGGCAGGAGCTATTTTGCTCTCCGGCGGAGCGATTCCGCCGGGGATACTTCCCTCCGGGAGGGGGAAATCGAAGCCATCAACATCACCAATGATCCTCTCATCGTGGGAGGACCAATCTTCATCAACATCTTCACCGGCACCATCTCATCTCAAACCCTAGTTCATCTCTTGTATTCAATCTTTGTCTCAAAACCTCAGATTGGTACCTGTGGGTTGCTAGTAGTGTTGATTACATCTTGTAATTGATGCTAGTTGGTTTATTTGGTGGAAGATTATATGTTCAGATCCTTAATGATATTCAATACCCCTCTGATCTTGAACATGAATATGATTTGTGAGTAGTTACTTTTGTTCTTGAGGACATGGGAGAAGTCTTGTCATAAGTAATCATGTGGATTTGGTATTTGTTCGATATTTTGATGATATGTATGTTGTTGCTTCCTTTAGTGGTGTCGTGTGAACGTCGACTACATGACACTTCACCATCTTTGGGCCTAAGGAAAGGCATTGTGGAGTAGTAATTAGATGATGGGTTGCTAGAGTGACAGAAGCTTAAACCCTTGTTTATGCGCTATTTCTTAAGGGGCTGATTTGGATCCATATGTTTCATGCTATGGTTAGAGTTATCTTAATTCTTCTTTCGTAGTTGTGGATGCTTGCGAGAGGGGGTAATCATAAGTGGGAGGCTTGTTCAAGTAAGAACAGCACCCAAACACTGATCCACCCACATATCAAATTATCAAAGTAGCGAACGCGAATCAAACAAACATGATGAAAGTGAGTAGATGAAATTCCCATGTGTCCTCGAGAATGCTTTGCTTATTATACGAGTTCGTTCCGGCTTGTCCTTTGCTATAAAAAGGATTGGGCCACCTTGCTGCACCTTTGTTACCGTTATTACTTGTTACTTGTTGCGAATTGCCTTACTATCAAACTATCTGTTACCTATAATTTCAGTGCTTGCAGATAATACCTTGCTGAAAACCGCTTGTCATTTCCTTCTCCTCCTCATTGGGTTCGACACTCTTACTTATCGAAAGGACTACGATTGATACCCTATAATGATGGTGGTCAAGTTGAATTGAGTAATAGAGAAATAAAATTAATTTTGCAAAAGTCCGTTAATAGATCTAGAAAGAATTGGTCTAAGAAACTTGATGATGCATTATGGGCTTACAGAACTGCTTATAAAAATCCTATGGGTATGTCTCCCTACAAAATGGTTTATGGAAAAGCATGTCATTTACCTCTTGAATTAGAACATAAAGCATATTGGGCAATTAAAGAACTTAACTATGATTTCAAACTTGCCGGTGAAAAGAGGTTATTTGATATTAGCTCTCTAGATGAATGGAGAACCCAAGACTATGAAAATGCTAAGTTATTTAAAGAAAAGGTCAAAAGATGGCATGATAAAAGAATTCAAAAACAGGAATTTAAAGTGGGTGAGCAAGTTCTATTGTAAAACTCTCGTTTCAGATTTTTTGCAGGAAAACTTCTCTCCAAATGGGAAGGACCATATATCATCGAAGAAGTTTATCGCTCTGGAGCCATCAAAATAAACAACTCCAAAGGCAATAATCCGAGAGTGGTGAATGGACAAAGAATTAAGCATTATATCTCAGGTAGTCCTATTAATGTTGAAACTAATATTATTCAGACAATGACACCGGAGGAACACATCAAAGAGTCCTTCCGGAATGCTCCAGAACCCTGAAAAGGGGTAGGTATGTGATACGGTAAGTAAACCGACTCTAAAAATTCCATAAAAATTATTGCTGTCCGTTTTGGAATATTAGAAAAATTACAAAAATAAGAAACAACCGAGGGGACCCATGAGTCGCCCAGAAGGCAACAGGGTGCGACCCCCCCTGGGGCGCGCCGTGATGCCTTGTGGGCCCCTCGTGTGCCCTCCCGACTCCGTTTTCCTCTCGTATGCTTGTTTTGCAAGATAAAAAATTCTTTATATATACTCACGGGTGTTTTGACCACCGCATCGCAAGTTTCTCCTTTGTTCTTGTTTCGTGTTGTTTTCTGTCAGACTCTCGAGGTCAAGTGCCATGTCATCTCAGGATTCGGACGTGGAGAGCTATGTTTCTCATCTTATTGCAAACCCTAGAGTCTATGGGGACACCAACCCCTATGGTTGGACAACTGACGAAGAGGAAGATGCTGATTTGAGGGAAAAGCGAGGTTGTTCCAGCGAGGAGGATGAGGATCCCCCATTGCCTCAACCAGGAGATATGCACGTTGAATTCAAGAGGTCCATCTTACCTAACATGGTGAAGGCTCCTAAAGTTCAATTTACTCCTTTTCGTCATGTGCAGGAAGATTCGGATAAACTGCGCTGCAAAATCTGGGATCTCGAAAGGGAGAATGACAAATTAAAAGAAGAAATCCGTGTTCTCAAGTGGGAGGCAAGGGACAAGCCTATCACTTCATCACCACCATCACCTAAGAAGGAGACTTGAGTACATGAGTATGGGCACCACCCTTGGCTTGTGCCAAGCTTGGGGGAGGTGCCCCGGTATCGTATCACCATCACCTTTTATCATTATTATCTATCTTAGTTCGATCCTTAGTTATTTCGTGATTTAGAAAAATAAAGTTTTAGTATGATCTAGTTTCGAGTGATTGCTTTGTGGTCTATCTATCTATGTAATCGTGTGTGGAAGTTATATAATAAAGAGTAGTTTGAGTTGAGTGTTTTGCTTTTGTTGATCCAATCTTGGAAATAAAATAAAGAGAATAAAAAGTAAGATCATATGCTAATCCCATAGGGAGTGACGACTTCACATAAAAGAAGTATAATTGATAAAACTTGTTGGAAGTTGACAAACATAGTATTGGTCATTGTTGCAATTCATGAAAAAGTAATAAAGGAAGAGAGGTCTCACATATAAATACACTATCTTGGACATCTTTTATGATTGTGAGCCCCCATTAAATATTCTATGTCAATTAGTCGACGTTGGACAAGGAAGACAACGTAATGAGTTATGTTTGCTTATATTCACATAGAAGTTATATTGTTTTGGATCCTTTAACATGTGGTGCTTGCCCCCTATCTTTTGCTAGCCAAACATTCCGTACTAAGTAGAGATACTACGTGTGCATCCAAAAACCCTTAAACCCAGTTTCATGTCATGAGAGTCCACTATATCTACCTATGGATTGAATAAGATCCTTCAAGTAAGTTGTCATCGGTGCAAAGCAATAAAAATTGCTCCTAAATATGTATGATCTTTTATTGTAAGGGAAAATAAGCTTTGTACGATCTTGTGATGGTGAAGAAATAAAAGCGACAGACT
Organism: Elymus sibiricus; assembly: GCA_039707655.1. Classification (NCBI taxonomy): domain Eukaryota; kingdom Viridiplantae; phylum Streptophyta; class Magnoliopsida; order Poales; family Poaceae; genus Elymus; species Elymus sibiricus. The sequence continues at coordinate 297,446,002 of CM077672.1, read as the reverse complement.
GCATAATAAAGGTCGCTATCACAAGGGGCAATATAAAGTGACGTTCCTTTACATTAAGAGCTTGCACATCAAAAAACAAAAGGCGCATGACAACCTTTGCTTCCCTCTGCGAAGGTCCTATCTTTTACTTTATGTATTTACTTTCATGCAAGAGTCAATAGTATTCTCCTCTATTCCGTTTTTATTTTTCTCTCTTGGCAAGCATCATGTGGTGGGGATTGATCCAGGCATATATATCCAGTTGGATGTAGGTGATCATGAGTTATTATTGTTGACATTACCCTTGAGGTAAATACGTTGGGAGGAGAAATTATAAGCCCCTATCTTTCTATGTGTCTGACTGAAACTTTTGCTCCATAAGTATGCCGTGAGTGTCAGCAATCATAGAAGACTAAATGATAGTTGAGTATGTGAACTTGCTAAACAAAGCTCTTACATAGACACTTTCTTATAATATGATGAATTGCAATTGCTTCAGTGACTGAGATCATGGTTTGATAGTTTTCAATTTGGTTTACGGTTCATACTTTAACTTGTGATTGAATTGTCACTTTTTCATGAGAAGTTTTATGATGATATTGTTGTTATAATAAAGATCATGATGCTTTCATGTCCGTATTCTATTTTTATCGACACCACTCTCTCTAAACATGTGGTCATGATTATCGATTTCGGCTTTCGCTTGAGGACAAGCGAGGTCTAAGCTTGGGGGAGTTGATACGTCCAATTTGCATCATGATTTCCTATTGTTATTTATAATGTTTTTGATCATTATTTCACTTTATGATGCAACTCTTAATGCCTTTTCTCTCTTAATTTGCAAGATTTATATGAAGAGGGAGAATACCGGCAGCTGGAATTCTGGACCTGAAATAGCTACATCAGAGATACCTATCCTACAGAGATCCAATTGACTTGAAATTTCACGGAGATTTTTTATTGAATATATAAAAAATACTGGAGAAAAGAGATACTGGAAGGGACCCACCAGTTGCCCACAAGGCAACAGGGCGCCCCCCTGGGCGCGTCCTGATGCCTTGTGGGGCCCCTGGCTGGCCTCTGGCCCCCTCCTTCTGCTATATAAGGTCTTTTGCCCTAAAAAAATATAGAGAAGACTTTCGGGATGAAGCGCCGCCGTCTCGAGGCGGAACCTGGGCAGGAGCTATTTTGCTCTCCGGCGGAGCGATTCCGCCGGGGATACTTCCCTTCGGGAGGGGGAAATCAAAGACATCGACATCACCAACGATCCTCTCATCGTGGGAGGACCAATCTTGAAAGATCGTGGATGTCGCCTAGAGGGGGGGGGTGAATAGGCGCTTTAAAATAATTACGGTTTAGGCTTGAACAAATGCGGAATAAACCTATCGGTTAAATTGTCAAGCACAAAACCTAAATCGACTAGGCTCACCTATGTGCACCAACAACTTATGCTAAGCACGATAAACAACTAAGTGATAGCAAGATATATAACAAGAAACAATATAGCTATCACAAAGTAAAGTGCATAAGTAAAGGGCTCGGGTAAGAGATAACCGAGGCACGCGGAGACGACGATGTATCCCGAAGTTCACACCCTTGCGGATGCTAATCTCCGTTTGGAGCGGTGTGGAGGCACAATGCTCCCCAACAATGCCACTAGGGCCACCGTATTCTCCTCACACCCTCGCACAATGCAAGGTGCCGTGATTCCACTAAGGGACCCTTGAGGGCGGTCACCGAACCCGTACAAATGGCAACCCTTGAGGGCGGTCACCGAACCCGTACACTTTGGCAACCCTTGGGGGCGGTCACCGGTACCCGACAAATTGCTCGAGGCGATTTCCACAACCTAATTGGAGACCCCGACGCTTGCCCAGAGCTTTACACCACAATGATTGAGCTCCGAGGCACCACCAAGCCATCTAGGGCGCCAAGGCACCCAAGAGGAACAAGCTCTAGGGTGCTCAAACACCCAAGAGTAATAAGCTTCTCAACTACTAACTTCCACGTATCACCGTGGAGAACTCAAACCGATGCAACTAATGCAATGGCAAGAACACACGAAGTGCTCAAGTCCCTCTCTCTCAAATCCCACCAAAGCAACAAAAGCTATGGAGGAAAGTGAGAGGAAGAACAAGGAGAACACCAAGAACTCCAAGATCTAGATCCACAAGGTTTCCCTCACATAGAGGAGAAAGTGATTGGTGGAAAGATGGATCTAGATCTCCTCTCTCTATTCCCTCAAGAAGGAGCAAGAATCATTGGAGGGATGGAGAGATAGCAAAGCTCTAGAAGGTCAACAATGGAGGAGAGAGAGCTGCAAGGGGATAAAAGAACCGTTGGGGGCAAGGGGGAAGAAGACCCCCTTTTATAACCCCCCAAATCCAACCGTTACCTGTCTCAGCCCGCACAGAGCGGTACTACCGCTCCGCAGAGCGGTACTACCGCTCGGGCGGTAGTAATTCAAAAAACAGCAGGCGAGAACACGGAACTGGAGCGGTAGTGCCGCACTTAGCGGTACTACCGTTCCAACCAAGCGGTACTACCGCTAAAGCGAAAAGAGCAACAGAAGCTTGCACACTCTGCGAAAAAAAACAAGCGGTAGTAGCAGCGGTAGTGGAGGGCGGAAGTACCGCACCAAGCGGTACTACCGCCTAGCAGAGCGGTACTACCGCCCTGAGCGGTACAACCGCACTACTGCCGCACTACTACCGTTTAACAGAAAACGATACCAGAAGAAATACCCCCAAGCGGTACACGCAGCGGTAGACCACAGCGGTACTACCGCACAAGCGGTACTACCGTGGTACCGAGCGGTACTACCGCTTGGGTGCTGCAAAAGTGCCCAAGCAGAACAGACAGATACAGGAAAACCAGAACTGCCACAACTTCTACATATGAGCTCCGAATTGAGCAAACTCAAGCTTGTTATAATAAGAAGTGGCAGGGGAGATATGCCTAACATATAGAGATGAGAAACCTCTATGAATGAAGAACCGGCATAAACTCCAACATCGAAAACATCATAGAAGATGCATAGATGAACTCCGTTTTCGATGACCTCGAGCTTGTCATGAAGATGACCAAAAGCTCAAAGACTCACAAAGAGAAACACCAAACACGAACCAAGAAAGATGATGCAAGGATGCAATGGTTTGAGCTCTCTACGAAGATACGATAAAGCTACTCACTTGAGAGCCCCCCTTGATAGTACGGCTATCGATCCTATAACCCGGTCTCCCAACTACTACCATGAGACCGGTAAAATAGAAAACCTATCAAGGGCAAACCTTTGCCTTGCGCATAGTCCACTTGAGCTAGATGATGACGATCTTGACCTCCTCAAGTTGGACCACCTTTCTTGATTGCGCCGGCTCGATGAAGACTAGTTGATTGCTCCCCCATACTCCACTATGGGTGAGCCACTCTTCGGCACATCTTCACAAGTCCATTGTCACCACAATGGACGGCAAGCTTCAAGCATGTGATCTCTTCGTGATGCTCCACTTGAACTTGCACACCGCAATCTTGATGACGATCACCACTTGATGTCATCCTCCATGGGTTGTGTGATATCTTCCTTTTGATGCACGCCCATGGAAACAAACCTAACCCCACAAAGAACTCTCGCATAGAACACGGGTTAGTACACAAAGCGTAATGGACAATGCTTACCATACCATGAGATCACTTGATCTCGCTTGGTACATCTTCTATGCTTTGTGTGTTGATCAACTTGAATCACTCTTCATATGTAGTCTTGATCAACCTTGAATCTTTCCAACTCTCTTCATTAGGATGATGTCTTGAAGGTAAACATGAATGTTCACACAAACTTCTTCTTCAAGACATGCTTGCAATAGGCTCAACACTCACATGACCAATCTTTGGATAAATCCTTGAATAGCACCTTGGTCAACACACATTCTTCTTCTAATAACCTTGAAACCAACAAATGGTCTTCAAGCAATGCCTATGGACAAACCCTTCAAATATAACTCAAGGCAACCATTAGTCCATAGAGATTGTCATCAATTACCAAAACCAAACATGGGGGCAGCACATGTTCTTTCAAATCTTCATCAACATCTTCACCAGCACCATCTCATCTCAAACCCTAGTTCATCTCTTGTATTCAATCTTTGTCTCAAAACCTCAGATTGGTACCTGTGGGTTGCTAGTAGTGTTGATTACATCTTGTAGTTGATGCTAGTTAGTTTATTTGGTGGAAGATTATATGTTCAGATCCTTAATGATATTCAATACCCCTCTGATCTTGAACATGAATATGATTTGTGAGTAGTTACTTTTGTTCTTGAGGACATGGGAGAAGTCTTGTCATAAGTAATCATGTGAATTTGGTATTCGTTCGATATTTTGATGATATGTATGTTGTTGCTTCCTTTAGTGGTGTCGTGTGAACGTCGACTACATGACACTTCACCATCTTTGGGCCTAAGGGAAAGCATTGTGGAGTAGTAATTAGATGATGGGTTGCTAGAGTGACAAAAGCTTTAACCCTAGTTTATGCGCTATTCCGTAAGGGGCTGATTTGGATCCATATGTTTCATGCTATGGTTAGAGTTATCTTAATTCTTCTTTCGTAGTTGCGGATGCTTGCGAGAGGGGGTAATCATAAGTGGGAGGCTTGTTCAAGTAAGAACAGCACCCAAGCACCGGTCCACCCACATATCAAATTATCAAAGTAGCGAACGCGAATAAAACAAACATGATGAAAGTGACTAGATGAAATTCCCATGTGTCCTCGAGAACGCTTTGCTTATTATACGAGTTCCTTCTGGCTTGTACTTTGCCATAAAAAGGATTGGGCCACCTTGCTGCACCTTTGTTACCGTCATTACTTGTTACTTGTTGCGAATTGCCTTACTATCAAACTATCTGTTACCTATAATTTCAGTGCTTGCAGAGAATACCTTGCTGAAAACCGCTTGTCATTTCCTTCTGCTCCTTGTTAGGTTCGACAGTCTTACTTATCGAAAGGACTACGATTGATCCCCTATACTTGTGGGTCATCACCTATTAACCTAGTGCCCAGTGCCAGTTGCTGTTTTTTGCTTGTTTTTGGTTTTTCAGGAAATCAGTACCAAACGAAGTCCAAATACCACGAAACTTTTTGGAGATTTTTTTCTGGACAAAAGAGACTCTGGAGAATTGGAGAGGAGGCCAGAAGGTTCACGAAGCCTCCACAAGGCAACAGGGCTCGGCCCCAGGGGGGCGCGCCCTGATGCCTTATGGGGCCCTCGTGGCTCCGTTTGACCTAATTCCACTTCTATAAATTCTCAAATATTGGGAAACCAACAAAGAGCCACCCTGAATAACTTTTACGCCGCCGCAAGCCTCTGTTCTTCTGCGATCCCATCTGGAGGCCTTTTCCGGTACTCTGCCGGAGGGGGAATCGATCACGGAGGGCTTCTACATCAACCTTGCGGCCCTTCCGATGATGTGTGAGTAGTTTACCACAGACCTACGGGTCCATAGCTAGTAGCTAGATGGCTTCTTCTCTCTCTTTGATCTTCAATACCATGTTCTCCTCGATGTTCTTGGAGTTCTATCCGATGTAATCTTCTTTTGCGGTGTGTTTGTTGGGATCCGATGAATTGTGAGTTTATGATCAGATTATTCATGAGAAATATTTGAGTCTTCTCTGAACTCTTTTATGCATGATTATTATAGCTTTGTATTTCTCTCTGATCTATCGATTTGGTTTGGCCAACTAGATTGGTTTATCTTGCAATGGGAGAGGTGCTTTGTGATGGGTTCAATCTTGCGGTGCTCAATCCCAGTGACAGAAAGGGACATGACATGTATTTGTATTGTTGCCATTAAGGACAAAAAGATGGGGTTTAATCATATTGCTTGAGTTTACTTTGTCTACATCATGTCATCTTGCTTAAGGCGTTACTCTATTTCATACTTAATACCCTAGATGCATGCTGGATAGCGGTCGATGGGTGGAGTAATAGTAGTAGATGCAGGCAGGAGTCGGTCTACTTGTCTCGGATGTGATGCCTATATACATGATCATTGCCATGAATCCATCATAATTATTTGCTTTTCTATCAATTGCCCAACAGTAATTTGTTTACCCACCGTATGCTATGCGTTCGAGAGAGAAGCCTCTAGTGAAAACTATGGCCCCCGGGTCTACTTTTATCATATATTAAAATCAAAAATACCTTGCGGCAATTTATTTACTTTTATTTTATTTAGTATTTTAGTTTATCTATCTACCACTATCAGAATTAATCCTTGCAAATAACCGCTAAGAGGATTGACAACTGAAAGATCGTGGATGTCGCCTAGAGGGGGGGGTGAATAGGCGCTTTAAAATAATTACGGTTTAGGCTTGAACAAATGCGGAATAAAACTAGCGTTTAATTTGTCAAGAACAAAACCTAAATCGACTAGGCTCACCTATGTGCACCAACAACTTATGCTAAGCAAGATAAACAACTAAGTGATAGCAAGATATATAACAAGATACAATATGGCTATCACAAAGTAAAGTGCATAAGTAAAGGGCTCGGGTAAGAGATAACCGAGGCACGCGGAGACGACGATGTATCCCGAAGTTCACACCCTTGCGGATGCTAATCTCCGTTTGGAGCGGTGTGGAGGCACAATGCTCCCCAACAATGCCACTAGGGCCACCGTATTCTCCTCACGCCCTCGCACAATGCAAGGTGCCGTGAATCCACTAAGGGACCCTTGAGGGCGGTCACCGAACCCGTACAAATGGCAACCCTTGAGGGCGGTCACCGAACCCGTACACTTTGGCAACCCTTGGGGGCGGTCACCGGTACCCGTCAAATTGCTCGGGGCGATCTCCACAACCTAATTGGAGACCCCGACGCTTGCCCGGAGCTTTACACCACAATGATTGAGCTCCGAGGCACCACCAAGCCACCAAGCCGTCTAGGGCGCCAAGGCACCCAAGAGGAAGAAGCTCTAGGGTGCCCAAACACCCAAGAGTAATAAGCTTCTCAACTACTAACTTCCACGAATCCCGCGGAGAACTCAAACCGATGCAACTAATGCAATGGCAAGGGCACACGGAGTGCCCAAGTCCTCCTCTCCCAAATCCCACCAAAGCAACAAAAGCTATGGAGGAAAATGAGAGGAAGAACGAAGAAGAACACGAAGAACTCCAAGAACTAGATCCAAGGGGTTCCCCTCACTTAGAGGAGAAAGTGATTGGTGGAAATGTGGATCTAGATCTCCTCTCTCTTTTCCCCCAAAAACTAGCAAGAATCCATGGAGGGATTGAGAGAAAGCAAAGCTCTAGAAAGTCAACAATGGAGGAGAGAGAGCTTAGAAGAGATAAGAAAACCGTTGGGGAAGAAGACCCCTTTTATAGGGCCACCCCAAATCCAACCGTTACCCGTGCTGGACGCGTACAAGCGGTACTACCGCTCTTGCGAGCGGTACTACCGCTTAAGCGGTAGTAATTCAAAAATAGCAGGCGAGAACACGGGACTGGAGCGGTAGTGGAGGGCGGAAGTACCGCACCAAGCGGTACTACCGCCCAGCAGAGCGGTACTACCGCTCTGAGCGGTACTACCGCACTACAGCCGCACTACTACCGTTTAACAGAAAACGGCAACAGAGACGTGCACAGAAGGAAACCCCGCAAGCGGTAGTGGCGGCGGTAGTAAGGGCGGTAGTACCGCCAGAGCGGTACTACCGTGCTACTACCGCTCTACTACCGTGAATGGCAAACTGGCAACAGAGAGTTGCACGCTCGGGGAAACCCCAAGCGGTAGTGCCACGGAAGTACCAGCGGTACTACCGCATAAGCGGTACTACCGTGGGCACCAGCGGTACTACCGCTTGCAAGCTACTGAAAATCCACAGAAAACAGAGGATACAAATAAAACCAGAACTGCCATAACTTCTGCAAATGAGCTCCGAATTGAGCAAACTCAAGCTTGTTGGATAGAAGACAACGAGTACTATCCAAACAGCGACTGGTTATAATAAGAAGTGGCAGGGGAGATATGCCTAACATATAGAGATGAGAAACCTCTATGAATGAAGAACCGGCATAAACTCCAACATCGAAAACATCATAGAAGATGCATATATGAACTCCGTTTTCGATGAACTCGAGCTTGTCATGAAGATGACCAAAAGCTCAAAGACTCACAAAGAGAAACACCAAACACAAACCAAGAAAGATGATGCAAGGATGCAATGGTTTGAGCTCTCAACGAAGATACGATAAAGCTACTCACTTGAGAGCCCCCCTTGATAGTACGGCTATCGATCCTATAACCCGGTCTCCCAACTACTACCATGAGACCGGTAAAATAGAAAACCTATCAAGGGCAAACCTTTGCCTTGCGCATAGTCCACTTGAGCTAGATGATGACGATCTTGACCTCCTCAAGTTGGACCACCTTTCTTGATTGCGCCGGCTCGATGAAGACTAGTTGATTGCTCCCCCATACTCCACTATGGGTGAGCCACTCTTCGGCACATCTTCACAAGTCCATTGTCACCACAATGGACGGCAAGCTTCAAGCATGTGATCTCTTCGTGATGCTCCACTTGAACTTGCACACCGCAATCTTGATGACGATCACCACTTGATGTCATCCTCCATGGGTTGTGTGATATCTTCCTTTTGATGCACGCCCATGGAAACAAACCTAACCCCACAAAGAACTCTCACATAGAACACGGGTTAGTACACAAAGCGTAATGGACAATGCTTACCATACCATGAGATCACTTGATCTCGCTTGGTACATCTTCTACGCTTTGTGTGTTGATCAACTTGAATCACTCTTCGTATTTAGTCTTGATCAACATGACCAATCTTTGGATAAATCCTTGAATAGCACCTTGGTCAACACATATTCTTCTTCAAATCACCTTGAGACCAACAAATGGTCTACAAGCAAATCCTATGGACAAACCCTTCAAATATAACTCAAGGCAACCATTAGTCCATAGAGATTGTCATCAATTACCAAAACCAAACATGGGGGCAGCACATGTTCTTTCAACAACCCTCTTATTTGCGTTGGGTGCAAGTGTTTACTTTTGTGTGTGCAGGTGCGCTTAATGGGATTTTGCTTGGTTCTCCTACTGGATTGATAACCTTGGTTCTTAAATGAGGGAAATACTTATCTCTACTATACTGCATCATCCACTCCTCTTCGGGGAAATGCCAACGCAGTCTACAAGTAGCAGGAAGAATTTCTGGCGCCGTTGCCGGGGAGACATCATGAAAATTACCAAGTACCTTCGCACAAACTATCATCCACTTGCATTTATTTTATTTGCCTTTTTATTTGCATTTGCCTCTCGTTTTCATCTCCCCCACTTCTAATTTTTTTTTACAAAAACACAAAAATATTTTTCTTGTTTGCTAGTTTGCTTGCTTCGTCGCTATGTCTCAAGAAAACACAAAATTGTGTGACTTTTCCAATACTAATAATAATGATTTTATTAGTACTCCTATTGCTCCTCCCACCACTAGTGCGGAGTCGTGTGACATTAATGCTGCTTTGCTTAATCTTGTTATGAAAGAACAATTTTCTGGTAGTCTTAATGAAGATGTTGCATCCCATCTAAATACTTTCGTTGAGCTTTGTGATATGCAAAAGAAAAAAGATGTGGATAATGATATTGTGAAATTAAAATTATTTCCGTTCTCACTACGAGATCGCGCTAAAACTTGGTTTTCATCCCTGCCTAGAAATAGTATTGATTCTTGGGATAAGTGTAAGGATGCTTTTATTACCAAGTATTTTCCTCCCGCTAAGATTATTTCTTTAAGAAATCAAATTATGAATTTTAAGCAACTTGAGCATGAACATGTTGCACAATCTTGGGAGAGAATGAAATTAATGATAAGAAATTGCCCAACACATGGCTTAAATTTATGGATGATCATACAAAAAATTTATGCGGGGCTAAACTTTGTTTCTAGAAATTTGCTAGACTCTGCCGCAGGGGGTACTTTAATGGAAATTACATTGGGAGAAGCTACAAAACTTCTTGACAATATTATGACAAATTATTCTCAATGGCACACTGAATGAACTCCAACTAGTAAGAAGGTAAATTCTGTTGAAGAAATTAATAGTTTGAGTGATAAGATGGATGCTCCTATGAAATTGGTTGCTAGTAAAAGTGCCCCTATTGATCCTAATGATGTGCCATTGTCTACTTTGATTGAGCAAAATAATGATGCTATTGATGTGAATTTTGTCTCTAGAAATAATTTCAACAATAATACTTATAGGGGTAATTTCAATCCTAGACCGTTTCCTGGAAATTCCTCTAATAATTATGGTAATTCCTATGGCAATCCTTATAATAATAATAATAGGATGCCCTGTGATCTTGAAATTAATATTAAAGAATTTATTAATTCGCAAAAGAATTTCAATGCTATGATAGAAGAAATTTTGAATAGAGTTGATGAATTGGCTAGGAACATGGATAGAATTGCTCGTGATGTGGAAAATCTCAAAACTAAATTTTTACCACCCAAGCATGATATAAATGAGTCTATTAAAGCTATCTATGTCTCCATTAATGAAAGTAAAGAAAGGACCGCTAGGTTGAGAGCGAAGCGAGAATTTCTAGAAAAAGCTATTCCACCCGGTTTTTATCGTAGTAACGATGAAGATATTAAAATGATTGGTGTCACTCCTATTGAATCATTATTTAGTAACATAAAACTTGATGAAAAAGGGACTGAAGAAGAGTCAACTTTAGATAGAAGGAGTCCCAATTGCTTGGAGGGTGATAATCTTAATGATAAAAATGAAAAAAATGGGTTTGGAGAGGTCAAAACTTTAAATAGTAATTCACCCACTACTTTGGATTACAAGGACTTTAATTATGATAGTTGTTCTTTAATTGAGTGTATTTCCTTGTTACAATCCATGATTAATTCACCAAATGCATATGAACAAAATAAAGCTTTCACTAAACATATTGTAGAAGCTATGATGAAAGCTCATGAAGAAAAACTTGAGTTGGAAGTTTCAATTCCTAGAAAATTACAAGATGAATGGGAACCTACTATTAAAGTCAAAATTAAAGATTATGAATGTAATGCTCTATGTGATCTTGGTGCTAGCGTTTCCACTATACCAAAATCTTTGTGTGATGTGCTAGGTCTCACCGATATGGATCCTTATTCCCTTAATTTGCATCTTGCGGATTCCACTATTAAAAAACCATTGGGTAGAATAAATGATGTGCTTATTCTTGCAAATAGAAATTATGTGCCCGTGGATTTTATTGTTTTTGATATTGAATGCAATCCTTCTTGCCCTATAATACTTGGTAGGCCTTTCCTACGAACAATAGGTGCTATTATTGATATGAAAGAAGGTAATATAAGATTTCAATTTCCATTAAAGAAAGGGATGGAACACTTCCCTAGAAAGATAATTAAGGCACCTTATGAATCTATTATGAGGGTCACTTATGGAATTAACTTGAAGGATGACAACACTTGAAACTATGCATTATGCCTAGCTAGGGGCATAAAACAATAGCGCTTGTTGGGAGGCAACCCAATGAATAAAATAATTTTTTTTACTTTCTGTTTTTGTGTGTTTACACAATTATAGCCTCTGTTATGATTGTGTTTTTATCTTTTAGTTAGTGTTTGTGCCAAGTAATACCTTTGGGATGATTTGGAAGATAGTATAATTGATGCTGTTTGAAAACAGAAACTTTTGTGTCCAGTGCTGGAATTTTGATTTTTTTCTGTAGCATCATAACCTTCTGATTTTTTTACAAAATATTGATATATGAATTTCTCACGTTGTCTCAATTTTTCAGAATATTTGGAGTTACATAAGTATGACGTTAATTCAGGTCTTTACAGACTGTTCTGTTTTAGACAGATTCTGTTTTTGTTGCATAGTTTGCTTATTTTGATAAATCTATGGATCGTATCGGGGGGTATGAGTCATGGAGAAGTTGGAGTACAGTAGAATCATGCCAATATTAAATATGAATGAATTTACAACTGTACCTAAAGTTTAAGATTTGTTTGTTATACTAACGGATCTCACGAGGTTTCTGTTGAGTTTTGTGTGCTGAAGTTTTCAAGTTTTGGGAGAGACTACGATGGATAAAGGAATAAGGAGCGGCAAGAGCCTAAGCTTGGGGATGCCCAAGGCACCCCAAGGTAATATTCAAGGAAGACTCAAGCTTCTAAGCTTGGGGATGCCCCGGAAGGCATCCCCTCTTTCCTCTACAATCTATCGGTAACTCACTTGGAGCTATATTTTTATTCATCACATGATATGTGTTTTACTTGGAGAGTCTTGTGATATAGTTTGTTTGCTTCTGTTTGCTTTTTAGTTTGTCACAATCATCTTTTCTGAACACCCCTTTTTGAGAGGGACACACATTATTCGTGATTTGTTAGAATACTCTATGTGCTTCACTTATATCTTTTGAGCTAGGCAGTTGCTCTAGTGCTTCACTTATATCTTTTAAAGCAAGGTGGTGGTTATACTTTAAATAAATAGTTGCACTCTCATGCTTCACTTATATCTTTTTGAGAGTCTAATGAATAGCAATGGTAATATGCATGGGTTATGAATTTGGTCCTAATATGATAGGGATTCAAGAGGGATATAATAAAAACTTTCATGTAGATCACTGAATATGATAAGTTTGATTCCTTGCAATAGTTTTGCGATATTAAGATGGTAATATGTGGGAGGTGCTAGTAGATAATTGTGGTTTAGTAAGAATATTGGTGTTAAGGTTTGTGATTCCCGAAGCATGCACGTATGGTCTGTCGTTATGCTAAGAAGTTGGAGCATGATTTATTCTTGATTGTCTTCCTTTGTGTGGCGGTCCGGGGCGCGTGATGGGTAACTCCTACCAACCTCCCCCCTAGGGGCATGCGTAGTAGTACTTTGCTTGGAGGGCTAATAAACTTTCGCAATAAGTATGTGAGTTCTTTATGACTAATGTGAGTCCATGGATTATACGCACTCTCACCTTTCCGCAATTTGCTAGCCTCTTCGGTACCGTGCATTGCCCTTTCTCACATCGAGAGTTGGTGCAAACTTCGCCGGTGCATCCAAACCCCATGATATGATACGCTCTATCACACATAAGCCTCCTTATATCTTCCTCGAAACAGCCACCATACCTACCTATCATGGAATTTTCATAGCCATTTCGAGATATATTGCCATGCAACTTCCACCGTTCCGTTTTTATGACACACATCGTCATTGTCATATTGCTTTGCATGATCATATAGCTGACATAGTATTTGTGGCTCAGCCACTGTTCATCACTTTCATACATGTTACGCTAGTATCATTGCACATCCTGGTACACCGCCAGAGGCATTCATATAGAGTCATATTTTTGTTCTAGTTTCAAGTTATAATTTTCTTTTGAGTTGTAAGTAAATTAAAGTATGATGATCATCATTATTAGAGCATTGTCCCAGTGAGGAAATAAAAAAAAGGAGGCCAAAAAGAGCCCACAAAAAAAGTAGCCAAAAAGAGCCCACCAAAAAAATGAGAGAAAAAGAGAGAAGGGACAATGTTACTATCCTTTTTCATACTTGTGCTTCAAAGTAGCACCATGTTTTTCATATAGAGAGTCTCCTGTTTAGTCACTTTCATATACTAGTGGGAATTTTTCATTATAGAACTTGGCTTGTATATTCCGATGATGGGCTTCCTCAAATACCCGAGGTCTTCATGAGCAAACAAGTTGGATGCACACCCACTTAATTTTCATGTTGAGCTTTCATACACTTATAGCCCTTAGTGCATCTGTTGCATGGCAATCCCTACTCCTCGCATTGACATCAATTGATGGGCATCTCCATAGCCCGTTGATTAGCCTCGTTGATGTGAGACTGTCTTCTTATTTTTTGACTTCCCCTTATTAATCTCTACCACCACACTCTATTCCACCCAAAGTTGGCTAGGGCGTTGCCCCGGGAGGAAAACACCTCGTGACGGTGGACCGTCACAGAAAATGGTTTTAGGCGACGGTTCCTGTTTCGTCACCAGGGTTTTTGTCACTGAATAGAGCAAATTTTGTAGTGAAAGGTCATGCTTTCGTTCTTTTGTTCGAGGGATCGTCGTGGACGGTTCGAGGGACTTCAAGAAAAATCTACACCAGCTCTTCTTCTGCTGCATCTCGAAGTTGGTAACGATACAATCAAACCTTGTATGCATCTTCATAGTGATCCGGGACCTTGATCGTAGGGCGAATTTTTTGTTTTTCCAACATAACTATGGTCGGACAAACATGCTCCCGCATTTGAAGCAGAGGCCCTTCGCGAGCTTGAATGCTTTTAGTGCAGCAATCTTGGTGTTGTTTTCAGAGCTTGCACGGGCAGCGTCAGTGCCGTGGTGGCCTTCAGCAATTGATGTAGATGTTGTCGGTCGTGGCAAGAAGGTGGATGCACTATTGCATGCCGATGCACCGGCCGGCCGCGTCCACCCCGCCTCCGCGGTGCAACACCCCCTCTGTAATGAGCAACAGTAATCCATGATGATTATGCTAAGACACTGTGATTTGCAATGCTTGATCATGTTGGATTAATATCTCATTTCAAATTCCTCCACTGTATTCAATTCAAATTCAAAGTGAAATTTGAAGTTGCTCAAAAATTACTGGAAAATAGTTCATGTTGTAGCAAATATTCTAAAACAATTTCTTGTTCAGGAAAACAACATCACCTATTTGCTAAAATGGGCTAGAGCATTTAAAACAGTGCAAAAACAGCAATTTAAATGCCAATTCATTTATGAAAAATTCAAATGAATTCAAATTGCCTCCAAACTTTTTGTGGCAGTGCAGAATAATGCAATGTAATTTTGTGGACAAGTTTCACATTTTACAAAATGCATTTTGGTAGCTCAATTATTTGCAAATCCTTTCTGTAAAAGAAAAATAGAAAAGAAAAATGCAAAGGCCCTATTCTACTGTGAGCTGGGCCTAAGTGCATAGTGGCACGGCCCAGCCCAGTGCGCTCTCTCTCCCTCCTCCCGCCTCTCTCCTCCCTGTGTCGCCGTCGCCGTGGCCGCGCGCGCGCTCTGGCGAATGGACGACACGGCGATGCTACAGCGCCGCCGAGCGGATAAGAACGGCGCCCACGGTCCCGTCATCCTCCTCCCCCACTTTCCCCCTCCTCTCTCGCTCTCTCTCGCCCGCGGCGAGCTCGCCCGAGCGCTGCCGTCGCCGCGCTGCGCTCCATCGCGGCCATCGTGCTCTCCTCGCCGCCTCGACGTGTCTGGGAGACGCGCCCGCCTCGACTACTTCCTCTACGGGCCTTCAATCGAGCCGGGCGACGTCTCAGCGCGCGGATCGAGCCGGCCCCTTTTTCGCATCACCGGCGAACTCCTTCAACTCCAGCCACCCTCTGCTCTCCTAAACCTCTCGGCGGGCCATCTTGTGCCTACACGGTGAGCACCGCACGTTTTCCCCTCTGCCCCCCCCTCGTTTTGCTGCGTCTAGCGCTGCCGCCATTCTTGGCCGAGCCCAGCTCCGCCGTACTAGCCGCCGTCGTCGTTGCCGTCGTTGTCATGGCCTCTTAAACCCCTCGCACGCGTGTTGTATCGCTGATTCCATGGAGCACCCGAGAACACCGCCGCCTTCCATCATCGTCGTCTTCTCGCTACATTGGTCCCTTCCGCATTCTCGCCCAGCCCGCGTGAATGCCACCGTTGGACACGGCACTCCACGGTCGTTCAAACGGCACCGGCCGTGCCCGTTTTAGTCCACCACAGCCGAATCCCGAAGCTCGCCGGCGCCCTCCGCCGCGTTTCGGGCTCGCCGGAGCAACTCCGGCGCCGGCAGCAGACGTGGCTGGCCTGGGGCCACCCTGGGTCGCTGACCAGTGGGTCCCGCGGCTCGGTTGACCGCGTTGACCGGTCAACCCTGCTGACTGGGCAGCTACTGCCGCTGACAAGTGTCCCCCCCTCTGCTAATTAGTCTAATTAATCTGTTTTCTAAATAAACTCAATTTGTTTAATTAATTAGACACTGACATGTGGGGCCCGTTCTCTAATTAACCTCTGTTAGCTAACTGAGTCACTGACATGTGGGACCCAGCTGTCAGGTTTGACCTGGAACAGCTGGGGTTGACTTGCTGACATCATGCTGACGTAGTAATTCCTTTTCTGTTAATTTCGAATTAGATTTAAATTCCAGAATTTCAGAAAATGGTTTAAATCTTTGAAAATTCGTAGAAAATAAACCGTAGCTTGGATCAAAAAGTTTTCTACATGAAAGTTGATCAAAAAAACGAGACGAACCCGAATATGCCCTCCGTTTACCTGTCACATGCCCACAACCATGCAAACATGGAACCTTTCCCTCCGGTTCATCTGTCTGACAGATACCCGAAGCCGGGAAAATATCCCCAGATATTTTCCCGCTCCGCCTGCAACGTGTAGTGATGCATTAGGTCACCTCTAACACTGCATATTGCCATGCCATGCATTGTGTTGCATTTGTTTGCTTTTATTTATTGTTTCTTCCCCCTCTTCTCCTCCGATAGACCCCGAGGCCGACGCTGCCCCTGAGGACTGCTACATCCCTGACGACCCCTCTTTTGCCGCAGAGCTTCCAGGCAAGCAAACCCCCTTGACCATGCCTATATCACCTATTCTTTCTTCCTCCTGCTTGCATTAGAATTGCTACAGTTGTTGTCCGTTATTACCTATTCTGATGCATAACCTGTTTTTGTAACTGCTGTTGATACCATTCCTGTTATCCTAAATGCTTAGTATAGGTTGGTTAGTGAACCATCAGTGACCCCTCACCCTCGTCCTAGTTGCCCCGCTTTATTATTGATGCCCCGGTCCTTATGAACGACGGGCTGAGACCATCACATCACCACACACCCCCTAAGTTGTACGACTCTGCAGGGTTACCATCGAGTGCCGAGAGTGATACCTTTTACATCACTCCTGATGACATCTCTGTAGCAAAGCTTGTCGGTTGTGGGTCAACGAGGGTGATTCCTCTTTCACCACCTCCGATGAAGCTTCTGTCATGCAATTCCTCAAGTGCGAACCCAACGAGGGTGATTCCTCCGCGTTCACCTTGACGGTCACATCTAGTGGGAATCCAACGAGGGTGATTCCTCGGATTCCCCCTTGATGTTATACACACGGATACTTTGACTTTACTACAGTTACTTGTTAAAGTCGGGTCGGCCCCGAGGGGTACCCGCGAGTGATGTGATGTGGAGTCGGGTTGACCATGAGGGTACCCGCGAGATAGTTACGTGGCACGGCCGGGCACTCTTAGCCCTTGCCGTAAGTCCACGAGACGGGGCGACGGGGTCACATGATCGTGAGTCTCTGCTCGTTTCCGCGAGCTCCCAATGCACTAATGGGTTAGGATATGTGATCTGAGTAGGCCTTTGGCCTTTTCGCACTAACCACCATGCGGGAATAGTATGGGCACTCGGCGTCGTATGTATCAGCCGAAGTTCTTCAGACGTCAGCAGTTGAGCGGCGCGCGCCGGGTTGGACTGGGAAAGCCTGCGCTTGTATTAAGGGGGCTAGGTTTGCTCACCGACCGCGTTCGCAACGCGCAGGAGTGCAAAGGACGATGGGCCCAAGACCCCTGAGTGCTTAGGTTGTAGACCGGTGTGCTGGCCTCTCTGTTGAGCCTAGGTAGGGCTACGACGTGTCGATCAGCCAAGGCCGGGCATGGACCGAGTAAGTGTGTCCGGCCAGAGTTAATCGAGCGTGTTGGGTAAGTTGGTGCACCCCTGCAGGGAAGTATATCTATTCGAATAGCCGTGTCCACGGTAACAGGACGCTCGGAAAATATCCCGATCTACTACAACTAGAAGTGGATACTTGTGGTAATTAATATGTAGCTCCAGGATCGCTTTCTCGCAGGGAGTCGAGGAAGGATCTCTGGGCGTTGTTACTACTTGTAGCTACTTCTATATTTATGTGCTAATCTACACTCTTCTAATGCTGCAAGACGCTGCAGATGCTAGTCTTCGCTAGGCTAGGCCTTTCTTTCTGTTCTGGCATTTCTGCAGTCTAGTCCACAGTTTCAGCCTTCTTTGAAACCGATGCATATTTAGAATAGTTCTGATGTAAGTCTTGCGAGTACTTTAGATGAGTACTCACGGTTGCTTTGCTTCCTCTTTTTCCCCATACCCGATTGTTGCGACCAGATGACGGAGCCCCGGAGCCAGCTGCCCCAGTCGATGACTACTACTACCCCTCTAGTGGAAAGTACTACTACGTGGAGACCACCGACGACCAGGAGTAGATAGGAGGCACCCAGGCAGGAGGCCTACGCCTTTTCGTTCAGTGTCGTTGTTTTGCCCAGCCCTCTTAGGGCATATCTGTTTAACTTCATGTTTGTACTCAGATATCTGATGCTTCCGCTGATGCTTGTATGACTCGAGCTTATGTATTCGAGCCCTCGAGGCCCCTGGCTTATAATATAAAGCTTGTATGACTTTTATTTGTATTTAGAGTTGTGTTGTGATATCTTCAAGTGAGTCCTTAGGCTTGATCGTGTGCATTTGCATGTATGATTAGTGCACGGTTAAGTCGGGGGCGTCACACGCAGCAACTCGGGAGAGCTCGACCGCGAGCAGGGGCTGGGCTCGGCCGCGGCAGCAAGAAAGGTCGATCGCGCGAGCAGGACCGCGTCCCTCCTCGAGCTCCGGCCGTCCCGCCTCAAGCTCCCGGACGCGCGCGTGGAGGAGGCCGGGGCTCAACGCCGCGCAAGTAGGACAACGTCCGCCCGGCCGCGCGAGTAGGACCGCGTCCGCGTGCGCGTGGAGAGGACCACGAGCAGGACCCCCGCCTCGTGAGCTCCAGAGTGAGCATGCCGCCAAATCGTGGACATATAATTGTAATTTAGATTTCATTTTGAGGGTGTTTTTTGCTATTTTTTAGGGACCCGATTGTAAATTTTACTAATGACAAGTGGGCTCCACATTTGGCATGAAAGATTTTTACGGGATCAATTCTGCCGAAACAAATGCTATACTGCAAAAGCGTGGAAACATATTTTGCGAGGAGCTGTAAATCGATTTTGCGGTACGAGATTTTAAGGCATCTGCTAGAGATGCTCTAAAGAATCCGGGGTGGTGATGATTCGCCAAGCTTGTCGAGCTAAGTGTATACGTGGTTGTGGGCCTGCTGGTCCATTTAGGGAGGCGCTTCAGGGGATGACACGTTAAGGTCGCACCGAGTCGACCATTATAGGCCCATTCGTGGCCAAATGCTATTCGACGCCTTAAGCGCCCCTTTCTTCCATTCTCGCAAACGGACGCACACCCCCTCCGCCGCGCTGGGCCGGTCCATTTTGATTTATTTTTCCTATTTCTAAACTGCGTGATAGCTGGGATTCGATCCCGCGACGAGCGGGGCTAGTGTAAGACGCGACAACCACCCTGACCACTTCACTTGTTGTAATTACTTACATGTTTTCTTTTCTTTTCTTCTTTCTCCTTTCTTTTTTCCTTTTTCTGTTCTTTTTTTATTTTCTTTTTCCTAATTCGAGAAACTTTCTTTCTTCATGAATATTTTCTGCAAAATCGATGAACTTTTTTCAGATTTTGATGAACTTTTTTTCAAATTTTGATGAACTTTTTTCAAATTCGGTGAACTTTTTTTTCAAATTCGGTGAACTGTTTTCATATTCGATGAACCATTTTTCAAATTTTTGATAAACTTTTTTCAAATTCCATGAACTTTTTTCAAATTTGTGAACTTTTTTCAAGTTCGATGAACTTTTTCCAATTTTGGATGAACTTTTTTCAAATTTCATGATTTTTTTTAAATTTGATGAACTTTTTCCAAAACCAATGAACTTTTGTCATTTTTTTGCGAAATGTGTTTCAAAATTGATGAACGTTTTTTAGAATTGATGAACTTTTTCAAATTCATGAACAAGTTTCAAATTCATAATTTTTAATCCATGTTTTTTCAGATTTGTGAACAAAGGACGGACACCAAAAAAAGGGACGAACGAGACGAAGGGACGAACACCTGGAGAGCAACTAATTGACGAGCGCTCGTTCGGAAGCCTCACAAGGGTCACTTGGGGTGGGCTGAGAGCGCGCCACTTGGCGCGCTCTCAGCGCCGCCACGTGTCGCGCTTTGGGCGCTCCCTTCGGATTTTTTTCCCGCACGCGTTTTCGGCTTTTTAAATGGTTTTTTTGGGTTTTTTGACTTTTAAATTTTTCCATGGTCTTTCTTAGCTTTTGGACAAAAAAATCGATTTTTTTTGCGCGAAAAAACGTTTTTTTTCTGCGAGAGGCATGATTTTGCTTTCGCGAGAGGCACGGATTTGCTTGCGCGAGAGGCACGGCCGTTCCACTCGAAAATGGGAAAAAACGCGTTTTCTTTTTTTTTTCCGAGAGAGGCACGGCCGTGTCTCTCGGAAACGAAAAAAAACGCGTTTTTTCCCTTCCGCGAGAGGCACGGTTTTGCTTCCGCCAGAGGCACGTCCGTGCCTCTCGAAAACAGAAAAAAATGTGTTTTCTTTTTTTTCTTCCGCGAGAGTCGTGCCTCTCGGAAACGAAAAAAAACACGTTTTTTTTCCTTCCACGAGAGGCACGAATTTGCCGTGCCTCTCAGAAACGAAAAAAAAATTCCTTCCGCAAGAGGCACGGTTTTTTCGTTCTGTTTTTTTCGTGCAAAAAAAAAGTTCGTTAAAACCTATCAACATGGGATCTAATTTTAAAGATCTCGATGCGAGGAATCCGACAATGAAAACGGTTCGAGATTTGGATGCACGATTTAAAAGATAAAACATTCTGAATAAACCGATCTACGAAAAAAGAGAAAAACTCCCAGGTTACGACAAATGACGCATCTGAGAGGATGGAAGTGATCTATGAAAGGAGTACTGATTTCGCAAACACCTGCGTCGAACGAAAGGTAAAGAGCGAGCGCGCAGCTGGGCCGGCCCACACGAGGCTGCTATGAGCGCCAGCCAAGCGAAGGCGCCCAAGAGGAGGTCTCCCATTCATGGAATATCCTATTTGACGCATTCTGCGTCAAACAGTCGACGCTTCGCGCAGAGTTGGGGATCGAGCGGTAACCTGGGCCGGCCCATTAACGTGTTCCATCATTTCCGGTTTTGGGAACCTTCTAGTTTCCCAGCTAGTTTTTTTGTTTTTCTGTTTATTTTTCTTTTTTCTTTGTTCTTTCCTTTTTCTTTTCTGTTTCTTTTTTTCTTTATTCGTTTCTTTTTTATTTTTAAAGTTTAATTACTTTTTTTTACAAAAGTTCATATTTCAAAAATTGTTCGTGCTTTTAATTTTTTTTCACTTTTTTTAAAAAATGGCCGTGTTTTCGAAAATTGTTCATAAATTCAAAAAGTGTTCCCATTTCTAAAAAAAAATCGGGAATTTCAAAAAATGTTTTCGTTTTTCAAAAATTGGTCAGAATGTTTCTGTTCATTTTTTCAATACTTTTTAAATAATGACCGGGATTTCAAAGAATGTTCCTGTTTTAAAAAATTGTTCACAAATTTTAAAAAATGTTCTCATTTTCAAATTTTTGTTCATCTATTAAAAATTGTTCCCGTTTGAAATTTGTTTGGAATTTTCAAAATTGTTCTCCATTTCGAAATTTGTTCTAAAAATTCAAAATATGTTCGTGATTTTAAAGATTTGTTCGGGCATTTCAAAAATTGTTCTCATTTTTTAAAAATTGTTCAGATGTTTTTTGTTCAACATTTTTTGAAGTTTTCAAACAAAGACCGGGATTTCAAAAAATGTTCCTGTTTTCATAAATTTTTCACAAATTTCAAAAAATGTTCTTGTTTTCAAATTTTTGTTCATGTATTCAAAAGTTGTTTCCGTTTTTTAATTTTGTTAACCAATTAAAAAATGTTTGTGTTTTCGAAAAATGTTCGAAGGTTTAGAAACAAGTTTTCGTTTCAATTTTTAGTACGAGTTATGTCAACAACGTTAAATAGGTTCGCTCTGCTCGTTATGTCAGGGGCTAAATTTAGTACTTTACAGTTCGCTCTGCTCGATATGTCAACAAAGTTAAATAGGTGGACTGGTTAGCCGGACTCATGCACAAGCAGTAAGTCTGTTTTTGCGCTTTTTTCGCCCCACAGCTCGGTTTGTTCAACTCGAAATGGGCCGGCCCAGTCGGGCGCGCCCTGTGCGAAGGGAGGTATGTTTGCCGCAGAATGCGGCGCATAGGAGCTCCCCCCATTCGTGCCGGCTCAAGCCTGCAATGAGGCTCTTGCCCTTGCTAAAGACCTACTTTTGACACATGCGGTAATAGCTTCAGACTGCATGCAGGTCGTCTCAGACATTAATGGAGCTGCGTATTCTTCTTCTTGTGCTTTTGTACTGAATGAGATTAGAGATAGATCGGCAGATTTTGTAAGAGTTAGCTTTCGTTTTGAAAATAGGGAGGCAAATTTTGAGGCTCATGCCTTGGCAAAGGCAGCTTCGTCGCTCCCTATTGGGCGCCATTTGTGGCTAGGGAACTTACCAGACATTATTTGTACTAGTAAAAATGCCCGTGCGTTGCACCGGGAGAAAAAAATCATCACAGCCGTAAGCATAGCGTATTACATGAGTAATTGTTTGATTTATGACCCACATCAACTATTCTCAACATGAAGAATTATGCTTTCGACCAGGCCATCTTTGCAGAATGGCTAAAATATGCTTGGATTGTTTGGTTTGCGGCTTTGCTAGTATTATTCCTACCTCCACTGTTGCATGTGCTCTTCACTCACGATGGTGTACTCATTGTCCGGTGTTAATGCAAGGCACATGTAGTCTGAGAAACATAAGGATCGGGAATCTATTAGGTTAACTATTGTGACCAGCTTATTTAAAAAATAAAAATAAAAGCTATTGTGAACAGCTTATTAACGAAGAACCGAAAACATGGATACTTAATTTCCTAAACTTGGGACATTTTTCTCATGGATCTGTAACAATCTTCTCAAAATGTAAAACAATTTTATTCTAAACCAAAAACTTCTTTTCTTAAACCTAGAACATTGTCCTGCATAATAAAAACATATCTTAACTTAATAGAGAAATGGTCTTTGAAAATGTCATAATTTTTAATCCATGTTTTTTCAGATTTGTGAACAAAGGACGGACACCAAAAAAAGGGACGAACGAGACGAAGGGACGAACACCTGGAGAGCAACTAATTGACGAGCGCTCGTTCGGAAGCCTCACAAGGGTCACTTGGGGTGGGCTGAGAGCGCGCCACTTGGCGCGCTCTCAGCGCCGCCACGTGTCGCGCTTTGGGCGCTCCCTTCGGATTTTTTTCCCGCACGCGTTTTCGGCTTTTTAAATGGTTTTTTTGGGTTTTTTGACTTTTAAATTTTTCCATGGTCTTTCTTAGCTTTTGGACAAAAAAATCGATTTTTTTTGCGCGAAAAAACGTTTTTTTTCTGCGAGAGGCATGATTTTGCTTTCGCGAGAGGCACGGATTTGCTTGCGCGAGAGGCACGGCCGTTCCACTCGAAAATGGGAAAAAACGCGTTTTCTTTTTTTTTTCCGAGAGAGGCACGGCCGTGTCTCTCGGAAACGAAAAAAAACGCGTTTTTTCCCTTCCGCGAGAGGCACGGTTTTGCTTCCGCCAGAGGCACGGCCGTGCCTCTCGAAAACAGAAAAAAATGTGTTTTCTTTTTTTTCTTCCGCGAGAGTCGTGCCTCTCGGAAACGAAAAAAAACACGTTTTTTTTCCTTCCACGAGAGGCACGAATTTGCCGTGCCTCTCAGAAACGAAAAAAAAATTCCTTCCGCAAGAGGCACGGTTTTTTCGTTCTGTTTTTTTCGTGCAAAAAAAAAGTTCGTTAAAACCTATCAACATGGGATCTAATTTTAAAGATCTCGATGCGAGGAATCCGACAATGAAAACGGTTCGAGATTTGGATGCACGATTTAAAAGATAAAACATTCTGAATAAACCGATCTACGAAAAAAGAGAAAAACTCCCAGGTTACGACAAATGACGCATCTGAGAGGATGGAAGTGATCTATGAAAGGAGTACTGATTTCGCAAACACCTGCGTCGAACGAAAGGTAAAGAGCGAGCGCGCAGCTGGGCCGGCCCACACGAGGCTGCTATGAGCGCCAGCCAAGCGAAGGCGCCCAAGAGGAGGTCTCCCATTCATGGAATATCCTATTTGACGCATTCTGCGTCAAACAGTCGACGCTTCGCGCAGAGTTGGGGATCGAGCGGTAACCTGGGCCGGCCCATTAACGTGTTCCATCATTTCCGGTTTTGGGAACCTTCTAGTTTCCCAGCCAGTTTTTTTGTTTTTCTGTTTATTTTTCTTTTTTCTTTGTTCTTTCCTTTTTCTTTTCTGTTTCTTTTTTTCTTTATTCGTTTCTTTTTTATTTTTAAAGTTTAATTACTTTTTTTTACAAAAGTTCATATTTCAAAAATTGTTCGTGCTTTTAATTTTTTTTCACTTTTTTTAAAAAATGGCCGTGTTTTCGAAAATTGTTCATAAATTCAAAAAGTGTTCCCATTTCTAAAAAAAAATCGGGAATTTCAAAAAATGTTTTCGTTTTTCAAAAATTGGTCAGAATGTTTCTGTTCATTTTTTCAATACTTTTTAAATAATGACCGGGATTTCAAAGAATGTTCCTGTTTTAAAAAATTGTTCACAAATTTTAAAAAATGTTCTCATTTTCAAATTTTTGTTCATCTATTAAAAATTGTTCCCGTTTGAAATTTGTTTGGAATTTTCAAAATTGTTCTCCATTTCGAAATTTGTTCTAAAAATTCAAAATATGTTCGTGATTTTAAAGATTTGTTCGGGCATTTCAAAAATTGTTCTCATTTTTTAAAAATTGTTCAGATGTTTTTTGTTCAACATTTTTTGAAGTTTTCAAACAAAGACCGGGATTTCAAAAAATGTTCCTGTTTTCATAAATTTTTCACAAATTTCAAAAAATGTTCTTGTTTTCAAATTTTTGTTCATGTATTCAAAAGTTGTTTCCGTTTTTTAATTTTGTTAACCAATTAAAAAATGTTTGTGTTTTCGAAAAATGTTCGAAGGTTTAGAAACAAGTTTTCGTTTCAATTTTTAGTACGAGTTATGTCAACAACGTTAAATAGGTTCGCTCTGCTCGTTATGTCAGGGGCTAAATTTAGTACTTTACAGTTCGCTCTGCT
Source organism: Elymus sibiricus (assembly GCA_039707655.1). NCBI lineage: Eukaryota > Viridiplantae > Streptophyta > Magnoliopsida > Poales > Poaceae > Elymus > Elymus sibiricus. The sequence continues at coordinate 297,420,864 of CM077672.1, read as the reverse complement.
CGATATGTCAACAAAGTTAAATAGGTGGACTGGTTAGCCGGACTCATGCACAAGCAGTAAGTCTGTTTTTGCGCTTTTTTCGCCCCACAGCTCGGTTTGTTCAACTCGAAATGGGCCGGCCCAGTCGGGCGCGCCCTGTGCGAAGGGAGGTATGTTTGCCGCAGAATGCGGCGCATAGGAGCTCCCCCCATTCGTGCCGGCTCAAGCCTGCAATGAGGCTCTTGCCCTTGCTAAAGACCTACTTTTGACACATGCGGTAATAGCTTCAGACTGCATGCAGGTCGTCTCAGACATTAATGGAGCTGCGTATTCTTCTTCTTGTGCTTTTGTACTGAATGAGATTAGAGATAGATCGGCAGATTTTGTAAGAGTTAGCTTTCGTTTTGAAAATAGGGAGGCAAATTTTGAGGCTCATGCCTTGGCAAAGGCAGCTTCGTCGCTCCCTATTGGGCGCCATTTGTGGCTAGGGAACTTACCAGACATTATTTGTACTAGTAAAAATGCCCGTGCGTTGCACCGGGAGAAAAAAATCATCACAGCCGTAAGCATAGCGTATTACATGAGTAATTGTTTGATTTATGACCCACATCAACTATTCTCAACATGAAGAATTATGCTTTCGACCAGGCCATCTTTGCAGAATGGCTAAAATATGCTTGGATTGTTTGGTTTGCGGCTTTGCTAGTATTATTCCTACCTCCACTGTTGCATGTGCTCTTCACTCACGATGGTGTACTCATTGTCCGGTGTTAATGCAAGGCACATGTAGTCTGAGAAACATAAGGATCGGGAATCTATTAGGTTAACTATTGTGACCAGCTTATTTAAAAAATAAAAATAAAAGCTATTGTGAACAGCTTATTAACGAAGAACCGAAAACATGGATACTTAATTTCCTAAACTTGGGACATTTTTCTCATGGATCTGTAACAATCTTCTCAAAATGTAAAACAATTTTATTCTAAACCAAAAACTTCTTTTCTTAAACCTAGAACATTGTCCTGCATAATAAAAACATATCTTAACTTAATAGAGAAATGGTCTTTGAAAATGTCATAATTTTTAATCCATGTTTTTTCAGATTTGTGAACAAAGGACGGACACCAAAAAAAGGGACGAACGAGACGAAGGGACGAACACCTGGAGAGCAACTAATTGACGAGCGCTCGTTCGGAAGCCTCACAAGGGTCACTTGGGGTGGGCTGAGAGCGCGCCACTTGGCGCGCTCTCAGCGCCGCCACGTGTCGCGCTTTGGGCGCTCCCTTCGGATTTTTTTCCCGCACGCGTTTTCGGCTTTTTAAATGGTTTTTTTGGGTTTTTTGACTTTTAAATTTTTCCATGGTCTTTCTTAGCTTTTGGACAAAAAAATCGATTTTTTTTGCGCGAAAAAACGTTTTTTTTCTGCGAGAGGCATGATTTTGCTTTCGCGAGAGGCACGGATTTGCTTGCGCGAGAGGCACGGCCGTTCCACTCGAAAATGGGAAAAAACGCGTTTTCTTTTTTTTTTCCGAGAGAGGCACGGCCGTGTCTCTCGGAAACGAAAAAAAACGCGTTTTTTCCCTTCCGCGAGAGGCACGGTTTTGCTTCCGCCAGAGGCACGGCCGTGCCTCTCGAAAACAGAAAAAAATGTGTTTTCTTTTTTTTCTTCCGCGAGAGTCGTGCCTCTCGGAAACGAAAAAAAACACGTTTTTTTTCCTTCCACGAGAGGCACGAATTTGCCGTGCCTCTCAGAAACGAAAAAAAAATTCCTTCCGCAAGAGGCACGGTTTTTTCGTTCTGTTTTTTTCGTGCAAAAAAAAAGTTCGTTAAAACCTATCAACATGGGATCTAATTTTAAAGATCTCGATGCGAGGAATCCGACAATGAAAACGGTTCGAGATTTGGATGCACGATTTAAAAGATAAAACATTCTGAATAAACCGATCTACGAAAAAAGAGAAAAACTCCCAGGTTACGACAAATGACGCATCTGAGAGGATGGAAGTGATCTATGAAAGGAGTACTGATTTCGCAAACACCTGCGTCGAACGAAAGGTAAAGAGCGAGCGCGCAGCTGGGCCGGCCCACACGAGGCTGCTATGAGCGCCAGCCAAGCGAAGGCGCCCAAGAGGAGGTCTCCCATTCATGGAATATCCTATTTGACGCATTCTGCGTCAAACAGTCGACGCTTCGCGCAGAGTTGGGGATCGAGCGGTAACCTGGGCCGGCCCATTAACGTGTTCCATCATTTCCGGTTTTGGGAACCTTCTAGTTTCCCAGCCAGTTTTTTTGTTTTTCTGTTTATTTTTCTTTTTTCTTTGTTCTTTCCTTTTTCTTTTCTGTTTCTTTTTTTCTTTATTCGTTTCTTTTTTATTTTTAAAGTTTAATTACTTTTTTTTACAAAAGTTCATATTTCAAAAATTGTTCGTGCTTTTAATTTTTTTTCACTTTTTTTAAAAAATGGCCGTGTTTTCGAAAATTGTTCATAAATTCAAAAAGTGTTCCCATTTCTAAAAAAAAATCGGGAATTTCAAAAAATGTTTTCGTTTTTCAAAAATTGGTCAGAATGTTTCTGTTCATTTTTTCAATACTTTTTAAATAATGACCGGGATTTCAAAGAATGTTCCTGTTTTAAAAAATTGTTCACAAATTTTAAAAAATGTTCTCATTTTCAAATTTTTGTTCATCTATTAAAAATTGTTCCCGTTTGAAATTTGTTTGGAATTTTCAAAATTGTTCTCCATTTCGAAATTTGTTCTAAAAATTCAAAATATGTTCGTGATTTTAAAGATTTGTTCGGGCATTTCAAAAATTGTTCTCATTTTTTAAAAATTGTTCAGATGTTTTTTGTTCAACATTTTTTGAAGTTTTCAAACAAAGACCGGGATTTCAAAAAATGTTCCTGTTTTCATAAATTTTTCACAAATTTCAAAAAATGTTCTTGTTTTCAAATTTTTGTTCATGTATTCAAAAGTTGTTTCCGTTTTTTAATTTTGTTAACCAATTAAAAAATGTTTGTGTTTTCGAAAAATGTTCGAAGGTTTAGAAACAAGTTTTCGTTTCAATTTTTAGTACGAGTTATGTCAACAACGTTAAATAGGTTCGCTCTGCTCGTTATGTCAGGGGCTAAATTTAGTACTTTACAGTTCGCTCTGCTCGATATGTCAACAAAGTTAAATAGGTGGACTGGTTAGCCGGACTCATGCACAAGCAGTAAGTCTGTTTTTGCGCTTTTTTCGCCCCACAGCTCGGTTTGTTCAACTCGAAATGGGCCGGCCCAGTCGGGCGCGCCCTGTGCGAAGGGAGGTATGTTTGCCGCAGAATGCGGCGCATAGGAGCTCCCCCCATTCGTGCCGGCTCAAGCCTGCAATGAGGCTCTTGCCCTTGCTAAAGACCTACTTTTGACACATGCGGTAATAGCTTCAGACTGCATGCAGGTCGTCTCAGACATTAATGGAGCTGCGTATTCTTCTTCTTGTGCTTTTGTACTGAATGAGATTAGAGATAGATCGGCAGATTTTGTAAGAGTTAGCTTTCGTTTTGAAAATAGGGAGGCAAATTTTGAGGCTCATGCCTTGGCAAAGGCAGCTTCGTCGCTCCCTATTGGGCGCCATTTGTGGCTAGGGAACTTACCAGACATTATTTGTACTAGTAAAAATGCCCGTGCGTTGCACCGGGAGAAAAAAATCATCACAGCCGTAAGCATAGCGTATTACATGAGTAATTGTTTGATTTATGACCCACATCAACTATTCTCAACATGAAGAATTATGCTTTCGACCAGGCCATCTTTGCAGAATGGCTAAAATATGCTTGGATTGTTTGGTTTGCGGCTTTGCTAGTATTATTCCTACCTCCACTGTTGCATGTGCTCTTCACTCACGATGGTGTACTCATTGTCCGGTGTTAATGCAAGGCACATGTAGTCTGAGAAACATAAGGATCGGGAATCTATTAGGTTAACTATTGTGACCAGCTTATTTAAAAAATAAAAATAAAAGCTATTGTGAACAGCTTATTAACGAAGAACCGAAAACATGGATACTTAATTTCCTAAACTTGGGACATTTTTCTCATGGATCTGTAACAATCTTCTCAAAATGTAAAACAATTTTATTCTAAACCAAAAACTTCTTTTCTTAAACCTAGAACATTGTCCTGCATAATAAAAACATATCTTAACTTAATAGAGAAATGGTCTTTGAAAATGTCATAATTTTTAATCCATGTTTTTTCAGATTTGTGAACAAAGGACGGACACCAAAAAAAGGGACGAACGAGACGAAGGGACGAACACCTGGAGAGCAACTAATTGACGAGCGCTCGTTCGGAAGCCTCACAAGGGTCACTTGGGGTGGGCTGAGAGCGCGCCACTTGGCGCGCTCTCAGCGCCGCCACGTGTCGCGCTTTGGGCGCTCCCTTCGGATTTTTTTCCCGCACGCGTTTTCGGCTTTTTAAATGGTTTTTTTGGGTTTTTTGACTTTTAAATTTTTCCATGGTCTTTCTTAGCTTTTGGACAAAAAAATCGATTTTTTTTGCGCGAAAAAACGTTTTTTTTCTGCGAGAGGCATGATTTTGCTTTCGCGAGAGGCACGGATTTGCTTGCGCGAGAGGCACGGCCGTTCCACTCGAAAATGGGAAAAAACGCGTTTTCTTTTTTTTTTCCGAGAGAGGCACGGCCGTGTCTCTCGGAAACGAAAAAAAACGCGTTTTTTCCCTTCCGCGAGAGGCACGGTTTTGCTTCCGCCAGAGGCACGGCCGTGCCTCTCGAAAACAGAAAAAAATGTGTTTTCTTTTTTTTCTTCCGCGAGAGTCGTGCCTCTCGGAAACGAAAAAAAACACGTTTTTTTTCCTTCCACGAGAGGCACGAATTTGCCGTGCCTCTCAGAAACGAAAAAAAAATTCCTTCCGCAAGAGGCACGGTTTTTTCGTTCTGTTTTTTTCGTGCAAAAAAAAAGTTCGTTAAAACCTATCAACATGGGATCTAATTTTAAAGATCTCGATGCGAGGAATCCGACAATGAAAACGGTTCGAGATTTGGATGCACGATTTAAAAGATAAAACATTCTGAATAAACCGATCTACGAAAAAAGAGAAAAACTCCCAGGTTACGACAAATGACGCATCTGAGAGGATGGAAGTGATCTATGAAAGGAGTACTGATTTCGCAAACACCTGCGTCGAACGAAAGGTAAAGAGCGAGCGCGCAGCTGGGCCGGCCCACACGAGGCTGCTATGAGCGCCAGCCAAGCGAAGGCGCCCAAGAGGAGGTCTCCCATTCATGGAATATCCTATTTGACGCATTCTGCGTCAAACAGTCGACGCTTCGCGCAGAGTTGGGGATCGAGCGGTAACCTGGGCCGGCCCATTAACGTGTTCCATCATTTCCGGTTTTGGGAACCTTCTAGTTTCCCAGCCAGTTTTTTTGTTTTTCTGTTTATTTTTCTTTTTTCTTTGTTCTTTCCTTTTTCTTTTCTGTTTCTTTTTTTCTTTATTCGTTTCTTTTTTATTTTTAAAGTTTAATTACTTTTTTTTACAAAAGTTCATATTTCAAAAATTGTTCGTGCTTTTAATTTTTTTTCACTTTTTTTAAAAAATGGCCGTGTTTTCGAAAATTGTTCATAAATTCAAAAAGTGTTCCCATTTCTAAAAAAAAATCGGGAATTTCAAAAAATGTTTTCGTTTTTCAAAAATTGGTCAGAATGTTTCTGTTCATTTTTTCAATACTTTTTAAATAATGACCGGGATTTCAAAGAATGTTCCTGTTTTAAAAAATTGTTCACAAATTTTAAAAAATGTTCTCATTTTCAAATTTTTGTTCATCTATTAAAAATTGTTCCCGTTTGAAATTTGTTTGGAATTTTCAAAATTGTTCTCCATTTCGAAATTTGTTCTAAAAATTCAAAATATGTTCGTGATTTTAAAGATTTGTTCGGGCATTTCAAAAATTGTTCTCATTTTTTAAAAATTGTTCAGATGTTTTTTGTTCAACATTTTTTGAAGTTTTCAAACAAAGACCGGGATTTCAAAAAATGTTCCTGTTTTCATAAATTTTTCACAAATTTCAAAAAATGTTCTTGTTTTCAAATTTTTGTTCATGTATTCAAAAGTTGTTTCCGTTTTTTAATTTTGTTAACCAATTAAAAAATGTTTGTGTTTTCGAAAAATGTTCGAAGGTTTAGAAACAAGTTTTCGTTTCAATTTTTAGTACGAGTTATGTCAACAACGTTAAATAGGTTCGCTCTGCTCGTTATGTCAGGGGCTAAATTTAGTACTTTACAGTTCGCTCTGCTCGATATGTCAACAAAGTTAAATAGGTGGACTGGTTAGCCGGACTCATGCACAAGCAGTAAGTCTGTTTTTGCGCTTTTTTCGCCCCACAGCTCGGTTTGTTCAACTCGAAATGGGCCGGCCCAGTCGGGCGCGCCCTGTGCGAAGGGAGGTATGTTTGCCGCAGAATGCGGCGCATAGGAGCTCCCCCCATTCGTGCCGGCTCAAGCCTGCAATGAGGCTCTTGCCCTTGCTAAAGACCTACTTTTGACACATGCGGTAATAGCTTCAGACTGCATGCAGGTCGTCTCAGACATTAATGGAGCTGCGTATTCTTCTTCTTGTGCTTTTGTACTGAATGAGATTAGAGATAGATCGGCAGATTTTGTAAGAGTTAGCTTTCGTTTTGAAAATAGGGAGGCAAATTTTGAGGCTCATGCCTTGGCAAAGGCAGCTTCGTCGCTCCCTATTGGGCGCCATTTGTGGCTAGGGAACTTACCAGACATTATTTGTACTAGTAAAAATGCCCGTGCGTTGCACCGGGAGAAAAAAATCATCACAGCCGTAAGCATAGCGTATTACATGAGTAATTGTTTGATTTATGACCCACATCAACTATTCTCAACATGAAGAATTATGCTTTCGACCAGGCCATCTTTGCAGAATGGCTAAAATATGCTTGGATTGTTTGGTTTGCGGCTTTGCTAGTATTATTCCTACCTCCACTGTTGCATGTGCTCTTCACTCACGATGGTGTACTCATTGTCCGGTGTTAATGCAAGGCACATGTAGTCTGAGAAACATAAGGATCGGGAATCTATTAGGTTAACTATTGTGACCAGCTTATTTAAAAAATAAAAATAAAAGCTATTGTGAACAGCTTATTAACGAAGAACCGAAAACATGGATACTTAATTTCCTAAACTTGGGACATTTTTCTCATGGATCTGTAACAATCTTCTCAAAATGTAAAACAATTTTATTCTAAACCAAAAACTTCTTTTCTTAAACCTAGAACATTGTCCTGCATAATAAAAACATATCTTAACTTAATAGAGAAATGGTCTTTGAAAATGTCATAATTTTTAATCCATGTTTTTTCAGATTTGTGAACAAAGGACGGACACCAAAAAAAGGGACGAACGAGACGAAGGGACGAACACCTGGAGAGCAACTAATTGACGAGCGCTCGTTCGGAAGCCTCACAAGGGTCACTTGGGGTGGGCTGAGAGCGCGCCACTTGGCGCGCTCTCAGCGCCGCCACGTGTCGCGCTTTGGGCGCTCCCTTCGGATTTTTTTCCCGCACGCGTTTTCGGCTTTTTAAATGGTTTTTTTGGGTTTTTTGACTTTTAAATTTTTCCATGGTCTTTCTTAGCTTTTGGACAAAAAAATCGATTTTTTTTGCGCGAAAAAACGTTTTTTTTCTGCGAGAGGCATGATTTTGCTTTCGCGAGAGGCACGGATTTGCTTGCGCGAGAGGCACGGCCGTTCCACTCGAAAATGGGAAAAAACGCGTTTTCTTTTTTTTTTCCGAGAGAGGCACGGCCGTGTCTCTCGGAAACGAAAAAAAACGCGTTTTTTCCCTTCCGCGAGAGGCACGGTTTTGCTTCCGCCAGAGGCACGGCCGTGCCTCTCGAAAACAGAAAAAAATGTGTTTTCTTTTTTTTCTTCCGCGAGAGTCGTGCCTCTCGGAAACGAAAAAAAACACGTTTTTTTTCCTTCCACGAGAGGCACGAATTTGCCGTGCCTCTCAGAAACGAAAAAAAAATTCCTTCCGCAAGAGGCACGGTTTTTTCGTTCTGTTTTTTTCGTGCAAAAAAAAAGTTCGTTAAAACCTATCAACATGGGATCTAATTTTAAAGATCTCGATGCGAGGAATCCGACAATGAAAACGGTTCGAGATTTGGATGCACGATTTAAAAGATAAAACATTCTGAATAAACCGATCTACGAAAAAAGAGAAAAACTCCCAGGTTACGACAAATGACGCATCTGAGAGGATGGAAGTGATCTATGAAAGGAGTACTGATTTCGCAAACACCTGCGTCGAACGAAAGGTAAAGAGCGAGCGCGCAGCTGGGCCGGCCCACACGAGGCTGCTATGAGCGCCAGCCAAGCGAAGGCGCCCAAGAGGAGGTCTCCCATTCATGGAATATCCTATTTGACGCATTCTGCGTCAAACAGTCGACGCTTCGCGCAGAGTTGGGGATCGAGCGGTAACCTGGGCCGGCCCATTAACGTGTTCCATCATTTCCGGTTTTGGGAACCTTCTAGTTTCCCAGCCAGTTTTTTTGTTTTTCTGTTTATTTTTCTTTTTTCTTTGTTCTTTCCTTTTTCTTTTCTGTTTCTTTTTTTCTTTATTCGTTTCTTTTTTATTTTTAAAGTTTAATTACTTTTTTTTACAAAAGTTCATATTTCAAAAATTGTTCGTGCTTTTAATTTTTTTTCACTTTTTTTAAAAAATGGCCGTGTTTTCGAAAATTGTTCATAAATTCAAAAAGTGTTCCCATTTCTAAAAAAAAATCGGGAATTTCAAAAAATGTTTTCGTTTTTCAAAAATTGGTCAGAATGTTTCTGTTCATTTTTTCAATACTTTTTAAATAATGACCGGGATTTCAAAGAATGTTCCTGTTTTAAAAAATTGTTCACAAATTTTAAAAAATGTTCTCATTTTCAAATTTTTGTTCATCTATTAAAAATTGTTCCCGTTTGAAATTTGTTTGGAATTTTCAAAATTGTTCTCCATTTCGAAATTTGTTCTAAAAATTCAAAATATGTTCGTGATTTTAAAGATTTGTTCGGGCATTTCAAAAATTGTTCTCATTTTTTAAAAATTGTTCAGATGTTTTTTGTTCAACATTTTTTGAAGTTTTCAAACAAAGACCGGGATTTCAAAAAATGTTCCTGTTTTCATAAATTTTTCACAAATTTCAAAAAATGTTCTTGTTTTCAAATTTTTGTTCATGTATTCAAAAGTTGTTTCCGTTTTTTAATTTTGTTAACCAATTAAAAAATGTTTGTGTTTTCGAAAAATGTTCGAAGGTTTAGAAACAAGTTTTCGTTTCAATTTTTAGTACGAGTTATGTCAACAACGTTAAATAGGTTCGCTCTGCTCGTTATGTCAGGGGCTAAATTTAGTACTTTACAGTTCGCTCTGCTCGATATGTCAACAAAGTTAAATAGGTGGACTGGTTAGCCGGACTCATGCACAAGCAGTAAGTCTGTTTTTGCGCTTTTTTCGCCCCACAGCTCGGTTTGTTCAACTCGAAATGGGCCGGCCCAGTCGGGCGCGCCCTGTGCGAAGGGAGGTATGTTTGCCGCAGAATGCGGCGCATAGGAGCTCCCCCCATTCGTGCCGGCTCAAGCCTGCAATGAGGCTCTTGCCCTTGCTAAAGACCTACTTTTGACACATGCGGTAATAGCTTCAGACTGCATGCAGGTCGTCTCAGACATTAATGGAGCTGCGTATTCTTCTTCTTGTGCTTTTGTACTGAATGAGATTAGAGATAGATCGGCAGATTTTGTAAGAGTTAGCTTTCGTTTTGAAAATAGGGAGGCAAATTTTGAGGCTCATGCCTTGGCAAAGGCAGCTTCGTCGCTCCCTATTGGGCGCCATTTGTGGCTAGGGAACTTACCAGACATTATTTGTACTAGTAAAAATGCCCGTGCGTTGCACCGGGAGAAAAAAATCATCACAGCCGTAAGCATAGCGTATTACATGAGTAATTGTTTGATTTATGACCCACATCAACTATTCTCAACATGAAGAATTATGCTTTCGACCAGGCCATCTTTGCAGAATGGCTAAAATATGCTTGGATTGTTTGGTTTGCGGCTTTGCTAGTATTATTCCTACCTCCACTGTTGCATGTGCTCTTCACTCACGATGGTGTACTCATTGTCCGGTGTTAATGCAAGGCACATGTAGTCTGAGAAACATAAGGATCGGGAATCTATTAGGTTAACTATTGTGACCAGCTTATTTAAAAAATAAAAATAAAAGCTATTGTGAACAGCTTATTAACGAAGAACCGAAAACATGGATACTTAATTTCCTAAACTTGGGACATTTTTCTCATGGATCTGTAACAATCTTCTCAAAATGTAAAACAATTTTATTCTAAACCAAAAACTTCTTTTCTTAAACCTAGAACATTGTCCTGCATAATAAAAACATATCTTAACTTAATAGAGAAATGGTCTTTGAAAATGTCATAATTTTTAAATTTATTTAATATTTATTTTGATTTTACTTTTCATTAGGGAGCATATACTCCAGAGCGAAGAATCCGCGTGCGGGGAATTACTCCTTTTCGAAAAGAAGAAGAAAAAAGTAAATAAAACTGGCTCTATGCGATATATAACATTTGCTAGGCCCACTTTTGTCGGACGGTCTGTTAGAATAGTGATTGGAGTAAATTAAAAGGCCGAACTGAATCCAGCTGGCCGTTCCAGCCCACGAGCACTTCCTGTTGCACTTCCATCTCCTCACTTTCACAGTACCATACGCAGTGTTGTCTCAAAAAAAAAAAAAAAAAAACCAGACGCAGTATCGGGTGGGAGTTGTCTTAAAAAAAGAAACCAGACGTAGTATTGTCTTAAAAAAAAAAACCAGATGCATCAGACCCGTCTAGGTCTCTCCCGCTGCCGACGCCGCCGCAGCCGCCGGTCGATGCCGGGGCTCGCCGCCGCTGTTGTGTGGTGCTGCCGGCTTCGTTTCTCGATGGATAATAGCGCCGGTTTCCTCCTTTCAGATCTCTGCAGAGCTCGTCTTTCTGGCGGACCTCGCGTGTGCGCCGCCCGCCGCTTCACACACCAGCGCCGCCACCTTGCCGCCGTCCCGGCGAGCTTCCCGACAGCTGTCGCTTGCCTCTTCTTTCTCCCCCGCGCCAGGCTGCCTTCCGCCTCCCCCTGATTCCCTGACGTCGCCTCCAATATTGCAAAGGTAATGCGTGCCATTTCCCCTCTCTCTCTTGTGTTCCCCATTCTGATTGCAATGGATATTAATTAATTACATCGTGTAATTTCACCTTACTCTTTGATTGTTGAACTGTCTCTGCTCCAAATCTGCAGGCTCTCTGCTCCAAATGTCTGCTGAGCATCTTCTTCAATGAGCCAAAATCAATCGTTTGGTGCAGTTCCAGCTTGTGCTTACTATCCAATAGTAATTTCTAAGAGGCTACATGTCAAGCAGGTACACATTTCTCTGCCACCATTTTCTGCAGGCCCGTCTGCCTGTCTCAAGCACACTAACTTCTTTTCATGCTCTAGCTCTGAATAATACCGTGTAGTGTTTGAACAAATTTTAAACGAATGTTAGTAGCAAACAAAAACATCAGCTTCGTCTTCACAGAGTAGGTTCATATCAGTCTGATTGATACAACAATCCAGAGTCACATTGTAATATAAAATTCTAGCCCGTGCTTTGTGTGGGATCTTAAGGTGCAGTGTTAATTTGTTTTTGGCCCCTCCACTTTTTTCCGGGCTTGGGACCGGCATTGGCAGTGTTAGCCCCCCCTACCCCTATTAATAGTGATCCAACTTAAGCACGTGTGATTAGATTTAGTTTTACCCCCTACCCCTATTAATAGTGATCCAACTTAAGCACGTGTGATTAGATTTAGTCTTAATATTTGTTGTAGAATAATTAATATATAAATATGAAAAGAGGTCTGATTGCATTGTACATATGCAATATATCAATTTGAATATTATCTATTGGTTTGATTAAATAATAAGCTTTAAGAATGAAATGTCACATAATATAGATTTCATCTTCACAAAGTAGGTTCATATCAGTCTGATTGATATTACAAAACCATGAATGAGTTATTGGACACTGAATAATACCGTGTAGTGTTTTAACAAATTTTAAACGAATGTTAGTAGCAAACAAAAACATCAGTTTCGTCTTCACATAGTAGGTTCATATCAGTCTGATTGATACAACAATCCAGAGGTCACAGTATAATATAAAATTCTAGCCCGTGCTTTGTGTGGGATCTTAAGGTGTAGTGTTAATTTGTTTTTGGCCCCTCCACTTTTTTCCGGGCTTGGGACCGGCATTGGCAGTGTTAGCCCCCCCTACCCCTATTAATAGTGATCCAACTTAAGAACGTGTGATTAGATTTAGTTTTACCCCCTACCCCTATTAATAGTGATCCAACTTAAGCACGTGTGATTAGATTTAGTCTTAATATTTGTTGTAGAATAATTAATATATAAATATGAAAAGAGGTCTGATTGCATTGTACATATGAAATATAACAATGTGAATATTATCTATTGGTTTGCATTAAATAATAAGCTTTAAGAATGAAATGTCACATAATATAGATTCCGTCTTCACAAAGTAGGTTCATATCAGTCTGATTGATATTACAAAAGCATGAATGAGTTACTGGACACGTAATAAAAAATAACAATGAACGATTTGGTGGTTCAGGACATTATACATGAGAATTAAACCATTAATAATTTGTATATACAAATGTTTCTATCTCCTTCAAGACGATCAAGTTTTGAATTCTAACTGCGAAGTTGTCACTTGGCTGCAATGTTTCTGTATAATCCAAGCAATATGTTTTAGGTTAGATAATAAGCAATGCAATGTGTAAAACTGAAATTTTGAACAAGAAATTGAAAGGTTGTATTACCTATTTGGTTAGGACTTCCGTGTAGACAATATTTTTCGTGTATGTTCCGCTTGTAGTCATCTTTGTATTCTTCTTTTTCTTCTCTCCCTTTGTGTATGTGTCATCTGTACTGGTCTTTTTATTCTTTTGCTTGCTCACATCATGTGTACCTGTTAGTACCTTTATGTTTGATGTCGCGGTTGCTCTGGATAGCGCGACATATAGCTGACCGTGTGAGAAAACCGGTTCAGGCAGGTAGATGCCGACATTTGGTATTGTTTGGCCTTGTGATTTATTTATTGTCATTGCAAAACTGAGCCTGACTGGAAACTGTTTCCTCTTAAAACTGAACAGAAACATGTCATCGTCAGAGGGGCATAATGGTATCCTAGGCAGGAAAACTCGCGTTCCAGAGTGCTGTCCCACCACAATCTCTGCATCAATTGTATTTTTTTGAAATCCGCGTACGATCAACCTCGTGCCGTTGCATAGCCCATTAGCAGGGTCGATGTTCCTGAGTAGTATGATTGGGCAATTTATTTTGAACTTCAACATATGTGGAGGCAGTCCATTTGGGGTGAGAGTGTTTAGGAATTCTGGTGGATAGTAGTTATGTGGGTCATCTTCTACCGAATCGAAGCTGTGGTACACCATCTCCTCCCCCTGGAAGCGATCAATCATTTTTAGGTTGATTCTGTCTACGGAGTCGTTCCTTGTGGATAAAATTGCTCTTGACGTGATGTACTTTGGATCTTTTAGGGAAGCATTGTCTGTTTTGTAGACATTGTCGATGAGTCTATCCAGGCCATTGTCTTCCGTCTTATTTGGCACACATATACTTTTAGGTAGTAGTATTTCACCATCATCATTTGTCTCCTCGGTTCCGTTTCCAATGCGTAGTAGGTATTCTGCGAACCACGGGCCGTTCTGAGCCCTCATGTTGCGCACAAGCTTCAATTGACGCATTGAATTCCAGAGGACCGATCTGCGTAGTGACGCATCTACTATCTGGGCTCTTGTTCCCTTTCGGACAACAGGTAGCACTTGCCTAAAATCCCCTCCAAATACGACCGTTTTTCCTCCGAATGGAAGGTCTGGCCTGTCCATTATGTCCTGCATGCTTTTGTCTAGCGCCTCCACTGTCTGCCTCTTGGTCATAGATGCTTCATCCCAGATTATTAGTGATGCTGCTTTCAGTAGCTTGGCTGTCCCACTCTGTTTTGTGAAGCCACAAATAGCCCCATCGTCTATTTTTAGTGGAATCTTGAACCTCGAGTGCGCGGTCCTCCCTCCGGGCATTATGGAAGCAGCCACACCGGAAGTGGCGGTCGCCACAGCAATTTTGCCTTGTCCGCGTATTGTGGCCAAGAGCGCCCTGTAAAGAAAAGTTTTTCCCGTGCCTCCAGGGCCATCGACAAAGAATATACCTCCTCTTTGGCTGTCAATTGTGGCTAGGATTTCGTCGTAGGCCTCCCTCTGCTCGTTGTTTAGGTTCTTATGCAAAGATGTGTCCTCGGGGTCCACCTCGATGGAGGTCTCCTCCATGATCTCCCTCGGTATGTCGTTTGTCGTCTCATGCTGTTGGTCGATCTCTGGAAGAGGAAACGATTCTATGTCTTTTCCCATTGAGTGCAACATGTCTCTGATATTTTTCAGAACCATCTGTTCGACCGTGTGTTTGCATTTGCAATTTCTGCTGTAGTCCTCTGACATTGCCTCGAGGTGTTTGTTCCAGAGGCTACGTACGTCGCTAGGCTCGCAAAAAACCAAGATTGTCGCGAATAGTCTTCGTAGCGATGATGGCATTCGAAACAACTCTGCTTCTGTCATGCAGTCATCCAATGTGCTATCTGCCTCAATGAGACCTCTTTTTTCTGCAGCTTCTCGAAAGGTTGGCATTACTTGTCCATTGACTGTTCGTAGGTCTTCGTAGCTGGTGGCGCCTGTCACGTGGTTTAGGAGGACTCGAAGATAGTATCGTTCTCCTTCAGCTGGGTGTGCTGAGACGATCCTGCCAACCTGGAACACAGCGGCTCGCTTCCTCTGTTGCCAAAACTTCCCTTGATTCTGCCAAGTATAATGTTCCGGAAACTCTCTGTATAGTATGCCTCGTGCTTTTTCATGCAAGCTGTTTGCTTCAAAGTACGCAGTCAACATTGATCTTTCTATGCCTTCACGGTCGATAACATTCTTTATTTTTTCCATGCCATGATATGAAACCATGTGCATATTTGGGAGATGTAGCTGCAGTTGCAAGACTGGTGGGTGCATTTTGCTTAGTTCGAAGCCATATATTCTCCACAGTGCTTCAGGAGGTGTCACCCACCTGGCGTCTCTGTACTGCTTAATCTCGTCGATTTCGACTTCGTCTACTTTGTCAGTTACAGATACAGATGCTCGGTCATGACCCTTGTAGATGTACTTGAAGAGGTACTTCACGGCTTTAATGCTTGAGCATATCTCAACATTTATGTGGCAGTTGAACATCCTTAACAGATAGGGGGTTGTAAGGAACCACCCACCTGTTATCTAGTTTGCAATTTCGGACCGTTTCAGTCCGGCCGTCATTGCATCTCCTATATATTGGATAGGAGTCCTTGCCTTGAATCGTAGTTTCGTTAAATGGCCTTGGATAATTGTTCTTGCATGACGGACGATTCTTTGTGCATGGACAAAATTTGTTCAGTGCACCGCAAGGACCATGCATCATATGTTTGATTACCATTTTGTATAGCTCTGGGTACTTGTGCTTGTTAGGGAGCTCGGCGGAGATGATTCTGTCATACTGCTCTGGACATGTGCATTTGTATTTTCCAGTCATGATGAGCAAAAAGTGAGCATGTGGTAATCCCCTCTTTTGGAACTCTACGACATACGTATATGCCTGAACCTTTCCAAGAATGGCCTTCTCAAATAGTTCCTTCTTCATTTCTTGTAGCTTCGCCCTGAAAACACGAACGACAATGTCCGGGCGGTCTTGTGGTGTTTGTCCAGTCTCTAGTTCACGTGTGATTTCCTCCCAGTTGGGGTTGCAGGTCATTGTTAGGAATACGTCTGGTTTTCCATATTTTCTAACTAAGGCCATAGCGTCGAGATACCGACGAAGTTTATCTCGTGGCCCTCCAATAAATGATGAGGCAAGTACTCTCCGTTTTCCGACCGCATCTCCATTCTGTTCTCCAGCTTGAATGCTGTCTAGAAGGCCTTGGTATAGCTCCGCCCTTATTTTCTTTTGATTATGCCAGATGTAATCCAGTCTGGAGCTTTCAATCTTGATGTATGTATCTACAGCAAACTGCTGGAAAAGCCGTCCGCCGTGCAAAATTGGGTTGAATATGCTTGGTCGTGTATGGAATTTATAGCAGTAGTATTCTCTCATGGTTACCCACAGGCCGCTGACCGAATCTGTGCAAATATTGTAACATAAAAAGTTAGTTGCATACGTAGTACCATATTAAAACTGAATTTTGAATATAATAGTATATGGATTTGTTTTTACCTGGGTCATCGTCATTAGTGATATTATCAGCACCAATATCTGCCTCTGGTGTTTCCCTCTTGGGATTTTCCTATGCCAACCTAGTTCAGCTCTTGGAAAGAATAGAGGGTACGACAGCGGATCATAGCACCCGTAGTATGATCGAATGTGCTCTTTTTCGTTGTTGTTCCCATGTAATATTACATTTCTGTCATAAGTATCTCTTCTTTCATTTCCTTCAATCCAAACTGCAGCTACCTCCGAATTGATTGGCTCGTTGTATGTTCTTTGGTCCAATCTCTGGTCAAGGTTCAAAATGAGTCTGTAGTCCTCAAGGTTTTGGGCTTGTCCCAAACTCCTAAACTGCTGAGAGTACGGGTTACCGCGTAGGATGTCTGTTATTATTCCAATCACATGCTTGTCTTGCTCGTACATTTCCTCACGGCAACAGCGGTATCGATGCTCTAAGCTTGGATCATCGTCATAGAAGTACAGCTCGAGATGCTTTGGATCTGTGTGACTATTACCAAATGAGTGTATGTTGTGATATATTTGACCATGTGCTCGAAAGGTGTAAATACCAGCCGTTCGCATGTCAGTCGTGTCTCTGTCGAGGTGGCAGTATAAAGTTGTAAATGAGAAGTGTCCATTGAAAAATCTTATATTTTGCCGAAAATGTCTTGCATCAGGGTCGTTGCTTGTCCAAAGTCTCATGAGTTCTGGTGGCGTATCTGGATTGGCTAGTCTTATCTGTCCTTTTTTGCAGCATAATCCCTCAGCTTCATACTTGAATTTGGTTGCACGGCAGAAAAAGCAATTTGGTTCTTTTTCGAGCACGTTTGTGCTTGTTGGTATGTTGCTGTAGACAAAATCATATGGATCAGGGTTGAGAGCTTCCTCGTCTTCTATGATTTCAATCTCCACTTCTCTGTCCCACTCTGGTTTGATATGCAGCATATTAAATTAGTAAGTAGTATTATAACGGTGCAAATTTATTTTAATTGTATTAAGCATACCTTCACCGGTGAACATGTATTCATCTTCGTCTGTGTCAAATATGACTCCATCATTACCTGTGTTGTAATTTTTGATTGTATATATATTTGTTTGTATTGCGTAAGAACATATATGAAATTGATAACCTTACCGTGATCCTCGTTGTAGATTGTTTGTGCTGCCGCATCTATTTCGTTAATGCTTGCTTCTTGCTGATATATGATTCTATCATTACCTGTGTAATATTTTTTTATTGTTATGTACATAAAATGTTTGTATATAAAAGTATTTATATGTAATTTATAACCTTACCGTGATCATCATTGCATAATGATTGTATTCGTGCATCTACTTCTTTTATTGTTGGAAGCATTGAGGATGGGATGTCTGGCCACAAACCCACTTTACTGTGATCATCATTGTCTAAAGATTGTGTTGGTGCATCTGTTTCTCTGATGCTTGGAAACATTGAGGAGGGGATGTCTGTCCAGAATAGATGGTTAGTTGTACAGACGGATTTATATTTACTTGGAATGCGAGTATAAAATTGAGATTATTACCGTAAGTCGTGACTTGTGGCTGCTCTATAGTTTGATTGTTTTCGCCGCAGGCTTCCGTCATGGATGCATCTTCTTTTGATGATACGGAAATAGTTTGCTTCCGTCTTCTCGTGAATTCTTCGTTACGACGGTGTAGTAATGTTTGCCTTTCTCCTGCTGCCACATGATCCCTGTGTTTTACAGTAATTTTAGAATTACTAACCTCCTCTTCGGTTGCGACATATTCAGGGTTCTCCATTGCAATTGAATCTTTGGATGGTGTGATGCGTTTCAATTGACGATGAGCTTCAATTTGTTCTATTCTTGCTTTCTTCTGTTCTGGCTTCATGTTTGCGTATTTCTGTTTTTCTTGTGCGCATTTTGCAGCCTTCTGTTCTGGTGTCTTTCCTAAAACTTTCGTTTGATGATAGGCTTCACGGCGTTTTTTGAGTTTGTCCTGCCTTTCTTCATCGGTCATGCGTTCATTCCTCTCTTTATTTCTTTTTCTTTTTTGTTCGTTAGACTTCTGCCTTTCTTCATCGGTCATCCGTGCATACCGCTCTCTATCTCTCTTTCTTCTTTGTTCTTTAGCATCCATGATTTGCGATTATGGCCCAAATGTTTTCCTGCATGAGGGTAAAAAAACTTTGTAATGCCATGTAACGTGCTAACCTAACTTCATCTCATCTCAGCGTCCAGGAACTTATAATACTGTTGGCCAGCAGCTGCCCGTGCGTGGCAGACAGGCAAGGTAATGATGATGGAAGCTACGGTTACAGATACACAGGAAAGTTCATGTATTTTTCAAAACGACAGAACCGTATTTAGATTGGCATGAGATCAGACGTACCTCAGTTGGAGCACGGGCTGTACGGCGAGATTGTAAGACTGCTTAGAAAGGCGACTTCTAGCGCAAAGCCGACGTACAAAGCTAGCCAAGCCAGCGGAAGCTGGGTGTTTGTATTTGTAGCAGCACGGCGTGTGTAGTCTATTAGAATTCGGACTCTTGCTAAGTAAAGCCAGGGGAAGCCGTGTGTTTGTCTCGGACTCTTGTACGTAACTAATTAGGATTCTGTTTGCTATTTTTGTAACAAACGTGTGCACTTTTGTGGTTTACTGAGATTGATAAGGCTGAGAATAGATATAGATGTGTAATATTCTTTTTTGGTTGATGATGATGATGGCAGCTATGGTTGCAGACACAGGAAAGATCATGTGAATTTAGCTTGGCATGAGATCAGGTGTACCTCAGGTGGAACACGGGCTGTCTGGCGATGTGTGTTGGTACAACGGCGTACAAAGGCGACTTCTTGCGCAAAGCCAACGTACAAAGCTAGCTAGCCAGCGGAATCTGTGTGTATTTATTTGTATAAGCAGCACCACGTGTCCGTAGGTAATTAGAATTCGGACTCTTGCAAAGTAAAGTCAGCTTCAGACTGTTGTTGTGTCCGTAGGTAATTAGAATTCGGACTCTTGTACATAGCTAATCAGAATTTGGAATCTTGTACGTAGCTAAGTAGGATTCTGATCCCTATTGATGTGTAATACTGTATTTTTATGTTTTATCTTTAAGAATAAAAGTTTGAACATGCACTGCCTTTAGTAAAGAGGAATTCTTTTATGAAATTGCTCTCGTCTGATGGTCTGTGTTTGATACAAATCAACAGGTGTACGTTAGTCAAGTACAATTATGTTTTATTTTTTAAAGGGAATGATCTGCCTTTACTAAAACGGAGTTTTGTAATGCTGGCATCGGCCGCAAGTGCTGTTTGGAAATTGCATGTTGCTTTTTGTACATCTTTACAAGCTCTCCTGATTTTTAGAACATCCTGATACGTGCCATTGTGCAACAGTTAAAACCAAAAATAATCAACAGCAAGCAACTATAAAATAACACAGTACACGATTCTGTAGTATTTGTGATTTCCACAGTATTGTCATGTCTGAACCCACAAACATCAAATTTTAAAGCACTCCATCACCTCTTATAATTGGCAACCCCAAAAAATGTATATCCTGGCAAGCTCCAAAAGAATTCTTACATATATAAGTGATGTCTTAAGTACAAACCAAAATCAAGCTTTAATTTCTCAAAGAAAAAAAAAACTATAGTTCTACATGTTCATTGTCTCCCTGCTCATTGCCTATTAACTGTTGGCTGCTAGAATTCTCTCTGACAAATCATCTTCCACCGATTGAGCTCCCTACACAAGCATATTGGTAGGAAATCAAGGTTAGTTATGCGTTTAGATGTCAAAAGTGGAATAAGAAATTTGAGTAATTTGACATTTTGAGATGAATTGATACTATTTGACATACCAATTTTACTTTGGATTTTCCTCATACAATTGATGAATTCCAATACACCAGCAGGCATGTTATCTTCACATTCATTGTCCTTGAATGTTAGCACTTGGCCTAAAATTAGTTTTCTGAGCTCATATCCATCCTATACATTCATTTTTTTGGTAAAAGAATGACATCAGCATCAAATGTATAATTATAAAATCAATGATCTATACAGTTCCAATATTTACCTTTAAAAATGGCAAATGTGGTCTTCCGTCTTCCCATGTGGACATGAACAGGGGAACAAGATAACCGGACAGTTCCCTTATATATAAGAATATGTATGTTAGTAATTAATATTGTATACATACTCAAAACAACAAATACTCAGTATATAGTATTCATCTCCTGAAAAATACCTGTTGTAAACTGGAATATCATCTAGGATTTTTTGATGCCATAGGAGAATATTCTCGTTCCATCTAGACCCAGGGCATGCTTTTGACATTGCTTTCGGTAAGTGTTCGGCAATCCATATAATTTTCTTCACATATTTTGCGAGTGGGTTGTATTGGTACATGGGATTAATAGGAGTAGGGTCCAAAATGTACACTGTTCTGGTATCTTTCTCCAATGTGAATAGAATGTAATCATCGTTGGATTGTACTGGAATATGGATCTGAAACAGGCTACATATTAGATGCAATAAAAAAAATTGTGGTCGAAAGTATACAGAAGTGCTCTTACCGATTTGCATGTTGAAACATTATATTTGATACCAGGCCAATTACGAACAGAATTTGCTAGTTGCTCCACATCTAACTTTTTACGGAAGTCTGGATGCCGTCCAAAATCAGTAGTCACCTAGTATATAAAATAATTGGTTAGAAAGGTAATTAAAAAAAATTAGAATACAGAAAAAAGCACATAATGAATATAAAAAGATACCCAAAATTTCATGTCGAGATAATGCTTTGCTATCAATTGTTTCGTCTTTTGTGCCGTTTGGATGTCATCAAACATAATCTTCCGTACGAGCAAATTAAAGCAATCTCGGTCCATGGGTAAATCATCCTTTAGCATTCCTTGTAGTTTTTTGAGAGACAAGTTAATTGGATATGGCTTTGAACTTTGGATCCATACTTTCCTAATAATGATAAAAATTAAGTAAATAAACCATTAAGAAAATAAGTAAGATACTGTACAATTGAACTACTAATTTGAAATGACTTACTCTAAAATCTCGGTGTAATTGATTGATTTAATGAAGCTACTGAGTCCAGCTGTTAACTCATGTAAGCTCATATTAGAAAGAATAGATATTAGTGATCTGTATTTATTTTCAACAGATAATGGGATTTTTTGTTTTTTTTTAATATCATCTAGACTTTCCAATATTTGAACATCATCAGGATCTCCATTGGTGTCATCATCACTTTCTTCAATGATTGTAGTCATTGCTGCAGTGTTTGTTTTCCAACATAATAGTATGCTGGCTAACTTAAACCTAAAAGAAGTAATCATTTCCTGTGCAACACGAACAATTATTATTATATTTCAAAAAATTAACATACTTTTTGTAAAATTAACATAGTTTTTATTAAACAAAAAAGATAATACCTGTGTAATTGGGTAGGATAGTGCACATCCGGTGAAATATTCCATAAATTTGAGCATAAATAAACCACATGAAGAACTGTCTTTTTGAATAGGCTTTTGTAATTGTTCTGTGATCTTCCATTCAGTAAGATCAACGTCTTTCCAATCGTCGTTAATCAAGTTTTGACTTTTAAGAAGTTTCAAATGGAATTGTAGTCCTCGTAGCTAAAAAAGATTTAGTGATCAGAAATCATAGACATTAGCGAAGTATGAATTTATGTCATTTACATGTAGGATTAAAATTGGTGTCTTAACTAACCGTAAAAGCGAGATCATCTCGGTCAAACTTCCAGCACAATGAGTCCAGTACTTGAATCTCACGCTTTTTTGTATTCAAAACAGCTAAATACCAGTGTGTGTTACTGGTATTTATTGGAAGTTCAATCTGTAATAAGGATAATTAGAAAAATTAAAAAAAAGATTGAAACCTAGAACATGAAAATTATGGATATGGATATTACCATGTCATGCTTCATATATTTTTTGACAATCTCTGTCATAAAGGCACTATCTTCTTGTATGCCAAGTTCACCATCTCGTTTTAATAGTGAGGTAACAAAAGGACTCTCAAAATATACTTTATTGTCATTCTGGACATGTATTTGGTCCTTTATACAACATATATATGCATTGATCACCTATAATTAATATTTAAAAAAATTACTAATAGATATTAGTGATTAGAAACTTTTTCCTGTTTGAGTAAGGGTACTTACATCATCATTTACCCAATCTTTTTCATCTAGCAGGCACATCAATTGATTTTGTAAGACACAACTTCCATCTATCTGAACCAGCAATTGTTTTCTCAAAGATGATTCTATTGCTATATGTGCACATAGATCATGGTCGGTCAATGTATAGTCTGCAAAAAATCAAATAACTTAAGAATATATTGAATAAGAAAGCACACATAATAAATCAAACAAATACCTTGTGGGAGATAATCATATGTCTCATCAACTTTGATCTCTTTATGTGAATCTGGTTCCTTAACATCATGTAATGGAAAAACAGGAGATAATGTCAAGCTAGATGGGGATGGAGGTGATGGCAATGTATCACGATTCATCTGATTATCTGATTCCGGCACAATCAATTCAAAACACTCTGAAACTGGAGTAGATGTTGACATAGTTTGTGACATAGGTGATGCCTCCAGAACACCTGATTCAGAAATTTTTGCTTTTTTTGAAGGTCGGTTATCAAAATCCTTTCCAATGTTCAGTTCAGCGATGTCATCTATTTTCTGCAGTCACAACAAAAATAAAAGGTAAACCTCCAACCGTTAGATCAGTTGAAACAGAGGTAGTACATCATAGTGAGTTTACAGTTGGGATGTTATTGCATAAAGTAGATTGATCCAAGCTCAGAGAACCATGATATGCATCATGTGACAGCACCATTGTTTAAAGGAGACAAAAACATTACAATCCAGTATGTAGAAGGCAAAAGCATATAGAGATAAAAACTACCAATACATATGTCATTTATATTATTGTTGCTGCTAATGTCATGCATGATTATCATAGCACTTAGAGAACCTGATGGCTACAGATTTAATCGAGCTACCGGGATAACAGAGGTAGCAAAAGTTGAGTCATACATCTACCAAAGTTTTCATGTAGCAACTACCATATAGATCACATCGATTAATTCTGGGCCATCACAGAAGTAAACACTACAGCAATAAGGACATGAATCACCAAGCATGCATATTAGAAATATTGAGCAGGTGTACTGGATGCAGACCAGCTACACTGTTTAGTCTCAGAAGGCAAAAATATTGAACATACAAACAGAAGTGTAGCATCTATGAATCTAGTGGAAGCAAATGTCATATGAGCATCTTGTCAACATGACTTTGGAGCATTTTCATGTCTTCTTGCTGCTAGTATTTAGTTCATGTCATGATATGCCTTGATGTGAGTGCCATGAGCTTGTAAACATGCCTAGTTAATGTTGTTGTTCTGAGTAAAAGCTGTCTGTAATAAAACTTGCCAACTTTGCTTGATGGTTGCCACTATTCTATAGCTCATATGCATATGATTCCATCATGTGAGTTGATCTATGCAATGTGTACTTTGATGCCATGCCTTTGGTTGCCATGTAAAGTTCCTGTAGCATGTCTCTTTCTTGCTCTCAAGTTGCCATCATGTTAACTCTGCTCATGTATATGCCCTGTTTAGCAGAACATTGCATTTTGCATGGATCATATTGACTTAACCTTGATGCCTATGAACCTGAACCTTAAAGATGATTTGGAGTATGTCATGTCTACTTTAAGTTCATATCAAGTTTGTGCCCATCATGTGCCTGTAGCTTGCTGTTTTGGTGTTTGCAAAGAGCTACGTTGCTGTTTTGGGCAGATTGTTAATAAAACTTGTGTTGCTCGTAATTGTTAAACCGTTGCTCCGTTTTAATCATATCCTACATGAAACTTGCTTAGAATTGTGTGTAGTTTCATATTGTCATGTTGCATCCTTGATTTGAGTGTTTGTGGTTGATGTTTGCATGCATGTTGCATTATTGCCATGTTAAACTTGTTTAGCTCATATCTTCTAGACCGTAGTTCTGAATTAAATGATCTACATATGAAACTTGACTAGAAAAATGTGTAGATCATCATGATGCATCTTAACTTGTTGTTTAACAACTTTAACATTGTGTTTAATTCAGATCAGTACTAATTTCGAAATTTGCATATGGGGATTTTCCGGAATTGTTGTTTGTGTTTCCGGCCTCATTTAAACTTGCCTAGTTGTATGGATTGCTTATGCTTCATCTCTTGCCATGTTTAACAACATTTAATCTTGTCATGCATCATGTTTGGTTGTGCATCATGCCATGTTTATGCTTGTGTGTTTACCATGTTGTTTGCTTCTCTCCGGTTGTGCTTCTTCTCGATAGTTCCGGTTTCGTTGCGATTGTGAGGATTCGTTCGACTACGCGTGTTCGTCTTCTTCATGGAATCGATCTTCTTCCGAGCGGCATTTCAGGCAAGATGATCATGACCTTGGATATCTTTACTATCTTTGCTTGCTAGTTGTCTCGTTGCTATCGCTATGTCGCGCTTCCTACCACATATATGTCAGCCTCCCATAAGCCATGATACAGCCTCTAACCACCCTTACCCAGCAAACCGTTGTTTGGCTAAGTTACCGCTTTGCTCAGCCCCTTTCTTATAGTGTTGCTAGTTGCAGGTGTAGTTGCAGGTTGTTCCATGTTGGGA
Organism: Elymus sibiricus; assembly: GCA_039707655.1. NCBI lineage: Eukaryota > Viridiplantae > Streptophyta > Magnoliopsida > Poales > Poaceae > Elymus > Elymus sibiricus. The sequence continues at coordinate 297,395,787 of CM077672.1, read as the reverse complement.
CATGGATATGTTGGGATATCACAATATCTCCTACTTTAATTAATGCATCTATATATTTGGTTATGGGTGGAAGGCTTGGCCTTTTGCTTAGTGTTTTGTTCCACTCATGCCGCCATAGTTTTCGTAATGCTGGTGTTATGATCCATGTTTAGCGTTCCTAACATGCTCAGGGGAATGGGACCCTCTTGACAGTTCGCTTTGAATAAAACTCTTCCAGCAGGGCCCAACATTGGTTTTACCATTTGCCTAATAACAACTAAAACTTGCATAGGGACTTTCCGGACCCTGAGGATTTTTTTAATCAACAAACCGGGCCAGTGCTCCTCATGAGTGTTGGTCCACCTACCTAGCAGCCTGCGGCGCCCCCTGTAGGAGATATGCCCTAGAGGCAATAATAAATGTTATTGATTATCTCCCTGTTCATAATTAGGTTTATGTTCCATGCTATAACTGCTATGGTTCTCGAGTCTACAATAACCACGAGGCTCGGAGGAAGACTCATATGCACGTGTGGGATAATAAACGGTAAAAAGTATTCCTAGTCAAGCCTCTATGACTGGCTCAAGTATTGCATGATGATCTTGTTTTCCTGATCATGGGCATGACTATGCCGGCAATTTTGAGGGCACAATTGTTGGTAGAACACTTGTGTTGAATCGACCCGAATTGATGTTATGCTATGAGATACATTCGTCATTAGTTAATGGTTAATAACACAGAGATGGTTAATGTTTGCATGATTCCTTAGACCATGAGAGTATCGAGTTTCTTCATGCTTGCTTCATGAACTTTGGGGTTTGTTAAACGTCATCCGTAAATGGGTGGCTATTACGGCGGCTTACGGGTTCATGGAAAAGTATGTCAAGTAACTTGATAGCTCAAGATTGGGATTTGCTCCTCCGACGATGGAGAGATATCTCTGGGCCCTCTCGGTGTTACGGTATCCATCATCGTCTGGCCAGACACAGGGTGATTTGATCACAGGGATGCCGGAACACGGGAACGAGAAAAGAGAACAATACCGGTAACGAGGTAACTGGCATAGTGGACAAGTTGTTGATCCACGGGGATGCCTACATGTCTCACCTCGGGTATTTGTAACATATCGCGAAGCAACAGGAATAGCACACGGCAACTGGAGGTTCACTCGAATATTTATTCGTGTGGGTATAGGGGTCAATATGGGTGTCCACGGCTCCGATGTTGATCATTGATCGGAAAGTGTTCCGGGTCATGTCTATACTTCACCGAACCTATAGGGTCACACGCTTAAGGGTCATCTATCTGCTGAATACTAGACGGGGAGTCTGAGAGAAATTCACCGAAAAAGTTTCGGACGAAACGGAAACGTTCCGGAGAGGATATCGGAATAGTTCCGGTAAAACTGAAAAGTTGTTTCAGAGGATACCATAAAGTCAGATTGGTTTCGGCACATGCCTGATAATTCTTGGAGGGGGGCAGAATCGTTCTGGAAACTTTCTGGAATTTTCCGGGATGAAAACCGGAAATGTTCCGGAGCTGCCGGAATCGCTTCAGATGCTTTTCGCAGATGAAAATCACTAAACCGGAATTGTTCCGGATCGCATTGAAACTTATTTTAGTGGGTACTGGAATTGTTCTAAGCCCACATAAATATTTTCAGTTCGACCGGACGCTGAAAAATGTCGTCGTGAATAGTGAAATCAGATTTATGGATATGGTTGGAAGTTGGCTTTCCACAAATATCTTCCCAAGATATTTTGGGATGATATGGCATTTTGGATATGCCCATCCTACCCCTTGTTTTTCCTATAAATAGAGGGGAGGAGGCAGCCCCATATGCTTCATCCTTGCTCTTACATACACATGCCATGACATTTCTGGCTTCTCTCTCCCTCCCAGCGAAATAGTTTCATAGAGCCGAAAGGCTGTCTGGGTTCCGGTGGGAACTAGTTCTGGACGGCGAAGCCCTGCCGGATAGATGACACCGTATGTGTGCAACTCTGTAGAGAGATCGTAGTTTCGGTCTTAGTTCGAGAGTGCCTCCCGAAGGGCTGTCCGTGTGACCGTCCGAGTTTTGGAGGTCCTCCCGAAGGGCTGTCCGAGTGACAGTCCGAGTTTCGGAGGTCCTCCCGAAGGGCTGTCCGCGACACCATCCGGGGGACTGTGCGACCGCCTCCCGGAGGGCTGTCCGCGGGGCAGATGAGGGTATACATCCTCGCGGTTGGGAGGTTGTAAAATCCTAGCTGCGGGGATCTGCACCGCCGATCGTCATCGACTCTACTTCCGCTGCGCTACGAGTCGGTAACGAAAATGATCAAACCTTGTATGCAGTCTCCATAGTGGTCCTGGGCTGGTGCGTAGGTCGGAAATTTTTTGTTTTCTGCTGCGTTACCCTACACCCCCTTGGAAACTTGGGTATCAGCTAACCGTAGCCTTTGCATAGACGGTTGTGTCCTGAGAACGAGATACGCGGCTCCTATCGGGGTATCGACACACCGGGTGGTCTTGCTGGATTTGTTTTACCATTGTCGAAATGTCTTGTGCACCGGGATTTCGAGGATACTTCGGGCTATCTCGAGGTTGAGGTATTTCCACCGCAGCTTGTGTAGGCTTATGATGGGCCAGGTTGGAACACCCCTGCAGGGTTAAATCTTACGCGAAGCCGTGCCCGCGGTTATGTGGCACTTGGATATTTATAACCTCCGGTTGTAGAGAACTTGACACCAAATCCTAATTAAAATACACCAACCGTGTGCGTAACCGTGACTGTCTCTTTTTGAGGAAGTTCGAGAAGAGAACACGGTGGGGTTATGTTTGACTCGTAAGTAGGTGTTCAGGATCACTTAGTGATCACTTGTAGTTTGCAACCGTTTTGCGTAGATGCTCTTCTTATTCTTGTACTCGTAAGTTAGCCACCATATAATGCTTAGTGCTTGCTGCAACCTCACCACCTTACCCTTCCATACCCATTAAGCTTTGATAGTCTTGTTACCCATGGTTATGGGATTGCTGAGTCCTTGTGGCTCACAGATTACTACAACAACAGTTGCAGGTGCAGGTGATGCGATGTCTTGACGTGAGAGCGATGCTTGATTGCTTTTGGAGTTCTTCTTCTGCTTCTTCTTCGTCGTCGATCTGGGGATAGGTTCCTGGTCGGCAGCCTAGGCTAGCAGGGTGGATGTCGTTCTTCTTTTCGTTTGATTTCATCCGTAGTCGGATGCTGCCCTTCTGTATGATGTTTGTTGTGTATTAATGTATTCGTGTGATGATCGTATGTATTTGTCTGTATCCCCATCTATTATGTATGTGGTACGATGTAATGATATCCACCTTGCAAGCGTCTCCAATATGCGTTTCTACTCTTGGTGGGGCCTTCGAGTTCCTCGAGAATAGGATCGCATATTGGGCGTGACAAGTTGGTATCAGAGCCTCGACCGACCATAGGAGCCCCCTTGATTGATCGAACCGCTGACGTGTATAGAAGAAAAACTATTTCGAGTCTAGTTATATATCGGAGAGTAGGAATTCTTTTTACTCCTTATCCCCTTCGTCGCTCTGGTGAGGAATTGTGACGTAGGTGTTTTGATTCTACTATCTCTTCTCACTCAATTTTTTTTAGGATCACGCGAGTATTGTTGGAATGGTTGCGATATCGATGTGACGTGACTCTGTTCTTGGTGCCTCCTGACCGTATGGATTGGACCCGGGGAGTTGAGCTCCAAGGGGTTTTGTCACACTCGTTGTCGTTTCGGTTCCGAGAATACTAGAGGACGCCGACATCGAAACGCTTCTATACTTTTTGTGGTGGCAAATAGTGCCGTGACTTTTCCCCAGTACTGGTGGAGATAGCGCGGTTGATCCACTATGACTAGTATCGCTGTGCTTTCGAAGGTCTGAGGTACACGGATTTGTGAAGTTTCTTGGTCGTGTGTGAAGGTTGCGGATTGGTTGCAGCTGATTAGGATATTATTGCTCATGTGTGCTGAGTAGGTTCCCATATCCGCAACCTGATCTTATAACCAAGAAGTTTCGGGAGTTCTTAGGTGGGAATTCAAGTATTACCTAGAATATCTTTTCCAACAGACACATGATACGATATGGGGTCTATCATATGCTTGTTCCGGCTTATTCTTCAAGCCAATCCTTGCGTTGTTTTTTGTTGTGGTATTCGAGTTGCTTCGAAGTCAAGTGTGGATTCTAAATCTTTCCTAAGCGGTGTTCCCATATTTTGATGTGAAGGCCAATCCTTTTGATCATTGAGATTGTCATGACAATTCTTTTCACCCGATGTGCTTCTCTTCAAGTTAATCCAATCCTTTCAACATTTGCAAGATCAATTCTTAGTTTTTTCAACGGAGTTCATTTCATCCATCCGAAGTTATCTTTCTTTTTTCCCACCCTCCCACCTTTTTATAGAGTCAAATTCTCAAATCAAGTATCCATTTTATTCGTGGGAAGTCTTTCTATTCTTTTCCTTCAATGTTCTTAACCGGTGATTCTCATGAAGATGCTCAGGAGCTTCAAGTTCATCATTCTTCGTTCTCGTTTCTTCTCCGGTGGATGTAATTCAAGCTCTCGTTGTTGATCATATCCTTTTCTTTTGTTCACATGTTTTACCATGTTGGAAATTCTTACCCAAGCCTCTCTTGTTTATTCACCTCTCTCTATTCATATCCGGAGTGCAGAAGTTATCTCAGAAGATTCATCTTTCCATTCAAGATCCGTTCGACACATTTCGAGGTTGTTATTGCTCTCAAGCCATTTAATCCAACCGGTGCTTTTTCTCTCTTTCAAACAATCGTTCCAACGGTGTTTCTTTTGAGTGGGCCCATAACCCACAGGTCTTTTTCCAGGATCTTACCTGACTCTTCTAATTTTCCCGGAGTTATTCTCGAATTCTTGCTATGTTTGACGTAAGAATGAATTTTCATCGGTCAATTCCCTCTCCAAGATCGCTTTCAAATTCTTTTCATTTTTGGCTCAACCTTTCTATTCGTCATTATTCCGGAGTATCTCACAAATTCTTCATGGTGGTTCTCGTCATCCTTCTCTGCTTGGAAGACCGAAGAAGAGTTTTTCTTAAATCCTTGTTCGTTCTCTCAAAGATTCGTGGTGCAAGCTTGTTGCCATCCTCATAATTGTTTTCGATTGTGAGAATTCTTTTCATACCCATCCGGAGTATTTCAGGAGTTGTTTTTGTTTTGATTCTCCGGAGGCCTTCATTTCAGAAGAATTCTTCATTCTCAACGTTCATCTCTCGTTCTCAAATTCTTCCGGAGCTTCATTCAAATATTCTCTAGTCAGCTCGCGATCGCTTCGTTCTCTTGTATCTAAATCCCCTCAAGTATCTTTGTTCATTTTCTAATTCTTCCCGGCGATTCATTCTCTTTTTATTCGTTCTTTTCATTTCTTACGGTGGTTCGTTCAAGGTTCCTTTTCCGTTGTTATCGTATCAATTCATTCATTCGTTCTTTTCAAAATCCTACCGGTGTATCGTCGAAGACTTGCTCAAGTTGGCGCTATATCTCTCTTTAATCTTTTCAAGAAGAATAAGTAGTATGCAAATCCATTGCTTTTCATCAATTCATTTTGATGAAGGATAGCCGTATCATAATTCTTATTCTTGTTCATGGAGGTGATTTAATTCCTTCTTCCGGAGTTTGTTCTTGATGAATAAATTCTCGATTCAAAGTTGCTCGTCTTTCTTTTCCGGAGTTCAAAGTTTTTCTCATTATCTCGTCACGAAGCTCCATATAAATCATTGCAAGGCTTCATCATGTTCTTCAGCCTTCACTTCTTTTCTAGCATCCTTTCTATCCGGAGTTGTTCGAGAGTTTCTTCTTCGTGGCTCGTTAAGTATTTAATTCATTCTCGAAGTGTTCTTCAAGATTCTTGTTGGAGCTCAAGTATTCTCCTTCTTGCATTCCGAAGTGCAAGTCATTCTCCCTTATCTTTGGTGATGGTGTTATACCATTCTTGATTCATGAGGAGTCTCGAAGAGAAATTGTCAAGAATGATATATTTAAAACCATCATTTCTTTCTCGTAGCTACCTTGGTATAGATTTCACCTAAAGCCTTTCCGATGGATTGTTGCTATTGTGGTGATTATCAATGATCCAAGTTCCCTCTTAAATCATTTCGGTGAAAGAGGTTTTTCATCTCTATGTTGCTCTCAAGCAATCATTTTTTTTCTGTAGTGGCAGAATTTCACCTCTAATTTTGAGATGTTTTCCATAAGCCCACAACAAGCTTATTCTTTTCGTTGTTGATTTCCAACAACTCCGTTCAATCCGTCTTTGCGAGGATGCTTTTCAAATTCATTTGTGGTAGAAGTTGTCTTTTTCTTCTCCGTTATTTTCTTTCCAACGATCTAGCTTCTATTCTTTCGTTCCGGAGGCATTGTGGTGTTTCTCTCTTCGACCCTTTTATCGTTTCGCCAAGATCATGTTCTTTCCTTGGTTATCCATTTTACCGGAGTGTTGTTGAAAGATCGTGGATGTCGCCTAGAGGGGGGGGGGTGAATAGGCGCTTTAAAATAATTACGGTTTAGGCTTGAACAAATGCGGAATAAACCTAGCGGTTAATTTGTCAAGCACAAAACCTAAAACGACTAGGCTCACCTATGTGCACCAACAACTTATGCTAAGCAAGATAAACAACTAAGTGATAGCAAGATATATAACTAGAAACAATATGGCTATCACAAAGTAAAGTGCATAAGTAAAGGGCTCGGGTAAGAGATAACCGAGGCACGCGGAGACGACGATGTATCCCGAAGTTCACACCCTTGCGGATGCTAATCTCCGTTTGGAGCGGTGTGGAGGCACAATGCTCCCCAACAATGCCACTAGGGCCACCGTATTCTCCTCACGCCCTCGCACAATGCAAGGTGCCGTGATTCCACTAAGGGACCCTTGAGGGCGGTCACCGAACCCGTACAAATGGCAACCCTTGAGGGCGGTCACCGAACCCGTACACTTTGGCAACCCTTGGGGGCGGTCACCGGTACCCGTCAAATTGCTCGGGGCGATCTCCACAACCTAATTGGAGACCCCGACGCTTGCCCGGAGCTTTACACCACAATGATTGAGCTCCGAGGCACCACCAAGCCACCAAGCCGTCTAGGGCGCCAAGGCACCCAAGAGGAACAAGCTCTAGGGTGCCCAAACACCCAAGAGTAATAAGCTTCTCAACTACTAACTTCCACGTATCACCGTGGAGAACTCAAACCGATGCAACTAATGCAATGGCAAGGGCACACGGAGTGCCCAAGTCCTCCTCTCTCAAATCCCACCAAAGCAACAAAAGCTATGGAGGAAAATGAGAGGAAGAACGAAGAAGAACACGAAGAACTCCAAGAACTAGATCCAAGGGGTTCCCCTCACTTAGAGGAGAAAGTGATTGGTGGAAATGTGGATCTAGATCTCCTCTCTCTTTTCCCCCAAAAACTAGCAAGAAACCATGGAGGGATTGAGAGTTAGCAAAGCTCTAGAAGGTCAACAATGGGAGGAGAGAGAGCTGCAATGGATAAGAAAACCGTTGGGGAAGAAGACCCCTTTTATAGGGCCACCCCAAATCCAACCGTTACCCGTGCAGGACGCGCACAAGCGGTACTACCGCTCTTGCGAGCGGTACTACCGCTCGTGCGGTAGTAATTCAAAAACAGCAGGCAATCAACAAGGAACTGGAGCGGTAGTGCCGCACCAAGCGGTACTACCGCTCAACTTAAGCGGTACTACCGCTTAAGCTTTCGCAGGACAGAGGAAACAGAGGAAGTGGGGTAGCACTGGAACGGCAGTACCGCAACAAGCGGTACTACCGCTCCACTACCGCTTAGGGAAAAATAACACCAGAAGAAAACACGGTAGTGCAGCGGTAGTAGGGGCGGTAGTACCGTGTCAAGCGGTACTACCGCTCCACTACCGCTTTACTACCGCTAAACGAAAAAGAATGCCAGTAGAAATCACGGTAGTGCAACGGTAGTAGGGGCGGTAGTACCGTGTCAAGCGGTACTACCGTGGTCCCGAGCGGTACTACCGCTTTGGTGACAGGTAAACTGCCCAGACAAACAATAAACCCTGAACTGCCATAACTTCTGCAAATGAGCTCCGAATTGAGCAAACTCAAGCTTGTTGGATAGAGGACGACAAATACTATCCAACAGCGACTGGTTATATTAAGAAGTGGCAGTAGAGAAAATACCAATGATATAGAGATGAGAAACCTCTATGAATGAAGAACCGGCATAAACTCCAACATCGAAAACATCATAGAAGATACATATATGAACTCCGTTTTCGATGACCTCGAGCTTGTCATGAAGATGACCAAAAGCTCAAAGACTCACAAAGAGAAACACCAAACACAAACCAAGAAATATGATGCAAGGATGCAATGGTTTGAGCTCTCTACGAAGATATGATAAAGCTACTCACTTGAGAGCCCCCCTTGATAGTACGGCTATCGATCCTATAACCCGGTCTCCCAACTACTACCATGAGACCGGTAAAATAGAAAACCTATCAAGGGCAAACCTTTGCCTTGCGCATAGTCCACTTGAGCTGGATGATGACGATCTTGACCTCCTCAAGTTGGACCACCTTTCTTGATTGCGCCGGCTTGATGAAGACTAGTTGATTGCTCCCCCATACTCCACTATGGGTGAGCCACTCTTCGGCACATCTTCACAAGTCCATTGTCACCACAATGGACAGCAAGCTTCAAGCATGTGATCTCTTCGTGATGCTCCACTTGAACTTGCACACCGCAATCTTGATGACGATCACCACTTGATGTCATCCTCCATGGGTTGTGTGATATCTTCCTTTTGATGCACGCCCATGGAAACAAACCTAACCCCACAAAGAACTCTTGCATAGAACATGGGTTAGTACACAAAGCGTAATGGACAATGCTTACCATACCGTGAGATCACTTGATCCCACTCGGTACATCTTCTACGCTTTGTGTGTTGATCAACTCGAATCACTCTTCATATTTAGTCTTGATCAACCTTGAATCTTTCCAACTCTCTTCATTAGGATGATGTCTTGAAGGTAAACATGAATGTTCACACAATCTCCTTCTTCAAGACATGCTTGCAATAGGCTCATCTCTTACATGACCAATCTTTGGATAACTCCATGAATAACCTTGGTCAACACATATTCTTCTTCAAATCACCTTGAGACCAACAAATGGTCTACAAGCAAAGCCTATGGACAAACCCTTCAAATATAACTCAAGGCAACCATTAGTCCATAGAGATTGTCATCAATTACCAAAACCAAACATGGGGGCAGCACATGTTCTAACAGTTGTGTCCTCTTTTCAAGTCTTTCTTCTTGTCGACCTTTGCTTTTCTCGTCTACCGGGATGCTATCTTAATTCTTTCGTTCTTATTCCTTTTCTATCTTGTTCTAACCGGAGTGGTTTCATAGTCTATCTTGTCTCTTAAGCTCTTGATTCTCGTCATATTCTCCGTTCCTTTTGTCTACCGGAGTGCTCTCAACTTCGTTCATCTCCGTTGCACCCCTTCTTTCGAGTTGTTCAACCTCTCAAGGTTCTTTGGTTTCACTCGTTTGTCATAGAAGCAACTAAGTTTTACCTCTTCCTCTTCCTCTTCAATCTTCCGGTTCCTTCCTAAGATCTCGGGTCGAGATCTTCTGTTAGTGGGGGAGAGTTGTGACGCCCCGAGACCGATGCTCCAGATTCCTTCCAGTTATTTTCCGTGGTTGCCGTGTGATTCGTTGCTTGTTGCACTTCGTCATGTCATCATGTGCATTTCACCTGCATGTTTTCATAAAACTTGCATCCGTTCGTAGTTGTCATTCTCCCCGTTCCTTCCATTGTCCGTTTCGAGACCCGACACACTCGCACGCGCCCGCGGCATCTCCGAGGTATTATTTTACAAGTGGGATAAAAATGTTCTCAGAATGGGTTGAAAGTTGGCGTGCGGTCTTATTATATAATAGGTAGATCGCCTGCCAAATTTCGTCCCATTCGGAGGTCGTTTGATAGCCCAACCGTTAAACTATAACGGCACTATAGCCGGATAAACGTCGGACGTTTTCGGTATCCGAAAACTGTTGCCGGGCCTCTCTCTCTTCTCTCCTGCAGCCCTTGGCCTTTCTAGCACAGCCCTCAACCAGCCCACTAGCCCAGCCTACCCCCTCTTGCCACCGGAGTCGTCCGATCGCGATCCGATGGCCCGAAAACCCTCCTCCTAACCCCTCCTGCCTATAAAAGGAAGGCCTAGGCCTTCATTTTTGGAAACCCTAGCTTCCTCCTCAATTTCCGCGCCCCTCCAACCTCGCCCGCCGCCACTTGGCGCTGCCCGAGCGGTCTGCGCCGATCCCTTCCCCCCGTGAACCGCCCTGGTTTTCAGCCCTGTCACCGAGCCGGCCCGATGGGCCCAAGGTGAGCACGCCCACCTATCCCGCGCCCTGAGCGTCTTTTAGTTATCCTGCGCCCGTGCGATTTCAGCAAGTCTAAAAAATTCCAGCATCATGTGGTCATTTTGTGGAGCTTGTAACTTTGTGCATGTTGATCCTATGGAGATGAACTTTATATGTAAATTGGTCTACTCGTTGTGCTCTACATGATGGTTTCTGTTGCATGCATATTAGGATTCATCTACATGTCATAATATTTGTTGCAAAAGTGCTTCATACTGTTAACTGCAGAAACTGTTAATATTTGTCACTTTGTCATTTTTGTGTGATTTAATGCAAATGTCATATGAACATCTTGTCAACATGACTTTGGAGCATTTTCATGTCTTCTTGCTGCTAGTATTTATTTCATGCCCTGATATGCCTTGATGTGAGTGCCATGAGCTTGTAAACATGCCTAGTTAATGTTGTTGTTCTGAGTAAAAGTTGTCTGTAATAAAACTTGCCAACTTTGCTTGATGGTTGCCACTATTCTATAGCTCATATGCATATGATTCCTCATGTGAGTTGGTCTATGCAATGTGTACTTCGATGCCATGCCTTTGGTTGCCATGTAAAGTTCCTGTAGCATGTATCTTTCTTGCTCTCAAGTTGCCATCATGTTAACTCTGCTCATGTATATGCCCTGTTTAGCAGAACATTGCATTTTGCATGGATCATATTGACTTAACCTTGATGCCTATGAACCTGAACCTTAAAGATGATTTGGAGTATGTCATGTCTACTTTAAGTGCATATCAAGTTTGTGCCCATCATGTGTCTGTAGCTTGCTGTTTTGGTGTTTGCAAAGAGCTATGTTGCTGTTTTGGGCAGATTGTTAATAAAACTTGTGTTGCTCGTAATTGTTGAACTGTTGCTCCGTTTTAATCATATCCTACATGAAACTTGCTTAGAATTGTGTGTAGTTTCATATTGTCATGTTACATCCTTGATTTGAGTGTTTGTGGTTGATGTTTGCATGCATGTTGCATTATTGCCATGTTAAACTTTTTAGCTCATATCTTCTAGATCGTAGTTCCGAATTAAATGATCTACATATGAAACTTGACTAGAAAAACGTGTAGATCATCATGATGCATCTTAACTTGCTGTTTAACAACTTTAACATTGTGTTTAATTCAGATCAGTACTAATTTCGAAATTTGCGTATGGGGATTTTCCGGAATTGTTGTTTGTGTTTCCGGCCTCATTTAAACTTGCCTAGTTGTATGGATTGCTTATGCTTCATCTCTTGCCATGTTTAACAACATTTAATCTTGTCATGCATCATATTTGGATTGTGCATCATGCCATGTTTATGCTTGTGTGTTTACCATGTTGTTTGTTTCTTTCCGGTTGTGCTTCTTCTCGATAGTTCCGGTTCCGTTGCGATTGTGAGGATTCGTTCGACTACGTTGGTTCGTCTTCTTCATGGACTCGTTCTTCTTCCGAGCGGGATTTCAGACAAGATGATCATGACCTTGGATATCTTTACTATCTTTGCTTGCTAGTTGTCTCGTTGCTATCGCTATGTCACGCTTCCTACCACATATATGTCAGCCTCCCATAAGCCATGATACAGCCTCTAACCACCCTTACCCAGCAAACCGTTGTTTGGCTAAGTTACCGCTTTGCTCAGCCCCTTTCTTATAGCGTTGCTAGTTGCAGGTGCAGTTGCAGGTTGTTCCATGTTGGGACATGGATATGTTGGGATATCACAATATCTCCTACTTTAATTAATGCATCTATATATTTGGTTATGGGTGGAAGGCTTGGCCTTTTGCTTAGTGTTTTGTTCCACTCATGCCGCCATAGTTTCCGTAATGCTGGTGTTATGATCCATGTTTAGCGTTCCTAACATGCTCAGGGGAATGGGACCCTCTTGACAGTTTGCTTTGAATAAAACTCTTCCAGCAGGGCCCAACATTGGTTTTACCATTTGCCTAATAACAACTAAAACTTGCATAGGGACTTTCCGGACCCCGAGGATTTTTTTAATCAACAAACCGGGCCAGTGCTCCTCATGAGTGTTGGTCCACCTACCTAACAGCCTGCGGCGCCCCCTTGGAAACTTGGGTATTAGCTAACCGTAGCCTTTGCATAGACGGTTGTGTCCTGAGAACGAGATACGCGGCTCCTATCGGAGTATCGACACACCGGGTGGTCTTGCTGGATTTGTTTTACCATTGTCGAAATGTCTTGTGCACCGGGATTCCGAGGATACTTCGGGCTATCTCGAAATTGAGGTATTTCCACCGCAGCTTGTGTAGGCTTATGATGGGCCGGGTTGGAACACCCCTGCAGGGTTAAATCTGACGCGAAGCCGTGCCCGCGGTTATGTGGCACTTGGATATTTATAACCTCCGGTTGTAGAGAACTTGACACTAAATCCTAATTAAAATACACCAACCGTGTGCGTAACCGTGACTGTCTCTTTTTGAGGAAGTTCGAGAAGAGAACACGGTGGGGTTATGTTTGACTCGTAAGTAGGTGTTCAGGATCACTTAGTGATCACTTATAGTTTGCGACCGTTTTGCGTAGATGCTCTTCTTATTCTTGTACTCGTAAGTTAGCCACCATATAATGCTTAGTGCTTGCTGCAACCTCACCACCTTACCCTTCCATACCCATTAAGCTTTGATAGTCTTGTTACTCATGGTTATGGGATTGCTGAGTCCTCATGGCTCACAGATTACTACAACAACAGTTGCAGGTGCAGGTGATGCGATGTCTTGACGTGAGAGCGATGCTTGATTGCTTTTGGAGTTCTTCTTCTGCTTCTTCTTCTTCGTCGATCTGGGGATAGGTTCCTGGTCGGCAGCCTAGGCTAGCAGGGTGGATGTTGTTCTTCTTTTCGTTTGATTTCATCCGTAGTCGGATGCTGCCCTTCTGTATGATGTTTGTTGTGTATTAATGTATTCGTGTGATGATCGTATGTATTTGTCTGTATTCTCATCTATTATGTATGTGGTACGATGTAATGATATCCACCTTGCAAGCGTCTCCAATATGCGTTTCTACTCTTGGTGGGGCCTTCGAGTTCCTCGAGAATAGGATCGCATATTGGGCGTGACAAGTTGGCCTGCAATGAGGCTCTTGCCCTTGCTAAAGACCTACTTTTGACACATGCGGTAATAGCTTCGGACTGCATGCAGGTCGTCTCAGACATTAATGGAGCTGCGTATTCTTCTTCTTGTGCTTTTGTACTGAATGAGAGTAGAGATAGATCGGCAGATTTTGTAAGAGTTAGCTTTCGTTTTGAAAATAGGGAGGCAAATTTTGAGGCTCATGCCTTGGCAAAGGCAGCTTCGTCGCTCCCTATTGGGCGCCATTTGTGGGTAGGGAACTTACCAGCGAAAGTGCTCTTCTGCTCTCGAGCTCACATGAGCTCGGGTGAACAGTAAAATCGAAAAAAATAATCAAAAAAATCTGATTTTTTTTTTGTTAGAAACATTGATGTTTTTTCCACATGCGTGCAAAATTTCATCACTAGATGACATTCGTGGAAAATGTGGCAAAAAAAACAAAATCGATGCTCCAAAATGCCCATTTTGGAGCATCGATTTTTTTATTTTTTTATTATTTTTTTGATTTTACTGTTCACCCGAGCTCGGAGCAGAACAGCTGCGTCCACTTACCAGACATTATTTGTATTCCTTCGGTTTTGGTTGATGAATAAAATCCCTAGTTCACAAAAAAAAAAATCGTGCCGGCTCGGATTGTCGATAGAGATAGCGTGGGCCAGAAAGCCTAATGCGGTGCTGAGCCTGGTTGGTCTCTCTTCTCCCTCCTGAAGCGCCGGTGAAACACGACCGCCGCCGCGGCCGGGGGGAATCAGGCGAGCGGCGCATCGTGCGTCGTTAGGTGGTCCTGGGAGCGCGCGGACGGCGACGGACGCGCACCTCCCCTAAGACGCCTCCACTTCCCTGGCCCCGTCGTCCTGTTTAAGTCGCCGGCGGCGTGGATGCAGCGATGCTGCGGACGGTGCTGTGCCGGGGAGGGGCGGCCATGAGGCAGGCCGCGCTGGCCGAGGGATCTACGGGGAACCTTCTACGGCTGAGTGTGGCGGAGCGGGAGCGCTCTCGGCGGCGTCGGCGCGATTCGGGGCGCGACGAGTTCTTCGTGCCGACGCCGGAGTCGCTTAAATGGCTCGACTCCGTCACCCTGCCCATGATCCTCACCGCCGCCGCCGTCGCCCTCTTCACCAAGCTCCTCATGATGGTATCCTCCACCCCCACTCCGCTGTTCGCTAGGGTTAATTGCAGATGCAACTGCCGTGCATTTGATTGAACATATTTATTTAGGATTGAACACATAATTAATCATTTGATCTGCCTACTGTATACATGTGAAGCGCTAAGGTCGATCATTGTGTGTTACTGAATATGGATTTGTAAGATGTGAGCTTCTAGAGAAATGTAACCTCTAGGAATGAGCTGAGCTTTAGAGTGGTTGTTAATATTGTGAACAATGCATCAAATACATTTAGAGAAGAGACTTTACAAGAAACTTTTTATTGGATGAAATGATTCTCTATCCATGGTAGAGTAGTGAATAGAGCATCTCTAAATGTTGTGTTATCCAGATATAGTTATTTTTCTTCGATATTACACTTTGACTTTGTGTGTCCCCTTTTAAATGGCTTCATTCAAGAAATGTTCAGACGAATATATGTTGGTTATTTCATGAACTAATAGTCACCCAGATTTTCATGATAAGATATGTGCGTCCTTGTGTTGTAATCATCAATCCTGATGTTTGCCAGATTATTTACCTACTGCATATTGTATATGTCGATCAAATAGTTTGACTCAGCATTGTTTGCATGTATTCAGAAAATCTTGTGTCTGTTCTGAATTTGGTATGCTCTGAAGCTTAGTTGCATGTTTTTTTGGGTAGGAACATGAAGCTACAGACCAAGAAAGGAGGGAACGCAAGATTAAGAATAGTCACCCTGAGCAAGGAACAGTAAGGATGCTTTCGCGTGAAGAGTGGGATGAAATCCAAGAAGTCAGGCCAAGGACCCCTTTTGAATCAAAGTTAGCTCGTCCACATGCCCGCTTAAGAACTGGGGAAAAAGTGCGGCTGGTAAGTAGCAGACATAACTTCCTCGTTATCATCTTGTCGATGCATTTTTATGTAATTTTGCGATAGTTGATGGTATATTACATCTCTGTGGAGTGAGTTTACTGGATCCACTGTCTTGCTTCGGTGCTGAAAACAGATGTATTGCTGATTCATAGTAGATACTACTGCTCTATGTTTCAACAACTTGGTGCTTATATAACTAGCAGGGTCACCCGTGCATTTACGGTGCTAGATTTGTTAGATATCATACACATGTTGGGTTTACCTATAGCCAACATCGAAAAGCGATCGGAACCTGTAGCCAAAGTACACCTTGAGGAAACAAGCTTGCAGTTTTCGGTATCTATATTTTGTTTCATCAGTGTAGTAATTCTGAAGGCATTAGTTAGTCACTCAAACATGCCTTCAGCTTAAAAGCAAGGTTTACAATATCGTATCGCTTTTCGATATATATGTGGGTGGGCGTGCGTCGGATCAATTTTGTCTTGTTCTCCCTTACCCGCATCTCTTTTCACGTCTCCGTGTTGGTAGGGTAGGCAGCAAGTCATCTCTTTTCTAATGTTCTGATCTTACCTGCATCCTTATCTAACTCAGTGGAGTTACAACCTGCATACGTTTTTAAGGTTTGACCTACCTTTTGCTTTAGAGCTTGATGCTTAAGACTTATCTTGACATATCTGCCTTGCAGGAGGATGCCAAGGATTGGGCTGTTGATGTGCTCACGGATGCTTTTACTAGAGCCGAAGAGAGTGCTAAGCGGAAGTGATCAAGAAGAAATGTACACCAGCGAATGCATCCACTTAGAAGTTTTGTTTAGAGGAAACACTTTTGGGTTCTCTTGAATGCACGTTTCATGGTTTCTTTTGAAGTTTCCAACTCCTCTTAAATGCTAACGTACGCGATGAACTATGGTGGCCGTGTAGAATAAATTTTCCTTGCTACGATATATACTCGTATATATATGATTCTGCTGGGTCTGGACAGAAGCTTCACCCTGTCAATCCGATGACCTGAAGTTCATATGGTTTGTTTGAATGCAGACTAACAGTAGTAGTGGATTATAAGTGAAGAGGGGCTGTATACTTTGAACAATTCCGTTTGGATCTCAGCCATTCATGCCCTCAGTGGGAGGTCTGGACTAGTAATTTGAAGTAGTATGGAGTATGATTTAAACAGTTCCCTTTGATATCCAACTTTAAGTACTACTCCCTCTGTAAAGAAATATAAGAGTGTTTAGACCACTACTTTAGTGATCTAAACGCTCTTGTTTAGACCACTACTTTAGTGATCTAAACGCTCTTATATTTCTTTACGGAGGGAGTACCAGTTCTCTGAGATAATCCCTGGTAGCACCATCTACTACCCACATGCCTACTTAAAGGCTGATAGAATCCGCTTTCATCTTCTGAAAATCTGGTAAATTCAGCATGAAACCTTTAACTGACTGCAAATAGCCAATACAGCATTTTGTGCAGCTGTGGTGTTTCACCAGCCGCTAGGCTGCGATTACCATCGATCGATCTGTGACTGAATCTCGACCGCCACCCCGGCCTTGTTCACGCGAGCGCGAGGACCCGGCTTTCTCTCGATACCTTTCACTGTCTAGACTATATGTGTTTTGGGCTTACTCGCTCGACGTGGGCAAGCACGGCTCTGCAACAAAAATGGACGGATTGGGTTCTTCTGTCTTGTGCGCGCACGGGGAAGAAAATTCCAGGCACGAGATTTTACCGGTTTACAGTGCGGTGCATCTCGCTGTCTCGACTGCAAGCAGCGTGGATCGATCGATTGATTGATTGTGGCAGCAAGCGAGCGAAAATGCGGGGTTTCTTCCCCTGTTCCTTTCCACCGCATTATTAGGCCCCTCCCAATGCTCCACCTTGTATGGGTGCTAAGGCTGCCATGTAGGCAAAAATTCTGATGTGGCAAGGTATTTAAGAGGAGAGAGATGGGTGTGGTGACCCCAGGAAGAAACGGTGCCAAGCGCGTGAACCTAGGCAAAATACTTAAATGAGAGAAAGCCCACCAATGCATGAAGAACTTTAGTAGCTAAATCATTAAATGAAGTATGTTTAGCTACAACAAGTTAAGCACCTATGCATTGGGGGCTTTGGTTGCTAAACTTTTAAATATGCTTAGCACCTCATCTTAGCATCAATGCATTGGAAGTAGCCTTAACCAAGCCACATGCGCCGTTATCATGCCGACGACAGCCAATTACTCTTGCTACGGTGACCGCCCGCACGCGGACGTGGCCGTGAAGCCTCTGGTGTGTCGAGATCGTCAAGGCGACAAACAATTTTTTTTTTTTTTTGAGGAAGGCGACAAACAATTTCTTACAGTACGCTGGACGCCCGGAATCAATGGCAGATCCAAGGTCCCCCGGCGGCTAACCGCGGATAAATAAATAAATAAATAATACTACGTACTACATGTGAACAAAAACAAGTGGCTAGCCTGCCACGCTTCAGGGATTCACTGATCACCCGCAACTCCGGCCGCATGCAGTTGTCTAGTGCCGGTTTCTTCCCCCGGCCTCGCTGTCGATGGGTAGTTCGTCTTGACTCCGGCTGCGCCGGGTGGGTCCACGGCGACTACTGGTACTGGATCGCCCGCTCAATTATTTGCCCGCGACCGCGTCCGGCCATGCACGGCGGCGCATACGCCACGCCAGGGGGAGGGAAGCGGTCCTTCTCTTTTTCATCTCCGCGCAAAGAGGCGGCTGATACGCATGCATCCTAGAACAAGGATGGATTGGCATTGGCTGCACGTAGCGACTGCATTGGCTGTAGGCTGTAGCAACTGTTCGCCGCACACATTCTATCGCCACACCACTGGGCTCCTCACGGTCTGTCTGGCTCGACGAAGAATCCTACCTTTTTTTTTTAGCTGTCGATCCAGAAGGCACGCATTTTTTTTATTTTTATTTTTTTGCGAAAAACTTTCGATCTATTCATTTTCAATCATGACAGTACAACGAACACCAGAAATAAAAATTACATCCGGATCCGTAGACCACCTAGCGACGACTACAAGCACTGAAGCGAGCCGAAGGCGCGCCGCCATCATCGCCCCTCCATCGCCGGAGTCAGGCACAACTTGTTGTAGTAGACAGTCGGGAAGTCGTCGTGCTAAGGCCCCATAGGACCAGCGCACCAGAACAGCAACCGCCGCCGATGAAGAATAACGTAGATCGGAAGGATCAAACCCGAAGACACACGAACGTAGATGAACAACGACGAGATCCGAGCAAATCCACCAAAGATAGATCCGCCGGAGACATACCTCCACACGCCCACCAACGATGCTCGACGCACCGCCGGAACGGGGGCTAGGCGGGGAGACCTTTATTCCATCTTCAGGGAGCCGCCGCCGTCTCGCCTTCCTGAGCAGGACACAAACCCTAACAAGACTGTAAAAAACGACTAAAAACGGAGCCCTCCCGCCGGCCCTTGCGAGGATCCACCGCGCCTCCATGGCCCTAGGGCCACCGAAGACGAGGCGGACCTGCGGCGGCCGGCGAGAGGCAGGAACCCTAGCTTTCTTTCTTGGAGGAGGAGGAGGTGGCCGTAGATTGCCACTGGCGCTACAAGAGACATGTACGAACGTACTGTACTCCCTCTGTTCTTAAAATAGTATACTTCCAATTTTGTTGGAGGGTCAAATTATCTCAAAGTTTAACCGAATTTATGCAAAAATATATCAATATTTGTGAAACCAAATAGGTATATGATGAAAATATATTTTATCATAAATCTGATGCTATTAATTTGATGGCATAAATGTTGATGTATTATTGTATAAATACGGTCAAACATAAAAAAGTTTTTTTTTTTTTGAAACAAGGCAAAAGATTTGCCATTTTCATTGAATAAGGAGTTTTAGGGGTCTGGGCCAAAGGCCTAATACAACATATCACTCTCGCGGCATGATATTACACAAATGTTTCGCACCAGCTAGACACCATAACGCCGCCTCGTCTTTGATTCTAGCTACTAATACTCCAACAGGCACTGCGACGTTACAAAATACCCTAGCATTCCGCTCTTTCCAAATTTCCCACGAGACGAGTAACATAAGGCAGGTAAGCGGCCGTCGAGATTGCGTCGTCTTGGAGGCATTGGCGGTCCACCAAGTCTTCACTGTGTCAACAATGCCCTAGTTCTGCGGGTGAATGTCATGAAGGCCAAGCCACACTTTAATCATGCTCCAGACTCTAACCGTGTAGCGGCATTTGAAAAGTAGATGAGCCGCCGATTCCTGAACTTGCTTACAAAGGGGGCACAGGTTGCAATTAGGCCATCCCCGCTTCTGAAGCCGGTCCGCCGTCCAGATTCTATTGTTGATGACTAGCCAAGCAAAAAACTTGCATTTTAGGGGAGCCCAAGATCTCCAAACAATCCGAGGCAAGTCCGTGTCAACTAAACCAAGAAATTGCGCACTGTAAGCCGTTGCCGCTGAATAATGACCGTCCTTGGTGAGCTTCCAAGTGATGGAATCAGGCGTGTCAGGTATTAGATGAAATATGAGATAGCTTCTCCCATAGGTTGACAAACTCATGAAGATGGTCGACCGTGATGCCCTAAGAGGTGTTGACCTGAGACACCCAGAAATTGTTGAGAAGCGCTTTGTGGACCGAGCAATTCTTTCTCTTGGACAGATCAAAAAAAATTGGTGCAATGTCCTTGGGTTGCAAACCATCAAGCCAAGCAGACTCCCAAAAAGCGGCACGTGTGCCATCGCCCGCAACGACTTTTGTGGAGGCCGCAAAGATGTCTCTATCATGCCGGTCGCATGGTGTCCCCAATCCCACCCAAGGTTTGATCGGAGTAAGCCACTCACCCCAGAGCCAACGGATGCGCGGTGCGGATGTAAACTTTTCAGATTGAGAATGCCAAGGCCACCATGAATTTTTGATTTGCACACTTGTTCCCAATTAATCTTGCATTTTCCTCCAGTAACTTTGTCACATCCAGCCCACAGGAAAGCCCGTCGAAGAGCATCAATCTTGTTCATCACATAAAAAAGTTTGACTTTTCGACAAAATTGAAAGTATACTCTTTTAAGGACCGAGGGGGTATGTAAAAGAGGTGTCCGTGGGCAGGTGCACTGGTCCCTACCTTATGTGCGGGCATGCGTGTAGCAGAATCCGTCCTTAACATATGTGCATCGTCGCTTGGTCCATCCATCGCCCGTTTGCATTTACTCGGTCGACGTGGACGCTGAAACAGATGGAGCAGGAGACGAGGAGGCTGATACGTACGTACGAAGGACCTGATTTATTGGTGATTGGGTGGGCACGCTGGATTATTGTTTCTCTGATCGATCGATCGTGGAAGCAAACACGAGATCTTGACGCTTACCTTTCTTTTAGCGCCACGAGATTTTGGTACAGTGTACACATCCATCTCCCTGAAGCAGCTTCCCTCGATCGATTATCATACAATAACTATCTGACGACGACTACCTGTTGGAGAGAGTACGGGAGCGTGGCTAATCTCTCCGGTGATCGTCAAGCCAACAAACAAACAATTTGATACGATACTGCTCAGCCAAGTGCCCGTCCCACGCTGCAAAACTCGATCGGGACCCTGACACTGTAGTGTACTAGTAGAGTACCAGGCATTATCTTTTGTACTGTACTAATCTGGTCCAGGAATTCAGTGACGATCGGTCGGCGCGTCCCTCGCTGTCGATGCAGAGTTCTTCGTCCTCAACCCGGCCCGGTCCACGGCGACTACTCCGATCGATCGATCACCGAATCGTCGGCCGCACCCACCCGCCAAGACCACGTACGGCGGCATGTGCGTCAGGGAAGCGCGCGCGCGAGGCGATCGTCTTCTCCGTAGAAAGAGGCGGCCGGTACGTACGCTCGTCCATCGCTACACGACGCGCGCAATGCGTCTGGTGCGTACGTCGGACGCATCGTAGACGGCGATTCGAGTCCTCGCGGCCGGTCACGGATGGACTCACGAGCAGGGGACGTACGCAGTACGCTTCTCTCGTTGGCTGTAGGCTGTGGCGACTGCGTGCCGCACACGTTCTATCGCCGCCGCACCAAGCATCTAAACGTAGCTTAGTTTAGTGAGTGAGGGGTCCAGGCAGGCTTATTTGCCTCCTTCGCCTTGCTCCCGATTGGGTGGCCTCGGTCTCCCTCCCTCGGTTGCGTCGCCAATTTGGCCGGAGAAGCCAAATTATGGGTCGATATGAGCTACCCGTCAGGTCCATGTCCCATCAATTTTATCTACCCCTTGCGCTCGTTGCGTACGTATGCGCCCGATCTCTCGCCTGTATGTACGTGTGGACTTGCACGACGCCACGACGTGGATTCCAACAAATGGAGCGGGAGAACGAGGAGACTTTTTGTTTGGCGAAAAGACGAGGAGAATAACTAACAAGCGGAACAAGGAAATCTTTTTACGAGGAAAAAAGGACTTTTGTTCCTCAATACATGGGGCCCTCTGTGTACCCGCACAACTGCGATACGCTTAGAACGGCCATACTTTGCCAAATAATTTGCTACTCTATTTTAACAACGATGAAAATTTTCCGCAAAAAAAAAACAAAAAAAAACAACGATTTAATTTCTGTGGAACAAACTCCCTATCAACCATCAAGGCTTTAATCCCAAAGCCAGATGACCGTATGCAGAACGGTCTAGGTAGTCATCAACAAGTATTGATAGAGCCATCGACGATACAAACCGAACAATAACCGATAGAACCGTATATATGTTGAACATTAACAAGCAATTTCTTGTTCTATTCGCGCAGTTACTCTCCCCTAGCGGGAACAATTACTACTACTAGAATAAAATTATGCAAATGATAAGTGCCACAAGCGCACACTGGCCCTGACTTTTTTTACAACTAAAGTTGTCATCCGAAAAGAAAAAACAAACCCTAAAAAAACTGAAACTTGCCATCCGAAAATAAAATTGCCTTGCTTGACAACTAAAGTTGTCATCCTCACGTCACTAAACTTGTCATAAAAAACGTTTAGAGTCGCCATGTGTTCATGCCACACGTGTGACACTTATCAGGGTCCTAAAGTTACTAGTATGATCATTGCTCCACCTGCTAGCAGCTAGCTAGAGTCCGCGAACGTGGGGTATGAAGCATCTGATGTCTTGATCGAGGTCGCCAAGGCGACAAGCAATTTCATATCATATATAAATATAAATACCTCTTCCTAGATGGTAGATCGAAGCCCTCCCCCTCCCCCGGCTGCTAAGAGCATGGTTAATAGTACAGGCAGCTGATGGATATATGATGTTGCCAATATTCTGTAGCCGGCTTTGTTGGGGAACGGAGCATGAATTTCAAAAAAATTCCTACGCTCACGCAAGATCTATCCATGGAGATGCATCGCTACGAGAGGGGAGAGTGTGTCTACGTACCCTCGTAGACCGTTTAGCGGAAGCGTCTCACAACGCGGTTGATGTAGTCGAACAATCCTTCGAGCTTCACCGATCGAGTACCGAACGTACGGCACCTCCGAGTTCTACACACGTGCAGCTCGGTGACGTTCCTCGCCTTCTTGATCCAGCAAGATGTCGAGGTAGTAGATGAGTTCCGTCAGCACGACGGCGTGGCGACGGTGATGGTGAAGTGATTCCGGCAGGGCTTCGCCTAAGCTCTCCGAAAATATGACCGAGGTGGAAAACGGAGATCGGGGCACCGCACACGGCTATGGGACAATTGTCGTACTTTGGGGTGCCCCCTTGCCCCCGTATATAAAGGATGAGAGGGAGGAGGCCGGCCCCCTAGGGGTGCGCCAAGTGTGGGGAGTCCTGCTAGGACTCCTTAGTCCTAGTAGGATTCCACCTCCCATACGGAGTAGGAAAGGGGGAAGGGAGAGGGAAAGGAAAGAGGGGGCTACGCCCCCTCCCCTAGTCCAATTCGGTTTGGGCAATGGGGGGCGCGCGCCTCCTCACGTGGCCTGCCTCTCCTTTTCCCGTATGGCCCAAAAAGGCTCATTACTTCTCCCGGTGAATTCCCGTAACTCCCCGGTACTCCGAAAAATACCCGAATCACTCGGAACATTTCCGATGTCCGAATATAGCCTTACAATATATGAATCTTTACCTCTCGACCATTTCGAGACTCCTCGTCATGTCCGTGATCTCATCAGGGACTCCGAACAAACTTCGGCCACCAATCACATAACTCATATAATACTAAATCGTCATCAAACCTTAAGTGTGCGGACCCTACGGGTTCGGGAATGATGTAGACATGACCGAGACGACTCTCCGGTCAATAACCAACAGCGGAACCTGGATGCTCATATTGGTTCCTACATATTCCACGAAGATCTTTATCGGTGAACCTCATATGACAACATACGTTGTTCCCTTTTGTCCGGCGGTATGTTACTTGCCCGAAATTCGATCGTCGGTATCTAATACCTAGTTCAATCTCGTTACCGGCAAGTCTCTTTACTCGTTCCGTAATACATCATCTTGCAACTAACTCTTTAGTCACGGTGCTTGCAAGGCTTCTGTGATGCTGTATTACCGAGAGGGCCCAGAGATACCTCTCCGATAGTCGGAGTGACAAATCCCAATCTCGATCCATGCCAACTCAACAAACACTTTCGGAGATACCTGTAGTGCACCTTTATAATCACCCAATTACGTTGTGACGTTTGATACACCCAAAGTATTCCTACGGTATCCGGGAGTTGCATGATCTCATGGTCAGAGGAACGTGTATTTGACATAGTGAAAGCAATAGCAATAAACTGAACGATCATTTGCTATGCTAACGGTTGGGTCAAGTCCATCACATCATTCTCCTAATGATGTGATCCCGTTTATCAAATGACAACTCATGTCCATGGTCAGGAAATCTTGACCATCTTTTGATCAACGAGCTAGTCTAGTAGAGGCTTACTAAGGACTCAGTATTTGTCTATTATCCACACATGTATTAAGTTTCTGGTCAATACAATTCTAGCATGAATAATAAACCATTATCATGAACGGAGAAATATGATAATAAACACTTTATTAATTGCCTCTAGGGCATATTTCCAACAGTCTCCCACTTGCACTAGAGTCAATAATCTAGTTTACATCTCCATGTAATTAACATCCAATCAGTTCTAGGGCTGATCATGTTTTGCTTGTGAGAGAGGTTTTAGTCAACGGGTCTGCAATATTCAGATCCGTGTGTTCTTGGCAAATCTCTATGTCATATGTAGATGCTGCTACCACACTTTGCTTGGAGCTACTCCAAAAACGACTGTCCCACTTTACGTATCCGGTCTGAGACTCATAGTCTTCCGGATCGGTGTTTAAAGCTTGCATCGACGTAACCCTTTACGACAAACTCTTTATCATCTCTATTCCCGAGAAATTCTTCCTTAATCCTTTTCAGGTACTTCAGGATATTCTTGACCGCTGTCCAGTGATCTACTCCTGGATCACTTTGGTACCTTCCCACCAAGCTAATAGCGAGGCATACATCAAGTCTAGTACACAGCATGGCATACAAAATAGAGCATATGGCTGAGGCATAGGGGATGACACTCATCTTCTCTTTGTCTTCTGCCGTGGTCGGGCTTTGAGTCTTACTCAATCTCACACCTTGCAATACAGGCAAGAACCCTTTCTTTGACTGATCCATTTTAAACTTCTTCAAAATCTTGTCAAGGTATGTGCTTCGTGAAAGTCCTATGAGGCGTCTCAATCTATCTCTATAGATTTTGATGCCTAACATGTAAACAACCTTTACCTAGATCTTCAAGTCTTACTCCACTTCACACCAGCCAAGAACTTATTTCTTTTGACTTGATCCATTTTAAACTTCTTCAAAATCTAATCAAGGTGTGTGAAAATCTTTTATCAGGTGTCTTGATCTATCTCTATAGATCTCGATGCCCAAACCGTGGATAACTCAAAAAAACAGGTTTTTATTGAAAAACTCCTTTCAATTAATTCTTTATGCTTTCCAGAAATTCTACATCATTTCCAATCATATATACTTATTAGAAATGTTATAGAGCTCCCACTCACTTTGTTGTAAATACAAGTTTCTTCATAAACTTGCATAAACCCAAACGCTTTGATCACTTCATCAAAGCGAGTATTCCAGCTCCGAGATGCTTGCACCAGTCCATAGATGGATCGCTGGAGCTTGCATACTTTGTTAGCACCTTTAGGATCGACAAAACCTTCCGGTTGTATCATATACAATTCTTCCTTAAGGAATCCATTAAGGAATGCCGTTTTGACGTCCATTTGCCAGATTTCATAATCATAAAACGCGGCAATTGCTAACATAATTCTGACAGACTTTAGCATCGCTACGGGTGAGAAAGTCTCATTGTAGTCAACTCCTTAAACTTGTCGATAACCTTTAGCAACAAGTCGAGCTTTATAGATGGTGACATTACCATCAGCGTCTGTCTTCTTCTTAAAGATCCATTTATTTTTAATAGCTTGCCGTTTCATCGGGCAAGTCTACCAAAGTCCACACTTTGTTCTCATACATGGATCTAATCTCGGATTTCATGGCCTCAAGCCATTTGTCGGAATCCGGGCTCGCCATCGCTTCTTCATAGTTCGTAGGTTCACCGTTGTCTAACAACATGACCTCCAAGACATGATTGCCGTACCAATCTGGTGCGGAGCGTGTCCTGGTTGACCTACGAGGTTCTGTAGCAACTTGATCCGAAGCCTCATGATCATCATCATCAACTTCTTCTCTGGTCTGTGTTGGTGTCACAGAAATTTCTTTCTGTGGCATACTACTATCCAGAGGAGGTACAATTATCTCATCAAGTTCTACTTTCCTCCCACTCACTTCTTTCGAGAGAAACTCCTTCTCTAGAAAGGATCCATTCTTAGTAACGAATACTTTGCCTTCGGATCTGTGGTAGAAGGTGTACCCAACGGTCTCCTTTGGGTATCCTATGAAGACGCACTTATCCGCTTTGGGTTCGAGCTTATCTGGCTGAAGCCTTTTGACATAAGCATTGCATCCCCAAACTTTCAGAAACGACATCTTAGGTTTCTTGCAAACCACAGTTCATACGGTGTCATCTCAACGGATTTAGACGGTGCCCTTGTTTAAAGTGAATGCAGCTGTCTCTAATGCATAACCCCAAAATGATAGTGGCAAATCGGTAAGAGACATCATAGAACGCACCATATCCAATAGAGTACGATTACGACGTTCGGACACACCATTACGTTGTGGTGTTCCATGTGGCGTGAGCTGTGAAACAATTTCACATTGTCTTAAGTGATTGCCAAACTCGTAACTCAAATATTCTCCTCCACGATCAGATCGTAAGAACTTTATTTTCTTGTTACGATGGTTCTCTACTTCACTCTGAAATTCTTTGAACTTTTCAAATGTTTCTGATTTATGCTTCATCAAGTAGACATAACCATATCTACTCAAATCATCAGTGAACGTGAGAATATAACGATATCCACCGCGCGCCTCAACACTCATCGGATCGCATACATCGGTATGTATTATTTCCAATAAGTTGGTTGCTCGCTCCATTGTTCCGGAGAACGGAGTTTTAGTCATCTTGCCAATAAGGCACGGTTCACATGTCTCAAATGATTCATAATCAAGAGATTCCAAAAACCCATCTGATGGAGTTTCTTCATGTGTTTAACACTGATATGACCTAAGCGGCAGTGCCACAAATATGTGGTACTATCATTATCTTTTGGCATTCGTGTTATGAACATATGTATTACTACGATCAAGATTCTATAAACCTTTCATTTTAAGTGCATGATCATCAATGATATTATCCAAATAGAATAACAATTATTCTCTGAAATTGAATAACCGTCTTGCAATAAACACTATCAGATATAATGTTCATGCTTAACGCAAGCACCAAATAACAATTATTTAGGTTCATCACTAATCCTGAAGGTAGAGAGAGCGTGGCGATGGTGATCACATCAACCTTGGAGACACTTCCAATGCACATCGTCACCTCGTTCTTAGCTAGCCCTCGTTTATTCCGAAGCTCCATGTTTCAAGTTGTAAGCAACTGAACAAGTATCAAATACCCAGGTGCTCCTACGAGTACTAGTAAGGTACATATCAATAACATGTATATCAAATATCTTTGTTGACATTGCCAGTCTTATTATCTGCCAGTTACTTTGGGGAAGTTCCGCTCCCTGTGACATTTCCCTTTGCAATGGGAGCACTAAGTCTCGGGTTTGGTTCAGCCTTGGGTTTCTTCGCGTGAGCGGCAACTGTTTTACCGTTCTTTTTGAAGTTCCCTTTTCTTTCCCTTGCCCTTCTTGAAACTAGTGGTCTTATTAACCATCAACACTTGATGCTTCCTTTTTTTGATTTCTACATCCGCAGATTGTAGCATCGCGAATAGCTTAAGGATCTTCTATCCCTTGCATGTTTATAGTTCATCACGAAGATCCAGTAGCTTAGTGATAGTGACTAGAGAACTCTATCAATCACCACTTTATTCGGAAGTCTAACTCCCACTTGATTCAAGTGTTTGAAGTACTCAGACATTCTGAGTACATGCTCACTAACGGAGCTGTTCTCCTCCATCTTGTAGCTATAGAACTTGTCGAAGGTGTCATCCCTCTCGACCCGGGTGTGAGTCTTGAAAAACAAATTTTCAGCTCTTGGAACATCTCATATGCTCCGTGTTGCTCAAAACATATTTGGAGCTCCGGTTCTAAGCCGTAAAGTATGGCGCACTGAACTATCGAGTAGTCATCTTTTCTTGTCTGCCAGACGTTCATAACGTCCTCAGACGAAGCCGTAGGGGTATTTCACTGAGCGGTGCATTAAGGACATAAGCCTACTGTGCAGCAGTGAGGACAATCCTCAGATCACGGACCTAGTCCGCATAGTTGCTTCCATCAACTTTCAACTTCGTTTTATCTAGGAACATAATAAAAATAGGGGAACTACAACGCGGTCTATGGATCTACAACATAAATTTGCTAAGACAAGTAAGACTATGTTCATGACAATTGAAGTTCAATTAATCAAATTACTTAAGAACTCCCACTTAGATTAACATCCCTCAAGTTGTCTAAGTGTAACATGATCCACATCAACTAAACCACGTCCGATCATCACGTGAGGTGGATTAGTTATCAATGGTGAACATCTTTCATGTTGATCATATCTACTATATGACTCATGTTCGACCTTTCGGTCTCTTGTGTTACGAGGCCATGTCTGTACATGCTAGGCTCGTCAAGTTTAACCCAAGTATTCTGCGTGTGTAAAACTGGCTTACACCCATTGTATGCGAACGAAAGAATCCATCACACCCGATCATCACGTGGTGCTTAGAAGCGTCGAACCTTCACAACGGTGCATACTAGGGGAGAACACTTATCTTGAAATTTAGTGAAGGGATCATCTTATAATGCTACCGTCGTCCTAAGCAAAATAAGATGCATAAAAGGATTAACATCACATGCAATTCAATATATATGTGACATGATATGGCCATCATCGTCTTGTGCTTTTGATCTCCATCAGCAAAGCACCGTCATGATCTCCATCGTCACCGGGTTGACACCTTGATCTCCATCGTAGCGTCGTGACACCTTGATCTCCATCGTAGCATCGTGGTCGTCTCACCGGCTATTGCTACTACTACTACTGCTAACTAATAGCGGTAAAGTAAAGCAATTACATAGCGTTGGCATTGCATACAATAAAGAGACAACCATAAGGCTCCTGCCGGTTGCCTGATAACTTACAAAACATGATCATCTCATACAACAACTTATATCACATCATGTCTTGGCCATATCACATCACCAGCATACCCTGCAAAAACAAGTTAGACGTCCTCTACTTTGTTGTTGCAAGTTTTACGTGGCTGCTACGGGTTTGCAAGAACCGTTCTTACCTACGCAAAACCACAACGTGGTGTAGTGATTGCTTTTTGATCTTATAAAAGAACCCTCTTCATTGAAACCGATTCAACTAAAGTGAGAGAGACAGACACCCGCCAGTCACCTTTATGCAACGAGTGCACGTAGCGGTGAAACTTGTCTCGCGTAAGCGTACGCGTAATGTCGGTCCGGGCCGCTTCATCTCACAATACCGTCGAATCAAGTAACAACTAGTAACGGCAAGCAATATGTATACACCCACGCCCACAACTCACTTGTGTTCTACTCGTGCAAAACACATCTACGCATAGACCTGACTCTGATACCACTGTTGGGGAACGGAGCATGAATTTCAAAAAAATTCCTACGCTCACGCAAGATCTATCCATGGAGATGCATCGCTACGAGAGGGGAGAGTGTGTCTACGTACCCTCGTAGACCGTTTAGCGGAAGCGTCTCACAACGCGGTTGATGTAGTCGAACAATCCTTCGAGCTCCACCGATCGAGTACCGAACGTACGGCACCTCCGAGTTCTACACACGTGCAGCTCGGTGACGTTCCTCGCCTTCTTGATCCAGCAAGATGTCGAGGTAGTAGATGAGTTCCGTCAGCACGACGGCGTGGCGACGGTGATGGTGAAGTGATTTCGGCAGGGCTTCGCCTAAGCTCTCCGAAAATATGACCAAGGTGGAAAACGGAGATCGGGGCACCGCACACGGCTATGGGACAATTGCCGTACTTTGGGGTGCCCCCTTGCCCCCGTATATAAAGGATGAGAGGGAGGAGGCCGGCCCCTAGGGGTGCGCCAAGTGTGGGGAGTCCTACTAGGACTCCTTAGTCCTAGTAGGATTCCACCTCCCATACGGAGTAGGAAAGGGGGAAGGGAGAGGGAAAGGAAAGAGGGGGCTGCGCCCCCTCCCCTAGTCCAATTCGGTTTGGGCAAGGGGGGGCGCGCGCCTCCTCACGTGGCCTGCCTCTCCTTTTCCCGTATGGCCCAAAAAGGCCCATTACTTCTCCCGATGAATTCCCGTAACTCCCCGGTACTCCGAAAAATACCCGAATCACTCGGAACCTTTCCGATGTCCGAATATAGCCTTCCAATATATGAATCTTTACCTCTCGACCATTTCGAGACTCCTCGTCATGTCCGTGATCTCATCCGGGACTCCGAACAAACTTCGGCCACCAATCACATAACTCATATAATACTAAATCGTCATCGAACCTTAAGTGTGCGGACCCTACGGGTTCGGAAATGATGTAGACATGACCGAGACGACTCTCCGGTCAATAACCAACAGCGGAACCTGGATGCTCATATTGGTTCCTACATATTCCACGAAGATCTTTATCGGTGAACCTCATATGACAACATACGTTGTTCCCTTTTGTCCGGCGGTATGTTACTTGCCCGAGATTCGATCGTCGGTATCTAATACCTAGTTCAATCTCGTTACCGGCAAGTCTCTTTACTCGTTCCGTAATACATCATCTTGCAACTAACTCTTTAGTCACGGTGCTTGCAAGGCTTCTGTGATGCTGTATTACCGAGAGGGCCCAGAGATACCTCTCCGATAGTCGGAGTGACAAATCCCAATCTCGATCCATGCCAACTCAACAAACACTTTCGGAGATACATGTAGTGCACCTTTATAATCACCCAGTTACGTTGTGACGTTTGATACACCCAAAGTATTCCTATGGTATCCGGGAGTTGCATGATCTCATGGTCAGAGGAACGTGTATTTGACATAGTGAAAGCAATAGCAATAAACTGAACGATCATTTGCTATGCTAACGGTTGGGTCAAGTCCATCACATCATTCTCCTAATGATGTGATCCCGTTTATCAAATGACAACTCATGTCCATGGTCAGGAAATCTTGACCATCTTTTGATCAACGAGCTAGTCTAGTAGAGGCTTACTAGGGACTCAGTATTTGTCTATTATCCACACATGTATTAAGTTTCTGGTCAATACAATTCTAGCATGAATAATAAACCATTATCATGAACGGAGAAATATGATAATAAACACTTTATTAATTGCCTCTAGGGCATATTTCCAACAGGCTTCTCTTCTCTTCCCTTTATGTGAGCAGAAAAATAATATTTTAACTCTTATAGCCTGCTTAGATAAGCTTATTGTATTTGCTCTAACTGCTGATAATATATAGTGAAGTATATTCCTAAATAGTAATGGGTGGGGAATTCGATCTGGTTTCTCACATAAACTAAACTGGTCTTTTGAATCGAGATCATATGCGGGTGCTAGTAGTATTTGCAAAAGTTGGAACCCTGACACTGTGCCCCACATTGTCTAAGGTACTGACAGTAAGTATACTGGATGATTAGTGTATAAGCGATGGCGGATGCGATCTGGTCCAGAGATCCACCTATCATCGCTATAGCCCGCAGTTATTAAGTGTAGTAGACTGTTCCTCCTCGAAAGTACCCGACGTGTCCGTCGGTGCAGTGTCCGTTCGTCTTGACTCCGACCGGCCCCGCCGGGTCCCAAGTGCCCGACGGGTTTTCTCCCGTGGAGAGAGGGAGAGAGAAGGGCGGCCGAGCGAGACGTACGGCGATCGTTACGCTAGGCGACGCTTCCGGCCGGGAAGGAGGAGCTATAATAAGCGCTTGGCAGTTACGTAGCTGCTTCTCTCATGTACTAGTACTGTGTACTACTACCCCTACGTACGTAGAGTACGTGACACTACATGCCGCATTATGTAGAGTCTGTGGTATCCATCCTCACACCGGACGCACGTCGGAGCGCCGGAGGAGTCCTGACACGTACGTAGGCGAGAGACGTACGTACGTACGTACGTATACGCGCTAGTGGACGGACGGACTTTACATAACATGCAGTACGTTTGTAAGTGAGAAATTTCTTCCGTGCAGGTGTCGTCTCGCTCACCTGGAATGCGTGCGTGCGTGCATGGCCGACTCAAAGGACAGGGATTCAGTCGCACCGAGCGCCGGGGGGAGGGGGGGTCAGACAGTGAGACAGAAAAATCGTGCACCGCGCAAGGAGAGCAGCGGCACGTGCACGTTCTAGATGGCAGCATAGATACAGATACAGTATCAGATAGCCGAGAGGGACTGTGCATGCGCGCGGCGCGGTATATGGCTGGCGCGGGTGACCAGGCCAAACAAGCTCGCGAGCACGCACCGGGGCACGGCACGGACGCACGGCGTGTCCGTCGAGAGCTGGGCCTGCTTCAGCCAGCGTCACTGCTGATGTGCCTCCCCCTTCCTCGCGGGGAGCATATATACGCGCACCTGCCCAGCACCTCCCCTCTGCCTCCGGGAAAGCTTGAGACAGCCAGTCGAGAGAGAGAGAGATGGAGAGGCGGCTGTTCGAGACGGAGACGCACGGGGGGCGGGCGGTGTACAGGCTCCACGCCGTCACGGTGGCCGCGGGGATTCTCCTGGTGCTCTACTACCGGGCGACACGCGTGCCGGCCGCCGGCGAGGGGAGGGCGGCGTGGCTGGGCATGCTGGCGGCGGAGCTCTGGTACGCCGCATACTGGGTCGTCACGCAGTCCGTGCGCTGGAGCCCCGTCCGGCGCCGCCCCTTCATCGACAGGCTCGCCGCCAGGTACGAACCACGTCCGTCCGCGCTAGTATGACTTATGACCGATCGATCGACTCACGAACGGCGCGCGCGCGGCCGCATGATCGAGAGACATGTCAGGCAGCTCTCTTCTTTTCTTCTTCGAAACAAGAGATATGATGCAGTTGCGCGCAGGCGTGCGTGCGTACGTGTTTCCCTTGCTTACTCCTAATCCGTACGTAGCTGAAGTGATACGTCGTCGTCGTACGTAGGACTCGTGTAGTACTAGCAGCGTGCTGCTCATCTTGCTTGTCTTTGCCCTCATGAAGAAAGAAACCACCACGTCCCACATGCACTTGTCCGTGCCTCTAACGGGTTGCCGGGCAGGACAGCTTTGCTTACGGCCGGGCGCTTAGGAGCAAGGGAGCGGTCAGCCAGAACGGAAGTGATCAATGGCGTCCAGTGCGCGGGGACCTACCTGGTCAGCATCTCAGTGGCAATGAAGGCAGAACAGACGTGTGCTGTCGTGGCATAGTTGCACTGGCCGCCAGTAGCTACGGCTGCTGTTGCCTCCAACGCCCCTGGCTGGCTGGCTACACCGTGCGTCTGCGCTACCTACCGCGGCGTTCCGATTTGTTTTGCTGGCCTCATGCACCACGCCGGGGCGTGCACAGCCGCATCAACACCCAACAATCTTAGTTAATGCATGGACTGTGTACCAACGAGAAGGTGAGTGTCTGCGTCGTCTGTATTGTGTTAACAAAAAACGAGAAGGTGACATCTCATCAGTTTCATGCACAGCAAGATATGATTTTGTCATTCTCAATAACATACTCGTGTACTATTATTTTTCGACAACCTTCCTTGCGACAAGATAGTATATGGAAATACAAGGGCAGTTGGTTAGGACTTCTGGAAAATACTAGTACTTGAGGGCGGAAATGACATAGTCTCTTTTCCCCTTTCCCTTCTACTGTTGGAGAGAGGCGACCGACAGGAGAAAAGCGAGGCGGAGGACCTCCCAGCCCGATCCCCTGCCGCTTCCGTCGGCGTTGCCGGCCAGAGTTGGCTTGGGAGAGGTGCTCGGGATCTTCTTGTGCATAGTAGCGCTAGGTTTGTTGTAGTTTTAGTGCTGTTCGGCCTTGTGCTGGTTTGGCGTCATGCCGATGGGGTGTTTCCATTGGAGCTCGCGAGCAGCCTTCGATGGACGCCGCCGTCATCTCCTGCTGGTTCTCCATGGTGGAGAGGAGGAGGAGACGGCAGATCCGGTGAAGCCATGTTAAATAAGCTCGCGGAGGCATCGAGGCGTGGCGATGCGGTGGCCCTCCCGTTTCTTCCGTGCTGTCGAGGTGGCGGACGAAGAAGCAGTGGGGGATCTCAGCTTCGTGTGTCTCGTTGCTGGTGTGCCTCGTCGGATTCGAGCTTCCGGCGAGGTTGGTGTCGTTCCCTGGCTTGCAGGAGGAGCTCTGGCTCGTCGGAACAGTGGAGCGGCGAAGATGTGATTGGGACTCGAGCGTATCATCAGTGGTGGTTCTGGGGAGGCTACGGCTCCGGTCCTCCCCGGCGAGCCGTTGATTCTTATGGCCGAAAGGCGGCCCCCTTTCTTCCTCCCGGCCATGATGCCAAAAGGGAGGCAGCTCAGCTTCAGGACGGTGTCCACGGCGATCGCTGTGGAGGGCTCGGCGGACCAAGTGGTCTCGTCCCCGGCGCCGGCGAGTTCACTGCCGTTCGGAGGTTGATTTGGACCCAATTGCAATTCTCCTCTTCCTTTTGGGGTCCTCTTTGCTTAAAGCAGGGACTAGTTTGTAATTTTAGTTTTTATGAGGGTCCTGCTGTTAGATGCTCTGTACTTTGGACTGATAAATAAATGAAGCATCGGGTCCTTCTGGACCCCTCTTGTGTGTTCAAAAAAAAAAAAAAATACTAGTACTTCACAACACTGCAAGGACTAATATTTTTAAGTTTCTAAGTCAATTTTTTGGTAGCCTCTAGGTTTTCCATCTAGTGGTGATTAATCATTTTTACTATCTCACCAGTGGGCTGGGCTGAAACAAAATGCAGTTGTTCCACTATGTTTGCCCCGAGAAAACAAAAAATTGGAAGGAAGATACGCAATTTGTCACAATTCGAATGGAACTACGCCCATTATCTGCTGTTCTGCATAATACATGGAGGCTTGCACTTTACCGATGTCGTATGTGCACTGACAGCCAAAGTCAGTGCAACTTTGGGTTGAAAAATCGACTGAGATCAAAAATAAATAAAAAATAAATCAGTCGCCTGAGAATTAGCAAAGGCGATAAAATATAGCTAATGACTAATGCCACAAAATGACACACTATAGCATACGATTATTTGGAAATCACAGATATATGTTCTTATTTGATCAATACATGACAAAAAACTTCAAACATGCCAAAAGCTTTGGTTATTTTCCCGCAAAAAAAAAAACTTTGGTTATTTCCAAGTTTCAGATTTATATGTGTCTTTGTTAGAGAGGCAAAGATTGCTTTTGACACTACATTAATCTTGTGAAAATGATGGAAGCTGACGGTGATGTCTATTAAGCCTGATGTATACAAAAACTCCTAAACTAGAGCAAATGCATTTAACAAGTCGGGGTACGACTGAATGACGCATACCACCAACCTGGTCGAAATCAGCGCTGAACACGCTGCAGAATTTAAATTTCAGTAAGGTTGGCTGGTTTTGCCCAAGCTCCAGGACTCATCAGCTGATAGGTACACGGTCCCATCATGGCAAACCAGAGCACTTTGCATCTCCTGGGCAGCAAAACTGGATTTAAAAACCAGTTAACCAGGGACCTGTTTTGATGTACTTCACCATTCAAACATATATTTGTCATGCTCAGCATTAACACGGTTAATTTTTCATTTGAACAAGGCACGGAGAAAGGCTACCTTGCGTGGACATCTTTGTATGCACTGCAGACCCCTATTCGGAGCCGCCAAGCCTCGTCGTCTCCACCATCCTATCGCTCATGGCGTACAATTACCCGCCCGAGAAATTAAGCGTGTACCTTTCTGACGACGGAGGCTCGATTCTCACTTTCTATGGCATGTGGGAGGCCTCCTTGTTTGCAAAGCACTGGCTGCCATTCTGCAAGAAATATAACATTGAGCCAAGGTCACCGGCCGCTTACTTCTCACAGTCAGATGGGCATCAAGAACTGTGCACCCCAAAAGAATGGTCATTGATCAAGGTAAACAGATATTGCAAACATCTTTTAAAAAGTACGTGCATCAAATGGCTATTGAACAGGGAATGAATTGACACACTGGTGATGACAAGATTATTATATATAGTGCTCAACATTTGGCATGGCAACTGATACTGTTTCATCTTCTGGACAGGACATGTTTGACGAAATGACTGAGCGAATAGACACGGCTGTCATGTCGGGCAAAGTTCCTGAAGAAATCAAAGCAAAGCATAAAGGATTTCATGAATGGAACCAGGAAATCACCTCAAAGAATCACCAGCCAATTGTTCAGGTAGCTGTCATGCCCTACAGAATGGAGTAAAGGTTTCCATGATTTTGGAGGAAATAACTTACATGGTATTTGGGAGTTTGAAGTTCTAAACTTGTTTCTTTTGTCAGATTCTGATAGATGGCAAGGACCAAAATGCAGTTGATAATGAAGGAAATGTGCTACCAACACTTGTTTACATGGCGCGTGAGAAGAGGCCTCAGCACCACCATAACTTCAAAGCTGGGGCCATGAATGCTCTGGTACTCACTAAACTTCTCCCCATCACACTAAGTAGACAGTTTACTCTAAGCTTCATAGTTCTTTGCGACATAATGAAGTGAATGTATGCTAATCTATGTTGGTACAGTCTGGACTCCTCAATAGGAAAATAGTCCCTGGGCTTATTGTCACTGGATGTGTTGCAACGAGATGCGTGCCAGAATCAATTAGAAAAAGTTGATTGATACCCCACTGTTCCCTTACCGGATGTCTATAAAGCAACACAAAGCACAAGGACTACATACCTCTTGTCGCTGGCTCTAGTATGCATTCATACGAGTAGCCACTGCAATCAAATCAATGTCTGCTGCACAACGCTGAAATCCAAGTTTCTAGTCGACTACTTTTATATACACACAAATATGAATAGATGCTGTCAACTCATCTTCTAGCGACGCAAAAGACATAAACTCCAAAATGGTCATCATACTCATGGATGCATACAAACACAATTGCCAATGCATGGATGCAAAGGTATATTTGCTATCACAAATCGTATGCATACACCGAATGATTTTTTTTAGAAGACAGTAGGTTTCCTTACTGTATTTTTTGTAAATTGTGGGGTTTTGCTTTACAAAAGCTTCAAAGAAGCTAGCTAATACCATACACCCAATGTAAGCACTTGCGTGATGCACTGATTCCAATATGTTATTCTGCCCTCCGCAAAATAGAAGGCAGTGAGAGTAGCTTGACTTCACACTAATTTAAGCCTAGTGGAGTGGAATCGGTGTCTTTAAATATCCCTCCATCATGGTGTGTATAGGGCTTGCGCGTGCTTCTAGGTCATCAATTTGACTAATCAAATATGTATTATATGTACCACAATGTTTAACCACAGTATGTGTTGCACAAATCTCTATTCATAATTGAACGGTAGATGAAAGGAGGGGATCTATCCCCCAGGCTAGGAAATCCACACATCCTCAATAACATCATGGCCAATTAGATGACAATTTTATTCCATGAAAGGTTGTAATGCTTTCATCATAATGGACTTAACTAAAATGTGTCAATTTTTCGACTGAAATGCAGATAAGGGTATCATCAGTGATAAGCAACAGCCCTATCATCATGAATGTGGACTGTGATATGTACTCCAACAACAAGGATGCGGTCAGAGATGCACTGTGCTTCTTCCTTGACGAAGAAATGGGTCACAAGATCGGATTTGTGCAGTACCCTCAGAACTACAACAATCTGAGCAAGAATAATATATATGGGAACTCCCTCCATGTCATCAATGAGGTCAGCAGTGCCAAATTGGAACTTCAGTTACATTCTCATGTTCTCCATATTATATTATTGGAACTAACATAGTAACATGGCTACTTCAATC
Source organism: Elymus sibiricus (assembly GCA_039707655.1). Classification (NCBI taxonomy): domain Eukaryota; kingdom Viridiplantae; phylum Streptophyta; class Magnoliopsida; order Poales; family Poaceae; genus Elymus; species Elymus sibiricus. Next base: position 297,357,741 of record CM077672.1, on the reverse strand, counting down.
TAATAGGTGGAGATGGGTGGTATGGACAGTTTGGGTGGCCCTCTGTATATTGGCACTGGATGTTTCCACAGAAGGGAGATCCTTTGTGGCAGGAAGTTCACCAAAGACTACCAGGAAGACTGGAGTGCAGGAATCAAGGACAAATTACAAGAGAGCGTAGATGAAATCGAAGAGAAAGCAAAGTCTTTAGCGGCCTGCACATATGAACACGGCACGCAGTGGGGAGACGAGATGGGGGTAAAATATGGTTGCGCGGTGGAGGATGTGATCACCGGATTGGCAATACATTGCAGAGGATGGGAGTCGGTCTACAACAATCCTAAAAAACCAGCGTTTATGGGTGTAGGTCCAACGACACTTGCTCAGACAATATTGCAACACAAGCGATGGAGCGAGGGTAATTTCTCGATTTTCCTTTCCAAGTACAACGTCTTCTTGTTTGGGCATGGAAAAACCAAGCTACGGCATCAGATGGGCTACCATATCTATGGACTATGGGCACCCAATTCGCTCGCTACACTGTATTATGTTATCATCCCTTCACTGGCCCTCCTCAAAGGCACCTCCCTTTTCCCAGAGGTAAATGATGCATAATATGGAGAAGCCTCACCTTAGTTAATTACTCCTTCTGTCCCATAATATAAGAGCGTTTTTGACACTACACTAGTGTAAAAAACGCTCTTATATTATGGGACGGAGGGAGTACATATGTTTTGTATTGAAAAACTGATGCAATGTTCATGTGTCGTTCAGATCACAAGTCCATGGATCGCGCCCTTCATATATGTCTTCTGTGTGAAGAACATGTACAGTCTATACGAGGCACTGTCTTCTGGAGACACGCTGAAAGGATGGTGGAATGGACAGAGGATGTGGTTGGTTAAAAGAATAACCTCGTACCTCTTTGGAGTCCTTGACAATCTCCGGAAGTTACTTGGACTGTCAAAGATGAATTTTGTGGTTTCACCTAAGGTAAGCGACGAAGACGAGTCCAAGAGGTATGACCAAGAGATTATGGAATTCGGGTCGTCGGATCCAGAATATGTGATCATCGGGACTATCACGTTACTCAACCTTGTTTGTCTGCTGGGAGGGCTAAGTCAAGTCATGAACGGTGGATGGAATATACACCTGGATGCACTTTTTCCCCAGCTCATTCTCTGTGGGATGGTGGTGATCACCAGTATCCCATTCTATGAAGCAATGTTCCTGAGGAAGGACAAAGGCAGAATGCCATTCCCAGTTACATTAGCTTCTATTGGCTTTGTGATGTTGGCCTTACTGCCAGCAATAGTTTAAGGTCCCACAAGAGGCATCAGTGTGTAATTAAGTACTCAAGTTGGTATGGTTTATGGTTCTCTTGAAATACACTTGCTCTGATAGTTTCATGTGCAATTGTATTTATATGTGGCGCAGCCCCGGGTTGGGCAGAGGCAATTTGCGTAAGCCCTTCAACTCAGGATTAACCATGGATCAAATTACCCCTGTGAAAATAAAAATACCCAAACAGAAAATGTCAAGAACGCTAATGCAATCGACGACAGATCTAACTCAATCTCCTCTAGCACTAGTAAAATCTCAGTATGGGAGCAACTTGTACAGAATCAGGGCTTTAGGTGGACACATGAATACATAGGATCCAATCGTCTGCACCATTGCATAAAGAATGAGCTGTCCAGATTTAGCAAGGTGGCCAGGACATGGACATTTTGCGTAAACCCTCTATTTTCATCCTCAATGCTGCACCTAACCCCTTCTCATCCCACCTGTGCCCGCCTCAAATCATGATCCCCTTTCAACCATCTCTCCCTCTCTTGTATCCTGTCATTTCTTAGATCTTGCCAACGAGAGCGCTGACTAAGAGGAAACTCTTCACAATAATTAAGCAAAATTGTACCGATGAAAATAGTTTCACAATACAAATTTTTTCTATATTTTCTTACCAACGTATTTATAAGAATATTAACTATGAAAGTAACTTGTTGAAGACTGTGCAGTGCCCAAAATCACCATATCTATGTGAATCAAAATATTAGAGATTTCTCTACCATACATTTTAAGGCTATTTTTTTAAAATAATACATTTTTTATTAAATTTGGAAAATAATACACCGTTTCGACATATTACAGAAATAATACGGCCTCGTCCAACCGTGGGCCGACTGGAACTTGTCGGCCTACCGTGGGCCGACTGGATCCTGTCGGCCTATAGGAGGCCGACATGTGTTCAATCGGCCAGCTGGAGGCCGACGATTGGCCAAGCCACGTCGCGGTGCACCCCTTCGGCCGAGCGTGGGCTGTCGGTGGCCGGGGCCCACCTAGTCGGCTTACTGTAAGCCGATCGGCTTCCTGCACGCCGACAGGTGCCCACAGCCGACTTTTCCTCCTCCCCATTCCCTTCTCTTCTTCCTCCTCCTGCTTGCTTTCTTCTTCTTCTGCTGTGTTCTTCAGCCAGGCTCTGTACCACTCAAAAACTTCATTTTGTACACCAAAATCAGCCCATTTTTTGCCGAATTTCCACCGTGGATGCATTGTAGATAGTTGGTGGAGGCGAGGGAGACCTCGATCTATTGATGGGGTAGCTCGTGGTGGTCGTGGTGAGCATTTTGGTGGAGGTGGTGGTGAGCATATTGGTGGATGTGGTGGAGGTTGTGTTGGTGGTGGAGGTGGAGCTGGTGGAGGTGAAGCTCCGACAGTGTGGTGGAGGTGAAGCTCCGGCTCCGGTGATTGAAGGCCGCCGTTCGTCGTTGGTTCGCACGCTTCAAGGGTATAATTGAACAGACATTTTTTCTGTCGTAGTTGCTTCTGTAGTATATTAGGTGTGCGAATATTGTTATTTGCTCCGGTATTAACCGTAATATATTGAGATGTCTAATATTTAGTTGTGTGAATATTTGCTCCGGTAATATTCCGTACTATATGTGGATGTCAAATATTTAGGTCTGTCAGTATTTTTAGTTGCTCCGGTAATATTCCGTACTATATGTGGATGTCAAATATTTAGGTCTGTCAGTATTTTTAGTTGCTCCGGTAATATTCCGTACTATATGTGGATGTCAAATATTTAGGTCTGTCAGTATTTTTAGTTGCTCCGGTAATATTCTGTACTATATGTGGATGTCAAATATTTAGGTCTGTCAGTATTTTTAGTTGCTCCGGTAATATCCGTAATATATTAAGTTCTTTCAATATTTAGCTCCGTTAATATTCCGTAATATATGTACTTGTCAAATATTTAGGAGTGCGAATATTTGTAGTTTGTCATGCTGTTTAACAGTTGTCTGTCCATGTTAAATAATTTTATAGGTGAGCCGAGATGTCTGATGTAGTGAAGTTCATATTTTTCTACGGTCCTGGTAATGTCCAAACAAATGAGATTGGGGTTGATCTGAGTGAATTTGAGCACATAGAGGTGTCACTGACCGACCCTCAAACATGGTCTCTTAGTCAGTTGAAAGAATGGGTGACAGCATGTTTAGGGCTGAATACTGAAACGCACACCGTGGGTGTTCATGCATTGTGGACCCGGTCAAGTTCGAACATTTTCTTCTATTTGAGGCCAATAGAGCGGGACTCTCAGTGGGTGCGCTGGTTACAAGGTTGCGAAAGCAGGGGATGCAATCCTTGTGCCTTAGTGCTTCCCGTTGTGAAGGAGGTAATTGCACCTGAAGGCCAGGGTGGTTACGATCCTGGGCAAAGCAGTGACGGGACGATGTTATCTATGTCAAATGCTGGAGATGATGGTTACGAACAAGGGCAGAGTAGTCAGGTAGAAGGAGGAAATGCCGATGGTTATTACAGTGGCGAGGCTTATAGTGGCGAGGCGGACGCTGACGAGGTAGATGGGCACATGCAGAACATCATGGAAGAAGAAGACACCGATATTGATAGTGGTCATGCCGATAATTCCGACGAGTCGGATGAAGAAGAAAATGCAGAGGAGGTCCCGAATCCTGCTTCTTGGAATCATGACTTATCATCTGCAATGACCGTGAACGATGGGCATGATTCTGCCTGGCAATATCACCAGAACAACATTGCGACGGGTGCTATGTATCCCAACAAAGAAGCTCTGAAGGACGCAATAATAAATTGGGCAATGTCCACGCAAAGGGTTTTAAGAGCTAATGTGTCAAGTTAGAAATACTTGACAATGGTATGCAACAACGCAAATTGTCCCGCCAGGGTGCACGGCTATCTCCCTAAGTATGGCACAAGTTGGGTGATCAGTGACCTAGTTCATCACACATGTCTTATTCCCTGCATCCCTCAAGATCATGGCAACCTTTCGTCCACGCTTATTGCTCGGTTGTTTTACAGTGAGATAGTGGAGAGCAAAGCGATGGAAGTGAAGGCTATCCAGACAAAAGTCTTCGTCAGGTTCAAGTACAGAATTTCTTATGGCAAGGCTTGGAGGGCTAAGCAAAGGGCGCTTGAGAGCAGATTTGGTTCTTATTTTGATGCATATGACTCAGTTGTCCGGCTCCTCCACACGCTGAAGGACCGGAATCCTGGCACCTATGTCGACATCCAAGACCTCTTCATGCCAGAGTTCCCAACTGTGAGGGTGCTGCATCGACTGTTCTTCTCTTTCGGTGTATGCATCGAAGCTTTCAGGCATTGCCGACCGGTGATATGTGTAGATGGCACTTTTCTCACTGGCAAGTACAAGGGTCAGATCCTGACAGCCATTGGTCAAGACGGCCCAAGCACACGTTACTGTGAAAGGATTATGAAGTACATGGAAGAAAAGATGGAAAAGCCAGGTCACACACTGTAGTCCCCATTGGTAATCAAGAAAGAAGGTTTGAGGTCCGCTTAGCTAACAACAAATTCGGCTGTGCAAATGAGCTGAGGACGCATGAGGTGAAAATTGGAAATGAAGTCTGGCCAACGTGTGAGTGCACATGCAACAAACCGAAGTTGCTTCACCTACCATGCTCCCATGTACTTGCTGCTTGCGGGCAGCTTGGAATGGACGCAATCTCGTTTGTGTCTCCATATTTTCTGAAAGAGTCCGTCCTCAATACCTGGACAGGTGAGTTGCTGGGATTTCGCTCAATGGGTAACTTCAACACCGTTAATCCTGTTGAAAGGCGGTACATTCCAGACCCAGGGAATATACGTACAAGTAGAGGTAGACGACAGTGTCAGCGCATCCGGAATGATATGGATGAATCTGAAGCAGGAGGCCCCACTATGCAATGCATTTTATGCAATGAATTTGGCCATAGGGACACTAATTGTCCCACTTTCGTCACTGCCAGTGGTACTGGGCGTGGACGAGGCAACCGGGGACGAGGAGGAAGAGGGAGAGGAAGAAGCTAGGCTGCGTGGCACTATGTTCTAAATTTGTATTAAGTGTGGCACTATGTTTGAAATTTGTATTAAGTGTGGCATTAAGTTCTAAATTTGTATTAAGTGTGACACTAAGTTCTAAATTTGTATTCACTGTGGAACTATGTTGAAATTTGTATTAAGTGTGGCACTATGTTTGAAATTTGTATTAAGTGTGACACTAAGTTTGAAATTTGTATTAGGTGTGGAACTATGTTTGAAATTTGTATTAAGTGTGGCACTATGTTTGAAATTTGTATTAAATGTGGCACTATGTTTGAAATTTGTATGTGCAGGAATGGCGGGAATGTGGTTGCTTGATCCGGACATTGATAGAAAGCATCGTGCCGCGATAGGTTCTGAGCGCAAGCTTGAGGACCTAGTCACTCGCACTCAAAAGGAAGACTGGAAGATACACGAGGGATGGGTTGAGCGGTACGTGCTTTAGTTATTTTCATCAAGCATGTATATTAATGGTACACACTAACTGAATTATCCTGACATGTAGGTTGAAATGGGCTGGCCTTTTACCTTTTGCGTGTCTGGTTGAGTCGACGGATACCTCCAAATGCCTCGCCATCGACGCCTCTTTGCTCACATGCTTAGTGGACCGGTGGAGGCCTGAGACCCACACGTTTCACTTCCACTGGGGAGAGATGGCTCCTACTCTGGAGGATGTGTCCCTTTTGCTGGGACTACCGTTGGCAGGTCATGCCATAGGACTGTTGGAGGCACCGGATGATTGGCAGCTAGGTATTGCACAACGTTTCGCGGGTATTTATGACCATGCTCCGGCTCTGACATCGGACAATCACGGACCTAAGTATGCATGGTTGCTCCATTTCCAGGTTAGGTCCCCTGCTGCATACTAACTGAAGGCATCTGGTTTTACAGAAGATACCTTTGCTATGTACTAATGCTTTCTCTTTGCTCAATACAGATCCAGAAGTTCCCGGGGTATCCAAGGGTCTCGTTGAATGCGACACAGATCACTCGCAGCCTGGAGGCATATATATTGTGGCTTCTCGGCAAGGTGATGTTCACAGAGAACCATGTCACCACTATTAACGCGCTCTACATCCCTATTGCACTGGAGATCGCGAGCGCTGAGACGCCAGATCAGATCACACAGAGGAGTTGGGGTTCGGCTATCTTAGCGGCTACATACCGAGGTATGTGCAACGCCTGCCAGCTTACGGCACCCACGTCAGCCCTTCTTGGATGCCCTCTATTTCTGCAACTATGGTCGTGGGAGAGGTTCTCCATAGGACGACCGGACGTACGTGTTGATGAGCCTATGGATACCATGTTCGATGCTGACGGCATCGACATGCCTACTTTCGGTCTGTGTTGGACATGTCGTAGGGTATGTCTGGTGTTACAATTATCTTCTTTGTGTACACTATGGTTGAATCTAACTTTTGTTATTCACAGAGACGCTATGCTGGTCATCAGACCAGGCGAGCATACACGGCATTAAACGAGCAGTTCGATACGTACACTGGGGTGATCTGGCAGCCGTACACGCAAGCGGTGATAGATGCAAGATTCCCCGGCGGTATGTCTGTGCTATGCACAAGAGATAACAATTACTGGATGACGAAATCGAAGATCATCTTCGATATCTTCGTCGAGGAGATGGTCCAGCAGAGGGTTATGAGGCAATTTGGTCTTCAGTAGTTGGAGATACCTCCCCCTACAGAGGCCCGGCTGCAAGGAGACATCCACAGGTATTGTCTATTTATTCAATATTGCATTGTCTTTCACAATTGTCCATACTGAATCATTAGTTAATTGTTTAACAAACACCATAATTTTAGGCTCACAAGGAAGGGGACTAACAGGACAGCTGCTGAGTGGCTAGTTAGGGTGCAGCCGTACGTTACACAATGGGAGACTGCGAGCACACATCTGTGGCACGAGAATATCGGGTTTGATCTCGATGAATTCAATCTCTATTTGCGGCGGTACATGAGCGGAACACGGTTACACATCGTTCAGCACACTCACCTAGATGAGATACCTGCCCCTACTACGTCGGATATGTACCCGAGCTATGATACTTCGGGCTCTAGGCAGTACGCGGTAAGATATATTCTCTTTAAGTAATGCATCTACTTGTTACATACTTTGCCGTGCATACTTAATAATCGTCGTGACAATTTTAGGCTGAGTTGACTCGCGGACTTGGCGAGGAGGTGTCCAACTTTTAGCGTTCACTGTCGTCTATGCCTCTAATGGTTCATCGGCCTCAGATCCAGAACTGGATGACTCGCATTGAGGGAAGGCTGCGAGCTGTGTATCGGGCTATCACGTGCACACGCACTTCGGACGTTCTTCACCAGCAGCCCCTACAACGCCCCCCGCATCACTCCACGCACCAGCAGCAGCCGCGTCACTCGACTGGTCAGCTAGAACCCACACATCACCGACATGACCCGCGTCCACGTCTAGCAGAGCAGTGGACGCCCAGGCCACCAACTCCTGACCAGGCTGGTAGTTCGGCGTGGCAACACCAGCAGGATCCCACGTCAGGCTCCGTGTTTCGGCCACGACCACACCAGCACGGTCCCACGCCGGGCTTCGTGATGCAACCTCCTCCTACAGGTATGTTTCACGCGCAATAATTCTTTTCAATATCGATTGGGACTACGTATTTCGTCATTACTTATGTTCCCTCCCTCCCGCAGGAGCCTACGGATATATGGCGTCGGGGTACGGACATGACGCGTCTATGTCCGGATCCGGGTGGGATAGTGACCCTGAAGGTGGGCATAACACACAGGATTTCTTGTCGCAGCACAACGAGTGGATGGACATGTATTCGACTCCTGCACCACCTCCCACACAGGAAACACAGTATGACCATGACGGGTCCGAGCTTCCTCCCCGTAACGTTCGGGCACCCCACAGGTACATGTGGCCGACGCCGACTACACCACCTCCACGACGTGGCTGATGCTTGTGTGCCACTATATCTATCTACGTATGCGAGAGACATATTCTACCTATGTATGTGTGTGACTTATATCTAACTATGTATGCGACAGACTTATATCTAGCTATGTATGCGACAGACATATTTCTACCTACGTATGCGAGAGACATATTCTACCTATGTATGCGAGAGACATATTTCTATTCATTCTCACTGTTAATCGAGTTACATTTCCGGAGAGACTGCTACAGATAATTAAGATACAAGTACATCTGAATTAAACGGTACGACTGAGCTTAAATAATACAGCATACAAACTACATGAAGACATCATCGTCATCCTCCGTCGATGCAGCACTCTTGCCCTTCGACGATGAGGCACTCTTGCCCTTCGACGATGCGGCACTCTTGCCCTTCGACGATGCGGGTGTCTTGGCCTTGGTGCTCGGCATGAAGATATCGTCTTCGTCCTCGCTGTCTTCGGTCCATAAATAAGTATGTTCTGCTGCAGCCTTTAGGAATGCTTCACCCTTATGTTGTTGCTTCTTTCACCTTCCATGCAATCTGAGAAGTTCTTTTCGTATCTCCTCAAAGGTCCTTGCAGGCCACCCGCACCTACTTAATGCGTGAGCCAACTCATTCAGTAAGGTGTCACTACTGAGGAGTTCGTCCCATGAAACAATCCTATTGTCTATCTCCAAATTGCTGGCTAACCTCAAAAGACGTTTCGACATACTTGGGTGGAAACTACGATCGAAAGGATAATGGGACATCTTGACGAGACTACACTGCACTGCTTACCAACCTTTCTGTGGAGGGGTTTTTATAGGTTCAGAAGAGAAAGATGGCGGAAAAGTATTGGCGGAAAAGAAGATGGCGGGAACAGAAGGGTTGACGGGAAAGAAGATGGCAGGAAAGGGTTAGCGGGAAAGAAGTTGGCACGAAAGGAAGGGTTCGCGGGAAAGAGGACGGCGGGAAAGGGTTCGCGAGAAGGATAATGCCGGGAACATATTATAGAAAAGTGTTGCGGAAAATTAGGCCAGGCTCGAGCGAGAAGTGGTGGGATAAATATCTGGTCCGAAATATGGTTTTATTAGGTGATAAATTTGTATTTGGAACTAATTGCTATCCAATCGTCTTACTATGGGCCGACTAGGGGTAATCAGCTTACTGTAGGCCGACTAGGGGATAATCAGCCCAGCAGCGCAGCCGATAGGTCAGTCGGCCAGGGGTGGCAGCTGTCGGCCCACTGTAGGCCGACAGGATCCAGTCGGCCCACTGTAGGCCGACAAGTTCCAGTCGGCCCACGGTAGGACGAGGCCGTATTATTTCTGTAATATGTCGAAACCGTGTATTATTTTTCAAATTTAATAAAAAAATGTATTATTTTAAAAAAAATAGCCATTTTAAGGGAGTACTTGTATAGGATCAGACCATTAGGTGGATACATAGGATCTAGCCATTTGGACCATTGGACAAAGATCCCAATGTAGAGACAAAGCAAGGTGGCAGTGGATTGCACATATCACATTCGAATCACTGAGTGTTCTCACTATGGCTTTTAGATCTTTCTCTCACTTAGTTTTGTTGAATGGGTGTAAGGTACCTGTGGTATATTGCACTGTATGACTAATTTGACGTGTTCTTGGACATCCAAAGTGTCTCCATAATTTCCCTTGCCCGGACCATTTCAAACAAGAATTACACACGAAATTAAACCTAGTACGATATACTACATACATATTAGATAAGATTTAACAAGTTTCATCCAAACTACCCAAAATTTAACTTAACATAACTAAACTAAAACTAGGCTAAGTAGCGCACGGCCACCTCGTAGGCATGGCCTCCAAGCCCACCGGCACCACAGTCGTCGCCGCCGTCTGAGTCGGCGTAGTCGCGCCAGTGGAGGATACAACTCCAGCCGTCACGGCATCCATCGCGCTCGCGGCGCAGACGCTCGGCTGCCTCTTCCACCTTGGGTTGCTTCTGGTTGGCTTGGAGACGGATCGAGCACTCGGTCTCGGCCAGCCCGACACGGAGGAGCTACTCGTTCAGATGGGGCCGACAGCGGGCAACCATCTTCTTGGTGGTCTTGCACCGATCAAAGGCCCAAGCCCCCACGAGGATCTAAGGCGGCGGCGGCGGTCTTGGCGAACACCGCCAAGCGCTGCACCTGGTGCTGCTCCGGGCGCGCCTCCGCCTTGGTGAGGCATCTCCCGACCCCCGGCGACGAGGACAATGCGCGAGCCACCACCGCTCAGATGACTCTTGGCTGGGATGACTCTTGCTTCACTGGGGCCGGGCACCATTTGGCATCGGGGCGGTAGGGGCGACTGCACACGGAGTCCGATCTGGACACCGCGGTTGCATAGAGGGGATGACGGCGCCGGACCCTAGTCGTTCAACGAGTTTCGCAGTGCGATCTGCATGTGCTGCTGGAACTCGCCATTTGTCGTCGCCGCAGGGCATGGGTGGCTAGGGCGGCTCCTCCTCCGCTGAGTCCTCGCCGTGAGCTTGGCCTAGTCGATCTCCTCCTCGTCAACCAGCTTCTCCTTCATGGCGGACGAAGACGGACCCAGTGACCGGGGACAATGCCGCATATTGGATTCGGAGCTCTCCTCGGATCTGGAGTTCTGGTGTGACGGAGGCTGCGGCGAGTGGTAGCCGCCGAGCTGCCACCACGCTCGGGTGCGCTCCTCGTCCTACTCGGGCATCTTCTTGCCCATCGCGGTGGCCGTTGGTGGTGCAGTGTGCGGCAGATTTGGGAGATGGGGAGGACTGGGTGAGGATAGGGTTTGGGAAGGGAGGTCGACCGACTTCAAAGCTGAAGTAGGCTTCTTAGGCGGCGCGCCGGCCGGCTGTGTCGGGCCCATGCAACCCAGGGTATCCAGACCCGTCTGCCTTTGGCCCAGGGCGCAACGCCTGGCGTGGGCCCAGTGGGCCGTCATCACCAAGCATCTCACCAGGACCCCTCATGAGGCCTTGGCCTCCTGAGGACCCCTCCTCAGGGAGCGGCGGACAAGACTCAGCACCTTCACCAGCAGCCTCGCGAGGCGGCCTCCCGAGGCCTCCTCCCGAAGGCGCTCAAGACGAAGGCTGTTCGGCACGGCTGCGCTGTCGCGTGCCCATCACGTGGGTGACGCGCGCGGCGACGAGTGGCGACAGAGGCCGCGCCAGCAGGCGCGGATGAAGATGGTTTCCTCTTTTGTGCTAAGGGAGCAAGGCCAGCCGTTCGCTTCCCAAAGCGACCCCAAAGGTTGCCCGATCGGCGAAGGAAGACCAAGACGGCGGGCGCGCAGGGCGGAGGTCACCACCGAGCCCACCGGCACGTCATGGATCATGCTTTTGCAGGAGGATAACCTGAGCGCATGTCCCCTTTCAAAACCCGCCAAGTGTGGTAACCCTTCCCGCCTAAGTTTTGAGGGGGAAGAGGACCAAGGCAGGTATAAAGGGACAGTGCTGCCATCGTGGTAGAGAAACCGGCTGGAGTCGACTCCTTCTCCTACCTTGTACACAAGAACGCTCTCTTGCTCTCTACAATCAAAACCAAGCAGGAGTAGGGTTTTACACCGCAAGGTGGCCTGAACCTGGGTAAACCGCTGAGTCCACGATCCGCCCCTCGCTAGCGCGCTCCCACCGTTGCTCCGCCGTAGCTCAACCGTGGTAGGGGACGAAGAGGTAGGAACAAGCTCACCCCAGTGTTCGAACCTTTGGGTCCCCGGAGCCCCACTTTCGACAGGCTGGGCTTGAATGCAGGTAGCGACGAGCCGGTGAGAGCGGAATCAGTGCTGAGGGTTCTAGACACTGGAGGGTTTTAGGGTGGGCCCAGGTTATCGGAGGCCGATGCGGCGAACGTCTAAACTCTTCCAAACCGCCCCCGATTTGGCCGACATTGGGATTTTGGATGTCCGGACCGGTCCAACCTAAAACGTGCGTCCACATTGAAGGCCTAAAAGTGTTCGGACTGTCGGATTGAGGCAATTTGATGAGTCGCGTTGGAGATGCCCTAAGAGCAACTCCAACGCGCCGACCCAAACGGACACGCGCTATGTCCGCTTTTCGTCCGTTTGGGTCGCCCGCCCACTCGTCGTCCGTCCTGTTTTTCGTTTGAGTCGGCGGTGCGCCCAACGCGCCGACCCATTTCATGTCCGCACACAAATATATAAAAAGAGGCTTGGGCGGTCAGCTCGTCTTCGAACAATGGCTCGCCGTCGATGTCCATCTCTTCTTCGTCAAGGCCGTAGTCCTCCGGGAATTCGTGGTCGATCGGGAAGGTGCTGCCCACGCCGACCTGGTCTTGCATTAAGGAGTCGTCCAAGCCAGCTTGATCAAAGTTGCGGGCATGAACGGAGCTCGGCCGTCTTGGCTTTGGGTCTCGTCGGGATCGAACGTAGGCGCGTCTGCACCGCCTGCGAAGATGATGTTCTCCATGACGAAACGGTTGGTAGTGTCGTCCTCACCGGTGGCCGGCATTCTGTCGAACAGGTTGCGGGCGTTGGGAAGCATGCTGGCTGGTATCTCCCGCGGGCGCTTCCTCGCCCCTCCGGATGATGATCCACCAACCACTGGTGTAGCGTTGAGGTCGATGAGCGCGGGCGCGGGCGTGGACGGTGCAACGACGCTCACCTCCGTCGAGCATTCCCCAGAGAAGTGGGAGGCTTGCGGGTAGACATGGAAGCCTGGAATCGGCTGCGTGGCAGACACACGCGGCGACTCTGCCAGTACCGCCCGAGGGAACACCGACGAGCCGGTGCTGGCCGCGGCCACAGCTGCGCCGACGAGCCCGTGCTGCCCAGGGTCTAACCCTAGGTACAGCAGGGCCTGCCTTGTTGCCGCTGCGACTCGGGCATTGGTTTCCTCCTGTTGTGCGGCGGCGGAGAGGACGGCGGCGGCGGCGGCTTCGAGCTTGCGGTCCTGCGCGTGCCTCCGGTCGTTCCTCTTTGCCGATTGGACGGCCCGCTGCTCGGGAGTCAACTGCTTCTTCTTGGGCGACGCCGCCGCCTTGCGGGGCGCTTGGGGCTTGCCTTTGGCGGTGGCGGCGAGGGTCGGCTCGTCGTCCATGGCGAGCGGCCCGGAGTTTTTTTGGGAAAGTGGAGGGAAATGGTGGAGGCTGTGTCGCCAACTGGCGGGCCAGGGGGAGAAGTAGGCGGTCGTCGCGCGCGTCCGCTTCGTGTCCGCGCCGACGCAAATGAGGCTCAAATTTGGGCCGGGAATGGGTCGGCAGGCGGACGAAAAGCGGACGCGCGTCCGTTTAGGTCGGCACGTTGAGCGAAATGGGTCGACACGTTGGAGTTGCTCTAAGGGGCCATGTGTGTGTGTGTGTGTGGGGGGGGGGGGGGGGGGGGGGGGGGAGGGGGGGGGGTGCACGCGTGGAGTGGGGCAGTGGGACGGGCAATCCAGTCCACCAAACCAGTGGAGTGTGGGGTGAGGAGGTCCACGCCTCCACCTGGTCGGCTGTACACTACAACTACAGGAGTTCCAGATCCTCCCGAACAGGGCCCTCACTACATGCGTGTGCTCCTGTCCATCATCTACAGGAGTTCCGAGGGAGACAAAGGACCGAGAGAGCGACAGGCGAGCGTGGAAGATGGAGAAGACCAGGCTGTTCGAGACGGAGACGCACGGGGGGCGGGCGGTGTACAGGCTCCACGCCGTCACGGTGGCCGCCGGGATACTCCTGCTGCTCTACTACCGGGCGACGCACGTGCCGGCCGCCGGCGAAGGGCGGGCGGCGTGGCTGGGCATGCTGGCGGCGGAGCTCTGGTACGCCGCCTACTGGGCCGTCACGCAGTCCGTGCGCTGGAGCCCCCTCCGCCGCCGCCCCTACAGGGACAGGCTCGCCGCCAGGTACGCACGACGTCCGGGGGCTGTATGCTCCGGCTGTGTCACGACAAAAATCTTCGGTTGTTTCCAAAATTTCAGATTTTATACGTGTATATATTTGATATAGACAGACTGTTAAAAGCCAAACCAGTCCAGCGATGGTGATGGAGCTGACAGTAACGCTATTTGTTAGCCTGCTGTGTATTCAGTGAGATAAATCTTGGAAATGAAGCAAATGCATTTAGCCAGCCGGGATTGTGAGTTTGTGACCATACCACCACTCACCAGGTCAATAGTGTAAACAGCGAACTTGCTTTTTTGAGCATAAACGATGAGAGCATATACAACCACAATGGACAAATCTGACCCCATCATACGTCCGCGGACGCGTTCGGATAGTGTCCGGACATGTTTGTTTTGAACCCTCATTTTATCCGTGCACGCAATATGTCCCCCGAATTGTTCGGTCTAATCCATATGATTGGCGGGGATAGAGTCGGTCTAATCCATATGATTGGCGGACTGCCTAGACACACCTGGACACCCTCATATTCTCCCCACATATGGGTTAAGTTTGAGGATTCGGTGACAGCCTGGATATATGAGTCAATTTGTGGGGTCTGGTTGGATGACATTTTTTCTTCTCTCTCATGTCAGCGCCATGTCCGGGCTGTCCGCTGTAGATGCTATGAACATGCCGCATACTTCAGTATGTAGGCTGATTTCTTGAAGCTCTTGGACTCAGTTAGGTACACGAGACCAGTGTCACAACTCACAATAATGAACCATATATTCAAGAAAAGAATTGTACCAGATTTAACAAAACACAGTGGGCAATTTCTAACGGGTGTTTTGCTTTTGCATAGGTATGAGCCTGTCGTGTTCTAGTTCTCATAATTTAGTACTCCCGCTGTAACTTAATGTAAGACATTTTTGCAGTTTCAATTTAATTATCTTCTGCGTTATTCTTATTTCTTAATATGTTGTACTTCAACGAGATGGCAGCCTATGAGTTTCAGACCACACAACACTAAGTGCACTGAGAATCTACATTAGGCTAGCTTTAAAGCTACGCGGGCCAAATAACAAAACTATCTTTCTGTTAACAAATTAGACAAAAGTTTGATGCTTTTGATTTTTAAACTTCGAGTGCAGCACAAGGGTTTCTATTCTATGGTACAAAGGGTTAAAGCAAATGGTCTGATTGTTTAGAATTATGATTGCAAGATAAGACATTATCAACGCCAAAGGGCTTACATTGATGATCAGAGATCACTAACTTAGAAGGTAAATAAATAAGCTAGACTGAGAGACCTTTTCTATAGAAAAGAAGGTAGATACTCCCTCCTTTCCGGTTTAAAGGGCTTATCTCAAGAAAAGAAAAATGGTGGTTTAAAGAACCTATATCAATATTGTTATTTTTGCGGTTTAAAGGGTCCATCTCGATCATCTGTTTAGATTTCGAGACACATTAAATCTCTACATGCAAGGATTAAAAAGAAACTCACCAATGCATGTAATATTACTACTCATTTAATGGTCACGCATGCATGCATGCGCTACAGTTAATGCAAATTAATGCATCGTTTTAATTTGGATAGTTTTGCAAACTACAAAATTCATTCCACCACTCACTATCTGCCTTGGTGGAGGTGATTTTTGAGTTGGGCCTTTAGAGCATGGTTAATAATATAGCCAGCTGATGGCTATATGGAACTGCCATGTCATCTATAGCCATCATCTATGTGCACTCATACAACAATGTGGGCTATAAGGTGCCTATTACATTAGTACTTTTTTCCATCTTCTCTCTATCTCTTTCTTCACATTTATTGTATTTGCCTAGGAATGCATATATAGCTAGGCTCTTGCATAAGAGCCCACTACCCTTACTTTTTCATATATCTCTCCTCCACATAGGCAAAAGTGCCATGTAAGCGGGCTATAAGCCCACTATTGTACTTGCTCTTAAACCGAAAGGGAAGGAGTAGATGACAAAGGTAGGGACTAAATTAAGGGGTGGTTTTCTTGTAAGAATAAGTCATTTCAACACCTCAACTCTTGCCCGACTCTGGAATAAACCCTCAACCCATTAACCAGGTACTTCAGACTCATTTCTGCCAAAACAAGATCCAAAGTAGGGACTTGTTTTGAAGGTTAAAGGGTGTCAAGTGTACGGTTCTACTGCTTTAAAACATGTATTTCCCGCATTGAGCATTAACACAGTTACTATGTCATTTGGAGAAGGTATGGAGAGAGGCTACCTTGTGTGGATATCTTCGTATGCACCGCAGATCCACACTCAGAGCCACCAAGTCTTGTCATCTCCACCGTCCTATCGCTCATGGCATACAATTACCCAGCCGAAAAAATTAGTGTGTACCTTTCTGACGACGGAGGTTCGATTCTCACTTTCTATGCTCTGTGGGAGGCCTCCTTATTTGCAAAGCATTGGATACCATTCTGCAAGAGATATAACATTGAGCCAAGGTCACCAGCCGCTTACTTCTCAGAGTCAGATGGGCATCAAGATTTGTGCACCCCAAAGGAATGGTCACTTATCAGGGTAAGCAGATTTTCCAAACATATTTTCTTTAACACATGTAATCAAATGGCTATTGAACAGGGAACGGCATGGCATACACATGTGACTAGATAAGATGCTTAATGTTAAGTGCAGCCTACCGGTAGTGCTCAGCATTTGGCATGACAACTGACTTTTTTTCATTTTTGGGCAGGAGATGTATGAAGATATGACTGAGCGAATTGATACAGCTGTTTTGTCAGGTAAAATTACGGAGGAAGTCAAAGCAAATCATAATGGATTTCATGAATGGGATCAAGAAAATACCTCAAAAAATCACCAGCCAATTGTTCAGGTAGCTTTCCTGCCCTCCAAATTTGAGTAAAGGTTTGCATGATTCTGGAGTAAATAACTTGCATGCTATTTGGGAGTTTCAAGTTATATAATTCTTTCTTTTGCTAGATTCTGATAGAGGGCAAAGACAAAAATGCAAATGATGTCGAAGGAAATGTGCTACCAACACTTGTGTACATGGCACGGGAGAAGCGGCCTCAGCACCACCATAATTTCAAAGCTGGGGCAATGAATGCTCTGGTGCACTCACTAACCTTGCCCCATCATACTAAGCATACAATTTATTGTAAATTTTATAGTTTTCATTAGCCCATTTTCTTATACTGAATCTTAGCAGCATATTAGTTGCAAAATATTATAATTCATAATTTTGAAGTTTTTAGTAAACAGTAATGTTTGCAAGAGTAAAAAAATTAGCAAAATGTTGCCATGCAATTTCTTGTCCTTTGAGAAAATTGTACCATGGAGTTCACACCCTAATAATTCATTTTGTGTCATTGGATTGTCTGTAGAGTTGAGGGAATGCAAAACTCTCCACTTCTTTAGTAGCATTTTGTGAAATAAATGCAATGAATGTGAGCTTAAAATATGTTGGTTTTAGATATAAACAATAACTTGTTCCCTACCGCTAGACATTTTTTCTCGAAAGCACACCCAAGTGCACATCATTTGTGTTACAAGAATCGCCAAGATGGTGTCGTCCAACAACGAAAACAAGCAACATAGCAAACGAAAACCAAGGCACAAAATAGAGCACGAAATGAAAAGGAACTTATTCACAAGTGTTCCATGGAAGGTTGGAATTCTATGATCATAATGAATATTTCTAAAATGTGACAATTTTTCTATTGAAATGCAGATAAGAGTGTCATCAGTGATAAGCAACAGTCCTATCATCATGAATGTGGACTGTGATATGTATTCCAACAATTGCGATACAATCAGAGATGCACTGTGCTTCTTCCTCGATGAAGAAATGGGTCACAAGATTGGATTTGTGCAGTTCCCCCAGAACTATAACAATTTGACCAAGAATAATATATATGGGAACTCCCACCAAGTCACCAATCAGGTCAGCGGTGTCAAACTGTAACTTCAGTTTCGTTCTCATGTTCTCCACAATGTGAGCAATCATTATGCATGTATGTTCTGCCACTAACATAGCTACCCAATCTAAAGGTGCTAATGGGTGGTATGGACAGTGTGGGCGGTCCTATGTATGTTGGCACTGGATGTTTCCACAGAAGGGAGATTCTTTGCGGAAGGAGGTTCACCGAAGACTACAAGGAGGACTGGAACGGAGGAATCAAGGACAAAACACAAGAGAGCATAGATGAGATTGAAGAGAAAGCGAAATCTTTAGCAGCCTCCACTTATGAACATGACACACAGTGGGGAGATGAGATTGGGATAAAATATGGTTACCCAGCAGAGGATATAATCACCGGGCTGGAAATACATTGCAGAGGATGGAAGTCAGTCCACAGCAATCCTCCAAGACCAGCATTTCTGGGTGTAGCTCCAACAACACTTGCTCAGACACTACTGCAACACAAAAGATGGAGCGAGGGTAGTTTCTCGATTTTTCTTTCAAAGTACTGCCCCTTCTTGTTTGGGCATGGAAAAATCAAGTTACGGCATCAAATGGGCTACTCAATCTATGGATTATGGGCACCCAATTCAATCCCTACACTATATTATGTCATCATTCCTTCACTAGCTCTTCTCAAAGGCATCTCCTTGTTCCCAGAGGTAATGATTCATATTAGGAAAAGCCACACTTTAGTTTCATATGCTTTTCATTAGAACTAATACGATTCTCCTGTGTCATTCAGATTACGAGTCCATGGATCACACCCTTCATATATGTCTCATGTGTGAAGAATATGTATAGCCTGTATGAGGCATTATCATGTGGAGACACATTGAAAGGATGGTGGAATGAACAAAGAATGTGGATGGTAAGAAGAATAACCTCATATCTCTATGGCTTTTCTGACACTGTCCGGAAGTTACTAGGACTGTCGAAGATGACATTTGCAGTTACATCGAAGGTAAGTGAAGAAAATGAATCAAAGAGATATGAGCAAGAAATCATGGAATTCGGATCATCAGCTCCAGAATATGTGATCATTGCAACTGTCGCATTACTCAACCTTATTTGTCTGGTCGGAGGGCTTAGTCAAATTATGACAGGTGGCTGGAATATACTCTTGAATGTATTTTCCCCCCAGCTCATTCTCTGTGGAATGCTAGTGATCACCAATATTCCGTTCTATGAAGCAATGTTCATGAGGAAGGACAAAGGCAGAATACCGTTCTCAGTTACATTAGCTTCTATTAGCTTTGCGATATTGGCCCTGCTGGTACCAATAGTGTAAGGTCCTACAAGAGGCATTGATGTCTAACAAAGTAGCATATATTTATGGAATTATGGTTCTCTTGAAGTACACTTCATCTGATAAATTTCTAGACGTACTTCTATGTATGATCATCTACCTTGAGATTATCACTTGGTACTGCACAGGAGACATAATCATACATGACAAACATACTTTATCAGGTAATTTCACTAGGGCCTACCTAATAGACATGCTCAGGTATCCAGCAGGCACAACTCCAGGTATATCTAGCTCGCAACACACATTATGGTGGCACTCAACACCAAAATGGAGTGTGCCTATAAGGATGACCTCAGCATTATGGTGGCACTCAACTTACTGCATGCAGTCCAAGAAGCAAGATGGACCGCAGAGCGCAGAAGACTACCCCCTTCTAAAAACTGTAAGAGGAGAGATAATTTTCAGAGCATGTGTCAGATAAACATCTTGAAGGGAAAATTCAGTTCATATAAACATTAGAAAATATATTTAGTTTTGGTTCTGCTTATCACATGCTCACCTAGTTGTAGGAGTCCTAGTGCATTGACCGGACAAGACGAGCAGCAAATGCCCCATCCAGAGAGTGCTTAGTTGGACTTGAGGAATAGAAACCATCATCTGTGATGAATTCTGCAGGAACATATCCATGTACACCCTGCGGGGTAAACTCCTGTAGCATATCATAGTAAAATGAATATACAACATGATTAGATGTCAGTGAATGGTGTCTAACATGCAATAATCAGTGACTAAGAAAAGGATAAAAACAAAAATATTTCAGTGCCATTCTTTTGATTGTATATATGTAGAACTGATTTGACGGACAGTGAACATAACCAACCGGTAAGGTTGCAGAAATGATATGGACTGTAACACTCATTTTATCTGTAACTGGACAGTCTCTATCATTGTTAAGCCTGAACTGGTAGGGCTAACATATAGTGGGAATGACAGCGACTTCCAGTTGCTAGATAAGGATTGAAGTTCAGTTCATGCTATGACTAAAAGACGACTAGAAGTTTGGTGATAATAATACTTGGGGAGAATGCTTAATAGTACCAAGTTACCAACAGGACCCCAAATTGTAAGGACAGGCATATTGCCTATATCAATTGAACATTGAGTTTGTATCTTTGGTGAAGGATTGATGCATAATTTAAATATGAACTCGTACCGGATGCCTCTGAACAAAAGCAGTAACCCGGTTCTCATTTTCTTCATGATCAATGGAACATGTACTGTAGATTAGTACACCACCAGGTTTTACCAACCTGCAAGTAAAGTCATTGAAAGTAATCTTAGATGCTGTCAATATGAATTTGCTTGCACAAAATTTTAAACTTGTAACAGTAAGAATCTCACAACGACGCTGAATCAAGGAGCTCATCTTGCAAACACACCAACTCCTCCAGATCTTCAAATTGCCGATTCCAACGCAAGTCTGCCCTCTTGGGAACAGAAAAGGTGACTTTAGTTCATCACAAAATTTGACAACTTGTAATTCCATATTCGGATCAGTACAATGCTCTGTGATGGTGAAGTTCTCGAAAAAAAGTGAACTTGATAAAGAGAGATACCTTGGAAAGGACACCCAGCCCAGAGCATGGAGCATCCAACAATACCTTGTCATATTTGGCAGTGCTTTCCTTCTGCAATACAAGTCTACATGTGCATAAGCCTCCTTATCATATGTGTGGATAAAACATTAACCTGTGTAACAGTCAATAGACATATTCCTGATAAATATTTCCACTGGAGGTGTATTATTCTTGGATATACGGAACTTCCTCTTTCTTTTTGAGGCTTTTTATGGACTAGTAATTATGAAGTTTCTTGGAAACTTACGGCATATAGTCGAAGATCACCATGGATATCAGTGATTATATCATCAAGATTGTGGCACTTTGCTGCCTCCATGAGAATTCTCAAGCGGCCTTTGTTTATGTCAAGAGCCGATACCTTCCCTGTATAATAGTAGATGATCAAGTCAAGTACACTATGTATTCCAGACTTAGAAGCTCGCTCTGCATCGATGACACAATGTGTTAACAAGATCAGATCTGGTAAAACTTAACTATTCTGGACCTGTGAGTACTATTTTCTTGTCGGTGTTGAATGTATACTTTCATAGATGCTAGTTTTCAGTGGAGATGAAAGGATGAAGAATTTTTATACCAGCTAACCATTAAATATCATCAGATGCTACATTTGAAGGACATAAATAATACATTGGTTGATTTATATCTGACAAAAAGTTAACAACGGCAGCCACTGGCACACGTTACTAGGTCATAACAACCGAATCTGCCGGCGGTGCGCAGCACCCCGAGCAGGCTGTCAAGAATAACATGTGAAATGTGATTCATTTGAGCATTTTGCTCACAAGTTTTTTTGCAAAAATCATAGCATGCTAAAGAAAGGAAAAGATAGACACTAGCACAAGATCTCACGGTTCTCCAGTTGCAATATCAACAGAAGATTGAACTCCCTCATTCCAATCTCTCACCTTGTCCTGCCAGCCGGGATGCCATGAACAAAGTCTTCCCGCCAGGCGCAGCACAACAATCCATGATTGTTTCCCCAGGTTGTGGATCGACCACAGACACAACAAAACCTGCAATAGGTTCTGTAAATCTTAGTATGGGTTATCTATAGGATCTTCAATGAAACTTGCTGTTGTTACCAAAACTTGGAACCGTATGAGGCATAATAGTGAATAGTTCTTTCTACATCAGCATGTAGCCATAGTGAAAATCATTTGAATATCATGATCCCATTTATAATAAATAAAAGGTGGTCAACAAGTAACGTTCACGACTTGCCTGCACTCTCATCCTGCACGGCACACATGCCTTCTTTCAGTAATCCAGCTTGTAAGACTGCCTGCAAGGAAGAAATTAAGATATCAAGATACCAGCCAGTATCTCGAGAGGCATTATAAGACAAGGTGCAGAGCTAATGCAATATTGCAATTAAAAAATCACTAGAGTTTCTTATGGATTAAGGGCAAAATGGGGAAACTGTGCGCCCACAAATGCTGCACAGGTTACTTCTTGAATATAAATGAACTTGTATGATACACAACTAAATTTTCCAAAATGAAATGTATGGTGGGTTAGTGCTTTGTGTTCCATAGCAATAGCATCAAAATAATATCTAAAGACACCAAACGTATAGCGCTATCCTTTCCTTTCTAGCTAATAGTATCAAAATGCAGCATTTCAGTTTTATTTCTTAAACATTCATTTTTACTAGCTATCGGCTCTCACTTCCTTGGAATGAAGTCAAGTATGGTATCTGTCCAGATCCAATTTAGAAGGCTTTGAACAGTGTTATTTATAAGCATCCTAAACAGATTGTGTTTCAAAAGAAATTAAGAGGATATGAATAGAACACATTGGTCTGGCAAACACCAGTTGAGCAGTGATCATGGAACTAACTATTCAGCTTCCTCACCTGCATGCCCTCACGAATGCGGACAAATTCGTCCATAATTGACTTTTCGTAGTGAACCTACACAAGAAAATCAAGTGATGAAACCCAATGCAAATAATCAAGGCAGATTATGACCCCAACATGACTACTAAATTGGATAAATCCTATGTAGCTAAATAGCATGGCTCTTATATTTTTCCTACCTTAGTCATGAATAGGATGGAACTCAGGTACTAAGAATTATCGTAAGTACCTGCAAATCTTCCAATCGGGTAACAAGATCATCCCTTGTATAGCCATTTGTTGTGTTCACCCTATGGCACAAAGATCAGTCAATCAGAGAAACGCATGCATAAACAGAGCAGCCGAGCAGGTAATTTGCAATTCGCAGAAGAGCACGCTTAAAAATTAAAACCTTAGACTGAAATAAGGGTCACTGTTATTCCAATTCATCAATTTTAGAGCTTCTTCTTTTCCAAGAAATCGAATCCACCTTCTCACCATCCACTGCAGAGCAGAAAACATATTACAGTTTTTTCTTAAAGATATATATTACAGTTTACAAAACATGTCTACCAATCTTCTATATTATGCTCTTAAGAAATGTCAGAAACAGTAAGTACATTGAAGTCCCCACAGGTACATTACTCCAGTTAACAAGGACATTGGTTGATAACAGGCATGAGTTCAAGTGGAATGTTATCAACAGTACAGTAAACCTACTGATTGTACGAACAAAAATTTGACGCTTTAAAATTTTAAAACAGAAGTAAACTTGGTTTAGGAAGTAAAGCAAACTTACAACATGATGAGAACTAAAGCTTATGAAGTAAAGCAAACTTACAACAGGATGAGAATAAATTATGGAAAGAGCACGAGCTTGGGCACGATCATCACCTTCTATCTTTGGAAGAGGAAGAGAATCTGTCTCCTAATTATAAAAGCAAAACAATGACGTTACAGGCTTACAGCATAACCCTACTGACTAGTCTGAGTAGACCAGGTTTTACCTTCAGTAACAGAAGTTTACGCAGAATCGCATTCACCATGTTCCCGGCACCGGGCCTTAAAGCTACTTTCGCAAGCCTTACATTCTAAAATTCGGTTTGCAAGACACATTATCAGTTTCCTTTTGAAAACAAAGCAAATATATTGTCTGGTGACATTGGCTTCAGATTTTAGTAGAACTGACAACAATAATATAATACTACATGTCAACCTCAAATAATGGACACGCCAAGTTTGAAAACCACCATATAACAAAGACCAGTAACAAAGTAGATCTTCAGGATATTAAAATAGGAACATAACCACATCATCCTTTTTAGGGTCGGGTGTAGCATACTGGCATTGTTTAAGATGGCTCTTATATCCATCTTAAATAAACAGGAAGGATTTAACGTAACTTTTGTGTTATGAAATGATAAGAAAAAGAGCTCAGTATCACATGCCCACATTTTTTTCTTTGGAACTTAAATAAACAGGGAGGAAATCACTTTAATTAAGCGATACCAGTTGCCGCATTTAACATTCTGGTCAACCAAAAACCAAACGAAGGGCTAACTTAATTCCAGTACATGTTAAATACTATCAACATACCTCATCAACGACAGCATAATCTGGTACATTAAGTTTGAGAATTTCAAAGAAGCCAATTCGCAATATCTGAAAATCAGAAGTGTTAACCTCAAATATTTTACAAGCAGGGGTAAACTTCTACAATGGGTATTCAATGAGATTATATGCTGTAAGAAATATAGAACAAACCTGTAGCAGCAGCGGTTCCATGTTGCTGAACACCTTCTCTTCACTACAGAGTGACATGATAAGATAATCAATGTAGCGTTTCCAACGTACAGTTCCAGCTACTATGACAGTAACCTAACAATCCAACCATAAGAGAATCAAAAGGTTTGAATTCCTACACAGGCATAGACAAGTCGTCTTAGGTGTGTTGTACTGTTACAGTGTTGCTGAGCCATTTGTGCAATATGTCCATCATGACGCCATATATCACAGGTAGAGTGATAAAGAAAATGAAGAAACAAAACTGACAACTAGTTAGCTATATGTTCATCAAATACAAGTAACATCATTACGTTGCTGCAACGAAAGAGTTGTTTCTCTCACAGCATTATATTCCTATTTCCCAGCAATAACCCAACATAGTGTAAGTGCCCTTAAACAAACTGAAATTCATAGACAGAACGAACATTTCAACATGTGAAATATATGAATTTTACCAATCTTATATCCCTGTCATCCAAATGCCGTGTACTGAACCCTAACGTCCTTTCTACATAGCCCATCTCATTTTCCCCAGAATCGTTTGCTTTCTCATTTAAAAGATCAACAAACGCCTTCCCCTTATCAGCTCTTAGCAACCTCACCGCTGCAACTGCTCCAACATGGCAACAACACAAACATTACGAATGATTAAAATAATTCCAATCAATTAGATCATCGCCAGAGATTCATATAAGGCAAATATGATTAGCAAAATAAAAAATCATAACATTAACATTTTACCTGCTCTGTGATGAGAAACCTCGAAATTAATAATTGGAACCTTACTTGTCCCTGCATAAACACAGAAAATCAGTTAAAGTGAGCAACTTAGCTACATTATTTCAAACAGCACTCTTCACCTGCTCTTTTGGTTGCGAATTTGGGATTAAGCTTTGGAACTCCAGTCATCCCTAAAAAGCACAGGAGATTTGGATCAGACAATCAGCTTAACACAGAGATGAAGTACAATACTGTATTACACAAGGGAGGATCATGTTGTTGGCGGGGTCATTCCTAGATTTTGTAGTTTGCTTGATCTTACATTAATTCACTCATTATGGCCAGTGAGGGATACAGCGTGGATTTGCATTACCGAAAAAGGCTTCCGCCCCGCTTTATATATATATAAAGCACACAGCCAAACCGATACATGGTGATGAGGAGATCCTCTTACAAGCATATCAAAGAAAAAAAACAAGAAAACAGGAGAGACCGGAGTCAACTGAAGCCTTTGGTTAGTTACTAATTTTTTGCACATATAAAACAATTATCGCTGTGTGAATCGCAATGATGCAGAGACCGGAGTCAACCCCCTTTCCGGAAAAGAACGTATAAAGTAATAATTTGAATATGGAGTAACAAATGTCAGGGATAGAATACAGTAGTTTACCACCATAGTATAGCATTTCGTTACCTGTTCGGCGAGGTGGAGCCTCCGGATCATCACGCTTCCAGACCCCACCCCTCCCTTCAGAAAAGGAGAAAATTCACAGTGATTCATCAGATAAGCAACTTGTGGAGCAACTGACCAAACAAACAGCAAAATTAAGTCGCAACATCGATTCCCCCACTGCACCTGCTCTGCTCGGAGGCGCTCCCGCGTCGTACCTCGAGGCCCTACTCCTCCCTACCCAAAACACACGGCGAAACAGCCCCCAGTTAGCCCCAGCTACGCGCACAACCTGCAATTCCATGGAGAAATGCGGAGTACCTGGCGCACCGGAGCCCTTGCGCGCGGCGGAGCTGGCGTCCGCGGAGAGGAGAAGCGGCGAGCCCACCCGCGCGCGGAAGTGCGAGAGGGGGAGCGCCTTTGCCTCCATTCTGCTGGGCTTTTGGAGGGAGCGGAGCGGAGTGGAGGGAGAGGGGACAAGGAGACGAGGAGGAACGAAGGCGACGGAAGAGGATAATATGAAGATGGGCCTGGGCCGGGCTTCGTGGAGGCCCTGTTGGACTTTGTTCTCTGTAACGTCTTACCCGAAATACAAATTCCCACTAACTTCACCTCAAAAAAAAAAAACCGTCTAACTCCCCTAAAAAAAACAAATTCCCTCTAACGGTGCCCTCGAAAGAGAAAAAACAGTTTAAAACGGGTCCAAACGAGCTTACCTGGAAATCCGTCAAAAGAGGATAAAGGTTACAAACAGTAGGATAATTTCTGCCTTAGGAGAGAGTAAAGGCAGCAAGAAAAGACCGACTTTTTTTTTGCGAAAACAAACAAAAGACTGACTTCTTTTAATTATGTAACAACTGTTTTTGAATGAGGGAGATGACGATTCTCTCTATTATAAGGTGAAGCCATCATAAGAGAAAGCACAACCCAGCAGCGCCAGCGACACAACCGTTCTGTCGCTGCTGCGAAGGAAGTGTGCTCTCTGCTCTCTCTGTCATGGCCGTCCCACTGCCACGACGGGCCACCCGTCTCTCCAGCGCCAGCGTCTTCCCTGCTTGTATTCTACTGGACCATCCATTCCTTCTCTTTGACCTGACTGTAATACTTCTTGATTATTTCTCTACAGCCGTACCAAATTCCATCTTCCCTACACTTGCAGCTGATACCCACTTTTCTCTACAGATATACTAACCAAACAGTTCAACTGTACTCATCGCACAAAAGAGCTCACTTTCCTGCTACTCCTGAGACCTTGATTAATATACACATATTGCCACTCTGATACATGCTCAATCCCCGTCGAAAAATAATGTGACGGAAGCCGTTATAAACAAACTATAACTTTGCCGAGCAATGATCGATGCTAGGTAAGTAGTCAAGTGGTACAGCAATGTTCTCCTACATAGATCATTCATTCCTAGCTTACAGGTTACAAAAGAGATTGCTGGTCAGCTTATACACATCACTGACTGCCAAGGCAAAATGAAGGCCAGAAGAAGAACACATATTACCACTACTTCATCAAATGGAATGGAAGGCTATCTTAAGCCGCGCTGTGGAACGGGCGCCGAAAGGACTGCACACAACAGGTAGGAAGGAGGCAACAAGGTCAACACTAGCAATTATAGGAGTAGTTTTGTTGACAAAAAGCAAGAATGAAATGGGCATTACCGTCAGGTATGTTGAAGGACAGCTTCTGTGCAAAAATTTCTCTAGGGTCTAATGTTTTATTGGATAGTAAGATATTATCCAAGTTTTCTTTTCTGCAAATTGAACATGAAGACTATGTGATTAATAGGCACGAGTTAATACGCAATACCAAGCGAAATGGAACACCCAAAAAATATTATATTCAGAAAAAAAAAAAAAGGTTAGCAAACGGTAGTACGCCATTTACTGAAGGACCACAGCGGAAGACTTTCAGTTTGTTGTTCACATCGAAGTGCTTATCAGTATTAAAACAGAGAATCCTGCTGTCAAATATGTGCAAAATTCCATAGTCAGTTCACGTACCGAGCCCAAGAAGGAACAAATTTCCTTCTGCGCCTTGCATCTTGTTCATGTTCGTCGTAATCATCATCATCCTCATCATCAGAATCTTTATATGGAGTCATTGTGTAGGACTGGCAAAAGTTTCATTAACATCAGAGCAGAGGACTAAAAAATTAGAGTGGTTGCTGATACTAGAGTGAAATCAATGAAAAGCATACAAACTGATACTAAAGTCAAAACAGCTCAGGTTGACAACCTATTTTTGCTTTGTCCCAACTGCGATGACACTACAGATGTTTGTACATTCTAACAATTTTGCTGCTTTCTAAGAATTATAGCCTCAAATGGAGAGAAAAATATTTAGGGTACTGTTACTCATGTCTTCCAAAGTCTTCTCTTAGCATGTTAATAACAAACTGATGAGCATGCATCATGTGACCATTTCAAAAGAACTTCCATTAGTATATCTGTATACGAGTATATTGACTTGTAATACTGTTATTATTTGCAAGCATCATGGATCAATATCAAAGATGAATGAGCAGTACCAACATATGCAGATTTACAGAGGACAACATTCTGCATGATGAAGTTAAATAAAAAAGCATACCTCCTCAAGACTGTTCAGGATATTTTCCTTAGCATCAGATCCAAAACTTGCATTCCTGTCATCTACTGCAACACCTTTCTCATCCTTACTTTCACTGGCCTTGTAACGAAGGGCATGTTCAGTAGTCTCGTCAGATTTAACTTGGTTTTTGCCTACATCCACCAAATTCTTCCTTGGCTCCATATTATCCTGCCATGATTTTAAATATTAAAAAACAAATACACCCTCTGTTCAAGAATATATCACATGACGCTTGGGAACCATACATTTTGAAAGCCCTACGCATATCTAATATTACAAATTTCATATGATCAATCTGAGAGTTTTGCCACTCAAATTACAAAAATAACATATATTTTCTAAACAGAGTACTGTTTGAGGAGGGAAAAGGTAGAAATAAGACAGCAACCCCATATATATAGCTTATACTCACAGAAGCTTTTTGACGAGCATCTTTCTCATCCTTCGTGCCTCGTTGTCTTTCCATAGGCTGCTTCTGTTGCTTTCGAGCTTCATCCATGCATTTTCTTTTTTTCATTGTTTCCCGCTTTTCTCCTTCTTCCCTCTGCCGCTTCTTAGTGGCCGCATCAACTTCCCGTTTCTTCTTTTGTTCCTCTTCAAGTTTTTGTTTTAATTCCTTCTCTTGCTTCAGTCTTTCGCGCTCTGCTTTTGCAGCCGCTTTGCGTTTTTCTTGCTCTTTTTGTTTCTTCTCTTCAAGACGTTTTGCAGCTTCAGCTGCCTTAAGTGCCTTCACCTTAACATCTTTTTTAACTGCAAGACAGCAACCCCAGTTGTAGAAGCCATTTATGAGCACCATCGAACATTTGAAGATTTAGCATATAGTTCGGAATAACTAATGCAATTAAACAGATACACTTACCGCACACTGTTGTAGATTGCAACTTTTGTTTTACAAGAGGTACAAAAGATGTCACATTGGCAACAATATTGCTAGGCTTAGATTGTCTGTCAACATTGGCTTCACTCCTGTGTCTTCCATTTCTGCTCTTTAGTTCTGTCGTGCCTTGTTTGTCAACATTTGCTTCACTCCTGTGTCTTCCATTTGTGCTACTGATTATTTCTGTCGTACCTAATCTGCCATGAAGAGAACGGGATGCTTTCCCTTCTCTCTTAACTGAAGTAGGGTGATTGTATTTTCGCTTAATGCTATCAATTTTTTTATTTGAATGATGAGTGAGCTCACTACTGACAGATTCTGCACTCAAGTCTATGCTGTTACCTTTACCCATGCATCTCATCGAAAGAGACGGAGAATTTCCATTGTTTTGACATAATCCAGTAATATCCTGAAGTGCTGTTCTCTCAGAGGGCCGCTGGCATGAGTAATTCACATCCACAGATCCAGGAGCCCTGTCTTGGTACTCATCTTCTTCCAGAATGCTGTTATCTTCATCAATTCGGAAGATTTTAAGTTCAGGAATAGAACCCATATGTTCTGAACCAGATCCAGATCTTAATGAAATTTTCTGGAGGCTATATTTTTCAACTGATGGAGTCAACGGAGTTTCATTAATCTCTTGTCTGCTGCTAGCATTTGAAGAGCACGAGGTCACGTCATCAGAAATGAAAAACGAATCAAGTTCCGATCCATATCCGAAAGAGTCCATAACGCTGCGACTGTTTCTTGGTGACATAGTTGTCAATAGCTGATGCAAACTACTTGCTGTGTTGGTATTATACTTGTTTGGAGGACCTGAGCTGATGGTGCCTAATTGGCGAGAATCATGAAGGGACTCAAATGACCTTTTTCCGATAATTGGGCTGCCAAATTGGCCAGGAACATCAAATCTCTCAAATACTGGCATTGAAATAGCAGAACCAGGCAGCAAATGTCCCTTTGGATCATAACTTTTATATTTCCTACCACGTTTAACATTGGATCCATAACATAATTTCCCATGAAACAGTGCATTCGGAGCAGATGCTTGTTCACCATGTTGATCTAAAGGATAACTCAGGAATTGAGTAAATGGTTCCATTCCAGAATAATTTTCTTGATTTAATATTGCAATTGGAGATGATAAGGTATCCGTCTCAAGAGCCATTTCCTGGTCTGCCACACTTGCAGCAGTGACATTTAGGTCCTGACCTTCTAAGCAAGTACCTTCCTGTCAACAAAAAGAACAACAGTAAATACGCTAGGACTTACTAGCACACATAAAATAGCAAGTGCAATATAGACTGAAGAGTGGACATTACCCAACTCTACCAACCATAAATGCTAACAAAATCAAATCTAATACTAACAGTTGCAGTACTACTGTAGAAGGGTCATCAAATCAACATGGATGTTACAAACTTGCTAGGCCATATACGGAATTTGTATGTTCATCAGTACAAAATCGTGATGAAATACCCATCAATATTCCTATCAGCTATCCCTTAGAGAGATAATAAAAACAAGAAATAGAGAAGCTACGTGACTGGATTCGAATTTGTCAGACCAAAGCATCCAAAGAAAAGGCTCCACCAATAATGCAGACAGACTGAGCATTACCACTAGTTTACTACTTCATGACATATTTTGCAAGGAAAAAATATAACCGGTTCTTCCGTAATAAATAAACATTTATATTATTCAGAGACGAAAGGGAACTGGTAGTCCGATACACTTGCTGAGCACATACCTGTTGTGTGCAGTTTTCCTCGTTATGAGATAGGATGCCAGAGCAGTAAGGCAAAGCAGCAGTCGTTGTCAGAAACTCAACTTCCAACTTATTTTGTTTCTGTTCTTGAGAAGTTTTGAAGACCCTTCCCTCCAATGCACTCCTGCTGGTGCTTGCAGTAGGAGAGTTATCAAGGACAACATGTAATAGGCTAGTTGCATTTCTTCTTCCCCGTGAAGAATTCCCATTTCCATAAACGTCACTTGCAGCATTTCCCCCCTCTGACGCCAGAGACATGCTCTTGCAGGATCCTGAACTCCTTGAGAAGTAAGGACTCGAAGGATGGGATTTCTCCGAGAAATTTGTCACAGTTAACATAGGACCAGCAATGTCAACTTGGTGGTTCAGAGACAATGAATTTGTGCAAGGTGTCCTGGAAAGGTCAAAGTCTGATCGGCGCCTTATTCTTCTCCTTTTAGATGACAAACTATCATTTACTTTAACTCCATCTTGAACAGACCTCTTCTGGTCACAAGCAGCACTGCTTCTGTCTGACTTGAGCAGATTAATTTTCTCATGTGATGCTGCACTACATAAGAAGTACTGAACAGAAGGTTGTGAAAATTTCCGTTTATCGTTTTCTGCTGTACATGAATTAACATTTTCTTTAACAGCATTCTCAAGAAGAGAGGTCTTTTGTTCTGTTCCTGCAAGATAAGAAACAATGTAAGGACATGGCACAATAACTTTTGCTACCAAAAAAACTAGCAAATATATATTCTACAAATAGCAAGCATGGTACCATTTTGTTGCAGATCTTCGGCCGAAGTCATACTGTTCCTTTCAGTTGAGTGCATTTCGCTGGTTCTCCTAGCTGAAGCACTGCTCATAACTTCTGGCGCTGCAGACTCGTCTGTTTTGTTGCTGACAGAAATGTTGCATGCTTTGGTCAAAGCTGAGAATTTTACCTGAACATCATCCAACTTTCCTGAATGGCAGTTGACCGCATCATATGCTGCCTTCCCATTGAGCATCTCATCTTGTGTGACCGGGGAAGCAGGGCCAAAGGGAGTCTCCACGTCGGTCTCCTTGAATTCTAAAGATGTTCTGGCCAACAAATGTTGCTCCTGAGATAAGTCATTTTCTTCAGATACAGAGACATTTACAACAGGACAACCATTGGAATGTGTGTCATTACTTTGTATTTCATAAGGAGAGGGGCTTGTTTTATAAGCATCACCCAAAGGACCAGTCTGAGGTTGAAGCTGCTCAGGGCATTCAGCAGACTCCAATTGGGAGCAGTGGTTATCCACATCATTTACAGGTGAATGTGAGAGGTCCTCACTGTCGGCCTCCTCTAACAGACTGTCCAGCAATATTTGTGATGACGCATGAGCCCCAAAACTAGTATCAGCTAGTTGGGTAGGTGACTGCAGAGTTTCACTGTATGGAGGATGTGAAACATGAGAATCAGAGCACTGTTGTTCGAAAGACGCAGAACTCCGAGTGATGATCCGATCTGAAGAACTGTCAGGTCCCGTCATTCTTTCAGTATCTTCTATAGTCTGAGGTTGAACCTGCTCTGGCCATTCAGCGGACTCCAATTGGGAGCATTGGTTATCCACATCATTTACAGGTGAATGTGAGAGGTCCTCACTGTCGGCCTCCTCTAACAGACTATCCGGCAATATTTGTGATGATGCACGAGCCCCAAAACTAGTATCAGCTAGTTGAGTAGGTGACTGCAAAGTTTCACTGTATGGAGGATGTGAAACATGGGAATCAGAGAACTGTTGTTCGGAAGACACAGAACTCCGAGTGATGATCCAATCTGAAGAACTGTCAGGTCTCGTTATTCTTTCAGTATCTTCTACAGTCTGAAGTTGAAGCTGCTCTGGGCATTCAGCGGACTCCAAATGGGAGCATTGGTTATCCACCTCAATTACAGGTGAATGTGAGAGGTCCTCACTGTCGGCCTCCTCTAACAGACTGTCCGGCAATATTTGTGATGATGCAGGAGCCCCAAAAATAGTATCACCTAGTTGGGTAGGTGACTGCAAAGTTTCACTGTATGGAGGATGTGAAACATGAGAATCGGAGCACTGTTGTTCAAAAGACACAGAACTCCGAGTGATGATCCGATCTGAAGAACTGTCAGGTCTAGTTAGTCTTTCAGTATCTTCTACAGTGTGCAGTGTATCCCTTTCAACCAATAGTATGCCGGTAGGATTAGGTACTTCAAGTGAACTGGTCAGAGATTGGTCCTCCTTTCCGGAATGCACGCCAGTAAGATCAAGAATGGCACATTCCAAAGCACTTTTCTGCTGCAGCTTCACTGGTGCACTGTCAGGGTTCAAATATCCTGATTCCACACCATCAAGCAATAATCTGCCCATAAAACGAGGAACTTGAGAATAGCTGGTAGAAGATGGGTCTTCACTTAAGGGATGTGCCTCAGCAAGATCAAGATTGGCACCTTCCAGGGCACATACTGGTTGCTGCATCGTCTGTTCACTTGCAGGATTCATGCAAACTGATTCAACACCATCGAATTGAAGTTTTTTCGGCTCAACCGACAGATAAGTTTCAGGGAGTGCATGGCACACACTGCCTGTAACTTGCACTCCAAAAGAACTTCTAACAGAAACCTTGACATTATTATCAGAACTGACAATCTGGTTTTGAGAACAATCTAACTGAACTCCTTGATT
Organism: Elymus sibiricus; assembly: GCA_039707655.1. Taxonomy (NCBI): domain Eukaryota; kingdom Viridiplantae; phylum Streptophyta; class Magnoliopsida; order Poales; family Poaceae; genus Elymus; species Elymus sibiricus. The sequence goes on along the minus strand of CM077672.1, from coordinate 297,323,828 downwards.
TCCAAGATCACCATCTTTACTGCACTTGACGAATTCAGTTGATCTATCCTGGTTGGCACAAAAACCTTTCTCCTGACCTGGCAAAGAGGCCATTGTTCCAGCATTGTTTTCACCATCACCACATGGTTTGGAGGATAATGATGCAGTTGTTTTGTTCGAACCTGCAGTTGCAAGTTCAGACCTCTGCATCCTGTCTTGCATAACATCACTGGTTCCACTATTTGTCGCTTGACCCTTCTCACGCGAGCGATCTTCAATATGCCGCTGCCTTGACCTGGAACGCCTTACCACAGAGAACATGTTGAAATCAGAACTAGCCTCAACAATCTCCTGGTCAACTGAAACCTGTTTTTGCTGAGGCACTTCATGTTGGTTAGTATCCACGGTGTCACAGATAGTGTCTAGACCAGCATATCCATTTGGAACCTCCACATTTCTGAGTGAAATACTAGGCACAGCTGGTGGCTGAAAGACAGTTCTGTTGGTTGCTGGTGTAGTAATCTGGCTTCCAGCGAAAAGTAACCCCGGAACAATTGGTTGACCATTTAGCTCTACAAGTACACAAGCAGTTCAGTTAACGAATAGAAGGTGTCAAAAGCAATGTGCAAGGGAGTAAAATCGGACACCAATGGTGAACAAAAAGCTAAATAAACAAAGAATCGGTGTATTTCCAGCAAATTTCAGAATCACTAGCCAACCAGTTAGTAACTCATGAATGTTTATAACCTGCACCCTGCAGGTGTGTCCCTCTCGGGTTCTAATAAACAAACAAGTTGTAGGACCAACAGCACCAAACTGGCACACTCGAAATTCCCCAATCCAACACATAAAAGGATTGCCCAGCAAAACAAAACGGCTAATCCTGTACGAAATGTTGAACCACGCTAAACCAAAGACATATCAGATGGCCCGCTAAAATGAGCCTGGGTGGTTATTTGCATTAAACTGCATCCGTAAATAACGCAGTGCTGACGAAAAAGGGTTTCCCCCCGCTTTATATTGTAAAGCAACCGCACCAAGCATCCAACCACAAGAAGAAAAGTTCAGGTTCCAAGTTCAAAGGAAAAGGAAAAGGCCAAAAGCCAAATAAAAACAGGTCTGGCTGAGGGCACAGCACAACAAACCCCAAATAAAAGGAAATAACGCAGTACTCCCTCTGTCCCAAAATAAGTCTCTCAACTTTAGTACAACAGAGGGAGTACTAGTTATGTAGGCCACTAATTACGTGGGATTAACTACCAATCTGCACCTTCGGTGCTTGTTCTTAGGAAACTAAGTACTTGCGGATTTGTAGGAAGCAAATCTTTTGGTCACAGGAAACTACTTGCAGTTTTGAGGAAGCAAATCTTTTAACTAATTTTATTCAAACTGCTTCGGATGCAACTAATACTAGAGGAGCAGGCGCGCTTTGCCGCGCCCGCTTGTAGCTTCATTTAGCCTTTCTTCTCGCAGATAACAACACGACCGCAATCATGAAATCGCTGCAGAGTTACACAATATGGCACAAACTTACAGTACATCACATGAATAGTTTCTCTAAACAGAAAACCATTTCATTAGGACTCTGGACAACATCAGGATCAACTCCCTGACCATCTTCCTCGCTGTTAAATATTGACGATTAATAATCAGCAGGGACACAATTGTGATAGTTCAAGTTCTTTTTAGTTTGTCGTAAGTAACCACTTGCTTGAAAAAAATATGTATGGTATTTCTTTAATGAGGTCATAGCATTACCAATCAAGATGTCGATGTATTAGAAAAATCTGATGCACTATAGGGTGAGATGTGTAATACACAAAATGTAAAGAACTATTAGAACAACACAAAATGTAAAGATCTATTAGGATAACGTACAGCTGAAAAGAACCTCAATTTGGGCTAAAATGCATTCTACAACTTTCTGTTGCACCAAATACCAGGTATATAATCTTGAATGCTCTTACAGCATATGGCAAGCAGGTGGTGATGAAAGCATTGGCAATAGATGAGCAGACAACAACAGAAAAATAGCTAAGATCCATAATTCAGCCAGCAATATAACACGAATTGCGCCAGCTAAAAGGAGAGCCTACTGAAGAATATGAACATATATCATGGCATCTTTTAGTTCATTTATTCATTGACACCTAGAACCATTACAAGTTCATATTTGGTGTTAGCAAGGAAACAAAATGGTTTCTGTAGACACAATTTAGAGGAGAAACATAGTACAGGCATACCTCACAAAGTCACAATCAAATCAACACGATGCTACCATCTGTGAAGTTTCTAATCATAGCCTGACAAAAGTCTGTTCCACTAGTTTTTGAACACTCATGTTTTCTTGCTCCATTATATTCCGCAAGAAAAGTAATATAAAGCATACATCGCCCAAAATAAACATCTTAATAACCAAATTAACATCAGGACATTGTCGATCTCCTTAGCACAACCAACATTCCCTTGGCATGCATGGCCATCGATCCTATTGTTTTTGCTACAAAACTAATACCTGGTCCAGATTTACTGCACACAGTTACTTTAGACAGGGTGAAATTTGTTGCAGGGAAGGTAGCATGAGCAGTTGAGTAGACTCGCTTCCACAGAACACCACATTTTCTCCTCGTGTTAGCTAATACGGAGAGGTCTAGGCTTGCATCGCCAAAGAACTACTACTCAATCCCCAACACAACCCAACCCAATCCAACCCTGACGAGCGAACGAGCAGAGCACTAACAAACATGGGGAGGGGGGAGGGAGGGGATACGCACCATGCGGACCGGCGGCGCAGGATGGGAGGAGCCACGGCGGGGGACGGTGGCCGGCGGCGAGGAAGGCGCAGGCGAGGGACTCGGCGTGGGAGTCGACCTGCTGGCGCATCTGCCCGGTGACCCAGTCCCGGCGCTCGAAGACCTGCATGAAGAGGTTCTCCATGGCCGGCTTCCGGAGCGGTCGCGGAGGTGGCCTGGGGGGGGGGGGGGGGGGGGGGGCGCGGCTAGGGTTTGGGCATGGAGGTGGATCGGGCAGCGGGGTGGGGGAGAGAGATGGGCAACGAAATTTTTGAATCGAGGCGAGGGGGAAGAGAGAAAATCTGATGAGCCGGCCAGCCGCAAGCGGGCGGTGCCCCTGTGCCCGGTGGGGTTTTTTTAGAGAGAGAAAGCTGGGATTATATTCTCTCCCGGCAACCACGTCATGTCTTTACATAGATTATCCTTATATAAGAGCATCTCTAGCAGATCCCGCAAACCGGACCATCCGGCAAAATAACCGTCAGTTTGCGGGACGGGGAGTGTTTTGCTGGCCTGAATAGATCCCGCAAATTCGGCCGTCCTGGAAAAAAAATGTGGGATCCCGGATCCGTCGGCTCATTTCCTTCATATCTACGGGATTTCACTTGTTTTTGCCGGCTCCGTTTCCTTTGGCGCGAACCAACTTCCGGCCGCTTCACTTCCCGCCTCCCGCGCCGCCGTCGCCGCCTCCTCCAATTCCGCCCCGACCTCGCCGTCCGACCTCGCGGCGCCAGAATTCGACCGAATGGAGTACCCGCTGCCCCCGGGTGCCCCATATCATGCGCCGCCGCCGCCTCCACCGCCACCGCTCCGTCCGGCCGCGCCTCCCACAGCTGATCATGCCGGTGCCGCCCCAACTCCTTTCGCCGCCGCCATCAAGAGGAAGCGGCAGGAGAACCACCTCGTCCAAGGCGGCGCAGCCGGCGCGGCACCACAGACTTTCGGCCCCGCTCCGGTTCCACCCGTCAAGGCCGTGGGCACGAGGAAGAAGACCCCTCCACCGGCCCGTCCGGTGCGCGGGTGAAGGCCCCGAGGAAGAAGGCGATCACGACAAGGGGTCGGGCTCCTCCTCCGCCTCCGGCCGGCCACGGCATCCACATTCACGGCGACTCCGCCGGGCATGCCTACAATGTGTTCGATGAAACGGCCGGGAGGTATAAATTTCTTTCTTTTGCTTGGTTTGCTCCGGTGATCTATGCTTCGACCGTTCGGAACACTTGTTTGAGCTTTGGCCATTAAATTTTGTAGCCAAAGTGTGCCCTCCACATATACCGAGATGTTGGTCGAGAGCACGGTGGATTTGAGTGCCCCCTTAGTGATTTCGATGAGACTCACGTTGAGGTCGAGGCGGAGGTGGATCAAGAGAATGATGGTGATGACGACGTGCAAGTGATCGACGAGGCCGACTATGATGCTAGGGTGGGGAGGACGGGCAACTACACGGAGATGGAGGATGTGTGCTTAGTTCAAGCATGGGAGAGTATCTCTCTTGACGCCATGGTTGGCAAGGATCAAAGCTATGGAAACTATTGGCAAAGGATCGAGGACAAATATCACCAAATGATGTCATTCCCTTCCGACCGGACCTTGAAGTCACTTCAAGGCCGTTGGGACACCATCAAAAAAGCTTGCGGCCGTTGGAGTGGGTGCTTGGAGGTCGTGTGGAATGCACCTCCAAGTGGCGTCACTATTGATGATTATGTGAGTATTTCTTCATCTTGGTGTCTTTGGCCGTGTTGATATGAAGCGTATGAGCCCATACTTGTCTCAATGTTTGTGTGTAGGATCGCATCGCCAATGAGTACTGATACGTCTCCAATGTATTTATAATTTATGAAGTATTCATGCCATGTTTATTATAGTTTTGTATGATTTTGGTGCACTTTTATATGGGTTTTATATGATTTTTATGGACTAACATATTGACCTAGTGCCCAGTGCCAGTTGTTGTTTTCTGCTTGTTTTTGGTTTTCCAGAAAATCCATATCAAATGAAGTCCAAATGCAGCGAAACTTTTTGACGATTTTTTCTGGAAGGAAACAAACCCAAGAAGCTTCGGAGGAGCAGCAGAAGAGCCACATGGGCCCCACGAGCCACCTGGGCGCGCCTGCCCCCCCAGGCGCGCCCTGGTGCCTCGTGGGCCCCCTGTGGCACCTCTTTGCGTGATTCCAACGCTGAAAAATCATATATATTCAGAAACCCCCGAAAGTTAACCTAGATGAGTTTTTACGCCGCCGCAAGCCTCTGTACCTCCACGATCTCATCTACAGCCCTTTTTCGGCACCCTGCCAGAGGGGGGAAAGCATCACCGGAGGCCATCTTCATCATCCCGGCGGTCTCCATGACGAGGAGGGAGTATTTCACCCTCGAGGCTAGGGGTATGTACCAGTAGCTATGTGTTTGATCTCTCTCTCTCTCTCGTGTTCTTGATATGGCACGATCTTGATGTATCGCGAGCTTTGTTAATATAGTGGGATCATATGGTGTTTCTTCCCTCTCTATCTTTGTTGTGATGAATCGAATCTTTTCCCTTTAAGGTTTCATTATTGTCGGATTGAATATTCAGATTTGAGAACACTTGATGTATGTATTGCATATGAATACCCGTGGTGACAATGGGGTATTATATTGATTCACTTGATATATGTTTTGGCACTCAACTCGCGGATTCCCGAGGTGACATTGGGGTAATCTATGCATAGGGGTTGATGCACGTTTTCATTATCTTTTCTCCGATAGAAACTTTGGGGTGCTCCTTGGAGTTCTTGTAGGGGAACGCGACAGAAAACAAAAATCTTCGGTACAGCGAGCACGCCCAGGATCACTATGGAGACTGCATACAGGGTTTGATCTGATCATTACCGACTCGTAGCGCAGCGGAAGTAGAGTCGATGTAGATCGTCGGTGCAGATCCCCGCGGCTAGGATTTACAACCTCCCAACCGCGAGGATGTACTCCCTCGTCTGCCCCTCGGACAGCCCTCCGGGGGGCAGTCGGACAGTCCCTCGGACGGTGTCACGGACAGCCCTTCGGGAGGACGCTCGAAACTCGGACGGTCACTCGGACAGCCCTTCGGGAGGACCCTCGAAACTCGGACGGTCACTCGGACAGCCCTTCGGGTGGCACTCTCGAACTAAGACCGAAACTACGATCTCTCTACAGAGTTGCACACACACGGTGTCATCTATCCGGCAGGGCTTCGCCGTCCAGAATTAGTTCCTGCCGGAACCCAGACAGCCTTTCGGCTCTACGAAACTATTTCGCTGGGAGGGAGAGAGAAGCCAGAAATGTCATGTCATGTGTATGAGAGCAAGGGATGAGTGTGGAGAGCACCTCTCCACCTCTATTTATAGGAAAGCCCAAGGGAAAAATACCCAAAAAACCCATCACATGAATCCTCCATAAGGGCATAAAAGGAAGGCAAGTGGAGCTCCATGGAGGATCTCCAACTTGGCCGGCCACCTCTAGGGCCCCCCCCCCAAGGGGTTTCCTTGCTCCCCACTCCCTTCTAGAAGCCTTTTGGGAAAAGCCCTAAAAGGTGGCTTTTCAAAAAATTAACCATAAAGTGATTTTCACTATTCACGGAACCAATTTTCCGCGACCGTTAAATCCGAAAATATTTCTGTGGGTCTTAGAATAATTCCAGTACCCACTAAAATGATTTTGGATTCATTCCGAAACAATTCCGGATTGGTGATTTTCATCTGCGAAAAGCAACCAAACCGGTTCCGGCAGCTCCGGAACATTTCCGGTTTTTATCCCGGAAAAATCCCAGAAGTTTTCAGAATAATTCTGGCACCCTCCAAGAATTTCCAGGCGTGTGCCGAAACCAATTTGACTTAATGGCATACCCCGAAACAACTTTTCAGTTTTACCGAAACTATTCCGGTGTTCTCTCCGGAACGTTTCCGCTGTCTCCAAAACTTTTTCGGTGACTTTCTCTCAGACTCCCTGTCTAGCATTCAGCAGATAGATGACCCTTAAGCATGTGACCCTATAGGTTCGGTGAAGTATAGACATGACCCGGAACACTTTCCGATCAATGATCAACATCGGAGCCGTGGACACCCATATTGACCCCTATACCCACACGAATGAATATTCGAGTGAACCTCCAGTTGCCGTGTGCTATTCCTGTTGCTTCGCGATATGTTACAAACACCCAAGGTGAGATTTTCTGCATCCCCGTGGATCAACAACTTGTCCACTATGCCAGTTACCTCGTTACCAGTTTTGTTCTCTTTTCTCGTTTCCGTGTTCCGGCATCCCAGTGATCAAATCACAATGTGTCTGGCCAGACGATGATGGATACCGTAACACCGAGAGGGCCCGAGAATATCTCTCCATCGTCAGAGGAGCAAATCCCAATCTTGAACTATCTCGTTTCTTGTCATACTTTTCCGTGAACCCGTAAGCCACCGTAATGGCCACCCAGTTACGGATGACGTTTAACAAACCCCAAAGTTCACGAAGCAAGCACGAAGGAACTCGATACTCTCATGGTCTAAGGAATTATGCAAACATTAACTATCTCTGTGTTATTAACCATTAACTTGTGACGAATGTATCTCATAGCATAACATCAATTCGGGTCGATTCAACACAAGTGTTATGCTAACATTGTGCCCTCAAAATTGCCGGCATAGCCATGCCCATGATCAGGAAAACAGGATCATCATGCAATACTTGAGCCAGTCATAGAGGCATGACTAGGAATACATTTTTCCGTTTATTATACCACACGTGCACATGAGTTTCCCTCCGAGCCTCGTGGATATTGCAGACTCGAGAATCATTGCAGTTATAGCATGGAACATAAACATTCATTACAAACTCGGAGATACAAAATAACTGTTATTACTGCCTCTAGGGCATATCTCCTACAGACTCCCACTTGCACTAGAGACATAATCTAGTTACATGGCTTCCCTAACACCAATGGCTATCCGGTGTTGCTCATGCTTTGCTCGTGGTAGAGGCTTTGTCATCGGGTCTGACACGTTCAGATCCGTGTGAACTTTGCGTACTTTCACGAAACCCGCTTCGACATGATGTCGAATGAGTTTATATTTGCGTTCAATATGTCTTGTCTTATGGTGGGAACTTGGCTCCCTTGCCTGAGCCACGGCGCCACTATTATCACAATAGATCTCCACCGGGTCCAGAGCACTTGGAACCACACCAAGGTCTTCAAGAAATTGCTTGATCCATACCACCTCCTTGGAGGCTTCTGAAGCTGCAACATATTCTGCCTCTGTCGTAGAATCCGCCACAGTCTTTTGTTTGGAACTTTTCCAATCAACTGCGCCACCGTTCAAAATGAAAACATAGCCTGATTGAGATTTGAAGTCATCTGGGTCAGTCATGAAGCCTACATCAGTGTAACTACTTACAATGAGCTCTTCATCACCTCCGTACACAAGGAGTAAATCCTTGGTCCTTCTGAGGTACTTAAGAATACTTTTGACTGCGGCCCAGTGTTCCAGTCCTGGATCACTTTGGTACCGGCTGCTAACACTTAGCGCATAGGAAACATCCGGTCTTGTACATAGCATGGCATACATAATAGAACCAATTGCCGAGGCATATGGAACATCATTCATCTGTACTCGCTCATCGAGAGTCCGAGGACACTGATTCTTGCAAAGCACTGTGTCAGGTGACATGGGGAGTAGGCCTTTCTTGGAGTTCTCCATGTTGAACCTTTTCAACACCTTGTCAATGTACGTGCTTTGGCTAAGCGCTATCAGGCGTTTTGATCTATCTCTATAGATTCTGATGCCCAATACATATGCCGCTTCGCCTAAGTCTTTCATTGAAAAGCTCTTCTTCAATGAGTCTTTTATTTCGCTAAGAAAATTCACGTCATTTCCAATCAATAATATGTCATCCACATACAAGATTAGAAATGCTTTTGCGCTCCCACTAAACTTCTTGTAAACACAAGATTCTTCGTCATTCCTGATGAAGCCAAACTGTTTGACCACTTCATCAAAACGAATGTTCCAGCTCCTTGATGCTTGCTTCAGACCATAAATGGCTTTCTGAAGCTTGCATACCTTTCCAGCATCCTTAGGATCGACAAAACCTTCTGGCTGTATCATGTATACATCCTCTTTGAGGTTTCCATTTAGGAAAGCCGTTTTGACATCCATCTGCCATATTTCATAATCGAAATAAGCAGCAATTGCTAGTAATATCCGAACCGACCTAAGCATAGCTACGGGCGAGAAAGTCTTGTCGTAGTCCACTCCAGGAACTTGCGTGAACCCTTTCGCGACAAGTCTAGCTTTGTGGATAGTAATGTTACCATCCGCGTCCGTCTTTCTTTTGAAAATCCATTTACAACCAATGGGCTTTACGCCTTCTGGAAGTTCTTCCAAGTTCCAAACTTGGTTTTCGTACATGGATTCCATTTCGGATTTCATGGCCTTGTGCCATTCCCTTGAGCTGGGCCCCGCCATCGCTTCCTTGTAGTGCGTAGGTTCATCGTCTTCAAGAATGAAGATTTCGTTATGAAACTACTCAGGTGGCTGGATAGCCCTACCTGATCTGCGCGGTTCAGTTACAACATTGTCTGAAGTTTCCGCATCACATGCGACAACTTCCGGCTCGGTTGTAGGGATAATTTGCGGAATTTCTTCCGGTTCCTTAGCCATAACAACGGTTGCCGAAGATTCACTAATCTCATCAAGTTGTATTGTCCTCCCACTTGGTCCTTTAGCGAGAAATTCTTTCTCGAGAAAGTGTCCAACCTTTGCGACAAACACTTTGCCGTCGGTTTGGTTGTAGAAGGAATACCCAACGGTGTTTTTGGGATAACCTACAAAGTAACATTTGTCTGATCTGGGATCGAGTTTGCTGGCTGTAAACGCTTTACGTATGCCTCACAACCTCAAATTTTGAGATGTGACACACAAGGTTTCTTCTCATGCCACATCTCATGTGGTGTCGTCTCAACAGACTTAGACGGTGCTCTGTTTAGTGTGTGAGCGGCAGTTTCTAGTGCGTGACCCCAAAAAGATGTCCAACAGGGTTCGGTTACGTCTTTCCGATACTCCGTTTCGCTGTGGAGTTCCGGGAGGCGTAAGCTGTGAAACGATTCCATGGTCACTCAGATGTTGGCCAAACTCATGACTAAGATATTCGCCTCCGCGATCAGACCGCAGAAACTTAATCCTTTTGTTACGATGATTTTCTACCTCATTCTGAAATTCTTTGAACTTTTCAAAGGTTTCCGACTTATGCTTCATCAAGTAGATATAGCCATACCGACTTAAATCATCAGTAAAAGTCACGAAGTAGAAATACCCACCCCATGCGGCTGTGCTCATTGGACCACATACATCACTATGTATTATTTTCAATAATTCACCCGCCCGTTCAGGATGACCCGTGAACGGCGTCTTGGTCATTTTCCCTATCAAACAAGCTTCACATATGTCAAATGATTCAAAATCAAAGGACGGTAAAACTCCATCTATCTGGAGTCTTTGCATGCGTTTCTTTCCGATGTGGCCAAGACGACAGTGCCACATGAAAGTGGTGGTGGTATCAGCCTTCTTAAGGCGTTTAGCATTTACGTTAAAGACATCATTTACACATTCAAGATTTAGTATGAAAAGGCCCCCAACAATGGGTGCAAATCCATAAAACATATCCTTACAATAAAGTGAACAACCATTATTCTCAGACTTGTACGAATACCCATCGTGTACTAAACATGATCCGGAGATAATGTTTCTGCACAATAGTGGAACAAAATAACAGTTACTTAGTTCTAAGATAAATCCTGAAGGGAGACATAGAGGCATAATGCCGACGGCTTGAGCGGCGATCCCAACGCCGTTCCTGACACGCATCACGACTTCATTCTTTGCTAGCTTGCGCACCTTCTGCAGTCCCTGTATCGAGTTGCAAATGTGAGCAACCGATCCGATATCAAATACCCAAGACTTAGAATTTTCGCTAGCAAGCAAAACGTCAATGACATTAACTTGTATAACAATTATACCTTTTTCGGTTTTCCCGGACTTCTTATCTTCCAGATACTTCTTGCAGTTCCTCTTCCAGTGTCCAGTGCCTTTGCAGTGAAAACACACAGTTTCAGTCTTGGCTCCGCCCTTAGGCTTGCCTTTCCTTTTGAAACTGGCAGTTTTGTTCACCAGCAACTTTTGCCGATTCTGCAGTCCTATCTCATTTGTTTTGAGCATCGCTTCATAAAGCGAGGTAAGGATCAAATCATTACCAGGTGTCTTTGGGAAATTAATTCCCTTTTCAGCATAACTATCGTAACAGTTTGCTAGTCTGACACTATGCTCATCAACTAGAGATTTCTTATTTATATTGCATGCTTTCATGGCCTTAGTCATCTCATGAACTTTAGCCGAATCATGTTCGTGATACAGAACTTGTAGTGCCTCGATAATCTCGAAGGTACTAAGCTGTTCAAAACGGTTCTGTAGCACAGGATCCATGCAAGATAACATAAGGTTTTTAACAACACTAAAATCATCCTTTCATGAGTTAAACACGTTGATGATATCCAGAGCCATTTCTGGCGTAGGGGAATCACCTAGAGGTTGATCAAGCACATAGACTTTCTTAGCACTCTTGAGGACAATCCTCAGGGTACGGATCCAGTCCGCATAGTTGATGGAGCGGAAAATTGTGCTCAATTGATAGAAGAAGAATTCAATAAAATGTTTGGCAGAAAATCCATGAATGATAAGCATGATTGCAATGTTGCTAGTATGAATTCTTTGAATACCCATGATGCTAATGATATGCAAAGCCATAAGCTTGGGGATGCTATATTTGATGAAGATGATATTTTTAGTCCCCCAAGTTTTGATGAGCAAATTTATTATGATGATTGCATGCCTCCTATTTATGATGATTATAATGATAAAAGTGGATTTGGTGAGGTCATGACTTTATTTAGTGATGAATCCACTATTTTGGAAGAGGTTCCAATTGATTATGACAACAAAGTTGTTATCTATGATGATTATTGTGATGACATGTATGCTATAAAGAATAATGATAACTATGAAACTTGTCATCATGATTTTAATTTTCAATTGTATTATGTCAATCAAGTATCTCATGATAGCTATTTTGTTGAGTTTGCTCCCACTATTATGAATGAGAAATTTGCGTATGTGGAGAGTAACAAAATTTCTATGCTTGTGGATCATGAAAAGAATGCTTTATGTGATACATATATTGTTGAATTCATTCATGATGCTACTGAAAATTATTATGAGAGAGGAACATATTCTTTTAGGAGTTGCAATAATATTAAGTTTCCTCTCTATGTGTTGAAAGTTTTAAAGTTGCACTTGTTTTGCCTTCCTATGCTAGTTGATTCTTGCTCCCATAAATTGTTTGCTCACAAAATCCCTATGCATAGGAAGTGGGTTAGACTTAAATGAGCTTGCCATGTGATTCATGATGCTCTCTTCGTGTTTCAATTCTTATCTTTTATGTGAGCATCATTAAAATCATCATGCCTAGCTAAAAAGGCATTAAAGAAAAGCGCTTTTTGGGAAACAACCCAATATTTGTACCTACTATTTTTGTGTGTCCACATGATTAAGATACTGTATTAATCATGTTTTATATGTTTTCTTTCAATAATGTGCCAAGTAAAGCCTTTGGGATAGTGTGGATGCTTGTTGATTTGATTCTGTGCAAAAACAGAAACTTTTACGTCCAGTGCTGGAATTTCTATTCTGTACTGGAGCGTGAGAAAATTCTGAAATTTTTACACAGTATTGGGTTACAAATTGTTTACGTTGTACTAATTTTTCAGAATTTTTGGAGGTATATAAGTATGGTTTTTAAATCGCTCACTACATGTTGTTCTGTTTTGACAGATTCTGTTTTCGGTGCATAGTTTGCTTGTTTTAGTGTTTCCATAGCTTATATTATGAGATATAAATTGTGGAAATGATAGAATACAGTAGGCATTATGTGAGAACAATTATGAATCTTGTCTTGATAGTACCTAAGTGGATGATTTATTTTTATCATACTAACCTATCTCACGAAGTTCCGTTAAGTTTTGTGTGATTGAAGTTTTCAAGTTTTGGGTGAGATATCGATATGAGGAGAATAACGAGTGGAAAGACCCTAAGCTTGGGGATGCCCAAGGCACCCCAAGGTAATATTCAAGGAAGACTCAAGCGTCTAAGCTTGGGGATGCCCCGGAAGGCATCCCCTCTTTCGTCTTCAACATTATCGGTAAACTCACTTGGAGCTATATTTTTATTCGTCACATAATATGAGTTTTGCTTGGAGCATCATTTTATTTTGTTGAGATTTGCTTGATGTTATCAATAATCATGTTTTGTGTCTTTTAATTCAATAAAATGCCAATTATAGCCTTTACCATGCTCAGTTTGCAAGTTTATGTGTTGTTGTTTGAAAACAGAAAGTTTCTGTTATGTCCAGAATATTCCTGAATAGTCATAACATAATAAAAATCTGAAATTTTTACACAGTAAGCATGCATGAGTTCTCTGTCACGTGGTAATTTTTCAGAATTTTTGGAGTTAGGGAAGTATGGATTCTTATTCCCCTTTTACAGACTGTTCTGTTTTGGCAGATTGCTGTTATAGTTGCATTATTTGCATATGTTTGCGTGTTTAATGTTTCTATTTGTGGATAGAAATATTAAATATGCAGAGGCATTTAGTATGCAATGTTTAATTATAATTTTAGTAATTTTCTATAGTAGAGAATGTTAAGGTTTTGAGTTGATTTATACTAACTTATCTCACGAGTTCTTGTTGAGTTTTATGTGGATGAAGTTTTTAAGATTTAGAGAAACCGTGATATGAGAGGAATTAAGGAGACACAAGAGCTCAAGCTTGGGGATGCCCAAGGCATCTCAAGTTAATATTTCAAGAAGTCTCAAGCATCTAAACTTGGGGATGCCCCAGTAGGCATCCCACCTTTCTTCATCAACAATTATCGGTTAATCTTGGTTGAGCCTAAGTTTTTGCTTCTTCACATGAGATGTGCTATTCTTGGAATGCCATTTTATTTTGTTTTCTTTGTTGTTTGAATAAAATACTTGAGATCTGAAATTTTTAAATGAGAGAGAGTCCTCACATAGCTACTTAGTTATTTAACTACTCATTTGATCTTCACTTATATCTTTTTGGAGTAGTTTGTCATTTACTCTTGTTCTTCACTTATATCCTATGAGTAAATTGTTGAATAAATTAAATATCATAAAGTTGAAATTATATGTGCTTCATATGCTTGTATCATGTCTAGTAGTAGTTTCACATTTGGGTTAGAAAGTGAAATCTATTGAAGCTTGACAATCACAACATTGGTCATACAAGCAATTCATGAATGATTAGTATAAGGAAGAAAACTTTCACATATAAATATATTATCTAGGACATCTTTTATGATTGTGAATACCCATTAATTATTTTCAAACTTGAGCAAATTAGTTGAAGTTGGACAAGGAAGACAACGTAATGAGTTATGTCTGGGTATATTTGCATAGAATTTATATTGTTATGGATCCTCCAACATGTGGTGCTTGCTTAGGATCTTTTGTTAGACAAAAATTCGTACTAAGTAGAGATACTACTTGTGCATCCAAAAACCCTTAAACCCCGTTTCTTCCCATGAGTGTCCACCATATCTACCTATGGATTGAATAAGATCCTTCAAGTAAGTTGTCATCGGTGCAAAAAGCAATAAAAATTGCTCCTAAAATATGTATGATCTTTTATTGTAAGGGAAAATAAGCGTTGTACGAACTTGTGATGGTAAAGAAATAAAAGCGACGGACTGCATAATAAAGGTTGCTATCACAAGGGGCAATATAACGTGACGTTCCTTTGCATTAAGGGCTTGTGCATCCGAAAATAAAAAGCGCATGACAACCTCTGCTTCCCTTTGCGAAGGGCCTATCTTTTACTTTTATGTATTTACTTTTATGTAAGAGTCAATAGTATTACTTCTTATTTCAACCTCAATTATTCTCTAGTTGGCAAGCATCACACTACACCACAATACTTGATTAGGGGCAGTTAACTGCCGGGAGATATAACTGACCAAGGGCATACGAACTGCTGGGATATAAGTTTATGCCGGTACAATTACCCCAGGGCACGAAATCTGCCGGGAGAACTTGAGCAATGCTGGCATAGTCACTGCCGGCACAGTTTAGGGCCCATTGTCTGCCGAAACAATTAAACTGCGGCCTGCAAACTGCCGGGGACCGTCTTTGACGCCAGGCCGAAATAGTATCGGGGCTAAGCGCGCGCTAGAGAGGAAAAGCGCGCGTGTGATGAAAATTTTGGCCCGAAAAGAGCAATAGACGCGCCGGCCCTCCACAGCTCGACCACAGCGCCGCCCCCAAATCTCACGCGTGCCCTCACCAGACCGCCGCCGCCGCCATCGCCCCAACCACCACCGAGCTCCTCCGTCGCGCCGGCCCCCAACCACCACCGAGCCCCTCCGCCGCGTCCCCAACCACCACCGCAGCCCCTCCGCCGTGCCCCCAACCACAACCGCAGTCCCTCCGCCGGCCCCAACCACCGCACGCTGCTGACCGCCCTCCATCCCTGACCACTGCCATCGTCGCCCTCAACCACTCCAGAGCGGCGCCGCCGAGCACCCGATTGACACGGAGCACCACTAGCGTCGCCGAGCCACTCCAACGGCGACCACCATCCTCCACCGGACGCCTTGCGTCGCCACCACCCCGAGAGCTTCCTCCCCTGAGCAGGCTGCCTCATCTTCACCCGAGCACCAAGCCGATCCGCCTCCTCTCCGGCAAGCAGCTCTACCCCAAGCAGCGGAGCGTCATCCTCAAGCGACCACGAGCGGGAGCCCTCCTCCCACCTCCCCGTGAGCATCCCCATCCGCCCTCCCTTCTCTCTGTATGTTTCCCCTTGATATTAATCTGAATCAAATGTTCGTCATCATTTTTGCGCCCGTCATTCGTAATCCCCTCGATTGGCCAATTCCTAGGATTTAAGGGTTGTGGATGCAGATTATATCCCCTCGACCCTTTGCTGTTGTGCTGCTAATTGTGATTGCTGACCTCATCTAGGATGCTAATTGTGATGGCCGTGGTTTAGCTTTTGCTTGTGGATCCTAGATTTGCTTCTATAAAAACTGGTATCCCTAGACTCTGGTTTCTTGATGAAAAAAGCAGTGCCGGTTTCAGCTTATTTGTCGAAAAATGTGTACTTTCAGTTGTTCTAATTTTTCCTGTTAAGGCTATGTCACAATGTGCCATTTTAGCATGGATGATACTGTATAATGTGCAAAATTCTAGTTCCTCTATTCTACTTTTCTCCTGTAGTTTAGTTACATTTTTTGGAATCTACAAGTGCAATGAATTCGCTCTGCAGTAAGGCTGTTGTTTTGTTGCTGATAATTAGAACGTTCTGGATGCTCGTTGGTTAGGTGCTGCATACAGGTTTGGTAGTACTACTGGTGTGTGTGTGGCATAGTTTCTGATGTTTTGAGGGTACACCTGGAGGTGGACGAACCTGAGACCTGTGGTTGTCTTCTCTCGGCTGATTACATGCCGTTGCATCTATGTTGTGGTATAGTAGCTGTTTGGTTGAGCTTTGGACCTCATTTTAATTTGAGATGAAAGAAAACTAATTATTTTAATTCTTCAGCCCACTTGTTCTGCCTGGCTAGGTAGTTTAGTTGATGCCTCAAAGTTGTAGCTTCTTTGTTTGTGTTTTGTGAAATCTGATTTGTGGACAAAACAAGTGCTTCATTTTTATGATATAGATAATGATATTTTTACTACTATTTTAGTGTTTGCATTTCCTGAAATGACATGTTTCAATTCACTATTTCTGCTATGCTAGATTTTATTAGTGGTCTGTATTGTATTTCTCCTTGCCTGTACTACATAAGAATGGTATGCATTTTGGTAGATGGAGATGAAGATGGACATGAAGATGCATATGGATATGAAGATAGTGTAGGATCTGCCACTGCTAACCTTGAGGTGCGACGAGAGAAAGAAGCAACCATTTTGCAAAAGAGGAGTGAAGGGGCACTCCTGCAAAAGAAAGTAGCAGCACTCACTCAGAAAAACATTGACCAACCTCCCACCGCTCAACATGAGGTGCTGCAAGAGAGGGGAGCTGCCATTTCGCAAAAGAAGAAGGCAACAGTGCAACAAGATAAGGATGTGGCACTTCATCGCAACAATACGACAACATCCCTACGGAAGGAAGTTGCAATCACGCAGAAAAATCACCAGGTAAGATTGTACTATGTTTATATCTTGAAACATCCCTATACCACCCTGCAAGGAGAATTCAGTTGGTTTAGCTCAGTAGGTATTATGAGTTTATTCTGCATGCTCTTTCTTTTGATATTGATCTTACCTGCCAGGTTTTGATTCTGACACCAGTCATTGTTCTGAACATGTTGACATCTCTTACTGTAACATTAGAAATGCATGCTTTTGTGTTGTCCCGGCCTAGTCATCTTCTAACAAACTTGAGAATCAAGAATACTTTGCTGCTCTTTAGTTTTTAGGATGAAAAAGAACCACTTCCGCTTATCTGACTTCTTTTTCATGATTTCTCAGAAAGGAAGGGATGTGATACTATATAATGTTTGTCCGGACCATGGTATCCCAGTGGCAAAAGCTACCATTCTATCAATTGATCGGAGAGAGGAGGTAGGTGGTCAGGAGCTTGGCTCTGAATATTGTAAGGTCGTCATGAACTATGTAATGAAAAGGGATGCTATACTACCTCGTGGTGTTGGGAACATGACAACCATGGGGCAAGCTCAAGGGCGATGTATTGCATGACCTTACAAGCATGTAAGCTTAGGTTCTTATGATTAAAGTTACAATGACTATCATGGTTGATTGCTTAAAACTCTTTTGCTTCTATGTATGCAGTTGGAAGTGGATAAGTCAATGGCAAATGCAGCAATGCGACCACAAGCAAGCTGAGGTAATATACATGTTTCTCTTGGCTAAATATTTACATTGGTGTGTAGTATCGAGAACAGATAGTAATGCTTTGCTCAATTAGTAATTCAAACAGATCATTATAGTTCTCTAGAGGCCTACTTTTGTGTCCATCAGCCATGAATTTCTGGAGAGATCAATTGAATAAATCTGGTTACTCTGATCTCGCAAGGATAATGATTAACTTCTGTACATATAGATACTCCTACAGCTATAAAAAAAACATACTCCTACAGTACTTATTTTCGTCCATTACAAATATAAACTGCAATTGGATCTTCTTTCTTTCATGTACACGATAGCTTCTGCCATGTAGAGAAATGATTTTCATTGGATTCCATGCTCACAACTATAATTTGATTCATTTATCATAATTGGATCCTCTTTCTTTCATTTACATGAAGTATTTCAGCTTGTTTGTTTGTTTGGCTAATTCAACTAGTTGTGCGAGATGTAGGAAAGTGAACCAATAAAAAATGTTTATTCAACCAACTGTTCGCTTTGGTACATGAATGAAAAATGTTTATTCAAACAATTGTAACTTTGCATATGTGCTTGTACAGTACAGTAGCTTCAGAATGCGCTTGTGTAATGTTCAGTGTGTCATCGTGGCCTCGTGCTTGTGTTTCAAAATGAAGAAAACAATCAAAATGGTAAACAATTCTGTTCGCTTTACTTTGGTACAGGAATAGCCTCACCTCCGATGTACAAGATTGGCACACCTACTAGTTACTGTTAATATTTGTACAGACTTGCACACTATATTTGGATGAGAAGTAAGATAAGCTTGTTGCTGTTGTATGTGATTGTTGTAACATCTTTCTGTTAATATTTGTACAGACTTTGCACACTATATTTTGATGAGAACTAAGATAAGCTTGCTACTGTTAAGATGATAAAAAATGGACATTTTGATGTCCAGGAAATGTTCTCTACTATATAAGATTACTCTAGAGATGTTACTGGTTGCTCTACATTTTAGAACATATGCAGCTGTTGTATGTGATTGTTGTAACATCTTCCTTAATTTCTGAATGCAACTGTTGTATGTAACATCTTTCAATCTATTGCAGGTTTCCAAAGGTACACAAGTTCACTAAGGTTTGGAAGATCTTCAAGCTGCTGAAGATTTGGAATACCCACAATTAAGTTGGTGGACTGATAATGTCATGTCTTGTTTGTTGAACCTAGAGACTTGATCTGCTCATTTTGGTGGTTGTTAAGCTCGTTTTGGTTCTGTGGCACACATCTAGAAACATATGTAAATCTCCTCTTGTGGCACTACTTTATTTTGGCTGTGTGGCAAAAATATGCACTCTTTGTGGCACAACCTAGTTTGTTACTTTGATTGAAGTGCATGTATAAATTGTGTGATATGTACTGATTGCCTAGACATGATGGATATTACATCATATGGATGCCTAGAACATTTCGCTATTGAAATCAACGTGTGGCATACTATCTGCCGAGTAAACATGCTTGTGCCGGCAGTTGGACTGCCGGTAAATGTTGTTTCATGTGGTATGACCAATCTACCGGGAGAAAATGGACTGCCGGCAAATACATGGCTAAGGGCAGAAAAACTGCCGGGAGAAGTTTATCTGCCGGGACAAGTAATCCCTGACAGTCGTTCTCGTGGCGGTTCTATCTGCCGGGAGAACTACTGTACCGGCAGTTTAGCTGCCCTTAAAAGAGACTTCTCCTGGCATTTTTTTCTGTCCTTACATTAGTGTTGTGGTGTAGGGTCATGTGGTGGGGAAAGATCCAGGCACATATGGCCAGTCAAATATATTTGATCATGAATTATTATTGTTGACAATTATCTCTATGATAAATAAGTTGGGAGGCGAAACATTAAGCCCCTATCTTTCTCTGTGTTCGATGGATGCCATTTGTTCTAAAAATATGCTTTGAGTACTAGCAATCATAGAAGACTATATGATAATTGAGTATGTGGAGCTCTTACTTAGACTTTGTTGAAATTAAGTTGAATTGCAATTGTTTGGTGACTAAGAACATATGTTGTTAAGTTTCAAGAGATTGCATTGTTTGAACCATAACATGTGAATTGATTGCTACTTTATCATGATGAGTTTTATGAGAAAGAGTTGCTGTTATGATGCTAGGAAAAGTGATTGAAATTATCATTGATCAAACTTATGCACTATGCTAGCATTCACACTTAATAAATTATTTCTTTTATCATTTACCTACTCGAGGACGAGCAGGAATTAAGCTTGGGGATGCTGATATGTCTCCAACGTATCTATAATTTATGAAGTATTCATGCCATGTTTATTATAGTTTTGTATGATTTTGGTGCACTTTTATATGGGTTTTATATGATTTTCATGGACTAACATATTGACCTAGTGCCCAGTGCCAATTGCTGTTTTCTGCTTGTTTTTGGTTTTCCAGAAAATCCATATCAAATGAAGTCCAAATGCAGCGAAACTTTTTGACGATTTTTTCTGGAAGGAAACAGACCCAGGAAGCTTCGGAGGAGCAGCAGAAGAGCCACAGGGGCCCCACGAGCCACCTGGGCGCGCCTGCCCCCCCCAGGCGCGCCCTGATGCCTCGTGGGCCCCCTGTGGCACCTCTTTGCGTGATTCCAACGCTGAAAAATCATATATATTCAGAAACCCCCGAAAGTTAACCTAGATGAATTTTTACGCCGTCTACGGTCTCAACTACAGCCCTTTTTCGGCACCCTGCCGGAGGGAGGAAAGCATCACCGGAGGCCATCTTCATCATCCCGGCGGTCTCGATGACGAGGAGGGAGTAGTTCACCCTCGAGGCTAGGGGTATGTACCAGTAGCTATGTGTTTGATATCTCTCTCTCTCTCTCGTGTTCTTGATATGGCACGATCTTGATGTATCGCGAGCTTTGTTAATATAGTTGGATCATATGGTGTTTCTTCCCTCTCTATCTTTGTTGTGATGAATCGAATATTTTCCCTTTGAGGTTTCGTTATTGTCGGATTGAATATTCAAATTTGAGAACACTTGATGTATGTCTTGCATATGAATACCCGTGGTGACAATGGGGTATTATATTGATTCACTTGATATATGTTTTGGCACTCAACTCGCGGATTCCTGAGGTGACATTGGGGTAATCTACGCATAGGGGTTGATGCACGTTTTCATTATCTTTTCTCCGATAGAAACTTTGGGGTGCTCCTTGGAGTTCTTTGTGTGGATTGAATATTATGATTATGAAGTTGTTTGATGCATATTGTATAATCAACTCACGGATACTTGTGGTGACATTGGAGTATCTAGGTAACATTAGAGTTGGTTGATGTGTATCATATGGTGTTATTTTAGTACGAACTCTAGGGCTGTTTGTGACACTTATAGGAATGTCTTAATAGATCGATCGGAAAGGATAACTTTGAGGTGGTTTCGTACCCTACAAACAATTTCTATCTTATGTTCTCCGCTAATAGGAACTTGGGAGTGATTCTTTATCGCACGTTGAGGGATGTGTAGGAGATATGCCCTAGAGGCAATAATAAATGTTATTGTTTATCTCCATGTTCATAATTTTGTTTATATTCCGTGCTATAACTGCTATGGTTCTCGAGTCCGCAATAACCACGAGGCTCGAAGGAAGACTCATATGCACGTGTGGAATAATAAACGGTAAAATGTATTCCTAGTCTGGCCTCTAAGACTAGCTCAAGTGTTGCATGATGGTTCTATTTTCCTGATCATGGGCATGACTATGCCGGCAACTTTGAGGGCACATTGTTAGTAGAACACTTGTGTTGAATCGACCCAATTTGATGTTATGCTATGAGATACATTCGTCACAAGTTAATGGTAAATAACACAGAGAAAGTTAATGTTTGCATAATTCCTTAGACCATGAGAGTATCGAGTTTCTTCATGCTTGCTTCATGAACTTTGGGGTTTGTTAAACGTCATCCGTAAATGGGTGGCTATTACGGCGGCTTACGGGTTCATGGAAAAGTATGTCAAGGGACTTGATAGTTCAAGATTGGGATTTGCTCCTCCGACGATGGAGAGATATCTCTGGGCCCTCTCGGTGTTACGGTATCCATCATCGTCTGGCCAGACACAATGTGATTTGATCACAGGGATGCCGGAACACGGGAACGAGAAAAGAGAACAAAACCGGTAACGAGGTAACTGGCATAGTGGACAAGTTGTTGATCCATGGGGATGCCAATAAATCTCACCTCGGGTATTTGTAACATATCGCGAAGCAACAGGAATAGCACACGACAACTGGAGGTTCACTCGAATAATTATTCGTGTGGGTATAGGGGTCAATATGGGTGTCCACGGCTCCGATGTTGATCATTGATCGGAAAGAGTTCCGGTCATGTCTATGCTTCACCGAACCTATAGGGTCACACGCTTAAGGGTCATCTATCTGCTGAATACTAGACAGGGAGTCTGAGAGAAAGTCACCGGAAAAGTTTCGAAGACAGCGGAAAAGTTCCGGAGAGAGAACACCGGAATAGTTTCGGTAAAACTGAAAAGTTGTTTCAGGGTATACCATTGAGTCAAATTGGTTTCGCCACACATCTGGAAATTCTTGGAGGGTGCCAGGATTGTTCTGGAAACTTCTGGGATTTTTCCGGGATAAAAACCGAAAATGTTCCGGAGCTGCCGGAACCGGTTTGGTTGCTTTTCGTAGATGAAAATCACTAATTCGGAATTGTTTCGGAACGCGTCCAAAATCATTTTAGTGGGTACTGGAATTATTCTAAGACCCACAGAAATATTTTCGGATTTAACGGTCGTGGAAAAATGTTTCCGTGAATAGTGAAAGTGCTTTTTGGGTGGCTTCTTGGAGAAGCCACCTTGAGGGCCTTTTGGTATTTTTCCCCTTGGTTTCTTGGAGAAGCCACCCTTGGGCTTGGCCTATAAATAGGGGGTGGAGGGGGCTGCCCAAAGACTCACTCTTTCTCACATACACATGCCATTGGAATGATCTGGCTTCTTCTCTCCCTCCTCGCGAAATAGTTTCGTAGAGCCGAAAGGCTGTCTGGATTCCGGTGGGAACTAGTTCTGGACGGCGAAGCCCTGCCGGATAGATGACACCGTATGTGTGCAACCCCGTAGAGAGGTCGTAGGTTCGATCTTTTTGCCTGAGGGGCTGTTCGAGAGTGCCTCCCGAAGGGCTGTCCGAGTGACCGTCCGAGTTTCGAGAGTGCCTCCCGAAGGGCTGTCCGAGTGACCGTCCGAGTTTCGAGTGTCCTCCCGAAGGGCTGTCTGAGTGACCGTCCGAGTTTCGAGCGTCCTCCCGAAGGGCTGTCCATGACACCGTCCGAGGGACTGTCCGACTGCCTCCCGGAGGGCTGTCCGAGGGGCAGACGAGGGAGAACATCCTCGCGGTTGGGAGGTTGTAAAATCCTAGCTGCGGGGATCTGCACCGCCGATCGTCATCGACTCTACTTCCGCTGCGCTACGAGTCGGTAACGAAAAGATCAAACCTTGTATGCAGTCTCCATAATGGTCCTGGGCTGGTGCGTAGGTCGGAATTTTTTTGTTTTCTGCTGCGTTCCCCTACAAGATGGTTATACGATCCAATTATATTAGCATTGTTGAGAGATTGCACTAGCGAAAGTATGAACCCTAGGCCTTGTTTCTAAGCATTGCAATACCGTTTGTGCTCACTTTTGTTACTTGCTACCTTACTGTTTTTTATTTTTTAGATTACAAAAACCTATATCTACTATCCATACTACACTTGTATCACCATCTCTTCGCTAAACTAGTGCACCTATACAATTTGTCATTGTATTGGGTGTGTTGGGGACACAAGAGATTTCTTGTATTTGGTTGCAGGGTTGTTTGAGAGATACCATCTTCATCCTATGCCTCCCACGGATTGATAAACCTTAGGTCATCCACTTGAGGGAAAATTGCTACTGTCCTACAAAACTCTGCGCTTGGAGGCCCAACACGAGTCTACAAGAATAAGTTGTGTAGTAGACATCAAGTACTACAAGAAAACCCCGGACACCAACGACTGGTCATTCAATCTACATCATTGTTGGCGATGGCTTCGGGATAGTGAGAAGTGGAGGGTGGGGGACAAAGAATGCCTCCCAAAGAAAGACGTCAAATTAGATGATTTGGATGATGGTGATAGTGATGATGCACCAAGTGGAGGGCGAAACAAGGTGTCGGTGTAAAAACCGGCAGACCTCGGGGTAGGGGGTCCCGAGCTGTGGATCTCGGATCGATGGTAACAGAGATAATGGAGACGATGTTTACCCAGGTTCGGGTCCTCTCGATGGAGGTAAAACCCTGCATCCTGCTCTTGTTATATTGATGGAGATGTATCGAGTACAGAGTTGATCTACCTCGAGATCGTAATATGTGTCTAATCTCTATGGCTAGGTAAGCAATGTTGCGTTGATGTCCCCTCTACGGGCTAAACCCTATGGCTTATATACACGCCAGAGAGGGTACCTAGGGTTACAATGTCGGTATCTAGGAGTAAGGCGGCTGGACAAATCTTGAAGTGTACTACAAGTCTTCGGTAGAGACGGCGTCGATCACGTCTCCCACGTACAGTCTCCGGAGTCCATCTTGGTCACATACGGGGGTACAGCCCAACCGAGGAGACGGGTTGCCCCGGTTAGCACCCCCTAATCCAGGACACCGTCAGTAGCCCCCGAACTGGTCTTCTACGCCGAGGACGATGGTCGACAGATATTACTTCGGATCCGGAGTCTTTGGCTTGACAGACGAGTTCCACTTGACATTTCGGATTCTCTTTAACAGAACATCGACATCCGTGGTCCAACCGAGCTGGTACCCTGCCCGAGGGGTGTAGGTATCTTAGCCTCGAAGGCTGGTCGTACATGTATGAACAATCCAATCCTGCCCGACAACTTTAACGGAGAGGCTCGCCCCATGATGGGTCGAGCAGTTACTGCCTCATCCTCAAATCGCGGTTCGAGGCAGCTCGTTTACTGGCACGTCCCTTCAAAACAGAGATCGTGCCCGCTTTCTTAGGGATATCATCAAGATTTTGTTTCCCCCCATATGTTTCAACGGCATTTTTGATAGCGGCCGCGAATTTATCGGCGCAGCAGGGGGACTCTTGGCCTTTTATATGTCTATAAGAACCAAAGGGAGAACATCGCAACGACGCACGCTCCCATTCCTTCCCCACTGTTGCGCCGTCTAGCTCCAGCGCCCAGATCCAACTAGCACGTCCGCCCTTTTCGCGAGCTCAGCTTCTCAACCAGCCATGGCCGACACCCTCAAGGGGCACTGGGGCGGCTCCACGGTGACAGTGGCGACTATCGCCGAGCTGCGCGACGCGGAGTATCTAGCCCCCGCCATCTCTGCCCGCGCCCCAGCGGCCGACCAGCTGGTGCCCGTTCCCAACGCCGGGGAGAGGGTGGTCTTCGTCCCCCCACCTCATCTGAGGCCTGGGGTTCCCGCTGCACCCCTTCGTGCGCGGGGTAATGTTCTACTACGGGTTAGACTTCCACCACATGGCCCCCAACTCTATTCTCCACATCGCCGCTTTCATCACAGTCTGTGAGGCTTTCCTCCGCTGCGAGCCACACTTCGGCTTGTGGCTGAAGCTCTTCAGGATTAAACCGAAGTCCAGCGGACAGGATCTCGCGGAGTGCGGGGGAGCCATGGTCAGCAAGAACCAGGGGGCCATCTGGTTCAAAGGAACCTTCATCGAGACGGTGAAGGAATGGCAGAGGGAGTGGTTTTATATCACCGAACCTCTTTCCCCTGGTCAAACCGAAGTCCCGGCCTTCTCGGTCGGGCCACCCAAGAAACTCAAGTCCTGGAAGGAGAAGGGCGTTGCTTGGGGGAAGCCAGAAGAGGTGGAGACCCTGACCGACAGGGTCCTGTGGTGGTCCACGACGGGGAAGGTTGAGCTGGCCGACGTCATCAATGTCATGCTCAACCGCCGTATACTTCCCCTCCAGTTTCGGGCTACCCCGATGTGGGCACAAAAGCCCAAAGACATGGACACCATCAACACCTTCTTCCGCTCCACCTTGGCCACCATGTGGACAAAGCTCATGAAGCTGGCCAAGGACAAGATCCCCAAGGCGGGAGAGGACCGCGGCCTCGAGCACGGCTATGAGCCCCCCCCCCCCCCGGTAAGTGATTTTGCCCTTCAATCTCTGTGCTTTGTTGATTGTGTTGAGGATCAAAGTTTTTACTCGAATCGCTGTGTTCTGACATTTTGTAGAAGTGGTCGGCCTGGGTAAAAGGGGTACGATGCCCAGCCCCACTGCCGAAGCTGCCCCCAACTCCCCTGCTCTCGGCGCTTCTGACCGAGGAGGCACATGTGGTGGCTTCCAAAGGGACGAAGCCCCAGACGGGGAGGTCCAGTGCTCGGACCAGGGGGACCTCGGTCACCCGGTCAGAAGAGACCCACACCTCCGCCGCTCAAGACGGCAGCGCCGAGGAGGGCGAGGAGGAGATTCCCCCTTCGAAGGGGAAGAGGTCGGCGATAGAAGACGCCGACGTGGTCATGCCACCGAAGGGCTCAAAGAGGCCGAGGTGAGCCTCATCCGAGGCCGCCAACAAATCATCGGAGAGGGCTGAGCTCTCCGGTGACTCATAGGAAGACCCCCTCGCAATGGGGAGGAAGAAACCGGCACCTCGAGGGTAAGCCCTTTTCTCTATCGTCTTTCCTTAAGTCACTTTTTCAGCAAGGGGGAATCTTACACAAGTAGTTTTTCATGTGCAGTCCGCCGAGGGTAATCCCCAGCGGCTCTTCAAACGGGCTGCCATCAACCAGCGGGACTCCAGAGCCCGCTGCTTCTCCCCCAAAGCCTGACGGTCTGGGGGAGGCGACATCCACCTTGGTCCCCGAAGTCAACTCGACGGGGACCAACGAGGTGGTGACCATGGCCGAGGACAATACCTCGGCCCGACAAGATCCAGGGACGGAGCACCCCGAGGTCATCAAAGAACTGCTGGGCCAGTCATTGGCCCAGCCGGAGTCTACCTCGGCTCCACCACAACGGGCGGAGGCCACTCGGGTGGAGACACCCGAGGTCATCCCTTCGCCCCAGCCTACTGCCCAGGGACGAACTAGCGCGGGGTGGACCGAGGAGGTGGAGGAGACCCTGAGGGGTTCTTCCATCAAGGAGGAGCACCGTGCCTTGATGGGCACGGCGCTAGAGAGCTACCGGTCCGCAGGGGCCGTCCTGCATGAGGTTTTTAAGAACCTCGCAACAGGTTTCGAGGTACGATTTCTGCGCATTCACATTGTTTATTTAAGCTTTTTGTTTTTGTGAGTTCTGTCCGAGGACATAAGAGTATAGCCTTCTAAACGACTTAGTGAGTGAGTAGCCCCCGAGCCCGAAGTCGGTTGCAAGAAACCGGCATCGGGGTCGCTTGACGTAGTAGGAGCCAATGAGTGATCTTAATTATTCCCTTTACAATGAAGATCCGTTTTGTTCCAGGTTGCGAACTCGATCCCGGACTCCGGCTCCGAAGAGATGGCGGAGATGAACCGGAAACTTGAGCAGTCTCAAGGTAAGCAAGTTTAAACATGCCTTTGTATTTTTACTAAATACGTGTAATGTATGTGAAAGAAGACAACTAAGGCCGAACTGTGTTGACAGCGGAGCTGAAGATGCTCAAGGCCGAGCTTGACAGAGCTCGGAAAGAGGTGCGGCAGCAGGAGAATGCTGCCACCGCGGCCGAGAAGGCGCGGGCTGCCGAGAAGGCGGCCGGAGAGAAGCACCAGGCACGGGTGCTAGAGGTCGAGGAGACCCTGAAGGGCGTGTTCGAAGCACGCGACAAACTTCAGGAGGAGGGGCAGCGGACGAAGGAGGAGCTCGAGAAGCTGCAGCATGCCCACTCCGAGCTCAAGACCTCAGCCCGAGCGGATCGCGAGGTGCTCCAGCAAGTGGAGCAAATCGCCTCGGGTAAGAAATTTTTGCTGCAGTGTACGTTTGGCAGCAAAGGGTGTGTCGAGCTCACCCAATTATGGCGTTCCGCAGAGGTCTTCGAGGATCTCCCGCAGAGCGCGGAGGATGCGGTGGCATACTTCGGCCAACTGGCGGGCCATGAGGCGGAGAAAGCCTTTTGGGGTCAATTCCCGGGGTCGCCGTCTACGCAGCTGCTGAATCATCGAGTGAAGCAGCTGGTCGAGCTGTTCCGCATGACAAGGCCGACGCTCCAGGACCTCTGCGTCGCTTTGTGGCCTGCCGAAGCCATGCCGAAGAGTCTCTTCGACCTGATGGCCCGTCTCCAAAATGCCGTGCCCTGCGTCTAGCGCTGGAAGAGGTCCGCATGCTTCGAAGGGGCGCGGAGGGCATACGCTTGCGTGAAGAATCACTTCCGCAAGGTTGATGCAGAGACGTGTGCCGCTGGCCCTCCTGCCGACAAGCCGCGGACCGCCGAGCAGTTCTTCGCCGAGGTTGAGGCGGGAGCTCGGACCACCGAGGCCATGTGCCCCAAGGACACTCTGTATTTTTAGGTGATACTTCGGAATGCCGGAGTGTATAATGTAAAAACTTTATCTCGTGTTTGAATGAAGATGGCTTGAAATTCCATATGTTTTTTATTTTATAATTCGATTATTCCTCCAATATGACTGTTCAAAATGAGAGTGGCCAGTCGTCGGCTTCAGCCCCAGTGTAGGTTATACAGAGGGTGTTCCTTAAGGCATACTTGGCCCTTGGCCGACGTCTCGGTACCAGGAGGCGGTCAATGACTTAGAGGAACTAGGCAATCGGACTATAGTGGCTTGACATCTTTCATTTAGTCATAGGAGTTTGGCTGTGGGGGCTGAGAACCAGCCCCCGGCATAGGAAGTGTGCGGCCAACGCGGCCGAGGTCTAGGCCATAGCACACTTCGGCTAGAAATAAAAGCCCTTCGTTTGACACGGGTGATCTCTATCGTCACATCGCTTGACGCTGTCTCCGGATGGCAGACCAGTTTACGCTTACCTAGATAGTCAGTTTTCGACTTTCTCCACTGAGGCGCCATGCCAATTAACCTGGCAGCGCAATCGCAGTGGTTCTCCCATTACGCCCTTAGCCGAATACATCGGGAACGTAAGGGGTACACATAGGAGCAGGGCAACCCAACTATTG
This sequence comes from Elymus sibiricus, assembly GCA_039707655.1. Taxonomy (NCBI): domain Eukaryota; kingdom Viridiplantae; phylum Streptophyta; class Magnoliopsida; order Poales; family Poaceae; genus Elymus; species Elymus sibiricus. The sequence goes on along the minus strand of CM077672.1, from coordinate 297,294,980 downwards.
ACCGAAATCTAGGTTCGAAACTGATGCATATAAGGCCAAAAATCCGAGACGCCGAATACATCAGACTTTCATATACAATTGTATCTTTTTAAAGTACTTCATCGCCCCGGAGCTATGCTGATAAAGAAATACAATGAAGACCTTGAAAGGGCACGGTTTCTTTATTTCATAATATCAATCGTGTACATGCCCAATTGTGACGAAAGTAATTGAAAGAGTACAACGTAAATAGTAAGGAAGGAACAGGAAAAAACAGGTCGGATAATTACTGACGGATTTTAAAGGATCCGGACCGAAGCCTGCCGCACGTCTGCGTTTTCGAACTGTTGACCAGATCGTTCCGATTGACGACGAAGGATTTGTGAAGGTCGATGCTCGACCGGCCCTTTATACACTCTAAGTGTTTGATTGACCGAGTTCCTCAAAGGGAGGTGTATTCCGGAATCATTATGTGGTTAAGGCCACAAAGACGTAGTTACGCTCGGCTGTTTCTTTTACAGATACCAGCCTGTGCTAGGGCTCTAAGCCGTGTCTTCGCGTGGTTAATCCATGCCTGACGTGTGGGTAGTTGTGTTGGCTCCTCGGCGTCCTAGGGAATTTTGAGTGCGAAGTTGTGTACCCTGGGGACGTAGTGCCCGCAGCTAGGGCACGCGAGGAGCCCGCATCCCTATTTCGGGTGCGGGGGTAGCTGGCCGAGGTCGACTTGTGCAGCCCGGGCTCGCTTCAAAGAGCGAGCGGCGCGTTTATCACTGCGGGCTGCCTCCTCGGACGCTTGAACCTTGGCTGCAAAAGCCGCGGTCTGTTCCTCTGTCCGGAGTGAACGTTCCGTGTTACCATTGACTGTGATAACACCGTTGGGTCCCGGCATTTTGAGCTTAAGGTAGGCGTAACGGGGGACTGCGTTGAAGCGTGCAAAGGCCGTGCGTCCTAAGAGCGCGTGGTATCCAGTCCGGAAGGGTACGATGTCGAAGATTAACTCCTCGCTTCTGAAGTTCTCAGGCGAACCGAGGACTACCTCGAGGGTGACTGTCCCGGTACAACGGGCCTCGACGCCCGGAATGACACCTTTAAAGGTGGTAGAGCTCGGCTTTATCTGAGATGAGTCAATGCCCATCTTCCGAACTGTGTCCTCGTAGATGAGGTTAAGACTGCTTCCCCCGTCCATCAGGACGCGTGCTAGATGATAACCAGCAACAATAGGGTCCAGAACGAGCGCCGCAGATCCACCATGCCTGATGCTGGTCGGATGATCGTGCTTGTCGAAAGTGATCGGGTACGCCGACCATGGGTTATACTTCGGGGCGACTGGCTCCAACGCATATATGTCCCGAAGCACACGCTTCTTCTCCCGTTTAGGGATGTGGGTGACATAGATCATATTGACCTCTGTTACCTCGTTGGGAAATTTCTTTTGCCCTCCATTATTGGGCTGCCGAGGTTCATCCTCGTCGTCGCTGCGGTGTTGGGTTTTATTCTGACCCTCTGCCGCTATCTTGCCAGCTTGTTTGAAGACCCAACAATTCCTATTAGTGTGTGTTGCTGGTTTTTCCTGAGTACCGTGAATCCCGCATGGGCGGTCCAGGAGCCTGTCAAGCTGGCTAGGTCCGTCTTTGTTCCCCTTATAGGGTTTTCTTTTCTGTCCGGATTTAGGTCCGGTGAATCCTGCATTGACCGCGGTGTCTTCAGTGTCGCTTTCGCCATTTTTATACCTGCGCTTATTCTTATTGCGCTTCGGTTTTCCATTGGCGTCGCGGGTTTCCGAGGTGCCCGCCTCGCCGTTATGAGTACTTCGGGCGAGCCAGCTATCCTCTCCCGCGCAAAAGCGGGTCATCAGAGAGGTCAGGGCAGCCATAGTCCTCGGCTTATCCTGACCGAGTTGTCGAGCTAGCCATTCATCTCGAATATTATTTTTGAAGGCGGCGATGGCCTCGGCTTCGGAGCAGTCTATGATCTGGTTCTTCTTGGTGAGGAACCTGTTCCAGAATTTCCGGGCTGATTCGCCTGGCTGCTGGGTAACACGGCTGAGGTCATCAGCGTCCGGAGGTCGGACGTACGTGCCCTGGAAGTTTGCTCGAAAAGCGTCTTCTAGGGCCTCCCAGCTGCCAATAGAGTGAGGAGGGAGGCTATTAAGCCAGTGTCTCGCCGGCCCCTTTAATTTGAGCGGCAGATATTTGATGGCATGGAGATCATCTCCATTGGCCATGTGTATGTGTAGGAGGAAATCCTCGATCCAAACTGCTGGGTCTGTGGTACCATCATATGATTCTATGTTAATGGGTTTAAACCCTTTCGGGAATTGATGCTCCATCACCCTGTCTGTAAAGCAGATTGGGTGAGCTGGACCTCGGGACCGAGGAGGATCTCGTCGGGTCTCGGGAGAGAGCCGTGAGTAAGCTTGATCTCGGGCACGGTCGTTCCTGTCCATCCAGGCATCGTAGCCGTTGGGCCCAGCGGGGGCACGTCCCCTTGATCCGTAGATGGACCGAGGGGGAGCCCTATTTTCTTCAATACGACGTCTAGCGTCGCGAGGATCCAGGTACTCCACGGGGTCTTTACCATGACGGCATGGGGGTGGCCTTTCACCATGGTCTTCTCGTCTTGGTCTGTCCCGGCCTCTAGGGGGCCGACCGAGGTCGTCAGCGAGCTCTTCATCAAATTCTGGTAGGAGGCGCCTGCGTGGGTAAGACTTCGACGCACTATGGCGTCGGTTCTCCATATCCTTCTCGGCGGAAAGCACTTCAACCCACTTTTCATTTAGCGCGTCGGTATTTTCTTGCAGCAGCTGCTGCTTGCGTTTTAAGCTCCGGGCCGTCGCCGGAAGCGTTCTTGTTCAAAGGGGTCCTCGGGGACGATGAAGTCCTCGGTACCGAGGCTGTCGTCCTCCTCGGACTCCGACATGTAATTGTCGTCGGCCCCTTCGAAGAGGTCATCGGGATCAGAGTCCACAAGAGGTCGGTCTGGTGTGCCGTTCCTTACTGGGGAGGCCTGAATGTCCTCCTCAGGGTTATCGGCGTCGCCGTCCTCCTCGTTGCCGTTATTGGCTGTTGCGTCATTGCCACTGGGTTTCCCATTATTGCCCCTTCGGCTCCGTCGCCAGCGTCTTGGAGGGGATTTGGGGGTGTCCACCATATAGACATCGTAGGTGGATGTGGCGGTCCACCTGCTCGTGTTGACCGAGGGCAAGGTGTTCTCGATGGGGCTGTCGGCGTCCTCCTCCATATCTGAGGGTTCGCCGTAGTCTAACACGTCGGTTAAATCATCGATCGTGGCGACTAGGTGGGTGGTGGGTGGGATGTAAATTTCCCTATCGTCGGCTTTAAGTCCGATCTGATCTTAAACCGAAGTCTTGTCGTTCGAGATGGACATGCTCTGGATGCGGCAAAGCATCTCATCATGGTGAGATAACTCTTCGGGATCCATGGATGCGCCGTAGGCAGGGCTGATTCGAAGCACACCCGGCGTGTGACCAGGCGCGTCTTCGGAGCGAAGGGAATCTGAACATAATTCGGAGTTTTGATTCGAAATCAACTCTGGCATCGGCACCGCTTCGGGAGTGGGAGCCGGATCTTTCTCCGGATTAGTGGTCAGGGAGAGATCAGCCGAAGTGGCGGCGTCAGTAGTCTCAAAAGATGTCATGACAGAGTTCGGTTCCGGGGTCGAGCCTCCAGAACCGGCCGAGCTTTCGATCAGGCCGGGCGTCCATCCCGATAGGACGAGTTCGCCGCGGGAATCGACAGTGTACTCGAGGCCACCGAAAGTCATGATCCGTCCTGGGGCATAGTTCTCGACGGAAGTCAGGTGTCCCGTCGAATCGGCACAGAATACCATGCTGCCGAAGACGAAAAGCTGTCCAGGGACGTAGACGTTGCCACAGCTATTGGCATGATTGATCCGTAGGTGAGCCATCGACCCTTCTGGTGATCGCGCAGCGGAACTCTCAATGAAAGCACCAGTGTCGGTGTAAAAACCGGCAGACCTCGGGGTAGGGGGTCCCGAGCTGTGGATCTCGGATCGATGGTAACAGAGATAATGGAGACGATGTTTACCCAGGTTTGGGCCCTCTCGATGGAGGTAAAACCCTACGTCCTGCTCTTGTTATATTGATGGAGATGTATCGAGTACAGAGTTGATCTACCTCGAGATCGTAATATGTGTCTAATCTCTATGACTAGGTAAGCAATGTTGCATTGATGTCCCCTCTACGGGCTAAACCCTATGGCTTATATACACGCCAGAGAGGGTACCTAGGGTTACAATGTCGGTATCTAGGAGTAAGGCGGCTGGACAAATCTTGAAGTGTACTACAAGTCTTCGGTAGAGACGGCGTCGATCACGTCTCCCACGTACAGTCTCCGGAGTCCATCTTGGTCACGTACGGGGGTACATCGGCCCAACCGAGGAGACGGGTCGGCCCGGTTAGCACCCCCTAATCTAGGACACCGTCAGTTGCACAATAAGATCCTCCTTCAGCTGATGATGGATAGGCATATCTCTCTTCCTCGATGATCATGTTGTCTAGGATCGCACGCATGCCATAGTATTTGTCAAGACATCCTTGTTCCATAAACGAGCAAGCCTAGAGAATTGAAAACCTTGCTTGCAACAATCCAAATGCCTCTCTATGTCCATCGTGTGCTCTTCTTGCGCCTTGGTGAAATGCTTAAGTTTGGGCCTCAAGGTTAGAAATGTCTTCATAAATGTTGATTAAGATGGATAAATGTCATTGACTAATTTTGCAAGGTGGAGAAGGACCAACGGCTAACCTTGCAAACAGATAAGATCTCTGTAAGCCATTGATGTCATTGTGAGATCCAAACAACCCAAAATAGCAATGCCAAATTCACTAATCTTGGAAGGCAACAATTTCCAAAATTATTGTTAGATCATGGCAATGCTCGGTGAATTAGTCGTGCCAAGGTATAGGGCAATTCTTCCACCTCCAACGCACATAGTGAACGTTCCCCAACGTCCCATGCTAATCTTTTGCTTCATGCATCGCTAGAAGCCTGACCATGTCCTTGACATTGGGTGCTCACAGATACTGCTCTCCATAAACCCTCACCACAGTTTCAGCGGACACTTTCATGCACTTTATGCTTGTATTTTTGGACATTCGAAGATACTTGTCCAATGCATCCGCAGGAACACCATACGCAATTATTCGAAGTGCCGCAGTCAGCCAGTCACCTTCTAATAAGGGAAAACCGAGGAGACCAACGACATTTCTCCATTGCTGGAAGAAAGGTTCATTGTCTTCCATGTCATCAACAAATTGACAGAACAACAGTTCGGTCATGCGGAAACATCGTCGGAACACACGTACATCGGGAAGGTACGACCCGGCATAAAGTAGTTGCGCATGAGCTTCATGTGGCCTTCGATTCCTTTTCGGTAAATTGTCACACCACCAACCTGCTTCCTCATCATTTTGGTCGCCGCTATTCATTCAACAACCATCAATATTACCTTGTTTTCTTCGGCGTCCATGATTTAACTCTCGAACTCAACGCTAGAATCCAAAGACGAATTATCAAGAAAAATATCTATCAATGGATCCATCTACACAAAATGTGAATCCTATATCATCTACACAAATCTAATATTTGGATGGATGGAGGACGCACTATCACCTCGTCGAACCGTCAAATTTGGAGGCTCGTGGGCTCGTTTTGGAACGGTCTCCAAAAATTATGCCGATCAAGTGCAAGATGACGATTCTATTAGAGTGGGTGTCTCAACCAAAATCGCCACAATAACGATTCTGGTAGAGTTGCTCTAAGGGCAACTCCAATGGGCCGACCCAAACGAACACACAATGTGTTTGTTTTTTGTCCGTTTGGGTGGTCGGACGGACACCAAAAGTCCGCCAGTGTCCGTCGGCTCGCCATTGCGCCCAAGCGCCGATCCGCATTTCATTTTTTGGCCAAATTTCAAATTTAAAAAATATATCCGCCAAGAGGACGTTTGTTTACATTAATTAAAATAAAAAAACATAACTAAAAAAATAAAGTAAACCTACATCTATTAGTCGTCGCCCTTGTCCTCGTCGACGAGGTCGATGTAGACCAGAGCCAGCCATGGATAGATCACTCTACACCAAAAATCAGCTAATTCCATCTAGCCATTTGATCCCAACATCCTCATTTGCATTTCTGGCCAATTTGCTAGGTTGCAAAGGAGGTGCCATCTAGAGTGATCTTTTTGAGCTGAATTTTAGCCAAGATAATCAATCTAGTGAGTAGTCAACCTCAGCCATAGATCAGACCCAGTAGAGATGTGAGCTGACCTATATCCAGTGCAAACACCTGGCAGCTGAATGACAAATGAGGTCAAAGCAGTCACACCAGGGCCCCTTGTTCTGATATGAGGACTCACATCATCTAATTGAGGCCTGACCCCCGCGGCAGACATGGTTCTATTGCGTTTTGGTGCCAAGTGCACGTGGTGCCGGTGGTGACCGTCGACATTGTCGGCAGAATCGGTGCTCTGTGCACTAGATCCTTCGGGAGGCCGCCTCCTGCAGGCCGCATCTTGTCCGGGAGCGCCGGCGAGCTCCCCACCGCGTGCGCGAGTTTTCTGGAGGCCTCTCCCTCTCGTCCCCTAGCCCGTTGGCCGCCTCTGCCGACATCGATTCCCCGCTCGAACGCCGCCACCTCGCCGTGCGCCTGGAAGCCTCGGCCGTCGTCGGCTAGCCCCTCCTGCGCCTATAAGTAGAGTCCCCGAGCCCCTCCTCTTCACCAGCAGCCCCAACCCCCTCTTCTTCGAGCTCGCAGAGCTCCTCCCCTTCGCCATGGCAGTGGCTCTACCGCCACTCTCCTCGGCCCATCCCCGCGCCCCAGGCCCTCCTCCTCCTCTCCGTGACTGTCTTCAGCCTCCCCTGAGCCACCGCAAGCCGCCGCCGCCCCCATCCTTGCTGGAGGAGCTCCACCGGCGCGATTCCATTGACGCCATCGCCGCAGTCCGCCCCTGCCGACCCACCACCCGATTCCAGCAGCTCCGGCGAGCCTGGCAGCCACCGGCGGGCGCGGCGTGGCACGGGGCAGCCGCCCTTGTCACCGGCTCGGCCCCTCGAGCAGCAGAGCGGCCGGAGCCGCGGCGGCCGAGAGCCCCCGCTCCTCCTCTGTTTCTTTGTCGCGGGAGGAAGAAGGAGACAGAAGGAGGAGAGAGAGGATAAGGTGGGTCCCACTCGTCAGCCGGAGAAAGCAAAGTCAACCCGGGCCCGCTGTCAGTTTAAGTGGATGCGTAATCGGGGTAATACGCTTTCCAGTGGTGAAAGCGTATTCAGCCGCGTTATTTACAGGGAATGCACTTTCTGTTACTGAAAGCGTAAACTGTAAAAGGCGCCTTCATTTTCTTAGCCACGGTCGAATCAGCTATTTTGCGGACGTTCACCCGTTAAGAGCTAAAGTGGACATTTTTCTGTCTGTTTTATCGCTTAACGAACGAACGGGCATTTCTCCGCGACCGTAACTCCGATTGAGGTAAATCCAACGCCCACGTTTTCAGTTCGTCGAGCCCGTTCCGATGGCATCATTTTCATAATGTTTTCACACTGTGAAAATGACCATTTTGCCCTTGCCCTTAATCATCCCCCTTCGAGAGGGAAACCTTTCCGGCAAATCTTTCCGCGAGCCCATCGCACTTCTTCCCGGTGACTCCGTCAACCCCAAGGCAAGCCAACCTCTTATCATGAGCTCCGGACTTGCGTGATGACTTTGCTTGCATCCTGTGTGTGTGTGTGTGTGTTGCAGTATATTTCAAATCATTTGTTAGTCTGCACTGACATAGCCCTGTTATTTCATCTGTGCCAGATGCTAGTGTTATTTACCATGTGATATCATGAATTGCTGTCAAGTCATATTTTCCCATGCTAGTAACAATATTTTTTTAATACTGTTATCATGTTAGTACTATGATTTGATCTCATGCCTTGATTGTTAGTACCGTTATAATTTTGCTATGATGTTGTTAAGTAATTGTTCTTGATCATAAATATTGAGGTTATGATGAGATGATGGAAATATTAAATTGAACTTATAACTTAAACCTCCTCCGTCGTCGATGGGATCGAGTCATAGTGCCACCTATCCGGACTTATCCGTGCAGCCACATTTGCTGGTATTGGACGGCCTTGACTTGGTCTAACTTTGTGCTCTTTTATCGGTACCACCAAAGAGGGAAGGTTATGCGCGCGCTACCCTGGCCCGGTAGGCGGCGATAACCTTGTGAGCCCAGTTGTTTGTTTAGCCCGGGAGTCCCCGTTTGGGACAGTTTTGTTTGGCCACGACGATGGCAGGTGTCACAAGGTGACACAGGGGCCACCCAGGGCAGGACTCCGGGGGAGGATGATTGCCGGTGGTATGATGGGGGAGTCACGGGTTAGGCAAGTTTCGTTGGAGCAGCACCGGTCCACCCGAATGGGAGCATGTACTAAAGTACGAGGCCGGGAGCTCCATGGTGTGGGTAAAGTGCGCAACCTCTGCAGAGTGTAAGAATCTATTCGAATAGCCGCGTCCACGGTATTGGACAGTCCGTACTAGGCCACTATTTGGTCTTGGTCGATCTGGAGGACAAACCTGTTATTATAAACTTGCTAAAGAATGTGCTACTAAGTAAAAGTGGTAACTGGGACTATGGGATAATTGTGAGCAGTCACCATGTGGTTCTGACATGATCACGAGATGGGATCTCGGTGAGTCATGAGTGAGCCCAGCAGGGCAGTAAAACAGATTGACTGTCACAACATATTACTTTAACATTTCACAGGGGGTAAGTGTAGTGTAGGTTTCAGTTTAATCTTGGATGCCATGTCTCGTAAGAATAGCCATGCCATGCTATGATATGTAGATGTTATGCCTGATCCATGTCATGCCATGCTTGATCCATGTTTTCCTGTTAATTCCATGCCATGTTTGATCCATGTTAATTCCATGCCATGTTTAGAGTAAATTCTTTCATGAGCATAGGGCTTGCTTTGTTATCTGCTTGTTTGGATGCTATGTATTTGGTTGTCTTGCGAGTACATTCAAAGTACTCACCTGGCCTTGCACGTGGCCAGTTGCAGGAGAAGATCCGTCATGCTAGACCGTAACCCAGCCAGTCCTGTGAGTTGTGGAGCCCAGCCAGAGACGTCGTTGCCGCTGAACCAAGACCTCCGCTGCCATTTAGTTAGCCTTGGAGCCATGTAATATTGTTGTAAGCAACAATATTGTAATACTCCATTTCATATAATAAAGCCATTTTTGTGCCTGGAATTGCTGTATCATGTCTCAGGCGTGCGCCAGGTCTTATCCTGGGACTGGCGTGCGTCGGCCCTCTATCGGGGTGCCACAGATATGGAGGAGGACGCCGACGGCCCCATCGAGAACACCTTGCCCTCGGTCAACATGGGCAGGTGGACCGCCACATCCACCTACGATGTCTATATGGTGGACACCCCCAAATCCCCTCCAAGACGCCGGCGACGGCGCCGAAGGGGCAATAATGGGGAACCCAGTGGCAATGACGCAACAGCCAATAACGGCAACGAGGAGGACGGCGACGCCGATAACCCCGAGGAGGACATTCAGGCCTCCCCAGTAAGGAACGGCACACCAGACCGACCTCTTGTGGACTCCGATCCCGATGACCTCTTCGAAGGGGCCAACGACAATTACATGCCGGAGTCCGAGGAGGACGACAGCCTTGGTACCGAGGACTTCATCGTCCCCAAGGACCCCTTCGAACAAGAACGCTTCCGGCGACGCCTCGTTGCGACGGCCCGGAGCTTAAAACGCAAGCAGCAGCAGCTACAGGTAAATACCGACGCGCTAAATGAAAAGTGGGTTGAAGTGCTCTCCGCCGAGCAGGATATGGAGAACCGACGCCATAGTGCGCCGAAGTCTTACCCACGCAAGCGCCTCCTACCAGAATTTGATGAAGAACTCACTGACGACCTCGATCGGCCCCCTAGAGGCCGAGACAGGCCAAGACGAGAAGACCATGGCGAAAGACCACCTCCACGCCGCCATGGTAAAGACCCCGTGGACTACCTGGATCCTCGCGACGCTAGACGTCGTATCGAAGAAAATAGGGCTCTCCCTCGGTCCATCTACGGATCAAGGGGACGTGCCCCCACTGGGCCCAACGGCTACGATGGCTGGATGGACAGGAACGACCGTGCCCGAGATCAAGCTTACTCACGGCTCTCTCACGAGACCCGACGAGATCCTCCTCGGTCCCGAGGTCCAGCTCACCCGATCTGCTTTTCAGACAGGGTGATGGAGCATCAATTCCCGAAAGGGTTTAAATCCATTAACATAGAATCATATGATGGTACCACAGACCCAGCAGTTTGGATCGAGGATTTCCTCCTACACATACACATGGCCAATGGAGATGATCTCCATGCCATCAAATATCTGCCGCTCAAGTTAAAGGGGCCATCGAGACACTGGCTTAATAGCCTCCCTCCTCACTCTATTGGCAGCTGGAAGGCCCCAGAAGACGCTTTTCGAGCAAACTTCCAGGGCACGTATGTCCGACCTCCGGACGCTGATGACCTCAGCCGTGTTACCCAGCAGCCATGCGAATCAGCCCGAAAATTCTGGAACAGGTTCCTCACCAAGAAGAACCAGATCATAGACTGCTCCGAAGCCGAGGCCATCGCCGCCTTCAAAAATAATATTCGAGATGAATGGCTAGCTCGTCAACTCGGTCAGGATGAGCCGAGGACTATGGCTGCCCTGACCTCTCTGATGACCCGCTTTTGCGCGGGAGAGGATAGCTGGCTCGCCCGAAGTACTCATAACGGCGAGGCAGGCACCTCGGAAACCCGCAACGCCAATGGAAAACCGAAGCGCAATAAGAATAAGCGCAGGTATAAAAATGGCGGAAGCGACACTGAAGACGCCGCGGTCAATGCAGGATTCACCGGACCTAAATCCGGACAGAAAAGAAAACCCTATAAGGGGAACAAAGACGGACCTAGCCAGCTTGACAGGATCCTGGACCACCCATGCAGGATTCACGGTACTCAGGAAAAACCAGCAACACACACTAATAGGAATTGCTGGGTCTTCAAACAAGCTGGCAAGATAGAGGCAGAGGGTCAGAATAAAACCCAACACCGCAGCGACGACGAGGATGAACCTCGGCAGCCCAATAATGGAGGGCAAAAGAAATTTCCCAACGAGGTAACAGAGGTCAATATGATCTATGTCACCCACATCCCTAAACGGGAGAGGAAGCGTGTGCTTCGGGACATATATGCGTTGGAGCCAGTTCCCCCGAAGTATAACCCATGGTCGGCGTACCCGATCACTTTCGACAAGCACGATCATACGACCAACATCAGGCATGGCGGATCTGTGAAGCTCGTTCTGGACCCTATTGTTGATGGTTATCATCTAACACGCGTCCTGATGGACGGGGGAAGCAGTCTTAACCTCATCTACGAGGACACAGTTCGGAAGATGGGCATTGACTCATCTCGGATAAAGCCGAGCTCTACCACCATTAAAGGTGTCATTCCGGGCATCGAGGCCCGTTGTACTGGGACAGTCACCCTCGAGGTAGTCTTCGGTTCGCCCGAGAACTTCATAAGCAAGGAGTTAATCTTTGACATCGTACCCTTCCGGAGTGGATACCACACGCTCTTAGGACGCACGGCCTCTGCACGCTTCAACGCAGTCCCCCATTACGCCTACCTTAAGCTCAAAATGCCGGGACCCAACAGTGTTATCACAGTCAATGGTAACACCGAACGTTCACTCCGGACAGAGGAACATACCGTGGCTTAGAGCCCGGGCTGCACAAGTCGACCTCGGCCAGCTACCCCCGCACCCGAAATAGGGATGTGGGCTCCTCGCGTGCCCTAGCTGCGGGCACTACGTCCCCAGGGTACACAACTTCGCACTCAAAATTCCCTGGGACGCCGAGGAGCCAACACAACTACCCACACGTCAGGCGCGGATTAACCACGCGAAGACAAGGCTTAGAGCCCTAGCACAGGCTGGTATCTGTAAAAGAAACAACCGAGCGTAACTACGTCTTTGTGGCCTTAACCACAGAATGATTCCGGCATACACCTCCCTTTGAGGAACTCGGTCAATCAAACACTTAGAGTGTATAAACGGCCGGTCGAGCATCGACCTTCGCAAATCCTTTGTCGTCAATCGGAACGATCTGGTCAATAGTTCGGAAACGCAGACGTGCGGCAGGCTTCGGTCCGGATCCTGTAAAATACGTCAGTAATTATCCGACCTGTTTTTTCCTCTTCCTTCCTTACTATTTACGTTGTACTCTTTCAATTACTTTCGTCACAACTGGGCATGTACACGATTGATATTATGAAATAAAGAAACCGTGCCCTTTCAAGGTCTTTATTTTATTTCTTTACCAGCATAGCTCCGGGGCGATGAAGTACTTTAAAAAGATGCAATTGTATATGAAAGTCCGATGTATTCGGCGTCTCGGATTTTTGGTCTTATGTGCATCGGTTTCGAACCTAGATTTCGGTAAATAGTTGGGTTGCCCGGCTCCTATGTGTACCCCTTACGTTCCCGATGTATTCGGCTAAGGGCGTAACGGGAGAACCACTGCGATTGCGCCGCCAGTATAATTGGCATGGCGCCTCAGTGGAGAAAGCCGAAAACTGACTATCTAGGTAAGCGTAAACTGGTCTGCCATCCAGAGACCGCGTCAAGCGATGTGACGATAGAGATCACCCGTGTCAAACGAAGGGCTTTTATTTCTAGCCAAAGTGTGCTATGGCCTAGACCTCGGCCGCGTTGGCCGCACACTTCCTATGCCGGGGGCTGGTCCTCAGCCCCCACAGTCAAACTCCTACGACTAAATGAAAGATGTCAAGCCACTCTCATTTTGAACAGTCATATTGGAGGAATAATTGAATTATAAAATAAAAAACATATGGAATTTCAAGCCATCTTCATTCAAACACGAGATAAAGTTTTTAAATTATACACTCCGGCATTCCGAAGTATCACCTAAAAATACAGAGTGTCCTTGGGGCACATGGCCTCGGTGGTCCGAGCTCCCGCCTCAACCTCGGCGAAGAACTGCTCGGCGGTCCGCGGCTTGTCGGCAGGAGGGTCAGCGGCACACGTCTCCGCATCAACCTTGTGGAAGTGAGTCTTCACGCAAGCGTATGCCCTCCACGCCCCTTCGAAGCATGCGGACCTCTTCCAGCGCTCGACGTAGGGCACGGCATTTTGGAGACGGGCCGTCAGGGAGAAGAGACTCTTTGGCATAGCTTCGGCAGGCCACAAAGCGACGCAGAGGTCCTGGAGCGCCGGCCTTGTCATGCGGAACAGCTCGACCAGCTGCTTCACTCGATGATTCAGTAGCTGCGCAGACGGCGGCCCCGGGAATTGACCCCAGAAGGCTTTCTCCGCCTCATGGCCCGCCAGTTGGCCGAAGTATGCCACCGCATCCTCCACGCTCTGCGGGAGATCCTCGAAGACCTCTGCGGAACGCCATAATTGGGTGAGCTCGACACACCCTTTGCTGCCAAACGTACACTGCAGCAAAAATTTCTTACCCAAGGCGATTTGCTCCACTTGCTGGAGCACCTCGCGATCCGCTCGGGCCGAGGTCTTGAGCTTGGAGTGGGCACGCTGCAGCTTCTCGAGCTCCTCCTTCGTCCACTGCCCCTCCTCCTAATGTTTGTCGCATGCTTCGAACACGCCCTTCAGGGTCTCCTCTACTTCTAGCACCCGTGCCTGGTGCTTCTCTCCGGCCGCCTTCTCGGCAGCCCGCGCCTTCTCGGTCGCGGCGGCAGCATTCTTCTGCTGCCGCACTTCTTTCCGAGCTCTGTCAAGCTCGGTCTTGAGCATCTCCAGCTCCGCTGTCAACACAGTTCGGCCTTAGTTGTCTTATTTCACATACATTACACGTATTTAGTAAACATACAAAGGCAAGTTTTAAACTTGCTTACCTTGAGACTGCTCAAGTTTCCGGTTCATCTCCGCCATCTCTTCGGAGACAGAGTCTGGGATCGAGGTCGCAACCTGGAACAAAACGGATCCTCATTGTAAAGGGAATAATTAAGATCACTCATCGGCTCCTACTACGTCAAGCGACCCCGACGCCGGTTTCTTGCAACCGACTTCGGGCTCGGGGGCTACTCACTCACTAAGCCATTTAGAAGGCTATACTCTTATGTCCTCGAACAAAACTCACAAAAACAAAAAGCTTAAATAAACACCGTGAATGCACAGAAATCGTACCTCGAAACCTGCTGCGAGGTTTTTAAAAACCTCGTGCAGGACGGCCCCTGCGAACAGGTAGCTCTCCAGCGCCGTGCCCATCAAGGCACGGTGCTCCTCCTTGATGGAAGAACCCCTCAGGGTCTCCTCCACTTGCTCGGTCCACCCCGCGCCAGCCCGTCCCTGGGCAGTAGGCTGGGGCGAAGGGATGACCTCGGGTGTCTCCACCGAAGTGGCCTCCGCCCGTTGTGGTGGAGCCGAGGTAGACTCCGGCTGGGCCAACGACTGGCCCAACAGTTCTTTGATGACCTCGGGGCGCTCCGTCCCCGGATCTTGTCGGGCCGAGGTATTGTCCTCGGCCATGGTCACCACCTCGTTGGCCCCCGTCGAGTTGACTTCGGGGACCAAGGTGGATGTCGCCTCCCCCAGACCGTCAGGCTTTGGGGGAGAAGCAGCGGGCTCTGGAGTCCTGCTGGTTGATGGCAGCCCGTTTGAAGAGCCGCTGGGGATTACCCTCGGCGGACTGCACATGAAAAACTACTTGTGTAAGATTCCCCCTTGCTGAAAAAGTGACTTAAGGAAAGACGATAGAGACAAGGGCTTACCCTCGAGGTGCCGGTTTCTTCCTCCCGATTGCGAGGGGGTCTTCCTCTGAGTCACTGGAGAGCTCGGCCCTCTCCGATGATTTGTTGGCGGCCTCGGATGAGGCTCGCCTCGGCCTCTTTGAGCCCTTCGGCGGCATGACCACGTCGGCGCCTTCTATCGCCGACCTCTTCCCCTTCGGAGGGGGAATCTCCTCCTCGCCCTCCTCAGCGCCGCCGTCTTGAGCGGCGGAGGTGTGGGTCTCTTCTGACCAGGTGACCGAGGTCCCCCTGGTCCGAGCACTGGACCTCCCCGTCTGGGGCTTCGTCCCTTTGGAGGCCACCACATGTGGCTCCTCGGTCAGAAGCGCCGAGAGCAGGGGAGTTGGGGGCTGCTCTGGCAGTGGGGCTGGGCATCGTACCCCTTTTACCCAGGCCGACCACTTCTACAAGATGTCAAAACACAACGATTCGAGTAAAAACTTTGATCCTCGACACAATCAACAAAGCACATAGATTGAAGGGCAAAATCACTTACCGGGGGGGCCTCATAGCCGTGCTCGAGGCCGCGGTCCTCTCCCGCCTTGGGGATCTTGTCCTTGGCCAGCTTCATGAGCTTTGTCCACATTGTGGCCAAGGTGGAGCGGAAGAAGGTGTTGATGGTGTCCATGTCTTCTGGCTTTTGTGCCCACATCGGGGTAGCCCGAAACTGGAGGGGAAGTATACGGCGGTTGAGCATGACATTGATGATGTCGGCCAGCTCAACCTTCCCCGTCGTGGACCACCACAGGACCCTGTCGGTCAGGGTCTCCACCTCTTCTGGCTTCCCCCAAGCAACGCCCTTCTCCTTCCAGGACTTGAGTTTCTTGGGTGGCCCGACCGAGAAGGCCGGGACTTCGGTTTGACCAGGGGCAAGAGGTTCAGTGATATAAAACCACTCCCTCTGCCATTCCTTCACCGTCTCGATGAAGGTTCCTTTGAACCAGATGGCCCCCTGGTTCTTGCTGACCATGGCTCCCCCGCACTCCGCGAGATCCTGTCCGCTGGACTTTAGTTTGACCCCGAAGAGCTTCAGCCACAAGCCGAAGTGTGGCCCGCAGCGGAGGAAAGCCTCACAGACTGTGATGAAAGCGGCGAGGTGGAGAATAGAGTTGGGGGCCATGTGGTGGAAGTCTAACCCGTAGTAGAACATTACCCCGCGCACGAAGGGGTGAAGCGGGAACCCCAGGCCTCGGATGAGGTGGGGGACGAAGACTGTTGGGGAACGTTGCATGGAAAACAAAAAAATTTCTATGCACACGCAAGATCTATCCATGGAGATGCATAGCTACGAGAGGGGGAGTGTGTCTACGTACCCTCGTAGATCGTAAGCGGAAACGTTAGAACAACGCGGTTGATGTCGTCGAACAACTTCACGATCCAACCGACCGAGCACCGAACGTACGGCACCTCCGCGTTCAACACACGTTCAACTCGGTGACGTCCTCGACTTCTTGATCCAGCAAGACGGCAAGGTAGTGGATGAGTTCCGGAAGCACGACGGCGTGGTGACGGTGATGGTGATGCTATCTCCGCAGGGCTTCGCCCAAGCACTGCGAAAATATGACCCAGGGACGGAATTGTGGAGGGGGGCGCCGCACACGGCTAAGACAATGTTATGTCTCCTTTGGGGCGCCCCCTCTCCTCTATTTATATAAGTGTAGGGGCTTGGAGTAGAAGGAATAGTGCCACGTGAACAGTAACCGTGAATAGTACACACGTGGACTTGGACTCCAAAGTCCAATCCTATTCCTACTAGGACTCTCCCTTTTTTCCTTCCCTAGCTGCGTGGGCTTTTGAGGACTTGGTGCGCCTGGCCCAATAAGGTCAGGGCGCCTCCCCTTAGCCCATGCCAGCCCTTGGGACGTGGTGGACCCACTTGTGGACTTCCGGACTCCTCCGGAATCCTCCGGAACCTTCTGGAAGCTTCCCGGTACAATACCGAAAAAACTGCACCTTTTTCCGGAACCCAAAATATGACTTCCCATATATAAATCTTTACCTCTCGACCATTCCGAGACTCGTCGTGATGTCCGGGATCTCATCCGGGACTCCGAACAATATTCGGTTACCAATTCACATAACTCATATAACACTATATCGTCAATGAACGTTTAAGCGTGCGGACCCTACGGGTTCGGGAATGATGTAGACATGACTGAGATGCCTCTCCGGTCAATAACCAATAGCGGAACCTGGATGCTCATATTGGTTCCTACATATTCCACGAAGATCTTATCGGTCGAACCGCAATGACAACATACGTAATTCCCTTTGTCCGTCGGTATGTTACTTGCCCGAGATTCGATCGTCGGTATCTCCATACCTAGTTCAATCTTGTTACCGGCAAGTCTCTTTACTCGTTCCATAATACATCATCCCGTAACTAACTCCTTAGTCACTTTGCTTGCAAGCTTCTTATGATGTGCATTACCGAGAGGGCCCAGAGATACCTCTCCGAAACACGGAGTGACAAATCCCAGTCTCGATCCATGCCAACTCAACGGACACCTTCGGAGATACCTGTAGAGCATCTTTATGATCACCCAGTTACGTTGTGATGTTTGATAGTACACAAGGTATTCCTCCGGTATCCGGGAGTTGCATGATCTCATGGTCTGAGGAACATGTATTTGACATTCAAGAAAGCAGTAGCAATAAACAGAACGATCATATGCTAAGCTAACGGATGGGTCTTGTCCATGACATCATTCTCCTAATGATGTGATCCCGTTATCAAATGACAACTCATGTCTATGGTTAGGAAACCTTAACCATCTTTGATCAACAAGCTAGTCTAGTAGAGGCTCACTAGGGACACGGTATTTGTTTATGTATTCACACATGTATTTAAGTTTCCGGTCAATACAATTCTAGCATGAATAATAAACCTTTATCATGAACAAGGAAATATAAAATAATAACAACTTTATTATTGCCTCTAGGGCATATTTCCATCAGTCTCCCACTTGCACTAGAGTCAATAATCTAGATTACATAGTAATGAATCTAACACCCATGGAGTCTTGGTGCTGATCATGTTTTGCTCGTGGAAGAGGCTTAGTCAACGGGTCTGCCACATTCAGATCCATGTGTACTTTGCAAATTTCTATGTCTCCATCCTTGACATATTCACGAATGGAGTTTAAGCGTCTCTTGATGTGTTTGGTCTTCTTGTGAAACCTGGGCTCCTTGGCTATGGCAATTGCTCCAGTGTTGTCACAAAAGATTGTCATTGGACCCGATGCACTAGGTATTACACCTAGATCAGATATGAACTCCTTCATCCAGACTTCTTCATGTGCTGCTTCCGAAGCAACTATGTATTCTGCTTCACACGTAGATCCCGTCACGACGCTCTGCTTGGAACTGCTGTTGGGGAACGGAGCATGAATTTCAAAAAATTTCCTACGCTCACGCAAGATCTATCCATGGAGATGCATCGCTACGAGAAGGGAGAGTGTGTCTACGTACCCTCGTAGACCGTTAGCGGAAGCGTCTCACAACGCGGTTGATGTAGTCGAACAATCCTTCGAGCTCCACCGATCGAGTACCGAACGTACGGCACCTTCGAGTTCTACACACGTGCAGCTCGGTGACGTTCCTCGCCTTCTTGATCCAGCAAGACGTCGAGGTAGTAGATGAGTTCCGTCAGCACGACGGCGTGGCGACGGTGACGGTGAAGTGATTCCGGCAGGGCTTCGCCTAAGCTCTCCGAAAATATGACCGAGGGTGTAAACGGTGGAGGGGGGCGCCGCACATGGCTTGGAACAATTGTTATGTCTCCAAGGGGCGCCCCCCCCCTCCGTATATAAAGGAGGGAGGGAGGAGGAGGCTGGCCCTAGGGGCGCACCAAAGTGGGGAGTCCTACTAGGACTCCTTAGTCCTAGTAGGATTCCACCTCCCATACGGAGTAGGAAAGGGGGAAGGGAGAGGGAAAGGAAAGAGGGGGCTGCGCCCCCTCCCCTAGTCCAATTCGGTTTGGGCAAAGGGGGGCGCGCGCCTCCTCACGTGGCCTGCCTCTCCTTTTCCCGTATGGCCCAAAAAGGCCCATTACTTCTCCCGGTGAATTCCCGTAACTCCCCGGTACTCCGAAAAATACCCGAATCACTCGGAACCTTTCCGACGTCCGAATATAGCTTTCCAATATATGAATCTTTACCTCTCGACCATTTCGAGACTCCTCGTCATGTCCGTGATCTCATCCGGTACTCCGAACAAACTTCGGCCACCAATCACATAACTCATATAATACTAAATCGTCATCGAACCTTAAGTGTGCGGACCCTACGGGTTCGGGAATGATGTAGACATGACCGAGACGACTCTCCGGTCAATAACCAACAGCGGAACCTGGATGCTCATATTGGTTCCTACATATTCCACGAAGATCTTTATCGGTGAACCTCATATGACAACATACGTTGTTCCCTTTTGTCCGGCGGTATGTTACTTGCCCGAGATTCGATCGTCGGTATCTAATACCTAGTTCAATCTCGTTACCGGCAAGTCTCTTTACTCGTTCCATAATACATCATCTTGCAACTAACTCTTTAGTCATGGTGCTTGCAAGGCTTCTGTGATGCTGTATTACCGAGAGGGCCCAGAGATACCTCTCCGATAGTCGGAGTGACAAATCCCAATCTCGATCCATGCCAACTCAACAAACACTTTCGGAGATACCTGTAGTGCACCTTTATAATCACCCAGTTACGTTGTGACGTTTGATACACCCAAAGTATTCCTACGGTATCCGGGAGTTACATGATCTCATGGTCAGAGGAACGTGTATTTGACATAGTGAAAGCAATAGCAATAAACTGAACGATCATTTGCTATGCTAACGGTTGGGTCAAGTCCATCACATCATTCTCCTAATGATGTGATCCCGTTTATCAAATGACAACTCATGTCCATGGTCAGGAAATCTTGACCATCTTTTGATCAACGAGCTAGTCTAGTAGAGGCTTACTAGGGACTCAGTATTTTTCTATTATCCACACATGTATTAAGTTTCCGGTCAATACAATTCTAGCATGAATAATAAACCATTATCATGAACGGAGAAATATGATAATAAACACTTTATTAATTTCCTCTAGGGCATATTTCCAACAGTCTCCCACTTGCACTAGAGTCAATAATCTAGTTTACATCTCTATGTAATTAACACTTAATCAGTTCTAAAGCTGATCATGTTTTGCTTGTGAGAGAGGTTTTAGTCAACGGGTCTGCAATATTCAGATCCGTGTGTTCTTGGCAAATCTCTATGTAGATGCTGCTACCACACTCTGTTTGGAGCTACTCCAAAAAAATTTCCCCACTATACTTATCCGGTCTGAGACTCATAGTCTTTCGGATCAGTGTTTAAAGCTTGCATCGACGTAACCCCTTACGACGAACTCTTTATCATCTCTATTCCCGAGAAATTCTTCCTTAGTCATCTTAAGGATAATTTGACCGCTGTCCAGTGATCTACTCCTGGATCACTTTGGTACCTCTTTTGCCAGACACATGGCAAGGCACACAGCTTGGCATACTTTATAGAACCTATGGCCGAGGCATAGGGGATAACCTTCATCCATTCTATTTATTTTGCCGTGGTCGAGATTTGAGTCTTATTCAACTTCACACCTTTCACCACAGTCAAGAACTCCTTCTTTGACTGATCCATTTTGAACTTCTTCAAAATCTTGTCAAGGTATATGTTTTGTGAAAGTCATATGAGGCGTCTCAATCTATCTCTATAGATTTTGATGCCTAACATGTAAACAACCTTTACCTATATCTTCAAGTCTTACTCCACTTCACACCAGCCAAGAACTTATTTCTTTTGACTTGATCCATTTTGAACTTCTTCAAAATCTAATCAAGGTGTGTGAAAATCTTTTATCAGGTGTCTTGATCTATCTCTATAGATCTCGATGCCCAAACCGTGGATAACTCAAAAAACAGGTTTTTATTGAAAAACTCCTTTCAATTAATTCTTTATGCTTTCCAGAAATTCTACATCATTTCCAATCACATATACTTATTAGAAATGTTATAGAGTTCCCACTCACTTTGTTGTAAATACAAGTTTCTCCATAAACTTGCATAAACCCAAACGCTTTGATCACTTCATCAAAGCGAGTATTCCAGCTCCGAGATGCTTGCACCAGTCCATAGATGGATCGCTGGAGCTTGCATACTTTGTTAGCACCTTTAGGATCGACAAAACCTTCCGGTTGTATCCTATACAATTCTTCCTTAAGGAATCCATTAAGGAATGCCGTTTTGACGTCCATTTGCCAGATTTCATAATCATAAAACGCGGCAATTGCTAACATAATTCTGACAGACTTTAGCATCGCTACGGGTGAGAAAGTCTCATCGTAGTCAACTCCTTGAACTTGTCGATAACCTTTAGCAACAAGTCGAGCTTTATAGACGGTGACATTACCATCAGCGTCCGTCTTCTTCTTAAAGATCCATTTATTTTTAATAGCTCGCCGTTTCATCGGGCAAGTCTACCAAAGTCCACACTTTGTTCTCATACATGGATCTAATCTCGGATTTCATGGCCTCAAGCCATTTGTCGGAATCCGGGCTCGCCATCGCTTCTTCATAGTTCGTAGGTTCACCGTTGTCTAAGAACATGACCTCCAAGACAGGATTGCCGTACCAATCTGGTGCGGAGCGTGTCCTGGTTGACCTACGAGGTTCTGTAGCAACTTGATCCGAAGCCTCATGATCATCATCATCAACTTCTTCTCTGGTCTGTGTTGGTGTCACAGAAATTTCTTTCTGTGGCGTACTACTATCCAGAGGAGGTACAATTATCTCATCAAGTTCTACTTTTCTCCCACTCACTTCTTTCGAGAGAAACTCCTTCTCTAGAAAGGATCCATTCTTAGCAACGAATACTTTGCCTTCGGATCTGTGGTAGAAGGTGTACCCAACGGTCTCCTTTGGGTATCCTATGAAGACGCACTTATCCGCTTTGGGTTCGAGCTTATCTGGCTGAAGCCTTTTGACATAAGCATTGCATCCCCAAACTTTCAGAAACGACATCTTAGGTTTCTTGCAAACCACAGTTCATACGGTGTCATCTCAACGGATTTAGACGGTGCCCTTGTTTAAAGTGAATGCAGCTGTCTCTAATGCATAACCCCAAAATGATAGGGGCAAATCGGTAAGAGACATCATAGAACGCACCATATCCAATAGAGTACGATTACGACATTCGGACACACCATTACGCTGTGGTGTTCCATGTGGCGTGAGCTGTGAAACAATTCCACATTGTCTTAAGTGATTGCCAAACTCGTAACTCAAATATTCTCCTCCACGATCAGATCGTAAGAACTTTATTTTCTTGTTACGATGGTTCTCTACTTCACTCTGAAATTCTTTGAACTTTTCAAATGTTTCAGATTTATGCTTCATCAAGTAGACATAACCATATCTACTCAAATCATCAGTGAACGTGAGAATATAACGGTATCCACCGCGCGCCTCAACACTCATCGGACCGCATACATCGGTATGTATTATTTCCAATAAGTTGGTTGCTCGCTCCATTGTTCCGAAGAACGGAGTTTTAGTCATCTTGCCAATAAGGCACGGTTCACATGTCTCAAATGATTCATAATCAAGAGATTCCAAAAACCCATCTGCATGGAGTTTCTTCATGTGTTTAACACTGATATGACCTAAGCGGCAGTGCCACAAATATGTGGTACTATCATTATCTTTTGGCATTCGTGTTATGAACATATGTATTACTACGATCAAGATTCTATAAACCTTTCATTTTAAGTGCATGATCATCAATGATATTATCCAAATAGAATAACAATTATTCTCTGAAATTGAATAACCGTCTTGCAATAAACACTATCAGATATAATGTTCATGCTTAACACAAGCACCAAATAACAATTATTTAGGTTCATCACTAATCCTGAAGGTAGAGAGAGCGTGGCGATGGTGATCACATCAACCTTGGAGACACTTCCAATGCACATCGTCATCTCGTTCTTAGCTAGCCCTCGTTTATTCCGAAGCTCCATGTTTCAAGTTGTAAGCAACTGAACAAGTATCAAATACCCAGGTGCTCCTACGAGTACTAGTAAGGTACATATCAATAACATGTATATCAAATATCTTTGTTGACATTGCCAGTATTATTATCTGCCAATTACTTTGGGGAAGTTCCGCTCCCTGTGACATTTCCCTTTGCAATGGGAGCACTAAGTCTCGGGTTTGGTTCAGCCTTGGGTTTCTTCGCGTGAGCGGCAACTGTTTTACCGTTCTTCTTGAAGTTCCCTTTTCTTTCCCTTGCCCTTCTTGAAACTAGTGGTCTTATTAACCATCAACACTTGATGCTCCCTTTTTTTGATTTCTACATCCACAGATTGTAGCATCGCGAATAGCTTAAGGATCTTCTATCCCTTGCATGTTTATAGTTCATCACGAAGATCCAGTAGCTTAGTGATAGTGACTAGAGAACTCTATCAATCACCACTTTATTCGGAAGTCTAACTCCCACTTGATTCAAGTGTTTGAAGTACTCAGACATTCTGAGTACATGCTCACTAACGGAGCTGTTCTCCTCCATCTTGTAGCTATAGAACTTGTCAAAGGTGTCATCCCTCTCGACCCGGGTGTGAGTCTTAAAAAACAAATTTTCAGCTCTTGGAACATCTCATATGCTCCGTGTTGCTCAAAACATATTTGGAGCTCCGGTTCTAAGCCGTAAAGTATGGCGCACTGAACTATCGAGTAGTCATCTTTTCTTGTCTGCCAGACGTTCATAACGTCCTCGGACGAAGCCGTAGGGGTTGCTCATCGAGCGGTGCATCAAAGACATAAGCCTTCTGTGCAGCAGTGAGGACAATCCTCAGAATACGGACCTAGTCCGCATAGTTGCTTCCATCAACTTTCAACTTAACTTTCTCTAGGAACGCATGAAAATACAGGGGAGCTACAGCGTGGTCTATCGATCTACAACATAAGTTTGCTAAGACACTATTGACTATGTTCATGTTAATTGAAGTTCAATTAATCAAATTACTTAAGAACTCCCACTTAGATTAACATCCCTCAAGTTGTCTAAGTGTAACATGATCCACATCAAACTAAACCACGTCCGATCATCACGTGAGGTGGATTAGTTATCAATGGTGAACATCTTTCATGTTGATCATATCTACTATATGACTCATGTTCGACCTTTCGGTCTCTTGTGTTCCGAGACCATGTCTGTACATGCTAGGCTCGTCAAGTTTAACCCAAGTATTCTGCGTGTGTAAAACTGGCTTACACCCGTTGTATGCGAACGAAAGAATCCATCACACCCGATCATCACGTGGTGCTTAGAAGCGTCGAACCTTCGCAACGGTGCATACTAGGGGAGAACACTTATCTTGAAATTTAGTGAAGGGATCATCTTATAATGCTACCGTCGTCCTAAGCAAAATAAGATGCATAAAAGGATTAACATCACATGCAATTCAATATATGTGACATGATATGGCCATCATCGTCTTGTGCTTTTGATCTCCATCAGCAAAGCACCGTCATGATCTCCATCGTCACCGGGTTGACACCTTGATCTCCATCGTAGCGTCGTGACACCTTGATCTCCATCGTAGCGTCGTGGTCGTCTCGCCGGCTATTGCTACTACTACTACTGCTAACTAATAGCGGTAAAGTAAAGCAATTACATAGCGTTGGCATTGCATACAATAAAGAGACAACCATAAGGCTCCTGCCGGTTGCCTGATAACTTACAAAACATGATCATCTCATACAACAACTTATATCACATCATGTCTTGGCCATATCACATCACCAGCATACCCTGCAAAAACAAGTTAGACGTCCTCTACTTTGTTGTTGCAAGTTTTACGTGGCTGCTACGGGTTTGCAAGAACCGTTCTTACCTACGCAAAACCACAACGTGGTGTAGTGATTGCTTTTTGATCTTCTAAAAGAACCCTCTTCATTGAAACCGATTCAACTAAAGTGAGAGAGACAGACACCCGCCAGTCACCTTTATGCAATGAGTGCACGTAGCGGTGAAACCTGTCTCGCGTAAGCGTACGCGTAATGTCGGTCCGGGCCGCTTCATCTCACAATACCGCCGAATCAAGTAACAACTGTTAACAGCAAGCAATATGTATACACCCACGCCCACAAATCACTTGTGTTCTACTCATGCAAATCACATCTACGCATAGACCTGGCTCGGATGCCACTGTTGGCGAACGGAGCATGAATTTCAAAAAATTTCCTACGCTCACGCAAGATCTATCCATGGAGATGCATCGCTACGAGAAGGGAGAGTGTGTCTACGTACCCTCGTAGACCGTTAGCGGAAGCGTCTCACAACGCGGTTGATATAGTCGAACAATCCTTCGAGCTCCACCGATCGAGTACCGAACGTACGGCACCTCCGAGTTCTACACACGTGCAGCTCGGTGACGTTCCTCGCCTTCTTGATCCAGCAAGACGTCGAGGTAGTAGATGAGTTCCGTCAGCACGACGGCGTGGCGACGGTGACGGTGAAGTGATTCCGGCAGGGCTTCGCCTAAGCTCTCCGAAAATATGACCGAGGGTGTAAACGGTGGAGGGGGGCGCCGCACACGGCTTGGAACAATTGTTATGTCTCCAAGGGGCGCCCCCCCCTCCGTATATAAAGGAGGGAGGGAGGAGGAGGCTGGCCCTAGGGGCGCACCAAAGTGGGGAGTCCTACTAGGACTCCTTAGTCCTAGTAGGATTCCACCTCCCATACGGAGTAGGAAAGGGGGAAGGGAGAGGGAAAGGAAAGAGGGGGCTGCGCCCCCTCCCCTAGTCCAATTCGGTTTGGGCAAAGGGGGGCGCGCGCCTCCTCACGTGGCCTGCCTCTCCTTTTCCCGTATGGCCCAAAAAGGCCCATTACTTCTCCCGGTGAATTCCCGTAACTCCCCGGTACTCCGAAAAATACCCGAATCACTCGGAACCTTTCCGACGTCCGAATATAGCTTTCCAATATATGAATCTTTACCTCTCGACCATTCGAGACTCCTCGTCATGTCCGTGATCTCATCCGGTACTCCGAACAAACTTCGGCCACCAATCACATAACTCATATAATACTAAATCGTCATCGAACCTTAAGTGTGCGGACCCTACGGGTTCGGGAATGATGTAGACATGACCGAGACGACTCTCCGGTCAATAACCAACAGCGGAACCTGGATGCTCATATTGGTTCCTACATATTCCACGAAGATCTTTATCGGTGAACCTCATATGACAACATACGTTGTTCCCTTTTGTCCGGCGGTATGTTACTTGCCCGAGATTCGATCGTCGGTATCTAATACCTAGTTCAATCTCGTTACCGGCAAGTCTCTTTACTCGTTCCGTAATACATCATCTTGCAACTAACTCTTTAGTCACGGTGCTTGCAAGGCTTCTGTGATGCTGTATTACCGAGAGGGCCCAGAGATACCTCTCCGATAGTCGGAGTGACAAATCCCAATCTCGATCCATGCCAACTCAACAAACACTTTCGGAGATACCTGTAGTGCACCTTTATAATCACCCAGTTACGTTGTGACGTTTGATACACCAAAAGTATTCCTACGGTATCCGGGAGTTACATGATCTCATGGTCAGAGGAACGTGTATTTGACATAGTGAAAGCAATAGCAATAAACTGAACGATCATTTGCTATGCTAACGGTTGGGTCAAGTCCATCACATCATTCTCCTAATGATGTGATCCCGTTTATCAAATGACAACTCATGTCCATGGTCAGGAAATCTTGACCATCTTTTGATCAACGAGCTAGTCTAGTAGAGGCTTACTAGGGACTCAGTATTTTTCTATTATCCACACATGTATTAAGTTTCCGGTCAATACAATTCTAGCATGAATAATAAACCATTATCACGAACGGAGAAATATGATAATAAACACTTTATTAATTGCCTCAAGGGCATATTTCCAACAACTGCACCAACTGACAGCTCCACCATTTAACCCTTTATGACGAGCTCTTCGTCACCTCCATAAACGAGAAACATGTCCTTGGTCCTTTTCAGGTACTTCAGGATATTCTTGACCGCTGTCCAGTGATCCACTCCTGGATTACTCTGGTACCTCCCTGCCAAACTTATGGCAAGGCACACATCAGGTCTGGTACACAGCATGGCATACATAATAGAACCTATGGCTGAGGCATAGGGAATGACTTTCATTTTCTCTATATCTTCTGCCGTGGTCGGGCATTGAGTCTGACTCAACTTCACACCTTGCAAGACAGGCAAGAACCCTTTCTTTGACTGATCCATTTTGAACTTCTTCAAAACTTTGTCAAGGTATGTGCTTTGTGAAAGTCCTATCAAGCGTTTTGATCTATCCCTATAGATCTTGATACCCAATATATAAGCAGCTTCACCGAGGTCTTTCATTGAAAAATTCTTATTCAAGTATCCCTTATTTATGCCATCCAGAAATTCTATATCATTTCCAATCAACAATATGTCATCCACATATAATATTAGAAATGCTACAGAGCTCCCACTCACTTTCTTGTAAATACAGGCTTCACCGTAAGTCTGTACAAAACCATATGCTTTGATCACCTCATCAAAGCGTATATTCCAACTCCGAGATGCTTGCACCAGTCCATAGATGGATCGCTGGAGCTTGCACACTTTGTTAGCACCCTTAGGATCGACAAAACCTTCTGGTTGCATCATATACAACTCTTCTTTGAGAAAACCATTAAGGAATGCAGTTTTGACATCCATTTGCCAGATTTCATAATCATAAAATGTGGCAATTGCTAACATGATTTGGACAGACTTAAGCATCGCTACGGGTGAGAAAGTCTCATCGTAGTCAACCCCTTGAACTTGTCGAAAACCTTTCGCGACAAGTCGAGCTTTGTAGATAGTGATATTACCATCAGCATCTGTCTTCCTCTTAAAAATCCATTTATTCTCAATGGCTTGCCGATCATCGGGCAAGTCCACCAAAGTCCACACTTTGTTCTCATACATGGATCCTATCTCAGATTTCATGGCCTCAAGCCATTTGTCGGAATCCGGGCTTATCATAGCTTCTTCATAGTTTGTAGGTTCGCTGTTGTCTAACAACATAACTTCCAGAACAGGATTACCGTACCACTCTTGTGCGGAACGTACTCTGGTCGACCTACGAAGTTCAGTAGTAACTTGATCTGAAGTTTCATGATCTTTATCATTATCTTCCTTTCTTATTGGTGTAGGCATCACGGGAACGGTTTTCTCTGATGAGCTACTTTCCAATTCGAGAGAAGGTACAATTACCTCATCAAGTTCTACTTTCCTCCCACTCACTTCTTTCGAGAGAAACTCCTTCTCTAGAAAGGACCCATTCTTGGCAACAAAGACCTTGCCTTCTGATCTGTGGTAGAAGGTGTACCCAATTGTTTCTTTAGGGTATCCTATGAAGACGCACTTCTCCGCTTTGGGTTCGAGCTTATCAGGTTGAAGCTTTTTCACATAAGCATCGCATCCCCAAACTTTAAGAAACGACAACTTAGGTTTCTTGCCAAACCATAGTTCATATGGTGTCGTCTCAACGGATTTAGACGGTGCCCTATTTAACGTGAATGCAGCTATCTCTAATGCATAACCCCAAAACGATAGTGGCAAATCGGTAAGAGACATCATAGAACGCACCATATCCAATAAAGTACGGTTACGACGTTCGGACACACCATTACGCTGTGGTGTTCCAGGTGGCGTGAGTTGTGAAACAATTCCACATTTTCTTAAATGAAGGCCAAACTCGTAACTCAAATATTCGCCTCCGCGATCAGATCGTAGAAACTTTATTTTCTTGTTACGATGATTCTCTACTTCACTCTGAAATTCTTTAAACTTTCCAAATGTTTCAGACTTGTGTTTCATCAAGTAGATATACCCATATCTACTCAAATCATCTGTGAAGGTTAGAAAATAACGATACCCGCCGCGTGCTTCAACATTCATCGGACCGCATACATCGGTATGTATTATTTCCAACAAATCAATAGCTCGCTCCATTGTTCCGGAGAACGGAGTTTTAGTCATCTTGCCCATGAGACATGGTTCGCAAGTATCAAATGATTCATAATCAAGAGATTCCAAAAGTCCATCCGCATGGAGTTTCTTCATGTGCTTTACACCAATATGACCTAAACGGCAGTGCCACAAGTATGTTGCACTATCATTATCAACTTTGCAGCTTTTGGCATCAATATTATGAATATGTGTATCACTACGATCGAGATTCAACAAGAATAGACCATTCACAAAAGGTGCGTGACCATAAAAGATGTTACTCATATAAATAGAACAACCATTATTCTCTGACTTAAATGAATAACCGTCTCGCAATAAACAAGATCCAGATATAATGTTCATGCTCAACGCTGGCACCAAATAACAATTATTGAGGTCTAAAACTAATCCCGAAGGTAGATGTAGAGGTAGCGTGCCGACGGCGATCACATCAACCTTGGAACCATTCCCGACGCGCATCGTCACCTCGTCCTTAGCCAATCTTCGCTTATTCCGTAGCTCCTGTTTCGAGTTACAAATATGAGTAACCGAACCAGTATCAAATACCCAGGCGCTACTGCGAGCATTAGTGAGGAACACATCAATAACATGTATATCAAATATACCTTTGCTCACTTTGCCATCCTTCTTATCCGCCAAATACTTGGGGCAGTTCCGCTTCCAGTGACCAGTCCCTTTGCAGTAGAAGCACTCTGTTTCAGGCCTGGGTCCAGCTTTGGGTTTCTTCGTGGGAGCGGCAACTTGCTTGCCGTTCTTATTGAAGTTCCCCTTCTTTCCCTTGCCCTTTTTCTTGAAACTAGTGGTTTTGTTAACCATCAACACTTGATGCTCCTTCTTGATTTCTACCTCCGCTGATTTCAGCATCGCGAAGAGCTCGGGAATTGTCTTCTCCATCCCTTGCATATTATAGTTCATCACGAAGCCTTTATAGCTTGGTGGCAGTGACTGAAGAACTCTGTCAATAACACTCTCAACCGGAAGATCAATTCCCAGCTGAGTCAAGTGGTTGTGGTACCCAGACATTCTGAGTATGTGTTCACTGACAGAACTGTTCTCCTCCATCTTACAGCTAAAGAACTTATTGGAGACTTCATATCTCTCAACCCGGGCATTAGCTTGAAATATCAATTTCAGCTCTTGGAACATCTCATATGCTCCGTGGCGTTCAAAACGCTTTTGCAGTCCCGGTTCTAAGCCGTAGAGCATGGCACACTGAACTATCGAGTAGTCATCAGATCGAGCCTGCCAGGCGTTCACAACGTCTGCAGCAGCTCCTGCAGCAGGTCCATCACCTAGCGGTGCATCAAGGACATAATTCTTCTGTGCAGCAATGAGGATAATCCTCAAGTTACGGACCCAGTCCGTGTAGTTGCTACCATCATCTTTCAACTTAGCTTTCTCTAGGAACGCATTAAAATTCAACGGAACAGTAGCACGGGCCATTTATCTACAACATAGATATGCAAAGAAACTATCAAGACTAAGTTCATGATAAATTAAGTTCAATTAATCAAATTACTAATGAACTCCCACTTAAATTAACATCCCTCAAGTTAACTAAGTGATACATGATCCAAATCAACTAGCCCATGTCCGATCATCACGTGAGATGGGATAGTCATCAATGGTGAACATCTCCATGTTGATCATATCTACTATATGACTCATGTTCGACCTTTCGGTCTCCAGTGTTCCGAGACCATGTCTGTACATGCTAGGCTCGTCAAGTTTAACCCAAGTATTCTGCTTGTGTAAAACTGACTTACACCCGTTGTATGTGAACGTAGAATCTATCACACCCGATCATCACGAGGTGCTTCGAAACGACGAACTTTAGCAACGGTGCATACTCGGGGAGAACACTTTTATCTTGAAATTTAGTGAAGGGATCATCTTATAATGCTACCGCCGTTCTAAGCAAAATAAGATGCATAAAGGATAAACATCACATGCAATCAAAATATGTGACATGATATGGCCATCATCTTGTGCTTTTGATCTCCATCTCCAAAGCATCGTCATGATCTCCATCGTCACCGGCTTGACACCTTGATCTCCATCGTTGCGTCGTGGTCGTCTCGCCAACTATTGCTTCTACAACTATTGCTAACGCATAGCGATAAAGTAAAGCAATTACATGGCGTTTGCATTTCATACAATAAAGAGACAACCATAAGGCTCCTGTCGGTTGCCGATAAATTACAAACCATGATCATCTCATATAATAACGTATATCACATCATGTCTTGACCATATCACATCACAGCATACCCTGCAAAAACAAGTTAGACGTCCTCTACTTTGTTGTTGCAAGTTTTACGTAGCTGCTACGGGCTTCTAGCAAGAACCGTTCTTACCTACGGCCCATAACCACAACGGTGATTTATCAAGTTTGCTGTTTTAACCTTCAACAAGGACCGGCCGCAGTCAAATTCCATTCAACTAAAGTAGGAGAAACAGACACCCTCCAGCCACCTTTATGCAAAACAAGTTGCATGTCTGTCGGTGGAACCGGTCTCATGTACGTGGACATGTAAGGTTGGTCCGGGCCGCTTCATCTTACAATACCGCCGAATCAAAATAAGACGTTGGTGGTAAGCAGTATGACGATCACCGCCCACAGCTCTTTGTGTTCTACTCGTGCATATCATCTACGCATAGACCTGACTCTGATGCCACTGTTGGGGAACGTTGCATGGAAAACAAAAAAATTTCTACGCACACGCAAGATCTATCCATGGAGATGCATAGCTACGAGAGGGGGAGTGTATCTACGTACCCTCGTAGACCGTAAGCGGAAGCGTTAGAACAACGCGGTTGATGTCGTCGAACAACTTCACGATCCAACTGACCGAGCACCGAACGTACGGCACCTCCGCGTTCAGCACACGTTCAGCTCGGTGACGTCCTCGACTTCTTGATCCAGCAAGACGGCGAGGTAGTGGATGAGTTCCGGCAGCACGACGGCGTGGTGACGGTGATGGTGATGCTATCTTCGCAGGGCTTCGCCCAAGCACTGCGAAAATATGACCGAGGGATGGAACTGTGGAGGGGGGCGCCGCACACGGCTAAGACAATGTTATGTCTCCTTTGGGGCGCCCCCTCTCCTCTATTTATATATGTGTAGGGGCTTGGAGTAGAAAGAATAGTGCCACGTGAACAGTAACCATGAATAGTACACACGTGGACTTGGACTCCAAAGTCCAATCCTATTCCTACTAGGACTCTCCCTTTTTTCCTTCCCTAGCTGCGTGGGCTTTTGAGAACTTGGTGCGCCTGGCCCAATAAGGCCAGGGCGCCTCCCCTTAGCCCATGCCAGCCCTTTGGGACGTGGTGGACCCACTTGTGGACTTCCGGACCCCTCCGGAATCCTTCGGAACCTTCTGGAAGCTTCCCGGTACAATACCGAAAAAACTGCACCTTTTTCCGGAACCAAAATATGACTTCCCATATATAAATCTTTACCTCTCGACCATTCCGAGACTCGTCGTGATGTCCGGGATCTCATCCGGGACTCCGAACAATATTCGGTTACCAATTCACATAACTCATATAACACTATATCGTCAATGAACGTTTAAGCGTGCGGACCCTACGGGTTCGGGAATGATGTAGACATGACTGAGACGCCTCTCCGGTCAATAACCAATAGCGGAACCTGGATGCTCATATTGGTTCCTACATATTCCACGAAGATCTTATCGGTCGAACCGCAATGACAACATACGTAATTTCCTTTGTCCGTCGGTATGTTACTTGCCCGAGATTCGATCGTCGGTATCTCCATACCTAGTTCAATCTCGTTACCGGCAAGTCTCTTTACTCGTTCCGTAATACATCATCCCGTAACTAACTCCTTAGTCACTTTGCTTGCAAGATTCTTATGATGTGCATTACCGAGAGGGCCCAGAGATACCTCTCCGAAACACGGAGTGACAAATCCCAGTCTCGATCCATGCCAACTCAACGGACACCTTCAGAGATACCTGTAGAGCATCTTTATGATCACCCAGTTACGTTGTGACGTTTGATAGCACACAAGGTATTCCTCCGGTATCCGGGAGTTGCATGATCTCATGGTCTGAGGAACATGTATTTGACATTCAAGAAAGCAGTAGCAATAAACAGAACGATCATATGCTAAGCTAACGGATGGGTCTTGTCCATCACATCATTCTCCTAATGATGTGATCCCGTTATCAAATGACAACTCATGTCTATGGTTAGGAAACCTTAACCATCTTTGATCAACGAGCTAGTCTAGTAGAGGCTCACTAGGGACACGGTATTTGTTTATGTATTCACACATGTATTTAAGTTTCCGGTCAATACAATTCTAGCATGAATAATAAACCTTTATCATGAACAAGGAAATATAAAATAATAACAACTTTATTATTGCCTCTAGGGCATATTTCCATCAAAGACCACCCGCTCCCCGACGTTGGGAGCGGGCACCAGCTGGTCGGCCGCTGGAGCGCGGGCAGCGATGGCGGGGGCTAGATACCCCGCGTCGCGCAGCTTGGCGATAGTCGCCGCTGTCACCGTGGAGCCGCCCCAGTGCTCCTTGAGGGTGTCGGCCATGGCTGGTTGAGAAGCTGAGCTCGCGAAAAGGGAGGGCGTGCTAGTTGGATCTGGGCGCTGGAGCTAGACGGGGCAGCAGTGGGGAAGGAATGGGAGCGTGCGTCGTTGCGCTGTTCTCCCTTTGGTTCTTATAGACCTATAAAAGGCCAAGGGTCCCCCTGCTACGCCGATAAATTCGCGGCCGCTATCAAAAATGCCGTTGAAGCATATGGGGGGAAACAAAATCTTGATGATATCCCTAAGAAAGCGGGCACGATCTATGTTTCGAAGGGACGTGCCAGTAAACGAGCTGCCTCGAACCGCGATTTGAGGATGAGGCAGTAACTGCTCGACCCATCATGGGGCGAGCCTCTCCGTTAAAGTTGTCAGGCAGGATTGGATTGTTCATACCTGTACGACCAGCCTTTGAGGCTAAGATACCTACACCCCTTGGGCAGGGTACCAGCTCGGTTGGACCACGGATGTCGATGTTCTGTTAAAGAGAATCCGAAATGTAAAGTGGAACTCGTCTGTCAAGCCAAAGACTCCGGATCCGAAGTAATATCTGTCGACCATCGTCCTCGGCGTAGAAGACCAGTTCAGGGGCTACTGACGGTGTCCTGGATTAGGGGGTGCTAACTGGGCCGACCCGTCTCCTCGGTTGGGCCGATGTACCCCCGTACGTGACCAAGATGGACTCCGGAGACTGTACGTGGGAGACGTGATCGACGCCGTCTCTACCGGAGACTTGTAGTACACTTCAAGATTTGTCCAGCCGCCTTACTCCTAGATACCGACATTGTAACCCTAGGTACCCTCTCTGGCGTGTATATAAGCCATAGGGTTTAGCCCGTAGAGGGGACATCAATGCAACATTGCTTACCTAGTCATAGAGATTAGACACATATTACGATCTTGAGGTAGATCAACTCTGTACTCGATACATCTCCATCAATATAACAAGAGCAGGACGTAGGGTTTTACCTCCATCGAGAGGGCCCGAACCTGGGTAAACATCGTCTCGATTATCTCTGTTACCATCGATCCGAGATCCACAGCTCGGGACCCCCTACCCCGAGGTCTGCCGGTTTTTACACCGATAGCAACACTGACAGCTACCTTGGAGACAACGTGTTTAAAATTCTTTAGAATTTATTATTTTACTCAAACAATTTATTTAATTGGATTATTTTTTGTATTCCTACTAATGTTTGTAATAATATTTGTTGAATTATTGTATTGTTTGACCTGAATTACTGTAATAGTGTAGAAAGCAAAAAACAAAGAAAAATATATGAATGTTGCATTAGGGTGACTATATTTGCATACAGACTCCGCCACCTCCAAACCATTGTGAAACGCAATGTATATGTGTTACAAAGGCTGTGAATATGACAACTTTGCTATAATTGATCGTATATCAGTGGACCACTATACACATCGGTTTGAAATGTATATAAAACGCCAAAAGATCGATCTGAAACGTCGTATTAACGACATGTTTTCCGTCTGAATCCAGTTTATTTCACGTCAGAAGAAACAAGCGCCGACCGGAAAATGCCGGTCAGGTCTGCGTGGCACATCCACACTTACAAAATCACCGTAAAAGATCAACGACTAAACGTAGCACTAAAATTATTAACCGACACGCATGTGCGACACTGGCGCGCACGGATCACAAACTCATCATCTTGGAAGAAAAGGAAGTAATCACCCGCAAAAAAAAAAAAGGAAGAAAAGGAAGTAATCGGACGAAGATCGGTCTACGGTTCAGCGCCTGGCGGGCGCGGGGTCGGCCTTGATGCCGCTGGCCGGGTCGGGGTCCACGGGCGGGGTGACGCCCCCGGCGACCGCCGAGGCGGCCTGCGTGCCGGCGGTCTTGGCCGCCTCGGCGCCGCCGGCGACCTCCTTGGCGAAGGGGATGGACTCCGGGCTGCTGTCCGCGGCGGCGAGCGGCGCCGCGGCGAGGGCGGCGAGCAGCAGGAGGGCCACGAGGGCGAGCGCGCGAGACATGGCGAGGGTGTGCGGTGGCCGGACTGGCAGTCGAGTGCTCGAGTTGCTGGCAGTGCGGGGACGAGAGAGGACGGTGCACCGTGGTGGAGCGTGGGCGGGCATATATACATGCAAGGGCGGGAAGGGAAGGCCAAGGTCCGCCGCGGCGCGCGGCGCGCGTCCATGGTGATGGCTGGTGGCCGCGCGCGAGCCAGGGGCTTGCATGGTTTGCATTGGTCGGTGATCGCGTGGACACGTGTCCTGGTGTGGTTCTTCTTGCGTGCTAATCGCTTGACCATTTCTTGAGCATTCCAAGCCTCTTGTGCTGCGTAGCATGCATCTTTAGTTGTGGTCGTGCAGAATGTTAGGGCACTACGAGCATATGTGTCCTTTACCCAGTGGCTGATCAAGGAATTCAACACTGAGTGTTAAAAAAAAATTCAGACGGAGGAGTTCCCATACGAAAAAATATGCCTACTTATGAATTTTTTGCAAAATATTTGGGTGTACATTTGTACACCCATGCCCCATGGTGGACCCCCCTGCCTTTACCCCACTAATCTCTCCTGAGTTTCATTGTGCGATCCTCCCTGATTTTCAAGCCAACCACCTCAACCCGTAAAATCTTTCTGTAAATAAGTCCGTAGCATTACTCGATTATTACTGGCATCGTCTAGCTCCGTACCCCTCATCCATTGCTTTTAACTCGGACCAAGAAATTCACAATTAGGAATTGATAACTCTGATTGTTGATTTTTTTTTATCTCACGGAAATTGGATAGTCATATGTTTTAGAAACTATGAAGAGTGGTGCCCTTATCCCACAGATTTTGCTAGATGAGTGCCAATTTTCCAAGGTAACGTATCCGAAATCTTGGTTGCTCTCATCTTCATTGTGCTCTGAACCAAATATGATCAACCACAGGATGGCTATCCCTATCTCATTCAGAAATAGTCGGTGAACCAAGCATGCCTTAGTCGTAGAACTGTGCAACTAAGTACTTGGGCATTTCTCGGCCTACAAATGCACATAGAGTTGCGCCCGACTTTAAGCTCATTCGGTTTAAAGATGACATGTTTATTAGGTGGCAAGAAATTAGTGAATCCACCCAGAGTAGTTATCTTCTAGTCTATCTAAATAATTAGCCTCCACTAACCTATTCCCTCAACATGGTACACATGCTATATGAGCATGCCAACATGCATGAAAAAGATTCACCACAACATGCAAATATACATGGAAAAAGATTTTACTAAATAATTGTATATACTAAATCATATGTATTATAAATTTTAGTTCTTATATTATTAATTTATTTTATATCTAATATCTAGCCTCTACTAACCTATTTTTCTCACCATGCACACATGCCAATTGAACATGCAATGAGAAATGTCCACCTCAACATGTAAATATGCATGGGAAAAGACTCAAATCGATAATTACATATAGTGAATCATATGTATTTTAAATTTTAGTTCATATATTAGTAATTTAAAATTCCTATTCATACCATCTAGTATAAGTAAAAAAGCTTGTAACTTAATTGTTGCAATAAGGATAACTTCATCTTACTGGGAGATCGGTATCGGTAAAAACCGTGACATGTATCCAAATATAATACTAAAGAAGTACGGGGTTTTGCGGATCCCTTTCTCTATGAGTTTCGGTTGATAATGACTTAAGGTGAGCGACGAACCTCCAATCACTTTTTCAGGAATACACAGAGAGAACCATCTCATTTTATTATGTTCAACTTTATGTATTCCTCTATCCGTAGAGTACATTGAATGTACAGAAATGGCTATAACAGAGTTTTTGTTATTCATATTAACAGCTACTCTAGGGGGAGATGAAAATCAGAATCACAACAAATTGTCTTAGTGAGGCTTCTAAAAAGGAAACAAGACCACCAAGAGAAACAGAAAGAAGCACCAAAAGACATATGTGGTACATGAATTTATATGGAATTCTCTTCGTAAGTACTATATACATGGATTCCATTATATAAAATTGTACTCAGAGCCTATATATGTGAATAATACATTGGAGCCTAGAATATAAGATTAGAACATCATGCCTTTTTTCTTTCAACCAAGAAAAGACGCCAGTGGTGCCATATATTCTATTCAAGCACAGATTACACTGAGTATAACAAAGCCCTTGGGGATAAAATCTGCAATACAATGTAACATAGGGCACCGAATGTTTTGCATCATAGGGAAGCACACACAAGTTTTTTAAACCTTGAAAAAAATGCACGGGTTATTTTCAAGGGTATGCGTGAGTTTTTGTGTGTGTGTGTGTGTGTGTGTGTGTGTGTGTGTGTGAAAGACCCCATTCGAACAATTACAGTGGGCTACAAATGCTACAAATCAAACAACAAACATACTCCAAAATAACCATCAAATATCCTCCAAATTAAATACCTACACAAGCATTTAGTACACTTTTTTTTCAGAATTATGATCCCCCAAAATACATATGCAGATTTTTTGAATAAAAAAGATGTGGAGTATGGTAATGGCAAAACTGTCTCTAATTTTATATGTCTCATGTTTTTTTATGACTTGGAACATATGTTCCAAGTGTGATTTTAAGATTTTGTAAGTCTATATATGGGATTATGGAGTATCATTTCTTCCACGTGTGGTAATTCTCTTTCTTTCTTTCTTTCTTGCAATTGCTAGAAGTTGTTTCGACGGCTATTTGTCTGTGGCGGAACATCCTGAATTAGGACCGCAATAGCCAAGGGTCGTGTCCACCCAGAATGGCATTTGTGAAAGGCGTGGCGACAATCTTAGTAGGAGGGGTGGCATTTTTGCAAAACTTCCATGGTAGTTTGTTTAATTAACGGGAGTTTTGTGTAGAAAACTGCCACCGTCACTTAGATCGGGCGTTCGCCAAGATTGGGCTCCTGACGAACGTGCACCAGATAGCATTTTCACTGAATTATTGTTGCGTTCAATTAGGGCATATGAGAATGTGTGTTACTTAAAAATGATTTGCAAACTGGAGGGAGCCATATATATAGTAACACAGAAATATTTGATTCAATAAATACTGTTATTACAAATAACACGAATTAAGAAACACGACAAATTACACGGCTCGTAACAATTCAAAAGGCAGAAAAACACAAATTTGAATTACGACGGCATCCTCCTAGCAGGGCAACAGGCCTATACGTAGTATTATTATTATTGTCTCGTAACTAAAATCCATGCGGATGATCCCGGTTACTGGTCAGCATCGAACGGATCCTTCCAGAGGGGCACTCGGGTTCACTTGTCGTCGTCGTCGTCGTTGTCGCCCGAGAGGCCGGCGATGCCCTCAGGCCCGGGGGCAGCCGCGGGTCCATCGGAGGGCCCCTCCGCGGGCGAGTCGGCGGCCGGCGCGTCGGCCGAGGGGGCGTCGGCGGACTTCTCCTCCTTATCCTTGGCGGCCTTCTTGGCCTTGGCCAACGGCGCGACGGCCAGGGCGACGAGGAGGAGCGTGGCGAGGATGAGGGCTGTGCGGCGGGCCATGGCTCAGCTGCGTCGACTGCGCTTCCTGCTGCTGCTGGTGGTGGCTCTGCTGCTGCTGTGCGTGGTGATCTCCGAGGCTTTGGTTCGCTGTGGATGTGGCGTGGGGGGAGGCGTCGGGGCGGTCTTATGTAGCTGCCGGAGGTGGCTATTTCTGGGCGGGGCTGCCTGAACGTCGCGTGGTGCTCGGCGGTTGCTGTGGCGGAGTGGTGGTGCGCGGTTGTAGCCGCGGGACGGGTTCAAATCCTGTTCCAGCCAGTGGATGGATCTCCACTCGTTCTGACCGAAGTGCAAACTCGCTGTTTGTTCTTCACGTACGACTGTACGAGCATGTCTAAGTTGAACGGCTGGCCATTGCATTCCAAAACGAAGTCCCCACTTGTTTTTGTTGTCTTTGGTTTTTGTTTTTGACACTGTTTTGTCTTGCCGGGCCCCCTCCAGCACACCACAGGCCTCCACCCCGGCAACCTTCTATTGGGCCTGGGCTATTGTCGTTGTTAGGGCACCCACAATGAGTGCCAAATAGCATTGCCAAACTGAGTTTTGGCTGTTGCTCAAACAAAAAAAAAAGAGTTTTGGCTTTTGGAAGCGAAAGTCATATTCTGCTCGCGAGCTCGAGCTCGCGATGAGCAGTAAAATCACAAAAATATTAAAATAAATTAAAAAAAAATCTGATTTTTTTATGAACTTCGACAAATGATTCCAGTGCTGGATTATTCGTGTATATGGGTGGTTTCGACAGTTCCCCCCTCCCCTCCCGCGTCGCTCCCGCGAGCGACCCGGGGGGGGGGGGGGGGGGGGGGGGCTAACCCTAGCGCTGCCGCCGGGCCGGCCTCCCTCCCCTCGCCGCCGCCGGTGCGCGCCGCCGGGCAAAGCCCGGTCGGCGTCGGCGACGGCGGGGTCTCTCACTCCCCCTTCGAGGACGGCCGGCGTGGGCCGTGGTGCTTCGGATGGCGGCGGTACGCGAGCGCAGGGCGCATCGGCGTGGTGGCGGGCGTCTGGCGGCGGAGTCGTGGACGCGTGGCCCGGCGCGGTGGGCTGCGTGGTGGTGACGCCCGTCGCGGCCGCGACGGCCCGATTTGGTCCTGTCCTGGGCGGATTTGGGCGGCGGCGGCGGCGGATGGCCTGGTGGCCGCCGATGGTTCCTCCTGCCGCTCCCGGAGGTCTCCCTCGTGCCTCCTTGGGTGGGTGGGGAGGCTGCTGCGCGGCTGCGGGGCGGGTGGCGGCGCGCTCGTCCTGGATCTGGCGTCGGGATCTGGGTGGGCGGCGCGGGTTGGGCAGCGGCCTGGCGTGGCTGGTGCTCCGGCCGTGAGCGGCGGCGCGGGGAGGTTCAGCGCATGGGCGGTGGCCTCCCGGTGGCGCGGCGGCTACACGGTGGCTCGGCGGCTCTGCCCGCGGCGACGGCCGGCTTCTTCTCCGGCGTCGACTCGTCTGCGGTCGGACCGTTTCGACCTTAGCTTCATCTCCTCGTCGTCCGGGCACTACTTCTGTCGAAGGGCTAGCCCTCTCCCAGCTGCGGTCCATCGCTCGTCTCGCGCCCGGTGCCGCAGGACCGAGCTCGTCTCGCGCCCGGCAGCAGGACTGAGCTCGTCTCGCGCCCGGCGGCAGGACCGAGCTCGTCTCGCACCCGGTGCTGCAGGACGGGTCGATGGAGGCCAGTTTTGGCCGGCCTATTGGATCTTGGCGCTGGGGGCCGTCCAGGGGTGCGAAAGGCGGGACCTTTCCGCTCGTCTCTTTGGTTGGGGTAGCGGCGGATCTCGGGTCAGGTGGTGTCAAGGTCTTGGATGCCGGGGCGGCAGCCCTGGTGGTGGTAGCGCGATGCTCATGGGCAGAGCCCGTGGCTCGGTGCTGCCCGGTGGCCATGGCTGTGTGGGCGGCGTGGCAGCAGGGGTGTGGCGTTCGGTGGCGGTGAGTGTTGGCCGGGGTGAAAACCTGCCCTATCTTCGGACAGACCGGCGGCGGCGAAGCTCGTTCCCTTCTTGAAGGCGTCGTCGCGGCTCTCATTGCCCGTCGTGTTGCTCCAGGGGAAACTCTGATCCTCAGATCGGGCGGTGGCGGTGCTCCGGTGTCGTTTCCTTCCTAAAGGCGCTGCCTTGGAGTCCACGGATCGTCGTATGCGGCTTCATCTCTTCGTAGATAGGGGTGGTGTTGCTGCGCTCAGCGCCTATGTATCCTTCCTTGGGTGTGTGCGTGTGTTGGCGTGGCGTGCGTTTGTATCGGACTGTTGGTGATCGTTGCTTTATATATAAAGCGGGGCGGAAGCCTTTTTCGGTAATGATTCCAGTGCTTGCAAATTTTCATCGTGAAATGACATTCGTATAAGTGGTGGAAAAAAACAAAGTCAGCACTCCAAAATGCTTTTGAAAATAACACTTTTGGAGCATTGATTTTTTTGCCACGACTTCCACGTATGTCCTTCAGCAATGAAATTTTGTGAGCACTCAAAACTGTCAATGTTTGCACAAAAAAAAAATCAGAACTTTTTGAATTTATCGAATTTCATTGTTCACCAAAGCTCATTTGAGCTCGAGCACAAAAAGACCACGTCCTTTTGGCAGTCCCATTACAGATTATGGAAACTAGTGCCATAGCCAAATTAATGGAAACTGAAGCTTATCGTGCTCCGATGCCAAACTTCCCAAGGCAATAAAATACTATATGGATCTCACCAAACTAGCGCGAGCAATGTGGGATCGGCATATATGTGGCAATTTTCTAACCCATCTTATTCTGCGGTGGGGCCTGCTGTACATAATACGAGAACCAGGTGCACTGTGGAGAAATTGGCTATTTGACATCGATGCCAAAGTTTTGACTGCATCACAAATTTGGCATCATCACATTGTGGATGCCCTTATTGTCACTGCGTAACCTTTGTTGTTGTTGCACAAGACAAAAAGTTTTCACGGGCTGGGTCAAATAAAGCTTATGGTAAAATAAAAGGGTTATGGTAAAAAGGTTTTTTTAAAAAAGTACACATTGCACATTTTAACCAAAAAAAGATCCAGCCAAAGAAAAAATCACTACAAAAAGTCCCATGCACAATACACATACAGAGAGAAAAAAATGGCCGCACCTCGTTGTTTTCTTTTTACTAGGCAAGGAACACCACATGTTTTATTTTGAATGGGCAACAACAAGGATACACCAAACGTGTGTGTTGCGTGCACAACTAAATATGTTAATAAAAGATCATGAGGAATTAAAATTGTGTTCACAAATTTTAAAAATATCCATGAAACTTAAAAATGTCCATGGGCCAAAAACAATCTCGTAAATTTTATGTTCATCATGTATTTTTTTTAAAGTTCAATG
The DNA here is from genome assembly GCA_039707655.1 of Elymus sibiricus. NCBI lineage: Eukaryota > Viridiplantae > Streptophyta > Magnoliopsida > Poales > Poaceae > Elymus > Elymus sibiricus. The sequence continues at coordinate 297,252,670 of CM077672.1, read as the reverse complement.
TGCATTTAAAAAAAATCATGATTATATGAAAAATGTTCATCTTGTATTTAAAAATATCCACCAAGTATTGATATAATGATCGTCGCGCAAAAAATGGCAGTGTTCTTTAAAAAATGTTTATCAAATATTTAAAAAGTGTTCATCATCCATTAATTTTTTTTGAACGTTACTCAAAAAATATTTATCGCGTATTTGAAAAAATGTTTTACTTGTATTTCAAAATGTTAATCTTGTATTTAAAAAATCCGTCGTGCATTTAAAATATGTTCATTTTTATTTAAAAAAGATTTCACATATTTAAAAATGTTCAAATTGGCCGCATTTGCAGTTGCGGTCGTATTGTACATGTAATTTGGTCAGGGTCAGGAGGCAAGCTGCGTGTGCATGTTCACAAGCAACTGGATTGGGTTCAGGGGCATGTTGAGTGTCGAGTGTGGAAATGCAATTGGGTCGGCGTTAGGGCCAAGTTGCGTGTCGAGTGTGGACATGCAACTAGGTCAAGTTGGGGGGCAAGTTGCGTGTTGAGTACGGACATGTAACTGAGTTGGGTTGGGAGGCAAATTACATGTCGAAGGTTGACATGCAACTGGGTCAGGTTGAGTTGTGTGTCAAGGTTTGACATGCACTAAGTTGGGTCGGGGCAAGTTGCATTTCGAGGATGGACATACAACTGGATCGGCGAAGTTGCATGTCAAGGTTTGATAGGTAATTGGGTCAGGGTTGAGTGAGAGGGGGGGGGGGGGGGGGGGAGCAAGTTGCATGTTGAGGATGGACATGCAATTGGATCAGGTGGGGAAAGTTGCATACCGAGGGTGCACATGCAACTAGGTCGGGATGGAGTTGCGTGTCAAGGTTTGTCATGCAACTGTGTGTCAGGATTAGGGAGGAGGCAAGTTGTTTGTGGAGGATGTACATGCAATTGGGTTATGTCAGGAGCAAGTAAGTTACGTGACCAGGGTGGACATGCAACTATGTCGGGGTCGGAGGGCAAGTTGCGTGTCGAGGGTGGACATCCAACTGGGTCGGGTGGAGTTGTGTCTCAAGGTTTGACATGCAACTAGGTCCGTTCGTCGAGGCAAGTTGCATGTCGAAAATGGACATGCAACTGGTGAACATTGGGATGGCGCGGATTGCGTGTCGAGGATGGACATTGCTACTGGGTCGGGGTCGGAGGGCAAGTTGCGTGTCGATAATGGACATGTAGCTGGGTAGAGTGGAGTTGCGTAGCGAGGATGGACATGCAACTGGGGTGGTGTAGGAGATTGACCACGGGGAAGAGAGAGACGCGGTGGAACGAATGGCTAGGATCGCGCTCCACGTGAGGGGATAAGAAAGAGCTTGAGCGGTGGGTGGGCCCAATGAAACATGATCGACGGAAAGTGAGATCGGTCAGCCGATCATGAATGCTTACCAAAGCAAAACTAGGCGAAAACTAAAGTCTACAACAGGACCACCGCAACGTTTCTTTCTTTGTGAGGATATGAATAATATACTTTTTTTTGAATTAAGGCCCCCCCTCCCGCCCACTCCAAATTTTCATTTCTGAAAATTGATAATACACACCAACCATCGAGTGTTCACCGAGATCAGATTTCGGCAGCATCCCACACATCCCAGCCAAACTGTCTAACAAACTCAAACACTAACAAACTACTACTAATTCCTTTCTTATAGATATGCCTCTCAGGCCACATAGTGAAAGAATGTTGGCAAGACCTCGGCTATACCTAAACCAGAATTGTCACAAGGAATTAACATCTACAAAGCAGCGACTACAAAGCCCAGACTGAAGACTAAGAACTTGAGCGTCCACGAACAGCTTAACCAGCAATGCGAAGGACCATTGGAGCCCAGCCTCTCTGCTTGTTGAAGATCTTAGTTGACACCTACAACAGAAGCCTTGCTCCTCTTTCTTGTACCCCTCGTTGTTCCCATTTATGTAATAATTTTCAGAATTATAGCCAATAAGCAGATTGCGTAATATGCTTGAAGGATCATAGGGATAAATATTCCAAAACATGATGCCATAGAAGCTAATTTGTAGTAAAACAGAAATGACCCCCGCATCGTCCCCGTCTCGGGCGACTCGGGCGGCGTCCCGATCCACTTTTCTCGGCCCCCTCACCCCGTGTGCTCTTCCCTCGCCGCCGCCGAGCAACGTTATTCGGCGTGCTCGCGCGGCTGACGGCGGCGGCGAGGCTCCGTTCCTGTGGCCGATCAGACGCGGACGGCGATCTGTCAACAGCGACTTGAGGCAATGGATGTAGCGCCTCTGTGCATCTTGTGAGGTGCGTCTTATTCTCTTCCTGCTGGCGTTTGCATGCCACGGTTGCACCAAGCGGTGGAGAAAAAGGATTCAACGACTGCACCAACCATAATCAGAGGAGTAAAAGCAGCAGCAACCGCCACCATGACCCAAGTGCCCACTATGGAGCGCCACTCTAGAGCCAGGGGTCGGCGCTGCTCTTGTGGCGCATCTTCGGCAATAGGGTGTTGTGGGAACTGGGATGTGGTGGTGGCCATGCGGCAGATGGCGCGGCCGCCACCCTCGCAGACGGCGGGTGGCTGGCTCATAGTGCCCCCGTGGATGCGACATCGGCTGGACGAATTCGTTGGAGGGCTAGGGGCAATGCACAACGGCGGTCATGTCCTCCCTTCAGGATGATTTGCTGCCAAAGGTAAGGACGACGAAGCTAGTGGCAGCACGTGGTGGCGTCGTCTCGCGTAGATCAGCCATTGACTGCCATTTGTGAGGATGGTTCGAGGCTTCCGAAGCGTCCCAAACTCGGGATTTTGGCGGTTCTCGTGATCTTCCTCTCTCGTGAAAGATTTTGTCGTGTGTGTGGCGACGAGCTTTCATTGTTCAGTGCCTTTTTGTGCCGTTCAGGAACGTGCGTGTAAGTTGTTACTGGGATCGAGGCAAGCGGAGGAGACGACATAAGATGACTTCGATTGGGTGGTGCTGATCGAGCACCTAGTCTCGAGTTCCGGAGTGAAAGCCCTAGGCCTGACCCTATTTAGTTATACCGGGCAATGGCGGCGTTTTTGCATCGTTACCTTGTTAAGGCGTTGCTCGAAGTTTGCTCGAACTAGATTTCCAGGGTGAAAACCTACGATCCGACAATGGTTGGATCCACCAATGGCGGCGTTTGCATGTCGTTCTCTTACCGGAGGCATTGCTTTTGGAGAACTTTTATCGTAGTCCTTGTGTTGTCAAGGGATAGTCGGTGCCGATGGTCATCATTGTATATCGTCGATTGTTGATTTGATCGCTTTAGGTTTTTCTTTTTTCTCCCTCCGCCTGGCATAGCTTCGGTCCTCTATGACTTTGCTCTCTGCCGGCGTGATTTTTCTGTGTGTGTGCGTTGGTGTTGACTGTGTGCATCTTAGTTATGCAAAGACCGGATGTGTTTGTTAAGTTTGTATCCCCTTGATGCTTCATTATGAATCAATAAAAAACGAAAAAAATATTCTCAAAAGTCAAAACATGCTTTATCTCTAGATTTTCACAAGGCCCACGACACCGAAACAACTCCTACTGCTATAATCCATCTAGCTTTCCTAGGAAAACCAAAAATCCAACCATGAATGATTTATTTAGGAAAAGGAAAAATACAGATCCTTGCAACTGTGCACGTCATCATCCATTCAGGCGGCGGGGGCAGGCGCCGGCGAGAGCGTGTCGGCCAAGCTGTTGACCTCCACGGCCGGCGCGTAGTCGGACTCGTCGATGTAGTCGGCCGCCGGGCCGTCGGCAGCCGGCGCGTCGGCGGTAGCGGGGGCGTCGGCGGCACTCTCGGCCCTGGCCAGCGGCGCCACGGCCACGGCGGCGAGGAGGAGCGCGGCGAGGAGCAGCTCCGTGCGAGCCATGATTGCGCCGGTGCGCGCGCGCGTTACGTGGGTGGGTGCGCAGGCGTTGGTTAACGAGCTAGCTCACCGTCATCGCGTGCGTGCGGATGGCTTGCCGATCGGCGTGCGTGCGGGTTGCCGTGGCCGTTCTTTAGGCGTGCATGGCTCTTCTCGGCCGCTGGTGCCGCGGTGGTGGCGCGCGCGTCGGCAAGCTCGGCAGGACCGTGGGAAATGCTCGACCGTTCCCGGCAAATGGTCACAAGATTGCTCGGCCGACACAAGATTGCTGTTCATTAAATCGTCTCGTCTCGGTGCACCGTCCAATCCAGAGGAGCACCACTCTCTTGCGCCAAAAGATGTTTGGGCTACGCCTGGACCCTGTGGGTAGTGGGCTAGTGGCAGCGGTGGAGGCCCAGCGTGCCGGTCACTGCTAAGCTTAGCGCTCTCCATGTGCGGGCTATAATTAGGCCGAAAGCCCGAAATGGAAGGTACCGTAACTTATCTTCTTCTTCTTTCGTCGCCTCTCAAAAAAAAAAAAATCTTCTTTCGTTGATCGCCATGTTAGCCCGGGCCAAGCTTTTTCACCTCTCCCTCCTCTCTTTATTCTACTTGTCACCTGCAGTACTTTTACTTTCATGTGTGGTTTGTGTTGTTTGACCTCTTTGAAGCATCCACCGACAGCTGAAGTCCCAAGAAATGAATGAGAGCTTGCACTCCGTTCAAGCAAAGGACCCGTCGTCCTTCCATTTGTTAATAGGATCTGACGAAGACGCCATACAAAATTTGAGACTTGGCTCCAACCAGAAATTGACTATGTAGAGTATCTCAAAACATGTTGGCAAAATTCGCAAAATGCGCCCGTTAATATGGCATGGAGCAACTTCGCTCACAGGTTTCACTCACCAGTCGCCAGAACGACCAAAAGAAAATCAATGTCTGGTGAGCTCAAGACGCCATCAAACCTCTCATGCGTGGTCTTGTACTCTTGTAGTAGCACGAGCAGAATCATGGCGGCAACAAACGGAGAAGAACATCTAAAGAGAAGAAAGCAGAGGAAAATAGAGCACACAACTATGTCTTCCGCGGAAGAAGCACGGATCCCGCAAGCACTACACTAACACGCCGTCACACACACCACGATCGATCGCACCAATGGATCAAACACCAGGGAGGAAAATAAAATACCCTAAGCCAGCGTGGAGGCCACGGCCACGGCCGCCAGCGCCGCGGCGAACCACCGGACGCGCGGCGCGCCGGCGGCCGCGCTCTTCTTGGAGTCCTTCTTCTGGTCCGCCGGGGCGGCGTCCTCGGTGTCGGGCCCGGGCGCGTCCGCGACGGCGGGGGGCGAGCGGTGGCGCGCGGCGCCGCCCTTGCCCGCCTTGGGCGCGTCGGCCGCCGGGGCGGGCGCGGGCACGGGCGTCGGGGACGGCGCGGGCTTGAACAGCTCGACCGGCTCGAACACCTTGTCGACGGCGTAGACGGCGACGGGGTCCGTGTCGAGCAGCGTGGTCTTGACCCGCGCGACGCCCCCGGAGGCGCCCGTCTTGATGGTGACGACGTTGCCCTCGTTCTGCAGCGTGAAGTTGTAGTTCCGGGCGGAGCCGTCGGTGGCGAGGGTGTTCATGACGCCGTTGTTGGACTTGAGGCTCCCCGGCGAGTAGTACACCGGCACGGCGTGGAACAGCAGCAGCGACGCCTTGCCGTCGGCCGTGAGGTTCTTGTACCTGGGCATGAAGGACGCCACGGCGGCGTCGGAGGGGCAGAAGACCGTCATGCCGCCGCTCGCGGCCGCGTCGTACGTGGACGCCGCGTCGGGCGAGGCCGCGATCAGGGCCGCGAAGGCCTTGCACCCGCCCTTGGCCATCGCCGCCGTGGCGTTCGGCGGCGCCGGCGGCGCGGCCGGGGCCTTGGCCCCCGCGGCGGCCGCGAGGGGGAGCGCGACGGCCAAGAGCAGCGCGGCGGCGAGCTGCAGGCACCGCATTGTGCGGGGCGCGGCGTGTGTCTGGGCGTGAGGGGAGTGTGGACCGAGAGTGGCGTGCACCTAGCTCGGCTCGCCCGGATATGTAGCGTGAGCGTGGTGCCCATGCCCCTGGGCCCTGGGGGTTTAAGGTAAGATGCCTGCCGTGCCGCGCGTAGTTGGCAAAGCTCGCCATGCATTTTCCACCCGTTCTTTTTCCTGCTTTCTCTCACTTCCTGGCGTAATGGTAGCTTTTTTTGCACGTATTTCCACTTGTTCTCTTCTCCCTCCCATCTTCGGTTTGGATCTCTGTGGCGTTGGATGTGGCGGTGACGAGCGCGTACGTTGTTCTTTTCGTACAGAGAAAATTAACATGCGTTAGCATCATCGTGTAGTTATCGTGTACTCCATGCCTAGCTATTTTGTTCATTTCCGCGCTCGATCGGTCGATCCTTCTGGCTGTCGGTTTGGCTAGATCTCGTCTGCCCGCATTGAATAGTACGAAAGAGGATGACGAAACCGAAAAGGAAAAACTGCGAACTACTCCATGGACGAGTAGTAATAGCACTGTGTATTCTCGATCGGCAGCTTGCCGCTCTTTTCGAGCGTGCATGGAACAATCACGGTGGAGAAGAAATCATGGCGCACTGGCGCCGCTGAGTGGGCAGGAACAGGAACAGCAAGCCGTGCGGCGGCGGGCCCAGGCGACAAGCTGAATTCGAGTGAAATCCATTTATCCAGACGCAACGCCTACTAATTGTGTCCGGCCGGCCCGGCGACCCCGAGAGCACGCTAATCATGAAAACCGTTATATACGGATTTCATGGCTCTAACCCATGGCCATCTGCGGCGCTAATGATTTTCCTCTGCCAATACAGAGAGGAACAGTTTTTTTTTTTTAGGGTAGAAAGGAACAGTTGTACTGGTAGTAGTACTGCCTGTTTCCTTGGAGCGCTTTGTTTTTGGGCTAATTTTATCGTCAAGGCAGCGCGTTGCGGAGGTCGAGGGGCTGGAAGAACGGTTGCCGAGGCAACGTATCCCCGGGATCAAAAGGGGGTGGTGAGGGAAGAAAGAAAGAAAGGTCATATCTTCTGTCTCAAAATCCGGTCCACATTCTCAAAAAAAAAAAAAAAAAAAATCCGGTCCACGTCGAGCGCCGGCCAGGGTGCGAGCGAGCTTTCGCGACTGCCACCCAGAGAACCTGCGCGTCGGAGAAGCACGGGAGATTGCAAGATCCGTGTCGCCGGTGCCAGGTGCATCGACACGAAAACCTTGAGGCTTTGTTTGGTAGAGGGGGTTTTGCAGCCCCAGAGGGGGTGAGGATTAATCCCCTCTTCCACCCAATCCCCTCAAATCCCCTTGAAACCCCCAAACCCCTCCAGCCACAATCCCCTCCATATGAAACAATTGTTTGGTAGGCAGGGTTTGCATATTGAGATAAGATGGTGCAAAACATCTAAAAATTCAATCTTTACAAGCAAAACAGCATCATAGCAAGTAATACTTGCTACATAACTATAGAATCCACACACAAAACTAAGCATGTTCCTACCAAATTGATACTGGTGCATAATATGAGTATTACAGATTAGTGACCAACATAGTTATCATGAATGGAACATTGGGTAACTAACTTTCGTCAATAACACACTTCATGATAAGAACATTAGGTCCTCGAAACTTTCTGTTACAACCAAGTTTAACAGATGAATATTCAGCCGGTATTTGTCAATCAGCTAAAACATTATCAAATATCCTCATATACTCTTGAAGTCACTGCTCCTGAGTTCTGACTCTAAACCTGCAAGATTTCCTTTCTCTTTTGCAGGGACCTGCAAGTTTTTTCAGGGGAACATTTCATCATTTTAGGTACTGAAGATCCATGGCGCAGTTAGGCTCTGGACATGCAAAGAAACGATGAAAAAATAGTCTCTGGGCATGCAAAGAAGTTAAGAAAATACGGCTCTCACAATTGGATTTTTGTTTTGCTAATCATATAGTATCATCTTGTAGAGACCAAACCATTCGAGAGATAGAGGACCACCACTCTGAATGAAGCAACTGTACAGAGGAGTGGTTAAGGAAATAGGGCTCTCAGTCTCATGTGTACCACATACGTAACAGACTCATTTTGTAATATCGGTAGCCAGCAACAAAAGGAAGTTCAGAAGTTCCTTTGAATGGAAGGAATGGATAAGAGCTGGTGCATTCTATAGATTATGTTAGGTAAGTCTCTGTCTGTGCACCTACTTCTACATTCTGTTCAACGTTTTTGATAGAAGGCACAAAGGTATTCTATTCCTGATGGCTAATGTAATGCTATAGTATCATCTCTGAACAGGAAGTACTTCTTGATAAAATTATGCTGGAGAATCCAGCTGTTCCTTGTTTTCTGTTCAAGTAGCAAATAAACAGCTAGCCTACATTGTGACTACCAACTGAACTTATGATTCTTGGCCCTTGCTGAACTAGTGAACTAGTGCACAGCAAGAAAGCTTACCTTAGATAATTTCAGCAACAGTCTAAAAAAGATTAAACCAAGTGAACTTGTTCCTTATACTTATGTGCAGATATTACCATGAGATATTTACTCCTAAACAGTTAAGATCAATAACTTGCTTATTATAGTTCAGTCCAAGAAAGCTTACCTTAGATACCTCGAGGCAACTCTGCCATTTCGCTCCGAAGAAACACAGCAGCGCTCTCTTCATCTTCGGCGGCAGAATTGAGGAAAATCTCACGGTTCTCAGCATTTTTGAAGACCTTGTAGGCAGCGGCTCTTTCACCATGTGGGATGCTTTCCATCTTGTGCAGAACAGCAATGCACTTGCTGATGGAGAACTCTTGTGCATTTTTTGACCCGGCCAATAGAGCAGATTCCTCCTCCGCTTGCTTTCTTTTGAACATACCAGCGACATGTAAGATGACACATAATCATTCATCCATACTGCATGGTTCCACCAACACTCATGGAGAATTACCATAAAAAAACACTCATGGAGAATTAACCAAAAGTTACATCTTACCGGGGAAAAGGCCAGCTCTTCGGTCGGCGTGAAGGAGGCTGATGGCTGCGAGGCGTGGAGAAGGCTGATGGTGGCGGAGCGTGGAAGAGGCTGCAAGGTCCATGGAGGGAGAACAAGTTAGCAAGGTCCATTACATAGATTCAGTTCAATGGAAATGGACCAAGTTAGCTAGCTAGCTAGATGAAAAGATAGATGCATGAGAAGCTAGCTCCACTGCCAAACAGAATTAAATAATGAGAGTGGAGAATTTCATTGCTTATTGTTTAACAAATTAAACTAAGATCGGCTGCTGTCCATAGTTAGTACATACAAGCCTGTAATGCTCCATGTGCTGTCCTACAGAATAAAGCCTAGCAAATGCAGATAATATGAAAATGAAACCAATCTGTGAAGATGACACAGAGCAGCAGAAAATCAACTCTACCCCTGACATCAAGCATTTTCTGTATCTGCAGCAAGTATATATTGAACTCTGAATATAATGAGATAAGCATACATAGTCAAACTGCATATTTCTTTCAGGAATTAAACTAAGATCGGCTGCTTAAATAATGAGAAACTACAAACAGAATTTCCTTGCTTAGTTGTTTAACAAATTTTACAGAAATTGTAAACATACATAGAAATTGGATACTACAAAATAACATAGGCAGAAGATCTCCAAGCATTCTAGAAAATGGACAGCATACTATGCATGATGCTCCAAGATAACCAGCGTGTAGTGTACTACTAGGATGCAATTCATCAGTTTCAACCAGACCAAAAAACTGCTAAGCTAATGCAACGGAGAACAGGATTCACAAACAAACAAACAAACAAACAGGGGATGGGTGCTCCCAGATAACCAGCATGAGGTGTACAGTGTACTAGTTCATTAGTCCCTACAGACTATGTATCCTAGGAATCGGAGCAAATGGCATCACACAAGGTAATTCTATAAGTATTAAAAGCATATATATAGCATTGGCCAGAAATATGTTGCAATTCGAGTCGGCTGTCCCTCGGATAATATGCAGAGCAACACTACACCACCACATTGGCTAGTAATGAAACTAATCAAGATAGCCATGGCGTCCAAGAAATGAATTAAACACAGATAGTACCATAGCAGCAGATTAATCCGACCCAACCACACTGAAATCATGAGCAGACGCGAGAGCGAGGGGGAAGAAGGGGGGGTTACGTCGGAGCCGAGCATCTTCGCGCCGCGGCGCTGCGGGGCGGTCCACGACGTGGTGGCGAGGGAGCCCGCGGACGGGTCCCGCCGGGCGGCGGAGAGGGGGTGCGACGGCATGCGCGTGGACCTCGTGGGCGGCGGGAGGTGGGGAGTGGAGGAGGAGGGAGAGGCGGCGGGAAGCTTCACCTTGGGGTGCGACGGCATGCGCGTGGACCAAACGAAGCCTGAGAGAAATAATTATATAGAGTATCTTCCGACCTTGCATTATCATACTCACGTAGCCCCTGTGCGTGTAATTGGCCATTTTTCTGGCGGGAAACGTTGCCCGAGAGGAACGTGCCTAGTTTCCCGGTGTCTGCTTCCTGCGGCACGAAAAGCGTGCGGCGCGGGGGCGGGGCCGGCGGCCATCATCGATCGAGAAAGGCATGGGCAATGGACGGCGCACCGTGCACGTGCCGGTGTCGCCCTCCCGTCGGAGGAAGATCGGCAGCGGCGAGCCGCCAGAAGCCCCGGATCCAATGCGCGGCGTACGGCAACACGAGCTCCAGGCTGAGACGGCCGTTCTGATTTTTCATCGGACGGCGCGGCGGCATGAGTGTGCGGGTGCCTTTTGCCGGGGTCCGAAGCTTCCAGCCTGGCCCACCGACCGCCTGCGGCGGGTTCCTACACACCAAGCAAAGCAAGCTAGCTCTGCGAGACCACGATCGAGCATTTTTTTTCTTTCTTGAGGATTGTCGTATCCTCTTTTTTTTTCAATGAGATAAGGATTCTCGTATACTCTTTCGGCGAGACCCCCATTTGGCGCCTGTAGTGCCTTTTTTTTTTGGACGTCAATAACGCGGGAACGTTCGGAGCTATTGGACTCCGGTCCGAACTAGTCGTTCGGACGGGAAGCACCACGTACCGAAAAAAAAAGTGTTCGGACACCCTTCCATAAAGCCCGAACGCGTGCACGAACCCCCGTAAGCAGGCGGCTACCCCGGTCCTACCTGACGCTGGATCCAACTCGCCGTCACCTACCCTCTCCACTATTTTGACTAAGAAAGCCGACTTTTGGCTGTGAATAATAGAGGTCAGATTTGCCATACTCTAAAAAAATTGAAATGGTCCAAAAATAATTTTGTCGTGATAGATAGAAAATAAAGAAGAAAATACTAAAAAAATCACTATGGGTTGAAGTCAAAAAAATTGCCATAATCTTTATAAGCAAAATTTGCCATGGTCAAAAAAAGATCTTTTTGTGCAAATGGCAAAAAAGAAAATGTACAAGGACCCCGATAACTATCGAACGTTCGTCTGGGGACCTCCCAGACCGAACAAAAGGTTCGGTATGATCGATCCCCCCTCCGAACGATCCCCCTCGGTGCTTGCCGTTCGGTATGATCGATCCCCCCTCCGAACGATCGAGCGAAACCGTTCGCAAGGAAATCCCCTCCAACGCGAACGGCACAAACAAGCCGGTCGTGAACGGCACAAACAAGCCCGTCACACCGGACGTGATTAGTGGGCCACAAAAAAGCCCAACTTTTCATTGGGGGTGCGAATTACCTTACCTGGGTTTTGGGTTTTCCTTTACCAGAGGTGTGCCGCTGCTGATTCTTGTTATCTCAGGTAGAAAAAATAGAGTGGGCTAAAAAAAAGGTAAAAAAATAGAGTACATTGCCATGATGTTATTACTGAATTTCCCATGATGTGTGAAATAGATTTGCCATGATGTGAGAACAAAAAATTACCGTGTTCAATACTGAATTTGCCATAGTTGATTACTAAAAATTGCCATGGTTGAAAAAGTACTTAAAATTTGCCATGGTCAATTACTGAATTTTGCCATGGTGAATTATTAAAAAATATCATGATCAATTACTAAAATTGCCAAGATCTACCAAAATAATAATTTGCCATGGTCAATTACTAAATTTACCCTCGTAAAAATTTGCCATCGTTGAAAAAGCACTTAAAATTTGCCATGGTCAATTACTGAAATTTGCCATGGTCAATTATTTAAAATTTGCCATGCTCAATTACTACATTTGCCATGATCTACCAAAAAATAATTTGCCATGGTCAATAAACTAAATTTGCCATGGTCGAAAAAGGACTTAAAATTTGCCATGGTCAATTAATAAAACTTGCCATGGTCAATAAAAATAATTTGCCATGGTCGAAAAAGAACTTAAAATTTGTCATGGTCAATAAACTAAATTTGCCATGGTCAATAAACTAAATTTGCCATGGTCGAAAAAGGACTTAAAATTTGTCATGGTCAATTAATAAAACTTGCCATGGTTAATAAACTAATTTGGTCGATTACTAAATTTGCCATGGTCGAAAAAGGACTTAAAATTTGCCATGGTCAATTAATAAAACTTGCCATGGTCAATTACTAAATTTGCCATGGTCGAAAAAGGACTTAAAATTTGACATGGTCAATTAATAAAACTTGCCATGGTCAATTAATAAAACTTGCCATGGTCAAAAAAGGACTTAAAATTTGCCATGGGCTATAAACTAAATTTGCCATGTGTTGTGAATTTAAATTTCCATGGGTATAAAAAGGAAAACTTGCCATTGGCTATAAAGTAAATTTGCCATGGGGTACATATTAAAACTTGCCATGGGGTTTTCCTAATAAATTTGTTATGGCAAAAAAAGGTGAGTCAACAAAAAAATTCTGAATTTTGCCATTGTTAGTTGTCAAGAAAAATGCCATGTGACTTTGTAAGAAAACGACATGTGACGAAAAATTCAGTTTTATCTAAAATGCCATTTTTCATAAACTCGCGAATTTCTGAAATTTTCCATATGATTTTTCTAATAACTGCCATATCGATCATTTTAGTAAAAAAATGCCATGTTTTTGTAGCATTTATCTCTTACTTATGTCATGGAACAAACAAACTAACAATTTCAGAAATTTCAGAAGTTTGCACAGAAAAAACGATGTATATAACAAAAAAACAGAGACCCACATGGCACAGACACAACTAGTTGGTCAGTTTTGATTGCTGCTAAAAGAAGCAACATACTCTGATTGCAAATTATGACAACATGGCAACTAGTTTCAGACAAAAAATGTAGTATCAGGCGATTAGGGAGTACTGATGCATCACAGAAAACATAAAAAAGCAAAAAAATAAGCTAGAGGGTGAGAATCAGGGGGTACTGATGAATCATCTCTCGCTAGCTCCCATGAAGCTGCTCAAAATCGGTGTCCCTGCCGAGCGAGGTAGGCACATCGGTGGCGAGCCCAGCCATCTCCCCGACGTGCACCACCGCGCAGCCCCCGCCTAGCCAGCAAGCTCGCGGCCATTTCGAGGTCGACGCGCTGCGACTCAAGCGAGCGGGAGGGGGAGGGGGAGGGGGCATCCCGTCCCCGACGCGGCCGACAGCGCGCTCGCCGCCTCCGCCCGCATCTGCTCTCACCGCCGCCGCCCGCGTCTGCTCTTGCCGCCGCCCGCCCGCGTCTGCCTCCGCGCCCTGCCGTCGACGCCGGCGCCTCCTCAGTGCGGCGCACTTCGCCCCGGCCACGGCGCAGCCCTGGCCACCACCACCACTCCGGCTGCTCGCAAAAATCGGCTGCGCCCCAACCACCACCTCCCCGCCGGTACGACGCGCCACCACCTCCCAATCGGAGTTGACCAGGCGGAGTCCCAGCGGCGTTGGCGGAGTCCCAGCGACGAGGGAGCCGATGTCGCCGGGCGGCAGGAAACGCGTGCGGCGGAGAGGATAGGATAGGGCGGCGCCGGCGAGCTGGGGACGACGGTGGGGAGCTGGGGCGCGGAGCGGATGGGAAGGTGGGATGGGGAATGGAGAGAGTGGGCGTGGATAAGGTCGTGTTCGGGACGAGCGAGTTTTCAGCGAACGGGTTCTTCTGATGACGTGTCTCTGCCTAGTGCTTTACGATCTGTGCAATTAATCTGACGGCAGGCAACATGTTCGGGACCAGATGTTAAAATGCGGCACGTTCGGGAGTCATAGATCCCGTTTTTTTTAGCAGATTGCGCCTGTAGTGCCGCTTACCTTCGGTGGCGCTCACGCGCTGGCCTGGCTCAACATAGGCCGATGGTCGCTCGCGTCCGTGGCTCGCTCGCTTTTTTTTTTTTTTGCTTTGGTTCCCTTTTTTTGCTCGGTTTTCATTTTTGTGCGGTGTTGTTCATTGAAAAACCAGCAATTGGTTTTTCAAAGTAAAAACTTTCGTAAGTTTAAACAGTTCATGAATCTAAAAAAAAGTTCACTAATTTTATAAAGTGTGTGAATTCAAAAAAAATTCACGGATTTGAGAAAGTTCGCGAATCTGAAAAAAGTACACCATTTTTAAAAGTATGTGAATTTGAAAATAAGTTCATGAATTTCACAAAAGTTCAAAAAATTTATAAAAGGTTCATAGATTTTGAAAAAAAAACTCATGAATTTGAAAAAAGTTTATCGAATTTGAAGAAAGTTTGCGGGTTTAAAAAAAATCGTAAAAATTGAAAATAGTTCGTGGAGTTTAAAAACATTCATGCATTTGAAGAAAAGTTCATGGATTCAGAAAATAATTCCCGAATTTACGAAAATGTTCACGGATTTGAAATAAATGTCCACAAATTTAAGAAAAGTTCACGATTTTTAGGAATGCTCTTGAATTTTACAAAGGAAAATAAAATGAAAAAAGAAAGAGAAAGAGAAAAAAGAGAGGGAAAACTAGAGTCTGGCAGGAGCAAAACAAGAAGGGCCAGTTCTTTTGGGAGGCTTAAGAAATATAAACTGCCTCTCCCCAGCTTAAAAAAATAAGGCGTCCTCTAAATTTGTTGAGACTTTAAATTAGTTATCCCATAACTAGTTTAGAAGCCCTAATAAATAAGAGAGGCGGCCTATGGGAAAATTTGGGGAGGAGGCGGCTTATTTTTTACGTTGCCAAAAGAATTGGCCCAAAGAAAAAGAAGTATTAGTAGGCACATCAGGTGAGTTGTCCCAGTTGGTTACTGCGGTTGTTCTCAAAAACAAAAGTTGGTTACTGCGGTTGGAAGAAAACAATAAGGTTTGAAGTTTGAATCCCACTTCTCGTACCATTTTTTTAATGTTAAAAATAAAAGCTTAGGACGCAAGGGGTGTGTCGGTTTGTGGAGTAGCCTATAACCGGTGCCTTCAGCGCCAAATAGCAGTTGGGTCTTTGGGCTACCGCGCAGGCAACAAAGAGCATATGTGGTGCACGGTCTACATTCACCCTTTTGGAGGCCCAATAGGGCAACATTGCCAAGTTTACTACTTAGGCTAGCATTTAGTCCTTTTATGGGCCGGATTATTCTACAGCGATCAGCAGGAAATTTTGGTCGGTCGCATCCTGTGCCTATACCTGGCCAAATGTCGGGCCGGGCCGGGCTTCGGGCCGGGCCTAACAAAGCCCGCAGCAAAAAACCCAGGCCCGGGCCCGGCCTGGCCCGGCTGTCGGGCCTAGAAATCAGGCCCAGGCCCGGCCCATCAATGCAAAAGCCCACCGGGCCTCGGGCCGTCGGGTCGGGCCCTTCCTTAAAGTGCAAATATGGCAGGCCCAAGCCCGGCCCGGCCCGGCCGTCGGGCCTAGATCTCAGGCCCAGGCCCGGCCCGTGGGCACGACCGGGCCGGGTCGGGTCGGGCTTTTTCGGGCCGGGTCGGGTCGGGCCGGCCGGGTCGGGTATCCCATGGCCAGGGCTACCTGTGCCTCGCTGCGCTGACTCAGCCATCGAATCAGCTGCATTTGTCCCCAATCCCCTCGCATGGTAAACACGCAATAGAGAAAAAGAAGAGGAAAAAACAGGAGGGAGCTCACTCCGGCTCGCCGAATCCAGCGGGTTGCTGCACCCGAATGGCCCAAGCTTGAACCATCGGATCCCCGCTCGCCGCCTTGTCCGTCGACGGCGCTCTGTTCCAGCAAAAAAACGACGGCGATCTAGCAAAACGAGAACAATTTGGGCCGCTGGTTGTAGCAATTGCCATGCATCGCCAGTTCCAGATTTTTGGCTGGCCAGTTGCAGCGTCCTGTCGTCGCCGTGCTTGCAGTTGCAGCTCCAGGCACGCTGCCGGTTTTTAGCTCACCGGCCGCCGGTTATAGCACCGCCTCGTGCCCGTTGTAGCACAAATGATGGCCGGTCCCAGTATCGACGATGGCGGTTCCAGACTCACTAACAAGGATCATCCCATACCAAAAGGAATAATCAGCTCTCGCTCCCGTGCCGCTCCCGAGCGGCACCGGGGCGCCCCAACCCTAAACCAGCGGCCACCACCTCCCCTCTCCTCCCCCGCCGCCGCCGGCGTGCGCCGCCGGGCAAAGCCCATGCGGTGCCGGTGGCGGGGGGACTGCTCTCTGGCGGCGGCCGTTTCCCTTGGCGTCGCGGAGCTGTGGGCGGGCGCGACCAGGTGCGGATCTGGCGCGGCGACGAGCGGTGTCTGCGGTCCGCGCAGGATGGTGGTGCTCGGCCCGACAGCGTCTTGGTGGTGCTCCGGCAGCTCCTCGCGCTGTGGATCTGGCGGATGGCGGCGGTTTGGTGGCTCCTAGCACGTGGATCCGGCAGATGGGGTGGCGGCCGGCGGCTTCTGCCTGTTCAGCGGCGCCCTCTTGGCGGTGCAGCGGCTGCTGCGGGCTGCCTGGGCTCCGGCCCGGCAGCTCTGCGCTGCGGGATGGGGCGGGGTGGCGCCCCCCCCTCCCGGCTTGGTGCTGCATATCTGGTCGGCGTGCTAGCCCGGCGGCCTCGTCCGTTCATTGGCTGCAGGCGGCTGGGGTTGCGGCGTGAGGCTAGATGGTGATCCGGTTGCGGCCGGATCTGCTCCGGCATGCTGCCGGCGAGGTACGTGGTGGCTCCCGTGCGGCGGCAGTGCGGTTGCTGCGTGGGAGGCGAGCGGGTCAGCGGATTGCGGCGCGTGGGGGTGGTGTTCGAGATGCTCCGGGTGAAGGCCTGCCCGGTTGCTGCCGGCCGGCAGCGGCGGCGCCTGCGGGCGTCGTTCCCCTCCTTGGAGGCACTACCGTGGAGATCTACGACCTCCTACCCTCGGTTCAAGATCTTCGGGCAAATGCCTAAGGCCCGGCGCCGGGTCGGGCGACGGCGTCGTCCTCGTCGCATCCCCCCTTGGGGGCGTCGCCTTGAAGAGTTTTGATCCTGTTCGTGCATTCCATAGGCTGGACGCTCGCGGCATTGCGGTCGGCAGCTGTCCGTCCGGCAATGTGATATTGCGCGACTTCTTGTGTGGCAACGATGGCGGCTTCGGGCGGAGTTGGGCTGCAGCTGAGCTTTGGTAGTCGGTCTCATCCGGCGTGTTCAAGGGGTCGCTGTGCCTCACTTGTCTTCCTGAAGTCGGAGCTGCAGAGGAGGTGTCTCCGCGGCGACGATGACACGAGACGGGTGGTCGGTTCCGGTGCCGGCTCGGCGTAGGCCTAGCGCTTTCCCCCTGCATTGCTCGTCGACAGAGTCGGAGCTGCCTGGCCGTCGGCGCGTGCGGTGGACTGGTTGGCATCGACCGGCGCAGGCCTCGGCGCTTGCTTGCGGTGAGGGCTACTTCGGTGGTCGTTGATGGTGGAGTCGGAGTCGCCCTCGCGGGGGTGTGATGACGATGACACCGGATTGCAACCTCGACGGCGTGTGTGCGTTCTTGTGTGGGTTGCCATGTCGCCCTGTGTGCCTATTTTTACGGGCGTGTTGTGACAGTTTTCGTCCGGTTTTCCGTTAATTAACTGGGCAACTCTCTTCAACCTTTTTTTAATGAATAGGGCCCTAAGGACCCCGTTTAAAAAAAAAGACGATGACGGTTTCAGCATTGGCAAATGGCCGACTCTAGCATCTTGTGCTGCTGGTTCCAGCATCCCAAGGCGCCAATTCCAGCACATGACGGCGCTGGTCGCAGCAAATCGACATTGGTTCCAGCATGTTGTGATGCCACGTAGGCAAAGAAACTGCCACGTCTTCTTTCTCCTCCTCCTCCTCCTCTCTCTAAGGCATTTCATCAAACACCTCGTGCGCAATGACGGCGGTGACAACAGGGAATGTGAGCTCGTGTGCGTCCGCGAGGGCGAGCTACATGACGCGAGAGGGGGCGCTGCAAGGGGAAAGTGAGGCGGCAAACACTAGCACGTCACCGGCGCCGTCCTGCTGGTCTTAGTCTCCCGGTGGATCTCGCCTCCCGCGTTGACCGCCTGTTGCAGCATCTCGCCGTCCTCGGACCTGCGGCTAGTGGTGAGCGCAGCTCCCACGGCCCCACCGCGATGGGAGCAGCGGAGATGCGGCTCGAAGCGCAACCGCTGGATGACCACGCTCGCCTCCGGCCAGGTGACCGATGCGATTTGTTTGCCCTCTTCCTCGATCGCCTCCTCCATGGCATCTCCTCCTCAAGCTACGAGCTCCCTAAAAAAAAGTTGACTTTTTTTGGAACACTTCAAGATCGATGGACAAATTAAGCGAGGAACCCATCCTCCCCAATTCCGGCACCTCCCAATTCTTGAAGATGTATGTATGGCCTCCTCTTCTCGGCTGGGACGGGAACGTACAAATCATCTGGGTCGCCGCCGGCACACGCCATGTTGCGGGGACGACAGGCGTAAGCCCGTGCGAGGATCGCTCTTGGCGCCTCCTGCTCCGCCTTTCCCACTACCTTCCCAAGCACCACCGTACGTTGCCGTCGACTTAACCCTGCCTCTGCCACCGAACCAACCTCCTTTCTGTCGTCTGTTGGGCGCGCGTAGAGTGTTGGGACGAAGAATGCTCCTCCGGAGCCATGGTGCTCACGACGCCCGTGCTATGAAAGCACACCAACGTGACTTTTGTAGGCCGAACGAGCGACGTGGTCGTCGTTGTCAAAGACGCCTAGGCGTGCGCATCCCAGCCAAGGACAACAGCGAGCCCGTGCAATGGTTCAACCTTAGAAGGACGTAGGAGAAGCGAGCAAGGGCACCAGAGGAGCGGCGGCGGCGCGAGGCGTGAGGTGCATCTCCCACGGCTTTCTCTGATGTACACGAGATGTTTGATGAAATGCCTCAGAGAGTGAAAGAAGGAAGAAGAAGACGTGACAATTTTTTCTGCCAACTCAGCTGACGGGCGGGCTCGATCAATTAGTGACGTCAGCAAAGCACTTAGCATTTACCGGCAGTGTTTTTTGTCACTGTCAATTTTTTGGTGCGGTGAAATTTGCCATGTTTTATAAAGTGATGGTTTTTCACTTATGACACCGGTATTGTGGTGGTACTATGCATTTAACTCAAAAAAAGAGCATCATTTTGTATGACTAGTTAGCTATTCAGTGTCATGCCAAACATCTACTGCCCAAGAACGTTCAAATTAATCAAGAAAGACTATTTTCGCCAACCAACAAAGCCACACAAAATCAACTCCTGTTAACCGTGCGACACTATGCACCGCAAACTAGTGATATCTATATCTATCAAGTGCGGCTATTTGGCTTCCGAGCTCATCTGCTCCCGTGGTGAACAGTAAATTTAAGAAAAATACTAAAAGGATTTAAAAAAATCTGATTTTTTTTTTTGCATGGAAGATGCTTAGGTGCATGAGGTCCGCTTCAAAGTTTAGCTCATTTGAACATCTGAGTAGCTCTCGGCAAAAAAGACAAATCTGGGTTTGTGAAACAGTTTACTGTTCATGTACTATTTTTTTTTTGTTGAGAGCTACTCATAAGTTTACTGTTCATGTACTATTTTTTTTTGTTGAGAGCTACTCATATGTCCAAATGAGCTGACATTTGGAGCAAACCTCATGCACCAAATCATCTTCCATGAAAAAAAATCGGATTTGTTAGATTTTTTTAGTGTTTTTTTTGAATTTTCTCTTAACCGGGTGCAGATGCCCGGGCTCAGAAATGGATATTCGATATCTATATACCTACTTTACTAATAAAGTGAGGTGTGTTTCTCCGATTTTGTGCTCCATTCACCGTATAAAATTATTTTGTTCCGTGCCTATCTAAGGCGGTACTAAATTTTTTGTCCGTCCATGCATAAATAAATTTTCAGGTTGACCCTCCAAATCATGCAGTCAAGAGGCTTGCTCCGCATCTTTTTTTTATTAGGCCGTAGGGAGTCAGTCCCCTACGTGGGCCAAGGGGCCTGCTTGGCATCTTTTTTTTCCCTTCGATTGGACCACAGGAAAAAAATAAATTCTATTCATGTGGGATTCGAACTCAGGATCTCCCCTACCGAAACGAAGGCTCTAGCCGACTGGCCTAAGAGTTGAATTGTGTTACAAGACCGTGTTGGGCCTCTGCTGGGCCTGAAAAACCCACCAACTCAATAAGCCGACTCTTCCTATTATCATCAAATAGTACCACATTGCCCCCTTAGAACCAAAACCACCAATTTATTTACATCTTAGAGTTACCTGTTATCGATCAACTCAACAAGTCCGCTTGGGAATCAATAAGCGGAGGATGAGGATATGACGCGAAAAGAAGAGAATGGGTTCTGCTAAAGGAAGGAAGGAATATGCTGTCCTATGTGGTCTAATTAAGTGATGCGCAATTAAACGTCTTGTTGCATAATTAAAGGAGGTTGTAGGATGTGCTTATTGGGATTCATCAAGTGTGGGTAATTAAACGAACGTGGACGGAAGACTTTGCAAAGAAGCACACTATCCGGGGTACTAGAGGAGCTCTCTGAGGGGGAGAAGGAGGACAGTTAGGGCAGATATACGAAAATAAGTGGACGTATGAAACGGGTATGCAACACACGGGCATTTGTGCTAGTGATATACTACCCAAAAAGGGCATAAGGTTCAGTCTCCTACGTTTGTCTCACCTCTTCCTCCGGCCCCACCCTCCATCAATTTTTTTTTTCTGATTTTCCACCCCTTTCCGATTTTCATCAAATCAATCTTTGGTAATCAAATAAATTAGATCAATCTATGGCGATAAATTCACCATCCGCAAACAATTTGTCTCTTATGGTAAAACGGTCAGGCATCTTTTGTAACCCAATAAATAGCAATGAATTCACGGTTTGTAAACAAATAAACATCAATCAATCTCTTATCTTTGGTAACCCAGTAAAGCAGATCAATCACGGGCACTAACCTATTTTGTCAGTTTAAGCAATGGCAGAAAATCTATGCCTTATAACCAAAACATAATCTTATTTTTTCTATTTATTTTGCAGATTTATCTCGTATGGTCCTCTTATTGTGTTAAAAATTATTTGGCACCGTGGAAGCAAGGCACATACCTAGTTAACTTGCAAAAATACCAAGGTGAACATAGTTCCACGCACATCCACATAAATAATAAATTAAAAAAAATACTAGGAAAATTTAAAAATTTCTGAAATTTTGGGGGTATCAAACTTAGTATACCATTCTACTCACGTGTGAAGTTTCGTGAAGTATTAACACCTGTGGTACTCTTAGTGAAGAAAATACAATTGGGACTTTGCTATTCACCCAACAATGTTTTTTTAATATAGCTACGATTTTATCATTTTTGCCCAGATTACCACGTATGTCATTTCTTCGTATGAACTTGATGTATTACCATGATACAAGGGAAATGATTAGAATCAGCCGGCCGATCACGTGTAGCGTTCCGCCACTCGTCCAGCCATCAGATCCAAGTTCCATCGGATGGTGCACAACGTACATCTTAATGCAACACAATAGGTGTTGCAAAACACCTGATTGCAACACGCTAAATGTTGCACAACCCTTGAGTCTTCCGTCTAGATCGGATCGGGAGCCGCGGCAGCAATTCTCCTGACTCAATCCGTGCGTGACGCGTGCCTCTGCCACCTTAACAATTTTTCTTCTGCATCATTTATGTTGCAAAAGTCCTTTCGCAACAACACCCATTTTACAAAAAGTTAAGACGAAAAAAAAAATTCTGTAACATCATCTATGTTGTAGTAGTCGTTTCGCAACAATACCCATGTTGCAAAAAAGTTAAAATGAAAATAATAATAATTTTGTAACAGAAACCCTGTTGCAAATGTTTCTGCAACATATGGTCTGTTGCAAAGAAGGATTCTGCAATAATGCATGTGTTGCAATGGTGAGGAAAGATCCGTGTCGCTGGATAATGCCGGATCAAACGACTGTCGAGCCTAAAAAGATCCATTGGCCGACGCGATACAAGGATAAGAGTGAAGATCCTGGGAATACGTCAAAGTATTACCATGATACATAAAACGACGAGATGAGCGTAGACGTGTCGTAGTATTTTCACGGCAGATGCCATAAGATGGCTAAAGAGGTGGGGCTACGAGAGGACGCCGGTGGGTTCCGGAGGCGAGGTTGGCACGAGCAAGTGCGAGACACGAGACGTACCCAGGTTCGGGGCCCTCTGGAGAGGTAACACCCCTAATCCTGCCGAGTGTAGTATGGGAAGCACAAGGGCTACAAGGTCGCTCCTGGAGCTGTTCGAACAGAGGAGGGAGAAGGGGCTAGGCCACCTTTCTGCCTCTCCGGCGAGAGTGCGTGTGTGCTCTGTGGAGCGAGGAATCACTTAAAGGGAAGTGGAGAGCAACTATGCAACGGGAGAGAGTGAACCGAAGGAAACCAACCAGAATGTGAACCGACCCCTCTGCATGGAGGCCTCCCTGGGGGTCTTATAGGCCGACCCCCAGGGTTACAATGGTAAAGTTACAAAGGCGCGGGCCCCTGGTGTCATCGACCGGGAGCCGGTGGTGGGAGTCGCCGGGTCGCCGGGCTACCGGGTCGCCAGGTGCGCCGCACCTGCCTGGCGCGGGGCACTGTGGCGGGTCTTGTCTCTCGTCAGTCTGGGTACGAGGCACTGTGGCGCATCTTGTCCGTCATCAGAGGGAGGTCGGCGCCGTTGTTTCTACAGGACCGCGCCTCCCTGACACCGCCCGCCTCGGGCGGGGGTGCAAGGAAAGCTGCACCCTCGACTGTTCTGTCAGCGTAAAGGAAGGAGCACTGTAGCCATGCTTGCTTCGTCGCAAAGGCTTTGTCCCCTCATGGCCAGCCAGCCAGGCCAGGTCGCCGTGCCGAGCCGGCTCGCGCTGGGGAGCCGGCGTACTGGCAAGCCGGCCTGAGGGACTTGACCTGCTCCGATGATTTTTTGAGAAGGGGTTCGAGCTCCGTTGCCTACCCGGGGTTCATCCCCCCGACAGTAGTCCCTGAAGCTGTTAAGGCTCGCCGGCTCCAAGCAGGAGGGCCTTCGCAGCTTAACCCCCGAGGAGTCGGTTTTGTTGGTGAAGCGCGGGAGCCCGGCCGAGCGGTTCTGCTCGTCCGCATGCCGGCACGGTGGATACGGACGCCGGCTTCCGGCTGCCGGGTCACGGCACCCCGGCCTGGGCGGGAAACGGAAATGCCCGTTGGTCGAGTCTTGCTTCATACGGCGATTCGTGCCCGCCGCGGCCTGGCGGAACGCCACGTGGTGCTTCGCAGCGGGCGAGGCCTGCCAGCCCACACGCGTGACAGAACGCGACTGCGGACCGGGCCTGCCACGACGCGCCCTCGGCCCGCGCGCGAGGGATTTACTGCGGCGGCGCTTGACGGTTGCGCTTCCCCGTGCAGTTAATGTGCGCGGGGAAAGTGTGCGCACAGTGTGGGGGAGTGGGGATCGTGGGCGCAAACGATCCCACTCCCCCACGTTCTCTTCGCGGTTATAAATGAGGCAGGGGGGAAACGCGACGGAAACGCTTCCGCACGCACCCCCGCCCCTCGCTTCTCCTCTGCTCCCGCTTCCTCTACTTCTTCCCGAGCGAAGTGCTGCCCCCGTCGCGCGCCTCCCCCACGCCTGCCGCTACGCACCGCGCCCGAAGCCCGCAGCGCGCTGCTCTTCCTTCCTCCGTCTTTCTTCACCGCCGCGTCTCCACACCCGCAGAGCCCTCCAATGGCGCCGCCGAAAGGTTCTTGGGAGGGCTCGATCATGACTGAGGAGAACATCCGGTATCTTCGTCGCACGAAACGGCTGCCGCCGGCGGAGGCGCTGCTCGCGCGCGCGCCGGGCGCGGAGAGGGTGCCGCAGCCGCGGGAGGGCGAGCACGTTGTCTTCTTCTCTCACTTTGAGCGTGGACTCGGCCTTCCCGCAAGTCTTTTCTTCCGGAGCTTCCTCGACTTCTTCGGGTTGCAGCCGCACCACCTCGGCGCCAACGCCGTGTTGCAGGTCGCCGGGTTCGCCACGCTCTGCGAAGGCTACCTCGGCAAGCTGCCAACTATTGACTTGTGGGTGAAGCTTTTCTTCCTCAAGCAGCAGGGGGCGTCGGCTGGCACGATGTCGGACTGTGGGGCTGCCGTGGTCACCGGCCGGGCGAACATGCCGTTTCCCAAGCTGCCGCTTGACGACTCGGCCAAGAAGTGGCAGACGACATTTTTCTACGTTCGGAATGCCAACCCGGCGGTGGATGTCGTCAACCTGCCGCCTTTAATCAACGCGGCGCCGCTCGCCAAGTCGAATTGGGGCTACTGCCCCAAGAAGCCGCCACAGGAGCTCCTGAACATCTGCCGCCAGATCGTGAAGATGACGGATCGCGAGGGGCTGAAGCCGGCTGACCTCATCGCGGCCTTCATCTCACGCCGGGTGCTGCCGCTGCAGCGCCGGGCACACCGGATCTGCGACATGAGCGGCCGGCGTGACCCGACCCGGACGTCGACCAAGGCGCTGACGGCGGCCGGGATCGTCCAGCGGGTCAACTATATCTCCAAGGCCGGGCTGAAGGAGGAGGGGTGGAGCTTCGGGAAAGAACCCTATCACCGGGAAAACCCGGCGCCGGCGGTGAGTCCCTAGTCTCTATTTTTTGCCGCCTCAACATTATTTCTGTGCCCTGACGCCACCGGAGAACCGCAGCTGTTCGCCTGCCAGCAGAATCACGACGGGCCGAATCCCCAGATCCTGCTGGCCGACTTGCCCGAGTCGGACGCGGAGGAAGCCGGCGCCGAGGCGGAGGAGGGAGGAGTCGAAGCGCGCCTGGCCGACGCCGCAGCCGGGGGGTTACGGAACGCGGGTAAGTCGCCGCCCTCAGAACTTCTGCGCGACCGGCCGGATGACGACGAAGAGGACCTGATCGGGGCCCACGGTGCAGCACCCTCGGCGGGGGAGGACGCCAGCGTCGATCCTCCAAGGCGGCTGCAGAAGACGGCTGGCGCCGGGCCGGCTCGCGCGGCGGAATCCGGCAGCCGGCCGCATGGGAAGGAGCCGGTCGAGTCGAGGCCGGATGCGAAGCGCCCGGCGGCGGCGGCGCCGACGCGGGAGAGGGTTGTCGTCAAGAAGAAGCGCCGGCTCGCCCCGTCCGTGGGCCAGAAGCGGGAGGTTCCGAAGGTCATCGGGTGAGTGATTCTTGCCTGTTTCTGATCACTTGCTTGTTTTCTTGCTTGAGCCCTGGTGGTGATGAACCTGCTGTGCACAGGTCCGCCGTTGACCTGGCGCTGGCGGCCGCGGAGGCCGCGGCCGGCGAAACCGTCTGGCGGAAGACCCGGAGCAGCGCCATCGACCCCGAGCCGGCCCGGACCGCGGAGGAGGACATCGAAGCCCGCCAATCCGGCCGAGACCTCGACGTGGCGACGCGCGCCGCCTGGCGGGACCGGGAGGAGGCCGTGAGGGTGATGGAGGAGGCCTCGACCCAGGCGTGGGAGAGGGCCTCCGCGAGGCGGGCCCGGGTCACTGCGGACCCGGCCTGGCCGGAGATGGAGAGGGGCTCGGCGCCGGCGGCGACGATCATCAAGCCACAGTCGGAGGGAGCGGGCGAGCCGGAGGGGCGAGCGGAGCCGGCCGGTGGCGAGTCGGACGTCGATGAGAATATCGTCGTTGACACGCCACCCCGGGCCGACCCGGCAGGAGGAGGCGAGGGCGGCGGAGAGAGGCGCGAGGCGGACTTCGCGCCATCCGGCCAAGCGCAGCCGACGCCGGCCCCGGAAGCCGCGTCTGGGGACGCCGGTACCCTGGTGGTCGTGCCGCCCCAAGCCGCCACGAACTCCAAGCGGCCGGGTGGAAGCGGATCCGGCTCCAGGACCGCGATGCAGCATCCGTGGGCGAGCGCCGGCACCGTTGTGATCGGGCCGCGCACTTGGGAGGACGACGCGGCGGATGCCTTGCGCTCGCAACTTCGTGGGCGGAGCGAACGCCTGCAGGCCTTCGTCCGGGACGAGCAGGAGGCGGCGCGGAAGCTGGAGCAGGCATTTGCGGTGAGTCTCTCCTTCTTTTCTTGTCTTGATCGTCGGATCAGTGGGGGCACGCCAGCGCACCCACTGGGTGTAGCCCCCGAGGTTCGGGCCGGACTGCGGAGCAGCCGGCTCGAATCTTATAGCCTGTCTTTTGCGTTCTTCTTACTTGAACTTTTGCGCAGCACCTGTACGACCTGCGGGCCGCCGCGTATAACCGGCTTCGGGAGCGGTTCCACGGGGTCAAAGCCCAGCTAGCCGGCAAGGAGGAGGAGTTGCGCCGGGTCCAAGGTACGTCTTGCATGCCTTCAGTGGGTGCGCCCCAGCGCACCCACTGGGGGTAGCCCCCGAGATTCGGGCCGGACTGCGGAGCAGCCGGGTCGAATCTTATTTCTTTTTTGTCCTTGCTTCCGGCGTCTGACTGGGAATCTTGTCACGCAGCTGATGCGGCCGAGGTGCCGGGTCTCCGAGGCCGGCTTGCCGAAGCCGGCGAGCGGCGCGATCTTGCCGTCGCCGACCGCGACCGGCTCCAGGCCGAGGTGGATCGGCTGGCGGCCGAGAAGGCCAAGGCGGAGGAGGCCCACCAAACGGAGCTGGGCCAGCTGGCGGAAGAGCGTGGCAAGGTGGCCGAGGAGCTGGCGGACGCCGGCAGGAGGGTCGCCAAGCTCGAGAAGGACCTCAAGGCTCAGGCCCGCGCATCGGCCGTGCGGGAGCACGGGATGCTGAGCGAGGCGCAGCACCTCGATGAGGCCTTCGCCCGTGAGTACCACTTTTTCTTCAGTCCGGCTGGCCGAGCCGGCAAGTTGTTTTCTTCTGGCTAACCCGTTTCCTTCTTTGGCAGGAGTCTTCCCCGAAACGCAGGAAGCGGCCGATGCGGCCGTGTACGGCCACCGGGCGGACCAGCGCGCGCTAGGGGCGGACGTCGACGTCTACGCCGCCTGGACCTTGTCGGAGATCGTCCTGGCCGGCGAGGCCCGTCTTGGAGCTGTCGACGGCCACATGCGCCGGCTGTTTGATGCCGGCCTGGCCATGGCGCGGAGCCTTTGGCCGAGCGCGGTGGCGCCAAACAGCGTCACCCGGCTGGCGCGGTGGCTGGAGGCCGGCGTGGACCGGCTCGGCGCGTGGAGGGCATCTGCGGCTCGCGCCGGCGTGGAGACGGCGCTGCAATTTGTGGCGTCGTGGTATCCCGGCGTGGATCTTGACCGCCTGGCATCACCCGGCCGGCGCGGAGGAGCAGTTGGCGGCGCAGGCGCGGCGGATCGCCGGGCGGGCTAGCTACTTGGCCTCGTTCGCTCCGTACGACGAATTCGTCTTGGAGCGGACGGAAGACGGCGAGGAGCTCCCTGCCGACGAGTTCGGCCTGCAGCTCAATGACCCGGACGGCAGCTCGGACGAGACGGGGGCCTACGCTGATGACGAGGCCGAGCCGGACGACACCGCGACGACCGAGAGGCCGGAGAGCGCTGGGCCCGACCCGGCGGCTGCGTCCACCTCGGCGGAGCCGACGCCGGCCGGAGACGACGCGGGTGCCGATTTGCATAGCTTTTTTCGCTTTATCCTTCCTGTACTTAAATTTTGTTAGGTAGCAGGTCCACCCACTGGGGTGTAGTTCTATGTAATGAACTTGTGGCCGAAGGCCCATGCTGTATATAAATTTTGTGGCGCCAACTGTCGTGTTTTCGCTCTTTGCTGTCCGTCTTTGGACCTTTTTCCTGTTTGTCCTTTCTTCGGGCTTCCTTCCCGCTAGCCGGACAACCGGGTTGCGGACTGTGGCTAGGACGGGGATTCGGCCTTGAGAGGGGACGCACAATACTTAGGCTTTTTCGGATGTTGACCGCGAGCGAAACACCCACTGGGCCGGCTGGCGCCAAGCGGCGAAGCCGCCTGGCGCGCAGCCGGTCATGCGGCGAATTGGTGAGGACGGGGAGGGCCGGGTTGGCCGAGCCAGGCTCTCCTTAGCCGTTGTTACGTGACGATGCTTCCGGCCTTTGGCTCTTGCCGGCCGGACAGCCGGGAGCCGGCTGTGACTGGCGAAGAGAGGGCTGTGGTGGTTCGTATGCTTCGAAGTGGACTTAAGGAGAATATTACGAGGCGCGGTCTGGCCGGCCAGCCCCCGAGCCCCCGAGCCGGCTGGGCCGACTCGGCGGGTGAAACGAAAAAAATGGGGAAGTGTGTAGACACAGAGCTTAGTAAAAAGGGAAAAGGAAACCCCCCGAGCCCCCGAGCCGGCTGGACCAACTCGGTGGGCGCCTGCTGTCGCACGGGGGGGGGGGGGGGTGGGGGCTTGCTGCTTTCATTAAACTCAAAAGGTGGTGATACATACGCGCGCGCGTTCAACTGTAAAACGGACGGAGGAGCTCCGCGTTCCAGGGCCGGCTGGACTCCTCGCCGGCTGCATCTCGCTTGCGCTTGTTCGGCTTCTGCGCGTCGATGAGGTAGTACGTGTTCCGGTCGCAGAGAGCCTTGCTGACGATGAAGGGGCCCTCCCAGGGGGAGGCCAACTTGTGCTGGCCGGCTTTCCGCTGGACGAGCCGGAGCACGAGGTCGCCCTCGCAGAATGCGAGGGGTTTGATCTTCTTGCTGTGGTAGTGGCGCAGGCCTTTGTGGTAGATGGCTGACCGGCTGAGAGCCAGGAGGCGCGCCTCTTCGAGCAGGTCGACGCCTTCTTCGCGTGCCTCCTTTGCCTCGGCTTCTGTGTACATGGTCACCCGGGGCGAGTCGAACTCGACGTCGGTTGTAATGATTGCTTCGGCTCCATAGACGAGGAAGAACGGGGTGAACCCGGTGGAGCGGTTGGGCGTCGTTCGGAGACTCCAGAGGACGGCTGGCAGCTCATCCAGCCAGCTGCCGGGTGAGCGCACGAGCGGCTCGACGAGTCGTGGCTTGATGCCGGCTAGGATGAGGCCGTTTGCCCGCTCGACCTAGCCGTTCGACTGCGGATGCGCGACGGAGGCCAAGTCAAGCGGGATGCCGGATGCAGAGCAGTAGTGGGCCAGCGCGCCCTTGGCGAAATTGGTGCCGTTGTCCGTGATGATGCTGTGCGGCACGCCGTAGTGAACTGCGATATCCTTGATGAACCGGACGGCGGTGGGCCCGTCAAGCTTCTTGATCGGCCGAGCTTCGATCCATTTGGTGAACTTGTCGACGGTGACCAGCAAATGCGTCATGCCGCCTCGGGCGTTCTTGAAGGGCCCCACCATGTCGAGCCCCCAGACGGCAAAGGGCCACGTGATCGGGATGGTTTGGAGGGCTGAAGCCGGCTGGTGGCTGCGCTTGCTGAAGCGTTGGCAGCCCTCGCACTTGAGGACCAGCTCCTCGGCGTCTTGCAAGGCCG
Source organism: Elymus sibiricus (assembly GCA_039707655.1). Taxonomy (NCBI): domain Eukaryota; kingdom Viridiplantae; phylum Streptophyta; class Magnoliopsida; order Poales; family Poaceae; genus Elymus; species Elymus sibiricus. Next base: position 297,223,266 of record CM077672.1, on the reverse strand, counting down.
TGGGCTAGTAGAAACCATGGAGGAAGGCCTTGGCCACCAGGGACCGCGAGGCGGCGTGGTGCCTGCACTCGCCCTGGTGGATGTCGAGGAGGATCTCGATTCCTTTGTCCTGCTCGACGCAGCGCAGGAACACGCCGGTCGTCCTGCGCTTGACGAGTTCGTGGTTGATGATGCTATAGGCGGATGCTCGCCGTTGCACTTGCCGGGCTCCGGTCTCGTCGCTGGGCAGGTCGCCGTCTTCCAGGAAGGCGAGGATCGGCCGGGCCCAGGACGGAGCTGCTACCACGGCGAAGACGGCCACCGGGATGGGATCCGAGGCGACAGTCCCCAAGCCGGAGGCGGCAGTCCCCGAGTTGGAGCCGGCAGTCCCCGAGCTGGAGCCGGCAGTCCCCGAGCCGGAGACGACAGTCCCCGAGCTGGAGCCGGCAGCCCCCGGGCTTGGGACGGGAACTCCAGGGGCGGGTGGGGGCGCGTCGGGATCGTCCGGGACGAAGATGGACTCCGACTCGGGAGACGGCATGATGGACGGCTTCCGCAGGTGCTCGAGGGAGACGCCGGATGGAGCCCATTTTCGCCAGTGCGTTAGCTGCTTCGTTGTCCGCGCGGGGGACGTGGAGGAACTCGCAACCGTCGAACCCGCCGGAGAGTTGCTGGACCAGGAAGCGGTAGCTGGCCATGTTGGCGTCTTTGGCGTCCCAGTCGCCGGAAACTTGCTGCACCACCAGGTCCGAGTCGCCGTAGCAGAGGATGCGCCGGATGCCGATTTCTCTGGCCAGCCGGATGCCGTGTACGAGAGCTTCGTACTCGGCAACGTTGTTGGAGGCGGCGAAATGGATCTGCAGTACGTACCGTAGCCGGTCGTTCTTGGGGGAAGACAGCACGATGCCGGCTCCCAAACCGTTGCACATCTTGGAGCCGTCGAAGTGCATGCGCCAGTGAGTCGAGTCGGGCGCCGGCGGCAGGTACTGGGTCTCGGTCCAGTCGACGAGGAAGTCGGCCAGTGCTTGAGACTTGATGGTGGTGCGGGGCTCGTAGAAGATCGTGTGGCCGGCTAGCTCGATGGCCCACTTGGCCACCCGGCTAGAGGCATCCCGGCAGCCCATGATCTCGCCGATGGGGGCCGTGCTCACCATGGTAATGGTATGCTCTTGGAAGTACTGCCTCAGCTTCTTGGCGGCGAAGTACACGCCGTAGCACATCTTCTGGTAGTGGGGGTAGTTCTGCTTGGAGGCGGAGAGCACCTCGCTCAGGTAATACACTGGTCGCTGGACCGGCTGCACCTTGCCCTCCTCAGGACGCTCGACGACCAGCACTGTGCTGACCCCGCGGGAGGTGGCGGCGATGTACAGCAGGAGTGGCTCTTTTTCAGCCGGCGCGGCCAGGACGGGCGCGGTGGACAGCATGCGCTTGAGGTCGCGGAAAGCTTCGTCCGCTTGGTCGCTCCACTCGAACGCCGTCGTCTTCTTCATCAGCTGATAGAGGGGCAGGGCCCTCTCCCCCAGCCGGCTGACGAACCGGCTGAGAGAGGCCAAGCAGCCGGTGAACTTCTGGACGTCGCGCAGCCGGGTCGGCTTGCGCATGCGCTCGATTGCCTTGATCTTCTCCGGGTTGGCTTCTATGCCGCGTGCCGAGACGAGGAAACCAAGTAGCTGGCCAGCCGGCACGCCGAAGACGCATTTCTCCGGGTTGAGCTTGATCTGAAACCGGCTCAGGTTGGCGAAGGTCTCCTTGAGGTCGGCCATGAGCGTGAGGTGCTGCTTGGTCTTCACCACGATGTCGTCGACGTAGACGTGCACATTTCTGCCGAGCTGGGGCAGCAGGCATTTCTGCATGCAGCGTTGGAAGGTGGCGCCGGCATTCTTCAAGCCAAACGACATGGTGATGTAGCAATACGCCCCAAAGGGCGTGATGAAGGACGTCTTGAGGGCGTCGGCCGGGTCCAGCTTGATCTGGTGGTAGCCGGAGTAGGCGTCCAAGAAGGACAGGAGCTCGCAGCCGGCTGTGGAGTCGATGACTTGGTCGATCCGGGGCAGAGCGAACGGGTCTTTGGGGCATGCCTTGTTCAGGCTGGTGTAGTCGATGCACATGCGCCAGGTGCCATTTTTCTTCAGGACGAGGACTGGATTGGCCAGCCACTCGGGGTGGAACACTTCCATGATGAACCCGGCTTTGAGCAGCCGGGCGATCTCTTCACCGATGGTTCTTCGCTTCTCCTCGGAGAAGAGGCGTAGCGGCTGTCGAACAGGCTTGGCGTCCTTGCGGACATGAAGTTTGTGCTCGGCGAATTCCCTCGGGACACCCGGCATGTCTTTGGGAGACCATGCAAAGATATCCTGATTCTCACGGAGGAAATCGACGAGCTCGCCTTCCTATTTGCTGTCGAGGCCGGTGCCCACGACGACGTACTTGTTGGAGCTGGGGTCGGCCGGGTTGAGCGGGACCCTCTTCGTGTCTTTGGCCGGCTTGAAGGAGGACTCGTCGGCCGGCATGGGCGGAGTCGGCATGGCCGGCTGCGCGTTAGCCAGCGCCACGATCCGGTTGAGCTGGCGCCTCTCCTCGGCGATGACCAGCGACTCGGCCAGCTGGGAGCCGGCTTTGGCGCACTCGAGAGACATCTTGTAGTCGCCGACGATGGTGATGAGGCCCTTGGGACCCGACATCTTCAACTTTAGGTAGGCGTAGTGGGGGACCGCCATGAATTTGGCCATCGCTGGCCGGCCCAGCAGCGCGTGGTAGGGGCTGGCCAGAGCGACCACCTCGAACCAGATCGGCTTGCGGCGGAAGTGGCTGCTGGAGCTGAACAGGACGTCAAGCCGGACCCGGCCGATCGGAGAGCAGGAGAGACCCGGCACGATGCCGTGGAACACCGTCCGAGTCGGCTCCAGCTGTCGCGCCTCGATGCCGAGCTTGGTCATGGTGTCGCGGTACAGGATGTTGATGTTGCTGCCGCCGTCGATCAGCACCCGTGAGAAGCGGCAGGTGCGTTTCTCGGAGACGAAGGTGGGGTCGAGCACGAGGGCGTAGCCACCCGGCGTGGGCATGACGGCCGGATGGTCCTCCCGGGTCCAGCTGACCGGCCGGTCGGACCAGTGCATGTACTGGGGAACCGGGGGGACGATGGCGTTCACCTCGGCCGCGTGCTTGCGTTTGGCGTGCTTGTCATCCCCCTCGCTAGTGAAGACGACGTAGGACGCGTCAGGGCGCGGGAAAGGGTTGTCGGCGAGGGCGGCGGGTGGCGGTGGAGGCGGCGGGAGCGGTGGCTGCCGCGAGCCGGCTCCGCCGGCTCCGGGTGGCGGGGGCGGAAGGTTGCCCTTCAACAGGCGCTGGGTGAAACTGCACTGCCAGAGCGTGTGCGTTGACGGCTTTGCGCCGCTGTGGTTTTTGCAGGGGGCGTCGAGCATCTGCTCGAATGATAGCTTGGGCTGCCAGGCGGCCTTGCCGGTGCGTGGGCGCTGGCTTGAGCCTTGCTCGGCCGGCTGCTCCCCTTCCACAGCGGCGACCTGCCGGTTGTCGTAGCGGGTCGTCAGCTAGTCGTTTCGGCGCTTGCCGCTGCTGGTGTTGTTGTCTTGGCGGCGCTGGCCGCCGTCGCCAACCGGCTTGGGAGGCGCTGGCTGGACCGGGAGGAGCTTGCCGTCTGCGTCAATCGTGACTTTCACGTTCATCGTGGAGTCGGCCGTAGCGTACTTGTCCGCCACGGCCATGAGCTCCGCCAGGGTCTCCGGCTCGTCGCACACCAGCCGGTGCTTGACCATAGTGCCGTCTAGGCACCCGTCGATGAAGTACTGGATGGCCTGGACCTCGTGGACGCCCTCGCAGGAGTTGCGCAGTTCCGTCCATCGCGTGAGGAAATCGCGAAGGGGCTCGCCCGGCTTCTGGATGCACATGGAGAGCTGGCGAGGCTTGCCGGGGCGCTTGTAGGTGCTGGTGAAGTTGCGAATGAACGCGTCTTCGAAATCCAGCCAGGAGTTCACGCTGCCGGCTCGGAGGCTGTTAAGCCACGTCCGGGCCGAGCCGAGTAGCATGAGGGGAAATATCGGACGGCCACCCGTCGGTTGCCGCCGGCTATGCCAACGGCCGTGGTGTAGTCGGTCAGCCAGTCCTCCGGCTTGGTGGCGCCGGTGTACTTTGGGGAGTCGCGGGGCAGCGAGAAACCTTTAGGGAAGGGCTCCTCGCGGATGCGGGGGCCAAAGCATGTCGGGTCGACAGAGCTCTCCTCCTCCAGGGCCGTGGAGCGCGCCAGCCGGTCGATGCGGTGACGGGCGTCGCTTTCGTCGTAGGGCTCGCGGGGGCCGAGTCGGTCAGCCACGGGTCCGCGGGGACCAATACGGTCAGCCACGGGACCGCGGGGGGCAGGGGCCTCCGGGGCCGGCTCGGGCCACCGAGCCGGACGCACGGGGGCTCCGGCTGCTGAACCCGGGCGTTGCCGGCCGTCTCGCCAGCATTGCCGTCTCCAGCGGTGGTGGCGTGGTTGCGCCGGCTCCGACCGGACCGGTGCCGGCCAGAGCGGCTCGCGCTAGTGGCGTGGGAGGACGTCTGCCGCGCATCCCGGAGGGCCCTCTCTGGGTCTCCGGTTTTTCCCGAGGTGGAGGCGGATGGCTGAGCCAGGTCGAAACGTTGTTGTTGCTCGTTCGCCGCGGCGATGAGGTCGCGGATTCACTGCTGCTGCTGCAGCAGCTCCTCGCCCTCCAGGAATTCGAGATCCGACATGGCCGCCTGCGCCGCGCGCATGTTCTTGACGGGGGTGTTGTAGACGGGCCGGCCTGCGCCTAGCGCACGTCCGATTGCGCCTCCACGGATCCGCACCTCCGCGACCCGGCTGGGCTCGGCGGCGGCCGGCGTGAGACCGTGGGCGCTGTCGTACTCCCGCTGGGCGGACTCCAGCCGGCGCCGCGTTGCCGCGAGCTCCGTGGCCTCGGCCAGCAGGTGCTCACGGTCCTCATTGAGCTGAGCCGCTGCAGCAGCCGTGTCGGCGTCGGGCGTGATGGGGGCTTGCAGATTCCGGATCGTCTCGCGGAGTGGGTCGGCCCGGCGCGGCGGGGCTGCAGCCGCGGCGGCCTTCTCCTTGTCGCGCGGGGAGCCGGCGCTAGTGCCGATGGTCAGCACCTCCGCGCGGGCGCGGAGACCCGCGACGTCGTCGGAGACGGCGCAACCAACGGGGACGGGGGAGTCGGCGAAACAACGCACCTCGCTGGGAAACACGTCAGGGACGAGCGCGACGAAGACGCGCAGCGCGCCGAAGGGGACGATGAAGCAGCCTGCGGGACAAGCGGTGTCCGCACCCGGCGGAGCGCCGCAGCCGGCCGAGCCGGCCGCGCGGGGAGCGCGGACCAGACCGTGCACGATGCGCTCGCCGGAGCTGGTGAAGGGCCTCGTCCGGAACTTGACTCCGGCCGACGCCGCAAGCAGCCCCACGGTGGGCGCCAACTGTCGTGGTATTTTCACGGCAGATGCCATAAGATGGCTAAAGAGGTGGGGCTACGAGAGGACGCCGGTGGGTTCCGGAGGCGAGGTTGGCACGAGCAAGTGCGAGACACGAGACGTACCCAGGTTCGGGGCCCTCTGGAGAGGTAACACCCCTAATCCTGCCGAGTGTAGTATGGGAAGCACAAGGGCTACAAGGTCGCTCCTGGAGCTGTTCGAACGGAGGAGGGAGAAGGGGCTAGGCCACCGTTCTGCCTCTCCGGCGAGAGTGCGTGTGTGCTCTGTGGAGCGAGGAATCACTTAAAGGGAAGTGGAGAGCAACTATGCAACGGGAGAGAGTGAACCGAAGGAAACCAACCAGAATGTGAACCGACCCCTCTGCATGGAGGCCTCCCTGGGGATCTTATAGGCCGCCCCCCAGGGTTACAATGGTAAAGTTACAAAGGCGCGGGCCCCTGGTGTCATCGACCGGGAGCCGGTGGTGGGAGTCGCCGGGTCGCCAGGCTGCCGGGTCGCCAGGTGCGCCGCACCTGCCTGGCGCGGGGCACTGTGGCGGGTCTTGTCTCTCGTCAGTCTGGGTACGAGGCACTGTGGCGCGTCTTGTCCGTCGTCAGAGGGAGGTCGGCGCCGTTGTTTCTACAGGACCGCGCCTCCCTGACACCGCCCGCCTCGGGCGGGGGCGCAAGGAAAGCTGCAGCATCGCCTGTTCTGTCAGCGTAAAGGAAGGAGCGCTATAGCCACGCTTGCTTCGTCACGAAGGCTTCGTCCCCTCATGGCCAGCCGGCATGGGCCAGCCGGCCAGGCCGGGTCGCCGTGCTGAGCCGGCTCGCGCTGGGGAGCCGGCGTACTGGCAAGCCGGCCTGAGAGACTTGACCTGCTCCGATGATTTTTTGAGAAGGGGTTCGAGCTCCGTTGCCTACCCGGGGTTCATGCCCCCGACAAGAAGCGATGGGTACAAATCACATATAGGACACTGTCGTTCTCTTCTTGATGAGGATGGTAGATCAGTACACGTACCTTTCCTCGGCAGGAAAGACAACTCGAAGCATCTAAGAATAGGACCGTGGTGTTTTCAAAGGATAATCCTACATCAACGGACAACAACGGACATTTACGGCTCCCTTCACACAAATTAACTCTCCCACTGATTTTCAGGGGCGTGGGCCCCTCCACCCTCCCTAATCCAATCAGTAAAGGCCACCTAAGAGCAATCCGTAAACTCTGTAAAACCTTGCCCGTGACTCTAGCATTACTCGTTTTCAAATACGTCCTAGCCATGAGGTTGACTACGAGGAACTTGGATGCCAGAGGAGCGCTCTCCATCAGAGGGCGATGACGCTGTACCGAAACAAAACTCTAGAGAAAATAAAACTCGGAGGCTCATCAATTCAAACACGCGACGTAGCCTATACCTATATAAGGTACTACTTACAAGCTACTCCCTCCGCCTCTAATATAAGAGCGTTTTTGACACTACATTACAGTACAATGTTGACATCTCTATAATACAATAACACAATAATTGTACTCCATCAGTTGCCTCAACACAAATATTAACATAATAATGAGTAGCTGCCATAGAGGAAAAACCTCCCGTTTGTAGTCTGGACTCTGGAGAGGGAGTACTGAGTATACTGATCGGCCATGGCGACCGTGGCAGCTGCAGGACCGGTGGAGAAGCGGCGTCACGCCGTGTTCTTCCCTTTCCCGGCGCAGGGCCACGTCAAGCCGGCGCTCCAGCTGGCCAAGCTCCTCCACCGTTGCCATGGCTTCCAGGTCACCTTCGTCCACACCGAGCACAACCGCCGCCGCCTCCTCCGCTCGCGCGGCACCCCGGGTTCCGCTTCGCCGCCGTCCCGGACGGCCTGCCCCCGTCCGAGGCGGACGCGTCGCAGGACATGGCTGCCCTGCTGTCCACCACGGAGGCCCTGGTCCCGCCCTTCAGGAGCCTCGTCGCCGGCCTCGTCCCGCCGGCGTCCTGCGTCATCTCCGACGTCGAGCACGTCCTGTACGCGTCCAAGGAGATGGGTCTTCCCTGCGTCACCTTCTGGACGTCGAGCGCCTTCGCCTTCATGGCGTGCCAGCAGTGCCAGCGGCTTGTCGACATGGGCATTGTCCCCCTCAAAGGTATATGCACACATCGATTGTTTTTGCTATGAAAAACAGCCTTGCTAAGTGTACGTGCTTGCTTTGACTTTGAGAAACAGAGGCAGAGCAGCTAAGGAATGGATACCTGGACGACACGGTCCTGGACTGGGTGCCGGGGATGCCCAAAGACATCCGCCTCAGAGACTTCCCGAGCTTAATCCGCACAACGGACCCCGACGACGCCATGCTCAAAATGCTCTTGCGCTCAATGGCGTGCCACAGGACCACTCCGTCCGCCGTCATCTTCCACACCTTCGACGACATCGATCGCGAGGCCATGGCGGCCATGTCCACCATCCTGCCACCGATCTACGCCGTCGGGCCATTGCCGATCCTCCTCGATCAAGTCGCTGGCAATGGCGGTGACAGTGCGGCTGATACGCTGGAATCAAGCCTGTCCAGGGAGAACAACGCCTGCCTAGAGTGGCTGAAGGGCAAGCGGCCAAACTCGGTGCTCTACGTGAGCTTCGGGAGCGTAGCAACGCTGACCAGCGACCAGCTGGTGGAGTTCGCGTGGGGTCTGGCAAACAGTAAAAAGGACTTCCTGTGGGTGATCAGAAACGATCAAGTGAACAACGGCGACGACCCCGCTGCTGCCGCGGTGCTGCCACCGGAGTTGCTGGAGGAGACGAAGGCGAGGAGCCACGTGACGAGCTGGTGCCCGCAGGAAGCGGTGCTGCGGCACGAGGCGACGGTCGCGTTCCTGACGCACTCCGGGTGGAACTCCGTCCTGGAGAGCATCGGCGCCGGGGTGCCGATGCTGTGCTGGCCCTTCGGCGCCGACCAGTACACGAACGCGAGGTACGTTTCCTCCGAGTGGCGCGTCGGCATTGAGATCGGCGGCGATGTCAAGAGGGACGAGGTGGATGCGGCCATCCGGAAGGTGATGGATGGAGGAGACAAGGGAGAAGAGATGAAGAGAATGGCCATGGAGAGGAAGGAGAAGGCTACCGCGGCTGCACTGATGGGTGGGCCCTCTTGGGTGAATCTGGAGAAGGTGGTCGATGAGGTGCTTGCTGTGCCTCCTACCAAGATTAGTGATACAGAATTATCAGTAGGCTCAGGCCTGGCCTACACCGGTAATTAATAAAAATTGATGAAGGTGGTCTACACTCTACACATGCTATGGTTGTGATCGATCTCTGTCGCAGTTTAATGGGTTGTTCATTTGTCAAGAAAATGAATGGAAATTTGGGTGATACATATGTGCATATAGTGATCACCCAACTACACTCTTCAATGTAGTAGTATTATTTCCCCGCAAAAAAATGTATCATTTGGTATTTTTGGTACCAGCCGACATCCAGATCGAGCAATCCAGAAAATAAATGTTACTCAATAACAAGCATTTCTTATTCAAGTGCATCATCCTGGTCTGTAAATTCGTTATACGTGAGAAGGACAAAGCCCTATGCATCGAGGATCTCTTGCCTCTTGATTGTAACTCTATAATTTTGGAATAAAACTCCTTTTACCCTTGCAAAAAAAAAAAAAAACTACGTAGGATAAATGGATATGCCAAGGGAAGAGCAATGAGCTTCATGAGTTGGTTTTTGCAGTATAGTAATCCTCGAGCACATGATAAATGGATATGACAAGGAAAAATAAAAGAGTATTCCTCCGTCAAGATGTATAATTGCCTAAAATCCGGTGTAGATGCTCATATCCTGTTAAAATGGCCATGGAGAAGTTTTTTTTTTGACCAAAAACAGTATGGAAAACCCCTACTGTAAGCCTTTTCATTAATAACGGAAATAATTTGCTACCCATGGTGGTAGCTACGCACAACCCCAATTTTTATCTCTAATTATTTTGATAAACTATTTTGGACTATGAAAAACAACTGTATAATGAAAATATCATGACTTTGGACCAGCCAGGCAAGCAAACAGGCAAGAAAAAAGACTGAGAGAAGTGAGAAAAGGCCCTTTCTACACAACGAAAAGGCACTTGTGTCAAAAAGGTAATAAAAAAGACAAATAGAAGTGAGAAAAAGGTCATTTCTATAAAAAAAATGCACTTGTGTCAATGCCATAAGAAACCCGACACCTCATATATAAAAAAAAGAGACTTATGCCAAAGGGTGTGTAGTTGCCACCATGCGTGCGTAGCTACCATCATGCATAGAAAATCGCCTAAAGATGTGGTACTGTACAAAAGTCCAGGAATATGTACATACTAGAAAGAAAAAGCAATTACATGGTTAACAAATGATTTATACACTGTCTATCCAAGATAGCATGCCCTCCTTGATACTAGGCTTAGCCCTGATCATAGTGTTGCGGAAGGAGTTTTTAAACTCATGCTTGCAAGCATTAATAAAGGCTTGTATGTTTTCAAAAATCATGCCATTTCTCTGATTCCATATACTCCAGTAACAAATGATAAGTATTTCCATGAAAAAATCCCACCGGTATCTGTTTCTGGCATCATTGATCATAGGGTAGATGCTATCATCAGTGTCGAATTCCATGTTGATGCTCCACCATAAACCTTGACTGAAAGGACAACTAAAGAACAAGTGCATATTATCTTCCATATTGTGGTACTGGCATAGTGTGCATTGAGTGCTACAAGTTTAAAATTCTGTCATTGAGCATCAACCAGCCGAAAAACTTGTGCTTTGGCATGCAACATGTTTTCCAGATCCATTTCAAGGGTTGTGGGGTAGGAGAGTTACCCATCAGACAATTGTGTATTCTTTTGGTATTAAGTTTGCAATTACCCCACATGAATTTCCAAGAATCTTGTTGCTCACTACTGCAGGCGACCGCTAACGCGACACATGAATCAGAGACCCCGCGACCAAATTGTGTGCGATGCATGCATCGCAAACGGTGTCGTAATAAAACCGTCGCCAATAAGACGAACTGTGTGCGATGCCGGAGACATAAAAAACGATTCAGATTAGAGACGCGTGTGCGATACGTGGCATACAGTTGATCCATACGAACTGTTTGCGATGAGTCAGAACAACAGAAACGGACAGCCAATTCGAGGTGTGTGCGATACATGGCATACAGTTCACTCGGATGAACTGTTTGTGATTACGCAACACAACAGAAACGGGCAGCCAGTTCGAGGTGTGTGCGATACACGGCATACAGTTCACTCGAATGAACTGTTTGTGATTACCCAACACAACAGAAACGGGCAGCCAGTTCGAGGTGTGTGCGATACACGGCATACAGTTCACTCGGATGAACTGTTTGCGATGATCCAGAAGAACAGAAACGATTCGGCGTAACAAGATGTGTGTGATATCCGGCAAATAGGTCGGTAATCAGAATTGTGTGCGATAATTATAAACAGCGCATACGATTTTTTGTTGTGAATTGTGTGCTCGACAGGGCACACAATTCAAGAAACCAACTGTGGGCGATAATGTGAAAGATCTCTGTCGAATACGTATTGCTAACCGTCTGCGATGAGATTGACAGGGGACACAGATTAATATGAGCGAACGGCAACAGAGATATACAGTCTGCTTAATTAGTCCTTCTTCTTCTTGTTGTTGTTGGATGGCCCCGCGACATCGTCTTGGCGAGGACGCTTCTTGCCGCTGACCGTTGGCTTTTCATCGTCGCCGCTGTCCTCATCGTCGTTGATGTCCTCGTCGTCATCCTCCTCGTTCGAACATTCCTCCTCATCATCATCATCGTCGTCGTCTTCATCATCCTCCGACGGGTCCTCGTCTGTCTGGTCGTCGTCCGACGACTCGGGCGGCGGCGTCCCTTCCATGATCCGGATAAAATCAAGGTCAGGGCTCGACGCCGGACTCATGGAAGACGAGCGGGATGATTCCGAGGTTGACCTATCATCGGGCGGAAGACTCCTGGCGGAACTGTCGTCCTCGCTATCGCTCGACATGGCTGCTGTACGTACACAAAGCGAGATTGCAGAGTGTGTGTAAGTGTGTAGCGCGGCCGGCCGGGACGATGAAGACGGTGGAGACTGAAGCGGGGTATGAAGAAAACAGGAATGGCAATTGAAGCGGGGGATTGACGGTTTTTATTGGCGCCTTGGCAGGCGGTTAGAATCCTGATATAATCAACCGCAATTATTAGTACCCGGTCGCTCCAAATTCCCACGGTTGCGCAGTTCTCAATGTGATAATTACATACACAGGTTGGAGCGTCCAAATGTGAAACAACAGTTTTCATAGGACAGTTGTCAAGCAATAGATGAGCTCTGCTTATTGATGTAGCCAGTAATAATCAAACAAAACCCCTTACAAACAGCGCATAGAAGATGGCTAATGCGACAACTACAACTACACATGCTAGTTCCTTCTTGTCTCTTGCTTTCATCTATTGCCTGCGATTGAGTCTTTCTTGCTTCATCGTAGTGATTGTACACTCCAGATCAGTCAGTTTCTTCTTCAGCTTTATGTTATCTTCTGCGAGCTTGGTGATAACATTCCGAGCCCTGCCATGCCATTCATCATCCAACCAGTTAACAAAGGCACAAGCCTCATATCCCTGCCAATGTTAAATATTCAGGATGGGCATTAACTCAACTTAAATGATGAGCTTAGCACTAACCTCTAAGGGGCAACTGAGAAACCGTCTGCCAATGTCAAATCCCTCCGTGCATACACGTCGAGTGGGAGTGTGTCCGTGAGCACAACTCAGCTTTTGGTACTTCTCGGTGGCGCAAAACTCGGAGTCGAACTCATGTTGCGGGAGTCTGGAGTCATACTCCGGATCCGGCGGTTGATCGCTTTCCTGGGTGGGGGGAGCGGGGGTCATTCACGACGGATTGAGCAGGGAGCTACTTTAATTTGGACATGCTAAAAAAGATCGGGATTGATTGGAACCTGACAAGACGATTCGGATCCGTAGTACACCGGCCCTCTGATGACTGATACATCTCCAACGTATCTATAATTTTTGATTGTTCCATGCTATTATAGTATCAATCTTGGATGTTTTATATACATTTACAAGCAATTATATATTATTTTTTGGGACTAACCTATTAACTTAGTGCCCAGTGCCAGTTGCTATTTTTTGCCTGTTTTTGGTTTTTCAGAATATCAGTACCAAACGAAGTCCAAATGCCACGTAACTTTTTGGAGATTTTTTTCTGGACATAAGAGACACTAGAAGCTTCGGGAGAGGGCCAGAAGATAGAGGAGGTGGCCACGAGCCACCAGGGCGCGCCCCAGGGGGGGTGGCGTGCCCTGGTGCCTCGTGGGCCCACCTCTGCTCCGTTTGACCTAATTCCACCTCTATAAATTCTCTAAAATCGGGAAACCAACAGAGGAGTCCACGAAATACTTTTTTCGCCGCCGCAAGTTCCTGTTCTCAAGAGATCCCATTTGGAGGCCTTTTCCGGCACTCTGCCGGAGGGGGATTCGATCATGGAGGGGCTCTCCATCAACCTTGCTGCCCTTCCGATGATGCGTGAGTAGTTTACCATAGACCTTCGGGTCCATAGTTAGTAGTTAGATGGCTTCTTCTCTCTTTTTGATCTTCAATACAATGTTCTCCTCGATGTTCCTGGAGTTCTATCCGATGTAATCACTTTTTGCGGTGTGTTTGTTGGGATCCGATGAATTGTGAGTTTATGATCAGATTATCCATGAATATTATTTGAGTTTTCTCTAAACTCTTGTATGCATGATTGTTATAGCTTCGTATTTCTCTCCGATTTATTGATTTGGTTTGGCCAACTAGATTGATTTATCTTGCAATGGGAGAGGTGCTTTGTAATGGGTTCGATCTTGCGGTGCTCAATCCCAGTGACAGAAAGGACATGACACGTATGTATCGTTGCTATTAAGGGTAAAAATATGGGGTTTATTCATGCGTGAGTTACTTTGTCTACATCATGTCATCTTGCTTAAGGCTTTACTCCGTTCTTTATGAACTTAATACTCTAGATGCATGCTGGATAGCGGTCGATGTGTGGAGTAATAGTAGTAGATGCAGAATCGTTTCGGTCTACTTGTCTCGGACGTGATGCCTATATACATGATCATTGCCTTGGATATCATCATGATTATTTGCTTTTCTATCAATTGCCCAACAGTAATTTGTTCACCCACCATATGCTATTTTCAAGAGAGAAGCCTCTAGTGAAAACTATGGCCCCCGGGTCTACCTTTATCATATATTGAAAATCCTAAAAATACCTTGCTGAAATTTTACTTTATTTATTTTATTTTGTATTTTTGTTCGATCTATCTATCTATCACCATACAATTTAATATTGCAATTAACCGTCAAGGGATTGACAACCCCTTGTTCGCGTTGGGTGCGAGGATTTGTTGTTTTGTGTGCAGGTACTGCTAACGAGTTGTTGCGTGATTCTCCTACTAGATTGATAACCTTGGTTTCATAACTGAGGGAAATACTTATCTCTACTGTACTGCATCATCCCCTCCTCTTCGGGGAAATCCCAACGCAGCTCACAAGTAGCAGGAAGAATTTCTGGCGCCGTTGCCGGGGAGACATCATCAACATCTATCAAGTACCTACGCATAAACTTTCATCTGCTTGCATTTACTTTATTTGCCTTTGCCTCTCATTTTCATCCCCCCCACTTCTAAAAAGTTTTGACAAAATACAAAAATATTTTCCGTTTGCCTTTTTCTTAATTACTTGATTGCTTGCTTGCTTTACCATTATGGCTAGTTCTTCGCTCGTTACTATTACCCCTGAAAATGAAGTACTTAATTTTAAACAAAGGGGAGGAGAGAATTTAAAAGATGCTTGGTATAGGATTTGTGATGCTCGTAATAGATCAACTCATAAGCAATCCACCACCATCCTTCTTCGCAATGTTTATGTGGGCATTACTACTTGGTATAGATTTGTACTTGATACTATTACCGGAGGGAATTTCTTGATGTGTCCCTCTATGGATGCTTTCAATGCTATGGGAAATTTAGTGGGATCACCACCTATAACTGTTAATGAAACAACTTTGACCTTGGAACATGTTATGCAAAGGTTAGAAGCTATTGAAAATAAAATACCTACTATTGAACATCTTGAGAATTTAGATAAAAAAAATCATAATCATATCACTCAATTTGGTTCTAAGCTAGGAATCACATTGAAAACCTTAAAGGAAAAGGAACCGGTAGTTAATGAAAGAATAGAACAAAGCCCCGCTAGAATCGATAAGATAGAAGAAATTATTAATAATTTGGGCTCGGCTTTTTCCTCCGTTAAGAATATTGATAGAACTCCTCCCAATAAAAATTGCAAGTTTATGTATGTTCCTAAAACCAATGGTACTACTTCTAGTAAGGGAAATGAGGATCTTAAAATGATTAGCGTGCACCCCAATTTCATTAATACAATTAAGGAACTTATTCATAAAAGTAAAATTCTTGATTTTGTGCCTAGAAGTGTGATGATAAGAAACACCTACGTTAAATCCACTAGGAAAAATGGATGTGTGATTGGGGAATTGGAAACCAAGGATGATAATACTTGAAACTATGCATTATGCCTAGCTAGGGGCATAAAACAATAGCGCTTGTTGGGAGGCAACCCAATGAATAAAATAAATTTTTGCTTTTTATTTCTGTTCTTGTGTGTTTACACAATTATTCTACTGTTATGATTGTGTTTTTATGTTTTAATTAGTGTTTGTGCCAAGTAAAGCCTTTGGGATGATTTGGAAGATAGTATAATTGATGCTGTTTGGAAAACAGAAAGTTTTGCGTCCAGTGCTGGAATTTTTATTCTGTACTGGTGTGTTAGAAAAATCTGAAATTTTTACACAGTATTAGTATATGAATTTCTCACGTTGTCCTAATTTTTCAGAATTTTTGTAGTTACAGAAGTATAGATTTTAAATAGATCTTTACAGACTGTTCTGTTTTAGACATATTCTGTTTTTGTTGCATAGTTTGCTTATTTTGATGAATCTATGGATCGTATCGGGGGGTATGAGTCATGGAGAAGTTTGAGTACAGTAGCATTATGCCAATATTAAATATGAATCAATTTACTACAATACTTAAAGTTAAAGATTTATTTGTTATACTAACGGATCTCACAAAGGTTTTGTTGAGTTTTGTGTGATTGAAGTTTTCAAGTTTTGGGTGAGATCACGATAGATGAAGGAATAAGGAGTGGCAAGAGCCTAAGCTTGGGGATGCCCAAGGTACCCCAAGGTAATATTCAAGGAAGACTCAAGCGTCTAAGCTTGGAGATGCCCCGGAAGGCATCCCTTCTTTCTTCTACCAACTATCGGTAATTTTACTTGGAGCTATATTTTTATTCATCACATGATATGTGTTTTACTTGGAGCGTCGTGTATTATATGAGTCTTTGCTTTGTTTTCTTTTTAGTTTGTCACAATCATCTTTGCTGGACACACCTATTTGAGAGAGCCACACGTTTATCATGATTTGTTAGAATACTCTATGTGCTTCACTTAAATCTTTTGAGCTAGGCAGTTGCTCTAGTACTTCACTTATATCTTTTAGAGCACGGCGGTGGCTATATTTTGAAGAAATATTTGAACTCTCATGCTTCACTTATATTATTTTGAGTTTTGATAAGACTAAAATTTTGAAGAAATATTTGCACTCTCATGCTTCACTTATATCTTTTTGAGAAGTGATAATAGTAATGGTAATTTGCACAAAATATGAATTTGGTCCCAAAGTGATGAATATTCAAGAGGGATATAATAAAAACTTTCATGAAAGATCATTGGATATGATAAGTTTGATTCCTTGCAATAGTTTTGCGATATGGAGATGATAATATGTGAGTCATGTTAGTGAGTAATTGTGATTTAGTAAGAATATTGGTGTTAAGGTTTGTGATTCCCTATGCATGCACATAAAGTCAATAGTTATGCAACGAAATTATATCCTACTTATGGTGCATTATTCGGTGTTAGTTATGTTCAATGCATGTTTATGACCATTTTCGCTTTTTGGTTGGTCGCTTCTCAATCTATTTGCTAGCCTCCATTTGTACTAAGCGGGAATGCTGCTTGTGCATCCAACTCCTTAAATCCAAGTTGTGCCAAATGAGTCCACCATACCTACCTATATGCGGTATTTCCATGCCGTTCCAAGTAAATTTGCATGTGCCAACTCTAATTTTTCAAAATAATTTTCCGTTTTGTGTGCCCGTACCACTCATGAAGCGGCAGGGGGTGGCCAATATTTTCCATGCTAGGTGTGTTATTCTCACGATGAGTGTTTATTCACTTGTCATTGCACGAGAGAGTGGCAGGTAATAGGGATGCCCAGTCCCGAAATGAAAAAATAATATGATGATAATAATAAATTCCTTGGAAAGTGTTGGTATGGAAGGCACCCGTGGATATGGCTAGCCATGGATTGTGAAAGAATGGTGGAAAGGAAATAAACTTTATTTTCTGTTTGGGAACCGCCTATAATGTGTCTAGCATGGAAGATATTGGGAATTCTCGGTCATTTTCGTTGACAGGAAAAGCATGCCTCTCAAAATAATTTTTTATCTCTAATTTAAGCCTTGAGCTCTGGCACCTTTGCAAATCTCTGCTTCCCTCTGCGAAGGGCCTATCTATTTACTTTTATGCAATTTTTATTTTTATTTTGAGTCTCCATCTTCTCTTACAAAGCACCAACTAGAGAGCACTATTGTCATACTTGTTCATTGTGTGTAGCTAATATTGAGTGTGTTTCATGAATGAATCAATGATTGAGCATAAAGGGCTAGGGATAACTTTCTTTAGCGTTGATATTTTGAAAGGCATGGTTGCTTGTTAGTATTCTTGAGTATTTATGTCTTCATGTCAATCTATAGACTATTGCTTTGAATCATTCAAGTCCAAATGTCCATGCTACAAAAGAAAAGAGTATATGATGAGAATGATAGTGTCGGCCCAGTGGGAACCAGGGTACCACGGCCCGTCTACCTCTGGCCCGGAGGACAACGCTTGGGCCGGCCCATGAGGGTGGCCCTGCCTAGGCCGCTCCGGAGGAAGCCACCTCGCGAGGGGAGAGCCTCGCGAGACCCCTCGCCGCCAGGTCAGGTCCTGCCGAGGCCGCTAAGCACCAGGTTGCCTCGCGAGGCCCCCCTCGCGAGGCCTTCTCATGAAGCAGGTCGTACGGCGTCAGCCGCGGGGCTCCATGCCCGGCACATGGGTGACTTCCCGCTGTCAGGATAAGGACGTAGGGGTGTGACCCAGCCCAGTTTTCATTCTGGTGATAAGGGAGCAGCGGCGTCTGCCTCCCCCAAAGCAAGTCCCAAAGCGTTTCCCGTTTGGTATAAGAAGATCAGGACGGATCGGCGTGCCAGGACAGAGGTCATCGCCAAGCCCACCAGCACGTCAGGAAGACTACTTTATCTGGCGGAGACCGCCTTTAGTCAGGATAAGCCTGTGCGCCTGTTCCCCTTCGAATTGCCGCCCTGTGGCCACCCTTTCCCGCTCATATTTTCGGGGAAGAGGACCAAGGCACTACAAAAGGGGCAGGGCGGCTTCCATGTAAGGGGATCGATTCATTCTCCCCCACACCTCGTGTACCTCGAGCCACAAGCTCTCCATTATAGAGCAATCCACCACAGGCAGGAGTAGGGTATTACACCGCACGGTGGCCTGAACCTGGGTAGCTCGCGCGTCCCCTTCGTGTCCGGTGAAAGCCAGTGAGACCGTCGTGATCCCGCCATAGTTGCCGTCGTGTCGTAGGTCGCCAAGCAAAGCCCCCCAGAGTTTGAACCCTAAGTTCTTGGAGAAGTTTCTTGGACACAGATCCTAGACGCCGACATTTGGCGTGCCAGGTAGGGGGACTTGCCGTCTTCGCGCCTTCGACCTCGACGTCAGCATCGACATGGACGACGCCGCCGCTCGCCGGGAATGCGCTGCGCGCCGAGCCACCGCCAGGGTCCACACGGCGCCCGCCACCCGAGGTGCCCCTGGGCGGCGCCCTCGCGCCGCCACCGAGCCTGTTGGGGAGCGGTTGGCCTCCTCTGCCCACCCATCGGTGAACGAGCAAGCGCACGGCCGCTCCGCCGCCACCTCCTCGCTTGCGCGTCGCGGCCCTCCCACTCTGCACACTGCGCTGCTCATGGCGCAGGAGCTGCTACGCTATCGTCCCTCCGAGGACGGCTACGACGCCTGTCTCGGGCGCATCACCGAGCTCGTCGACGCCGCGCGCGATGGCCAGGCGCCCTCCCGCTCCTTGCCTGCTCCGCCGTCCCGCGCCGACCGGGCCGGGCGCGACGTGCCTCCTCCTCCTCCTCCGGACCGCGACGTGGCCGAGCGCCACCCCGTAGCGCGCGCCTCGGAGGCGTCCCGTGGCTCGCTCGTGCCGGACGGCGACGGCGACAGCTGCCAGATCGTCCACCGCGCGCCCCCGGACGCGGGCGTGGTCCTCGAGAAGGCGCACAACCGCCAGGACCGCGTCCTCCACGACGTTGCCATGGCTGGGCGCCAGAACCGCGTGGCCCTCGACGGTGGCACCATCTCCAACGGGGGCTACCTGGCCCGCGCCCCTGAGCTACGCCGCGTGGTGTGCCCCGACAAGTTCAAGCCAGAGCTCCCTCCGCACTATGACGGCAGAGCTAACCCCACGGAGTTCCTCCTGCTCTACACCATCAGCATCCAGGCCACGAAAGGGGACAACCGGGTCATGGCGAACTGGTTCCCCATGGCCCTCAAGGACGCTGCGCGCTCATGGCTCATGAACCTCCCCGAGGCGTCCATCTCTTCATGGGAGGACCTGTGCAAGCAGTTCGTCACCAACTTCAAGGGCATGAGCGACCGTCCCCTCATGCTCAACGACCTGCGGGGCGTGCGCCAGCGCCCTGGTGAGCCCCTCCGCAAGTTCATCCAGCGCTTCAGCCAGGTGCGCCACAGGATCCCGAAGGCCTCCGACGCCGCGATCGTCTCCGCCTTCACCAATGGCGTCACGGATGTGAAGATGCGCGAGAAGCTCTCAGTCAGGGATGAGCTCGACTCCGCAGCAGAGTTGTTCATCCTCGCCGACCGTTGTGCCAAGGCCGAAGAGGGATGCCTCTTCCTCCACAACGACATTGACGCTGAGCCTGGCGCGGCGAAACCCAAGGGCAAGGACACCAAGTGCAAGGGCCCTACCGTGCTCGCGGCGGAGCCGGACTACAAGCGCGGCCGCGACCGTGGCGAGGCCAAGAAGGACGACCGTCCTTTCTGTGCCTACCACAACGTGAACTCCCACAGCACAGAAGACTGCCATGAGCTCAAGCTGCTCCGCGAGGACTGCACCGAGCGCCGCGGCAGCCACAAGGAGCGCGGCAAGGGCCGCGGTGGCGGCAGCGGAGGTGGCCGCTGGGGCGACAACCACAACAACGTTGCCGGCAACAACAACAACCATTAGGGCTGGCAGAACCAGCCGCGGCAGGCTGACCCTCAAGCCAACGCCGCCCCAGTACGCGCCAACGACTCCCCTCCCGCCGAGAACGCTGGGGGCTACCAAGAGCCCCGCAGGGTGGCCTGCATCCTCGGCGCGGCCCAGGCCCCTCCATCCAACCACTACTTCAAGCAGTTCTCTCGGGAGGTGAACGCGGCCCTCCCGGCGCTCAAGTCCGCCGGCCGCCTCAAGTGGTCTGAGTTCCCCATCGCCTTCGACGCCAACGACCACCCCAAGTCCACGAAGGCCGTGGGCGCCATCCTCCTGCTGCGTACGCCTACCATTAGCAATGTGGCCGCCACCAAAACGCTCATCGACGGTGGAGCAGGCCTCAACGTACTCTCCGTGGAGACCTTCGAGACGCTCCAAGTTCCCTACGAGCGCCTGATGCCCACCAGGCCCTTCTCGGGCGTCACCGACGGCTCCACTGTCCCCCTGGGGCAGGTGCATCTTCCCGTCACCTTCGGCACCCGCAAGAACTACCGTACGGAGTTCATCGTCTTCGATGTGGCTCACATTGGTCTGCCTTACAACGCGATCTTGGGCTACCCAGCGCTCTCCAAGTTCATGAGCGCGACCCACCACGCCTACGGCTCGCCCTGGCTCATGCGTATGCCGTTCGGCCTGGAGGGTGCCGGAGCCACCTTCGCGAGGCTGATGCGCATGAGCCTGGAGTCCCACATCGCAAGAAATATGGAGGTCGTTAACACCCGCCCCTCGGCCCACCGTGGCCCCACTCGTGACGGAGGAGGGTGTTTCGGTTCAAAACACATGGAACACCCCCCATCACCGTAAGTTCTATCCGTGCCCCACGGATACGAGCGACATGGAGCTGTACACGCTCCGGGGCTCTCTCTACCCGCTCTGCCTCCGGCACGTGAGAGCTCCTTCCCACTCTTGTGGAAGCCCCATGCTCAGCGCTGGCGGCCTACTTACCTGTGGGGCTCTCGGCCGTCACATCCTCAAGCTGACCCGTGTCGAACACGGCAGCATGTATCTTTCTGTTATGTAATGAACCTGCTTCATGCATTAGTAAAGCTTATTTCCTCCAAAACCATGTGTGCTTGCAGCTGAGGGGCCCCAGTAGTGGCGCGCGCTCGTGGTCTCACCCGTGCCTGTCACGCGAGCGGGGGCTGGGCACGGTGTCTGTGCTCGGGTCAGTCCCGACAGCACTGAAAAACCCAAGCGACTGAGCTCTGGCTCGCGGGCCTGCTCCCGTGTACGCCACCTCACCGGGTCCTTGGTGCTCTTGTCTCCTCGCATAACACCCACAGGCGACCTCGCGAGCGCGCCCTGCTGCACTACTTGTGAAAACTTGGCAGTTTCCCTGGTGCAAGATACCGAAGGCCTCAGGAGCCCCCCTCAGGAGGCCTCGCGAGCGGCGTCCTACGGGCGGAAGGCCTCACGAGGGACTGCGCCTCACAAGCCGCGCCCTGCGAAGGACTCGCCCCAAGCGGCACGCCTCGAAGGAGGTAAGTCTAAAGCACCCCTCGGGTCTTCTCCCTCTCATTTCTCTCTCGTGGCATCCTGATTTCCTTGGCACGAGCCGCCTGCGCATCAAGGGGGGACCCTGAGCATCGCGCCTCAGGGACTCCTACCAGCCCTAAGAGCCCTACACCCTCTGGACTTGCCGAGCGCATGCTCTGGACATACCAGCGACGGTTGTAGCCCGCCTCAGGGGCCACGTCTACCCTATTACAGTAACAGGTCATGGAGAATTTAGGCGCGGGAGGCGCCGCCGTTGCCGCTCTCGCCATCGTCGCGAGGGGGCTCGCCACCGCCGCCGCTGACCTAAGGCTCGAAGGCGTACAGCCCGATGAAGCCGGCCATGTGCTCCCTCACAGCCTCCTCGAGGGTTTCACGGAGCTCCGCCGGGACAGGGATCACCACCTGCCCGAAGTCGAAGCGACCGTCGAGGCGGAGAAGGTTGCTGAAGAGTCACGTTGTCGCCTGGGTCAGCAGGTCGCGGCACGCTTCCTCGACGGTGGCGTCCGTATCCAGCAACTGCTTCTTGAGGTCCTCAACCTTGGCCTGGAGCTCGTCCTGCTTGGCCGCGAGGCTCCTCTGCTCGTCGAGAGTGGCCTGGGCGGCCGCCAGCTCACGCTCCTTCGCCAGTAGGTGCTCCCATTCTGCCTCCTGCGCGGACGCGGATGTCGCGAGCTCGCGTTTCAGGGTCTTGGCGTTCGCCTCACGGGTAGCGACCGCCTCCTGGCGCCTCAGGACCTCCTCCTCGCGCTTCGGGAGCTCAGCTTCACGGGACATGAGCCGGCCCTCGCGGGCCTCTACGGCCTCCTCCCGCGTCTTGAGCCGGCGCTCACGCGAAGCAGCCTGCTCCTGGAGTGTCTTCTCGTAGGCATCCGCCTCCTCCCGCCGCCGCTTGGCCTCCTAGGCATCTTCGAGGGCCTTCGTGAGGGATGCCTGGGCATCTTTGGCGAGCTGCTCGCGTTGCGCCTGCGCCTCCTCGTCCCGCTGGCGGTCGAGCTTCGCTGCCTCCCGAAGCTGGCTCCATCCCCCCGCCAGCCTCCGCCGCTCCTCCACGCAGAGCTCCGCCTCCTTCCTGAGCTCACCTTCGAGGGCCTCAAGGGCCGCCCTGACGCTGTTGACGGCCCCGCCCTAGGGCGCGGTGCCGCTCTCCCCCAGCACCAAGGCGCGACTCTCCCGGGCCTCCTCGGCGCCTGCTAGCGTCGTCGGATGGGAAGGCACGATCTCGAGCCCCTTCGGCAGCCCCGCGTTGTTGCCCCCAGCAGGGGTCTGATAACCCACAAGTATAGGGGATCAATTGTAGCTTTTTCGATAAATAAGAGTGTCGAACCCAACGAGGAGTTAAAGGTAGAAATAATATTCCCTTCAAGTTCTATCGACCACCGATAGAACTCTACGCACACTTAACGTTCGCTTTACCTAGAACAAGTATGAAACTAGAAATACTTTGTAGGTGTAAAGGGATAAGTTTGCAAGATAATAAAGAACACGTAAATAAAAGTTAGGGGCTGTTTAGATAAAGAAACAATTAAGTTAGTTTTAGTAGAGAGATTTTTGTAACACAAAGAGAAAGATTTGTCCCTAGGCAATCGATAACTAGACCGGTAATCATTATTTCAATTTTATATGAGGGAGAGGCATGAGCTAACATAGTTTCCGTACTTGGATCATATGCACTTATGATTGGAACTCTAGCAAGCATCCGCAACTACCAAAGATCATTAAGGTAAAACCCAACCATAGCATTAAGTATCAAGTCCTCTTTACTCCCATACGCAACAACCCCCTTACTCGGGTGTAAGCTTCTGTCACTCTAGCCGCCCACTATAAGAGAATTATGAACGTATTGCAAACCCTACAGCGGGAATCCCTCATGCTTGCGCGACACGGAGGGTACCATAGGATAGCACCAAAATAAAACATACAACTCAAACCAATCACGATCATCAATCAACCCATAGGACAAAAATAATCTACTCAAACATCATAGGATGGCCACACATCATTGGATAATAATATGTAGCATTAAGCACCATGTTTAAGTAGAGAATTACAGCAGGAAAAGAGAGGTTACACCGCTGCATAGAGGGGGAGAGAGTTGGTGTTGATGGCGGCGAAGTTGTTGGTGTAGATTGCCGTCACGATGATTGCCCCGGCGGCGTTCCGGCGTCACCGGGAGAGGGGGGAGAGAGCCCCCCTCCTTCTTCTTCTTCTTCCTTGGCCGCCATGGTGGCAGAGGGGCAGGAGCCCCTCCGAGATTGGATCTCTCTCTCTGTTCTCTTCTGTTTCGCGTTCTTGTTTTCTGGCCCTTCACCGTTTCTTAAATTCCCGGAGATCCGTAACTCCAATCGGGCTGAAATTTTAACACATTTTTTCCCGATATTATCTTTCTTGCGGCGAAAGAAGGGCGTTAACCGACTTACGGTGTGCCCATGAGGCACCACCACACGGCAGGGGGGATGGCGCGCCAAGGTGGCTTGTGGAGGCTGTGGGCACAAGCAGAAAATTCGTTTGATATGGATTTTATTGCAAAATAATTCTCTGTAAAATTTTATTGCATTTGGACTTCGTTTGATATGGATTTTCTATAAAACAAAAAACAAGCAGAAAACAGGAACTGGCACTGGGCACTGGATCAATATGTTAGTCCCAAAAATAATATAAAATGTTGCCAAAAATATGTGAAAGTTGTAGAATATTGGCATGAAACAATAAAAAATTATAGATACGATGGAGACGTATCAGCATCCCCAAGCTTAATTCCTGCTCGTCCTCGAGTAGGTAAATTATAAAAAAGATAATTTTTGATGTGGAATGCTACCTAGCATAATCTTGATCATATAATTTAATCATGCCATGAATATTAAGACATGAGTGATTCAACGCAATAGTCTATAATTTGATATAAAGGCATCAATACTCAGGCATCCCAACAAACAATCATGCCTTTCAGAATAAAAATGCTAAAGAACGCTATCCCTACAAAATCATATAGCCTTGTCATGCTCCATCTTCTTAACACAAAATATAAATCGTGCACTACCCCGGTGTCAGCCAAGCAATTGGTTCATACTTTTTAACGCGCTTCAGCTTTTTCAACCCCCACGCAATACATGAGCGCAAGCCATGAACATAGCACTATGGGTGGAATAGAATGCGGTGGTAGAGATTAATATGGAGAAGACAAAAAAAAGAAGAAAGTCTCACATCGACGCGGCTAATCAACGGGCCATGGAGATGCCCATCAATTGATGTCAATGTGAGGAGTAGGGATTGCCATGCAACGGATGCACTAAGAGCTATAAGTGTATGAAAGCTCAAACTGAAAACTAAGTGGGTGTGCATCCAACTTGCTTGCTCAAGTACTCGGGCAATTGAGGAAGCCCATCATCGGAATATACAAGCCAAGTTCTATAATGAAAAATTCCCACTAGTATATGAAAGTGACAACATAGGAGACTCTCTATATGAAAAACATGGTGCTACTTTGAAGCACAAGTGTGGAAAAGGATACTAACATTGCCCCTTCTCTCTTTTTCTCTTTTTTTTGTTTTCTCTTTTTTTTGTCTTTTTTCTCTTTTTATGGGCTCTTTTTGGCCTCTTTTTTTTCCGTCCGGAATCTCATCCCGACTTGTGGGGGAATCATGGTCTCCATCATCCTTTCCTCACCGGGACAATGCTCTAATAATGGATATGATGATCATCACACTTCTATTTACTTACAACTCGATACTAGAACAAAATATGACTCTATATGAATGTCTCTGACGGTGTACCAGGATGTGCAATGATGCTAGCGTAACATGTATGATAATGATGAATGGTGGCTGAGCCACAAATACTATGTCAGCTATATGATCATGCAAAGCAATATGACAATGAATGCTCAAGTCATGTATATGATGATGATGGAAGTTGCATGGCAATATATCTCGGAATGGCTATGGAAATGCCATAATAGGTAGGTATGGTGGTTGTTTTGAGGAAGATATAATGAGGCTTATGTGTGATAGAGCGTATCATATCACGGGGTTTGGATGTACCGGCGAAGTTTGCACCAACTCTCGAGGTGAGAAAGGGCAATGCACGGTACCGAAAAGGCTAGCAAATTGCGGAAAGGTGAGAGTGCTTATAATCCATGGACTCACATTAGTCATAAAGAACTCACATACTTATTGTGAAAGTTTATTAGCCCTCGAAGCAAAGTACTGCTATGCATGCCCCTAGGAGTGAGGTTGGTAGGAGTTAACCATTGAGCGCCCCCAACCTCCACGCAAAGGAAGACAATCAATAATAAATCATGCTCCAACTTCTTAGCATAACGAGAGACTATACGTGCATGCTTCGGGAATCACAAACCTTAACACCAATATTCCTACTAAACCACAATCATTCACTAATACCTCCCACATATTACCATCTCTATATCGCAAAACTATTGCAAGGAATCAAACATATCATATTCAATGATCTACAAGTTTTATGTAGGATTTTATGACTAACCGTGTGAATGACCAATTCCTGTGGACTCTCTAAATAGATATAAGTGAAGCAAGAGAGTTTAATTCTTTCTACAAAAGATCATGCTCTAATAAATATAAGTGAAGCAAAAGAGCATTCTATAAATAATGGTTTTCTAGGTGTAGAGAAACAGGCATCCAAACTTCAAATGATATAAGCGAAGCACATGAAGCATTCTATAAAGCCATACTCAAAAGATATAAGTGAAGTGCAATGAGCATTCTATAAATCAACCAAGGACTATCTCATACAAGCATGGTGCATTATTAAAAGAAAAATAAAAAGCACACGGCGCTCCAAGAATTTACACATATCATGTGAACAAAACAAAAACCGAAACATACCGATAATTGTTGAAGATAGATGGGATGCCTTCCAGGGCATCCCCAAGCTTAGACGCTTGAGTATCCTTGAATATTTACTTGGGGTGCCTTGGTCATCCCCAAGCTTGAACTCTTGCCTCTCCTTATTCTCCTCATATCGACACCTCCTCGATCTTCGAACACTTCATCCACACAAAACTTAACCGAACTTTTTATTAGAGAGGTTAGTACATATAACATCAAATCCCATCATGCCCCGCTGTAACATTATTGTATAATTATAATCAAACATTACCCACTGTATGCTATCACAATTCTATGGCTCCCGATTCAACGGGGCTCAACAAGATTTCAAACATAAGCAAATAACGAAACTATAACAGCAATATGTGAAAACAGGACAGTCTGTAAAGATGCAGATGGTACATATACTACTGTAACTCAAAAAATTCTGAAAAATTAGGAAAAAATAAAAAAAATTCATAGCAGTACTTTGTAAAAATTTCAGAATTTTTGCATGTTCCAGTAAAAAAATGTAAATTCACGCACTACAGCAAAAGTTTCTGTTTTTGCACTGCACATACCAAACAAGCAATTTAAGCATCCTAAAGGCAAATCTTGGCACATTATTTTTATAATAGAATGGATTTGTACAAGGGGATAATTATTTTTGTTGAAAAGTTTCTGTAATTCAAGATTCACAAAGTTTCCATGGGCATGAACAAAGTTCAAGGAGCTCCCCCACTTCAACGGTGCTCGTCTTTCTTACTTTCACTTTCCTTTTTGAAAAGTTTTAGGTTCCCCTCTATATTTTTTTGTTTTTAAAATTTTTAAAAGCACACAACAGAATAAAATGACTCTCTAAAACTTCTGGGTTGTCTCCCTGGCAGCGCTTTCTTTAAAGCCATTAAGCTGGGCATAAAGTGCTCAAGTAATTGATCCACCCGGATCCCAAGGTATATCAAAGCCAATTTTAATTAACAATGATTTATAATTTAGTAGTGAGCACAAAGTAACATATAACACATAATGACGAAGTCTAACTCTCTTCCTATGCATCGGCATGTCGTAAAAGAATAATTCATGCACATCAAGTAAAGGTCAATGCATAGTATAAATAGTTTGCTTGCAATTCATGCACATCAAGTAAAGTCCATTTTACTACCCTGAAGAAATTGGTTGTTCGCATAACCCCCTGAACTTTTTTTGGTTCACTTAACCCCCTAATCTAATCAATCCCGTTCAGAAATCATCATTGGTGGGTTTGTAAGGTGGTTTTGCTGACATGGACATAGTCAAAGCAGTTTGTTGACTAGTGGGACCATGTTGTCAGGTGGCCGCCGCCGCCGTTACTCCTGCGCCACCGCCGTTACTGCCACGGTGACGCACGGAATGGCCGTCCCGGCGTCCATTTGGACCAGGGCTTGGCCCTATGGGCTACTGGAGCAGCGCCGCGTCCGACCGAGAGGTTGGGCGTGCTCAGGAGGGATCAGAGCATGTACGGTAAGGACCTCCAGTGGTTGCGGCACGGCTACGGGGCGCATGATGCAAGTTGTCTATAGAGATGAATGAGGGAATGGAGAGGCTCCGGAGGAGCAGGGGCTCACCTAGGGGGTGTTGGTGCAGGAAGGGAGACCAGGGGTGCTCTGTAGTGACGCCATGGACGCCGAAGGCGGCGGCCGGAGCGCAGGCTTGTGGGAAAGGGGCTCAGGGTCGCGGGCCTCGCCGGAAAGCTATCCAGAAGGTGCGCCAGGTGGTCCCGGGTCAAGGAAGGGGTCGTGGAGGTCGGGGGCACGCCGGTGATGGCGAATTTAGGCGCGGTGGTTGGCTGCAGTGGCGAGGAAGATGACAATGCCAGGCTCGATTGGGGGTGGCTCGACACAATGAATTAGGCGGAGTTGAAGAGGGCAACGAGGCAGATGTTTTGGACATCTTGGCATGGCTCTGTGCTTTCTCCGGCCACTTGCATGACCATGGTGGCCGCTAACCGAAGCTCGGGCGCTCTCAGATGGCTGCGGATGTGGGAGAGAGGGCGGATGAGGGAGAGGGAGAGTGTGGCGGTGGACGGCAGAGGAGGGAGAAGGGAAAGCGCGGCGGTGGAGGGCAGAGGAGGGAGACAGGAGAGCGTGGCGGTGGCCGCCACAAGCATGTCACCGGCGTGCTTGAGGAAGACGATAGCCAATAGCGCTACGACATGGCCCCACTAGTCAACATACTGCTTTGACTTTGTCCATATCAGCAAAACCACCCTACTAACCCACCAATGATGATTTCTGAACGGGATTGATTAGATTAGGGGGTTAAGTGAACCAAAAAAAAGTTCATGGGGTTATGCGAACAACCCATTTTCTTTAGGGTAGTAAAATGGACTTTTCCCTATTGGAAACATAGAGAGGTGGAGATGTAGTTCCTCTGTCATAATAATTGCAAGTAGGAGCAGCAAGCACATGCATATTATATTCATCAAAATCATCATGTGTAATAGTAAAACGCAACCCATCAATATAATCCTTAATAAGCGCAAACTTCTCTGATATAGTGTAGTTGGGAGAATTCAAAAAGATGATAGGACTATCATGTGTGGGTGCAATAGCAACAATTTCATGTTTAACAT
Source organism: Elymus sibiricus (assembly GCA_039707655.1). Classification (NCBI taxonomy): domain Eukaryota; kingdom Viridiplantae; phylum Streptophyta; class Magnoliopsida; order Poales; family Poaceae; genus Elymus; species Elymus sibiricus. The sequence continues at coordinate 297,194,405 of CM077672.1, read as the reverse complement.
AAGGAACTATAGCAAGTTCATCTCCATAAGCATAATTCATATTGGCATCATGGCCACAAGCATAGCAAGCATCAATTTCATCAAAAAGGGTTATTTCAAACGAATCCAAGGGATCATAGCAATTATCATAGCATTCATCCTTCGGTAAGCACGAAGGGAAATTAAACAATGTATGAGTTGAAGAGTTACTCTCATTAGAAGGTGGGCACGAGTAGCTAATCCGCTCTTCCTCCTTTTGTTCTTCGCTCTCCTCCTCATCTTTTTCATCTAATGAGCTCACAGTGTCATCAATTTCTTCTTCCATAGATTCCTGCAAAATATTAGTCTCTTCTTGGACAGCGGAGACTTTCTCAATAAATTCATCAATATGGGCATTGTATTCATAATTCTCATAGCAATATTTAAGTATAGCAAAATTTTCAGATCGGTAAACAGCATCATCATAATTTTCATACTTTTCAAACAATGATTCAATTTCATAAGCACCCTTAAAAGCAACAAATTCTTCTATTTGTTCCACATCATAGTAATCATATATACCATTAGCATAAGAAGCCAAGGTTTTATTATCATTAAATTCACATGAAAAGGGAAGGTGTGGAGCCTTCATCTTCGAGCAACAAGTATAATCATATCTTAAGCATAAATTCCGAGCATACCAATGCAAATAATAAATTTGATCCCATAAGAGTTTCCCTTTTTGAGACAAGCGATAATCCCTAAAGTATTCCCGTTGATCCAAAGTATATCCCATTATCAAGTTGAATGGAGATTTATCAGGATTATCAAAGTAGTATTTAATGTTTTCCACATAACGAGCATCGAGGGTTTTAGGAGGTTCCCCATCTCCATGAGTAGCAAGTACAACTAATTTTTTTGATGTTTCGTGTTCCATATCCATAACTAAAGATATAAAACAACTTAGAATAGAAAATAAAAACTACTTAGTGATAAAGCAAACAAGCACACACGAGTCAACCCCACGTTATTGCTCCCCGGCAACGGCGCCAGAAAAAGGTCTTGATAACCCACAAGTATAAGGATCAATTGTAGCTTTTTCGATAAATAAGAGTGTCGAACCCAACGAGGAGCTAAAGGTAGAATTAATATTCCCTTCAAGTTCTATCGACCACCGATACAACTCTACTCACACTTAACGTTCGCGTTACCTAGAACAAGTATGAAACTAGAAGTACTTTGTAGGTGTAAAGGGATAAGTTTGCAAGATAATATAGAACACGTAAATAAAAGTTAGGGGCTGTTTAGATAAAGAAACAATTAAGTTAGTTTTAGTAGAGAGATTTTTGTAACACAAAGAGAAAGATTTGTCCCTAGGCAATCGATAACTAGACCGGTAATCATTATTGCAATTTTATATGAGGGAGAGGCATGAGCTAACATACTTTCCATACTTGGATCATATGCACTTATGATTGGAACTCTACCAAGCATCCGCAACTACCAAAGATCATTAAGGTAAAACCCAACCATAGCATTAAGTATCAAGTCCTCTTTACTCCCATACGCAACAACCCCCTTACTCGGGTGTAAGCTTCTGTCACTCTAGCCGCCCACTATAAGAGAATTATGAATGTATTGCAAACCCTACAGCGGGAATCCCTCACACTTGAGCGACATGGAGGGCACCATAGGACAGCACCAAAATAAAACATACAACTCAAACCAATCACGATCAACAATCAACCCATAGGACAAAAAGAATCTACTCAAACATCATAGGATGGCCACACATCATTGGATAATAATATGTAGCATTAAGCACCATGTTTAAGTAGAGAATTACAGCGGGAAAAGACAGGTTACACCGCTGCATAGAGGGGGAGAGAGTTGGTGTTGACGACGGCGAAGTTGTTGGTGTAGATTGCCGTCACGATGATTGCCCCGGCGGCGTTCCGGCGCCATTGGGAGAGAGGGGGAGAGAGCTCCCCTCCTTCTTCTTCCTTGGCCTCCCCCCTAGATGGGAGGAGAGTTCCCCTTCTGGTCCATGGCCGCCATGGCGGCAGAGGGGCAGGAACCCCTCCGAGATTGGATCTCTCTCTCTGTTCTCTTCTGTTTCGCGTTCCTGTTTTCTGGCCCTTCACCGTTTCTTAAATTCCCGGAGATCCGTAAATCCGATCGGGCTGAAATTTTAACACATTTTTTCCCAATATTATCTTTCTTGCGGCGAAAGAAGGGCGTCAACCGACTTACGGTGTGCCCCTGAGGCACCACCGCATGGCAGGGGGTGGCGTGCCAAGGTGGCCTGTGGAGGCTGTGGGCCTCCGTTTGCGTTGATTCCACCTCCCAAAAATTACATATATTCCAAAATAATTCTCCGTAAAATTTTATTGCATTTGGACTTCATTTGATATGGATTTTCTGTAAAACAAAAAACAAGCAGAAAACAAGAACTGGCACTGGGCACTGGATCAATATGTTAGTCCCAAAAATAATATAAAATGTTGCCAAAAATATGTGAAAGTTGTAGAATATTGGCATGAAACAATCAAAAAATATAGATACGACAGAGACGTATCAGGGTCGCGCTCGCCGTCTGGCGTGGGGGGGGGGGGCCAGGATGGCCACCCCCGGCGCCAGCGGCGTCGCCCCGTGCTTTGGCGTCGCCTTGAACACCTCTAGGTCCGGGCGCCCGGGTCCGGAGACGATTCCCGTGAGGGTTGCAATGGCCTCCGCAGCAGCGGGCATGGTGCGCTGAGAAGAGGTCGGCGTCTCGCCCCCCTTTCCCGCCATCTCGACACCGGCAACGGGGGCCGCCTCAGGAGGCACCACCGTAGCAGGCTTGGGAGGCGTCGCCTCACTTCGGGGGGTCGCCTCTACGCGCCCCTGGGGAAGCGCCCCCCGGCCATCGGCGGTCTCGCCCTCGCTCTCAAGCCGCAGCTCGGCCTCCTCACTGCCTCCCGCTGGTTCCGCCGCCAGGTGCGCCAGCATGGCAGGAGAGGCGGTCTTCAGCGGAGGGGAGGGCCCCTCGATCTTGGCCTTCTTCCTCTTGGTCTTCTCCTTCTCCTCGGCGGCCAGCTCGAGGCTCCTGCGCAGGCGAAAACTCATCAGGGCCGCAGCAGCGAGGGAACAGGGATCGATAGGAAGGGCGGGGGAACTTACTCATCCTTGGGGTTCCAGCGCCTCCTCTTTCGCTCCTTGATGGAGCCGCTGCTGCTGCTGCCTCCTTCACACAGTGCGCCTGGGTGGCCACCCGAGGGCGCGGCGCGAGCCCCGTCAGAGTCGGCGGCCATGGTGGTCCCCTCCGCTCGTTCCTCGAGGGGCTCGTCGACCTCCGCAGCATCGTCTCCTCCGTCCCTCGCCGGCACGGGCCTGGCCGGCACAACGCGAAATGCATCCCCGCCGTTGCCCTCGCCCTTGCCCAGCCGAAGCCGGCGACGCGCCGGCGGGGATGGAGGGGGTGGCGGGGACGATTCCTCATTGCTCTCCTTCCCGGAGTCGGAGGCCTCGTGGTCGTCCGAGGCGGAGCCCGCCTTCGAAGAGTCCCCGAGAAGCTCCTCAGGCTCCTCGAGATCCGTCCGGACCAGCCCCCACTAGTCGAACTGGGGCATCGCCGCGACCGGCTCAACCTTGTTGGACCAGCGATACACCGGGCGCGCATCATAAGGCATCTCCTTTGCCTCCCCTGGAAATAAAACTTCCCAAGCTTCGGCCACTGCTTCGGCCGAGAGGGACTCCTGTGCCAGCCAGATCCGGTCTTTGGCTCCGGTGATCTCCCACACCGGGTGCGAGCGCTTCTGCAGGGGCGCGATGCGGCGGCGGAGGAATTCCTTAGCGATCATGCCTGCCGTGAGCCTGGCCTCGCGCAGCTCCGCCGGCCTCGCCAGGATCGGCCCCAGGGCAGCGCCGCTGAGCTTCTTGTGCTCCCAGCGGGGGATCTTCTCGGCCGGCTCGGTAGGGACCGCTAGGAGAGGACTGGTCCGCAGGGCATCAACATAAACCCAACACGACCTAAAGTTCTCCACCTTCTTCAAGATCTTCATGTCGATGAAGACCTTGCACATCTCGTCGTCGATGCGGAAGGAGGCACCTCCGGAGCGGTGGTTTCCCGGGGAAAAAACCCGCAGGCTGTAAAAGGTTCGGAAGAGCGCCACGGATGGCATCACTCCCAGAAAGGCCTCGCAGAGGTATGCGAAGAGAGCAAGGACGAGGATGGAGTTGGGGTGAAGGTGGGGAAGACAAATCTCGTTGTGGCACCCTGGCTCAGAGGGACCGGAACTCCCCGTATTCTAGCCCAGAGATCAAGTCTTCTGGAATACGACACTGCTTAACATAGAACAAATCAGCTCTTATTACAAATGCTAAGGTACAAGGGTCTGCTATTACAAAGATTACAAAGGTACGGCGACACTACGCCTGCTAAGGTAGCTCTATGCTAGCAGCGGAACAACTCATAGCAGTGGAACAGCAACGACGGTGGTGAACTCCACTCCGCAGGGACTCTGGCTGGGACACGGTCTAGCTCGCACGAACGGAATCCTTGACAAGCAATCAATCACGGCATCACCTGCAATCTGGCATGACACGCCAGGTGAGTACTTTGAATGTACTCGCAAGCTCACAAAAACCAAAAGCATCAAGGCAAAACAACAACATAGCATTAACAAGTGAACTTATGACCAACTACTTTGAGGTGGAAGCAAAAGTTACTCAAGCTAATGTGGTAAGACTAGAATCACTGATGAACCATCATTTTGGGTCACATGGACCATCACACTCATGGCTATCCGACCAAGCAACATATAGTCTCGATCACCTCGTGATCACTACACCCTTGTGATCACCGCGTGATCAGCTCACCATCCGGTGATCATCCTCAAGATCATCTCGATGTCAACCTCGACATCCTGCCAAACTGTTACTTGCCCACACACCCAACTATAAGTCATAATATAAGTCATTCCGTCATTGAGAGTGTTGATCGAACGGTGTGACCTACAACGAACTCTGTCCATGATCGAGGACGCGGCTATCGATAGATTATACACTCTGCAGAGGTTAGTACACTGTACCCACACTACGGAACTCATGGCCTCATGCTCCCATTCGGGTGGACCAACGACATTCCGACAAAACCAATCTATTGCATGACACTCTCCCGGCCACTCCCGACAAACTCCCCTTTGGGCTATGTCCTGGGTGGCCCCGATGTCACCTCATGACATCCGCCACCTCTGTGGCTGCCACCGTCGTGGCCAAACAAAACAACCTCATCCCAAACGGGGACACTCGGGTACAACACAACTTGGGCACACAAGGTTATGACCACCTACCGGGCCAGGGCAGTGCGAGCACATAACCTTCCCTAGTTGGAGGCACCGGCGAGAGGCATGGCAATAGACTGAATTAGGGCCTCCCCATCCAGGCAAGTGTGGCTGCACTGGTGAGCTCGATTCGGTGGCACCTGACCAACGAAATGACATAATTTCTCCCCAAGGTTTATCTATGAAGGAACTGTTACTCCAATATTACATATCAAAATGTGATTCAAATCATAGCAATATCCATCCAAAATCCAGAGCATAATGTACCCATATAATTGGTATGAACTCCAATAACATAATATTCAATATGACCATGAATAAAGCATGACTACTGCTACTAGAGATCTCGAACAATAGGTCATCCTCAATCTGCAAAGCATTAGTCCTGAAAATCCAAGCATCATCATGGCAGTAGAAAACTCACATATATCGAATCATAATGCCATGAATAAATCATTTCTAAATAATGCAATATTAAGCAAATTAATTCAAATTTAACCATGACATTGCATTGCAATCATGCAAATGGAGGGTGTGGCTTGCCTTGCTGCAAAAGAGAGGGGAAGAGCTCCTGGTCTTCACCAACACACCACAAACATTCTGAAAATATTTTTGCAAGCATTTATAAATACCACATACAGCAAATACTTCTGTCCAAAAATTCTAGACAGAAGATAAAAATACCAAACTCTACCAGAAAATAGAGGGGCTCAAAAGAAAAAATGATGCAAAAAGAATCAGTTCATTTGGACTTATAGTTTAGGAGTTATTCATGGTCAAAGTTTGGTCAAATCTGGATTTAAAATTGAATTTCTGGAAATTCCAGAAAATCTCTGGAGGGGTGACATCGAAGGCGTAAAGGCTGAATACGCCTTCACTTAAAACGTTTCGACGGGGCGGGGGGGGGGGGAGGCTGACGGGTGGGACCACCCTGTCAGATTTAAAGGGAGGGAGGGGAGACAGAGGGCGGCGGCGCTTACCGGTGTCGTACGACGGCGAGGAGGCTGCGCCAGAGTAGGGAGATGGAGGGGATGGATCGGGCACTTCGCGGCGAGCACGCCGGTACCCGTGGCTCAAGGAATGGTGGCCGGACGACGTCGGAATCAAGCTCTCCGGCGGCAACAGACTTCGAGCGCCGGTGAGGTCGATGTTTCCGGCGACGCTTGACTCGAGAGAGAGACTGGGGAGGACCAGAGTGGCAAGGGGAGCTCGATGGTGGGTTCAGCTGAGGCTGGGGTGGCTCGGAATGAGCTCGAGGAGGAGATGGCCGAACGGCGGAGCTTTGGCCGGAGAGGAGGAAGAAGAGGGCTCCGGCTCGAATGGAGGGCTCTGGTGGCCGATTGGGTGAGGAGGAGGTGGAGTGGTGAGTAGAGCTGCGGTCGGGGAGGGCTTATATAGGCGGGGAGAGGTGCCCGTCCAGATGCCGCCGTGACCAAATGGGCGAGCTCCGGCGAGGGGACCAGGCACGCGTGCGAGCTTGGGCTGCGACGGGAGAGAGGCTCAGAGGCGGGCCAACGACGCGGGATGGCAGAAAGCGGACGCGGGATGGCAGAGCACGCGCGGTCGGCCACTAGCGCACTGTGCGCACGTGTGTGGAGATGGCAAAGCCGCCGTGGCATGAGGAGAGTGAAAGCCGGAGGGGGGAACAGGGCTAGGTGGACAGGTGGATGCCGGAGAGGGAGTAGGCACGTAGGCCGGGTGAACAATGTCCGCAGTGTTGTCCATCCATCCTACAGCCTCCCTGATGAGATGGATCGATCAAAGTGACTGTGGTCAGATGGGATGCATCAGATGAAAGTTTCTGTAGTCAACTTGGGTTAGAAGTTGTGGTCAAGTTACTTGACCCATGGACCAGAGGGGATGTCTCAAGGGTTTAGGGTAGGAAGGACTACAGTACTGTGAATTTTGAGATGGTTTGGATAAGATTTGAAGATAGTTGCTATACAACTGCCCAAAACAGCACAGAAACTGGATCAGGAAGATGCACTCACATGGGGTGTAGTATTGAGCTAAAATTTTGTAGAGAGCTGTGATTTAGGACCCTGTAGATACTGGAAAAATTTCATGCCATTTGGAAATACCTAGATGGTACTTCCTTTACAAATGTCCTTCCTGCACAGCATCTTGGGAGAATATTGTAGAGCAAAAGGCTTGGCAAACTAATGTGAAATTTGGCAAGCTCAAACGATATATGGGAATTTAGGTCCTGGATTTATTTCAGAATTTTTAAAGCAATATAAAATGTAGTTGCTTCATACACTGAAAATTTGACCAGAACCAAAGATTGGAAGGTGTGCTCACATAGATGGTTGGATGGAGCTAAAATTTGGTGAAGGGGAATCATTTGAGCATATGAATAACCTGGCAAAATTCCAACTCATTTGGATACTCCTAGCTAGTACTCCCTTCACGAAGCTTCTCTCTGGACAGAAACTTTGGGATTTTGCTGAGGATGATTCACTAGACAAATGGAGCTGATTTTGTCATGTGGTAATTATGTAGATAGGAGAGAGTGCCCAAAAAGTTTGAGAGCAATCAGGAAACTATTTTTAGCACTTCCTTCACAAAGTGCCAAACTGGACAGAATGGAAAAGGAATATTCCTGAATTATTTTTGAACTAGGTAGGGAAGGGTTTGGACATATTTAGGGAATATATGCCCCAAAGAAATTATGAGAATTATTTGGGAATTTTTGGAATGACAGAAATATAGGTTGCTTCACAACCTAGGTCAAATAGGGTTATTCCTTTAATCAGAAAAGGAATATTTCCTAAGAAAAGAATTTTGGAGTTGGACTAGAATATAGATACCATGATCTAGGGAAAGACACAAGGATGAAATACCACTTGGGAGAAGAAGAAATGATGACCTCCCAGATTTTAAGTCCATAGAACTGCTAAAAAAAAACAGAGCAAAAATCAAATAAAACCAAAAGAAAAAGAAAGGGCCATCGGGGTGTTACAAACCTACCCCCCTTACAAAAATCTCGTCCTCGAGATTTGGTTGCTCAGGGAACAAGTATGAATATGACTTAAGGAAACTGTTTCCAACTCGGGCGTCCTTTTTCTTTTGTACCTTGTTCCCTTAGAATTTCCTAGGATTGGACTTTCTGCCTCTGAGATGATTTGCTTCACTTTACTCGAGTTTCCGACGAGTCTTACCTCATACATCAAACTTTATGCTGACTCGGATGGGTTCAATGTCTGCCGGTAATATCTTGAGAATAAATTTCCGGTGACCACGAAACCTTTGTACTTCTTCCATTGGTTTGCTCAACTAGATGTGTGTCTTCCGGGTTCAAACATTGCTGAGAATCGTAGTCGAGCTCCAACTGCCAGTGGATGATACTACGGCATCGGGATCTATCTCTTTGTCTTGGGCATGCAAATCTCAAATCGTAGCACCTCGAATCTGAACTGACATTTACGCTGCCGGGAGCATATTCCTTATGACAGGTTGTCTTTGTACTCAGGTCCCCAGTGAGAGCACCTGATCTGAGCTGGGTGCTTGGCGTTTGTCTTACCTATACTGTTGGTATTGTCATCGGCGTCAATAGACCGTGAGGTACGATTACCGGAGTCAACATGTTGAACCGATTAAGGAACCTTGCATCTGCTGAGACAGACTTGGATATTTCGCACTGACCCTGCTAACCATGTGTAACCAGACGGACTGATTAACGTGACCTGTGGTCCGTATGGGACATGGTAGACCTCTGAGTGTGTGTACATGTTGATTCTTATGGAATCATAGTCTCAACCTGTCATGGGTACCCGGACCCTGTCGGTCATGCAAGGATTACCATACTGTTGCCGTTAGACTCACTCCTTGATTGTCAGTTCTCTCTGTGTCGGAATCCCTTGCGGAAAGTGCTTGGCCTCATTTATTTACCCTCAGTTCCTCTTGCGACCATAGTTGTTGTTGGGGTAATATTTCATTATCATCCCTTATTCTAGCACATGAAACGAGTCCTCATAGGCATACCATATAGTTGGTACGGCGTGCGTTGTTCGAGCTGATCAAACAAGGCTGTGCCAAGAGTCCGTGATACCATCTTTTCTGGTACCGAGAAACTGACCTTGGTAGTTGCCATCAAAACTCTTGCTTCAAGCTTGTTCGCCTCACCATTTGTTGATTCACATAAGATGTATCTCTGGCTTTGCCTCTTCTGACATGAATTATGAAGCTGTTGCATCCTGGCCTTCTTTTGGTAGATTTATGTAAACAAAGTTGTATTCTCGTATAAGTGTCTTGCATGATCCGGGGTGCAGGCTCCTCCTTCATGCGGAAATCTGGGGTTATATACAAGGTTCTCAGAGTAGAGATATGTCCTGACTGACTTCTGCCAAAATTGTTGCAGACCAGACTCTGAAGCTGCCCTATACTGCCAACTCACTGTGTAATATCTTGTAGCGGTACTGATGATGGTGTGTAGTGTCGTACTGAAGAAAACTGGATTACTTGCTGAAGAAGGCTGGATGCCTTACGCTTGAAGCTGTAGTCATGGTAGCATGCTGGAGAAGGCTGGGTTCCATGCCTGAGAATCTTTTCCTCTGGTTGCTTACTGAGGAAGATTCATTTCCTTATGCCGGAAGGTTTCACCGAGGTAGCTTGTAGTGGAAGACTGGGTATCTTGGGCAGGAATCTGTCCATGTGTCATCCAAAGGAAACTCGAGGAGCCTTGCATCATGAGCTTTTTCTGGTACCGTGTGGAGGGAGACTGAACTCCTGACACCAGAAACTTTGTACTGATCCGCAGACTGAATGCTGTATACAGACCCATAACATTTTTTATGTTGGTCATGTGTATAAAAAGATATGCCTGACTGTCTTTCCTGTTGAAGGTTGATCTCCTAGCCCCTTCTGTTTTTCTTCGATGGAAAATAGATTGTTACCCTTGCACCTGACTTGTCTTCCTGCTGGCTTGATCATTACTACTGTAGCAGTTGCGCAACTAATGTAAACTGGATGCTGAGAAATCCAGGCTATCATTTATATTTTCAATATAATGCAGCCAACTGAGAGTGCCATATTGTTTAGCTGGGCTTCCAAATAACTGAGATCCTCATTGTTACTTCGGGTCCGATGGTGATTGATGAGCAACTTTCATAAGGGGAAAATAAGGTAACACCAAAGGCCCAAAAGAAACAGCAAAGAAAACAACTCAATCGAATAACAGCACACAACAGACATACAAGCATCCATAAGTGACACTGTATTCATTACTACTTAGCACCAACCACAACATGCATGCTACTACACTGATGCAACATGATCTACTCGGATACTAATGCATTACAAACAAACTAAGGCTGAGTAGCTGACGAAGCAGCTAGTGGAGGAGTGGGTGGAGCCGTAGAGGCTGGAGGTGCAGAAGTCGAGGAAGGAGGCAATTGGCGTGGAGCCATTGCAGCACCGAGCAATCTCCTGGCCCGGGTCGCGTCTTGGACTAGCTCCGCAATCAGCATATACTCGGCCGTCATGAACCGGGACATGGCGGGGATGGCCACATCATCATTAGGGCGAGTAGAGGGGAACCTGACCCGCCTGGGATTCTCGGCTATGGTAGGGTAGTAGGAGTAAGCACGGTTTTCTTGCATCACCAGCTCTTGATGACGAAGACCCGTAATTCCCGCCAGGGCTACGAGTTGAACTGCGCGATCTGGAGTGGCACCATATCCGCCATGGAATCTATAGGTACATCTTCCAATAGGGATCCTGGCTTCCAGAAAAACATGGGCAAAATACTCCAGTAATCTGCCTGCAAGCGGAACCTCAAACACTTGGTACCGCGGCATCTCTCCATTGGGATAGAGACTATGCCACACCTCGTGGAGTAGGGATGCGAAGCTGAGCGGCGCAGGGGCTGCGTTGAACTCAATAGGAATGGCGGCCATCTACACTCATGGAACAGATGGTCAGAAGAAAGACGGAACCTATATGCATGCTATGCAACAACCAAGTGCAGAATAAAATGCAACAAACAACCAGGACTCTACACTACCGATTTCTAATGCTCGCGCAGACTAGGGCGTGCTACAGCCAGACCTGCTCTGATACCAACAGTTGTGGCACCCTGGCTCAGAGGGACCGGAACGCCACATATTCCAACCCAGAGATCAAGTCTTCTGGAATACGGCACTGCTTAGCATAGAACAAATCAGCTCTTATTACAAATGCTAAGGTACAAGGGTCTGCTATTACAAAGATTACAAAGGTACGGCGACACTACGCCTGCTAAGGTAGCTCTATGCTAGCAGCGGAACAACTCATAGCAGCGGAACAACAACAACGGTGGTGAACTCCACTCCGCAGGGACTCTGGCTGGGACACGGTCTAGCTCGCACGAACGGAATCCTTGACAAGCAATCAATCACGGTATCACCTCCAATCTGGCATGACACGCCAGGTGAGTACTTTGAATGTACTCGCAAGCTCACAACAACCAAAAGCATCAAGGCAAAACAACAACATAGCATTAACAAGTGAACTTATGACCAACTACTTTGAGGTGGAAGCAAAAGTTACTCAAGCTAATGTGGTAAGACTAGAATCACTGATGAACCATCATTTTGGGTCACATGGACCATCACACTCTTGGCTATCCGACCAAGCAACATATAGTCTCGATCACCTCGTGATCACTACACCCTTGTGATCACCGCGTGAGCACCTCACCATCCGATGATCATCCTCAAGATCATCTCGATGTCAACCTCGGCATCCTACCAAACTGTTACTTGCCCACACACCCAACTATAAGTCATAATATAAGTCATTATATAAGTCATTCTGTCATTGAGAGTGTTGATCGAACGGTGTGACCTACAACGAACTGTGTCCATGACCAAGGACGCGGCTATCGATAGATTATACACTCTGCAGAGGTTAGTACATTGTACCCACACAACGGAACGCATGGCCTCGTGCTCCCATTCGGGTGGACCAACGACATTCCGACAAAACCAATCTATCGCGTGACACTCTCCCGGCCACTCCTGACAAACTCCCCTTTGGGCTATGTCCTGGGTGGCCCCGTTGTCACCTCGTGACATCCGCCACCTCTGTGGCTGCCACCGTCGTGGCCAAACAAAACAACCTCGTCCCAAACGGGGACACCCGGGTACAACACAACTCGGGCACACAAGGTTATGACCACCTACCGCTGTCAGGATAATGACGGAGGGGCATGACCCAGCCCTGTTTCCATTCTGGTGATAAGGGAGCAATGGCGTCTGCCTCCCCCAAAGGAAGTCCCAAAGCGTTTCCCCTTTGGTATAAGAAGATCAGGACGGATCGGCGCGCCAGGACGGAGGTCATCGCCAAGCCCACCAGCACGTCAGGAAGACTACTTTATCAGGCAGAGACCGCCTTTTGTCAGGATAAGCCCGTGCGCCTATTCCCCTTCGAATTGCCACACTGTGGCCACCCTTTCCCGCTCATATTTTCGGGGAAGAGGACCAAGGCACTACAAAAGGGGCAGGGCCGCTTCCATGTAAGGGGATCGATTCATTTCCCCCCCACCTCGTGTACCTTGAGCCACAAGCTCTCCATTACAGAGCAATCCACCACAGGCAGGAGTAGGGTATTACACCGCACGGTGGCCCAAACCTGGGTAGCTCGCGCGTCCCCTTCATGTCCGGTGAGAGCCAGTGAGCCCGTCGTGATCCCACCGTAGTTGCCGTCATGTCATAGGTCGCCAAGCAAAGCCCCCAGAGTTCGAACCCTAAATTCTTGGAGAAGTTTCTTGGACACAGATCCTAGACTCCGACAGATAGGTAGCATTCCACATCAAAAATTCTGTTTTTATCATTTACCTACTCGAGGACGAGCAGGAATTAAGCTTGGGGATGCTTGATACGTCTCCAACGTATCTATAATTTTTGATTGTTCCATGCTATTATAATATCAATCTTGGATGTTTTATATACATTTAGAAGCAATTATATATCATTTTTTGGGACTAACCTATTAACTTATTGCCCAGTGCCAGTTGCTATTTTTTGCCTGTTTTTGTTTTTTCAGAATATCAGTACCAAACGAAGTCCAAATACCACAAAACTTTTTGGAGATTTTTTTCTGGACATAAGAGACACTAGAAGCTTCGGGAGAGGGCCAGAAGACAGAGGAGGTGGCCACGAGCCACCAGGGCGCGCCCCAGGGGGGTGGCGCGCCCTGGTGCCTCGTGGGCCCACCTCTGCTCCATTTGACCTAATTCTACCTCTATAAATTCTCTAAAATTGGGAAACCAACAGAGGAGTCCATGAAATACTTTTTCCGCTACCGCAAGTTCCTGTCTCGAGAGATCCCATCTGGAGGCCTTTTCCGGCACTCTGCCGGAGGGGGATTCGATCACGGAGGGGCTCTCCATCAACCTTGCTGCCCTTCCGATGATGCGTGAGTAGTTTACCACAGACCTTCGGGTCCATAGTTAGTAGCAAGATGGCTTCTTCTCTCTTTTTGATCTTCAATACAATGTTCTCCTCGATGTTCTTGGAGTTCTATCCGATGTAATCAATTTTTGCGATGTGTTTGTTGGGATCCGATGAATTGTGAGTTTATGATCAGATTATCCATGAATATTATTTGAGTTTTCTCTGAACTCTTTTATGCATGATTGTTATAGCTTCGTATTTCTCTCCGATCTATTGATTTGGTTTGGCCAACTAGATTGATTTATCTTGCAATGCGAGAGGTGCTTTGTAATGGGTTCGATCTTGCGGTGTTCAATCCCAGTGACAGAAAGGGACATGACACGTATGTATCGTTGCTATTAAGGGTAAAAAGATGGGGTTTATTCATGCATGAAAATGGTCTATCAAACAAGGGCTTCACAGAGTTGTTAGGTCTTTTCAAAGACATTCTTCCAGAAGATAATGTGCTCCCCAAAAGCACGAACAAAGCGAAGAAAGTTGTTTGCCCATTGGAACTTGAAGTCCAGAAGATACCCGCTTGTGTGCATGATTGTATGTTGTACCGCAGTGAGTACAAAGATTTGCGTGCATGTCGCATATGCAAGCATCCACGATACAAGCGCAGGAAAGCAAAGGACAAGGACAAATTGGATGATGAGATCAAGACATGAATCACGTTCAAGGTTGTTTGGTACTTGCCTTTAATTCCAAGGCTGAAGCGTTTGTTTGCAAACCCTAGAGAGGCAAAGAGGTTGTGGTGGCATCATGATGAGCGAATTGCGGATCAATATTTGAGGCACCCAAAAGATGGGGCTCAGTGGGAGTCAATCAAGGAAAAGCATAAAGACTTTGCTAGGGATCCTAGAAGTATATGGCTCGGGGAGTGTACTGACGGGATGAATCCATTTGGCGATATGAGCACCAAACACAGCACATGGCCGATGCTTCTGTGCATATATAACCTTGCTCCTTGGTTGTGTATGAAGAAAAAATACATCATGATGTCAATGATTATCCAAGGCCCGAAGCAACCTGGAAATGACATCGACATTTACTTTCAGCTACTAGTAGAAGAACTGCTGACATTGTGGGTAAAAGAGCCTGGTGTACAATGTTATGATGCTTACAAAAAGGAGATTTTCGATCTACATGCATTGCTGCTGCACACCATTCAAGATATGTCGGCATTAGGCAACACGTCGCAGAAAACAAGGGGAGATGTGGGATGTGTCACATGCATGGATAGGACAGCGAGTAGATTTCTTCCCAACTCGCACAAAACCGTGTATTTGCGTCATCGTAGATTCTTATGGAGAGATCACCCATACCGAAAGATGAAAGCTAAATTTGATGGTACGACAGAGGTAGGTTTGGGCCCAAGACCTTATTCTGGAAAGGAGGTCCATAGAATGGCTAAAAAAATTAAAGTTGTGCAAGGGACCCGGTTCGTCGTCGAAAAAATCACCCAGGACGCAAGTGTTTAAGAAGAAATTAGTGTTCTGGCAATTACCTTACTGGGAGATTCTTAGTGTACGTCACTGCATCGATGTCATGCACGTAGAGAAGAATGTATGTGAAAGCATCCGTGGTACTCTGCTCAAGATTAAAGGTAAAACAAAGGATGGTGACGGAGCACGACTCGATATGCTTGGTGATCAACCAAAACGCATGAATGAAGCAGAAGATGGTGACAAATTCCTCCACATTCGCTAGAGTTACAATTTCACTGCAAAAGAAGCAAAAGAGTTCTACAATTATTTGTTGTCAATTAAGACACCCTCTTCCTGCTCCGCAAACATTAGAAGTCTCGTGGATGTGAGCACGGGTAAAATGAAGTTGGCACACATGAAGTCACATGATTACCACGTAATGTTGACACAAATCCTCCCGGTGGCCATCAGGAATTTGATGGACACAGACATAAGAAACACACTCATTGATCTCTGTGATTTCTTCAACCAACTATGGAAGAAAGTTGGTAAATCGTGAGGAGCTGGATCATATGCAAGAGGATATTGCAAGAATATTGTCCAACCTAGAGATGTTTTTCCCACCATCATTCTTTGATGTCATTGTCCATCTCACTGTGCACCTTGTCGACGAGATAAAGTACTGTGGTCCTGTGTTTCTTTGCAACATGTATCCCTTCGAGCGGTTCATGGGAATATTGAAGCGCTATTGTCGGAACCGATGTCATCCAGAGGCAAGCATCTTACAAGGTTATAGCGCGGATGAGGTGGTTGAGTTTTGCACCGAATACATGAAACAAAGACCTATAGGTTTGCCCCTGTCTCACCACGAGGGAAGGCTGGCTAGTAAGCCGGTCCTTGCTGGCGCGCCACACGCTGCACCCGGAGATGAGACCGATCAAGCCCATTTGACGGTACTGCTTAACAGCCCAGTTCTCGATGCTTATGCTGAAGAACACTTGGCGGAGATACGACGAAGCTTCTTACCCATGGTGCATCCATTAGATGTCGTGATGAAGGTGCACAATAAGGACTACGTCAGATGGCTGAAGGATCATTTGTCACGCGGATCCATGGATGACATTGCAACGTGGTTGGCACAAAAGCCATCACCTACGGTATTGAGGTACCAAGCGTATGACATAAATGGCTACATGTTCTACACTGAGGAACATGATAAGAAGACCTCATATTAGAACAGCTCCATTCAAATAGAATGCATAACTGTAGATGAAGCAGATAAAAGGGTATACTATGGAACCATTGAAGAGATTTGGGAGCTTAACTATGTGAAAGTTAAGGTGCCATTATTCAGGTGCAAATGGGTCCCTCTTAGTCAGGTAAAGGTTGATGAATACAGGAAGACCTGTGTTAACATGACAAAGATGGCATATCACAAGGACCCATTCATTCTTGCCAGCGATGCAAGCTAGATTTTCTATGTGAAAGACCCCTTGCATAAGAACTGCCATGTAGTGATGCGTGGGAAGAGGAGCGTACTGGGCGTCGAGGGTGTTGCTGATAAGGACGAGTACGATGAATTTGCTGAGATACCAGCGAAGGGATCACGCACCAAACATAAACAGAGGCTTAAAATCATCAAAAATCCTAAGTTCATTCGGGGTCAACCTAATGATCCCAGTTCTCCCATGTACATGGGAATTAATACGTAACACTATTTGTTATGTCTATTCTGCAACTTAATTCATTCAATTAGAACTGTCGCATGTACTGAATTGTGAGTTATGCCTGGCCTTTTGTTGATCTAAGAATGATTAATATGTTGACCTTGATATGTCGTCAGCACAGGCAATGAGTTTGAACTATTTATGATTGTATACCCTATAGCTAGCACACTCAGTTGATCTCACTCCAGTATGTATGAACAGAACATATGCAATCTGGTTTGCAAATAGCACACAGTTCATTCACGAAAGCCGTGTGCCTACCAAACCGTGGCCGATGACCCCTGCTGCACGCGATGTGAGTCATGCATTCTGATTGGCCAGAACCCAAACCCCCCGGATCGTACGTCTGCACCGTTGGATGCACACAGATCGAATGGCAATCCTCACCCCTTTCATCACCACATGCAGTTGCAGTTGGGATTTGATTTATATGCACTAAATGCCTGTTAAATGCAAAAAAGGCTTGAATATAGCAAAGGAGCCCTGAAATGCACCAGAAAATCAAACCTAGGGTATAATAGTGATTGCGTGCTGTGGAAAAAATTCGAGGTGAAACGATGAAGTCGCCAGCAACTGGAGTTCGAAATGCCATGTCTCCTTTTCGAAACTATGATACTTATTGTGAGATGCTCTGGTTTCCAAGGAGCGATCATCCAAACTTGTGCCGAACTTTACCAAAAAATTTCCACAGGGTCTCGAGAGCACGCCATGGTGGCACACCGATTTTCGTGATTTTCAGACTCCATTTGCATTTCTTGTAATTAAAATACCAACAAGACCAATGCCGGTGGCCACATCTCGCATCCGAAATGTTTGAAAATTCTTCCCATTCCTTGGACATGAATGAAAACACGCAAAGCGACACACAAATGATTTTGTAGACCTGCTTTGCAAGTAGCCCACATGTAGTTGTGGTTGGGATTTGATTTATATCCAAAAAATTCATGATAAATGCAAAAATGGCTTAAATATAGCAAACGAGACCCGAAATGCGCCAGAAAATAAATAGTTGGGTGTAATGGTGATTGTGTACTGTGGAAAAAATTTCGAGGCAAAACAATGAAGTCACCGACGATTGGAGTCCAAATTGCCACGTCTCCTATTGGGAACTATGATCCTTCTTGTGAGATGCTCCGGTTTGCATGGGCGATCATCGTAACTTGTGCCAAACTTTACCAAAAATTTTCCACTCGGTCTTGAGATCGCGCCACGGTGGCACACCAATTTTTGTGATTTTCTAAGTCTACGCATTTCCTGTAATTAAATTACCAACAAGCCCTACGCCGGTGGCCACATCTCGCGGCCGAAATGTTTGAAAATTCTTCCCGTTTCTCGGACAATGAATTAAAACTAGCAAA
This sequence comes from Elymus sibiricus, assembly GCA_039707655.1. Lineage (NCBI taxonomy): Eukaryota > Viridiplantae > Streptophyta > Magnoliopsida > Poales > Poaceae > Elymus > Elymus sibiricus. Next base: position 297,176,194 of record CM077672.1, on the reverse strand, counting down.
GCGACACATAAATGATTTTTACACCTTCTTAGCTAACACCCACATGTAGTTGCAGTATGGTTTTGATTTATATGCACTAAATGCATGGTAAATGAAAAAAATGTCTTAAATGTAGCAAACGAGACCTGAAATGCCCTAGAAAATCAAACCTAGGGTATGATGGTGATTGCGTACGGTGGAAAAAATTCTCAGCGAAACGTTGAACTCACGTCTTCATTTCAAAAATACAACATCTTCATTTCAAACGAAATTATGCTGCTCCTTGATGTAGATGTTTTCCAATAGCACACGGTTCATTCATGAAAGCCGTGTGCCTATCAAACCGTGGCCGATGACCCCTACTGCTCGTGATCTGAGTCGTGCGTTCTGATTGGCCAGAACCCAAACCCCACGGATCGTACGTCTGCACCGTTAGATGCACCCAGATCGAACGGCGATCCTTATCCCTTTCATCACCACATGCAGTTGCAGTTGGGATTTGATTTATATGCACTAAATGCCCGGTAAATGCAAAAAATTGCTTAAATATGGCAAAAGAGCCCTGAAATGCACCAGAAAATCAAACCTAGGGTATAATCATGATTGCGTACCATGGAAAATAATTCGAGGCGAAACGATGAAGTCACCAGCAACGGGAGTTCGAATTACCACGTCTCCTTTTGGAAACTATGATCCTTCTTGTGAGATGCTCCAGTTTCCAAGGAGCGATCATCCAAACTTGGGCCAAACTTTACCAAATTTTTTCCATGGGGTCTTGAGAGCATGCCATGGTGACACACCGATTTTCATGATTTTCGGACTCCATCTGCATTTCCTGTAATTAAAATACCACCAAGACCAACACCGGTGGCCGCATCTCGCATCCGAAATGTTTGAAAAATCTTCCAATTCCTTGGACAATGAATGAAAACACGCAAAGCGACACACAAATGATTTTGTAGACCTTATTTGCCAACACCCACATGTAGTTGCGGTTGGGATTTGATTTATATGCACAAAATGCACGGTAAATGCAAAAATGGCTTAAATATAGCAAACGAGACCCGAAATGCGCGAGAAAATCAATACTGGCGTGTAATGGTGATTGCGTACTGATACGTCTCCAACGTATCTATAATTTTTTTATTGTTCCATGCTATTATAGTATCAACCTTGGATGTTTTATATGCAATTATATGCCATTATATATCATTTTTGGGACTAACCTATTAACCCAGTGCCCAGTGCTAGTTGCTGTTTTCTGCTTGTTTTTGCCTTTTCAGAAAATCATTATCAAAAAGTGTCCAAACGAGAAAAAAACTTTGGATTAATTTTTTCTGGACCAGAAGAGACCCAGGAAGCTTTGGGAGAAGACCAGAAGAGCCACGAGGAGGCGGCAAGCCTGGAGGGCGTGCCCAGGGGGTAGGGCGCGCCTCCCAGGCTTGTGGGCCCCTCGTGGCACCTCTTGACCTAATTCCAATGCTATAAATTCCCAAATATTCTAAAACCAACAAAGATCCAGAAGAGAAAACCTTTCTGCCACCGTAAGCCACTGTTCTTCCGCGATCCCATCTAGAGGCCTTTTCCGGAACTCTACCGGAGGGGGAATCGATCACGGAGGGCTTCTTCATCAACCTTGCTGCCCTTCCGATGATGTGTGAGTAGTTTACCACAGACCTGCGGGTCCATAGCTAGTAGCTAGATGGCTTCTTCTCTCTCTTTGATCTTCAATACCATGTTCTCCTCGGTATTCTTGGAGTTCTATCCGATGTAATCTTCTTTTGCGGTGTGTTTGTTGGGATCGGATGAATTGTTAGTTTATGATAAGATTATTCATGAGAAATATTTGAGTCTTCTCTAAAATCTTTTATGCATGATTATTATGGCTTTGTATTTCTCTCTGATCTATCGATTTGGTTTGGCCTACTAGATTGATTTATCTTGCAAAGGGAGAGGTGCTTTGTGATGGGTTCAATCTTGCGGTGCTCAATCCCAGTGACAGTAGGGGACATGATATGTATTTGTATTGTTGCCATTAAGGATAAAAAGATGGGGTTTAATCATATTGCTTGAGTTTACTTTGTCTACATCATGTCATCTTGCTTAAGGCGTTACTCTGTTTCATACTTAATACCCTAGATGCATGCTGGATAGCGGTCGATGGGTGGAGTAATAGTAGTAGATGTAGGCAGGAGTCGGTCTACTTGTCTCAGACGTGATGCCTATATACATGATCATTGCCATGAAACCGTCATAATTATTTGCTTTTCTATCAATTGCCCAACAGTAATTTGTCTACCCACCGTATGCTATGTGTTCGAGAGAGAAGCCTCTAGTGAAAACTATGGCCCTCGGGTCTACTTTATCATATATAAAAAACCTAAAAATACCTTGCTGCAATTTATTTACTTTTATTTTAATTAGTATTTTATTTTATCTATTTACCTCTATAAGATTTAATCCTTGCAAATAACCTCTAAGAGGATTGACAACCCTCTTATTTGCGTTGGGTGCAAGTGTTTGCTCTTGTGTGTGCAGGTGCGCTTAACGGAATTTTGCTTGGTTCTCCTACTGGATTGATAACCTTGGTTCTTAACTGAGGGAAATACTTATCTCTACTGTACTGCATCATCCTCTCCTCTTCGGGGAAATAACAACGCAGACTACAAGTAGCACGTACCGTGGAAATTTTTTCGAGGTGAAACGATAAAGTAACCAACGATCGGAATCCGAATTGCCATGTCTCCTATTGGGAACTATGATCCTTCTTGTGAGATGCTCTGGTTTGCAAGGAGCGACCATCGTAAGTTGTGCCAAACTTTACCAAATATTTTCCACTCGGTCTTGAGATCGCGCCAAGGTGACACACCGATTTTCGCGATTTTTGAAGTCCATCTGCATTTTTAAATTACCAACAAGCCCTACACCGGTGGCCGCATCTCGTGGCCGAAATGTTTGAAAATTCTTCCCGTTTCTCGGACAATGAATAAAAACTAGCAAACCGACACAATAATGATTTTTACACCTTTTTTGCTAACACCCACATGTAGTTGCAGTAGGGTTTTGATTTATATACACTAAATGCATGGTAAATTCCAAAAATTGCTTAAATGTAGCAAACGAGACCTGAAATGCGCCAGAAAATCAAACCTAGGTTATGATGGTGATGTGTACCATGGAAAAAAATTCGAGGCAAAATGTTGAACTCACGTCTTCATTTCAAAATTACCACGTCTTCATTTCAAACGAAATTATGCTGTTTTTGCACACGGGCTCGTAGAGGCTTCCGTTTGCATAGGCCTTTCCGCGCTGTGATCGGTGCCCCATTTTCACCAAAGCCGCCAACACCCCCCCACCGCCCGCCCCCGTTTCACTCAATAGTCCGCATATTCTACCAAAACTCCATCGTCAGCTCCTCCCTTCCCCAGATCCACACCAGAACCCCATCCGGCGCCGGCATGCTCAACCCGGCCGTGTGCCCACTCTTCGGCGTCAACCCTACCTTTGCTGTCGTTCCCAACACATGGCTGCCCATGCCTCACTGTCTTCATTTGCTCGCCAACCGCCCTCGACCATATCGATCCTGTACCCCTCGCCTCTCCTGTCGGGTTTGCACAAAAACCTGTCAGTTACTGCTCTCCATCGAGGTGAGGCATATTTCCTCGCGATCCCTCTTCCTATTTGGTTCTGTATGTTCCCAAATTGGCTATAAAATAACGGAGAGCGTATATATGTTCATTATCTACCTTCCTAACTTGTACATATAAGCTGTATTTGTTCCAATTAGTTATTGTCGATGTACAGATCGTGGGCGCCCGAGTCACACAAAATGAACAAATTTGCTGTACATTTTCCAAATTATTACATGACATGTCTAGACAGCTTGCTACCAAGTTGTTAGCGTTATGCTTATCCCCCTTTTCTGAATTTCGCATTTGTTCTCTGTAGATGCCGAGTAGTAGCGACAGCACTCATGCTTTAGGCGATGTATCTTCATCTGAGTCCGACAACCCTAGGTCTCCAGCAGATGATTAGGAAACAAGTAATCTAGAACGGGATAGAGCTGCCGCAATCACCCTTCCGGTCAGGAGACGGAAGAACGCTCCAAGAAAGCCCACACACCAGCCTAAAGGTGTATATGAAGTAACCGACATCGATTTAAAGTCTTGGGCTCCAACTAAACTAGATAAAGCACACACGAGGTTCAGGAGTGTGTGTGTGGATTTGTTGGCAGCGCAAGGCTCAACATTAATCTGCCGAGGTTTCAGAAGGCTGACACAGAAACACGGCACAGGATAGTCCGGGAGATCATGGAACACTTCAACGTATCAGAGCAGTGGAGAATGCAGGTGGAACACGTTGCACTGAAGAAGGCCAAGGATGCTTGGAGAAACTGGAAGCACGTGTTGTACAAGAAGTACTTGAGTGAAGGCAAAGACCCGATCCCCGCATACCCCCAAATTACAAACGCATGCTGGGCAGAATTCTAAAGGGTCAGGGCAACAGAGTTTACCAAGAAGAGTGCCAAGCAATCGAAACTTCAGAAGAGGAACACACACCCCCACTATATGGGTGTGGCAGGATACTACGGCATGAAACCGATATGGGACCAGGAGGACAAAGAAGCAGTAGCTGCGGGTGGAAAACGGGCCTTTAGTGAAATCAGGGGCGAACGCGCTAGAGACTACTTGCGAGCACGTGCAAGGAGGCGCGACGACGATTCTTATTACTTTGAAAACTCACATGACGAAGAACTGTATCGCGTGATGTTAAAGGCTTCCACCAGCAACCCTGGAAGGTTCTACAGGAACTCAGAGCCATGTGACATTCTGTCCGATGCTCTGGCAACAAAAGAGCCCCCTGGCCGTGCAAGGGGTATAGGTGTCAATGTCCCGCATAAGAGAGCTTTCACACTCAGCAAAGAAGAGAGGCTTGCCATGAAAAAAGCGAGGAGTGAACAGAAGAAGGAAGAATTGTATGAAAGGTTGAGGATGGTCATGTATCCGAAAGTTCAAACGGAAATTGAGGAGTCAATGATGATGTAGAAGACTCTAACACTGAGAGATAGCCAGCAGACGGGAGGGGAGGCGGGAATGGATGATGCTTCTTATTGCGCGACAACACCGCACAAGAGTAGTTGTGCATCAGCTGACCCCAGCAGCACTGAGACTGCATCTGCGCATGATGATGCTATATCTGATCTATCTGGAATGAAAGATAAACTGAGGGGCGTGCTGACACATTATGAAGGTACGTTAAAATGTGCAACCGCCTGGGTTTTGTCCCCCCACTCGGAAGGGGGCCGTGCTCTTGTTGGACAATGTGCCATTGAAGCCGGGCTGTGTGAAGTGCTACGTTACTGAAGTAAAGCCTGGATTCAATAAATTTGCCCTAAAGAATGTCCTAGGGGACTGTGATGAGGAGAGGACCTTGCAAGAAACACTGTTAAATCATATCCAGTGGCCACGAAAAGAAATAGACTTCATAGATGAGATCCCTCAAGCCCCGCCAAGAGCAATCAATGTCACCCTTCAACCGACGACTCTCTCCTTGCCACAATAGCTCTCGCGTGCTTCCCCTGAGGAACTTAGTACTCGTTATCCGACGCCTGATGCATCAACCTGTGATCAGCCCGCCCGACGTCGTGCCGTACAGGCCATGTCATCGTCCGCCCCTGAGCAGCCAGTGGCAAGACCTACAACTATTGAAGATGCACCACCGGTTCATATGCCGGCCACTGAAGTAGCAGGGGGAGACACAGCGGCACCGCATGCTCAGCAGACCAACCCAGTGGAACGGACTGCTAAGCAGTCAGAAGGTCCGGAACCGCCTGCTCATTAGTCCGTCGGTTCGCACCCGTGTGATCAGCATACCGATGCATCGACACTGCCTGCTCAGCAAACCAACGTGTTGGAACAGCCTCCTCAGCACACCAACGTGTTGGCACCACCTGCGCAGAAGCCCGACATAGCTTCACTGCCTGGTCAGCAGTCCGACACCTCTGCTCCTACAGCTCAGTAGTCCGTCACAGCAGCACCACCAGCTCAGTAGTCCGGCGTAGCTAAACCGTCTGCTCAGCAGCCCGTCATATCTTCACTGCATGCTCAGCAGTCCGTCTATCAACAATCCAGACCTTGCACCAGAAGTGCTTCAAGTACCAAGAGGAAAGCAGCCACGGTCCCACCCGCAAGGAAGCTAAACCGTCTGCTCAGCAGCCCGTCATAGCTAAACCGTCTGCTCAGCAGCCCGTCGTATCTTCACTACCTGCTCAGCAGTCTGTCTATCAATGATCCAGACCTTGCACCAGAAGTGCTTCAAGTACCAAGAGGAAAGCGGCCACGGTCCCACCCGCGAGGAAGCGGCCCCCGAGACCGAGGAAGAATGCGAATGATAGCCTCTTACTAAAAGCACTCATCGCCCAGAACCAAATTACCAGCAAGTTGTTCAAATTGGAGAGTTATACTGGTTCTGATAGCTTGCCCGATGAAGAAATCGAACGGATACTTGCTAAAAATAAAGCAGACGTACTTGTAGCATGCAAGTACGTCCATGGCCAGCCATTTCTTGTTGACGAATACTTAGAGGATTGCAGTTCCAGTTGCCGCAAGTGATACGTCTCCGTCATATCTACTTTTCCAAACACTTTTGCTCTTGTTTTGGACTCTAATTTGCATGATTTGAATGAAACTAACCCGGACTGACGCCGTTTTTAACAGAATTGCCATGGTGTTGTTTTTGTGCAGAAATCAAAGTTCTCTGATTTGGACAAAACTTTTTGGATAATTTTTATGGAATATATAAAAATTATTGGCGCAAGAATCAACAGAAGGGGGGCCACCTGCTGCCCACAAGGCAGTAGGGCGCGACCCCCCCTAGGGCGCGTCGTAGTGCCTTGTGGGGCCCACAGGCGGCCGTCTGACCTAATTCCAATGCTATAAATTCTCTTTCCCTGAGAAAAAATAAGAGAAGAAGTTTCATCACGTTTTACGATATGGAGCCGCCGCCACCTCCTGTTCTTCATCGAGAGGGCTGATCTGGAGTCCGTTCGGGGCTCCGGAGAGGGGGATTCGTCGCCATCGTCATCATCAACCATCCTCCATCACCAATTTCATGATGCTCACCACCGGGCATGAGTAATTCCTTCGTAGGCTTTCTGTACGGTGATGTGTTGGATGAGATTTATCATGTAATCGAGTCAATTTGTTAGGGCTTTGATCCCAAGTATCCACTATGTTCTGAGATTGATGTTGCTATGACTTTGCTATGCTTAATGCTTGTCACTAGGGCCCGAGTGCCATGATTTCAGATCTAAACCCTTCATGTTTTCATGAATATATTTGTGTTCTTGATCCTATCTTGCAAGTTATATGCACCTATTACGTGTCATGATCCGCATACCCCAAGGTGACAATAATTGGGATTCTTTCCGGTGATTGTCGTAGTTTGAGGAGTTCATGTATTCACTAAGTGCTAATGCTTTGTTCCGGTTCTCTATTAAAAGGAGGCCTTAATATCCCTTAGTTTCCTTAAGGACCCCGCTGCCACGGGAGGGTAGGACAAAAGATGTCATGTAAGTTCTTACTATAAGCACGTATGACTATATACGGAATACATGCCTACATTACATTGATGAATTGGAGCTATTGTGTATCGCTCTAGGTTGTGACTGTTACATGATGAATATCATCCAACATAATTATCATCACCGATCCAATGCCTATGACTTTCTCATATTGGTTTCTGCTAAGTTACTTTGTTGCTACTACTTTACACATGCTATAAAACTTCTACTGCTACTATTACCGTTACTAGTGTTACTGTTGCTACTGCTATCAAAACTATCATATTACTGTGCTACTAAATACTTTGATGCAGATACTTTATCTCCAGGTGTGGTTGAATTGACAACTCAACTGCTCATACTTGCAAATATTCTTTGGCTCCCCTTGTGTCGAATCAATAAATTTGGGTTGAATACTCTACCCTCGAAAACTGTTGTGATTCCCTATACTTGTGGGTTATCAGTTACATAAATATTGCATGGATGAAATGTCAGAAGGTCATAAGGTTCTGTTAGTACACTACGACAGTGATCATTTCGGTCACGATCAAGGATCCATCAGTGTGGAATTCGAGGACTTTCATCTCTTCTTCAACTTCAATGTGCTCGATATGACTCTTGTTAAATGCTTGATGTTGTAAGTATTTCACCAACTCTGATAAACTTCTCCATACAAGGCTGTAATCGAAAAAAGCTAACTATATTGTATTCCTCTCAGGGGATTGATCACGCAAAGAAAAATGGAGGGAGTGTATTTCATAGATCCTCACGTAGCAAATGGCACATTATTACGTGGTGGCACAGATAATCGGGAGTGGGCCATTGGCAAGGTCGTCAGTATCTTGTGTCGCACGCCCCATGCAGAACTCTTTCTCTGGCCATATCATGAAGGGTAAGTCAAATAAACAACCACACATACATTGACCATCTTTCACATTTCATCATAGTTCGTAAGTTCATAGTTTTCTTAATCTGTAGCATTCACTGGATCTTGGTAGTCATTGCTCCAAACTAGAACAGAGTTTACTACCTGGATTCTCTCAGAGATTCAATAAAGCCTCAGGATCTGATGCATCTTCAGCAATTCATGGATAGGTATTGAATTCTATGATGTTAAAATTTGCATTCATATCTGATTCAAGAACTGAGTATGTGGAAATTCATCTTCATTTGCAGTGTGTTGGCATCTTGCATAACTAAATGAGGGAACCAGTTCAAGAGTGCACTACCTCTGCAACACGAGATTGTTTATCCGGTAAGACACCGAAATCCGTTATTTTCGGAAAATGTATCCAAAAGTTTGCAAATACCTTTTATTACACTAGTCTAATGTTCTAGTTTCTAAATAAACCCCTTTCTATTTCTCTCCAAAGAAAAAAAAACATCTTACACCGGTTAGGTTGCTCCTAACAGGGCAAATACATGACTAATTTTGTACAAAAAAATTCAGTGTCCTCAGCAACAACCAGGGACCAACCTTTGTGGATACCATGTCTGTAGACACATGATCTCCATCTTCAAATCTACTGATTGCTGTAATGATGCACGCAATTGAGCACCAGTAAGTCTCTATCTTAATTAATATCTTCTACTCCACTCGTATGGCACATTCTGATCTAAAAATCCTGCAGCTCATCTTTGAACCGATGACCCCTGAACCGCTCCCCGCTAGTGAATTGATGGAGGTTAGGAGATTTATCAGCAACTTCTTCCTGAATCACTACATCAGTCCCACTGGTGATAATGAAGATTTCAGCATGGTTGTTCCTGAAACAATGAGTAAACATTCAACACGAGTTAGCCGCTAAACATATATGCATGGATGCATTGTTTTCCATGTGATGATGTCTTCGTATTTCGTACACTATGATTATGTACTGCATTTGTCGATAAATCAGTGGAATTTAACTAGCATTTGTTCAATTGCATATTGTTGCGAATTCTGATGAATGTTCGTCCTGTGGACACTATTTGTTTAATTGCATATTGTGGCGAATTTGCTTTTTGCAGGGCAATTCAAATGCGCTATTTTTGCTTTAACCTGGCCATTGATGCGCACACGGTTAGACTAAATGAGGGTGTGCGATCCAGAATGGAAAGCACACGTCACTCATAGCGCAACCGTCGGTGATACACAACAAATCGCAAACAATTTGCAGCACTTCTATTTTTTTTTTACAAAAACACAAAAATATTTTTATTTGCTTGTTTGCTAGTTTGCTTGCTTCGTCGCGATGTCTCAAGAAAATACAAAATTGTGTGATTTTTCCAATACTAATAATAATGATTTTATTAGTACTCCTATTGCTCCTCCCGCCACTAGTGCGGAGTCGTGTGACATTTATGCTGCTTTGCTTAATCTTGTTATGAAAGAACAATTTTCTGGTAGTCCTAATGAAGATGTTGCATCCCATCTAAATACTTTCGTTGAACTTTGTGATATGCAAAAGAAAAAAGATGTGGATAATGATATTGTCAAATTAAAATTATTTCCGTTCTCACTACGAGATCATGCTAAAACTTGGTTTTCATCCTTGCCTAGAAATAGCATTGACTCTTGGGGTAAGTGTAAGGATGCTTTTATTACCAAGTATTTTCCTCCCGCTATGATTATTTCTTTAAGAAATCAAATTATGAATTTTAAGCAACTTGTGCATGAACATGTTGCACAATCTTGGGAGAGAATGAAATTAATGATAAGAAATTGCCCAACTCATGGCTTGAATTTATGGATGATCATACAAAAAAATTATGCGGGACTAAACTTTATCTCTAGAAATTTGCTAGACTCTACCACATGTGGTACTTTTATGGAAATTACATTGGGAGAAGCTACAAAACTTCTTGATAATACCATGACAAATTACTCTCAATGGAACACTGAACGAACTCCAACTGGTAAGAAGGTAAATTCTGTTGAAGAAATTAATACTTTGAGTGATAAGATGGATGCTCTATTGAAATTGGTTGCTAGTAAAAATGCTCATATTGATCCTAATGATGTGCCATTGTCTACCTTGATTGAGCAAAATAATGATGCTATGGATGTGAATTTTGTCTCTAGAAATAATTTCAACGACAATGCTTATAGGGGTAATTTCAATCCTAGACCGTTTCCTGGAAATTCCTCTAATAACTATGGTAATCCTTATGGTAATTATAATAATAATAATAATAATAATAATAGGATGCCCTCTGATATTGAAAGTAATATTAAAGAATTTATTAGTTCGCAAAAGAACTTCAATATTATGATAAAAGAAAATTTGAATAGAGTGGATGAATTGGCTAGGAACATGGATAGAATTGCTCATGATGTGGAAAATCTCAAAACTAAAGTTTTGCCACCCAAGCATGATATAAATGATTCTATTGAAGCTATCTATGCCTCCATTAATGAAAGTAAAGAAAGGACTGCTAGGTTGAGAGCTAAGCGAGAATTTCTAGAAAAAGCGATTCCACCCGGTGTCTATCGTAGTAACGATGAAGATATTAAAATGATTGGTGTCACTCCTATTGAATCATTATTTAGTAACATAAAACTTGATGAAAAAGGGAATGAAGAAGAGTCAACTTTATATAGAAGGAGTCCCACTTGCTTTGAGGGTGATAATCTTGATGATAAAAATGAAAAAAGTGGGTTTGGAGAGGTCAAAACTTTAAATAGTAATGCACCCACTACTTTGGATTACAAGGACTTTAATTATGATAGTTGTTCTTTGATTGAGTGTATTTCCTTGTTGCAATCCATGATTAATTCACCAAATGCATATGAACAAAATAAAGCTTTCACTAAACATATTGAAGAAGCCATGATGAAAGCACATGAAGAAAAACTTGAGTTGGAAATATCAATTCCTAGAAAATTACAAGATGAATGGGAATCTACTATTAAATTCTAAATTAAAGATTATGAATGTAATGCTCTTTGTGATCTTGGTGCTAGCATTTCCACTATACCAAAGTCTTTGTGTGATGTGCTAGGTCTCACCGACATGGATCCTTGTTCCCTTAATTTGCATCTTGCGGATTCCACTATTAAAAAGCCATTGGATAGAATAAATGATGTTCTTATTCTTGCAAATAGAAATTATGTGCCCGTGGACTTTATTGTTCTTGATATTGAATGCAATCCTTCTTGCCCCATAATACTTGGTAGGCCTTTTCTACGAACGATTGGTGCTATTATTGATATGAAAGAAGGTAATATAAGATTTCAATTTCCATTAAAGGATGGGATGGAACACTTCACTAGAAATATAATTAAAGCACCTTATGAATCTATTATGAGGGCCACCTATGGAATTAATTTGAAGAATGACAACACTTGAAACTATGCATTATGCCTAGCTAGGGGCATAAAACAATAGCGCTTGTTGGAAGGCAACCCAATGAATAAAATATTTTTTTGCTTTTACCTTCTGTTCTTGAGTGTTTACACAATTATAGCCTCTGTTATGATTGTATTTTTATGTTTTAATTAGTGTTTGTGCCAAGTAATGCCTTTGGGATGATTTGGATGATAGTATAATTGATGTTGTTTGAAAACAGAAACTTTTGCGTCCAGTTATCGAATTTTGGTTTATTTATGGGGCTTCATAACCTTCTGAATTTTTTACACAATATTGATATATGAATTGCCCACGTTGTCCTAATTTTTTAGAATTTTTGGAGTTACAGAAGTATGACATTAATTCAGATCTTTACAGATTGTTCTGTTTTAGACAGATTCTGTTTTTGTTGCATAGTTTGCTTATTTTGATGAATCTATGGATCGTATCGGGGGGTATGAGTCATGGAGAAGCTGGAGTACATTAGAATTATGCCAATATTAAATATGAATCAATTTACAACAGTACCTAAAGTTTAAGATTTGTTTGTTATACTAACAGATCTCATGAGGTTTCTGTTGAGTTTTGTGTGCTGAAGTTTTCAAGTTTTGGGTGAGACTACGATGGATAAAGGAATAAGGAGCGGCAAGAGCCTAAGATTGGGGATCCCCAAGGCACCCCAAGGTAATATTCAAGGAAGACTCAAGCGTCTAAGCTTGAGGATGCCCCGGAAGGCATCCCCTCTTTCGTCTATAATCTATCGGTAACTCACTTGGAGCTATATTTTTATTCATCACATGATATGTGTTTTACTTGGAGCGTCTTGTGATATAGTTTGTTTGCTTTTGTTTGCTTTTTAGTTTGTCACAATCATCTTTTCTGAACACACCTTTTCGAGAGGAACACACATTATTCGTGATTTGTTAGAATACTCTATGTGCTTCACTTATATCTTTTGAGCTAGGCAGTTGCTCTAGTGCTTCACTTATATCTTTTAGAGCACGACGGTGGCTATATTTTAAAGAAATAGTTGTACTCTCATGCTTTACTTATATCTTTTTTAGAGTCTAATGAATAGCAATGGTAATATGCACTGGTTATGAATTTGGTCCTGATATGATAGGTATTCAAGAGGGATATAATAAAAACTTTCATGTAGATCACTGAATATGATAAGTTTGATTCCTTGCAATAGTTTTGCGATATTAAGATGATAATATGTGGGAGGTATTAGTAGATAATTGTGGTTTAGTAAGAATATTGGTGTTAAGGTTTGTGATTCCCGAAGCATGCACGTATGATCTGTCGTTATGCTATGAAGTTGGAGCATGATTTATTGTTGATTGTCTACCTTATGATTGGCGGTCGGGGATGAGAGATGGACTTGTCCTACCAATCTATCCCCTAGGGGAATGCGTAGTAGTACTTTGCTTCAAGGGCTAATAAACTTTCGCAATAAGTATGTGAGTTCTTTATGACTAATGTGAGTCCATGGATTATACGCACTCTCACCCTTCCGCAATTTGCTAGCCTCTTTGGTACCGTGCATTGCCCTTTCTCACATCGAGAGTTGGTGCAAACTTCGCCGGTGCATCCAAACCCCGTGATATGATACACTCTATCACACATAAGCCTCTTTATATCTTCCTCAAAACAGCCACCATACCTACCTATCATGGCATTTCCATAGCCATTCCGAGATATATTGCCATGCAACTTCCACCGTTCCGTTTTTATGACACACATCGTCATTGTCATATTGCTTTGCATGATCATATAGCTGACATAGTATTTGTGGCTCAGCCACCGTTCATCATTTTTATACTTGTTACGCTAGCATCGTTGCATATCCTGGTACACTGCCAGAGGCATTCATATAGAGTCATATTTTTGTTCTAGTATCGAGTTGTAATATTGAGTTGTAAGTAAATAAAAGTGTGATGATCATCATTATTAGAGCATTGTCCCAGTGAGGAAAGGATGATGGAGACCATGATTCCCCCACAAGTCGGGATGAGACTCCGGACGAAAATAAAAAAAAAGAAAAAAAGAGAGGCCAAAAAGAGCCATGAAAAAAATGAGAGAAAAAGAGAGAAGGGGCAATGTTACTATCCTTTTTCCACACTTGTGCTTTAGAGTAGCACCATGTTTTTCATATAGAGAGTCTCCTATTTTGTCACTTTCATATAGTAGTGGGAATTTTCATTATAGAACTTGGCTTGTATATTCCGATGATGGGCTTCCTCAAATGCCCGAGGTCTTCATGAGCAAGCAAGTTGGATGCACACCCACTTAGTTTTCACATTGAGCTTCCATACACTTATAGCTCTTAGTGCATCCGTTCCATGGCAATCCCTACTCCTCACATTGACATCAATTGATGGGCATCTCCATAGCCCGTTGATTAGCCTCGTCAATGTGAGACTATCTTCTTATTTTTGACTTCTCTTATTTATCTCTACCACCACACTCTATTCCACCCATAGTGCTATATCCATGGCTTGCACTCATGTATTGCGTGGGGGTTGAAAAAGCTGAAACGCGTTAAAAAGTATGAACCAATTGCTTGGCTTGTCATCGGGGTAGTGCATGATAAATACTTTGTGTTAAGAAGATGGAGCATGACAAGATTATATGATTTTTTAGGATAACGTTCTTTAGCACTTTTATTTTGAAAGACATGATTGTTTATTAGTATGCCTGAGTTTTGATGTCTTTATATCAAATTATAGACTACTGCTTTGAATCATTCGAATCTTATTATTCATACCGTAATAGAGAGATTACATGATGAAACATGATAGGTAGCATTCCATATCAAAAATTCTGTTTTTATCATTTACCTACTCGAGGACGAGCAGGAATTAAGCTTGGGGATGCTTGATACGTCTCCAACGTATCTATATTTTTTATTGTTCCATGCTATTATAGTATCAATCTTGGATGTTTTATATGCAATTATATGCCATTATATATCATTTTTTGGGACTAACCTATTAACCCAGTGCCCAGTGCCACTTGCTGTTTTTTGCTTGTTTTTGCCTTTTCAGAAAATTATTATCAAAAAGTGTCCAAATGAGAAAAAAACTTTGGATTAATTTTTTCTGGACCAGAAGAGACCCAGGAAGCTTCGGGAGAAGACCAGAAGAGCCACGAGGAGGCGGCAAGCCTGGAGGGCGCGCCCCCCAGGCTTGTGGGCCCCTCATGGCACCTCTTGACCTAATTCCAATGCTATAAATTCCCAAGTATTCCAAAACCAAATGAGAGCTAGAAGAGAAAACCTTTCTGCCACTGCAAGCCACTGTTCTTCCGCGATCCCATCTAGAGGCCTTTTCCGGTACTCTGCCGGCAGGGTAATCGATCATGGAGGGCTTCTTCATCAACCTTGCTGCCCTTCCGATGATGTGTGAGTATTTTACCACAGACCTACGGGTCCATAGCTAGTAGCTAGATGGCTTCTTCTCTCTCTTTGATCTTCAATACCATGTTCTCCTCGATGTTCTTGGAGTTCTATCCGATGTAATCTTCTTTTGCGGTGTGTTTGTTGGGATCCGATGAATTGTGAGTTTATGATCAGATTATTCATGAGAAATATTTGAGTCTTCTCCGAACTCTTTTATGCATGATTATTATAGCTTTGTATTTCTCTCCGATCTGTCGATTTGGTTTGGCCTACTAGATTGATTTATCTTGCAATGGGAGAGGTGCTTTGTGATGGGTTCAATCTTGCGGTGCTCAATCCCAGTGATAGTAGGGGACATGACACGTATTTGTATTGTTGCCATTAAGGATAAAAAGATGGGGTTTAATCATATGGCTTGAGTTTACTTTGTCTACATCATGTCATCTTGCTTAAGGCGTTACTCTGTTTCATACTTAATACCCTAGATGCATGCTGGATAGCGGTCGATGGGTGGAGTAATAATAGTAGATGCAGGCAGGAGTCGGTCTACTTGTCTCGGACGTGATGCCTATATACATGATCATTGCCATGAATCCGTCATAATTATTTGCTTTTCTATCAATTGCCCAACAGTAATTTGTCTACCCACCGTATGCTATGTGTTCGAGAGAGAAGCCTCTAGTGAAAACTATGGCCCCCGGGTCTACTTTATCATATATAAAAAACCTAAAAATACCTTGCTGCAATTATTTACTTTTATTTTAATTAGTATTTTAGTTTATCTATTTACCTCTATAAGATTTAATCCTTGCAAATAACCGCTAAGAGGATTGACAACCCTCTTATTTGCGTTGGGTGCAAGTGTTTGCTCTTGTGTGTGCAGGTGCGCTTAACGGAATTTTGCTTGGTTCTCCTACTGGATTGATAACCTTGGTTCTTAACTGAGGGAAATACTTATCTCTACTGTACTGCATCATCCTCTCCTCTTCGGGGAAATACCAACGCAGACTACAAGTAGCACGTACCGTGGAAATTTTTTCGAGGCGAAACGATAAAGTAACCAACGATCGGAGTCTGAATTGCCACGTCTCCTATTGGGAACTATGATCCTTCTTGTGAGATGCTTCGGTTTGCAAGGAGCGATCACCGTAACTTGTGCCAAACTTTACCAAAAATTTTCCACTCGGTCTTGAGATCGCGCCACGGTGACACACCGATATTTGCGATTTTCGAAGTCCATCCGCATTTCCTGTAATTAAATTACCAATAAGCCCTACACCGATGGCCGCATCTCATGTCCGAAATGTTTGAAAATTCTTCCTGTTTCTTGGACAATGAATAAAAACTAGCAAACCGACACAATAATGATTTTTACACCTTTTTTGCTAACACCCAGATGTAGTTACAGTAGGGTTTTGATTTATATGAACTAAATGCATGGTAAATTCCAAAAATTGCTTAAATGTAGCAAACAAGACCTGAAATGCGCCAGAAAATCAAACCTAGGTTATGATGGTGATTGCGTGCCGTGGAAAAAAAATTGAGGCAAAACGTTGAACTCACGTCTTCATTTCAAAATTACCACGTCTTCATTTCAAACGAAATTATGTTGTTTGTGCACACGGGCTCGTAGAGGCTTGCATTTGCATAGGCCTTTCCACGCTGTGACCGGCGCCCTTTTTTCACCGAAGCCGCCAACACCCCCCCCCACCGCCCGCCCCCGTTTCACTCAACAGTCCGCATATTCTACCAAAACTCCATCACCAGCTCCCCCCTCCCCTAGATCCACACCAGAACCCTATCCGGCGCCGGCGTGCTCAACCCAGCCGTGTGCCTGCTCTTCGGCATCAACCCTACCTTCGCTGTCGTTCCCAACACACGACTGCCCGTGCCTCGCCATCTTCGTTTGCTCGCCAGCCGCCCTCGACCATATCGATCCTGTACCCCTCGCCTGTCCTGACGGGTTTGCACAAAAACCTGTCAGTTACTGCTCTCCATCGAGGTGAGGCATATTTCCTTGCGATCCCTCTTCCTATTTGGTTCTTTATGTTCCGAAATTGGCTATAAAATAACGAAGAGCGTATATATGTTCATTATCTACCTTCATAACTTGTATATATAAGTTGTATTTGTTCCAATTAGTTATTGTAGATTTACAGATCGTGGGCGCCCGAGTCACACAAAATGAACAAATTAGCCATACATTTTCCAAATTATTACATGACATGTCTAGACAGCTTGCTACCAAGTTGTTAGCGTTATGCTTATCCCCCTTTTCTGGAATTCGCATTTCTTCTCTATAGATGCCGAGTAGTAGCGACAGCACTCATGCTTCAGGCGATGTATCTTCATCTGAGTCCGACAACCCTAGGTCTCCAGCAAATGATCAGGGAACAAGTAATCTGGAATGGGATAGGGCTACCGCAATCACCCTTCCGGTCAGGACACGGAAGAACGCTCCAAGAAAGCCCACACACCAGCCTAAAGGTGTATATGAAGTAACCGACATTGATTTAAAGTCTTGGGCTCCAACTAAACCAGATAAAGCACGCACGAGGTTCAAGACTGTGTGTGTGGATTTGTTGGAAGGGCAAGGCTCAACATTAATCTGCCGAGGTTTTGGAAGGCTGACACAGAAACACGGCACAGGATAGTCCGGGAGATCATGGAACACTTCAACGTACCAGAGCAGTGGAGAATGCAGGTGGAACACGCTGCACTGAAGAAGGCTAGGGATGCTTGGAGAAACTAGAGGCACGTGTTGTACAAGAAGTACTTGAGTGAAGGCAAGGACCCAATACCAAGAAGAGTGCCAAGCAATCGGAACTTCAGAAGAGGAACACACCCCCCCCACCGTATGGGTGTGGCAGGATACTACGGCATGAAACCGATATGGGACCAGGAGGACAAAGAAGCAGTAGCTCGGGTGGAAAACCAGCCTTTAGTGAAATCAGGGGCGAACGCGCTAGAGACTACTTGTGGGCACGCGCAAGGAGGCGTGACGACGGTTCTTATTATTTTGAAAACTCACATGACGAAGAACTGTATCGCGTGATGTTAAAGGCTTCCACCAGCAACCCTGGAAGATTCTACAGGAACTCAGGGCCATGTGACATTCTGTCCGATGCTCTGGCAACAAAAGAGCCCCCTGGCCGTGCAAGGGGTATAGGTGTCAATGTCCCGCACAAGAGAGCTTTCACACTCAGCAAAGAAGACAGGCTCGCCATGAAAAAAGGGAGGAGTGAACAGAAGAAGGAAGAATTGTATGAAAGGTTGAGGATGGACATGTATCTGAAAGTTCCAATGGAAATTGAGGAGTCAATGATGATGCAGAAGACTCTAACACTGAGAGATAGCTAGCAGACGGGAGGGGAGGCGGGCATGGACGATTCTGCTTATTGCGTGACAACACCGCACAAGAGTAGTTGTGCATCAGCTGACCCCAGCAACACTGAGACTGCAGCTGCGCATTGATAACCCACAAGTATAGGGGATCAATTGTAGTTTTTTTGATAAATAAGAGTGTCGAACCCAACGAGGAGCTAAAGGTAGTATTAATATTGCCTTCAAGTTCTATCGACCACCGATACAACTCTACGCGCACTTAACGTTCACTTTACCTAGAACAAGTATGAAACTATTTTGTAGGTGATAGGATAGGTTTGCAAGAACAAAACTAGAAGTACTTTGCGTGAATAAAACTACGAGTAATTTGCAAGATAATAAAAGTTAGTTTTTTAGTAGAAAGCTTTTGTAACACAAGAGAATGATTTGTCCCTAGGCAATCGATAACTAGACCGGTAATCATTATTGCAATTTTATATGAGGGAGAGGCATGAGCTAACATACTTTCCGTACTTGGATCATATGCACTTATGATTGGAACTCTAGCAAGCATCCGCAACTACCAAAGATCATTAAGGTAAAACCCAACCATAGCATTAAGTATCAAGTCCCCTTTACTCGCATACGCAACAACCCCCTTACTCGGGTGTAAGCTTCTGTCACTCTAGCCGCCCACTATAAGAGAATTATGAACGTATTGCAAACCCTACAGCGGGAATCCCTCACGCTTGCGTGACACGGAGGGCACCATAGGGCAGCACCAAAATAAAACATACAACTCAAACCAATCACGATCATCAATCAACCCATTGGACAAAAAGAATCTACTCAAACATCATAGGATGGCCACAAATCATTGGATAATAATATGTAGCATTAAGCACCACATTTAAGTAGAGATTACAGCAGGGAGAAGAGGTGTTACACCGCTGCATAGAGGGGGAGAGAGTTGGTGGTGACGGCAGCGAAGTTGTTGGTGTAGATCGCCGTCACGATGATTGCCCCGGCGGCGTTCCGGCGCCACCGGGAGAGAGGGGGAGAGAGCCCTCCTCCTTCTTATTCTTGCTTGGCCTCCCCCCTAGATGGGAGGAGGTTTTCCCCTCTGGTCCTTGGCCTCGATGGCACCCGAAGGGGCGGGAGCCCCTCCGAGATTGGATCTCTCTCTGTTCTCTTCTGTTTCGCGTTCCTATTTTCTGGCCTTTCACCGTTTCTTAAATTCCCGGAGATCCGTAACTCCTATTGCACTGTAATTTTAACACGATTTTTTTACGGATATTAGCTTCCTTTCTCGCGAAGAAGGGCACCAACTGACCTACGAGGGCCTCACGAGGCACCACGGCGCGTTGGGCCCCCCTGGCGCGCCCTGGTGCCTCATGGGGCCCATGAGCACCGCCTTGCGTTGATTCCACCTCCAAAAAATCACATATATTCCAAAATAATTCTCTGTAAAATTTTATTGCATTTGAACTTCGTTTGATATGGATTTTTTGTGAAACAAAAAAAACAAGCAGAAAACAGGAACTGGCACTGGGCACTGGATCAATAGGTTAGTCCCAAAAATAATATAAAATGTTGCCAAAAGTATATGAAAGTTGTATAATATTGGCATGAAACAATCAAAAATTATAGATACGATGGAGACATATCACGCATGATGATGCTATATCTGATCTATCTAGAATGAAAGACAAACTGAGGGGCGTGCTGACACATTATGAAGGTACGTTAAAATATGCAACCGTCTGGGTTTTGTCCCCCCACTCGGAAGGGGGCCTCTTGTTGGACAATGTGCCATTGAAGCCAGGCTGTGTGAAGTGCTACGTGACTGAAGTAAAGCCTGGATTCAATAAATTTGCCCTGAAGAATGTCCTAGGGGACTGTGATGAGGAGAGGACCTTGCAAGAAACACTGTTAAGTCATATCCAGTGGCCACGAAAGGAAATAGACTTCATAGATGAGATCCCTCAAGCCCCGCCAAGAGAAATCAATGTTACCCTTCAACCGGCGACTCTCTCCTTGCCACAGTAGCTCTCGCGTGCTTCCCCTGAGGAACCTAATACTCGTTATCCGATGGCTGATGCAACAACCTGTGATCAGCCCGCCCGACGTCGTGTCGTACATGCCATGTCATCGTCCGCCCCTGAGCAGCCAGTGGCAAGGCCTACAATTGCTGAAGACGCACCACCAGTTCAGATGCCGGCCACTGAAGCAGCAGGGGGAGACACAGCGGCACCGCTTGCTCAGCAGACCAACCCGGTGGAACGGACTGCTAAGCAGTCAGAAGGTCTGGAACCGCCTGCTCATTAGTCCATCGGTTCGCAGCCGCGTGTTCAGCATACCGATGTGTCGGCACTGCCTGCTTAGCAAACCAACGTGTTGGCACAGCCTCCTCAGCACACCGACGTGTTGGCACCACCTGCGCAGAAGCCCGACATAGCTTCACCGCCTGGTCAGCAGTCCGACGCCTCTGCTCCTACAGCTCAGCAGTCCATCACAGCAGCACCGCCAGCTCAGCAGTCCGGCATAGCTAAACTGTCTGCTCAGCAGCCCATCATATCTTCACTACCTGCTCAGCAGTCTGTCTATCAATGATCCAGACCTTGCACCAGAAGTGCTTCAAGTACCAAGAGGAAAGCGGCCACGGTCCCACCCGTGAGGAAGCGGTCCCCGAGACCGAGGAAGAATGCGAATGATAACCTCTTACTAAAAGCACTCATCGCCCAGAACCAAATTACCAGCAAGTTGTTCGAATCGGAGAGTTATACTGGTTCTGACAGCTTGCCCGATGAAGAAATCGAAAGGATACTTGCTAAAAATAAAGCAGATGTACTTGTAGCACGCAAGTACGTCCATGGCCAGCCATTTCTTGTTAACGAATACTTAGAGGAGTGCAGTTCCAGTTGCCTCAAGTTACATAAATATTGCATGGATGAAATGTCAAAAGGTCATAAGGTTCTGTTAGTCCACTATGATAGTGATCATTTCGGTCACGATCAAGGATCCATCAGTGTGGAATTCAAGAACTTTCATCTGTTCTTCAACTTCAATGTGCTCGATATGACTCTTGTTAAATGCTTGATGTTGTAAGTACTTCACCAACTCTGATCAACTTCTCCATACAAGGCTGTAATCGAAAAAAGCTAACTGTATCGTATTCCTCTCAGGGGATTGATCACGCAAAGAAAAATGGAGGGAGTGTATTTCATAGATCCTCACGTAGCAAATGGCACATTATTACGTGGTGGCACAGATAATCGGGAGTGGGCCATTGGCAAGGTCGTTAGTATCTTGTGTCACACGCCCCATGCAGAACTCTTTCTCTGGCCATATCATGAAGGGTAAGTCAAATAAACAACCACACATACATTGACCGTCTTTCACATTTTGTCATAGTTCGTAAGTTCATGGTTTTCTTAATCTATAGCATTCACTGGATCTTGGTAGTCATTGCTCCAAACCAGAACAGAGTTTACTCCCTGGATTCTCTCAGAGATTCAATAAAGCCTCAGGATCTGATGCATCTTCAGCAATTCATGGATAGGTATTGAATTCTATGATGTTAAAATTTGCATTCATATCTGGTTCAAGAACTGAGTATGTGGAAATTCATCTTCATTTGCAGTGTGTTGGCATCGTGCATAACTAAACGAGGGAACTAGTTCAAGAGTGCACTATCTCTGCAGCACGAGATCGTTTATCCGGTAAGACACCAAAATCCGTTATTTTCGGAAAATGTATCCAAAAGTTTGCAAATACCTTTTATTACGCTAGTCTAATGTTCTAGTTTCTAAATAAACCCCTTTCTATTTCTCTCCAATGAAAAAAAAACATCTTACACCGGTTAGGTTGCTCCTAACAGGGCAAATACATGACTAATTCTGTACAAAAAATTTCAGTGTCCTCAGCAACAACCACTCATCAACAACCAGGGACCAACCTTTGTGGATACTATGTCTGCAGACACATGATCTCCATCTTAAAATGTACTGATTGCTGTAACGATGCACGCAATTTAGCACGAGTAAGTCTCTATCTTAATTAATATCTTCTACTCCACTCGTATGGCACATTCTGATCTAAAAATCCCGCAGCTCATCTTTGAACCGATGACCCCTGAACCGCTCCTCGCTGGTGAATTGATGGAGGTTAGGAGATTTATCAGCAACTTCTTCCTGAATCACTACATCAATCCCACCGGTGATAATGAAGATTTCAGCATGGCTGCTCCTGAAACAATGAGTAAACATTCAACACGAGTTAGCCGCTAAACATATACGCATGGATGCATTCTTTTCCATGTGATGATGTCTTCGTATTTTGTACACTATGATTATGTACTGCATTTGTCGATAAATCAGTGGAATTTAGCTAGCATTTGTTCAATGGCATATTGTTGCGAATTCTGATGAATGTTTGTCCTGTGGACAATATTTGTTTAATTGTATATTGTGGCGAATTTGCTTTTTGCAGGGCAATTCAAATGCGCTATTTTTGCTTTAACCTGGCCATTCATGCGCACACGGTTTGACTAAATGAGGGTGTGTGATCCAGAACGGAAAGTACACGTCACTCATAGTGCAACCGTCGGTGATACACAACAAATCGCAGATGATTTGCAGCACTTGTACATTTGCGTAGGGGGTCCTGAACCATTTGTGATAGCACATTATCGCACACGAGAGCTTAGAGGAAACCGTGCCCAATGCAAAATACAATCCCACTCGTAAATTGTTCAGGAAACATGTGCGATGATGTCATGCATGGCAGATGATTGCCATATAATACTCGTGTGCGATAGGCCACATATCACGCACAGTTTCTATGATGGCCCGTGTGCCTTAGGTACTATTTCACAAACGGTCCAATGTGAAACACCGTTTGGTTTCCCTACTCAATTAGAAACGTTTGACTCCTGGGAAACGTGGGCGATATGTTCGTGCATCGCATACGATTACATTTGGGGACGTGTCTGCATCAGCGCTCCCTATCACCGACGGTTTTTGGGTCATGTGGGAAGGACCCCCCCTATCGCACACACAGGCAAGGCGACAATTTAAAACTCCGTCGCGGAAAGGGGTTAAAAACCGTTTGTATAGCAGCTCGTTGTACCAGTGGTTGGTTGTTTTTTATGTCCTCCAATTGAGCAACTGACTGATGGAATTGTTGATGGCAATCATGGATAAAGGTAGCTGGAATAAGTTGTAATAATTATCATATTGCTTGGCCTTTACAATTGATATATTATCATCCAATTGTATCATTAACATCCTTCCATAGTAGAGTATTATTACCTTTATTGACATTACAGAAGCCATGCCTCTATATAGATCTGTTAAGCTCAGACAATCTCTCCACCAGAATGAGTCTTTGTTTGTGCATGCATGTGGGGTTTCATTGTTGTAGTAATAAGCTTGCCATATAAGATTTACCCATGGGATACCAGCATGATTGTGAAGATGCTTTATCAGTAGAGCAATGTATTGGACCCTGAGGTTTAGAACACCCAAGCCACCTTGATCTTTAGGCTTACATATCATCTTCCAGCTAGCAAGGCAAATTCCTTTTTTTATTAATATCATTTCCATGCCATAGAAAATTCCTGCTGGAGTTATTCACATGATCCAGTATGGTGATATGAACTTTAAATGTACACATGGCAAAAACTGGCATTGATGCAATTACATAATTGACATATGTGAGCCTACCAACATAATTCATGAAATTTGGAACCTCTGATAACCTCTTGTCAATTTTAGCTATAACAGGTATCCGATCCTGGACAGAGGGTTTAGTAGTGCCTAGTGGCAAGCCCAAATATGTAAAGGGTAAGCTTTCAATCTTGCAGCCAAAACTGTCAGCTAGAAGGGTAGCAATATCATTTTCTATGTTAATAGGAACAATAGATGATTTGCTATAATTAACAAATAGACTAGTGGATTGGCTGAACAGTTGAAGCAGAGTATTTAGGTGCATGAGTTGGTTAACATCAGCTGGCATGATCATTAGTGTGTCACCTGCATACTGAATGATGGGGTATTGCTGGCCATAACTTTGCTCCATAGGTAACGATAATTCACCATTCATCCAAGCACTATTAATTATAGACTATAATAGGTCAGCAGTTAGGACATACAGTAATGGGGACAGTGGATCACCTTGCCTAACTCCTCTCTTGTAATGGATGGTTTTACTAGCAACACCATTAAGAAGGACTGAAGTAGTGACAGAGCTTAAAATTCTAGATACCCAGTTGATCCATCTAGATCCAAATCCCTTGGCCTTGAGCATAGCCAACATAACACTATATTCCACTTTATTAAAGGCCTTTTCAAAATCCACTTTGACGATAATAATTGGCTTCTTGGATTTGTGAAAGATATGAAGATATTCAAAAGCATACCCCAAGCAGTCCTGGATGTTTTTATTTAATGGATCCATACTAGTTTTGATGTAAAATTGGAATGATATCTTTCTGTACTCTATTGGCCATAAACTTAGTAAAAAAATGAGGGGCAAACTCACCAAAGAAATGGGCATGTAATCATTCACAGTCTCAGGTGATTTTTTTGGGATCAATGTGATATATGCAATGTTGATGCTATTATTGTCAGAGTCTCCTTCAAAGAAATTCCAAATCATAGTGTAGAAGTCTTGTTTAATAATATGCCAACATTTCCTGAGAAAGTGTCCATTAAATCCATCTGGCCCTGGTGCTCTATCAGCAGGAAATACCTTAGCAACCAGATCAATTTCATCCACGGTATAGGGTTCATCCAGGTGAATCAGATTGTGTGGCTGGATGATTTCATTAAGATCAAAAAGCATAGTGGGGTTAATGGAAGTACCAAGTCTATCCTTATATGACTTCCATATGATGGCAACTTTCTGTTCATGAGAGTTGTATAGGTTGCCATCATTAGCATAAAGAGATGAGATGTAATTTTTTTCTGAAACTCATGGTGGCCATGGCATGGAAGAATTTTGAATTTTCATCCCCACATTTAATGTCTCTTCTTTTGAATCTGCTCTTCCAATTGATCCTCTTAGCTTCAAGTAATTTCAGAAGATGTGTCTTGAGGATATTGCTTGAAATTCTTTTCAATCAGTGTGAGAGGTTTCTGTTCTTCAATACCATCTAGAAGGGTTAAGACATAATTGTAGGCTTTAATGGTGTTTTTTAAATAGAATAGGTTCTGCTCCATTTTTTAAGCCCCTGTCTCACACATTTAAATTTGGCAGAGACATCCTTGGCAGAAATGCAAATTGTTGGATTTGAGTTCCAGTAGTTCATAACAGTATAAAAAAACCTTAGATTCCATCTAGTAATTCTCAAATCTGAATATAGAGGCCTTGGGTATATCAGTGCCAATCTGTACATGAATAGGGATGTGGTCAGAGGTGATTCTAGCCAGAGGTATTGACAAAGTATTAGGAAAATCAGTTGTCCACTGAGCAGATGTAAAAACCCAATCCAGCTTTTCAAGTAAAGGGCTATCTTGAATATTGCTCCATGTAAAACTCCTGCTCTTGAGTGGTATTTCAACATGGTTCAAATCTTGAATGGCACTATTGAATAGTAGCATATTATTAGTGTCTCCGCCTGGTCTGCTTCTGTCATTTGTGCTTCTGATCAGATTGAAATCCCCAGAATCATACAATGTTTCATTGAAGAGGTATCCACATTACTCAGCCAATTAATAAAATCAGTTATTTCTTCATTATGGCATGGTCCATAAACATTGGTGATGTATATAGTATCTTCAGGCAGAACTCAATTCAATTTGACAACAATTTGAAAGTTATTCTGGTTGATAGTAGTACCATTAAATAAGTTACCATTCCATATAGTAATAATTCCACCTGAGCTGCCATGTGATGGACAATATGCAAAATTATAAAATCTTCTGGGGGAAAATTTTCTCAGGCAAGAGTTGTCAAATATTTCTCTCTTAGTTTCCTGCAAACAAATAATACCACAATTGGTTTCCTCAATTTTTTGTCTCAGGTCATCCCATCTCTTGAGAATTAATCCCTCTGACATTCCAATTTAGTAGATTCCAGTGTCTATTCATGGGGATACTTATCAGTGATAGTTCTTGCAACTGATGGCATAATCATCAGTGTGAGACATGTGTGTATGAGGTACATCAGTGGACTAGTATTCAGTGCATAAGAACTCATAATAATCAGTGCAACTAAAATCTTCAATAGTTGGGTGTTGTTCCACATAATCAGGTAAATCATATGTATCTCATATATCACATTAACAAAATTGGGTTCAGACATAATTACAAGCTGACAACTTCCATCATAACCAACTGATTTAAAGTAGTACAAATCCTTGAAGAAAAATGTGTAGTAGCATAACACACTAACATAAAGCAAATAGTTCTGACAAAGCAACCAAATAGAACTGATAGATAAAATAATACCTGAAGGGCATACTAAGATAGTACAAAATAGGGCCCTGCAACTATTACAAGGCACATCCCCACATGGACAGTATTTATTCATTGGATACTAGAGAGTTTAGAACATCCTCAGAGACCTACTAGGAGGAATCTGGCATTGCTGAGTAGCAATAGCCCAGATGATGTTCATTGGAAGTTCAGGTGGAGGAGGTGTTGAAGGCTCAAGCATCTCAAATTCAAACTCAGGCGCCAGGTTCTTTCGAGCATTAACCTGTTGGTTCTTCTTGCTAGCCCTGATAGCAGCAGCCTGGTCCTTGAAGCCAACATTGAGTCTAGCCAATGTCCTACTGCGTCTGATCTTAAACATCCACATGAGCATTCACTTTCTTGTGTTTGCAAGCAGGAGTGGTGGGCATTGCCTGGACACTGTTACATGGGACAACAACTGTAGTGGGAACATTAGGGGCAGTGTTGTTTGCAACTTGAGATATAACTTGTGGGTCCATAGTACCAATAGGTTTAGATATATCAGTGATGACTACATTGCTGACATGTGGTGCATCCCGTGCTTCAGTAAAGTAGAGAAAAGGCACTTCCTGACAATGCCAAATTCATCATCCACGTCCATCATCTGACATTTAGCAACCATAGTAGTACCTTCAAGTTTTTATAGGATGTTAGGTGCGGATACCATAAGCTTGCTCATCATGTCTTGCATGGCTACAAAGCAGTCAACAACTTCCACAGTAGGTTGAATGTGTGGGGCATGAGCACCATGTACAAAATCAGGGCTCGGAGGGGGAGTGGGTATCATAGGGACACCATTGTCGTCAACCACAGGATTATCATGAGCATTAGGCATCTGGTGATCCTCTTGGAAGTCAGCATCTTCCCAAATTCCACCAAAAGGGGCATTGGGCATAGGGTGCATATCTCCATCAGGAGGGATGGGGTCCTCATCACCTCCAACAGCACCAAGCAGATAAGCATTCCGAATATAGACAACACATGTCTGTGATTACCCATGTCCAATATCATTGAGACTTTCACAGATAACATGACTAACAGGAATATCTAGCAGATCTGGCACACGGATCTTAACAAAAATCCTAGCACGATTGGACATATCTTTGTTCCTGACAAGAAACTTCCCAAAACCATTGACAAATTCTTTGACTTTATTAGGGCGCCATGCCTCTAGGGGGAAATTGACCATCATAATCCAAACATCATGAGTGAAGGTGCAGTCACGGTAGTTAATACCTCGATCATGGTGAATAACGCCCAAGGTGGAGTTGCCAACAAAGTATGAGCTGCGAGGAAGTCACATGCTGAGGCGAAGCGGACCATAGCCGCTCCCATGGCGCAGCGAGAAGTCTCGACGATGCGGAAGTCGCGCTCGTGGTCGAGGAAGTGGCGGATGAGATGAACATCAGCCTCGTAGTGTGTAGCGACCTGACCCGAATGGATCGGAGTCTTTGTGCTTACTATGCTAGTCCCTGGATCAGTTTGCTAGCACACACAGTACTCGATGAAATAACGGAATTTAACCACACTTTATTACATCGATAGTCCTCGAATAGAGTATTTATTACATAAATATGGCTTAAGGCCATCTAAAGCAAATACCACAAAAGCATAGAAGAATAACGAGTCCATCAGCTCCACTGGAAGAAACTAAGTGCATAACAACAACCTATTCGCACCTTAATCCTCGTCGGAATAATCTACAACATGATAAGATGCAACCGTATAGGTCAGGACATGGAATGTACTAGCATGTCACACCACATGATGTAATAAAATATCCTACTTCTACATGCAATCTGGCTGGTGGAAGGTTCTAAGTTTAATTTTGCATAAAGCTGATTTTTCCCTATAATCAAAATAATATTCTAATTATACTAATAGCTTATGATTGAGATGGTACCCCCAACTCAATCTATCCCAAAGTTGGTTAAACCCAATTGATTAATTAATTTTGATGAGATCTCTCAACATTCCCACTTTTAGATGCTCAATTTGTCTGTAACCGGGGACACGACTAATTGAATAGTTTTACACTCTGTAGAGGTTTACGCACTTTTCCTCATAAGACTCAGTCACCTCCTTTGTAGCTCATCACATTCGAGGTATGTGATGACCCACAAGTATAGGGGATCAATCGTAGTCCTTTTGATAAGCAAGAGTGTCGAACCCAACGAGGAGCAGAAGGAAATGATAAGCGGTTTTCAGCAAGGTGTTTTCTGTAAGCACTGAAACTAGCGGTAACTGATAGTTTTGTAGTGAGATAATTCATAACAAGCAACAAGTAATAAGTGTAACAAAGTGCAGCAAGGTGGCCCAATCCTTTTTATAGCAAAGAACAAGCCGGAACGGTCTCTTATATAAAGCAAAGCGTTCTCGAGGACACATGGGAATTCTCATCTAGTCACTTTCATCATGTTTATTAGATTCACGTTCGCTACTTTGATAATTTGATATGTG
This sequence comes from Elymus sibiricus, assembly GCA_039707655.1. Taxonomy (NCBI): domain Eukaryota; kingdom Viridiplantae; phylum Streptophyta; class Magnoliopsida; order Poales; family Poaceae; genus Elymus; species Elymus sibiricus. The sequence continues at coordinate 297,146,677 of CM077672.1, read as the reverse complement.
GGTGGACCAGTGCTTGGGTGTTGTTCTTACTTGAACAGGCCTCCCACTTATGACTACCCCCTCTCGCAAGCATCCGCAACTATGAAAGAAGAATTAAGATAAATCTAACCATAGCATGAAACATATGGATCCAAATCAGCCCCTTACGGAATAACGCATAAACTAGGGTTTAAGCTCCTGTCACTCTAGCAACCCATCATCTATTTATTACTCCACAATGCCTTCCCTTAGGCCCAAATATGGTGAAGTGTCATGTAGTCAACGTTCACACGACACCACTAAAGGAAGCACAACAGACATATCATCAAAATATCTAACGAATACCAAATTCCCATGATTACTTATGACAAGACTTCTCCCATGTCCTCAAGAACAAAAGTAACTACTCACAAATCATATTCATGTTCAAGATCAGAGGGGTATTGAATATCATTAAGGATCTGAACATATAATCTTCCACCAAATAAACCAACTAGCATCAACTACGATATGTAATCAACACTACTAGCAACCCACAGGTGCCAATCTGAGGTTTTGGGACAAAGATTGAATACAAGAGATGAACTAGGGTTTGAGATGATATGGTGCTGGTGAAGATGTTGATGAAGATTGGTCCTCCCATGATGAGAGGATCGTTGGTGATGTCGATGGCTTCGATTTCCCCTCCCGGAGGGAAGTATCCCCGACGGAATCGCTCCGCCGGAGAGCAAAAGTGCTCCTGCCCAGGTTCTGCCTCGAGACGACGGCGCTTCATCCCAAAAGTCTTCTCTTAATTTTTTTTCTAGGGCAAATGGCTTCTTATAGCAGAAGATGGGCTTCGGAGGCCTGCCAGGGGCCCCACAAGCTCGGGGGGCGCGCCCAGGGGGGTAGGGCACGCCCCCCATGCTTGTGGCTTCCTGGTGGGCCCCCTCCTGGTATTTCTTCTGCCAGTATTTTTTATATATTCCAAAATAATTCTCCATAAATTTTCAGGTCATTTGGAGTTGTGCAGAATACCTATCTCTGTTGTAGCCCTTTTCGGTCCAGAATTCCAGCTGCTGGCAATCTCCCTCTTCATGTGAAACTTGCAAAATAAGAGAGAAAAGGCATAAGAATTGTATCATAAAGTGAAATAATGACTCAAAACGTAATAAATAACAGTAGGAAAACATGATGGAAAATGGACGTATCAACTCCCCCAAGCTTAGACCTCGCTTGTCCTCAAGCACTGGTACAACGAGCTGCTATACAAACGGTTTTTACCCCCTTTCCACGACAGAGTTTAAAACCGTCGCCTTGCATGTGTGTGCGATAGGGGGGTCTTCCCACATGACCCAGAAACCGTCGGCGATAGGGAGCACGCAAGCATATGTTTCGCAGAACTAAGCGTATGCAATGCCCGATCTATCCCAAACGCGACTCGTCACACAACTGTTTGTGATCTATCAAATATCCCAAACGCTCCATCCTTGCTACTCGTGTGTGCTCGCATTACCATCGCACTCGGTATTCTGTGGTGCAACATTTATGATGTGCGCCCCATCACAAATAGTTCACGATTGTAAAACGTGTATGATAAGGAGACTGTCACACACATTCACTTCTCTCGAACCGTATGTGATATATAATCAAGAAGACTAGTTAATCATCGTACGAGTGTCGGATAGAATTACGAAATGTCTGACTGTCGTACGAGTGTCGTACAGGATAACTATCGCACACGCTATTCTGTGGTGCAAACATTTACGATGCGTACGGCATCAGAAACAGTTCATGATTGTAAAGCGTGTACGATAAGGCGACTATCACAAACATGTAGTTTGCTCGCACCATTTGTGATATAGTCTGACATCACACACGCTTTGCAAACAGCAACTGTGTGCATGGTCGCACACATTTCCTCTTTGTGAACCGTGTCGGATTATGATGTATATCACACACGATGTGCTTTACAGACCGTGTGTGCCGTAATGACCTGCAGAGCATATTTTCACCCTAATTTAATCGCTGCTATTTAAAATTGTACCGAATTTGAATTTGAAAGTAGGCTATAACTTTATTCATATCCATCAGGTTCAACAACCAATGCATTATTCAATTCACAGGTACATATGTTCAAGAGTTACATAAAAAAAGAATTACATATGCACCAAATAAAGAATGATGAACCAGGGTTGTATACTTGTACTATTAAAGACGGTAAAGAAAGAGGCGAAAGACATTCTGGTTGCTGAACAAGGTGAGGCAGAATGCCCATATTGTGCCCTCCTCCATGCAGAAGGCACGCACGACTCTAGTCCAACCCCTTGTGATGGCCGACCGCCCATCCTTCACTATCTTCATGACGACATCTAGATAGTCATTGTGTTCTGGTAGAAATACTTTAACCTTTGCATGCCCACCAATCATGTAGTTTGAGAGGTAATCTTGAGTAAACTGCTTTGGGAACCACTGCAAAGGAAAAAAGATTCAGATATTGTCATCTAACACAACTCATTATGGGCAGTAAAAAGAAGCATGCAGAGTTCTTACTTACCATCCTGCAGTTCACTGTTGTCTTGGACAAAGTGTAAACAAATAGTTTAATTGCCATCTCTTGACCCATTTTACTAACAATCTTTAACAGTTTCCTCACTTGATGCTGGTTCATGAATATCTCATTGCCCCGTACGCAAAAAGGGTCGAAGCGCGGATCTCTACCAATGACATATGTACCTACAAGCACCAAGTTAATATTAGAAGCTAAATAGCAATTGCACAATGATGTAGTACAACACTCCCTCCGTCCCATTATATAAGATCTTAGTACATCCAATATACTCACATATTGGATGAATTAACATCTTATATTATGGGGCGGAGGGAGTTTATTACATTGTTACAAATATCGGCCGATTAACTGCAGTTAACTGCTGTTGTGTTGTTGCTGTTGCTGCTCTTCTATGTATATCTAGACATCATCAGAACATTAAGGTAACACTCTTCCTTGTTGCTATGTATCCTAGGATTGGATATTTAGACATTCAATACAATGCATGTTGCTATGTAGCCTCAGATATATTAGATATGGCCCTAGTTAACCTACCGATAAATGGGTTACAGATATATTCAGTTAAATGTCTGATTTGCCGATTAATCCCTTATCAACCCCCGGCCGATATGGTACCAGCTACCGATATCCTGAACAGTGAGTATATATAAGCCATGGGATGAAACTAACCTCGATGGAAAACATCAGTCGTTCCCAATATTGTCCTGTGTAAGTACATCGAAAGGCATGTTAAGCACAACAGGCTAAACATCAACCAAATATATCCATGCTAGACAACATAATCTCCAAATGATAGCTTCAGTGTGCAGGTTTAAACACGCTAGTTAAGCAATACAAGAAGTGGAAAGGTGTGTTAACTGCAAAGTTCATACTTGCACATACAGAACATCACTTTGTGAATAACTGAAATAAACAAGGCATACTACGAACAACCAAAGATAGCAATTGAAACTGGACATATGCTAACAACCGAACAACCGAAAACCGTTAAAAGTGTCATATGCTCGCTACAACAGACTTAACAGAAAGCAAATAGTCATTCATAATGGTATTGTTGAAACTGGTATTGATGAAATTGAACTGCAAAGTTCATACTTGCACATATAGAACATCACTTTGTGAATAACTGAAATAAACAAGGCATACTACGAACAACCAAAGATAGCAATTGAAACTGGACATATGCTAACTACAAACAACCGAACAACCAAAAACCGTTAAAAGAGGCATATGCTCGCTACAACAGGCTTAACAGCAACCAAATAGTCATTCATATTGGTATTGTTGAAACTGGTATTGATGAAATTGAACTGCACAGTTCATACTTGCACATATAGAACATCACTTTGTGAATAACTAAAATAAACAAGGCATAATACTAACAACCAAAGATAGCAATTGAAACTGGACATATGCTAACTACAAACAACCGAACAATCAAAAAACATTAAAAGAGGCATATGCTAGCTATAACAGGCTTAACAACAAGCAAATATAGCCATTCATATTGGTATTGTTGAAACTGGTATTGATGAAATTGTACTGCATGGTAAATAGTTGCACATATAGAGCATCACACTGTGAATAACTAAAATAAACAAGGCATACTGCAAACAACCAAACACAGCAATTAAAACTGGACATATTCTCACTACAAAAGGGGCTCGACAAATCAAATCATGGGTTCCACCCTATGAAGAGGCACGGCAAAACAAATCATAGGTTTCCTCACATGTCACAGATGGGCTCCTTCGCATGGGAAGAGCGCGGACTCTGGGTGCGCTCCATGTTGTCACGGATGGGCTCCTTCCTCTTGGAAGAGCATGGATGTAGGGTGCCCTCCCTGATGTCGCAGATGTGCTCTTTCCCCTTGGAAGAGGCGGAGAGGGTGCCCTCCTCGTGGTCGCCGTCGATGAGGTCTGACTTGGCAGCAGAGGATCCCAAGCCAGCGTCGCAGAACGTGTCCTTCAGAAATGACAAAAGGGGCTCGATGGCGATGTAGGATGGCAAATTCTTGACAGCGAGCCAGAGGAGAACAGCGGTGGGGCCATGGATGAGATCGACGGTGGTTGAACCCGAGGGGTTGGGGTGGGCCACTTAACCTGTGACATAGACCGCGTCAGGCCATCGCTGTCGACGACCTCGATGGCGTAGCCGGCGTCCGCGACATGCCAGCATACTCTAGCCCGCTGATTGAAAGCCTGCGGCCAGTAATCGTCGTCAGCTTCCTCGGCGGCCACCTCGTCGATGTCGGGCGAAGAGGCCGAGATAAACCTCTTTTGGGCCATTAGCTCCTAGGGCTCCACAGGAAGCGTAGCCGGGCTTAGGCTGCGATGCTCTGGAGTGGGGGAGGGGTGGGGATGGGGATCTGTGGGAAAGGGGGCGTTTGGCAGGCGTCATCTAAGAAACTCAGGGCGGCTCGGGTATGGAGATCGATGGGTAACCTGCACGGGCAAACCGGCAGATGTTAACGGTGGAGGCGGCGCGACGGCGGCGGCGGCGGCGACCTTGCTAGGGTTTCGAGCGAGGGAGGGGTGGTGTGTGTGTGTGTGTGTGTGCGCGCGCGCGCGAGCGTGCAGAGTTTTTGGGGTGTGTATGTGTGGAGGGGGGCAAGGTGGTGTTTGAGGAAATGACGTGGGTACTGAAAATTTTACTAGGCGGGAGTAAAATGCCGGGGCTACTGAAAATTTGGATGAAGAGATTGAGCAACACAGATCGCACACGGTCCAAACATAACAACCGTGTGCTATCAAACAGAAAAATCCTCCAGGCGGCTAGATATTTTTGCGGGATGCAGGCGGGAGCGGGAGCGAACAACATCGCACACGGTCGGAACATAATAACCGTGTGCTATAAAATAGAAAAACCCTCCACGCGGGTAGATATTTTTGAGGGATGCAGGCGGGAGCGGGGGGGCGGGGGCAAACAGCATCGCACACGGTCAAAACATAATAATCGTGTGCTATAAAACAGAAAAACCCTCCAGGAGGGTAGATATTTTTGAGATTGTGAGGGAAGCCTCGTGGAGCCCAATCTACTGTGCTGATGTGGGTGACAAGGGCACGGGCGTGGCACATGGGTAGTCTGAGGGAAAAAAAACTTGGGAAAGGGTCAGAACACAAACAGTGCATGTGGACCAAATATATGTATGAAAAGGTTGGTTTGATGTTCAAATACCCAATGCATAACTTTGTTGTGGCACCTGTCTCACAAAGCCCATATTATTGCTAGTCCGCCACCCCCCCCCCCCACTTCGTGTCGGGGGGGGGGGGGGACAGGTCTGACATAGCACACCCTACCGTAACACTAAACCTATAGGAGTCCATCATGGTCAAAACCCCCTTTCGCAACCGGTCAAAGGTGGACCGTGTGCGGACCCACAAATGTGTGCTTGTGGCGCGAGATGGGTGAGGCCACATATGAACCACCTACGAGTGGCCCAACTATATGTATGAAAAGGGTGGTGTGATATTTAAATACCCAATTCATGCACAACTTTGATGTGGCACATGTGCCTCGCAAATTAACCAGACATCCCCGACCCCACGGAGGTTCAGGAAGTGCGAAGTACCCCCCACACCCCACCCACCCACACACAAACACACACACACACACACACACACTTTGAGTCGGTGGGAGGGGGCATCTCACCAAGACGTAGTGTAACACGAACCAAGAAGAATCCACCTTGGTCGTATAACCTCTCTCTTGTTGTTGGTCAAAGTGATGGACATCCACGCGACCCCACAGATATGGTCTAGCTTGCCGATAAGCACGCAAGGGAGTAGTGCCCGAAGACAACCACCGCCTGCATGTGGCCCAAACATATGTATGGAAGTGTTGTGTGGTGTGTTTGAATACCCAATGCACAACTTTTTGATGTGGCACGGTACCGTGCTTTGGAACCAGAAAGTCCCCACACGGAGCGAGGGTCCACGATGCTTACTATGTATGTCACCCCACTTCGAGCTGGTGATGGGGATTCATGCGTATGCATGCGCACAAACTTAGGTCTCGAATCTCATCACCATGACCTACTACACGGTAACACGAACCGAAGAATAAGAATCCACTGTCATAACCTCTCTCGATGCCGGTCGAAGTGATGGACGTCCACGCGGGCCCATGAATATATAGGCTTGCCATCGATAACCACGCGAGGAGAGTACTGTCCGAAGACAACCACTGCATGCATGTGTCCCAAACATATGTATATGGAGGTGATGCATGCGTGCATATGTTTAATTTGAATACCATGCACAACATTGATGTGGCACCCGTGTCGAAAATCATACAGTCCCCACACAGAGCGAGATCGGTTCATGACGCGTCGTGTGCTGCCCCCCCCCCCCCACTTCAATCCGGTGGGAGAGGGATTCATGCATGAGTACACATGCATGCGCTCAAACTATATTATGTAATCTCATAGCATGACCTATATATACCGTAAGACAAACCAAAAATTAATCCCCTCCTAAGTCAAATTAACCTCTCTCGTTGTCGGTCAAAGTGATGGACCAAGCGGGCCCATAGATGGAAAGCACCGATATCGCCGATAACTGCGTGAGTGAGTGTCAGAGGACAACCGCCATCGCTTGCATGTGGGACAAAACATATGTAAGTACGGAGGTGTGTGTGGGTGGTTGTGATGTTTGAATACCCAAAATGCACAACTTTGATGTGGCACCTGCCTCGGAAACTGTAAAGTCCCCACACAGAGTGAGGTTCATGACGTGTAGTATATGCTGGTCCCATCCCCCTCTTCGACGCGTACTATATACTCCTACCGTAACACAAACCAAAAAGAATCCTCCTTGTCGGTCAAATTAACCTCTCTCGATCGTTGGGTCAAAGTGATGGACGACGACCTCGCGGGCTCACAGATGGAAATTAAGCGTCGCACGCGAGTGAGTGTCCTGTAGGACAACCACCGCCTGCTTATGGCCCAAAGAGGTGTTGTGTGATGTTTGAATACCCAATGCACAACTTTCATGTGGCACCTGCCTCGGAAACCGGAAAGTCCCCACATGGAGCGAGGTTCATGACGCGTAGTATATGCTGGTCCCCTCCCCCCTCTTCGACGCGTACTATGTACTCCTACCGTAACACAAACCTAAAAGAATCATCCTTGTTGGTCAAATTAACCTCTCTCGATGTAGGTCAAAGTGATGGACGACGACCTCGCGGGCCCACAGAAAGCGTCACACGCGAGTGAGTGTGTCCTAGGACAACCACCTGCCTGCATAACCAAAGAGGTGTTGTGTGATGTTTGAAATACCCACTTCACAACTTTGATGTGGCACATGCTTCGCAAACCGGAAATGCCCTACACAGAGGTCCACGACGTGTCGTGGTCCGCCTCACTTCGAGCCGGTGGGAGGGATTCATGTGTACGCACACGCGCTCGAACTTTGATCTGGAATCTCACCATGATCCACATCGTAACTAATCCCAAGATGAATCAACCTTTGGTCTAATGCCTCTCAATGTCGGTGAAAAGTGATAACCTTCGTAGGCTAACAAATGGGCGCATCACTGATAACCGCACGAGGGAGTGTCCGAGGACCACCATGCATACATGTGTCCGAAACATGTATGTAGGAAATGGCCGTGTAATGTTTTAAATAACCAATTCACGACTTTGATGTGGCACCTGCCTCACAAAACGGTCAACCCCACATGGTGGCTTTGTACTGCCGGACCCCCCCCCCCCCCGACACACACACACACACCGCACCACCACCGCCGCCAGTACGAGGCATGTTAAACTTTTTCCGCGGTGAACATATGTGACCAAAGGAGTGTCGTGTTAAAATTTGGAAGGAAGAAAAATCAGAGATCGTCATTCAGACGTTTTTATACATAGATTGATTTCCTAGGGATATAATGTGCAAATATCAAATTTGAGCTACATGCACACGTGATAGTGCACCAAAATGGATTGGAAAATCATATGTGTGTCTCTAGGTGCATGTTTAGTCCCCATGCAAGAAATTTCAAACATTGAGAATCTTGATTTTTAGAATTCAGTAAATCCAAAACTTAGTTGAAATTCATGAAACCTATCGTGGTGTCATATGGACACCAATAGACTGTGATATTGTATTGTTTTTTCAAATTTGAGACAAGTTTTGATATATTATTCTTACAAACGGGAGATTATTAATAATTGGCAACCAATATCGCAAACGGATTATTTATTCGTACCATGGGCATTAGACCAACAATGTACGTGTCATGCTTCAGTTAAGTAATATAGCTGCAGAATTAATCATCAAAAAAGAAAAACAATATACGTGCCGCCACGCGTCCCGTGTACCGTGCGAGTAGGCGTGAGTTGACGGGATGCATGCGCGCAGTCCGCCGCGCAGGCAGACCGGGAGGCATGCGGGCAAGTGTGTGAATTGACAGGAGGCGTGTTCGCTGTGCAGTGTCACCGGCAAGCATGCGAGTAGCTGTGTGAAATGAAGGTAGGCATGTGAGCAGTCCGCTATGTAGGTTCACCGGGAGGCGAGCTAGCCCTTTAACCGCCGCCTGCCTCGCTCCCCACTGCTCCATATTAATGGCGCGCCCGAGCCACTGGTTATAATAGGCAGCCGCACCCCTCATTCTCGCTACACACACAATCCTCTCTCTCCGCCTGCATCCTCGACGCCGCTCTCAGTCGTCGCCGCCGTCAGTGTATGAGGATGCCGCCGAAGCGCACCATCGGAGGGAGTGGCAACGCCCGGGCTGCTGAAGCACCTGAGCACGCCGTGAAGCTGGAGACAGAGGTTGTCGTCGCCGTCGACGAGGTCTCGCGCAGGCAGAAGCGTGACGGCGACGGCGTCATGCTTCCACTGCCGGAGCCGGAGGTCCACAGCGACTCCGGCGATGACTCCGACGACCACTCTGGCGATGACTCCGACGACGACGGAGAACCGGTTAGTCATCTATACCCATTTATGTGGCAAATATATCCTAGGGTTTCTCGGGTTAGTCCTGCCTCCCCTTTTTGGAATAGAAATCCTATGGTTATGTTCTCTCAATCCATGAAATCTGCGTTAGATTCGATAGATCCATGAAATCTGAGTTAGATTCGATAGATTCGTGTAGTGTATTGATTGTTTGAATGGTACAAATGATAAGTGATTAATTGTTTCTTCTGTACAAATGATTTCTGCTAAAAATTCGACTAGGGACCCCTTTGGGGCGCAGGATAACTTGTAATCCTCATACTTCTGTCATTGTGTATTTCCCTTTAGCTGTTGCTTTCGAACATCTCCTGTTAGTGAGCTGATGTATGACACTATGAGGGTTTCATTCGAGTAATGGAACCGAGGAGGAGCCTCCCTGTTCTTCTAAAAAAATAATCCGACTAGGGTTAGTGTTGCTAATAATTCCTTTCCAGATCTTGACAATTGATTTTGATGCCAAAAGTCGTTGGCATGCCAAATTTTGATCCTACTTTACATCATGTAAATTGGTTTGATGCCAAGTCATCGGCATGCCAAATTTTGGCAACTCCCAAATGTTTGGTAGAGATTAGTTTGCATTCCATTATTCATTGCCAATCTCACAAAAGGTTGCCAAGTGTTGGCAACTTTTGATTTTGCCAAATGTCGGTAGCAACCCAAACTTTTGATTCAGCCAAATGTTGGTAGCAAACCAATCAGACTCTTAATTTTGTTGCAATAAGTTGTGTGCTCTCTATTTATGCATTTCTTTCACCAAGATCACTTGATGATTTAGGGTTCACGCTGTCACATGATATATTATGTTTCATAAACTCTGCCTGCTGAATTCGCATTATTATAAAATATACTGACGCCACATTTTTTACCATATGTGTAGGTGCTATCTGAGGATGTCGACAACGAGGATGAAGATGCCCAGAGGAGGTTTAAGAAGCAAAAGCTCAGGGGAGCTTTATGCAGGAAAGCATAACAGGCGTGTGAGGACCTGGAATGGGGGCTTTGGATGCCTGTTCTGCAACCAACTCCTTCATAACGAGTATGCAAGTGTTCTGGCGCATGCAAGAGGACGAGCAGTTGGCTCCTTCAAGCAGAAGTATTCTCGCAGGGTGGCGCACGCCGCGTACACTGAGTACCTGGAGAAGCTTCACCTTCGTGCAGGCTTGCAGGCAGATGCATGAGATGTGGGATTGAACTATGGCTATATGTAGTGTCTTAATTATAACTATGCTTGAGTATGCTTAATATATCGGTTGAACTATGGTTGAACAATGCTTGAGTACGCTTAATATATAGAAAGTCTATTCATCACCCAGGGTGCACAATAAGTTATTCTTCACCCGAGGTAATCTTACGATCATTTCATAAATAAATTACATTTGAAATACAAATAGTTATATTCATATTGATTCACTGCGTATAATTTGGCATAAGGAAAAAAATATAGGTCATAAGACCAGAAAAATTACATTTTATGTACATATTACACTATGTTTTTACATTTGTAATTTTACGTAACATAAAATATTTTTTACGGCGATAATATATTTTCTTACGTTCTCTTTTTACGTCTGAAATAAGACAAAATTTACGAAACGTAAAATTACGGTGCATTGATGTTAAAATAGAGGGGGGTGAAGAATAACTATTCCTCACCCAGGGTGACGAATAGTCAATCCCTATATATATGTTTACTTATGTCTAGATGTGGGATGTGTATGCAATCAGTCTGGTTGATGGAATTTTATGCTTCTCTTATACCAACATATGATTGCCCACACCCAGTGGTGGACCTACAAATAAAATAGAAGGTGTGCACACTTTAAAAAAATTGAGACTATTTCAATTAGCTTGCATGGGCCTTAAAAATCAGCTAATTATTACATGGTGAAAAATGTTTTCCAAAAAACTGGGTATGCCATGGCACACCTGGCACACCCCCTGGGTACGCCATTGCCCACACCACACACAGAGTGATGTTAATCGCACACGGTTGAGTCTACCAAACCATTGCCTCTGAAATGCATTCTGGCCTCTGGGACAGAAAACCCTCACCACCCAATTCAAAAAGGAAAAAAGAAAACCCTCACCACCCCCACATCACAAAACCCTCACCCCCGCCCGCTACCTCCCCCCTCCCCGTCCCCAGTCGCACCTGCACTCCTCTGTGACTCTGCACGCCACCGCCTATCACTGCGCCAACCACTTAGCTCGACGTCTGTCACCGACGCCGGCTGCCGGCAAACCCCACCGCATTTCGCCACTGCCGCTTGCCGCCGCTTATCGCCACCGACTTTCTCGACGCGGCTCGCCATCGACCCAGCTCCGCCCGATTGGGGAATCTGCGGTATTGGAGCTTTTTCTCATGGAGAACCAGGTAACTAATTTACTAAAATATTTGATCATCTCTTATCCCAGTCCGTCTGCCCCTTTTAATCACCCGACCAAAATCGCCGTGGATTCATTTTTCTTCTAGCTTTTTCGAGGGTTTTCTTTCATTCATAGAGTGTACAGTGCAAGGAGACATCAGGCCTATGCGGCCTCGGCCAGACAGCCGAGAAGTTCCATCTCATCGTACCAGCTGGATTCAGGAATCACACGGTATGTTCAGTCTCACCCGACCTCGGTTGGCATGGCCTACTTTTCTGAACATATAGTATATATTGCTACATTTGGATAAAAGGTGCCACATGCAGTATATACGTCAAAGGAGATTTTTCTTCTTCCTATATCAGGAAAATTAATGCTGTAATGTTCTTTCGATTACTCTCATATTTGCATGACATCATGGTTACACTATCTGTTTAACTATAAATTTGTGTCCTTTGATTTTAACTGCTGTGTACTGTTCTTTCAATTACTCCCATATTTGCATGTTACCCTATTCTTTAACAATTTTATCATTTCCTGCAGTACATCCCTAGCTTTGCAACAGCAACTATAGTACACAATCTTGGCCTTTACATAACTGAGTACTCTAGGAATGTCATATTGAACACAAACCATGGATTTACAATCATTGCTTCTGTAAAACTTGATGAACATGGTCACTCCTATTTTGACGCGGGCCTTTGGACAGAAATTTGTAAGTTTTATGTAGTGAAAGCTGGCACTAAAATTGCACTGCACCTAAAAGAGCCTGGTCATATGATATATGCTAACTTCCCCGACGATATCATCCGTCCGGACTTTGTTCCAAGTAAGTGTTCTTCTCAAGTATCTGCATGTTGACTTACCTAGCAATATCAAAGTAATTGTGTAGTATTTAAGCAACCAATAGGGATTCCATTTTCTGACTCTGTTATGTCTGTTCCTACCTAGTAACTTCTAGTTACCAATACACTTTTCTTCTACCCTGTTCTAACTTAATATTCCCTATCATCCCACTCCTCCAGTCCTATCAGAGCCGCTGAGGAGACTCCGGAGGTGGAGGACGAGGCTGCCAACAAGCGAAGGCGGGTCGAGCAAGAACCGCAAGCGACTCTGGCGGGCCTAGACTTCATCAGCAGCCTACCCGATGATATGTTGATCGTCATCATCTCCCTCCTCCCAATCAAATATGGCGCGTGGACAACCGTACTTTCCCGGCGGTGGCGCCCCCTATGGCATTCCACCCCTCTCGACCTCATCGATGTCCACAAGCTCTGCCATGGCTATCGCAAAAGCTTGGACGCGTTGTCCCAGATCCCCGGCAGGCACCTTGGCCCAATCAGAGGCCTTATCACGGGCAAGTTCCATTCCAACGGCAAGGACCGGGCCAAGCTTGATGAGTGGTTCCGATCCCCCGCCCTAGATCACCTCGAGGAGCTTAGTTTTAATGATGGACATATGCGCTTGCTGCCACCGTCCGCGCTCCGCCTCGCGCCCACGCTGCGGGTCGCCAGGTTCATGAACTGCCATTTGCCCCCGATTAATGACGCACCCGCTCTTTTTCTCCCTCGACTGAAGCACCTCGAGCTCGTTGCCGTCTGCATCCCCAAGGATGACATGGAGCGCCTGCTCCGCGGCTGTACTACACTCGAGTACCTTCGTCTTCAGGCGATCAATGGGTTGAGTAGCTTCCACATCACCTCCATGACTCTTCGGACAATTTATGTGTGTTGCTAGTGCTGCAACAAGAGATCACAGAAGGTGTATCACAGTATGGTCATTGAGGACACACCTTTACTTGAGAGATTACTTGTAGTTGATCAACAAGGTCCAACAAGAATCAGTGTCATTTCTGCTCCAAAATTGACAGTGCTAGGCTACTCGTCTGTCAAATTCTCTAAACTTGTTATTGGATCCACACCCGTTCTGGTACAACATTCGCCTTCTTCTTCCCCTTCTTGAATTAACATTTTTTCTAATTTTGAAGATGTATGTTCGTCTGTCATCCAGAAAATGAACCCGACAAGCTTGACAACGTATCTGCACACAGTGAAGGTCTTCGCAGTAGAATCTATCGGCCCCAACCTGGACGAAGTTGTTAGTTTCCTGAGATGCTTTCCGTGCCTGGAGAAGCTATATATCGAGGTGATGCTCCTTTCCTCTTAAATGTTAACCATAAGGGAGTTCAATTTTTTGGTACCCTTTCCCAAGTTTACAATGACGAATGTACTATGATTTCTGAAGGAATTTTGGAGGATTTCAGTGCATTGATGTTTTTTCCCTACTGTCGGGGATATACCCCGCGGTATGACCCGGAATGATTATGACCCGTTTACAGTTCTAACCCGACAGACAAATTGTAACCCGGCAAACAATTGTAACCCGGCAGACAGCCAACCCGGCAGACAAATGTAACCCGGCATGCTACAGTACCAGGATGTTAACCCGGCTGCTACAGTGCCAGGATGTTAACCCGGCTGCTACAGTGTCATGATGTTAACCCGGCTGCTACAGTGTCAGGATGTAACCCGCCTGCTACAGTGCCAGGATGTTAACCCGGCAAACAGTGTTAACCCGGAGAACAGTGTTAACCCGGTGAACAGTGTTCCCTGGCAGACAGTTAAGTCCCGGAGACGAGTCCCCGAAGACGAGTCTCGAAGATAAGCCCGGTTATAAGCCGCCCGGCGCTAAGCCGCCCGGTGTAAGCCGCCCGGGAGAGTTAAGAAGCCCGGGACTCAGAAGCCCATGAAGAGAAGCCCACGATGGGAAGTCATAGTAAGTTAAGTCTCAATCCGACTTAGACTCTACATGTAAACCGCCCCTTCAGCCTTTATAAGGAGGGGCGGGTCACCCCGAGAGGGTTAAGTTTAGACGTCTCCATAGACAGGTCTGAGAGACAGGTCAGAAAAGATAGTCAGGTTAGAGGTTCTCGAGATTAAGAGGTAGCGACTCCGCACCCTTGTAACCGAGATCGTCATCGTCATCAATATAAGACAAGTAGGACGTAGGCTTTTACCTCCATCGGAGGGGCCGAACCTGGGTAAAACTCCGCGTCTCTCGTCCCGCTCAACCCCTCTCAAGCTACCAGTTAGATGCGTTGGCCTCACGACTAAGTCCTTACACTAGGACATCCGCCGTGGCCGGCTCTGCCTCGCTTCGGATCATGCTGCCGCTGTGCTCCCGCCTCGGCCCTGAGCCGTCTCTGCCGGCGCGGCCTTCGATCCGCCCCTCCGCGTCTGAGCCTCCCCACAGAGTCGCCCCGGTCCTGCGTTTCTTCAGCCGCGGTCCCTCTGTTGCCCGCCAGCGCGCCCAGCCGCCTCCCAAAGGGCGCTTCGAGCCGCTGTCCAATGGCCACCGCCGGCTAGTACCTCTGCTCCGAACCGCCTCCGCCGGCTGTCTACAAGTCGCCTGTGGCCTCGTGCCAAGTCACTCATCGCCGGCGGCCTCACCTCACGGTTCAAACCGCCTTTGAGCCGCCCCGGCCGTCGAGATGCCTCCTCCGCCGTGGCCGGCCTTGAGCCGCCACAACAGTCGCGGCCTCAGAGGCGCCCCTGCCGGATCACTTCTGCCGTGGCTGCGTCAAACCGCCGCTGTTGATCGCTTCCGCCATGGCCATACTCCATCTGTGCCAAGCCGCCTCTGAACCATCACCTCTGCTGCGTGGCTGCAGACCCGCCTCGCATCCGCCGCTGTGGCCGTGTGGCGGCAGACCCGCCGTTGCCTCCAAGCCACTTGCATCCACCGTCGCTATGTTCTCGCCCGGCATCCCGAGCTGCTCAAACGCCGGCTCTAACCCGCCTACTCTGCTGCCGCTGTGCTCCCGCCTCCACGCTATGGTTCCTGGTCGATGCGGCCTCGCCTCCACCTTGCTCTTTTACAACGGGCCGGCGTTGCCGAGTCGCCTCGCCGAGCCAATGCTGCTGTCGCAACTCGCCGCCTCAGCCGGCCCCGTTGCGCACCTGCCACCTTGCGCGTCGGCTCCGCCTCTGGTCACCGATGTGGCTCCACCGTGCCTCGTGTGCTTACCGCCGCCGCGGACTCGTTTTGAGCTGGCGTCGCCTCGGCTTCGCGGCACCGCTGCGCCGTGGTCGCCCCCTTGCCGCGCTCGCCTGCCCAACGGCCCGGATCGCGCTCCTCTCCCGCATCCGCGCTGCCGCAGCCGTTTCGCCCCCACGGCCGGTCCGCCGCGTCCGAGCTCCCGTCGCGGCCAACTCCACCATAGCTGCGTCGCTCAGCGCTGCACTCCCCGCCGGCTCACCACAGCCATGCCCGCACCGCTCCCATCTGCTCCGCCCGCCGCGGGATGCTCCTCCTCGCCACACCCGCTCTGCCTCTACTGCACTTACCATCCGTCTCTCCCACCACGAATCGCTTCCGCACGCCGGCATGACAGCCCCGCTGCGCCGCGCCTAGCTCCACCACCAAGTCGCTGGCCTGCTGCTCCATGGCTGCGCTCACCTCGCCTTCACAGCCGGCCGCCGCTGCCGTGCTTCCGTTTCTGCCCCGCCTTGGCCGTGGCTGAGTCGCCGCCACGGGCCGGCACCTCTGAGCCACCCCCGGCTCGCCCCGCTCAGCGCCGGCTCCCGTGCGTCGCACCGGCCGTCGCCATTGAGCCGCCCTGCGCCGCCTCTCGCCGTGCGCTTCCGCCGCTGCGGTTTGCTCGCCCCACCTCAGCATCACTTCGCCGGAGCAGGCCCTGAGCCGCTGCTGTGAGCCGCTTCCACTGGAACAAGCTTCGAGCCGTCGCCTCTGCAGCGTCAGACCCGCCGGTTCCCATGCCATACCAGCGCCGCCCACAGCCGGTTCGTGCGCTCCTCCACGGCCGTCTCCACCTCAACCTGCCCCGAGTCGCCGTGGCCTCGCCCCTCTGTCGAGCTGGCTTGCTCCGCCGCTGCACTCGCCCGTCCGCGCCAGCCGCCGTGACCGAGCCGCCGTCGCCTCATATCGCCTTGAGACGACCCGCCTTCACCACACCTCTGCGACGCCGCGAGCCGGCCTGCCGCCTCCACTGGTGCTGCCTTCGTTGCCCCTGCCTGCCGCCTCGCGTCGGCCTCGCCGTTGGCCTCTGAGCCGCCGGCCCGCTCTGCCTCAGCCGCCTCGGCGTTTCCGGTTACTCTCGATAGCCGTTTCCCCAGACAAAAATAAAGAAAGATAAGGGAAGGACTGGCTAGAAGAGAAGTGGAGAGCCAGCCAAAAAAAAAAGAGAGAGAGGGTGGGGTCAGCTCAAGTTTTATCAGAGTACACACGCAAATTACTATGAGTATCTCCAACTCGCCCGCGGTTGACTACAACTCCACCGCAGTTATCATCAATCCTGCGGCAGATAGTTTCCGACAAGTATATCAGGTGAAGTCAATCCAGTCAATTTTTATTGATGCATTTTTCATCTTTTCGAGAACAATTACTCTCGTCTGCATGTCTTTTATGCAGGACTGTCAAAGTGACAGTCGTACCGCAGATACAAAGCTCACGTCAGCGCCCGCCTATACGGGCTGTCCAACAGACGCGCGGAAGCCGCCCATGGTCTGATCCAACGTCAACATGCCGTTGCCGACTCGTGCTTCTGTGCCGTCTTACAAACACCGTCGCCGTCGTGCCTGCCCGCGCCGGCTTACAACGCCGCGGCCGTCTTCCGCGCCGCCCCGGCTTACAACGCCTGCGGCCGACTTAACCGTTCGCGCCGGCTTACAACGCCGTGGCCGTCTCTCGCGTCCGCACCGGCTTACAACGCCGCGGCCGTCTCTCGCGACCGCGCCGGCTTACAATGTCGTGGCCGTCTCTCGCAACCACGTCGTCTTCAAAACGCGCGGCTGGCTTCTACATCCACATCAACACGACAAGAGCCGCAGACACCAGTACGAGCCGCCCTACGAGCGCTCGTGAGTCACCACCCTGCGGTCTGGTCTACATTGACACATCAGTGTCGTGCTTGCTCACTTCAGCCGCCCAACGGACGCGCGCAAGACGCCGCCCACAGTCTGATCTGCATCAACATATCGGTGCGGTGCTCGCCTGTATGAGCCACCCAACGGACGAGCGCAAGACGCCGCCCAAAGTCTGATCTACATCAACATATCGGTGCAGTGTTCGTCTATACGAGCCGCCCAAACGGACAGGCGCACAAGTCGCCGCCACTGCAGTTTGGTTAAACTTCAACAACCAGCCGGGATGGACCGTCGACCGGATTATCGAAACAATTCATACGGGATCGTCTAATCCGCCACGGTCAACTTCAACCTTCAGTGGAGATTCTCAAGTCGCCTCTTCGAGTCATTGTAAGACTCGGGGGCTACAGACATGATTCAGCAAATGTTGCTAGTTTCAGCAAATTCAAGAACCCCGGATCACCCAATCTCGGGGGCTACTGCCACATTGGTGAAAGTTTAAAGGCTGTCAGAAAATTTCCGGCACAAGCATCCGGTTCAAAAGGAATTCATCTCTCGCAAGTTCGAGTTTCAGAAAATTAAAAGTTACCCAAGAAGACGAGCCGCCATGATGCACCGTTCAACTTGGGGGCTTCTGCTGTTTCTTCATACAAGATGGCGGCTTACAAAATGCTGCAACAATGTTGCTACTTCAACAAGGTCATTTGGGGGCTTCCAACCCGCCGGGTTTAGCTCGCTCATCCTCTTGATCGGCTCTTCAGCCACAATAATAACCAAGACGGCGGCTTACAAGTCGGCGGTCCACATGACGGTTGCTCACAAGATGATGCACAAGTTGATATCATCAACAAGGTCATTTGGGGGCTTTCAACCCACTGGGTTAAGCTTCAACCCTCTCGATCAGGCTCTTCAGCCAACGTAAGGGGGGCTGTATACCCAAAAAGTTGACTCCGTCAACAAGGTCATTTGGGGGCTTTCAACCAACCGGGTTAAGCTTCAACCCTCTCGATCAGGCTCTTCAGCCACTGTAAGGCGGGTCGTGGACCCAAACGTTGACTCCGTCAACAAAGATCACTAGGGGTGCAGCGAGTTGTGAACTTACCCCCTTTTCCGATTTGCAAGGCCGGGTTATACCTGCCTGTAAGTAGCTGCTGCTTTGCCAGGGGTGCAGCGAGTTCTAAAACTTACCCCCTGCAAGGGCCTCTTACAGCGGCGAGGCAAACTCTCTCATCTGCAAGGCCGGATTATACCTGCCTGTAAGTTGCTGCCGTTTTGCCAGGGGTGCAGCGAGTTCTAAAACTTACCCCCTGCAAGGGCCTCTTACAGCGGCAAGGCAAACTCTCCCATCTGCTGCGTACTCTCTGTCGAGTGGCCCGTCGTACCCTGGAGGTTCAAACGATGGATTTACGTCACGTGAGAAGTAGCTTATGGGCTCTAAGGGTATTCACCCCCTGCTGCGTCTCTTTCTGGTTCGCTACGCTCTTATCAGTTCATCTCGTCTAGAGACCCTGAGCCGGTCAAAGAATTGACGGTCACTCTCGCTAGAGACCCTGTACTGTTAGAGTTCAAGTAGCGAGTCCGCCCAGAAGAACCGGCTTGTGAGTTTTCGAACAGAAAAGCAAGAACATCATGCATTGCATCATACATTACATCATGCATTGCATCATACATTACATCATGCATTACATCATACATACATATTATGCCAGTTTGCCAAACTGGGTCAGAGCAAGATTATGAAAGAAGAAGCAAGGCTATAACAGATTTTAACATCTCCGGGTTGTGCTTTTTCAAGCCGCCCTTACAACAATGCAGAATATTCTGTCTTGCTTTTGCAGGTCTTGTCTCTTAAGATGAGCCGCCCTATAAGATATAATGACGTGTCATTTAATTGACCGGCTATTGGATTTCTTTAACCAGTGCTCTGTAGTGTACTACAGCACTCATGGTTTTCTTAAAATATTTGCCGGGTTGCACCGCAACTACGGGCAGGGATTTCATGTCAAAGACAGGAATTATTTCAGGATATTCACTCCGGGTTATATTACAACCACAGTCAAGGATTGATTCAACAAATTATGATGAGTCATATTATTCTCACACAGTCCCGAGTCGCCGCAGGCTGACGACCCGGCACTTGGGGGCTACATTATTCAAGTCCATACGAAGTATGCAAGTCCCATGTCGCTGCAAGCATGCACCACGGCACTTGGGGGCTAATGCAAGCTGGTTTTCAAATCGTTACATTGTCAACAAGACCCTGGTATCTCAAGGAGATGAGCCGGCCTTTCAAATATTTTTCTAAGTCCCAGCCCAGTACTTCTTACTGACCCGGCACTTGGGGGCTACACCGCTCAGATCAAATTTTCTAAAAAGTCCCAAGTCGCTGCAGGCATGCGACCTGGCACTTGGGGGCTACAGTATTCAGTTGTTTAAACAGATTATAAGGTCCAAATTGAAGACCCGGTGCATCAAACATTGATGAGCCGGCCCTTGGGGGCTACACCAGCTGAAGCTTTATAAGGTATAAGACAGTTACAAGTCCCAGGTTGCTGCAGGCAAGACAACCCGGTACTTGGGGGCTACATATGTGGAACATTCAATTTATGACTGGTGACTCAGATGAGCAATCCAGGTAATATGAAGCAAGTCTTAAGGCTATCACTATGTTTCCCTTCTTAAGACTTGGGGGCTACAGATAATATGGATATGAGGAAGATATGTCTTCAAATTCTCAATTGTGAGGAACCAAGCAAATTTATCAAGCCAAGGCAGTTGATAATAAGGGTTATTTTTTCTTCAAGGAGACAACGTCAGTATATTGATATGACAGAGTTTCAGAATTTTCAGGAGCTGATCAACTGGTATTTTTGAGTGAACTGGTCACTTTACATATTCTTATTTCAGGAGGTTACCATGAATAAATTCAAGCTAACCTGGGGGGCTAATGTCGGGGATATACCCCGCGGTATGACCCGGAATGATTATGACCCGTTTACAGTTCTAACCCGGCAGACAAATTGTAACCCGGCAAACAATTGTAACCCGGCAGACAGCCAACCCGGCAGACAAATGTAACCCGGCATGCTACAGTACCAGGATGTTAACCCGGCTGCTACAGTGCCAGGATGTTAACCCGGCTGCTACAGTGCCAGGATGTTAACCCGGATGCTACAGTGCCAGGATGTTAACCCGGCTGCTACAGTGTCAGGATGTAACCCGGCTGCTACAGTGCCAGGATGTTAACCCGGCAAACAGTGTTAACCCGGAGAACAGTGTTAACCCGGTGAACAGTGTTCCCTGGCAGACAGTTAAGTCCCGGAGACGAGTCCCCGAAGACGAGTCTCGAAGATAAGCCCGGTTATAAGCCGCCCGGCGCTAAGCCGCCCGGTGTAAGCTGCCCGGGAGAGTTAAGAAGCCCGGGACTCAGAAGCCCATGAAGAGAAGCCCACGATGGGAAGTCATAGTAAGTTAAGTCTCAATCCGACTTAGACTCTACATGTAAACCGCCCCTTCAGCCTTTATAAGGAGGGGCGGGTCACCCCGAGAGGGTTAAGTTTAGACGTCTCCATAGACAGGTCTGAGAGACAGGTCAGAAAAGATAGTCAGATTAGAGGTTCTCGAGATTAAGAGGTAGCGACTCCGCACCCTTATAACCGAGATCGTCATCGTCATCAATATAAGACAAGCAGGACGTAGGCTTTTACCTCCATCGGAGGGGCCGAACCTGGGTAAAACTCCGCGTCTCTCGTCCCGCTCAACCCCTCTCAAGCTACCAGTTAGATGCGTTGGCCTCACGACTAAGTCCTTACACTAGGACATCTGCCGTGACAAATCCACGACACCTACAGTGGTTGCTTGATTCATAAGGTTACAATCCATATGCATTTCTCCTTTCGATTCATCTGTACTAGTTTTCGTAGGTAAATTTCCATCCACTCCAACCTCTTGGGAAGAAGCCTACGTTTTTCTAGATTATAATCAAATGCCCATGTTAATCATGTAGGATCGAAGATGGCATGTCACTCTATTCGTGTATTTTAGAAATCCTGCAAATCAAAGAGGCATGTAGTAGTGTTCAAAACAGCATGTAGGCACTAATACGTTCTCTTCTTTTGCAGATAAGATTAGGCCTGGTAGTGGATAATGTGATACAATATAACAACCACGTCGAATGCCTTGATCTGCATCTCTCAGAAATTACTTTGAACTCCTACCAAGGGACCTTACCGGAGATTATATTCGCCAGGTTCTTTGTTGTGAGAGCAAGGGTGCTAAAGGTAATGAGGCTTGCCCTACATTTCTTTCGCAAAACTGAATGGTTTGCTGATCAGCGCCGGCGGCTACGGCAGAATGGAAAAGGCTCTGCAGAAGCTGAATTTCATTTTGGAAGATCAGCCAACAGAGTAATCAGAAGTCGTTATGTCAAGCCCATACATGACTTGTTAGTGGCTAATCCCTTTGCAGAAATGGTGAGGTTTTGAAATGGGTGTTACAAGTTGTAATATCAGTTTGAACCTCTCATATGTCCAAGTTCAGCTGATCGCACGGGCGTCTGCAGCTGCATGAGCTGAATTTCATTTCTAATATCAGTTTGAACCTTGTAATTAATCTTCAAATTTGAGCCTTCTAACTCTGGAATTTGAACCTTGTAATATTTCGGGCTTTTGTGGTACAATCGTTGAAATGGCATCGTATAAGACTCGTATATTGGTAGTACTATTTTGACATTCATATGCAATGGACGATTAATATCTGGACCTCAATGGACTTGATTTTATTTACCATTCTTGATTGTGTTTCCCCTGTTGATCTCAATCGCAAACGATCTATATTGCGGACACGACAGCGATCTTCGACATTATTGTACATAGTTGGTTTCCTCAACTGTGTGCCCAGAATTATCGCACTTGAGTGTCCATCATTACCCGTCTGTGTAACTTTGACCTCATCACCCATGGGTAAACTTGGCGCCTCTTCGAGCCCACGCGTGGTCAAACGAAACGCGTGTGGGATGCTCTATAGCTCAAGCGTGCACTGGAATCCTCCGCTAGGAACGTGGTGACAAGACGTGACGATTACAGGCCGTCCGGCCCCCATTTATTATAGCGGCCATTTAACTCTTGTGTCTCTTCAACCTTTCGATCATGCCCCAGTATTGCAAGAAGCACACCCACGACAACAAATACAGAGAGGGTATCCTGCGCGGCTCCAATGGCGGTCCCAGCGGCTGCCGAAGACGAGCGGCAATTCACCATGCATGCCGTAGTGGACACCCATAGAAGGTTCACGGAGCTCTTGGTGGTGTACACCAACAACCCGATCTGAGTGGAGAACTCCATCCACACTATGGAGTTGTTGCTTGCTGCGGAGAAGTACAAGGTGGTCGGGTTCGACCTCGAGTACACCCGCGCTCGTGCCGGGTCTCGTCACAAGGTCGCTGTCGCCCAGATGTGCATGCGCAATCATGTCCTCATCTACCACTACTGCCTAGCCACAAGGCCTTGCCAGCATTTCACCAGGTTTGTCAACAGCCCCCACTATGTGTTTGCTATGGTGGACATCACCAACGATGTAAAGGTGCTCAAGAATTCGGGCATCGCCTACCAGAATCTTGTCGACATCCAGGGCTAATACAAGATCTGGGGCAGCAAGAAGCATGAGAAGGACTCACTAGTTCACCTCGCCAAGGCCATCATCGACCCCTACTACAGAGACATGAAGGATTCCCGCAACAAGGGACAAGCGTGCCTGGCACTCGGCCTGGATGGAGAAACTTGACGAAGCTCACGTCGTGTACGCGGCCAAGGAGGCATACACGAGCTACGAGATGTACAGGTGGATCGTTGACATGAGGAAGTGCCTCCTTCTTCCCCAAAACGGCCAGGGATCCAGTCGGAAGCAGAGCAATGGCAAGCGTCGTCACAACAAGAAGTAGATGATCGTTTCTCCTAGTTTAGTGTGCATGTAATTGTTTACTTTGGCGTGTGTAGTCACTTATGTAATTGGATGTTTTATTTGGTTATGCAACAATGTTCTTATAAGTATATATGTTGCTGTTGTGTAGACAGAGCATAGATGTTGTGCGGACAGAGCAAATCACATTGGCCACAGGCTAAACTAGGGAACCCGTCGGTGATGATTTCATCAATCGCTGACAATTGTATACCAGCAAGCGTTTGCCCACAACACACACGGGTTATTAGCAGGAATCGTCTGTGTTGTTATCGGTCTTCCCACATATTTCGGATTACTGACCTATTTGCCGCGTATCACACACATCTTGTTAAGTTGAACCGTTTCTGTTGTGTTGGGTAATCGCAAACAGTTCATCCGAGTAAACCGCATGCCATGTATCGCACACACCTTGATCTGCCTGACCGTTTCTATTGTGTTGGGTATTCACAAACAGTTCATCCGAGTGAACTGTATGCCGTGTATCGCACACACCTCGAACTGGCTGCCCGTTTCTGTTGTGTTGGGTAATCACAAACAGTTCATTCGAGTGAACTGTATGCTGTGTATCGCACACACCACGAACTGACTGACCGTGTTTGTTGTTCTGGCTTATCGCAAACAGTTCATATGGATCAACTGTATGCCACGTATCGCACACGCGTCTCTAATCTGAATCGTTTTTGATGTCTCCGGCATCGCAAACAGTTCGTCTTATTGGGGACGGTTTTTTAGGACACCGTTTGCGATTCATGCATCGCACACAGTTTGGTCGCGGGGTCTCTGATTCATGTGTCACGTTAGCGGTCGCCTGCAGTAGTGAAGTGAAAACCGAAATCGATAATCATGACCACATGTTTAGAGAGAGAGGTGTCGATAAAACAAAATACGGACATGAAAGCATCATGATCATTATCATACCAGCAATATAACATCATAAAACTTCTCATGAATAAGTGATAATTTATCCACAAGATAAAGTATGAACCATAAACCATATTGAAAACCAACAAACTATGATCTCGGTCACCGATGCAATTGCAATTCATCATATTATCAGAAAGAGTCTATGTAAGAGTTTTGTTTAGCAAGTTCACATACTCAACTATCATTTAGTCTTCTATGATTGCTGACACTCATGGCATACTTATGGAGCAAAAGTTTCAGTCGGACACATAGAAAGATAGGGGCTTATAGTTTCTCCTCCCAACTTATTTACCTCAAGGGTAATGTCAACAATAATAACTCATGATCACCTACATCCAACTGGATATATATGTCTAGATCTTTCCCCACCACATGATGCTTGCCAAAAGAGAAAATAAAAAATGGAATAGAGGAGAATACTATTCACTCTTGCATAAAAGTAAATACATAAAGTAAAGGATAGGCCCTTCGCAGAGGGAAGCAGCAGTTGTCATGCACCTTTTTATTTTTGGATGTGCAAGCTCTTAATGTAAAGGAACATCACTTTATATTGCCCCTTGTGATGGCAACCTTTATTATGCAGTCTGTCACTTTTATTTCTTCACCATCACAAGTTCGTACAAAGCTTATTTTCCCTTACAATAAAAGATCATACATATTTAGGACCAATTTTTATTGATTTTGCACCGAGGACAACTTACTTGAAGGATCTTATTCAATCCATAGGTAGATATGGTGGACTCTCATGACATGAAACTGGGTTCAAGGGTTTTTGGATGCACAAGTAGTATCTCTACTTAGTGCGTAGTTTTGGCTAGCAAAAGATTATGGGCAAGCACCACATGTGAGAGGATCCATGACAATATAGCTTCTATGTGAATATAAGCAAACATAACTCATTACGTTGTCTTCCTTGTCCAACATCGACTATTTGACATAGAATATTTAATGGGGGCTCACAATCATAAAAGATGTCCAAGAAAGTATATTTATATGTGAGACCTCTCTTTCTTTATTACTTTTGCATGGATTGCAACAATGACCAATACTATGTTTGTTAACTTCCAACAGGTTTCATCAATTATACTTCTTTTTATGTGAAGTCATCACTCCCCATGGGATTTAGCATATGATCTCCTTTTTATTTATTCTCTTTATTTTATTTCTAAGATTGAATCAACAAAAGTAAAACAACTCAACTCAAACTACTCTTTATTATATAACTCTCATACTCGATTACGTAGATAGATAGATCATAAAGCAAGCACTCGAAACTAAATCATACTAAAACTTTATTCTTCTAAATCACGAAATAACTAAGGATTGAACTAAGATAGATAATTATGATAAAAGTGATGATGATACGATACCTGAGCACCTCCCCCAAGCTTGGAACAAGCCAAGGGTGGTACCCATACCCGTATACTCAAGTCTCCTTCTTTGGTGATGGTGGTGATGAAGTAGTGGGCTTGCTTTTTATTACATCAATTAGGATCTCCCTTAGGCTCTGAATTTCCCGGAGTACATGCTGGATCATCTCCGCGTTCTTCTGGACTTCGGCCATAATATGTTTATTCTCTGCCCCCCATGCTTTCTTCCCTGCATCACTTTCACTTGGATGGGAGATGTCCCAATTGGAAGGTATGTGCATGCGGGGAGTATTCTCAAATCCATAATTGTGAACCAAGTTATGAAAATTGTTTCGATGTAACCTGTGCAAGGGCCTACTAGGGGGGAAGCCCTTCTTGTACCTCTGGACTCCCATGGCTTGTTGTGCTTCTCATGGCTTGATGGGGATTTGGAGTTGTGGAGATGCCATCAAGGTTACCCCTCTCAGAAGCCGGAGGGTGGACCTCCAGCGAGTCACCATCATCTTCTTCCATGGTAACTTCCTCCTCCTCCTCTCTCTTGAGTTCCATCTGCAGCAACCAAGCGTCGTCTCCCACGTTGTTGGAGGAAGAGGAAGACATGACGCCCGGCCTCAAAAGCCTGACAGAAAAATAGCACGAAACAAGAATAGAGGAGAAACTTGCGATACGGTGGTCAAAACATCCGAGAGTATATATAATGAATTTTTTTTCGTGCAGGACAAGTAATATGGAAGAAAAACGGAGTCAGGAAAGTCCACGGGGGAGCCACAAGCTCGGTAGGCGCGCCCTGGGAGGTAGGGCGCGCCCCCAGGCTTGCCGCTCCCTCGTGCACTTTTCGGACTATTTATTATTTTCCTAATTTTTTATATATTCCAAAACGAACAGAAAGTACTTTTATGGAATTTTTGGAGTCGGTTTACTTACTGTACCACATACCTACTCCTTTTCAGGGTTCTAGAGCGTTCTGGAAGGTTTCTTCTATGTGTTCCTCCGGTGTCATTGTTTGAATAATATTAGTTTCAACATTAATGGGAGTACCTGAGATATAATGTTGAATTATTTGCCCATTAACCACTCTCGGATTAGTGCCTTCGGAGTTGTTTATTTTGATAGCTCCGGAGCGATAAACTTCTTCGATGCTGTATGGTCCTTCCCATTATAGAATTTTTTTCCTGCAAAAAATCTTAAACGAGAATTGTGTAATAGAAAGTGATCACCTACCTTAAATCCCCGTTTCTGAATTCTTTTATCATGCCATCTTTTAACCTTTTCTTTAAACAACTTGGTATTTTCATAAGCTTGTGTTCTCCATTCATCTAGAGAGCTAATATCAAATAACCTCTTTTCATTGGCAAGTTTAAAATCATAATTAAGTTCTTTAATTGCCCAATATGCCTTATGTTCTAGTTCAAGAGGTAAATGACATGCTTTTCCATAGACCATTTTATATGGGGACATACCCATAGGATTTTTATAAGCAGTTATATAAGCTCATAATGCATCATCAAGTTTCTTAGACCAATTCTTCCTGGATCTATTAATGGGTTTTTGCAAAATTAACTTTATTTCTCTATTACTCAATTCAACTTGACCACTAGACTGAGGATGATAAGGGGATGCAATTCTATGGTTAACATCATATTTAACAAGAAGTTTACGAAAAGCACCATGAATAAAATGTGAACCACCATCATTCGTCAAGTATCTAGGGACTCCAAACCTAGGGAATATAACTTCTTTAAGCATTTTAATAGAGGTGTTGTGATCAGCACTACTAGTTGGAATAGCTTCTACCCACTTAGTAACATAATCAACAACAACAATAATATGTGTATATCCATTAGAGGAAGGAAAAGGTCCCATGTAATCAAATCCCCAAACATCAAATGGTTCAATAACTAGTGAATAATTCATAGGCATTTCCTGTCGTCTACCAACATTACCAATTCTTTGGCATTCATCACAAGAGAGGACAAACTTGCGTGCATCTTTGAAAAGAGTAGGCCAATAAAAACCAGATTATAATACCTTATGTGCAGTTCTGTCTCCCGCATGGTGTCCTCCGTATGCCTCAGAGTGACACTTCTGTAGGATTTGTTCCTGTTCATGCTCAGGTACACAACGTCTAATAATACCATCTACTCCTTCTTTATATAAATGTGGGTCATCCCAAAAGTAATGTCTTAAATCAAAGAAGAATTTTTTCTTTTGTTGGTAGGTAAAACTAAAGCGTGCGGATAATGTCAAGAGAGGGCAGGGTAGACCGAATTTGCCATGGGAGGAGTCCGTGAAGAGAGATCTAAAGGATTGGAGTATCACCAAAGAACTAGCCATGGATAGGGGTGCGTGGAAGCTTGCTATCCATGTGCCAGAACCATGAGTTGGTCGCGAGATCTTATGGGTTTCACCTCTAGCCTTGTTGTTGTTGGTGGTGGTGGTAGGTAAAACTAGGTGGAATATATTTAGCAACAATATAATTAGCATAGTCTGCATACCAAGGAGTATTACGAGAAGCATTTATAACAGCTAATTGTTCATCAGGAAAACTATCATCAATAGGCAGTGGGTCATCAAGAACATTTTCCATTCTAGACAAATTATCAGCTACGGGATTCTTAGCTCCCTTTCTATCAATAATATGCAAATCAAATTCTTGTAGCAAAAGAACCCACCTCACAAGTCTAGGTTTAGCATCCTTATTTTCCATAAGGTATTAAATAGCAGCATGATCGGTGTGAATAGTTACTTTAGAATCAACAATGTAAGATCTGAATTTATCACATGCAAACACAACTGCTAAAAATTCTTTCTCAGTAGTAGCATAACTTCTTTGAGCACTGTCTAGAGTTTTACTAGCATAATGGATAACATTCAATTTCTTATCAACTCTTTGTCCTAAAACAACACCAACAGCATAATCACTAGCATCACACATAATTTCAAAAGGTAAGTTTCAATCAGGTGGTTGAACAATAGGTGCAGATATTAAGACTTTCTTAAGTATTTCAAAGGCTTCTACGCAATCATCATAAAAACAAATGGAACATCTTTTTGCAAAATATTAGTAAGAGGCCTAGAAATTTTAGAGAAGTCTTTTATAAACCTTCTATAGAAACCAGCATAACCCAGGAAACTTCTTATACCTTTGATATCTTTAGGACATGGCATTTTCTCAATTGCATCAACTTTAGCTTTATCAACTTCAATACCTCTTTCAGAAATTTTATGCCCAAGGACTATACCTTCGTTCACCATAAAGTGGCACTTCTCCCAATTCAAGACAAGATTAGTTTCTTTGCATCTCTACAAATCTCGATCAAGGTTGCTTAAGCAATCATCAAAAGAAGTTCCGTAAACGGAAAGGTCATCCATGAATACCTCAACAATCTTTTCACAAAAGTCAGAGAATATAGCAGTCATACATCTTTGAAAAGTAGCAGGTGCATTACATAAACCAAAAGGCATACGACGATAAGCATAAGTTCCAAAAGGACAAGTAAAAGTGGTTTTCTCTTGATCTTCTTGTGATACAGGTATTTGAGAAAAAACAGAATATCCATCTAGGAAGCAAAAGTGTGTATGTTTAGATAATCTTTCTAACATTTGATCAATAAAAGGCAAGGGGTAATGATCTTTCCTAGTAGCTTTATTTAATTTCCTGAAATCAATTACCATCCTATAACCAGTTACAATTCTTTGTGGGATAAGTTCATTTTTATCATTAGGGACAACAATAATACCCCCTTTCTTAGGGACACAATGAACAGGACTTACCCATCTACTATCAGCTATGGGATAGATTATACCTATCTCTAGAAGCTTTAATATTTCAGTTCTTATCACATCCTTCATTTTAGGATTTAATCTTCTTTGATGATCAACAACTGGTTTAGCATCTGGCTCCATATTAATCTTGTGCTGGCACAAAGTGGGACTAATGCCCTTAAGATCATCAAGAGTATATCCAATAGCTGCACGGTGCTTCCTTAGAGTTTTAAGTAATCTCTTTTCTTCATGCTCTGAAAGGTTAGCACTGATAATAACAGGATATATCTTCTTTTCATCCAGATAAGCATATTTAAGTGTATCAGGTAGTTTCTTTAATTCAAACACAGGATCACTCTTAGGTGGGAGAGGATCTCCCAAAGTTTCAATAGGCAAATTATGTTTAAGAATAGGTGCTTGTTTAAAGAATATCTCATCTATTTCATTTCTTTCATTCATATGCATATCGTTTTCATGTTCTAGCAAATATTGTTCTAAAGGATCAGTAGGAGGTACAACAATAGAGGCAAGACCAATAATTTCATCTTTATTAGGTAATTCTTTATTATGAGGTTGTCTACAAAACTTAGAGAAATTGAACTCATGAGATACATCACCAAACTTAACTCTAACCTTTTCTTTAGCACAATCAATTTCAGCATTAACAGTATTCAAGAAAGGTCTACCAAATATAATGGAACAAAAATTATCTTGTTGTGAACCAAGTACTAAGAAATCAGTAGGGTATTTGATCTTACCACACAAGACTTCAACATCTCGAACAATCCCAATTGGTGAAATAGTATCTCTATTCGCAAGCCTAATAGTGACATCAATGTCCTCAATCTCAACAGGTGCAATATCATTCATGACTTCTTGATATAAAGAAAAAGGAATAGCACTCACACTAGCACCCATATCACATAAACCATGATAGCAATGGTCTCCAATTTTAACAGAAACAACAGGCATGCCAACTACATGCTTGTTCTTATCTAACACGTCTCGTTCATTCCTAACAGGTTTAGCAATTCTAGCAGCCTCTTCGCAAAAGTAAATAACATGCCCATCAATATTATCAACTAATAAATCTTTTAGCATTGCAATATTAGGTTCAACTTTAATTTGTTCAGAAGGTCTAGGTGTTCTAATACTACTTTATTAACCACAGTCGTAGCTTTAGCATGTTTCTTTATTCTAACAGGGAAAGGAGGCCCAATCCTTTTTATAGCAAAGGACAAGCCAAAACGGTCTCTTATATAAAGCAAAGCGTTCTCGAGGACACATGGGAATTCTCATATAGTCACTTTCATCATGTTTATTTGATTTGCGTTCGCTACTTTGATAATTTGATATGTGGGTGGACCAGTGCTTGGGTGCTGTTCTTACTTGAACAAGCCTCCCACTTATGATTACCCCCTCTCGCAAGCATCCGCAACTACGAAAGAAGAATTAAGATAAATCTAACCATAGCATGAAACATATGGATCCAAATCAGCCCCTTACGGAATAACGCATAAACTAGGGTTTAAGCTTCTATCACTCTAGCAACCCATCATCTACTTATTACTCCACAATGCCTTCCCTTAGGCCCAAATATGGTGAAGTGCCATGTAGTCGACGTTCACACGACACCACTAAAGGAAGCAACAACATACATATCATCAAAATATCGAACGAATACCAAATTCACATGATTACTTATGACAAGACTTCTCCCATGTCCTCAAGAACAAAAGTAACTACTCACAAATCATATTCATGTTCAAGATCAGAGGGGTATTGAATATCATTAAGGATCTGAACATATAATCTTCTACCAAATAACCCAACTAGCATCAACTACGAGATGTAATCAACACTACTAGCAACCCACAGGTACCAATCTGAGGTTTTGGGACAAAGATTGAATACAAGAGATGAACTAGGGTTTGAGATGAGATGGTGCTGGTGAAGATGTTGATGAAGATTGGTCCTCCCACGATGAGAGGATCGTTGGTGATGTCGATGGCTTCGATTTCCCCCTCCCGGAGGGAAGTATCCCCGGCGGAATTGCTCCGCCGGAGAGCAAAAGTGCTCCTGCCCAGGTTCCGCCTCGAGACGGTGGCGCTTTGTCCCGAAAGTATTCTCTTATAAATGGGTGCCATTCCAGGCGCTAGCTCAATAACAAATTCAATTTCACGATCAGGTGGCATGCCTGGTAGCTCCTCTGGAAATACATCAGGGTATTCGCACACCACAGGAACCTTGCTCAACTCTGTCATATCCACTTGATTTAATTTTCCTAGTGAAGTAGAAATCTTCCTTGTGCCAAATTTTATTGTCTTCCCTTGACAATTTGCGGTTGTAGCAGTCTATAAAACCTTTATTTGTGGTCAACCAGTCCATTCCCAAAATAACGTCCAGATCTACTGCTTCCAGAACAATAAGATTGGCTAGAAACTTCATTCCTTTGATTTCAATATTCACATCCTTGCAGTACCATTGTGTGCTTTGCTTCGATCCCGGGGACTGAATAACCATTGAATTTTGCAAAGGCGAAAAAGAAAACTGATTCTCCGAAGCAAATCTTTTAGAGATGCATGAATGGGAAGCTCCAGAATCAAACAAAACTGTAGCATTAATTGTGTTGACAGGGAACGTACCAAACACGATGTCCGGTGCGTTTTGCGCTTCCTCAAAGGTCACGTGATTCACCTGTCCCTTCCTTTGGTTGTTGTTGGGGTTGCTGTGTCATGGGGCTGCCTTAACACTGCGGCCATTGTTGTTGGGCTTCGGAACATTATTGTTCCCCTGTTTTGGGCATTGCTTGGCATAATGCCCTTCTTCTGCACAGGCAAAACAGGTAACACCAGGACGGAACGTTGTGTCCTTGGTCCTGTTGTTGAAGGTGCTGCGACTCTGCTGCGGTCGTGGTGTTGGAATTGGTGGTCGTGGTGCCACAAGCCTCTGAAATTCATTTTGGGGCCTGTTGTTGCGCACTGGTACTGACTGGGTCATACGGCGTTTGCGAATTTCATTCATGTTGCGGTGCTCATTCTCCAGTATAATCACCTTGTCTACCAGTGTCTTGAAATCTGGAAAGGTGTGGACCACCAGTTGGCACTTGAGAGATGGAACGAGTCCATCAAGAAATTTCTCCATCTTTTTTGCTTTCTGTCATGTACTCATCATTGGCGTACCGAGATAACTGAGTGAACTGGTCCAGGTACTGAGTTACCGTGGTGCCTCGCTGCTTGAGATCCTCAAATTCCCTTTTCTTCAATTTCATAATACTGTTGGGGATATGTGCTCCCCGGAAATTTTCCTTGAATTGTTCCCATGTCATATCTACTCCATGAGTATGGCATATATTTTCCCACCATGATGCTGCTATCCCAGAAAAATAGTGCGGAGCATATAGCACTTTTTCCTGATCCGTACACTGAGCTATGACCAATTTCCTTTCCATATCACGCAGCCAATCGTCTGCCTCCAGAGGTTTGTCTGTGTGAGAAAAGACCGTTGGATTGGTCCTCTGTAGCTCAGATATTTTTGATCTGTGCTGATGTTGTCCTTGGTGATTTCCCATATTTATTAAGTGCTGCATCATTTCCTGGTGCTACTGCTGACTTTGCTCACATATACGGCAAACTTGTGAAAATGCTGAATCATTGCTCTGCTGACTTGTCTGTCCTTGTGTGAAATTATTCCCATCTGTGCAAAGTTGTCCTCTGGCGGACTGGGCATGGAACGTGTCCAGGGACGATGCATTTTCTTTCTGGGGTATTTGTGTAACACCGATGAGAAAAGAAATCATAACGGAAAGAAATAAAATTTTAAGAGACCGAAAATAATATCCCCCCAAAAAAATGTAAAGGCATAAAAATAACGGATTATATTACACATGCAACTTTAATTATACATGCAGGATTAATTATACATGCAAAGCCTAATTATACATGCATGGTTTAATTATACAACATGCTTGCCATAGCTGTATACTACATGACCACTTATTTAGACTAAAGTACTACTCCGTCCACAAAGCACGCTGCGGTCCAAGTCTACTACTCACCATTTTAAAAAAAGGAAAAGAAACAGAAAATAAATATTTTACAACTGCGCTCTCATAAAAGTCAACTGCGGTGCTGTCGTCCAGTCTGCTCTCATGGAGTGTCTGGAACGTCGATGGTCCTGCTGAGTGTAAGTCCCAGATGAGGTGCTGATGACTCGACCTCCTCCTCCTCGGGTATGGTCTCTAGTCGGGCAGATGTCGATGCCACGCCTGTCCGTGGTGGCACTGTGCTTGTAGGCGGTGAAGCTCTAACTGGAATGGGTGCATCCAGGCGACTAGCCTCATCGCTCGGGGATGAGCGTCGAATCCTGGACTGAGTAGGGGGATCATATGGTGGACTCGGAATGCGAGGAGCGCGTGGTGATGGAGAGCGAAACTCACTCCTGCGAGGAATCCTCGTACGAGCCAAGTCCACTCGTGTGGCAAGATAGTCGTCCACCACTGAGGTGAAGACTGGCTCTAGTGCCATGATGTACTGAACCAGGGGCTCAATCGCATCATCCCTTTCTCCCGCGGTGCAGGAGAAAGCGTAGTGACTAGTGTATGGAACATGGCATGGAAGGTAGTGGTAGGGACGTGTCTGCATGATCGGAAGGATGTCCCTAAGACGGGCGATGGCCTCTCGGGCAGCCATCTGGATAGCATGCCTCTCTGTAGGCATGGCTCTCCCCACAAAATGATAGTTGCGGTGAGACTCAGCTGATCCACCCTGAATATATACCGAGGCCTGGTACATAATCAGGGTGTCTGTGATCCTGTCGGGGTAGATGGTGTACTCTGGATGGCCCGGAGACCTCATCGCGACTCTAGCGATGACAACGAGAAGACAGGAAAATCCCGCAGGCTCGTTGGCGAAAATCTGGGTCGGACAGCTGCCGCTAGACATCTATAGCAGTAGACAAAAATCCAAATAGTCATGTCATAAGTATATGATGACCAAGGAAAATTTGTTACAATGCATGAGGTGCATGCTAAAAATGTTAGTACTGATTCTATTACTAGCGTTCGTGCCTAGGGCTTCCTACAGTCAGCCTGGCTCTGGTACCAAGGTTTATCAGGCCCATTTCTGGGATAAATCACAGAAGAGCCTCAAGTCATACCAGCCCCAAGAACAACTGGTAGACTTCCTTGATATAGATAACCAGTACAAATATAATATTACACAGGGTTGAGTCAGAGGGCTCAACAATTATTACAAGCTTGCCAAAATACTACGGTGGTGGAATAACACAGTGGTGTGGTGGTAGAACAACACTGATACAATAAAATAAAGTCAAGCGTCAGTGTGAGGCTTGACTATTTTATAGGTGTAGCGGAAACACAACGGATGATACATGTGGTCGACTCCAAGATCACAGGTTGACTGACTGGGACACCTCTAAGCGTCGGGCTCGCTAGCGCAATCTCCTTCCACAAGCTCGTCCTCCTCCAGGTTTGGCCCATAAAATAGCCAGGGACAAGCCAGTGAGTACGTTGGAATGTACTCGCAAACATTATGAACGAAAGATATACCGAATGCATATGCTCATGATGGATTAAATGATATGCTCAGGCTGACTGAAATTTTAAACATGTCATGATAAATATTAGCATGTGCAGAAAAATAAAATGTTAGTGACAAACCAAGAAAGTTAAAAGTGGACAATCGGGCGAGACAAGACCGCCCGAGTATCCAAGAGAAATGCCAAACGGGTGTCTAAAAGAGAATTGGGCGAGACAGGACCGCCCGAGGACTCAAGCGACGCCACGAGAGGTCTTGAAAAGAAATGCCAAACGGGTGTCTAAAAGAGAATCGGGCGAGACAGGACCGCCCGAGAACTCAAGCGACGCCATGAGAGGTCTTGAAAAGAAATGTCAAACAGGTGTCTAAAAGAGAATCGGGCGAGACAGGACCGCCCGAGAACTCAAGCGACGCCACGAGAGGTTTGAAAAGAAATGCCAAACGGGTGTCTAAAAGAGAATCGGGCGAGACAGAACCGCCCGAGAACTCAAGCGACGCCATGAGAGGTCTTGAAAATAAAACTGGGTGCCCGGGGTAGTCTAGCCAGCCCCTGAGACACTCAGGAAATAAAATAGGAGAAACGGGTTAGTCCACAATCATATGCATAGTAACAATAATATTCACAACCATAATATTCATGATAACAAAAAATATCCATGACAGCGTTAGAGATGAAATAATAATATTCTGTAAAATAATTGATGCTCAAATTAATTATTTCCTCCGAAGACCGACACCGGACCGACACTTGACCCTTCCCAGCTAACGTCCTTGACCGCGTACACGGCTATTCGAATAGGTATAACTCTACAGAGGGTGTACTCTTTACCCACGTGTATGATATTTCTTTAGTCAGCACCGTGATGCTGGCTAATTCCCATTATGGTCTTTAGGTTGAAAACACGCCTGACCAGCACACACCAGATTAACTTTCCGGATGCCAGGAATCACCCAAAGCATTGTTCAAGAAAAACTCTAAGTCGGGGAGACTACAATCTCGAATAGCATGGGATCACTATGTTGGAAATATGCCCTAGAGGCAATAATAAATTGGTTATTATTATATTTCCTTGTTCATGATAATCGTTTATTATCCATGCTATAATTGTATTGATTGGAAACTCAAATACATGTGTGGGTACATAGACAACACTGTGTCCCTAGTAAGCCTCTAGTTGACTAGCTTGTTGATCAAAGATGGTTAAGGTTTCCTAGCCATGGACATGAGATGTCATTTGATAACGGGATCACATCATTAGGAGAATGATGTGATGGACAAGACCCAAACTGTAAACGTAGCATTTGATCGTGTCAGTTTATTGCTATTGTTTTCTGCATGTCAAGTATCTGTTCCTTTGACCATGAGATCATGCAACTCACTGACACCGGAGGAATACCTTGTGTGTATCAAACGTCGCAACGTAACTGGGTGACTATAAAGGTGCTCTACAGGTATCTCCGAGGGTGTCTGTTGGGTTGGCATGGATCAAGACTGGGATTTGTTACTCCGTGTGACGGAGAGGTATCTCAGGGCCCACTCGGTAATACAACATCACAATGAGCCTTGCAAGCAATGTGACTAAAGTGTTAGCCACGAGATCTTGTATTACGGAACGAGTAAAGAGACTTGCCGGTAACGAGATTGAACTAGGTATAGTGATACCGACGATCGAATCTCGGGCAAGTAACATACCGAAGAACAAAGGGAACAGCATACGGGATTAACTGAATCCTTGACATAGAGGTTCGACCGATAAAGATCTTCGTAGAATATGTAGGAGCCAATATGGGCATCCAGGTCCCGCTATTGGTTATTGGCCGTAGAGGTGTCTCGGTCATGTCTACATAGTTCTCGAACCCGCAGGGTCTACACACTTAACGTTTGGTGACGATTAGTATAGTTGAGTTATTATGTTGGTGACCGAAAGTTGTTCGGAGTCCCGGATAAGATCCCGGACATGACGAGGATCTCCGGAATAGTCCGGAGGTAAAGATTGATATATGTGATAATAGTGTTTTGATCTCTGGAAGGGTTCCGGAGTTCACCGGAAGGGGTTCCGGATGTTTACCGAAGTGTTCGGGTGCAGCAACACTTTATATGAGCCAAAGGGATAAAGCCCACAAGGTATTGGAAAGTGCAAAAGTAGTTTTGCTGCCGCGTAAGCGGTACTACCGCTTGGTGAAGCGGTACTACCGCCGGAGCGGTACTACCGCTTGTGTGAAGCGGTACTACCGCCCAAGCGGTACTACCGCTTGTGTGAAGCGGTACTACCGCTTGTGCGCGGCTGTGCACGATTCGGCAGGGTCCGAATTGGACTCTTTTCCTGCGGGCCAAACCGACCTTGTGCGGGCAAATCCGACCCGGAGGAGACTTTTACTCCAAGTTTAGACCCCAAGGCTCAACATATAAATAGAGGGGCAGGGCTAGCACACGGGACACATCAGGATTTCCCAAGCCGTGTGCCGGCAACCCTAGCCCTCTAGTTCCTCCGTCATAATCTCCGTAGTGCTTGGCGAAGCCCTGCAGAGATTGTTCCTCACCACCATCACCACGCCGTCGTGCTGCTGGAACTCAACCACTACTTCACCATCGCTCGCTGGATCGAGGAGGTGAAGGCGTCATCAAGCCGTACGTGTGTTGAACGCGGAGGTGCCGTCCGTTCGGCACTAGATCGGAAGGATCGTGATTGGATCGCGGGACGCTCGGCGATTTGGATCGCGAAGACGTTCGACTACATCAACCGCGTTTATTAACGCTTCCGCTTAGCGATCTACAAGGGTATGTAGATTCACTCTCCCTCTCGTAGATGCTCATCACCATGGATAGATCTTGCGTGTGCGTAGGAAAATTTTTGTTTCCCATGCAACGTTCCCCAACAGTGGCATCATGAGCTAGGTCTATGCGTAGATGAGATCTCGAGTAGAACACAAACGAGTTGTGGGCGTGGGTGTATACATATTGCTTGCCGTTACTAGTTGATACTTGATTCCGCGGTATTGTGAGATGAAGCGGCCCGGACCGACATTACGCGTACGCTTACGCGAGACTGGTTTCACCGCTGCGTGCACTTGTTGCATAAAGGTGACTGGCGGGTGTCTGTCTCTCTCACTTTAGTTGAATCGGTTCAATGAAGAGGGTTCTTTTAGAAGATCAAAAAGCAATCACTACACCACGTTGTGGTTTTGCGTAGGTAAGAACGGTTCTTGCAAACCCGTAGCAGCCACGTAAAATTTGCAACAACAATTAGAGGACGTCTAACTTGTTTTTGCAGGGTATGTTGTGATGTGATATGGCCAATTACATGATGAGATATATGTGATGTATGAGATGATCATGTGATGTATAGAATATCACGACTTGCATGTCGATGAGTATGGCAACTGGCAGGAGCCATAGAGTTGTCTTTAATTATTGTATGACCTGCGTGTCAATCATTAAGCGCTATGTAATGCTTTACTTTATCGCTAAACGTTAGCTATAGTCGTGGAAGCAACAGTCAGCGCGACAACCTTATGGCGACACGTTGATGGAGATCAAGATGATGGAGATCATGGTGTCATGCCGGTGACGATGGAGATCATGCCGGTGCTTTGGAGATGGAGATCAAAAGCACAAGTTCATGGCCATATCATGTCACTTATGATTTGCATGTGATGTTAATCCTTTTTATGCATCTTATTTTGCTTAGGACGACGGTAGCATTATAAGGTGATCCCTCACTTAAATTTCAAGATAAATTGTGTTCTCCCCAAGTGTGCACCGTTGCGAAAGTTCGTCGTTTCGAGACACGCCGTGATGATCGGGTGTGATAGACTCTACGTTCGCATACAACGGGTGTAAGCCATGTTACACGTGCGGAACACTCGGGTTAAACTTGACGAGCCTAGCATGTACAGACATGGCCTCGGAACACAAGAGACCGAAAGGTCGAACATGAGTCATATAGTAGATATGATCAACATGAAGATGTTCACCATTGAAACCACCTCAACTCACGTGATGATCGGACTTGAGTTGGTGGATTTGGATCATGTTACACTCGAATGATCGGAGGGATGTCAATTTGAGTGGGAGTTTTTTAAATATGATTAACTAAACTCATTATCTAAGAACAATAGTCTAAGTTGTCTTTGCTATATTTATGTTGTAGATCATGGCTCGCGCAGTAGCACCCCTGAATTTTAATGCGTTCCTAGAGAAAGCTAAGTTGAAAGATGATGGAAGTAACTTTGTGGACTGGGCCCGTAATCTAAGGATTATCCTTACGGCTTCCCAGAAGGCTTATGTCCTTGATGCACCGCTTGGTGATCCACCCGCTCCAGTTGAGTCTCTAGACGTTGTGAACGCCTGGCAGGCTCGTTCTGATGATTACTCAATAGTTCAATGTGCAATGTTGTATGGCTTAGAACCGGGACTTCAAAGACGTTTTGAACGTCATGGAGCATATGAGATGTTCCAGGAGTTGAAGTTTATCTTTCAGAAGAATGCCCGGATCGAGAGATATGAGATCTCCGATAAGTTCTATGCTTGCAAGATGGAGGAGAACGGGTCTATCAGTGATCACGTGCTCAGAATGTCTGGGTACTCCACCCGTCTGGCTGAGTTAGGGATGCCCCTTCCGCCAGAGGCTATCACTGACAGAGTTCTTCAATCATTGCCACCTAGCTACAAGAGCTTCGTGTTGAACTATAACATGCACGGGATGAACAAGTCAGTCGCCGAGCTGTTTGCGATGCTGAAAGCCGCTGAGTCTGAAATTCAGAAGGAGCATCAAGTGTTGATGGTCAATAAAACCACTAGTTTCAAGAAAAATGGCAAGGGTAAGAAGGGTAACTCCAAGAAGAGTGGCAAAGCAGTTGCTCCTCTCGTGAAGAAACCCAAGGCTGGACCCAAACCAGAAACTGTGTGTTTTCATTGCAAGGGAACTGGACACTGGAAGCGGAATTGCCCCAAGTATTTGGCTGACAAGAAGGCGGCCAACAACAAACAAGGTATATATGATATACATGTTATTGATGTGTACCTTACCAACCCTCGTTGTAGTGCCTGGGTATTTGATACCGGTGCGGTTGCTCATATTTG
This sequence comes from Elymus sibiricus, assembly GCA_039707655.1. Lineage (NCBI taxonomy): Eukaryota > Viridiplantae > Streptophyta > Magnoliopsida > Poales > Poaceae > Elymus > Elymus sibiricus. The sequence continues at coordinate 297,106,281 of CM077672.1, read as the reverse complement.
CAACTCAAAACAGGAACTGCGGAATAGACGGAGGCTGGCAAAGGACGAAGTGACGATGCGCGTGGGAAATGGTTCCAAGGTTGATGTGATCGCCGTCGGCACGCTCGCTCTTCGATTACCGTCGGGATTAGTGATGAACCTAAATAAGTGTTATTTGGTGCCTGCGTTAAGCATGAACATTATATCTGGATCTTGTTTATTGCGAGACGGTTACTCATTTAAATCAGAGAATAATGGTTGTTCTATTTATATGAGTAATATCTTTTATGGTCATGCACCCGATGTGAGGGGTTTATTCTTATTGAATCTCGATAGTAATGATACACATGTTCATAACATTGATGCCAAAAGATATAGAATTGATAATGATAATACCACTTTCTTGTGGCACTGCCGTTTAGGTCATATTGGCGTAAAACGCATGAAGAAGCTCCATGCTGATGGACTTTTGGAGTCACTTGATTTTGAATCACTTGACACATGTGAGCCATGCCTCATGGGCAAGATGACTAAAACGCCGTTCTCTGGAACAATGGAACGGGCAAGTGACTTGTTGGAAATCATACATACTGATGTGTGCGGTCCGATGAGCATTGAGGCGCGCGGTGGTTATCGTTACTTTCTCACCTTCACTGATGACTTAAGTAGATATGGGTATATTTACTTAATGAAACACAAGTCTGAAACATTTGAAAAGTTCAAACAATTTCAGAGTGAAGTTGAGAATCATCGTAACAAGAAGATTAAATTCCTACGATCTGATCGAGGAGGAGAATATCTGAGTTATGAGTTTGGCAGTCACTTAAGACAGTGTGGAATTGTTTCACAATTGACACCGCCTGGAACACCACAGCGTAATGGTGTGTCCGAACGTCGTAATCGAACCTTATTGGATATGGTGCGATCTATGATGTCTCTTGCCGATTTGCCACTATCGTTTTGGGGTTATGCATTAGAGACAGCTGCATTCACTTTAAATAGGGCACCATCGAAATCCGTTGAGACGACGCCATATGAACTTTGGTTTGACAAGAAGCCAAAGCTGTCGTTTCTTAAAGTTTGGGGATGTGATGCTTATGTCAAAAAGCTTCAGCCTGAAAAGCTGGAACCCAAAGCGGAGAAATGCGTCTTCATAGGATACCCAAAAGAGACAGTTGGGTATACCTTCTACCTCAGATCCGAAGGCAAAGTGTTTGTCGCTAAAAACGGAACATTTCTTGAGAAAGAGTTTCTCTCGAAAGAATTGAGTGGGAGGAAGATAGAACTTGATGAGGTTGTTGAACCTTTACTTCAACCTGAGAGTAGCGCAGCGCAGAAAGTTGTTTCTGTGGAGCCTACATTAGCTGAAGAGGAAGTTAATGATGATGATCATGAAGCTTTGGATCAAGTTGCTATCGAACCTCGTAGGTCGACAAGGACGCGTACTGCTCCTGAGTGGTACAGCAACCCTGTCTTAGAGGTCATGTTGTTAGACAACGATGAACCTACGAGCTATGGAGAAGCGATGATGAGCCCGGATTCCGAGAAGTGGTTAGAGGCCATGAAATCCGAGATGGGATCCATGTATGAAAACAAAGTATGGACTTTGGAAGTATTACCTGAAGGGCGTAAGGCCATTCAGAACAAATGGATCTTTAAGAGGAAGACGGACGCGGACGGTAATGTCACCGTCTATAAAGCTCGACTTGTGGCAAAGGGTTTTTCACAAGTTCAAGGAGTTGACTACGATGAGACCTTCTCACCCGTAGCGATGCTTAAGTCCGTCAGAATCATGTTAGCAATAGCTGCCTTTTTCGATTATGAAATTTGGCAGATGGATGTCAAAACAGCGTTCCTTAATGGTTACCTTAAGGAAGAGTTGTATATGATGCAACCAGAAGGTTTTGTCGATCCAGAGAATGCTGACAAAGTTTGCAAACTCCAGCGATCCATTTATGGACTGGTGCAAGCATCTCGGAGTTGGAATCTTCGTTTTGATGAGGTGATCAAAGCGTTCGAGTTTATACAAGTTTACGGAGAAGCTTGTATTTACAAGAAAGTGAGTGGGAGCTCTATAGCGTTTCTAATATTATATGTGGATGACATATTGCTGATTGGAAACAATATAGAAATGCTGGAAAGCGTAAAGGAATATTTGAACAAGAGTTTTTCAATGAAGGACCTAGGAGAAGCTGCTTTCATATTAGGCATCAAGATCTATAGAGATAGATCGAGACGCTTAATAGGACTTTCACAAAGCACATACCTTGATAAGATTTTGAAGAAGTTCAAAATGGATCAGTCCAAGAAGGGGTTCTTGCCTGTTTTGCAAGGTGTGAAGTTGAGTAAGACTCAATGCCCAGTGACTGCAGAAGATAGAGAAAAGATGAGTGTCATCCCCTATGCTTCAGCCATAGGCTCTATCATGTATGCAATGCTGTGCACAAGACCCGATGTCAGCCTTGCCATAAGTATGGCCGGAAGGTTTCAAAGTGATCCAGGAATGGAACACTGGACGGCGGTCAAGAATATCCTGAAGTACCTGAAAAGGACTAAGGACATGTTTCTCGTTTATGGAGGTGATCAAGAGCTCGTCGTAAAGGGTTACGTCGATGCAAGCTTTGACACTGATCCGGATGACTCTAAGTCGCAAACCGGATACGTATTTATTCTTAATGGGGGTGCGGTTAGCTGGTGCAGTTCCAAGCAAAGCGTGGTAGCTGATTCTACATGCGAAGCGGAGTACATCGCAGCCTCGGAGGCGGCGAAGGAAGGTGTCTGGATGAAGGAGTTCATGACAGATCTTGGAGTAGTGCCTAGTGCACTTAACCCAATGACTCTGTTTTGTGATAATACTGGTGCCATTGCTCTAGCCAAGGAACCAAGATTTCACAAGAGGACCAGACACATAAAACGACGTTTCAATTCCATCCGCGATTACATCAAGGAGGACGACATAAATATTTGCAAAGTACACACGGATCTAAATGTTGCAGATCCGTTGACTAAACCTCTTCCAAGGGCTAAACATGAACAACACCAGAACTGCATGGGTGTTCGATTCATTACAATGTAAATCACATAGTGATGTGAACTAGATTATTGACTCTAGTGCAAGTGGGAGACTGTTGGAAATATGCCCTAGAGGCAATAATAAATTGGTTATTATTATATTTCCTTGTTCATGATAATCGTTTATTATCCATGCTATAATTGTATTGATTGGAAACTCAAATACATGTGTGGGTACATAGACAACACTGTGTCCCTAGTAAGCCTCTAGTTGACTAGCTTGTTGATCAAAGATGGTTAAGGTTTCCTAGCCATGGACATGAGATGTCATTTGATAACGGGATCACATCATTAGGAGAATGATGTGATGGACAAGACCCAAACTGTAAACGTAGCATTTGATCGTGTCAGTTTATTGCTATTGTTTTCTGCATGTCAAGTATCTGTTCCTTTGACCATGAGATCATGCAACTCACTGACACCGGAGGAATACCTTGTGTGTATCAAACGTCGCAACGTAACTGGGTGACTATAAAGGTGCTCTACAGGTATCTCCGAGGGTGTCTGTTGGGTTGGCATGGATCAAGACTGGGATTTGTTACTCCGTGTGACGGAGAGGTATCTCAGGGCCCACTCGGTAATACAACATCACAATGAGCCTTGCAAGCAATGTGACTAAAGTGTTAGCCACGAGATCTTGTATTACGGAACGAGTAAAGAGACTTGCCGGTAACGAGATTGAACTAGGTATAGTGATACCGACGATCGAATCTCGGGCAAGTAACATACCGAAGAACAAAGGGAACAGCATACGGGATTAACTGAATCCTTGACATAGAGGTTCGACCGATAAAGATCTTCGTAGAATATGTAGGAGCCAATATGGGCATCCAGGTCCCGCTATTGGTTATTGGCCGTAGAGGTGTCTCGGTCATGTCTACATAGTTCTCGAACCCGCAGGGTCTACACACTTAACGTTTGGTGACGATTAGTATAGTTGAGTTATTATGTTGGTGACCGAAAGTTGTTCGGAGTCCCGGATAAGATCCCGGACATGACGAGGATCTCCGGAATAGTCCGGAGGTAAAGATTGATATATGTGATAATAGTGTTTTGATCTCTGGAAGGGTTCCGGAGTTCACCGGAAGGGGTTCCGGATGTTTACCGAAGTGTTCGGGTGCAGCAACACTTTATATGAGCCAAAGGGATAAAGCCCACAAGGTATTGGAAAGTGCAAAAGTAGTTTTGCTGCCGCGTAAGCGGTACTACCGCTTGGTGAAGCGGTACTACCGCCGGAGCGGTACTACCGCTTGTGTGAAGCGGTACTACCGCCCAAGCGGTACTACCGCTTGTGTGAAGCGGTACTACCGCTTGTGCGCGGCTGTGCACGATTCGGCAGGGTCCGAATTGGACTCTTTTCCTGCGGGCCAAACCGACCTTGTGCGGGCAAATCCGACCCGGAGGAGACTTTTACTCCAAGTTTAGACCCCAAGGCTCAACATATAAATAGAGGGGCAGGGCTAGCACACGGGACACATCAGGATTTCCCAAGCCGTGTGCCGGCAACCCTAGCCCTCTAGTTCCTCCGTCATAATCTCCGTAGTGCTTGGCGAAGCCCTGCAGAGATTGTTCCTCACCACCATCACCACGCCGTCGTGCTGCTGGAACTCAACCACTACTTCACCATCGCTCGCTGGATCGAGGAGGTGAAGGCGTCATCAAGCCGTACGTGTGTTGAACGCGGAGGTGCCGTCCGTTCGGCACTAGATCGGAAGGATCGTGATTGGATCGCGGGACGCTCGGCGATTTGGATCGCGAAGACGTTCGACTACATCAACCGCGTTTATTAACGCTTCCGCTTAGCGATCTACAAGGGTATGTAGATTCACTCTCCCTCTCGTAGATGCTCATCACCATGGATAGATCTTGCGTGTGCGTAGGAAAATTTTTGTTTCCCATGCAACGTTCCCCAACACACTATTCATACACGCGGATTACAAGGGGTGCCCCCCTCTCGGTCCAGCCGGATACACCCATGCCCCCTGACCTGATGACGGGCATTAGTCCATGGCCGTGGAAACCCTCATCATGGCCCTCTATGTGGTGTGTACATGGACAGGGGTTAGCAACTTACTAAACCATACTCCCCTCACGGGAAGACCCGTGGCAGCACGGTGTTTAGCTAGGTGTGACGGAACAAGACTCGATCTAGGTCGACTCAGGAGGTGTTGTTATTATTACTGGCATGCCTCACATGCCACGGTGACACCGTCGTGTCATAACGAGACCATGCTCACCAGCACGTCCCAGGCAGGAGACACACTCCTGAATTCTCACCACACACGTCACGTTAGAATGATACCATGAATGCATGCAAGATATGCACAAGATGACATGACCGATGCATGCTCACACTACTACTACATATGTGGTGCAATTTCAAACCGATGCAACCATGCAATCACCATATCCCAGGTTCAAAATGCTTGCCTTGATCAAAGTAGTCAGAAAGTGAACCCTCGAAATTCCCGACAAAGTTTCCCTCTTCGTTTTCTGAAAAATTCAAATTCAAATTCAAATTTTGCAACAGTACCAAAAAGTGTCTCAAAATATTTTAAAATAAATACTAAAAAAAACTAGAGAGAAAAATAAGAATTTCAAAAAAAGAATCAACTCAAACAGAGTTGTGGTTTAAAAGTTATTAAACTTTTAAGATCAGGGGCTTTTCTGCAAAAATCCAGTCCCTGTGCGTTTAAAAAGAAAACGCTTCGGGCAGAAGTACACTTTCCAGCGTAGAAGACGTAAAGCATAGAATACGCCTTCTGTTTAAAAATAGAAAAAAGAGAGAACGCTGACGGGTGGGGTCCACCCGTCAGGTTCAAATTTGAACGCGCTCGCGCACGACAACAGAAGAGGTGCGGCGATCACCGGCGACGATCGCCGGCGTATCAGAGGGCGGCGATGGTGCGGTCGTGCTCAGGGAGTGTTTCCGCACCGGTGAGTGGTGGTGGTGGTCGTCGGCGTGTACCCGAACGACGGCGACAGACGGTGGTTCGGGTGACGGCGGATCTCGCCGGAGAGAGCTCGGGAAGCCGAATTGAAGTGCGGAATGGACGAATGGGTGCACGATATGATGACTGGTGGAATTTGGAGGGTGGTGATGGCCTAACGGCGTCGGGCCGATCGGGGAAGGTGGCGGCGGATCGGTGATCGGAGACGGGGAAGAAGGTCTTCCCGAGGTCGAGTGAGTGGCGTGGCGGTCGATTGGGAGGCAATGGAGGTGGTGTGGGTAGCGAATGGAGCTCGGGGGCCCTTTTTATAGGCAATCCGAGGGTGCCCGCGCGGGTGTGGATTACGCCAGAGTAACTCCGGCCGACGAAGTAGCTAGGGGCGGTGGTCAAGGGCGGTGCGGAGTTGATGAGGCCGGCGGATAACTCCAGAAGCTTTAGCACGGATGAGATCGAGCAATGCGGCCTTATCCACGGCGAGGCTCGCGTACGGCCATGGCGGGCGCCGTTCAACTCCGGCGACTGACAGCGGGCCCCAGAGGCTTGGGCAGTGTGGCGATGCTGCTACGGAGGTGCCGCGTGGAGGAGAATTAGGTGGAGGGAGCATCAGAGAGGATTGAAGGCGGTCGTGGTCGAGCCGGCGGGACCCGCGCCGCCGCCCATACCATGAGCATCACCGCCGCTTTGCAAACAACTCGTCGTCACCGTCGTCATACGGCAACCGCCGCAACACAGCGGCGCTCCCGCCGGCCAGGGTGGGGGTGCCATGGATGAGGGGAGCCTCTGGGGAAGAGAAGAGAGGAAGATTGCAGAGGGAAGAGGAAAGAGGAGAGCAGGCCGATCCAGAGGGAGGCGATGACTCGATCCAGAGAAGAGGATAAGGACTGTGGGGTGGGCGGTGCGTAGGTCCCTCAGGAGACGCGTGTCAATCACTCGACAAGGCTTATGGAAACGCTAAATCAATCGGGCAATGTAAAGAGTTTTGCATATGCAAATCTGAAATTTGCCTAAGCATTTCAACACAAATCACTCGCATTTATCCTGAATTTATTTTAGGATTTTCGGCGATGCGCGTTCAGTGAAAGGGGACGTTTCCGTAAAATCTCAAGATGATATGCCGGCTCAGTCTCTCGGAGGTGCTCATAGGATTAGGGTGTGCGTGCGTTCATAGGGGTGAGTGTATGTGCTTGCATGTATTGTGTTCGAAAAAATAAATTCACTACTCGCAAGTCGAAGTAAGGGCCAGTTCTTTTGGTGGCTTCTAGAATAAACTGGGTAGGGGGCAGCTTATTCCAGCTTAATTAATTTTTTTAAAAGCCTACTAATTAAGACTTGATTATTAAGCTTCTAAAAAAATATTTATGGTTGGGCTTCTAGAATAAGCTGAGTAGGGAACAGCTTATTTTAGAAGCTCAAAAAAGTTACCAAAAGAACTAGCCCATGTGCTGCGAAACTGAAGCAGCAGCACCACCTAATAACCCGCACCTATCCGCGACGCCGAGGGAGAGGAGCAACTGATCCCTGATGCCCCAAATGGCGCCTCCCCTCCTCCTCCTCCTCCTCATCCCTCTCGCCGCCGCCACCGCACCGTGCGCCCATCCGGCCTACCCAAGCCAGCCGGCGTCGTGCGCCGCGGAGCCCGTGCTGGCGCCGGAGCGCCGGGAGACGCACGGCGGGGGCCGCATCCTGGACATCACCCACTACTACCGGGAGGACATGCCCTCGTGGGAGTCCGGCGCCGGGGTGGGCCAGTTCCTGTGGCTGCCCGCCTCCATGCGTAACGGCTCCCTCGCCAACAACTCCGAGATGCGGATGCCCACCCACACCGGCACCCACGTCGACGCCCCCCGCCACGTCTTCCAGCACTACTTCGACGTGGACACCCTCGACCTCGACGTCCTCAACGGTGAGATCACTCTGCCGCCGCCGCTGCCTCCTCCTTTCTTTTTTTTATTCGCAAGCAATTTCCGTAGTACCACTGTACCAGTGAAGCGGTGGCCGTTCCCAACGTGTCGCTCTGTTGGATGTCTGCGTTTCCAAGCAGGGATCTTAGTTACAGGCAATTGGACGACTGTAGCCAATTGCTATGCGAATTCATTTTTGGGGATTGGAATTTGTATGGCAAATTAGGCAGATTATGGCAACTCTACTCTGCTGCTTCGTTACTGTTCTTGTTGGGAGATTGAAGGCCGTCGGCAGAACTGTCACAAACCTTACTTGATTCACTCGATCTACTCACTTAGGTACTCAATAATCCAGGTTACAAGCTTAGTAGCAGCAAGAAATGGGGATCCAGGGAAAACAGAGCCAGGGGATGGGAGAGAAGGTTACACGCCCAGCGGCAGCCAGCCAAAACCTAGTTCGTCGATGCCCAAAACACTCCCAGCGCCAGCCTTAAGTACCCTGCTATACTGGACCCAACTGGACCGGTGGCATCTTGGGCTGGGCTTCACTCACGCTGGCTCCTCCTGGGCTGGGCCAGGCTCCCGCTTGTAGCTGGGGAAGGGGCTGTTCGCCTGTTCCCGTGACATTCCCTCCCCCTTTGGATTTGGCTTGTCCCCAAGCCAGAGCTCTCCTGGAAGACTGGCGGTAGTTCTGACGAAGAAGGAAGCGGGAGCATGTTCACCAATTCCTGCACGACTTGTAGTTGCACCGTTGAGGCACACACATGGTTATGCCCCCAACGTTCACCACAAAGTGAAACATAACCCACGCGCCTTGCGGAAAGCTCGTAGGGCCTGCAGCTTGGTGTCGACCGTAGGAGACGTTGATGATGCCGACTTGGCGATGTCCAGGCCATGGCGCGTCTCCAATGGTGTTGGGGACGGTGAGGAAGTAGACGGTCTGCCAATGCCCGGCACTGGCGGCACCGTGACGGTCAGCGGTGGAGGCGACAGGAACCGCCTCGGGCGCGTACCCGGCGAGTTGGCGCGATGGTTTGTAGCAGCCTCCTGTTCTGGGTGCTCCATCTCCAACACTTCTTCCTGCAATTCAGCCAACGCAACAGCAGATTCCAAATCTTGGGGCCGATGTAAAACTACAGCAATTTTGATCTCATGGAACAGCCCATCCACAAAATGTGTAGTGAAAAACAGTGGGTCCCAGGAGTTATGGTGTGCTAGCAGACTATGCATCATGATATTGAATTGTTCTGCGTACTCTAACACTGATCCTGTTTGTTTAAGGCGAGAAAATTTTCTAAGGAGGTGCTGAAACTCAGAACGCCCAAATTTCTCCAACACAGACGCACAGAACAATTCCCAGCTCGAGCACTTCCGGTGTGCTTGCGACCATTCCAGCCACAGAGCGGCAGGACCAGTGAAGTGCACAACCGCCGTGTCTACCCACACCTGAGGATCAATCCCACAAACACGAAAGTAAGCTTCACAACGCAAGCGCCATCCTGTAGGATTGTCACCATCAAAATCAGGGCACTCCACCCTCGAATTGTTGCCCCAATTTCCATTGCAAGCATGGCCACCTCCCCCAAATTGGTACCGTGGGGGTAAAGGAACAGAGGGGTACGGAGTACGGGGCGTACCATTGGCCGGGAACGGCGTCGAGAGGAGAGGCCCCTCAGACACCGCAGCCCGTGATTGTTGAATCCCGCGGTGGCCGATTTGCCCGTGACCGCAGCCCCTCAGATGCCGTTGCCGAGGACGGTGGATCGCCTGCCTTGCCCACGCCTGCGGAGCCGAGTGCGATTTTCTCCAGTTGGACGCGAATGTCACTGAGGTCCGCTCGGAGCTGTCCGATCACCGTATCCACACTAGGACGCCAGGCCGCGAGGTCATGGACCACCAGCTCGAGCGAGTCGAGCGCCGGCTCCATTTTGGAGACTACCGGCTCCATCTTGGCAACCGAAGGCGCGATCTGGTCCAGCGTGCGCTGGATTCCGAGGAGTGCCTTGGCGATGCTGCTCCTCTCCGCCGCCGCCTCCTCCATCTGCTTTTGCAGATCCAGCTCCGCCATAATTTGCTTCAAACTGCGGGTACGAGGTCGCTCCAGATCGAACAATGGGAAAAATTTGGGGAAAAACTGGCTCAGGTATTTCGTCGAATAGGTGGTGGGCAGTGAGCGGGTGGTGATTTTTGTGGCTCTGATTTATGGCTCTGAATACCAGATGTCACAAACCTTACTTGATTCACTCGATCTACTCACTTAGGTACTCAATAATCCAGGTTACAAGCTTAGTAGCAGCAAGAAATGGGGATCCAGGGAAAACAGAGCCGGGGGATGGGAGAGAAGGTTACATGCCCAGCGGCGGCCAGCCAAAACCTAGTTCGTCGATGCCCAAAACACTCCCAGCGCCAGCCTTAAGTACCCTGCTATACTGGACCCAACTGGACCGGTGGCATCTTGGGCTGGGCTTCACTCACGCTGGCTCCTCCTGGGCTGGGCCAGGCTCCCGCTTGTAGCTGGGGAAGGGGCTGTTCCTGTGACAAGAACATCTATAGCATGCTCGTCCAAAATATATTTCCTGTAAAAGCCAGTCCGTTCATCAAAATATACCAGCCGAAAATTTCTGGTGAGATTAGCTCCATGGGGAATTTTTAGAAATATCACATTTTTCTGGGACAGAGGAGGGATCAGTACTGGAGAAACCAAAAATGGTTGCTACATCATGCTTCCTTACTTTCTTGATTAAGTGTTGTACCATCCAGTCTATAAGAGCTCTGTTCCAGTGGTTCAAACATTTTCTTACTTAGTCGGCTAAATTTTCATGTTAACTGTTGTTGAGTAACATAAGTTTTTTGTGGTATTGCATATTGAACATGCCATTATTGATAGAAAAGGCATTATGTAGCGTATGATGTTTACATCTGAATCATTACACACAGGGTTACAATTAGGTGTACATATTTATTACATATATGCAATTGTTTTATACCATTCTAACAACTGGTTTCGTGTTATTAGGTCCTGCACTGCTGGTTGATGTTCCAAGGGATGAAAATATTACTGGTAAAATTCCTATTATTCGTTCCCATCGCTTATTTGTTAGTGCAGTAAAAATTCTTGTGTTGTTTACTTAGCCGAACTGTTTGCTTGCTGCGGATTATTATGTTGGTCATGTGTGATTGGCTAAGTCGTGTCACACCTTTTGTGGCCCACAAATAGGTGGCCAGACCCTACACAAGTTTTAGGAAAAGCATGATTCTATGAAAGGTGAGCTACATGACCAAGGAAATGTGTCGAAGAATCAAACACTGATGACAGGAAGTCAAACTTGTCCAACTATTGTTTGGCGAAGTCTAATTTAACCTTAATATCTGTTTAATTAGACATGGAATTTGCATATTGAGTTGGTCTATCATTGCAGCTAAAACGATGGAATCTTTGCATATTCCTAAAGGAGTTCAACGGGTACTTTTTAGAACATTAAACACTGACAGGTAATGGATCTTAACCCAATTGTCTGCTCATTTGTGGTAATCATGCTTACAGATTTTTTTATGTGAACACTTTTTCATGTTACGCTCAGGCGAACATCTAGTGCAAACCGAAATTTAAGTGCCATCATTCAAACTTCATGTTCTAAACCTTTTGCCACACTTAGCAAAGTAAAGTACTAGATCCAGGAGGCCGTGGCATCACATAAGTTGGGTAACTTTCTGAGTAACCTCGTTGCATGTTCAAAAAACTTCTATAATAGCCTTCTTAAGACCCTCCGCTTTATCTGTCATCCAAAAGTGTGTGTGTATGTTTGGAAGTTGCACTCAAATAATATTTTGCATTTGATACGGCCCTGTGCTTATTTTGAATGATTTGACACAGTGTTTATTATTGACTTATATTATGTCTGATATTCAGAAAGAGATTCAGCTGAGATATTCAACAGCAATACATGAACCAACTGCTACAAAATAACTATGAGAAGTAATTTGATTTTCTACTTCTTATCTGGTAGTAGTATATGGCCTCTGTCTTCTCGTAGTAAGAAAGAAAATAGTTTGCTGTAAAAGACATGGGGTACTTTAAATTCTGACGATTTACATTACTCCCTTGGCACTTCGCCTTGCAAATTGATAGAGGGTTTCGTTATATAGAAAATGCCAATCGAAAGGTGTGCATCTACTGCAAAAGGCATCTTTGGTAGATGCAAACAAGTGATAATTGCTTTGTTTTTTTCTCAAACACGCGCCCAACAGCATGTTGCATCCTCGGTTCGGGAAAAACTTCAGATAATTCCCCTGATGCCACCGAATTTGTCTTCATTGCAATTTGTATCCATCCAGAAGACCCGGTGACTGCACCCTGAATGGGTACATTGCATACCTACTTATCCTTTTCTAGACAAGACATCTTCAGCGGGATGGACTTTTCACTTATCGATATATCTCTCGGACTTTTTTGGCCTTCTAGATCCCATCCACCCCCCCCCCACCCCCCCCCCCCCCCCCCCCCACAAACTTCCCCCCTTCTGCTATTTGAACAACCAAAGTGCATAAAGTTCATTGACCGCGGCCTTGGCGTGTAATTTCAGTGGCCACCTTTATCAATCTGGGAATATGTTTTCCCTATATCTGTCTTCCTTCTGCCTAATCATGTGCTTTTGGATTCATACAACCCCTGAATAGTTCTCCCTATAGAACATCTTGTATCCTCTATTTTAACTATCTAATATGCAATTTCTTGAAGGAAATTACTGCACAAAGTGCTTTACTATGCCAAACTGTAGAGCAAAATGTGATAAATTGGGAAAGTGAATTCACTGAAACTGTTGTCATGCAGGAACCTAATGTGGAAGAAAGAGTTTGACACAAGCTATGTGGGTTTTATGAAAGATGGTGCCCAATGGTTGGTAGACAACACGGATATTAAGCTTGTCGGTGAGTTCCAACTAGCTTTGCATCCTTTTACGAGGTCCTTCGTTGTATCTATTGACACTAATGTTTTACTTAGTTCTGTATGCAACTATGTTAAGTTTGTGCACTTGATTATTGTCTATGTCCTAGTCCCTACCCCTAAGCTCTAGTGTCCTTTTCTTTTTTGTGTTTGTTCTTGGGTGCTCACTCGGTTTTCCCCAATTAACTGAGCATTGTTAGGTTTTTGGATCCGGTTTTCCGTATAAACTGGATCATCTCTATTCTTAATGAAATGCAGGAACCCCCTGCCCTCGCATGACTGCATGAGGCTCTTCGAAAAAAATTACTGTCTGGGTCTGCATGTGTGTGTCAGTGGTCTGAACTATAGTGCTTTCTGTTTGCACCATTAGCATTTAGCATACTGGGATTGGAAGTGTCGGGTTTTGACGCACCCAGTGCTCCACTGTCCACACATGCACTCTATCATTCCATAGCCCCTGGACAATGATCTCATTATCATTGCATTCCTTCTGCTCCATCCAATTCCTTTTTGCCATATGCGTTCCTGTTAGTTGCTCCTTACACATCAGCCCTGTTATCCTTGGTTTGGCTTTTGTCAAGCTCTGGAAACTTGTTCTTCATTTCTCTCTCTCTCGGATTGCCATAAATTGGAGTCATCTCTTGAGTTCTTTTCACTTGGATTGCATTTACCTCCAGTACAAACTTCTCCATCTTGGACAGGTTAAATAATTTGTCCTGCATTAACTTTCTATTTATATTCTTCACTTTTATTCTCAAAAATGTATTTAAATTTTGTCGTCATGTTTTTGCAGGAATAGACTATTTGTCCGTTGCAGCCTTCGATGACTTGATCCCTTCACATTTAGTTTTTCTCGAAAACCGGGTATGAAGATACTTCTGAAGTGGAGTAATTCTTGTTTAGTTCATATTTACTTTATTGAATCGTGTTTCATTCTTCTCTCTTCTCTTTTCTTATTTACTTTATTTACTTCATATTTACCGTATTTGAATTATGTGTGCATTATTTTATCTCTTTTCTAATTGTACTTTCTGTTTCTGCCCTGTGCTCCGAACTTCATTTTCCTTGTGTTTCCGGTAATCTGAACATGCAGTCTCCAACAGTAATTTTAAATGAATCCGATGTTCACCCAGTAAAATAAAGAATATTTGAGCCCTGTTGATATTTGCGGAAATAGCGAAGTCCTTCTCAAGGGCAACGTGTTTAACGATATGCTGAAGGAGGGCCTCCTATGTTACTCCCTCTGTAAATAAATATAAGAGCGTTTAGATCACTAAAGTAGTGATCTAAACGCTCTTATATTTCTTTACGGAGGGATTACTTTCCTAGATGACACTCCTCTTCCCTACCCTAGATGGATTAGGACCGTTAATATTCCTGATTGAGCTTCTAAATTTTTGGTCAGTGACAAATTTTTGTGGCCTCTCAAGTTGCCTGTTGGCTCACGTTGATCTAAAATAAGGTTCAAAGAGGCCAGCTAGAATCTTTGTATTTGTGTTCTTTCATATGGAGTATTACTCCATGCGGGTACTTGGCACTAGCCACCACAGTTGATTTCGACGATGGATAAAACACTGTATACCTAATCTTTTGCTGTTATTTGGTTCCATTCAGGATGTCATTCTTGTGGAGGGCCTCAAACTGGAGAATGTCAAACCTGGGATATACTCATTGCATTGCCTGCCACTTCGGTTGCGTGGAGCGGAAGGCTCGCCGATCAGATGCATCCTTATAAATTGAAGACATTTGTATCCCGATGCGATTTAGTTTGACATCGCAAGCACTCTTATAAAAATAGAGATGTGTATAGTAGCAAAACCCCATCTATGATGGCAGAGGAGTATTGTCATGTCTCCCACACACATGGGTGGCGCTTCTTAAGGAGCCACAAACGACTAGGGATGCAAATGTGTAACCTCTAGGGTACCCTCAACTAAATGAATTAAAATTCCAAAATAGCATCACCTTTTGTAAATTTAGTTCATTTGATTGAACTAACGAAGTAATGAAGGTCGGGAGAAATACCATGATGAACCTTGGTGCCATTTTTCAAATGAAGAAGACTACTAAACTAAAAAATTAAATTCGCTTTCCATGGTGGACTGGCTGTCCCATACCTTCATTTTGTCTCTTGCGCACCTTATATGAGAAAAATAATTTAGTAATTGTAAAAAAGTTCAAATATTCTGAATCTTTTTGGAATCAAATGTGATCAAGTATTGTACTCGTATACAAAGATTCGGCAAGGAATGACTTTCATGGTATTCTGGGCAGAAAATAAATAAATCGAAACGCTATATACAAGTACTATACACGCTACTTTGTTGTCATAAATTATTATTTTTGCCATGAAGTCAACGAGAATCATTTCTTGGCCAAACTTTTTATACGAGTACAATACTTGATCATATTTGATTCCAAAAAATACCAAAATGTACTAAATTCATTAAGGTTATATGCTTAGTATAGACATCAAAGTCTTTAAGGCCATATATGCTTACTATAGAAGGGAGGGATTACGGACCACAATGTTTCGGTGGTACCAAAATACCAAATGAATCATGCTACATCGAAGAGTGTAGTTGGGTGATCACTATTGTACTACTACATAATGGATCACCTAACCCACATTCATTTTCTTGACAAATGAACAACCCATTAAGTTTCGACAAAGATTGAATTTTGAGAAAGATGGATCGAAAGCACAGCCATGGCATGCTCCCATTTCATCAACTTTATTGCCAGTGTAGACCAAGCACGAGCCTGCTCACAATCCCTTATCACTAATCTTGCTAGGTTGCACAGCAAGCACCTCATTGACCACCTTCTCCAGATTTACCCAAGAGGGCCCACCTGGCAGCGCAGCGGTCGCCGTAGCCTTCTCCTTCCACTCCATCGCCATTCTCTTCGTCTCTTTTCCCCCGTCCCCTTCCATCACCTCCTTGACGGCTGCCTCCACCTCGCCCCTCTTGACATCGCCGCCGCCGATCTCCATGCCGACGCGCCACTCGGAGCAGACGTACCTCGCGTTCGTGCACTGGTCGCCGCCGAAGGGCCAGCACAGCATCGGCACCCCCGCGCTGAGGCTCTCCAGGACGGAGTTCCACCCGCACTGCGTCAGGAACGCGCCCGTCGCCTCGTGCTGCAGAACCGCTTCCTGCGGGCACCAGCTCGTCACGTAGCTCCTCGCCTTCGTCTCCTCCAGGAACTCCGGTGGCAGCACGGCGGCGGCAGGGCCGTCGCCGTCGCTCACTAGATCGTCTCTGGTCACCCACAGGAAGTCCGTTTTACTGTTGGCCAAACCCCACGCGAACTCCACCAGCTGGTTGCTCGTGAGCGTCGCTATGCTCCCGAAGCTCACGTACAGCACCGAGTCTGGCCGCTTGCCCTCCAGCCACTCTAGGCAGGCGTGGTTCACCCGTGACAGGTCTGGTTCCAGCGTGTCAACCACGCCGCCAGAGACTTGGCTGAGGAGGAGCGGCAGTGGCCCGACGGCGTAGGTCGGTGGCAGGATGGTGGACATGGCCGCCATGGCCTCGCGGTCGATCTCGTCGAAGGTGTGGAAGATGACGGCGGATGGAGTGGTCCTGTGGCACGCCATTGCGTTCAGGATGATTTTGAGGATGGCGTCATCGGGGTCCGCGGTGCGGACGAAGCTCGGGAAGTCTCTGAGGCGGATGTCTCTGGGCATCCCCGGCACCCAGTCCAGGACCGTGTCGTCCAGGTATCCATTCCTCAGCTGCTCAGCCTCTGTTTCCCAAAAGCGAGCACAGCACACTTGCTAAGGCTGTTTTTCCAAAGCAAAGACAATCGGTGTATGTATGTATGTATGTATGTATGTATGTATGTATGTACCTTTGAGGGGGACAATGCCCATGTCGACAAGCCGCTGGAACTGCTGGCACGCCAAGAAGACGAACGCGCTCGTCGTCCAGAAGGTGACGCAGCGAAGGCCCATCTCCTTGGACGCATGCAGGATGTGATCAATGTCGGAGATGACGCAGGACGCCGGCGGGCGGAGGCCAGAGACGAAGCTCCTGAAGTGCGGGACCAGGGCCTCCGTGGTGGACAGCAGGGCGCCCATGTCCTGCGACGCGTCCGCCTCGGACGGGGGAAGGCCGTCCGGGACGGCGGCGAAGCGGAACCCAGGGACCCCCTTCAGAGCGCCGGGGCCGCGCGAGCGGAGGAGGCGGCGGCGGTTGTGCTCCGTGTGTACGAAGGTGACCTGGAAGCCATGGCAACGGTGGAGGAGCTGGGCCAGGCTGAGCGCCGGCTTGACATGTCCCTGCGCCGGGAAAGGGAAGAACACGGCGTGACGCTCCTCCGCGCGTGCAGCTGCCATGGCCGCTCAAGGTGCGCTTGTTCACTGCAAACTAGAAAGAGATAGGTAGAGAGGAATTTGCAGCAGTACAGCGAGCTTGTCTCCGAAACTTAAGTGGTGGTACGAGCTCACATTAACGAATGGAGTACTGTGTTATGAATGCTTGTCTCCGAAATTGTGTTGTCTGTGTGCTGAAGACCTAAATTGGCGTGACGGTCACACGGTAGGTAGAAATGGCCGACTGGCCGGTTCGAACGCAATTCAAACTTGAGTGCAGGAATTAAAACTAAGAACTGGTCCAATAACACAGTACTCCCTTCGTTTCGAAATACTACACGGGTTAGTTTCGGAAAACGGTTTCGGGAAAATTTTGGATTTTTTCGTCCGAAATTTTCAAACGAAATTCAAACTAAAAAGTCGCATCAAAATATATACTCCTTCCATTTGAACTGAAACCACGACACTTATTTTGGAACGGAGGGAGACACAAACTGGTTCATATCCAACGGGTCAGCACTATTCTCCTTTAACTGTACTTTTTGTGTGTGTGTTTTGCGTTTTTTTTGTATTTTTTGTTTTAATCTGAATATTAACATAAAAGGAAGTTGTTGGCAAAAACTGGATCTCGAACACGAGAGCTCCAACGAGATGAGTTACGTGATGTAACAACAGGCCACAAGATGGCACATGATAACAAGTGCATACGAGTGCGATTTGGCGTTATCAAGACTTTTAAAGGGTCAAACTTTTATAAAATTTGACTAAATTTGTATTAAAAAATATCAACATCTGCAATACCAAATAAATGTAATATGAAATATATTTCATGTTGGATCAAATGGTATTGATTTAGCATTGTGTATGTTGATATTTCTTTCTAAATTTGGTCAAACTTCACAATTTTTTTTTACTTATATAAGACAAATTGCTAATTTGGTGTTCTTGTAAGATTACGATCATACAAATGTTCCTCCGAACTCGTTCATGTATGTTCTTCTCATCTGGCCGGACCAGGAGGAGGAAGAACTCTGGGTCAACATTTTTTGCGAGTAAATAAGGTGCTCTTATTAAAGATTTAGGTACTAGAGTTAGGGTTACAAAAAAGATACAATTTCTTACTGAAAAAATCAGTTGACTTTGTTCTTCAAAGTTTACTCTAATAATGAAATATACAATTTAAAATTTAAAATAAAACAATAATAAAATCAGTACGCTAATTAATAGAAGATCAGGAAAATTAAAAAAATACAAGAAACTCTCAGTGCATGTGGTTGTGGTCCAGTCAAATCAATACCTGGAAGCTCTCACCGAACTCATATCAATTTTGCATAAGCTGCTAGCAGCACCGTGTCCCAACCATTAATTAAAATGCAGGAGTATGGTTTAAAAAAAAAACATGCAGGGGTATGGTTTAAAAAAAAAACATGCAGGAGTAAGTAGGAATGGTAATTTTGTAACCGTAATTCCATTGACTGCCTATTACAAAATATATATTTTTTATAAACTTTTCAAAAATATATATTTAGAAGCATATGTCTTAGTTAAGGTTCTTCAAAGTTCATTTTCTTAGAAATAATCATTGTTCACGAAATCGGTAACTGGTATCTGCTCGGTCCGCTTGGGAGTAGTGATTAATCGGTGAATCGGCCTATTAACTGGATTAACCGGTCGACCATTAATCGGTAGATTAAATAGGAATTATCAACATATATCTAGTTTTTTTATGTATTATACCATACTCTCATGCTCTCAACTATGTAATATACCAAAATATGCTACTGTTTGGTCGAAACCTAGCTATTGAGGAGCAAGAGAGGGATGGGAGGGGTTACGGGGCAAAATTTTGGGGTTTGTTTGCCCACAAGTTAATGGGTCGGCAACAATTAATCGGCCTAACAATCGATTAATCGGTCTAACAGGCCAATTAATCGGCCTGACAAGTTAACACGATGAATAGGTGTTATTCGATTCGGTCACCCTACAAGTAGCGATTAACTGGCCCGTTAACTGATTACTCAGACGAATTCTTGAACAGTGGAAATAATCAACGGGTCAACAAATATTAGAAAAAAAGGAAAAATAACATGAAAGCATTTTCCCATTCAATTTGAAATTCATATTTCAATGTTGTGTTGATAAACTTTGAATTTCAAGAATTTAGCCTAGTTGATATTCCCTCCAATGGAATGAATAAGGTGTGCACGCATTCCAAAATTAAAGTTTGACCATAAGTTAGACCAACCAAATGTGGGTAATACGTGACAAAAATTATACCATTGTAGTCCCTAACCCTAAATGGTTAAACCAAACGTGGAGTATTTGTATTCAAACGAAGTTTTCAATGGAACAATTTTTAAGTCATAAAACTATATAGTATTATTGGTCTAATTTATGGTCAAAGTTAGATTTTGAAATGCGTGCGCACCTTATTCATTCAAATTGAGGGAGTAAAGAGGTTTCGTGACTTAAGTTTTTTATTTTATTTTATTTTTTAAGACTGATATTTTGCTTATAGAATATCAAGACATTACTAATATGAGAGAATGACTTTAGTGATCTAAAAAGTCTTATATTAGTTAACAGGGGGAGTTTTTCTTTTCATGGCTTCGGTTTTGATCTCAGCTTCACAATCATACTTTGGATGATCGTTAAAAACTAAAATTCCCATTTTTTAACAAATTAGAGACATCAAAATCAACTCCACAGATTTCTAATTGAACTTTACAATATGGAAATATCTACTGCATGACGTATACAACTCACGACGATGTCTGGCTATTTACAATATGGAAGCACACATGTGCAGAGAAATCTGGTAGTGAGGACTGGCTATTTAGATATAGAAAATTATGTGCACATATATTGTGTATACTAACTCTCAGACATGATGGAACGTACTTCCTCTGTAAAGAAATATAAGAGCGTTTAGATCACTACTTGGTATTGTGTCATACTAACTCTCAGACATGATGTAACTGTCAGCTCTAGTAATCATAATCTGGCAAATTGCCATTTTTATGTGTTCTTTTTTCTTTCGCTACCCGATCACAAGAGTTGTCACCTCAGAAATTTTAAAAATCCTGTTTCTTTAAGTTTCGCATCATAGAACCCCACTGGACATACAAACTGTAGTCATATCCAAATTCAAGTTTGGCAGTAGAGGACACTGATTAGAAATGAAGACTACAATAAGCAAAGCCAAATACAATAAGCTGAAACTTAAAACAGTATGAAGCTTCCAGGTGTGAAAATAAACAGGTGATACATCACAGAGAAGAGTAGACATGTAAAATACATCGAAACAGAACTGCGCACTCATCTTTTAATCTGCATTAAGCTAGTGTGTTCAGAAACCTGAATTTTGAGTCCAGCATCAGAAATGTTGCATGGCTCCAAGGCAAGAACTCAGATTCGCCACATATGGGCACACGAACTTGGCGCATTGGTCATTGCATACCCTCGAAATCTTCTCCGTCTCGAGGTTGAGCACAAAAAGGCCCTCGCCCACAGCACGCAAGAACAAGGAGCCACTCTGGTCGCACAATGCTACGACACAGAGCCCCCACTCTGCGCAAGGATCAAAGATTGTTGATGGCAACACCGATGGCAGATACACCGTCTTGTGAAGCTCCCACGACTTGCCATCGGTGCCGTTGTCTTCCAAGTTCCAGATGGAGATCACATTCACAGGTTCATCCAGAAGAACCAAGGAGAGACACCCCTGAGCTGAACTGCACAGGCGAACCGCTCCTGCGGCGTGGTTCAGGCGGTGAATGCCTGCGCGCAGCGGAAGGTCGAATCGGCACACCGACACCTCGGCCTGGCCGGGGCGAACGGCCAGTGCGTGCACCGCATTCGGGAGGGCACGGGTGCCGCATATCCAGTGGACGGCACCACGGTGGACGACGGCAGGGGAGCAGAGGTGGACTACCATGTTATCAGGAAGTTGGGCCGTCACAGCCGTGCCCCACTGCCCGGTCTGGGAGGAGAAGACGCGCAGGCGGATCCCTATTGGGCGGTCCATCACCGCAAGCAGGCGGAACGAGGAGCCATCGACGTCGAGAAAGACGATGTTCTCGGGGAATGTTGTGGGCGCGAGAGGGGGGAGGAAGGCGGAGGTCCCGGCCACGGGGTCGCAGACGCAGACCCTGACGGGATCGCACGAGCTGGCCGGGGAACGGCGGAGGGCAAGGAGCCCGCCGGCGCCTGAAGTGACGGGGGCGAACCCGCTGAGGCCGGCCGCGTCCGGCTTCGGCAAGAAGTGGGACAGGGGGAGGGCGGTTGCCTGAGACTGAGAGGGGCCGAGGGGGAGGAAGCGCGTGGGGCGGCGGAGGTAGAGGCGGCGACGGGGCAGCTTCTGGGAAGTGTCCCGGAAGAAGAACCCGAGGAGATTGGAGGGGTCGGAGCGCCCGGCCTGACGGCGGGAGAGGAAGGACGGCTCCAGGATGAGGCGGCGCCATGCTTTGCAGGTGGCTGCGCAGCGGACGACGGCGGTAGCGTCGCTCACGCGGGACAAGATCTCCAAGATGGTGTCCGCCGGGAGAGGCGGCAGCCGCAGAGGCGCGTCTATCGGCGGCGGCGGTGGCGGCGGCGGCGCCGCCATGTGCCGACGAGGAAGAGGAGAAGCTGAGATGAGTCGAATTCTGCAGGGTGGGCCGAGGACCCGAAGTCAGATGCACTGGAGCCCCAAGTTGCCAGGTGTGAACCAGGCCTCAACACATACACACACACGCGCGCGCGCGCTTTGGGTTCATCCTCTCTTTTTTCTGACGAGGGGCTGTGTTCAACCATTTGGCTTTGCGCAATAATATGGTTTTCATACCAAAAAAGAAAGAATATGGTTTTGATATATAGGATAAAAAAAGGACTAACCCTTTGCAGACTATTTTCTATTAACTTGCGGTTTTGGTATACGCTCAAAAAAAAAAAAACTTGCGGTTTTGGTCAATATTGTAAATCAGTAGTAGAAGGTGAGGAAAAAAAATTCATGAGATCAGTCTTTTCTCCCATCTGTTTAGACCCACCCTAGAGGAGCCACGTGTGATCACCAATCCCAAATCATCTCTTCTTTCGTGACGCCTTCTTCTCCGAGTTTCCTCAATCTCTGTTGAATGCTTCACACCACGCTCAGGAGGATCGTCGGCAGTAGTTGGGTGCCACTCCGGGGAGTAGTAAGGGAAACTGAAGAAGAGAAGGAAAGAAAATAAAAGGATTAGTTGGATTCGACTTGTACTTGTCTAGTTAATTTCAAATCCAAGTTCGATATGTACTTGTGATCCACTTTGGAAGACGAGTGCTCGTCCTCGCCCTTGGCTGATTGGCGGCGCATTGGATGGTATGCAACTGTTGCGCACCACACACCACCACTCTCATTCCCTCAGCTGTAGACAACACGTGCATCTCAAGTTCTGAGCTACTTATGTATGTGTATAAGGAAAGGAAGTCCTACCTGGCTAATTCCGGTGAAGGATAGATGAGAGGTCAGCCGTCAGAAAGACATGTGAAACTCATGGAATAACGCATCAAAGAAGAAGAGATGCTTTGGGATTGGTGAAAATACGTGTGGCCTCATCTAGGGTGGGTCTCACTAGATGGGAGAAAAGATCCGGTCTCATAGATTTTCTTCTGTAGAAGGTGATGACGGAAGACAGCTACAAGTCAGAACAAGTTATCCCGGGAATTTATCTTATGCTTTGTAATGCCTTAGTTAATGTCCATAACTTACCTTCCTGTTTTGTATATCTTTTCTTTGTTTTATTTACATGACTTGATAAACTGAGACATTATGATAACTGGATGTATGCATCCTCACATGGTTCACTTTTTATGGACCAATCCAGACTTATCATCCGGTTTGAGATTTTTGACTCTTTTAGATTTCCACTACCACTGCCAGCTTGCACGCTTAGATCGAGATTAGAGGGATTGGAGCGCCCGGCCCGACGGCGGGAGAGGAAGGACAACTCCAGGATGAGGCGATGCCATGCTTTGCAGGTGGTTGCGCAGCGGACGACGATAGTAGCTTCCCCCACGCGAGACAATATCTTCAAGATGGTGTCTGTCAGGAGAGGTGGCAGCCGCACAAGCGTGTCTATCGGCGGCATCGCGCTGCCTTGTGTCGATGAGGAAGAGGAGAAGCTGAGATGAGTCGAATTCTACAGGGTGGGCCGAGGACCCGAAGTCAGATGCACTGGAGCCCCAAGTTGGCACGCGTGAACCAGGCCCTCAACACACACCCTCGTGCTTTGGGTTCATCCTCTTTTTTCCTGAGGGTTGTGTTCACCCATTTGGCTTTGCGCAATAATATGGTTTTGATAAAGACATGATTAACCCTTTGCAGACTATTCTTTCTATTAACTTGCGGTTTTGATCAATATTGAATAAGTAGTCGAAGGTGAGGAAAAATTCCATGTTACCAGTCTTTTCTCCCATCTGTTTAGACCCACCCTAGAGGAGGCCACGTGTGATCACCAATCCCAAATCATCTCTTCTTCCCTGACGCCTTCTTCTCCGAATTTCCTCAATCTCCGTTGAATGTTCCACACCACACCCAGGAGGATCGTCGGCTGTAGCTGGGTGCCACGCCAGGGAGTAGAAGGGAAATTGAAGAAGAGAAGGAAAGAAAAGAAAAGGATTAGTTGGATTCAACTTGTACTTGTCTAGTTAATTTCAAATCCAAGTTTGATCTGTACTTGTGATCCACTTTGGAAGATGAGTGCTCGACCACGCCCTTGGCTGATTGTCAGCGCATTGGATGGTATGCAACTGTTGCGCACCACAGGCCGCCACTCTCGTTCCTACTCAGCTATAGAGAACGTTTGCATCACAAGTTCTGAGCTAATTATATACGTGTATATGGTTACTTCTGACAAAGAAGCCAAAGCAGTTCATTGTGCCCTCTAGATAAGGAAAGGAAGTCCTACTCGGCTAATTCCGGTGAAGGATAGACTAGATGTCAGCCGCCATAAAGACATGTCAAACTCATGGAATAACGCATCAGAGAAGAAGAGATGCTTTGGGATTGGTGAAAAGACATGTGGCCTCCTCTAGGGTGGGTCTCACCAGATGGGAGAAAATACCCGGTCTCATAGATTTTTTTATACAATGTGATGAAGACAACTACAAGTCAGAACAAGTTATCCCGGGAATTTATCTTACGCTTTGTAATGCCTTAGTCAATGTCCATAACCTATCTTCCTATTCTTTTACATATTTTATTTGTTTTCTTTACATGACTTGACAAACTGAGACATTATGATAATTGGATGCATGATCCTCAGGTGGTTCACTTCTTATGGACCAATCCAGATTTATCGTTTAGTTTGAGATTTTTGACTCTTTTAGATTTCCGCTACCACTGCCATCTTGCACGCTTACATCACCATCGGTTGGCTCCTATTCAGCGAGAGATTTGTATCAAGGATATTATCTCCAAACTATGTTGCTTGAGGAATGAGATCCGGACTGATAGTTGATATTCCAGCTCTCAACGGATTCCCTAGGTTATATTCACATCTCCAGCCTTCCCACATTGCGAGATGTCTCTGGCTAACATGGAGTCGTATGTCCCTTTGTATGCTACAACAAGCCTTGTGAATAGACTATAATGTGGTCGTGACCTTTGTATGCTACAACAATTAAGTAGCCATATATGCTCTCCGATCTATTTGTCTACTTTGGCTAAGTTTGATAGGTAGTTCTTCATAGGGAGTTGTGTGACATATATAGTGGGTTCAATCTTGCGGTGATCCATCCCGGTGACAGAAAGGAAACGAGCAAGTATTGTATTATTGCTACTAAGGATAAAACGATGGTTTCATTATCACACTTGGATGATAGTCTTACTGTCCACATTATGTCATCTTGCTTATTGCGGTACTTTGTTTATTATATGAACTTAATACCTCGAGATGCTTGCTGGATAGCGGTCTTTAGGTGGAGTATTAGTTGTAGAACAGTTGGATAACGGTCTACATATCACGGGTGTAATGCCTATATGAGATTGTTATCATAGTCATAAATATAAATATTGCAGTTTAATCACTACCCAACTGTAATTTGTTACCACAACACATTTATCTTGCTTGGAGAGATGCCTCCAGTGAAACTATGCCCCTTGGGTCTATCTTCTTTAATTGTATACACCATTACAATTGCTTTTCTCGTTGTTCCTGTTTATTATTTTATTACCTATTTATCACTTCCTACTATACCATGCAATTTATCCTTGTAACTAGCAGGACAAGAAGCTTGACAACTGCTACTTGTGAGCTGCGTTGGGATTTCCCCGAAGAGGAGGGGATGATGCAGTAAAGTAGAGATAAGTATTTCCCTCAGTTATGAAACCAAGGTTATCAATCCAGTAGGAGAATCACGCAACACCTCGTTAGCAGTACCTGCACACAAAACAACAAATCCTCGCACCCAACGCGAACAAGGGGTTGTCAATCCCTTGGCAGTTAATTGCAAGATTAAATTGTATGGTGATAGATAGATAGATCGAACAAAAATACAAAATAAAATAAATAAAGTAAAATTGCAGCAAGGTATTTTTAGGATTTTTAATATATGATAAAAGTAGACCCGGGGGCCATAGTTTTCACTAGAGGCTTCTCTCTTGAAAATAGCATACGGTGGGTGAACAAATTACTGTTGGGCAATTGATAGAAAAGCAAATAATCATGACGATATCCAAGGCAATGATCATGTATATAGGCATCACGTCCGAGACAAGTAGACCGAAACGATTCTGCATCTACTATTATTACTCCACACATCAACCGCTATCCAGCATGCATCTAGTGTATTATAAGTTCATAAAGAACGGAGTAACGCCTTAAGCAAGATGACATGATGTAGACAAAGTAAACTCACGCATGAATAAACCCCATCTTTTTACCCTTAATAGCAATGATACATACGTGTCATGTCCCTTTCTGTCACTGGGATTGAGCACCGCAAGATCGAACCCATTACAAAGCACCTCTCCCATTGCAAGATAAATCAATCTAGTTGGCCAAACCAAATCAATAGATCGGAGAGAAATACGAAGCTATAATAATCATGCATAAAAGAGTTCAGAGAAGAGTCAAATAATATTCATGGATAATCTGATCATAAACCCACAATTCATCGGATCCCAACAAACACACCGCAAAAAGTGATTACATCGGATAGAACTCCAAGAACATCGAGGAGAACATTGTATTGAAGATCAAAAAGAGAGAAGAAGCCATCTAGCTACTAAGTATGGACCCGAAGGTCTGTGGTAAACTACTCACGCATCATCGGAAGGGCAGCAAGGTTGATGTAGAGCCCCTCCATGATCGAATCCCCCTCCGGCAGAGTGCCGGAAAAGGCCTCCAGATGGGATCTCTCGAGAACAGGAACTTGCGGCGGCGGAAAAAGTATTTCGTGGACTCCTCTGTTGGTTTCCCGATTTTAGAGAATTTATAGAGGTGGAATTAGGTCAAACGGTGCAGAGGTGGGCCCACGAGGCACCAGGGTGCGCCACCCCCCAAGGCGCGCCCTGGTGGCTCGTGGCCACCTCCTCTGTCTTCTGGCCCTCTCCCGAAGCTTCTAGTGTCTCTTATGTCCAAAAAAAAATCTCCAAAAAGTTTCGTGGCATTTGGACTTCCTTTGGTACTGATATTCTGGAAAACCAAAAACAGGCAAAAAACAGCAACTGGCACTGGGCACTAAGTTAATAGGTTAGTCCCAAAAAATGATATATAATTGCTTGTAAATATATATAAAACATCCAAGATTGATACTATAATAGCATGGAACAATCAAAAATTATAGATACGTTGGAGACGTATCAACAACCTTCTTGAAACGTTGGGGACAAGATTGTTTTGTATTTTGTGTGCAAGTACCGAGGATTTAGGTTGTAGAAGAAATTCCTACTTGTTCGATAAACTTTGGTTCTCAATCTTTATTGCTAGGTTACTTCACTCTTAAACTTGTGGGTTACCCAACCACTCTTATGAGAGAGTAAGCAGTGGTCACCATGAGCATAAAGGACATGGACACGGGGTCAAAGGGGTGCTCACCTCGCCAGAGTGGAGCTCACAGTGGCAGAGTGGCTCGGTCGTCGATGAAGTCGACGCTCTGGGATGAACTGGTGGCGCGGAGGATGTCTGGCAGACACGCACTAGCATGTTGAAGGTGAAGGTGGCAACGGTTGGTCGAAAAGGGTCGGGTTTCGCCGAAATTTCACCAACGGTGGCCCGGCCAGAGGTGGAGAAGGTGGAATCTCACGGTGGCAGCCTGGCGGCAATGTCCGCCGTGGAGTGGGGCGAAATGGAGAGGGGGCCAGGGGTTTTTATAGGACATGCATGGGCAGGGGCGCGTGCTGGAGGTGGCCGAAGTGGAGGTCGTGGGTGCGGGGTCGTGGCGAGAATGTGGGCGAGCGGTAGAAGACGATGACGTGGAGCTGACAGGAGGGGTCCACCTGTAAGCGAGCGAGGGAGAGAAAAGATAGAGAGGCTGCGGGGCATGCGCTGGTCGTTTGATCCTGATCGGACGACCACGATAAAACGGAAACGTGTTGCTTAGTTGGTGGCTGATGACCCACAAGTATAGGGGATCAATCGTAGTCCTTTCGATAAGTAAGAGTGTCGAACCCAACGAGGAGCAGAAGGAAATGACAAGCGGTTTTCAGCAAGGTATTCTCTGCAAGTACTGAAAGTAGTGGTAACAAATAGTTTTGGTAGCAAGATAATTCGTAACAAGTAACAAGTGACAAGTAAAATAAAGTGCAGCAAGGTGGCCCAATCCTTTTTATAGCAAAGGATAAGCCGGAACGAACTCTTATAGTAAGTAAAGCATTCTCGAGAACACACGGGAATTTCATCTAGTCACTTTCATCATGTTTGTTTGATTCGCGTTCGCTACTTTGATAATTTGATATGTGGGTGGACCGGTGCTTGGGTGCTGTTCTTACTTGAATAAGCCTCCCACTTATGATTACCCCCTCTCGCAAGCATCCACAACTACGAAAGAAGAATTAAGATAACTCTAACCATAGCATGAAACATATGGATCCAAATCAGCCCCTTACGGAATAGCGCATAAACTAGGGTTTAAGCTTCTGTCACTCTAGCAACCCATCATCTAATTACTACTCCACAATGCCTTCCCTTAGGCCCAAAGATGGTGAAGTGTCATGTAGTCGACGTTCACACGACACCACTAAAGGAAGCACAACATACATAGCATCACAATATCGAACGAATACCAAATTCACATGATTACTTATGACAAGACTTCTCCCATGTCCTCAAGAACAAAAGTAACTACTCACAAATCATATTCATGTTCAAGATCAGAGGGGTATTGAATAGCATTAAGGATCTGAACATATAATCTTCCACCAAATAAACCAACTAGCATCAACTATAAGATGTAATCAACACTACTAGCAACCCACAGGTACCAATCTGAGGGTTTGAGACAAAGATTGAATACAAGAGATGAACTAGAGTTTGAGATGAGATGGTGCTGGTGAAGATGTTGATGAAGATTGGTCCTCCCACGATGAGAGGATCGTTGGTGATGTCGATGGCTTCGATTTTCCCCTCCCAGAGGGAAGTATCCCCGGCGGAATCGCTCCGCCGGAGAGTAAAATAGCTCCTGCCCAAGTTCCGCCTCGAGACGGTGACGCTTCGTCCCAAAAGTCTTCTTCTGATTTTTTCTAGGGCAAATGGCTTCATATAGCAGAAGGAGGGGGCCAGAGGCCTGCCAGGGGCCCCACAAGCCAGGGGGCGCGCCCAGGGGGGTAGGGCGCGCCCCCCAGGCTTGTGGCTTCCTGGTGGGCCCCCTTCTGTTGATTCTTTCGCCAGTATTTTTTATATATTCCAAAATAATTCTCCGTAAATTTTTAGGTCATTTGGAGTTGTGTAGAATAGCTATCTCTGTTTCACCCCTTTCAGGTCCAGAATTCCAGCTACCGGCATTCTCCCTCTTCATGTAAATCTTGCAAAATAAGAGAGAAAATGCATAAGAATGGTACCATAAAGTGAAATAATGATTAAAAACATAATAATTATTGGTAGGAAATCATGATGCAAATTGGACGTATCAACTCCCCCAAGCTTAGACCTCGCTTGTCCTCAAGCGAAAGTCGAAATCGATAATCATGACCACATGTTTAGAGAGAGAGACGTCGATAAAAATAAAATACGGACATGGAGCATCATGATCTTTATTATAACAGCAATATATCATCATAAAACTTCTCATGAAAAAGTAACAATTCATCCACAAGTTAAACTATGATCTCAGTCACTGAAGCAATTGCAATTCATCATATTATCAGAAAGAGTCTATGTAAGAGCTTTGTTTAGCAAGTTCACATACTCAACTATCATTTAGTCTTCTATAATTGCTGACACTCACGACATACTTATGGAGCAAAAGTTTCAGTCGAACACATAGAAAGATAGGGGCTTATAATTTTGCCTCCCAACGTATTTACCTCAAGGGTAATGTCAACAATAATAACTCATGATCACCTACATCCAACTAGATATATATGCCTGGATCAATCCCCACCACATGATGCTTGCCAAAAGAGAAAACTAAAAATGGAATAGAGGAGAATACTATTGACTCTTGCATGAAAGTAAATACATAAAGTAAAAGATAGGCCCTTCGCATAGGGAAGCAGGTTGTCATGCGCTTTTTGTTTTTGGATGTGTAAGCTCTTAATGTAAAGGAATGTCACTTTATATTGCCCCTTGTGATAGCAACCTTTATTATGCAGTCTGTCACTTTTATTACTCCACCATCACAAGATCGTACAAAGCTTATTTTCCCTTACTATAAAAGTTCATACATGTTTAGGAGCATTTTTTATTGCTTTGCACCGATGATAACTTACTTGAAGGATCTTATTCAATCCATAGGTAGATATAGTGGACTCTCATGGCATGAAACTGGGTTTAAGGGTTTTTGGATGCACAAGTAGTATCTCTACTTAGTACAGAATTTTGGCTAGCAAAAGATAGGGGGCAAGCACCATATGTTAGAGGATCCAAAACAATATAACTTCTATGTGAATATAAGCAAACATAACCCATTACGTTGTCTTCCTTGTCCAACGTCGACTAATTGACATAGAATTCTTGATGGGGGCTCACAATCATAAAAGATGTCCAAGATAGTATATTTATATGTGAGACCTCTCTTCCTTTATTACTTTTTCATGAATTGCAACAATGACCAATGCTATGTTTGTCAACTTCCAACAAGTTTTATCAATTATACATCTTTTATTTTGAGTCATCACTCCCCATGGGATTAGCATATGATCTTACTTTTTATTCTTTATTTATTTCTAAGATTGGATCATCAAAAGCAAAACACTCAACTCAAACTACTCTTTATTATATAACTTTCGCACACGATTACATAGATAGATAGATCACAAAGCAAGCACTCGAAACTAAATCATACTAAAACTTTATTCTTCTAAATCACGAAATAACTAAGGATCGAACTAAGATGGATAATGATGATGAAAAAGTGATGGTGATACGATACCGGGGCACCTCCCCCAAGATTGGCACAAGCCAAGGGTGGTGCCCATACCCATGTACTCAAAGCTCCTTCTTGGGTGATGGTGGTGATGAAGTGATGGGCTTGTCCTCCGTCTTCCAAGGCATAGGCTCTCCATCATAAAAGGATGAACGTGTTTTCGGAGTCCTGAAATTTGCAGCTAAACTCATACCTTTGAACTTGGCCTCATACTCAAAATTTTGGTTTTGTAGATCATATATTTGGGCCTGAAGATAATCAATCCGGTCATTGAGCTTGAAGATGACGTCCCCAATATTCTTGCCGTCCACCGTGTGCTCTCGGATGAAGTCCGTGATCATGGAGTGGTTAGCACAAAGTCCGTGCTCCACCATCCCCTGGCACTTGAAGATTACTTGTTCCACCGCTTCCAGCCTGGCCTTCTCGCTTCCGGTCTTCTTAGGTCCTTGAACGTCCTGGATGTGGAGCACCCCCTCACGCATCTCAATGGCTTGAGGGTCCTTCATCACCTCCGATAGGTACGGGTTGATGACCTTCTCGTAGAACTTGTCCTTGGATGAGCTTGGAGACGCCATGGCGATCTAGATCTGTCAGCAAAACAGCCCGAAACAAGAACAGAGGAAAAACTTGCGATGCGGTGGTCAAAACACCCGTGAGTATATATAATGAATTTTTCCCGTGCAAAACCAGTAATATGGAAGAAAAACGGAGTCGGGAAAGTCCACGAGGGCGCCACAAGCCTGGTAGGTGCGCCTCCCAGGCTTGTCGCCTCCTCGTGCACTTTTCAGACTGTTTATTATTTTCCTAATTTTTTATATATTCCAAAACGGACAGAAAGTACTTTTATGGAAGTTTTGGAGTCGGTTTACATACCGTACCACATACCTACTCCTTTTCAGGATTCTGGAGCATTCCGGAAGGTTTCCTCTATGTGCTCTTCCGGTGTAATTGTTTGAATAATATTAGTTTCAACATTAATGGGCGTACCTGAGATATAATGTTTAATTCTTTGCCCATTAACCACTCTTGGATTATTGCCTTTGGAGTTGTTTATTTTGACGGCTCCGGAGCGATAAACTTCTTCGATGATGTATGGGCCTTCCCATTTAGAGAGAAGTTTTCCTGCAAAAAATCTTAAACGAGAATTGTATAATAGAACATGGTCGCCTACTTTGAATTCCCATTTTTGAATTCTCTTATCATGCCATCTTTTAACTTTTTCTTTAAACAACTTGGCATTTTCATAGGCTTGGGTTCTCCATTCATCTAAAGAACTAATATCAAATAACCTCTTTTCACCGGCAAATTTAAAAATCATAGTTTAGTTCTTTAATTGCCCAATATGCTTTATATTCTAACTCAAGAGGTAAATGAAATGCTTTTCCATAAACCATTTTATATGGAGACATACCCATAGGATTTTTATAAGTAGTTCTGTAAGCCCATAGTGCGTCATCAAGTTTCTTAGACCAATTCTTTCTGGATCTATTATCGGTCTTTTGCAAAATTAATTTTATTTCTCTATTAGTTAATTCAACTTGACCACTAGATTGAGGATGATAAGGAGATGCAATTCTATGGTTAACATCATATTTAGCAAGCAATTTACGGAAAGCACCATGAATAAAATGTGAACCACCATCAGTCATTAAATATCTAGGGACTCCAAACCTCAGAAATATAACTTCTTTAAGCATTTTAATGGTAGTGTTATGATCAGCACTACTAGTTGGAATTGCTTCTACCCACTTAGTAATGTAATCAACAACAACTAAAATATGAGTGTGCCCATTGGATTTAGGAAAAGGTCCCATATAATCAAAACCCCAAACATCAAATGGTTCAATAACAAGTGAATAATTCATAGGCATTTCCTGACGTCTACAAACATTACCAATTCTTTGACATTCATCACAAGAAAGGACAAACTTACGTGCATCTTTGAAAAGAGTAGGCCAATAAAAACCAGATTGTAATACCTTGTGTGCAATTCGGTCTCCCGCATGGTGTCCTCCATATGCCTCGGAGTGACACTTACGTAGGATTTGTTCCTGTTCATGCTCAGGTACACAACGTCTAATAGTACTATCTACTCCTTCTTTATATAAGTGTGGGTCATCCCAAAAGTAGTGTTTTAAATCAAAGATTTTTCTTTTCTTTTGTTGGTATGTGAAACTATGTGGTATATATTTAGCAACAATGTAATTAGCATAGTCTGCATACCAAGGAGTATTACAAGAAGCATTTATCACAGATAATTGTTCATCAAGAAAATTATCATTAATAGGAAGTGGGTCATCAAGAACATTTTCCATTCTAGACAAGTTATCAGCTACGGGATTCTCAGCTCCCTTTCTATCAACGATATGCAAATCAAATTCTTGTAGCAAAAGAACCCACCTAATAAGTCTAGGTTTAGCATCTTTCTTTTCCATAAGATATTTAATAGCAGCATGATCAGTATGAATAGTAACTTTGGAATCAACAATGTAAGATCTAAATTTATCACACGCAAACACAACTGCTAAAAATTCTTTCTCAATAGTGGCATAATTTCTTTGAGCACTGTCTAGAGTTTTACTAGCATAATGGATAACATTTAATTTCTTATCAACTCTTTGTCCTAGAACAGCACCAACAGCATAATCACTAGCATCACACATAATTTCAAAGGGTAGGTTCCAATCAGGTGGTTGAACAATAGGTGCAGAAATTAAGGCTTTCTTAAGTACTTCAAAGGCTACTACACAATCATCATCAAAAACAAATGGAACATCTTTTTGCAAGAGATTAGTAAGAGGCCTAGAAATTTTAGAGAAGTCTTTTATAAACCTTCTATAGAAACCAGCATGACCAAGTAAACTTCCTATACCTTTGATATCTTTAGGACATGACATTTTCTCAATAGCATCAACTTTAGCTTTATCAACTTCAATACCTCTTTCAGAAATTTTATGCCCAAGGACTATACCTTCATTCACCATAAAGTGGCACTTCTCCCAATTCAAGACAAGATTAGTTTCTTCACATCTCTGCAAAACTCGATCAAGGTTGCTCAAGCAATCATCACAAGAAGTTCCGTAAACGGAGAAATTATCCATGAAAACCTCAACAATCTTTTCACAAAAGTCAAAGAATATAGCAGTCATACATCTTTGAAAGGTAGCAGGTGCATTACATAAACCAAAAGGCATACGACGATAAGCATAAGTTCCAAAAGGACAAGTAAAGGTGGTTTTCTCTTGATCTTCAGGTGATACAGGTATTTGAGAGAAACCAGAATAACCATCTAGGAAGCAAAAATGTGTATGCTTAGATAATCTTTCTAACATTTGATCAATAAAAGGCAAGGGGTAATGATCTTTCCTAGTAGCTTTATTTAATTTCCTGAAATCAATTAATATCCTATAAGCAGTTGCAATTCTTTGTGGAATAAGTTCATTTTTATCATTAGGAACAACGGTAATACCTCCTTTCTTCGGAACACAATGAACAGGACTTACCCATCTACTATCAGCTATGGGATAAATTATACCTGCCTCCAGAAGCTTTAATATTTCAGTTCTTACCACATCCTTCATTCTAGGATTCAGCCTTCTTTGATGATCAACAACAGCTTTAGCATCTGGCTCCATATGAATTTTATGCTGACATAAAGTGGGACTAATGCCCTTAAGATCATCAAGAGTATATCCAATAGCAGCCCGATGCTTCTTCAGAGTTTTAAGTAATCTCTTTTCTTCATGCTCTGAAAAGTTAGCACTAATAATAACAGGATATATCTTCTTTTCATCAAGATAAGCATATTTAAGTGTATCAGGTAATTGCTTTAATTCAAACACAGGATCACCCTTGGGTGGAGGTGGATCTCCCAAGGTTTCAATAGGCAAATTATGTTTAAGGATAGGTGCTTGTTTAAAGAACAACTCATTTATTTCATTTCTTTCATTCATATTCATATCATTCTCATGGTCTAGCAAATATTGTTCTAAAGGATCAATAGGAGGCACGACAATAGAAGCAATACCAATAATTTCATCCTTATTAGGTAATTCTTTATCATGAGGTTGTCTACGAAACTTAGAGAAATTAAACTCATGAGACACCTCACCAAAATTAACACTGACAGTTTCTTTAGTGCAATCAATCTTGGCATTAACTGTATTCAAGAAAGGTCTACCAAATATAATGGGACAAAAATCATCTTGTGGTGATCCAAGAACAAGAAAATCAGTAGGGTATTTGATCTTACCACATAAGACTTCAACATCTCTAACAATCCCAAGTGGTGAAATAGTATCTCTATTTGCAAGGTTAATAGTAACATCAATATCTTCAATCTCAACAGGTGCAATATCATTCATGACTTCTTGATAGAGAGTAAACAGAATAGGACTCACACTAGCACCAATATCACATAAACCATGATAGCAATGATCTCCAATTTTAACAGAAATAACAGGCATGCCAACTACAGGTTTGTTTTTATCTTTAGTGTCTGGCTTAGCAATTCTAGTTGCTTCATCACAGAAATATATGACATGTCCATCAATATTATCAACCAAAAGATTTTTAACCATTGCAACATTAGGTTCAACTTTAATTTGTTCAGAAGGTCTAGGTGCTCTAATATTACTATTATTAACCACAGTTGAAGCTTTAGCATGTTCCTTAATCCGAATAGGGAAATGAGGTTTCTCAATATAAGCAGTAGGCACAACTGGATCAACATGGTAAACAATTGTTTCTTCTTTAACACTAACAGGTTCTTCATTCAATTCAATAGGTGGATGATATTTAAACCATTTCTCCTTAGGGAGATCAACGTGAGCAGCAAAAGATTCACAAAAGGTAGCTACTATCTCAGAGTCAAGTCCATATTTAGTACTAAACTTATGAAAAGCATCAGTTTCCATAAAAGAGTTAACACAATCAAACTCAAGATTTATACCTGACTCATTACCTTTGTCGATTTCCCAATCCTCGGAGTTACGTTTAATTCTTTCCAGAAGATCCCATCTGAATTCAATAGTTCTCTTCATAAAGGAACCAGCAAAAGAAGTATCGAGCATGGATTGATCATTATGAGAAAGCCGAGCATAAAAGTTTTGAAGAATTATTTCTCTTGAGAGCTCATGATTGGGGCATGTGTGCAACATATACTTAAGTGTCCCCCAAGCTTGAGCGATACTTTCTCCTTCACGAGGCCAAAAATTATATATATAATTCCGATCACGATGAACCAAATGCATATGATAAAATTTCTGGTGGAATTCCAACGTCAACCGGTTCCAGTCCCATGTTTTAGTATCATCACATAGCCTATACCATGTCAATGCCTTTCCCTCCGAAGATAAAGGGAATACTTTCTTCTTAACTCCATCTCCGGATAGACCTGCAAGCTTAAACAATCCACAAATTTCATCCACATATATCAAGTGCATATCAGGATGCACCGTTCCATCTCCTGCATAAGGATTAGCTAGTAGTTTCTTTATCATACCCGAAGGAATTTCATAATAAATATTTTCAGTAGGTTCAATAGGTTGAGGAGCAACTCTCAATGCTTCCGGTCGAGGTGAAGATACCCCGAACAAGCCCCTCAAAGGATTACTTTCCATAGTGACAAGTGACAATAAATTTCAGCACGTAATATAAATGTTTCCTTACCAAATTCCACTCACCAAAGGCGCTTCACTCCCCGGCAACGGTGCCAGAAAAGAGTCTTGATGACCCGCAAGTATAGGGGATCAAGCGTAGTCCTTTTGATAAGTAAGAGTGTTGAACCCAACGAGGAGCAGAAGGAAATGACAAGCGGTTTTCAGCAAGGTATTCTCTGCAAGTACTGAAAGTAGCGGTAACAGATAGTTTTGGTAGCAAGATAATTCGTAACAAGTGACAAGTACAATAAAGTGCAGCAAGGTGGCCCAATCCTTTTTATAGCAAAGGACAAGCCGGAACGAACTCTTATAGTAAGCAAAGCGTTCTCGAGGACACACGGGAATTTCATCTAGTCACTTTCATCATGTTTGTTTGATTCGCGTTCGCTACTTTGATAATTTGATATGTGGGTGGACCGGTGCTTGGGTGCTGTTCTTACTTGAACAAGCCTCCCACTTATGATTACCCCCTCTCGCAAGCATCCGCAACTACGAAAGAAGAATTAAGATAACTCTAACCATAGCATGAAACATATGGATCCAAATCAGCCCCTTACGGAATAGCGCATAAACTAGGGTTTAAGCTTCTATCACTCTAGCAACCCATCATCTAATTACTACTCCATAATGCCTTCCCTTAGGCCCAAAGATGGTGAAGTGTCATCTAGTCAATGTTCACACGACACCACTAAAGGAAGCACAACATACGTAGCATCAAAATATCGAACGAATACCAAATTCACATGATTACTTATGACAAGACTTCTCCCATGTCCTCAAGAACAAAAGTAACTACTCACAAATCATATTTATGTTCAAGATCAGAGGGGTATTGAATATCATTAAGGATCTGAACATATAATCTTCCACCAAATAAACCAACTAGCATCAACTATAAGATGTAATCAACACTACTAGCAACCCACAGGTACCAATCTGAGGGTTTGAGACAAAGATTGAATACAAGAGATGAACTAGGGATTGAGATGAGATGGTGCTGGTGAAGAGGTTGATGGAGATTGGTCCTCCCATGATGAGAGGATCGTTGGTGATGTCGATGGCTTCGATTTCCCCCTCCCGGAGGG
This sequence comes from Elymus sibiricus, assembly GCA_039707655.1. Lineage (NCBI taxonomy): Eukaryota > Viridiplantae > Streptophyta > Magnoliopsida > Poales > Poaceae > Elymus > Elymus sibiricus. Next base: position 297,068,825 of record CM077672.1, on the reverse strand, counting down.
AAGTATCCCCGGCATAATCGCTCCGCCGGAGAGCAAAATAGCTCCTGCCCAAGTTCCGCCTCGAGACGGAGGCGCTTTGTCCCGAAAGTCTTCTTCTGAATTTTTCTAGGGCAAATGGCTTCATATAGCAGAAGGAGGGGTCCAGAGGCCTGCCAGGGGCCCCACAAGCCAGGGGGCGCGCCCAGGGGGGTAGGGCGTGCCCCCAGGCTTGTGGCTTCCTGGTGGGCCCCTTCTGTTGATTCTTTCTTCAGTATTTTTTATATATTCCAAAATAATTCTTCGTAAATTTTTAGGTCATTTGGAGTTGCGCAGAATAGCTATCTCTGTTTCACCCCTTTCAGGTCTAGAATTCCAGCTGCCGGCATTCTCCCTCTTCATGTAAATCTTGCAAAATAAGAGAGAAAAGGCATAAGAATGGTACCATAAAGTGAAATAATGATTAAAAACATAATAATTATTGGTAGGAAATCATGATGCAAATTGGACGTATCAGTGGCTAGGTGGGCTGTGCGCGCGTATGTAGTTGGGTTGGCTCGCAGGGCTGCTTTCCTCTCTTTTTTTCCTGTTTTTTCTTTCTTTCTTTTTCTAACTTCAAATATGTTTTGAATTTGAATTTATTTCAGAAGACAAACTTGCCCTAAAATATTTCAGGAATATTTATAGTAGTGTGCTACTTGTAGACTGCGTTGGTATTTCCTCGAAGAGGAGAGGATGATGCAGTGTAGTAGAGATAAGTATTTCCCTCAGTTAAGAACCAAGGTTATCAATCCAGTAGGAGAACCACACAAAACCTCGTTAGCAGCACCTACACACACAAAAGCAAACACTTGCACCCAACGCAAATAAGAGGGTTGTCAATCCCCTTAGCGGTTATTTGCATGGATTAATTCTGATAGTGATAGATAAAAAGTAAATTGCAAAATAAAATAAAAGTAAATAAATTGCAACAAGGTATTTTTGGATTTTAATATATGATAAAAGTAGACCCGGGGGCCATAGTTTTCACTAGAGGCTTCTCTCTCGAACACATAGCATACAATGGGTAAACAAATTACTGTTGGGCAATTGATAGAAAAGCAAATAATTATGACGGATTCATGGCAATGATCATGTATATAGGCATCATGTCCGAGACAAGTAGACCGACTCCTGCCCGCATCTACTACTATTACTCCACCCATCGATCGCTATCCAGCATGCATCTAGGGTATTAAGTATAAAACAGAGTAACGCCTTAAGCAAGATGACATGATATTGACAAAGTAAACTCAAGCAATATGATTAAACCCCATCTTTTTATCCTTAATGGCAACAATACAAATACCTGTCATGTCCCTTTCTGTCACTGGGAATGAGCACCGCAAGATTGAACCCATCACAAAGCACCTCTCCCATTGCAAGATAAATCAATCTAGTTGGCCAAACCAAATGGATAGATCGGAGAGAAATACAAAGCTATAACAATCATGCATTAAAGAGTTCAGATAAGACTCAAATATTTCGTGGTCTCCTCTCCAAGTCTCCAGGGTCTCTTTTGTCCAGAAAAAAATCTCCAAAAAGTTTCGTGGCATTTGGACTTCGTTTGGTACTGATTTTCTGAAAAACCAAAAACAAGCAGAAAACAGCAACTAGCACTGGGCACTAGGTTAATAGGCTAGTCCCAAAAAATAATTTATAATTGCATATAAGAACATCCAAGATTGATACTATAATAGCATGGAACAATAAAAAATTATAGATACGTTGGAGACATATCAAGCATCCCCAAGCTTAATTCCTGCTCGTCCTCGAGTAGGTAAATGATAAAAACAGAATTTTTGATGTGGAATGCTACCTAACATGTTTCATCATGTAATCTTTCTCTTACGATATGAATAATAAGATTCGAATGATTCAAAGCAATAGTCTATAGTTGTGACGCCCCTGCTCGACACGTGCACTAATCATACACGCAAACGTGCACACTCGAGATCAGAGACTCACGGGAAGATATCACAACACAACTCTAAACTCAAATTTAAACATAAATCATCATATTACAAGCCAGGGGTCACGAGGACCCGAATACATAGTCATACAAACCATAATATCTGAGTACAGACATAGTTAGTCAAGTTTGCCTTAAGAAGGCAAGCACAAACAACGATACAGATCGAAAGGCGAAGGCCTCCTGCCTAGGGCCTCCAAACTACTCCTGGTCGGCTGGCTCAACCCAGTAGAAGTGACCTCCGGGGCTCTCCTGGAAGTAGCAGTCTGTGGTGGCGTCTGGCTCCTGGGCTCCGTCATCTGGTCGCAAATATCGGGTATGGGGGAAAAGAATAGCAAAGCAACCGTGAGTACTCATCCAAAGTACTCGCAAGACTGACATCAGAACTATACTAAATGCATTATATCAAAGGAGTGGGGGTATATCTGTGGACTGTACTGCAGAATGCTGGATTAAAGGGGGAGAGGCCTAGCCTATCGAAGACTAGCATCTTGAAGCAATCTTGCAGCATCAGAAGAGAATAGAGCAAGATAATATATATATGGCAATCATAGTTTAGTAACACCCTGAGATCCTTCCTCGACTACCCTGTGAGAAAGTGATCCCGAGAGCAGTAGTAGCAGTTTAGTATTGTGACAGTAACCATTTGTAGTTGTAGCAGATCAAGATACAACTCTGAGCGTCCTGTTACCGTGGACACGGCTATTCGAATAGATAACTTCCCTGCAGGGGTGCACTACTGTTACCCAACACACTCGATCACATCTGGCCGGACACACTTGCTGGGTAATGCCCGGCCTCGAGAGATCGACATGACGTAGTCCTACCTAGGCTCAGCAGAGAGGTCAGCACGCCGGTCTAAATCCTAAGCACGAAGGGGTCTTGGGCCATCGCCCTTCGCACTCCTGCACGTTGCGTGACTGGCCGGGGCCCAAGCGCGACACTGAAAACACCAGTGACGTAACCAGCTCACCCCAACAATCAGCCCGCATCTCTGAGCTGTGACGTCTGAAGAGCTTTCGGCTGATACTACGACGTAGAGGGCCCCATTAAACCATTATCCCACGTGGTGGTAGTGCGTATAGGCACGTAGCCAACTCAGATCAAATACCCAGATCAGTTAAGCACGTTTAGTAACTCGCAGAGACGAACAGGGTTCCTGTCGCTCCGACTTGGTAATACATAACGCGCGGGTGCTCTTGGAGCCGACCCGTCTTTAATGTGATACACTCGTGGGCACCCTTGGGGCCAGCCCGACTTTAACAGTTTTAAGTATGTAAAGTAAACATTTCCGTGATCCTCACCCAGAGTGATCACGACCCGGTAACAAGCATGGCATACGGACAAGGGTGATGGGCCACCGATGAAGCAGTAGCACAGCTAACTAAGCATTATGGGACAACAGGTGGAGTATCAACAACAGACGACAAAAACAGGCTATGCATCAGAATAGGTACTATCGGAACAATAGCAGAGGCAATTCTAATGCAAGAATAAGAGAGAAGGGAATGGGTGATATCTGATGATCAAGGGGGTTTTGCTTGCCTGGAAGCTCTGCGAAAGGGGGCTGGTCGTCGGCGACGTCGTCGTACACGGCGGTGTCGTTGGCAGTCTTGGGGGCTATCGGGAGAGAAGGAGGGGGTAGAAACAATGAATACACGACAATAAAGCAACAAGGATGCATGACTTGTCTAAATGATATGCAAAGATGTTTTACAGCCTATCTAAATGATTTAGTTAATTTAGGAATTTATTTGGATTTATTTTATTAAGGTTGGGCACTATTCATTTATCAGATACGGGCAAAATGTCCCATGTTCGGTATGTTAGAGGGGTGTGGCAGCATGTGGGTAGGTTATTCAGATTCTACACATTTTTCTGATCATTTTTCATATATAAATTATTTTAATCCTAGTTACGGTTTAAAAGATATGATTTTCTAAAGTTTTAAACATTTTCTGGATTTATTTAATTATTTAAATCCGAATTATCCAGAATAGTAAAAGGTGACGTCAGCATGACGTAGGAATGACGTCAGTGGTCAACAGTGCGGTTGAACAGTCAAACCTGACCACTGGGACCCACTGGTCACTGACTGTTTAAACTGATCAGGGTTATTTAATCTAATTAACCTAATTATCCGGTGGGCCCGCCCTGTCAGTGACAGATTAACTAATTAATCTAATTAACAATTAAATTAACGTTTTAATTAATTATAAAATCATTTTAATCCGGCGGGACCCACATGTCAGTGACACGGGGCCAGCCCTGTCAGCGCTGACCGGGTCAATGGGCCCAGTGGGACCCAGGGTTAGTGGCTGAGCGGTGGGGCCCGCGGCGCCACATCGGACGCCGGCCACCGGAGTCGCGTCGGAGCGCTCTCCGGCGAGCCCGAGACGGCGGCAACTTCGGCGAGCTCGGGTTTCTCCTGTGGTGCATCAAATCGAGCGTTCCCGGGCTCGTTCGAACGAGAAGGAGATGCCGCGTCGATCTAGCCTATCGGCGCGAGGCGGGGCGGCCGGAAACGAGTGCTACGACGGCGACGGCGGACGGCGGCGTTCGGGCGTGATGGCAATCGGCGATGCGGGCGCGCTCGACTGGAACGAATAGGACAGGGAGCCTCTACGCGCGCGGGTGAACACAATGGGCTCGGCCGCATGACCAATTGGTCACCGGAGCCACGCCAGCGACGAGGTCAGGCGAAGGCGGGCTCGGGCATGTCGGGGGAATCGGGGCTACGGCGTCGGAACCGCGCTGGAAGAGGGGGAGAAGACGGCGAGGCTCACCAGGAGCCTGTAGAGGTGCTCAAATGGGCTCGGGGAAGCTCGTCGTGGCCGGAGACGTCGGCGAACGGCGGCGGCGATCCGAGGAAGGAGAAGAAGATGGCGGCGTCGTTGGAGCTTCCCGGCTCCGGTTCGTTGGCGGAGACGACGGAGTCGAGGACGGCGAGCAAGATGGGCATGGCGGAGCGGCGAATGGGGCACGGTGGCCGCGGGATTGGGTGAGGGGAGAGAGAGAGAGCAAACGAGAGAGATAGGTGGGGGGGGGGAAGATCAGGGGCCGGCTACGGTTTGCTGAGGGGGTGTGCTTATCCTCAGGAGGCCTGTAGCGGCGCGGTCGACGAGGTGGTCGCGGCGGGACGGCTCGCCGGCGAGCGCGGTCGGGCGCGGGAACGACCGAGGATGAACAGGGGAGGAGGGGGCGACCGTGCGGTGTGGGCTGGGCCGGCTGGTTTGACTAGAGCCCCGCCGCGCGGCCTTTTTCTATTTCTCTGTTTTCTTTTCTGCTTTTCCTTTTTCTTCTCTGTTTTGCAATTAGTTTAGGTTCAAATTTGAGTTTAGTAAAATATGTGACTTGGCCCAATAATTAATATGCATTATTAGCTAACACCAGAAATTGGTTTGGAGGGTAAATGATTTCATCTGATTTTTAATTAAATAAAAATGGATTAAATGTTGCTGTTATGCTACTGTTATAGGATGTTATGGTCATCTAACTAATTCAATTAATGTGGATCATATTTTTATAAATGCCTCTGGATTAATTGCAGCATTATGAACATTTTGGTTTTCAAATTTGAACAACTTTTATTTTCACTTTAAATTTGAATTTCAATTTGATTTGGAATTTGAAATGAGATATGATGCAATGATGATCAGACACTGTTAATCATGATGACATGGCAATATCAATAGGTGATCACTGTAGCCATTACATGGGGATGTTACAATTCTCCTCCTCTAAAAGAAATTCTCGTCCCGAGAATTAAGAGGAAGGCTGAAAGAGAGCGGGATACTCTTCACGAAGACGATCTTCGCATTCCCAAGTGGCTTCATGTTCGGAATGATTCGACCACTGAACTTTAAGGAACTTGATTGCCTTCTGACGGGTTCGACGTTCAGCTTGATCAAGAATGCGGATCGGATACTCTTGATAAGAAAGATCCTCTTGCAGTTCAAGCACTTCATGATTCACTGCTCGGATAGGATCCTTGAAGCAGCGACGGAGTTGTGACACGTGAAAGACATCATGAACCTGAGAAAGGTTCGGCGGCAATTCCAATTGATATGCCACTTCTCGTTTTGTGAGAATGCGAAAGGGGCCAATGTAGCGAGGAGCTAATTTGCCCTTGATCCCAAATCTATGAGTGCCTTTCATCGGAGTGACACGAAGGTAAGCTTGTTCGCCAGGTTGATAAACCATTACCTGGTGTTTTCGATCATAGTTGCTCTTCTGACGAGACTGAGCAGTTTTCAGATGTTCACGGACAATGCGGACTTGTTCTTCAGCTTGCTGAATAATGTCCGGTCCAACGAGTGAACGTTCCCCAGTTTCTGGCCAATTCAGAGGGGTTCGACACTTACGTCCATAGAGAACTTCAAAGGGTGCCATCTTCAAACTAGCCTGATAGCTATTGTTGTAAGAGAACTCGGCATAAGGGAGAGATTCCTCCCATTTCTTACCGAATGAGATGACACAAGCTCGAAGCATATCTTCAAGCACTTGATTGATTCATTCAACTTGTCCCTGGGACTGAGGATGAAATGCGGTGCTGAAGGACAGATGAGTTCCCATAGCTTCTTGGAAACTGTTCCAAAATCTGGAGGTAAAGAGGCTGCCACGATCTGAACTGATCTCCAACGGAACACCGTGGAGTGACACGATTCTGGAAACATACAAGTCTGCTAACTGACTAGCAGTGATTGTCTCCTTGACTGGCAGAAAATGAGCAACCTTTGAGAATCGGTCAATGACGACAAAGATAACATCATGACCTTTCTGCGATCTGGGAAGACCAGTAATGAAATCCATTTCGACTTTGTCCCATTTCCATTCAGGAATATCAAGGTGTTGCAGAAGTCCAGCAGGCCTTTGATGTTCTGCCTTGATGCGACGGCAAACGTCACACTCAGCAACATAGCGAGCAATGTCATGCTTCATATCAGGCCACCAGTACCGTTGACGAATGTCTTGGTACATTTTGGTACTACCAGGGTGAATTGAAAGGGGCGTATCATGGGCTTCTTTCATAACATCCGAACGAGAGTCCAGATTATGCTTTCGGGGAACCACTAGGCGGCCTTTGAATAACAAGGCACCATCATCACCAACATGGTAGAAAGAAGAATTTCCCTTGGAAAGGTATTTCTTAACCTTCTCGACTTCAGAGTCATATTTCTGCCTCGTCTTGATATTGCACTCGAGGTCTGGTTCAACGACCAGGGTATTGAGATAACCATGTGGAACAATATGAAGGTTCAACTTGCGAAGCTCTTCATAAAGAAGGGGTTGTGCTTGCTGAACCGTGAGGTTGTTGCAATAAGACTTGCGACTCAAGGCATCGGCCATTACATTAGCCTTGCTAGGGGTATAAGAAATATCCATGTCATAATCAGCTATTGTCTCGAGCCATCTTTGTTGACGGAGGTTCAAATCTGGTTGAGTATACAGATACTTCAGACTTTGATGGTCCGTGTATATCTCGCAACGATTACCAAGAAGGTAATGTCGCCACAGCTTCAGAGCATAAATAACTGCTGCTAACTCGAGATCATGCGTTGGGTACTTATCTTCGTGAGGACGCAACTGCCGAGAGCCATAAGCAATCACCTTACGCTCTTGCATTAGGACACAGCCTAATCCTTGACGGGATGCGTCACAATATATCACAAAGTCCTTGCGGGAATCAGGGGGAGTTAGCACTGGTGCAGATGTCAGCTTGTCCTTGAGTGTTTGGAAACTTTCCTGACATTTGTCTGTCCACTCAAATTTGACGCCTTTGTGAAGCAAATCAGTCAGAGGCTTGGCAATCTTGGAGAAGTTCTTGACGAAATGTCGGCAATAGCTAGCAAGACCGAGAAAACTTCTGACTTGCTTGACATTCTTCGGGGGAGTCCAGTCAAGAATAGCCTGAACTCGTTCTGGGTTAACGGCAATGCCATCTTTAGAAATCATGTGACCAAGATAGGTCACCTCAGATAACCAGAACTCACACTTGGAGAATTTGGCATACAGTTGATGTTCACGTAGTCTCTCCAATACAAGCCGAAGATGTTCGGCGTGTTCTTCTTCATTCTTGGAAAATATAAGGATATCATCCAAATAAACCACGACGAACTTGTCGAGGTAGTCCATGAAGATATAGTTCATCAACCGAGAGAAGGTTGCTGGAGCATTAGTTAATCCGAAGGACATGACGGTGTACTTGTATGATCCATAGCGAGTAACGAAAGCGGTCTTCGGAATATCCTCCTTACGAACTCGGATCTGGTGATAACCCAACCTTAAGTCGAGTTTAGAGAACACAGAGGATCCAGCCAGCTGATCATAGAGATCATTGATCCGGGGGAGTGGATATTTGTTCTGGATTGTTGCTTGGTTAATAGGCCGATAGTCCTGGACCAATCGGTTTGTTCCATCCTTCTTCTTGACAAAGAGAGAAGGTGCTCCCCAAGAAGAAGAACTGGGGCGGATGAAACCCTTCTTAAGTGACTTGTCGATTTCCTCCTTAAGCTCAAGGAGTTCATGAGGTGGCATCTTGTAGGGGCGCTTGGCAATAGGGGTAGTGCCTGGTTTCAAGTCGATGATGAATTCAACGGCTCTAACAGGGGGTATTCCTGGAAGTTCTTCTGGAAAGACGTTCGGAAAATTGCGAACGACTGGAATGTTCTCAATTCCTTCGAGAGGTGAAGCGTTCAATGCATTGAGAGCATATATCTGAGCTTCGGCATTCCGAGTAATTCGGGCAGTGTAGTTCACTATCTCGTCGGAGGGGTGTAGGAGTTGAACCACTTTAGTGGCACAATTGATCGAAGCAATATGAGCTTTCAACCAATCCATTCCCAGAATGAGGTCTATCGTGGAAGATTTCAGGATGATAGGTGAAACAAGGAATTCAAGTCCTTTGATTTCAACAGTGACATTGTGTGCCATCATGGAGGTGTGACAATGACCTCCAGGGGTGCGGACAAGTACGGGCATGTTCATCTTTTCAAATGCAATGTCATGTTCTAATGCAAATGCTTCTGTCATGAATGAATGCGATGCTCCTGAATCAAATAAAACAGAAGCAGGTACTGAGTTAATGAGAAGGGTACCCATCACAGTCTCAGGTTGATCCCGAACTTCTTCAATGTCAACGTGGTAAGCTTGTCCACGTCCATAAGCAGCAGGCCCAGTATTATAGTTGCGGGTCTGGTTGTTGCCACGGCCATTACGAGGAAATGCCAACTGATTCTGAGTCTGGCGGCAGTCCTTGGCAAGGTGACCTGGTTTGTGGCACTTGAAACACAGACCATCTTCAGGACGAAGAGGAGCAACACGTGGTGGAGCAGCTTGAGCTCTTGACTGCCTCGGCGGTGGAGGAGGCAGACGTGGTGCAGCATAGGAAGGCCTCGGCACAGGGGCAGACGGGCGATACATGCTGGTAGGAATCCACATCTTACGCCTTTGCCCTAAGCCTGAGGATGAGCCAACGTCACGATAGCGCTTCTGTGACTCCTTGTGTTCCATCTGAGCAGTCTCCATCAGGATAGCCTTGTTCACAAGGGTGGCAAAGTAGGTGAAGTCTTGAGCAGCAAGAGCAAGCTTGAGGTCCGGGTGGAGTCCACCACGGAATTTCGCCTGTCTACGAGCATCAGTTGGAATGTCTTCTTCAGCATAGCGGGACAGGTTAAGAAACTCCCGCTGATAAGCTTCGACAGTCCTATTGCCCTGAATGAGGTTGCGAAACTCTGTCTTCTTCCGGTCCATGATTCCCTGAGGAATGTAACGGGCACGGAACGCAGTCTAAAATTCGACCCAGGTGATGACTGCCCCCTCAGGTAGTGAACGCCTGTGGGTGGACCACCATTGAGCAGCGGGGCCTTTCAGGAAGTAGGTCGCGAAGGTGACAAGGTTGTCAGGGGCGACACTGGCAGATTCCATCTCATAGGCGATGTCGCGAAGCCAGTCATCAGCATCCAGTGGCTGCTTAGAGTTGCGGTAAGTAGTAGGGTTGAGACGGACAAACTCCTGCAGAGTTATTGGGGCAGGTGGCTGGTTCCGAGCATTCTGGTTCTGGTGTGGAAACTGAGCCATGATGCCTTGTATGAATTGACGGTTCACTTCAAATTGCTGCATCATAGCTGCCATATAGTCTGGCGGTGGTGGTGGATCATTGGCACGACCACGCCCACGAGCACCGGGTCTAACCATCCTGCTAAAATTTAACAGGGGGTAGTTTAGTAAAAGTAACTGCAAGTGTTTAGTAACAAGCATGAGGTAACACGACAACGACTAAGTAGTGCAATAGATACATAACAGTAGTCAATCAAGACATACAGATCCATACACAGAGTCGGTTACACGCGGACAGCATAACGGCGCAAATTTAAAAAGCTAGACATACTAGGCGGCGCGCAAGCACGCGGTGAGGAATACACAACGAGACATAGCAAAGGCTACATCAACGTCGGGGAAAACCACTGAAACGGGGTAGCTGCAAGTGCAGACGATGAGTGTCCAAGGCAGAAAAGTCCTACTCTCCGTGTGCACTCTGATGCAGAACCCGGTCTCGAACTGGAAGAAGAGGTCCACGGGCAGGTGTGTGACCTCCAACAGCAGGCCAATCAATACCTGCCGGCATCTGAGTCCTGCACGGGTAGAGGATGTACTCTGGATGTATCCCTGCACGAACAGCTGGCAACAGCTACGTCATAGCATCATAAAGACGTGCTCGACTGGCAAATAGCTCGACGGCAAGAGCCTGGGCAGTGCGATCCAGAGCCTGAGTGCACTGAACCAAAACCTTCGGGTCATATCGACGTCGCTCGTAAGGGGCACCGACAGCTGTGTAGTATCCGGTAGCATCTCCAGCAGGGGCATACGGAATGTATCGGAACTCAGAGGCATCCAAGCGACTATGCTCTCCACGGAGACGTGCGACGACAGAGTAGGCAGCATCATGGACTGCCATCTCAATCATCACGCCGATACCGTGAAAAGTGTGCAACTCTGTGACGGAGTCGTTCTGCTGATCGAAGATACGAACATCTGCATGGTACTGCTCCTGGTTGAACTCGCGGAAATCCTCGTAAACCATGTACTCGGGGTACCAGCGGTAGCCCAGTCTGGTCAGGAGGGCGATCAGGACAGCTGGAAAACTAGGGGCATCACGAGCCCAAGTGCGAAGCACAAGCTGCGCCGCAGGGCGCGGCGGAAATAAGCGATCCATCTGAAACAGAGGAAATTCAAGATTGTCAAATGACAGTGAGTGAATTCATGCATCGTGCATTCAAGGAAGTAATATTGCAGATAATCAAAGCTTCGGGTGGATGTGATCACGAGAACCTAGGGTCAGAGTTAGTAAAATTTTAACCCGAAAGGATGGGAAGTTCAGAACCCAGAGTATAGAAGAGGAATAAAAGATCCTAATCCCATCCATGTGCATCGTGGGCCAGTAAGCCACACAACACTGCTAGTAAAATAGTTTTTTCAACGTCTAGACTCAACTTCGATCAAGGAATCGGAAAGGGCTTCCTACAGGCAGTCGGCTCTGATACCAACTTGTGACGCCCCTGCTCGACACGTGCACTAATCATACACGCAAACGTGCACGCTCGAGATCAGAGACTCACGGGAAGATATCACAACACAACTCTAAACTCAAATTTAAACATAAATCATCATATTACAAGCCAGGGGTCACGAGGACCCAAATACATAGTCATACAAACCATAATATCTGAGTACAGACATAGTTAGTTAAGTTTGCCTTAAGAAGGCTAGCACAAACAACGATACAGATCGAAAGGCGAAGGCCTCCTGCCTAGGGCCTCCAAACTACTCCTGGTAGGCTGGCTCAACCCAGTAGAAGTGACCTCTGGGGCTCTCCTGGAAGTAGCAGTCTGTGGTGGCGTCTCGCTCCTGGGCTCCGTCATCTGGTCGCAAATATCGGGTATGGGGGAAAAGAATAACAAAGCAACCGTGAGTACTCATCCAAAGTACTCGCAAGACTGACATCAGAACTATACTAAATGCATTATATCAAAGGAGTGGGGGTATATATATGGACTGTACTGCAGAATGCTGGATTAAAGGGGGAGAGGCCTAGCCTATCGAAGACTAGCATCTTGAAGCAATCTTGCAGCATCAGAAGATAATAGAGCAAGATAATATATATATATGGCAATCATAGTTTAGTAACACGCTGAGATCCTTCCTCGACTACCCTGCGAGAAAGTGATCCCGAGAGCAGTAGTAGCAGTTTAGTATTGTGACAGTAACCATTTGTAGTTGTAGCAGATCAAGATACAACTCTGAGCGTCCTGTTACCATGGACACAGCTATTCGAATAGATAACTTCCCTGCAGGGGTGCACTACTGTTACCCAACACGCTCGATCACATCTGGCTGGACACACTTGCTGGGGAATGCCCGGCCTCGGGAGATCGACACGACACAGTCCTACCTAGGCTCAGCAGAGAGGTCAGCACGCCGGTCTAAATCCTAAGCATGAAGGGGTCTTGGGCCATCGCCCTTCGCACTCCTGCACGTTGTGTGACTGGTCGGGGCCCAAGCGCGACACTGAATACACCAGTGACGTAACCAGCTCACCCCAACAATCAACCTGCATCTCTGAGCTGTGACGTCTGAAGAGCTTTCGGCTGATACTACGACGTAGAGAGCCCCATTAAACCATTCTCCCACGTGGTGGTAGTGCGTATAGGCATGTAGCCAACTCAGATGAAATACCCAGATCAGTTAAGCACGTTTAGTAACGCGCAGAGACGAACATGGTTCCTGTCGCTCCGACTTGGTAATACATAACGCGCGGGTGCTCTTGGAGCTGACCCGTCTTTAATGTCATACACTCGCGGGCACCCTTGGGGCCAGCCCGACTTTAACAGTTTAAAGTATGTAAAGTAAACATTTCCGTGATCCTCACCCAGAGTGATCACGGCCCGGTAACAAGCATGGCATACGGACAAGGGTGATGGGCCACCGATGAAGCAGTAGCACAGCTAACTAAGCATTATGGGACAGCAGGTGGAGTATCAACAACAGACGACAAAAACAGGCTATGCATCAGAATAGGTACTATCGAAATAGTAGCAGAGGCAATTCTAATGCAAGAATAAGAGAGAAGGGAATGGGTGATATCTAATGATCAAGGGGGTTTTGCTTGCCTGGAAGCTCTGCGGAAGGGGGCTGGTCGTCGGCGACGTCGTCATACACGACGGTGTCGTCGGCAGTCTCGGGGGCTATCGGGAGAGAAGTGGGGGGAAGAAACAATGAATACACAACAATAAAGCAACAGGGATGCTTGACATGTCTAAATGATATGCAAAGATGTTTTACTGCTTATCTAAATGATTTAGTTAATTTAGGAATTTATTTGGATTTATTTTATTAAGGGCACTATTCATTTATCAGATACGGGCAAAATGTCCCATGTTCGATATGTTACAGGGGTGTGGCAGGCATGTGGGTAGGTTATTCAAATTCTACACATTTTTTTGATCATTTTTCATATATAAATTATTTTAATCCGAGTTACGGTATAAAAGATATGATTTTCTAAAGTTTTAAACATTTTCTGGATTTATTTAATTATTTAAATCCGAATTATCCAGAATAGTAAAAGGTGATGTCAGCATGACGTAGGAATGACGTCAGCGGTCAACAGTGCGGTTGAACAGTCAAACCTGACCAGTGGGACCCACTGGTCAGTGACTGTTTAAACTAATCAGGGTTCTTTAATCTAATTAACCTAATTATCCGGTGGGCAGGCCCTGTGAGTGACAGATTAACTAATTAATCTAATTAACAATTAAATTAATGTTTTAATTAATTATAAAATCATTTTAATCCGGCGGGACCCACATGTCAGTGACACGGGGCCAGCCCAATCAGCGCTTACCGGGTCAATGGGCCCAGTGGGACCCAGGGTTAGCGGCTGAGCGGTGGGGCCCGCGGCGCCCCGTCAGACGCTGGCCACAGGAGTCGCGCCGGAGCGCTCTCCGGCGAGCCCGAGACGGCGGCAACTTCGGCGAGCTCGGGTTTCTCCTGTGGTGCATCAAATCGAGCGTTCCCGGGCTCGTTCGAACGAGAAGGAGATGCCGCGTCGATCTAGCCTATCGGCGTGAGGCGGGGCGGCCGGAAACGAGTGCTACGACGGCGGACGGCGGCGTTCGGGCGTGATGGCAATCGGCGATGCGGGCGCGCTCGACTGGAACGAATAGGACAGGGAGCCGCTACGCGCGCGGGTGAACACAATGGGCTCGGCCGCATGACCAATTGGTCACCGGAGCCACGCCGGCGACGAGGTCAGGCGAAGGCGGGCTCAGGCATGTCGGGGGAATCGGGGCTACGGCGTCGGAACCGCGCTGGAAGAGGGGGAGAAGACGACGAGGCTCACCAGGAGCCTGTAGAGGTGCTCAAATCGGCTCGGGGAAGCTCGTCGTGGGCGGAGACGTCGGCGAACGGCGGCGGCGATCCGAGGAAGGAGAAGAAGATGGCGGCATCGTTGGAGCTTCCCGGCTCCGGTTCGTTTGCGGAGATGACGTAGTTGAGGACGGCGAGCAAGATGGGCACGGCGGAGCGGCGAATGGGGCACGGTGGCCGCGGGATCGACGGCGGCGAGGGGAGGAGCTCGCGGGTGAGGAGAGAGAGAGCGAACGAGAGAGATAGGTGGGGGGGGGAAGATCAGGGGCCGGCTACGGTTTGCTGAGGGGGTGTGCTTATCCTTAGGAGGCCTGTAGCGGCGCGGTCGACGAGGTGGTCGCGGCGGGACGGCTCGCCGGCGAGCGCAGTCGGGCGCGGGAGCGAGCGAGGATGAACAGGGGAGGAGGGGCGACCGTGCGGTGTGGGCTGGGCCGGCTGGTTTGACTAGAGCCCCGCCGCGCGGCCTTTTTCTATTTCTCTGTTTTCTTTTCTGCTTTTCCTTTTTCTTCTCTGTTTTGCAATTAGTTTAGGTTCAAATTTGAGTTTAGTAAAATATGTGTCTTGGCCCAATAATTAATATGCATTATTAGCTAACACCAGAAATTGGTTTGGAGGGTAAATGATTTCATCTGATTTTTAATTAAATAAAAATGGATTAAATGTTGCTGTTATGCTACTGTTATAGGATGTTATGGTCATCTAACTAATTCAATTAATGTGGATCATATTTTTATAAATGCCTCTGGATTAATTGCAGCATTATGAACATTTTGGTTTTCAAATTTGAACAACTTTCATTTTCAATTTAAATTTGAATTTCAATTTGATTTGGAATTTGAACTGAGATATGAAGCAATGATGATCAGGCACTATTAATCATGATGACATGGCATTATCAATAGGTGATCACTGTAGCCATTACATGGGGATGTTACAATAGTTTGACATAAAGACATCAATACTCAGGCATAATAATAAACAATCATGTCTTTCAAAATAAAAATGCTAAAGAAAGTTATCCCTACAAAATCATATAATCCTGTCATGCTCCATCTTCTTAACACAAAATATTTATCATGCACTACCCCGGTTTTAGCCAAGCAATTGGTTCATACTTTTTAACGCGCTTCAACTTTTTCAACCCCCACGCAATACATGAGCGCAAGCCATGGATATAGCACTATGGGTGGAATAGAGTGTGGTGGTAGAGATCAATAAGGGGAAGTCAAAAATAAGAAGATAGTCTCACATTAACGAGGATAATCAACGGGCTATGGAGATGCCCATCAATTGATGTCAATGCGAGTAGTAGGCATTGCCATGCAACGGATGCACTAAGAGCAGTGTATGAAAGCTCAACATGAAAACTAAGTGGGTGTGCGGATCCTTCGCTTGTGAAATATATTACTATGTGAAAACTTGCTTGCTCATGAAAACATGCTTGCTCATGAAGACCTCAGGCATTTGAGGGAGCCCATCATCGAAATATACAAGCCAAGTTCTATAATGAAAAATTCCCACTAGTATATGAAAGTGACTAAATAGGAGACTCTCTATATGAAAAACATGGTGCTACTTTCAAGCACAAGTATGGAAAAGGATAGTACCATTGCCCCTTCTCTCTTTTTCTCTCATTTATATATTTTTTACTTTTTTTTGTGGGCTCTTTTTTGGCCTCTTTTTTCGTGGGATCTTTTTGGCCCCTTTTTTTTATTTCCTCACTGGGACAATGATCTAATAATGATGATCATCATACTTCTATTTACTTACAACTCAAAAGAAAATTACAACTCGAAACTAGAACAAAAATATGACTCTATATGAATGCCTCTGGCGGTGTACCAGGATGTGCAATGATACTAGTGTAACATGTATAAAAATGATGAACAGTGGCTGAGCCACAAAATACTATGTCAGCTATATGATCATGCAAAGCAATATGACAATGACGATGTGTGTCATAAAAAATGGAACGGTGGAAGTTGCATGGCAATATATCTCGGAATGGCTATGGAAATGCCATGATAGGTAGGTATGGTGGATGTTTTGAGGAAGATATAAGGAGGCTTATGTGTGATAGAGCATATCATATCACGGGGTTTGGATGCACCGGCGAAGTTTGCACCAACTCTCGATGTGAGAAAGGGCAATGCACGATACCGAAGAGTCTAGCAAATTGCGGAAAGGTGAGAGTGCGTATAATCCATGGACTCACATTAGTCATAAAGAACTCACATACTTATTGCGAAAGTTTATTAGCCCTCGAAGCAAAGTACTACTACGCATGCCCCTAGGGGGGAGGTTGGTAGGAGTTAACCATCGCGCGCCCCCGACCGCCACGCAAAGGAAGACAATCAAGAAATAATCATGCTCCAACTTCTTAGCATAACGACATACCATACGTGCATGCTTCGGGAATCACAAACCTTAACACCAATATTCTTACTAAACCACAATTATCTACTAGCACCTCCCACATATTACCATCTTAATATCGCAAAACTATTGCAAGGAATCAAACTTATCATATTCAGTGATCTACATGAAAGTTTTTATTATATCCCTCTTGAATACCTATCATATTAGGACCAAATTCATAACTCGTGCATATTACCATTGCTATTCATTAGACTCTCAAAAAGATATAAGTTAAGCATGAGAGTGCAACTATTTCTTTAAAATATAACCACCGCCGTGCTCTAAAAGATATAAGTGAAGCACTAGAGCAACTGCCTAGCTCAAAAGATATAAGTGAAGCACATAGAGTATTCTAACAAATCACAAATAATGTGTGTCCCTCTCAAAAAGGTGTGTTCATCAAAGATGATTGTGACAAACTAAAAAGCAAACAAAAGCAAACAAACTATAGCACAAGACGCTCCAAGTGAGTTACCGATAGATTGTAGACGAAAGAGGGGATGCCATCCAGGGCATCCCCAAGCTTAGACGCTTGAGTCTTCCTTGAATATTAACTTGGGGTGCCTTGGGAATCCCCAAGCTTAGGCTCTTTCCACTCCTTTTTCCTTTATCCATCGTAGTCTCACCCAAAACTTGAAAACTTCAGCACACAAAACTCAACAGAAACCTCGTGAGATCCGTTAGTATAACAAACAAATCTTAAACTTTAGGTACTTTTATAAATTGATTCATATTTAATATTAGTATAATGATATTGTACTCCAACTTCTCCATGACTTATACCCCCCGATACGATCCATAGATTCATCAAAATAAGCAAACTATGCAACAAAAATAGAATCTGTCTAAAACAGAACAGTCTGTAAAGATCTGAATTAAAGTCATACTTCTATAACTCCCAAAATTCTGAAGAATTAGGAAAACATGGGAAATTCATATATCAATATTGTGTAAAAAATTCAGAAGGTTCGGATGCTCCAGAAAAAAAATCAAAATTCCAGCACTGGACGCAAAAGTTTCTGTTTTCAAGCAGCTTCAATTACACTATCTTACAAATCATCCCAAAGGCATTACTTGGCACAAACACTAATTAAAAGATAAAAACACAATCATAACAGAGGCTAAAATTGTGTAAACACACAAAAATAGAAGGGAAAACAAAAAAATTATTTTATTCATTGGGTTGCCTCCCAACAAGCGCTATTGTTTTATGCCCCTAGCTAGGCATAATGCATAGTTTCAAGTGTTGTCATCCCTAAAATTAATTCCATAGGTGGCCCTCATATTGGATTCATATGGTGGCTTAATTCTCTTTCTAGGGAAGTGTTCCATCCCTTTCTTTAACAGAAATTGAAATCTTATATTACCTTCTTTCATATCAATAATAGCATCTATGGTTCGTAGGAAAGGCCTACCTAGTATTATAGGACAAGACGGATTACATTCAATATCAAAAATAATAAAATCCACGGGCACATAATTCCTATTAGCAAGAATAAGCACATCATTTATTCTACCCAATGGTTTTTTAATAGTGGCATCCGCTAGATGTAAATTAAGGGAACAAGGATCCATATCGGTGCGACCTAGCACATCACACAAAGATTTTGGTATAGTAGAAATGCTAGCACCTAGATCACATAAAGCGTTGCATTCATAATCTTTAATTTTAACTTTAATAGTAGGTTCCGATTCATCATGCAATTTTCTAGGAATTGAAACTTCCAACTCGAGTTTTTCTTCACGAGCTTTTATCATAGCTTCTACAATATGTTTAGTAAAACCTTTATTTTGTTCATAGGAATTAGGTGAATTAATCATGGATTGCAACAAGGAAATACATTCAACTAAAGAACAATTATCATAATTAAAGTCCTTGTAATCCAAAGTAGTGGGCACATCACTATTTAAAGTTTTGACCTCTCCAAACACACTTTTGTCGTTTTTATCATTAAGATCATCACCCTCCAAATAATTGGGACGCCTTCTAGCTAAAGTTGACTCATCTCCAGTGCCTTTTTCATCAAGTTTTATATTACTAAATAAAGATTCAATAGGTGAGACACCAGTCATTTTAATATCTTCATCTCGCTTAGCTCTCAGCCTAGCGGTCCTTTCTTTACTTTCATTAATGGAGACATAGATAGCTTTAATAGACTCATTTATATCATGCTTGGGTGGCAAAATTTTAATTTTGAGATTTTCCATATCATGAGCAATTCTATCCATGTTCCTAGACATTTCATCAACTCTATTCAATTTTTCTTCTACCATAGCATTGAAAATCTTTTGTGAATTAATAAATTCTTTAATATTACTTTCAAGATAAGAGGGTATCCTATTATTATTATTATATGGATTACCATAGGAATTACCATAATTATTAGAGGAATTTCTGGGAAATGGTCTAGGATTGAAATTACCCCTATTAGCATTGTTGTTGAAATTATTTCTAGAGACAAAATTCACGTCAATAACATCATTATTTTGCTCAATCAAAGTAGACAATGTCACATCATTAGGATCAATATAAGCACTTTTACTAGCAACCAATTTCATAAGAGCATCCATCTTATCACTCAAAGTATTAATTTCTTCAACAGAATTTACCTTCTTACCAGTTGGAGTTCTTTCAGTATGCCATTGAGAATAATTTGTCATAATATTATCAAGAAGTTTTGTAGCTTCTCCATGTGTAATTTCCATAAAAGTACCATATGTGGCAGAGTCTATCAAATTTCTAGAAACAAAGTTTAGTCCTGCATAATATTTTGTATGATCATCCATAAGCTTAAACCATGAGTTGGGCAATTGCTTATCATTAATTTCATTCTCTCCCAAGATTGCGCAACATGTTCATGCTCAAGTTGCTTAAAATTCATAATTTGATTTCTTAGAGAAATAATCTTAGTGGGAGGAAAATACTTAGCAATAAAAGCATCCCTACACTTATCCCATGAATCAATACTATTTCTAGGCAAGGATGAAAACCAAGTTTTAGCACGATCTTGTAATGAGAACGGAAATAATTTCAATTTAACAATATCATTATCCACATTTTTCTTCTATTGCATATCACAAAGTTCAACGAAAGTATTTAGATGGGATGCAGCATCTTCATTAGGACTACCAAAAAATTGTTCTTTCATAACAAGATTAAGCAAAGTAGCATTAATGTCACACGACTCCACACTAGTGGCGGGAGGAGTAATTGGAGTACTAATAAAACCATTATTATTAGTATTGGAAAAGTCACACAATTTTGTGTTTTCTTGAGACATCGCGACGAAGCAAGCAAACTAGCAAGCAAACGAAAATATTTTTTGTGTTTTTTGTAAAATTGTTTTAAAAGTGGGGGAGATGAAAAAGAGAGGCAAATGCAAATAAAAGGCAAATAAAATAAATGCAAGTGGATGTTAGTTTATGCAAAGGTAGTTGATAAGTTTTGGTGATGTCTCCCCGGCAACGGCGCCAGAAATTCTTCCTGCTACTTGTAGAATGTGTTGGTATTTCCCCGAAGAGGAGAGGATGATGTAGTATAGTACAGATAAGTATTTCCCTCAGTTAAGAACCAAGGTTATCAATCCAGTAGGAGAACCACACAAAACCTCGTTAGCAGCACCTACACACACAAAAGTAAACACTTGCACCCAACACAAATAAGAGGGTTGTCAATCCCCTTAGCAGTTATTTGCAAGGATTAATTCTGATAGTGATAGATAAAAAGTAAATTGCAAAATAAAATAAAAGTAAATAAATTGTAGTAAGGTATTTTTGGATTTTAATATATGATAAAAGTAGACCCGGGGGCCATAGTTTTCACTAGAGGCCTCTCTCTCGAACACATAGCATACGGTGGTAAACAAATTACTGTTGGGCAATTGATAGAAAAGCAAATAATTATGACGGATTCATGGCAATGATCTTGTATATAGGCATCATGTCCGAGACAAGTAGACCGATTCCTGCCTGCATCTACTACTATTACTCCACCCATCGACCGCTATCCAGCATGCATCTAGGGTATTAAGTATAAAACAGAGTAACGCCTTAAGCAAAATGACATGATGTAGACAAAGTAAACTCAAGCAATATGATTAAACCCCATCTTTTTATCCTTAATGGCAACAATACAAATACGTGTCATGTCCCTTTCTGTCACTGGGAATGAGCACCGCAAGATTGAACCCATCACAAAGCACCTCTCCCATAGCAAGATAAATCAATCTAGTTAGCCAAACCAAACGGATAGATCGGAGAGAAATACAAAGCTATAACAATCATGCATAAAATAGTTCAAAGAAGACTCAAATATTTCTCATGAATAAGTTGATCATAAACTCACAATTCATCGGATCCCAACAAACACACCGCAAAAGAAGATTACATCGGATAGAACTCCAAGAACATCGAGGAGAACATGGTATTGAAGATCAAAGAGAGAGAAGAAGCCATCTAGCTACTAGCTATGGACCCGTAGGTCTGTGGTAAGATACTCACACATCATCGGAAGGGCAGCAAGGTTGATGAAGAAGCCCTCTGTGATCGATTCCCCCTCCGGCAGAGTACCGAAAAAGGCCTCCAGATGGGATCGTGGAAGAACAGAGGCTTGCGGTGGCGGTAGGGTTTTCATGTCTGGCTCTCTGATGGTTTCTGAATATTTGAGAATTTATAGAAGTGGAATTAGGTCAAAAGGAGCCACGAGGGGCCTACAAGGCATCAGGGTGCACCCCCCTAGGGCCGCACCCTATTGCATTGTGGCCTCCTCGTGAGGCTTCTGGCATCCTTCCAAAGCTTCCAGGGTCTCTTTTGTCCAGAAAAAAATCGTCAAAAAGTTTCGTCGCATTTGGACTTCATTTGGTACTGATTTTCTGAAAAACCAAAAACAAGCAGAAAACAGCAACTGGCACTGGGCACTAGGTTAATAGGTTAGTCCCAAAAAATGATATGTAATTGCATATAAAACATCCAATATTGATACTATAATAGCATGGAACAATAAAAAATTATAGATACGTTGGAGGCGTATCATAGTGTTGACATTTATTTGGGGCCTTTTGATGATTATTTTCTGCCAATATTCTGTTGGGACTTGTTTTATATATTCCCATTTGACCATTTCTCATTTCATTTTGTTTTTTCTTATTATTTGAGTTTTATTGAATTGACCTTCTATCAAATCCTTATTTATTTGAATGCCAACTATTTTATTTATTTTCATTTCCAAGGCTTGCCCCTTTAGGGTTTCCTTTTTAAAAGCTAGGGTTTCAAGTATTTAGGGTTTTGGAACTTATTTCCAATCAAACAACTTCACACAAGTCACACCTTCAGACAAACAATCAACTCCTAAGTCAAACTGAACTGAAAGCAAGCAAACACAATCATTTTTAGAAAAGTTTTAATTCCTTTTGAAATTTTTATCATTCCAGATTTAGGAATATTCTGGGATGTGACAATTGTGCAACTAAAATATAAAGCAACTACAAAAGAAATATTTCATTTAGATCTTGCTGAGTTTCATTAAACATCGGTATATAGAAAGATCAACACATTTGCTGAGCTTCATTACATCAAGTGAGGTATATAATCTAGAAGGAAGAGAGACAGAGATACAAAGCTCCGATAACATAATAATCCTTAATTTTTGACATCAAAGGAACAACTGATTTGGGTAGCACGAGTTAAAGAATTTTAGTTATCCTTCAATACAAACAAGCCTAAGCTAGCCATGCATTAGAGGTAAATGTAAAGGTTACCAGTTTCATCATCGGTCTAAAGCCATAACTTAACTCTGAATCCTAAGAAAATTTCTATAAGAAGCAACTAAGCATACAAAAAGCTATAAGCAACAACTTGGGAGCTCACCATACCAGATATCCGGGAGGACATCGTAGGGGTCCTCCCATGTGATGGAGTCCGCCTGTGGAGACCTCAGTGGAGGTCGGTAGTTGCGGCAATCCAATCCCTTGCCCCGCACTGGCATGGATGGGCGGATGTGCCACCGCGCCACTGTGGATGGGTCGATTTGCCACCGTGCTGCTACAGATGGGCTGATCTGCCACCTGGCAACCATGGATGGGCAGATATGCCATCGCGCCACCGCGGATGGGCGGATGTGCCACCGCGCCGCCGTGGATTGGCCGACGTGTCTAGCGAGTTCAACATTGCATCAGTGGTGCTAGGGTTTCACTAGGGTTTGGCCGTAGAATGGGAAGGAGAATGGGAATGTACGAAAAATGAAGGGATGTTGTTTGATAACCCTTAGACAAAGAGAAGGGAAAGTGACGGTGTCCTGGACTAGGGGGTACTCACCACGTCGTCTCCCGACCAGGTGGATCGGGCCGAGGACCCCCATGACGGTTTACTAATGGGCCACTTCGGGCAGCCCATGAGATATACGAGGAAGATTCCACAAGACTTGGTGATCAAGACAAGGACTCCTCTCCACCGACGTAGCCAACTAGGACTCTTGTTATCCTAGGCCTCCGGTACATTATATAAGCCGAGTCCAGGCTAGTGGATAGAACATTATATAGACCTCAACGCAATCTCATTCACCTATACTTAGGACTAGACTATATCTTACGATCTCGAGGTAGATCAACTCTGTACTTGATACATCTCAATCAATATAAACAAGAGCAGGACATAGGGTTTTACCTCCATCAAGAGGGCCTGAACCTGGGTAAACATGGTCTCCCTATTCCTGTTACCATCTGTCCGAGATCCACACCTCGGGACCCCCTACCCCGAGGTCTGCCGGTTTTTACACCGACACTGGTGCTTTCATTGAGAGTTCCGCTGGGAGATGACATCTGTTTTTTCTGGACAGCGGATTCGTGTTCGCCGTCCCCGCCTCCTCGAGCGTCGCTTTGACGAGTGCTTCGGTGGAATTGTGCGGGATTGAGTCTAGAACAGCCCTGTAAAATTTCATCGCGTTCTGATGGAGGAATCTCCGGCAAACTCCGATCTATCGGAGCCCTGTCGAATCTGGACGGGAATCTAGATGAGTTTAGGGCGAGGAGTCCAGCGTCCAGCTCGGACATCATTTGGAAGATCCCACCATTCATCCATCGGCTGCGGAATTCCCGTATTGATCACCCCTCAAAATTTCAGCTCGATCCGACCGTTCAAACTCCGGGAAACGTCCGATGAGTGTATCAATTTTCGGATCTGTTTTCTGCGCGAAAGCAAATCCGACCCGAGTTCATCTTTCTTCATGAACGGGGTATTAGACATCCTTTTTGGAGGAATTTTTCTTAGGGTATTGATAACCCACAAGTATAGGGGATCGCAACAGTTTTCGCGGGTAGTATTTCACCCTGATTTATTGATTCGACACAAGGGGAACCAAAGAATATTTGCAAGTATTAGCAGTTGAGTTGTTAATTCAACCACATCTGGAGATAAAATATCTCCAGCAAAGTATTTAGTAGCATAGTAGTATGATAGTTTTGGTAGCAGTAGCAATAGTAACAATAGTAACAGCAACAGTAACAGTTTTGTAGCAAGTGTAAAGCAGTAGCAACAAAGTAACTTAGCAGAAACCAATATGAGAAAGTCGTAGGCATTGGATCGGTGATGATAATTACGTTGGATGATATTCATCAAATAACAGTCACAACCTAGGGCGATACACAATAGCTCCAATTCATCAATGTAATGTAGGCATGTATTCCGTATATAGTCATACGTGCTTATAGTAAGAACTTGCATGACATCTTTTGTCTTACCCTCCCGTGGCAGCGGGATCCTTAAGGAAACTAAGGGATATTAAGGCCTCCTTTTAATAGAGAACCGGAACAAAGCATTAGCACATAGTGAATACATGAACTCCTCAAACTACGGCAATCACCGGAAAGAATCCCAATTATTGTCACCTTGGGGTATGCGGATCATGACACATAATAGGCGCATATAACTTGCAAGATAGGATCAAGAACACAAATATATTCATGAAAACATGAAGGGTTCAGATCTGAAATCATGGCACTCGAGCCCTAGTGACAAGCATTAAGCATAGCAAAGTCATAGCAACATCAATCTCAGAACATAGTGGATACTAGGTGTCGTGGTTTTGTCACGGCAAGATGTTCTCGTGAAAGGACTTAGTGGTGAGGCCATCGCATCTAGGTGGTAGCTTGAACGGGGTTGATCGGAATAGAGAGTGCGAGTTTTACCCAGGTTCGGCCCCTCGCGGTGGAGGTAAAAGCCTACATCCTGCTTGATTGCCATTGATAATGATGATCTCGATTACAAGGGTGTTGTTTCTCTACCTCTATCTCGAGAGCTAGTTTTCCTGTCTCTCCTGACTTGTCCCTCTCGGGGTGCCTTGCCCCTCCTTATAGGAATAGGACTAGTCTATTTTCTATTACAAGTCGAATCCTAGTCCGGGTCTTGCTTCCCTTGTCAGGGAACTTTCCTCTTCTTGGACTTTCTCCGCGAGCCGGCCCATTGGGCAACCCTTAAGCCGGCCTCCTGCTGGGTCTCGCCCTGGGCCCTTGGTCTCTCCTTGTTGTCTCGCCATAACCCGGAATATGAGATGACCCATAGAGCCTCCTGGTTCTTGGCCGGGTCAAACTATGGCCGGGTCATAACCGTGGGGAATATCCCCAACATTAGCCCCCAGTTTAGCTTGAATTTATTCATGCTAAGCTCCTGAAATAAGAATAACTAATATGTTAAGGGACCGGAGCACATAAATGGCCGGCTCATTCAATGAGCCATCTCCTGGAAAAATCTAGGTTTTCTTGTCATATCAATATTCTGGCTTCACAATCAACTTGCTGGCATTGAATCCTCATAGAAAAATATAGAGAAAAATAATCCATTTGATGTTGAGCCGGTTTTCAGTGCTTCAACTTGATAAAAAATTTGGAATAAAAACCCGTCTGATGTTGAACCAGCTTTCAATCCTTTGGCTCGATGAAAATATTAGAAATAAGAAATCCGTATAATATTGTGCCAGCTTTCAATGCTTCAGACTTGATAGAAAATATTAGAAATAAGAAATCCGTATGATGTTGAACCGGCTTTCCGGGCCTTTCTATGAATAGCTTGGAAAAGATAAACTTTGCAAAGTTTCTCCACCAAGAATATGAGACCTGGTTCGCTCAAAACTGAGAACTTGAAGGTGTTCCTCCCTTATACCCATATTACCTGTAGCCCCCAAGTCTTAAGAGTAGAACGTAGTGATAGCTTAAGACTTGCTTAAATATAAATGTTGCAACTTTGGAGAAACCTGGGTTGTTCATCTTAGTCACCAGTCATAAACTGAATGTTTGCATTTCACATGTGTAGCCCCCAAGGGCCGGCTCATCAGTATGTGATGGGCCGGGTCTTCAATTTGGACCTTATGATCTATTTAAACAACTGAACGCTGTAGCTCCCAAGTGCCGGGTTGTCTTGCCTGCAGCAACCTGGGGCTTGAAGTTAGCTTTTGATGTTTGTAGATGTATAGCTGCAAATAATGTAGCCCTCAAGGGCCAGTTTAGTTGTTCTCATCATTTTGGAACTTGAACTATCTGTAGTCAATGACTGTAGCCCCCAAGGGCCGGGTCACTATTAATAGTGAGTCGGGTCTTCAATGAAAGTATTTTTAAAATGACAATGCATTAGCCCCCAAGTGCGGTTGTGCATGCTTGCAGCGACATGGGACTTTCATACTGAATGTAATCTTGATTTGAATAATGTAGCCCCCAAGTGCCGGGTCGTATTGCCTGCGACAACTCGGGACTATTCCTTCCATTGTAGAATAAACTCAGATCCACTGTAGCCTCGAAGTGCTGGGTCATGTGCCTGCGGCAACTCGGGACTTACTTTTTCTTCTGAGATTGAGAGACAGTCTGGATGACGTTGTTGGGTGCTTTGCATATCAATGCTGAACGTGTTGCTAAATCCATCAAGAGTGTTGCCTTGCATAATACTTCATATTTCATTGCCTTTGATAAATCCGATTGCCATGATCTTTGCCATGATATCCTTTTTTGAATTTTGTTCTCCTTTGTAGCATCGGAATAATCCAAATTTGTGAATTGCCACTGGTAATTTATTACACCATGCTCCTTACTGTAAGCCGGTGTTTTGGATTTAGAAAGAATAGCCATCTCTCTGAGCCGGCTTTGAACACCTCAATCATTTAATACTGGTTATGATAAACCATGATGAAGACCCGGCTCTCAATTATAAGCCGGTTTTGTAGATATAGTAAATATGTACCTGCAATTTTTTCAAAATCGGCAGTGATAGCCATGTTATTTGAAACTGGTTTTGATAAACCATATAAGACCCAGCCATTTTGGCTATCTAAGATTTGTTTGTTCCTGCAGAGTTACAATGTAACCCGGTTTGAAAACCGGCTCCTGTGACATAAACAAATATAGACATGTATATATGATGCATTGTATGATGATGCAATGTATGATGATGGAATGCATGATGATGTATATGTATGATAACAGAGTATAAAAATGCCGGGTTCCGAGGCACGACATAAGACCGACTTTCGAGGCTCGAGTCTTGGTTTCGCTTCCTGTGGAAGCAGGCTTTTTGGCCTCTTTTGTTTTGTCCTAGCTCTCTGAAAGCCGGCTCTCACGTGACCAACTGACATTTTAACTCTGATGAATTCAGGGTCACCTTTGTGATTGACTCATCAGGCGTACGCTGGGTCACCTTTTCGGAGTAGCATCTTGCTAACAGGCAGGTTTAACCAAGTATATTTTGGCTTGTTGGTTTATCCTCGCTTTCTGAAAGCCGGCTCTCACAAAACCAATCGAGCGTTTTAACTCCGATGAATTCAGGGTCACCTTTGTGATTGACACATCAGACGTACGCCGGGTCATTTTTTAGGGAGTAGCATCTTGCTAACAGGCAGGTTTAACCAACTTATGGCATCCCGTCAGGTTAAAGGGTTTTTTAAGCTAAACTCGATGAGTTGGAAGCCCCCAAGTAACCATATGACCATGGAAAAGCTCAGCATAGGATATACAGGAGACAATGCTACTACTGCAAAACATCTGGGGTCCAGATAAGCCGGCTTTATTCCATTGATCATTATTGAGCAGGATACCCATGTTTAGACTGCGTATCATGGCAACTAGTCTTCTTTGGTAACCTTTCTTTTCGCCAATATGGCAGGGTACCCATGTTTGAACTGCGCATCGTGGCAGCTAGTTCTCTTGGGCAACCTTTACTTTTTTGCCAATAAGGTAGGATACCTATGTTTGAACTGCGCATCATGGTAGCTAGTCCTCTTTGGCAACCTTTTACCTTTTCGCAAATAAAGCAGCAGTCCCCAGGACCGGGTTGTCTTCCCTTCAACGACCCGGGGTTCTTGTATTTGTTAAAACTGGCCAAATCCGCCGAGTCATATCTGTGTAGCCCCCGAGTCTTAAGTCGACTCGAGGAGCCGGCTTGAGATTCTGCAGCACAAACCGACGTATAGTTGACAGCTGAGAGCTGGAATTTATTGAAGCCGGAGGCGATGTGGCGAGTTGATGATCTTTGCGATGCTCGTCGTATGCCCTCCCATTCTTTGTTATTCTCTCTTGGTCCGGCTCTCCTATTTTCTCCAGGGCCATTTTCTCTTCTGTTTCTTCGCTTGCTGGTTTTTGAATTGCAGGCTCTACTGTGGCCGACTCTCCTTGCTTTTTCGGGGAGGTTTCCTCCATGGCCGACTCTTCTGTTTCTTTTGATGTGGTGAATTAGACCAGACCGCAGGATGGTGAGCAGCGTGTTTTGCCGGATAGCTTGGCGTGGCTAGTCGACGGAGCGGACTCTTGGCATGCTTCGGTGTGTTGATATAAATTGGACCGCGCTGGCGGCGGCTCGCGCGCGTGTCCGTTAGTCAACTCGCGCGAGCGGATGCGGCCCTGGCGCGTTGATGTAGACCGGACCGCGAGGACGGTGGCATGCGCGCGTCCGTTGAGCAGCTCATACGGGCGGGCGAGGCCCCGGTGTGTTGATGTAGACGCGAGAGCTGGCCGGTAAATTGGCGTGGACGCGGGAGTCGGACGCGACGTTTGAAGCCGGCGCGAACGCGAGAGTCGGCCACGGCACTGCAAGCTGGCGCGGACGTGCGAGTCAGCCACGGCGTTGTAAACCAGCGTGGGCGCGCGAGTCGGCCACGGTATTGTAAGCCGGTGCGGGCACGCGAGTCGGCCGCGGTGTTGTAAGCCGGCGAGGACGAGGGTGTCGCCTGGCGTGTTGATGTAGACCGAACCGCGGAAGTGGCGGCTTAGACGCGTGTCCGTTGAGCAGCGCGGCACGGACGAACGCCAGTGTAGAATGATACTGGCGCGCGCTCCGTATCCGTGGTATAACGCCACTTTTTGTAATGAATAATTGCCCTGCATAAAATATGTTGCAGGCCAGAGTAATTGTTCTCGGATATATTAATATGCACTGAAAAAATAGATAGGACGAATAGCACCTGGTATTTTTGTCAGATGAATGCGGACGGATCAAACCGTGTTTATACATGCAGATCGATCAAACCTTGGGGTCCATACTCATTAGTATATTTTATGGCTTTTTTGGATTCCTACGTGAGGCGGACTCGTAGTAGTACTTGGCCTCCTTTTTCTTCTGGTTGTCCTCAGGTGCCGTGTAAGGTAGTACAGGACAGTTGTTTGATTTGCTGTACCCGGTTGGATTTGACGCAGAACAGATGCCGCCGACTAAATAGTAGCACCAGCGCCTGGTGGTGGCTTTAGCTGGATGTTTTTTGGTTTCTGCGGCAACACTGCAGCACGCGTACGTGTACGCGCAGGCGTTTTCTTGATATTCTATTTTTCCTCTTTTCTTGTAAACCGTGCAAGCACTAGTGGCAGCACTTTCAACCTGACTTCCTTCTCATGAGATATAGTAGTAGTACTACTTGGTGACCGCTCTGATTTGATCTGGTGTTTTATGCCAGAAAGTAGCAGCGACAAACTGTTGTTCGCCTCGGTACTTGATTCAGGAGCATATCACGTGTGGAGGCGTGGAGCAGCAAACGTAACTTGGTGGATCAAAACTGCAGCGGAAATTTCCTGTCCACCTCGGTGCAACCTGCGATTGACAGATTGCTAAAGGCTCCTACCACCAAAAAGCTCTCGTCACGGACTCGGCAAGTCACCACGATGCTGGCGGCGGCCGCACAAAACGTAACCCTAAATTTCTCTTTATCTCAAATCTCGTATACGACGTTCCGACTGTCGTGTCCGACTGCTCGCCCTCGCAATCGCGCCGGCTCTTCTTCATCCGGCAATCGCGAGCTTTTCGTTCCTTGAAGAGCTCCCTCGAAGAACACAACACCACCGTGCGCTGGCCCCACGGTGGGCGCCAACTGTCGTGGTTTTGTCACGGCAAGATGTACTCGTGAAAGGACTTAATGGTGAGGCCATCGCATCAAGGTGGTAGCTTGAACGGGGTTGATCGGAATAGAGAGCGCGAGTTTTCCCCTGGTTCGGCCCCTCGCAGTGGAGGTAAAAGCCTACATCCTGCTTGATTGCCATTGATAATGATGATCTCGATTACAAGGGTGCTGTTTCGCTACCTCTATCTCGAGAGCTAGTTTTCCTGTCTCTCCTAACTTGTCCCTCTCGGGGTGCCTTGCCCCTCCTTATATAAGTTGAAGGGGCGGCTTACATGTAGAGTCCTAATAGGAATAGGACTAGTCTATTTTCTATTACAAGTCAAATCCTAGTCCGGGTCTTGCTTCCCTTGTCAGGGAACTTTCCTCTTCTTGGACTTTCTCCGCGAGCCGGCCCATTGGGCAACCCTTAAGCCAGCCTCCTTGTGATGGCCTGGCTTAATAGGGATGCTAGACTACTCATATCAATAAGGAATTCCTTCTTTTCCGGGAGCCCATTCGGAAAGAACTCCAAAGTTAAGCGTGCTCAGCTTGGAGTAATTTCAGGATGGGTGACCAACCGGGAAGTTGCTCCCGGGTGCGCACGAGTGAGGACAAAGTGTGCAGGAAAGACTAGTATTGATCTGTGGGGCCAGTCTAGATCTCGCCAGAAGTAACGACCACCGGCGGGTGTGTTCGGGGCGTTACACTCCTGTCGGGTCTCGCCCTGGGCCCTTGGTCTCTCCTTGTTGTCTCGCCATAACCCGGAATATGAGATGACTCATAGAGCCTCCTGGTTCTTGGCCGGGTCAAACTATGGCCGGGTCATAACCGTGGGGAATATCCCCAACACTAGGGATCAAAGCCCTAACAAATTGACTCGATTACATGATAAATCTCATCCAACACATCACTGTCCAGCAAGCCTACGAAGGAATTACCCACGCCCGGTGGTGAGCATCATGAAATTGGTGATGGAGGATGGTTGATGATGACGATGGCGATGAATTCCCCTCTCCGGAGCCCCAAACGGACTCCAGATCAGCCCTCCCGATGAAGAACAGGAGGTGGCGGCGGCTCCGTATCGTAAAACATGATGAAACTTCTCCTCTTAGTTTTTTCTCAGGGAAAGAGAATTTATAGCATTGGAATTAGGTTAGACGGACGCCTGTGGGCCCCACAAGGCACTACGGCGCGCCCTAGGGGGGGTCGTGCCCTACTGCCTTGTGGGCAGCATGTGGCCCCCCTTCTGTTGATTCTTGCGCCAATAATTTTTATATATTCCATAAAAATTCTCCAAAAAGTTTCATCCAAATCAGAGAACTTTGATTTCTGCACAAAAACAACACCATAGCAATTCTGCTGAAAACATCGTCAGTCCGGGTTAGTTTCATTCAAATCATGCAAATTAGAGTCCAAAACAAGAGCAAAAGTGTTTGGAAAAGTAGATACGATGGAGACGTATCAACTCCCCCAAGCTTAACTCATTGCTTGTCCTCAAGCAATTCAGTTGACAAACTGAAAGTGATAAAGAAAAACTTTTACGAACTCTTTTGTTCTTGTATCCGTATATAAGCTTAAATAGTACCCAGGTTTTCAGCAAAGATCATGAACTAACCATGCTCATAATAACACTTAAAAACTACATTTACTCATGTCAATGGCATAATCAACTAGAGAGCAATAATAACATATCTCAAATGCCAACAATTTCTCAAAACAATCATGATATAATATGATAACATGGTATCTCGCTAGCCCTTTCTGAGACCGCAAAACATAAATGCAGAGCACCTCCAAAGTTCAGGCAGCGACTAAACATTGTAATTCAGGGTAGAAGAGATCCAGTCATGATGCACACAACATTAACTATACTCAATGCATAAGGATGACAATAGTGCTCTCAAGATTGGCGCTTAGTGCAAGAAGGTGAGACTCAACAATAAAAGCAAAATAACATAAAGTAAATAGATAGGCCCTTCGCAGAGGGAAGCAGGGATTTGTAGCGGTGCCAGAGCTCGAAGCTTAAATCAGAGATGAAAAATAATTTTGAGAGGTGTACTTTTCCTGTCAACGTCACGACCGAGAGTTTTCAATATCTTCCATGCTAAACACATTGTAAGCGGTTCCCAAGCAAAAAGGTAAAGTTTGCTCCCCCTCCACCATACCAACACAAGCCATGGCTAGCCGAATCCTCGGGTGCCCTCCATACCAACAACTTTCCAGGGGAGTTTGTTTGCATTATCTATTTTCGATTTTGAGCATAGGACTGGGCATCCCAAATACCAGCCTCTCTCGTGCAATGACAAGTGAATAAACACTCATCTTGAGAGTAACCCACTTAGCATGGAAGATACTGACCGTCCCCTGTCGCTCCATGAGCGGTACGGGCACACAAAATAGATGTTTATTTGAATAATTTAGAGGTGGCACGTGCAAATTTACTTGGAGCAGCAGAGTAATACCGCATATAGGTAGATATTGTGAACTCATTTGGAACAACTTTGGTTTAAGGATTGTGGATGCACAAGCAGAATTCCCGCTTAGTACAAGTGAAGGCTAGCAAATAGGTTGAGAAGCGACCAACTAGAGAGCGAAAACGGTCATGATCATGCATTGAGAATAATTAACATTGAATACTAGCATGAGTAGGATATAGACACCCTGAACATAAATATCGTGGATGCTATGTTGGTTTCGAATCAACTACATGCATGAACATGTGCCAAGTCAAGCCACTTGAAACATTCAAAGGAGGATACCATATTAACATACTACATCATAACCATTTTAATGCATGTTGACATCCAAGATAAATCATTATCCACTCCTAGTTACTTAAGCATGGCATGAGCAACTATAATCTCTAATTGTCATCACAAACATGTTTACTCATAATATGTTGAATCATGGATACTGAGTTAAACATATTTACAAAAACAAAGACAAGATGAGTTCATACCAGCTTTTCCTTGCCACAGTCACTTCATCAAATCATTGTCATTATTGCCTTTCACTTGCACGACTGAATGATGTGAAAATAATAATAGTGCAAGAGTGTTGTGGACTAAGCTGGGATCTGCAAACATTTTATTCAAGGGAGAAGACAAGGTAATACTGGCTCTTTGTTAGATCAACAATAAAGCATATAAGAACCATTCATCATTTTCATCGTGGTCTTCTCCCTATGACAACTTCAACGAAAAGAAAAGAAATTTAGAGAAACACACTGAAATATTTTTGGAGTTTTTAGTTTTTCTGAAGGAAGCAAATTAAGGAAGAAAAACGAAAAGCAAGAAAACTATTTACACGAGAGAACTCCCAACAAGCAAAAGAAGAAATGAGAAATCTTTTTGGGTTTTCTTTTAATACTACGAACTAACAAACAAGAAAGAAAAACTGAAAAGAAGTGAGAAATATTTTTGGGTTTTTGAAGTTTTTCAAACACACAAATAGAAAGCAAGAATAAAATTAACATGGATATACAATGAAAAAGTATGAACACCGACAACTGAAATGAATGTGTGAACATGAATGTAATATCGGTGAGAGATACGTACCCCCCCCCCCAAGCTTAGGCTTTTGGCCTAGCTTGGTCTACTGCCATGGCTGTCCTGGATAATAATCGAAGTGGTAGCTCGTGGAGGCGTTCTGAGCCGCCCCCTTAGCCAGACGGGCAGCCTCAACTGCCGCATTGTACTCGTGCACCTCGCTCTCCTGAAGAAAGTATCTCTGTTTGTTCTGAAAATCAAAGAGGGCTGGAGCAGGCAAAACAACAAACACAGAACGATATTTATCGAATATCAAGTTATAATCATAACTGCGAGTGTTGCGCTTAATGAACTCATGGTTCTGCATTGCCTCAAAATTCAAATATTTATCAGGTAAAAGAGGATCATTAGGCCTGGGCGAGACCCCTAGCCTTGCAGCTACCCGGGAGGCATAAATTCCTCCATATAAATCACCATTGCCCGAGTTGCGGTGCAACCTTCGTGCAACAATAGCCCCAAGATTATAATGTTTGTCACTCGTTAAAGCAGCGTACATAAGGCTCAGGTCAGGGGCACAAAGTGCACTACAATCTTGTTTACCAACAATGCATTTGCCATTAAAAAGTGCGGTGTAGCGAATAGCGGGAAAGTGAATGCTCTTTATCCTAGCTTGTGTAACTCCCCTATTCTCACCATTGCAAAGAGTATTGAGAAACAATTCATAATCAGATTGTCGCGGTTCACTAAGTGAACCCCAAAATGGAATTTTGCATGCATCACAAAACTCTTCTAGAGACATAGCATAAGATCTGTCATAGAGATGAAATAAAACTCTAGAAGTGCACGGATGATATTCAAAGTTTTGGGTAAATGAATGAGTGAGGTTGTAGTGCTGTGGTGGCTTATCTGCGATGAAGGCGGAGAGCTCGGTGTTGTGAATATATTGGTCAAACTCTTCCTTGATGCCTGCACCTAGCATGAACTCGTTGCATGGCCACCGACAAGATTTTGCTTCGGCACCTCGCACTGAACTTGCCCTTGGTTCAACATATGATTGACGTGTGGGGCTTTCACTCGATGATGCCTCGGAGGACCTCCTCCTTGAGGAACTCCTTCTGAAAATGTTCATGTTCCTACGAACAAATTTCTGAAAATTTTTGGACCACAAAAATATGTCAACAAAACTTCACAAGATTGATAGCAACTACTCATACAAGTGCCTAGAGGCTATATCAAGCTTTCAAACTACTTAGAACTCAAGGAATTTAACATGCAAGCTCATTTTCAGTAGCACCAATAGCAACAATTTATGCAAAATATAATCCACTAAAGCAAAAACTAATTGGAGCAATGGGAGAGTCATATACCAAGGAGCAATCCCTCAAAACAGTTTCGGAAACGGAGCTCCGAGCGAAGAGATCGAAAATCTCAGGTTTGGGAGCAAGAACACGAGAGAGAGAGCTACAAAGATTTTTTTTCTGGAGGTAGGAGATGAGAAGTGGGCTGAATGGATAAGTGAGTGGGTCCCTGTGGGACCCACAAGGCACTTTGGCGCGCCCTGGGGGGTGGCCGCGCCCTACTGCCTTGTGGGCAGCAGGTGCATCCCCCTGGGTTGTTCTCAGTACCAAAAATTCTGATATATTTCAGAAAAAATCATGTCAAAATTTTATTGCATTCTGAGCACTTTTATTTTTGGGGCATTTTTTATTGCACGGGTAATTCAGAAAATAGGACAATCATGGCATTTTATTTTATTAAACTATAATTAACAAAGAGCAAAAGGTAGGTACAGAAAGTTGTGCTTACTAAATTCATCAACCACATGCCCTTCAGAAAGAATCCATTAATAAGGTTGATCAAGTCTTATTAACAAACTATTTCCGAGTGACATGAAACCGAAGAATTTTCGTATAACACTAGGTTACCTCAACGGGGATATGCATCTCCCCAACAATGAGAAATTCATACTTCTTTTTGACACTAGGAAGAGGAAATTTGAATCCCCCAATAGTGATTGTCAAAACCTTTTCAATACAGTTGATACCATTCACTGAAGTTTGTTTCTTCGGGAAATAAACCGTATGCTCATTACCATTGACATGAAAAGTGACCTTGCTTTTGTTGCAGTCAATAACAGCCCCTGCAGTATTCAAAAAGGGTCTTCCAAGGATAATTGACATATTGTCATCCTCGGGCATATCAAGTATAACAAAGTCCATTAAAATAGTAACATTTGCAACAACAACGGGAACATCCTTGCAAATTCCAATGGGTATAGCAGTAGATTTATCAGCCATTTGCAAAGATATTTCAGTAGGTGTGAGCTTATTCAAATCAAGTCTTCTATATAAAGAGAAAGGCATGACACTAACACCGGCTCCCAAATCACATAAGGCAATTTTAACATAACTTCTTTTAATGGAGCATGGTATAGTAGGTATTCCCGGATCTCCTAACTTTTTAGGTACTCCACCCTTAAAAGAATAATTTGCAAGCATGGTGGAAATTTCAGCTTAAGGTATCTTTCTTTTATTAGTGACAATATCCTTCATGTATTTAGCATAAGGAGACATTTTCAACATATCAATCAAGCGAGTGCGCAAAAAGACAGGTCTAAGCATTTCAACAAAGCGCTCAAAGTCTTCATCATCCTTATTTTTAGATGGTTTGGTAGGAAAGGGCATAGGTTTTTGAACCCATGGTTCTCTCTCCTTTCCATGTTTTCTAGCAACAAAGTCTCTTTTATCATATCTTTTATTCTTAGGAGGTGGGTTATCAAGATCAACATCAGGTTCTATTTCTACATCATTATCTGGTTAAACATCAACATGAACAACATCATTTTCATTATCATTATCATTATCATTATCACTAGGTGCATGTTCATTACCAGATCGTGTCTCAGCATCAGAAATAGAAACATCATTAGGATTCTCCGGAGGCTTTTCCCCCTCAGGTTCACTAGAAGCATGCAAAGTCCTATCATTTTTCTTTTTCTTTTTCTTCTTAGATGGACTAGGTACATCAATATTATTTCTTTGAGAATCTTGTTCAATTCTTTTAGGATGACCTTCAGGATACAAGGGTTCCTGAGTCATTCTACCTCCTCTAGTAACAACTGTAACATCATGATCATTCTTTTTATTATTCATCTCATCAAGCAAATCATTTTGTGACTTAGCAATTTGTTCTAGCTGAGTCTGAACCATGGAAGCATGTTTACTCAAGCATTTAACATCATTAGCAGTTCTAAACATCAAATCACTCAAGCGTTCAATCATGATGGCATTCCGTTTTAGTTGATTGCTAACATACAAATTAAAGTGTTCCTGTTTAATGATGTAATTATCAAATTCATACAGGCATTGACTACCAGATTTATTATACAAAATGTCACCTTCATCAAATCTAGTGAGAGAATTTACCTCCACTACCTGTGTCGGAATGTCGAGCCCATGTATTTCTTCAATAGGTGGTAAATTCTTAACATCTTCAGCTTTAATACCTTTTTCCTTCATAGATTTCTTAGCTTCTTGCATATCTTCTGGACTGAGGAATAGAATACCTCTCTTCTTCGGAGTTGGCTTAGGTGGTGGTTCAGGAAGTGTCCACTCATTATCATTCTTCAATATATTATTCAGTAATTCTTCAGCCTGTCCAACGGTTCGTTCCCTGAAAACACAACCAGCACAACTATCTAGGTAATCCCTAGAAGCATCGGTTAGTCCATTATAAAAGATATCAAGTATTTCATTATTCTTAAGAGGATGATCAGGCAAAGCATTAAATAATTGGAGAAGCCTCCCCCAAGCTTAGGGGAGATTCTCTTCTTCAATTTGCACAAAGTTAAATATTTCCTGTAAAGCAGCTTGTTTCTTATGAGCAGGAAAATATTTTTCACAGAAGTAATATATCATATCCTGGGGACTACGCACACAACCAGGAACAAGAGTATTAAACCATTTCTTAGCATCACCCTTTAATGAGAAAGGAAACAACTTAAGAATATAGTAATAGCGAATTTTTTCCTCATGAGCAAATAGGGTGGCAATATCATTCAACTTAGTAAGGTGTGCCACAACAGTTTCAGTTTCATAACCATGAAAAGGATCAGATTCAACCAAAGTAATTAACTCAGGATCGACAGAGAATTCATAATCCTTATCAGTAACAAATATGGGAGAGGTGGCAAACTTAGGATCATATTTCATCCTCTCCCTCATAGATTTTTCTTTCATTTCCGCAAGCAATTTTATAACCTCATCTCTATCATTACAAGCAAGAATGGCTCTAGCCATCTCCCTATCAAAGACATGTTCATCAGGTGATTCAACTCTAGTAGGAGAGCTAGGCATAATAGAATCATAGTTTTCAAGAGTTTCAAGATTTTTAGCATTCTCAATTTCTTTAGCTTTAGCAAGTTGTTCATCAAGAAAATCACCAAGTGGCACAGTATTATCAAGCATAGTACTAGCATCATCATAAGTATCATTCATAGCAGAAGTAGTATCATCAATAACTTGCGACATATCAGAATGCATAACAGGTGATGGTGTTGCAAGTCTACTCAAAACAGAAGGTGAATCAAGTGCGGAGCTAGATGGCAGTTCCTTACCTCCCCTCGTCTTAGAGGGAATGATCTTGGTCTTAGCGTCTTTCAGATTCTTCATAGTGATCAACAGATATAAATCCCAAGTGACTCAGCAAATAGAGCTATGCTCCCCGGCAACGGCGCCAGAATAGGGTCTTGATAACCCACAAGTATAGGGGATCGCAACAGTTTTCACGGGTAGTATTTCACCCTGATTTATTGATTCGACACAAGGGGAGCCAAAGAATATTTGCAAGTATTAGCAGTTGAGTTGTCAATTCAACCACACCCGGAGATAAAATATCTGCAGCAAAGTATTTAGTAGCACAGTAGTATGACAGTTTTGGTAGTAGTAGTAATAGTAACAATAGTAACAGCAACAGTAACAGTTTTGTAGCAAGTGTAAAGCAGTAGCAACAAAGTAACTTAGCAGAAACCAATATGAGAAAGTCGTAGGCAATAGATCAGTGATGATAATTACGTTGGATGATATTCATCACATAACAGTCACAACCTAGGGCGATACACAATAGCTCCAATTCATCAATGTAATGTAGGCATGTATTCCGTATATAGTCATACATGCTTATAGTAAGAACTTGCATGACATCTTTTGTCCTACCCTCCCGTGGTAGCGGGGTCCTTAAGGAAACTAAGGGATATTAAGGCCTCCTTTTAATAGAGAACCGAAACAAAGCATTATCACATAGTGAATACATGAACTCCTCAAACTACGGCAATCACCGGAAAGAATCCCAATTATTGTCACCTTGGGGTATGCAGATCATGATATGTAATAGGTGGATATAACTTGCAAGATAGGATCAAGAACACAAATATATTCATGAAAACATGAAGGGTTCAGATCTGAAATCATGGCACTCGGGCCCTAGTGACAAGCATTAAGCATAGCAAAGTCATAGCAACATCAATCTCAGAACATAGTGGATACTAGGGATCAAAGCCCTAACAAATTGACTCGATTACATGATAAATCTCATCCAACACATCACCGTCCAGCAAGCCTACGAAGGAATTACTCACGCCCGGTGGTGAGCATCATGAAATTGGTGATGGAGGATGGTTGATGATGACGATGGCGACGAATTCCCCTCTCCGGAGCCCCGAACGGACTCCAGATCAGCCCTCCCGATGAAGAATAGGAGGTGGCGGTGGCTCCATATCGTAAAACGCGATGAAACTTCTCCTCTTATTTTTTTCCCAGGGAAAGAGAATTTATAGCGTTGGAATTAGGTCAGACGGCCGCCTGTGGGCCCCACAAGGCACTATGGCGCGCCCTAGGGGGGGTTGCGCCCTACTGCCTTGTGGCAGCAGGTAGCCCCCCTTCTGTTGATTCTTGCGCCAATAATTTTTATATATTCCATAAAAATTCTCCAAAAAGTTTCATCCAAATCAGAGAACTTTGATTTTTGCACAAAAACAACACCATAGCAATTCTGCTGAAAACAGCGTCAGTCCGAGTTAGTTTCATTCAAATCATGCAAATTAGAGTCCAAAACAAGAGCAAAAGTGTTTAGAAAAGTAGATACGACGGAGACGTATCAGGTATTTTGTGTTGTTCTCAAACACGTGCCCACAAATTTTAAAGCCTTTTCCGAGGTAATCTTCACCGTCGCGTTGGTGTCAAACCAGCCCAACAACGCTGCTCCACGGCTGCCGACCTGCACTAAGACAGGTCGTCGCTTCATCGAGCCGAGGTCAACCTCACCGGATCATCACCTCGGTGAGCCGACCAACAACTCGTCATCGCGAAGGCCAATTAATCGCCAAAACAACATCGCCGCACGGTCACTTCATCAATCCGGCATTAACCGCATCACAAATTCTGACCTGCGTCGGCATCACCACGCCGTCGCTTCTTCAAGTCGATGACCACCACGCAAACCTGCTTCGACACCCCGGCTGGCATAGGGGCTTCGCCATCTCTTCATCAACCTACTCCGGGGACTTCGGCGTCACCAGCCGACCAGCTTCGTTATGTTAGCTGGACCGGGGGCTTCGCCTCGCCAAATCGACTGTGCTGCATCGCCACTTCATCAAGCCGAGCTCTTCGCTCGGGCACCTCAGGACCGGCTTGGGGGCTGGGACCTCGACCCGCTACAAGCTCGGCCCACGTCATCAACACTGAGCACATTAACCAGCTAAGTCGCTTTCATGCTCAACTTTTTTAAATGTTCAATTTTTATTTGGCTCGACCAAGCATTATATTTGTGTTAAACAAAAAAGTTATTAGTTAAACACTTAGTTTGCTAAAAATGTTATTTGTTAAAAATGCTTCTTTTACCCAAGTTAACTGGGGGCTCTTA
This sequence comes from Elymus sibiricus, assembly GCA_039707655.1. Taxonomy (NCBI): domain Eukaryota; kingdom Viridiplantae; phylum Streptophyta; class Magnoliopsida; order Poales; family Poaceae; genus Elymus; species Elymus sibiricus. The sequence continues at coordinate 297,028,252 of CM077672.1, read as the reverse complement.
AATTTGTATGAGCCGTTTTATAATAATTGTTTTCTTCTAAGTCGTTGCAAAGTCTTTTTCTACCACTTCTTTCTCGACTCGAGTGTGTGGTCAATAGCCGGATAGCCTGGTTTCTCTCTAAAGCCGCTCGAGTTTAGTTTGCTAAACTGGCCTGAGAAGCACTCCGCCTTCGGGATAGGAGGTTGAAGCTGAAGGCTGACCCGCTTAAAGTCTTGAGATCGGATGTGTCATGTTAAAGCACAACGGAAGCACAAACTAATTTTAAGACCAATTTTTGGATTGGCACCAAAAAACTTGATTTACTTCGGACATAAAGTTTTTGCATAAGTTTTTGGGTTTTCGAGCTTATAACACTTTTAACCTATTTTATGTTTTCCTTTCAGGAGGCGGGACATCCTCTTGACCGAGGTGTTTTGCGTGATGGTTTTGCTTGGGAAATCTTTTCTGACCCGCGGTTCGGCATCTTTCCTACCGAGCTGCACCTCGGCGTTGTCCAAATGCACACAACAGTTGAACAAGTTCCCGAGGAGATACGATCCTAGGGTCGGCCATGTGCCCAACCCAAGTCTCGGGGGCTACTGCATTGATTGATTCAATGCAGTAAATTTCAAAGTGCAATATGGCTTCCGAGGAGATTACGATCCTCAGGTTGGTCGGCCGCACCCAACCTGAGTCTCGGGGGCTACTGCACACCGTGTTTTAATTCCTAAAGTATGCTGCCGAGCAAGGAATCGATCCTCAGGCCGTTTTCGCGAATCGACCTGAGTCTCTGGGGCTACTGGGATCAGCGGTTTTATTTCATCCTTCAGGTGCATCTCGAATTTTAGGCTGACACACACCTTGAGGACTACTGGCTATACATCTCGGCAGAGAATAAATTGCACCAATCGAAAATATATCCATAAAAAATCAGCCCACGGCCGAGGTGGTGCACCACCTCGAAAGCAGTCCGGCGTAAAGCTCGGATGCAAGTGGCTGACTCCATAGAGGGCATTTTCGGCATTAAGCTCGGCTGAACTCTTTCAAACTTTTTTCAAACCAAGGTGATCTATGATACCTCGGATGCAGATCGGTGTTGGAGCTCGGCTGCAAAAAGACACCTCGGATGTAGTCCGACGATGGAGCTCGGACGCAAGAGGACATCGCTGCACGGGAAAAAGCTTTGAACCCGAGGTCCAGCGTAAAAAATAACAAGGCATTGATAAAAAGCTAGGAACTTAAAGGGGCTCCTCGAATGCCCGACGTGTAAGCTCTTCTGATACACCTCAGTGATCCTCAAGATCAGAGATGGGAAGATTTGTTGAACCAGCTTTCAAGACCGACGACCGAAGACGAAGAACAGCTCGGAAGAACCGAGGAGCGTCCCCAACTTGAACACCGGTTTAGGGGGCTACTGACGGTGTCCTGGACTAGGGGGGTACTCACCACGTCGTCTCCCGACCAGGTGGATCGGGCCGAGGACCCCCATGATGGTTCACTAATGGGCCACTTCGGGCAGCCCATGACATATACGAGGAAGATTCCACAAGACTTGGTGATCAAGACAAGGACTCCTCTCCACCGACGTAGCCGACTAGGACTCTTGTTATCCTAGGCCTCCGGTACATTATATAAGCCGAGGCCAGGCTAGTCGATAGAACATTGTATAGACCTCAACGCAATCTCATTCACCTATACTTAGGACTAGACTATATCTTACGATCTCGAGGTAGATCAACTCTGTACTTGATACATCTCAATCAATATAAACAAGAGCAGGACGTAGGGTTTTACCTCCATCAAGAGGGCCCGAACCTGGGTAAACATCGTCTCCCTATTCCTGTTACCATTTGTCCGAGATCCACAGCTCGGGACCCCCTACCTCGAGGTCTGCCGGTTTTTACACCGACAGAAAGGTTGTGCCACGTGGTACTCAGCACATACAGGTGGTTCCTAAAGTGATACCATCTGCTATATTGAAACATTATATGCAGTTTAGAAATAACAACCGTCTCCAATATTCTGTGCAGGCGGTTTTAGATTCAGACCACCTCTAGAGCATTATATACCAAAACTAACCGCCTTCGGTGTGATCATTACAGGCAGCTTCATTATGTTTTGTCACAACCGCTTCTAGGGGACACTGCTAATACCTGTTTTTTTACTAGTGGGTATATAGTGTGCACCGATCCACCATCCATCATCGCCCAAAGATTCATGCCACGGTTTTTAGTTTTGTTGAACTTTATCTTTTTTTTGCGGGTAGAAGGTTATCTTAATTCACAGTATCACACAATGTTTTATTAGGCATGTTTCTTGATTCATGGTGTATAAGTAATATTTGATTATCTAATAACATTGAAAAAGGGTGCATCATCAGATTTTAATCAAGGTTCATCTTGTTTTTGAGTATATGAGTATATCGTACTATCATATATCACCAAAATTGGGTGTAGCAATCCCCTACACATTTTTTTGTGGAAAACACATCAGATCTATTAATAAGGATAACCGGTGATACACAACACCCCACAAAGGTTAAAAATTACACCCGGGTCCCTATGGAGCCAACCCAACACATCCACCAACGCGGAATGCAGGCGTGCCGCCGCCGCCGCTCCCACGCAGAGCCGGCATGATCTTGTTATCTGCGGACGGGATCTTTGCGAGCGGGAAGTCGACAACTTCATTCCATACGAACCAGCACGCCGGAGAAGCATCAGATCAGGGCACCACCGGTTTGAAAGCATCACCTCTCTCACTGGTGATCGGGAGAGAGGAAAATCTGGCATGAACCCGACCATGGACTAACATCTGCAGACTTAGCACCGTCGACTCAATGCTCCTGTAAAAGCTCCAAGGCTCCATAGCCACGCCGGGGCACGCATCGCCACGACGGCGAAGCCAAAGCAGAAAACGAAGCACAAGGCGGCGGCCGCCACCACGCCTTCCTCGATTGGGAAGCCTACTTCCAGATCCGCCAACGACCGCCGCACAACAAGCCGCAGGGAAGAAGTCCGGAGCACCCTCTTGCCACCGGAGTGGCCGGCGGAGGGTGGAGGAACCCATCGACCCTCCGGCAGAGAGCAGTGGCACACGAGTCGCCTCCCTTTCGCCTGTGGCGGGAGCAAACAGAGAGAACGGGAAAACAAGATCCACGCTTATATTCCGTGCGTGGTAGATAAGTACTCCCTCCATCCCATATCTTTCCCTGATAATAAAGCGGCTATCGCTTCTGGTCGTACGTCGCCCGTCCGTTTCTTCGTACGATCCATTTGATTTCCTGGTACATCGCTCGGTTGGGCTGCCGCCTTGCTTCCTCCGTCTCTCAGATGGGCCTGCCAGGGCCTGCACCTCTCTTATGCATGTGCTAAAATTTCAGATTCCAATTAATAGTCCCACCTTGCTCTTTTACATCAAATCCTACAAACTTATATATGTTCATGCGTTGCAAGATCAACAAGCCAACAAAAGAGGATGCGAGGTGCCTGCCGCATGTATTATGCGTCAGCAATCGAAAATGAGCAAAGAGGAGAGGCACATAATGGAAAGAAAGGTCTCAGCTAAATTGCCATTTGAGCTAATAATCCTATAAAGAAGGAGAGAGAGCCGATCCGAAGATCGCAGCTAATTTGCCATATTGATTTGTACAAAGATGGATGCCTATGGTACAGAGATGAGCTCATAGAAGAGAAAAGTGTGGGGGCTTTCACCGGAGGCAGCTTCGACACTCCGACATCTGCGGCCACCGGCAGACGAACAACACCACCAGAACTCCAGAAGACTGCCTACCGCGCCTCCGCCACAGGCGCCCCAGCCAGCCGCCCTCGCACATGCTGGTCGGCCGCCAGATCTGGCGAGCAACCGAGCCACTGCATACCGGCCTCGTTGTCCCCAGCCACCCACCGGGAGGGGCTCCACCACCACGGCACGGGGACTCCGCCCCGGCCCCCGTGCGCCGACGAGCAGACGGCCACCTGTCAGGCCTAACACCTGCAGGGTAGTGCCAAAGAACTACCACGATTGAAGCTCTCCACGTGATCTGACGGCTCGCCTGGCTCGCCGTCCTGCGAACTGTTATTTACTTTTGCTGTATCTTTTTACCGTTGCCAGCGGCTATATAAGCCAGCTCGCCTTCTGTAACCGGCATCGAATCCTCTATGTGCTTTGAGCCAACAAACATATATCATATAGCTATCTATAGCTCAGCGTAGCTACTTTCCCCTTCCTCTCAATCGCACATACCCTAAATCACACCAAATTCTCCTTTGATCCGACCTCAGGTCGTGACAATTGGTATCATGAGCCAGGTTTTTCCTCGGGCGTGACCGATCCACGCGACGGCGGTGATTTTCCCCCTCCCTTCCCTCCCTTTCGGCGTGGCGGCGACAACAGGCAGCGCTGGTCGCGGTAGCCTCATTCGTCGGCAGCTCGCGGGCGTCTGGCTGGTTGCCTGAGTACCTTGCTCAGGTGTCAAATCCCAGGTCAGACAGCGGGTGGTGCTGTTTCAGCTGCGTGGATCTCGGCGGCGGTAGGGCTGGACTCCGGGATCAGGTTATCGGTGAGATCCGGCAGTAAAATTCCCCTCCACGACTTCCACCCAGCATGGGTCGTTCGAAGCCAAGTCTGGACGAGGCCGCGGTAGCGGATCTCCTCGCTATGAGAGATGAGCTCGCTCAAGCAAAAGAAGATACTACGGGACTCAGGGAAGAGGTCGACGGCTTGCGCAAGGATGTGCACACGATTCACCTCAAGCAGGACACCATGGCTTCAGTTATGACATGTGTTCAGGATGTTGTGTCTGCTCTGACTTGTCAGTTAGCAATGATGGCAGATGTTTTGAAATCCTTTGGCACACAAGGAGCTTCGTCATCCCAGCCCCCAGCAACTAATACCGTGCCAGCAACTGACGGTCTTTCCAAATCCGCGACTCCTCCCGAGACGCAAGATCCTCCGGCGAGGCCACTAACTGAAGAGCTTCGCAAGCGGCTGTCCGCAGAACTGGAAAAAACAAAAGCTATATCAACACAGATATAGCCCAATCCGCCACCCATCAACACTGGTCGATGAACAACTCCTCCAGGATTAGGAAACACATCATATCATGAGATCTACTCTGGACAGGCCACACCAACAGCACCAATCAGAACACCCCATACACCGGCCTTTTACAACTTTCAGCCACCTGTTGTTCGCACTCAGTGGGATGACTTTTCTCGTCAGTATGAACAGGAAATGCGAACACAGTTCCTCAAATCAATTACCAAAGGGCCTCGTATGGATTTTCCCAGGTTTGAAGGGGACAACCCTGCTGGATGGATCAGACAGTGCGAGAAGTACTTCCAAATGGCAGGAGCTCCACCTGAATATAGGATAAATCTTGCTCAGTTATATATACAGGGCCCAGCTGATGTGTGGTTACGCCGTTCAGGACTACTCAAGAAAAATCTCACCTGGTCTCAATTTTTTGAGGAAATTCTCCACAGGTTCTCTCCTTCCAGCTCATATGACCTTACTGAAAGATTCAACAGTCTCAAGCAGCACAATTCCACAGTGGCAGAATACACCCAGCAATTTGAAGATCTTATGGCTGATGTTCAGGAGGAGAGCCCAATGTTAAATGAACAATGGTTTGTTAAGTGTTATGTCAATGGACTAAAATCACACCTCAAATATCAACTGAGACCTCTCAGGCCTGCATCAATCACTGATGCATATTGGTTAGCAGTGGATCTAGAGAAAGGAGAACCAGTGAAAACAAAATTCTATCCAAGCACCAGCTCTACTAAACCCTTTAGCAGCTTTCAGAAGAGCTACAGTTCATCTCAAGACAAGACAACTGACAGCAAAGCTCCTGTTGTGACACAAAGGGCAAGAGAACCAGGAAAATGCTGGAGATGTGGAGACCACTGGGCCCATGGCCACAAGTGTAAGCAAGCAACAGTGATACATTTACTAACTGGAGAAGAACCTCAAGATGCTCCACCTGTGCAAGAGGAAATGGAGGGACCCGAATCTGAAGAACAACCCCAAGAGGAAGAAAGGTGCATGAACATCTCTCTCCAAGCCATGCATTCTGAAAATGTAAACTCCATTTCTGTGTTAGTGCACATTGGGGCAAAACAGGCAGTTGCCCTAGTGGATTCTGGAAGTAATTCCACCTTCATGAACTTGGACTTTGCCCTTAAGACCAATTGTACCATTATCAAAGACAAGTCCAGAATGGTTGCAGTAGCTGGTGGAGGCCACCTCTGGTCTGGATCATACATTCCTGCTACTAACTTCAGTATTGACCAACACCAGTTCACCCACTCCTTCAGAATACTAGAATTACCAGGCCATGATATTGTTTTGGGATCTGACTGGATGGCACAACATAGCCCAGTCTCATTCCATTATAATCCCAGGAAATTGTCCATGTACAAGGACAAAATAACACCTATTGTTGTACCTGCCTGTGAGACTTTAGCTATAGCTACTGAAATTGACTGGGCTGAATCACACAAACTATTAGAAGGAGGAGCTACTGGTTACAGTTTGCACCTTATCAGAGACACTACGATTAAGAAACCTCCTGAACACCAACCTCCTAAAGCAATAGCAGAAGTATTGCAACAATATTCTAATGTATTCAAAGAGCCAACTGAACTACCTCCCAAAAGGGATTCTGATCATGAGATCCCCCTGAAAGAAGGTGCAAAACCCCCTAACTCCAGGCCTTACAGAGTCCCTCATCTTCAACAAAATGAGCTGGAAAAACAAGTTGACTCACTGCTCAAATCCAGAATTATAAGGGAAAGTCAAAGTCCATACTCCTCCCCTGCAATCCTTGTCATGAAAAAGGATGGTACTTGGAGATTATGCATAGATTACAGGAGGCTCAATGTTGCAACTATCAAGAACAAATTCCCAATACCTGTTATTGAAGATCTGTTAGATGAATTACATCGAGCCACTATTTTTTCCAAACTTGACCTGAGATCAGGTTATCATCAGATAAGGATGCAAGACAAGGACATACCTAAAACTGCATTCAGGACATACTTTGGCCATTATGAGTTTTTGGTTATGCCCTTTGGCCTCACAAATGCACCTGGTACCTTTCAAGCTCTCATGAACAAGATTTTTGGAAAATATCTGAGGAAATTCATCTTAGTCTTTTTTGATGACATTTTGATATTTAGCAAAACTCCTGAGGAACACATAGCACATCTCACCATTGTCTTCCAGCTCTTGCAAGAACATCAGCTGTTTGCAAGGCTATCAAAGTGTGTCTTTGCAGTGCCTCAAATTGACTATCTTGGCCACATTATCTCTGGAAATGGAGTCTCCACTGATCCAGCCGAAATATCTGCTGTTGCTGACTGGCCAGTCCCATCTACATTACACAATTGAGAGCATTTTTGGGTTTATGTGGTTATTACAGGAGGTTTGTGCAGGACTTTGGAAGCATTGCAAGACCCCTACATGATGTACTCAAGAAAGATAGTTTTCTGTGGACAAATGCCCAAACAACTGCTTTCCAGAAACTCAAGCAGGCCTTAATTACTGCTCCAGTTCTAGCATTGCCCAACTTCTCTGAACCCTTCATTCTTGAAAATGATGCTTCTGGCACTGGCTTGGGAGCAGTGATGATGCAGCAGGGCCGACCACTTGCTTACTATAGCTCTAGCCTCTGCCCAAGAAATGCAACATTATCCACCTATGAAAAGGAGGCCCTTGCCATTATTGAGGCCCTAAAAAGATGGATGCATTACTTTCTCGGCAATGATCTGATTATAAGAACAGACCATCAAAGCTTGCAATATATGACAGATCAGAGGATTTCCACCAGCATTCAACACAAATTAATGTTGAAACTCCTAGAATTCAACTTTCATCTGGAGTACAAAAAAGGAAAGGATAATATTGTGGCAGACACACTGTCTCGGAAGCATTCCCTCTTTGCCATTTCTCTAGTAACTCCTGCTTGGATATCTGCTGTGGAACAATCTTATGTGTCAGATCCTCACTGTCAAGATCTGTTGGAAAAACTTCTGCTCTCTCCTGATCACACTGCCCATCAGAACACATTACATGCTGGAATTATCAGACATAATGGCAGGATTTATGTGGGCAAAGATATCCAGCTGAGAAACAAGCTCATCCATGCCCTACACTCTTCTGCTCTAGGAGGTCATTCTGGCAGGACGGTATCTTACCAAAGACTAAAGAAAATTTTCTACTGGCCTGGTATGAAAAAAGATGTGGAACAGTTTATCACTGTTTGTCCCACCTGCCAGAAAAATAAGGGAGAAAACTGCCCTTACCCAGGATTTCTTGACCCTCTGCATATAAAAGATATGGTGTGGACTCATGTGAGCATGGATTTTATAGAAGGGCTCCCCAAATCAAATGGAAAGGAAGTTATTTTTGTAGTGGTTGACCGGCTTTCCAAATTTGCCCACTTCATACCTCTTGCACATCCCTTCACTGCCATCACTGTGGCCAGGGCATTCATTGACAACGTTATGAAGTTACATGGACCTCCTGTGGCAATAGTTTCAGATCGAGACAAGATCTTCACGAGTCAGCTGTGGCAAGACATTTTCAATGCAATGGGTATCGAGCTCCGTTACAGTTCTGCATACCACCCACAATCGGATGGCCAAACCGAACGGGTGAACCAGTGCATCGAGAACTATATGCGCTGCATGGCTTCAACTGAACCTAAGAAATGGACCAATCACCTAGCTATGGCTGAATATTGGTACAATACCTCCTTTCACTCCTCACTCCAGAAGACACCGTTTGAAGCAATGTATGGTTATCCCCCTCCCTGTATCGGTGAGAGCATACTATCAGAACACATCAGTACGGAAGCAGGGGAATTCTTGCAGGACAGAGAGCAGAGAATGCAGCAACTCAGGACTAGTCTCGCGGCTGCCCAAGCCCGCATGAAGAAGTACGCTGATCGCAAGCGAATTGAGCGCACTTTTCAGGAGGGAGATATGGTCTACCTCAAGATGCAGCCCTATCGTCTCAACGCCTTCGGTTTGCGCACCCACATAAAACTGCAAAGTAAGTTCTACGGGCCTTTCCGAGTACTGGCCAGAGTGGGCAATGTCGCTTACAAGCTGCTCCTACCTGCATCCACAAGCATCCATCCCGTATTTCACGTCAGCCAACTCAAGAAGCACATCGGCCCAAAAGTTGTTCCTTGTGCAGACCTACCTCTTATTGGTGCAGACGGATCCATCCGAACGGAGCCAGTTCTCGTTCTGGAAACGCGCCAGATTCCACGCAACAACCTGCCGGTTGTGCAGTGGCTGGTCCAGTGGGCAAACTTGCCGCCGGACGACGCATCTTGGGAAGACGCTGATTTCATCAAGACGACATTCCCGGCCTTCTTCAAGACCACGGTGCAAGGATGGTTCAATCGTTCATCTACTCCTTGAGGACAAGTTCGTTTTCAGAGGGAGGCATTGTCAGGCCTAACACCTGCAGGGTAGTGCCAAAGAACGACCACGATTGAAGCTCTCCGCGTGATCTGACGGCTCGCCTGGCTCGACGTCCTGCGAACTGTTATTTACTTTTGCTGTATCTTTTTACCGTTGCCAGCGGCTCACCTTCTGTAACCGGCATCGAATCCTCTATGTGCTTTGAGCTAACAAACATATATCATATAGCTATCTACAGCTCAGCGTAGCTACTTTCCCCTTCCTCTCAAACGCACATACCCTAAATCACACCAAATTCTCCTCTGATCCGACCTCGGGTCGTGACACCACCGCCTCAGCCGTTGCAGCAAACACGCTGGCGCTGCCAGCCGGGAAGTGGCTGGCCAGCCACCGCGGCCGAGAAGAGGAGAGCAGCGCTTGGGTGGTTAGGTGGATGGAAAGAAGGACGAGCTGTGTTGGGTGGTGAGTTAGCAGGAGGAGGAAGATGGAGGCGGAGCGGCGCCTGAATGAGTGATGGATGAGAGGAACGACGATGTGTGGATAGTGGAAGGGGCACGCAGTGGGCGGTGAGATAGCTCTCGATGGGGATTTTTGTGTCTGTTGCTTTTTTTTAATCAAAACACTGGAAGCTGCTGGATGCGGACGTGCTCATCCAGGCGGCTGCAATGGGTCCAGAATGTGGTGTAGATGTGCGTGCCTAGGCATTCCTGCTGGGATTGATGTAGTACTAACCAGACCAAGATGAGTAGTAAGTACTCTGGTATTCCTGCTGATTGAAGTTTGGGGTAGTCTGCTAAATCAAATTGTTCAGAGCTATTCATGGGTGTATATCAATCAAGGGATCAGTGTTGTTCAGTTTGATTATGCTTTAGTCCAATGCTGTGGGATTCAAAAAAAATGTACAATTTCGGTCATTTTTCGTTCATATTTTGCCCATTATTTGTTCAAAAATTCAAATTTTGAATTGTCCTTTTCGTCCGATTTTTTCTGAAAAAAGTTCAAATTCCAAAATTTGCCCATTTTGTTCAAGGGCGGTAAATTTTTCAAAACGAAACACAAAACCTTGGCTGGATGCTATGCGTGCTAGCACCGGTTACAATTTTTTTTCTCCGGATGAGCACCAATTATAATTACTTGTTGTTGTTTGTTGTTACTGTCATAATTTAATATTCATGCCTACCACATCTTACGAATACATTATCAGATAAACTAATTAAAAGTGAGTGAATATTGGAAAGAAATATTTCTTAAGGTAGAAGATATTTGGGGCTCACCGGTACTTGCTGACCATCAAGATATTCCTCAACTCTGGATGTCATCGATGTCGTTAGTGAGATAGGGAGGAGAGAGGAGGGATGAAGAGTAGAGAGAGTGCGACAAAGGTGCATCTTGCTCGTGTCCTGTTTCGCCCCGCACGCCGGCTGGGAGGGAGGAGCTCTTGCCTTTAGGACGTGAAAATTAAAAAGGAGACGAACACCATCCATAACTAGATAAGAATTAGGGCACACACGGGAGACTCAAAAAATATGTTTCACGTCCGACTTATAAATTATCTTTTTGATTACACCTTTTGTGGTATATAAATTATTGCAACGTCACTGATTTAGTTTAATGGGTTAGAGGCGTGTCGTATTGTTTCCTTCCGTTGTAACGCACGGGCTCTTTTGCTAGTAATATAAAAGCGTTTTTGACACCATATGGGACGGAGGGATTATATGGGACGGAGGGAGTATTTCTCTTCCGTCGCATAGCTTTCGTCTGGACACATGAAACAACTGAATCTGAAAGTTTGAAACAGTTCACGCTCTCAGCGTCTTCTGCATTTTTTTTCTCCGATCCCGGGAAAACATACACATACACCTACTTGCATAGGATCTGCATCTCTTGCTTGAAACGATTACACAACATAATCAATCAAAATTATTCAAGAATGGCAATGGATATACACATCCAAGCTCGAAGTACAATCGTAAGTGACAACATCGTTTCTTTTCGTGTGCTCCTCCAGCCTTCCCCAAGTTCATCCCCATGCATGCGTAGCACGGCACTTGCCGTGCACCAGCCCATGCATGCATTGCCCTCCAGAGTTCGAACGCCACCGTGCGCCGGCCTCGGGTGCGCGGCGCCTCGTCGCACGGCCGTCTTAGAGAGCAGCCACGACGCACACGACGGCGGTGAAGAACGCAACGACGGGCCCGAGGCCGCTGGACTTGACGGCGCTCGCTCCGCCAGTGTGGTCGGCCGCCTCGGCGCCGGGACCAGGAGCCTCCGCCGCGGGCCCCTCCCCCTCGACGGCGGCGGGGGTCTCTTCGGTCGCCGGCGAGCTTTTGTCGGTGGAACTGGTGACCTCGGCCATGGGGGCCTCGCTGGCAATGGGCGTGTCAGGCGGGAAGGCGGCTTCTTCGCTGGACTTCGATCCAGGGCCGGCGGCGCTCGGCGCTTCAGAGACGGAGTGGCCCGGGGCCCTGGCCTTGGCGTCGGGGGCGCCCGCTGGGGCCTCCTCGGCAGCAGTACCGGAGGCGCCGCCAATTTCCATGATGAAAGCTTTGTGTCCCGGAGATTTGGCGGCGGGGCCCATGCCCATGGCAGACTTCGGAGCGCCGGAGGCAGGGCCCATGGCGGACTTCGGAGCGCCGGAGGCAGGGCCCATGGCGGACTTCGGAGCGCCGGAGGAAGGGGCCATGGCTGCTGAGCCATACCCCGGGGAGCTGGCGGCAGGGCCCATGGCTGCCGAGCCATACTCCGGGGCGCCGGCGGCAGGGCTCCTGGCATGCGCGCCGTGTTCAGGGGCGCTAGCGGCAGGGGCCATGGTCGGCGCGCCATGCCGCCGGCCCAGTGCGGCAGCTGGGGCCATGGCGGGCGCGCCTCCCTCCGGGGCACCGGCGACAGCGGAGGCCTTACCCTTACCGTGTCCGCCCAGCGTGCTCTTCAACATCCCAAAGGTCCCGGACACGCCAGCCTCGAGGGTGTTGACCACCCCGACTGCCGCGCCGTGCGCCTTCGACAGCGCGGCGGCCGGCAACGACGTGGTCTTAGACTTCTCCGGAGAGGCAGCCGGCGGGGCCGCCGCTTGGACGGGGGAGGCCGCCACCGCGAGCACGACGGCAACGATGAAGATGCATCCGGCGAGGGCGGGAGCGGGAGCGCGAGCGCGGGCCATGTCGCGTTGCTGCGTTCGTGCTCGTTGGCATGCAGGGTAGGTGGGTAGGTAGCGCGAGCGCGGCGAACTTTTGACGTAGGAAGGCCGAGACGGTGGTGCAGTTATACAGGCAGGCGGAGGCGGTGGCTATCTTTGGCGTCGGGATCTTAATTTGACAGCGGTGGCGCGCGACATGCGGGCGCATGCATGGACGCTTAATTTTTGTCATCCGCGCCGGAGTGGAGGAAGACGGTGCACGTGCGATCGATTGCAACGGCGCGTGGAGTGTACGTACACGATGCAAGGACTGTTCGAGTAGGCTGCTTTGCACAAAGCCTACATGAGGTACTGCCACACCACAGAGCGCATGTATCATGCATGTAGCTGATGGAGTCTGCGGGCCTCGATCTATGTCTTCCCGCCGTGCATCAAACCGTCATCTGCACCGCATTGTCCGGACACTTTATGCCCTTCAACACCGTCCATCAAACGTCCGCGGAAGGGCCACCACGTCAGATTCCGACCCCCCCCCCCCCCCCCCCCCCCGGGCCCCTTTCCCCTTTCCCCCACTCCGTCCCTCCCCTTGCTCTGTATCCGCACCAAACTAAACCTCCGCCGCCCAGTTCTTGCCGAACCACTTCTGCTCCATCCAGACTCCTTGTACTTCGCTGCCGCTGCACCTCCGGATCAGTCCGTAGCCTAGGATCGTTCGCCCCCTTCCGACGCCGTCCACGGCGGACACCACTCCCGACAAATGTCCGGCCAAATGCCATTGAGAATTTTTTTTACTTTCCCTTGTTTAACATGAAGTAAGCACGATGGCCGGGTACTCCGTGAGGGATGATGCATTGTTGTGCGACGCGTGATTGGCCACAAGTGCGGGTTTTGTACCCATGAGGAAAAAGGTGTTTTGGCAGCATGTGCATTCTTGGTTTTATGAGTACAAACACTCCGCGCCCTACAATTTGGATGTGATTCATGATCGCAATGTGAAGTCGCTACTTCATGGGTGGTACACCATTTCAAACATCGTCATTAAGTATTGCGGTGCGATTGCACAAGTGGAGACAAGGTGGCCATTGGGCGCGTCAATCATGGAGATCATAAATTTTGCTTCTTGTTGCTCTAAGTGTTGATCAATTCATTGATTCACTCAATGTTGCAACTTGATGGTCACGTCATTATATAGCCTGGATGCGCCGGCGTGGTGTACTATAGGACAGAGGACAAGCCCTTCACATTGATGCATTGTTGGATGAAAATTAAGGGGAAGTCCATCTGGGAGAACATGTGGTGATGAAGAAGGTCAAGCTCGAGGAGAGAAAACTTGAGATGAAGGCCGCTTTCGAGGAGTATGGTTAAATTTGGGATTGTTGGATTTTAAAAACTTGTTGAACATCTGACACTTTTATTTAGGATTTAAGTGTATGATTGAATTGCTATTGATCAATGATTTAAAGTGAGGCTGCATGGCGGGCATTTGGTTTAGTTTTATTCTATTTTTTTTTTGGGGGGGGGGGGGGGGGGGAATGGGCGGACATTTGATGTATAGAGTTGGACGTCCGATTCTGGTAGCGCTGTCCATGGACACGTTCGGGAATTTAAAAAACTTCTTGAACATCTGCGCTTTTATTTAGGATTTAAGTGTATGCTTGAATTGTTATCGATCAATGACTCAAAGTGAGAGTGATGCTGCATGATGGACATTTGGTTTACTCTTATTCATTTTTGGAAGCACAAAACCACTTCCTCCTCCGTCGCTCCTCCCCCCTTACCCCTGCTCCGGCGCCCCCATGCCACCGAACCACTTCCTCCTCCGCCCCTCCCCACCGAACCACCTGCTCCTCTGCCCCTTCCCCACCGAAGCACTTCCTCCTCTGCTGCTAGATCGATATCCCTTCACCGAACCTCCTCCGCTTCGCCTTCTGAAAGCACATTTGTTCCCTTGGTGGTTTTGGTAATTCATAACAACATATATCTCATTGAACTAATGTCCCTTCAAGATAAAGATTTCAGGATGTTCAATGATTGGCATGGCAAGGACTAGAGATGTGGACCCCTCAAAATGCTAAGGACATGGATTGGCAAAAGCTCAAGACTCTACATTTTTTGTTAAGTGATCCAAGATCACATTGAGTCCATAGGAAAGCCAATACTATTAAAAGGGGATGAGGTGTTGCTTAATGGTCTTTTTGCTCAAGTGCTTAGTGACAGTACTCCAAACCCTCAACCACTTTCTCCATTCAAATATGTCCAAAACCTACATTCCAACTCGGCCCCACCGAAAATTCCTATCCAGAGCCACCGAGTTCATCTGGACTTAGCCACTACCAAAACCCTAACAAATCGGATCCACCGATATGTATCTCGGTCCCACCGAGATGGCCTTGCCAACTCTCTGTAATCGTTTGCACTTACTTCGGTCCCACCGAGTTTTGCAAATCGGTCGCACCGAGATGGCTTGCCAACTCTCTGTTGCCTTATTGCTTCACTTCGGTCCCACTAAGTTGATGCAATCGATGCCACCGAGACGAGGTTTGCCCTAACCATTGCACATCGGTCCATCGGAGTTGTTCCAGTCGGTCCCACCGAGATTCCTAACGTTCATATCTTTTACACAGTTCGGTGCCACCGAGATTTCTGAACGGTGCCACCGAGTTGGGTCAAAAGTGTGTAACGGTTGGATTTTGTGTGGAGGCTATATATACCCCTCCACCACTTCTTACTCAGTGAGGAGAGCCATCAGAACGTGCCTACACTTCCACCATACATTTTCTGAGAGAGAACCACCTACTCATGTGTCGAGATCAAGACATTCCAATCCAACCATTTGAACCTTGATTTCTAGCCTTTCCCAAGTTGCTTTCCACTCAAATCCTTCTTCCACCATAGCCAAATCTGTGAGGAGTTGTTTGAGTGTTAGGGAGACTATCATTTGAAGCACAAGAGCAAGGAGTTCATCAACAACACACCGTCTATTACCTTTTGGAGAGTGGTGTCTCCTAGATTGGTTAGGTGTCACTTGGGAGTCTCCGACATGATGTGGAGTTGAACCAAGGAGTTTGTAAGGGCAAGGAGATCGCCTACTTCGTGAAGATCTACCCCGAGTGAGGCTAGTCCTTCATGGACGTAAGCCATGGTGGAATAGACAAGGTTGCTTCTTCGTGGACCCTTCGTGGACTCGCGCAGCCGTTACCCTCCGTGGGTTGAAGTCTCCATCAACGTGGACGTACGATAGCACCACCTATAGGAACCACGCCAAAAACCACCGTGTCTTCATTGCATTTGAAATCTCCGATCCCCTCCTTTACTTACATATGCAATTGTTTACTTTCCGCTGCTACACTCTTAGAATTGCATGTGTAGGGTGATTCTTGACTTGTATACTTGCTAAAATCTGCCTACAACTAAAATTGGGAAAAGGTTAGGTTTTATTTGGTCAAGTAGTCTAATCACCCCCCCCCCTCTAGACACACTTTCGATCCTACAAGTGGTATCAGTGCTTTGGTCTCCATTGCTTTAGTTTCATAACCTAGGAGAGTATGGCGTCTAGTGAGGGTAATTATCACGGTAGAGGTCCATATTTTGATGGTACAAACTTTGCTAGTTGGAAACATAAGATGAAAATGCATATTCTTGTTCATAACCCCGCCGTTTGGGCTGTTGTTTGTGTTGGCTTGCAAGGTGAATTCTTTGAGGATGGCAAGGAACCGGATCGTGAGGCAACCCCAGAAGAATTGAAGATGTTGCAATACAATGCTCAAGCTTGTGACATTCTCTTCAACGGTTTGTGTCCCGAGGAATTCAACAAAATCAGCCGCCTCGAGAATGCAAAGGAAATTTGGGATACTTTGGTTGATATGCATGAGGGTACCGAGTCAACCAAAGTTCAAGTTGACTTTGAAGCACATCCTCGAGAATGACAAGTTCAAGATGAAGGACGGTGAAGGAGTCGCCGTAATGTACTCTAGGCTTGCTCTCATCACAAATGAGATTGCCGGCTTAGGAAGTGAAGAGATGACCGACAAATTCATCATCCAGAAGATCCTTAGAGCTTTGGATGGAAAATATGATACCGTTTGCACATTGATCCAAATGATGCCAAATTATAAAGATCTCAAGCCCACGGAAGTCATTGGAAGGATTGTTGCTCATGAAATGTCACTCAAGGACAAAGAGGAGCTACACAACAAATCAAGTGGTGCCTACAAAGCCTCAACCGATGCTCCAACAACTCCAAGTGACAAGCTAGTATCCAATGAAGAGATAAGCCTAATGGTGAAAAGATTCAACAAGTTCTACAAGAACAAAGGGAAAGAAAGAAGCTCTAGCTCAAGACACTATGAGAGAAGATCATCAAGTCGTGACCGAAATTGCTACAATTGTGGAAAACCCGAACACTATTCCAATGAGTGTACGGCTCCCTACAAGAAAAGAGACGAATCACCAAGAGGAAGACATAGAAGAGATGAATCACCTCATAAGGAGAGAAGGAGTAGAGATGATCGTTATGAACGAAGACACTCTTGAAGAAACAAGGATTTGGAAAGAAAGGACAAGTCATCAAAGAGCTACACAAAAAGAAGACATCAAGCTCATGTTGGTGAATGGGTTTCCGGCTCCGACTCTGACAACCACTCCGAAAGAAGTTATCACTCCAACTCCGACTATAGTCAAGATGAAGGTGTTGCCGGACTTGCTCTTGTGTCATCCAACTCCCATGATCTATTTGACTCACCAAATGAAGGAATTGGAAGATGCTTCATGGCAAAAGGCCCCAAGCAAGGAAGGCACCGGAAGAACCAAGGTGTTGGTTTTGAACGAAAGTTCAATTCCAATGGAGTTGAGTGGGAAGAAGATCAATACCCCAAGACGAAGTTTGTTCCTCAATAAGAGAAGTATGATCCTACTTCCTTCAAGGGAACACAAGCTCAAGAAGATCTTCCACCACAAGACCACAAGCTAAAAGGCAAGGACAAGCTTCAGGAAGAGATTGACTCATTTGAAGAAGCACCTCAAGCCTTGGTCAAGAGGGTTCCCAAGACTTCATCAAGTTCTACTTCATCAAGTGCTACTACAACTCCAAGGATTCCCATCAAATTGATGTGGGTCCAAAAGAAGAACTAGAGAGTTCTTGAGGGTGACTCCGCCAACAAACTTCACTCACATTCATTTATGGCAAGAACTTGTGCAATCAACTTCCACATCTTGCACTAGTTCATGGAGTCACAAACCCTCTTGTTGGTAAGGCAAGGGACAAAGTAATCATTGCATTCATGGACATCATCATATGTGTATTTCACTCTATGTCTATGGATATCCTTGTAAGTTCCTTGTGTGGGACTAACCCATGTAGGTATTGAAAGCACAAAACTCCAAAGGATTGCTCCCAACTCTTGATGGTCTACATCAACATTGAGCATCCACATCTTCAACATCTACATGAAGTCATCATCGACAAAACCCAAGGTTAGTTCATCCCTCTTCGGGGGGATATCACATCTAGGGGGAGTTTTGCTCTAAGACTTGAGCTAAAGCAACTCTAATGGTGTGAACACATCAATGCTTTATGTAAAAGTGGCAACCCCACTTGTGCTTAAACGATGAGTATGACCTATGATCAAATGTTCTCATTTGACTCCTAAGTCAATATACTCATATATAGATGACCTAGTCAACGCCATTGCTTGATAGATGCTAGAATTGGTTGTGCATGTTTGACACGTATTTCATTTGCTATCTTATTGTGTGAGCATGTTGGTTTGCTTGTTTTCTTCATTCGAGGACATCCATTTGTTGTTTTGATTGTCTTCATTTTTCTGGCCAAGTGGATGTACAAGAATGCCTAAGTACCTTCTCTAGCTATCTATGCTTTCTTGTCTCAAATTCTATTCCTGCTGCATCACAAAAATTGAACAAGTCATTTTCGGACCCTCCGGGTGAGGCGCACTCGGAGCCACCGATCTGAAAGGGCTGAACCTCCAAAACCATCTACATGATTTCAGCCGAACCAATTCACTCACACTCGGTCCAACCGAAATCATTTAGATTTATCTAGGTTTCCATCTCGGTGTCATGAGTTGAACCATTTCGGTGCCACCGATGTGCTAAACTGCTAGCAGTTACACATATCGGTGCCACCGAGTTGTCCAACTCAGAGCCACCGACAGCACACGGGTATATATACTCTGCGGGCCCGAACGATTAAAACTTCTCAAACCTCTTCGTTCCCGCACCCCGTTGTTGTCGTCACCCAGGTCTCCGGATCATCGCCCTCTTCTCCAGCGCGCCTTCGCCGCCGGAATCCGTCGCCGTCAATGGCAATCTGCTCCGCCATTGCCGCCGTAGAGGATCTCCACCAAGTTAGGGTGAGATTCGACCCCCTCCGTGTTCCTCTTTCTGATTCAATGCACGGATGGATTGCCATTATTCTTGCCACAGATTGCAATGCTTATTCCACAAATAAAATTCCTTAGACTAGATTCAAGTAAAAGTTTTAGGTTTAAGTTTCCGCCGAAAGCATCTCGGACCGACCGATTAGAGATTTTCGGAGTCACCGATTTGGCCCAGGCCATTGCACTAGTACGTCTCGGTGCCACCGAGTTGTACGAATCGGTGAGACCGAAAGTAAAGTCTCTGTGAAACCCTAGCATATTGGAGACACCGAACCACATCTCGGTCTGACCGAAATGGAGTGTAAAGTTTCTGTTGAGTGCTTCGGTATCATCGAGATGATCAACTCGGTCCATCCGAAATGCCTTTTGTGAAAACTTGAAACTAAGATTTGAACTCAATTTTCATGAAAAATGTCTGCTTTTTGTGATGACTCATCTACTCTGCCCATACCCATCTATTCACAGGGTCAGCTTTGCAAGATGTCAGATGCCAGCGATAGTCAGAATATGTCAGAGCAGCACACTGATCTCAGTTTAGGCTCTAGCCCTGAGGGCAGCTACTATGAGGGAGAGAGGAGTTCTCCAGAATTGCCCAAGGCTGCAACAAGGACAAGAAAGAAGAGAACCTCAGATGATGAGGATGAGGACTTTGTGGCATGTGAGGCCACATCAAAGAAGAGGACAGTGGTTGCTAAGGAGTATAGCAAAGCAGCTAGCTCAAAACTTGCTGCCAAAGACAAATCTGCTGTAAAGAAAGTTACAAAGAAAACTATGACATTCACACTTGAGGAACCAAGTGATACAGAGGCAGCTGCTACAGGAAAGAAGAAGAGGGCTAGGAAGACAACTGCTCAGGTTGTGGGCAAACCCTCCATGAGGATTGATGAGGAGGAGGAGGAGGAACCAGCAGCTGATGCACCTCCTGCCAAGACTCAGAAGCTCATGTCAGATGCTATGAGGTCTGCTGCCCCCACCAAGTCCAAGCCCAGAGCTCCAGCACCCAAGAGATCCACTAGAAACATCCCTGCTACTGAAAAGAACAAGGCCCCAGTGCCTGAAGTTGATGTTGATGAGGAGCCACTAGTGCTCAGAAAATTGAAACCCAAGATTCCAGATCATGACAATGCACACCCTGTTGCCGAAAACATGATGCTCAGGAAGGACAAAGGACCCTGTTGCAGATTTGGCTAAAAATTGGGTCACAGTGAGGCCGATTTAAGGTAAGAACAAATTCTAGGTTATGTGATATGATGGTGAACCATGAATGCTTTTTTTGTCAAATGAGATGATGAATTACTGCTGTTGTGTGATGGCCATATATAAATTGAAGGATGCATGACTTTTCTTGTGAAGTGGAATGGTGAATTTTACACTATATGATATGGTGATTGTTGTTTTGCATTGTTCATTTTTTTATTGACGAATGCATGCTTTTTCTTGTGTGGTGTGTGATAATCCCCAAGTGAAAGGAATCATCGTGGCACTTTCCAAAGATGGAAATGGTAAGTATGGAGTGTCGAACCCACAAGGAGCTAAAGGTAAGATCAATATTCTCTCAAGTCCTATCTGCCACTCATACGACTCTACGTATACCGAGCGTTTGCTTATATCTAGAAACGAGAAATAAAACTACGTTGTGGGTACAAAGAGGATAGCTTTGCATGATATTGGAGAACTAAAACATAAAAATAGGTGCTGCCTAAATGAAGTTAGAATATATTACAATATATTACAAATAGCGAGTGTGGAATAATGATGGTATGGTGTGCGGAATTGTCCTAGGCAATTGTTAACAAGATCGGTAATCATTATTGCAATTTTATATGAGGGAGATGCATGAGCTAACATACTTTCCGTACTTGGATCATATGAACTTATGATTGGACCTCTAGTAAGCATCTGCAACTACTAGAAATCACTAAGGTAAACCCAACCATAGCATTAAGTATCAAGTCCCCTTTACTCCCATACGCAACAACCCCCTTACTCGGGTGTAAGCTTCTGTCACTCTAGCCACCCACTATAAGCGAATCATGAATGTATTGCAAAGTCCTACAGCGGGAATCCCCCACGTGTGTGCGGCATGGAAGGCACCATAGGACAGCACCAAAATAAAACATACAACTTAAACCAATCAAGATCATCAATCAACCCAAAGGACAAAAGAAATCTACTCAAACATCATAGGATGGCAACACATCATTGGATAATAATATGTGGCATAAAGCACCATGTTCAAGTAGGGGATTATAGCGGGGTGCGGGAGAGTGGACCGTTGAAAAGAGATGAGGGAGGTGATGAAGACGGTGATGTTGATGAAGACAATCACCGGGGCGATGGTTCCCCCGGCGGCACTCCGGCGCCACCGAGAGAGAGGGGAAGAGAGGCTCCCCCTCCGGCTTGCTCCTCCATGGCCTCCCCCTAGATGGGGAGAGGTTCTCCCTCTGGTCCTTGGCCTCCATGGTGCCCTGAGGGGCGGGAGCCCCTTCGAGATTGGATCTCTCTCTGTGTTTCTCTTCTGTTCCCCCCCCCCCCCCCCGTTTACGGCCGAAAATCATTTCTTATATTCCCAAAGATCCCTAACTCTGATTGAGCTGAAATTTTGAGGGGATTTTTATCCGAAAATTATCTTTCTTGCGGCAAAAGAAGGGCTCCAACCGACCTACGAGGTGCCCACAAGGCAAGGGGGCGCGGCCAGGGGGTAGGTCGTGCCCTGTTGCCTTGTGGAGCCCTCGGGCACCATCTTGCATTGATTCTTTTTCCCAAAAATCACATATATTCCAAAATAAATCTCCGTAAAATTTTATCGCATTTGGACCTCATTTGGTATGGTTTTTCAGCGAAACAAAAAACATGAAGAAAACAGGAACTGGCACTGGGCACTAGATTAATAAGTTAGTCCATAAAAATAATATAAAAGTGCACCAAAACCATATAAAACTATTGTAAAAATGGCATGAATACTTCATAAATTATAGATACGTTGGAGACGTATCAGCATCCCCAAGCTTAATTCCTGCTCGTCCTCGAGTAGGTAAATGATAAAAGAAATAATTTATGAAGTGTGATTGATAGCATAGTGCATAAGTTTGATCAATAATAATTTCAAACACTTTTTCTAGCATCTATATATATCATAAACAGTAGCTCATCTCATAAAACTTCTCATGATCAAGTAGCAAGCTATTCACATGTTTAAAGTATAGACCATAAACTTTCTTGAAAACCAACAAATTATGTTCTCAGTCATCAAACAATTACAATTCATCTTATTTTCAGGAAGGGTCTATGTAAGAGCTTTGATTTAGCAAATTCCACATACTCAACTATCATTTAGTCTTCCATGATTGCTGACACTCAAAACATATTTTTAGAACAAATTGTTTCAGTCAAACACATAGGAAAATAGGGGCTTAATGTTTCGCCTCTCAACTTATTTATCTTAAGGATAATGTCAACAATAATAACTCATGATCACCTATATTCAACGGGATATATGTGCCTGGATCATTCCCTACCACATGATGCTTGCCCACTAGAGAATAACTAGAGCGGAATAGGGATGAACATTACTCACTCTTGCATAAAAGTAAATACAGAAAAGTAAAAGATAGGCCCTTCACAGAGGGAAGCAGAGGAGCAATTTTTATTGCTTTTTGCACCGATGACAACTTATTTGAAGGATCTTATTCAATCCATAGGTAGATATGGTGGACTCTCATGACAAGAAACTGGGTTTAAGGGTTTTTGGATGCACAAGTAGTATCTCTACTTAGTATGAATTTTTTGGCTAGCAAAAGATCCTAAGCAAGCACCACATGTTAGAGGATCCATGACAATATAACTTTTATGTGAATATAAACAAACATAACCCATTACGTTGTCTTCCTTGTCCAACGTCAACTACTTGATCAAGCTTGAATATAATTAATGGGGGCTCACAATCATAGAAGATGTCCAAGATAGTATATTTATATGTGAAATTTCTCTTTCTTTAATATTCTTTCATGAATTGTTCAAGTGACCAATGTTGTGTTTGCTAACTTTCAATGAATTTTACCACTTATACTTCTTGTATGTGAAGTCATTACTCCCCATGGGACAAGCATATGAAGCATATATAATTTCATATTTATGACATTCAATTCATTCAACAATTCACTATTAGGATATAAGTGAAGCACGAGAGTGAATGACAAACAACTCCAAAAGATTTAAGTGAAGATCAATGAGTAGTTAAACAATTAAGTAACTATGTGAAGACTCTCTCCAAATAAAGATTTCAGCTCTAAGTATTTTATTCAAACAACAAAGAAAACAAAATAAAATGACATTCCAAGAATAGCACATCTCATGCGAAGAAGCAAAAACTTAGGCTCAACCGAGACTAACCGATAGTTGTTGATGAAAAAAGGTGGGGTGCCTAGCGGGGCATCCCCAAGCTTAGATGCTTGAGACTTCTTGTAATATTAACTTGGGATGCCTTGGGCATCACCAAGCCTGAGCTCTTGTGTCTCCTTAATTCCTCTCATATCACGGTTTTCCTAAATCTTAAAAACTTCATCCACACAAAACTTGACGAGAACCCGTGAGATAAGTTAGTATAAATCAACTCAAAACCTTAGCATTCTCTACTGTAGCAAATCACTAAAATTATAATTAAACATTGCATACTAAATGCCTCTGCATATTTAATACTCATATCCACAAATAGAAACATTAAACAAGCAAACATATGCAAACAATGCAACTATAACCGAAATCTGTATAAACAGAACAGTCTGTAATGGGGGAATAAAAATTCATACTTCCCTAACTCCAAAAATTCTGAAAAATTACCATGTGACAGAGAACTCATGCATGCTTACTGTATAAAAATTTCAGATTTTTATAATGTTCTGACAATTCAAAAATATTCAGAAAATAACAGAAAACTTTCTGTTTTCAAACAGCAACACATAAACTTACAAACTGAGGATGGTAAAGGCTATACTTGACACTTTATTGAGATAAAAAAGGTGCAAACATGATTATTAATAACATCAAGTAAAGCAAACTAAAATAAAATGATGCACCGAGGACTTTATAGTCCCCGAGGACCCCTTTGAGCAAGAACGGTTCCGACGACGCCTTGTGGCCACCGCCCGAAGCATGAAACGGAAGCAGTAGCAATTGCAAGCTAATCAAGACGCGCTGAATGACAAGTGGGTCGAGATACTCTTGGCCGAGCAAGATCTCAAAGAACGGCGTCGTAGTGCGCCTAAATCTTACCTGCGCGGGCGTTTGCTGCCCGAGTTCGACGAAGAACTAACCGACGACGTGCTCTTAACACGCGGACGGGCCGACGAACCTGACCGACCCCCTAGAGGGCGTGACAGGCCAGTACGGGAAAATTTCAAGACCCAAACGACGACACGCCGTCATGGAAAGGACTCCGTTGATCTCTTCGAGCCTTACGACGCATGATGCCAGATAGAGGCGAACCGGGCGCCCCCTCGGTCCATTTACGGATCAAGAGGGCGCGCGCCAACCGGGCCCGACGGCTATGATGCCTGGTTGGACAGGAACGGCCGAGCTTGGGACCAAGCTTACACACGGATATCTCCCGATGTCCGACGCGAGAATGCTCGATTCCGAGGTCCCTGCTACTTGTAGACTGCGTTGGTATTTCCCCGAAGAGGAGAGGATGATGCAGTATAGTAGAGATAAGTATTTGCCTCAGTTAAGAACCAAGGTTATCAATCCAGTAGGAGAACCACACAAAATCCTTTAGCATCACCTACACACACAAAAGCAAACACTTGCACCCAACGCAAATAAGAGGGTTGTCAATCCTCTTAGCGGTTATTTGCAAGGATTAATTCTGATAGTGATAGATAGAAATATAAATTGCAAAATAAAATAAAAGTAAATAAATTGCAGCAACATATTTTTGGATTTTAATATATGATAAAGATAGACCCGGGGGCCATAGTTTTCACTAGAGGCTTCTCTCTCGAGCGCAGAACATACGGTGGGTAAACAAATTACTATTGGGAAATTGATAGAAAAAGCAAATAATTATGACAGATTCATGGCAATGGTCATGTATATAGGCATCACGTCCGAGACAAGTAGACCGACTCCTGCCTGCATCTACTACTATTACTCCACCCATCGACTGCTATCCAGGATGCATCTAGGGTATTATGTATGAAACAGAGTAACGCCTTAAGCAAGATGACATGATGTAGACAATGTAAATTCAAGCAATATGATTAAACCCCATCTTTTTATCCTTAATGACAACAATACAAATACGTGTCATGTCCCTTTCTATCACTGGGATTGAGCACCGCAAGATTGAACCCATCACAAAGCACCTCTCCCATTACAAGATAAACCAATCTAGTTGGCCAAACCAAATTGATAGATCGGAGAGAAATACAAAGTTATAACAATCATGCATAAAAGAGTTCAGAGAAGACTCAAATATTTCTCATGAATAATCTGATCATAAACTCACAATTCATCGGATCCTAACAAACACACCGCAAAAGAAGATTACATCGGATAGAACTCCTAGAACATCGAGGAGAACATGGTATTGAAGATCAAAGAGAGAACAAGCCATCTAGCTACAAGCTATGGACTCGTAGGTCTGTGGTAAACTACTCACACATCATCAGAAGGGCAGCAAGGTTGATGTAGAAGCCCTCCGTGACCGATTCCCCCTCCGGCAGAGTACCGGAAAAGGCCTCCAGATGGGATCACGGAAGAATAGAGGCTTGCGGGGGCGTAAAAGTTATTCAGGGTGGCTCTTTGATGGTTTCCGAATATTTGAGAATTTATAGAGGTGGAATTAGGTCAAAAGGAGCCACGAGGGGCCCACAAGGCATCAGGGCGCGCCCCCCTGGGCCGTGCCCTGTTGCCTTCTGGCCTCCTTGTGAGGCTTCTGGCTTCCTCCCGAAGCTTCCAGGGTCTCTTTTGTCCAGAAAAAAATCATCAAAAAGTTTCGTGGCATTTGGACTTCGTTTGGTACTGATTTCGTGAAAAACCAAAAACAAGCAGAAAACAGCAATTGGCACTGGGCACTAGGTTAATAGGCTAGTCCCAAAAAATTATATATAATTGCATATAAAAACATCCAAGATTGATACTATAATAGCAAGGAACAATCAAAAATTATAGATACGTTGGAGACGTATCAAGCATCCCCAAGCTTAATTCCTGCTCGTCCTCAAGTAGGTAAATGATAAAAACAGAATTTTTGATGTGGAATGCTACCTAACATGTTTCATCATGTAATCTCTCTTACGGTATGAATAATAAGATCCGAATGATTCAAAGCAATAGTCTATAATTTGATATAAAGACATCAATACTCAGGCATACTAATAAACAATCAAGTCTTTCAAAATAAAAATGCTAAATAAAGTTATCCCTACTAAATCATATAATCCTGTCATGCTCCATCTTCTTAACACAAAGTATTTATCATGCACTACCCCGATGACAAGCCGAGCAATTGTTTCATACTTTTTAACGCGCTTTAGCTTTTTCAACCCCCACGCAATACATGAGCGCAAGCCATGGATATAGCACTATGGGTGGAATAGATTGTGGTGGTACAGATTAATAAGGGGAAGTCAAAAATAAGAAGATAGTCTCACATCGGCGCGGCTAATCAACGGGGTATGGAGATGCCCATCAATTGATGTCAATGCGAGGAGTAGGGATTGCCATGCAACGGATGCACTAAGAGCTATAAGTGTATGAAAGCTCAACATGAAAACTAAGTGGGTGTGCATCCAACTTGCTTGCTCATGAAGACCTCTGGCATTTGAGGAAGCCCATCATCGGAATATACAAGCCAAGTTCTATAATGGAAAATTCCCACTAGAATATGAAAGTCACAAAATAGGAGACTCTCTATATGAAAAACATGGTGCTACTTTGAAGCACAAGTATGGAAAAGGATAGTAACACTGCCCCTTCTGTCTTTTTCTCTCATTTTTTTTTCTTCTCTTTTTTTTCGTGGGCTCCTTTTTTTGGCCTCTTTTTTTTCTTTTTTTTATTTCCTCACTAGGACAATGCTCTAATAATGATGATCATCTTACTTCTATTTACTTACAACCCAAAAGAAAATTACAACTCGAAACTAGAACAAAAATATGACTCTATATGAATGCCTCTGGCGATGTACCAGGATGTGCAATGATACTAGCGTGACATGTATAAAAAATGATGAACGGTGGCTGAGCCACAATTACTATGTCAGCTATATGAACATGCAAAGCAATATGACAATGATGATGTGTGTCATAAAAACGGAACGGTGGATGTTGCATGGCAATATATCTCGGAATGGCTATGGAAATGCCATGATAGGTAGGTATGGTGGCTGTTTTGAGGAAGATATAAGGAGGCTTATGTGTGATAGAGCGTGTCATATCACGGGGTTTGGATGCACCGGCGAAGTTTGCACCAACTCTCGATGTGAAAAAGGGCAATGCACAGTACCGAAGACGCTAGCAAATTGCGGAAAGGTGAGAGATGCGTATAATCCATGGACTCACATTAGTCATAAAGAACTCACATACTTATTGCAAAAGTTTATTAGCCCTCAAAGCAAAGTACTACTAAGCATGCCCCTAGGGGGATAGATTGGTAGAAAAAGACCATCGCTCGTCCCCGACCGCCACTCATAAGGTAGACAATCAATAATAAATCATGCTCCAACTTCTTAGCATAACGACAGATCATACGTGCATGCTTCGGGAATCACAAACCTTAACACCAATATTCTTACTAAACCACAATTATCTACTAGCACCTCCCACATATTACCATCTTAATATCGCAAAACTATTGCAAGGAATCAAATTTATCATATTCAGTGATCTTCATGAAAGTTTTTATTATATCCCTTTTGAATACCTATCATATTAGGACCAAATTCATAACCCGTGCATATTACCATTGCTATTCATTAGACTCTCAAAAAGATAGAAGTGAAGCATGAGAGTGCAACTATTTCTTTAAAATATAACCACCGCCATGCTCTAAAAGATATAAGTGAAGCACTAGAGCAACTGCCTAGCTCAAAAGACTTAAGTGAAGCACATAGAGTATTCTAACAAATCACGAATAATTTGTGTCCCTCTCAAAAAGGTGTATTCAGCAAAGATGATTGTGACAAACTAAAAAGCAAACAAAAGCAAACAAACTATAGCACAAGACGCTCCAAGTAAAACACATATCATGTGATGAATAAAAATATAGCTCCAAGTGAGTTACCGATAGAGTGTAGACGAAAGAGGGGATGCCTTCCGGGGCATCCCCAAGCTTAGATGCTTGAGTCTTCCTTGAATATTAGGAGGACTTACAAGCTATGAAGCAAGACAATTGGGAGCAACAATATAAGCAGTGGATACCAAGGTAATTATAGACTTGGTATATGGTCCAGATGAACCCTTGCTCGCTTTTCCTTGGAAACGGCACCACGCCTGTGTTCTGAGCTGTTTTCAGTCGTCCGAGGTGGATGGCGACATTATATTTCTCTTTTCAACAACTGTCCTATGTTCTGAGCTGTTTTCTTTCGGCCGTCTCAGGCAGCTGTTGAGTTCCTTTTGGTAGCGGTGACTCTATGTTCTGAGCTGTTCTTCGGCAGTCTTAGGGAGCCGCTACATTCTTTTTATCAACATGGTCCCATGCTCTGAGCTGCTTTCCAGCCGTCTTGAGCCATGATTGAATTATTCCAGTAAAAGTCCCAGATCTGAGTTGTAAAGACCATTCTGGTGGCCACTGGTTTATTTGCCAATTTCATTCAAGTGGTTCGGAGGACCAATGCCTTACCACTACAGCTTGTGAGATGAACAGTTTGTCAGATAAGTGACTGCGCTAGGTTAAGGACCAGGCATGCTTGTCGGAATATTGTACGTGATAACATCCATGGTCATATGAAGAGTTGAGGATACGTGACCCAGTTCCTGTGGCAAAATAATCAGGAAAGAGAGCAATAAGGAAGAGCAAGACTGAAGATGTAGGTGTGATGATCTTTACGGAAACAACATGATACGAATACCTAAGATGGGCTGATCAATTATCATGAATACACCACCAAGTGGTCCGTTTTGCTCTGTATTGAAGGATTTCATATCAGGCATCGTAAGACTTTGGTATAAATCGACAGAATGGGCGCTTGCAATGCTACACAACAACTTCGGATCAAATGCCCCCGCATGCGCTCCCCTGACATGAGCAAGGTTATTCTGCCAGGACCACCGTCAGTCAAGGTATTGCTATAAGGTATTACTCCTTTGGACATGATAAATAGCAGCCAAATCATCAATACAGAATGGAGACAAAACAGTCAGCTCAGAGGATTCAATCACCTTGCAAGCAGTCAGACCCCACCCGGAAAAACATTGTGATTCTCAGCGTTGTAACTCGATACCATAACCAGTTGGATTGTGTCCACTAAGGAAAGTTGTTCATAATCCTTATTGGTACCAGATGGGAGCAGGACATGCTCATCAATCATCGCTTCCGGACTTATGAAAGGGTGACTTACTCCAGTCAGGAAAATATGCCAGAGGAACCAGCAGACATGATAATCATGAAGTTAGGTCATATGAGATTCGTGGGGAAACATTATATCAAGAAAAAGGAAACCCGAGTTGGAACCGGTTTTTCCTTAAAGGCCGAATATTCATACTGGTTCCCTGAGCAACCAAATCTCGAGGACGAGATTTATCCTAAGGGGGTAGGTTTGTGACACCCTGGTTTTTCTCAGCTTTTCTTATCAAAATTTGTTTGAAATTTTATTTGGATTTGGCTTGGTTTTGTTTCTGAATGACTCTATGGACTTAAAACTTGGGAATTTCTTTTGACTTTCTTTCCCAAGTGACTCAGGCTCTCAAAAGCTTCTCTCAAGTCATGTCACCTCCATTCTTGCTCAATCTCAATTTTTACTCCAATTTAATATTCCTTTTTCCAATAAAGGAATAACCCTTTGAGCTCTAGGTTGTGTAGGTTGTGAAGCAACCTATATTTTTGTTCTTCCAAAAATCCCAAGAAAATTCTCATAAATCCTTTGGGCCATGTAAACCTTGGATATGTGAAAATATTCAAGATTTACTCCTCATGGTGAGCACAGCATCCAATCTTTGATTCTGGTCATAATTTCAGTTTGTGAGGCAACTATATTTTATATTGCTTCAAAAATTCTGAAATTAATCCAGGACATTCTCCTACCCATATTAGCAATCTCCACAAATTTTTGGCTCATTTCATTCAGCCAATTTCTCTATAAAATTCTCCCAAGTTTCTGTCTAGTGGGAAGTGTTGTGAAGGAAGTACCTTGTACACTAACCCAATTGGGCTGAAATTTTTATAGCATGTTGGCATCATCAAATCACCAACCAATACCAAGTTTCAGCTCCAGGAACCCATCCAAGTGAGTGCAACATCCTCAGCAAGATTTCCGGACCATAAAGGCAGTTGAGAAGCAACCATGCTCTACACTGATCCATTTGGTCTGAATTTTTCCCAGCATGCGCACCTTCCTACTGCATTTCAGCATGACAAACTTTTACTCCCAAAGCCCTAGCCATTTTACCTCAACTTGCTGCACAAGTTTCTATCCAGAAACTTGTCTAGAAGCTAGCCAGCTGTCCAGGTCACCTCTTGTCAAGACAAAGGCACACGAAGGACTCAAGCTGAGGGGACTACCGCGTAGACATGACCGGGTAGGCCAGAGCGCGCCGCGTGCGCCAGTGCATGCGGTGACCACGCGTCTGCCAGGGCAGAACTCGTGCTCTGCGCACTAAACCCTCTCGGGCCTCGCCGGTTCTTCGCGACTATGCCACCCCGTCGTGTCCCTTAGTGCCGACGTCCTCCCCGCCGTCCACCTGGCTCGCCTGGAAGCCTCCCATCGCTGGCAGCGCCCTCGTTGGACACGGCCAAGCGCTGCCACGCGCGGCACGGTACTGGTACTGTGGCCGCGCTGGCTGTCCTCTGCCTCCCGTCGAGCCGTCGCATTGCCTTAACTCTCTGACCTTCTCTAGCACCCTCCCTCGCTCCACAACGGCTAGCTCGCCGTCCTCGCCCGGCCAGCTCAACCATGGCGGGATCCGGCTCGTGCACCTCCCGTCCGGCTATAAAAGCCGCCCCGAGCCCTCCCTCTCCTCACCACTCGAGCCCTCCCTCTCCCAATCGTCGCCCCACAGCACCGGAGTAAGCCGAGAGGCCCTCCTCCTCCATCTCCGGTGAGGTGCTCCGCTGCTCTGCCCCAGCTCCGTCCGCTCGCCTCCGTCCACCCCAGACCCAACCGAGACCACCAGTAAGCTCATGAAGCTCCACTAACCCTCCCCAACCTCTCCTCTGCCCAAGAGTTCGTCGGAGTCGCCGGATCGATCGACCACCGTAGTTCGCCGCCGCCTGAGACGAAGGGGGCGACCGCGTCCGGCCACCGTTCGAGGAGCCACGGGTACGGGAGTGCTTGCCGTCGTCTGCTCGTTCCATCCCCACCGTCGCCCAGCTCCGCCGTGGCCTCTACGCCGGTCAACCGTCGCCGGTGAGCCGCTGTCCTCTGTTCTCCCTCTCCCTCTATTTTAAAACTGACAACGGGCCCCACATGTCAGTGTCTCCGCCAGTGCCTGAAGCAGTACGTGAGTGGAGGCGTACGCTGGGATTACGCCTTCGACGTGGCCGTCTCCGGGTTTTCTGTTTATTCTGTTTAAATTCATTTTAAATCCAGATTTGACTGAACTTTGACCAGCTATAACTTTTAAACCATAAGTCCAAATGAGTTCATTCTTTTTGCATTATTTTTCTTATGAGCTCCTCTAGTTGCTGTAAAAATTGGGTATTTTTTCTCTGCTGTCTAGAATTTCTGGTCAAAAGAAAATGCTTTATGTGGCCTTTGAAAATGCTTTCAAAAATGCTTTTCAGATTGTTTTGCCTAGTTGGTGAAGGCCAGGAGTACTCCCACACTCTTTTGGTGCAAGGCAAGCCACAACTCTCATTTGCATAATTGCATTGCAATATCATAGTTTAAATAATTATTTTAATGCCAAATATGATTTATTTATGAATGGATTAATTCATGGAATGCCTTGGAGATCTTGGATAAGTTACTATCATGATGATGATGAGATTTTGGATTAGTAGAGCATTTCCAGATTTATGTCGTAATGCTGTCGGACTGTGAGATTACCGTCTATGATTATTTTGTGATACCTCCGGTACTGCATATATGGGATTAGTAGTAAAAGATGATCAAGTTGCTCATTGGATTTCTAGTTGGTTATTGTGATAACTTGGATCACTTGTATATCGGAGTGTCAGTGATGACTATGATTACTCGGAGATAAAATCCTTCATCATTGATCAAGTGCCACTGAACCGAACTTTCCAGTGCAGCCACACCTACCGGAATGGGACGGCCTTGGCTTGGTCTAACAGCGTGCTCTTTTATCGGTACCACCAAAGAGGGAAGATTATGCGTGCGTGCTGCCCTGATCAGGTAGACGACGATAACCTTGTGAGCCTAGTTTGGTTTTTGATCTCAGGTCCCCATTTGGGACAGTTTGTTGGCCACGACGGTGGCAGGTGTCAGAAGTGACACAGGGGCCACCCAGGGCAGGACTCCGGGGGAGGATGATCATCGGTGGTACGGTGGAAGAGTCACGGGTTAGGCAAGTTTCGTTGGAGCAGCACCGGTCCACCCGGAAAGGGAAGTGTACCGAGGTACGGGGCCAGGAGCTTCATAGTGTGGGTAAAGTGCGCAACCTCTGTAGAGTGTAAGAATCTATTTGAATAGCCGAGTCCACGGTATTGGACACAGTTCGTACTAAGTCACACTGTCCGATCAACACCAATGGGGGAATGACGTGCTAATGATGGAAGAACTCGTCTCAGTATAGTTAAGTGGCTGATTGCTGAGAACCGCTGGTAACTGTTGAGGATGATTCTCGGGGATGATTGTCATAAGTTCTCAAGGTGACCATGAGTTGGTCACGAGAGTAAGTGATTCAATTATGAGGCTCAGGACAAAGTGGTTCCATAGTAGTAGCAAGATTGTTAGTGGTAGCAATAGCATGTTATTATTTTCTTCCACCCTTTTAGTAGCATTTAAATCTGAGTTAAGCCTGATTGCTATGACATTGTTATGCCTTGATGCTCTTGTTTGTTGCGAGCTTGCGAGTACATTCAAAGTACTCACCTGGCGTGTCATGCCAGTTTGCAGGTGCTGCCATGTTTGCATAGTGGAGGTGTTCGCGTTGCGAGCTAGGATGTGTCCTAGCCAGAGTCCCTGTGGAGTGGAGTCCATTTCGACGCTGTAATTCTGCTGCTAGGATTCGAGCTGCTGCTAGCATAGAATTATCATAGCAAACGTAGTTTTGCTGAGGCAACCCTTTGTAATATCTCAAACCCTTGTACCCCAACTATTTGTAATAAAGAGCTGATTTGTTCTATGCCAAGCAGTGCCGTATTCCAGAAGACTTGATCTCTGGGCTGGAATACGGGGTGCTCCGGTGACTCTGAGCCGGGGTGCCACACCGGAACACATGGATTGACCGGCATCTGTCCTTCTTTGCTCCTGTGTCTGTCCCTACGGGGAAATGTCACGCGGTGCTCCTTTAAGTCCTTGTAGCATGCTATAACTTTGGTTCATACGTTGATGACCGACACGTGCATTGCTGGGTCATGTATGCATGTCCATGTAAGTTTGTGCCACCTTGGTTTACGACTAGTCATGTCGGCCCAGGTTCTTTGTCATATGGATGCTAGCGACTCAATCACATACGTGAGCCAAAAGGCGCAAACGGTCCCGGCCAAGGTAAGGCTGTAGCCGTGGGAATACCATGCGTGAGACTGCAAAGTGATATGATGTGTTACATGCTAGACTGGTGTGACTTAGGATCGGGGTCTTGACATCCCCCTCCGGTAGAGTACCGAAAAAGGCCTCCAGATGGGATCGCAGAAGAACAGAGGCTTCCGGCGGCATAAAAGTTATTCGGGGTGGCTCTTTGATGGTTTCTGAATATTTGAGAATTTATAGAAGTGGAATTAGGTCAAAAGGAGCCACGAGGGGCCCACAAGGCATCAGGGCGCGCCCTCCTGGGCCGCGCCCTGTTGCCTTGTGGCCTTCTCGTGAGGCTTCTGGCTTCCTCAATGTAGGAACGAAGTATGTCTACCAGAGGGGTGGGTGAATGGGAGTTTTAAATTTTCTTCGGAAATATCAAAACTCTCGGAACCCAGCAGCGGAACGAATGAAAACAATATGCAGTGAGCAAATACAAACTACCGAATGGAAATTAACATGATGCATTGAGGTAAATCACATGTTTAATATATGTCATAAGTCACAGTTCGAATGTAAATGAGGGTAGCAGAGGTGACCAGTGATGCTCGATGGCGACAAGGGGTTTGGTAGACCAGTTCGCCCTTCTGGAAAAGGACTACGTCTGGTTGGAGGGGTTGTGATTTAACACAGAAGATAAACTCTCTTCGCCCTATTCTCCTCGACAATTGGTTCATCAACCAATGCCGATTACTCGTGGTAGATGCTTGAGGCGATCTCCGAACCTTTACAGACTTCTTCTTCGAGAACCACAATTACTCTTGGTCTCTGAAGAACTTGACACCTAACCGTCTAGAGAGTTCGCAGCTCTCAAGAGTAATAGGCGGAGCGTACTGGACTTAGATTCGAGTGATGCTGAATCACTATCTAATTTTTCGGCTCTGGAGTTTTCTCTCGGTGGATTTTAAACTCAAATCTCTCGGAGAGGGGGGTTGCTCAACAATCTTCTAAGAATCAAATGGAGCAGCCACCGGACAACGCCGGTGCGGGGTGGCTATTTATAGCCGCAGCCTTCCCTGATGGGAAATGACCATATTGGACACACTGTCCAGCCAATGGCCAACCGACACGTTCACAACGGTCGGATTTTGGGAGCAACGGTAACATTAGTTGGGGAGCAAGTAATGCTAACTCCTCGGTCAGAGACAAATCTCTCGCAGCGAAGAAGATCACAGTCTCTTGCTGGAAAGTATTTGCTCGGAACACAAAGAGATTTTCTCGCAACTTTCATAGGATTTGGGTTTAGCATCAGCGAATCAAATCTTCGTACGCTACACCCCTCTTAATAGTACGGTGGTCTTATGACTCAATAAAGAGAAGAGAAACAACGAAAAGAATGCTACATCTTCGGTTCGTCTTCAATCTTCTCGACAGCAGTCATATTCTTCGAACAGGCACCGAATCAATTGCTTCGCATCAGCAAATTTTGAGGGGTCACTCTTATCGTCATAATCTTCGGTGATAACTTTCACTGCTACGCAAGGAATATTCTTCGAAGTTTGAATCCAAACTCCTCTCTAACTCCAGGGACCTGTTACTCTGTGTGCACTAGCAAACACATTAGTCCCTTACTGTTTGTCAACAATCTCCAAAACATAAGGAGGCAAATTTTTGCACCAACAATCTCCCCCTTTTTGGACGATTGATGACAAAACAGATAATCATCGAAGTGAGATATATAAGTGAAAAGTAATTTCCACAAGAGTGAGTGAGTGTTACTTTGCTCGAAGATGAAATAGACTCCCCCTAAATATATGCAAGGAAGAAAGATATGAGATTGAATTTTCCTGCAAGTACTTAATAATATGGAGGAAATTTCAGCCATTCGAGACATTGATTCACACTGATGAGATATAATCCATCGAGATGGTAGTGCAATCAATTTTAACTTCTGATAATAATTCCACCAGCAAGACAAATGCTTCGAGAGAGATGTTGCAGCAGCAGGGGTATAAACATTACAGCACAGAAGTTATCGAGTTTTACAACATAGTACAGGTAAAGTTAAACCAGAAGCTACAAACTCGAACGAAACCAAAATCAAACGAAACACCGAAAGCAAATCTATCGAGACTCGATGTAATTCTCCCCCTTTTTGTCAACAAGTGTCAAAAAGGTGAGGAATAACAGGAGTGAAGAAATGTAGAGCTTGGTTCAATCGGTGGCATCTCCAGACGAGCTGTCCGAGGTGAGTTCCTCTTCGAAAGTGACGGGATCTTCTTCGACTTCAGCAGCAACAGATTTTCCTTCAAGAATAATAGCTTGGGGCTTAACAGACGAGGGAATTGCTGGAGTGGCCACAGGAGGAACACGGGAATGCGTATGGCCTTCGGCAGGTTTCTCTGTCGGCGAGGTGGCTTCAGATTCGTCGAGCAGTTTGCGAAGCTTAAGATGAAGAAGATCTGTTGTAGGCTCACGAGAAGGCAGAGGAGGGGTCATCCGATCTTGAAAATCTTTGATAGTGAAGCCTTTGTCAATATAGTCATAGAGCTCTTGGAGATTGACAGTTAGGAGTTGTTTCTCGGTGAAGAATTTGCGTAGCAATTTCCAGAGCCGCTTCTTGTTTTCATCAGCTATCAGATGCATTATCCTCGTGCGATTGTTAAGAGCATTGAGCTCGGAGGCAAGATGTTCTTTCTCGCGACGATCTTCAGCAATATGTTGCAGCAGCAGTTGTTGTGTACGCAAACTAACTTCGAGTTGCGATGGAGGTTGTGGCGAAATTTTTCGGTCGCGCTGAGGCAGACGTGGCCCATCAAATTTCTTGTGATAATCTTGGGAGCTTGATGCAGGTGATTTGCCCGAAGAAATATCAACCATGACTTTCAAAGTATCGCGAACAGGAGGAATGAAGCTCTTGTGATTTTCCTTCGCAAGGTACACTGTGCGCATTGCATGATCAACTTTCTGGATCCATGGCGCAAACACTTTAATGCAGAAGGGATACTGAGCAGAATCCTTTAGAATGCGTAGAAACATGTCTTCCACATCAAAAATGTATCGCTCAGAGATGGCATATATTGCATTGCGAAGAACATCTGAGATGGACTTGTCTGGGTTCATACCCGCCAGAGGACAAATGGTGTAAGAGAGCATGTGGAATAGCGTTTGATTCTCGAATGATAAGTGCTCTGGACGAGGAGGACCAGTGTAGTCGCGAATCTTGTCTTGATCCATTATGCATCGAAAGATTTCATCTGATATAACATCAATATTATGAACCCGAATTTCAGTGTTACCGTGCTCAAAGCGAGGGAAATGGAAGTGCGAGACAAAATCCGTTGAAGTACACTTAATGCGTTTCCCTTCGGTCATCCATTCCATAACCCATTTGGAGCTATCAGCTTCATCGCTAGAGATATATAGGGTAGCATAGAATTGAAGAATAATTTCTCTGTTCCACGGGTGCTCGAACTCAAAGACCTTGGTGAGGCAAAAATCATCCAGATCCTGAAGCAATTGATTGAAACAACCAATGTTTCGCATAGCAGGAATGTCCAGATATTCGTGAGGAAATATCTTTCGGCTCTCATAGAGGACCCGAGAATAATAGATGGCCTGTTCCTTAGTCCAGAAACGAGGCAATTCTGAAGTGTGCGGCCCATCATACGGACTGGCTTGAAAGAATTTTGGATGCGCATTCCGATTGAAAAGAGGACCTTTTGCGCCTGCGCCTGACGAGAACAAAGGCAGCTCTTCACGACGATATGGATATTTGAGCTCTTCTTCAGGAGTAAGATATTCATCACCATAGACAACTGAGTCCGTGTGGCGAGCTGAGACACATTGCCGTTCGGAGGGACCAATATCTGGCATTCGTGTAGCTGTGGCGATAGATAGCTTGAGTGGAGACGGAGCAGGTGTTGCAACTGTGGGAGGTGCTGAGGTAGAAGGCAGCAAAGCAGGTTCAATCACTGGAGGCACTTCATTCACGGAAGGTTGTTGCTCGACCGGAATCTGGTGTTGCGCGACCATAGGAGGTGACGAGACTTTTGGAACTTCATGAGCCGGAGAAGCTTGGGGCTTGGAGTGAGGGATTTCACCTTCCTCAGACACAACTTGTTGCGAGGGAATATCAGCTCGAGCATGTGAGGCCACAGGCACTGATTCAGTTGGCCTTGGCGAGGGAGGAGCATCCGAGTCCTTGACTGGAGGGCTCGAAAGAATTGCTGGCTTAGGAGATTTTTCTGTTGAAGCAGGAGGAGACTGAGCAATTTGGGGAACAGGTGACAGTTCTTTCGGAGCAGGAGGTACGTTTTTCTTTGCTATCCTTTTTCGTTGCTTCTGCTTTTGCTGAGCAACTTGATCAATATGGCCCTTGACCAGATCATTGTATCCAGTAACTTTGGCTTGATGTTCATCACAAATCTTGCGAACAATTTCATTGAGATCCGTGTGAAAGTGTAACCTTCGGTGACGAAGGAGAGTCATGGCATGATTGATATCCTTGTAGGAGTCTTCGAGCGCTTTGATGACAAATTTTGACGAGGCAGTTTTCATTCGATTATCAAGGTCCATTAGCTCGGCTGAGAGAGAGTTGATCTCAACTGCGTCTTCACAAAGTTCTTGAACTACGGAAGTGGTTTGAGTAATGACTTTGGCAGGAATAGGTAGGGAGGCCACTTCGCCATCGAAAGGATTTTCCACAAATTTATCGAGCTGTTCCATGATAAATATGTGATCATAATAATGGGGAGCATCTGACTTGATAGAGGGAGCAGCTGGGACTCGAACTTGCTCGGAAGGAGGCTTTGAAGCCAACGGCTGAGTCAAGGTAGGCACAAATTTAGCGACCTTCTCTTTCGGAGCAGTGGCCTGCGAAGCAACTTTCTCGATAGGAGCCTTGATTTTCTTCAAATCAGGTTTGGGAATGTTTTCGCCAGGTTTGGCAGAACTTACAGGAGCGTCAACTACCAAATCCTTCAAATTGATAGCATCTAGATGAGGAGTTGTATTCACATGCTGCTTCATCGTGACAGTGGTAGCAGGCGTTTTTCTAGCCGTGATCTTCTTCGGTGGTGCAGTTGGAGCAATATTAACCCGAAGGTCAGGCAGCACAGTTGATGTTGTGATATTCACTTCCTCGCTGAGAGTAGCAGCAACTTCTTCCTTCGTGAGCGGAGGATCATCATCAGCAACAGAAGAATCATTCATTCGAAACTTATTAGCAGGTTTGGTCTTTTGCCTCTTTGGTGCACGTTTTCTCTTCGCAGCAGTGCTGGGATCATGCTTGTTTTTAGTTCGGCCTTCGGATTTTCCTTCGGCCTTCTTCTTCTCCACATCATCTTTGAGGAGGCGAAGATTTTCTTGTTCACGAGCCTTTTTCTTTTCGGCCCTCTGGGCTCGTTTGATGGCATTGCGATGTCACTTAGCAAGCTCATCGGGATATGACGCAGGTGTGCGAAGTGATGACTCATGAGCATTCGACGGAGGAGGAGGTCTCTCTTGGGGACCATTTGCCTTGATGAGTGAAATTTCACGGCAGTCACCCCACAGTGGATGAAATGCAAAATTATGAGCAAACCGAGGATGAACAAATTCATAATTGAACCATTTCCGCACCCAGTGACGGCGAATCCATTGTTGACGCATATCTCTCTGTTGTTTGGTTTCTCCTGAAACAGTATTATATCGGTCGTGAGAGATGTATTGGGCGGTGTTGGTGTATGCCTGTCTGCCACCCCTCTTTTTCTTCGGAGCAGTTTCTTCTTGCTCGTCGGCATTTTGATCAGTCCTTTTTCTCTTGCTGGTTGATGGGCCTACCGTTGGGCCCTTGGCATTCGGAGCTTTGGATTCATCAGCAGTGCCCATAATAACATCATCTTTGTCAGCCCGACTAACTTGTTTAGCTGAATCCTCAACTGACTGCATTTTCCTGTGAACATAGATAGATGACAGGGAAAATGGGGACAGGGTTACGAATGCACACAGCGAAAATGTTGGAAAAAGAAATCGATTTTGATGAGGAATTAGATGCAGACTTTGAGAAATGTTTCGGGCGAAGGAAATGTGTAGAACGAACTAGTAGGTTCGAAGAAAATACTAGTAACCGTGCTAAGCATTCCGTTCGGACGAGACATAACACAAACCCTAGATCTGAAATTTTTTGGATGCGAGGGACAACTACAAACCACATCCGCACAAGTTACCTAACAGTAAGGATCTGAGAAAATACGGTAAAAATAGGCAAAATTTACCGCGGACGAACTCGAACAAGAACACTGGAAGAACGAGTTCGTACTACACATACCCTAACTTGGTGATGTGCAACGACTACGGCGGCGTGGAGATGAAGATGATCCACGGCGGCGAGGAATAACTCCGGCGACCTCTTTCCGGCAGCGAAGCGGCGAAGATGGTCGACGTCATCGAGCTCAAGGAGGAGCAGTGCGGTAGGGCTTCTGAAGGTGGCGATGGGGAAGATGCGAAGTGAAACGAGGAGGGTGGTGGCACAGCATTTATATGCGAGGAGGAAGTAACCGCACCCTGGTGAATCTGATCGAACGACCAGAGTCTACAGACTATTGCGATTCAACGGATCAGATGAACCAGCAGTTGATGAGGAGCACGTGGCAACCGTCACTAAAGAACGTGGTCCAGACTTGGGCGGGAAACCCCAAATTTTGGACGGCTTTCGCCAAAAGAGAATAAGTTCGGACCGAGACTTTAACGTGGTCAAGGACACCAGATAAAGTTTCGTTTCCAGATGAATTTGTGCATTCATAACGGAATAGCATAGTCTGGAAGAGATAGAATAGAGGGAAAACAGTGTCCTAGGTTTTTCACTCAGACGAAGAAACACAAACACTCGAGAGAAAAACTATGAGTGAAAAACATTCGGACAGACACAAAACACCAACCGAAGGCAAGACAAAAAAATTTGTGGTGGCGTTACCCATCGTATAAGAACTGTATGACCCCAAGCATCGCACAATTATCGTGGCACCCGGTTAGTCTAGTTCTTCGTTAATTTATTCACTCTCAGAAAGAAAATTTCACTTTGTCGAAATTTTCAAATTCTTCGAGTGTTATGCACCCATTCCTTCTAAGATGTGGAAGTGATGGTACGGGTGCCGAGTCCAGCT
Organism: Elymus sibiricus; assembly: GCA_039707655.1. NCBI lineage: Eukaryota > Viridiplantae > Streptophyta > Magnoliopsida > Poales > Poaceae > Elymus > Elymus sibiricus. The sequence continues at coordinate 296,987,363 of CM077672.1, read as the reverse complement.
TACTGCACGTTTGCAGAATCTAGGATATTTAGCTCACACCATAACGCACAGAATCTTTTCTCGTCGAGAGGCTTGGTGAAGATATCGGCGAGATTCTCTTCGGTATTGACGTGACTGATAACAATATCCTCTCGAGCAACATGATCGCGTAGGAAATGATGTCTGATCTCAATATGCTTGGTGCGAGAGTGCTGCACAGGATTGTGTGCAATTTTGATCGCACTTTCATTGTCGCACAATAGAGGAATCTTCTTGACCTTGATGCCATAATCCTTCAGAGTCTGCTTCATCCATAATAACTGAGTCCAACAGGCACCAACAGCAATATATTCGGCCTCAGCCGTAGAGAGTGAAACACAATTCTGCTTCCTTGACGACCAACATACCAATGATCTACCGAGGAAATGGCATGTCCCCGAAGTAGATTTCCTATCAACCCGGTCACCTGCATAATCTGAGTCTGAGTATCCAACGAGGTCAAACTGTGCTCCCTTAGGATACCATAAACCTAAGGTGGGGGTGTGAGCCAACTATCTCAGAATACGCTTGACCGCTTGGTGATGCGATTCTTTCGGTGCAGCTTGAAAACGAGCACACATACACACACTCAACATAATATCAGGTCTGGATGCACATAAGTAAAGCAAAGAACCAATCATCAAACGATAAGCTTTCTGATCGTAATCTTTACCGTACACATCTGCGTCCAACTGACCATTTGTGGGCATGGGAGTTTTGTAGCCCTTCTGTTTGCAATCTTGCATTTTGAACTTCTTAAGATAGTCTCTCAGATATTTTTCCTGAGATATGAAAATTCCATTGTCCTGTTGACGAATTTGTAGTCCGAGAAAGAACTTAAGTTCACCCATCATAGACATTTGATACTTCTCGGACATCATTCGCCCGAATTCCATGCTGCAAGCATTGTTAGTACAGCCGAAAATAATATCATCCACATAGATTTGACATACGAATAGATCGCCATCAATAGCACGAGTGAAAAGAGTAGAATCAGTGGATCCTGGCTTAAACCCTTTGTCGAGCAGAAACCTCTTCAGTGTGTCATACCAGGCCCGAGGGGCTTGCTTTAGCCCATACAGCGCCTTTTTCAACCTGAAAACTTTGTTAGGAAACTGAGGGTTTTCAAAGCCAGGTGGCTGCTTAACATAGACTTCCTCATCAATTTCACCATTGAGGAACGCACTTTTCACATCCATTTGATAAAGCAGAATATCATTGTAATTTGCATAAGCGAGAAGAATACGAATTGCCTCAAGGCGAGCAACAGGAGCATATGTTTCACCGAAATCAATACTTTCTACCTGTGTGTACCCTTGAGCGACAAGACGTGCTTTGTTTCTCACAACAATGCCATTTTCATCTTGTTTGTTCCGGAAAATCCATTTTGTGCCGATGATATTGTGCTTCTTGGGATTCGGTTTGTCAACCAATTCCCACACATCATTCAATTCGAATTGCACCAACTCTTCTTGCATAGCATTCATCCAATCGAGATCATTCATGGCTTCTTCATACTTGGTAGGTTCTGTCAATGAGACGAAAGAGAAACTGCCACAGTAGTTAGCCAAACGAGTGCGAGAGCGAGTTGTGGGTCGGTAACCTGGGTTCTCGAGATCTTCGAGAATTAATGCAGGGTCAACTCGATTTGCCACTCATGGGAGAGGATTTCCTTCATGATGATCATCTTCATTTTCCTCAGTATCAGCATCAGGATTGGCGTTAGAATCGCCATTTTCATCATGATTGCCATTTTGATCGGCATGTGCATTTGCATTTGGGTTGCCATTTGTGTTCGAGGCGGCATTTTCTTCGGCAGTAGATTGGCGTGTGCGTCGAGCTATGGGAGCATCATCATCGGAAGAGTCAGGTGAATTTCCTTCAACTGGCCTGACGTCCCCAATAGCTATTTGCCGAATAGCATCCGAAATCGGAGGTTCATCTATCACATTAGGCAGGTGCTCCTTTTGGGAGCCGTTAGATTCATCAAACCGCACATTTACCGTTTCCATAACTTTCCCATGGTGAGAGTTATAGACGCGATAAGTATGCGAGTTCGAGCCATAACCGAGAAGAAAACCTTCATGTGCCTTAGGTGCAAACTTAGAATTATGATTCATGTCACGAATATAGCAAGGTGCACCAAAGACACGTAAATAAGAAACATTCGGTTTCTTGCCAGTGATAAGCTCATATGAAGTTTTCTTAAGGAATTTGTGAAGATAAACACGATTCACAACATGGCAAGCAGTGTTAATAGCATCAGCCCAGAAACGAATGGGAGTTTTATACTCACTGAGCATTGTTCTCGCCATTTCAATGAGAATTCTATTCTTTCGCTCGACAACTCCATTCTGTTGAGGAGTGTATGCGGCAGAGAATTCATGGGTGATACCATTTTCATCGAGAAAGTCTTCTTGGCCAATTTGCCAGCTTCACACGCAGCACAGAGTCGATCCTTATCGAATTTCACATCAGGAATGCCACAAAGACGATTTTTCTTCACGAGAGTCTGCAAATTTCTTATACCTGCATGACCAAGTCTTCGGTGCCACAGACATCCTTCGGTTGCTTTTGCAAGAAAACAAGTTCGGACTGAGGGACCCTTAGAGAAATCTACAATATATAAATCACCTTTTCTATTTCCCTCGAAAACAAAGGAATTGTCAGTGGCCATAAAGACGATGCATTTGGATTTAGAAAATAGAACTAGCATGCCTAGATCACAAAGCTTGCCTACTGACATGAGATTGAATCCAAGAGACTGGACCAATAAAACATCATCAATGTTTTTGTCCTTGGATATAGCAATTTTACCTAACCCAATTACCTTTCCTTTGTTGTTGTCGCTGAAAGTAATATACTTCTTAGATGAAACAGTTAAGTTGGGGTCGACAAACAACGACTTGTCTCCGGTCATATGACTAGTGCATCCACAATCCATTATCCATTTGGTACACCCGGAGAAATAGTCCTGCAGAGAAATCAGGCTTTCTTAACCACCCACATCATTGTAGGTGGCTTCGAAACATATGAGCGAGCAGAATATGATTTCTTTCGATAATTATACGATGTGTAACTTGTATGAGTACAAGCATAATCGAAAGAATATGCATTGAAATTCCTTCCCGACGAATGAGTATAGCGGTTGGGTGAGGTAAGTATGTACTCATTTCGTCAAATCTTTTCAAGGATATATCGAGCATTTTCTTCCTGCATGGTTAGTAATCTGGTAACAGGTAATGCTTCGATGGTTTTCCTGGGCACCCAGATAGATTCCTTTGGGGGGCCATTCCTGCTGTTTGGTCCAATATAGCGAGCAATAGCCTCACCATGTTGGTTTTTGAACAACTTATAATTGTCCAAAGAATCATCATATGAATATTCAGGGATAGGAGAGTCATATCCCGAAAGTAAGGCTGGATCGAGCGTTTTGCTCTTAGCAGGTACCCACACAGTACGAGGATATTGATCAGGTTCCCAGTAGGAGCCATTTTCATTCAGTTTCCTTTCAAAACCGATACCTTCCTTTCTGGGATTTTTGTGAAGAATGGATTTCTTCAGAACATCACACAGGGTTTGAAGCCCTTTGAGAGACTTGAACATTCCTGTCTGAAGAAGATCCTTCAACCTAGCATTTTCATCAGAAACAGAATCATTTTCCTCGATCGAGGGGTTAGTGTTCACAGAAGATTCGGCATTTGATTCAGCGTTACTGCGTTCAAGACATTTTAAGCAAGGAGGTACAAACACTTCAGGTTTCTCTTTGAGTTGTTGGGTGAGAAGAGAATTTTCTCTGATCAAATCATCATGAGACTCTCTCAGCGACTCGAGTTCCTGTTTCCGTTTCAGGTAATCATAAGTCAATCTCTCGTGGTCAACTGAGAGAAAATCATGACAATCGGATAGTTCTTTCATTCGAGACTCGAGAGCAGAATGCTCTTCGGTCAACGACTGATTTTTCTCCATCTCCTCAACCAACAACCCTTCAGACTTCCTGAGGGTTTTCTAAATTTTCTCGAGAGAGTTTTGTTGTATATTAGCAATTTTGATCAGTTTAGCATGGTCATCCTCATCAGAAGAATATTGATCACTGGAGTGAACCTTGTGATGTTTGGAGGATACCTTTTCTTTCGAAGCTTTGGCCATGAAGCAGAACTCAGAAGACTCGTTGTTGCTCGAATGATTTTTGAAGAAGTTCGATGGAGGAGTAGAGGCACACGCTATGCCAGTCATGCCGGAATCAGAATCCTCATCGGATTCTTCAACCTCTTCGTCGTCAGATGACGCTTCTTCTTCGGAGTCCATTTCCTTGCCGATGTACGCCTTGGCCTTGCGAGAGGTGTTCTTGCGGTTAGAAGAGGACTTGGAGGGATTCCTTGAGGAAGATCTTGACGAGGACTTGGAGGAGCTGTCCTTCTTCTTGAAGAACTTCTTTGTTTTCTTCTCATCATCGGAGTCGTAGCTTCTGCTCTTGCCTTTGCCATGATTGTTTCCTGAATCATATCTTCCACTTGCATGGATTTCGGCTTCCCAGAGAGGGCAGTCCAAAATGAAATGTCCTGGCTTTTTGCACTTGAAGCAGGTGTAATCTCCAGTAGGTTTTGATGAAGATTTGGAGCCGCCAGAGTTGCTGGATCCTTTCTTCTGAAACTGATTTTTCTTATGAAGACGCTGGAATCTTTTCGTGATCAAAGCAAGATCCTTGCTGATCCTTTCGGTGTCATCTGAATCTTCGTCGGCGTTTCCTTCTGAGGAAGAATCAGCTGTAGCCTTGAGAGCATGACTTTTTTGGTGACTAGAACCATAGAGATCTCTCTTTTCCTCTTCTTGTTCTTCGTGGGTGTTCAGCCTTTCCATAATATCAGCAAAGTCGAGAACTTTGAAATCAGCTCTTTCCCGAATCATCAGGACTAGAGTGTCGAACGAACTGTCAAGGGATCGGAGCAGTTTCTTCACAACTTCGTGTTCAGTGATGTCTTTGGCGCCGAGACCTTGTAGCTCGTTTGCAATGTCACTCAGATGATCGAAGGTTTGCTGGCAGCTTTCATTTCCGATACGCTTGAACCTATTGAACTTGGCCCGAAGAGTATCAATGCGAGCTTCTTTCTGAGTTGAAATGCCCTCATTTATCTTCTCGAGAATGTCCCACAATTCCTTTGCCGTTTCACACTGACGATACCGAAGAAATTGAGCACGAGAGAGAAGGCCACCAATTTCATCTTTAGCTTGAGCATCCATCGGAATGAGTTTCTTCTCGTGGTCAGTGGGGACCTGGGGCACTTCAACCGTGAATCCATTCTGCACAACATTCCACATATCATCATCAATGGCTCGGAGACGGATCTTCATCTTCTCCTTCCAGAAGGGATAGTCCGTCCCATCGAAGATGGGAATCTTGAGGTGCGACTTGTAGCTCACTGAAGACATACTTAAACTCCAAGGTGGTTAGACCAAAATGAGCAGAGTCAAGGTGTACCTCGCTCTGATACCAATTGTAGGAACGAAGTATGTCTACCAGAGGGGGGGTGAATGGGAGTTTTAAATTTTCTTCGGAAATATCAAAACTCTCAGAACCTAGCAGCGGAACGAATGAAAACAATATGCAGTGAGCGAATACAAACTACCGAATGGAAATTAACATCATGCATCGAGGTAAATCACATGTTTGATATATGTCATAAGTCACAGTTCGAATGTAAATGAGGGTAGCAGAGGTGACCAGTGATGCTCGATGGCGACAAGGGGTTTGGTAGACCAGTTCGCCCTTCTGGAAAAGGACTACGTCTGGTTGGAGGGCTTGTGATTTAACATAGAAGATAAACTCTCTTCGCCCTATTCTCCTCGACAATTGGTTCGTCAACCAATGCCGATTACTCGTGGTAGATGCTTGAGGAGATCTCCGAACCTTTACAGACTTCTTCTTCGAGAACCACAATTACTCTTGGTCTCTGAAGAACTTGACACCTAACCGTCTAGAGAGTTCGCAGCTCTCAAGAGTAATAGGCGGAGTGTACTGGACTTAGATTCGAGTGATGCTGAATCACTATCTAATTTTTCGGCTCTGGAGTTTTCTCTCGGTGGATTTTAAACTCAAATCTCTCGGAGAGGGGGGTTGCTCAACAATCTTCTCAGAATCAAACGGAGCAGCCACCGGACAACGCCGGTGCGGGGTGGCTATTTATAGCCGCGGCCTTCCTTGATGGGAAATGACCATATTGGACACGCTGTCCAGCCAATGGCCAACCGACACGTTCACAACGGTCGGATTTTGGGAGCAACGGTAACATTACTTGGGGAGCAAGTAATGCTAACTCCTCGGTCAGAGACAAATCTCTCGCAGCGAAGAAGATCACAAAGAGATTTCTCTCGCAACTTTCATAGGATTTGGGTTTAGCATCAGCGAATCAAATCTTCATACGCTACACCCCTCTTAATAGTATGGTGGTCCTATGACTCAATAAAGAGAAGAGAAACAATGAAAAGAATGCTACGTCTTCGCTTCGTCTTCAATCTTCTCGGCAGCAGTCATATTCTTCGAACATGCACCGAATCAATTGCTTCGCGTCAGCAAATTTTGAGGGGTCACTCTTGTCATCATAATCTTCGGTGATAACTTTCACTTCTACGCAGGGAATATTCTTCGGAGTTTGAATCCAAACTCCTCTCTAACTCCAGGGACCTGTTACTCTGTGTGCACTAGCAAACACATTAGTCCCTTACTGTTTGTCAACAATCTCCAAAACATAAGGAGGCAAATTTTTGCACCAACACTCCCGAAGATTCCATGGTCTCTTTGGTCCAGAAAAAAATCATCAAAAAGTTTCGTGGCATTCGGACTTCGTTTGGTACTGATTTCCTGAAAAAACCAAAAACAAGCAGAAAACAGCAACTGGCACTGGGCACTAGGTTAATAGGTTTGTCCAAAAAAATGATATATAATTGCATATAAAAACATCCAAGATTGATACTATAATAGCATGGAACAACCAAAAATTATAGATACGTTGGAGACGTATCAGTCCTGCTCACCCGATCAGTTTTACAGACAGGGTAATGGAACATCAGTTCCCCAATGGGTTTAAGCCCATCAACATTGAGTCATACGGTAGCACTACTGACCCAGCGGTTTGGATCGAAGATTTCCTTCTCCATATCCACATGGCCAATGGAGACGATCTCCATGCTATCAAATACTTGCCACTCAAACTAAAGGGGTCGGCGAGGCATTGGTTGAACAGCCTGCCTCCTTATTCCATCGGGAGCTGGGAAGCACTCAAGGATGCCTTCAGGGCAAACTTTCAGGGCACTTATGTCCGACCTCCAGATGCCGACGACCTCAGCTATGTCATCCAGCAACCCGGCGAGTTGTCAAGGAAATTCTGGAACATGTTCTTAACTAAAAAGAACCAAATCGTAGACTGCCTCGACGCCGAGGCGATCGCCGCCTTCTGGCACAGCATCCGAGACGAATGGCTTGCGCGCTAGCTCGGGCAAGACAAGCCGAGGACCATGGCGGCCCTCACCTCGCTTATGACCCGCTTTTGTGCGGGAGAGGATAGTTGGCTGGCCCGCAGTACTCACAACGGTGAGGCGGGCACCTAGGAAGCCCGTGATGCCAATGGAAAGCCCAAGTGCAACAAGAATAAGCACAGGCATAAAATGGCGGGAGCGATACCGAGTGCTACTTGTGAACTGCGTTGGGATTTCCCCGAAGAGGAGAGGATGATGCAGTACAGTAGAGATAAGTATTTCCCTCAGTTAAGAACCAAGGTTATCAATCCAGTAGGAGAACCACACAGAACCTCGTTAGCAGCACCTACACACACAAAAGCAAACACTTGCACCCAACGCAAATAAGAGGGTTGTCAATCCCCTTAGCGGTTACTTGCAAGGATTAATTCTGATAGTGATAGATAGAAAAGTAAATTGCAAAAGAAAATAAGAGTAAATAAATTGCAGCAAGGTATTTTGGGATTTTAATATATGATAAAAGTAGACATAGTTTTCACTAGAGGTTTCTCTCTCGAACACATAGCATACAGTGGGTAAACAAATTACTGTTGGGCAATTGATAGAAAACGCATAGTTATGACGATATTCAAGGCAATGATCATGTATATAGGCATCATGTCTGAGACAAGTAGACCGACTCATGCCTGCATCTACTACTATTACTCCAACCATCGACCGCTATCCAGCATGCATCTAGGGTATTAAGTATAAAACAGAGTAACGCCTTAAGCGAGATGACATGTTGTAGACTAAGTAAACTCAAGCAATATGATTAAACCCCATCTTTTTATCCTTAATGGCAACAATACAAATACGTGTCTTGTCCCTTTCTGTCACTGGGATATAGAACACCGCAAGATTGAACCCATCACAAATCACCTCTCCCATTGCAAGATAAATCAATCTAGTTGGCCAAACCAAACGGATAGATCGGAGAGAAATACAAAGCTATAATAATCATGCATAAAAGAGTTCAGAGAAGACTCAAATATTTCTCATGAATAATCTGATCATAAACCCACAATTCATCGGATCCCAACAAACACACCGCAAAAGAAGATTACATCAAATAGAACTTTAAGAACATCGAGGAGAACATGGTATTGAAGATCAAAGAGAGAGAAGAAGCCATCTAGCTACTAGCTATGGACCCGTAGGTCTGTGGTAAACTACTCACACATCATCAGAAGGGCAGAAAGGTTGATGTAGAAGCCCTCCATGATCAATTCCCCCTCCGGCAGAGTACTGGAAAAGGCCTCCAGATAGGATCGCGGAAGAACAGAAGCTTGCGGCGGCGGAAAGGTTTTCTCTTCTGTCTTTCTGGTATATTGGGAATATTTGGGAAATTATAGCGCTGGAATTAGGTCAAGTGGTGCCATGAGTGACCCACAAGCCTGGGGGCGCGCCTACCCCCCTGGGCGCACCCTCCGGGCTTGTCGCTCCCTTGTGACTCTTCTGGTCTTCTCCCGAAGCTTCTAGGATCCCTTCTGCTCCAGAAAAAATTAATCCAAAGTTTTTTCTTCGTTTGGACTCCGTTTGATAATGATTTTCTGAAAAGGCAAAAACAGGCAAAAAAATAGCAACTGACACTAGGCACTAGGTTAATAGGTTAGTCCCAAAAAATGATATATAATTGCATATAAAACATCCAAGATTGATACTATAATAGCATGGAACAATCAAAAATTATAGATACGTTGGAGACGTATCAAGCATCCCCAAGCTTAATTCCTGCTCGTCCTCGAGTAGGTAAATGATAAAAACAAAATTTTGATGTGGAATGCTACCTAACATGTTTCATCATGTAATTCTCTTTTATGGTATGAATATTAAGATCCTAATGATTCAAAGCAATAGTCTATAATTTGATATAAAGACATCAATACTCAGGCATACTAACAAACAATCATGCCTTTCAAAATAAAAATGCTAAAGAAAGTTATCCCTACAAAATCATATAATCCTGTCATGCTCCATCTTCTTAACATAAAGTATTTATCATGCACAACCCCGGAGACAATCAAGCAATTGGTTCAAAAAATTTTGACGCGCTTCAGCTTTTTTAACCCCCACGCAATACATGAGCGCAAGCCATGGATATAGCACTATGGGTGAAATAGAATGATGATAGAGATTAATAAGGGGAAGTCAAAAAGAGAAGATAGTCTCACATCGATGAGGCTAATCAACGGGCTATGGAGATGCCCATAAATTGATGTCAATGCGAGGAGTAGGGATTGCCATGCAACGGATGCACTAAGATCTATAAGTGTATGAAACCTCAAAATAAAAACTAAGTGGGTGTGCATCCAAATTGCTTGCTCATGAAGACCTCGGGCATTTGAGGAAGCCCATCATCGGAATATACAAGCCAAGTTCTATAATGAAAAATTCCCACTAGTATATGAAAGTGACAACATAGGAGACTGTCTATATGAAAAACATTTTGCTACTTTGAAACACTTCCCCTTCTCTCTTTTTCTCTAATTTTTTTCACTGGGCTCTTTTTGGCCTCTCTTTTTTATCTCCTCACTGGGACAATGCTCTAATAATGACGATCATCATACTTCTATTTACTTACAACTCAAAAGTTACAACTCGATACTAGAACAAATATGACCCTATATGAATGCCTCTGGCAGTGTACCAGGATGTGCAATGATACTAGCGTAACATGTATGAAAATGATGAACGGTGGCTGAGCCACAAATACTATGTCAGCTATATGATCATGCAAAGCAATATGACAATGATGATGTGTGCCATATAAAAAGAACGGTGGAAGTTGCATGGCAATATATCTCGGAATGGCTATGGAAATGCCATAATAGGTAGGTATGGTGGCTGTTTTGAGGAAGATATAAGGAGTCTTATGTGTGATAGAGCGTATCATATCACGGGGTTTGGATGCACCGGCGAAGTTTGCACCGAGTCTCGATGTGAGAAAGGGCAATGCATGATACCGAAGAGGCTAGCAAATTGCGGAAAGGTGAGAGTGCGTATAATCCATGGAGTCACATTAGTCATAAAGAACTCACATACTTATTGCGAAAGTTTATTAGCCCTCGAAGCAAAGTACTACTATGCATGCCCCTAGGGGGGAGGTTGGTAGGAGTTAACCATCGCGTGCCCCCGACCGCCACGCAAAGGAAGACAATCAAGAATAAATCATGCTCCAACTTCTTAGCATAACGACAAACCATACGTGCATGCTTCGGGAATCACAAACCTTAAAACCAATATTCTTACTAAACCACAATTATCTACTAGCACCTCTCACCTATTACCATCTTAATATCGAAAAACTATTGCAAGAAATCAAACTTATCATATTCAGTGATCTACATGAAAGTTTTTATTATATCCCTCTTGAATACCTATCATATTAGGACCAAATTCATAACCCGTGCATATTACCATTCTATTTATTAGACTCTCAAAAAGATATAAGTGAAGCATGAGAGTCCAACTATTTCTTTAAAATATAACCACCGCCGTGCTCTAAAAGATATAAGTGAAGCACTAGAGCAACTGCCTAGCTCAAAAGATATAAGTGAAGCACATAGAGTATTCTAACAAATCACGAATAATGTGTGTCCCTCTCAAAAAGGTGTGTTCAGCAAAGATGATTGTGACAAACTAAAAAGCAAACAAAACCAAGCAAACTATATCACAAGACGCTCCAAGTAAAACACATATCATGTGATGAATAAAAATATAGCTCCAAGTGAGTTACCGATAGATTATAGACGAAAGAGGGGATGCCTTCCGGGGCATCCTCAAGCTTAGACGCTTGAGTCTTCCTTGAAAATTACCTTGGGGTGCCTTGGGCATCCCCAATCTTAGGCTCTTGCCGCTCCTTATTCCTTTAGCCATCGTAGTCTCACCCAAAACTTGAAAACTTCAGCACACAAAACTCAACAGAAACCTCGTGAGATCTGTTAGTATAACAAACAAATCTTAAACTTTAGGTACTGTTGTAAATTGATTCATATTTAATATTGGCATAATTCTACTGTACTCCAGCTTCTCCATGACTCATACCCCCCGATACGATCCATAGATTCATCAAAATAAGCAAACTATGCAACAAAAACAGAATCTGTCTAAAACAGAACAATCTGTAAAGATCTATTTAAAATCCATACTTATGTAACTCTAAAAATTCTGAAAAATTAGGACAGCGAAAAACTTCATATACAAATACTGTATAAAAATTTCAGATTTTTCTGACGCTCTAGTACAGAATTAAAAATCAAATACTGGACGCAAAACTTTATGTTTTCCAAACGGCATCAATTATACTATCATCCAAATCATCCCAAAGTCATTAGTTGGCACAAACACTAATTAAAAGGTAAAAACACAATCATAACAGAGGCTACAATTGTGTAAACACACAAAACAGAAATAAAAAGCAAAAAAATTAAGATAAATATTGGGTTGCCTCCCAACAAGCGCTATTGTTTTATGCCACTAGCTAGGCTTAATGCATAGTTTCAAGTGTTGTCATCCTTGGTTTCTAAATCCTCAATTACACACCTACCCTTTCTAGCAGATTTAACATAGGGGTTTCTTATCATCACACTCCTAGGCACAAAGCTAAGAATTTTGCTTTCATAGATAGGTTCCTTTATTATATCAATGAAATTGGGGTGCACGCTAATCATTTTAAGATCCTCATTTCCCTTGCTAGAAGTGGCACCCTTAGTGTCGGTGTAAAAACCGGCTGACCTCGGGGTAGGGGGTCCCGAGCTGTGGATCTCGGATCAATGGTAACAGAGACGAAGGAGACAATGTTTACCCAGGTTCGGGCCCTCTCTATGGAGGTAAAACCCTACGTCCTGCTCTTGTTTATATTGATGATGGAGTATCGAGTACAAGCTTGATCTACCTCGAGATCGTAATGAGAAGTCTAACCCTAGGGCTAGGTGAATGGTAATTTTGATACCGTCCGCTCTATAGGTTAAACCCTCTGGCTTATATACACGCCAGGCAGGGGCATCTAGGGTTACATAGTCGGTATCTAGGGATGCACATGGAGGCGGCAGGAGATATCTTGGGGTACACTCCAAGTCTTCGGCAGATGCAGTCTTAATCACGTCACGGCTTTCGGAGTCCACCCGGATGAGAACAGGGCCTTCAGGCCCAGCCCGAGGACTATGGGCCGTCTAGGTTGGTACCCCCTAGTCCAGGACACCATCAGTAGCCCCTGAACTAGTCTTCGATGCCGAGGACGACACCTTTGCTTGCAAAACTTCGGATCCGGAGTCTTTGGCTTGATAGGCGAGTTCCCACCAATTATATTCAGCCCGGCCTTGAAGTCCTCGGTATATCATTCTGGCCCCCACTACACGCGGCCTCTGATTCCTGACCTCGATCATCGCGCCTTCTGGGGGATCGAGTCGCTTTATAGCGAGACGCTGAAGCATCAGCCCCTTTTGCCTATAAATGTGTCTTCACCCTAGGTCTGCGCCAAAGCGCATCTTGACCCCGGCCCATAGCCCATACCAGCTTCTCGCTCCATCCTCAGGTCTAACCCCCAAGCTTCGAATGATGGCCAGCGACGCAGGATCCTCACGGCGACCTCATGGTCCTATCAGCGGTGATTGGGGGAGCTGCTCCATGACGCAACTCCACCTGGGGCGTCTAGCCACCCAAGGATATCTACCAGATTCGAATCTGGCCTCCACCCGCTCGGGATTAACCGTCGTGGGCGGGCAGGCGCACGCCGAGAGCCACCCTACCCCTAGAGGGGACGAGCGGGTATGCTTCGTTTCCTTTCTTCTTTGCGGCCTTGGATTTCCCATTCATCCCTTCCTCCGGGGCTTGCTTGAATTTTATGGGCTTCAACTCCACCACCTCACCCCCAACTCAATCTTACATATCGCGGGTTCGTTGCCCTCTGTGAAATGTACCTCAGATGCGAGGCACACTTCGGGCTCTGGCGGAGATATTTTTGCATAGTGCCCTGCTCCCCAACCAGAGTGCTATTTGAAGTGGGCGGCGCCGAGGTCTGCCGGATTGAGGACACCAACTACCCATCAGGTATCCCTCAAGAGGACTCCGACATCTGGCCGACAGAGTGGTTTTACATAGAAGATGTTCTACTGTTTGATCCAGCTCGGCCCGGGCTCCCGGCATATTCCTCGGAGCCCTCGAAGAAACGCTAAAGCTGGAGACCCAGAAGCGTTTCCCAGGAGGACGATGTTAACATAGTCCGCCTGGCAGCTCAAGTGAAGCAGCTATCCGACACTGGCCTCACAATCATAGACGTGATGGCGATGGCGATCAAGCAAAGAGTCCAGCCACTTCAGCAATGCCAACATCTTTTGTGCATGTATAATGGAACTAACGACGCCTCCCGGTTGATAAAGGAGGATCTCGACGACCAGGCGGCTCTCGGGGCCGCATTAGTTGGCATCTATCGAGGCTCAACGGAGGATTTTGCAAGGCGGCAGTTCCGCGACGGGCTAGCTAGTTACAACCCTGCCGAAATTGTAAGTTCTTCATGAATTTCCATGTTTATCCGAAATGTTTCATGGTTTAATCTTCTCTGACCAACCCTTTACTTAATCTGGACAGAGATGGAGACAGTGGGTCGAGGCGTTGAGCAGCCTTGCACCCGAACCCGAGGTACATCATCGGGCCGAAGACCCCCTTTTCCATGGAGATGAAGAACTGTCTCTCATATATGAGGAGGGAAAGTTCTATATGGAGAGCCTTGATGGCTCAAGAGTACCCGTCGCCCCTGACGTGCCGGGGACTCGGCTGTCCTCTTCGGTAAAGCCCCTCACTTCGACTCGAAAGAGAACTTCTCGTCCCGAGGCCTCTAGACCTCTGACTCCTTCTCAAAAGGGCCGACGTTCAAAACGTTCACGCGGGGAGCCAGTCCCTCCCAGGCCTCCTCCATCGGGGGCGCGCGGAGCTCGGGCGTCAGCGGCGGCCGTGGAGGCACATCAAGATGGCTCCGTAACCAACAGGTAATGTCTTTATCATTGTATCCTCCGGGAGCAAGGTCCCGAACTTCAATTCGTTTAATTTATGTGTAGGCCATCAGCTCCTCCTCCAACAACGGAGGACACCAGGGCCGAGGGGACCTTGGCTCCAGGCGGTGACATCGGACCTCGCCCCACATCGGAGGCCACTCACGAGGTACCCCAACCCGAGGACTCGGGGACCTATTCAGCCACGCCATCTGAGGTTGAAAGCGTCATGAACCATCGACGGCGGAAAGCCTCTTTAAGGAGTTCCACCTTTGCAAGTCAAGAGTTTAATGCTCTGAGTTCGGTGGACGCATACCTTGGTGCGACTCGTGATGTCTTGGAAAAGGCAGTGAGTGTCCTCTCGCAAGGCTTGCAGGTAAGGCCCTGCTTCTAGTTCCATTTGGAAATGTATTGTACCCCACGTGCTTTGTTTGCTTAAAGGCAAACTAAACTGCCGGTGCTGGCAGTAGCCCCTAAGGCTCGGTACGGGTGCTAACAACCGTGGCGAGGCTTATCAACACAAATGGTGTATCCTTTGACAGGGTGCTCGGGAGAAAATGAGCACCTCGCTGAAGTGCTTTCCTGGACTGAAGGGAAACTGAGTGCTGCTTTAGCTGAGGTAGAGCAAGTAAAGACCTTCACCAGGGAGGCGCATGGTAAGTGCTCTCAATTGATAAGTTACTTTCTTCGTGAAAATGTTTGGGTTGTATAACACCGTGGTGTACTTTAGCAGTGGAGCCCTTGGCCATCTGGAAAGGGATCTAAAATAGGCCCGCGAAGAGCTACTTTACACGGAGACGCAGCGGCAGGCCAGCCAGCATGTGTTGTCCCAAAGGAGGGAGGACTCTAACCTGCTGAAGGCGGAGACTGCCCGACAGGCTCAGGAGATTGAGACCCTAAAGGCTCGTCTGGCAGCCGCCGAAGCGAAAAACCAGCAAACAAGTGAGGCAATATTTGGTAACATCCGCCTTTCCCTCTAAAGATGATATTTTGGCCATAGGTGTGCTACAGTTGGTTGTCGGACTATTTTTTTGATTCCTGGTAGCTTCGCTAACAGGTCAGTCCTTAGAATCCCCTGGTGTGCTGCCCGAAGATGCCGCGACTCGGCTAGCCGAGGTGCATGAAAATGCACAGACGTCAATGAAGGTGGTATTTAATACCTTGTGGCCCGAGGAACAGGTGCCTGAAGACATGGCCGCCCTTGCTGAGCGTCTAAAAGGAGCTCGGCGCCGGATTCAAGCCTGGAAGGTATCGGCGTGTCGTGAAGGAGCGAGGAAGGCCTGGGCCATGGTCAAGACCCGGTACACCGAAGTCGAGACAGCTCATTTGGCCGAGGTAGGGCCCATGGGGCCTGACGGGGAGGAGATCCCTACCAGCCTGGTGTACGAGAAGGGCATGCCGGTAGCTCGCTATTCGCAAAAAGATTGTACCCTAGATACCTTGATAGATGGGCTAGACCGAGCGTAGTTTAAATGTTTGTATGACTCTATGTATTAAAGTACTTTACGTCATGAATCAATCTGCGCATTCGAACCCCGGTAACCAGCCATCGGCTTCAGCCTCCTCGTCCAATGGCCGAGGAGTGTCCCTTACTGCTGGCCGAACTAGTCAGACCAGATACTTTGGGCGACAAGGCAATCCGGCTATATGGTTCGAAGGACAAGGGTGGGGCAGAAAGTTATGTTATATTACTTTTTAATGTAAGAAACATCTTCCAAGAAAAATAGTTCTTCCAACAGTTCCTTTCCTTGGATAATTGTGCCGAGCACTTGTGTCCGAAGACAGGTGACTTCGGGGATAAAGCCCCTGGTCAGGGTGTAAAGACCCGTTTCCACTATTTTTCCGAAGCCGTGGCCGACCAATTTGTACATTTAAGACCACTAGCTTTCGGCTTTGTCGGTCTGAGGTACTGCGCTGGGTGACCCGGGCGTAACAATCACAGCGGTGCTCCCTTTGCCCTTTAGCCGAATAGTCGTGAACGTAAAGGGCAAATACAGGAGCCGGGCAACCTAGCTTGGCCAAATCTTAAGTCAAATTTGGTGCATATGTTGGCTTTATTGGCGATACGGTGAAGGGAGTGGAATAGACGCAAGTTGTAAAGATTGTGCGGTATGTTAACATGTTCCATAAGGAACGATATGGAAAAAGGGTCTCACCGAGGTGAGCAGAGGGTAAATGCTTTGGATGTAAAAAGAAAAAAGGTATGTACATGGGGAGAAGTAGCACGGCATTCCAGGGGTTGGGCTCTAAGCGTCCGTCCGTTGGGTCTCGGATCCGATATGCGCCTCCAATTACGATCTGGTCTATAATGAATGGTCTGTCCCATTTAGGCGAAAGTTTATGTTTCTGCTTCTCCGGGTGGCGCCTCATGACCAGATCCCCGACGTTGAAATCTTTTCCGCAAACCTCCCTGTTATGGTAGCGTCTCGCTTGCTACTGATAGATTGCAGAGCGTGCCCGAGCTACGTTGCGTTCCTCTTCCAAGGCGTCCAATGCGTCTTGCCGATCTAGCTCGGCTTCCCGCTCCTCATACATGCATACCCGAGGTGCATCATGTATTATGTCGCAGGAGAGTACTGCCTCGTCACCAGATACCATAAAAAATGGGGTGTACCCTGTGGATCGATTTGGTGTGGTACGTAAGCCCCATAGGACGGAATCGAGTTCTTCCACCCATTTGCAGTCCGCCTCTTTAAGGGAGCGTACTAGCCTTGGCTTGATGCCGCTGAGGATTAATCCGTTGGCACATTCTACTTGCCCGTTTGACTGCGGGTGGTAGACTGACGCATAGTCGAGCTTTATGCCCATCTTTGCGCACCATTCCTTTACCTCCTTGGCGGTGAAATTTGTCCCGTTGTCTGTTATGATGCTGTGAGGGATACCGTAATGATGCACCACTCCAGAAACAAACTCAATTATAGGGACTGCACCCGCCGAGGTGACTGGCTTTGCTTCGATCCACTTTGTAAATTTGTCTACCATGACGAGTAGGTATTTGTTTTTTCTTGATCCTCCCTTGAGCGGGCCGACCATGTCTAGCCCCCAGACCACAAAAGGCCAAGTGATAGGAATAGTCCTGAGGGTTGTAGAGGGTATGTGGCTTTGTTGGGTGAACACTTGACAGCCGGGGCAGCGTTGTACGAGAATTTTGGCATCGGCCCCTGCTGTTGGCCAGTAGAAGCTAGCTCGGAACGCCTTGCTTACCAAGGTTCGAGCAGCGGCGTGATGTCCGCTCATGCCCGAGTGTATTTCGCTAAGTAGCGATCTTCCTTCCTCTTCGGGTATACATCGTTGGAGGACGCCCGTGGTACTTTGCTTGTAGAGCTCACCCTCATGGACTTTATAGGCTTTAGACTGCCTGACGATCTGACGTGCGTCGGTTTGGTCCTCAGGGAGCTCTTTTCGAAGTAGATAAGCGAGGATGGGCTCGGTCCAAGGTGCAATAACTGCCATGACCTCGTGGGCCGAGGCCGTTTCCTGAATGTCGGATCCTCCGATTATTTCTTCCTCCGTTTCGTCCTCGGGTGAGGCAAATTGCCTTGCGTCATTTGAAGCCGACGTCTCTATGTCGTCCTGCCAGGTTACGGATGGCTTGAAAAGCCATTCGAGGAAGGTGTTTTCTGGTACCTTATCCCGTTTGGCGCCCATTCAGGCTAGGACATCGGCGGCCTGGTTGCTATCGCGGGGGATATGATGAAATTCAAGCCCCTCGAACCTGGCCGAGATTTTTAACACTGCGTTCTGGTAGGCTGTCATTTTTGGGTCCTTTGCGTCGAACTCGCCATTTACTTGAGAGATGGCAATGTTGGAATCTCCTCGGACCTCGAGGCGTTTAACGCCCATTGACACTGCTATCCGAAGCCCGTGTAGAAGAGCTTCGTATTCGGCCGTGTTATTGGAGTCTGTGTACATGATTTGCAACACGTAGCGAACATTGTCGCCTGTTGACGATGTGAGTACTACTCTGGCTCCCAATCCAGCAAGCATTTTTGAGCCATCGAAATACATGGTCTAGTGTGAATATGTGATGTACTCTCTAGGGAGCTCGGCCTCTGTCCATTCGGCCACGAAATCTGCCAGCACCTGAGATTTAATGGCTCGGCGCGGCTGGTATGTTATTTCAAAGGGTAAGAGCTCTATGGCCCACTTGGCTATACGCCCTGTAGCATCTCTATTGTTGATTATGTCTCTTAAAGGGACTTCGGATGCTACAGTAATCGAGCACTCTTGGAAGTAATGCCAAAGTTTTCTTGATGCCATGAATACGACATAGGCTATCTTCTGGTAGTGCGGGTAGCGTGTTTTACACGGCGTTAAGACCTTGGAAACATAATAGACTGATTTTTGCACCTGGAATTTGTGGCCTTCCATGTCTCGTTCGACCACGAGTACTGCACTGACCACCTGGTTGGTGGCCGAGATGTATAGTATCATCGGCTCACCTATGCCTGGTGCGGCTAGGATGGGGTTTGTGGTGAGGAGGGATTTGATGTCTTCCAGGGCGGTTGCTGCCTAATCAGTCCATTTAAAATTCTTGGTCTGCTTTAGTAGCATATAAAGAGGTAAAGCTTTTTCCTTGAGTTTCGAGATAAAACGGCTTAAAGCTGCCACGCAGCCCGCAAGTTTCTGGACATGCTTGAGCTCGGTAGGCACCTCTAGTCGGGCCAGGGCTCTTATTTTCGCCGGATTGGCTTCAATACCTCGGCTAGACACGATGAAGCCGAGGAGTTTGCCCGCGGGTACACCGAAAACGCACTTTTCCGGGTTAAGTTTGATCTGGTACTCCCTCAAGCTGTTGAATGTATCTCGGAGGTTGTCCACCAGCTGACCGATGTGCTTAGTATTGACCACCACATCATCGACGTAAGCTTCAACGGTTTTTCCAATGTGTTTTGCGAGGCATGTTTGAATCATGCGCTGATACGTTGCCCTGGCGTTTTTCAGCCCGAAAGGCATTGTGTTGAAACAAAATGGCCCGTAGGGCATAATAAAGGCGGTCGCGTCTTGATCAGAATCTTTCATCTTTATCTAATGATACCCTTAGTAGGTGTGCAGGAAGCACAATGAATCATGCCCGGCGGTGGCATCCACAATCTGGTCTATGCGGGGTAGTGGGAAGGGGTCTTTGGGGCAAGCCTTGTTAAGGTCTTTGAAATCGACGCACAGGCGCCAAGACTTGTCCTTTTTGGGCACCATGACCAGATTGGCGAGCCATTCGGGATGCTTTATGTCCCTTATGAATCCGGCCTCGAGGAGCTTAGCCAGCTCTTCACCCATCGCTTGACACTTGGGTTCAGAGAAGCGCCGAAGTGCTTGTTTGACAGGCTTATAGCCCTTTAAGATATTCAGGCTATGTTCGGCGAGCCTGCAGGGTATCCCTGGCATGTCCGAGGGATGCTAGGCAAATATATCCCAGTTTTCTTTGAGGAAGTTGTGTAAAGCCTCATCAATCTCTGGCTTAAGATTTGCCCCGATCGATGCCGTTTTGGCGGGGTCGGAGGGGTGAACTTGAAACTTGATTATCTCATCAGCCGGTTTGAACGAGGTAGATTTTGGCCGTTTGTCGAGGATGACATCATCTTGGTCGACTTCGGCTCGAAGTGTTGTTAGTTCCTCAGCTACGAGAGCCTCGGATAGGGATTCTAAGGCAAGCGATGCCATTTTGTTTTCGGCCCTTAGCGCCCTGTCGGGGTTGCTCGAGATCGTAATGATCCCGTTAGGGCCCATCATTTTGAGTTTCATGTAGCCATAGTGTGGGATCGCCTGAAATCTTGAAAAGGCGTCCCGTCCCAAGAGGGCGTGATAGCCGCTTTTAAAGGGAATGATATGGAACATTATTTCTTCGGATCGGTAGTTGTCAGGCGTTCCGAAGACCATGTCTAACGTGATTTTCCTGCTACAATGTGCTTCATGTCCGGGTATTATACCTTTAAAGGTGGTGTGGCTCTGTTCGATGCGTGATTTGTCAGCCTGCATCTTGTCCAGAGTGTCTTCATATATTAAGTTTAAGCTGCTACCTCCGTCCATGAGCACCTTCCGGAGACGGCAGCTTCCCACGATTGGGTCAAGAACCAGCGCCGCGGGGAACCTGCTCAGGGCAGACTTCGGTTGATCTTTATGATCAAAGGTGATCGGCGTGTCTACCCATGCGCTTTGGGTGGCTACTTCTCGGATGGAATTAACTTCCCGGAGGGCTCGCTTCCTTTGGTTGTTGGACGTGAAGGTTTCGTAGATCATTAGCACTTTGTCATCGCCCGACGGCTCCTCCTAACGCCGAGGCGTGGCTATGAGGAGGTTTATGCCTCCTTTGGCCACTTGCCTCGTCACCCAGCAGTCACGAAGGCTGTGGGTGGGGCTGGTGTTCAATAGGACGGAGTGGATCGGGCATGGCTTATCCAGGAGGCCATCGAGGGCAGTCCTAGATCGGTCCGCGGGTTTCAACTTTTTCCGAAGCCGCGTGACCACCACGCGTTGATCACTGGATTCGTGATGAGGTGTGGCCCTATCGCGTTTCAAGTGGTTGCTGCAGATTGAGTCTGTTTGTCTTTCCTGGGCCAGCCAAGCGTCTTCAATGGCGCAGAATCTTGACACTAGACCGGACAGTTCCGGCAGTGTTCGGATACATCGGCGGGTGAGAGCGTTCGAAACGCCCTGGTCCCTATAGCCGCGCTGAAAGGCTGCTATTATCTTCGAGTCCTGGTAATCTGGTATGTCATCTTTGACAGACGAAAACCAGGCCCAGAAGCGCCTGATCGACTCGTCGGGCAGCTGTCGTATGTAGGCTAGATCACGAACATCGGGTGGGCCCGATCTATCGGGACGATATTCGGTGTGGATCGTTTTTGGGGCGGGAACCTCGACCTCCATAGGCCAAGGGCTTGAAGCTTCAACACTTTTGTCCTGTGAGGGACATGCAACCGCCGGAGAGGCCGAACCAATCGGAAGATCCATCTTGCCAGCTACTTCCAGCTGGTCGCTGTCGGAGTCGCTTTCCAGAAAGTACCTCAGCCCCTCGCTCTTTATGGAGACTTCGGCCGGGGCGTCTGAGGTGACTGGGATCGTTCCTTGCTCGTAAAGGAGAGGGAGCGGTCCGGCGATGAGGGTTTTGGGCATAGAAATAGTGCCCTGGGGGTTGGAGACATTGATCGACGATCTCATCGATCTTTTGTTGATCTCACAGCGGAACTCTCAATGAAAGCACCAGTGTCGGTGTAAAAACCGGCTGACCTCGGGGTAGAGGGTCCCGAGCTGTCGATCTCGGATCAATGGTAACAGAGACGAAGGAGACAATGTTTACCCAGGTTCGGGCCCTCTCTATGGAGGTAAAACCCTACGTCATGCTCTTGTTTATATTGATGATGGAGTATTGAGTACAAGCTTGATCTACCTCGAGATCGTAATGAGAAGTCTAACCCTAGGGCTAGGTGAATGGTAATTGTGATTCCATCTGCTCTACAGGCTAAACCCTCCGTCTTATATACACGCCAGGCAGGGGCATCTAGGGTTACATAGTCGGTATCTATGGATGCGCATGGAGGCAGCAGGAGATATCTTGGGGTACACTCCAAGTCTTCGACAGAAGCAGTCTTAATCACATCACGGCTTCCGTAGTCCACCCGGATGAGAACAGGGCCTTCAGGCCCTGCCCGAGGACTATGGTCCGTCTAGGTTGGTACCCCCTAATCCAGGACACTGTCACTTAAACTTAGGAACATACATAAACTTGCAATTATCATTGGGAGGAGTCCTATCAATAGTTTTGATGGAGGAAAAAGCGGAACCCAACACTACAAAAAAAAGACACATCCATGACATTATGGCCCGAACGAAAACTTTTTCTGTCATGGTTGTGACACTTCTATGACAATAATTGTGACAAAAACACGTATCATCATAGATGTGGTGGGCTCCTACTTCTATGACAAAAATTATGATAGAAAATGGGCTTTTCGTCCTGGGCGGACCGGAGATGCACCCGCTTGACATTCTTTGGGCCGTCCATGACATAAAAAATCATGGTAGAAGTGAGGGCAAGGAAATTTTCGGGGAGTTCCCGGTTATGGTGGGTGGTCGGGGCCGAGCGATGCAGTGTGGTTTGCGTGTTTCTCTCATACGTGCGCGTGTGCGCAAGGCGTTTGCTAACTGAACCCGAGCGAGGCGTTTGCTTACTAAACCCGAGCGATCGATCGATCCCTCGCACTACTACATATACTGAACCCGAGCGATCGATCCCACTGTGTACTGAAGCCGAGCGATCCCTTCGTTCCTAACTGAACCCGAGCGATCCCTTCACTGCTAACTGAACCCGAGCGATTCCTTCGCTGCTAACTGAACCCGATCGATCCTTCTCGCTGCTTACTGAAGCCGATCAAGCCCCCGTGCGAGACGTAGCTAGCCGGTTGGGTTGCCTCTCAATGAACAGTGCCCATTGCTGCCGCGCGCGCGATACACGTACACACGAGTCGAGACGCATCGATCGAGCCAGTTGGTTGGTTGTGGATGAACAATTCCCGTTGCCGCCACCCGCTCGTATGCCCCACCCCAGTCGGTGGGGTTGGATGAACAGGACCCCGGCCATGTAGGCGGTTGGCGCTGGATGAACAGGACCCCGGGGAGGCCGTGCCGCGGTACGCCATACCCCAGCCGGTTGGGGTGGATGAACAGGACCCCGTGGAGGCTGGATGAACAGTAGCCGGTGGAGGCTGGATGAACAGGACCTCGTGGAGGCTGGATGAACAATAGCCGGTGGAGGCTGGAGGAAGTCGACGGTGGATGAACAATAGCTCGTGGAGTCCCATTTTGCGGTACGCGACGCCCCTCCCGATGAACAGGACTCCGTTTCGACCATAGGCAGTTGGGTAGAAGTCCATTTCCTCCGTTTTGCGGTACGCCAGACCCCTCCTGATCAACAGGACCCTGTTTCGACCATAGGCGGTTGAACAGAAGTCTGTTTCCTCCGTTTTGCGGTACGCCGGACCCCCAACCGATGAACAGGACCCCGTTTCGACCGTAGGCAGTCGAACAGAAGGCCGTTTCCTCCGTTTTGCAGTATGCCAGACCCCGAGTCGATGAACAGGACCCCGTTTTGGCTGTTCCGTCCAAGCAGGTTGGCTCCCGATGAACAGGACGTGTTCCGAGCCAATCGCTTGGCTCCCGATGAACACGACGTTGTTTCCTCCATTCTGACCTAGCCGGTTGGCTGCCGATGAACAGGAGGCCGTCGCTGCCATCTGTTGCCTCTCTCCATGTACACGAGCCCTGGGCGTACGTATGCGTGAGTACGCGTTGACTCTCGCTGGGGTATGTACGTACGTGGCCGTATTTTTTGCAGCGTTGCTGTACGTACGTGTACTCGATTTAGATGGGACTACATGAACTGCTACGTATGGGGCTCTACTACAACACGTGTCGCTCCTTACACGGCCACGGTTCATGAGACCGATCGAACAGTATGTACGTACACGTTCGCGACCAGACAGACAACGCTACGTACGCTTCGACCGGGTAGGTCCCAGCTGTCAGGGAGGATACGGAGGAACTTCCTTGCTTGCGAAGATATAGCAGGTGGGTCCCAGCTGTTAGGGGGAGGAATCATTTTTTTGCGTGTAATAAGGAGGCACTTCCTTGCGTGCGAAGATGTAACTGGTGGGTCCAGCTATCAGCCTCACCGCGTACAGTCCTCTTCCGATGGCTGTCGTTCATTGACCACGTTGACTATGCCGCGCCGAGAGCACCAAGGCGGTGGACGACGGCGAGGCCTAGGAAGGGAACGACGCGGAGCCGGGGAAGAAGCGGCAGTGGATGCCCACGCCGAGGGGAGTACGAGCGTTGACTGGTTCGGCCGCGGTGTGAAGCTGCCATCGCCGGAGAATAACAGGGGATGTGGGTGAGTAGAGGGAAGGCCTGGCCAACGGTGGGAGTAGGGTGGGGCGGTGAGTCCTGCGCGGCAGCACAGCCGGCCACGGGAGGCAAGAACAGGCGGTCCCGCCGCCGCTGGTTTGGGCGGCTGGAGCAAGAAGATCAGAGATTGAAGAAGCAACACGGCCATTGGATTAACATCCAACGGTCACTGCTGCTAGAATCGTTTGTTGACTAAGTTGACAAAGCCCTGCGTACGCGTCAACTTAGTAGGCCCACAAGTCAGCTGCCAAATCCGGTGGGTCCCAGTTGTCATGGGGAGAAACGTTTTTTCCACGTAATAATGAGGCACTTCCTTTCGTGCGAAGCTATAGCTGGTGGGTCCCAGCGGTCAGGGGGAGGAATCATTTTTTCGTGTAATAAAGAGGCACTTGCTTGCGTGAGGGCATGGACCATGTGGGTCCCTACTATCAGCCTTTCCACATACATCCCTCTTTCGATGGCTGTCGTTTGTTGACCACGTTGACCACGCCGCGCCGAGAGCACCAATGCGGTGGACGACGGCGAGGCCCAGGAAGGGAACGACCCGGAGCCGGCGAAGCCACAGCTATGGATGCCCACGCTGAGGGGAGTATGAGGTTTGACTGGTTCGGCTGCGGTGTGAGGCCTATGTCGCCGGAGAATAACAGGAGGTGTGGGTGAGTAGAGGGATGGCCTGGCCAGCGGCGGGAGTAGGAAGGGGCGGTGAGGCCTGCGCGGAAGCACAGCCGGCCATGGGAGGCGGGAGCAGGCGGTCCCATCGGCGCTGGTTTGGGCGGTTGGAGCAAGAAGATTAGAGATTGAAGAAGAAGCACAACCATTGGATGTTATCCAACGGTCACTGCCGCTAGAATCGTTTGTTGACTAAGTTCACAAAGCCCTGCGTACGCGTCAACATAGTACGCCCACAAGTCAGCCTCCAAATCTGTGGCAAACAGCATACATCCCATTTGCCATCTTTTTTTAATAATTTACAGCCCATTTGCTAATTCTTAAGGATTTTTTTGAAGCCCATGTTCTTTTTGTTAGCATTACAGCCCATATTCTGGTCACGGTTAAAAAATTCAACGAATTTTTGCATATGTTGGTGGGGTCCGAACTGTTTTTAATCCCAAAATTTCGAGTCAGATTCAAACTAATTTGAAAAATAAAATTATATTTATTTAAAATCCTATGAAATTTTCACCGCAAAAAATCAATGAAATTTAAAATATCGAAATCCTAAAAAAACGAAATTTGAAACTAATTGCCGGTTTGCTGTGTTGTTTTTAAAATTTACATCCCATTTCTTACTACTTATAGTCCATTTTCTGGGCAAGCCCTGAATACATTCCTCCTCGTCTTGAAATATTTGTAGCCCAACAGGGCTGAGAAAAGCAAGTAAGCCTCGGTTGGGTATTCTGCAAAAAACAATAGAACTAGGCTAGCCATTTTCAGAAAGAGAAAAAAACAACTGGTCTGGTCATGTGGTAAACAGAAAATAAAAGCCTGGGCTAGACGGGCTACAGCCCCCGCATAGCCCAGTTGATACCCTACTCCGTCTCAAAAACAAAAAAACAACTGCGCGAGCTGCTGGGTCCCTGGTGTCAGCCGCTCGTTGGGCAATTCTCTCGCTTATTGACTACGTTGACAATGGTGTGGGACCCAAATGTCAAACCATTAGGAGGAAGCATTTTTTTGGCTTATAATAAGGAGGCACTTGCTTGCGTACTGGTGTTGGTGCAATTCTTGCCCTCCTGTGTTTTGGAGATTGTTGACAGAAACAGGCATGGACTGATTTGTTTGCTAGTGCACACAGAGAGAAATAGTCCATGCAGTAACGAACAAAATGTTGTCTACGGTGTTCAGTTCGAGGAGCTTCACCGAAGAATAACTGCACCGCAGAGAAGAATGAGCTACATCCCATGAAGACTTGTAAATGAGAAGAATGACGTGAAGAAGTTGACCCCTCGAAAGGTTATTGCTGACTCGAAGCAATTGGTTCGGTGAGTCTGTTCAAAGAAAATTGACTGCAGCGATGGAAGACGAAGACGAAGTGAAGACGTAGCATTCTTTTCGTTGTTCTTCTTTCATTTATTTGAGTCATAGGACCTCCGTACTATTAAGGGGGGTATAGGTTCTCGAAGCTTAGATCCGCTGTGATGCTTAGCCCAAACCTATGCGAGACTGAGAGAAATCTCTTTATGTTTCGAATGATTACCTGCCAGCAGAAGACGTTGTTCTTCGGTGCTGCAGGAGATATCTTTCGAACTGAGGAGTTAGCATTACTTGCTCCGCACGTAATGTTACCGTTGTGCTCAAATTCCGACCGTTGGACTCGTGTCGTTCGGCCGTTGGCTGCTCCACATGTCCAATTTGGTCATTTCCCATCAGGGAAGGCTGCGGCTATAAATAGCCACCCCGCTCCAACGTTGCCCGTTGGCTGCTCCACTTAAGATTTCTGAGAAGATTGATTGAGCATCCCCTCTCCGAGCGATTTGAGTTTAAGATCCACCAAGAGAAAAATCAAGAGCCCAAACTTAGACAGTGCTGGAGCATCACATCAGTTCTGAGTTAGAGTTCTTGTACCTATTACTCTTGAGAGCTGCACACTCTCTAGACAGATAGGTGTCGGCTCGAGTGTCGAAGAGTAATTGTCTTCACCGAGCAAGATCTTCCGCAACCAAGAGTCATTGTGGTTCGCGAAGAAGTCTGTCGAAGGTTTGGAGATCGCCGACAAGTATCTACCACGAGTGAAATCAACTGGAGTCTGATCAGCTCCGAGTTGAAGGAGAATAGGGCGAAAAGAGTTTATCTTCTGTGTTAAATCACAACCCCTCCAACCAGACGTAGTCCTTTGGCAGAAGGGCGAACTGGTCTACCAAATTCTTCTGTCGCCATCGAGCACCACTGGTTCACTCTATTTTACTTCATCTCTTTCAGCAGTTTACATTCGTGCTCTGTGTCGATAGTTTATCTGATCAATCATAGTTTGTTACTTATCTATCGCATTCACATCATTCATTTCCATCGTCTCAGGTTAATTTATTTCTCATCGTAACACTGCATGTCTGCGTAATTTCATTCGTTGTTGAATCTATTCACTGTGTTACGATGTCCCGTGCATTTCCATCGCAGTTCATCTCTAGTTTTTCCTCGTGATATTACATCTGTTAATATATTACTTCACCATCATACCAGTCAATCTAGAGATATTTTTCGATCGAACATCTTCTACTTTCTTCTTCGATAGATTTGCTCCTCTGTTGCATGCGTGTTTAAATACTTGTCTACCGAACCTTATTTCCGTTGTTGTGTTTGGGATCAGTTCAAAACATTCGCAAGAATTTTTGAATCTCCCATTCACCCCCCCCTCTGGTCGATATACTCTCGGTCCTAACAATTGGAATGACCCTCGTGGGTCCCTACTGTCATCCTCTCCATGTACAGTCATCTCCTGATTCCTCTCGGTTGTAGACCATGTTGACAACGCCAGACGGCTAAATGACGAAGCTATGATACGGCTGAATGCACAAGCAAAAGATATTATCTGTGACAGCATCTCAAAAGACATTTTCATTCGGTTCTGAAAGCTTGACTCGGCCAAGCAACTCTGGGATGCCATCAAGGATGTTCATGAAGAATCCATTACCAGAATAGATCAACACACAGATATGCTTTGTGCCATGTTTGCAGGTTTCCGTAGTCTTCATAGGGAAAGTGCTATGGAACTCACCAATCGGTTGACAAATATTGTTGAAAGACTTCATCAACGAGGAGTAACAGATATCACCGATAGAGATGTGGTCAACAAACTACTGAGTGCTCTTGATGCAACCTTCGATCCAATCGTGGCTGAAATCAAGCAAAGACCAGACTTTGAAGAACTTCACTATTCATGAAGAAAAGATGGAACTTGAAAATGGGCATCAAGAATCTTCTTCGGAAAGCGAAGGGGAAATTCTTTCACACTATGGCAGTGCACAAGAAGAAGATATCGAGAATCAACACTCTATCACACGAGAACTCGAAATGCTCACAGAAAGACTTGGTGATCTCAGAAGACAAAATCTGCGTCTCACAAATGATGACGAAGTTGACTTGCCTGAATCTTCAAGAAGATTACTTCCGAACGAAATTAAGTGCTTCAAATGCGAACAATTCGGCCACTACATCACTGACTGTCCTTACTGCTGGGAGCAAGATGAAAAACATAGCAGCAGATGGATCTATCTTCACTGCTCTGGATTCACTCGAGTGGATCGTCACACTAAGCTCTCAAAGAAAAATGAATCTGTCGCATCTTCTTTGACGAGACCAGTCACTGACATGCAAACCAGAGCGACCATTGAATCTAATATGAAGAGAATATCGCAGCTGACTAGAGTGTGTGCTGAAATGAATACGGAATCTGAAGATGAAATATCCGAATCAGAATCAGAAGACGAAGAGCTTTACAGAAGACAAGGAAGAAGCAATGCATTCGTCGCTTATGAATCATCCGAGAAGTCTCTCGAATCAGACACTGATGATAATGCTTCAAGTGATGATGATCCTATCGCATTCTGTCTCATGGCAAAAACCTCAAAGGATCATGTTGGTGCAATACTTGCCCTCTTGTGTTTTGGAGATTGTTGACAGAAACAGGCATGGACTGAATTGTTTGCTAGTGCACACAGAAAGAAATAGTCCATGCAGTGCCGAAGAGAATGCTATCTCAGGTGTACAGTTCGAGGAACTTCACCGAAGATTATCTACGTCAAAGAAGAGAATGAGCAACCGAGAAGAATGAAGTGAAGGAGTTGACCCCTCGAATGTTTATTGCTGACGCAAAGCAATTGGTTCGGTGATCGCGTCCGAAGAAATTAACTGCAGCGATGGAAGACGAAAACGAAGTGAAGACGTAGCATTCTTTTCGTCGTTCTTCTTTCATTCATTTGAGTCATAGGACCTCCGTACTATTAAGAGGGGTATAGGTTCTCGAAGCTTAGATCCACTGTGATGCTAAGCCCAAACCTATGCGAGACCGAGAGAAATCTCTTTATGCTTCAAATGATTACCTGCCAGCAGAAGATGTTGTTCTTCATTGCTTTAGGAGATATCTTTCGAACTGAGGAGTTAGCATTACTTGCTCCGCACGTAATGTTACCGTTGTGCTCAAAATTCCGACCGTTGGACTCATGTCGTTCGGCCATTGGCTGCTCCACATGTCCAATTTGGTCATTTCCCATCCGGGAAGGCTGCGGCTATAAATAGCCACCCCGCTCCAACGTTGCCCATTGGCTGCTCCGCTTAAGATTTCTGAGAAGATTGATTGAGCATCCCCTCTCCGAGTGATTTGAGTTTAAAATCCACCGAGAGAAAAATCAAGAGCCGAAACTTAGACAGTGGTTGAGCATCACAGTAGTTCTGAGTTAGAGTTCTTGTACCTATTACTCTTGAGAGCTGCCCACTCTCTAGACGGATAGGTGTCGGCTCGAGTGTCGAACAGTATTGTCTTCACCGAGCGAGATCTTCAGCAACCAAGAGTCTTGTGGTTCGCGAAGAGAGCTGAAGAGAGTTTATCTTCAGTGAAGGTTTGGAGATCGCCGACAAGTATCTACCACGAGTGAAATCAATTGGAGTCTGATCAGCTCCGAGTTGAAGGAGAACAGGGCGAGGAGAGTTTATCCTCTGTGTTAAATCACAACCCCTCCAACCAGACGTAGTCCTTTCGCAGAAGGGCGAACTGGTCTACCAAATTCTTCTGTCGCCATCGAGCACCACTGGTTCGCTTTACATTGCTGCATTTCCTTCAGCAGTTTACATTCGTGCTCAGTGCCGATAGTTGTACCTGATCAATCTCAGTTCATCAACTATCTGTCGCGTTATTATCGTTCTTCACTTCGCATCAAGTTAACTTGTTTATCATCTCAATACCGTATGTCTGCGTGATCTCATCTCATGCCATATTCATTCACCCTGTCATCATTTCCAGTGCATTTCTATTGCAGTCATACTTAGTTTTCTCTCATAATTGAGCTCCAGATTACTAGTTGCATTTCTATCGATCAAGTTGGACTTGTGATATTCATCGCTCAATAAAATTGCTGCATTCTTTATCGATAGTTTTGGTCCTCTATAGCGAGCTAATTCGAGTGTGTTGCTACCGAACATCATTTCCGCTGCCGTGATTGGGATCGGTTCGAAACCTTCAAAAGAAATTTTGTATCTCCCATTCACCCCCCCTCTGGTCAATATACTCTCGGTCCTAACAATTGGTATCAGAGCAGGTACTCCCTGTCTCTATTTATTAAAGGTCTAACAACCTTGGAGTTTTGAGTATGTCGTATGCAGGTAGATCCTCGCACTCTGAAAGGTTTCCTATCTTCGATGGAAATGATTATATCTACTGGAGAGATCGAATGAAAATCAGACTTCAAGCTATCAACATTGAACTTTGGCAAATTGTGGAAGGTGGATACACTGTTAGGCATCCTGATGCTCTTTCTTCGAATGACGAAGTTATGATACAGTTGGATGCTCAAGCAAAAGATATTATCAGCAACAACATCTCGAGAGATATCTTTATTCGGTTCCAAAAACTTGACACTGCTAAGCAACTCTGGGATGCCATCAAAGATGTTCATGAAGAATTTATCGCCAGAACAGATCAACACACAGATATGCTTCGTGCCATGTTCGCTGGGTTCAGAAGTCTTCGTAAGGAAAGTGCTATGGAACTCACTGATCGGTTGAAAAATATCGTTGAAAGGCTTCGCCAACGTGGAGTAACAGATATCACTGATAGAGATGTGGTCAACAAGCTACTAAGTGCTCTTGATGCAACCTACGATCCAATCGTGACTGAAATCAAGCAAAGACCGGACTATGAAGAACTTCACTATGTCGAGATCATGACGCTGTTGTCCATTCACGAAGAAAAGATGGAACTTGAGAACGGGATTCAAGAATCTTCTTCGGAAAGCGAAGGAGAAATTCTTTCACACTATGGCAGTCCTCAAGAATAAGATATCGAGAATCAACACTCCATCACTAGAGAAATGGAAATGCTCACTGAAAGACTAAGCTATCTCAGAAGACAGAATCTATGCCTCACAAATGATGATGAAGTTGACACGCTTGAATCGTCTATGAAATTACCTCCGAAAGAAATGAAATGCTTCAAGTGCAAACAACCTAGTCACTTCATAGCAGACTGTCCTTGTTGGGAACAAGATGAAAAACACAGCAACAGATGGACTAATCATCACTGCTCTGGATTCATTCAAGTGGATCGTCACACTAAGCTCTCGAATAAAAATGAAACTACCGCATCATCTTCTTCGTCGAGACCAGTCACTGACGTGCAAACAAGAGCGACCATTGAATCCAACCTGAAGAAAATATCGCAGCTGACTAGAGTGTGTGCAGAAATGAATATGGAATCTGAAGATGAATCATCTGACTCTGAATCAGAAGACGAAGAGTTGTACATAAACCTAGGAAGAGGCAATGCATTCATCGCATATGAACCATCCGCAAAGTCTCTCGAATCAGATACTGATGACAATGCTTCAAGTGATGATGAACCTGTTGCATTCTGTCTCATGGCAAAAACCTCAAAGGATCAGGTATTAGCAAAGCACCAAAAATCTAAGACTGCATATTCCTCTGAATACATTGCCTATGCTAAACTTGTTAAGATTGCAAAATCTCAACAAGATGAGCTAGAACGACTTGAGATGAATCTCAGGAAAACCGAAGGATTACTGGTCGAAGAGATGGAGAAGAATCAAAACTTGACTGAAAAGCATGATGCTTTCTCCTCAACGTTTGATGATCTTTCCGAACGATATGATTCTCTTACAGTTGACTACGAGAATTTATCAGATGAACTCCTTGACAGGAATCAAGAACTCGGGTCACTGAAAGAGTCTTATAATGTGCTTACGAAAGAAAAAGCTTCTCTCTTCGCCGAGCAATCTAACAACCTTCCTGATGATTTTGTGCCTCCATGCTCAAAATGCCTAGAACGTAGCAATGCTGAGTCAAATGCTGAAACATCTAATGCTGCCATCAAGAATATTGCAACTGCTTCGAATGATATCTCTAACCCCTCCTCCGAGTAATTTGTTGCTATTTCTGATGAAAATTGTAGACTAAAGAACTTGCTTGAGACTGGTATGCTAAAGAGCCTCAAAGGGCATCAAACACTTTGTGATGTGCTCAAGAAGTCAATACTGCACAGAAATCCCCGAAAGGAAGGATTGGGTTTCGAAAGGAAACTCAACGTTGATGGAACCTACTGGACTCCCGAGCAATATCCTCGAACAAGTTGGGTTCTTGCTAAGAGCAAAACTCTCGAACCTGCGCTCCTGTCTGGATATGACACTCCCATTCCTGCTGTTTCTGACAAGTCTGATGACTCAAATTACAAATTATTCAAACAACAGAATGGTAAGGTCTTCGCTCAGTATGTTGGAACTAACTGCAGGTCTGGATCACCCAAGAAGCAAATCTGGGTGAAGAAATGTATCATTGAAAATCTATCTGTCACTGCTAACCTGAACCTGCAGGGCAATTCTCGTCGAGGAAATGAAAATCCATCGCAGTATGGGACTGCAACTTCCTCGAATGCATGTCAGCTAAACCTTCGACAAAAGGAGTATATGCGCATCTCTTCGAATCATTATGCTCATGTCTCTGGGAACAATTTCAATGCTTACTCATATGATTACTCTCGAGATACACAGGTGATCTACGGAAATCAACGAAGGAATGTCCCTGATCAGTCAAGACAAATGAGATCTGCGCCGCCCACACAAGTGTGGGTTGCGAGAAAGAACTAACCCATCTTGCAGGAACTCGCTCTCAGGGATTTTGATCGTATATCCTTTGCCCTGAGATCTATATTGTTGGTGCTAGTTCTTTGTGTTTATTTGTTCTTTGATTGTTGTTTGTTTTCGAGTCGCCGTGTTTGTGTTTCGTCCGATGAACAACTCACTCATAGCTTCTCTCGTTTGGTGTTTCTTCTCGTTTGCCTGAGTGATTTGTTTCGGACCCTTTTATCCCTCTATTCTCTCTCATCTAAATCTATGCTGTCCGTCATGAGCATACAATTTGATCTGAAGTAAATCTCTCTCCGACGTCCTTGGTCGCGAAAGAAATTATCTTCAAACATTTACTCATTTTTGGCGTTGTGCCCTTCATACCTTTCGACCCCCCGCTCTCTTCCCGAGATTTTCACAGGAAACGGTTGCCACGTGCCCATGATCTCTTTGATCGTGATCGTGTCCGTTGAATGCGGAATGTCCCACATCTGTAGGCCGTAGATTTCAGAGGGGTGGTTCAGCCCTCCAGCTATAAATACCTCTGCCGCGTCTTCTTCTTCATTCTCGCAAACCCTCGTTTCACCCTCATCCGAGCCCGAGCTCGAAGCAACTCCGGCGAGAATCTCCGCCAAGCAACTCCGGTGAAGCCTCGTCGCAGCTGATCACGCCGGTGCGGTAATCCTCCTTCCCGCATTGCCGTAGTTGATCTAAGTTGCCAAGTTAGGGCGCCTAGATCTGGAACTGCTCGTCTCCATCTCTCTGTTCTTGGGCAGTTCTTACCGTCGCAATTTATCTCGATTTATTTCACTGCAGTAGATCTTTAGGAATCACTATTAATTGACTAGTGCGGTTTGTAGTTCTTCCTCGTACTCGGTCTCCTCATCTTGGGTTCATATGTGTTGTCCGAAAGATTAGATGGTTTTCAATCTACCCTGTATCATCTGAGGCTAGCTTGTAAAATCTATCAAGGATATCTAATTGGATTTCCATGGGTTCCCTAATCCTCCTAAAAATCTTTTTCATTCAAAAATAGTTCTGTGCATGCTTATGAACCTACCTTGTTTTTCCCTCGCATCTATTCTATTTCACGGGTTGGTCATGTCACAGAGTTCGGAAGAACACTCAGATTTTGAAGGATATTTGCCTCAGTTCCCACCAAGATCAGAACGAATAAGAATGACAAGAGGAGGAAAATCCTCGAAGCCACCCAAGGCCCCGAAAAAGAGACAAGAGTCTGTGTCTGAAGAAGATTCGGAAGAAATTCCCTCTGCTCACAGTCAGCCCGAGGATGAATTGGTCACTGACGCTCTAACCATCTTCTCCGATGAAAATCCCAAGAAGGGCGGTCGTGGCAGAGAAAAGAACACTACTGCTGAGATGTCAGATCCCGAAAGCTACAGAACTCCACCTGAAGGTGAATCAACAACAGATCGCAACAACAGGTTGCAGAGATTCGCCGCCACTGAGCTGGCAAATGGTTCCGTTATCAAAATGTTCGCGAAAAGTACCAGATCCTATTTGCCTTCATGCCACCATGGAATGACTGCATTGCAGAAAATTGCATAGGCCCAGATGATGAAAAAGTCAGGCCACCTCAGCCAACAAATGCTCATCCTGACTCCCTCAAAACTATCGCTAATTTCCCCGAGGAAGTGGCTAAAAGGGCGAAAGCCAAGGCCAAATGTGAAGCCAGAGAAGCTAAGAAGAATCAAGTCGAAGCTAGAAACGTCGCGCTAACCCAGCAAGACGTGCAAAAAAAGAAGGAACGTGCATCAGCTTCGAAGGGAAGCAAGTCTGAGAAATCGGTTTCCCCTCGTGCACCACGAAAGAAAACCCTTGTCAAAAGAACCAAGAAGGTTGTTCCCGACTCATCTAATGAGTTATCCGATGAAGAAACCCCAGATGTAATTCCATTGTATGATCGTCCCGCCATTCTCAACAAGCCACACATGAGTCCTTCGCCAGTGAAAACATTGCCATCACCGAGGAAGTCTCCCAGGCATGCACCTATGCCATCCACTGATAAACCTTCGGGTTCTGCGGCCCCGAGAACTTTGTCAGGTGCCGCTACGAAGAGAAAGCTGTAGTCAGAAGAGAAAACAGATGTGGCTGCCAAAAAGGCCAAGCTCAATGTTCCTGCTTCCATAGAGGAACAAAAATATGACTTCAATTTCATGATTGATGTAATTGACAGCGCTACTTATGATGCAAATGCTAATGATGTGTGCGATCTCGGTTTGCCTGATGATGTTATCAAATTGGTGATGAAGCATTTTATGGAGCTGAAGAAAATCTCCAAGAAGCTCAACAAAGTTGTCAAAGAAAAACAAGCTGTCGAGCAAATGAGAAATGAGGCCAAATCTGAGTCCGAAAGGAAAAAGAGGAACAGAGAAATTGTTGAACTCACCAAGGCTCTGAGAGTCTTGCGTAATGAGAAAATTGAGTGGCACTCTCGCTTGCACATGGAAGTATCTCAACTGTGTGACAGGAGAAACGAGGAGATTGCTCACCAGGCAGATCTCGCTCGGAGAAGAGCTCAAGAGGAAAAGCGTCAGAAGGCTATGGCGAGAGCAAGCAAGCCGAAAACAAACAAAGACCGCCGCCTTCAGAACGTCTCTGCTGATCCTACCCCAATGGATTCCCATGTACCCTTGCAGCAAGTTCCACCTTCTCCTCCTCGCGAAGATGAACCCATGCAGCAGGCTGGTACTGAAGAGGTTCTCATTCCTGAGCCAGTTGCCCAAGTGCAACATGAAGAAGTTGATATATTATTGGTAAGGACTGATGAGGAAAATGCACCTCCCAAGTAGCAATCCCCAGCTGATGAAGTTGATGAAGAGATTGAGGTTGAAAAGCCAGATCCATCACCTCCGAAAAGATTGCAAGCTGAGCCCTCCAAATCAAATGAGGAAAATGATAAGAATGAGGGGGAGCTCAATGCTTCCCGAGAGAAAACACCCCCGGTCTCATCATCTGGTGCCCCTACCCAGATGGATGTTGATCCTGCTCCTCGTACCACTGCACCACAGTTGGTACAGGAAGAAAAGAAATCAGATGTGCCGATGGCTCGAGAAGAAACTGCCCCACCAGTCGTGCCTCATGCTACCGAGAAAGAAGTTGTCTCACCTCCCACCGAAGAAACTACAAGAAAAGAAAAGGCCCTTGTGCCTGAAAGTCAGAAAAATGCCGAAGGAGTTCCAGCGAGCAAGAACAACAGTCAGTCAAGTGCTTCAAAGTTGTCTGCACGACAGAAATCAAGGAAGTCTCATGCTCCTCTCAAGCCTATCGATGAAGGTGTGCCTGCACCTGATGATGTTCGAACCAAATCCATGACCGATGAAGAACCTCTGAGTAATCCACTGGAAATCTTTCCTCTGTTTCCCATCGAAGATGGCCCGAATGGTCCAGCGTTTAATGAGCAGTTTCATCGCTCGAAACTTGCATTCTTTGGGACCAGTCCGTATGAAGGAGAAAGGACTTCGTTGTCA
Source organism: Elymus sibiricus (assembly GCA_039707655.1). Classification (NCBI taxonomy): domain Eukaryota; kingdom Viridiplantae; phylum Streptophyta; class Magnoliopsida; order Poales; family Poaceae; genus Elymus; species Elymus sibiricus. Next base: position 296,950,667 of record CM077672.1, on the reverse strand, counting down.
CCAAGGTTCTGGACAAAGGAACAGGCTGTGTATTATGCTCGTATTCTATATTGCAAGAATCTTATATTCGAGCACAAGATTCTGGATTTTGCCGAGCTAGAAAGCATACCCTACTTCCATCACACCATCGAGCAAATTGAGCAGGTCTATCTGAAGAGTTTTCTTCGATTCAACCATGGCTGGAATCGTGAAGTTGTCCTTCAGTTCTATGCCACGCTTTATATCTCAGGAGATCTTGCTGATAGCAGTACATGGATCCTCGAACGGATGACCGAGGAAGAAAGAATCAAATGCTCGGCTGACCAGTTTTTGGCGATGTTAAATTTACCTCGTTTCGAATTTGATGCCTCACGAGAACACAGACTGCATTTCTGGGATGTATCCGAAGCTCAACTGCATATGCTGATGGACCCTAAGCTTGTTGGAGACGAGTGTACTGAAGTAAATCCAAAGCATTTGGCTTATGAGAACAAAGTGTTGTTCTATATCCTCTGCAATTCTCTCACGCCAACAAACTGGCCTGAAAACATTCCAGGAATTGTGGCTAATACTCTTCATGCTATAGCTCATGGTATTCGGTTTGACATTCCCAATCTTCTTATTCGCAACCTGGCCTATGCAACTGATAGCCCTCAAGTATTGAAGCCATTTGCACCATGGGTCATGTTCGCCATTGAGCAGCTTATCAAGAAAAAGTTTTTCTGCCCATATGTCCCGAAAGTTTTCATGCCACCAGTCCGAGACACTCTCCGAATTGTAAAGGATATTGGGAAAGGAAAGACACCAATTGATGCAACTGCTTCTGCCTCTGCGAAAGCTCCAAAGGTTAAGAAGGTCACAGTTGAAATCCCTCATGAAGAAAATCCATCTCTGTATGAGATTTGTCTCCGTACTCAGCAAGCTTTGGAAAGTCACATCAAGCTCGATCGCAAAGAAAAAGTGGAAATGATGACTGAAATCAATCTGCTTCATAATTATGCTCGTCAAGCCCTGCTGTATGAAAAGGAACAGAAAAAGCGCTCATGGACCCTTCTCTGCAAGCATTACTCTCGTAAACAACTGTCTGCGAAGGGAATCGAGAAAGATTATGATCATCTGGAGTTGTTTGAAGTCCCTCGCATCCGAAGGCAAACTCCTGTGCTTCCTCAGCGCTCTGCCTCAACCGACCTGCTGTTTGTCGAACCCGATGATGCACTCGAAGACACAGCAGGCACATTCATATACAAACCAGATGAACCTCGCACTGCTACTCCCGATGCTGAACCTGAAGCCCGTGCTGCATCTCCAACTCCTGCCTCAGCCTCGACCATCGCTCGTTCTGCTTCGCCGAACAGTTCGAGTTCTGGGGATTCTTCGGACGAGTAGTTCCTCGCATGCATTCTCTTTCCTTTTTGACACTTGTTGACAAAAAGGGGGAGAAGAACATCGAGAAGATAGAAAAGCGGGTCATTTGCAGGGTGTTTCTATTCGCCATTTGCTTTTCGTTCGAACAATTTGCTTTTGGTCGTTGAACCTTTGGTCGTGAAACTTAATCTCACCGTCTATGGTGATGGCACACTGCATCGTCATGTACCGTTAATAACCCCTGCAATGCTATAGTTGCTATTGTCTCGTTATTTGTTTGCAGGTGCAATCGAATGCTTACTTCCTTGCAATGATTATCCTCAAGGAGAATTGGAAATTATGTCTCTCGAAGACTTAAAACTTCATATATCTTACTCCTATGCTTATCTTTCGATATCTAACGATGCAGGAGAAGAAATATCGCTTCAGATTAAAGTCATTCGTGAATTCTAAAGAAAATTCTCTCTATCTATCTGACAAGCTGTTTTCCCTCGCACATATCTATGGTATCATTTTTGTTGCAGGAAAACATCGTCTGAAATATATCCACTCCGAGCAATATACTTGAGTCTCCCTTGCTCTGATTGCTTTTACCCTGATTTTTCCTCGAACATCTAACTTGCAGGGAAATTTATATCTCGTGTGGAATTTAAACTGTGTTCTGAGAAAATCTTCATGGCGTATCCTTTGCCACAACGCTTTTCAAACTATCATTGCTATCTAACTAACCTTTGTCAAAGGTTGTGTGTGGCAGGAAATACCTCAGACACCACCGAGTGCATTGGATAAAGCTACGAATGAGATCATCTGCCAATGTCACTCATACGAAGATTCACCTCGCCTCCTTATTATGTCCTAATGATCAGTCAAATCAGAATGATGCATATCTTCAGGGGGAGCGTGTCTTATCTTCGTATTTATCTCTCGTCTTTCAATTTCCTTCGCATTCCATTTCATTCCTTTATCTATCTTTCGATGTGTTCAGTTTTGTCAACAATCGCCCAAAAAGGGGGAGATTGTTGGTGCAATACTTGCCCTATTGTGTTTTGGAGATTGTTGACAGAAACAGGCATGGACTGAATTGTTTGCTAGTGCACACAGAAAGAAATAGTCCATGCAGTGCCGAAGAGAATGTTGTCTCAGGTGTACAGTTCAAGGAACTTCACCGAAGATTATCTACGTCGAAGAAGAGAATGAGCAAACGAGAAGAATGAAGTGAAGGAGTTGAACCCTCGAATGTTTATTGCTGACGCAAAGCAATTGGTTCGGTGATCGCGTCCGAAGAAATTAACTGCAGAGATGGAAGACGAAGATGAAGTGAAGACGTAGCATTCTTTTCGTCGTTCTTCTTTCATTCATTTGAGTCATAGGACCTCCGTACTATTAAGAGGGGTATAGGTTCTCGAAGCTTAGATCCGCTGTGATGCTTAGCCCAAACCTATGCGAGACCGAGAGAAATCTCTTTATGCTTCGAATGATTACCTTCCAGCAGAAGACGTTGTTCTTCGTTGCTGTAGGAGATATCTTTCGAACTGAGGAGTTAGCATTACTTGCTCCGCACATAATGTTACCGTTGTGCTCAAAATTCCGACCGTTGGACTCGTGTCGTTCGGCCATTGGCTGCTCCACATGTCCAATTTGGTCATTTCCCATCCGAGAAGGCTGCGGCTATAAATAGCCACCCCGCTCCAACGTTGCCCGTTGGCTGCTGTGCTTAAGATTTCTGAGAAGATTGATTGAGCATCCCCTCTCCGAGTGATTTGAGTTTAAAATCCACCGAGAGAAAAATCAAGAGCCGAAACTTAGACAGTGGTTGAGCATCACAGTAGTTCTGAGTTAGAGTTCTTGTACCTATTACTCTTGAGAGCTGCCCACTCTCTAGACGGATAGGTGTCGGCTCGAGTGTCGAAGAGTATTGTCTTCACCGAGCGAGATCTTCAGCAACCAAGAGTCTTGTGGTTCGCGAAGAGAGCTGAAGAGAGTTTATCTTCAGTGAAGGTTTGGAGATCGCCGACAAGTATCTACCACGAGTGAAATCAACTGGAGTCTAATCAGCTCCGAGTTGAAGGAGAACAGGGCGAGGAGAGTTTATCCTCTGTGTTAAATCACAACCCCTCCAACCAGACGTAGTCCTTTGGCAGAAGGGCGAACTGGTCTACCAAATTCTTCTGTCGCCATCGAGCACCACTGGTTCGCTTTACATTACTGCATTTCCTTCAGCAGTTTACATTCGTGCTCAGTGCCGATAGTTGTACCTGATCAATCTCAGTTCATCAACTACCTGTCGCGTTATTATCGTTCTTCACTTCACATCAAGTTAACTTGTTTATCATTGCAATACCGTATGTCTGCGTGATCTCATCTCATGCCATATTCATTCACCCTGTCATCATTTCCAGTGCATTTCTATCGCAGTCATACTTAGTTTTCTCTCGTAATTGAGCTCCAGATTACTAGTTGCATTTCTATCGATCAAGTTGGACTTGTGATATTCATCGCTCAATAAAATTGCTGCATTCTTTATCGATAGTTTTGGTCCTCTATAGCGAGCTAATCCGAGTGTGTTGCTACCGAACATCATTTCCGCTGCCGTGATTGGGATCGGTTCGAAACCTTCGAAATAAATTTTGTATCTCCCATTCACCCCCCCCCCCTCTGGTCGATATACTCTCGGTCCTAACAGATCAGGTATCAGCAAAACACCGAAAATCAATGATTGAATATTCCTCTGAATACATTGCCTATGCTAAACTTGTTAAGATTGCAAAATCTCAACAAGATGAGCTTGAAAAACTTGAGATGAATCTCAGTAAAACCGAAGGATTACTGGTCGAAGAGATGGAGAAGAATCAAGAGTTGACTGAAAAGCATGATGCTTTTTCTTCAACGATTGATGATCTTTCCGAACGATATGATTCACTTACAGTCGACTACGAGAGTTTATCAGATGAACTCCTTAGCAGGAATCAAGAACTCGAGTCACTGAAAGAGTCTTATAATGTACTCGCAAAAGAAAAAGCTTCTCTCTTTGCCGAGCAATCTAACAACCTTCCTGATGATTTTGCGCCTCCTTGCTCAAAATGCCTAGAACGTAGCAATGCTGATTCGAATGCTGAAATATCCAATGCTGCCATTAAGAATACTGCAACTACTTCGAATGATATTTCTAACCCCTCTTCCGAGGAATTTGTTGCTATCTCTGATGAAAATTGCAGTCTAAAGAACTTGCTTGAGACGGGAATGCTAAAGAGCCTCAAAGGACATCAAACACTCTGTGATGTGCTGAAGAAGTCATTACTGCACAAAAATCCCCGAAAAGAAGGATTGGGTTTCGAAAGGAAACTCAATGTTAATGGAACTTACTGGACTCCCGAGCAATATCCTCGAACGAGTTGGGTTCTAGCTAAAAGCAAAACTCTCGAACCTGCACTCCTATCTGGATATGATACTCCCATTCCTGTTACTTCAGACGAGTCAAATGACTCAAACTACAAACTTTTCAAACAACAGAATGGTAAGGTTTTCGCTCGGTATGTTGGGACTAACTGCAGGTCTGGTTCACCCAAGAAGCAAATCTGGGTGAAGAAGTGCACCATTGAAAATTTATCTGTCACTGCTAACCTGAATATGCAGAGCAACTCTCCTCGAGGAAATGACAATCACTCGCAGATTGACGCTGAAATTTCCTCAAACGAATGTCGATTAAACTTTCGACAAAAAGAGTACATGCGTATCTCCTCGAATCATTATGCTCATGTCTCTGGGAATAATTTCAATGCTTACTCATATGATTACTCTCGAGATGCACAGGTGAACTACGGAAATCAATGAAGGAACGTCTCTGCTCAGTCAAGACAAATGAGGTATGTGCTGCCCACACAAGTGTGGGTTGCGAGAAAGAACTAACCCATCTTGCAGGAATTCTATCTCAGGGATTCTTTCCGGTTATCCTTGCCCTGAGATCTATATTGTTGGTGCTCGTTCTTTGTGTATATTTGTTCTCTAATTGTTGTTTGTCTTCGAGTTGCCGTGTTTGTGTTTCGTCCGATGAACAACTCACTCATAGCTCCTCGTTTGGTGTTTTTTTCTTTGTTTGGCTGAGTGTTTTGTTTCAGACCCTTTTTATCCCTCTATTCTTTCTCTTCTAAATCTATGATGTCCATAATAAGCATGCAATTTGATCTGAAGAATATCTCTCTCCGACATCCTTGGTCGTGAAAGGAATCAACTTCGAACTTTTATCCACTTTTGGCGTTCAGCCCTTCAAACCTTTCGACCTCCCGCTCTCTTCCCGAGTTTTTCGCAGAAAATGGTTGCCACGTGCCCACAATCTCCACTATCGTGATCGTGTCCATTGAATGCGGAACGTCCCGCAACTGTGGGCCATAGATTTCGGTAAGGAGGTTCTGCTCTCCTACTATATATATACCCCTCGTCGCGTCTTCTTCCTCATCTGCACAAACCCTCGTTCCACCTTCACCCGAGCCCGAGCTCGAAGCAACTCCGGCGAGAAGCTCCGCCGTGCAACTCCGGTGAAGTCTCGTCGTAGCTGATCACGCCGGTGCGGTAATCCATCCTCCCGCATCGTAGTTGGTCCTAGTTGCCAAGTTAGGGCACTTAGATCCGGAACTGCTCCTCTCCATCTCTCTGTTCTTAGGGCAGTTCTTACCGATGCAATTTTCTTCGATTTATTCCACTATGGTAGATCTTTAGAAATCACTAGGATTTGACTGGTACGGTTTGTAGATCTTCCTCGTACTGGTTCTGCTCATCTAGGGTTCATGTGTAATCATCTGAAAGATTAGATAGCTATCAACCTGCCTAGAATTTCCTGTGGCTAGTCCGTAATATCTATCGATGATATCTTTCTGTTTTACCACGTGTTCCTTGTTGTCTCCCTCAAAAATCATTTTCATACAAAATACTTCCGTGCATGTTTATGACCCTACCCTTTTTCCCTCGCATCTATTTCTATTTCACAGGTTGGTCATGTCACGGTATTCGCAAGAGTATTCAGATTCTGACGAAGAATTGCCTCAGCTTCCATCAAGGTCAGAACGAACTAGAATGACTGGAGGTGGAAAATCTTCGAAGCCATCCAAGGCCCCGAAGAAGAAACACGAGTCTGAGCACGAAGAAGATTATGAGGAAATCCCCTCTGCTCAAAGTCAGCCCGAGGATGAATTGGTCACAGACGCTCTAACCATCTTCTCCGATGGAAATCCCAAAAAGGGCGGTCGTGGCAGAGAAAAGAACACCACTGCTGAGATGTCTGATCCTGACAGTTACAGAACTCCACCTGAGGGTGAATCAACGATAGATCGCAACAACAGGCTTCAAAGAATTCGCCGCCACTGGGCTGGCAAATGGTACAGATATGAAAATGTTCGCGAGAAGTACCAGATCTTGTTTGCCTTCACACCACCATGGAATGACTGCATTGCCGAAAACTGCATTGGCCCCGATGACAAAAAAGTCAGACCACCACAACCGTCAAATGCTCACCCCGACTCCCTCAAAACCGTTGATGATTTTCCCGAAGAAGTGGCTAAGATGGCGAAGGCCAAAGCCAAGCGTGAAGCTAGAGAAACTAAGAAAAACCAAGTTGAAGCACAAAACGTCGCGCTGACCCAGCAAGACATACAAAAGAAAAAGGAACGTGCATCAGCTTCGAAGGAAAGAAAATCTGAGAAATCAGTTTCCCCTCGTGCACCACGAAAGAAAACCCTCACCAAGAGAATCAAGAAAGCAGTTCCCGACTCGTCTGATGAGTCGTCCAGAGAAGATACCCCTGATGAAATCCCATTGTATGACCGTCCTGCCATTCTCAACAAGCCATCCATGACTCCCTCGCCAGTGAAAGCTTTGCCATTTCCGAGGAAATCACCCAGACATGCACCCATTCCATCCTCGGATAAACCTTCGGGTTCTGCGGCTCCGAGAACTTTGTCAAGCACTGCAGCGAAGAGGAAGCTGCAGTCTGAAGAACAAATTGATGTGGCTACCAAGAAAACCAGGGTCACTGTTCCTGCTCCCACAGAGGAACAGAAGTATGGTTTCAATTTCATGATCGATGTGATTGACAGTGTTGCATATGATGCAAAAGCTGATGATGTGAGCGGTCTGGGACTGCCTGAAGATGTTGCCGAAATGGTAACTAAGCATTTTATCGAGCTAAGGAAAATCTCCAAGAAGCTGAACAAAGCTGTCAAAGACAAGCAAGCTGTCGAGAAAATGAGAAATGAGGCCAAGACAGAATCCGAAAGGAAAAAGAGGAACAAAGAAATTGTTGAACTCACCAAGGCCCTCAGTGTCTTGCGAAATGAGAAAATTGAGTGGCACTCGCGTCTGCACATGGATGTATCTCAGTTGTGTGACAGGAGAAAGGAGGAGATTGACCGCAAGGCAGATCTCACTCGAAGAAGAATTCAGGAAGAAAAACGTCAGAAGGCTAGAGCGAGAGTGAGCAAGCCGAAAACTATCAAAGATCACCGCCTTCAGAATGTCATTGCTGATCCCACACTGGATTCCCATGTACCCTTGCAGCAAGTTCCTCCATCTCCACCTCTCGAGGATGAACCCATGCAACAGGTTGGTGCTGAAGAGGTTATCATTCATGCGCCAGAAGCCCAAGAGCAACATGAAGTTGTTGATATATTCCTGGAAAAGACTTATGAGGAAAATGCACCTCCCAAGCAGCAATCCCCAGCTGATGAGGTTGATGAAGAGATTGAAGTTGAGAAGGCAGAACCATTGCCACCAAGAACTGAGCAAGCAGAGCCCTCCAAACCGAATAAGAAGGAAAATGACAAGATTGAGGGGGAGCTAAATGCTTCCCGAGAGAAAACACCCCCGGTCACATCATCTGGTGCCCCTACCCGGATGGATATTGATCCTGATCCTCACGCCACTGCTTCTCAGTTGGTAGAGGAAGAAAAGAAATCTGATGAGCCGATGGCTCGAGAAGAAAATGTCCCACCAGTTATGACTCAAGCATCTGAGAAAGAGGTCATCGTGCCTCCAACCGAAGAAAGTGCAATGAAAGAAAAGGCCCTTGAGTCCGAAAGTCAAAGGGATGCCAAAGGAGTTCCGGCGAGCAAGAACAGTAGTCACTCAAGTTCCTCAAAGCCATCTGCACGAGAAAAATCGAGGAAGCCTCGTGCTCCTCTCAAGCCTATTGAGGAAGGTGTGCCTGCGCCTGATGATGATCGGACCCAATCCATGGTCGATGAAGAACCGCTGAGAAACCCACTGGAAACTTATCTGTTGTTTCTTGTTGATGATGGCCCAAATGGTCCAGCTTTCAACGAGTAGTTTCATCATTCGAAACTTGCGTTCTTTGGGACCAGCCCATATGAAGGAGAAAGAACTTCCATGTCACCAAGATTCTGGACAAAGGAATAGGCCGTGTATTATGCTCGCATTCTATATGGCAAGAATCGCATTTTCAAGCATAAGATTCTGGATTTCGCTGAGCTCAAAAGTTTACCCTGCTTCCATCACACCATCGAGCAGATTGAACAGGTATTCTTGAAGAATTTCCTTCGTTTCAATCATGGCTGGAACCGTGAAGTTATCCTTCAGTTCTATGCTACTCTTTATATCTCAGGAGATCTTGCAAATAGCAGTACTTGGATTCTCGAATGGATGACCGAGGAGGAAAAGATCAAATGCTTGGCTGACCAGTTTTTGGCACTGTTGAATCTTCCTCGGTGCGAATTTGATGCCTCACGTGAACACAGATTGCACTTCTGGGAAGTATCCGAAGCTGAACTTCACATGCTGATGGACCCCAAACTTGTTGGAGATGAGTGTACAGAGGCAAATCCTAAGAAGTTGGCCTATGAGAACAAAGTTTTGTTCTATATCCTCTACAACTCTCTCACGCCAACAAACAGGCCCGAAACCATTCAAGGCATTGTGGCAAATGCTCTTCAAGCTATAGCTCATGGCATTCGGTTTGATATTCCAGATCTTCTCATTCGCAACCTGGCCTATGCAGCTGACAGCCCTCAAGTCTTGAAGCCATATGCACCATGGGTCATGTTTGCCGTTGAGCAGCTTATCAAGAGAAAGTTCTTCTGCCCATATGTCCCGAAAGCTTTCATGCCACCCGTCCGAGACACTCTCCGAATTGTGAAGGACATTGGCAAAGGGAAGACACCTATTGATGCCATTGTTTCTGCCTCTGCTAGAGCTCCGAAGGTCAAGAAGGTCACAGTAGAAATCCCTCGTGAAGAAAATCCCTCTCTGTACGAGATTTGTCTTCGCACTCAGCAAGCTCTGGAAAGTCACATCAAGCTCAATCGCAAACAAAAGCTGGAAATGATGACTGAGATCAATTTGCTTCACAATTATGCTCGTCAAGCTCTGCTGTATGAGAAAGAACAGAAGAAGTGCTCATGGACCCTTCTGCGCAAGCATTATTCTTGCACTCAACTATCTGCCAAGGGTATCGAGAAAGATTATGAGTATCTGGAGCTGTTTGAAGTTCCTCGTATTCGGAGGCAAACCCCAGTGCTTCCCCAGCGTTCTGCCTCCACCGACCTGTTGTTTGTTGAACCTGATGATGAACTTGACGACACAGCAGGCACATTCATATACAAGCCAGATGCACCTCGCACTGCTCCTCCCGAAGCTGATCCCGAAGCCCGTGTCTCGTCTCCAACTCCTGCTTCGGCCTCGACCATCGCTCGTTCTGCTTCGCCGAACAGCTCAAGTTCTGGGGATTCTTCGGCCGAGTAGTTCCTCGCATGCATTCTCTTTCCTTTTTGACACGTGTTGACAAAAAGGGGGAGAAGAACATCGAGAGATAGAAAAGCGGGTTATTTGCAGGGTGTTTCCATTCGCCATTTGCTCTTCTTTCGAACAATTTGCCTTTTGGTTGTAAACTCGTTGAACTCTTGGTCGTGGAACTTAATCTCACCATCTGTGGTGATGGCATACTACGTCGTCATGTACTGTTAATAACCCCTGCAATGCTATATTTGCTTCCAGTTATTTGTTTGCAGGTGCTATCGAATACTTACTTCCTTGCAATGATTATCCTCGATATTTATCTTTCGATGCAGGAGAAGAGAAGTCGCTTCAGAGTAAAATTATTCGTGATTTCAAAACAATATTCTTTCTAACAAGGATCATTTTTGTTGCAGGAAAACGTTGTCTGAAGCATATCCACTCCGAGCAATATTCTAATGACTCCTTTGCTCTGATTATTCCTCGAACATCTAATTTGCAGGAAATCTATATCTCGTGTGGAATTAAACTGTGTTCTGAGAAAATCTTCATGGCGTATCCTTGCCACAACGTTTTCGCTATCTAACTAATCTGTTTCAAAGGTTGTGTATGGCAGGAAATATATCAGACACTTTCGAGTGCATTGGATAAATCTATGAATCAGATCATCTGCCAATGTCACTCATACGAAGATTCACCTCGCTACCTTCCGTATTATCTCCTATGCTCACTCCAATCAGAATGATGCATATCTTCAGGGGGAGCAAGTTTTATCTTCGCATTTATCTCTCGTCTTTTACCTTCCTTCACCTTCCGTTTCATTCTTTTATCTATCTTTCGATGTGTTCTGTTTTGTCAACAATCGTCCAAAAAGGGGGAGATTGTTGGTGCAATTCTTGCCCTCCTGTGTTTTGGAGATTGTTGACAGAAACAGGCATGGACTGATTTGTTTGCTAGTGCACACAGAGAGAAATAGTCCATGCAGTAACGAAGAAAATGTTGTCTCCGGTGTTCAGTTCGAGGAACTTCACCGAAGAATAACTGCACCGCGGAGAAGAATGAGCTACATCCCATGAAGACTTGTAAACGAGAAGAATGACGTGAAGAAGTTGACCCCTCGAAAGGTTATTGCTGACTCGAAGCAATTGGTTCGGTGAGTCTGTTCGAAGAAAATTGACTGCAGCGATGGAAGACGAAGACGAAGTGAAGACGTAGCATTCTTTTCGTTGTTCTTCTTTCATTTATTTGAGTCATAGGACCTCCGTACTATTAAGGGGGGTATAGGTTCTCGAAGCTTAGATCCGCTGTGATGCTTAGCCCAAACCTATGCGAGACTGAGGGAAATCTCTTTATGTTTCGAATGATTACCTGCCAGCAGAAGACGTTGTTCTTCGGTGCTGCAGGAGATATCTTTCGAACTGAGGAGTTAGCATTACTTGCTCCGCACGTAATGTTACCGTTGTACTCAAATTCCGACCATTGGACTCGTGTCGTTCGGCCGTTGGCTGCTCCACATGTCCAATTTGGTCATTTCCCATCACGGAAGGCTGCGGCTATAAATAGCCACTCCGCTCCAACGTTGCCCGTTGGCTGCTCCGCTTAAGATTTCTGAGAAGATTGATTGAGCATCCCCTCTCCGACTGATTTGAGTTTAAGATCCACCGATAGAAAAATCAAGAGCCCAAACTTAGACAGTGGTAGAGCATCACAGCAGTTCTGAGTTAGAGTTCTTGTACCTATTACTCTTGAGAGCTGCACACTCTCTAGACAGATAGGTGTCGGCTTGAGTGTCGAAGAGTAATTGTCTTCACCGAGCAAGAACTTCAGCAACCAAGAGTCATTGTGGTTCGCGAAGAAGTCTATCGAAGGTTTGGAGATCACCGACAAGTATCTACCACGAGTGAAATCAACTGGAGTCTGATCAGCTCCGAGTTGAAGGAGAATAGGGCGAAGAGAGTTTATCTTCTGTGTTAAATCACAACCCCTCCAACCAGACGTAGTCCTTTGGCAGAAGGGCGAACTGGTCTACCAAATTCTTCTGTCGCCATCGAGCACCACTGGTTCACTCTATTTTACTGCATCTCTTTCAGCAGTTTACATTCGTGCTCTGTGTCGATAGTTTATCTGATCAATCATAGTTCGTTACTTATCTATCGCATTTACATCATTCATTTCCATCGTCCCAGGTTAATTTATTTCTCATAGTAACACTGCATGTCTGCATAATTTCATTCGTTGCTGAATCTATTCACTGTGTTACCATGTCCCGTGCATTTCCATCACAGTTCATCTCTAGTTTTTCCTCGTGATATTACATCTGTTAATATATTGCTTCACCATCATACCAGTCAATCTAGAGATATTTTTCGATCGAACATCTTCTACTTTCTTCTTCGATAGATTTGCTCCTCTGTTGCATGCGTGTTTAAATACTTGTCTACCGAACCTTATTTCCGCTGCTGTGTTTGGGATCAGTTCAAAACATTTGCAAGAATTTTTGAATCTCCCATTCACCCCCCCCCCCCTCTGGTCGATATACTCTCGGTCCTAACAATTGGAATGACCCTCGTGGATCCCTACTGTCATCCTCTCCATGTACAGTCATCTCCTGATTCCTCTCGGTTGTTGACCATGTTGACAACGCCAGACGGCGGCGCCGCAGCGAGCGAACCAAGGCGGAGGACGACGGTGAGGCCTCTGACGGGAACGAGCAGGAGCCGTGGAAGATGCGGCAGTGTAGTCGCAGACTCACAGGCAGAGGGGAGTACGAGGGTTGACTGGTTCGGGTGCGGGTGCGGGTTGGGGCTGACATCGCCGGTGAATAACAGGACGTGTGGGGGAGTGGAGGGATGGACTGGCCAACGTTTGAGGGTACAGTGGGGCGGCAATGCGTGGGCGGACACCCAGCCAGCCGTGAGAGGCTGGAGCAGGCGGTAGCAGGCGGGACCGATGGCGTGGTTTCGTTTGGGCGTCTGGAGTAAGAATACAAGAGATAGAAGAAACACGACAGATGTTGGATGTCAATCCAACGGTTGGCAGGCAGAATCGTTTGTTGACTAAGTCGACACCACCTTGGATAGGCTTTTTCCTTGTGGGTCCCAAATGTCAGAATCAAAATCTGTCACGGCGATGCAACCTTTCTTATTAGGAATTATAGCCCATTTGGTGTGCTAGCTCAAAATAAGTTTGTGGCTGCTGGCGTGCGCTAAGCACTTGGGTTCTGTAATGCACAATGATCTCAAGGAGCCGGCGAGAGTGATGTTATTTCCCTTGCTTGGGATTTGTTACAGTATTTCTCTCTTAATTAAATAAATGACAAGCCATTTGCCTTGTTTCAAAGAAAATATGACAGCCATAGCCGAGTTGAAAAGGGCAACAGCATCTAACTCCAGCTTACAAACTGTACAAAAGCACGAGGGTCAATTGTTCATCAGGTTTAGACTAAACCCAGATTGAAAAGGGCAACAACATCTAACTGCAGCAGTGTTTTCAGCAGTCACAATCAAATGGATTGGTCAGATCCATAAAATGAACATCCCGGGTCATAAAATTTAATGGAATATGACCACAAGATGACGTAAAAAGAAGACTGGCATGTTTAGAAGCCCATTTGTCCACCTGAAACTCCTTTTTTTGCTCTTCGACATATCCATCTATCAAAACTTTGTTATTAATAAATTTAAGCCTAATGGACAATAGTGCCCTCGCATTCAGTAGGAAGAATGTGACAAATATAGTGTTTGCATGGGTGGCTACATATCCTTCCAGCGTTATCGTCTTCAAACGAATGTCATGAGAACTGAGAAAATCCCGGTGCTTACGAAGCCACCGATTGGTTATACCTTTTGTACCCCGTCCTGCTGCCTAAATAGACATGAAGATTGAAAACAGTAAAGGTCTAAAAAAAGAGTATGTTGAAAGAGCAACAACTGAATGGTTAATTCTTGTACACTATATATGGGCTTTCAATGTACGTGAAATCATCACCTTTATATACAACTTCTCCAGACATGGAAAGCATCGCAACAGGCCAATAATCTTGTTTAGATCAAAAGTATTAATACTGATATATAAGATCTTGACAGAATCCAGCACCACTGATAGGCTATCCATGGACAAACTCTTCATTGAGCATAGAACATAATATTAGTACAAATACTCTAAGATGATATAAAACTTATGCGCACAAATGAAAAATGTAGCTTATGATTACAAAAGTGTAGATGATACTCCCTCTGTCCCATAATATAAGAATGTTTTTGAAGCTAACATAGTTTGAAAAACGTTCTTATATTATGGGACGGAGGGAGTAATATACAGTACCTGGATAACTATGGAGCCAAACACCATCTTGAAATGATCACAGAGATCATGAATTACACCCAAGGTCTCCAGTTTAGGCGCAGAGACGACAGTTATTTGCGAAGGTGAATAACAAGAATCAAGGATCAACCTTTGAAGTGAAGGGGCATCTTCGATGATGAGCTCCCCTACGTCAAAAGAAATTCCAATTCTTACAAGGTTAGGCAACTTTATTCGGAGACAACCGATTTTAACTGTCAAAAGAAGCACTAAGCACTCCAGGGCAGGGCAACTGGATTGGATGATGCTGTGCAGTGAGGCCTCTGATATACGAACCACCACAAGTGAAAGTTTTTTGAGAAGTGGGAGTCGAAGCTTTTGTACCAGATTGTCTGGTAGTTTGCACAGGGCGAAGGTGGCGGTGTGGAGAGAGGAGGAAAACCGCGAGATGGACATTGGTGCTGAGGGCACAAGTACATGGCATTCAAAATGTGGTATGTGATTTATGTGGGAATAGTAGAACTCAAGAAGCTGGAGTTTTTTGAATTCAGGGGATTTCAGCCAGGCGTCCACCGTGCAGGGCATGCACAGGTAGCATGCCGGGATGCAGAGGCGTTGAACGGAGCCCTGGTGGGAGGAGATGATGGCTCCGGGGAGTTCAAAATCATTGAACAGAGATAGGCCATGATAGTCGAGATTAAGAGGCGCAGCGCGCCATAGAGGGCACCACCGAGATGCGAGGACTTGGGTGCGGCAGCAATCCTTGGTGGGGAGAAGCGAGATGATATCCCCAAGGATAGCGTCCGGGAGATCGTTGATGCGGTTCGCCCGAGATTCTGCGGGTTCCTCAGATCCAGGGGAGGCTCACCGCTTCTCCCCGCGCTGCCGGGTGTGGGAACTACAACCGTCGTCGCCGCTGGCGGGAGCCTCATATTCTTAACGACGGGGCCAGCCGCCTCCATTTTCCTTGTGGGCGCCACGTCGAGCTCACGGGTTTGAGCAGAGTAGCGAAAGACGAGCCTAGTTAAGGGGGGCTGGGGTTTTCTGTAGGAGTGAGGAAGAAGGTGAGCAGGGATTTTCTGTAGGAGTGAGGAAGAAGGGGAGCAGGGGTTTTCTATAGGAGTGAGGTGAGGAAGAAGGGGAGTAGGGGTTTTCTGTAGGAGCGAGCTGCAGTGAATAGTGAAGTGGGAGGGAGGAGGAAGAAGGGGTTTTTTGGGAGCGCCCCTCTTCAAGTAATATGGGCTTTTCCTACAAAAATATGGGCTTTAAGATGGATCGGCTCTTGTACTGGTCGGTCTTAACACTAGAGACAACCCATTAGAGACACTCTCCAGCTCTCCAGCTTATGGCCCATTCGCAAAAAAAAAGACGCACTCCAGCTTATGGCTCCTGCAGTCCTGCTCGGTAACCTTTTTCAACTTGAAAAAAACTTATGGCTCCTCCTCAGGCCTGCTTGGCATCCACCAAATTAGAGGGTGCGGTAATGAATGCAGACACTCACACTGGTCGAAGCGCGGCACAAATGAGGCGTCAAATAACAGGCCCACAATATAGATTCTAAATGTTCACACGCTAGTCAACATTCACATTAAACTAAGCTTCACAAGATACAGTATTTATACTAGCTAACATTCACAAGCACATATATAAGTTCAGCATGTTTATGCATCAAAATGATTCACCAGACTATAACCAAGACAAAGCTGTGAAAGGGTGTAGAAATCAAGAAAAAACGATCGATGCTTCTCTGAGCAAAGGGCCTCCCTACGCATTAATTTCCCGGGCATGCTTCTTTCTTCTCAATGTTGAGTGCACTTTGAGCATGTTGGCAACTCCACAGCTAGCTCGCTGGCTCATCTTGCAATTGACGCTGACACATTGCAGCAAACAGAGGAGGCAATAGAGATCACTCAACATCAGACCAGTTTGTGCAGTTCCACTGAAATCATCTTCATTGTCCTAGATGTGAAAAGATAGGAAACAATAACTGTACTTAAACGGTGTTGCAAAACAGTAGCACATATCAATAGCTCGGCATGACAAAACACGATCATCTGGACGAAGGGGTACTGACCTGCGTGAGGAAGATTATCCATAATTTTATAAGTGGTTAGTTGATTTCCACCTTGGGGTCTCATCTCATGCCATGGAGGAAATTCGATCCAATCGATCAGTGCAATTCCTTCCATCTGGCTGTAGAAAATTTGTCCAACTCACCCCAATATCTTTATTGTGCAGTTCCACTAAAATTATGCACCGCTGTTTGCATGACCCCTACTCGCCGGCTAGGCCATCTATGACTCGGTGTCTTTTATCTTACATTGACGGGGTGGCTACACTGCTTGTTCACTCCTCCACACATGACAGGCTCGTTCTACACTGCGATCAGCAAGTCAACGTAAGAATAAGCTTATTTCATCTTGCGTTGGTTATTCTACCTAGTTACGAATGTAGGAATACCTCGAGCACCGTGAGGTTAGCTGACAGTAGGTAGATGTAGCCATCTAATTTTCTGTGGTTCTACTAAAATTGTGGTTTGTGCTTCTGTTTGCACAAATAGAAACCACATGGATATAGACAACCCTGTTTGCAAAAATATGTGATAGGGTTATTTAAGCAGTGTCATTTTTTGCTGTGGCATATGATTAATAGAAGCATCTCATATGTTATCAATGGCATAACATTGACAGTATGAAAAAGTGCCATTAACTCAGAAGTGCCATCACATCAGATCAACAAGGGCACTAGATTAACGGGGGCTTAGATTAACATGCACAACAATTGCATTATAACTCTGTGATGACAGTAGCACATGATCAGTAGCTACGTGCACGGTTAACAGGAACGATTGTTCTAACAAAGGGTGATACGGAAAGGAGAAATACATCGTCATGTCAACCAAATGTGCAATTAAATTTCTGCAGTTCCACTGAGATGAAGCTATGTTACCGGCATGAGATTTAAGTGTAACACCCCAAATCACTCGGAAATAAAGCAAGACAGAAGCATTTCATAAAACGGTGGTGGCATTGCTTCAGTTTATCAATGGCAAAAGATTGACAACAACATTACTTAAGAGTGACATCACATTAACAGTGGCATTGTTTCATTTTACCAGATATTAGATTAACAGCTGCAGTAAGGGCATAGGGACAGGTGAGGCACAAGCATGTTTTACCTCCACCGAGGCATAAAGTGGTGAGGCAGAGGTGGTTGCCGAGAGCGGCAAACATGCAAGCTGAATGTCTGGATTTGTGCTATTTTTGTTCTCGTGATCTCGTCAGTGACCTTTTGCTATGTGACCATAGGAAATCTAGTCGTGCTCATTCTCAGTTGCGTTGTCCACCCAACACCCCCTCACTTTCTTTCCTTTTCAACCAAGAGACCAGTCAGGCCAGAATCTTAATACTAGTACTTCCCCCCACCCTTCGCCCCCACCCTACTTTATTGCCCTTTTCAACAAAGAGATTGGTTCGTTAACCAGTCTTTGCTACCCCGCCCACCACTAAATAAAATTACACATTCAACTAGGCCATCTATTTATCTTCATGCATTACCTTTTTTTCCTCTAATAGTAAAAATTTAGGTGGTGTTCGAGTGTTCGACAAGCCGACGCGGCTATCTAGATACATGGTGAGCTTTGGACTGAAGAATATCCACATGCAGGATGCAGTGACGTGGGGAGCAAACCAAACTTGATGGGAAAAAAAGGATGCAGCGACGTGGGGAGCTGGCCCATTAGAAGAAGGCCGGTTCTAAAAGAAGTTATACCTCCGGTCGGCGGGATCTGCCAACACGACGGCAGCGAGCAAGGGTGCAGAGGACCACCCACGCCAGCGCCAGGTCAGAGAAGACGGCGCGTGTCGGCTTCCTCCCTCGCCAACGGCGACCGCGTCAACGTTGCACCTCGTACCCTACCCAGCGGAAGGGATCCGGCCGGATCTGTGACCACCGGTGAGAAGAGAGAGAAACAGAGAGAGTGGACACCACCGTCTTGTTTAGATCTGGAGAGGGTGAGAGAGTGAGAAGAAGAGAGCAACCCTCGCAAGCAAGTCCCGAAGCTCCAGCCTACATATATAGTGGAGTAATTATTTTCCTCTTTGTAGCAATCATTTTAAATTGAATACGCGCAGAGCCAACTTTTCATTTAACGTACCAGTAAAAAAACTCGATCAATAACCGCGCCACCGCGTTCAGGTCGCACTTTGTATGGCTCACATGTGGTCCCAGACCCTACATTAAGTGGACAACTAGATGGGTCAAATTATCATAGCTGCCTCTTCGTGTGCAAATGCGCTCCACCGTGTACCCGCGCGTGTGCTTGAGGGAACGATCGAGTGCGTGCGTGCGCTTCTTTTCTTCGTGTGTGTGCGTCTGTGTCTCTCTCTCTCTCTCTCTCTCTCTCTCTCTCAGAGACAATGAGGCACTGACCTAGAAAGAGATGGTGTGTACAAAAGTCGTGAGCGCGTGTGTGTGTGCACGCGCGTGTGCGTGAGAGCGGACACGGATGCGGGAGGATGCCATCCAACCGTAGCCGCATACATTTTGACAACAGTTCAAACCAACAAGACGAAATTCGTGCAAACACGACCGGATTTCATATAAACATGACGGATATCATTACATTTACATCAACTACGCGGTGCTAGTCCGGCTCTAGAGGTATAATTAATACCTAATCTAAATGGTCGCCGGCGGCTCGTTTTGTCTTCCTCATGTCCGGCAGCCCGATCACCGGACTGCCAGGAGCCCCGGAGGTATATGCTTCAGTGGAAAGGGCGGCTCGCTTCCCCACCGCTCATCGGAGTGGAACCCCCGGCTAATGCTTCAGCCGGAGGGGAAGGGGGCGCCTTCGCTTCCGTGGAGCCCATGCGGCATCGACAATGGTCTGCGTTGAAGAAGAACCATGCAAGACACCGGTTGTGTATGCCGGCGTCGCCTCAGCGGTGGCCTTCATGGGATACAAGCGGCGGCGGCCTCCCATGTTCTTCTCCTCGATGATGGCGGCGGGCGCGGACGTGTTGGCCGCCACCTCATCGACATCCGCACAGCCGGCTTCTTTCTCTGCCTGCATGGCGCGGCTACGCGTGCGTCGATGGCAGATGGTGCGGTCGCAGGCACTGGAGGCGCCGTGCGGGCGTGGAGCAACTCGCCAGTCCTCCTCGAGCTGGCCTGGAGCATCGAGTTACTGAACCACGCGTTGGCTGGGGGTGGCAACTGGCTCCGTCGGGCTGGGCGAGGGAGGTGGAGCAGCGAGCTACCTCGCTCGTAACCGTCGGGCTAGGTGGGCCACCCAGCCGGCTTTTATGTCGGAGAACTACTCTTCCTGCTCGTTGGATGCCATCGAAAGAGTGGAGAAAATGGTGGAAGGAGGAGCTTGGCCGGCGTTGCGTTTAATGCCGGCCCGCTCCTGAACGGGCGTGTGGATGTACTAGGTTTCTCGGCTTCCACGCGGGTTTAATGGAGGCGTTTGAATGCGGCGAGGAGGCGCGTTTAGCCGGGCGTGCAGCGGGCGGCGCCCTCGGCCGGTGCGCCGCTTCAATGGCGGACGCGACCTCTCACTCTCACTGCGTCCGCCCTGAGTCGCCTTCAATGTGGAGTGGCGCGCTCTACAGCGGTGTGAATGCGGGCAGCTGGCGCCGGGCGAGAAGCGCGCGGGGGAGGGGGAGGGGTTTTTGGTGGGCCAGGGCGGTCGGAACCTCCAAAGCGGGCTTGGGATCGGTTCGGACTCCTGATTTATGCCGCTTCAGCTAGGATGAATCTCCATCCTGTGGAACCACACTAGAAAGCTGTGACCATGGTTCCCGTTGCCTGCCGCTATGGATCGTGCCTTCTATGAAGAACGCCTGGGACTGGAACCAGGTGGTGTACATGGAGTCCATCGATAACGTTTAAGTGGAGTAGTCGTGCACAAAATTATGGGAGCGCTGTTAATCTATGTAGAGTAGTGCACAAATTTTAATACAGGAATGGGGTATGAACTTGTGTGGCATGTTGGCATATGTCCCTTAGAACTTACTAGTAAATGTGTACGTGCTACTTGTGTGGCTGTTGCACGGGCTCTGACACGCTTTGTGAGATTACTAAAAGGTGGCGCAGCTTTGGCTATAACTCACCTTGCGCTTGGCTCTTCGCCTCTTCCGGAAGTCGAACAATGATGATGGTACTACTACTAGTAGTACTACTGTAGTATGAGTACGAGTAGTAGGAGTATATAGTTCTGGCAATCTGACACCGAATGAACTACTGCACATCCTCCGCGTAGTAAGCAAAAGCTTCTCCTCGTCCTGTGACCCACCGAGCGCGCATGGGCAAGGGAGAGGGCGTAGTAAGCAAGCTTCTCCTCGTTTTGCGAGTTGACGGGACACATCAAAGTAGTGCTCCCTCTGGTCCTTTTTATAGTACGCATATAAGTTTTGTCCGAAGTTCTGTACTAGTAGTCTCCAAAAAGGGCCGACCATGTCCATGGCTACCATCCCGTGCTCCGTCATTGTACGTGCACGATTCACGTGCCATTGAAGAAGAAAAATGCATACGTGCCATTGAAGAAAAAGACTTTATTTACAAATAATGCGCCACTGCGTCATGGTCGAACTTTGATTCGTTCACGCGCGGTTCCCGACCCTCCACTTAAGTGAACAACTACTACACGCGTCAAATAATCACGTGAGCTGCCTCTTCGTACAGAAATGAGCTCCACCGTGTACCCGCGTGTGTGTGTTAGGGAAAGAGGCAAAGAGTATGTGCGTCGGTGCGTGCACCTCTTCTCTTCGTGCACGCACTCCTTTTTTTGCAGGTGATTCATGCATGTACTCCACCTACGTTGGTGACCGTTGGTGAGTCTCACTTACACTACTTATCTCCATATTCTTGCATGACATGTGGACCTGGATGCTGGATGTCCCACGTGTTGGCAAAAGGAAGAAGAACGATTTTCGACGATCGAGAAGGCTGGTCGTAATGGGAGTATCATAGGTAGTATCATGCATGCCAACTAGACAGTTTTGATGAGGTGGCATAGAATTAAATGAGGAAAGAGAGGGTTGAGTATCATATCATGATATCGTATCATATTAAATGTTGTGCTACTATGTGTCATGCATGACAATAAATGAAGTCATCTATGATACTAATATATGATACTATGCACTACGGATGTAGTATCATACACTAGTATCATATGCATGATACTAGTATATAATACTCCCCATTACGACCAGCCGAAGGAGCCAGGAACCGCGCGGTGGAGTACTAGACCGGAGGAGTCCGAAACACGGCAGCCCAGTGTAGTTACATCATACATGGCCCACCTCACGCTATCACCATATTCTCGGCCTCCGTGCGACACCTAGCTCCACCAACTCTTCTCTCTCAAAGTGCGGCGGGTTGGCGATTTTGCCGTCAATTGAGGTCGGTTTGCTCCCACTCCCTCCCACATGTTAGTGATATGCCAAGAGCATTGTAAAAAAATGATATGCCAAGAGGAACCGCTTTGACCGACGGACCAAACGCTATAGGCGTGCCGTGAGTGAATCTAGTTTCTTGTTTTGAACTTGTTTGGTGTAGTAGTTACACTTGGTTTTGCACCTTCATAGATTGATGCAAATCCCCGCTAAAAAGGCCCTTCGCTTTCGACTAATCCCGTCAACCGTCCTGCTACAGTATATCACTCACATTTGGTTTATAGAGCTTAATCTCCAAATTTTTGTATTACTATACCATTTTGTCAGTCTAAATTTTATTGGTCACAATCACATGTTTAGATTTCAAAGCGCATTAAATTGTTGTATGCAAGGATTAACAGAAAACTAACCAATGCATGTAAATGATATTGGTCATTGTACTCCTCATGCATGCATGCGTTGATACGTAGTACTACTGCAAACGCTCACCGTCTAGTAGTTCATTGGTTGGTTTCGATTTTTGAATTGAGCCCCATAAACCCATATTGATGCTATGCTGCTACCGTCCAATATTTGCGTGTGGTGGTTTCTAGAATAGAAAGGAGGTACTTACTGTGGGAAAGGTAAAATGATGGTTGCTTCGTCCGAGCAACTTACTGTGGGAATATTGGAGTACGAGCGGATTCAACGAATAGTGAAATGATGGTTGCTTTGTCTGAGCAACTTACTGTGGCAAAGGTGGGGCCCTGTGATTTGACTGCTCAATAGTCATTATTAGTGCGGCGCAACAACCGGGGTGAACCTCCCTGTGGTTGTGCACTCAATATTGGTGCATGGCACGTGGACCAGGATGATGGATGTCCCACATGTCGGCGAAAGGAAGTTCAATGGTTTCTGGCATTGCTATCAAGCTTTCAAGATTTGTTTATGTGTCACATAATTTTCCAGCATAATAAACTATACTGTAATGCTATGAAGCTTTCAACTTTGGTTTCTTGTGTCCACTTGCCTCCAAGCTTGTCTCGTTACAACATTCCATCAAATACAAGGTTGTCTCGTTACAACATTCCATCAAATACAAAAAAACTAACATGGATGATAATGCATCACAATGATTCGCAGATCAGCCCCAATATTTACATCACAACTAAAGAAAAAGCTGTGAGAAGGTCTACAAATAAAGAAAAATTAAAAATTGATCGATGTTGTCCGTAGGCATGGTTCCATTTCCTGGCCACGGTATTCATTGGTCGGCAGCTAGTTTCATGCAGCTCTGTCGAACTTAACAAGACATGTTAGCCAAGAAAGAAGTCTATGGAGGACATGGACCATCCGATCATTTTGTGCAGTTCCACTAAAATTGAGCTGAGCATCCCTGTTTGCAAAGATATGAATAAGTGTTTTTACAATAATAGTGGCACTAGGTGATGAAACATACACACACAAATAGAAGCCGATCACCTTTGCAATCTCTCATAAAACTAACTACTTGTTGGAGAAGATTAGGCTCGGAGTTGGATGAGGAGGATAGCACAACCAATCTCCCTTTGTGCAGTCCCACTAAAATGTAGAAACGTTGCCCGTGTGACATTTTAGTGGAACTGCACAAAACACTCTTAAGAAAAAAGTGATTTGTGAAGTTCACCAAAAGGTCACAATAGCAACGAGGTGAAATGGATAGCCCTGTTTGCAAAAAGAGGTAGAAAGGAAACAATTACTGGTCAATAACTGTTGATGGCACATACGCCAATAAAAAGAAGCATATTCATTGTCTACGGGGGGAGATAGCAGCACAGTGGTTTCTCTCAAACGGTGTGAGGACGAGATTGCAAAATGGGAGGTACGCCGGCCGAGCTACGTTTTAGGCAAAGAACTAGAGAAGATCCACATGCAGGATTTTCCACATGCAGTGACCTGGGAAGTTGGGCAGTGGAGCAAGGCCGGTTCCAGAGGAAGCAGTACCTGAGGGTCGTCGAGATGTAACTAGGAGGGCGGCGGCGGCCGGGATCTGCTGCAGCAGCGAGCAAGGGGCGAAGGCCCTACCGCGCCAGAGCTTGGTCGGAGAGAACGGCGGGTACCGCAGATCGGGACGCGCCGGCAGTGAGTTTCCTGCCTCGACACCGGCGACCGGGGCAACGCTGCACATCGTCCCTTTCCGCCGGCGAACGGGATCCGGCCGGATCAATGACCGGCGGTGAGAGAGAGAGATTGGCCCCCGCCGTCTTGTGTGAGAAAGTGTGAAGAGACGAACACCAGCAAGCAAGCATTGAGGCTCCAGCCTATATTTTATACTAGTATAGTAGAGCGGTGTTCTTTTTTCTCTCGATAACAATCGTTTTATATTCTGTACGTGACATTGAGGAATAAACTTTATTTAAAATTAATGCGCAAACGCATCAAGTCACACTTTGTTTTGTTCACGCGTGGTACACGACCCTCCATCAAGTGAACAACCGCTACACGCGTCAAATTATCATGTGGGCTGCCTTTTCGTATAGAAATGAGCTCCACCGTGTACCCGCGTGGGTGTGGTTGGGAACGAGACGTGAGTACGTGTGTCGTGCGTGCACCTCTTCTCTTCGTGCACGTACCCCACCTACGTGGGTGTGTGTGAGAGAGATACAAACCTAGAGAGAGATGGTGAGTGCGTTTGTGAGTGTTTTTTTTGGGGGGGGGGGATTTCGTAAGTGTATTTGTGTGCATGAGAGATGGACAGGGAATATGAGTCGATGATATCTCAAAAAAAATGTAACATGTGCAATGTGTGTGAAATGGAGGCCTAGATATATCATATATAGAGGGGGCGATCCACGAGAAGAGAGGGGAGGGATCATCGGCGTGAGATATATATCGATAGAATCGAAGAGAGGGATGAAAGTGTATGGGTGCGAGATCGATAAAGAGAGCCAGCGAAATTGTGTGTGCGCACGTCAAAGATATAGGACGGCTGGCCTACTGGAACGTGCGAGGGGACAGGTGCAGTTTGTGTGTGGCAGGGAGACCTAACTAGAGCGTTCGACTATCGGTGTGTGTGGGGGGGGGGGCAGAGACCTAGCTAGAGGGGTAGATTGACTAGTATATGTGTGGAGAAGGAGACACCTAGCTATGTATCGAGGGAGATCGATCGGCATCCATACATATGTGTAGGAGAGGAATAAGGTTGGGAGAGAGACACAGCTAGAGTGCCAGAGGGGTGGCGGTGGTGTTGCTTCTCGGAGATGGTGGGAGAGGCCTACTAGACAAACGGAGGGTACGACTGCAATATCAATAAGAGAGGGGATGTGTGTCTGTGTGTGCGCGTGCGTGTGAGACACTACTGTAGGTGTGTGCAATAGACGGCAAACAGTTCACTCGGAAGAACTGTTTCCGATGAGCAAAAACAACAGAAACGGCCGGCCAGATCAAGGTGGGTGCGATAGACGGCAAACAGTTCACTCGGATGAATTGTTTCCGATGAGCCAAAACAATAGAAACGGTCAGAGCATCTCCAACAGCCTTTGTGTATTGGATTGCTATAACAACATGTTATAGCAAAAGGAGAGAGAAGGTTTACAAAGCCAACATGTTTTTTTTGCTTTGGTAGCCTTTGTATATCGGATTGCTATATTTGCACAAAACACACAATGACATGTGGGGACAGTTTATCATAGACACATCACACGTCTACTAGCACAACTCGTGTACACGTGTGCACATGCGTACGCGTACACAGAATCAGCACACACGCATATATGTACACACACGCATACATGTACACACATGCGTACACGTACACGTACACACGCACGCATCACACACATACACGCACACACGACGCACATACGCAGCTCACACATACACGTAGACATCACACACTGGCCCACTAGTCATTGAGACAAAAATATGAAGGGGACCACTTTTACAAAGCCTTGCCAAAATTTAGAAAGTGCCCTTTCGATAATCATCTTCTGAGCCAAGGTTCATCTGCACCCGCGCTGACGAAAAAAATCAAAACAAATACTAGAAAAATTCAAAAAATTATAAAAAAAATCATGGTCGATAATTTGATGCGTGAGGTCCGCTCCAATTTTCAAATCATTTGGACATCTGAGCAGCTCTCGGCAAAAAAGACAAATTCGGGGTCAGTTAAAAAGTTTACTGTTCATGCACTGTTCTGACATGATTTGTCTTTTTTGCCGAGAGTTGCTCAGATGTCCAAATGATTTGAAAATTGGAGCGGACCTCACGCATCAAATTTTCTACCATGCAAAAAAAATTGGAATTTTTTGAATTTTTTTGAATATTTTGTGAATTTTTTTCTGACCGGGTGCAGATGAGCCTGGGCACCGAATCCTTTGGGTTTGCAAATATACAAAGTGGGATGGCAGATTTAGCAAGCTTTGTAAAAAAAATAGGTGGGGGAACCACTTATACAAAGGCTGTTGGAGGAGATTATTTTTTAATATAAAGTTAGTCAAACTTTACAAAGCTTGACTTTGACCAAACTTTATATGTAGACTGAAAAGAAACGGAGGGAGTAAGTGAGTGCAAATATAGAAAGGCTGTTGGAGAGGCTCTCAGGCAGATCAAGGAGTCTGCGATATACGGGCACCGATAATTCTATACACACGGACCTGTTACGGGCGTTTTACACGATCTTCAACTAACTAATCTTTCTCCCCCCCCCCCCCTTGATTTTCAGCCGGGGTGGGCCCCAACCTCCCCTAGTCTCCAATTCTATTGGTCCACTTCAGCTACCCTGTAAAATCCTTAAGTAAATCTCCGTGCGTCTAGCATTACTCATACGGGCACACGGTCTAATTAAAAGAATTGTGCACGATGGAACAAGTCGTGTGCTGACATCGCCGATTGCCATGCACACGCCACGTACGCATCCGAGAACGCTTGCCCACGTTACACCATCCGAGAATCGTGCCACACTTCGAAACCGGAAGCGTCAATAAATTTTGAGCTTGTTTCCCGTCACATTCCAAATTACCATGCTATATTTAATTGTAAACCTGTTCACGCCGATCAAAACCTAAACATTTTCCCACTTAGCAGCTTATTACTAGGTTTTAAATACTACCTACTCGAAAATGCCTGCACAATCCACCTCAATTCCTCATCAACAAACAAACAAGTCTTTCTTCGTCGTTCCTTGCGTCTGCCATGGCCCGTAGGAGTTCTTCGTCGAGAATTGACCAGGGAGCGGCGAGCATGGAAGCGGAAGCAGCAGAGATGTCCCGCCTTGCCGCGATAGCAACCGTGAGGTCCCGCGCGCTGCCAATGCAGCACAGAGGTCTCGCCGCGCCGCCGAAGCAGCACAGAGGTCCCGCCACGCCGCCGAAGTAGCACATTGGTTCAGCCGCGCCGTGGAAGCCGCAAGTATGACCCGCCGCGCCGCAGAATCAGCAGAGAGGTCCTACCGCGCCGGGGCGGCCTGGGAAGATCTCTTAAGGGAAGGCGAGGGCTCTCGCAGGCGCATGCGCGCTGAGTTCAATAAGATGAAGGATGAGATCTCCGGTTGGGCGAAGCTGCACGAGGTGATCAATGCCTCATTTGATAAGGTGATCGGCATCATCCGGGGACTAAGGGATGACAAGGCAAAGCTCCGCACCTAGCACGACGTGCTGAGGGCCAAGATCGCCGGCAGTGCGAAGCAACACAAGGAGAGCACTGCCGTGATGAAGAAGACGGCCGCCATGGTCGAGAAAATTATGGACGATAATGCCAACCTCCGCATAGAGCGCGAAAGGCTGCCGCGGGAATCCAAAGCTGCTGTCAAGCGAAGTATTGAGGACATGAAAGAGATCATTGCCGTTCGCCACGAGAACTCCATCGCCATGGATGCAATGGTGAAGATGGCGGAGGAGAGGCGAAAGGAGGTGAAGGTCGTGGAGGCGATGAAGAAGGAGTTGGAGGAACTCCGTGCCCTGCAGCAACCCATTAAGGAGTAGAGCAGCGACCCAGATTGTTGTCTGCGTCTTCTTCCTTCTTCTTTTGCCCCTGTGTCTTTCGGGCATTGCCGCGTGTGGCATTTTAAATTGTCTTCCTGAATATGTAAAACAATTACTATCCATTGCCATCGTCATCATATATAACAGTCTTGCTAAGTCTTCGTTAAGTTTCAGTCGAGGCTATGTCCGTGAGTTATCCGTGCAAATTTTTTGTTTTCAAATTTTCTTTTTTCTCCCTTAAATCTCAGTCGACTGAGACCTAGCCAGGCTCGGGCGCCATTAATGGAGAAGTTGGGAGCGCGGTGGGCGGCGGATGGAGGTCAAAGGGCTCGCCTCCCGGTAAGCCTGCGCAGCGGTCTGCTCCACGCCTCCCGTCTACTCAAATAGCTACCCCGCACGGCGCCTCCTAGCCAATAAAAATGGGGACGCATGGCGGCACATAAATGGTTAGTAGAACGCCCACGGTTTGAATAACACTTGTGTTTCCGATTGTAACGTGGCAGCTCTTTGTTCCAAAATGACTTTGTCTGTTGTTAATGTGTGCGCCTTCAAAAAATCGGACAAAATTTTTACCACAGCATGTTGGTGCCATGTCAAGGCAACATGCCAAGTTTCATGATTTTGAGGCAAGTTTTGGATTTACAGGAATTTAAAAACCAAGTTTGTCAATGTTTTCGGCCGAGCCACGACGCCCGGATGTTCGAAATTCATTCCCATTTCTTGCATGGGACCTAAACATTCACCTAAGGACACATATACGATTTTTCAACCCATTTTGGTGCACTGGAGCATGTGCATGTAGTTCAAATTTGAATTATGCACATTAAATGCCTAGAAAACTCAATAAATGTATAAAAAAGGCCAAATGAATCCGGAATAATTCCAAATTATAGCGCGACACTCCTATTGGTCTTTGTTGCCTCTGTAAAAAAAATCAAGGCAGGAAGAGGCAGTGTATGTCGTTTCTTCCACAAAGGTGACACATTCCCTATCGGAACCATGAGCCTTCTTGAGAGAAGCTCCAGTTTGTAAGAAGCTTATACCAAAACTTGTCCCAAATCGAACAAAAAATTTACCACATCATGTTGGTGCCATGTCAAGACATCATGCCAAGTTCCGTGATTTTTAGGCAATTTTTGGATTTACAAGAATTTAAAAATGAAGTTTCTCGATGTTTTCGGCCGAGCCACGACGCCCAGATGTTTGAAATTCATTCCCATTTCTTGTATGCGACCTAAAAATTCACCCAAGGACACATATACGATTTTCAACCCATTTTGGTGCAGTGGAGCATGTGCTTGTAGTTCAAATTTGTATTATGCACATTAAATGCCTAAAAACTCAATTAATGTATAAAAAATGCCAAACGAACCCGGAATAATTCCAAATTTTAGCACGACACTCCTATCGGTCTATGTTGCCTATGTAAAAAAAATCAAGGAAGGAAGAGGTAGCATATGTCGTTTCGCTCACAAAGGTGACACGTTCCCTGTCGGAACCATGAGCCTTCTTGAGAGAAGCTCCGGTTTGTAAGAAGCTTATACCAAAACTTGTCCCAAATCGAACAAAAATTTTACCAAGGCATGTTGGTGCCATGTCAAGACACCATGCCAAGTTCTGTGATTTTTAGGCAATTTTTGGATTTGCATGAATTTTAAAACCAATTTTCTCAATGTTTTCGGCCGAGCCACGACGCCCAGACGTTTGAAATTCACTCCCATTTCTTGTATGGGACCTAAACATTCACCCAAGGACACATATATGATTTTTCAACCCATTTTGGTGCACTGGAGCATGTGCCTGTAGTTCAAATTTGATATCTCTTTGTCTGTTTGTGCTTCGAAAACTTCCTCCTTCTCAACCCGCGCCTTGCTATCCCAAAATTACAACGCGCGCGAAAACTCCCTCCTCCTGCGAAATCCCGACACGCGAAATCCCCGGTCTTCCCCTGGGCGGAAAGAGCCGCTAGTTCAAATTGGTGGGGGTACTTTTGTAACTTACCCTACATTTCGCACAAGCGCGTCCCTAAGTCATGGTTCCCCCCTCCCATCCCCTTCTTTTCCCCAATCAAAAACCGAGGCCGCCAAAACCTCTCTCCACCAGTCGCGAAACCCCAGCCTCCTCGGTCCGCCCCCCCCACCACCGCCCCGCCGGAGCCTCTTCCCCGACGACGTTGTCCACCGCAACAGCTCGACGTCCCTCATCCACCGCACCTGATGAGGATCCGTCGTCGATCTCGTCGTCCCGCCGGTTCAGCCGCCCCGTCCTCCACCTCCAAGGAGCTTCTCCAATCATCGCCTCGTCTATCGCGGCTGCTCCATTCCTACAGCGCCGCCTTAACCTGCCCCACCGGAACCGCAGCATCCTCACCGACTGCTCGGATGAAGCCGAGGCCAACTCGGCGGCACTAAAGAGGTTGTACACTCATCACACCTTCTCCTTCACTCAACCTCACGGCGCCGCTGGTGCTAGATCCTGCTCCGACATGGCCCGGCTCCCTCGACGCCGGCGCCGCCGGCGACATCCTCCACGGCGGATCTCCCCCATTGCGAGGCTCCCTCGGTGGCGACGGTCATACCAGCCAAAGCTGCTGCTGCTGCTTCGGCTCTTGCTCGCGCTGCTGCTCTGCTCTTGCTCTCGCTCATGCTGCTGCTCTGCTCTTGCTCTCGCTCGCGCTGCTGATGCTGGTACACGGGCTGCTGCAGCTACACGAGTTGCTGCTCTGGCTGGTAGCTGCTAGTGTGTTCCCTGTTAAGTGGCTGCTGATTTAGATCACTGCTTCTCTACTACCAGTGCTCGAGCGGCCTAAACTACCAACAAAGTGCTTGTCTACTACTAGTGCGTTCAGTTTCGATGGTAAAATTTAGTTTCGACAGTAATAGTCAGTTTCGACAGTAAAATTCAGTTTCGACAGTTAAGTTCAGAGTCAACAGTTTTTACATCATCTGTTGGAGTTGGTTGTGTTTTGGTGATGTAAATTTTACAGCTAGCACTTTTTGGTGATGTATTTTACATCATCTATTGGAGATGGTATTAGAATCCCACTTCAAATTAAGGATGTCCATCTTGTACTGCTTCAGCCTCGACGTCGTACAGCTCGCCAGAGCTGCTCCAACGACGGAACCATCCATCACAACAGAGCAGTACCCTCGATGCCGTCTACAGACGCCTCAGATCTTCTTCCCCAGCTCCGACAGCCACCTCCACTGCAACATCTTCAGTGACCGACCCAATGATGCTGAGGTCGACACGGCTACACCAAAGAGGTTGCACACTTGTCACATCACTTTTTACTCTACATTCATGTCGATCCCTTAGGGCTATTTTGGTTCAAAGAAAAAAGTGAAGGAAAAACATAGCAATAGGAAATTTTCCTATGGTACCCTACTATTCAATTATTCAAGCATTTGGTTGAAAGGAATGGAACAAAACAAAACTGAAGGATTTTTTCCTTTTGTGTCTATTTCAAAGGAAAAAACACAGAAATTTTAACATCCACCTGGAACTACTTATCAAAATCCTATGCATGAAAAGAAGACTAATTGCATTAGTGGCATAATAACATTCTAATTGTACACATTTGCATGTGGTTTGACTTTAATTTGGCCGTGTTTCTTTGCATTCCTGTGCTCTTCCTGCAAGCCAAAGGAGCCCTTACAGAATTACTTCATTTACAGATAGGTGTCGAAGAAAACTTTGTGTGGTTTGTCCTGCTCCTGCCGCGCCGTCGTCCACCTCACCTGAGCTGCTCCATCGACAGAAGCGTCCACCATACCAGACATCATGACTCCTTACCGTCTTTCGTTGCCTCAGATCTCCTTCCCCACCGCCGGCAGCCACCACATCTGCATCACCATCATTGACTCAGCAGATAAACCTGAGGAGTACACGGGTCCGCAAGAGAGGTCGCACTCTTTTGTTTCTGCTACTTTATGCATTGCTTAATATTACCTGCTAGTTTATCATCCTGTTCATCTCTTAGACTCCAAGTCAGGTCCAAATTAATGTTCAAACTTGAGTTTGAAAATGCTTGTGGGGCACATATCGAGGCAGCAATGAACAGTATATCGATCTACTATATGTTTCATCTAGGGTATCTACTATGTCGTTCATCTTGGGTGGGAAACAAACAGTAAAGCAGCCATCATCTGTCTTTTTATTAAATTAAGCTATCATTTGCCTGCTATCATTATTTTTGGATCTATCCACTGGTTGTTACCATCACTCTAGATTTCTGCATGCTCTCCTTACTTAATCTCACTATATTTTTTTCGTATGCATGTCAGTTATTGTACACAGTCATGTTGAACATGTAGAGAAAAAGAGAAGAGTCTTGCGCGGCAATACAATGTCATGCAGGCATCGCTCCATGGTGGGTGCAATGGCAACCCCACCCCCCCTCCTCCAGATTGTAATCTAGAGGAAGATAGTTGTTCAGAGGTGGAGTCAGAGGGATCTGACCACTCCTATTTATCCCCCGAGGTGTTTGCTCTAACTTGGCATGATGATGTTGGTCATATCATGCATATGGTGCCTTGCTTTGCTTACTTTCGACATCATATATGTCATCTGTTTAGTTTAGACATGTTCTGTAATGCCACCTGTTTAGTTTCTATATCACATATGTGAATTATGCAATGCCATCTTTTTTAGCCAGCCATAGTATATGTGAAATATGCAATGCCATCCTGTTTAGCCAAGCATCATATATTTGAATTATATCTTGCATTCCTTTTTTCCATTACATTTCCATTTGTCGACAATGTTTGTACATTCAACTACTCTTCCTGTGAATCAGCCATTTGGGTGGGTGATGAAAAAATCTGGAGTGAAAACAAGTTCTTCAGAGCAGACAGTGCTACTTGTCGAAGCAGATCTCTTGCTGGGTCCAGATAGGTCCTCAGAGGAGGATTCAGAGACAGATGACCAGTCCTATTCCCCCCCCCCACCCGAGGTGTATGCTCTAACTTGGCACGGTTATACTGCTCGTATCATGCATATGATGTCTTGCATTGCATAGTTTAGACATCATATACACAATATTCAACACCATCTGCTTAATTTAGACATCATATATGCAAATGCCATCTGCTTAGTATATAAAGCACATATGTGAATTATATCATGCCATCCTGTTTACTTAGATAACATGTATGTGAATTATGTCATACGCACCTGTTTACTAAAGACATCATATAATTATCTCATGCCATCCTTTTTAGTTAGTCATCATATCTTTGAATTATGTCATCCTATACTGTTTAGATAGACATCATATATGTGAAATTATGTCATGCTATCCTGTTTAGTTAAACAACATATATGTGAACTATTTCATGCCCTCTTTTTTCCTCACTATCTATTGCATCTGTCTCATACAAGGTCTGTACATTCAACTACTTTTCTTGTTTATCAGCCATTTGAATTGGAGGGGGTGATGGCAGTATCTAGCGGAGTAAAAACACGGTCTTCAAATAAAACAGCGCTATCTGTCGATGGAGATAGCACCCCGGTTGTACTTGCACAAGAACCAGCCCTACCACACATAACCCAGACTATCGCAGATTATACCCCTACTACGATGGACAGAGAACCAGCTTCACCCAATCTAACCCCAATCCCAGCAGATAGTAACCCAGTTCCAGTTGACATAGCACCATCTCCACAACAGAGCTCCCAAACAAGAGCAGTTAGTAAGGCAGCTCCAGTGCCCAAAGCGCCAGGACTACTACGGCGAACCCCAACTCCACCAGTTAGTACACCTATTCCTGTGGACGAAGCAGAACCAGTCATCCGTAGTTTAGCATCTATCGCATTTGATGTTGTTAAATCCTATGTGCGTATCTTCCCATCATGGAATATTATACTGAAGATGAAGGAAAAAGCCAGTTGCAGGTGTTCCTCCAGGAGTTATGTGTAAGTATTCATGGCAATTACTTTGCTTTGTCCCATACGTTCTACCTCCCTGCTGGTTATAACACAGCAAATGTTCCCATTTTTCTGTGTAGAGAATGACCAATTTGGAAACTCAGGATGAGGTAACCTGTGCTAATACATGTGCTATCTTCAAGAATGCTTTGCGGCAATATCGGAATTACCTGAAGAAAACGCATTTCACTGGCAAGGAAACTCATCAAATTCCCTTACTTTCTCTGGAGACACATTTAAGGGACGATGACTGGGAACGCCTTGTTCTGTATTGGTCTAGACCCATGAATCTTGTAGGGTCTATGAGATCATATTTCATTTTGAAGTACTATATGGCTGCGTCTTACTGTACTCTCTTCTTGTAGAACAAGTGCTTAAACCTGAAGAACAACTGTTCTCAGGTAAGATTCCATAGCTATGGTTTGTATCACTGTATTTACACATACCAACTAATTTTTAAATAGAAGGATCCAATCGAAACTCCAGTGGCACAACAGGTATGTTTAAACATGTTTCTTTAACTGGTTTTCTCTTCTAATTTGATCTATTTTGATTTCAATTTCAATTGTGTAGACAATTGTCTTCTCATATCATGCACATTACTAGCATCAAAACAGAGCCAATAGTGTTGTTAGTTGTACATGTATACCCATGGTACCCATCTGAAATCTTGTGGTGCCGTGTACTTTCCCACACTTATATTCTTTCAATGCTATTTTGTCTTGAACTGATATGATTTGAACTGTGTCTCTATTTTGATTTGGCAAGACAATGCAATGACAGTAGCACATAGATATATGTTTGTTTGATGCTTTTATAATGTACTACTTTGCAATAGAAGACTTGATAGTTTAATCCTATCCACCTTCCTACTGAACTGGTTCACCAAAATGAGTTTCATATACTACATGCTAAACCTGTTATGTGTCTCCTTGTTTCTTCTTTTAGAATGCTGACAGAATATTGGAGAAGAGTACCACATTAATTAATGGTAAAGGAAGTAATGCAGATAAGGTTGAAGATAGTGAGACAACCTTGCTGGTCTCGAACAAAGTTGATAAAACAAATAAGGAAAACTATCTTGAAGACAGTGAGACAACCCCAAAGTCCTGTCTTGATGTAGTGTTCGAGTTACTGGCCACTACCGCTTGCACAAGCTCTTCAAACTCGCTGTCTGAATCAGTTCGGTTTCTTGAGTCTCAACTACAAGCTGAAAGACATCGATCAGCTGTGCTGCTACAAGAAGCCGAAGGACTGAGGAAGTCCCTGGAGAATTCAGATGCATACTTTCTGGTGCAACAGCAAGCGTTGGAGGATTTTAGCGCCAAACAAGAGAAAGCTAATAAGCTTGCTAAGCTTATTGCCAGCATGGTGGATACCCAGGATAACGTTTCTTGAGCTCTTCTGAAGTTGTTTCAGTTCTGGACTTGTTTTGCTGCCGCGTTTATTAGCACTGTTGGCCAATTTAGACTCCCACTGTATGTAATATGGTGCTTTGTTGTTCCCTTTATTTGCACTGGTGGCGAACTTTGATGCACAGTGGATGTAATGTCTGTAATCGCTGTGATATCCTAGCATTAGTTGCTTGCTTATTTATTTGTTTTCTTGTAGTCACTGCAGTTCTTTTTCCTCTGTTTGCTAGTGGCCACAATAACCATGGGCCACATACGGGCCGTGGTAACGATGGGCCTCCTACGGGCCGTAGGGATCCATGGCCGTCCTACGGGCCGTAATTTCCATGGGCCTCGTACTTGCCATAGGATCCATGGGCCGTACTATTCGTGGGCCAAAACCGGACCGCAATATCGACCGTAAACGGGCCTAAATCGGAACCGTCCGTTTATGGGCCCAGACCATAACAGGCCGTTAACAGGCCGGAAGGCAACACAGGCTTAATTCTATCAACAGGCATGACGGGTCGTTAATAGGCCGGATTACAGGACAAGATGAAAATGGCCCAACGTGTTAACGGGCCACAAATGGACCGATTGTCACCACGAGCTGAATTTGGCCCATTAGCATAACATGCCAGTAACGGGCCGTAAGTAATCAAGGGCCGGAAATGAGCCCAAGAATTTATGGGCCCTTAGAAGGCCGAAAGAAAACACGGGCTGGAAACAGTCCAACTGGATCATGGGTCGTTAATGGGCTCAAATCAGTTTACTGTTCATGATGGGCCTGTTTCACCACGGGCCATCAATGGGCCCAGAGATGCAAAAGGCCTCATATGGGCTGAAAGACATCACGGGCCATAGATGGGCCAAAAGTGACAACGGGATGGAATCATATGGGATGGCCCACATGACGCTACTGGGCCGAATATTGAAAGGCCCTAACGGGCCGTGAGTACCCCGGCCGTAAATGGGCTGTATGCGAACATGCCGTTAACAGGCTTTCCATGGGCCGGCCCACTAACTTTTGACCAAGTCAAACGGGCCGGATTTTATAACCTAAATGGGCCACTGTTGGGCCGCGCCATGTGTCGATGTATCATAGGCGTCTCTCGTCCAATGAATGGATGACATCTGTCGCAACACCGAGCTGACACGTGGATCGGCCGGCAAATGAGAAATTTACACGTGGAAAATCGACATTGGTCAGGGCTGCTAACGGGTTATCGGATCCAAACCGAAACCCGGTAGCTTAACGGCAACCCGTTACGGTGGATGCCACGTGTCGGTTACCCTTGACGAAAACACTTCCATGACGCGACATTTATCGTCATGGATGTGGACACTCACTACTGCAGGCGACCGCTAACGCGACACATGAATCAGAGACCCCGCGACCAAACTGTGTGCGATGCATGCATCGCAAACGGTGTCATAATCAAACCATCACCAATAAGACAAACTGTTTGCGATGCCGGAGACATCAAAAATGATTCAGATTAGAGATGTGTGTACGATATGTGGCATACAGTTGATCCATACGAACTGTTTGCGATGAGCCAGAACAACAGAAACGGGCAGCCAGTTCGAGGTGTGTGCGATACACGGCATACAGTTCACTCGGATGAACTGTTTGTGATTACCCAACACAACAGAAACGAGCAGCTAGTTCGAGGTGTGTGCGATACACGGCATACAGTTCACTCGGATGAACTATTTGTGATTACCCAACACAACAGAAATGGTCAGGCAGATCAAGGTGTGTGCGATATACGACATGTGGTTCACTCGGATGAACTGTTTGCGATTACCCAACACAATAGAAACGGTTCAACTTAACAAGATGTTTGTGATACGCGACAAACAGGTCAGTAATCAGAAATGTGTGGGAAGATCGATAACAATACAGACGATTCCTGCTAATAACCCGTGTGTGTTGTGGGCAAACGCTTGCTGGTAAACAATTGTCAGCGATTGATGAAATCATCACCGACGGGTTTCGTAGTTTAATCCCTGTGCGATGTGATTTGCTCAGTCTGCACAACATCTACGCTCTCTGTCTACAGAACAACAACATATATACTTATAAGGACATGATTGCATAACCAAATTAAACATCCAATTACATAACTGACTACACACATAACATATGCACACACCAAAGTAAACAATTACATGCATGATAAACTAGGATAAATGATCATATCTAATCATCATTTACTTCTTCTTGTGACGCTTGCCACTGCTGCTCTGTTGGTGGCTCGATGCCTCGTCATCTACAGGAAGGAGGCACTCCCTCATGTCGACGATCTACCTGTGTATCTCATAGCATGTGTACACGTTCTTGGCTACAAACTTGAGGTGAGGTTCATCCAATCTCCGCACCCAGGCACCGTGCCAGGATCCAGGATTTCTCTTGGAACCTTCCTTCATGTTTTCGTAGTAGGGGTCGATGATAGCCGCAGCGAGTTCAACCAGGGAGTCCTTCTTCATGCTGCCCCAGACCCTATAGTGGCCACGGATGTCGACAAGCTTCGGGCAGGCCAAGCCCGAAATCTGGAGCGCTTTTACATCGTTGACAGCGTCCACCGTAGCGAACTTGTAGTCGGAGCTCTTGACAAACCTGGCGAAACGCTCGCAAACACTTGTGGCTAGGCAGTAGTGGTAGATGAGGACGTGATGGCCCATGCACAACTGGGCGACGGCAACCGCCTGATCAACCCCGAGACGACCGGCGGTGTACTGGAGGTCGAAGCCGATCACTTTGTACTTGTCGTCCTTAGCAAGCAACTGCTCCATGGTGTTGATGGAGTCCTCCACCACGGCCGGGTCGATGGTGTACACCACCGTGAGTTCCTTTTCCCTCACGTAGGTGTCCACATGATGCACGCCGAACTCCATTGGAGCACCGCTGGATATCCTCTCTCTATGTGTCGTCGTGGGTGTGCTTGTTGTGTTGTGGGGCGCGATCAAAAGGTTGAAGAGACTAAGGTTATAATGGCCGTGGGAATAAATGGGGAGGCCGAACGGCCTAGAGTATCGGCGTGCGCGGATGGCAGTTGTTGCAGCGCGTAACTGCATCTTGCCGCACGTATTAACTGCATTGTGGCGACACGCGTGGACGCAACCGCATGCATATGGCGCCCAAAACGTGATCGTGCACCCGCCCCAACCGCTGAAAGAGCGCGTGCGGAGGGACGCGAGCAGAGCGCGCCGCGGCCGCCTCAACGTCGAGCAGAGCACGCGAAGGGACGCGAGCATAGCGCGCCGCGGCCGCCTAAACTGTGAGCAACCACCTCCGTATAGCAGTTCTGGTCAACCATCTGGTACGTGTGGGAGGCGAGATGGCACATCCATCGGACACGCTGACACACGGATCAAACCTAAACGTGTTCACACCGATCAAATTACCACGCAATGAGTAATTGCAAATCTGTTCACACCGATCAAACCTAAACGTGTTCCCACTTAGCACTGGGCTATAAAAACTAGTACCCACTCGAAAACTATTGCACATTCCTCTCCTCATCACCAAAAAAACAGGTCTTTCCTCTTAAGTCATTCCTTGCATCTGCCATGGCTGGTAGGAGGAGTTCTAGGTCGACATATAACCAAGGAGCAAAGACCAAGGCCGCGGAAGCACTAGAGAGGTCCCACCGCAACGCAGCAGCCGCAGCAGAGATGTCCTGCCGTGCCGCGGGGCCCTCGAACGAGCTCTCATGGGTAGGCGAGGGCTCTCACAAGCGCACTCGCCGCGTCGGTGAACTCGACGAGCTGGCGGGGCTGAATTCCTTAGCCAGCGACGACGACATTCTCGCTGGCCTAATTAACCAGCAGGAGCTGCTCGCCGGCTTGGAGAAGCTGCTCGAGATTAGCGATGCCTCGGTTGATAAGGAGACCGGCCTCGTCATGAAACTCATGGGTGACAATGCGAAGCTCCATGAGGAGCTCGACGAGGAGAAGGAGGAGGTCACCGGCTGGAGGGAGCTGTATGAGAAGAGCGTTGCCTCGCGGATGACGCTGACAACCGTCGTCCATGAACTTGGGGATGACTTGAAGAAGCTCCGCATCGAGCGCGAGCTGCAGGTGGAGGAATCTGTGGCTGCTGTCAAGCAAAGTCATGAGGATGTGAAGAAGGAGCTGGAAGAACTCCTCGCCCAGCGATCCATCGAGAAGTAGAGAGCAAGGACTTCCTTCTTCCTTTTTTTTTCTTCTTCTCTTTTTCCCCTGTGTCTTTCGGGCGTTGCCGCATGTGGCATTTCAAATTATCCGGGATATGTAAGACAATTATTATCCATTGCCATTGTCAATTTGTCATCATATTATTTCGTTCGTAACCTCGTAGGTACATGTATACGAGTCGAAAACAGGCTAAAAGTCACGTTCTCAGTGAGGCACGAACAAAACAATGCTAGCTAGCGTTGAGCGGGGCCATGGGATCACAAGCTAACACCTTTCATCCAGGTGCATTAACTGCATGTTAAACAGCAGCTCGGCCGCCATTAATGGAGAAGTTGGGAGCGAGGCGGCGGGTGGAGGTCAAAGAGCTCGCTTCCCGGTGAGCCTGCTCGGCCGCCATTAATGGAGAAGTTGGGAGCGGGGCGGCGGGTGGAGGTCAAAGAGCTCGTTTCCCGGTGAGCCTATGCGGTAGAAAGCTCGCACGGGTCCTGTCGAGCCTGCGTGGCAGACTGCTCGCACGCGTCCCGTCGAGCCACGCGACGGACTTCTCGCACTCGACCCGTCTAATCAAACAGCTGCACACACGCCACCTAGTATGGTCAAATTTTTGCACAAAATACAAAGAGAAGCAATAAACCAGGACCGAGGTAGTACTCTCCAATAAAAAGAGGGACGCGTGGCCGCACGTAAATGGTTAGTGGAACCCCCACGGTTCAAACAATACAACCGTTTGCGATATTAACGTGTCATCTATTTGTTCCAAAATGCCTACGTTGGCTATTAATGTGTGCGCCTTGTCTCAAATTGGACAAAAAATTTACCACGGCATATATGTGCCATATAATGACACTATGCCAAGTTTCATGAATTTCGGGTGAGTTTTGGATTTACGGGGATTTAAAAACCGAGATTCTCAATGTTTGAAGCCGAGCCAGGACACCAAGATGTTTGTAATTAATTCCCATTTCTTGCATGGGACCTAAACATGCACCCAAGGACACATGTATGGTATTTGAAGCCATTTTGGTGCACTAGAGCATGTGCTTGTAATTCAAATTTGAATTATGGAGATTAAATGCCTAGAAAACTCAATTACTGTATAAAAAGGCCAAACGAACCCTGAATAATTCCATATTTCAGCCCGAATCTCATGTTGGTCTGCGTTGCCTGTAGAAAAAAAAATACAAGGCGAGAAGAGGCAGCAACAATTGTCGTTTCGCCCACAAGGGTGACATGTTCCCTATCGGAACCACGAGGCTTCTTGCTAGAAGCTCCGGTTTGTAAGTGGCTTGTACCAAAACTTGCCCCAAATTGGACAAAAAATTTACCATGGCATATATGTGACATGTCATGACACGATGCCAAGTTTCACGATTTTTGGGTGAGTTTTTGATTTACGGGGATTTAAAAACCGAGATTGTCAATGTTTGAGGCCGAGCCAGTATGCCGAGATGTTTGTAATTCATCCCCATTTCTTGCATGGGACCTAAACATACACCCAAGGACACATGTATGGTTTTTGAAGCCATTTTGGTGCACTGGAGCATGTGCTTGTAGTTCAAATTTGAATTATGTGCCTAGGAAACTCAATTAATATATGTATAAAAAGGCCAGATGAACCCTGAATAATTCAATATTTCAGCGCGAATCTCCTGTTGGTCTATGTTGCCTGTAGAAGAAAAATACAAGGCGAGAAGAGGCAGCGATTGTCGTTTCGCCCACAGGGGTGACACGTTCCCTATCGGAACCACGAGGCTTCTTGCTAGAAGCTCTGGTTTGTAAGAGGCGTGTACCAAAACTTGCCCCAAATTGGACAATTTTTTTAACATGGCATATATGTGCCATGTCATGACACGATGCCAAGTTTCTTGAATTTCGGGTGAGTTTTGGATTTACAAGGATTTAAAAACCGATATTCTCAATGTTTGAGGCCGAGCCAGTACACCGAGATGTTTTTAATTCATCCCCATTTCTTGCATGGGACCCAAACATGCACCCAAGGACACATGTATGATTTTTGAAGCCATTTTGGTGCACTGGATCATGTGCTTGTAGTTCAAATTTGAATTATGGACATTAAATGCCTAGAAAACTCAATTAATGTATAAAAAAGGCCAAACGACCCCTGAATAATTCCATATTTCAGCACAAATCTCCTATTGGTCTATGTTGCCCGTAGAAAAAAATACAAGGGAGAAGAGGCAGCGATTGTCATTTCGCCCACAAGGGTGAGACGTTCCCTATCAGAGGCTTCTTGCGAGAAGCTCCGGTTTGTAAGAGGCTTGTACCAAAACTTGCCCCAAATTGGTCAGTTTTTTTACCATGGCATATATGTGCCATGTCATGACACCATGTAAAGTTTCATGAATTTCAGGTGAGTTTTGGATTTATGGGTATTTAAAAACCAAGATTCTCAATGTTTGAGGCCGAGCCAGGACGTCGAGATGTTTGTAATTCATCCCCATTCCTTGCATGGGACCTAAACATGCACCCAAGGACACATATATGATTTTTCAACCCATTTTGATGCACTGGAGCATGTATTTGTAGTTCAAATTTGAATTTTGCACATTAAATGCCTAGAAAACTCTATTATAATGTATAAAAATGCCAAACAAACCCTGAATAATTTAAAGCAGTTATGCTCAACCGTCTGGCACCCGTGGGTAAGCACTGTGCGCACGCGTCGTGCTAGCTCACGCTTCCTTCTTTCCCAAGTTTTCCATATAAATGGTGTTATATATTCAAACACGCTACCGTTTCCCGCCACTCCCCCAATCGGTTTCCTGCCACTCCCCCCAATCGGTTTCCCGCCACTCCCCCCCCCCCCATCGGTTTCCCGCTGCCAATGTCAGTGGGCATCGGAGGCTAGGCGACGACACACCAGCCATACCGTAGTATACCATTCCAAGCATGCCAATCCGGCGAAGCGCCGCCGCCGTCATCAACCTCCTCGACGAGGAGAACAAGCCAGAGCAGGTCGGAGAGCCCGAACGGCCGTGCGCCGCAGAGCAAGAGAGGCAGTGCGCCGCCGAGCGTGAGCGGTATCATCACGCCCCAGTGCTTGAGCGGGCCAATGTCTACACATGTGTTCGTCGCCGCCCATGGAGTGGAGCGGAGCAAGAGTGGCAAAGCGCTACCGCGCAAGAGCGGGAGAATGCCGCCGCGCATCAGGTGCGGTGCGCGGCATTATCTGAGCGGAGCCGTGTCAGCATCCTGTTGACTCAACCACTCGAGAGGCCGTTTCCAGGGCCGATAAGCATCCCGATTCCCCGCCAGGAATGGGCAGACGCCGTCGGCACCATAATTGCGCCGGACGAAGTTCGCATTGCCAGAATCCACCGCCACGACGCCAACGGGCTGGTTGATTGGCTCTTTGACCTCCTCAGCCCCCCAGGTGCCGCCAATGACGAAGCAGAGCAAAATACTCGTCGCGGCTTGGAATCGACCGTCGCCAATAAAATATCCTGGGCGGAGATCAATATTGCGGTACAATAGTTCCGCGAGCGTATTAGACGCGTGGACGAAGGCATGTACCAATTCATGCTCAGCCCAGAGTTCCCGTAGGTTTAGGCCCTGTTTGTATTGGTTTTCGCCCAGTTTTCCGCAATTAACTGGGCAACTATCTTGTTCTTAATTAATGAAAAGGCAAAGCTTTTGCTTCTTTCGGCTAGTTTTAAGTAGTAAAAAAATAATATAAGTTTGAATGGAAGTGGTCCGGTGCAAAGATTGCACACAGTTTCTAAAAGCACAAACGTGTGTGATAGTAAGGAGTAGGTCCCACACGGTGACCATCTGTAAATGCCTTAAACGCGAGGAGGCAACTCTTATCAGCAAGGGGCAGCTTCCCATCTGCTAGCCTAGTCCAATAGAACACACAAGTTAAGCGAGCTTGGGGCTGGAGCAGTCTAAGGATGGGTGACCGGGTGGGAAGTTGCTATATCTCAAGCTTCATTTAAGCGCCATGATACGGTCATTACAGACATCTAGCATCTAAATGTGTATGTAGTGACCTGTCATGTCGATTAAATAAACCTTGAGATCCTTGTTTTGAAAATTTGGAGAATGATGTTTTTTGTTATTTGTTGTTTTGAAAAATTGGAGAATGATCGCGAGATTGATCTGTGGGCCCGCCACGTTCTAATTTGGAGAATGATGTTTTTTGTTATTTGTTGTTTTGAAAAATCGGAGAATGATCGAGATAGATCTGTGGGCCCACCATGATCTATTTTGGAGAATGATGTTTTTTGTTATTTGTTGTTTTGAAAAATCGGAGAATGATCGAGATTGATCTGTGGGCCCGCCACGTTCTATCCTTTGGCCCACAACGTTTGAGATCTGTGGGTCCGCACGTTCTATCCTTTGACCCACAACGTACGAGAAGGGTTTGACCATGATGTGTTCCTCTTGGTATAGGTCACGACATGTCAGACCAAATTTAGTTGGGGAACATTTGTTCGATTCCCTCCCGCCGGCTCGAAGTTGGGGAACCGACATCATACATAACATGGCTTCCTCGGGGTACGGTGTTCGGTTTGTAATGCAGCTGGTGCCCCATCGAAGTTGTGCACTGGGGATTTGATCACATCACACACCACCCATATATACATATATTTGGATCGCATGCAGGGTATAGGGTCTTCTGGTCGACCCCGTCTCCCATGTGCGATTTTCAATGACACGCCTATCTGTGGGCCTGGTCTATATATATCATCC
The DNA here is from genome assembly GCA_039707655.1 of Elymus sibiricus. Classification (NCBI taxonomy): domain Eukaryota; kingdom Viridiplantae; phylum Streptophyta; class Magnoliopsida; order Poales; family Poaceae; genus Elymus; species Elymus sibiricus. Next base: position 296,906,729 of record CM077672.1, on the reverse strand, counting down.
CTTTGGCCGACAACGAGGGGGTTTGGCCATGAATGGATTCCTCCTGGTTCGTGTTACCGCGGGTCATGGTGACATGTCCGAGCAAAGTTCAAGCTCATGCGTTCTCAAGATTCCCTCCCATGCGCTCGAAATGGTGGGTTGGATCGACACCCTACATACGTCGACATCGTCCTTAATTACTACCTACCTTTCATGGGGGTTATCCATTTTGTGAGGTAGGCACCACATCAAAATTGTACATTATTGGGTATTTAAAACACATCACCCTTCCAACGTACATCAATTTGGGCCCCATGCAGGTGGTGCTGGTTTTGTGGCCCCTCTCGTGCGGTTTACGGTGATGGTCTAATCTATGGGCCCGAGCGGTCTATTATATCCCTTTTTGACCGACAACAACAGTGGTTGTTTGGCCAAGATAGATTCACTTGGTCCGTCTTATGGTAGGTCATGGTGACATGCATGCATGTCCGACCAAAGTATGAGTACGTGCATGCATCCCGCCGACACGAAGTGGGGGTGGGGCAGGCACCTAGCTATGACCTTAACCCATCATTATAGATATCCAAGGGGGCTTTCCGGTTTGCGAGGGAGGTGTCACATCAAAGTTGTGCATTGTGTATTTAAACATCACACCCTTCATTCCTACATATATTTGGCCACTTCTAGGTGGTTGTTGTCTTCTAGCCCCTCTCACCCGATCTTCGACGACGCGCCCACCCATGGGCCCGTGCGTCAAAGTTGTGCATTGGGAATTTGAACATCACACACCACCCTTTTCATACATATATATTTGGGCCACATGCTGTTGTGGTTGTGTTCTTACCCTCTCTCGCGGTTTTTGTTGCCAAATAGTGCTATATAAAATAGCAGACGCCTCGGATGAAAAACTGCGTGCGAATGTACGCGCAACGGACACGGGTGCACTGGCTTAATCGTGTGCGAAGCTCATGCCCTGTAAAATCGCCATGACTTCGCAAGCGCCAGCAAGGGTGAAGGGGTAATGTGTACACGATATTTAGGATGAATTCCACGTATGCGTCTGAAAATTAGGATGAACCGTGTGCGATAAACCAGCTAGCTAGAAATCTCAAAAAAAGCTACCCGCCTTGAGCGATGCAAAAATTGGTGGTTCCGCGGCTTTTCCTTATTATCATATACAATTATTATGTTTGGACCGTGTGCGATCTGGTTGCTCCCGTCCCGCTTCATTTCCTTTACCCAAATTTTAGTTGCCGCGGTATTTCAACCGTCGCCCTCACTCCTCCACCACCGACCTCATAGTAAAATTCCAGTAGCCGATGCATTTGAACCGTCGCCCTCCCTCGTCCACCACCATCTCCACCCACCATTACTAAAATTTTCAGTAGCCGCGGCATATCCTCAAACACCACCCACCCTAACCCCGCCCCCCCTCCATAGTCTACACCCCCCCCCCCCCCCCCGCTCGAACCCTAGCTCGCCGCCGCCGCCACCAATCCCTATCGGTCTGCCCGTGCCTCCTAGCTTAGATAAGTTTAGGTTACCCACCGATTCAAATACCCTCGCCGCCCTGAGTTTTTAGATGAGGCCTGCGGTGTCCCTCCCCCCCAGATCCCCATCCCCGACTACAAAGAGTCGCAGCCTAAGCCCGACCACATATCCCGGGGAGCCCGAGGAGCGTACGGCCAAAAGGAGGTCTATCATGGCCTCTCCGCCGGACGATGTTGGGGTGGCCGCCGTTCGTGCCGACCTATCGATCCCGGAGGAACACCTCACCGCAGAAGCCGGCGAGGACGTTCACTACGTCGCCATGGCGAAGGCTTCACGTCAGCGGGCTCACGTATTACTGAATCTCAGGACAGCCGGCTATGACATCAAGCTCGTCGACAGCGAAGGCTTCACGCGGGCCATGTCACAAGTTAAGTGGTCCATCCCCAATGCCTCTGGTTCAACCGCCGTCGATCTCTTCGAAGGCCCCACCGCTGATCTCCTCCACCTCGCGGTCAAGGATTTGCGATCCTTGTACGCCATCGAGCCCATTATGTCATTTCTGAAGGACACGTTCTACGGCGATGGCTTGGGATCCTCAGCTGCCAAGTCAGATCTCATCGACCACGACCACGCGAAGGGCACCCACTACGGCTCTTCCAAGGTGAGACAGCCCATCTGTGACATCAGGGATCGCACCCTGGGTCTGTGCTCTTCCAAGTGGAAGGATCCCGTCCATGACAAGTGAGGCAATATCCTATAAGCAAATCTTACCTTTTCTAGCTAGCCAACTCGTACCCGTTGTTGTAGTAGCTTTTGCCATGCGATGTTTTAACTATGCCGTGTTTAATTATTTTAGTTATGCAAAAATGTAATGTTCAATAGGGCTATCTGATGTTTAAGTATGAATTGTCCACTTCAGTTTCACGAATGGCTATATTTCGTTGTTTATAGTGAGTAGATGCCTTGTTTATCTATATTTGGTTGTTAGGTTGGTTGCAGTGAGCATTTGCCCAGTTTTCAAGCAGATGCCATGTTTATCTGTATTTGGTTGTTAGGTTGGTTGTAGTGAGCATTTGTCCAGTTTTCAAGCAGATGCCTTGTTTATCTGTATTTGCTTGTTAGGTTGGTTGCAGTGAGCCATTGTCTAGTTTTCAAGCAGATGCCTTGTTTATCTGTATTTGCTTGTTAGCTAGGTTGGTTGCAGTGATCCTTTGTCCAGTTTTCAAGCAGGTGCCTTGTTTATCTGTATTTGCTTGTTAGGTTGGTTGCAGTGAGCCTCTGTCCAGTTTTCAATGGCTATATTAGGTTGTTATAGTGAGCATATATGCCTTGTTTATTTCAGTTATTCACAATGTGATGTTCATTATGTGCAAGTATGAACTGTGCAGTTCGATTTCATCAATACCAGTTTGAACGGCTATATTTGGTTCATGTTATGCCTGGTGAAGTTAACACATGCCCTTTATTTCAGTTTTACACATTTATGCAGTGTGATGTTTAAGCATGAGCTATGTTCTATTCGTTTTCAACAGTACCACTTTGAATTACAATATTTGGTCCCTGTTAAGTCTGTTGTACTTAACATTCCCTTCCATTTTTTAACTGCTTTAACATCATGCTGAAACCAACACATTCAAGCTGTCATTTTGAGATGCTGTTTACCATGGCTACATTTGGTTGATGTTAAGCCTGTAGTACTTATCACGCCTTTTCATGTACTTATGCAGGACAACAACGGGAGTGGCCAGCATTTTCCACCGAGGTTAGTTTCATCCCTCGGCTTATACTGCCTCCGTTCCATAATGTAGTGCATACAAATCCACGGCTGGACACTTTTTAGCTTCTAATATTGACTTGTTGCTTGTAGGTACATATGTCCTAGGCAAAGATCCACACCTTGACCCTTTCTGCGTATGGGGCAATGAGATATTCAAGAACCAGCATCAAGTGAGGAAACTGATAAGAATTATTAGCAAAAAGATACGACCGATGGCAATTAAATTATTTGTCTACGCTCTATCCAACACACCAGTGAGCTGTAGGATGGTAACTATGAACTCTGTAGCCTTCTCTTTTTACTGCCCATAATGAGTTGTTAGACAACAATGTCTGAATCTTTTTCGTTTGCAGTGGTTCCCAAAGCAGTTTACTCAAGATTACCTCGCAAAGTACATGATTGGTGGACATGCAATGAAGGTTAAAGTATTTCATCGAGACTACAATGAGCATCGAGAAGTCCTAATGAAGACAGTGAAGGATGGGCGGGCGGCCATCACAAGGGGTTGGCCTAGAGTCGTGTGCGCATTAGGCATGGAGGAGGGCACAATATGGGCATTCCACTTCACCTTCTCCAGCAACCAGAATGTCTTCCACATCTCTCTTTACAGTCTTTAGTACAATTGTGGTTCATCATTCTTTCCTTGTTGCTTCTCTAGTTCTTTAGCATATGTACCTGTGCATCGAATTATTCATTCGTCCTTGAACTTGTATTTGTAATAAACATGGTTCGATATGAAATAAGTGATTGCCTACTTTCATATTGAAAATATGTTTCAATTTAAAATTCTGTGAATTTTAAATGCAGGAATTAAGTTAGGGATAAATTATGATCTGCATGCCATTACACTGCACATGGTTTGCGAAAGCAAAACATCTGTGATAAACGTGAAGATCAGACACGTTTCTTAGATCAGTACGTGTGCGATGAAATTCTGCTGCACACACGATCAGACAAGAAAAAACATGTGAGATTAACAACAAAAACAACGCACACAGTTCCTTCTTAATAATGTTCGTGAAAGTCACCTTATCACACATGCTAGGCAATTATGAACTGTTTATGATGTCGTGTGCATCGTAAACGTTTGCTCATAGAAGAACGCGTGCAATAGGCCTTCATCCGACATGGGTAATATGGATAAATCGTTTGGGACATTTTATACATCTCAAACGTTTATGTACATACAAATGTGTGGGATATTCAAGCTTCGCATACGGTGTACAATTGTGAACTATTTGTGATGGGGTGAGCATCGCAAACGTTGCAGTACTGAATACCGAGTGCGATGGTAATGCGAGCACAAACGAGTAGCAAGGACGGAGCGTTTGGGAAAGATGCGGGCATCGCATACTCTTAGTTCTGCAAAACGTATGCTTGCGTGCTCTCTATCGCCGACGGTTTCTGGGTCGTGTGGGAAGACCCCCCCTATCGCACACATAGGCAAGGCGACGGTTTAAAACTCCGTCACGGAAAGGGGGCATAAACTGTTTGTATAGCAGCTTGTTGTACCAGTGACTTCCGTGATGATAATTTCAGTATTGTCATGGAACACTTCTACGACAGCACAGGTATGACTATCTTAGTTCTGTCATAAAATTGTCATGGATGTACATGCATGACATAAAACTTGACCTACTGTGACAAAGACGTATCATCACGGAAGTTTTTTTTTGTAGTGCAAGTTATTAATAATTTCTTCTAACTTATCGATTCTAGCGGGACCTTGTTCTATCCTTTCATTAATCATTGGTTCTTTTTGTTTTAGGGTTTTTAGTGTAATTCCTACCTTAGAACCAAATTGAGTAATATGATTATGGACCTTTTTGTCTAGATTCTCAAGATGTTCAATAGTAGACATTTTATTCTCAATAGCTTCTAACCTTTGCATAACATGTTCCAAAGTCAATGATGTTTCATTAATAAGATAGGTGGTGATCCTACTAAATTTCCCATAGCATTGAAAGCATCCATAGGGTGACCACTTAAGAAATTCCCTCCAGTAATAGTATCTAGAACAAATCTATACCAAGTAGTAATACCCACATAAAAATTGCAAAGAAGAACAGTGGTGGATTGCTTACGAGTAGACCTATTTTGAGCATCGCAAATCCTATACCAAGCATCTTTTAAACTTTCTCCTCCCCTTTGTTTAAAATTAAGAACTTCATTTTCAGGGGCGCAAGTAACAATTGAAGAACTAGCCATAATGGCAAAGCAAGCAACTAGCAAACAAGCAAGTAAAAATATTTTTATGTTTTTGTAAAATTGTTTTAGAAGTGGGGGAGATGAAAATGAGAGGCAAATGCAAATAAAAGGCAAATGAAAATAAGAGCAAGTAGATGATAGTTTGTGAGAAGGTACTTGATAGGTTTTGGTGATGTCTCCCCGGCAACGGCGCCAGAAATTCTTCCTGCTACTTGTAAACTGCATTGGGATTTCCCCGAAGAGTAGAGGATGATGCAGTATAGTAGAGATAAGTATTTCCCTCAGTTAAGAACCAAGGTTATCAATCCAGAAGGAGAACCACACAGAACCTCGTTAGCAGCACCTACACACACAAAAGCAAACACTTGCACCCAACGCAAATAAGAGGGTTGTCAATCCCCTTAGCGGTTACTTGCAAGGATTAATTCTGATAGTGATAGATAGAAAAGTAAATTGCAAAAGAAAATAAAAGTAAATAAATTTCAGCAAGGTATTTTTGGATTTTAATATATGGTAAAAGTAGACCCGGGGGCCATAGTTTTCACTAGAGACTTCTCTCTCGAACACATAGCATACGGTGGGTAAACAAATTACTGTTGGGTAATTGATAGAAAAGCGCATAGTTATGACGATATTCAAGGCAATGATCATGTATATAGGCATCATGTCCGAGACAAGTAGACCGACTCCTGCCTGCATCTACTACTATTACTCCACCCATCGACCGCTATCCAACATGCATCTAGGGTATTAAGTATAAAATAGAGTAACGCCTTAAGCAAGATGACATGATGTAGACAAAGTAAACTCAAGCAATATGATTAAACCCCATCTTTTTGTCCTTAATGGAAACAATACAAATACGTGTCTTATCCCTTTCTGTCACTGGGATACAGAACACTGCAAGATTGAACCCATCACAAAGCACCTCTCCCATTGCAAGATAAATCAATCTAGTTGGCCAAACCAAAGGGATAGATCGCAGAGAAATACAAAGCTATAACAATCATGCATAAAAGAGTTTAGAGAAGACTCAAATATTTCTCGTGAATAATCAGATCATAAACCCACAATTCATCGGATCCCAACAAACACACCGCAAAAGAAGATTACATCGAGGAGAACACGGTATTGAAGATCAAAGAGAGAGAAGAAGCCATCTAGCTACTAGCTATGGAGCCGTAGGTCTGTGGTAAACTACTCACACATCATCGAAAGGGCAGCAAGGTTGATGTAGAAGCCCTCCGTGATCGATTCCCCCTCTAGCAGAGTACCGAAAAAGGCCTCCAGATGGGATCGCGGAAGAATAGAGGCTTGCGGCGGCAGAAAGGTTTTCTCTTCAGTCTTTCTGGTATATTGGGAATATTTGGGAATTTATAGCGCTGGAATTAGGTCAAGAGATGCCATGAGGGGCCCACAAGCCTGGGGGCGCGCCTACCCCCCTGGGCGCGCCCTCCGGGCTTGTCGCTCCCTCGTGACTGTTCTGGTCTTCTCCCAAAGCTTATAGGGCCCTTCTGGTCCAGAAAAAATTAATCCAAAGTTTTTTCTTCGTTTGGACTCCGTTTGATATTGATTTTCTGAAAAGTCAAAAATAGGCAAAAAATAGCAACTGGCACTGGGCACTAGGTTAGTCCAAAAAAATGATACATAATTGCATATAAAACATCCAAGATTGATACTATAATAGCATGGAACAATCAAAAATTATAGATACATTGGGGACGTATCACCAAGGACGCCTCAGTAAACGTAGGGTTCAACGGACCTAGATCCGGGCAGAAAAAGAAGCCCTTTAAATGGAACAAAGACGGACCCAGCCAGCTAGATAAAATCCTCGACGGGCCATGCCAAATTCATGGCACCTCGGACAAACCAGCAACACACCAACTGGAATTGCTGGGTCTTCAAGCAGGCCGGAAAGCTGGCAACAGAGGGCCAGAATAAAGCCCAACCTCACAGTGAAGACGTGGATGAACCTCGGCGGCACAATAACGGAGGCCAGAAACAGTTTCCTCATGAGGTTAAAGACATTAACATGATCTACGTCACCCACATCCCTAAAAAGGAGAGGAAACGAGCACTTCGGGACATCTACGCCCTAGAGCCTGTTGCCCCGAAATTCAATCCGTGGTCGGCTTACCCGATCACATTTGACACGATCATCCGACCAGCATACGACATGGCGGATCGGCTGCTTTGGTCCTGGAACCAATCGTTGATGGATTCCATCTGTCGCGCGTCCTCATGGACGGAGGCAGCTGCCTCAATCTAATCTACGCAGATACGATCAAAAAGATGGGCATAGACTCATCTCGGATCAAACCCAGTAGCACCACCTTTAAGGTGTCATACCAGGTGTCGAAGCTCGCTGCACGGGAACAGTGACTCTCGAGGTAGTCTTCGGATCACCCGAGAACTTCCGAAGCGAAGAGTTAATCTTCGACATCGTCCCCTTCCAGAGCAGATACCACGCGCTACTCGGGCGCATCGCATTTGCTCGCTTTAACACAGTCCCACATTATGCATACTTAAAGATGAAAATGCCAGGACCTAACGGTGTTATTACAGTCAATGGTAACACCGAACGCTCCCTCCGAATGGAGGAGCAGACCGCGGCCTTCGCAGCCGAGGTACAGGCAACCGAGGAGGCAGCTCGTGCAACTAAATACATGCCCGGCTCATCAAAGCATACACGGGTTGCATAGGCCGACCTCGGTCAGGCATCCTCTCACCCCAAATAGGGGCACGGGCTCCTCGTTCGCCTCCCTTTGGAAGGGTATCACGTCCCTAGGGTGCATAACTTTGCACTAAAAATTCCATGGGCGGCCAAGGAGCCGAAGCAAATGAGACGTCATTGTCGGCTCGACCGAACTATGACGCACCTCGGACTTGCACACCAGAAGGGCTCTGTAAAAGGCCCAAAACAGCAGTGGCATGTCCATATGGCTTAAACCATCCAAGGGGCAGTTGCACACCCTTTTAAAGGACTCGACCGACGAAAGCATCAAGCAAGCAAGCAAACGGCCAAGGTTGCACACTGCCCACACCCACTTCGCTATCAACGAAGATGAGCTAGTCAACAGCACGGAGGCGCAGACGTGCGACAGGGAGGGACATGGGCTTCTAAACCCAACAACATGTCTGCCCTGTTTTTACTCCTTTTCTTTTTTTTCTTTCAATTGTATCTTTTGTGAATCTCTTTTGTCAAAGCTCGGCATGTACGGCTTGACCACAATAAATAAATAAAGTGCACCCTTCGAGGTCATTGCGCATTTCCTTATATCTACTGCCTTTGAGCCAAAAGTATACTTTCACGATACAACTGTTAATTACATTATAAAGGGCTTCGCTTTTAATCTCATGCCCCCACTAAAGTCCGAAGTATCTATTCGGCGTCTCGGATGTTGCATTATATGAATCAGTTTCGAACCTCGATTTTGGTCAATGGTTGGGTTGCCCGGCTCCTGTGCTTACCCCTTACGTTCCCGATTCATTCGGCTAAGGGTGTAAAGGGAGAACCACTGCAATTGCGCGGCCAGCTCGAATGGCAAAGCGCCTCAGTGGAGAAAGCTGAAAACTGACTATCTTGGTAAGCGTAAACTGGTCGGCCATCCGCAGACAGCGTCAAGCAATGTATCGTTCGAGGTTACCCATGTTAAATGAAGGAATTTTTGCTAAATCAGCCGAAGTGGTCAGCGACGTAAACCCCGGCTATACATCTGATCCCTTCACATATCGGGGGCTCGTCATCAGCCCTCACAGTCAAGCTCCTATGACTAAGTGAAAGTTATAAAACCACTATAGTCTGATTGCCTCGTTTCCATGTGCATGGACCGCCTTCGGGAACCGAGACGTCGGCTAAGGGTCACGGTTGCCTAGGAAACACCCTTTGTATACTGTACAAAGGGGTTCAAGCCGACGACTGGTCACTTTCAGTTTAACATGGTCACACATGAGTCAAAAATAAATAAAACACAGAATAACTTGTCGAAACATAAAGCCACGTTCGTTTCAAACAAAAGGAAGTTTTTTAGATTCCATTACACTTCGGCATTCCGAAGTACTATCTAAAAATACATAGTGTCCTTAGGACACTCGGCCTCGGTGATCTGAGCTCCTTCCATCACCGGGGCCAGGTACTGATCCACGGTCCGTGTCTTCCCTTCGGGGGGCCCGACGGCCACGACCGCCGCTTCAACACGCGGATAGTGCGTCTTCACGTGGGCATACGCCTGTTGAGCACCTTCCAGGCACGCGGAACGCTTCCAGCGCGCCACCTGGGGGACGGCCTCCCGTAGCCGGGCAAAGAACCCGAAGAAGCTAGTCGGCAACGCCTCCGCAGGCCAAAGGTTGACACAGAGGTCTTGGAGCGCCGGCTTCACCATGCGAAAGAGCTCCATCAACTGCTTCATCTGATGATTTAGCAGCTCTAGATGCGAGGGCGTCTGGAATTGTTGCCAGAACGCTCTCTCCGCAGCGTGGCCCTCCCGCGTGCTGTAATAGTGGCCGGCGTCCGCCGCACTCCTCAGAAGATCGGCGAAGGCCTCTACGGATTGCCATAGCTGGGTGAGCTCGACGAACCCCTTGCGGCCGAAAACAGACTAAAGTAAAAACGGCTTACCAGCAGTGATTTGCTTCACTTGCTGAAGCACTTCGCGGTCCGCCCGGGCCTGGGTTTGGACATCGGCGTGCACCAGGCGTAGCTTCTCGAGCTCCACGTTCGCCACCTTCTCCTTATTCTGAAGTGCGTCACGCTCCTGGTACACGCCCTTCAAGGTCTCCTCCACCTCCAGGACCCGTGCCTGGTCCTTGTCTCTGGCCACCTTCTCGGCGGCCAGATCGGGCTCGGCCTTAGTGGCAGTAGCCTTTTGCCGCTCGGCTTCTTGCCGAGCCTTCGCCAGCTCGGCCTTAAGCCCCTCAAGCTCGGCTGTGGCAGCTGTCATATAAAACAGCTCGGCGTCAGCATTAAAAATTCGAAAAGCATTTTCAAAGTAAATTTGATACCCTCGCAACTTCTTAAAAAGTTTACCTTGAGACAGCTCGATCTGCTTTTGCATCAGATCGAGGTCCTCCTCGGACCTCTTGAGCTTCCGGCTCATCTCGGCTATCTCCTCGGAGGCGGAGTTCGGAGCCGAGGTCGATACCTGCAAGCATAGATTCACGCCTTAGTCGTTGTTTTCGACTTCAATCCTCTGGCCAGTCCCATTTCCGAAGGCCGGCCAAAGTCTTGGGGGCTACTGGATTAGCGCTTAAATATATTTTTTCATGCTTCGACCCCAAAGCCAGTTTCTCAAAAACTAGCTTTGGGCTCGGGGGCTACTGGCTGGCTATACTCTTATAAGTGCTACGCTACGACATATGCAAAAAAGTTCTCGGATAGAAGCCCGCTTTCACAAGCAATTCTAAGGTAGAGGTTATGCGTAATGTAAGTATGAAGAAGCATACCTCGAAGCTCTTGATGAGGCCCTTGAAGACCTCATGCATTCCGGCCTCTGTGGACCGGAAGCCAAGCAGCGCCGCGCTAATCAAGGCACGGTGCTCTTCTGCGATGGAGGAGCCCGTTAAGGCTACCTCCATCTCCTCAGCCCATCCCACGGCAGCTCGCTCTGGAGTGGGAGGTGGGGGCGGTGCAGCCTCTGAACCCACCACCGAGGTGCTGGGCACGAAAGTCTCCGGCTGTGGCATGGGCGCTGGAGATCGTTCAGGCTGGGCCGACGTCTGGCCCAACCCTTCCTTGGGGGCCTCGGGGACTACCTCCCCTTGGCCCAGTGCAGCCGAAGTGTCGACCTCGGCCATGATGACCGGTATCTCGGCCCCCGTTGTGTTGACTGAGGGGGCCGGACCGGATGTCACTTCCCCCAGCCCCTCGAGAGCTGGGGGGGTCTTGACGCACTCGGGCGTCCCGCTACCCGACGGAGGCAGCCCGTTCGAAGTGTCGCCGCTGACGCGTGCCTTGGGCGGGCTGGTGAAATACCTCTATAAGTTTCATTTGATGAACAGGTTTTTGAAGCGCGAATTCGGTCATAATGAATGCACCTTTGGGGCGCCGGCTTCTCCCTCCTCAGCTCGAGGAGGAAGTCTATGTCCGACTCGTTGGAGAAGCAGGCCTTCTCCGGTAGGACAGGATCGGCGGAGGCCTTATGCGGCCCTCTTCCCCTTGAGGGAAGGGTTTCCTTCCCCCGTGTCTTCCTCCGCTTCATCTTCATGGGTGGAGGAGGCGTGGGTCTCCTCGGACCGGGTGACCGAAGTCTCTCGAGCTCGGAGGCCCGCCCGGCCCCTCAGAGGCTTCGACTCCTTGGGGACCACCACGTGCAGCTCCTCTGTCAAGAGGACCGTGAGGTGGGGAGTTCTCTCCCCATCAGGCAATGGCGCCAGGCACAACATTTGTTGCGCCTTGGAGATCCACTTCTGCAAAAATGCAATCAATTGGTCAGCCAAAGTTCAAAGAAGCACGGAGAATATACCTGTGAATTGAAAGTTACCTCGAGGGCGTCGTGGGCAGCTTCGAAGCCGAGGTCCCTCCCGGTCGGGAACCCGTCCTTGGATGGCTTGAACAACAGCGTCCACATCTCGGCCGGTGTGGAGCGGAAGAAGTGGTGGATGGGTGCCACATCCTCGGGCTTGTAAGCCCACATCGGGGTGGCCCGGGATTGGAGTGGCAGGATCCGGTGGTGGAGTATGACGTTCACCATGTCTGCCAGCTTGAGATTCCTCTTGTCGGTCCAGAACTCGATCTTCTGGACCAGCGCCTTCACCTCCTCCGGGTTCCCCCAGTCCATGATCTTCCTCTTCCAGGACACAAGCTTCTTCGGAGGTCCGGCCGAGAACGCTGGGACCTTGGCCTGACCCGTGACGAGTGGCTCGGTGATGTAAAACCACTCATGCTGCCACTCTTTGATGGTCTCTATGAAGGTGCCTTGAAACCAGCCCACCTTCTGGTTCTCGCTAATCATCGCGCCCCCACACTCCGCGAGCTCGGAGCCGCTGGATCTCGGCATGATGCCAAAGATCTTCAGCCACAAGCCTAAGTGCGGCTTGATGTGAAGGAAAGCTTCGCAGACAGTGATGAAGGAGGCTAGGTGGAGAATGGAGTTCGGGGCCAGGTGGTGGAAGTCTAGCCCATAAAAGAACATGATCCCGCGCACGAAAGGGTGCAGCGGAAACTCCAGACCTCTGATGAAGTGGGGGACGAAGACGACCCTCTCCCCAGGATGGGGAGTGGGCACGCGTTGGTTCGGCTCCGACGCGCGGGTGTTGACCTCAGCAGGGATGTACCCCGCACTGCGCAGCTCCAGGATGGTGCCCTCCGTGACGGAGGAGCAGCCCCAGTGCCCCTTGAGGGTGTTCTCTGCCATTGCAGGGGATGGAGGTGGAGAAGCGCTGAGGGAGCGAGAGGAATTCCGGGTTGAATCTGGGCGCTGGGGCTCGAGAGGCAGCAGGCTGGGAGGAAGGGGAGCATGCCTTTTCCATCGCTATCCCCTTGCTCTTATATAGGCTGATAAAAGGCCAAGAGTTCCTCCAGCCGCGCCATTGAAATCGCCACTTCCCCATAAAAAGATGTCGTTATGTGCGTAGGGAGAAACAAAATCTTAATGATATCCCTTAGAAAACAGGCACGATCTCTGTCTCGATGGGACGTGCCAATAAGAGGATTGCCTCGGGACGCGATTCGAGTGAGCAGTAACTGCCCGCCCTATCGTGGGTGGTGCCGCTTCAATAAAGTTGTCAGACTAGAACTACTGTTCACACCTACGCGGCAGGCCTTAGAGGCTAAGTAACCCCGCGTCTTCGGACGTGGAGCGGGTTCAGTCGAATCCTGTTCCGGGGACGCCACTCCTTCGAGGAGTGTTCCATGGTGGCTTTGGATGAAGAAACATATCAACAGAAAAGGGAGAACTTGTCTGTCGAGCCAAGGACTTCGGATCCGAAGTTATTAAAATCACAGAGGTCGTCCTCGGCATAGAAGACCAGTTCAGGGGCTACTGACGGTGTCCTGGACTAGGAGGTGCTAACCTAGTCGGCCCATAGTCCTCGGCTGGGCCTGAGGTCCCTCACTCTCCTTCAGATGGACTCTGGAAGCTACACGCTTGGATGTAATCAAGACTGCGCCTACCGAAGACTTGGCGTATACTCCAAGACATCTCCTGCCGCCTCCATACGCGTCCCTGGATACCGACCATGTAACCCTAGATGCCCTACCTGGCATGTATATAAGCCTGGGGGTTCAGCCCATAGAGGAGGACCGAGTCACAATTACCATCCACCTAGCCTTAGGGTTAGATCTCTCTTTACGATCTCGAGGTAGATCAAGTTTGTACTCGATACTTCGTCATCAATATAATCAAAGCAGGACGTAGGGTATTACCTCTTCGAGAGGGCCTGAACCTGGGTAAATACTGTCTCCTTCATCCCTGTTACCGCCGATACGAGATCCACAGCTCGGGACCCCCTACCCCGAGGTCCGCCGGTTTTATCACTGACACCAAGCAAAACACATATTATGTGACGAATAAAAATATAGTTCCGATTGAGGTTACCGATAGTGTTGAAGACGAAAGAGGGGATGCCTTCTGAGGCATCCCCATGCTTAGACGCTTGAGTCTTCCTTGAATATTAACTTGGGGTGCCTTGGGCATCCCCAAGCTTAGGGTCTTGCCGCTCCTTATTCTCCTCATATCGTTATCTCACCCAAAACTTGAAAACTTCAATCACATAAAACTTAATGGAACTCCGTGAGATAGGTTGGTATGAAAATAAATCATTCACTTTGGTACTATCAATACAAGATTCATAATTGTTCTCACATAATGCCTACTGTAGTCTATCATTTCCACAATTTATATCTCATAATATAAGCTATGGAAACACTAAAACAAGCAAACTCTACAATAAAAACAGAATATGTCAAAAACAGAACAGCATGTAGTGAGCGAATTAAAAGTCATACTTCTGTAACTCCAAAAATTCTGAAAAATGAAGACAACGTAAACAATTTGTAACCCAATACTGTGTAAAAAATTCAGAATTTTCTCATGCTCCAGTACAGAATAGAAATTCCAGGACTGGACTCAAAAGTTTATGTTTTTGCACAGAATCTAATCAACAAGCATCCACACTATCCCAAAGGCTTTACTTGGCACATTATTTTTATAATACAATGGATTTGTAAAACAAGATAATTATTTTTGTGAGAAACTTCCATGAAAAATTCTACATTGTTTCCATGAGCATGAACACAAGTGTTCAAGGTCGACCCTCACTTCTTCAATGCAAAACTTTCCAATCGCTTCTCCTTTTGAAAAGTTTTAGGTTGCCCTCTTTATTTTTATTTTTATTTTGATTTTGAAAATTTAAATGGCACACATAATAAAGTTTATATTACACAAAATAAGAAAAATACTCTCTAAAACTTTTGGGTTGTCTCCCAGGCAGCGCTTTCTTTAAAGCCATTAAGCTAGGCATAAGAGGTAACAAAACAACAACAACAACAAAGCCTTTAGTCCCAAACAAGTTGGGGTAGGCTAGAGGTGAAACCCATAAGATCTCGCGACCAACTCATGGTTCTGGCACATGGATAGCAAGCTTCCACGCACCCCTGTCCATGTCTAGTTCTTGGGTGATACTCCAATCCTTCAGATCTCTCTTTACGAACTCCTCCCATGTCAAATTCGGTCTACCCCGCCCTCTCTTGACATTATCCGCACGCTTTAGCCATCCGCTATGTACTAGAGCTTCTGGAGGCCTACGCTGAATATGCCCAAACCATCTCAGACGATGTTGGAGAGGCAAGTAATTTTTTTTTGGTAATTTGCATTTTTTTTGTTTCACCCACAACTAAAGAAAGAAAACAAAAACAAAAGGAAAAACAAAATCTACTTAGTGATGAAAGCAAACAAGCATACACGAAAATATTAACCCCACGCTATTGCTCCCCGGCAACGACGCCAGAAAAAGGTCTTGATAACCCACAAGTATAGGGGATCAATTGTAGCCTTTCTCGATAAGTAAGAGTGTCGAACCCAACGAGGAGCTAAAGGTAGAATTAATATTCTCTCAAGTTCTATCGACCACCGATACAACTCTCCGCATACTTAACGTTCGCTTTACCTAGAACAAGAACAAAACTACTATGTAGGTGTAATAGGATAAATTTGTAAGGATAAAACTAGAAGTACTTAGCGAAAATAAAACTACAAGTAATTTGCAAGATAATAGAAGTTAGTTGTTTAGTAGAAAGCTTTTTGTAACACAAGAGAAGGATTTGTCACTAGGCAATTGATAACTAGGCCGGTAATCATTATTGCAATTTTATATGAGAGAGAGGCATGAGCTAACATACTTTTCGTACTTGGATCATACGAACTTATGATTGGACCTCTAGCAAGCATCCGCAACTACCAAAAATCATTAAGGTAAACCCAACCATAGCATTAAGTATCAAGTCCCCTTTACTCCCATACGCAACAACCCCCTTACTCGGGTGTAAGCTTCTGTCACCATAGGAAGGCACCATAGGACAGCACCCAAAAAACATACAACTCAAACCAATCAAGATCATCAATCAACCCAAAGGACAAAAGAAATCTACTCAAATGCCATAGGATGGCAACACATCATTGGATAATAATATGTGGCATAAAGCACCATGTTCAAGTAGGGGATTACAGCGGGGTGCGGGAGAGTAGACCGCTGAAAAGAGATGAGGGAGGTGATGAAGACGGTGATGTTGATGAAGACGATCACCACGGCGATGGTTCCCCCGGCGGCACTCCAGCGCCACCGAGAGAGAGGGGAAGAGAGGCTCCCTCTCTGGCTTGCTCCTCCATGGCCTCCCCTCTATATGGGAAGAGGTACTCCCTCTGGTCCTTGGCCTCCATGGTGCCCGGAGGGGCGGGAGCCCCTCCGAGATTGGATCTCTCTCTGTGTTTCTCTTCTGTTTCTGCCCCCCCCTGTTTCTGGCCGAAAACCGTTTCTTATATTCCCAGAGATACATAACTCCGATTGGGCTGAAATTTTGAGGGGATTTTTATCTGGAAATTATCTTTCTTGCGACGAAAGAAGGGCTCCAACTGAACTACGAGGTGCCCACAAGGCAAGGGGGCACGGCCAGGGGGTAGGTCGCGCCATGTTGCCTTGTGGAGCCCTCGGGCACCGTCTTGCGTTGATTCTTTTTCCCAAAAATCACATATATTGCAAAATAAATCTCCGTAAAATTTTATCGTGTTTGGACTTCATTTGGCATGGTTTTTCTGCGAAACAAAAAACATGCAGAAAACAGGAACTGGCACAGGGCACTAGATTAATAAGTTAGTCCATAAAAAATACAAAAGTGCACCAAAACCATATAAAACTATTGTAAACATGGCACGAATACTTCATAAATTATAGATACGTTGGAGACGTATCAGTGTGATGGTGAATAAAATTTGTCAAGTTCATGGTAAATGCTTGTATGTATGTGCATTGTAGTTGTACCATGTCTCAATTAGACTTGATTGCTTCCATTACCAAAGAACAAAAGAAGAAAGAGAAAATGGATTATATTGATAGCGATGTATGTTGAGTCAGTTTGTCTTGGGCTAGCTGATCTTAGTACACAAAGGACACCGAGGAGTTTAGGATGCTTTAATGATGAGAAGCATCAATATTGTCTTAGGAAATACCAGCTGAAAGAAATGTACAATGGTTCATAAGTAACTTGCAATGTTGAGTTGTGATTAACTAAAAGAAACTTCCATGGTATGTGCACGATGTTGCGTGAGAAGTCTGGTCTGATTGATAGCATATATGCGACTGTAGAAGAAAAGGTTCCATTGTTCTTGTTGGTGGTTGGACATGGTCTTAAGACGAGGTTGGTGTGTGGCACTTACAAGCGTTCTTTAGAGATTATCAGTACACACTTGTCGGCTGTGTTAACAGCCATCCTTTCCCTAAGTGGGAGTTTATCAAGCTTATCGATATTTCTGCCAAAACTCCAGATGATTACAAATGGAAGTGGTTTGGCAATGCATTGGGATCACTAAATGGGTGTCATGTTGACATTTATGTTGTTGTCACTGACCAAGGGGGTATAGGAACAGAAAGCAGGCTATCACCACTAACATGATAGGTGTTTGTTGATTGGAACATGAAATTTCTTTATGTTCTACCTGGCTGGGAGGGATCAACTTCTCACTCCAGAGTATTGCATGATGCAATGAGAAACAATCATCAAGATCATTCGTTATACCTTAGGGTATGACTATTTCTCTTGGTATTTCGTTTCTTCTTTCTCTATGTTATTGTTAGCTAACTTAAATAGGTCAACCATAGGAAAATATTTCTTAGTGGATGCAGGCTACACCAATGGATCTGGCCTTCTGGCTCCATTCAGATCTACTAGGTACCACTTGAAAGAGTGGGTTTCAAGTCAACAACATCCCCAAACTACTAAAGGATTGTATAACTTGTGGTATTCTCATGCTATAAATGTTGTGGAGAGAACTTTTGGATTGTGGAAGAAAAAATGGGGCATCCTAAGAGTTCAATCTTTCTTTGACCCAAAGGATCAGGCAACAAATGTCCATATAGTGTTAAATAGCATATGGACTGTATGACATGCTAATTATGAATATAATTCCTTGCATATTTGAATTATTAATACTTGTTGTGTGTTCCACAACTTTGCAAGGGATAGGCATCATATCATGGATGATTTATTGCTGCAAGAAGTTGACAATGAGCTAGTAGATTTGGAACATGAGCCTATGGATGACACTCACTTAATTATGTTTGTTCAAGTCACTAATGAATGGACCAACTTTAGGCAACAATTAGTCGAAGACATGTATGTTGAGTACCTACTCAAGCATGATCATTTAGCACATAACCAACTCATTGAGCTATTCGTAGTGTTCAAATCGTATTTGTTCTCCTCAAGAAAATGAATCAATAATCCAATACTCGGCTTAAATAAAAGAGTTATAGAGTACAGTTTCTACTGACTCCTCCGCCAATTGCGAAAAATTCCCCACCACTGCCTCCCGTAGGAGTCTGGGTCATGTGTCTATCCTAGTGTGGCTGATCATCCTTTCGGATGCTGAACTGGAGACTGAGTAGTTGGTTGATGGTGGTCTCATTTTGTGTAGTACCCAGGTGATGGTGGTCTCATTTTTTGCATTACCTAGGTGATGGTGGTCGCGTGCTGATTGTCTTTTGTGTGTTCTTTTATACATGCATCATCTTGATATTAATATATATGATAGTTTTTCTCGAAATTTGCACACTCATGCATCATTTATTTGATCAAACATACTCTTTTTCTTTGTGCAAACTTGTTTTCCTTTGTAGCACCATGGCTAAAGGAACTACACCTATAAGGAGGCATTACCTCACATGGGATGATGAGATGGATGCTGCAATGCTTGAGGTTCTTGTTCATCATCACAACATGGGTGGTCATTCACAAAATGGATGGAAAGCACATGGGTACACTGCAGCTATAAGGAGCGGGAGCAAGCGGTCAAAATGGAATAACCGAATGTCGAAGCCAACTTTCCTGGTTGAGATTCACATTCGGAATAAAAGGCCACTTAGATGTGAAGGAGAAGTGTAATAAGGATATCCCAAAGGACACCATATTAGGAACGCTTAGGACTTTCGACAAGCAATGTGAAGTCATTAGCAAGATACTTCTGAAAGTGGTTTTGGGTGGGAGGGTCAATCATAAGTTACCCATTGATAGTGATGATGTTTGGATTAAATATGTGGAGGTAACTGATACGTCTCCAACATATCTATAATTTTATATTGTTCCATGCTATTATAGTATCAATCTTGAATGTTTTATATGCAATTATATATCATTTTTTGGGACTAACCTGTTAACCTAGTGCCCAGTGCCAGTTGCTGTTTTCTGCCTGTTTTTGGTTTTTCACGAAATCAGTACCAAACGGAGTCCAAATGCCAAGAAACTTTTTGACGATTTTTTTCTGGACAAAAGAGACCTTGTAAGCTTCGGGAGGAAGCCATAAGCCTCACGAGGAGGCCAGAAGGCAACAAAGCGAGGCCCCAGGGGGCGTGCCCTGATGCCTTGTGGGCCCCTCGTGGCTCCTTTTGACCTAATTCCACTTCTATAAATTCTCAAATATTGGGAAACCAACAGAGAGCCAGACGAGAAAACCCTACCGCCATCGCAAGCTTCTGTTCTTTCATGATCCCATCTGGAGGCCTTTTCCGGCACACTGCGGAGGGGGAATCGATCACGGAGGGCTTCTACATCAACCTTGCTACCTCTCCGATGATGTGTGAGTAGTGTACCACCGACCTATGGGTCCATAGTTAGTAGCTAGATGGCTTCTTCCCTCTCTTTAATCTTCAATACCATGTTCTCCTCGATGTTCTTGGAGTTCTATCCAATGTAATCTTCTTTTGCGGTGTGTTTGTTGGGATCCGATGAATTATGGGTTTATGATCAGATTATTCATGAGAAATATTTGAGTCTTCTCTGGACTCTTTTATGCATGATTGTTATAGCTTTGTATTTCTCTCTGATCTATCCGTTTGGTTTGGCCAACTAGATTGATTTTTCTTGCAATGGGAGAGGTGCTTTGTGATGGGTTCAATCTTGTGGTGTTCTATATCCCAGTGACAGAAAGGGACAAGACACATATTTGTATTGTTGCCATTAAGGATAAAACGATGGGGTTTATTCATATTGCTTGAGTTTAGTTTCTCTACATCATGTCATCTTGCTTAAGGCGTTACTCTATTTTATACTTAATACTCTAGATGCATGCTGGATAGCGGTCGATGGGTGGAGTAATAGTAGTAGATGCAGGCAGGAGTTGGTCTACTTGTCTCGGACGTGATGCCTATATACATGATCATTGCCTTGAATATCGTCATAACTATGCGCTTTTCTATCAATTGCCCAACAATAATTTGTCTACCCACCGTATGTTATGCGCTCGAGAGAGAAGCCTCTAGTGAAAACTATGGCCTCCGGGTCATTTATCATTATTATATAAACAAAAATCCTAAAAATACCTTGCTACAATTTATTTACTTTTATTTTATTTTGCAATTTACTTTATCAATTTATCTATCACTACGAGATTTAATCCTGGCAATTAACCGTTGAGGGGATTGACAACCCCCTTGTTCGCGTTGGGTGCAAGTATTGGCTTTTGTGTGTGCAGGTGCTGCTAAAGAGGTTTTGCTTGGTTCTCCTACTGGATTGATAACTTTGGTTCTTAACTAAGGGAAATACTTATCTCTATTGTACTGCATCATCCTCTCCTCTTCGAGGAAATCCCAACGCAGCTCACAAGTAGCAGGAAGAATTTCTGGCGCCGTTGCCGGGGAGACATCATCAAAACTTATCAAGTACCTTCGCACAAACTATCCCTTACTTGCATTTATTTTATTTGCCTTTTTATTTGCATTTGCCTCTCGTTTTCATCTCCCCCACTTCTAATTTTTTTACAAAAAAACACAAAAATATTTTTATTTGCTTGTTGCTTGCTTGAAGTCGTTATCATGTCTGAACTTGAAAAGGTTGCTATTGAAAGTGCTAGTGAGGATAGTACTAACGAATCTCTTGAGGAGGAAACTCACCCTTTTGATTTTAATCATGACCCTCCTGAGATTGATCCTCCCACTAATTTCAAGACTAAAGTCTATCATGTAGGAAGTGGTAATATTATCGGGAAGAACATTATTCAAGAATTTTTTAACTGTGCGGGAGTTATACCAATAATTAAGGGATCTATTCTTGATAAAACAAATTGCTATGTGGATGCTATTGCTATGCTTGTGGTTAAATTAGAAAGAAAATTCTTGCATATTCATCCCACCTTATAAAAGATACTCTATGAACTTCCCAATATCCACAATCCTAGGGCTAAGAAAATTGCCACTATTATCCTTATGCATGATTTTGATTACATAATCCGAGAATCTAGGGACATCTTTTCCTTTTATAAAATTGATTTCGAGCATCCTCCCATAGAGGAAATTCTTCATGATAAAGATACTATCCGTAGGTTGGAATCTAAAAATTACTTTGCTTATGGTGAGAATATTAGAAGAAGAGTTCCTTATGCCGAAATAATTAAAACCTTGTACCACCATGCTTGTGATAAATTTGAGTGGATTACTAAAGGAATTGATGAGGGATTTAGTGAAGAATGGTTTGAGGGTACGGCTAGAGACCGTATTGATGATGAGATACATGTTTTATATGAGGATCTTTACGGTGACGATTCGGAGTTTGAAATAATGAATGTTAAGCTCACCGATCAAAGTCCTTTTAATTATGGGATTTCTATTTCTGTGCCCCTCATCGCTTAGTCCTCCTCAGTTTTGCCCACGCTCTTTGGCAATCCTCACTTTTCCCCTCCACCGCGCGGCCCACCCTCACAAAAGCCCAAACAGGGGTTTGCCGTCTGGTCAAAGTCTTTGACCGTTACCGGGCGTGGTTACTGACGCGTGGGACACCCCTGTCAGTGGTTGCCCGCTCGTCGAAGGTGGGCGCATATATTGACTTGTGGGACACCCCTGTCAGTGGTTGCGCGGTCGTCGAAGGTGGGCGCATATACTGACTTGTGGGACACCTCTGTCAGCGGCTGCGCGGTCGTCGAAGGTGGGCGCGTATACTGACTTGTGGGACAACTCTGTCAGCGGCTGCGCGGTCGTCGATGGTGGGCGCATATACTGGCTTGTGGGACACCTCTGTCAGCGGCTGCGCGGTCGTCGATGATGGGCGCGTATACTGGCTTGTGGGACACCTTTGTCAGTGGCTGGGCAGTTGTTGGTGGTGGGCGTAGTTACTAGCGCGTGGGACACCAACGGCGGGTCCATATGTCAGCTGGTCCGCGGTGGTTTGTGAGTAGAATGCCTGGAAAAAAAAGGGTGGCTTATTAAACCATTTGGTGTGGCGGATGCACTTGAGTCAACCAAATTAGTTTACTCCTGAATATTGGTATATTCCATACATGTAGTTGAGTTTCAGTGAATTATTAGGAGAGCCCAAATTTGCACAACAAGTGTGACGTAATTTTTTAAAACAGAACAAAGAAATTGAAAAAGGCTCAAAATCCATGATAACATGCCCAAATTTGGCACAACTAGTGGTGTTACCATTGTGGACAATGTTGCATAGGAATTTGCAATTATTTTGTAATAAAAAATAAATTTTCCATTTTCTAATCCCTAGAAATGACTTTTTTGTGAAGGAAGTGCCTCAAATAATTTTGAAATTTGTTCCATTTCATTTTTCATCAAAAGCAGGGCACATTAGATGGCCACTAACCAAGTTTCAGCAATTTCAAAGTAATATTGCTATATTCCATACATTTAGTTGAGTTTCAGTGAATTATCAGAAAAGACCCAAATTTGCACTACAAGTGTGACGTAGTTTGGTCCTGAAAATTTCAAAAAATCATTTTATGCTGCAATATTGGTGGTGGATGAACTTGGGACAAGGAAAGTAGGAATTCCAAACCATTTTGTATGAATGGTCAACACTGAAAGTTTGACCCCAATTTGAAAAAAAAACAAAGAAATTGAAAAAGGCTCAAAAATTCAAATGCATTTGCACTGAGCCATCTTATGTGCACTAGTTTGAGGGGAAAATATTAAACTTGCAATACAACAAGTTTGAAAAAAAAAACCTTCACAAAATGGCCTATCTAGTATGGACTTGTGTGGATTTCAAGGCATATGCACATGGAAATGGCCACATACATGTCAAAATCCATGATAACATGCCCAAATTTGGCACAACTAGTGTTGTTACCATTGTGGACAATGTTGCATAGGAATTTGCAATTATTTTGTAATAAAACATAAATTTTCCATTTTCTGAGCCCTAGAAATGACTTTTTTGTGAAGGAAGTGCCTCAAATAATTTTGAAATTTGTTCCATTTCATTTTTCATCAAAAGCAGACCACATTGGATGGCCACTGACCAAGTTTCAGTATTTTCAGAGTAATATTGCTATATTCCATACATTTAGTTGAGTTTCAGTGAATTATCAGAAAAGGCCCAAATTTACACTACAAGTGTGACGTAGTTTGGTCCTAAAAATTTCAAAAAATCATTTTATGCTCCAATATTGGTGGTGGATGAACTTGGGACAAGGAAAGTAGGAATTCTAAACCATTTTGTATGAATGGTCAACACTGCAAGTTTGATCCCAATTTGAAAAAAAATCAAAGAAAATGAAAAAAGGCTCAAAAATTCAAATGCCTTTGCATTGAGCCATCTTATGTGCACTAGTTTGAGGGAAAAATATTAAACTTGCAATACAACAAGTTTGAAAAAAAAACTTCACAAATTTGGCACTGTTTGATTGAAAACACCCAATTACTTTAGCATCTTAATGAAATTTGGCTCACCACTTGTCACACACAAGCAAACAAGGCACAAATTGGACATTCAAACATGCATAGCTACTGACATTCAAATTGGACACTCAAACAACACAAATTTCATTTAAAGTTTATCATTTGTACAGATATGAACCCTAAAGAAAGCTACTGATCGTCGTCGTCCACGTCGGAACCACTGCCGCAGCCGAAGAAGTCCTCGTCGTCCTCCTCCTTCTCGTCCTCGTCGTCCTCCTCCTTCTTCTCGTCCTCGTCGCTGACGAGGTCGATGGTGACGTCAGCCACCGAGGCGACGACCGCCTGTCGCAGCCCCGGCGAGTCCACCGGGTCATCGGGGTGGTGCTGCGGCCCTTTTGTCGATTCGCGCAGTGCCTGGAGGAGACCCGACATGTCTGCAGGGTTGCCGGGCTCGCTGGCCACCGCCCTGTACTCCACCAGCAGCGGCGGCTCCGGCTCCGGCTTGGGCTGGAGCAGGGGGCCGCCATAGCCCGTCCCAGGCTCGGGCTTGGGCACGAGCAGAGGGCCGCGCGAGCTCATCCCGGGCTCGGGCTTGGGCACGAGCAGAGGGTTGCGTGAGCTCGTCCCGGCTCCAGCTTGGGCACGAGCAGGGGGCGCGCGAGCTCGTCCCCGGCTCAGGCTTTGGGATGTGCAGGAACGGTTCAGTGGAGCTCGTCCCTGACGTCGCTGACTCTGGCTTAGGAACGCGGAGGCCCCGGCTGCTGCTGGCACCGGCGCCTCGTCCTACAGATGTGGGCGTGGCCCGCGTCGTGGATCGAGCGGTGGCCCGCGGTGGCGAAACCCGGTCGCCCTCGTCCAGGCCGAGCTGGATGCGGCACGCGGCCATGACATCGGGGAAGGTACGCCCTTCCCAGAAGGCGTACCTCTTGTCGATGTTGTGAGGCGACGGCGGTGGGTGGCGGCCGTCGTAGAACTGGATATGGGCGGCGTTCTCCACCGCCAAGATCTCCGACCATCGCGGGCTGCTGGTCGTGTAGCGCTGCTTCGACCGCTCCTCCGGCGGCAGGCTTTGCCGAAATTCGCGTATTGCACGCGACATGGCCGGTGTGCCGATGGTGGGGACAGGCTCCACCGGTGCTCAGGTTCCATCCGGCCGGCAGGCGCGTGTCCGGCGGCACCATGATGCCGCAGCGGGCGAGGAGCGACGCCTCCTCGACCCGTAGGGCGCGCGGCAGGCCGGGAATGACATAGGCGCGACGTCACTCCCGGCGGCTGCTTCCCGTCCCACCATTGTGGCTGGCCATGGTTGCGGCTGCGGAGGGGGAGGCGGCTAGGGTTTGGTGGAGGTGGCTAGGGTTTGGTGGAGGCGCAGGGCGGAGGAGGCTGTGGGGAGGCGACGGGATGGGAGGGGATTGGGACAGGAGTGGGTGCACGATGGTGCGCCCCGCGCGGCTATAAAATGCATTAATAGACGCCTACCGGGCACACCAGCGACGCAAATCCTCGCATGGGAAATCGCGCGGTGCGGTACTCCCCGTGTGTGAAAGCACCGACGTGACCGCGATGTAACTACTCATGCATGCATACCGCCGATTGCGAGAACGCCAACTGGCACGGTGTGCCCCACGCGTTAGTAACAGCGCCAGCTAACAGTCAACTCCCTTGACCAATGGCAAACCCCCATTTGGGCATTGGTGAGGGTGGGTGGCGCGGTGGGGGGGAGTGAGCAAAATAAGTGTGCTTGGGCAAAACTGAGGAGGACTAAGGGATGAGGGGCATAGAAATAGAAATTCCTTTAATTATTTAAGTTCTCCCACTAGAAAAGCAGAACATGAGAGTAGAGAATTAATGCGAAAGGTTTTTGAAGATTTGATTAAAAAGGATTTGGAAACTAAGGATGATAATACTTGAAACTATGCATTATGCCTAGCTAGGGGCATAAAACAATAACGCTTGTTGGGAGGCAACCCAATATGTATCTTAAATTTTTGTTTTACTTTCTGTTTTTGTGTTCTAACACAATTGTAGCCTCTGTTATGATTGTGTTTTTATCTTTTAATTAGTGTTTGTGCCAAGTAATGCCTTTTGGATGATTTGGATGATAGTATAATTGATGCTGTTTGGAAAACAGAAAGTTTTGCGTCAAGTATTTTATTTTTCGTTCTGTACTGGAGTGTCAAAAAAATCTGAAATTTTTACACAG
The DNA here is from genome assembly GCA_039707655.1 of Elymus sibiricus. Lineage (NCBI taxonomy): Eukaryota > Viridiplantae > Streptophyta > Magnoliopsida > Poales > Poaceae > Elymus > Elymus sibiricus. The sequence continues at coordinate 296,880,741 of CM077672.1, read as the reverse complement.
TATCGGTATATGAATTGTTTATGTTTTCCTAAGTTTTGAGAATTTTTTGATTTACACAAGTATGGATTTTAAATAGATATTTACAGACTGTTCTGTTTTAGACAGATTCTGTTTTTGTTGCATAGTTTGCTTATTTTGATGAATCTATGGATTGTATCGGGGGGTATAAGTCATGGAGAAGTTAGATTACAGTAGCATTATGCCAATATTAAATATGAATCAATTTACAACAGTACCTAAAGTTTAAGATTTATTTGTTATACTAACGGATCTCACGAGGTTTCTATTGAGTTTTGTGTGCTGAAGTTTTCAAGTTTTGGGTGAGACTACGATGGATAAAGGAATAAGGAGCGGCAAGAGCCTAAGCTTGGGGATGCCCAAGGCACCACAAGGTAATATTCAAGGAAGACTCAAGCGTCTAAGCTTGGGGATGCTCCGGATGGCATCCCCTCTTTCGTCTACAATCTATCGGTAACTCACTTGGAGCTATATTTTTATTCATCACATGATATGTGTTTTGCTTGGAGCGTCTTGTGCTATAGTTTTATTTTCTTTGTTTGCTTTTTAGTTTGCCACAATAGTCTTTGCTGAACACACCTTTTTGAGAGGGACACACATTATTCATGATTTGTTAGAATACTCTATGTGCTTCACTTATATCTTTTGAGCTAGGCAGTTGCTCTAGTGCTTCACTTATATCTTTTAGAGCACGGCGGTGGTTATATTTTAAAGAAATAGTTGCACTCTCATGCTTCACTTATATCTTTTTGAGAGTCTAATATATAGTAATGGCAATTTGCACACGTTAAAAGAATGGTCCTGATATGATAAGGTATCCAAGGGGGATATAATAAAAACCTTCATGTAGATCACTAAGTATGAAGTGCATGGTTAATTTTATTAATGTCGTAATATGAAATGATATAGGTTCATTATCATTGGTTAGTAGAAATATCGGTATTAAAGTTTGTTAGGACATATTCACCTAAATATTAGTTGTGGCATGGCGAGGAAGTTGGAGCATTTATAAGTTTGAAATGAAATCCTTGAGTTCTGTTATAATCGGGGTCGCGCGATGGTTAACTCCTACCAACCCTCCTCCTAGGGGCATGCGGTGAGTGCTTTGCTTCGAGGGCTAAGTAGACTTTTGCAATAAGTATGTGAGTTCTTTATGACTAATGTGAGTCCATGGATTATACGCACTCCTATCTTTCCGTAATTTGCTAGCCTCTTCGGTACCATGCCTTGCCCTTTCTCACCTCGAGAGTTGGCGGAAACTTTGCCGGTGCATCCAAACCCCGTGATATGATACGCTCTTTCACACATAAACCCCTTTTACCTTCCTCAAAACAGCCACCATACCTACCTATTATGGTATTTACATAGCCATTCCGAGATATATTGCCATGCAACTTCCACCGTTCCGTTTATATGACACACATCATCATTGTCATATTGCTTTGCATGATCATATAGCTGACATAGTTTCATACATGTTACGCTAGATCATTGCACATCCTGGTACACTGCCAGAGGCATTCATATAGAGTCATATTTGTTCTAGTATCGAGTTGTAATTTTGAGTTGTAAGTAAATAAAAGTGTGATGATCATCATTATTAGAGCATTGTCCCAGTGAGGAAAGGATGATGGAGGCTATGATTCCCCCACAAGTCGGGATGAGGCTCCGGACAAAAAATAAAATAAAATAAAAAAGAGAAAAAAAAAGAAAAAAGAAGGAAAAAAAGGAAAAAAAGAAAAAAAGGGAAAGAAAAAAAATGAATGAGAGAAAAAGACAGAAGGGGCAATGTTACTATCCTTTTCCACACTTGTGCTTCAAAGTAGCACCATGTTTTTCATATAGAGAGTCTCCTATGTTGTCACTTTCATATACTAGTGGGATTTTTTCATTATAGAACTTGGCTTGTATATTCCGATGATGGGCTTCCTCAAATGCCCGAGGTCTTCATGAGCAAGCAAGTTGGATGCACACCCACTTAGTTTTCAGTTTGAGCTTTCACACACTTATAGCTCTTAGTGCATCCGTTGCATGGCAATCCCTACTCCTCTCATTGATATCGATTGATGGGCATCTCCATAGCCCGTTGATCCGCCTAGTTGATGCGAGATTTTCTTCTTCTCCTTTCCATTATTTGATACCTACCACCGCATTCTATTCCACCTAGTGCTATATCCATGGCTTGCGCTCATGTATTGCGTGAGAGTTGAAAATGCTGAAGCGCGTTAGAAGTACGATCCAATTGCCTGGTTTAACACCGGGGTGCTCACTATTTATATATTTGCGGTGAAGATAGAGTCATGCCATGATTAATATGAGAAAGTGAGTAGGGATACCACTCGTTAAGGATCGTATATTTTGAAAGTTAATGATTATGCTTCTTATGTCCATGGATATTATTATGTTGATATTGTTAATTCATCGCTTCACAACTTATATGCCATAAAGAGATTACATAATAAATATGTTGGGTAGCATTCCACATCAAAAATTCTGTTTTTATCATTTACCTACTCGAGGACGAGCAGGAATTAAGCTTGGGGATGCTTGATACGTCTCCAACGTATCTATAATTTTTGATTGGTCCATGCTATTATAGTATCAATCTTGGATGTTTTATATGCAATTATATATCATTTTTTGGGACTAACCTATTAACCTAGTGCCCAGTGCCAGTTGCTGTTTTCTGCCTGTTTTTGGTTTTTCAGGAAATCGGTACCAAACGGAGTCCAAATGCCACGAAACTTTTTGACGATTTTTTTCTAGACAAAAGAGACCCTGGAAGCTTCGGGAGGAAGCCAAAAGCCTCACGAGGAGGCCACAAGGCAACAGGGCGCGGCCCCAGGGGGGCGCGCCCTGATGCCTTGCGGGCCCCTCGTGGCTCCTTTTGACCTAATTCCAGTTCTATAAATTCTCAAATATTGGGAAACCAATAGAGAGCCAGACGAGAAAACCCTACCGCCGCCGCAAGCTTCTGTTCTTTCATGATCCCATCTGGAGGCCTTTTCCGGCACTCTGCCGGAGGGGGAATCGATCACGGAGGGCTTCTACATCAACCTTGCTGCCTCTCTGATGATGTGTGAGTAGTTTACCACCGACCTACGGGTCCATAGTTAGTAGCTAGATGGCTTCTTCTCTCTCTTTGATCTTCAATACCATGTTCTCCTCGATGTTCTTGGAGTTCTATCCGATGTAATCTTCTTTTGCGGTGTGTTTGTTGGGATCCGATGAATTGTGGGTTTATGATCAGATTATTCATGAGAAATATTTGAGTCTTCTCTGAACTCTTTTATGCATGATTGTTATAGCTTTGTATTTCTCTTCAATCTATCCGTTTGGTTTGGCCAACTAGATTGATTTATCTTGCAATGGGAGAGGTGCTTTGTGATGGGTTCAATCTTGCGGTGTTCTATATCCCAGTGACAGAAAGGGACAAGACACGTATTTGTATTGTTTCCATTAAGGATAAAATGATGGGGTTTATTCATATTGCTTGAGTTTAGTTTGTCTACATCATGTCATCTTGCTTAAGGCGTTACTCTGTTTTATACTTAATACTCTAGATGCATGCTGGATACTGGTCGATGGGTGAAGTAATAGTAGTAGATGCAGGCAGGAGTCGGTCTACTTGTCTCGGACGTGATGCCTATATACATGATCATTGCCTTGAATATCGTCATAACTATGCACTTTTCTATCAATTGCCCAACAGTAATTTGTCTACCCACCGTATGTTATGCGCTCGAGAGAGAAGCCTCTAGTGAAAACTATGGCCCCCGGGTCATTTATCATTATTATATAAACAAAATCCTAACAATACCTTGTTGCAATTTATTTAATTTTATTTTATTTTGCAATTTACTTTATCAATTTATCTATCACTACGAGATTTAATCCTTGCAATTAACCGTCGAGGGGATTGACAACCCCCTTGTTCGCGTTGGGTGCAAGTATTGGCTTTTGTGTGTGCAGGTGCTGCTAAAGAGGTTTTGCTTGGCTCTCCTACTGGATTGATAACCTTGGTTCGTAACTGAGGGAAATACTTATCTCTACTGTACTGCATCATCCTCTCCTCTTCGAGGAAATCCCAACGCAGCTCACAAGTAGTAGTAACTTCCATATATGTGCACTGTTTTATTTTATGTTTTCGTATGTAACAATATATGGCAGCAACTATACTCTTCTTATGTGTGTGCATGGTGTAGGCTAATAAAGTGAAAGAGAAAGGGATAACTTCATATAAGACCAAAGTAGTGAAGCACTGGGAGACCATATCTATGATATATTCAAAAGATCATGCCAATGGTGAAAGGAGGACTGGTGTTGAGGTTGTTGCAGAACCATAAGAAGAACAAATTGAAACCTCTCCAAAAATTGCACCAAAGAGACAACAAATAGGTGATCACTACCAGAAAATTAAACATCATTGATGGGCCAACTTTTATCATCAAAGACGGGTTTTTAGCCGGTTAGCGCCTTGGGGCCAATGATGAGTGTTCTATCACAGACGGGCAACCTGACCGGTCAGTGATAGCGTCACATCACATGCCGCCAACCGGTCTGTGATGATAATTCAATTTTTTTTCTGGGCTTTACATATGTTTGTTTCCCAGCCAAGCAAATGAATTTGACAAAAACACACAACAAAATATGCACTCATCCATATTGCACAATCATTTTGCTTTTCATAGGAGAAAACCATATAGTTGGGGTTTAAACCCATCATGTACATTGAACATATTTCATACACAACATATGGAATATACTTGTAAAACCTACAAAGATAAGTTTGTTGTGATGTGCTTGTACTATATCATCATCCCGAGTAGTCCACCTGTCTCACCTCTTCATTTCATCCTCAGTACATGATGGGGAAATGAAACTTGTCTTTTTGTGCAGTGCGCCTAAAATATAATCTGTTCCGAAGTAGATACACAAGAAAGTAATGATTTAGAATAATAACTTATGACTATGATTGAACTAAATGAAGATTGCTTAGAAAAATTATACCTTCCAAGTTGGTCAAGAGGGACCAGAAGTGCCGAAGGAGACACTAAAAGTCCTGAAGGCAAACTTAATCGTCAGGAGTAGTAGGTGCTGATGACCCACAAGTATAGGGGATCAATCATAGTCATTTCGATAAGTAAGAGTGTCGAACCCAATGAAGAGCAGAAGGAATTAATAGGCAGTTTTCAGCAAGGTTTCACTGCAAGTGATGTAAGGTAATTTTGGTAGATAGTTTGATAGCAAGATAATTTGTAACCAAGTAACAAGTAACAAAAGTAAATAGGTGCAGCAAGTGGCCCAATCCTCAATTGTGCTAACGATAAGCTGATGATGTTTCTTATAGTGACTAAAACGCTCTTGAGGACACACGGGAATATCACCAAGTTACTTTCACTATGATTCATTGAGTTAACATTCATTGCCTTGATTCCTATAAAAAACATTCATTGCCTTGATAAGTGTTGTGTGGGTGGACCGAAGCTAAGGTACTGTCCTAACTTGAACAATTACCTACTTATGATTATACCCTCCATGCAAGCATCCACAATTACAAGAGAAGTAATTAAGATAAATCTAATTGTAACATTTAACAGTTGGATCCAAAACAGCCCCACACGGAATAATTCACAAACTAGGGTTTGGGTTTCTATCACTCCCACAACCCATCATCTACAAACTAATTACACAATGCCTTCCCCTAGGCCCAAACATGGTGAAGTGTCATGTAGTCGACATTCACATAACACCACTAGAGGAAGCACAACACAACATAATATCAAAACATTGAACGGTAATCAAATTCACATGATTACTAGCAACAAGACTTCTCCCATGTCCTCAAAAACTAATGGAACAACTCACAACTCATCATATTGATCATGATTAGTGGGTATAAATATATGATTAACAATCTGAACATAATAATCTTCCACCAATAAACCAATAAGCATCAACTACAAGATGTAATCAACACTTACAAGCACTCCCAGGTACCAATATGAGGTTTGATACGAAGATTGAACATGAGAGAAGAACTAGGGTTTTGAGATGAGATGGTGCTGGTGAGATGATGATCCCCATGATGAATGGAGTGTTGGTGATGATGAAAGTTTCGATTTTCCCCCTCCCGGAGGGAGGTTTCCCCAGCAGAATTGCTCTGCCAGAGAGAAAAAGTGCTCCGCCCAAGTTCCGCCTCGCAGACGGCGGCGGAAAGTCCCGAGGATTTTCTATGATTTTTTCTAGTGCAAATGTGATTTTATAGCCAAAGGACGTCGGGAGGCGAGTCAACAGGGGTCCACACGGCCACACGGTGCGCCCTAGGGGGCGCTACCAGGGCGTGTGGGGCCCTGGTGGGTCCCCTCTGGCCCATTCTTGCTCCATAAATCTTTATATATTCTGAAATAATTCTCCAAAAATCCATGCTGCATTTTCAGCTCTGGAGAATTGCTTTTCTTTTGTTGCGGTCCAGAATTTCAACCGCCCGACAATCCCCCTCTCTTTGTATTCCTTGCATTTTAAGAGAGAAAAGGCATCAAAATTACATCATATTATGAAATATATCATTGAAATAGGATAAATTATAGTATGAAATAGTGATGTAAAATGGATGTATCAGGTGCTCACTCCTGACACTTCTATTCTCTCTAGATTATTTTTTTGCAGTGCAACCAAAATATAATGTCATCACCGCCTTGACATTTCGGTGACACTATAGAAAACAAAATTGATTTGTCTTTACTACATCAATTGAAGGTGTGTAATCTACGGGTAAAAAATAGACCTCCTCCACTAACATAATGAACCTTCATTTTCAATAAAGATGTGAGCACCCTATTTTTAACAAAGATGAACCTTCTAAAGATTTACCCGATTTCTATAAGCATTAGCTATACAAATTTCCAAAGATAACAAGTTTCATAAATCCGCCTAGTGGTCATGCAACACCGTTAGAATAGTTTCACTTAACTAGCCACACCTTTGATATGTGTATAGGCTAGTGCAACAACATTACAATAGTTCAACTAAACTGTGAAACTTAACCATTTTTTATAAATATTAGCTATGCAGAAATCTAAAGGTATAATGTTTCATGATCTATATAGTGGACATGTAACACCATAAGAATGGTTTCACTTAACTAAAAAGCTTAATAGCTATATTATTAAAAATAGGGTGCTCAACACCGTGACCGCCGCTACGGCCGAAGAACAAGGCAACACACGTCGGGTCTACGGCGGCGCACGAGGGTGCGGGAGATCTGGCATGATAAAAACAGAAACGGCTGGACGGAGTTGACGTCGCGTCACTGTCTTTGCGATGCACGGCCAGAGAGCGCCGCTGGTCATGGCGTACGAGCGCGTCGGGTGGCCACGTAGGTGTCCGGACAATGCAACCGCGTCGGGCCGCGCCCGTGGTGGCGTCCAGGCGATGCGATCGCGCCGGGTGGCTGCGGTGGTGTCACAGGCACCGCTGACATGGATCAGCGGTGGGAGGGTATGAGGGAGGCAACAAACTGTGCGCATCTGAAGAGATTGAAAAGTAAAGGTAGATGGGTTCGTCGACGACAACGAGTGTTTGGAATGGAGACATGCAATGTACTTGGATAATAAATAGGCCGTGAGCACAACAACACTGACAGGCGGGAAATCAAAGTGTCAGCTTTAAATGATCAACAAAGACAGGTCAAACATGGCGGCCGGTCAATGAAAACTTTCTCTCCATTTTGGTCATTGGAGAGAACCAGCACCGACCAGCCAAAATGTGAGCCATCTGTGATAACCATCTTGCAAAGACCAAAATTCGATATCACAGACGGTAAAACATGGCTGGTCAGTGTAGATGCTCTTCACTAACATGTGGCCAGTGGCCGGTCAGTGATGAGGTGTCAGTAGTGCATCGCTCTGTATTAGTGGATGCCATTATGTGCATGATTGGAGAAATGAGGACTACTTTGAAGGATGCGTTGAAGACAACTGAACCACTTCCACTGCCAAAGGCTACTTCTTCTTCTAATATACTTGCAACACTTCGGTTGATACCAGATTTGGCAGAGCTAGGCATGTTACGCTCTTATGGGAAGTTGATTCTTAATGAGCTATTGTTTGAAGCTGTAATGGAGTTGCCCGTGAGGAAGGCTTGGCTGGTATTGTTACCTTGAAGTTATGCAAATGATGCTTTCATGTGTGTCTTGTTGAACTTGAACCTATTTGAACTATTGTTTTGTTAAATTTGGAACTATGTCATGTTAAACTTGACCATATGTGAACTATTGTGTTGTTAAATTTCGAGTTATATCTTGTTGTTGTTGTTGAGAATTTGGAACACCTATTTAAACCATGTGTTGTACTTTGTTGGCGTAAGAGAATTATTATTGTTGCCACATCAATATTATTTGCTGTCGCCATGGATTTCCAAAATATTTGATAATTTTGTTCACTATATAATCACCCAATTATAGTCACATATTGTACAAAATTTATTTTGATGCATATACTTGTGTTGCTATGAAATTCCATAGTTTGCCATCCAAACATGACTCTGTATTGAAACCTCAATACGAGTTCGTGAGCCATCCAGTTAACACCCAAATAATCAAATATGTATCCATGTCCATTACTGTTTCCTTTTTTTTGAAAGACCCCTTATATTAATTAATTAAATAAAAGGTTATTACAATCATTCATTACAGCATACGCCACGCTGGGCGGGACAGAGTTAACAAGCAACCCGTCGGACCTACTACTAAAACTGAACATAGCAATCTCATGTGCCACCTCATTGGCACGCCGATTTGTTTTCGAAAAACTCAAATTTTGGAACATCTTGGCGATACTCAAAGCCTCTTCCTTCAGATCAACGAGAGGGGATCTGTCAAGCTTCTCATTTGCAAGGAAAGAATGTACGAAAGCCCAGTCAGTCTCCAAAATAATAGACTGGTGAAGGGTAATACCGATATAAAGCCCTGCTAGGCAGGCTCGGAGCTCAGCTTCATTGACACTAGTACACTGACCAATAAAATCCCACGAGGAAATGATAATTTTGCCAGCCGAATTTCTAGCAACAACCCCCACACTGGCAACATTAATACTCTCCACAAAACTGGCGTCGACATTGATCTTGATATAGCCAGTAGGAGGCGATTTCCACACCACATGCTCTTTCACCGGTACATAATTCGCAATAACACCTCCCACCTTTTTCTTGCCTTTGTTGCTAGAATCCAACTGAATAGTGTCGTGATTGGCCGTGTAAGAAGGCCAATAATTATCCACAAAATTTGCCGAGTTTGTAATGGACTCCTTACCATTTTCGAAAATTAAGTCATTTCTCAGATGCCAAGCTCACCAGAAGAGGAATAAGATTTGCTCCCGTTGCTCCAAGCTCAACTGATCCAGCAAACTCAAAAGCCAGTCCGGTCCCGAGCATTTGAACAACTCTTCGTCCGGAATATTCCATCAATCTCTCAAACCCAACCTCAGAGCACGAGCTTTAGAGCACCTCACTAGAGCATGAAAAGTGCTTTCTTCTTCCACACCACAAATAGAGCACATACCTGAATTAGTCTGATGGTGCTTAACTCTATTCATCTGGACCGCCAAGCTATTGGTAGCAGCACACCATGCAAAAATCCTAATCTTCTGGGGTATATTAGCCTTCCAGATTAACTCCCATATCCTCCTTTCCCCCTCTGGTTCGCCACTAGATTGGCCAAGGGTATCCTGACTATCCTTCAATTTAAGCGTAAAATTGTATGCACTTTTAACAGAAAATATGCCATTCTTTTCATAGTGCCATGCAATAATATCTCCCTCCCCATAGGCATGAATATGAATCTTAAGAATCTCCTCAGCATCATGTGGATAGAAAATATGCTTAACCAAATTTTCATCCCAACACTTACCCCTGCTCATGAATAAATCAGAGACCCACTTCAATCTAGTATTATGCCTTTTTGCAGAAATTTTTAGGCCATAGTTTCTGCGTATCCAATTATGCCTCCAAATATTAATACTAGAACCATCACACACCCTCCAAATGAACCCTTTCTTAAGCAGTTCCAAACCATGCATAATACCTTGCCAAGTTACTGAAGAAGAATGCGGAAATACTGTATCCAGAATATGTCCCTGAGGATAATACTTTGCCTTCATCAACTTCGCACACAGCGAGTCCGGATAAATCAATAAACGCCACGCCTGTTCTGCCAAAAGAGCTTGATTAAAAAGTCTGAGATCACGAAAGCCCATACCGCCCTTACCTTTAGGCCTTGTTAATTTGTCCCATGCTAGCCAATGTGTTTTCCTTATATCTTCCCCATCTCCCCACCAAAAGTTCCTTATAATCTGGGATAATTCCTCACAAAAAGAAATCGGAAATTTAAAAATTCCCATGGCATGCACCAGTAGGGCCTGAATTACTGATTTTATTAAGTCTTCCTTCACCCCACAAGATGCATATTTTTCAATCCAGTCAGAAAGTCTTTTCAAAACTTATCTTTAGTATACTGAAACTTACCAGCCTTCATTCTTCCCTCTGGGACCGGTAATCCAAGATATCTATCTTCGAACCCTTCCCCTGTAATTTCTATGATAACCATAGAAGCCACTTGATTCTCCATACTGCACTTTTTCCCAAACATAATGGAACACTTGTTAGGACTTAATAACTGCCCAGTTCCCTTTTCATACACCCTCAGAATATTCTTAATGGTTAATGCTTGGTCGGTCGAGCCTCTAAAAAATAAAATACTGTCATCTGCAAATAATAGGTGAGAAATGCCCGGAGCTTGCCTATTCAAACAGAATTCTTTTAGAGCCCCCCCTAGCACACGCGTCATTAAGGAGCATAGAGAGCGCCACGGCAACAAAAAGGAACAAGTATGTAGATAACGGATCTCCCTGCCTGAGCCCCCGGGAAGGAGAGAATGGTTCCAACAATTAACCATTAAACCGCACCGCAAATTTGACCGAAGTAACACACGTCATAATCCAGTTAACCCACCGTGGCGCAAAACCCAAAGCCCGCATCATACATTGCAAAAATTGCCAATCCACGCGATCATAGGCTTTGGCAAGGTCCAACTTATAAGCACAATATTCCCCTCTTAAATCTTTGAGCGTACTCAACGAGTGCATTCATTCAAAAGCTATGAGAGCATTATCAGAGATTAACCTTCCAGGAATAAACGCACATTGAGTAGGGGATATCATACCATTGAGTAGAGGTCGCAGCCTGTTTACAAGACACTTGGATATAATCTTGTAGATAACATTGCACAAACTGATCGGCCTGAAATCTTTAAGTGATTGGGGATTCTTAATCTTCGGGATGAGAACAATAGTTGTATTATTAATCCCCTCCGGCATAATTCCAGAAATAAAAAAATGTTGTATAGCCTTGACAATATCATCTTTGATCAAACCCCAATTTCTCTGAAAAAATCTTGCAGGAAAACCATCCGACCTGGGGCTTTTAACGGCCCCATTTGAAAAAGAGCATCACTTATTTCTTGTTCCGTAAAAGGTTTGCACAGATCCTCATTCATATTATCAGTCACAAGAGGTTTAACAAGCGAAATAATGTGGGACGGATCAACCGAAGCATCACAAGAATAAAGTTGTTTAAAGAACGAATTTGTGATACCTTTCATCTCCTCCGAATTTTCCGTGAGACCACCATCATTCTTTCTAAGAGCAGAAATAGAATTTTTCTTTGCCCTCCAATTAGCCTTCCGCTGAAAATATTTTGTATTACTGTCCCCCGCTTTCATCTTGTCCAGACAAGATCTCTGCTTCCATAACATTTCTTCCTTGATCAGTAGCTCATCCATGTCCTCTAGAATTTTATTCCTTTCCAGCAAGGCAGAATGATCATTTCTATTAAACAATACATTTAGTCTCTTGCGAGCCCAATCAAGTTTCTTTGGCAGATACCCGATATGCACCCGACTCCATCCATGAAGAGATTTCATAAGCTTGTCTAAATCATTGGCAACATCTTCCAAGTTCTTAATATTTGACCCACTTTTCCAGCAAGCATTAACCTGTTCATCCAAAACTTCACCTTCCCTCTCCCAATAGGATTCATATTTTCACTGTTTAACAAACCTACCACCTCTCACCTTACCCAACAACTCAATAAAAATAGGGCAATGATCAGACCTGGAACTCATAATATGGGAGACCTTGCACCGTGGGAAAAGAGAAGACCAAAGCGGACAAGCCACCGCATGATCAAGGCGTACCCTGACATTCTTGTTGCCCTCCTGCTTATTATTATATGTCCAAGGAACACCTTGAAAACCCAAATCATATAAATTGCAATCCGACAGAACATCACGAAAATTAGCCATGAGTCTAGATGATCGCTTATGACGAGAAAAATGTTCATTTTGCCACATAGCTTCATTAAAATCCCCCACCATAAACCAAGGTCCAACACCTCGAGGTTTAATCCGTCTCAAGAGATCCCACATAACGTACCTTTGGCTCGCCTTAGGTTCTCCATAAATAAAAGTGCACCTCCACTTTGTGCCACCCCCCTTGTCGACGTACATATCAATAAAGTGTTCACCAAATTTGTTCAGCTCCAAGGAGTACGCTTCTTCCCAAAACATAGCAAGCCCTCCGCCTTTACCATGGCTAGAAACAGTAAACACATTATTCATACCCAACCTATAACGCAAAAGCTCAACATACTCTTTATTTTTTCTAGTTTCCGAAAGAAAGATAACATTGGGACGGTGCGTCTTGGTCAGACACACAAGCTCTTGACCTGTACGAGGTTGCCCCAAGCCTCGGCAGTTCCAACTCAGAATTTTCATGGTTTCTGACGGGCGTCACAAGCGCGCCCGTCAGTTGACCGACAGCCCCAGGGTCGGTAGCTTCCTTTGGTGTACCACCTTTCTCTTTTCCCTCTCCTACAAACTCTCGCCTCCTATCCTGAAGTTCTTCCACTCCCCTATCCATCTCTTCTGTTACATGATGTCCATTACTGTTTCCTAACTGAATTGGAATTGAAACCAGTTCAATATGGAGGCTCGAATACACATATCCAAACACAACGTTAAGAGATAAGTACAAGGACTGTTACTGCATAATCTGCATTTAGGGATTGTTTGGATCACAACCGAGAGCTACACTGTCAGTTGACAAAGTTTGGCTGGACACCGTTTTTTGAATCTGCCCCAACTATTTGACTCGCGTTCAATTTCTTTCACCAAAAAATCCTGACGAGCCCGTGGCGACGAAATTGTGCGCCAATTTGACCGAGGGCCCAAGGATTTGTCAAGCCCACCCGTCCACCTGCCAGCCCGCCACGTCCCACCGCCTCACCTCACCGGAACCATCCCGCGCCCCCGCGCTCACCGCGCGGGCCCCACCTGCCATCCTCCGGTCCTGACCCGGGACGAGGCGCACGCGCACACCCTCCAAATCCAAATCCGAGCACCAGCCAGACCAGTCTCCTGCTTATTTCGTTCCCCCCTCCACCTCGGCGCGCTCTCTCTCTAGATCCAGCCCCTAGGGTTTGCCCCGACGCCCCCGCCGCCGCCGCCATGGATCCCGACGGGGACGGCTCCTTCCACCGGAAGGAGGCCATCTCCGCCGTGCAGGACGTCGACCAGTACTACGGCGACGACGACGACTACGACGACCTCTACAACGACGTCAACGTCGGGGACGGCTTCCTCCACGCCTCCCAGCCACCCGCCCAGCCCCCGCCGCAGGCGCTGCCTCCCAAGCAGCACCAGCTCCCTCCGCAGCAGGCGCCCCCGCCGCAGCAGCAGCAGGTTCTGCCTACCCCTTCGCTCCCGCTGCCCCCGCCGCCGCCTCCGATGGGGCACCCGGAGAAGGTCCACATCCCGGGAGTCGCGTCCGTCCCTGCCCCTATCCAAGACCGCCCCAACCCGTCCCATCTCCCGCCGCCGCCTCAGCCTCCCGTTGCCGCGGCGCCGCCGCCACCTCCGCACCACCAGATCCAGTCGGGAGGAGACGGGTTCCACCGGCAGGGAGGGGGCAACTTCGGGGGAGGGCCGATAGTTGTTGGCAACGGCGGGGGTGGTGACGGCCCTGGCGCTACGACGCTCTTCGTTGGGGACCTCCACTGGTGGACGACGGACGCGGATCTGGAGGCGGAGCTTGTCAAGTACGGCCATGTCAAGGAAGTCAGGTTCTTTGATGAGAAGGCGAGCGGGAAATCCAAGGGATATTGCCAGGTCGATTTCTTCGACCCTGGCGCTGCTGCTGCCTGCAAGGAGGGCATGAACGGCCACCCGTTCAATGGCCGCCCCTGTGTCGTGGCCTTTGCTTCGCCCAACACTGTACGCCGCATGGGTGAAGCTCAGATGAAGAACCACCAACCGATGGGTCAGCAGAATTCAGGTATGCAGAAGAGTGGTGGCAGAGGTGGTGGTCCACCTGGAGGTCCGCCTGGTCCTCAGGTTGGAGGAAACTATGGTGGCCGGGGAAGCGGAGGGGCTGGTGGTGGTGGCGGTGGTGGTGGTGGAGGAGGAGGTGGGGCAGGTGGTGGGAATTGGGGCAGAGGTCCAGGTGGTGGGATGGGGGGTAGAGGTCCTGGTGGGAATATGAGGAATCGGATGGGTCCGGTCGGTGGCCGAGGGATCATGGGGAACGGAGGGATGGTGGCTCCACCGCCACCAATGATGCATCCCGGAGGGATGATGGGGCAGGGATTTGATCCCACTGGCTATGGTGCAGCCATGGGAAGGATGGGTGGAGGGTTTGGAGGGTTCCCTGGTGGACCTGGGGTTGCACCGTTCCCAGGCTTGATGCAGCCATTCCCACCTGTGGTTGCTCCTCATGTGAACCCAGCGTTCTTTGGTAGAGGAGGTGGTATGGGTGCGGGGGGTGTTGGAATGTGGCCAGACCCAAGCATGGGTGGTGGTTGGGGAGGCGAGGAACAATCAAGCTATGGGGATGATGCAGCATCTGATCAGCACTATGGAGAAGGTGGGAGCCATGGTAAAGAGAGGCCACCAGAGCGGGAATGGTCAGGTGCACCAGAAAGGAGGCGGGAGAGGGAAAAAGATTTGCCCCCACCACCAGAATTGCCAGAGAGAAGGCACCGTGATGAAAGGGATATGGGTCGTGAGAGGGAAAGAGAGAGGGACAGAGGAGGAGATAGGGAAAGGGAGAGGGACAGAGGAGATCGGGAAAGGGAGAGGGATAGAGGAGATAGGGACAGACACCGGGATGACAGAGATCGCCATGGTGATTATCACAGACACAGGGAGCGTGATTCTGATCGTACTGAAGACTGGGATAGAGGAAGGTCATCTGGGAGACGAAGCAGGTCAAGGGAGGTTGATCACTCAAAGCGGCGACGAATGTCGCACGAGTGATGTACCTGGATGCCTAGCGTAGGGGCAGCGGCAATCCGAGGTGGCATATTTTTTGCACATGCCAACTTTCAACCGTTCACTGCTTATAACTGGTGGATTTTAACTGCTTGTGTCTCCAGGGATCTGTTGTAGCATTAACTGAGATGTAAGTTCTGCTTTATCTGTTCTTGTTCTTTGTTTTCAATGTAATCATTCTTTCATTTGGCTGTATACCTGTACGTAGCTTCCTGTCGTCGGATATCACTGTATAGCTGCATACTTGTGTAACCCACTGTATACCATCTGTATAGCGCTCTGGTTGCTGTTGTGTATAGATTTTTCATTAAATTCTTTTGTAGCTTAAAGGCATTGCTCAAGCTGGGAATTCAAGAATGTAACTAGATTTGTAACTTGTAAATAAGCTGTTGTAGAAAACCTCCTTGTAATCCAATTGTTGTTTGCATGATGTATCCTCAAAAAGGAATTGTAAAGGCTCTCACCCTGTATTCTTCAAATATGACCAGTGGTGTTTATGCTCCAGCATTTTGATAAGTACTCCAGAGTAGGCCTTGAAGTTAATATAAGTTGTAAAAAGACCTAACTGTATTGTTTTGGAGCTTGTAATTGGTTATTTCACTCCTTCTGTTCCACACCGGATGCTCTGACAATTAGTCGAAAGGTCCTGTTGCTGGAAACAACGTTCTTGCACATTGAGATAATTGAACACGTTCTTGTCGAAGTGCATGACTTAGACCAAAATTTCACATTCACATTAATTAAGTGCAAAGACTGGAGGTTCCACTGCATCACATGTAATAACTTATTTGCAAAGCTTTAAGTCTAGTGCTCCAGTTATCTAAGGTGTAGAAACATAATAGCCAGCATAGGTCAGACCAGAGTTAGTGAAGTTATACCTTGTGCAGGACCTATCTGTACTCGATAGAAGCTTAAGTTTTACTGAATATAGAGAATGTTTCACATTTATAAGAACTATTGTCCATGTTGAATATTCATATAGAATGTTATATTCTGGTAACTAGACTTGCACTCACCAGTAGCAACTGGAGTTCACTGAAATGAGTACCATGCTATGACTGCGCTGAACCAAACTAAGATTCCATCTCAGTTGAATTGTTTATAATTATCATTTGCAAATGCATTCATGTATACTAGAAAACAACAAACTCATTACATTGCACTAGGAAATACGCTTCTCTTTTTCTTATGGTTCCTTGTTAGCTGCATTTCTGGACATCCTGCTGTGCTCTGTTAGCTAAACAAGACCACTTTTTGTTGAATGAAATGCCGTAGCCATATAGGTTTGGGATATCTGCGTACTGCTTTGCATTCAAGTAAATGTTGTGGCAGGGAATAATTATTTGTGAACTTCGGGAAAAATATCTAGATTAGTTGTGGACTCATAAAGTACTATCACCAGTAGGCTGTTGAATATCTAGTGAGAAACATATATGCTTGTCTGAAAAACCTAAGCACAGCAGCTTTTCTTCTGCATGCATCCTGTTATGTGTTCGTTGACGGATAATATCAAATCAAACATGATTTTTAGGATGACATTGGTGACTGCTAGTCCCTGTTATTCAGTGATCTATACATATATTGATCTCCTATTTGGCAATTGTTTTAGGCTGTATGAACTGTTATGCGTTCTTTCTCTACTTAAATAACTGTCTAGTTATTTGATGCCAATATGTTTCCTTTTGGCTGTAGTGAGCTTCTATATGGTTTGTATCCATTTAGACCATTATATTGTGGTCCAATCATTCCTAGTTTTGTGATGCTATTGGTGGAGTTGCCCCTGCTACTTTTATTTGCCTTCTTATTTCATTGCCTAGTTGGCCACGAAGGAGAACATTTTACGGCAAATACAATTGCCCTTTATTATGGTCGGATGTATTTGTTTAATCATTTCATGTTTAGGTACTTGGTGTTGAAATGCAATGTTTCTGAATATAAGTTCACATTCTTTGTTTTGAAATATGACCTTAGTTTTTTTACAACAAATCCATAGATAGGCTGTAGCTTATTTCTACTTCTGCTCTATTTGCCATTAATAACTTAGTTTAGCAGATTTACTTGTAACACCATCAAGTTCACAACCTTCCCTTCATGTATTAGTTTTCATATTGAAATGCTGGTAATTATGGTATAAAAGATAGTTTTTTTTTATGAAACTAGTATTTTTAAGGTTGTGCTGTACCGTATGTTCTTGTGTTATTGTCATTTTTACCTATTTGTATTCCTTTGCTGCTAGCCTGCTACCATGTACTGACTTGTACTCTCTCTGTGTCTCCTGCAGCCATACAAGCAGTTCGAATAAGTGCAAAGCCATGATTCCAGCTTCCTCGGATAAAAGATGTAGCCGCCGCCTGCCTACCTGCCTACCCTACCTGCCTGTACCTTCAATATAGTCGTCGCGTGGCATAATATTGCCAGAAAAACCTGTCAAACGTGTTGTGATTCCCCTAAATACTCTTTTTGTTTACTTTCTTTTGTGAGGAAAGAACACCGAGAGTGCGAGACTGTACTATTTACTATGTATTAGGATGATCGACTGGTCTGTAACTCTGTATTATTACTTTTGCCTTTTTTGTTGAATTATCTCTGCTGCTGGTGGACAAAGTGATCCAACATCCAACATTCATGTGGCTCGTCCTTGCATGGAGGCAGCTGCACTCAAGTGTTTGTTTTTTCTAGGTTTGTGGCTGTGTTGTACTCTTGTATGCCATCTATGAATGCTGATCTCATTACGTAGTACCTGGCCTAGATGTTGGTTGTTGTGCTTGTGGCTGTAGATTTGTAGCAGGCTGTAACACTAGTAATGTACACAGGCAGTTGTTAAATGTTGCTAGGTTTGTGTTCCTTTTGGTAGATGTTGTAAAATATATTTTGCGAATACGGCAGCACAATGTTCTTGCCTCTAGAATGGACATGTTGAACCACAGTGTGTATGCTCTGTGTTGGTATGACCTCTAGCAAAATAAGAGTGGAAATACATTTAGGCCTTGTTTTGTACTGGTGTTTTTCCACGTGCAGTGCTATGCGGACGACAAAACTTGGATGATTCGTTAAATCCAGTCGGGGAATCTCGTCCACAGCTGAGCAACGGCCGCTGGATTTGTCGTGTGTGGAGCAGTTTCGTCTTTCCACCCCGAAGAGGTTTGGGATTGGTGGTCTCCTCCCTTCTCCCAATCCCCTTCCCCGATACGCTACGTCTAGGTTTTTTTTTTTTTGAGACATACGCTAGGTCTAGGTAGTGTCTAGATATTAGAATCTGAGAGGGTTTTGGGGGTATACCTGGGGATCTTGGGTTGGACCGGGAAAATACTCTGAAAACCTTCAAAAACCCTTGTGCCAGACTGCCCATTGCGATAGTTGTTCTACGCTAGTACCCAGGGGTTGGCAGGATATTCTTCTGTTCTGTGAGCTATTACCCTCCTGTTTCTTTCTGTCACAAACTCAAATGTATCTGCTTCTCAAATCAAACTCCGTGCACATGCCAAACAATCGCCTGAAAGTTTGATAACATACACCAAAACAACAACAACAACAAAGCCTTTCAGTCCCAAACAAGTTGGGGCAGGCTAGAGTTGAAACCCATAAGATATCGAAACCAAGTCCATGGCTAAATCTCTAGGTCGTTTAGAAAGGTTGAACAATCGGATGTTCACTAAAATTCACAAACTCAAATGTATCTGCTTCTGAAACCAAACTCCATGCACGTGCATGAAACCAAACAATAGCCTGAAGGTTTGAGAACATACTCCGGATTGCAAATGTTCAGACCACTGAGAACAATAATCTCTAGGTCGTCCAGACAGGTCGAACCATCAGATGTTCACTAAAATTGTACAAGTTGACATCTCTACCAAGACGCCAGCCAGTCATATACTAAAGATAGTTGATAACATTACAACAACGAGATCAGAGGCATCATCGGCCCAGATCCAAAATGAGAGGATACAAACACGGATCCTCTGCGATATAAGACCCAGCGACGATAACTGTCAACTCGTGCGCATATCATATCATAGGTGGACTACAGTGACCGCCGAGCGTCATCAGAGCTACTCTGGGCACAAAGCACTGTCAATGTTTCCAAGCCAAGTTAGAGTACAAAAGCTTGGAGTCTCAGTCTTGCCTCGGTTACTGCCTTCAGGAACTCCTCCGTAGGATTGTCTTTAGCAGCTGCTAGAGCCGTGACGTAGGCTGACATTTCCTGCTCCATCTTCTCCGTGTCGATATCACCTACTGTATCCTGCCTCATAGCAAATAGGAGAATCAACAAGTTAAAACATTAGTTTTAGGTCAAAGCATATATAGATAGTTCTATTAAGATAAAGACATAATTGATTCACATTTTCATCGCACAAGATGTACAAGAGTGCTGAAGAATTTACGGGAATGTAACAAGACATGAGCTTACATCGAGCTGAACTGGTTCGCATTCCAACGTTGAATCATCAGATCTCTCCGTGGGATGAGGGGCTCGGTTGTTCTCTGTTATTTTCCTGAATACCTTCATCAGAGCAGATATTTCAACATCCATAGAGGCTACATCCACTTCCAGTTCCTCAACTTTTGTACTTGACATCTTTGCTTCCCATTCTAACTTCTCCAATGCTGCTTGCTTCTCTGCCAACATAATCTGCAACAATAATAACAAATCAGAGTGTATTTGCTGTGCTTTTACTCAAGTGATTACACTGAGTTTGTACTTTTATGATGCAGAGATACATGGAAGTCTTTTGTGACACAGACAATCATGAATACACAAGCCGAAAGTAGCAATTGATATTCCCATCGAGCAGACGAGCACTATAGACAGTACAGGTTAGTTCAAAGAGAAAGAATCGTGTTGGCATTTTTGCTCTCTTTCTTCTTCTTTAGAATCTATTGTTCAATATTAAAAGAAACTTAAAGACACATAAGCATCCTCAACATGGCACCGAAACACAATGACATAAACATATATCACTAATCAAGTAGACGTACGAGGGTTTCTCAAAAAAATGGGAAATAAAGCTTAAAATGCATAGTTACGTCTGTCCTTGTTAGATCCATGAAGGCATGAACATCACTACTCAGCATTGAATGCTGAGCAGCAGCGTATGTAGAACCTCAAATCAGCATATTAAGTTTCTTTCTTCAGTTCAGTTCAATCAAATCAATAACAGATGGTACACGACAGGCCGACTAAAGTGGAATAAGTATAGGCTCACAAAACATGATGTGACTCGTATATCTAGCTGCATCATTTTCTGACCGATTTCCAACAAGATATTACTTGGAGTACATTGCCTTGTATGTCAAACCCCACATACAGATACAGCGCAGAGAAGAAAAGGAGAGGCAAGCTTTGTCGTCTAAATAAGTAGTGTCCAATAGCATTATCTTCGTTAGTGTAAATTTTACATGAAGCAGTAATGTGGTGCTAGGGTGTTTTCCTGAATGAAGGCGCTGTGTAACTGGTTAAGCAGTAAAATAGTGCTTTGGAAATATAAACTGCAGTGCTATACCAGAACTACCAAGTCCAGTATACCTTTGCACCATGTAACTCGGAGCCAGTAGACTCGACCAGCGATTCCTTGTCATTAAGCTGGCTTTTCAATTCATCCACCGCTTCGTTCGCGGCACTGATCCGGCCAATCAGGTTCTCCGCGGACCGCAGAGCTTCGTCTTTCTCAAGCAGTTTGCCTTGCAGGCCACTGAGCTGCTCCTGCAGAGCAGCGAGCTCTTCCCTCTGCTTCTGCGCCTGATCCAGCTGCTGCCGCCTTTTGGCCGGCGTTGTTCTGGTTGGCTTCACAACCTTTGGCTCAGGAACCTGCACATGTAATAGACGTTGGCATAGATCAAAACCACCGGTACAAATAGTAGGCACCACCACTAACAAGCACGTACAGTATCTAGTTTTGGCAGGTGCAATGAGCACTGTTTCAGGACAGTTTCCTCCCTTCAATTCGCTAAGACACTGCTGATGTCCACTAGTCCACTCACACCGGGTCTTGCAGGAGCACAATGCGGCACTCCTCGCCACCAAAGACAGGATCAAGCTTTGAACACTCAAGAACCCAGCATTCACCGAGCAAGACAAAGAAGCGATTCGGAAAGCCAAAAGATGCTTGAAAAGGAGATTTAGAGCGGGGTCAGGGTCAAGGTCAAGGAGGCCTCTCGCTCACCTTTTTGGCCTGATGCGGAGCCGCCGTGTACGCCATCGAGACCACCCTCCTGCACCGAGAAACACCGGGGGGAAAGGGAGAGAGTCAAGGACGGCTCCAACGAACCCCGGGGAAAGAAATTCAAACGGGGCCCCGGGCGGAAATGCAGATCGAGGGCAATGGGACCTGGAGGAGGGCGCGGAGGGGGCGAGCCCGCCCCGGATCCTCGACCTGGAGGCCGGGCCCGCCGGCTTCTCGGCCATCCTGGTCTTCCCCGGCGGCGGCGGCGGCGGGACGGGCGGCGCTGGGAGTGGACTGCGGGGGTGGCGGTGGTGGACCGGTTCTATGACGGAGTGCGCTAGTGCGGTGCTACCACTTCTGCCTGGGGCGTGGACCCGCGGGGTGGGGCGGGGTGGCTATACCCGATACCGGCCTACCTGGGGGATTTTGTGCCGGGATTTATTTGTTTTTAAAAAACGTTTTCGCTGGGGATGAATAAATGCTTCGCAGTCGTGTCGCCGTCGAGCAACATTCCGCCTGGGAAAAACATACGGAACCTACGACGACGTGTCGGCCACCGCAGGAATTGTTTTCTGTGCTGTAAAAATGTTTTTTTTTTGACAACCGTAAAAATAAAAATAAATGGTTGTTTAGATGCACGTATGGGTCGCTATCGCCGTGACATCCTTTTCCGTTACCGGCCTCTTCAGTCGAGCAGAGCCCATTCTTCTCCCCTCCGTCACCGTCGGCAGCCCGCCGGGATGAACCTCTAGTAGCTAATCCTACTCATCCTCCACCGTCCCAGCCTGGCTCAATCTAACATTTTCTCGGTAGATGTTGCCACCCCTTGTCCACCGTCCTCCCCCGCTGCCCGTTTGGTGCATCGTCGTCCGTTAATATATCATTTTTTGGTTTTTCGAACCATGCAGGAGAACTGCATGGGATCGATATAGAAGAACGAAAGGATACAAAGTAAACAAGTGGGAGAGAACAACCACGGACACACGATCAGTAGGGCGAAGAAACTACCAAAGGCAAGCCAAAATCCTACTCAAACATTGCCTCAAAATACTTAGCACCGGCCTTTGAACCATTTCAAAGTGGTGCATTTGATGGCGTTAACCATGTTGGAGTTGTGTCGAATATAGTGTATAAGACAGGTTATAGTTGGACTCTGAGTTGTACCGTGTCTAGATAAGGTAGGAGTTGTGTCCTAATAGGACACTTGTATTCTAAACCTCTTATATAATGTGGGGGTAGACACACGATGTAACCTATGCCAACATAATAACACAGTCACACAGGGGGAGCCGGCGGCGTGTGCCGGCGCCCGGGCAGCCCGTGTGCAGTATTGTGACGGCCGGGCATGTGCGAGCGCTCGGCTGGGTGTGCGCATCGGTCGCGTCCTTTCGGGTTGTTTCGTTCATTGCCAGGTGGATGTCGGGTTGCGCCACCGCTTCTTACCTGGTGTCCCATTAGCTGGATGCCTTTTTTCCGGATGTCTGCCCGGTATTTGGACTCTGGGGTCTGTCCGGATGGTCCAAAGTTGCCTCTGTTGTTGCGAGTAGGGATCCTCAGTTGCGACGGTTCAGTTCATATACCGTAGGAGGGCGTGGTCGGCCTTTCTATTAACCTGGTTGTTGGGTTGCACTGGCCGGCTAAAGAAGGGCATGTGTAATGACCATCGTTTTCTATCGTTGGTATATACTAGATGATGCCCCGCACGTTGTTGCGGGAATATTTGCAATATATTTCAAAGATATTGATTTGATGGATCGAAGAAATAATATGTGAGCTAAAACTAAAAATATATATGGTTTATTGTGTTTGATTATTGTATTTTTCTAAAATATTTATTAAATATATCATGCATGTTTGCATGTTGAGATGAACCTTTTTCTATGACTCATTGAATGTTGAGGTGGGCCTTCTCTAATGCATGTTGCTTGATGAGGTGTCACGCTTGCATGTTGAGAGAAATAGGTTAGTGGGGGCTAGCTATTTAGATATAGAAGATACAGGGCAGATGTAAACGCAATACGAACATAATTACCTGCAGGTCATTCGCGATAAACATCTTTCAAAGTTCACCTAAATTTTTGATTGTATTAGCTACTTCGCTTCTTGGGTTAACTTCCGGGATGCAGTTGGTTTCTACGTCAATGGTGCGGCTCATCTAATTATACCGTTCCCATATTTATTCTTATTCATGTTAATGGCCTTTGAGAATAATTTATAGAATGATCGTTTGTTAGACGTGCTGCCCATAGCCTGGCTACAGTTTCAAATACTTCGCTTAACTTCCAGGTTGTAGTTGGTCTCTACGCCAATGACGCAACGAGTCATCTAGTATAACAAAACCGGTAGGAATCACTATTATATGTGCATCCTCGTTATAAAACAAGAACGGAGAATAAAACTGCAACTAAGCCATACCATAAACAAGCACGACCGCTACGTCAACCCTGGCTTGTTGGGTCGCACTGTATCTGGTCTCATCTCCTTGCACAATATTGCCGACTAAAGCAATGGAGAAGCCCGTGGTTCCATTCGTGATGATGATGTCTTATGCAAGTTTGGTCATTTCTGAATTAGTTACGCTGATCCCACTGAATCTAAAGTGTCTCGCGACGCTCGTTTCGTTGGTTACTTTTATTTACTGCTCATGTTGATCCCCTTAATCTGAAGTTTCTAACAATGGTTATTTTGGTGGTTACTTATGTTGATCCTGACATGTTGGTTATATTATGTCGATCCTGGTCCACCGGTTATATTCTGAATTGTAGTATGCCTCAAATCTAAGACATTGTAATGACACCCGTCTTGGTGGCTACATTCCATATACATGCGAATATTTCCTTGTGCAAGAGTTGTTATTATTATTATTATCAATTTCACTAATGAATATGATGTTATGCTACTTTGGAGTTTGGTCATTATCTTGTTTTCTTACAATACCGTTATATTGTTGAATAGCATGTTGTGTTGGATGAGATTATCATCTGTTGCGGTTGTAAAGAATACAACTTGATATTAACCTCCTCCATCGGTTAGATGAGTAATAGGTCACTGAACCGATTCTATCAGTATGACCATACGGTCTTATGGGAGACCATGATTTATTTCTTTGTCATGCTTTTTACTGATGTTAGAGTAGGTTGAGTGATAAGCAGGACCTTGCAAGACCAGCTTCTGCTAACTTGAGGAGATACTTGATATGTTAAGCTAAATTGCTCAATAGAGTCCCCAAGGGGGGATAATGGATATCACAAGAAAAGGTAACAAGGTTCCCCCCTCTCAAAGTAAAGTTGGACCTTTGCTGGTAACATGGCAAAAGTGTATGGCTTAGAGATGATCTTGGTGGGATGTCCTTGCGAAGGATACTCCGTCATATTTGTATAGCGTATGACCTCTGCGAAGTTACACTTATTCGAATAGCCGTTTCCATGGTCATGGACGAGTCAAGATAACTCACAATCGGTACTTGTCAAACTTCGAGGTTCATATCGAAATCAATGTCCAAGGATTTGGACTCAAAAATTAAATCTTTGTACATGTGGGACAAGATGATATGAAATTTAAGAGTGCAGGTGTTGTACTGCTAAGAAAGTTTGTCGGTGTAAAAACCGGCAGACCTCGGGGTAGGGGGTCCCGAGCTGTGGATCTCGGACAGATGGTAACAGGAACAGGGAGACGATGTTTACCCAGGTTCGGGCCCTCTTGATGGAGGTAAAACCCTACGTACTGCTCTTGTTAATATTGATGGAGATGTATCAAGTACAGAGTTGATCTACCTCGAGATCGTAAGATATGATCTAGTCCTAAGGCTAGGTGAATGAGATTGTGTTGAACTCCCCTCTAAGGGCTAAACCCTTTGGCTTATATACACACCGGGTAGGGTATCCAGGGTTACAAGGTCGGTATCTAGGCGTGGAGGCGGCAGGAGAAGTCTTGGAGTATACGTCAAGTCTTCGGCAGATGTAATCTTGCTCTTTCTTCTCGCGTGCATCTTCCGGAGTCCATCTTGATAAGAATGAGGGCCCACTAGCCCAGCCCGAGGAATATGGGCCGACTAGGTTGGTACCCCCTAGTCCCGGACACCATCAGTAGCCCCCGAACTGGTCTTCTACGTCGAGGATGATCTCTTCAATGGAAATAACTTCGGATCCGAAGTCCTTGGCTTGACAGACAAGTTTCCTTTTCGTGATTCCAGATCTCTTAACCGTCTTTTCGAGGAACAGTGTCTTGAAAACGAGGTTCAACCAAGTCCTCTCCCCATCCGGGGTCGTGAGTTTACTTAACCTTGAAGGATAGCCACCTAGGTGTGAACAGTACCTTATAGCCTGACAACTTTATCGAAGCGACGCTACCCACGATGGGTCAGGCAGTTACTGCCCACCTCAAATCGTGGTTTGAGGCTGCCCTTTTACTGATGCGTCCCATCGAGATGGAGATCGTGCCCGTATTGTCAGGGATATCATCAAGATTTTGTTTCCCCCCATGCGTACAACGGCATTTTTTGCGGGGAGAAGTGGCGTTTTTACCGGTGCGGCGACGGGACTCTTGGCCTTTCAGCAGCCTATAAGAGTAAAAGGCCAATAGAGCTAGTATTCACGCTTCCATTTCCCCCGCCTGCTGCCTCCTCGAGCTCTAGCGCCCAGATCCGATCTCGCTTTCTCCCACCTCTGCGCATCCGTGCTTCCCCACTCAGCCATGGCCGACACCCTCAAAGGGCACTGGGGGGCTCCATCGTGACGGAGGGCATGCTCCAAGAGCTGCAGAGTGCGGGGTATATCCCCGCCAACGTCGCCGCCCGTGCTCTCGACGCCGACCAGCAGGTGCCCGCTCCTAACCCGGGGGAGCGGGTAGTCTTCATCCCACACCTTATCAAGGGTCTGGGGTTCCCGCTGCACCCCTTCATGCGCGGGGTGATGTTCTACTACGGGCTCGACTTCCACCATATGGCCCCGAACTCCATTCTCCACCTCGCCTCCTTCATCACAGTGTGCGAGGCCTTCCTCTGCATCGAGCCGCACTTCGGCCTATGGCTGAAGACCTTCGGCGTTAAGCCGAAGTCCAGCGGCTCCGATCTGGCGGAGTGTGGAGGTGCCATGGTCAGCAAGAACCAGGGCACCGCCTGGTTCAAAGGCACCTTCATCGAGACGGTCAAGGAGTGGCAGCGGGAGTGGTTCTATATCACTGAGCCGCTTGCCGCCGGCCAGACCGTAGTCCCAGCCTTTTCGGCCGGGTCCCCAAGGAAGCTCAAGTCCTGGAGGGAAAAGGGCGTCACCTGGGGGAACCCCGTGGAGGTGGAGGCCCTGATCCAGAAGATCAAGTGGTGGTCCGCCGAGAGGGACCTCCAATTAGCCGAAGTGGTCAACGTCATGCTCCACCGCTGCATCCTCCCGCTCCAACTCCGGGCCACCCTGATGTGGGAGCGTAAATCCGGAGATGCGGGGCCCGTGCTCAACTTCTTCCGTTCCTCCTTGACCGGCATGTGGACGTGGCTCTTCAAGCTGCCCAAGGACAAGATCCCTAAGGAGGGGGAGGACCTCGGCTTCGAGGTCGGCTACGATGCCCCGCCGGTGAGTGTTGGATACATACGTTCATATTTTTCTCCTGTTAGGTGAGACAGATTTTAACGAATTGCCTCTCTTCGTATTTGCAGATTTGGATAGTCAAGATGCAGCAGATGCGGTGCTCAGCACCGCTGCCAGAGGAGGAGAGATCTCCCCTGCTTACGGCGCTCCTAGTAGAGGAGCCGCACGTGGTGGTCCCCAAAGGGTCCAAGCCCCAAAAGGGCAGGGCGGGTCTTCGGAAACGGGAGACCTCGGTCACCCAATCCGAGGAGACCCACGCCTCCTCCACCCACGAGAGCGATGGGGGGAGGACGAGGAAGAAGAGAACCCTCCCCCAAAGGGGAAGAGGGCGGCGCCGGAGGACGCCAAAGCTGAAGACCCCAAGAGGTCGAAGAAGACCCCGGACGAGGCCGCCGTCAAGGCCACAACATCAGGGAAGGCCATGCTCTCCGACGAGTTGGGAGATGATCCCCTAACGATGGGGAGGAAGAAACCGGCACCCTGAAGGTCCGATATCGTCTTTTGTGTTTGATTTTACATCAAGTCTTACCTGCATGACTAAATTCGCACGCGTATTTTTCCACAGCCCGCAAAGGGCACGCCTTAGCGACTCCTCCAACGGGTTGCCGCCCACTAGCGGGACGCCGGACTGCGCTGCCCCGGCTCAAGAAGGACCGGGGGAGGTAACATCGACTCCGGCTCCTCAGGTTGACACGGCGGGGGCCGAAGAGTCGGTCATCATGGCCGAGGTTGATACCTCGGCCCCACAAGGCCAAGGGGACAGGGTCCCCGAGGTCACGCCGGAGTCTGCTCCGGCTCCACCGCCACAGCTGGAGACCCTCGTACCCAGCACCCAGGTGCTGGGGCCTGAGGTCTTACCACCCTCACCTCCCGCTCCAGGGCGGGTTAGCGCGGGGTGGACTGAAGAGATGGAGGCAGCCTTGACGGGCTCCTCCCTCAAGGAAGAGCACCGCACGTTGATTGGCGCGGCGCTACAAGGATTCCGGTCCACAGAGGCCGGAATGCGTGAGGCCTTCAAGGGCCTCATCACGAGCTTCGAGGTAATCTTCCTGTCTTTACGCGAAAGAGGGTCTTCTCTGCTTTAGATTTACTTTATTGATCCTTGTAACTGTCCGAAGACATCCGTTACCTGGCGTTTAGACGGCCAAGCCAGTGAGTAGCCCCCGAGCCCAACGCCAGTTTGAAAAACTGGTGTTGGGCTCGAAGTATAAGTGCATAGGAAAGAGTAGCCACCAGGACTGATATAGACAGGGTGTGTGTCCGAAGTGTCAATGAATTGATCATGGGGCTCACTAGAAAGTGTTTGTGCAGGTTTCAACCTCGGCCCCGGGCTCTATCTCCGAGGAGATCGCGGAGATGAGCCGGAAGCTCGAGAGGTCCGAGAAGGACCTTGACCTAATGAACAAGCAGGTCGGGCAGTCTCAAGGTAAGCGACTGATGCTTTTCAAATTGCAATGTGAGTTCAAGTATTTATATTTTGCGAAGTGGAACATGACGCATAACTGTTTGAATGACAGAGGCTGTCGCCGAGCTTAAAAGACTTAAGGCCAAGCTCTCGAAGGCTCGGCAGGAGGTCGAGCAGCGTAAAGCTGCTGCGGCCAAAGCAGAGGAGGACCTAGCCACCGAAAAGGTGGCTAGGGGGAAAGACCAGGCACGGGTCCTGGAGGTCGAGGAGACTCTCAAGGGCGTGTATCTCGAACGCGATTCCCTTGAGAAAAAGGATAAAGAGACGGGCGAGGAGCTGCGAAAGCTACGTCTGTCTTATGTTGAGCTCCAGACCCGAGGCCGGGCCGACCGCCAGGTGCTCCAACAAGTGGAGTGGATAGCCGCGGGTAAGCCATATTTACTTCAATGTGTATTTGGCAGCAAAGGGTTCGTCGAGCTCACCCAGCTATGGCGATCCGCAGAGGTCTTCGCCGATCTCCCGAAGAGTGCGGCAGACGCCGGCCTTCATTTCGGCCAACTAGAGGGCCACGAGGCGGAGAAGCCGTTCTGGAGTCAGTTCCAGGAGTCGTCGCAGCCGCAGTTACTCAATCATCGGATGAAGCAACTAGCGGAACTTCTTCGGATGGTGAGGCCGGCGCTCCAAGATCTCTGCGTCAATCTGTGGCCCACAGAGGTGTTGTCAGCCAGCTTCTTCGGGCTCCTGGTGCGACTGCAAGAAGCCGTCCCGCAAGTCAACCATTGGAAGCGATCTGCATGTCTGGAAGGAGCGCGGCGGGCATATGCCTACGTGAAAATGCACTTCCGAAAGGTTGAGGCGGAGGTTGTTGCCGCGGGGCCCCCTGAAGGGAAGGCGCGCACCGCGGAGCATTTTTTTGCCGAAGTGGAGGAGGGCGCCCGTGTTACCGAGGCCATGTGCCCTAAGGACAAGTTGTATTTCTAGGTAGCACTTCGAAATGCCGAAGTGCGTGTGATGTATAAAAAATTATCAGTTGTTTAATGAGTACGGCTTAAGTTCCTCTCCTTTATTTTTAAGATTCCTCCTGTTTGACTGTGTTTAACTGAAAGTGGCCAGTCGTCGGCTTCAACCCCTTCGCACAATATACAAAGGGTGCCCCTTTTAGGCATTCATGACCCTTAGCCGACGTCTCAGTTCCTTGAGGTGGTCTGTGCACATAAGAACTAGGCAATCGGACTATGGTGGCTTTATGACTTTCACTTAGTCATAGGAGTTTGACGGTGGGGACTGATGACGAGCCCCTAGTGAGTGAAGTGGCCGGCTTTGTCAGCCGAGGTCTATGCCCTGCCCACTTCGGCTAATTCGAGGAAGAAGCCCTTCGTTTAACACGAGTGATCTCTAACGACACATCTCTTGACGCGGTCTTCGAATGGCTGACCAGTTTGCGCTTACCTAGATAGTCAGTTTTTGGCTTTCTCCACAGAGGCGCTCTGCCAGTTGAACTAGCGGCACCATCGCAGTGGTTCTCCCGTTACACCCTTAGCCGAATTTGTCGGGAATGTAAGGGGTACACGTAGGAGCCGAGCAACCCAACTATTGACCAAAATCTAGGTTCGAAACTAATGCATATAATGCAACATCCGAGACGCCGAGTGACGGTGTCCTGGATTAGGGGGTGCTAATCGGGCTGACACGTCTCCTCGGTTGGGCCGATGTACCCCCGTACGTGACCAAGATGGACTCCGGAGACTGTGCGTGGGAGGCGTGATCGACGCTGTTTCTACCGAAGACTTGTAGTACACTTCAAGATTTGTCCAGCCGCCTTACTCCTAGATACCGACATTGTAACCCTAGGTACCCTCTCTGGCATGTATATAAGCCATAGGGTTTAGCCCGTAGAGGGGACATCAACACAACATTGCTTACCTAGCTATAGAAGTTAGACACATATTACGATCTCGAGGTAGATCAACTCTGTACTCGATACATCTCCATCAATATAACAAGAGCAGGACGTAGGGTTTTACCTCCATCGAGAGGGCCCGAACCTGGGTAAACATCGTCTCCATTGTCTCTGTTACCATCGATCCGAGATCCACAGCTCGGGACCCCCTACCCCGAGGTCTGCCGGTTTTTACACCGACACTGGTGCTTTCATTGAGAGTTCCTCTCCGCGATCACCAGAAGGGTCGATGGCTCACCTACGGATCAATCACGCCAACAGCTGTGGGGACGTCTACGTCCCCGGACAGCTTTTCGTCTTCGGCAGCATGGTATTCTGCGCCGATTCGATGGGACACCTGACTTCCATCGAGAACTACGCCCCAGGACGGATCATGACTTTCGGTGGCCTCGAGTACACTGCCGACTCCCGCGGCGAACTCGTCCTATCGGGATGGACGCCCGGCCTGATCGAAAACTCGGCCGGTTCTGGAGGCTCGACCCCGGAACCGAACTCTGTCATGACATCTTTTGAGACTACTGACGCCGCCACTTCAGCTGATCTCTCCCCGACCACTAATCCGGAGAAAGATCCGGCTCCCACTCCCGAAGCGGGGCCGATGCCAAAGTTGATTTCAAATCAAAACTCTGAATTATGTTCAGATTCCCTTCGCTCCGAAGACACGCCTGGTCACACGCCGGATGTGCTTCGAATCAGCCCTGCCTAGGGCGCATCCATAGATCCCGAAGAGTTATCTCACCTTGATGAGATGCTTTGCCGCATCCAGAGCATGTCCATCTCGGACGGCAAGACTTCGGTTTATGATCAGTTCGGACTTAAAGCCGACGATAGGGAAATTTACATCCCACCCACCACCCACCTAGTCGCCACGATCGATGATTTAACCGACGTGTTGGACTACGGCGAACCCTCAGATATGGAGGAGGACGCCGACGGCCCCATCTAGAACACCTTGCCCTCAGTCAACAGGGGCAGGTGGACCGCCACATCCACCTACGATGTCTATATGGTGGACACCCCCAAATCCCCTCCAAGATGCCGGCGACGGCGCCGAAGGGGCAATAATGGGGAACCCAGTGGCAATGACGCAACAGCCAATAACGGCAACGAGGAGGACGGCGACGCCGATAACCCTGAGGAGGACATTCAAGCCTCCCCAGTAAGGAACGGCACACCAGACCGACCTCTTGTGGACTCTGATCCCGATGACCTCTTCGAAGGGGCCGACGACAATTACATGCCAGAGTCCGAGGAGGACGATAGCCTCGGTACCGAGGACTTCATCGTCCCCGAGGACCCCTTCGAACAAGAACGCTTCCGGCGACGCCTCGTTGCGATGGCCCGGAGCTTAAAACGCAAGCAGCAGCTGCTGCAGGAAAATACCGACGCGCTGAATGAAAAGTGGGTTGAAGTGCTTTCCACCGAGCAGGATATGGAGAACCAACACCATAGTGCGCCGAAGTCTTACCCACGCAGGCGCCTCCTACCAGAATTTGATGAAGAGCTCGCTGACAACCTCGATCGCCCCCCTAGAGGCCGGGACAGGCCAAGACGAGAAGACCATGGTGAAAGGCCACCTCCACGCCGTCATGGTAAAGACCCCGTGGACTACCTGAATCCTTGCGATGCTAGACGTCGTATTGAAGAAAATAGGGCTCCCCCTCGGTCCATCTACGGATCAAGGGGACGTGCCCCCGCTGGGCCCAACGGCCACGATGCCTGGATGGACAGGAACGGCCGTGCCCGAGATCAAGCTTACTCACGGCTCTCTCCCGAGACCCGACGAGATCCTCCTCGGTCCCGAGGTCCAGCTCACCCAATCTGCTTTACAGACAAGGTGATGGAGCATCAATTCCCGGAAGGGTTTAAACCCATTAACATAGAATCATATGATGGTACCACAGACCCAGCAGTTTGGATCGAGGATTTCCTCCTACACATGCACATGGCTAATGGAGATGATCTCCATGCCATCAAATATCTGCCGCTCAAGTTAAAGGGGCCGGCAAGACACTGGCTTAATAGCCTCCCTCCTCACTCTATTGGCAGCTGGGAGGCCCTAGAAGACGCTTTTCGAGCAAACTGCCAGGGCACGTATGTCCGACCTCCGGACGCTGATGACCTCAGCCGTGTTACCCACCAGCCAGGCGAATCAGCCCGGAAATTCTGGAACAGGTTCCTCACCAAGAAAAACCAGATCATAGACTGCTCCGAAGCCGAGGCCATCGCCGCATTCAAAAATAATATTCGAGATGAATGGCTAGCTCAACAACTCGGCCAGGATAAGCTGAGGACTATGGCTGCCCTGACCTCTCTGATGACCCGCTTTTGCGCGGGAGAAGATAGCTGGCTCGCCCGAAGTACTCATAATGGTGAGGCAGGCACCTCGGAAACCCGCGACGCCAATGGAAAACCGAAGCGCAATAAGAATAAGCGCAGGTATAAAAATGGCAAAAGCGACACTGAAGACGCCGCGGTCAATGCAGGATTCACCGGACCTAAATCCGGGCAGAAAAGAAAACCCTATAAGGGAAACAAAGATGGACCTAGCCAACTTGACAGGCTCCTGGACCGCCCATGTGGGATTCACGGTACCCAGGAAAAACCAGCAACCCACACCAATAGGAATTGCTGGGTCTTCAAACAAGCCGGCAAGATAGCGGCAGAGGGTCAGAATAAAACCCAACACCGCAGCGACGACGAGGATGAACCTCGGCAGCCCAATAACGGAGGGCAAAAGAAATTTCCCAACGAGGTAACAGAGGTCAATATGATCTATGTCACCCACATCCCTAAACGGGAGAGAAAGCGTGTGCTTCGGGACGTATATGCGTTGGAGCCAGTCGCCCCGAAGTATAACCCGTGGTCGGCTTACCCGATCACTTTCGACAAGCACGATCATCCGACCAGCATCAGGCATGGCGGATCCGCGGTGCTCGTTCTGGACCCTATCATTGATGGTTATCATCTAACACGCGTCCTGATGGACGGGGGAAGCAGTCTTAACCTCATCTACGAGGACACAATTCGGAAGATGGGCATTGACTCATCTCGGATAAAGCCGAGCTCTACCACCTTTAAAGGTGTCATTTCGGGCGTCGAGGCCCGTTGTACCGGGACAGTCACCCTCGAGGTAGTCTTCGGTTCGCCCGAGAACTTCAGAAGCGAGGAGTTAATCTTCGACATCGTACCCTTCCGGAGTGGATACCACGCGCTCCTAGGGCGCACAGCGTTTGCACGCTTCAACGCAGTCCCGCATTACGCCTACCTCAAGCTCAAAATGCCGGGACCCAACGGTGTCAGCACAATCAATGGTAATACCGAACGTTCACTCTGGACAGAGGAACAGACCGCAGCTTTTGCAGCCGAGGTCCAAGCATCCGAGGAGGCAGCCCGCAGCGATAAAGGCGCCGCTCGCTCTTTGAAGCGAGCACGGGCTGCACAAGTCGACCTCGGCCAGCTACCCCCGCACCCGAAATAGGGATGCGGTCTCCTCGCGTGCCCTATCTGCGGGCAATACGTTCCCAGGGTACACAACTTCGCACTCAAAATTCCCTGGGACGCCGAGGAGCCAACACAACTACCCACACGTCAGGCGCGGATTAACCATGCGAAGACAAGGCTTAGAGCCCCTGCACAGGCAGGTATCTGTAAAAGAAACAGCCGAGCGTAACTACGTCTCTGTGGCCTTAACCACAGAATGACTCCGGCAAACACCTCCCTTTGAGGAACTCGGTCAATCAAACACTTAGAGTGTATAAAGGGCCGGTCGGGCATCGACCTTCGCAAATCCTTCAACGTCAATCGGGACGATCTGGTCAACAGTTTGGAAACGCAGACGTGCGGCAGGCTTCGGTCCGGATCCTTTAAAATCCGTCAGTAATTATCCGACCTGTTTTTTTCCTTTTTCTTCCTTACAATTTAAGTTGTACTCTTTCAATTACTCTCGTCACAACTGGGCATGTACACGATTGATATTATGAAATAACGAAACCGTGTCCTGTCAAGGTCTTTATTGTATTTCTTTATCAGCATAGCTCCGGGACGATGAAGTACTTTAAATAAAAAAGATGCAATTGTATATGAAAGTCCGATGTATTCGGCGTCCCGGATTTTTGGCCCTATATGCATCAGTTTCGAACCTAGATTTCGGTCAATAGTTGGGTTGCCCGGCTCCTATGTGTACCCCTTACGTTCCCGATGTATTCGGCTAAGGGCATAACGGGAGAACCACTGCGATTGCGCTGCCAGGTTAATTGGCATGGCGCCTCAGTGAAGAAAGCCGAAAACTGACTATCTAGGTAAGCGTAAACTGGTCTGCCATCCGGAGACCGCGTCAAGCGATGTGACGATAGAGATCACCCGTGTCAAAAGAAGGGCTTTTATTTCTAGCCGAAGTGTGTTATGGCCTAGACCTCGGCCGCGTTGGCCGCACACTTCTTATGCCGGGGGCTGGTCCTCAGCCCCCACACTCAAACTCCTACAACTAAATGAAAGATGTCAAGCCACTATAGTCCGATTGCCTAGTTCCTCTAAGTCATTGACCGCCTCCGGGTACCGAGACGTCGGCCAAGGGTCAAGTATGCCTTAAGGAACACCCTCTGTATAACCTACACTGGGGCTGAAGCCGACGACTGGCCACTCTCATTTTGAACAGTCATATTGGAGGAATAATCGAATTATAAAATAAAAACATATGGAATTTCAAGCCATCTTCATTCAAACACGAGATAAAGTTTTTACATTATACACTCCGGCATTCCGAAGCATCACCTAAAAATACAGAGTGTCCTTGGGGCACATGGCCTCGGTGGTCCGAGCTCCCGCCTCAACCTCGGCGAAGAACTGCTCGGCGGTCCGCGGCTTGTCGGCAGGAGGGCCAGCGGCACACGTCTCCGCATCAACCTTGCGGAAGTGAGTCTTCACGCAAGCGTATGCCCTCCACGCCCCTTCGAAGCATGCGGACCTCTTCCAGCGCTCACGCAGGGCACGACATTTTGGAGACGGGCCGTCAGGCCGAAGAGACTCTTCGGCATGGCTTAGGCAGGCCACAAAGCGACGCAGAGGTCCTGGAGCGCCGGCCTTGCCATGCGGAATAGCTCGACGAGCTGCTTCACTCGATGATTCAGCAGCTGCGCAGACGGCGACCCCGGGAATTGACCCCAGAAGGCTTTCTCCGCCTCATGGCCCACCAGTTGGCCGAAGTATGCCACCGCATCCTCCGCGCTCTGCGGGAGATCCTCGAAGACCTCTGTGGAACACCATAATTGGGTGAGCTCGACACACCCTTTGCTGCCAAACGTACACTGCAGCAAAAATTTCTTACCCGAGGTGATTTGCTCCACTTGCTGGAGCATCTCGCGATCCACTCGGGCCGAGGTCTTGAGCTCAGAGTGGGCACGCTGCAGCTTCTCGAGCTCCTCCTTCGTCCGCTGCCCCTCCTCCTGAAGTTTGTCGCGTGCTTCGAACATGCCCTTCAGGGTCTCCTCTACTTCTAGCACCCGTGCCTGGTGCTTCTCTCCGGCTGCCTTCTCGGCAGCTCGCGCCTTCTCGGCCGTGGCGGCAGCATTCTCCTGCTGCCGCACCTCTTTCCGAGCTCTGTCAAGCTCGGCCTTGAGCATCTCCAGCTCCGCTGTCAACACAGTTCGGCCTTAGTTGTCTTCTTTCACATACATTACACGTATTTAGTAAAAATACAAAGGCAAGTTTAAACTTACTTACCTTGAGACTGCTCAAGTTTCTGGTTCATCTCCGCCATCTCTTCGGAGACGGAGTCCGGGATCGAGGTCGCAACCTGGAACAAAACGGATCCTTATTGTAAAGGGAATAATTAAGATCACTCATCGGCTCCTACTACGTCAAAGTGACCCCGATGCCGGTTTCTTGCAACCGACTTCGGGCTCGGGGGCTACTCACTCACTAAGCCGTTTAGAAGGCTATACTCTTATGTCCTCGGACATAACTCATAAAAACAAAAAGCTTAAATAAACAACGTGAATGCGCATAAATCGTACCTCGAAACCTGCTGCGAGGTTCTTAAAAACCTCGTGCAGGACGGCCCCTGCGGACTGGTAGCTCTCCAGCGCCGTGCCCATCAAGGCACGGTGCTCCTCCTTGATGGAAGAACCCCTCAGGGTCTCCTCCACCTCCTCGGTCCACCCCGCGCCAGCCCGTCCCTGGGCAGTAGGCTGGGGAGAAGGAATGACCTCGGGTGTCTCCACCTGAGTGGCCTCCGTCCATTGTGGTGGAGCCGAGGTAGACTCCGGCTGGGCCAACGACTGTCCCAGCAGTTCTTTGATGACCTCGGGGCGCTCCGTCCCCGGATCTTGTCGGGCCGAGGTATTGTCCTCGGCCATGGTCACCACCTCGTCGGCCCCCGTCAAGTTGACTTCGGGGACCAAGGTGGACGTCGCCTCCCCCAGACCGTCAGGCTTTGGGGGAGAAGCAGCGAGCTCTGGAGTCCCGCTGGTTGATGGTAGCCCGTTTGAAGAGCCGCTGGGGATTACCCTCGGCGGACTGCACATGAAAAACTACTTGTGTAAGATTCCCCCTTGCTGAAAAAGTGACTTAAGGAAAGACGATAGAGACAAGGGCTTACCCTCGAGGTGCCGGTTTCTTCCTCCCCATTGCGAGGGGGTCTTCCTCTGAGTCACCGGAGAGCTCGGCCCTCTCCGATGACTTGTTGGCGGCCTCGGATGAGGCTCGCCTCGACCTCTTTGAGCCCTTCGGCGGCATGACCACGTCGGCGTCTTCTATTGCCGACCTCTTTCCCTTCGGAGGGGGAATCTCCTCCTCGCCCTCCTCGGCGCCGCTGTCTTGAGCGGCGGAGGTGTGGGTCTCTTCTGACCGGGTGACCGAGGTCCCCCTGGTCCGAGCACTGGACCTCCCTGTCTGGGGCTTCGTCCCTTTGGAGGCCACCACATGTGGCTCCTCGGTCAGAAGCGCTGAGAGCAGGGGAGTTGGGGGCTGCTCCGGCAGTGGGGCTGGGCATCGTACCCCTTTTACCCAGGCCGACCACTTCTGCAAAATGTCAAAACACAACGATTCGAGTAAAAACTTTGATCCTCGACACAATCAACAAAGCACAGAGATTGAAGGGCAAAGTCACTTACCGGGGGGGGGGGGGGGGGGGCTCATAGCCGTGCTCGAGACCGCGGTCCTCTCCCGCCTTGGGGATCTTGTCCTTGGCCAGCTTCATGAGCTTTGTCCACATGGTGGCCAAGGTGGAGCGGAAGAAGGTGTTGAAGGTGTCCATGTCTTCGGGCTTTTGTGCCCACATCGGGGTAGCCCGAAACTGGAGGGGAAGTATACGACGGTTGAGCATGACATTGATGACGTCGGCCAGCTCAACCTTCCCCGTCGTGGACCACCACAGGACCCTGTCGGTCAGGGTCTCCACCTCTTCTGGCTTCCCCCAAGCAACGCCCTTCTCCTTCCAGGACTTGAGTTTCTTGGGTGGCCCGGCCGAGAAGGCCGGGACTTCGGTTTGACCAGGGGCGAGAGGTTCAGTGATATAAAACCACTCCCTCTGCCATTCCTTCACCGTCTCGATGAAGGTTCCTTTGAACCAGATGGCCCCCTGGTTCTTGCTGACCATGGCTCCCCCGCACTCCGCGAGATCCTGTCCGCTGGACTTCGGTTTGATCCCGAAAAGCTTCAGCCACAAGCCGAAGTGTGGCTCGCAGCGGAGGAAAGTCTCACAAACTGTGATGAAAGCGGCGAGGTGGAGAATAGAGTTGGGGGCCATGTGGTGGAAGTCTAACCCGTAGTAGAACATTACCCCGCGCACGAAGAAGTGCAGCGGGAACCCCAGTCCTCGGATGAGGTGGGGGACGAAGACCACCCGCTCCCCGGCGTTGGGAGCGGGCACCAGTTGGTCGGCCACTGGAGCGCGGGCAGCGATGGCGGGGGCTAGATACCCCGCGTCGCGCAGCTCGGCGATAGTCGCCGCTGTCACCGTGGAGCCGCCCCAGTGCCCCTTGAGGGTGTCGGCCATGGCTGGTTGAGAAGCTGAGCTCGCGAAAAGGGATGGCGTGCTAGTTTGATCTGGGCGCTGGAGCTAGACGGGGCAGCAGTGGGGAAGGAATGGGAGCGTGCGTCGTTACGCTGTTCTACCTTTGGTTCTTATAGACCTATAAAAGGCCAAGAGTCCCCCTGCTGCGCCGATAAATTCGCGACCGCTATCAAAAATGCCGTTGAAACATATGGGGGGAAACAAAATCTTGATGATATCCCTAAGAAAGCGGGCACGATCTCTGTTTCGAAGGGACGTGCCAGTAAAGGAGCTGCCTCGAACCGCAATTTGAGGATGAGGCAGTAACTGCTCGACCCATCATGGGGCGAGCCTCTCCGTTAAAGTTGTCAGGCAAGATTGGATTGTTCATACCTGTACGACCAGCCTTCGAGGCTAAGATACCTACACCCCTCGGGCAGGGTACCAGCTCAGTTGGACCACGGATGTCGATGTTCTGTTTAAGAGAATCCGAAATGTAAAGTGGAACTCGTCTGTCAAGCCAAAGACTCCGGATCCGAAGTAATATCTGTCGACCATCGTCCTCGGCGTAGAAGACCAGTTCGGGGGCTACTGACGGTGTCCTGGATTAGGGGGTGCTAACCGGGCCGACCCGTCTCCTCGGTTGGGCCGATGTACCCCCGTACGTGACCAAGATGGACTCCGGAGACTGTACGTGGGAGGCATGATCGACGCTGTCTCTACCGAAGACTTGTAGTACACTTCAAGATTTGTCCAGCCGCCTTACTCCTAGATACCGACATTGTAACCCTAGGTACCCTCTCTGGCGTGTATATAAGCCATAGGGTTTAGCCCGTAGAGGGGACATCAACACAACATTACTTACCTAGCTATAGAAGTTAGACACATATTACGATCTCGAGGTAGATCAACTCTGTACTCGATACATCTCCATCAATATAACAAGAGCAGGACGTAGGGTTTTACCTCCATCGAGAGGGCCCGAACCTGGGTAAACATCGTCTCCATTGTCTTTGTTACCATCGATCCGGGATCCACAACTCGGGACCCCCTACCCCGAGGTCTGCCGGTTTTTACACCGACACCGAGTACTTCGGACTTGTGTTTCAGGGTGTAAAATCGAGGCCCTTTAGCAATTGTGCCTTAGAGATGTTCTCATAGTTCGTGGGCAGTGCTTGTAAGAAAATACGTTTAAAGACCTTTATGAGCACGATTTCTTTATTTCAAGTAGCCAAGCTTTACATGCCGAACTTTTGATGAAAGGAACTAAGAAAGATACAATGCGAGTAAAGATAATGAGGGAGAAACTAAAAGAAAACAGGGTGGATCTTGTCATCGGGTTCATGAGCCTGGGCCACTTCCTGTCGCACGTCTGTGTCTCCGTGCTGTTGACCAGCTCGCCCTCGTTGATAGCGGGGGTTGATATTGGTAGCATGCAGCTTCGGCCAAGTACACGCTTGATGCGTTCGTTGGTCGATCCCTTCGAAGAGGTCTGCAGCTGTTAGTTGTGTGGTTAGAGCCACATGGGCGTGTTAGTGTTGGCTAGCTCTTTGACAGGACCCTGCCGACATGTGAGCCCGAGGTTTCGTCATTGCTCGGTCTAGTCGACCCGACGTTTCCATTGTCTTGGCTCCTCGGCGACCCAGGGAATTTTTAGTGCGAAGTTGTGCACCCTGGGGACGTAGTGCCCCTTACAAGGGAGGCACGCGAGGAGCCCGTACCCCTATTTAGGGTGGGGAGGTGCCTATCCGAGGTCAGCTGGTGCAGCCCGCGTACGCTTCGAAGAGCTGGGGGTGCGTTTACCGCCACGGGCGGCCTCCTCGGATGCATGCACCTCGGCTGCGAAAGCCGCGGTCTGCTCCTCTGCCGGAGAGAGTGTTCGGTGTTACCATTTACTATAATAACACTGTTGGGTCCCGGCATTTTGAGCTTGAGATAAGCGTAATGCGGGACTGCATTAAAGCGGGCGAATGCGGTGCGTCCTAGGAGTGCATGGTATCCGCTGCGAAAAGGTACGATGTCGAAGATTAACTCCTCGCTCCTGAAGTTCTCGGGTGATCCGAATACTACCTCCAGGGACACGGTTCCGGTGCAGCGAGCCTTGACCCCTGGTATTACACCTTTAAAGGTGGTGCTGCTAGGCTTAATCCGAGATGAGTCAATCCCCATCTTCCTTACCGTGTCCTCGTAGATCAAGTTGAGGCTGCTCCCTCCGTCCATAAGGACGCGCGTCAGGTGAAAACCGTCGACGATCGGGTCCAGGACGAGTGCGGCCGATCCGCCATGCCTGATGCTTGTCGGATGGTCGTGTTTGTCGAATGTGATCGGGTAAGCCGACCACGGATTGTACTTCGGGGCCACGGGCTCTAACGCGTAGATGTCCCGAAGTACGCGTTTCCTCTTCCTTTTAGGGATGTGGGTAACGTAAATCATGTTTACCTCTGTTACCTCATTAGGAAACTTCTTCTGGCCTCCATTATTTGGCCGTCGAGGTTCATCCTCGTCTTCACTGCGATTTTGGGTTTTATTTTGACCCTCTGTCGCTATCTTGCCAGCCTGCTTAAAGACCCAGCAATTCCTGTTGGTGTGGGTTGCTGGTTTGTCTTGAGTGCCATGAATTTGGCACGGTCGATCCAGGATCTTGTCGAGCTGGTTCGGTCCATCCTTGTTCCCTTTAAAGAGCTTTCTTTTCTGTCCGGATCAAAGTCCGGTGAAGCCTGCATTGACTACTACGCCTTCTGTGTTGCTTCCGCCGTTTCTATGCCTGCGCTTATTTTTGTTGCGCTTAGGTTTGCCGTTGGCGTCGCGAGTCTCCAGGTCCCCGCCTCATCGTCGTGTGTGCTGCGGGCCAGCCAACTGTCCTCTCCCACGCAAAAGCGGATCATGAGTGAGGTGAGGGCTGCCATGGTCCTCGGTTTGTCCTGGCCGAGCTGGCGGGCGAGCCACTCATCTCGGATGTTGCTTTTGAATGCAGCGATGGCCTCGGCGTCTAAGCAGTCTATGATCTGGTTCTTTTTAGTAAGAAACCGATTCTAGAATTTCTGAGCTGATTCGCCGGGCTGCTGAGTGACACGGCTGAGGTCATCGGTGTCCGGAGGTCGGACGTAGGTTCCTTGGAAATTTGCCCTAAAGGCGTCTTCCAGAGCCTCCCAGCTTCCAATGGAGTGGGGCGGCAGGCTATTCAGCCAGTGCTTCGCCGGCCCCTTTAGCTTGAGTGGCAAGTACTTGATGGCGTGGAGGTCATCTCCATTGGCCATGTGTATATGGAGAAGAAAGTCTTCAATCCATACAGCTGGGTCCGTGCTGCCATCGTAGGATTCTATGTTGATGGGTTTAAACCCATCAGGGAACTGGTGTTCCATTACCCTATCTGTAAAACAGATTGGGTGGGCTGGTCCTCGGAACCGAGCGGTGTCGTACCAGGCTTCGGGAGAGAACCGAGTATGAGTTTGATCTCGGGCGCGGCCGTTCCTGTCCAACCAGGCATCGTAGCCGTCATGACCGGCCGGAGCGCGTCCTCTTGATCCATAAATGGACCGGGGTGGCGCCCGATTTGCCTCTATTCGACGTCGAACATCTTGAGGGTCGAGATAATCCACAGGGTCCTTGCCATGACGGCGTGGGGCAGGTTGGGTGTGGAAATCCTCCCGCGCGGGCCTGTTGCGTCCTCGAGGGGTGCGGTCAGGTGCCTCGGCGATTAGTTCATCATCGAATTCAGGTAGTAAACGCCTGCATGGAGAAGATTTAGGCGCACTGCGGCACCGTTCTTCGAGGTCTTGCTCGGCTGAAAGTATTTTGACCCACTTGTTGTTTAGCGCATCCTCGTTAGCTTACAGTTGCTGCTGCTTGCGCTTCATGTTTCGGGCGGTGAAAACTAGGCGCCGCCGAAAGCGTTCCTGCTCAGCAGGGTCTTCGGGGACTATGAAGTCCTCGGTGCCGAGGCTTACGTCCTCCTCGGATTCCGGCATGTAATTGTCATCGGCCCCTTCAAAAAGGTCATCGGGATCCGAGTCCCTGGGGATGCCTTCGGGGTCGGCGTGGTGTTCTGGGGAGGCTTGAGGGTCTTCCCTTGGATCTTCCGCGTCATTGGCCACCGTGTCGGCGGTAGGGTTGTTCCCGTTGGGCTCCCCGTTAGCACCCCTTCTGCGTCTTCGCCTACGCCTTGGGGGGAGTTGAGAGTGTTGACCATGTACACATCGTACGTAGATGTTGCTTTCCACCTGCCGGTGTTAGTAGGCGGCAAGGTGTTGTACGTAGGGCTGCCAACATCTTCATCCATGTCGGTTGCCTTGTCATAGTCTAGCATATCGGTTAAATCATCAACAGTGGCGACTAGATGGGTGGTGGGTGGGATGTAAATTTCCCGATCGTCGGCTTTAAGTCCGATCTTATTGATGGGGAACGAAGCATGAAAATCAAAAAATTTCCTACGAACACCCAAGATCTATCTAGGAGAAGCATAGCAATGAGAGGGGAGAGTGTATCTACGTACCCTCGTAGACCGTTAAGCGGAAGTGTATATCACGC
This sequence comes from Elymus sibiricus, assembly GCA_039707655.1. NCBI lineage: Eukaryota > Viridiplantae > Streptophyta > Magnoliopsida > Poales > Poaceae > Elymus > Elymus sibiricus. Next base: position 296,837,716 of record CM077672.1, on the reverse strand, counting down.
GTTTAATGTAGTCGTACTCGTCACGATCCAATCGCGATCCAATCCGATGAAGTACCGAACGAACGGCACCTCCGCGTTCAGCACACGTATGGCTCGATGATGTCTCCTCCTCCTTGATCCAGTAAGCGAGGGAGGAGAAGTAGATGGGATCGCCGGCAGAACGACTGCGTGACAGTGATGGTGGTGAAGTGATTCCGGCAGGGCTACGCCGAGCGCTACCGAAACAACGAAGACGAAGGAGTTACGAAGTAACGGGAGAGAGATAGGGGCCAAGGGCTTGTGTGTCCTCTTGGGGCGCCCCTTCCCCTCTATATATAGGTGGAGGGGCGTGGTGGCCAGCCCTCCAAGCCCTAGGGCTGGCGCACCAAGGGGGAGGAGTTGGACTCCTAATCCAATTCCCTCCTTTCCATACACAGGTGGACTTTCCACCTTTCCCAGCCACATGGGCCTTGAGGGACTTGTGCGCCTGGCCCAATAAGGCCAGGGCGCCTCCCCTCAGCCCATGTTGACCCTTGGGACGTGGTGGAACCCTTGGTGGACTTTCGGACTCCTCCAAAAGTTTCCGGAACCTTCTGGAAGCTTCCCGGTACAATACCGAAAAAACTGAAACTTTTTCTGGAACCCTAAAAGGAACTTTCCAGATATAAATCTTTACCTCCGGACCATTTTGGAGCTCCTCGTGACGTCCGTGATCTCATCCAGGACTCCGAACAACATTCGGTAACCAATGTACATATCCCAATACTACTCTAGCGTCACCGAACGTTAAGCATGCGGACCCTACGGGTTCGAGAATCATGTAGACATGACCGAGACACCTCTTCGGCCAATAACCAATAGCGGAACCTGGATGCCCATATTGGTTCCTACATATTCCACGAAGATCTTTTATCGGTTGAACCACGATGTCGAGGATTTGGTTAATCCTGTATGCAATTCCCTTTGTCCAGCGATATGTTACTTGCCCGAGATTCGATCGTCGGTATCTCCATACCTAGTTCAATCTCGTTACCAGCAAGTCTCTTTACTCGTTCCGTAATACAAGATCCCGTGACTAACTCATTAGGCACATTGCTTGCAAGCTCTTTACGATGTTGTATTACCGAGAGGGCCCAGAGATATCTCTCCGTCATACGGAGTGACAAATCCCAGTCTCGATCCATGCCTACCCAACAGACACCTTCGGAGATACTTGTAGAGCATCTTTATGATCACCCAGTTACGAAGTGACGTTTGATAGCACACAAAGTATTCCTCCGGTATCCGGGAGTTGCATGATCTCATGGTCTTAGGAATATATACTTGACATGAAGAAAGCTATAGCAATAAATTCAGTGATACGATCAAATGCTAAGCTTACGGTTGGGTCTTGTCCATCACATCATTCTCCTAATGATGTGATCCCGTTATCAAATGACAACTCATGTCTATGGTTAGGAAACCTTAACCATCTTTGATCAACAAGCTAGTCTAGTAGAGGCTTACTAGGGACATTGTATTTGTTTATGTATTCACACATGTATTTAAGTTTCCGGTCAATACAATTATAGCATGAATAATAAACCTTTATCATGAACAAAGAAATATGATAATAATCAATTTATTATTGCCTCTAGGGCATATTTCCAACACTTATCATAAACCGAGGCGTTCGAGATTGACAAACTCTGGATCCGGTCAATCATCTCATTAGGGTGAGATAACTCCTCAGGGTTCATGGTCTGGCCATAAGCCGGATCGACTCGTAGTGCCACGCTTGATGCGTCTTCGGTCATGCAAGGAGGCGCGGTGGATTCTAGATCCGCCGTCGAGATTGATTTTAAGCCCGACGCTGTGTCCAAGGCCGAGCTCTGATCTATATCGGAGTCGGGTACCGTGTCAGGGTCGTCGGAGGCGGGGGAGGGGAGTTCCTCCGTAGCCCCCGGCGGTGTTGGGGGGAACGATTCGTGGTCTTCAAAGGAGATCCGTTCCGAGGTCGAACCTCTGGTGTTTGCCAGACCCGGAATCCGGCCGGGGGTCCAGCCTGATAAGACGAGCTCGCCGCGGGAGTCCGCGGTGTACTCCGGTCCTTCGAAGGTAACGATCTGATCGGGAGCGTAGTTCTCAACGGTGGCCAGGTGGCCTGTCGAGTCGGCGCAGAAGATCATGCTGACGAATACAAAAAGTTGGCCGGGGACATAGGCGTCCCCACAGCCATTGCCGCAGTTGATCTGCAGATGAGCCATCAATCCTTTGCGATCACACAGCGGAACTCTCAATGAAAGCACCAGTGTCGGTGTAAAAATCGGCAGACCTCGGGGTAGGGTGTCCCGAGTTGTGGATCTCGGACAGATGGTAACAGGAACAGGGAGACGATGTTTACCCAGGTTCGGGCCCTCTTGATGGAGGTAAAACCCTAGGTCCTGCTCTTGTTTATATTGATGGAGATGTATCAAGTACAAAGTTGATCTGCCTCGAGATCGTAAGATATGATCTAGTCCTAAGGCTAGGTGAATGAGATTGTGTTGAACTCCCCTCTAAGGGCTAAACCCTTTGGCTTATATACACGCCGGGTAGGGTATCTAAGGTTACAAGGTCGGTATCTAGGCGTGGAGGCGGCAGGAGAAGTCTTGGAGTATACGTCAAGTCTTCGGCAGATGTAATCTTGCTCTTTCTTCTCGCGTGCATCTTCCAGAGTCCATCTTGATAAGAATGAGGGCCCACTGGCCCAGCCCGAGGAATATGGGCCGACTAGGTTGGTACCCCCTTGTCCAGGACACCGTCAAAGTTGGACTGTCGGTCTCGGGCGACCATGAGAGTTTGGTTATGCACTTGGAGTGATCATGAGAATATGGTCATGGTCTTGGACAGATCGTGAGATGCTCTGAAAATATTATTCATTCTTATATATATATATGATTTATCTTCATTATACTTGCTAGACAAAGTTTGGTATGCCCTGACATCTGAAATTGCTTTGCTTAGTGCTATATGTTATTTTGGTTAACTTGCAAGTATATTCAAAGTACTCGCATGTTTTTTCATTTGTCCAGATACAAAGTGAGCATCCATCTTTCTATCCTTCAAAAGGTACTGATCGAGAGTCTGCTAGGTAAGAGTGGTCCAGCTAGATCCCTTTGGAATGGATCCAGACAAAACCCCTTGCCCCAGTTAAAGTCTTCCGTTGTAGTCTGATAAGTTAGTTAGTTCCATATGATAATGTTAATAAGCAGTGACATAAGAGCCTTGTGAAACCTTGTAGTATACATGTATGTGTTGTGATACTACTTTGCCAAAACACGTGCCAGAGCGATTTTTTGGGCTGACACGCGTGACGCTTGAATTAGTGAATTGGTGTGTGACAAAAAGAATTTTAAACCGTTGCAAAAAAAATAACTAGATATGAGGGAGAGTCTATAACTTCTTCATTGTCTCGGAGAAAGAAAACTTGAATTGTCTAGTTTCAACAATAACGAATCGACGGTTATAGACCAAATCGATGGATTGCTTAAATAGTCGCATGAAAGGAAGAGTTTTTAAAAAAAAACACAAAAAGGACAATTTATATATGATGTTTACTAAGTTAGTTCATAACTAGTAGTACAAAGCATGGACAACTTGATACAAAGCAACTAAAACAAAAAATTACACTAAAATTGTACTAGTCATCTTTGTCCTTCGATTATTCTCTTCCCGGCGAAGCATGAAACTTACACTGAACAAGCAGTCAAGGAAGAAGAAGACACCTACAAATTCTCTCATCATACAAGGCTTTGAAGACCGCAATAGCCACTTGCCTCGAACAATTAGATGTAGTAATCGTTGAAAGAATAAAGAATAATGGTTGGAGAAACGAGCGAAGCAATGCATTGCAATCCTTCAACCCGAATCCAGAGTGTTGGAGAAACCGGACCTTGCACCAGATCAAATCGAGAAAAGAGGTCGAAGTCAGCGCGCCACAAGCCAACCAACAGCTTCCCAGATAGACACATCAATTGCCAAGATCCGAAGAGAGCCGTTAGACTGGCAATACCTACCCTCACTGGCCATTGGACGATGTCGGATCGAATATTGTCAAGGTAGGAAATGGTGAAGAGACCTTATTCCAACGTGTCACCGCCGTAATGCCGCCCGGTAAACAAAACCTGAAGGGAAATATTGGCATGCAAAAACTGAAATTTAATAAAGGACGGTCCTCACTCCTCTAACCGCTGACTGAGGCCGCGAGACGAGAGAAAGGAAGAGGACTTAGGCGGTGACACCACGTGACACATGTGGTAAGCAATCCAACTATTTATTAGCAAAAAAGACTTAGGCGGTGACGTAGAGGGAGGCTAGGTGGCGGCTGTTTTCTACATTTTCTTTAAGAAGAAACAGACATTTAACATAATAAAGGAGGAAGAAGAAGAAACAGACATCTCTTTGAATCGGCGGAGCCTGTATTCTATTTTCACAAAATCCTGGTGCACTGAACATGGTCCGCACTCGCTGATCGAGACACATGGCAAGGTTGCTAGCGATTTTCAGCGCAAAACCGCATAACGCGACGGGCCATGCCACCGAGGCTCGGACGACCGGGATCCATCGAGGCCACCAGCTACGTTGTCGACGACACGACCGCACACCAGAACCGTCACGCCGACGCCTGCGATAACAGCCGGCGTCGGCGGCGACCCAGACGTCTGGACCCTCCTCGCCGGTCGTGTCGCCGTCAGCAGCGTACGTACGCCCGGGTCGTTTCACCGGCGAGGCGATTCGACGTCGACGGGGCCCCACCCCTTCCGCGGTCCACCGCCGCACACGTCGCCCCGCACCACGGCGAATCGACTGGCCGACCGACACGTGACGCCGAGCCCAGCCCATCCCTGACGCGGCGCGCGCGTCCGTCCCGTCGCGGTCGGGGCCGGGGGACGTCGCCGTCGGAATCGCGGGCGAGCGAGCGAGCGAGCTGTCGGCCTCTGCCGCGTCGCTCCCCGTGAATTGAAATCGATTTAAGGTCCGCCGACCGACGCCGACGTCCAACCGAACAGATCCTCTGCCCGTCCCTCGACGACGTCGCGTTGCGTACTGGCCGCTACGATTCGTCGAATCTAATAATTCGCGGGCGACAATAATTCGTGGCCGGTGCCCGTCCTCGGTGGTACGCGACGCGGCCGAATTCATGCCGCCTTGATTCGCCGCTCGCGTTGCCGATTGATTCCGGATCATGATGGAGTTATGGAACAATCTGGACATCCCTGTGCTGTACTGTGCTGTACTGTACGTCATGAAACGAGGTCGGCACGCCCTCCTCTCTTCGCCGGAGCACGTATTTGCCAAGAACCCTTCAGGGAATGCTAGCGGCGAAGTACGACCTAGCTACAGGTACATACCCAGGTTTCAGCGACTCTGATCCGGGAGCAACACGGTGAAAATCGTAACATGCGCAGAGCAGGGGAGGAGTCAAACAAGTAGTAGTATAATGAATAGCAGTAGTTCGCTAATCGCGAAAGGGAAATCTTTTCAGGGCTTGAAACACGCCATGATCAGACCGGGTACTGGTTTATACAGGCACCTCACCTTCTAGGTTAGCCTTCCGATCAGGCACTACAACAAACGACTTTCTTAGATCGATCCCTCTGGTGAGTAGTGAAATGAAAATTTCAAATACTACTAGCCGGAATCCAGCCAGACGATAGTAAGAAGGTTGGGGTCTTGGGGAGCTCTTGCTCTGCTCAAACCGTGGCATGCTCAGCTCGCCGTTGGGGTCACGCCGCGCGCGATCACGGTTCACGGCGGGCTGAGGAACAGCGCCGGGTCGGTGTCGGCGAACACGCCGGCCACCCAGTAGGAGCCCAGGTCGCAGCCCGACGGCCACTCGAACGGGCTCGGGTCCGCCAGCTCCTTCCCGCCGGCATCGTCCGCGACGCCGAGCCCGAGCGCCACCGACGGGTGATCGGGGAAAGCGAGCCCCCTGTCTCCGTCCGCCGCGGGTGGCGCGTCGGACTCGCCGGCCGTGAGAGTGAAACACCCGTCCGCGGCAGGTGGCGCGTCGGGCTCGCCGGCCGTGAAAGTGAAACACACGTCGGCCGCAGGGGCTGCGGCGGGATCGTCAGCTGTCGTGACGTCCTCGGTGGCCGCAGCCTCCTTCCTCGTCGCTGCGTCCGCGGCGACGGCGGTCGAGGCGTCGGCGCCGGGCTCGGGCTCCGGGGGCGCGGCCGGCGCGACGCGGCGGCGCTTGGAGTTCTTGGCGCGCTTGGGGCTGGACGAAGACGAGGAGGAGGAGGAGGAGCTCTTGCGCGAGCCGCCGCCGACGGGGACGTTGCGGAGGGTGCCGCCCTTGGTCCAGTAGCGGCGGCAGGACTTGCAGTAGTGGCGCGGCTGGGAGGTGTTGTAGTTGTTGTAGTAGCAGAACTTGGTGTCCCGCGACTCGCACCGCGGGCACGGGTCGCCGTGCGCCTCCCCCTCCGCCGCCGCCGCCGCCCCCACCTCCGCCTGCACCTGCGCGGCCGACGCCGCCGGGTAGCCCTTCGGCCGGCGCAGGTCTACGGCGCCGGCGAACGGCCGCCGCCCGGGCTCCTGCATACCAGCTGCTAGCACGTACCACCTACCAACGAGAGCAAGCTGGCTCTGATCGGCGGTGGTGGAGGGAAAGGAACGGACAGGCGTTTGGTTTGTGTAGCTCGAACGTGCGTGTGTGGTGCGGCGGGCTGGCTCTTAAGGGGGCGGGTCGGTGGAGCAGGTCCAGCCGTCCAGCTCAAGGGGAGCAGCATTTTACGGTGTGGCGGCAATTGACGGTGTGGCCGAACCGCATGGGTGCGACTGCGTGAGGTGGCCCGGACTGTTGGAGCGGCGTGGCGGGGGCGCCACCGCCACCTTTGTTTGACCCCCGGCACTGCGCCCGGCGGCAACTACCGCGCGGACGGACGTACGGGCGTAGTACGACGTATCCGAGCTAGCCGCCACCCGAGACGTCAGTACGTTTTTTACCCGCTCCCGTGATGAGACGACGCGCGTGGTGCCGTGTCGTGCGACGGAGCGCCCCGGTCGCCGGCCGGGCCCCAGACGCTCGTGCTGCCCACCTCGTGGACGTGGACCAGCAGCGGTCGTGCGGTGGTTGCGCACAGCGACGGGTCGCCCTCCTCTCGGCACGTACAGGAACCTTACCGTAGCAGGCAGGCCCAGGAGGGCACCCCCGGCGCCCCGAGCCCGAGGGGATAGGCCCACTCACGGCGCCCTCTCGGCAGTGGCACCCGCGACCAGTCTTGCTCTCGCGCCCGGCGGCTGCTTGATGTGATAGAGTACAGTGCCTGCGCGCACCGGTTGCTCCGGCCTCCGGGCACGGCACGGACGAGGCAGCCAGCCCCAGCGTGCGCAGCGCGCCGGAATGGAGGGACGGTACGGCGGTTCGCCGTGCCGTGCGCGGCCCGTTGGCTTGGAGGCGCACGCGCGTGACGCACTGACGCGATGGTGCCACGAATCTCTGTTGGAAAACACTTCCTTGGAGCATCTACTACCATTCCCCTCAAACCCTCCCTGTCCGGGCGGAAGCTCCGGTCACTTTTTTTTGCCACTCAATCGGATATCTCAAATCGGCCTTATACATCCGGGGCGGATATGAGACGTCCGGATCCGTCCGCCATGTCGGATTCGACAGGCCGGACCCATCTCAAATCCGCTCCAAATTGACGAAGTCCACCAAATCGATTGTACTCCGCCCGCGTCCGTCCTTCATTTCCCACGTCCGGGTCGTCGCCCGCCTCCACCCTTGCTCCCCGCCACCCTCCTCCGCCATGGTAGATGTTGTCGCCAAGTACCCCGTCCCCCATCGCCTCCATGGAGGATGCCTCGGTGGAGTTTGTGCCGCTCCCACCCGTGAGGTCAGTTGCAAGGCAGAGAACGTCGTCCGAAGGGAGTGGCGCCGGAAGCAACGTGAGCGAGAAGCGGCAGTGGAGGACATGTACTTGGGCGTGTCCAGTCTAGCGACCTCCACCGATCCGTATGTCGTGGCCGTGGGAAGGAGGAACCCGGTGGCAGAGCACGAGTCGCTCGCGCCTCCCAGTGGTCGGGCATCCCAGATGCCTACCCGGAAGATGATGCCACTGAGGAGATGGTGTAGGAATCACCGCAACTCTAAAGGCAGCAGGCAACGTCGGGCAACGCCGGCGCCGGGCATGACCACATACCGTTCGACAATATGCCCCAACAAGACCCGGGACATTCTTTGCCTCATATGTTATTTGTATTGCTTGCTTCATTTGTTGCAGATACCATTTTTTTTAATGGTGTTGCAAATACCATTTGAATGGTAGTTTAATTGTGATGCATATTGTAAGACAAAATAATGCCAAACATGATTAATAATGGTCAAGAGCCTATGCATTTTGACATGTACGGATTTTTCAGTGCTCCAGTGGTCCGACTTGTTAGAAATATGTTGTACTGCACTCATTTGTTCAGTTTATAGCTATATAAAATATACAAGCTTTAGCAACTTATCCCTCTATTGTTGCCTATATTTTTGTCGTTCAATTGGACAATCAAGATTACTGTTTTTCTTTGGCTTTTGAAGAAAACATGTCCCCTATAAAAAATCTAAAAGTATCAATTCTGTTTAACAGTTCAAAACAAAAGTGTCATGTTCTTAGTTGTACCATTCTTTGATATCACTAAGGGAAGGACTCGCTAATGGAACAATCAAGTAGTGTATATATATATCACTTTTGGGGAAATCTAAGCATGAAATTTCATAGTTGTAAAATATTATTTATTATATCAAGATTACAGTTTATGCCCACTTGCTTGCTTCGCTACTTTTTATCCCGCTAAAACTGCTAATGAGATCATTTGATGTAGGACCAATATTCTTACTGATTAAACTACAACAACCCACAGGTAGTATCAATTGTTTCTTCTTCTTTTTCATTCCATGAGCTCTTCACATGTTCTTTTGCTTCTAGCACCTCTGGTCGCCCAATGGCAGTCGTAACGTAGAGGGAGCTATGTGCTATTCTGGGGACAGGGCCTAATGTGCTATAGATACCACTCCTTATTCCTCCTCCTCTTTTTCTTCCTCTTCCTCTTCTTCTTCCTCATCTTGGCCCTCTTCCTCTTCTTCTCCTTCTTCTTCTACTTCCTCAAACCATTCAATGCGCTATCTCCATCCTCTCATTCATTTCTATGCCAGAACTATTAATTAGGCCCAACCCTTTTATCATTGGCCTTGTTGAACTAATTACTTTCTTCTTCGCTGTCGTCGGACATGCAACACACTAACCTCCTCTTCATCACCGGACAAAATCTTGATGATGTAGTCATATTCCTCGTCGCTGGAGGGGCCTACCGCCGCGTTGGTTTCAGCACTCAAGCATCGCACACGGCTACTGGAACCAGCGTGGTATTCCATGTGATTGGCCTGATGCGCGCTCACTGACGCCATCGAGGCCACGCGCTGGGCCTCCTCTGCTTGGGCCTACACCTCGCGAAAGAGAGCTTCGGCATGAGCGGTGATGACGCGAGGCCTAAAATGTGGCTGCTGCCACGGGGTCCTTCGGCTCCTCCTACCGCAGCTCAGGCGCGGGTGCGTGCTACTTCAACTCTAGCGTGGGTGGCGCAAGTGCGTGGTGCACACCCACCTTGTTGTCTTCATCGCTTGACGAGCTATAACTGTTGGGATCGTCAGTGGCTGCAGGTTGGGCTTCGACACGCTGTCGGCGCTGCCAACTTATAATGGCATACGTGGTAAGCCTCATGCGCACCATGCTCGGGGTCTCGCTCTCGTTGTTCGTGTGGCTAGCTCTCGTTGCGTTGGCACTGGCGACGACGAGGTATTATAGGCGAAAGTCTAGGCGGGAAGGGCTGAGCAGGAACACAAGCACAGGAAGGTCTACCATGGCATTATCGCATGTCGTACGACGCCGCACCGAGCAGAGGAGGGAGACAACTGGTGGGTAATAGGAGGACTCGGTTTATAGCAACAAGCCATCATATATCAAAACTTGGGCTATGCTACTCTATCAAAACTCTCTCAATGTCCTAGCATTTTTTGGTCATGGGTTCAAGTCCCAGAAGCTGCATTTTTTGGAGAAAAAATATTGGCCTTGAAAAATTCAACAACAAGACTAAGCATGATTTTCTCAAAGAATCTAATATGTTTTGATCACATTGAATATATTTTTTGGCCTTGCGAAATTCAGCAACAAAGACTAAACATAATTTTCTCATATAAAAACAATATCCAAAAAATCAAGCATGCTTGTGTCATACAACAACAATATCATACTATTGGAAATATGCCCTAGAGGCCATAATAGATTGGTTATTATCATATTTCCTTGTTCATAATAAATGTTTATTATTCATGCTAGAATTGTATTGACTGGAAACTTAAATACATGTGTGAATACATAGACCACCGTGTCCCTAGTGAGCCTCTACAAGACTAGCTCATTGATCAAAGATGGTTAAGGTTTCCTAACCATAGACATGAGTTGTCATTTGATAACGGGATCACATCATTAGGAGAATGATGTGATGGACAGACCCCAACCGTAAGCTTAGCATCAGATCGTTTAGTTATTTGCTACAGCTTTCTTCATGTCAAGTATCAGTTCCTTAGACCATGGGATCGTGCCACTCCCGGATATCAGAGGAATGCCTTGTGTGCTATCAAACGTCACTTCGTAACTGAGTGATCATAAAGGTGCTCTACAGGTATCTCCGAAGGTGTCTGTTGGGTTGCATGAATCGAGATTGGGATTTGTCACTCCGTATGACGGAGAGATATCTCTGGGCCCTCTCGGTAATACAACATCATAAAGAGTTTGCAAGCAATGTGGCTAATGAGTTAGTCACAGGATCTTGTATTACGGAACGAGTAAAGAGACTTTCCGATAACGAGATTGAACTAGGTATGGAGATACGGACGATCGAATCTCGGGCAAGTAACATATCGCCGGACAAAGGGAATTGTATACAGGATTAACTGAATCCTCGACATCGTGGTTCAACCGATAAAGATCTTCATTTAATATGTAGGAATCAATATGGGCATCCAGGTCCTGTTATTGATTATTGACCGGAGAAGTGTCTCGGTCATGTCTGCATGTTCCCGAACCCGTAGGGTCGCATGCTTAACGTTCGGTAGCGCTAGGGTAGTATTGAGATATCAATAGCGGAAAGTCCGAAGGTTGTTCGGAGTCCCGGATGGGATCCGGGATATCACGAGGATCTCCTGAATGGTCCGGAGGTAAAGATTTATATATGGGAAGTCCTATTTTGGCCGCCGAAAAAGTTCAGGGGCATGCCGGCAGTGTACCGGAGTCACCGAAGGGTTTCGGGGGTCCACCAGCCCCGGGGACCCATGTGGGCTGTAGGTGGGCGCCCTGGCCTAGCTGGGCCAGACGCACCAGCCCCCCACTAGGCCCATGCGCCAAGGGAGGGCAAACCCTAGGGGTGGGAGGCGCCCCCCTTGGCTTGGGGGCCAAGCCACCTCCTAGGGCCGCCGCCCCTCCCTTGGAGGAGGGGCTAGGGCCGCCGCCCCCTCCTCCTCACCCCTATATATAGTGGGGAGGGGCGCAGGGGGCTGCACCCCTTCTTCCTTGTCCTCCGTCGCTCCCAACTCCTCCCACCTTTCCTCCGGTACGCGCTTGGCGAAGCCCTGCCGGAATTCCGCTGCTACCACCACCACCATACCGCCGTGCTGGTTCCGATCTCATCTACCTCCTCTCCCTCGCTTGCTGGATCAAGAAGGAGAGGACGCCATCGAGCTGAGTGTGTGCTAATCTCGGAGGTGCCGTCCGTTCGGCGCTAGATCGGATTGGATCGCGATTGGATCGTGAAGAGTACGACTACATCAACCGTGTTACGACGCTAACGCTTTCGGTCAAAAAGAGTATGTAGACACACTCCCCTCTCGTTGCTATACATCTCCTAGATTATGTCTTGGGTGTTCGTAGGAATTTTTTTGATTTTCATGCTTCGTTCCCCATCAGTGGCATCATGAGCTAGGTCTATGCGTAGATGTATTTGCACGAGTAGAACACAAAGAAGTTGTGGGCGTTGATGTTCAAATTGCTTACTTTGTTTGTCTTATTTGGATTCGGCGGTATTGTGGGATGAAGCTGCTCAGACCAACCTTACTTGTCCTCGCACAAGAGACCGGTTCCACTGACTGACATGCAACTTGCATTGCATAAAAGTGGCTTTGCGGGTGTCTGTCTCTCCCACTTTAGTTGAATCTGATTTGACAAGGGCGGTCCTTGTAGAAGGTTAAAAGGCAACTTGTATATCACTGTTGTGGCTTTGCGTAGGTAAGAACGGTTCTTGCTAGTTGCCCATAGCAGCCACGTAAAATTTGCAACAACAAAGTAGAGGACGTTTAACTTGTTTTTGCAGGGCATGTTGTGATGTGGTATGGCCAAAACGTGATGTGATATATGTTGATGTATGAGATGATCATGTTTTGTAATAGGTTCACGACTTGCATGTCGATGAGTACGGCAACCGGCAGGAGCCATATGGTTGTCTTTAATTTATTGTATGACCTGCGTGTCAATCATTAAACGCCATGTAATTGCTTTACTTTATCGCTATGCGTTAGCAATAGTCGTAGAAGCAATAGTTGGCGGAGACAACTACATGACGGCACGATGATGGAGATCATGATGATGGAGATCATGGTGTCATGCTGGCGACGATGGAGATCATGCCGGTGCTTTGGAGATGGAGATCAAAGGCACGAGATGATAATGGCCATATCATGTCACATATTGATTGCATGTGATGTTTATCTTTTTATGCATCTTATTTTGCTTAGGACGGCGGTAGCATTATAAGATGATCCCTTCACTTAATTTCAAGATAAAAGTGTTCTCCCTAAGTGTCGGTGCCGGATTTCCGGGACACAATATCCCAGAAATTAACCCCTCGTGTCACCAGGATTACTGTTACTGGTGGACACGTCCTTGTTACAGATTACCAAGCAATTACAAGAATTGGATACAAGACCATAAAGGTCTAATGATACAACAATGATTTCTGGTGACGGGTGACGAAAGCGACTCGTGGTTCTCCAATGCCGATGGGGCTCCATTCCCACAGGAACAGCTGACCCGGATAATTCCTATCCCACATGGCTGCTATCCTAGGCTCCGCATGGACGTCGTTGAAATCCTGACCTGGCCAATTAAATAGCCAGGGACAAGCCAGTGAGTACGTTTGAATGTACTCTCAAACATTAAGAACAAAAGATATACCGAATGCATATGATCATGAAGGGTTAAATTATGTGCATATGCTGAACGAAATTTAAGCTTGGCAGGATAAATATTAATACGGTGCGGGAGAATAAATATATCATGTTAGTAGTAAATCAAGGAAATAAAATGGGACATCGGGCGTTGGACCGCCCGAGGAATTCCAATAAAAATGCCAAACGGATGTCTGAATGCGACGCCTCGAGAGGTCTTGAAAAGAAATGCCAAACGGGTGTCTAAAAGCGACGCCTCGAGAGGTCTTGAAAAGAAATGAGTATCCAGGTGGACTAGCCATCCCAAGTGATACTCAGAAAAGAAAATAAAACTGGGTATCCAGGTGGTCTAGCCATCCCAAGTGATACTCAGAAAAGAAAATAAAACTGGGTATCCAGGTGGTCTAGCCATCCCAAGTGATACCCAGAAAAATAGAAATGAGTATCCAGATGGACTAGCCATCCCAAGTGATACTCAGGTTGCACATGGAAGAACAGAGTTAGTCCACAATAATATTCATGATAACAATAGTATTCATGTTGGCATCAGCGGTGTCAGTAATAATCCTGCAAAAATGGATCACGATCAATTTAATTATTTCCTCCTAAGACCGACACTTGACCAACCCAGACTGTAGTCCTTAACCGCGGACATGGCTATTCGAATAGGTATAACTCTTCAGAGGGTGTACTCTTTACCCACAAGTAAAGGATTTCTTTAGCCAACACCAAGACGCTGACTAATTCCCATTACGGTCTTTGGGTTGAAAACACACCTGACCAGCACACACCAGATTAACTTTCCGGATGCCACGAATCACCCAAAGCATCGTTCAAGAAAAACTCTAAGTCAGGGAGACCATCGTCTCGAATACCATGGGATCACTATTTACAACGCGCGGATTACAAGGGGTGCCCCCCTCTCGGCCCAGCCGGATACACCCCTGCCCCTTGACCAGGTGACATGCCTACCAGAGGCCTCTGGTATCTTTCACCATGGCCTCTCTGTGCGGTTTGTGCAATGAAAGGGGTTAACAACTTACTGAACCGTACCCTACCCGTGGCAGGGACAAGTGGCAGCACGAAACAAGTGTGGGGGTTACCGGAACAAGACTCGATCTACGGTCGACTCAGGAGGTTTAAGTTTACCTGCAGTGGTTAGCACAATATATTTCCTTGGTAATACCCAACAGGGTCACCATCTGGTATGTCCCAACATACCCTCACTGATCATTCTCGTCACAACGAGATTTCAGTCTCACGGTCACTTTTCTCGTGACTGATTCTTTCCTGCAGATTAGTCTGGACCAACATAGGCACATGTGACAGGTGAAGATAACCATACTCACTCCTAATTCATATTTAAATGAAGATAAAATATTTTCAAGGGATCATGCATGTATACCTAGCCATATGCAAGTTTTATTTGAATTCAACATACTCATGATTCCATTATTCTTGCAAACAATTAATTAGACATTCACCATATCAAGTGTTCAAGATGCTTGCCTTGAGCATGCAGAAGTGTTGGGTGCACTCCAAAAGTTTTGAAAATTCTCTTCCCTCCATTTTTCCTATTTTCAAAAATATTGCAATTACTACATAATTTGAAAACAGTACAATAAAGTTGTTTGGAAAATTTTGAAATAAATACTAAAATAAACTAGATGAAAAATTAGGAATTTCAAATAAAGAATCAAATTATTTGGAGTTCATATGATTTTTCTAAGAAATTTCAAAGCTGAAATTAATGACTTAAACGGACTATTTAATAGATACCACAAAAAATAAGCTTAGGAAAAAAGTTCACCCTAGCTGGATTAATAGGGCATGATTTTAGGAGTATGTAGAAATTTGAATCATCAAATTTGGTGTAGAATGATTACTGAGGAATTATTTGAAATCTACTGGAAAAAGAAAAAGAGGAAAGAGCAGAAGCGTGCCCTGAGCACTGTTTAGCCGCCTGGCGCCACTGGGCCGGGCCCAGTCATTCGGCTGTGTGGGAGGGCTGATGACGTCGATGGCATGCTCGGGGAAATACGCTTTCCAGACGTGAAGACGTATTCTCGAAAATACGTCTCCACTTATCCGCGCTGGCGTGACCTCCAGTCACTAACGGTGGGTCCCGCGGGCCCACCAGTCAGGTTTGACTCAGTCAATTTGGTCGCCTCCCTCCTTCGTCCGAATGGAGCGCGGCCTCCGACGGTCCGCGCTGGCGGACGGCGGTGCTGCTCGATGAACTGAGCATGCGAGCATGCTCCACTCATCGAGACGATCCTGGAGAGCCACGCCTTGGCCACCGGAGGTCCCGGCATCGCTGGCGACGAGCATCCCAGCGGACGACGGCGTCGGGTAAGAAGGGGATTTCGCCTACGATCGATCCCGAGCCAAATTGAGCATCGAAACGGCTTCGCGATGAGCAGAAGAGGCTCCTGATGAGAGAGTTTTGGCGGGGTGGCTGTGGTTGCGACGGATTCAACCATAGAGCCGCGGTGGTGGTGGTTGCCGAAGACGATGAGGACGACCAGCTCCGGTCATGATGCTGCTCTGGGTGGCTTCACAGGGGGAGGAGGAGATGTGGTGCTGTCGGGGACAACCTTGCGGTGGCCTTTTATAGGCGGGGAAGGTCGGTTCCATGGGTACCCGAGGATAGACGCGGCGGCGGCGGCCATTACTGCGCCGGCAAGGTGGTTGTGGGCGGTGGCGAGGTAGATATGGCCAGTGGGGGGTTGACCTGGTCGATGGAGAGCCTGGTATGCTGTGGATGAGCTCGGGCCGTTGGTATTTAAGTGGGCAGAGACGTGGCGGAGACGGTGGCGCTGGACGGCGGCTCTGGATGGTGGGGCGGCGCTAGAGGACGCGAGGAAGTGTCGACAGGCTTCTAGGTGGTCGAGTCGGTCCAAAGGAGGGCTAAGGCGAGCGTGGACAGCTGCAGAGGGCAACAGCAGATCGATGCCAGAGCCTGCACAACGGGCACTCTGCTCGTGCTCTGGGCGTGCACGCTAGGCGTTCGACCGAAAGCCGGGGTGGGCTATAGTGATCCAATTAAGCTGATATTTGGCAGGGTGATGCTACTAGAGATTCTAGGGATGATGGACATGATGGTTTGGCCATAAGAGCAAGTTTGTAATGCAAGTTCAGGGGGATGCAAGTTTCTGCCATGCTCACAATCTGTTTGATAAAATGCTATGGCTATCTAGGAATCTTCTCTAGAATTGGAATTTGACAGGGTGATGTCTCTTTAGATAGTAGAGATGATGGTGTGATTGGTTTGTGAAAAGAGGAAACTTGCTAGTGCAAGTTTGGATGAATTTTAGTTCTGGACCAGATCTTGAGGGAATTATTTGGAGGTCTTCCAGAATGCAATTGGAGATGATCTTCTGGACTTAAGGGTTTGGTTGGGAGGACTATAAGTGGAAATAATTTCAGAATTATTTGAGCAACGAAAGTTAGGGTTGCAGTTATAACTCCAGAATGGGACATAATTGAAAGGAGGAAGTTGTGCTTAGAATTTCCAAATGGACATGATGGGTTTTTGCATAAAAGTGATCTATAGGCATCACTTGACCCCTCATAATTTTTGTGGAATTTTAGGAGAATTATTTAAAAGGGTCTTAGTGCAACAGAAGCATTTCAAAGTTTGAAAATGCTATTAAAAGGATTATTTTGGGGCAAGTTTTATTATGAAAATATTTCCTACTGTCATTTAAAATATAATTGGAATGATTTAAGAAAACTACCAAAGCCCATAATATTTTACAAAAATTTCTATATGGAGGGAAGGATTTAAAAAAAAACAGAAACAACAAATATTCTGAAATTAATAAAAGACCTAATATAATTCAAAATTTTATTCCTAGCCAAATTTTACTTAATAAAAATATGGTTAAATTTTTGGGGTGTTACAAACTCTTCCCCCCTTATGAAAATCTCGTCCTCGAGATTTGTTAAGGGCGGAAGAACTAAATGCATATCACAACAAACAATCATATGCGGAATGCAATCATAGCAATGCACTTATGACATACGCCCTAAAATACAATACAAAGGTTGCATCATGTAAACTAGTGCTAGATACTGCAACAACATACTTATGGTCATCTACGGTTCGAAGGTAAGATCTACGGGGTCTTGTGGAAGTGTTCCTGGGGCTGGAGCGCATTCTTCTTCTTCCGGGGGAAGTGGAGGAAGTAGGCGAAGAACATGCCCCTCCTGAGTTGGCAAGGGTGGTCCGTCGATGGCGATCCGAGGATTTAGAACATCAAGAATTTGAAGGTAATCCATCAGTTGCTGAGTCAAACGCTCCTGAGCGATGACATATTGAACAAGGTTGGCCAGCACTGGATCGCTCTCTATTTGTCTGTAGGGGAATGTTGATTCGGCTCCGGGTGCTGTGCAGCTCGGAAAGTAATAATACCCCCTTTCGCTGGCACAAGGCACCGCGAATCGAAGACGGGTAATTGCTTCATATGCAGCAATTTCTATGGCCATGCCTGGAGTTGGCATGGATTTCCCGACGAAGACAATATACGGAGGGTCTTGGTTTGGGTCCTCCGGTGGAATGTGCACAACTGCCCAATATTTTGAGGAACTGGGGTGATCCTCAACTTGAACAACTCATACTGGGGTGGGTGGGTGGAGCCAAGGGTGTTGCGGGTGAAATCCCACAAAACCTTAGCAAAACTGCCCGGGCTTGCATCCGGGATTCGCAGGTAGGCTCCGAGGTGAGACATTGGGGAGGTTGGTTATGAACGCAGTGCACAAGGGTGATGGATGCGGTGCTCACGGCTGCTGGTTGCTTGTGTTGGATATGGAAGTGGCTTCTTATAGAGTGTCTGGGTTAGGAAACATGATGCGGCGCCGGTACGACATGGGTATCGGCTCTGTCGTAGGGTTGTCTGAGTCAAAGTCTCAGACCTCAAAAGGAATGTGACGTATTACTGTGCGTGTCGGTTAGGGGTTCGGCGGTCACGTCCAGAATTTACTCTGCCACCACACGCCAACAATATACGCTAGATCACGCATACTATTATTAAGATGATGATACACATGTGGTTTACAAACTTACCACGCCATACAACCGCTACTACAAAAATACAGGGAAACCGGGCCACTAAGGCTCGACAACAATTCTGGTGGACTCAGTCCACCTCGTTGACATCTAGCCGGGCGCGTCTTGTAGATGTCGAGGCCTCTCCGTGTGCTTCGGTGTCGGAGTTGACCGGGGTCGGATGGGGAGCTACAGGGCTGGGGTAGCGGTAGTGCCCTTCGCGGGGTGTTGAGGTCACCATCCCGTTGGAGTAGGTCTCCAAGAGACGACGGAGTTCCCCGAGGGAGGCGAAGGCATTGCCCGGGTAGATGACAGGGGCAGATCTTGGGGGCTCAACTGGCCTCCCAAGCAGCACTATCGGGGTGTCGGTGGTGGGTGCAACTTCACTTCTCACTGGGGTCAGGAGAGCGAGCGTCCTGCGGGTCGCGATCAGATCAAGGGTGACCTGATCGAATAGTGCCTCTTGCGCTCTCAGATAGCGCACCAGATGCACCAGGGCAGGATCCGTCTCATGGTCCCCGTTGGCGACTTGGGTCGGGCTACCATAGCCTTCATGGCTAGGGTAGTAGTAGAATGGACGGATGTTAACCCTCAGCGACAAATGCCGAAGATAAACTACAGCCTCTCGGGCTGCAAGTTGGATGGCTTGGGGCTCGTCGGAGGTCGTCCTCCCGGTGAACCGGTAGGGGCGTTCTGATGTAATGCCCTTCCCATAGATGTGCACCGTGGCCCAGAAGTGGTGGATGGCATCACTCGTGTGCTCTTGGTAGACAACATATTCCGGGGGCTCTTCTGTGCCAAAAGCACGACGAGTGAGATTGGCGAGGATGACTACAAAGTCTCCCAGCTCGGCTGCGGTGGTCTCGTTGCGAACGATGGGGCCAGGCATCTTGGTGGTTGGATATCGAACTGAGAGTGAGGCTGTGATGTGCTGGGTTGGGCAAGGCTTCCTTTATAGGCCAGCAGAGTCTTCCATCGCACGCTTGTGGATGGGACAACTCAGGTGTCGGCCACAGGCACACGGCCAATGGGCAGGGCTGGCAGGTTGGGCACCGACTGTCAAAAGATGTCGGCTGGCCACTTTGCAGGCTTATCGGATGGGATGGGCTTGGCTACGGACAGGAAAGATTTGGACGGTGTGGAAACCTAAGGATAATGACTAGGCTAAGATAGGATTAGCTAGTGGTCAGCCTGGCTCTGATACCAAGGCTGTCGGGGCCGGATTTCCAGGACACAATATCCCAGAAATTAACCCCTCGTGTCACCACCAGCCCAGGATTACTGTTACTGGTGGACACGTCCTTGTTACAGATTACCAAGCAATTACAAGAATTGGATACAAGACCATAAAGGTCTAATGATACAACAATGATTTCTGGTGACGGGTGACGAAAGCGACTCTTAGTTCTCCAATGTCGATGGGGCTCCATTCCCACAGGAACAGCTGACCCGGATAATTCCTATCCCGCGTGGCTGCTATCCTAGGCTCCGTATGGACGTCGTTGTAGTACTCCTCATTGAAATCCTGACCTGGCCAATTAAATAGCCAGGGACAAGACAGTGAGTACGTTTGAATGTACTCGCAAACATTAAGAACAAAAGATATACCGAATGCATATGATCATGAAGGGTTAAATTATGTGCATATGTTGAACGAAATTTAAGCTTGGCAGAATAAATATTAATACGGTGTGGGAGAATAAATATATCATGTTAGTAGTAAATCAAGGAAATAAAATGGGACATCGGGCGTTGGACCGCCCGAGGAATTCCAAGAAAAATGCCAAACGGGTGTCTGAATGCGACGCCTCGAGAGGTCTTTAAAAGAAATGCCAAATGGGTGTCTAAAAGCGACGCCTCGAGAGGTCTTGAAAAGAAATGAGTATCCAGGTGGACTAGCCATCCCAAGTGATACTCAGAAAAGAAAATAAAACTGGGTATCCTGGTGGTCTAGCCATCCCAAGTGATATTCAGAAAAGAAAAACTGGGTATCCAGCTGGTCTAGCCATCCCAAGTGATACTCAGAAAAGAAAATAAAACTGGGTATCCAGGTGGTCTAGCCATCCCAAGTGATACCCAGAAAAATAGAAATGAGTATCCAGGTGGACTAGCCATCCCAAGTGATACTCAGGTTGCACATGGAAGAACAGAGTTAGTCCACAATAATATTCATGATAACAATAATATTCATGCTGGCATCAGCGGCGTCAGTAATAATCCTGTAAAAATGGATCACGATCAATTTAATTATTTCCTCCTAAGACCAACACTAAGACCGACACTTGACCAACCCAGACTGTAGTCCTTAACCACGGACATGGCAATTCGAATAGGTATAACTCTTCAGAGGGTGTACTCTTTACCCACAAGTAAAGGATTTCTTTAGCCAACACCAAGACGCTGACTAATTCACATTACGGTCTTTGGGTTGAAAACACACCTGACCAGCACACACCAGATTAACTTTCCGGATGCCAGGAATCACCCAAAGCATCGTTCAAGAAAAACTCTAAGTCGGGGAGACCATCGTCTCGAATACCATGGGATCACTATTTACAACGCGCGGATTACAAGGGGTGCCCCCCTCTTGGCCCAGCCGGATACACCCATGCCCCCTGACCAAGTGACATGCCTACCAGAGGCCTCTGGTATCTTTCACCATGGCCTCTCTGTACGGTGTGTGCAATGAAAGGGGTTAACAACTTACTGAACCGTACCCTACCCGTGGCAGGGACAAGTGGCAGCACGAAACAAGTTTGGGGGTTACCGGAATAAGACTCGATCTACGGTCGACTCAGGAGGTTTAAGTTTACCTGCAGTGGTTAGCACAATATATTTCCTTGGTAATACCCAACAGGGTCACCATCTGGTATGTCCCAACATACCCTCACTGATCATTCTCGTCACAACGAGATTTCAGTCTCACGGTCACTTTTCTCGTGACTGATTCTTTCTGCAGATTAGTCTGGAGTCTGGACCAACATAGGCACATGTGACAGGTGAAGATAACCATACTCACTCCTAATTCATATTTAAATGAAGATAAAATATTTTCAAGGGATCATGCATGTATACCTAGCCATATGCAAGTTTTATTTGAATTCAACATACTCATGATTCCATTATTCTTGCAAACAATTAATTAGACATTCACCATATCAAGTGTTCAAGATGCTTGCCTTGAGCATGCAGAAGTGTTGGGTGCACTCCAAAAGTTTTGAAAATTCTGTTCCCTCCATTTTTCCTATTTTCAAAAATATTGCAATTATTACATAATTTGAAAACAGTACAATAAAGTTGTTTGGAAAATTTTGAAATAAATACTAAAATAAACTAGATGAAAAATTAGGAATTTCAAAAAAGGAATCAAATTATTTGGAGTTCATATGATTTTTCTAAGAAATTTCAAAGCTGAAATTAATGACTTAAACGGACTATTTAATAGATACCACAAAAACTAAGCTTAGGAAAAAAGTTCACCCTAGCTGGATTAATAGGGCATGATTTTAGGAGTATGTAGAAATTTGAATCATCAAATTTGGTGTAGAAATGATTACTGAGGAATTTTTTGAAATCTACTGGAAAAAGAAAAAGAGGAAAGAGCAGAAGCGTGCCCTGAGCGCTGTTTAGCCCCCTGGCGCCACTGGGCCGGGCCCAGTCGTTCGGCTGTGTGGGAGGGCTAATGACGTCGATGGCGTTCTCAGGGAAATACGTTTCCAGACGTGAAGACGTATTCTCGGAAATACGTCTCCACTTATCCGCGCTGGCGTGACCTCCAGTCACTGACGATGGGTCTTGCGGGCCCACCAGTCAGGTTTGACTCGGTCAATCTGGTCGCCTCCCTCCTTCGTCTAAATGGAGCGCGGTCTCCGGTGGTCCGCGCCGGTGGACGGCGGTGCTGCTCGATGAACTGAGCATGCGAGCGTGCTCCACTCATCGAGACGATCCTGGAGAGCCACGCCTTGGCCACCGGAGGTCCCGGCATCGCTGGCGACGAGCATCCCAGCGGACGACGACGTCCGGTAAGAAGGGGATTTCGCCTACGATCGGTCCCGAGCCAAATTGAGCATCGGAACGGCTTCGCGATGAGCAGAAGAGGCTCCTGATGAGAGAGTTTTGGCGGGGAGGCTGTGGTTGCGACGGATTCAACCAGAGAGCCGCGGCGGTGGTGGTTGCCGGAGACGATGAGGACGACCAGCTCCGGTCATGATGCTGCTCTGGGTGGCTTCACAGGGGGAGGAGGGGATGCGGTGCTGTCGGGGACGAGCTCGCGGTGGCCTTTAATAGGCAGGGAAGGTCGGTTCCATGGGTACCCGAGGATAGACGCGGCGACGGCGGCCATTACTGCGCCGGCAAGGTGGTTATGGGCGGTGGTGAGGTAGATATGGCTGGTGGGGGGGTCGACCTGGTCGGTGGAGAGCCTGGTATGCTGTGGATGAGCTCGGGCCGTTGGTATTTAAGTGGGCAGAGACGTGGCGGAGACGGCGGCGCTGGACGGCGGCTCTTGACGGTGGGGCGGCGCTAGAGGACGCTTGGAGTGTCGGCAGGCTTCTAGGTGGTCGAGTCGGTCCAGAGGAGGGCTAAGGCGAGCGTGGGCAGCAGCAGAGGGCACACAACAGATTGATGCCAGAGCCTGCACAACGGGCACTCTGCTTGTGCTCTGGGCGTGCACGCTAGGTGTTCGACCGAATGCCAGGGTGGGCTACAGTGATCCATTCAAGCTGATATTTGGTAGGGTGATGCTACTAGAGATTCTAGGGATGATGGACATGATGGTTTGGCCATAAGAGCAAGTTTGTAATGCAAGTTCAGGGGGATGCAAGTTTCTGCCATGCTCAGAATCTGTTCGATAAAATGCTATGGCTATCTAGGAATCTTCTCTGGAATTGGAATTTGACAGGATGATGTCTCTTTAGATGGTAGAGATGATGGTGTGATTGGTTTGTAAAAAGAGGAAACTTGCTAGTGCAAGTTTGGATGAATTTCAGTTCTGGACCAGATCTTGAGGGAATTGTTTGGAGGTCTTCTAGAATGCAATTGGAGTTGATCTTCTTGACTTAAGGGTTTGGTTGGGAGGACTATAAGTGGAAATAATTTCAGAATTATTTGAGCAAGGAAAGTTAGGGTTGCAGTTATAACTCCAGAATGGGACATAATTGAAAAGAGGAAGTTGTGGTCAGAATTTCCAAATGGACATGATTGGTTTTTGCATAAAAGTGATCTATAGGCATCACTTGACCCCTCATAGTTTTTGTGGAATTTTAGGAGAATTATTTAAAAGGGTCTTAGTGCAACAGAAGCATTTCAAAGTTTGAAAATGCTATTAAAAGGATTATTTTGGGGCAAGTTTTATTATGAAAATATTCCCTACTGTCATTTAAAATATAATTGGAATGAATTAAGAAAACTACCAAAGCCCATAATATGTTACAAAAATTTCTATATGGAGGGAAGTTTTTGAAAAAAAAAACAGAAACAGCAAATATTCTGAAATTAATAAAAGACCTAATATAATTCAAAATTTTATTCCTGGCCAAATTTTACTTAATAAAAATATGGTTAAATTTTTGGGGTGTTACACTAAGTATGCACCGTTGCGAAAGTTCGTCGTTTCGAAGCACCTCGTGATGCTCGGGTGTGATAGACTCTACCTTCGCATACAATGGGTGTAAGCCAGTTTTACACGTGCAGAATACTTGGGTTAAACTTGACGAGCCTAGCATGTACAGACATGGCCTCGGAGCACGAAGGACCGAAAGGTCGAACATGAGTCATATAGTAGATATGATCAACATGGAGATGTTCACCATTGATGACTGCCCCATCTCACGTGATGATCGGACATGGGTCAGTTGATTTGGATCATGTAACACTTAGGCAACTTGAGGGATGTTGATTTAAGTGGGAGTTCTTTAGTAATATGATTAACAGAACCAAATATCATGAACTTAGTCTAATTGTCTTTGCAAATTAATGTTGTAGATCAATGGCTCGCGCTGTAGCTCCCCTGAATTTTAATGCGTTCCTAGAGAAAGCTAAATTGAAAGATGATGGAAGCAACAATGCGAACTGGGTCCGTAATTTGAGGATTAGCCTCACTGCTGCACAGAAAGTATATGTCCTTGATGCACCGCTTGGTGATGCACCCCCTCAAGATTCGCATGCAGATGTTATGAACGTCTGGCAGGCACATTCTGATGACTACTTGATAGTTCAGTGCGCCATGCTTTACGGCTTAGAACCGGGGCTCCAAAGACGTTTTGAGCACCACGGAGCATATGAGATGTTCCAGGAGCTGAAATTGGTATTTTAGGCTCACGCTCGGGTCGAGAGGTATGAAACCTCTGGCAAGTTCTTTAGCTGCAAGATGGAGGAGAACGACTCCATTAGTGAGCTCGTACTCAAGATGCCTGGGTACTTCAACCGCTTGAACCAGTTGGGAGTTAATCTTCCGGATGAAGTAGCGATTGACAGAGTACTCCAGTCACTGCCACCGAGCTACAAGAGCTTTGTGATGAACTATAACATGAAGGGATGGAAAAGACGATCCCTGAGCTCTTCGCGATGCTTAAAGCCGCGGAGGTAGAAATCAAGAAAGAACATCAAGTGTTGATGTTCAACAAGACCACCAGTTTCAAGAAGAAAGGCAAGGGAATTAAAGGGAACTTCAAGAAGAATGGCAAGCCGGTTGCCGCTCCCATGAAGAAACCCAAGGCTGGACCCAAACCTGAGACTGAGTGCTTCTATTGCAAGGGGAATGGTCACTGGAAGCGGAACTGCCCCAAGTACTTGGCAGATAAGAAGGCTGGCAACGTCAACAAAGGTATATTTGAAATACATGTTATTGATGTGTACCTTACTAGTGCTCGTAGTAGCGCCTGGGTATTTGATACTGGTTCGGTTGCTAATATTTGTAACTCGAAACAGGAGCTGCGGAATAAACGAAGACTAGCTAAGGATGAGGTGACGATGCGCGTCGGAAATAGTTCCAAGGTTGATGTGATCGCCGTCGGCACGCTCCCTCTACGTTTACCTTCGGGATTAGTTTTGAACCTGAATAATTGTTATTTGGTGCCTGCGTTAAGCATGAACATTATATCTGGATCTTGTTTATTGCGAGACGGTTATTCATTTAAGTCAGAGAATAATGGTTGCTCTATTTATATGAATAATATCTTTTATGGTAATGCACCCTTGGTGAATGGTTTATTCTTGTTGAATCTCGATCGTAGTAATACACATGTTCATAATATTGATGCCAAAAGATGCAAAGTTAATGATGATAGTACCACATACTTGTGGCACTGCCGCTTAGGTCATATTGGTGTAAAGCGCATGAAGAAACTCCATGCTGATGGACTTTTGGAATCTCTTGATTATGAAGCATTTGAGACGTGTGAACCATGCCTCATGGGCAAGATGACTAAAACCCCGTTTTCCGGAACAATGGAGCGGGCAAGTGACTTGTTGGAAATAATACATACCGATGTATGCGGTCCGATGAGTGTTGAAGCACGCGGTGGATATCGTTATTTTCTTACCTTCACAAATGATTTGAGTAGATATGGGTTGTCGTGGTGAAATCACGGCAGATGCCATGAGATGGCTGAAAGTGGGGGGCTGCGTGTGGACGCCGGTGGGCTCTGGAAGCGAGGTTGGTACACGCGTGCGTGAGACACAAGGCGTACCCAGGTTCGGGGCCCTCCGGAGAGGTAATACCCCTAGTCCTGCCGGATGTAGAATGAGAGCACAAGGGCTACAAGGTTGCTCCTGAAGCTGTATGGGCGGAGGAGGAAGAAGGGGCTAGGCCGCCGTTTAGCCTCTCCTGTGAGTGAGTGTGTGGATGTGTGTGTTTCTACTGAGAGCCGCCCCGTGCATGGAGGCCTCCTGGGGGGTCTTATAGCCCGACCCCCCAGGGTTACATGTGTAAATCTACACGTGGGCGGGACCCGGATGTCGGCGTCTGGAGCCGGCAATGGGGCCCGCCGGCTGCCCGGCACTGTGGCTCGTCGCCTCGTGCGTCACGGAGTGGTTGGCGTCGTGGGGCTACAGTGGCTCGCCGCACTAACGTCTGTCTCCCGGGTCAGCGGGGTTGGCGACACTGTAGCCATGCTCTTCTGGGTTCGCGGTGCTGTAGCCATGCTCTCCCGCCGTGGAGAGCCGTCTTGTCGTACGGAGCGATGGGACGGCCACTGACCCGTTGCCAGCCGGCTAGCGGCCAGCCGGACTCGGCACGGGGCCGAGCCCAGCCGACCAGCGTTGGGAAGGCGGCCGGACTGCCAGCCGGATTGGAGGGGCACGGGCTGCCCTGAAGTTTTGAAAGGGGCTCCGGGTTCGGTTGCCTACCCGGGGGTTATCCCCCCGACATGGGTATATTTACTTAATGAAACACAAGTCTGAAACATTTGAAAAGTTCAAGGAGTTTCAGAGTGAAGTAGAGAATCATCGTAATAAGAAAATTAAATTTCTATATCTGATCGTGGAGGTGAATATTTGAGTTACGAGTTTGGTATGCATTTAAGACAATGTGGAATTGTTTCACAGCTCACGCCACTTGTAACACCATAGCGTAATGGTGTGTCTGAACATCGTAATCATACTCTATTGGATATGGTGCATTCTATGATGTCTCTTACCGATTTGCCACTATCATTTTGGGGTTGTGCATTAGAGACAGCCGCATTCACATTAAACAGGGCATCGTCTAAATCCGTTGAGACGACACCGTATGAATTATGGTTTGGCAAGAAACCTAAGTTGTCATTTCTTAAAGTTTGGGGATGCGACACTTATGTCAAGAGGCTTCAGCCTGATAAGCTCGAACCCAAAGCGGAGAAGTGCATCTTCATAGGATACCCTAAAGAAACAATTGGGTATACCTTCTATCACAGATCCGAGGGCAAAATCTTTGTTGCCAAGAATGGGTCCTTTCTAGAGAAGGAGTTTCTCTCGAAAGAAGTGAGTGGGAGGAAAGTAGAACTTGATGAGGTAATTGTACCTTCTCTCGAATTGGAAAGTAGCACATCACAGAAAGAAGTTCCCGTGATGTCTACACCAGCCAGAGAGGAAGGTAATGATGATGATCATGAAACTTCGGATCAAGTTACTACTGAACTTCGTAGGTCGACCAGGGTACGTTCCGCACCAGAGTGGTACAGTAATCCCGTCCTGGAAGTCATGTTGTTAGACAACGACGAACCTACGAACTATGAAGAAGCAATGATGAGCCCTGATTCCAACAAATGGCTTGAGGACATGAAATCCGAGATAGGATCCATGTATGAGAACAAAGTATGGACTTTGGTGGACTTGCCCGTGATGGAAATATGCCCTAGAGGCAATAATAAAGTTGTTATTATTTTATATTTCCTTGTTCATGATAAAGGTTTATTATTCATGCTAGAATTGTATTGACTGGACACTTAAATACATGTGTGAATACATAAACAAATACAGTGTCCCTAGTGAGCCTCTACTAGACTAGCTCGTTGATCAAATATGGTTAAGGTTTCCTAACCATAGACATGATTTGTCATTTGATAACGGGATCACATCATTAGGAGAATGATGTGATGGACAAGACCCATCCGTTAGCTTAGCATATGATCGTTCTGTTTATTGCTACTGCTTTCTTGAATGTCAAATACATGTTCCTCAGACCATGAGATCATGCAACTCCCGGATATCGGAGGAATACCTTGTGTGCTATCAAACGTCACAACGTAACTGGATGATCATAAAGTGCTCTACAGGTATCTCCGAAGGTGTCCGTTGAGTTGGCATGGATCGAGACTGGGATTTGTTACTCCGTGTTTCAGAGAGGTATCTCTGGGCCCTCTCGGTAATGCACATCATAAGAAGCTTGCAAGCAAAGTGACTAAGGAGTTAGTTACGGGATGATGTATTACGGAACGAGTAAAGAGACTTGCCGGTAACGAGATTGAACTAGGTATGGAGATACCGACGATCGAATCTCGGGCAAGTAACATACCGACGGACAAAGGGAATTACGTATGTTGTCATTGCGGTTCGACCGATAAGATCTTCGTGGAATATGTAGGAACCAATATGAGCATCCAGGTTCCGCTATTGGTTATTGACCGGACAGGCGTCTCAGTCATGTCTACATCATTCCCGAACCCGTAGGGTCCGCACGCTTAACGTTCGTTGACGATATAGTGTTATATGAGTTATGTGAATTGGTAACCGAATATTGTTCGGAGTCCCGGATGAGACCCTGGACGTCACGAGGAGTCTCGGATTGGTCAAGAGGTAAAGATTTATATATGGGAAGTCATATTTTGGGTTCCGGAAAAAGGTGCAGTTTTTTCGGTATTGTACCGGGAAGCTTCCAGAAGGTTCCGGAGGATTCCGGAGGGGTCCGGAAGTCCACAAGTGGGTCCACCATGTCCCAAAGGGCTGGCATGGGCTAAGGGGAGGCGCCCTGGCCTTATTGGGCCAGGCGCACCAAGTCCTCAAAAGCCCACGCAGCTAGGGAAGGAAAAAAGGGAGAGTCCTAGTAGGAATAGGATTGGACTTTGGAGTCCAAGTCCACGTGTGTACTATTCACGGTTACTGTTCACGTGGCACTATTCCTTCTACTCCAAGCCCCTACACATATATAAATAGAGGAGAGGGGGCGCCCCAAAGGACACAACATTGTCTTAGCCGTGTGCGGCGCCCCCCTCCACAGTTCCGTTCCTCGGACATATTTTCGCAGTGCTTGGGCGAAGCCCTGCGGAGATAGCATCACCATCACCGTCACCACGCCGTCGTGCTGCCGGAACTCATCCACTACCTCGCCGTATTGCTGGATCAAGAAGTCGAGGACGTCACCGAGCTGAACGTGTGCTGAACGCGGAGGTGCCGTACGTTCGGTGCTCGGTCGGTTGGATCGTGAAGTTGTTCGACGACATCAACCGCGTTGTTCTAACGCTTCCGCTTATGGTCTACGAGGGTACGTAGACACACTCCCCCTCTCGTAGCTATGCATCTCCATGGATAGATCTTGCGTGTGCGTAGAAATTTTTTGTTTTCCATGCAACGTTCCCCAACTGTGGCATCATGAGCCAGGTCTATGCGTAGATGATATGCACGAGTAGAACACAAAGAGTTGTGGGCGGTGATCGTCATACTGCTTACCACCAATGTCTTATTTTGATTCGGCAGTATTGTAAGATGAAGCGGCCCGGACCAACCTTACATGTCCACGTACATGAGACCGGTTCCACCGACAGACATGCAACTTGTTTTGCATAAAGGTGGCTGGCGGGTGTCTGTTTCTCTTACTTTAGTTGAATCGAATTTGACTGTGGTCGGTCCTTGTTGAAGGTTAAAACAGCAAACTTGATAAATTACCGTTGTGGTTTTGTGCCGTAGGTAAGAACGGTTCTTGCTAGAAGCCCGTAGCAGCCACGTAAAACTTGCAACAACAAAGTAGAGGACGTCTAACTTGTTTTTGCAGGGTATGCTGTGATGTGATATGGTCAAGACATGATGTGATATACGTTATTGTATGAGATGATCATGTTTTGTAATTTATCGGCAACCGACAGGAGCCTTATGGTTGTCTCTTTATTGTATGAAATGCAAGCGCCATGTAATTGCTTTACTTTATCGCTATGCGTTAGCAATAGTTGTAGAAGCAATAGTTGGCGAGACGACCACGACACAACGATGGAGATCAAGGTGTCGAGCCGGTGACGATGGAGATCATGACGATGCTTTGGAGATGGAGATCAAAAGCACAAGATGATGGCCATATCATGTCACATATTTTGATTGCATGTGATGTTTATCCTTTATGCATCTTATTTTGCTTAGAACGACGGTAGCATTATAAGATGATCCCTTCACTAAATTTCAAGATAAAAGTGTTCTCCCCGAGTATGCACCGTTGCTAAAGTTCGTCGTTTCGAAGCACCTCGTGATGATCGGGTGTGATAGATTCTACGTTCACATAAAACGGGTGTAAGCCTGTTTTACACAAGCAGAATACTTGGGTTAAACTTGACGAGCCTAGCATGTACAGACATGGTCTCGGAACACTGGAGACCGAAAGGTCGAACATGAGTCATATAGTAGATATGATCAACATGGAGATGTTCACCATTGATGACTATCCCATCTCACGTGATGATCGGACATGGGATAGTTGATTTGGATCATGTAACACTTAGTTAACTTGAGGGATGTTAATTTAAGTGGGAGTTCATTAGTAATTTGATTAATTGAACTTAATTTATCATGAACTTAGTCTTGATAGTTTCTTTGCATATCTATGTTGTAGATAAATGGCCCGTGCTACTGTTCCGTTGAATTTTAATGCGTTCCTAGAGAAAGCTAAGTTGAAAGATGATGGTAGCAACTACACGGACTGGGTTCGTAACATGAGGATTATCCTCATTGCTGCACAGAAGAATTATCTCCTTGATGCACCGCTAGGTGATGGACCGGCTGCAGGAGCTGCTGCAGACATTGTGAACGCCTGGCAGGCTCGATCTGATGACTACTCGATAGTTCAGTGTGCCATGCTCTACGGCTTAGAACCGGGACTGCAAAAGCATTTTGAACGCCACAGAGCATATGAGCTGTTCCAAGAGCTGAAATTGATATTTCAAGCTAATGCCCGGGTTGAGAGGTATGAAGTCTCCAACAAGTTCTTTAGCTGTAAGATGGAGGAGAACAGTTCTGTCAGTGAACACATACTCAGAATGTCTGGGTACCACAACCACTTGACTCAGCTGGGAATTGATCTTCCGGTTGAGAGTGTTATTGACAGAGTTCTTCAGTCACTGCCACCAAGCTATAAAGGTTCGTGATGAACTATAATATGCAAGGGATGGAGAAGACAATTCCCGAGCTCTTCGCGATGCTGAAATCAGCGGAGGTAGAAATCAAGAAGGAGCATCAAGTGTTGATGGTTAACAAAACCACTAGTTTCAAGAAAAAGGGCAAGGGAAAGAAGGGGAACTTCAAGAAGAACGGCAAGCAAGTTGCCGCTCCCACGAAGAAACCCAAAGCTGGACCCAAGCCTGAAGCAGAGTGCTTCTACTGCAAAGGGACTGGTCACTGGAAGCGGAACTGCCCCAAGTATTTGGCGGATAAGAAGGATGGCAAAGTGAGCAAAGGTATATTTTATATACATGTTATTGATGTGTTCCTCACTAATGCTCGCAGTAGCGCCTGGGTATTTGATACTGGTTCGGTTGCTCATATTTGTAACTCGAAACAGGAGCTACGGAATAAGCGAAGATTGGCTAAGGACGAGGTGACAATGCGCGTCGGGAATGGTTCCAAGGTTGATGTGATCGCCATCGGCACGCTACCTCTACATCTACCTTCGGGATTAGTTTTAGACCTCAATAATTGTTATTTGGTGACCAGCGTTGAGCATGAACATTATATCTGGATCTTGTTTATTGCGAGACGGTTATTCATTTAAGTCAGAGAATAATGGTTGTTCTATTTA
Organism: Elymus sibiricus; assembly: GCA_039707655.1. Taxonomy (NCBI): domain Eukaryota; kingdom Viridiplantae; phylum Streptophyta; class Magnoliopsida; order Poales; family Poaceae; genus Elymus; species Elymus sibiricus. The sequence goes on along the minus strand of CM077672.1, from coordinate 296,805,988 downwards.
TATGAGTAACATCTTTTATGGTCACGCACCTTTTGTGAATGGTCTATTCTTGTTGAATCTCGATCGTAGTGATACACATATTCATAATATTGATGCCAACAGATGCAAAGTTGATAATGATAGTGCAACATACTTGTGGCACTGCCATTTAGGTCATATTGGTGTAAAGCGCATGAAGAAACTCCATGCGGATGGACTTTTGGAATCTCTTGATTATGAATCATTTGATACTTGCGAACCATGCCTCATGGGCAAGATGACTAAAACTCCGTTCTCCGGAACAATGGAGCGAGCTACTCATTTGTTGGACATAATACATACCGATGTATGCGGTCCGATGAATGTTGAAACACGCGGCGGGTATCGTTATTTTCTAACCTTCACATATGATTTGAGTAGATATGGGTATATCTACTTGATAAAACACAAGTCTGAAACATTTGAAAAGTTCAAAGAATTTCAGAGTGAAGTAGAGAATCATCGTAACAAGAAAATAAAGTTTCTACGATCTGATCGCGGAGGCGAATATTTGAGTTACGAGTTTGGCCTTCATTTAAGAAAATGTGGAATTGTTTCACAACTCACGCCACCTGGAACACCACAGCGCAATGGTGTGTCCGAACGTCGTAACCGTACTTTATTGGATATGGTGCATTCTATGATGTCTCTTACCGATTTGCCACTATCGTTTTGGGGTTATGCATTAGAGACAGCTGCATTCACGTTAAATAGGGTACCGTCTAAATCCGTTGAGACGACACCATATGAACTATGGTTTGGCAAGAAACCTAAGCTGTCGTTTCTTAAAGTTTGGGGATGCGATGCTTATGTGAAAAAGCTTCAACCTGATAAGCTCGAACCCAAAGCGGAGAAGTGCGTCTTCATAGGATACCCTAAAGAAACAATTGGGTACACCTTCTACCACAGATCCGAAGGCAAAGTCTTTGTTGCCAAGAATGGGTCCTTTCTAGAGAAGGAGTTTCTCTTGAAAGAAGTGAGCGGGAGGAAAGTAGAACTTGATGAGGTAATTGTACCTTCTCTCGAATTGGAAAGTAGCTCATCAGAGAAAACCGTTCCCGTGATGCCTACACCAATAAGAGAGGAAGATAATGATAAAGATCATGAAACTTCAGATCAAGTTACTACTGAACTTCGTAGGTTGACCAGAGTACGTTCCGCACCAGAGTGGTACGGTAATCCTGTTCTGGAAGTTATGTTGTTAGACAACAGCGAACCTACGAACTATGAAGAAGCTATGATAAGCCCGGATTCCGACAAATGGCTTGAGGCCATGAAATCTGAGATAGGATCCATGTATGAGAACAAAGTGTGGACTTTGGTGGACTTGCCCGATGATCGTCAAGCCATTGAGAATAAATGGATTTTTAAGAGGAAGACAGATGCTGATGGTAATATCACTGTCTACAAAGCTCGACTTGTCGCGAAAGGTTTTCGACAAGTTCAAGGGGTTGACTACGATGAGACTTTCTCACCCGTAGCGATGCTTAAGTCTGTCCGAATCATGTTAGCAATTGCCGCATTTTATGATTATGAAATCTGGCAAATGGATGTCAAAACTGCATTCCTTAATGGTTTTCTCAAATAAGAGTTGTATATGATGCAACCAGAAGGTTTTGTCGATCCTAAGGGTGCTAACAAAGTGTGCAATCTCCAGCGATCCATCTATGGACTGGTGCAAGCATCTCGGAGTTGGAATATACTCTTTGATGAGGTGATCAAAGCATATGGTTTTGTACAGACTTACGGTGAAGCCTGTATTTACAAGAAAGTGAGTGGGAGCTCTGTAGCATTTCTAATATTATATGTGGATGACATATTGTTGATTGGAAATGATATAGAATTTCTGGATGGCATAAAGGGATACTTGAATAAGAATTTTTCAATGAAAGACCTCGGTGAAGCTGCTTATATATTGGTCATCAAGATCAATAGGGATAGATCAAGACGCTTGATAGGACTTTCACAAAGCACATACCTTGACAAAGTTTTGAAGAAGTTCAAAATGGATCAGTCAAAGAAAGGGTTCTTGCCTGTCTTGCAAGGTGTGAAGTTGAGTCAGACTCAATGCCCGACCACGGCAGAAGATATAGAGAAAATGAAAGTCACTCCCTAAGCCTCAGCCATAGGTTCTATTATGTACGCCATGATGTGTACCAAACCTGATGTGTGCCTTGCCATAAGTTTGGCAGGGAGGTACCAGAGTAATCCAGGAGTGGATCACTGGACAGCGGTCAAGAATATCCTGAAGTACCTGAAAAGGACCAAGGACATGTTTCTCGTTTATGGAGGTGACGAAGAGCTCGTCGTAAAGGGTTACGTCAATGCAAGCTTCGACACTGATCCGGATGACTCTAAGTCACAAACCGGATACGTATTTATATTAAATGGTGGAGCTGTCAGTTGGTGCAGTTCCAAGCAGAGCGTCGTGGCGGGATCTACGTGTGAAGCGGAATACATAGCTGCTTCGGAAGCAGCACATGAAGGAGTCTGGATGAAGGAGTTCATATCCGATCTAGGTGTAATACCTAGTGCATCGGGTCCAATGACAATCTTTTGTGACAACACTGGAGCAATTGCCATAGCCAAGGAGCCCAGGTTTCACAAGAAGACCAAACACATCAAGAGACGCTTCAACTCCATTCGTGAATATGTCAAGGATGGAGACATAGAAATTTGCAAAGTACACACGGATCTGAATGTGGCAGACCCGTTGACTAAGCCTCTTCCACGAGCAAAACATGATCAGCACCAAGACTCCATGGGTGTTAGATTCATTACTATGTAATCTAGATTATTGACTCTAGTGCAAGTGGGAGACTGATGGAAATATGCCCTAGAGGCAATAATAAAGTTGTTATTATTTTATATTTCCTTGTTCATGATAAAGGTTTATTATTCATGCTAGAATTGTATTGACTGGAAACTTAATTACATGTGTGAATACATAAACAAATACCGTGTCCCTAGTGAGCCTCTACTAGACTAGCTCGTTGATCAAAGATGGTTACGGTTTCCTAACCATAGACATGAGTTGTCATTTGATAACGGGATCACATCATTAGGAGAATGATGTGATGGACAAGACCCATCCGTTAGCTTAGCATATGATCGTTTTGTTTATTGCTACTGCTTTCTTGAATGTCAAATACATGTTCCTCAGACCATGAGATCATGCAACTCCCGGATATCGGAGGAATACCTTGTGTGCTATCAAACGTCACAACGTAACTAGGTGATCATAAAGATGCTCTACAGGTATCTCCGAAGGTGTCCGTTGAGTTGGCATGGATCGAGACTGGGATTTGTTACTCCGTGTTTCGGAGAGGTATGTCTGGGCCCTCTCGGTAATGCACATCATAAGAAGCTTGCAAGCAAAGTGACTAAGGAGTTAGTTACGGGATGATGTAGTACGGAACGAGTAAAGAGACTTGCCGGTAATGAGATTGAACTAGGTATGGAGATACCGACGATCGAATCTCGGGCAAGTAACATACCGACGGACAAAGGGAATTACGTATGTTGTCATTGCGTTTCGACCGATAAGATCTTCGTGGAATATGTAGGAACCAATATGAGCATCCAGGTTCCGCTATTGGTTATTGACCGGAGAGGCGTCTCAGTCATGTCTACATCATTCCCGAACCCGTAGGGTCCGCACGCTTAACGTTCGTTGACGATATAGTGTTATATGAGTTATGTGAATTGGTAACCGAATATTGTTCGGAGTCCCGGATGAGATCCCGGACGTCACGAGGAGTCTCGGAATGGTCTTGAGGTAAAAATTTATATATGGGAAGTCATATTTTGGGTTTCGGAAAAAGGTGCAGTTTTTTCGGTATTGTACCGGGAAGCTTCCAGAAGGTTCCGGAGGATTCCGGAGGGGTCCGAAAGTCCACAAGTGGGTCCACCACGTCCCAAAGGGCTGGCATGGGCTAAGGGGAGGCGCCCTGGCCTTATTGGGCCAGGCGCACCAAGTCCTCAAAAGCCCACGCAGCTAGGGAAGGAAAAAAAGGGAGAGTCCTAGTAGGAATAGGATTGGACTTTGGAGTCCAAGTCCACGTGTGTACTATTCACGGTTACTGTTCACGTGGCACTATTCCTTCTACTCCAAGCCCCTACACATATATAAATAGAGGAGAGGGGGCGCCCGAAAGGACACAACATTGTCTTAGCCGTGTGCGGCGCCCCCCTCCACAGTTCCGTTCCTCGGACATATTTTCGCAGTGCTTGGGCGAAGCCCTGCGGAGATAGCATCACCATCACCGTCACCACGCCATCGTGCTGCCGGAACTCATCCACTACCTCGCCATCTTGCTGGATCAAGAAGTCGAGGACGTCACCGAGCTGAACGTGTGCTGAACGCGGAGGTGCCATACGTTCGGTGCTCGGTCGGTTGGATCGTGAAGTTGTTCGACGACATCAACCGCGTTGTTCTAACGCTTCCGCTTACGGTCTATGAGGGTACGTAGACACACTCCCCCTCTCGTAGCTATGCATCTCCATGGATAGATCTTGCGTGTGTGTAGAAATTTTTTGTTTTCCATGCAACCTTCCCCAACAGCCCGATGACCGGCAGGCCATTGAGAATAAATGGATCTTTAAGAAGAAGACAGACGCTGATGGTAATGTCACCGTATATAAAGCTCGACTTGTCGCAAAGGGTTTTTGACAAATTCAATGGGTTGACTACGATGAGACTTTCTCACGAGTAGCAATGCTTAAGTCTTTTAGAATTATGTTAGCAATTGCCGCATTTTATGATTATGAAATCTGGCAAATGGACGTCAAAACAGCGTTCCTTAACGGGTTTCTTAAGGAAGAGTTGTATATGATGCAACCGGAAGGTTTTGTCGATCCTAAGGATGCTGACAAAGTATGCAAGCTCTAGCGATCCATCTATGGACTAGTGCAAGCATCTCGGAGTTGGAATATACGCTTTGATGAGGTGATCAAAGCTTTTGGTTTTATACAAACTTACGGAGAAGCTTATATTTACAAGAAAGTGAGTGGGAGCTCTGTAGCATTTCTAATATTGTATGTGGATGCCATATTGTTGATTGGAGATGATATAGAATTTCTGAAAAGCATAAAAGGTTATTTGAATAAGAGTTTTTCAATGAAAGACCTAGGTGAAGCTGCTTACATATTGGGCATTAAAATCTATAGAGATAGATCAAGATTCCTAATAAGACTTTCACAAAGCACATACCTTGACAAGATTTTAAAGAAGTTCAAAATGGACCAGTCGAAGAAAGGGTTCTTGCCTGTGTTGCAAGGTATGAAGTTGATTAAGACTCAAAGCCCGACCACGACAGAAGAAAGAGAAAGGATGAAAGTCATCCCCTATGCATCGACCATCGATACGTCTCCAATGTATCTATAATTTTTGATTGTTCCATGCTATTATAGTATCAATCTTGGATGGTTTATATGCAATTATCTGCCATTATATATCATTTTTTGGGACTAACCTATTAACCCAGTGCCCAGTGCCAGTTGCTGTTTTCTGCTTGTTTTTTCCTTTTCAGAAAATCATTATCAAAAAGTGTCCAAACGAGAAAAAAACTTTGGATTAATTTTTTTTGGACCAGAAGAGACCCAGGAAGCTTCGGAAGAAGACCAGAAGAGCCACGAGGAGGCGACAAGCCTGGAGGGCGCGCCCAGGGGGGTAGGCGCGCCCCCCAGGCTTGTGGCCCCCTCGTGGCACCTCTTGACCTAATTCCAACTGTATAAATTCACAAATATTCCAAAACCAACAGAGAGCCAAAAGAGAAAACCTTTCTGCCGCCGCAAGCCTCTGTTCTTTGGCGATCCCATCTGGAGGCCTTTTCCGGTACTCTGCCGGAGGGGGAATCGATCACGGAGGGCTTCTTCATCAACCTTGCTGCCCTTTCGATGAAGTGTGAGTAGTTTACCACAGACCTACGGGTCCATAGCTAGTAGCTTGATGGCTTCTTCTTTCTCTTTGATCTTCAATACCATGTTCTCCTAGATATTCTTGGAGTTCTATCCGATGTAATCTTCTTTTGCGGTGTGTTTGTTGGGATCTGATGAATTGTGAGTTTATGATCAAATTATTCATGAGAAATATTCGAGTCTTCTCTGAGCTCTTTTATGCATGATTATTATAGCTTTGTATTTCTCTCCGATCTATCGATTTGGTTTGTCCTACTAGATTGATTTATCATGCAATGGGAGAGGTGCTTTGTGATGGGTTCAATCTTGCGGTGCTCAATCCCAGTGACAGAAGGGGACATGACATGTATTTGTATTGTTGCCATTAAGGATAAAAAGATGGGGCTTAATCATATTGCTTGAGTTTACTTTGTCTACATCATGTCATCTTGCTTAAGGCATTACTCTGTTTCATACTTAATACCCTAGATGCTTGTTGGATAGCGGTCGATGGGTGGACTAATAGTAGTAGATGCAGGCAGGAGTCGGTCTACTTGTCTCGAACGTGATGCCTATATACATGATCATTGCCATGAATCTGTCATAATGATTTGCTTTTCTATCAATTGCCTAACAGTAATTTGTTTACCCACCGTATGCTATGTGTTTGAGAGAGAAGCCTCTAGTGAAAACTATGGCCCCCGGTCTACTTTATCATATATTAAAAACCTAAAAATACCTTGCTGCAATTTATTTACTTTTATTTTAATTAGTATTTTAGTTTATCTATTTACCTTGATAAGATTTAATCCTTGCAAATAACCGCTAAGAGGATTGACAACTGTTACGTCTCCGTCGTATCTACTTTTCCAAACACTTTTGCTCTTGTTTTGGACTCTAATTTGCATGATTTGGATGAAACTAACCCGGACTGACGCTGTTTTCAGCAGAACTACCATGGTGTTGTTTTTTGTGCAGAAATAAAAGTTCTTGGAATTGGATGAAACTTTTTGGAGACTTTTTATGGAATATATAAAAAATATTGGAGCCAAGACCTATTGGAGGGGGGCCACCTGCTGCCCACGAAGCACCAGGGCGCGCCACCCCCCCCCCCCCCCCCCCCGGCGCGCCCTGGTGGCTTGTGGGGTCCACGTGGCTCCGCTGACCCTCTCAGACCTACAAATTCACAATTCCAGAGAAAAAAATAGGAGAGGAAGTTTTATTTTGTTTCACGATACGGAGCCGCCGCCACCTCCTGTTCTTCATCGAGAGGCCAGATCTGGAGTCCGTTCGGGGCTCCGGAGAGGGGGGTCTTCCGGCATCGTCATCATCAACCATCCTTCATCACCAATTTCATGATGCTCACCGCCGGGAGTGAGTAATTAATTCGTAGGCTTGCTGGACGGTGATGAGTTGGATGAGATTTATCATGTAATCGAGTTAGTTTTGTTAGGGCTTGATCCCTAGTATCCACTATGTTCTGAGATTAATGTTGCTATGACTTTGCTATGCCTAATGCTTGTCACTAGGGCCCGAGTGCCATGATTTCAGATCTGAACCCTTTATGTTTTCATGAATATACTTGCGTTCTTGATATGATTTTGCAAGTCATATGCACCTGCTACGTGTTATGATCCGCATTACCAAGGTGACAATAATTGGGATTCTTTCCGGTGATTGCCGTAGTTTGAGGAGTTCATGTATTCACTATGTGTTAATGTTTTGTTCCGGTTCTCTATTAAAAGGAGGCCTTAATATCCCTTAGTTTCCTTATGGACCCCGCTGCCACGGGAGGGTAGGACAAAAGATGTCATGCAAGTTCTTATCGCAAGCACATATGACTATATACGGAATACATGCCTACATTACATTGATGAATTGGAGCTAGTTCTGTGTCGCCCTAGGTTATGACTGTTACATGATGAATGTTATCCAACATAATCACCGATCCAATGCCTACGAGTTTTTCACATATTGTTCTTGCTAAGTTACTACTGTTGCTACTGCTGTCACAATTGCTACTACTATTGCTGCTACCGTTACTGTTACCATTATTCTTATTGCTACTGCTATAAAACTATCATACTACTGTGCTACTGATCACTCTGCTGCATATATTTAGTCTCCAGGTGTGGTTGAATTGACAACTCAACTGCTAATACTTGCAAATATTCTTTGGCTCCCCTTGTGTCGAATCAATAAATTTGGGTTGAATACTCTACCCTCGAAAACTGTTGCGATCCCCTATACTTGTGGGTTATCAAGACCTTTTTCTGGCGCCATTGCCGGGGAGCATAGCTTTATTTGTTGAGTCACTTGGGATTTATATCTGTTGATCACTATGAAGAATCTGAAAGACGCTAAGACCAAGATCGTTCCCTCTAAGACGAGGGGAGGTAAGGAACTGCCATCTAGCTCTGCACTTGATTCACCTTCTGTTTTGAGTAAACTTGCAACACCGCCACCTGCTATTAATTCTGATATGTCGCAATTTATTGATGATAGCACTTCTGCTTTGAATGATACTTATGATGATGCTAGTACTATGCTCGATAATGTTGTGCCACTTGGTGAATTTCTTGCTGAACAAATTCTAAAGGTAAAGAAACTGAAAATGCTGAAACTCTAGAGAATTATGATTCACCTATTATTCCTAGCTCTCCTACTAGAGTTGAAACACCTGATGAACATTGCTTTGATAGGGAGACGGCTAGAGCCATCCTTGCTTGTAATGATAGAAATGAAGTTATGAAACTGCTTGCTGAAATGAAAGAAAAATCTCTGAGGGAGAGAATGAAATATGATCCTAAGTTTGCTACCTCTCCCATATTTGTTACTGATAAGGATTATGAATTCTCTGTCGATCCTGAGTTGATTACTTTGGTTGAATCTGATCCTTTTCATGGTTATGAAACTGAAACCGTTGTGGTACACCTTACTAAATTAAATGATATAGCCACCCTATTTGCTCATGAGGAAAAAATTCGCTATTACTATATTCTTAAGTTATTTCCTTTCTAATTAAAGGGTGATGCTAAGGAATGGTATAATACTCTTGCTCTTGGATGTGTGCGTAGTCCCCAGGATATGATTTATTACTTCTCGGAAAAATATTTTCCTGCTTATAAGAAACAAGCTGCTTTACAGGAAATATTTAACTTTGTGCAAATTAAAGAAGAGAATCTCCCTCAAGCTTGGGGGAGGCTTCTCCAATTACTTAATGCTTTGCCTGATCATCCTCTTAAGAAAAATGAAATACTTGATATCTCCTATAATGGACAAACCGATGCTTCTTGGGACTACCTAGATAGTTGTGCGAGTTGTGTTTTCAGGGAACGGACTATTGAACAAGCTGAGGAACTATTGAATAATATATTTAAGAATAATAATGATTGGACACTTCCTGAACCACCACCTAAACCCACTCCGAAGAAGAGGGGTATTTTATTTCTCAGTCCTGAAGATATGCAAGAGGCAAAGAAATGTATGAAGGAAAAAGGTATTAAAGCTGAAGATGTTAAGAATTTGCCACCTATTGAAGAAATACATGGTCTTGACACACCGCACAGGTAGTAGAGGTAAATTCTCTTATAAAGTTTGATGAAAGTGATATTCCTTATAACAAACCTCCTAGTCAATGCTTGTACGAATTTGACAATTATATTATTAAGCAAGATCACTTCAATGCAAATGTTATGAAACAATTGAAACGAAATGCATACATGATTGATCGCTTGAGTGACTTGTTATTTAGAATTGCAAATGATGTTAAAGGTGTAAGTAAACATGCATCTATGGTTCAAACTCAATTAGAACAAGTTGCTAAATCTCAAAGTGAATTGCTCAATGAAATGAACAACAATATGAATGATCATGCTATTAGAGTAATGACTAGAGGAGGTAGAATGACTCAGGAGCCACTTTATCCTGAAGGTCACCCTAAAAGAATTGAACAAGACTCTCAAAGAATTAATGTTGATGCACCCAGTCCATCTAAAAACAAAAAGAAAAAGAAAAATGATAGGACTTTGCATACTTCTAGTGAACCCGAGGTAGAAAAACCCTTAGGGGATAGTAATGATATTTCTATTTCTGATGCTGAAACACAATCTGGTAATGAACATTCACCTGATGATGATAATAATAATGATGCTCATGTGGATGCCCAACCAGATAATGATAAAGAACCTGATAATGATGTTGAAATAGAACCTGCTGTTGATCTTGATAACCCACCTCCTAAAAATAAACGTTATGATAAAAGAGACTTCATTGCTAGAAAACATGGTAAAGAAAGAGAACCATGGGTTCAAAAACCCATGCCCTTTCCTCCTAAACCATCTAAGAAAAAAGATGAGGAAGAATTTGAACACTTTGCTGAAATGCTTAGGCCAGTCTTTTTGCGTACTCGTTTGACTGATATTTTAAAGATGACCCCTTATGCTAAATATATGAAAGACATTGTCACAAATAAAAGAAAGATACCTGAAGCTGAGATTTCCACCATGCTTGCAAATTATTCTTTTAAGGATGGAGTACCTAAGAAACTAGGAGATCCGGGAATACCAACTATACCATGCTCCATTAAAAGAAACTATGTCAAAGCTGCTTTGTGTGATTTAGGAGCCGGTGTTAGTGTTATGCCTTTCTTTTATATAAAAGACTTGATTTGAACAAACTCACTCCCACTGAAATATCATTGCAAATGGCTGACAAATCAACTGCCATACCTATCAGCGCTTGTGAGGATGTGCCCGTTGTAGTTGCAAATGTTTCTATTCTAATGGACTTTGTTATACTTGATATGCCCGAGCACGACAATATGTCGATTATCCTTGGTAGACCCTTTTTGAATACTGCAGGGGCTGTTATTAATTGCAACAAAAGCAAGGTCACTTTTCATATCATTGGTAATGAACATACGGTGCACTTTCCGAAGAAACAATTTCAAGTAAATGGCATTCATGTTATTGAAAAGACTCTGACAATTACTATTGGAAGTTTTCAACTCCCTCTTCCTACTGTTAAAAAGAAATATGAAACTCTTATTATTGGGGAGATGCATATCCCCGTTGAGGTAACCTAGTGTTATACGAAAATTCTTTGGTTACATGTCACTCGGAAATGGTTTGTTAATAAGACTTGATCAAACTTCTTAATGGATTCTTTTTGAGAGGCATGTGGTCGATGAATTTAGTAAGCACAACCTTCTGTACCCACCTTTTGTTTTCTGATATCTTTAGTTAAATGCAATAAAATGCCATGATTACCCTGTTTTCTGAATTATCCGTGCAATAAAAAAATGCCCAAAAATAAAGGTGCTCAGAATGCAATAAAATTTTGATATGAATTTTTATAGAATATTTAAGAATTTTTGGCACTGGAATCATACCAGGGAGGTACCCCAGGTGCCCACGAGGCACCAGGGCTCGCCACCCCCCCTGGCGCGCCCTGGTGGCTTGTGGGCCCCACAGGGACCCCCTCACTTATTCCATCAGCTCACTTCATCTCTTACCTCTAGCAAAAATTCCTGGTAGCTCTCTCTCTCGTGTTCTTGCTCCCAAACCTGAGATTTTCGATCTCTTTGCTCGGAGCTCCGTTTCTGAAACTGTTTTGGGAGATTGCTCCTTGGTATGTGACTCCTCCATTGCTCCAATTAGTTTTTGTTTTAGTGGATTATATTTTTCATAATTAGCTACTCTTGGTGCTACTGAAAATGAGCTTGCATGTTGAATTCTCTGAGTTCCAAGTAGTTTGAATGCTTGATATAGCCTCAAGACATCCATATGAGTAGTTGCTATCAATCTTGTGAAGTTTTATTGATATCATTTTGTGGCCCAAAAATTTTCAAAAAATTGTTCCTAGGAAAATGAATATCTTCCGGAGGAGTTCTTCGAAGCGGGCCGCCAAGGGAGTCTTTGGGGACTCCTCGGACAACGACCTCAACATTCCGCGTAGGACGGAGGTCCGGCCGTGCGAATGGCCGCACAATGCCTTCATGAACGAAGTCGGATTCTACCAAGAGTTCGCGCAATTTGTCGCTAATGCCGGATTGACCGACTCCCTCGCAGATGAGTGTGACCAGCACCACATCCTTACGAATTCCTTTGTGCAAAACTTTCATTTTCTGAATAGGCTCGAACCCCCTGAGGTGCGCTTTGATTTATATGCTGAACATCATCAGATACCTCTGGCTGAGTTTTGTGAGATTTTTTTGATCCCCTTTGATGGGGAAATTAGAGAGCCTCGCCCGGAGGAGTTTGAGGGCTTCCTCCGCACATTAACTGTGGGAGAGGAAAGGGGCGTGTCGAGAGCCCGAGCCACTAGCTTAAAGTTTCCCTCTGTTCATTACTTTGCTTTATTCATAGGGAAATGCTTGACTGCTATAGAGCAAGGTGGCGCGCTATGAGCACCTGACTTTGCCATTTTATGCCACGTACTTTATAATGACAACACTTATAACCTGGGAGCTATCATTGCACGCCGCCTGCACACTAATAGGACTAAGGGTAAAATTCACTTATTCCCTCAGCCCACTTCATCGCTTAGCGAGACGTTTTAATGTTAACATTCGCCCTCATGATTACTTGTTGCCTAGAGTTTACTTAGATCACCAATCTATGAGGGACCACCACTTTCTTGATGCCCCTGAGCCTCCTCACCACATTCTTTATAACTAGGTTTTTAGTGTGGATACTCGTGATATTATTCCGTTGCATGCGCCCGCTTTGTTTGATTCTCATGCCAGGAACGGATATATCGTGATGCCACCGGACATTGTTGATTACCGGAACGCCTTGGCAGCGGCAAAGGAGGAGGCCCAGGATTGGGATGCTTGGGTGCCGCCGCCTCAGCACTTTCACATGGGACCGGATGGCTACTACGGATGGCAGTAGACCAAGCTAGGCCAAAAGCCTAAGCTTGGGGGAGTACGTATCTCTCACCGACATTTCATTCATGTCCACACATTTCATTCCAGTTGTCGGTGTTCATACTTTTTCATTGTATAATCCATGTTAGTTTTATTTTTTCGTTTTCTTGTGTGTTTCAAAAACTTTGAGAAAATCCAAAAGTATTCCTCGTTTCTTTTCAGTTTTTCTTTATAGCTTAATTAGTAGTAGTATTAAAAGAAAACCCAAAAATATTTCCCATTTCTTCTTTTGCTTGTTGGGAGCTTTCCTGTGTAAATAGTTTTTTTCTCATTTTTGTTTTTTCTTCTTTATTTTGTTTTCTTCAGAAAAACTAAAAACTCCAAAAATATTTCAGTATGTTTCCTTGAAATTCTTTTCTTTTGTTGAGTCATTGTAAGGAGAAGACCACGATGAAAATGTTGAGTGGCTCTCATATGCATTATTGTTGATCTAACGAAGAGCCCATATTACCTTGTCTTCTCCTCTAAATAAAATGCTTGCAGATTCCTGCTTAGTCCACGGCACACTTGCACTATTTTTATTTTCATAGCATTCGGTCGTGCAAGTGAAAGGCAATAATGACGATGATTTAATGAAGCGACCGTGGCAAGGAAAAGCGGGTATGAACTCAACTTGTTCTTTGTTTTTGTAAATATGTTTAACTCAGTATCCATGATTCAGCATATTATGATTAAACATGTTTATGATCACAATTAGAGATTATAGTTGCTCATGCCATGCTTAAGTAGCTAGGAGTGGATAATGATTTATCTTGGGTGTCAACATGCATTAAAATGTTCATGATGTAGTATGATGATATGGTATCCTCCTCTGAATGTTTTGAGTGGCTTGACTTGGCACATGTTCATGCATGTAGTTGATTCAAAACCAACATAGAATCCACGATATTTATGTTCATGGTACTTATATCCTACTCATGCTAGTATTCAATGTTGATTATTCATAATGCATGTTTATGACCGTTTTCGCTCTCTAGCTGGTCGCTTCTCAACCTATTTGCTAGCCTTCGCCTGTACTAAGCGGGAATACTGCTTGTGCATCAAAACCCCTAAACCAAAGTTATTCCAGATGAGTCCACTATATCTACCTATATGCGGTATTACTCAGCCATTCTAAGTAAATTTGCATGTGCCACCTCTAAATATTCAAATGAACATCTGTTTTGTGTGCCCGTACCACTCGTGGAGCGACAGGGGGCGGTCAGTATCTTCCATGCTAAGCGGGTTATTCTCATGACGAGTGTTTATTCACTCGTCCTTACACGAGAGGGGCTGGTAATCGGGATGCCCAGTCCCATTATTAAAATTGCAAAATAATAAAACAAACTCCCCCGGAAAGTTGTTGGTATGGAGGGCACCCGAGGATTCGGCTAGCCATGGCTTGTGTTTGTTGGTGGAGGGGGAGTAAACTTTACTTTACCGCTTGGGAACCGCCGCTAATGTGTTTAGCATGGAAGATATTGAAAACTCTCGGTCGTGACGTTGACAGGAAAGGCATACCTCCCAAAATTTTATTTATCTCTGATTTAAGCTTTGAGCTCTGGCACCTCTGCAAATCCATGCTTCCCTCTGCGAAGGGCCTATCTATTTACTTTTATGTTATTTTACTTTTATTGTTGAGTCACCACCTCCTCAAATAAGCACCAGTCCTGAGAGCACTATTGTCATTCTCGTGCATTGTGTATAGTTAATGTTGTGTGCATCATGACAGGATCTCTTCTACCATGAATTACAATGTTTAGTCGCTGCTTGAACTTTGGAGGTGCTCTGCATTTATGTTTTGCGGTGTCAGAAAGTGCTAGCGAGATACCATGTTGTCATATTATAACATGATTGTTTTGACTAAGTGTTGGCATTTGAGATATCTTATTATTGCTCGCTAGTTGATTATGACATTGATATGAGTGAATATAATTTCTAAGAGTTATCATTTGCATGGTTAGTCATAATCTTTGCTGAAAACTTGGGTACTATTTAAGCATATATATAGATACAAGAACAAAAGAGTTCGTAAAAGTTTTTCTTTATCACTCTCAGTTTGTCAACTGAATTGCTTGAGGACAAGCAATGAGTTAAGCTTGGGGGAGTTGATACCTCTCTGTCGTATCTACTTTTCCAAACACTTTTGCTCTTGTTTTGGACTCTAATTTGCATGATTTGGATGAAACTAACCCAGACTGACGCTGTTTTCAGCAGAACTACCATGGTGTTGTTTTTTGTGTAGAAATAAAAGTTCTTGGAATTGGACAAAACTTTTTGGAGCTTTTTATGGAATATATAAAAAATATTGGAGCCAAGACCTATTGGAGGGGGGCCACCTGCTGCCCACGAGGCACCAGGGCGCGCCACCACTCCCCTGGCGCGCCCTGGTGGCTTGTGGGGCCCATGTGGTTCCGCTGACCCTAATCTCAAACCTATAAATTCACAATTCCAGAGAAAAAAATAGGATAGGAAGTTTTATTGCGTTTCACGATACGGAGCCGCCGCCACCTCCTGTTCTTCATCGGGAGGCCAAATCTGGAGTCTGTTCGGGGCTCCGAAGAGGGGGATCTTCCGGCATTGTCATCATCAACCATCCTTCATCACCAATTTCATGATGCTCACCGCCGGGAGTGAGTAATTCCTTCGTAGGCTCGCTGGACGGTGATGAGTTGGATGAGATTTATCATGTAATCGAGTTAGTTTTGTTAGGGCTTGATCCCTAGTATCCACTATGTTCTGAGATTGATGTTGCTATGACTTTGCTATGCCTAATGCTTGTCACTAGGTGAGGGTGTCCCGGACTAGGGGGTACTCGGGCTGCCGGCCTATCTCCTATAGGCCGGACTAGTGGGCCACTTTTAACTCATCAAAGGAAGGCCGGATTACGGGCGACCCCGTACACCAGAAGGAAATCTCTGAAGACTTGGTGTCTCCTCCAAGAAACGTTTAGCGTAACCGGCATGATTATCCTCTAAAGGCAACCGACCATATGTAACCCTAGGGCCCCCTGGTGTCTAGATAAACCAGTTGGTTTAGTCTGTAGAGGCGGAAGAACCATCGCCATTATACCCACTTAGGGTTTAGTTCATCTGATCTCGAGGTAGATCAACTCTGTAATTGTCACACTCTCACATCAATACAATCAAGAAGGACGTAGGGTTTTACCTCCTCGCGAGGGCCTGAACCTGGGTAAACACCGTCTCTACACTCCCTGTTACCCATTGACTCCAAGATCCACAGTTCGGACCCCCTACCCGAGATCTGCCGATTTTGGTACCGACATTGGTGCTTTCATTGAGAGGCTCTGCTGTAGGGTCATCGAGGATCAATGGCTCGCTTAGTCATTAGACACAATGCCAGCTGCGGGGACATCTTCGTTCCCGGCCAGCTCTTTGCGTTCGGCAGCATCATGCTACACGCCGATCCGGCCAGTCGCCTCGGCCGGGTCAACAGCTTTACCCCCGATTAGGAGATCAGGTTTGGAAACTTAGAGTTCATCGCCGACTCCCGGGGAAACCTTATTCTTAGAGGGTCCTCGGCCTCGCCTGGAGGACCCGCAAATCTTGAAGCTTTGACTTTGGGTACGGCCTACCCCACTATCGGGACGGTCGCCACTCTGGATCCAGCCTTGAGCCTGGATCCAATCTCTGCGCTCGGCGGCCGAAGACCGGCCTCAGCAAAACATGACTGCGGGGCGATGTCGAACGCTCCCGGCACAGCCATACTGCGGGTTGACCCCGAAAACTGCCAGAACTTGGGTCCGACAGATCTCTCGCTACTAAATGGGATACTAGATCAGATCCAAGCCATGGGAATCACCGATGGCCAGTCCTCGGTCTACGACCAGATTGGGCTTAAAGCCGATGACAGGGAAATCCATATCCCTCCGGCCGCCCACTTGGTCGCCACTATCAAAGGCTCGACCGAGGGCCCACCCCTCCTCCTCCCAGAGCCGAGAGCGCATGGGGTGCAAATTTCCGATCATCAAGCTCCATCCTCCAGCTCGGCAGCTGAACTCCGCTCCGGAGAGAATTCGAAGCCGAAGTCTGATTCAGCACACGACCTCAAGTCTACACAACCGTGCCTGGCTGAAAATCCGGATCCAGATCCCAGCACGTCGGATTCCATGTCGATCCAGGACGCAGCCGCCAAAACCCCGGACTCACACCCTGCTGGGATCAAATTTTTTGTCCCACCCACCCCCACATCGAGTACTGTCCAAGTAACTCAGGACGGCCCGACATATGGGACCTAATGTACATAAAGCAACAGCTCGGAGAGACAGTTCGGCACTTCTGGGCCAGATTCCTTCTCGTCAAAAACAAGATAACGGACTGTTGCAGCAAGGAAATTCTGGCGGTTTTCCGACAGAACTGCCGAGACGAAGGCATCTTAAACGCCCTCGCCCGCCGTCACATCCAAAAATTCTCTGAGTTATCGGACTTGGTGTCCAAATACTGCGCCATGGAGGATGCTTGGTAGGCCCAGCTCGAGCAAGCGGAGTCAATCCATGCCGAGGGATCAAGCAGAGCTCGGGCAAAACACACACACCCTCGCCGGACACCTCAATACGAGCCATCCGAGAAAAGGAAGAAACTCCTGACAGGATCCAAAACGGTCCTTGACGAACTACTGGACAAACCGTGCCCCATACACTCCATCCTACTCAACACAAACCCAACCCACAGCCTTCGAGCTTGCTGGGTGGTCAGGCAAGTCGCCAAGAGCGGTGAAGCCATCCTTGGAGGCCCGTACTCAAATAGATGTCCAGCAGTGCCCCTTGATGATGATGTCGAGATCCTAACAATCTACGAGACGTATTCCTCAAAGAATCAGAGGAGGAGAGCCCTTCGAGAGGTCGGTCAAATTCACCATGTGACAGCAGTGGACTCATGGACAGACATACCTATCACTTTCAATGAACAAGATCAGCCGAAGTCCCGCCCTATCCGAGCTGCTGCCGCCCTTGTCCTTGATCCCATAGTGGATGGATTTCGACTCCAAAAGGTGTTAATGGACGGCGACAGTGGGCTAAACCTCATTTATGAGGACACCCTGGACAAAATGCAGTTTGACAGATCTCACATCGAGCAAAGTCACACCACCTTTCGAGGGATCATCCCTGGAAAGGAGGCACGTTGCAGTGGTCGAGTCACTCTTGATGTAGTCTTCGGAACCCCCGAGAACTATCGATCCGAGGAATTGCTCTTCCACATTGTGCCCTTTCACAGTGGCTACCACGCCTTATTGGGGCGTGACGCATTCGCATGATTCCATGCTATCCCACATTACGAGTATATGAAACTTAAGATGCCAGGGCCAAACGGCGTGATCACAGTCACAAGTTATCCGGACAGAGCTCTTCGGGCCGAGAATAAAATAGCATCGCTCGCCCTCGAAGCGTTGTCCGAGGCCCTCGCAGCTGAAGAACTAACCACGCTCCGTTCAACGGTGGATAAGGACGATGTAATCCTCGACAAAAGGCCCAAATCTACGTCCTTCAAACCAGCAGATGAAATCGTCAAATTCCAAGTGCATCCAACAGATCCCAACAAGACGACATCCATTGGAGCTCAGCTGGACCCCACGGTCGATGAAGAGTTGTGCAAATTTTTGCGTGAAAACTGGGTTATCTTCGCCTGGCACCCGTCAGACTTGCCAGGGATCCCACGTAGTTTAGCCGAGCACAACTTGAACATAATTAAAGGTTTCAAGCCAGTCAAACAGGCTTTACACCGATTTTCTGAACCCAAGCGTCAAGCTATGGGCGAGGAATTGGCAAAGTTGCTCGAAGACGGATTCATCCAAGACATCAAACATCTGGAGTGGTTGGCTAATCTGGTCATGGTACCTAAGAAGGACAAATCCTAGCGGTTGTGCGCCGATTTCAAGGACTTAAACAAGGCCTGCCCCAAAGATCCTTTCCCCTTGCCCCGCATAGACCATATCATAGACGCCACTGCCGGGCATGACTCGCTGTGTTTCCTCGATGCTTACTCCGGATACCATCAAATTAAAATGAAGGAGTCCGATCAAGCGGCCACAACATTCATCACCCCCTATGGACCGTTCTGTTTCAACACAATGCCCTTCGGATTAAAAAACGCAGGGGCTACATACCAGCGCATGATCCAAACGTGTTTGGAAAAGCAGATCGGCAAAACGGTCGAGGCATATGTGGACGACGTGGTTGTCAAAACCAAACACGTCAGTCAGCTGGTGGACGATCTCCGGCAAACCTTCGACAGTCTATGAACTTTTGATATACGGCTCAATTCGGAAAAGTGTGTCTTCGGAGTGCCGGCCGGCAAGCTGCTCGGATTTATTTTTTCCCATAGAGGCATAGAGGCTAACCCAGCGAAAATACGGGCACTGTCCCAGCTAGCGGTTCCTACCGAGCTAAAGCACGTCCAGAAACTAGCTGGCTGCGTGGCAGCCTTGAGCCGCTTCATCTCACGCCTCGGAGAGAAGGCCCTACCACTCTACAAGCTGCTTAAACGGACCAAGAACTTCGAGTGGACTAGCGAGACAGCAGCCGCACTAGAGGAAATTAAAACACTACTGGCTAGCAACCCCATCTTGGCAGCACCCAGCTTGGGCGAGCCAATGCTGCAATAGATTTCGGCCACGAATCAGGTGGTCAGCGCGGTTCTCGTCGTCGAACGAGAGGCAGAGGGTCACAAGCTCCAGGTGCAGAAGCCAGTATACTATGTATCCGAAGTGCTCACCCCGTGTAAGACGAGGTACCCGCATTATCAGAAGATTGCCTACGCAGTTTTCATGGCGTCCCGAAAGCTCCGCCACTATTTTCAAGAGTGTTCGGTCACGGTGGCATCCGAAGTACCCCTGAATGACATAATCAACAATCGAGACGCCACTGGCCGTATAGCCAAATGGGCTATCGAGCTCCTCCCCTTCGAAATCATATATCGACCGCGCTGAGCCATTAAATCTCAGGTGTTGGCGGATTTCGTAGCGGAATGGACGGAAGTCGAGCTCCCTAGAGAGTAAAGTACATATTCGCATTGGACGATGTACTTCGACGGCTCAAAAATGCTCGCCGGGCTGGGGGCTGGAGTGGTCCTCACATCTCCCACTGGCGACAATATCCGGTATGTACTTCAGATCATGTACACCAACTCCAACAACGCGGCCGAATATGAAGCTCTGTTGCATGGACTTCGGATGGCGGTGTCAATGGGTGTACAGCGGCTCGAGGTACGGGGAGACTCTAATCTCGCCATCTCTCAAGTCAACGGCGAATTCGAAGCAAAAGACCCAAAAATGACAGCATATCGCAACGCCGTCCTAAAAATATCCGCCCGTTTTGAAGGGCTGGAGTTCCACCATGTTTCTGGAGACGGAAAAGCTTAATAGCCACTATTGATCCCCTGAACAGAGCACATGATTCGGGATCAGGTGCATCCGGCACTAATCTATTTTTAATGTCTAATTAGAGCGGGGAATGATTCCAATTAGGAAGTTAAGCTCGTTGCTTTTTATTTTACCAGAATTGGAGCCAGGCTCTATCCAGTTATTCACTAGACCCAGAAAATCGTAATTTTGGATTCCATTCAAAAAATATTGATTTTATTACGACATGCTATTTTTTCCATTCATTACCTTTGAGGATCAGTCCTGGTCTTCTAGACTCTACCAAGAGTCTGGACGAATTTGTTATTTCATCCAAATGTGTAAAAGATCATAGCCGCACTTAAAAGCCGAGTACTCTACTCCGATGTCCTTGCTCGAATGGGCGCCAAACGCGATCGTGTTCCTGAGAACACCTTTTTGGAACGACTCTTCAAGCCGTCCGTGGCGTGGCAGGAGGATGGCCAGGACTCTGAAACCAAGGCCTCAGGAGAGCTCGTCCCTCCAACTATCGAACCAGACGAAGGAATTATTGGGGGCTTGCCGTCGAAGAGACGTCCTCTGCCCACGAAGTCATTTCGATAATCACGCCATGGACCGAGCCCTTCCTCGCCTATCTTCTCCGCCAAGAGCTACCCGATGACCAGACTTTGGCAAGGCGCATAATTCGGCGATCTAAAGCCTACAAGGTCCACGAGGGCAAACTATACAAGAAAAGCACTACCGGCGTCCCCCAAAGATGTATATCCGAAGAGGAGGGGAGACAGCTCTTGGCCGAGATCCACGCCGGCATGGGCGGTCAACACGCAGCAGCTCGGGCCCTGGTCAGCAAGGCCTTCCGAGCCGGGTTCTTCTGGCCCATTGCCCGCGCAGACGCCCAAACATTGGTCCAACATTGCGTTGGATGCCAGCTCTTTGCAAATCAAAGTCATATGCCCCCCACGGCTCTTCGGACGATATCGATTACTTGGCCTTTCGCGGTCTGGGGGCTGGACATGGTCAGACCACTTAAAGGGGGGACCAAGAAGAAGAAATATCTACTCGTCATGGTAGACAAATTCACTAAATGGATTGAGGCAAAACCAGTAACCTCAGCCAAGTCCAAGCCGGTCATTGATTTTATATCCGGCGTCGTGCACCGTTACGGTGTCCCCCATAGCATAATAATGGACAATGGATCCAATTTTACCTCCTAGGAAGTCAAAGACTGGTGCGCTAATTTAGGCATTAAGCTCGACTATGCCTCGGTATACCACCCACAGTCCAATGGACAGGTCGAGCGAGCTAATGGACTAATTTTGAGCGGCATTAAGCCCCGTTTGGTCCGATCTTTAAAAGAATCTGACTGCCACTGGGTTGAGGAGCTCGACTCCGTATTGTGGAGCCTACGCACCACTCCCAATAGATCCACGGGCTACACACCGTTATTCATGGTGTATGGGGCAGAAGCCGTCCTCCCCAGCGATCTTATTCACGACGCACCTCGAGTACATATGTATGAAGAAAGGGAGGCCGAGCTGGATCGGCAAGATGACCTGGACGCCCTGGAAGGCGAGCGCGACATAGCTCGGGCTCGTTCTGCCTTCTATCAGCAGCAGGCCAGACGCTATCAGAGCAGGGAAATACGGGCAAAAGCCTACAACGTGGGCGGCCTCGTCCTGCGCCTCCTGGAGAAGCAGAAGCATAAGCTATCGCCCAAATGGGAGGGGCCCTTCATAATTGATCAGGTACTCGCGGATGGAGCGTATCGTGTCCGCGACCCAAAAGACGACCGCCTCGAACCAAACCCATGGAACGCAGCTCGGCTTCGGCGCTTCTACGGCTAAATCAGCGTCATCACCCTCTTCGGTTTATCCTTCTCGGATTTATATTTTTCTCGAGTGACTAGTCTTTCCCGGGTTGTGTTCGGTTAAGCCGAACTACGTTAAGTTTTTCTTCGGCAAACATCCTCGAATGTACCACTCGCTTTTACCTGGGGGCTTCTTTTACGGAGCCGGTCAAATATTATTTATGCAACCATCAGTTTTTACATGTTTGCAACCTTCCAGTATCGTTCTAAAGCCATCATATGCATCAATTTGACTTAAGATTTGGCCAAGCTGGGTTGCCTCGCTCCTGTGCTTACTCCCTACGTTCCCGATTGTTCGGCTAGGGAGTAAAGGGAGCACCTCTGCGATTGTTACGACCGGATTACCCGGGTGCGTACCTCAGACGGGTAAAGCTAAAAGCTAGCGTTCTTAAGAACATAATTGGTCGGCCACGGGGGAAGTGAAAATAATTGGTAGCTATTGCCAAGATTCCGGGGTTATTTTCCCGAAGTAACCATCACCCTTCTATTTCGGGTATTCGGTTATACGTCCATGGTCAACATGACAACCCGAAGAAAGGAACCCATAGAGGAACTATTTCCGTCGGAAGATGTTTCTTACGTTAAACAATAATATAACATAACTCCCCGAGCGCGTTTTTGTCTGTTTGCACCAAATGGCCGGATTGCCTGGTTCTCCGAAGTGTTTTTCCAATGTTCTCGGATCGCATAGTAGGAAACACTCCTCGGCCCCTGGCTGAGGGGGCAGAAGCCGATGGCCGGTTAAGACAATGTTTCAAGCACGGTTTGGAGACTATTTGATGTAAAGTACATAGATACATAGAATCAAAATGTCACTCTTGATCAAGACCATCTATTATGGTCTCCAGAGCACAATCTGCTTGGGACAACCAAGCTGCGGGCATAACCTGGTCATATACCAGATGCACGGGCACTTCCTGCCCATCTGGCCCTGCCGGCCCAACCCTAGCTAAATGCTCCGGTTCAAGCTTGGTGAAGCGGGTCTTGATCATCGCCCAAGCTTCCCGTGCTCCCTCTCGACAAGATGACATCTTCCATAACTCAAACGGCGCCGAGCTCCTTTGAATCGATTAGCAAGTTCGGCCATCCCTTCCGGGGCCACCTCGCCCGGTCACAGTGCCTTGAACATGCTCTTCATGGCTTTTCGGGCCTACTCATGTGCGGTGGATAGCTCCTTCAGCAGGTCCCGTCCGAAAGAGTTGGCCTCCTCTTCGGGGCGTCCGGTCAGAAGAACTAAAATGAGACGTGGCGTTGTTCATATTGTTGTCTAATACATACAGTCTATGTACTGAAAAACTAGGTTGCACTCACCGAACATGCCCGCTTTCAGTGTCTGGTTCTCCTCCTGGGATAGGGCCAGTTGAGCTTCCAAGCTCTTGATTTCTTGGGCCTGTTGTTGACCTTCCACCTTGAGCTTATCCCTTTCCTCATGACTTCGGGTCAGCACGTGGTAGCCAGCCTCTTGCTGCGACTCCGCATACCTTTGAGCTTCTCTGGCAGCATCCAGATCCTTCTGCAGCTGATTTATAGACTCGGCTGCTACGGATCCATCTTTCATTAGAAAAGGTGTTCCATCAAATTTTTCACACACATTTAAGTTTGGCACTTACCATGTGCCTCTCTGGTAAATTTCTTGACCTCCTCTAATTCGACTTTCACTGATTTTAACTGTGTTTGCGCCAGCCCGAGGTCTTCGGACAGCTTCTTGTTTTGTTCCCGAACAGTCTACACAATAGCACGGCATTATAAACATCAGACCCTTAACTCGGCCGTTCCGCCCAAATTAAGGCTCGAGGGCTACTTGGTTAAGTAACCGGTTGTCAGAACCAACGGAATACCTGCAGATTAGTAGACATGAGCTTAACTGCCCCCTCGAGTCCCGTTCGGGCAGCTCCGAGGTACGCGTCTACCGAACTAAGAGCATTAAACTCCTGATCGGAAAACGCAGAGTGCCGTAGCGATGCCTTGCGCCGTCGGTGATTCATCACGCTTTCGACCTCGGAGTTGGTGACTGAGACGCCCCTTGAGTCCTCGGGATGTTGGTCCTCGGCAGGGACCTCCGGAGTAACGCCAGCTACAACTGGGGACCTCGGTTTTGGGTCACCCCCCGACACCTCTTCAACATCCTCAGGTGAAGGCGGTTCCACACATCGCCTGCAGGACACCACAGAGAAAATTGTTGGCATTCTCGGAAAGTGTCAAAGATAAAGACTGTGTTGGTACGACAGATGCGTTACCTCTTCGGGCGGGGCGCGGATGACGTAACTCCCGTTGGGGCCGCGCGTTTAGACACCCCACGGCCACTTGCCGTTGGGGCCGCTGGTGCCACTCTTGCAGATGTCCGGCGCGTCGTACGGCGGCCCTTGGGAGTAGAAGTTAGTGTATTCGGAGCCGCAGCAGCTGAGCGTCTTTTTCGAGAAGGAGCCCATTGGTCACTTACAGCGGAGGAGGGATGCGCCCTGGGGTGATCGGCCAAAAGGGCCACCTTAGAGCCATCGAGGCTCTCCTGGTAGAAGACCCCCTCCTCAAAATCGATTGATGTTTCGGGGTCGTCATGAAACCCAGGGTCGTCGTCACGAGAATGACTCTCTGGTTGAGGAGCAGGGTAGCTCACTGTCTCGATCCAGCGCCTCCAGCTCTGTTCGGACAAGTTGAAAATCTGAATAAGAAAAATTGGCATGCCGTCCGAGCTATGAAGCAAAGTTGGACTCACCGTTTCGATGGGTTTATAGCTTGAGAAATCATCCTTGGGCCTTAACCGAGCAAACTCTTGCTCTTCCCCCTTGAAACGGTCGGCCAGTACGGCTGCCATCGCCGCCTGATCGGCAGGTCCCTTCCGTGTGTATCGGGTCGAGTCATTCGCCCCGTTGTAACGCCATAGCGGGTGCACTCTCTATTGAAGAGGTTGAACGCACCGAGCAATGGCTGCTGCCATCACGTCGATGATGGTTAGTCTGTTGTGGGCTAGCCACCTCACTTGAGCGGCTAGACGCGTTACTTCGGTGCTTTTGTCAGAAGTGGGGCTCCGGGGACCCAAAGGTTCAAGCACTGGGGTGCACTTGTTCTCCCTCTTCGTCCCCGACCACGGCTAAGCTACGGCAAAGCTACGGCGGGAGCGCGCTAGCGAAGAGCGGACCGTGGACTCAGCGGTGACCCAGGTTCGGGCCACTTTGAGGTGTAAAACCCTACTCCTGCTTGTGGTTGGGATTGCAACGGCAAGGGAGTGTTCTCGCGTACAAGGCGGAGAGGAAAGAAGAATCCGTCGGATCGGATCGGATCGCCCCTGCCACGATGGCAGCACTGTCCCTTTATACCCGCCTTGGTCCTCTTCCCCCTCGAAAACTTAGGCGGGAAGGGTTGCCGCACTTGGCAGGTTTTGAAAGGGGACAGGCGCTCAGGCTATCCTGACTAAAGGCGGTCTTCGCCTGCAAAAGCATGATCCATGAAGCGCCGGTGGGCTCGGTGATGACCTCCGCCCTGCGTGCCCGCCGTCTTGGTCTTCCTTCGTCGATCGGGCAACCTTTGGGGTCGCTTTGGGAAGCGAACGGCTGGCCTTGCTCCCTTAACACAAAAGAGGAAACCATCTTCATCCGCGCCTGCTGGCGCGGCCTCTGCTGCCACTCGTCGCCGCACGCGTCACCCACGTGATGGGCTCGAGACCGCACAGCCGAGCCGAGCAACCTTCGTCTTGAGCGCCTCTCGGGTGGAAGTCTCGGGAGGTCGCCTCACGAGAGAGCCTTGCGAGGCTGCTGGTGAAGATGCAGAGTCTTGTCCGCCGCTCCCTGGGGAGGGGTCCTCAGGAGGCCTAGGCCTCACGAGGGGCCTTGGCGAGATGCTCGATGAAGAGGGCCTGCTGGGCCCACGCCAAGCGTTTCGCCCTGGGCCAAAGGCAGACGGGCCTGGATACCCTGGGTTCCATGGGCCCGACAGTAGCCCTCGGGCCCGCGGCGCGCACGTTCCCGCCTGCTAGGGGGCGAAACGGCCCGGGCCCTAACCGCCTGCGGGCCAGGCGCGACGCGTGGCGCGCGATGTGGCGGGGGACGCCCCCACTTCTCCCACGATGCCTCGGTAACCGCCCGTGCTGACATAAAGCCTGCCGCGGGTGACGCGAGACCATCATTGCCTTCCTTCGCGCATTGCTGCTGCTTCGATTCCCGACGCCGGGGAAGGCGGAGCGACGAGGAGAGCTCTGCGCCGAGCATAAAGAGGGGGAGAGGGGAGTCGAAGCCCTCCACCCATCTCCTTCTTCCTCCAACCTTCCTTCATCGTCTTGCCAGAGCCGCCGCAGAGATGGCACGGGGAAGAGGGTGCGCCAGTGCTTCCGCTGCTGCATCCAAGGTCCCGCCCCGGGGGCACGGGCGCTCCCCGGCGGCTGCCGGCGCTGGTCCCAACGGCCATGGAAGGGGCGCTGTCCGTGGGCGCAGAGGGCGTGGCGCGCGCGGCCGAGGTGGCCGTGGCGGGGCGGCGGCCCTACCTCCCCAAGCGGGGAGCCATTCGGCGGAGGGGGCTCATGAGTTCATCATGAACATGCACCGCAGCTCCTGCACCTGGGTCCGGCTCCCGGACTCCTTCGCGGGGGTAATGGCGGACCATGCTCCCTTGGGCTTGTGGGTGCAGGCCAACGACTGCTGCAACAGCCCCTCCTGGGTGGCGACGGAGTTCACCCCTTCGGGCTTCATGTTCTTGAAGTAGGGGTGGAAGTCATTCGCCCTCGCCCACGGCCTGAAGCGGGGGCACGTCCTCCAATTTAAGTACGACGGGGCCGCCACGCTCTTCGTGAAGATCTTCAGAATCTCCGGCAGCCGTCTGGAGTGCTGCGCGGAGAGTGAGGACAGCAGCTACGACGGCTCCTCCAGCGAGGACGACAGCGGCAGCGGTGCCACCCCCTCCGGTGGAAGCGGAAGCGGCGGCAGCTCCCCTCGCGTCAAGAGCGAGGATGAGGACTCTGACTAGGCGCGGGCGGCGACGATTCCGGAACCCCTGGGGGCGGGCACCATGCGCACGGTGATGGAGCCGCACTTGCCTGCAGCGCCTTCTCTTTCATTCTCCTGCGCTGAACCGATGTAGCCCCGCGGGGGCGTGAAAACAATATCTTTTAAGTTTTAATTTAATGCTCTTGTAGTTGGGAATGTATGTTCCCTCCTGAAGCCCTCTCGCGAGGCCTGCTTTTCTTTCTTGTTTGCCTCGGCGCTCTACGCCGTCAGGACCCAGCCCCCGAGCGGGCCTACAGCCATCGCTGGTATGTCAGGTCGCGATGCCTGGACAAGGCCAGGAGGTGAGGGGCACCGGGAGCTAGTGAGGGCTCCTGAGGCACGATGCTCAGGAAGCCCCCCTTTGGCATGCAAGCGGCTCACACGAAAGAAAAATGCCAGCACTTAGCGAGATCACTAAAGGAGGGAACTCGAGTGATGGTGAGGGCGTCTCGCGAGGTGGTCAGACTTAGCTTTTGCGGAGAGTGGCGTTGGGCGAGCCGCGGCTCACGAGGCATGCCTCTTGAGGCTTGGCCCTCGAAGTTTTCGTCTTGCGGGGTCTTCTGATTAGGCGATTACCGTGGGCCAGCTCGCGAGGGGCTGCCCGCGAGGCTCCCGAGCGGCTTGTTCCCTGGGAGGGCGGTGGAGGACCACGTGGATGCGTTGCACGCGCAGTTTGCCCACGGCAGCAGCGAGAGCTCAGGCGGAGCCGAGGAAGGTGAAGACGACAGCGGCAACAACAGCGGTGATGGCGACGCGTCCTCTTAGGCCCTTTCCTCATTATCCTACACATAGTTAACCGTGGCCCCGTGGGTGTGTGAAGACAATGACTTTTGCTTAAGTACATTATGACCTGATGTAACGAACGCTTGTGCCCTCGTGAAGATTTCTCTTGAGGCCTGTTTTTCTCTTTTTGCTCCCCTTTTGTGCTCTACGTCATCAGGGCCCAGCCCCCGAGTGGGCTACAGCCGTCGCTGGTATGTCAGGTCGCGATGCCTGGACAAGGCCAAGAGGTGAGGGCACCAAGGGCTAGTAAGGGCTCCCGAGGCGCGATGCTCAGGGAGCCCCCCTTTGACGCGCAAGCGGCTTGCGCCAAGAGAAACGTTGGCGCTCGTGAGGTTGTTGGAGGGGAAAGCTTAAGAGACGGCGAGGGCGGCTCACGAGGCAGGAGGCTTAGCTCTGTGCAGGATAGTGTCTGGTGGGCCATCACTTGTAGGGTACGTCTCGTGAGGGTTTCGCTCGCGAGATCTCCTGCTGAGACGACCGTCGTGGGTTAGCTCCTGAGGCAGGGCCCGCGGGGCTTCCTGAGGCTCAAGGGGGCATCTTGTCATCGGGCCGCCTCGCGAGGCGTCCTCATGAGGCCTTTCAGGTGACCTATTCCTGAGATAACTGCATGCAGAAAGTCATACAATAGGGGAGCAGCACGCGCTCGCCCGCTCGCTCATGGGCATTACGCGAGGAGATAAGACACTAAGGACCTTGGTGGGGTGGCGCGCACGGGAGCAGGCCCGCGAGCCAAAGCCCGGTTGCTTGGGTTTTTCAGCGCTGCTGGGACTGACCCGAGCACAGACACCGTGTCCAGCCCCCGCTCGCATGAGGCTCATGAGGGAGGTCGTGAGCGTGCATGGCTCTTGAGGCGAAGATATGACGAAACACAACCAAAAAGGGATGCGGCTGCCATGTCCGGCACGGGTCAGCTTGAGGTTGGTGTAGCCCGTGGGGAGCCCTCAGTTGATTGTTCCGCCAGCGCGGAGCATGGGGCTCCACTAGGCGTGGGCATGATCGCGGGTCGATAGTTCCGCCAGCGCGGAGCATGGGGCTTCCACTTGGGCGTGGGCATGATCGCGGGTCGATCATTCCACCAGCGCGGAGCATGGGGCTTCCACTTGGGCGTGGGCGGGAGCTCTCGCGGGCCCATCAGGCGAACGCAATGAGAGGCTCCGGGGCGTGTACAGCCCCATTTCGTTCGTACGCGTGAGGGTCACGGGTAGAACTTGCTGAGGTGTTGGATGTTCCAGGCGTTAGGCACAGGAATTCCGTCCTGCGTCTCCAGCCGGACAACGCCGGGCCTGGAGACATGAGCAACCCTGAAAGGGCCTTCCCACATGGGTGAGAGTTTGTGAAGTCCCTCTCTGGAGAGGATCCTGCGCAGGACGAGATCGCCGACCTCGAGAGTACGAGGGCGGATGCTGCGGCCGTGGTAGCGACGCAAGGCCTGCGGGTACCTCGCGACGCAAAGAGTGACCTGACGGCGGGCCTCCTCAAGGAGCAGCAGGTCGACCTCCCGCGAGCCATCCTGACGTGCCTCGTCAAAGGCAAGGACTCGCGGAGAGCCGTGCTTAAGCTCTGGAGGAAGGACCGCCTCAGCTCCGTAGACGAGGACACGGGAGCCTGAGCCCCGCCGAGGATGCAGGCAACCGTGCGAGGCTCCTGGTAGCCCCCAGCGCCCTCGTCAGGCTGGTTGACGTCGTTCCTCCGGGGTGGCGGTGGCAGCAGTGGGAGAGCAGCGTTGGCCTGAGGGTTTGCCTCACGAGGCCGATCGTGCCAGGCGGCCTCACGAGGCTGGCCGCGCTAGTCATGGCGGAAGTTGCCGTTGCCGCTATGGCCGTCCCAACGGTTACCGCCGCGGCCACCTCCGCGTCTGGCACCGCGGCCATTGCGGTCATCTCAGCGGCCCTGGCGCTCGTCGCGGAGCAGCTTGAGCTCCTGGCAGTCCTCGGTGCTGTGGGAGCGCACGTTGTGGTAGGCGCAGAGCGGCCGGCCGTCTTTCCTGGGCTCGTCGCGATCACGGCCGCGCTTCTGCTTGGGCTCCGCCGCAAGCACGGCTGGGCCCTTACGCTTGACGTCCTTGTTCTTGGTCTTGGCGGCCTCGAGCGCCGCATCGGGATCTTTGTGGACAAAGAGGCGACCTTCTTCAGCTTTGGCGTACTTGTCGGCGAGGTCGAACAGCTCAAGCACTGAGCCAAGCTCGTCGTTGATGGCGAGCTTCTCGCGCATCTTAACGTCCGTGGCACCGGTGGAGAACGCACAGATGACTGCCGTGTCGGAGGTGCGCGGGATCTTGTTGCGCACTTGGCTGAAGCGTTGGATGTACTTGCAGAGGGTCTCATCGGGGCGCTGCCACACGTGCCGCAGGTCGTTGATGGTGAGGGAGCGGTCTTGCGTGCCCTTGAAGTTGGCGACGAACTGGCTGCAGAGCTCGGTCCACAATGAGATGGACGCCTCGGGGAGGTTCATGAGCCAGGAGCGCGGCCCGTCCTTGAGGGCCATGGGGAACCAGTTCGCCATGACCTTGTCATCGCTGTTCGCCGCCTCGACGCTCAGCGCGTAGAGCTGAAGGAACTCCACAGGGTTGGGAGTGCCGTCGTAGCGCGGAGGCAGCTCAGGCTTGAACTTCGTGGGCCACACCACCCGGCGCAGCTCGCGGGTGAAGGCGCGGCAGCCCACACCGCTCGAGGGAACGCCGACGGCGAGGGCGGCGCGGTTCTGGCACCCTGCCACCGCAACCTCCTGGACGGCCTGGTCCTGGCGCTGGCGCTGCCGCTCGAGGAGCACTCGCGCGTCGGGGGGCGTGCGTCGGATGATCTGGCAGCTGGCCTCGTCACGGGCTGGCGGGGACGCGCCACGGGACGGCTCATGCGGCCGCGCGTTGCGCTGGGGCCCGCCGAGTTCGTCGCGTAGAGGAGGCGGCGGGGGAGCGCCGTGCGCTAGGTCCCCAGCGCGAGATGGCGGAGGGCGGGGCGAGTAGGAATGCGCTGGAGCATCCCCGACGGCGTTGACGAGCTCGGTGATACGACCAAGCCAGGCGTCGTAGCCGGCGTCAGCTGGACGGTAGCGAAGCAGCTCGCGCGCCATGAGTAGCGCGGCCTGCGCGTTTGGCGGCCCACGGGGGCGAGGGAGGAAGAAGCTGTGGCGGTGTGGCCGTTCGCCTGCATGGAGGGGTGCAAGGAGGAGTCCTGCTGCTCGCGGGCAGCGGGGTCAGTGGCGGCAGCAGCCTCGACAGGACGGCGGCAGTTGCCGCGGGCCACCGGCTCCATCTGAGCCACGCGGCCAGCCCTGCGCTCGGCGCGCTCGCGACGTGCGTCAGCCATGAGGCTGGTGGAACGGAGGGTGGAGCGGAAGAACAGTAACGCACCCCTACCTGGCGCGCCAAATGTCGGAAGTGGGGCTCCGAGGACCCAAAGGTTCGAACACTGGGGTGAGCTTGTTCTCCCTCTCCGCCCCCTACCATGGCTAAGCTGTGGCAAAGCTACGGCGAGAGCGCGCTAGCAAAGAGCGGACCATGGACTCAGCGGTTACTCAGGTTCGGGCCACCTTGCGGTGTAAAACCCTACTCCTACTTGTGGTTGGGATTGCAATGGCAAGGGAGTGTTCTCGCATACAAGGCGGAGAGGAAAGAAGAATCCGTCGGATCGGATCGGATCGCCCCTACCACGATGGCAGCACTGTCCCTTTATACCCGCCTTGGTCCTCTTCCCCCTCGAAAACTTAGGCGGGAAGGGTTGCCGCACTTGGCGGGTTATGAAAGGGGACAGGCGCTCAGGCTATCCTGACTAAAGGCGGTCTTTGCCTGCAAAAGCATGATCCATGACGCGCCGGTGGGCTCGGTGATGACCTCCGCCCTGCGCGCCCGCCGTCTTGGTCTTCCTTCGTCGATCGGGCAACCTTTGGGGTCGCTTTGGGAAGCGAACGGCTAGCCTTGCTCCCTTAACACAAATGAGGAAACCATCTTCATCCGCACCTGCTGGCGCGGCCTCTGCTACCACTCATCGCCGCGCGCGTCACCCACGTGATGGGCTCGAGACCGCACAGCCGAGCCGAGCAACCTTCGTCTTGAGCGCCTCTCGGGAGGAAGCCTCGGGAGGTCGCCTCATGAGAGAGCCTCGCGAGGCTACTGGTGAAGATGCAGAGTCTTGTCCACCGCTCCCTGGGGAGGGGTCCTTAGGAGGCCAAGGCCTCACGAGGGGCCTTGGCGAGATGCTCGATGAAGAGGGCCTGCTGGGCCCACGCCAAGCGTTGCGCCCTGGGCCAAAGGCAGATGGGCCTAGATACCCTGGGTTCCATGGGCCCGACAGCTTTCCTCTTGGGAAGAACTCTTCGGGCGCCAGTTGAACCGCTTCTTCGGAGAAACAAGTGAGAATTCAGGCAAACCCCTCCGAGCTGGATCGAATAGTGGGACGTCTTCAATATAAAACCATTCCGAGGTCCACTCCTCGGCACCTTTCCTGGGAGTCCCTATGGGATATCCCGTTCCGGCGATGCGCCATACCTCGGCCCCGCCGACCTCATAAATTATCCCTCCTCGGGTGCGGGGGACACGGCAGAAGTATTTCCTCGAAATGAGCCTCACAGCCCAGAAACATCTCGCAAAGGGCGACGAAGCCCGAGATATGTAGAATCGATCCTGGGGTAAGGTGGTGGAGTTGGATCCCGTAAAACTCTAGTAGACCCCTCAGGAAGGGATGAATGGGGAAACCTAGGCCTCACAAGAGGAAGGGCACGAAGTATACCCTTTCCTCCCCGTGGGGGGTAGGGAAGTTCTCTGCAAGGGTCTCCCCATCCGCGGAAGTTAATCCGGGGCGGGTGGACGCGAGATCTGAAACAGGAAGATACCCTGCGTCTCGAGGTTGCCCAGTCGCATGCGGGAGACTGAGCAGCTCGCCCAGTCGCCTTGACGGGGGCCGTGAGGGCGTGAGGAGGAGCCTGGAACGCTCGCCATTGTTTGCTGGCTGTGACCTCTCGGGGATGTGAGGCAGAATGGCAGGGGATGGGGTGCGTTAGCCTCCACGGCCTTGTCCTATTAAAAGGGGCATTTCTGTAAAAACCTATTGGGCCACTCGCATTCCCCGGATACTATGGGATCGAGGAGATAGGTCTAGAGGGGGGATGAATAGACTCTTAACCAGCCAAAGGTGCAGTTTTTAATTTCTCTAGGAATTTAAGCAGATTTTGGCACAAGTTAAGATCACTCCAATACTTTCTACACATGCATATCTAAAGATTGAGTAGCGAAAATGGTAAAGCATGCAAGAGTACGGAAAGTAAAGGGGTAGAGTATGGAAGATCAAACACAATGAAGACATGGTGGTTTTTGGCGTGGTTCCGATAGGTGGTGCTATCGTACGTCCACGTTGATGGAGACTTCAACCCACGAAGGGTAACGGCTGCGCGAGTCCACGGAGGGCTCCACCCACGAAGGGTCCACGAAGAAGCAACCTTGTCTATTCCACCATGGCTTACATCCACGAAGGACTAGCCTTACTCGGGGTAGATCTTCACGAAGTAGGCGATCTCCTTGCCCTTACAAACTCCTTGGTTCAACTCCACATCATGTCGGAGGCTCCCAAGTGACACCTAACCAATCTAGGAGACACCACTCTCCAAAAGGTAATAGACGGTGTGTTGTTGATGAACTCCTTGCTCTTGTGCTTCAAATGATAGTCTTCCCAGCACTCAAACAACTCCTCACAGATTTGGCTATGGTGGAAGAAGGATTTGAGTGGAAAGCAACTTGGGAAAGGCTAGAAATCAAGATTCAAATGGTAGGAATGGAATAGCTTGATCTCAACACATGAGTAGGTGGTTCTCTCTCAGAAAATGTATGGTGGAAGTGTAGGCACGTTCTGATGGCTCTCCTTTCTGAGAAGGAGGTGGTGGAGGGGTATATATAGCCTCCACACAAAATCCAACCGTTACACACTTTTGACCCAACTCGGTGGCACCGAAACAATCATCTCGGTAGCACCGAACTGTGTAAAAGATATGAACTTTAGGAATCTCGGTGGGACCGATAGGAACAACTCGGATGGACCGAAGTGCAATGGCTAGGGCAAACCTCATCTCGGTGCCACCGATTGCATCAACTCGGTAGGACCGAAGTGAAGCAACAAGGCAACAAAGAGTTGGCAAGCCATCTCGGTGAGACCGATTTGCAAAACTCAGTGAGACCAAAGTAGGTGCAAATGATCACAGAGAGTTGGCAAGGCCATCTCGGTGGGACCGAGATCCATTTCGGTGGATCCGATTTGTTAGGGTTTTGGCAATGGCTAAGTCTCGGTGAACTCGGTGGCTCCGGATAGGAAATTTCGGTGGGGCCGAGTTGGAATGTGGGTTTTGGACATATTTGGGTAGAGAGAGTGGTTGAGGGTTTAGGAGTACTGTCACTAAGCACTTGAGCAAAAAGACCATTAAGCAACACCTCATCCCCTTTTAATAGTATTGGCTTTTCCTATGGACTCAATGTGATCTTGGATCACTAAACCAAAAATGTAGAGTCTTGATCTTTTGTCAATCCTTGTCCTTAGCATTTTGAAGGGATTCCACATCCTCTTGTCCCTGCCACGCCGTTGTTGAACTTGTCTGAAATTCACTAGATAAAAACATTAGTCCAACAATATGTATGTTGGCATGAATTACCAAAACCACCAAGGGAGCAAGTGTGCTTTCAGTCTCCCCCTTTTTGGTAATTGATGACAACATGCATCAAAGCTTCAAATAAGGATTTAGCAGAAGTTTGTATGAAAGCTTTGAAAAAAAGCATGTAACATGTATGAGCTCCCCTGAACTCCCCCTGAAGAGGTGCATATAAGGTGATGTTACCACATGGGAGATATACATGCAATATGTATCTTGGCTATATGCATCAAAGCAATATATATGGCATTTAGGTATCCACATGTCCATGATTTTCTTCTTGCAAACAATATATACTAGCAAGAGGTCAATCATGTACATGAGTGTGATGCATATACTTACCTTGAAGTTCTTGATCAAGTACCTGAAGAAATACACTTGAGAAAACAAGGTTAGAAAACACAAGATAGCTTCTTCAAGAAAAGACACAAGATCAACAAGAAACCAAGATTGGGATAACATGTGAAAGAGAGTATCACTAGGTGAGTACTTCTTTGAAGCAGACATGTCCCCAAAACAAATAGTTGTCTCCCCTTAAAGAACTTCCTCTCCCCCTGAATCTAACATTGGATATTGGGAGTAGGTAAGGTGAGAAAACTAGAACAACCAAAGAACAAACTAATCATGTTTCTCCCTTCTTAGAAACATGTAACATTCTCTCCTCTTGTAAGGTGCATCTCTTTTGTAGTGATAAGCTTTGATGTATTCCTCTCTCCCCCTTTGACATCAATTTCCAAGAAGGGACTTCAAGGTAATTGATCAAGTGGGCTTGGTCCTTGAGAAACACATTTTGCCATCGAATGGCTGTAGATGCAAGTAGAGGATACGGATCATTGAGTGGAGCTGGAAAAGAAAAACTCAGGAAATATTTGACAGAAAATTCCTTAGAGTAGCAAAGTCGGTGACACCGAGTTGAAACAATTCGGTGGAACCGAGTTTGATGCAATGGAACAATTTGTCAACTCAGCTCACTAGGCAATGGAATTCTCACAAAGATTTGCAAGGAATTAACTGCGAAACTAGCGAAAAGAAAATAAACACAGAAAAGAAGCAAAGAAACATCTAGATGAAGTTTTTTTGTTGTTTTTTTTTTGAAATAAAAACACTCTAGCAAGAAGAGAACAAACAGAAGAAACACTAGAGAACTTCATCTAGATGGGTCGGCGACTAGGTCACCTATGTTAGAGTATATTGACTTAGGAGTCAAGTGAGAACACTTGATCATAGGTCATACTCCTCGTTTAAGCTCAAAATGGGGTTGCCATTTTTCCTTTAAGCATTTCAATGTATTCACATCTTGTTGAGTTGCTTTAGCTCATGTCTTTGAGTAAAGCTTCTCTAAGACGTGATAACTTACATTGGAATTTGGTGGTGAAGTCCATCATGTAGTTGAACCTGAAGTGGATGCTCATGAGTTGAAGTTGGGAGCGATCCTATCTTTTGTAGTTCATCTTCCTACATGGGTTAGCTTTACAAGGAACAACATGTATATCCAAAATAACAAGAATGAAGCATAACTCAAATGTTGTCAAAGGATATGTTTAGGTTGTCTTGTTCCTTGTTCCACCATCAATTGTCGATACTTGGGTTATACAAGATTGCTTATGATAAGAGTGTGTCGCAACCTTGTGACATGAAGCTTGTCCAAGTACCTACAAAAGGTTAGATACAATACATGGGAGCAAAGTGTCCAAGATATAAGATGATCATGAAAGGTATCATGGATTAGTCAAGAATGCTCATGCCCTTGTATGCATCCACATGAACCTCTAGTTCACGTTTGAAGCATCTATGATGTTCAACTCACTTCTCAAGTGACAAAACACTTTCTCATCAAGGGGTTTGGTAAAGATGTCCGCCAATTGTTTGTCGGTACGGACATGTTTAAGGTCAATATCACCTTTCTCAACATGATCTCGAATAAAGTGGTGACGAACCTCTATATGCTTAGTTCGAGAATGTTGCACGGGATTGTGTGCTATCTTAATAGCACTCTCATTGTCACATAGTAATGGTACATGTCTCACATGCACACCATAGTCTTTAAGAGTTTGTGTCATCCATAGTAATTGAGCACAACATGATCCCGCTGCAATGTATTCTGCTTCGGCAGTAGATAGAGATACAGAATTTTGTTTCTTGGAGGACCAAGACACAAGAGATCTACCAAGAAATTGACATGTACCCGAAGTGGATTTTCTGTCAACCTTGTCTCCGGCATAGTCCGAATCGGAATAGCCAACAAGATTAAAAGAAGATCCTTTGGGATACCATATGCCAAAGTTTGGTGTATGTATCAAGTATCTCACAATTCTTTTCACTGCCTTAAGGTGACACTCTTTTGGTGCCGCTTGGTATCGTGCACACATGCACACACTTAGCATAATGTCGGGGCGGGAGGCACATAGATATAGCAATGAACCAATCATAGATCGATAAACCTTTTGATCAACAGGTTTGCCATCCTTGGACAAGTCAAGATGTCCACTCGTGGGCATGGGAGTTTTCATACCTTTACATTCTTGCATGTTGCACTTCTTGAATAAGTCCTTGGTATACTTTGTTTGAGAAATAAAGGTACCTTCCCTAGTTTGCTTGATTTGCAAACCCAGAAAGAATTTGAGTTCACTCATCATAGACATCTCAAACTTTTCCGACATCAACCTTCCAAACTTTTCACTAAAAGAGGGGTTAGTAGATCCAAAGATAATATCATCAACATAAATTTGGCATACAAATAATTCTCCATTAACCCTCTTAGAGAACAAAGTTGAATCAATCTTCCCAATCTCAAAACCTTTTTCAAGAAGAAACTTTGTCAAGCATTTGTACCAAGCTCTCGGGGCTTGTTTAAGACCATAAAGAGCTTTACGAAGTTTGTACACATGATTAGGTTTCTTGGGATTCTCAAAGCCGGGAGGTTGTTTAACATACACTTCCTCCTCAATTTCCCCATTTAAGAAGGCACTTTTTATATCCATTTGATAAAGGGTGATATCATGGTGATTGGCGTAAGCAAGTAAAATGTGAATGGACTCAAGTCTTGCAACGGGGGCATAGGTCTCACCATAGTCCATACCTTCGACTTGTGTGTAACCTTGTGCTACGAGACGAGCCTTGTTGCGTACAACTTGTCCATCTTCATCTTGCTTATTCCGGAACACCCATTTGGTTTCAATGATGTTTTGCTCTTCCTTAGGCTTCTCAACCAATGTCCACACTTGGTTCCTCTCAAAGTTGTGTAGCTCTTCGTGCATTGCATTCACCCAATCGGGGTCCTTGAGAGCATCTTCTACCTTCAAGGGTTCAACACTAGAGATAAATGAGTAGTGCTCACAAAAGTTAGCTAAACGAGATTTAGAGCGAGTGATTCTCCCGGATTGGATATCTCCAAGTATTTGTTCGACGGGATGATCCTTGTCGATTCTTGCTCTAACTCGAGGTAGCTTTTTCTTGGGTTGTGGTGAGGCTTCCTCATCATCATCATCATCTTCTTCTTCGTTGATGTTATCGTTGTTCGCTTGTGGAGGTGGAGAAGGAGGTTGAGGTGGATCATCTTGTTGCATTTCCTCATTCCCATCGTCTTGACGTGTTCCACTTGTGGATGCCTCCATATCGACTTGTCGTTCACCTTGATGTGAAGTTGGGGCTTCCACTTGAATAGACGAGGTACTCTCCTTTACTTCCACGGGGCGAATCTTGCCAATGGGAAAGTCTTGGATTGCTTCTGATGGTTCTTGATCTCCTACATCAAGTGGCAATTGCTCGACTTGCGAGCCGTTAGTCTCATCAAACTTCACATCTACCGTCTCTTCAACTTTTCGAGTGAAGTTGTTGTAGACACGGTAAGTGTGAGAGTTCGATCCATAACCGAGTAGGAAACCTTCATGAGATTTAGGAGCAAATTTTGAACGACGATGCTTATCAAGAATGTAACATTTTGAGCCAAATACTCGAAAGTATCCAACTTGTGGTTTGTTACCGGTGAGCAGTTCATAGGCCGTTTTACCAAGAAGCTTGTGAAGGTAAAGTCGATTTGTTGCATGACAAGCTGTTTCAACCGCTTCCACCCAAAAATGTCTTGGCGTCTTGTATTCATCAAGCATCGTTCTTGCCATCTCAATAAGTGTCCGGTTCTTCCTCTCAACAACTCCATTTTGTTGAGGTGTGTACGTAGCCGAGAACTCATGTGAAATACCCTCCTCATCAAGAAAGGTGTCCACATTTGTGTTCTTAAACTCCGTTCCGTTGTCACTTCGAACCTTCTTGATCTTCACTTCAAATTGGTTTTGAGCCTTTCTTGCAAAGTTCTTGAAGATCTTTTGTACCTGCGATTTGTCATCAAGAAAGAACACCCACGTAAATCTGGAAAAATCGTCAACAATGACCAAACCGAAAGAGTTACCACCAAGACTCTTGTAGGAGTTGGGACCAAAAAGATCCATATGAAGTAGCTCGAGTGGTCTCTTTGTGGTCATAATGTTCTTCACGGGATGGCTTCCTCCAACTTGTTTTCCTGCTTGGCAAGCACTACAAAGTCGATCTTTGTCAAATATAACATCTTTCACTCCAAGAATGTGATCTCCTCTAACAAGTTTATCAAGGTTACGCATGCCAACATGTCCAAGTCTTCTATGCCATAACCAACCTTTAGAAGATTTAGCAATTAAGCATGTACGAGGTTGGGCTCTCTTAGTGAAATCAACAATGTATAGATCACCTCTACGAATGCCGGTAAAGACCATATTATGATTATCTTGGCGAAACACTTGGCAATCTACTTTGGTAAATAAAACATTAAAACCAAAATCGGCTAGTCTAGATACGGAAAGAAGATTGTAACCAAGAGATTCAACAAGCATAACATTTTGTATGGAGCTATCATTGGATATGGCCACCTTACCTAGGCCAAGTACCTTACCCTTGGAGTTGTCTCCAAAAGTCACATACTTGCGTGGACCATCATTTTTAGCAAGCTCACGAAACATGTCTCTATCTCCGGTCATGTGTTCGGTACAACCGCTATCAAGAATCCACTCTTTTCCTCCGGCCATATAATCTCGAAGATTTGCCATAAGACTGAGATTCCTCAAGGTCTTCTCAAATTCAATATCAAAGTCTTCGTCTTCATCATAATAGCCATGCTCAACATCATCATCATCATGCATGTGATCATCACAAAGGGCAACAGATTCATTAGTTTCATGATCATGACAATGTTCAAGTTTATGGATTCTAATGGTTTCCATGATAATGTTGCTAATAGTTCTAACATCTCCTTTGGCACGCATAAGTTCATGAAGCTCAAACAAGCAATCATCAAACTTAGGATCACTAGGACTCATCTTGTGAAAAGCAACAGCCTTATGAAGAATCTTATCAAGATTCTTTAAGGAGTAATCGGGATATCGCTTTTGTAAGTCATGCCATAGAGTATAAGCACATTCAAAGTTTTGCATACAACCAAGCACAACCTTAGGTAATCCTCTAATGATAAGATTAACGGTTCTAAGATTACGAAGCATGTCAATTTCCTCTTCATGAGTAGGATGAAAGGGATCAATAGGGGGCACATAAGGAT
This sequence comes from Elymus sibiricus, assembly GCA_039707655.1. NCBI lineage: Eukaryota > Viridiplantae > Streptophyta > Magnoliopsida > Poales > Poaceae > Elymus > Elymus sibiricus. The sequence continues at coordinate 296,765,975 of CM077672.1, read as the reverse complement.
TATGAATATACTTGCTCAAGTTAAATTCATCAAAGATATCAAGCATTTCATCCTTCCAAAAGTTGAAATACTCCCCATTGAGAATAGGCACTCTACGTCTAAGACTCCCCAATGTAGACACATCCATCTCCCTCCAATGGTGATGAAACCAAGGCAATGGAGACCAATGCTCTGATACCAATTGTGGGATCGAGGATATAGGTCTAGAGGGGGGTGAATAGACTCTTAACCAGCCAAAGGTGCAGTTTTTAATTTCTCTTGGAATTTAGGCAGATTTTGGCACAAGTTAAGATCACTCCAATACTTTCTACACATGCATATCTAAAGATTGAGCGGCGGAAATGGTAAAGCATGCAAGAGTATGGAAAGTAAAGGGGTAGAGTATGGAAGATCAAACGCAATGAAGACATGGTGGTTTTTGGCGTGGTTCCGATAGGTGGTGCCGAGATCCATTTCGGTGGATCCGATTTGTTAGGGTTTTGGCAGTGGCTAAGTCTCGGTGAACTCGGTGGCTCCGGATAGGAAATTTCGGTGGGGCCGAGTTGGAATGTGGGTTTTGGACATATTTGGGTAGAGAGAGTGGTTGAGGGTTTAGGAGTACTGTCACTAAGCACTTGAGCAAAAAGACCATTAAGCAACACCTCATCCCCTTTTAATAGTATTGGCTTTTCCTATGGACTCAATGTGATCTTGGATCACTAAACCAAAAATGTAGAGTCTTGATCTTTTGCCAATCCTTGTCCTTAGCATTTTGAAGAGGTTCCACGTCCTCTTGTCCCTGCCACGCCGTTGTTGAACTTGTCTAAAATTCACTAGATAAAAACATTAGTCCAACAATATGTATGTTGGCATGAATTACCAAAACCACCAAGGGAGCAAGTGTGCTTTCAGATACACAGAAATCGAGGGGCGTCATTAATTCTGGGTGAAGAAAAATGGTGTGGCGGGCCCCATAATGCCTTGCCACTCGGAGGATTTTCTGTGACCGAGCTATTGGTGGCCGAACACAGAAGATGGGAGGAACTCGCCCCTCAAGCCGAAGACCTTGGGAGCATGGAGCTGATGGAAACTGTCGACTTCGGCATTGAAGGCTAGTTCGGGGGCTACTGAGGGTGTCCCGGACTAGGGGGTACTTGGGGTGCCGGCCTATCTCCTATAGGCCGGACTAGTGGGCCACTTTTAACTCATCAAAGGAAGGCCGGATTACGGGCGACCCCGTACACCAGAAGGAAATCTCCGAAGACTTGGCGTCTCCTGCAAGAAACGTTTAGCGTAACCGGCATGATTATCCTCTAAGGGCAACCGACCATATGTAACCCTAGGGCCCCCTGGTGTCTATATAAACCAGGGGGTTTAGTCTGTAGAGGCGGAAGAACCATCGCCATTATACCCACTTAGGGATTTAGTTCATCCGATCTCGAGGTAGATCAACTCTGTAATTGTCACACTCTCACATCAATACAATCAAGCAGGACGTAGGGTTTTACCTCCTCGCGAGGGCCTGAACCTGGGTAAACACCGTCTCTACGCTCCCTGTTACCCATTGACTCCAAGATCCACAGTTCGGACCCCCTACCCGAGATCTGACGGTTTTGGTACCGACACTAGGGCCCAAGTGCCATGATTTCAGATCTGAACCCTTTATGTTTTCATGAATATACTTGTGTTCTTGATCCGATCTTGCAAGTTATATGCACCTGCTACGTGTTATGATCCGCATACCCCAAGGTGACAATAATTGGGATTCTTTCCGGTGATTGCCGTAGTTTGAGGAGTTAATGTATTCACTATGTGTTAATGCTTTGTTCCGGTTCTCTATTAAAAGGAGGCCTTAATATCCCTTAGTTTCCTTATGGACCCCGCTGCCACGGGAGGGTAGGACAAAAGATGTCATGCAAGTTCTTATCGCAAGCACATATGACTATATACGGAATACATGCCTACATTACATTGATGAATTAGAGCTAGTTCTGTGTTGCCCTAGGTTATGACTGTTACATGATGAATGTTATCCAACATAATCACCGATCCAATGCCTACAAGTTTTTCACATATTGTTCTTGCTAAGTTACTATTGTTGCTACTGCTGTCACAATTGCTACTACTATTGCTGCTACCGTTACTGTTACCGTTATTCTTATTGCTACTGCTATCAAACTATCATACTACTGTGCTACTGATCACTCTGCTGCAGATATTTAGTCTCCAGGTGTGGTTGAATTGACAACTCAACTGCTAATACTTGCAAATATTCTTTGGCTCCCCTTGTGTCGAATCAATAAATTTGGGTTGAATACTCTACCCTCGAAAAATGTTGTGATCCCCTATAATTGTGGGTTATCAACAACCCTCTTATTTGCGTTGGGTGCAAGTGTTTGCTCTTGTGTGTGCAGGTGTGCTTAACGGAATTTTGCTTGGTTCTCCTACTGGATTGATAACCTTGGTTCTTAACTGAGGGAAATACTTATCTCTACTGTACTGCATCATCCTCTCCTCTTCGGGGAAATACCAACGCAGACTACAAGTAGCAGCCATAGGCTCTATAATGTATGCCATGCTGTGTACTAGACCTGATGTGTGCCTTGCCATAAGTCTGGCAGGGAGGTACCAAAGTGATCCAGGAGTAGATCACTGGACAGCGGTCAAGAATATCCTTAAGTACCTGAAGAGGACTAGGGACATGTTTCTCGTTTATGGAGGTGATGACTCTAAGTCTCAAACCGGATACGTATTTATATTGAATGGTGGAGCAGTCAGTTGGTGCGGTTCCAAGCAAAGCGTCGTAGCGGGATCTATAGCTTCTTCAGAAGCAGCGCAAGAAGGAGTCTGGATGAAGGAGTTCATATCCGATCTGGGAGTTATACCTTATGCATCGGATCCAATGACTATCTTTTGTGACAACACTGGTGCTATTGCCATTGCAAAGGAGCCCAGGTTTCACAAGAAGACCAAGCACATCAAATGCCGCTTCAACTCCATCCGTGATTACATCAAGGAGGGAGACATAGAACTTTGCAAAGTACATACGGATCTAAATGTGGCAGACCCATTGACTAAACCTCTTCCACGGGCAAAACATGATCAGCACCAAGACTCCATGGGTGTTAGATTCATTACAATGTAAACTAGATTATTGACTCTAGTGCAAGTGGGAGACTGTTGGAAATATGCCCTAGAGGCAATAATAGATTGGTTATTATCATATTTCCTTGTTCATGATAAATGTTTATTATTCATGCTAGAATTGTATTGACCGGAAACTTAAATACATGTGTGAATACATAGACAACACCGTGTCCCTAGTGAGCCTCTACAAGACTAGCTCGTTGATCAAAGATGGTTAAGGTTTCCTAACCATAGACATGCGTTGTCATTTGATAACGGGATCACATCATTAGGAGAATGATGTGATGGACAGACCCCAACCGTAAGCTTAGCACCAGATCGTTTAGTTATTTGCTACAGCTTTCTTCATGTCAAGTATCAGTTCCTTAGACCATGAGATCGTGCCACTCCCGGATACCAGAGGAATGCCTTGTGTGCTATCAAACGTGACTTCGTAACTGGGTGATCATAAAGGTGCTCTACAGGTATCTCGGAAGGTGTCTGTTGGGTTGCATGAATCGAGACTGGGATTTGTCACTCCGTATGACGGAGAGATATCTCTGGGCCCTCTCGGTAATACAACATCGTAAAGAGCTTGCAAGCAATGTGGCTAATGAGTTAGTCACGGGATCTTGTATTATGGAACGAGTAAAGAGACTTTCCGGTAACAAGATTGAACTAGGTATGGAGATACCGACGATCGAATCTCGGGCAAGTAACATATAGTCGGACAAAGGGAATTGTATACGGGATTAACTGAATCCTCGACATCGTGGTTCAATCGATAAAGATCTTCGTTGAATATGTAGGAATCAATATGGGCATCTAGGTCCCGCTATTGATTATTGACCGGAGAAGTGTCTCGGTCATGTCTGCATGTTCCCGAACCCGTAGGGTCGCACGCTTAACGTTCGGTAGCGCTAGGGTAGTATTGAGATATCAATAGCGGAAAGTCTGAAGGTTGTTCGGAGTCCCGGATGGGATCCAGTATATCACGAGGAGCTCCGTAATGGTTCGGAGGTAAATATTTATATATGGGAAGTCATATTTTGGCCGCCGGAAAAGTTCAGGGGCATGCCGGCAGTGTACCGGAGTCACCGAAGGGTTCCGGGGGCCCACCGGGGGGGGGGGGGTCCACCAGCCCCAGGGACCCATGATATGTTCCCAGAAAGACAGAAGAGAAAACCTTTCCGCTGCCGCAAGCCTCTGTTCTTCCGCGATCCCATCTGGAGGCATTTTCCGGTACTCTGCCGGAGGGGGAATCGATCACGGAGGGCTTGTTCATCAACCTTGCTGCCCTTTCGATGATGTGTGAGTAGTTTACCACAGACCTACGGGTCCATAGCTAGTAGCTAGATGGCTTATTCTCTCTCTTTGATCTTCAATACCATGTTCTCCTTGATGTTCTTGGAGTTCTATCCGATGTAATCTTCTTTTGCGGTGTGTTTGTTGGGATCCGATGAATTGTGAGTTTATGATCAGATTATTCATGAGAAATATTTGAGTCTTCTCTGAACTCTTTTATGCATGATTATTATAACTTTGTATTTCTCTCCGATCTATCAATTTGGTTTGGCCTACTAGATTGATTTATCTTGCAATGGGAGATGTGCTTTGTGATGGGTTCAATCTTGCGGTGCTCAATCCCAGTGACAGAAGGGGACATGACATGTATTTGTATTGTTTCCATCTATCTATTATATTATTAAAACGATAGAAAACGAACGACGGAGATTTAATATTATAGAGTTATGATAAATGAACAGCTGTGATTCGTTAACCTAAAAAAAAACTTGACAAGGCAGCAGCGTACACGCAAAAAGAGTCGTAGCTAACAGAAAAGAGTAGAGTCATAGCTAAAAAAAAAGAGTCCATAGTACATACGCACTCAACTTGGCAAGGCAGCAGCGTACAGGCAAAAGGAGTCACATAGTCAGCTAAGAAAAAAAAAACAAGAGTCCATAGTCCATACGGCCACTAATTAGATCGGCAAGGCCAGCGTATAGGCAGAAGGAGTCCCAACGCACGCACCTATTCCATGCAGAGACAAAACGGATTACAGTTGAAATCCAATTAGTACTTTTTTTAGGGACAATACAATTAGTACTGAGGCGTGTGATTACATCACCACGGCACTACATACGCACGTAACATTTAGTGCATCTCCAAATCTCCACTTTACCGAAAATAAAAAACTTCACTTTCACTCCTTCCATGAGTTCCTTTGCACGCAGAAGGCAAGGCATGATGTACTAGCTCCTACCTGCATGGTGTGAATTGTAACAAGAAATGCGGCATGAGTACATAATTAGTCAAGGATAGCTAGAATATTGCTTACAAATATCATGGTTGACACATGTTAAAAAATACTGCATCATGATTGATAGATCGAATGTGCTGATCAACAATTCAGAGTGTACACAGGTGAAAATATGGGCTTTTTACATGAAAGAGTATTTTATTTTTATTTTTGCATGGCACACCATTCTTCAAAAATACCAAATACAAACTTAAGCAGACAGACACACTCACGCCACTATTCACAAACTCACAAAACGCCTGAAATGAAAACCAAAAAGAAGGGGGAAAGTAAATAATGTATTGTTTCTCACAAGAAACCATATAAATTTTATAAACAGCATCAAAACAGAAATAAATATAAAATCTATCCATGTAAATGGTGGTGAAAATCAAACTAATAAGGAAGGCCGGAAAATTCATGTTCATATAAAAGCAAAAATAAATCGCGTCAACCTTTGTTTATACATTTGAAAAACATGTAACATAACTGCATGAACATGTTTTTCAAATGTATAAACAGGCATCAACATCTAGAGCAAGTCTAGAGGGCCGAATGGGTTCCATGGACCAAAAATTCAAATAGACGTGAGAACATCGCAGCTTCCACCATGTTCATCCATATTGGCAAATTAGTTAGCTCAACTGTTGATCCTCGCGATTACAATGTATAGTGGTGTATATGAATTAGAATTTTTAGATTAACCTATAGTAATAGGACTTTCAATAGTACATCATGTACTATAACCTCATATTTTAGAAAAAAGGTAAACTATTTTGTTTTTCTGTGAACTCCAACGACATTATATATTATGATTCTGTTATTAGGTGGACATAGAATAAAAAAAATTATATATAAAACTAGAAATCGGGATATGCAAGGAAATTAGCACTTTAATGTTTTGTTAGGTGGCTAAAATCAGGCTACGTTGTATATATGAAATTCAAAATAATAAGAGAAGAAAATCACATTGGCAAATATTCCACCAACTATATTATTAAAACATTAAAATAACAATTAAAATTTAATAATAGAATAACAATGGTTTAGATTTAATGAAAGTAGAGATATTCACGTTGTAGTTGTAAACTTTCTGGCAAAATAAAGTTGTAGAGCCTTGAACAGATTAAAATGTACTCTCTCTGTTTCAAAATATTTTATGTTCGAAATTTGTCCTCAATCAAACTTATTTAAGTTTGACCAAGTATATAAAAGAATATACCAACATTTACAACACATTTTTTCATTACATTTATCATAAAATATTTTGCAAACTATATATGTTTGATCTTTCATATATTAACAATTTTTCTAATAAATTTGGTTAAACTTAAAAAAAACGAGTTAGAAAAAAAAATCAAACTTCAAATATTTTGGAATGAAGGAGTAAGAGATGTCATTACTTAAGGAGTGAAGGCTTTCCACATGCAATGGAGGGCATGCACAAGTGATGACGCCGTGAACATGGAAGCTGGCAGCGGGCAGCCTCGCGCGCATGTGAATCCATCCACTCAAAATAGGCTTTCGCCCACTTTATAGATAAAGCACAAACCAAAGCACACAGTCAAATGATACAAAGTGGTGAGGAAACCCTCTTACAAAGCAGATCCCAGTATTACCGGTCAACATAAACTCACGCGACTGCACCAGGTAGGCATGTACACGCCCTACAACACCTAACCTCCACGACAATGCCATCAGGAGGGGGGACGACCCTAAGTGTCATTGTTGCCGAGTCTGAGACGAACAACAGCTATCACGTGCATCCTTGACACAGAGATGTTCATCCATCCACGTCTCACTAGCAGCCTAGCTAGCGTGCCCTTCGCACCCGTAAAACCCACCATAGAACAACAAGCGAGAGATTCAGCATGCCATAACACCATGGCCAGCAGCCAAAAGCCCACATAAAATTCATGAGCTATTGTGCGCGCAAAAGAAAAGAGAAAACCAGAAGGTGAGAAAGCAATACTTCAATGGGTCGTGGCATGATTGAGCTAGCAATATGCTTAGCATGTGCTCCTCTACTCCACGGAAGCCAATGCCAATTTCACACGTCACAAATCAATTGGCTCTCAAAGGAAGAATATACAAGGCAAATTTGAGCATCCACGTCGGATAAATGGACACGTTTTTTTCCTTTTCAGAGTGATATTAAGTTTGGTTGGAAAAGTTTTTTAAACTTTTTTGGACAAAACATTGACACCAATTGAATGGAAGAACAGGAAAATGGAAAGCTAAGAAAAGAATCCAACCAGAATCTATCTAGATTGGCATGACATGCGTGGAGCACATTGCTCTGTTTTTTGTTCTCACATTGCAAATATTTTGCCAACAACTTAATATACACAATAAAACAAGAACAAACTATTTCCTCATGACCCCACAAAAAGGTATTCCTCATGATATACATATTAGCTATAATATTTTTTATTTTGAAGGGTATATTTGGGATAATCGCCACATCGGTTAGTAAATAAAATAAAAACATTTTCCTGCCCACAGATAACTTACTGAAAACGATGACAAATGATGAAACATGAGGTTCAACATCTCATAGGTATGGAAAACACATAGGATATCTAGCCGCGCAAATGCGCGGGTCACCCTGCTAGTTAAGGATAAAAAAGATGGGGTTTAATCATATTGCTTGAGTTTACTTTGTCTACATCATGTCATCTTGCTTAAGGCGTTACTCTGTTTCATACTTAATACCCTAGATGCATGCTGGATAGCGGTCGATGGGTGGAGTAATAGTAGTAGATGCAGGCAGGACTCGGTCTACTTGTCTCGGACGTGATGCCTATATACATGATCATTGCCATGAATCTGTCATAATTATTTGCTTTTCTATCAATTGCCCAACAGTAATTTGTTTACCCACTGTATGCTATGCGTTCGAGAGAGAAGCCTCTAGTGAAAACTATGGCCCCCGGATCTACTTTATCATATATAAAAAACCTAAAAATATCTTGCTGCAATTTATTTACTTTTATTTTATTTAGTATTTTAGTTTATCTATCTATCACTATCAGAATTAATCCTTGCAAATAACCACTAAGAGGATTGACAACCCTCTTATTTGCGTTGGGTGCAAGTATTTGCTTTTGTGTGTGCAGGTGCGCTTAACGGAATTTTGCTTGGTTCTCCTACTGGATTGATAACCTTGGTTCTTAACTGAGGGAAATACTTATCTCTACTATACTGCATCATCCTCTCCTCTTCGGGGAAATACCAACGCAGTCTACAAGTAGTAGGAAGAATTTCTGGCGCCGTTGCCGGGGAGACATCATGAAAATTACCAAGTACCTTCGCACAAACTATCATTCACTTGCATTTATTTCATTTGCCTTTTTATTTGCATTTGCCTCTAGTTTTCATCTCCCCCACTTCTAATTTTTTTTTACAAAAACACAAAAACATTTTTATTTGCTTGTTTGCTAGTTTGCTTGCTTCGTCGCGATGTCTCAAGAAAATACAAAATTATGTGACTTTTCCAATACTAATAATAATGATTTTATTAGTACTCCTATTTCTCCTCCCGCCACTAGTGCGGAGTCGTGTGACATTAATGCTGCTTTGCTTAATCTTGTTATGAAAGAATAATTTTCTGGTAGTCCTAATGAAGATGCTGCATCCCATCTAAATACTTTCATTGAGCTTTGTGATATGCAAAAGAAAAAAGATGTGGATAATGATATTTTCAAATTAAAATTATTTCCGTTCTCACTACGAGATCGTGCTAAAACTTGGTTTTCATCCTTGCCTAGAAATAGTATTGATTCTTGGGATAAGTGTAAGGATGTTTTTGTTAGTAAATATTTCCCTCCTACTAAGATCATTTCTTTAAGAAATAAAATTATGAATTTTAAGCAATGTTGCACAATCTTGGGAGAGAATGAAATTAATGATAAGAAACTGCCAAACTCATGGCTTAAATCTTTGGATGATCATACAATTTTTTTATGCGGGACTAAACTTTGTTTCTAGAAATTTGCTAGACTCTGCCGCAGGTGGTACTTTTATGGAAATTACATTGGGAGAAGCTACAAAATTTCTTGATAATATCATGACAAATTATTCTCAATGGCACACTGAACAAACTCCAACTGGTAAGAAGGTAAATTATGTCGAAGAAATTAATACTTTTAGTGATAAGATGGATGCTCTATTGAAATTGGTTGCTAGTAAAAATGCTCATATTGATCCTAATGATGTGCCATTTTCTATTTTGATTGAGCAAAATAATGATGCTATTGATGTGAATTTCGTCTCTAGAAATAATTTCAACAACAATGCTTATATGGGTAATTTCAATCCTAGACCGTTTCCTGGAAATTCCTCTAATAATTATGGCAATCCCTATGGTAATTCTTCTAATAATAATAATAATAGGATGCCCTCTGATCTTGAAAGTAATATTAAATAATTTATTAATTCACAAAAGAATTTCAATGATATGATAGAAGAAAAATTGAATAGAGTTGATGAATTGGCTAGGAACATGGATAGAATTGTTCATGATGTGAAAATCTCAAAACTAAAATTTTGCCACCCAAGCATGATATAAATGAGTCTATTAAAACTAACTATGTCTCCATTAATGAAAGTAAAGAAAGGACCGCTAGGTTGAGAGCTAAGCGAGAATTCCTAGAAAAAGCGATTCCACCTGGTTTCTATCGTAGTAATGATGAAGATATTAAAATGATTGGTGTCACTCCTATTGAATAATTATTTAGTAATATAAAACTTGATGAAAAAGGTATTGTAGAAGAGTCAACTTTAGTTAGAGGGAGTCCCAATTGCTTGGAGGGTGACAATCTTAATGATAAAAATGAGAAAAGTGGGTTTGGAGAGGTCAAAACTTTAAATAGTAATGCACCCAGTACTTTGGATTACAAGGACTTTAATTATGATAGTTGTTCTTTAATTGAGTGTATTTCCTTGTTGCAATCCATGATTAATTCACCAAATGCTTATGAACAAAATAAAGCTTTCACTAAACACATTGTAGAAGCCATGATGAAAGCGCATGAAGAAAAACTTGAGTTGGAAGTTTCAATTCCTAGAAAATTACAAGATGAATGGGAACCTACTATTAAAGTCAAAATTAAATATTATGAATGTAATGCTCTATGTGATCTTGGTGCTAGCGTTTCCACTATACCAAAGTCTTTGTGTGATGTGCTAGGTCTCACCGACATGGATCCTTGTTCCCTTAATTTGCATCTTGCGGATTCCACTATTAAAAAGCCATTGGGTAGAATAAATGATGTGCTTATTCTTGCAAATAGAAATTATGTGCCCGTGGACTTTATTGTTCTTGATATTGAATGCAATCCTTCTTGCCCCATAATACTTGGTAGACCTTTTCTACGAACAATAGGTGCTATTATTGATATGAAAGAAGGTAATATAAGATTTCAATTTCCATTAAAGAAAGGGGTGGAACACTTCCCTAGAAAGATAATTAAGGCACCTTATGAATCTATTATGAGGGCCACTTATGATATTAACATGAAGGATGACAACACTTGAAACTATGCATTATGCCTAGCTAGGGGCATAAAACAATAGCGCTTGTTGGGAGGCAACCCAGTGAATAAAATAATTTTTTGTTTTTACTTTCTGTTCTTTTGTGTTTACACAATTATAGCCTCTGTTATAATTGTGTTTTTATCTTTTAATTAGTTTTTGTGCCAAGTAATGCCTTTGGGAAGATGTTGATGATAGTATAATTGATGCTGTTAGGAAAACAGAAAGCTTTGCGTCCAGTGCTGGAATTTTAGTTCTGTACTGGAGCGTCAGAAAAATCTGAAATTTTTACACAGTATTGGTATATGAATTTCCCATGTTGTACTAATTTTTCAGAATTTTTGGAGTTACATACGTATGACGTTAATTCAGATCTTTACAGACTGTTTTGTTTTAGACAGATTCTGTTTTTGTTGCATAGTTTACTTATTTTGATGAATCTATGGATTGTATCGGGGGGTATGAGTCATGGACAAGTTGGAGTAAAGTAGAATTATGCCAATATTAAATATGAATCAATTTACAACAGTACCTAAAGTTTAAGATTTGTTTGTTATACTAACGGATCTCACGAGGTTTCTGTTGAGTTTTGTGTGCTGAAGTTTTCAAGTTTTGGGTGAGACTATGATGGATAAAGGAATAAGGAGCGGCAAGAGCCTAAGCTTGGGGATGCCCAAGGCACCCCAAGTTAATATTCAAGGAAGACTCAAGCATCTAAGCTTGGGGATGCCTCGGAAGGCATCCCCTCTTTCGTCTACAATCTATCGGTAACTCACTTGGAGCTATATTTTTATTCATCACATGATATGTGTTTTACTTGGAGCGTCGTGTGATATAGTTTGTTTGCTTTTGTTTGCTTTTTAGTTTGCCAGAATCATCTTTGCTGAACACACCTTTTTTGAGAGGGACACACATTATTCGCGATTTGTTAGAATACTCTATGTGCTTCACTTATATATTTTGAGCTAGGCAGTTGCTCTGGTGCTTCACTTATATCTTTTAGAGCACGGCGGTGGTTATATTTTAAAGAAATAGTTGCACTCTCATGCTTCACTTATATCTTTTTGATAGTCTAATAATTAGCAATGGTAATATGCACGGGTTATGAATTTGGTCTTGATATGATATGTATTCAAGAGGGATATAATAAAAACTTTCATATAGATCACTGAATATGATAAGTTTGATTCCTTGCAATTGTTTTGCGATATTAAGATGGTAATATGTGGGAGGTGCTAGTAGATAATTGTGGTTTAATAAGAATATTGGTGTTAAGGTTTGTGATTCCCGAAGCATGCACGTAAGATCTGTCGTTATGTTAAGAAGTTGGAGCATGATTTATTATTGATTGTCTAGCTTATGAGTGGCGGTCGGGGACGAGCGGTGGACCTGTCCTACCAATCTATCCCCTAGGGGCATGCGTAGTAGTACTTTGCTTCGAGGGCTAATAAACTTTCGCAATAAGTATGTGAGTTCTTTATGACTAATGTGAGTCCATGGATTATACGCACTCTCACCTTTCCGCAATTTGCTAGCCTCTTCGGTACCGTGCATTGCCCTTTCTCACATCGAGAGTTGGTGCAAACATCGCCGGTGCATCCAAACCCCGTGATATGTTACGCTCTATCACACATAAGCCTCCTTATATCTTCCTCAAAACAACCACTATACCTACCTATCATGGCATTTCCATAGCCATTCCGAGATATATTGCCATGCAACTTCCACCGTTCCGTTTTTTATGACACACATCATCATTGTCATATTGCTTTGCATGATCATATAGCTGACATAGTATTTGTGGCTCAGCCACCGTTCATCATTTTTATACATGTTACGCTAGTATCATTGCACATCCTGGTACACTGCCAGAGGCATTCATATAGAGTCATATTTTGTTCTAGTATCGAGTTGTAATTTTCAGTTGTAAGTAAATAAAAGTGTGACGATCATCATTATTAGAGCATTGTCCCAGTGAGGAAAGAATGGTGGAGACTAATGAGTCCTCGAAAAGGTGGGGATGAGGTCCATGAGATCGTTCTAAAAAAAGAGAGGCCAAAAAGAGCCCACGAAAAAAATGAGAGAAAAAGAGAGAAGGGGCAATGTTACTATCCTTTTTCCACACTTGTGCTTCAGAGTAGCACCATGTTTTTCATATAGAGAGTCTCCTATTTTGTCACTTTCATATACTAGTGGGAATTTTTCATTATAGAACTTGGCTTGTATATTCCGATGATGGGCTTCCTCAAATGCCCGAGGTCTTCATGAGCAAGCAAGTTGGATGCACACCCACTTTGTTTTCATGTCGAGCTTTCATACACTTATAGCTCTTAGTGCATCCGTTGCATGGCAATCCCTACTCCTCGCATTAACATCAATTGATGGGCATCTCCATAGCCCGTTGATTAGCCTCGTTGATGTGAGACTATCTTCTTTTTTTGACTTCCGCTTATTGATCTTTACCACCATACTCTATTCCAACCATAGTGCTATATCCATGGCTTGCGCTCATGTATTGCGTGGGGGTTGAAAAAGCTGAAGCGTGTTAAAAAGTATGAACCAATTGCTCGGCTTGTCATCGGGGTAGTGCATGATAAATATTTTGTGTTAAGAAGATGGAGCATGACAGGATTATATGATTTTGTAGGGATAACGTTCTTTAGCATTTTTATTTTGAAAGACATGATTGTTTATTAGTATGCCTGAGTATTGATGTCTTTATATCAAACTATAGACTATTGCTTTGAATCACTCGGATCTTATTATTCATACCGTAAGAGAGAGATTACATGGTGAAACATGTTAGGTAGCATTCCACATCAAAAATTCTATTTTTATCATTTACCTACTCGAGGACGAGCAGGAATTAAGCTTGGGGATGCTTGATACGTCTCCAACGTATCTACAATTTTTGATTGTTCCATGCTATTATAGTATCAATCTTGGATGTTTTATATGCAATTATATGCCATTATATATCATTTTTTGGGACTAACCTATTAACCCAGTGCCGAGTCCCAGTTGCTGTTTTTTTGCTTGTTTTTGCCTTTTCAGAAAATCATTATCAAAAAGTGTCCAAACGAGAAAAAAACTTTGGATTAATTTTTTCTGGACCAGAAGAGACCCACGAAGCTTCGGGAGAAGACCAGAAGAGCCACAAGGAGGCGACAAGCCTGGAGGGCGCGCCCAGGGGGGTAGGCGCGCCCCCCAGGCTTGTGGGCCCCTCGTAGCCCCTCCTGACCTAATTCTAGCGCTATAAATTCCCAAATATTCCCAATATACCAGAAAGACAGAAGAGAAAACCTTTCCGCCGCCGCAAGCCTCTATTCTTCCGTGATCCCATCTGGAAGCCTTTTCCGGTACTCTGCCGGAGGGGGAATCGATCACGGAGGGCTTCTTCATCAACCTTGCTGCCCTTCCAATGATGTGTGAGTAGTTTACCACAGACCTACGGGTCCATAGCTAGTAGCTAGATGGCTTCTTCTCTCTCTTTGATCTTCAATACCATGTTCTCCTCGATGTTCTTGGAGTTCTCTCCGATGTAATCTTCTTTTGCGGTGTGTTTGTTGGGATCTGATGAATTGTGAGTTTATGATCAGATTATTAATGAGAAATATTCGAGTCTTCTCTGAACTCTTTTATGCATGATTATTATAGCTTTGTATTTCTCTCCGATCTATCGATTTGGTTTGGCCTACTAGATTGATTTATCTTGCAATGGGAGAGGTGCTTTGTGATGGGTTCAATCTTGCGGTGCTCAATCCCAGTGACAGAAGGGGACATGACACGTATTTGTATTGTTGCCATTAAGGATAAAAAGATGGGGTTTAATCATATTGCTTGAGTTTACTTTGTCTGCATCATGTCATCTTGCTTAAGGCGTTACTCTGTTTCATACTTAATACCCTAGGTGCATGCTGGATAGCGGTCGATGGGTGGAGTAATAGTAGTAGATGCAGGCAGGAGTCAGTCTACTTGTCTCGGACGAGATGCCTATATACATGATCATTGCCATGAATCCATCATAATTATTTGCTTTTCTATCAATTGCCCAACAGTAATTTGTTTACCCACCGTATGCTATGCGTTCGAGAGAGAAGCCTCTAGTGAAAACTATGGCCCCCGGGTCTACTTTATCATATATAAAAAATCTAAAAATACCTTGCTGCAATTTATTTACTTTTATTTTATTTAGTATTTTAGTTTATCTATCTATCACTATCAGAATTAATCCTTGCAAATAACCGCTAAGAGGATTGACAACCCTCTTATTTGCATTGGGTGCAAGTGTTTGCTTTTGTGTGTGCAGGTGCGCTTAACGGAATTTTGCTTGGTTCTCCTACTGGATTGATAACCTTGGTTCTTAACTGAGGGAAATACTTATCTCTACTATACTGCATCATCCTCTCCTCTTCGGGAAAATACCAACGCAGTCTACAAGTAGCAACCCACGTGGGCTGTAGGGGCGCGCCCTGGGCTAGTTGGGCCAGGCGCACCAGCCCCCCACCAGGCCCATGCGCCAAGGGAGAGCAAAACCTAGGGGTGGGAGGCGCTCCCCTTGGCTTGGGGGGCAAGCCACCTCCTAGGGCCGCCACCCCCTCCCCCTCACCCCTATATATTGTGGGGAGGGCGCAGGGGGTTGTACCCCTTCTTCCTTGCCCTCCGTCGCTCCCAACTCATCCCACCTTTCCTCCGGTACGCGCTTGGCGAAGCCCTGCCGGAATTCCGCTGCTGCCACCACCACCATACCGCCGTGCTGGTTCCGATCTCATCTACCTCCTCTCCCTCGCTTGCTGGATCAAGAAGGAGAGGACACCATTGAGCTGAACGTGTGCTAATCTCGGAGGTGTCGTCCGTTCGGCGCTAGATCGGATTGGATCGCGATTGGATCGTGAAGAGTACGACTACATCAACCGCGTTACGACGCTAACGCTTTCGGTCTACAAGGGTATGTAGACACACTCCCTTCTCGTTGCTATACATCTCCTAGATTAGATCTTGGTTGTTCGTAGGATTTTTTTTGATTTTCATGCTTCGTTCCCCATCACATACATATTATGCTACAAAATCCATGTTTGGCCTTACAAATTCATCACTGGCAACAACACCATTTTGGCCTCTTGCAAAATTCAGCACCAGCAACAACCCCATTTTGGCCTCTTGCAAAATTCAGCAGCATACAACAATAAGATCATACATATTATGCTACAAAATTCATGTGTTGGCCTTGCAAAATTCAGCACCCGCAACAACACCATTTTTGGCCTCTTGCAAAATTCAGCATACAACATCAAGATCATACATATTATGCTAGAAAATCCATGTTTGGCCTTGCAAAATTCAGCAGCAACAACAACACCAATTTTGGCCTCTCTTGTAAAATTTAGCAACACCATCACCATTTTTGGCCTTTTCCAAAATTCAGCAACAAACAACTACACGATCTTTGAATATTTTTGGATTTGCAAAATTCAGCAGCAACAACATCACAACAACTCTCATGCTTGATTGAGCAAGTGTCATATAGCAACACAGCATTAAACATTAAACATAATTTACAAATGTCATACAACAACGCAACATTATTGATCATGCTTGATTCAACAACACGACCAAATTCGGCAACAAGTTCAACCATGTTTGTTCATGACCACACTAGTTCAAACATGATTATACAACAACAACATTAGCCCACTGTCACTTTTCTTCAGATGGCTGACATCATATCTTCAGAATACTCAGATAAACTAAACTAATTATTAACTAAATCTGGAGCAAGCTAGGGTCTTTGACTTCACAAATCCAGCAAGAAATTGCCTCCACCAAAGCTCTTTGTTTGTAAACATAAGGAGTCGAATCAGACCATTAAATTAGAGAATATGAAACAACCCAACCGAGAAGGAGAGCACATGATACCTGGACCAGGCGTTGGCTTCCGGCCGGAGTGGCCCCTACCGCTCACCAACAAAGCGACCGAGGGCTACAATCCTTAGAGAGCGGCAGGGGAAGCGGGGAGAGCGACGAGGCAGCTGCATGTCCCTTGCTTGCAGCCTCCTCCTTCTCGGAGGCACCGCTTCACCATCTTTTAGCACTATGGACATCACCTGATTGCTTGACACCATCATTGCCATGACCACCACGACGTACTCCTTCAGACCCGGTGGGTTCAGAGCGCAGACCTGTACACGCTCTCTGCACCGGACCCCCCCTCCGCCTCTAGCATTGCCCAGTAGATAATCTCGATCAGAATGCCTCCGTCTGTGATCATCCAGATCCACTCCTTCGTGGCCGCCATAGCAATCCCCACCGATTCCTCGTAGAGCATCGACATGTTCAGAAACCAGCTACAAATCACGTGGAGCCTGGCCAACTTCTCTGCATCGTTGCCCGCCACCTGTGCAAGCATCTCCGCCACACCGTATTGATTCATTGTCGCTAGGGTTAGGGATTTGGGGAGCATGGAAGGACCACAGCGGGGTTTGGAGGAAAACGATTCAACTCTTTTGATAGCCATAATGACGAGGCCTAGCACGCGACGTGATTCCAGAAATTTTGAGGGTCCTTTAAAAAAAGCACTAACCAAATGGCAGCACCGCAGAGCACCAGCGTATCCTGGACCATATATGTTACGCATTTGTGTATTCCAGGACCGTATTGAAGTATTTTGTAAGTTTCTCCCGGACCATATATGTAACGTATTTGTGTATTCCAGGACCGTATGGAAGTATTTTGTAAGTTTCAGAATGGTGTGTTACACATCAGCAAGTTCGAGGACCAAATAAATTTAGGGCACGTGGACATCACGAAAGTTTCCTCTTTGGCTAGCGACTAGGAACCAGTCGCCGCCGCCAAGAGAGCCAACCCTTCCGGCACCGTCTTCCGGCGGCTCCCCTCCGCCGACGACCTTTTGGTCGTCGGTGGTGAGGAGGGTCACCGGATCCCGCGCGTGCGGATCGTTTTAGCTTTAGGTTCTAGGGCCCTAGTAGCTTAGGTTTTTGGATCGTTCGACGTCTTGGCTTTGGCGGCGGCGACAGCGATGTTGAATAGAGAAGCTCCGGATTCTTCATCGGCGAGGCGACCGTGTCTATAGTCGGTGATGGATTTGGAAACCAGTCTGTTCAAGTGGGAGTGTCGTGGCGGCGGCATCCTTGTAGTGGACATGTGTCCTCGGGCTCCACCGCTGCGACGGCGTCTGCTCCAACGTCGGCGCAGAGCTTGAGAGGTAGTTCAAGAGAGGATGCAGATTGTGGTCTGCGTCGACGACATCTGGAAGACGGAACGTGTGCTGGGTTCGTGGTTGATGGATGGCAGATATGGTTTCCTCCTTCGACGTCTTAGTTGTGGTGGGGTGCCAGAGCTGGAGTTCGATGGCGTGTCCGTGATGTTGCCCCGTTCTGATTCGTTCAACGACAATGACTTCACTTTTGGTAAGCCACCTTGGAGTCTGCAAAACTGCATATCAACGATGAAGCCGCGTTGAGCTCGGGTGAGGAGGTGATCCGTCATTTTTTCCTTCGGTGGCTGCTGTGGTGGTGCCGGAGGAAGGTGACGGGCGTTGGTGTCAAACTCAGAGACGTTCTGCTGTCTTTTCAGTTTTGTCATTTCGGTCTTTACGTGATTTGTACTTTGATCTTTATGATATGAATGAGACGCATATTATCATGAAAAAAAGAAGTTCGAGGACCAAATATGTAAAGGGTGAGGTTAGGTCTCAGTCGAGTGACATTAAATGCAAGAGAGAAAAAAAACTAAAAATAAAAATTACACGGATTTCAATGTAAGATCTCACTGATATAGTGTCTACTAAGATTTAACTAAGTCTCGGTCGATTGGGACTTAGCAAGACTGATATGTAAATTTCCCGTCAAAAAACGTACTAGAACCTTAGAAAAACCCCAAAGCACCAGGCTTCCGCACTGCAAAACCGTCTGAACCGGCGTGATGCTCCACCGGCGCCACCCCCTCCCCGCCCTGCTCCGCCTCTTCTCCACCACCTGCCGCCGCCGCTCCCGCCTTCCCTCGCAGCCGCATCCCCCGAACACCGACACCCTCCCGCCGCTGCCTGTGGCGAAGAAAGTCCCCTTCACCGTGTCGGCGCACGGGAGGTCGTGGAGCGACCCCTACCACTGGATGCGCGACACCTCCGACCCCGACCTCGCCGCCCTCCTCGCCGCCGAGAACGCCTACGCAGACGCCTTCGTCTCCTCGGCCGGCGGAGGTGGCCTCCGCGCGCGCCTCGCTGCCGAGATGCGCGCCCGGCTGCCCCCTTCCGCCGTTTCCCCGCCTCAGCCCTGGGGCCCTTGGTTCGCACTGCTCCATTTCGTTTGATCCCGTACAGCATGACTTGGAACTGTATCGCTAGGGTCTGTCAGCTTTGAACTTGTGATGGTTCTGTGGTGTTAGTTTTGCCGTGTAATTGCTGCTGTATGACCGTGATTTTTTTTGTTTGTGCTTGTATAGCCAACCTAGTTATAGTTTGTCAGGGAAGGATTAGGACGTCATAAATTTGTTCGTTGTGGCGGTTGACTTTTGCGTATAAGATTTTTGGTTTAGCTGAGCTAATTCATCCTTCTAATATAGCATCATGGAAGTCTTCTTCTGATGCAGGGTCATGTTTTTTCTTGCACGATTTTAGTGTTAAATTGTTGCTTCTGTCAGATGGAATGAACTGTTCTGTCAAATTTCATTTGCCACGTCAGGACACGGTTGTGGAATGCACTGTTCGTCTAATCTCCTTGGACATATTGCACTTGTTATATGCGCTTCTAACTAGAAACATAGCTTTTACACTCCTATTCGGGAAATAAGGGCTAATGGAAAGACAGGAAAGCACTTCTTAAAACATTTTTTGCTAGGTAAATGATGCTGCACAAAAAAATACAATTGCCTTTGTGTCTTACATAACTCATTTTTGTGTATCCAGGTCATATTACCAGTACGTGCCAAACGGAATGGAGTACCCAGTTTTGTCCAGAAAGTTGAGGCCCTCTGGTGGTTTAGCAGGACGTTTCCTTAGTTATCTTTCTGACTGGGAGAAGGAAGAAGTGTTGCTTGACTGGAATGAGATCGCAGAGAAATTTGGTACGTGCTTTGCTACATAAAGTAGTCTGGTGTGATCTCCATATTTACACATAATATACTGATGTGAGCTTCAACTGCATAGTTTAATATAGTTTGATTATTATATTTTCTGCAGTTACTTGAACATTGCTTATTTGCTTATTATCATTGATTTCTTACGATGAGGGCATTTTATTTGCTTGCACCTGAAAACTTATCAGTGGATCATTTTGTAACTTATGCAGGTTATGTTCACATTGGGAGTTGTCGAATATCTCCTGATCATAGGTTTCTTGCATATACTCTCGATACATCTGGGGGTGAACTGTTTTCGCTGGAAGTGAAAGATCTTCAGTCTAAGCATGTCATTTTTAGTTCGCCAGACAAGGGAATTGTCAGTTTAGCATGGGCTCACGACAGTGAAAATTTATTTTATACTGTCTGTGATGAGACTCTACGTCCCAATCAGTAATTCTCCTTCCTGCAATAGAGTGTTAAGCTCAAGAAGCTTGTAGTCTTTTACTGTATTTGATATGTTTTCCTGTTATAGGGTTTTCTGTAAAAAGATGCAGTCAGATGAGGCCGGTTTTTTAGTTTTCATGGAGGATGATGTAAACTGTTGTGTGGATATCACAAGCACAAAAGATTTCAAGTATATCACTGTGAATTCTAACACAAGGACATCATCTGAGGAAGGTTTCTATTTCAACTTTATACCCAATTCAAAATGCATTTTGCGACGTTTACCACATATGTCTTGTTTTCGATTGTTCTTTCTGATTTGTGCTTGTGTTGCTGCAGGTTTATGTGATGGAATCTGGTAATGTAAGAGAAGGCTTATGGCCTGTACAAAAACGCACCAAAAAAGTGCAGTACTTTTTGGAGCATCATAATGGGTTTTTCTATATTCTTACTAATGCACCCTTGAAAGATACTGAAACTGCAGTTGAAGGCTACTACCTGGCCAGGTGTAGAGCTCAAAAATCACTGATGGATAAATGGCAGGTCTCTCCCTCCTTCAGAAAGTAAATTTCTAGGCAGAGTTTATTACTCCCTCCGTTCACAAATATAAGATGTTTTTGATATTTTAATATGGACTACATACGGACTGAAATGAGTGAACAAACACACTAAAATGCGTCTATATACATTCGAATCAGAAAAAGGTTAGAACATCTTATATTTGCGAACAGAGTGATATTTGTTAAGACAAAAATATCTTCGTCAGTGATTCAACATTGAGTTCTTCCATATCAAGTGATGATGACATCTGTATGTAAGTAGCATATTCATTGCTAGTATGGATTTTTCATTTTTGTGGCGTGAACGCATTTCGTTGCTGAATATGCATTAGATTTATTCCCATTAGACTTCATACTTTACAAAGTTGTTGCCTGTATTTCTATTGCTAGGTTGTGGCACTCCCTGGGTCGGACTGCACATTTCAGGATATGGATATTTTTCACGAACATTTAGTTCTCTTTCTTCAAAAAGATGGGCTTCCTCTGTTTTGCTCCATCGATTTGCCAGTCCAGATCGACTTTCAGGTATGTTATTTGACTCATGTCATGTTAACCTATACTATTTGTATGTTTTGACATATTACTCCTAAAGATGTAATACACACTTTATCTTGGACCATAATGATTTAGATCACCAAATACTACCCACCTTGAAGCATTGACGGTCTTAATTTCACTTTATCTGTTGTACTTCCAACGTATAACCTGTACTCTGATATTGTTATTCTCTATACCTTTTCATATTATGGGCTAGATCGTTGCTACTCATGATTCTGAACACTCCTGTATTATTTATGCTGATGACTTTTGTTTATCTCCCAGGAGCCAAAGGAATTGGGTGATTTCGCTCCATGGTTTTTCCCAATACCTTCAAATTTATGCAGCATTCTTCCTGGGCCCAACAATGATTTCATGTCATCTACTTTTCGTCTGGTTGTGTCATCACCAGTGGTACAACATTCAACAAAGTTTCTCATTATTTATCTGTGTCAATGGGCATTTCCTTATATTCTATGTTGACATTGGTTTCATCTCTTCTTTTCTCAATTCGCTGGATCTCACACTCTCTCTCTCTCTCTCAACTAGCACCCAGCAAATTCATGAACTGTATAATTGAACTGTTCTATCCCTTGCCACTCACATAATGCTGTACAATTTCATGAACTGTATAATTGAACTGTGTATCATGTAGAAGAATATAATTGAACCAAATATTCATCATGTTAATCTGGCGTTTTATTATGTTAATGGAGCAACAGTATTGTACAGTGCATCTATTGTGTTGCTAGAGATAAGTTTTCCCCATAAATGTTTAATTTGCTTTATTGTAGATTCCAGACTTAACTGTGGATTATGACATGAGAAAGAAGACATTTACTATCGTTGATCAAGAGGAAGTGACTGGCCTTTGTTCAAATCTATACACAGTAGGACAATCCAATGTTTCAAGCATCCAACAAAATCTGCAGCTTATTGAAGATTCGCAAAGTTGGAGTGATCTTTCCAAGTTATTATCTTGTGAGAGGGTCCAAGTTGTTTCACATGATGGTGTCTCGATACCTTTAGTGATCCTTTATTCACGGGAAGCTCATATTCATGGAGAATCACCTGGGATCTTATACGGATATGGAGCTTATGGAGAAGATCTGGATAAAAGCTGGTGTTCTGACAGGCTTAGTCTGCTTGCTCGAGGTTGGGTTCTTGCATTTGCTGATGTTAGGTACAGTTTGATGCCTGTGGCATTTTTTCAGCTTACAGGAATGCACTTCTCCATCATCATTCAGTATTTCCTAACTCATCTTACTACTTACTGCAGCATGTGAAACTGTGCATTTTCATCTGGTGAACTAGTAGATTATTAAAGAACCAGACTAGCATACCTGCACCCTATACTTGGACTTCCTACAAGTGTGCGACACAATGTCTTTATTCATCAAATCTTATAGTATACAGAACGTTAATTTTTATTTTCATCTGAAAGAGACATTAGGTCCTAGGCTGCTATCATATTGAGACGTTGATCCATCATCTTGTGAAAGCCTGATTTCACTGTTATGGAGTAGAGCAGGTTCCTGATACGGTGATCCATGTCACAGGGGTAATTTGCTAGAATTCTGAAAGGTGACCATTTAATAGTCGCAAAGTTCTACCATTTTCTCCATCCAGCGCCTTTTGGAGGTTATCAACATGGAGTTTGGCTTCCCCGCAAAAATATAGAGTTTGGCTTAGTTGACAACTTCAATGTGGTGTGAATGTGTGATATACCATCTGCCGTTTCTCTAGCATGCTCCACAATAAAATTTTAAAACATGATAAGACATTGTTTTTCACTTTTCATTTACGATTAGAAAGAAATATATTTTATGATTGACACCGCAAATTTTATGTTCCCTATTGTTTGTAATTCCCTAGCCTAATCATGTAGGGGTGGAGGGGATCCATCATGGCATCTAGCAGGCACCAAAACCAACAAGATAAATTCAATTCAAGATTTTGCGGCATGTGGTATGCATCTTATCAAGGAAGGTTTTGTGCATGAAAGTCGTCTTTGTGCTATGGGCTGCAGTGCTGGTGGTTTGCTGGTTGGGGCGGTCGTTAATATGTTGCCAAATTTATTCTCTGCTGCAGTTCTCAAGGTAAATCTTTGAGCTCATCCGTCGATACATCATTATCATCTGGGATTTGCTGTGCTTATTCCCTTCTCTTTGCTTCTACTGGTAAATGATGTTTCTGAGCTTTCAAGTATCAGTGACATGTTTTATACTGAAACAGGTTCCCTTTCTTGATATCTGCAATACAATGTTGAATCCTACGTTACCTCTCACCATCTTGGACTATGAAGAATTTGGTGACCCTAATATCCCAGTTGAATTTGATGCAATCCGTAGTTATTCTCCTTATGATAACTTATCTCCCGGCAAATGTTACCCCTCAATTCTGGTGACTGCCTCTTTTAATGATACAAGGTTTGTCTACTTCATTGTACTCTTGCGATACTGCAGTTTGGATAATTTGTTCCTGTTCCATGTGAAATTTTCAGCTCACAACATTGTAGTCAAGGTTTCCAGCTGTGTACTGTTGGTTTTCTTTTGAATTGCCAAAATTTCCTTTTTGTTTGACAGGGTAGGAGTCTGGGAAGCTGCTAAGTGGGTTTCAAAAGTGAGAGATGTCACGTGCCCATCCTGTTCCAAGTCTGTTGTTCTCAAAACTAATATGCAGAGTGGCCATTTTGGCGAGGGTGGACGCTTCATGCGGTGCGAGGAGACAGCCTTCGAGTATGCATTTCTAATGAAGGCATTGGGGATGGATGACATAGCTGCGAAGTAATGAACTAATGCTCAAGGCTTTCCGCACTGCAAGAGTTGTGGTGACACGTAGAAGCAGTAATTGATATCATTACCTGTTGTGGTGACATCTGGCAACCTGGAATGATTCATTGGATCAGATTGCTCATAGTCCACATTATGGTTGGTTGAAGAGCCATTAATTTGTGGCTTCCTCTATTGGAGAGGACTAACTGGATCCCTCAGAACAGCACAGATGGATGTTGTGCGTTAAGGTGTTAAGGTCAGGCATCATCTTTGGCGCGCTTTACTGCGCCTTTGGTGTTGTTGGATTTCCTAGAAACATTACTCACTCTGTTTCAAAATATAAGGTGTATTACATTTTTTTAAAGTCAAAACTTTTTAAGTTTGATCAAATTTGTAGACAAATATATCAAAATCCATAATACCAAATCGGTATAGTTAGATTCATCATGAAATGAATTTCCATATTTCTTTTTGTTTAATATTGTGGATGTTGACATTTTTGGCTCTGAACTTGGTCAAAGTTAAAGGAATTTGACTTTCCAAAAAACTAATACCCCTTATATTTTGGAATTGATGGAATATTTAGTTTGGCGGGGCGGGGAGATGATGGAGTGTTTTTTAATTTTTTATAGTTCTATGATTTGGTGGGCCTTTCACGATGTGATTTTGTGTTATCCACTAAAAACCCATATTTACGTGAGGAAATTTCTGCGTCGGTAGCTGCATGTATTATATTGGTGTTATAGTATCACAAGGTGGCGTTTCTTTTCTCTAGGTGGTGGGAGGGTGCGCGGGATTAATATGTTTTTATAGGTCAGTTGCTGCTCATTGATTTGAAAAATGATTGGCCCGATCAAAATCGTAAACCAAATCTATAGTTGAATACCTCAATCGAATTGAAGAGCTTCAAAATTAGGGAACAATAGTGAATTAAAACAATTGAATGAGAGAGCTCCTTAAGAAATTGTTGACCCGGTCAAAATTGAGTGACTCAATTTTAAATTAAAGACCTCAATTAATTGCGAGACATTAAAAATTAGAAAGCATAGTGAATAGTATAAAAGAATTGAATGAGAGAGCTTTGAGAAATTGTTGACCCGGCCAAAATAGCTACATGTATTATATTGGTGCTATAGTATCACAAGGTGGCGTTTCTTTTTTCCAGGTGGTGGGAGGGTGCACGGGATTAATATGTTTTTATAGGCCAGTTGCTGCAGATTGATTTAAAAAATGATTGGCCCGATCAAAATCATAAACCAAATCATTATGAATACCTCAATCGAATTGAAGAGCTTCAAAATTAGGGAATAATAGTGAATTAAAACAATTGAATGGGAGCGCTCTATGAGAAATTGTTGACCCAGTCAAAATTAAGTGACTCAATTTTAAATTAAAGACCTCAATTAATTGCGAGGCATTAAAAATTAGGAAGCATAGTGAATAGTATAAAAGAATTGAATGAGAATTTTGAGAAATTGTTGACCCGGTCAAAATCAGGTGTCCCAATTTCAATTGGAGAGCTCAATTGATTGTGAGTCCTTTAAAATTAGGGAGCTTAGTGTTATAGAGGATTCTCCATCAAAATTAAGGTCAATATCATGGAGTGCATGCCATAGTAGCAGCAGCACGAATATTTGTACAACAGTTGAACACGCGGTATCTAACTTCAGCTATAAATGATTTGGTTATAAAGAAAATCAATCAGGCAATCATCATAAATTATATCGAAGTTGACATACAACTCTAGCTCGATGCGTCGTCGTCGTCCTCGTTGAGATGCTGATGGTGTTAGATATGTAGCTATTGAGCATTGACATTGGTTTTGAACCCTGACTCACATATCGGGTTAGTGTATGTTGCTGTCTTGTTTTTTTGGCTCCTCTGAATGAGAGTGGGCCTCCCTACATTAAGATCAGCTGCATGTAATATTCACATGTACTACATTTTCTATGTTTTGTCGGTGTAGTCCTAGTTTCTAGTACGATTTAAAGTTGGACACCTCTAGGCATCAGGCTACTGCTAGCTTGCATCTATCAGACCAGTCTTACACCGTCCGATTGAGAGCAAGGTGTACGTCCTATTAGGTAATTAATTAGGAGGCCGGATCGTGGTCTGTAGTTTGCATGCGGAGATTTGTTTAGTAACTACCAATCCCGTAAATCACGTCAGATTTATTCCTAGCGCTAACCCCGGTCCTCTCTTCTCGTCCCCTTCACGTGCTTCGTTTGTTTTCTTTATGTGCTCCCCATGCATCTATTTGATTTTTTTTTTTTTTGAGAAAAATGCATCTTTTTGATGTTCAGGGCTAGGAAGCATATATTTTCATACGTGGAAACATGTTAAGGAATAAACAATTTATTTTCTTTCCGTCTGCTCAAAAATATGCTTCCATGTTATGCTGAGATTAATTGTTTAGATTTGGTGTAATTTGTGCCATTGTAAATAACGTATTTATTTTCTTTACGGCACATTAAAAAATATTTTGAAGGACTGGAGAATTATTTATCATAATAAATTGCTTCCGACCAAACAAAAATTTGTTCCAAAGAGAATTGTTATACCAAAAGTTGTGTTGTAGATTTTTGTTTCCAAAGAAATCAAAATATGCATCCAAAAGAATCTGAATTTTCTGCTTCCACAAAGCAAAATATGGCATATAATGTGGACGTGGAGTATCTGCTCCTGAGCTCAAATGCTATCTGATGAACAGTAAAAATAAAAATAAATTATGATGGCGGGCGCCAATTGCGCCAATGCAGACCAAGGATCCAATGGTGGCATGTGTCCTCCCTATGGTGTCTGTGCTTCCTTTTGATGGTGTATATGCTTCCTTTAGATGGTGACCGTGCATCATTAACCAAGGGTCATGCTTCCTTCAGATGGCGGGCGTGCTTCCTACATATGGTGGCTGTGTTTTCTCCATATGATGGTCGTTCTTGTGCTTTCTTCTGCCGCCAGACAAACCAGGGGATCAAAATGGTGTCGATGAGGAGTGACATAGACATTGTGACAGTACAACATGGATGCATTGTTAGACGATGATCGTGATTCCTTCAGATTGTGGACCTGCTCTCTTCCACCACCAGACGGATCGAAATTGCATCAGCAAGGAGCGACATGGACGGAGCCAAGCTACCGCATTGATGCACCGTTAGTCGAGGATCGTGGTTCCTTCCCATGGTGGTCGTGCATCCTAGCGATGATGCTCATGCTTCCTTCCACCGTCGGTTTACATGCTTCATTTGTTCATATAACATTTTTCAGACATACTGCAATTTTGCTTCCATCCACCGCTAGGTGTTCCACAGGATGGAAGTGATGTCAACTGAGGAGTGGCATGGACAGAGTGACGCTGCACCATGGACGCACCATTAGCTGAGATTCCAATTGACGACGAAGTTGTTAAGGAGATGAGTTACCTAGATCCGTTGATGATGACCCAAGGCGGCGATGGTTGCATGCGACCTCCACAGGCAGTGTTGTCGTGGTGTGCGAGCCCCTGTATGCACCGGAGTATGTCGCACCGGTGATGATACGCAGGGTTGGTGCACGGGAAGCAGGCGTAGTGGTGATGAGATATGGGAACAGGGGACGAGGAAGCTCACCGACGTGTTGCCTCATCTCATCGGCGGCGGACGCAATGGTGGCGATGCGCTTCTCGTTATGGATCAGACTGGATCCACGGCGGATAAAACTGCAACTGCTTTTACGGAGAGGACGGGGTGCTTGCGGTGGACGGCGAGCTTCAGGGAGGCTATTTGGGCGAATGATTAGGTCCGGGTTATGCGCAGAGGATGTCGGGTGGTTTCTAATGGGCTGACGGGATGTGTTTCCTTTTTTTGACAATACGCAGCGACGGAAGACCGTGTGACTATTGGTCTGGCGAATGCTTCTAATCAGCCTACTGATTAGAAGTGTTTCCCTTTAAAGTTAGTGGTGAGACTTGTTGAAACGTGCTAATGAATATTACATTGCCACCACTTCTTTAAAGTTAGCTGATCCCTAGTACTTGTATTTATCTCCACATGCACACATGTTACATCATCATCCACTACCTTTATTTCTCTTAATTAACATGCATGGGAAAGGCTACTTAGGGCATGTACATTAGTACAGACACCCATCGTCTGCAGTATCTATCCACGCCACCAATAGACAACATGAGAACTAATACGTACACTGAGGTGTCTATTTGGCTGGCTATAACACCCCAACGATATGTAAATCATGCTAATCAACCCTACAAATAGGACCCACATCTCATTGACTACAACGGTTCTTTCCCACAAAATAAAAAATTCAGTCGAATACATTTGATTCATAGAACAGTTCAGAAGCATCGATTTCATTCCTATACTTGGTAATTGTCCGTGCATTGCAACGGGTGCGTACATATTCTAGTGGCTCAATAACAATTGTGTTTAACATATACTTGCCCGTGAATGATTGATTCCTTCCTGTGACAGTAGAGATAGAATTAGGAAAGGAAGGATGATCGATTGTGATTGATTCCTCCCGTGAATTTATTGTGTTACAAATAATTACTGATCGTGATTGATTTCTTCACGTGAATTTATTGCATTACCAAATATTAATTTGATTTGACCGGCCAGATAAAAACCATTGTCAAAGAAAATCAAGAGGGATGGAAAACCGGTGGAAGGGTGGAGGTAACATAGGATGGGAGGACGGACGAATGATGACGGAAGAAAATTTGATGTAAGATGGAACCTTACGTCTTTTTTTGGTAGTAGAGAAATGGAGTACTTACATTCATAGAACACCTAATTAGTTAAACTAAACTAATTATTTAATTAACTAGTTGCCATATGCCATGACCACCTCCTAGTTGCGGCCACGACCAACGCTACGGTCGGCGTAGAATGCGGCAAGGCGAGCCTCAGTGGCCTTGAAATGCAAATGCGCTTGGGCGGTCAAGTCCTAGCCCAACCATTCGTGGGCGTCGCCAGCCCTGGCCGGCCATTCGTCTGTGTTGGGGGCGGCGGCGGTCCCAAATCCGCCGCCTCCTGCTGCCATGCCTCTTTGGCCACCTCCATCTGGGCCCACTCTTAGGTGAGGGGATCTGGCTATTCCTCATTATCATCTCTGAAATTGAAGACAAGGGGAGCTCCTGCTGCGCCATTGAAGACGAGGGTGGTGGATTGGAGGCTGACGTGATGAGAATGGGAGGCGCCGGAAAGAGGATTGAAGTGAGAGAGGGGAGGGCAGTGGCCTTTTATAGGCCGCCGCGGGCGCCATTAAGGAGGCAGTTGGGGATACGGGCAACGGTGGGGGTCCAAGGTTGCGTCTCCTGGTGAGAAACGCTGCCACGGACTGCTCGCATGCCTCCCCGTAGTTTAGACCGTCACGGTTGCTCATACGGCTCCTCTCGACCTGCTCACACGCAAGCCAGGAGATGATGTGGCGTGACGGCCATCCAACGGGCCGCCACAAGAATCCGTTGGAGCGGGCGTGGCATTAATGGCTGGCTGCCCGTCGGCGGTGGTGCGTCGGAGGTCGGGCTACTTCAAACCCCGCGCACGGCGCAAGGAGGAAGAAGCTGAAACTTCCCTCCGGCGTTGACAGTTGGGTATGGAGCGATTTTGATATTGGCCCTCCCAGGCTCCAAATATGGAGACTGCAAGCTCGTTTATGGAGCGAGCTCCATAAATTATGGCAATTCGAGGGCATATGGCGACTTTGTTAGTGTCAGAAACGCCATATTGACGGTTATTATGGCGACCGGGGCCATATGACGACTCTGTTAGAGTTGCTCTTAATCCCCTCTATTTCATTTATCTCAACACACACATGCCACCTCATCACACATGCAAGTCTATGATCCCACAATTTTATTTCTCTTAACATGCATGGAAAATGCCATTTATACTATTTTTCACACATGCACACATCCCACTTCATCAACCCCATTACTTTTATTTATTTCAACATCCATGAGAAATATTACTTGCATTCTATAAATATTTTATAACTATAAAAGAATCAAATTGTATAAATCATATGCATTTTTATTCTTAATTGTCATATTTAAATTCTAGACAACCAAATTTCATCTAAATAAAATATTGCAACCAATTCCCGCAACAACGCGTGGGGTATCATCTAGTTCTACCAATGACCGCCTGCAAGCCATCCCCTGGGAGACAGTTCATTTATTCCATTATTCAAGGCCAAATGAGTGGAACTACTGCATGCATGCCTGTCTCGGCCATTCTCAAGCCAATTGGCGCGTGCTGTTTGCCGAACAGATTATGCTGTTCTTCCAAACGTACGTTCAGGTTTAGGTTTAATAAACCGGCCGGAGTGCTTGATCGGTTTGAATTGATCTTCCCTGCAGGCGCTCCTCCAAATCTGCCTCCGCCTTGTTTATTCTGTTCGCTGTACATGCAAACAGAGTATATATATGGATCGGATCCATCGTTCACAATATAGGAACTCAAGAAAGAAAGAAAGAAAGAAATGCAGCAGGCGGGTGAGTGGTCATCATGGTGGTCCGGCCTCCTGCTCGGCTGTGTCCCGCTGGCGCTTCTCGCCGCCTGGCACTGCACCGACGCGTTCTACGGCGTCGCCTTCGCGCTCAGGCACCGTGGTCACCGTGGCCATGGCCACCGTCTGCCGCCGGGCCACATGGGCGTCCCCTTCCTCGGCGAGACCCTGGCGCTGCTTTGGTACTTCAAGGTGGCGCGCCGCCCGGACGGCTTCCTCCATGCCATGCAGAGGCGGTACGGTGACGGCCGCGGGGACATCTACAGGACGCACCTCTTCGGCTCGCCCACCGTCGTGGTCTGCTCCCCGGCGGCCAACAAGTTCGTCCTGCAGTCCGGCGGTAGCTTCGCCGCCCGGAGGCCGGCACAGGACCTCCTGGGCCTGTCCTCCATGTTCAATGCGGAGGGAGGGCACCATGCCAGGATCCGCAGCTTCGTCATCGCTGCAGTCAACCGGCCCAGCTCCCTCCGGACCTTCGCGCGCGTCGTCCAGCCGCGCGTCGCCGCGGCGCTGCGGTCGTGGGTGGATAAGGGAACCATCACCGCCGCAACGGAGATCAGGAAGGTACTTACGTAGTGGTCGATCAGCTGAATTGCATGCATGTTTGCAAGGGGAGGGTAAGACGGTCACTCTCTAGGAAAGGACCTACTACCTATTTCCGACCAGATGAAGTTTTTTTTTAGTCGCTAGGGAAGGAGACTATTTTTTTCCTATGGAATTCAGAAATTCTAGCATCTACTTTCAGAAAACCCAGCCCTAACTTTTAAGATTTCAAACTTCTAGATTTTTTTTAAATAACTTTCAGAAATTCAAACTTTTGGAATTTTAATCTTTCAAAGATAGAAAGAATAGGTGAGAGAGAGTGTCACACACCCAGGATTATATCTCATCCGCGTCTCACATGGCGGCTGAGAGAGAGAGAGAGAGAGAGAGAGAGAGAGAGAGAGAGAGAGAGAGAGGGGATACACATGGTCGAGTCACACGTCATTGTTCTCCTGTATCCATGCATGTGGCTCCCACTCATGTCCGTCGTCATTTTTGAAACCGTGGCTCGTGGCCACCGCCACCCGTAGAGAGAGCAATCTCATTTTGCAAGATTAAATTTGCAATTCATGCATGTTTAATTATAAGTAGCTAGGTAGGCTAACTAATACAACATTTTAGGTGATGTTCGAGAACATATGCATGATGTTTATCAGCATGGAGCCGTCTGCTGTGACAGAGAAGATGGACGAGTGGTTCTCCGGCATACTATCTGGGCTCAGGACACTGCCATTTGACTTCCCTGGAACTACACTTAATCACGCTCGCAAGGTATGTACATACTATTGTACATATTTCATCCTGTCGACCCGCTCATGTGGAAACCATGCATGCATGGCAGTGCCGCAGGAACCTAACCTCCGTGTTTCGAGAGGAGCTGATGAGGAGGAGGAAGGCATGTGAAGCAGGAGAAGAAAAGGTATTGGTAGAGCACTGGCGGAGCGTCGGCGTGACCAACAGGGGTCCCGGCCACCCCTTCCATCAGAAAATTTTAGTAATCAGCTCCTCCTTTAGCCTAATCTCCATGCTAATTATCCGGCCTCTCTAATCTCCATAGCTCTGTTGGCCCCTTCTTGGATGTAGTTCACGCTCCGCCACTGTGGTAGAGGATGATGTGATGAGCGGGCTGATGCTGATGGAAGACGATAACGGGAAGAAGCTAAGCGACGAGGAGGTGGTAGACAACATTGTCACCCTCGTGGTTGGGGCCTATGAATCCACTGCCAACACCATCACCTGGGCCACCTACCAACTCGCCAAATCTCCCGATGCACTCGCCAAGCTTCGTGTAAGTTACCCCCTCATTTTCAATTCATGAGGTGCATCTAAAAAAGGGCATCACTAGGCATCCCTAATTGCTGCTTCCGTCAATCACGTGTGATCCGCCATACACTTCGTCCTCCATCCACGTCCATGCTTCCTATTTTGTTTTGTTTTTCCTTTGCAACAAGGGTAACTGGGAAGGAGAATTTATGTGAAATGTAATAATAGTTTTGCTTCCATCGCAACGAACTATGTTTCCGTGGCTAGAATAATTTGCTTCCATTTTTTGAGATATAAATTTTATTTAAAAAAATAAATTGGTTGATTTCAACGCAGCAAAACTATGTGTTGTCGACACATTCTTCGGGTTTATTACTATGGATTTAGTCGCTTCATACATAGTTGGATGATGCTTCATATACTGGCTTATTTTGGGGAAATTTATTCAACATTTTTTCTAGATACTAGTAAAATTTGCTGCTAGTGCAGTACAAATTTGCTTTGATGTAATTAAAAATGTATCTCGTGTAACATTTTATCTTGTTTTCAATGCAACATATTTTTGCTTCGACCGATGAGATAATTAGCATTCTACTAGTCTAATATTGTTTTCATGTAACAAAAAATTGTGTTGAAGCACTTTGCTTCCATGTAAAAATAATCATCTAAGTATTTGTTTCCAACACAAGGAAACTTTGCTTCCGAATGCATTTTTTTGCTTCCATCAAATGCAAGTGTTTCCACAGTAAAAACAATTTGTCTCCAACAGAACATAAGTTTTTTTTCCTGCTTCATTCGTTCATATACTAAGTTCAAGGCATGATACAAAGTTATTTTCTTCCAAGTCCCCAATAGTACATACACTACTTCTCTGTTAATATCATATGTTTCCTATAGATTGTGGACTTGCTTCTCTTTGCGTGTGTGTAGGGAAGATCCAAGTGGCTCACACTTCTAGGTGCATGCATCGGTCGCTTCCATATATGCTCCATATATGTCTCCGGCGGTAACCAACTGCTTGAAGCATACACCTAATATATGAAATATGTGAAGCATGATGATAGTTTTTAAATGCAAACAATGCTCTTGACAATGTAAGCAAAAGTATATAAAAGGTAGAAGTATGTTTCTATTTCCATAAACTATGTCGGCTGAAGAAAACATATAGTAAAGTTAGGAAGCATCCCTTATTTGTTATCTCAACATAACTCATACCTAGAAAAAGCATGGAATATTGTAACTAGAAACTAGCAATGACAACATGTGTGTGCAGATGGGGAATGTATCCCGTGCACCCGCACTTGTGGTGCTACCGGTGCACCGGATGCCATAAAATATTTTAAAAAATCTGAAAAAATTATAGCATGTTAACACAACATCAATGTATGATGTCACAAAATTTCGTATAAAAATTTGAAATATTTTTTGAGATACAAAAATGACAAATTTGACATTAGTGTGATAATGGGCCAAATCTAAAGCCCAAGTTATGTTATGTACTATTCAGTGTTGAATTTGTCATTTTTGTTTTTCGAGTTATGTTTCGAATTTTGACTTGAAATTTTGTGACAACCTACATTGATGTTGTGTGAGTGTGCTAAATTTGTTTTAGAATTTTTTGAACATTTTAGAAGCACAATGTGAGTTCGGTGCACCGGTAGCACCACAAGCTCCGGTGCACCAGATATTTTCCCTGTGCAGATGTGAATCTATCATTTTGTGATCTAATACAGACCAATTTCTTCCATTAGTGCAAACAAACTGTAATGTTGAAGCACATATATGATGCTTACGAATCATGGATAATTGAAACATCAAATTGTGAATAATCAGTGCGTGGAGACAGATGATGATGGACCGGCGGGCGATTCACGCAATGCAATACCTTTCCATGTGGCTTGTTATTTCATTGTGTTGGGAAGCAAGCAGGCCCATCGTCTTGAGCTAGGTTTTTATGATGCCAGAAGTCTCCATTGCCACCAGTTTGCATTACCGATTCGTCTGCTTGCCATTGTGACTTGTCTGCATGCCAGTGGTGCCTCCTATCCTTGAGCTCCTCGGGCCAATTGGCTAGCTTGTCACTCGGCTGGCGTCGGCGACCTTTAAGCACCTTTGAAGCATAAAAAGTTTAGGCATGATGCATAACAATACAAGGTGGGAAGCAAAAACTAGTACCAGAAAAGAAGGTTCAAAATACATGTACCAAAACGTTGGTGCTTAGGAATAAATATTTCGAAGCATGGTTATATTACGGTAAATTATCTTTACTGAAAAAACATATATCGGATTAAGAAGCATGGATATCTGGAAGCATCGATTTCATGCTATCTCAATATAAGTCATGCCCAATGGAAGCATAAAAACAGAAACTAGAAATTTACAATAATTATTGCCAACATGCATGTGCATCCTTGTGATCTGCAAACCAATTCTATCCAAATTGATTGGTTCTATTTTTCTGCACACATAAAAATGAGGCTGAGCATGATAAAAACATGGACTCAATTAAAATAAATTACCATCAAGCATAGTGAAATTGTATTCAAATCAAAGAACAAAAAAGGAAGAACAAACTATCAGACACAACTGCTGGTTCACCAGTCGAGGGTGGTGGAGATGGTGGGCACACCCTACAAGCCTCCATGCAACCTGGTGATGCAGCGGTGAAGATGGCGGGCACAACCACCTCCTGCAGGGATGCCGCACCGACGAGGTCGCCGTGGCCGCATCGTGGAGCAGGTCCCGCATGGGTTTCGATTTGGATCTGGGCCGTGGGGTGGATAGTGTAGCCGGCAATGAGGTGGGAAGGAAGCATGGGGTGCAGCAGGTTGAATCTGGGCGAAGAAGTCGGAGAGGATAGAGGCGGCAATGTGGAAGAAACGATGGAGAGGAGAACGGGAGAGACGGATCAGACGAGAAAGATAAGGGATATGCAATCATGCATGCGTGACATACGGGTGGTTAGCACCCGCTGGGAGGAATTAACATTTATTATTTTATAAAAACAAAGGCTAGTGTTTGATGTCTCCACCGTGGGATTGAACTGGAATCGACGGATATGGTGTGGTCTGGCGTTGGCTTGTTACCAGACTACAGATAAGAAGTGCTTCCCTCTAAAAAATCACTTAACACGTTAAGCGATGGAACATGTATTAATGCAACATGCATGTCATCATTCCCATTCATGCATTGATTAATTTGATATTGAAGCCAAAATTAAATAGAAATTAATGTGTTTGCAGTTACTCAATTCTTAAGCAAGAGCCTTAAAGCTGAAAATTCAGATTTTTTAAATGGACATTGCGAGTATTGATTAAAATTTATGGACATGGATTTTATTATTATCGATAGTCTCACATAAATGTTCAATTTATTGGCATATAGGAAGAGAATGTGGTGATTGCAAAAGACATGAATGATGACCTCATTACGGCCGATGATATCTCCAAGATGAAGTACATTGCTAAGGTTGTCGAAGAGGCACTTAGGATGGCAAACATTGCATCGATGCTCTTCCGTGTGGCACATAGAGATGTCCAGTATGGAGGTATGTATAAACTATGCATATACTTGTATATAGAATGAGAAGCCAACATGTGTGATGTTTTTAAAATATTGCTAATGATTTTGCAGGTTATACAATACCTAAAGGGTGGCAAGTTGTAGTGTGGCTTCGGTCACTGCACACCGATCCAAAATACTACAAGGATCCACTTACTTTCAACCCCGATAGATGGGATGTAAGCGGCTTTACTTCAAATAAAATTGTTTGTCCTCGCAAAAAAAAACTACTTGTGTATAATTATGACAGAGGCAACAATTGCATTAATTATCTCATAAAATAATGAACTACAAGTACTATATATGTGGTAACAAATATATTACTTAATGAGCAGAAACCAGCAAAGCCAGGAACATATCAGGTATTTGGAGGCGGCTATCGAGTGTGTGCAGGCAACATGCTCGCGAGGCTGCAAATCACCATCATGTTACATCATCTATCAGTTGGTTATGAGTGAGTAGCTATTCATGGGCCTTATCGATACCAATATATGTATATGTATATTAGAAATTCATGGTATAAATTAATTTTTTTGGATCAATTACTTTCTCTTGTTGCAGATGGGAATTGCTCAATCCTGATGCAGTAATTGATTACCTTCCACACCCAAAGCCAGTAGATGGCGCAGTGATGTCTTTCCGGAAACTTAGTACAAAGTATCTAAAGAATATTGTCTGTATGAAAATGAATCCTGTATTATTGCTTCAAATCATTCATGCGAAGTGCCAGCATTCAGAAGCACATGTATTATGTATACAACAATGTTCCGCTAGACATATGTGTACCAGAACATATGCTCCAAGTCATCCATCACCATATGTGCCTATTTGTCTTGTACTAAGAGCACCTTAATAGATGGTTTTATATGTTCTAACATTCACTATCAAGGGTGTCGCATTCAATATAGGCCACTATAGCAATATTATTTAAGGTTATCCAAGACGCGCTCCAACACAACCGGACACCACCATTGGCAATCTTCTTCTTTCTTACATGGTAAAATCTCAAGGAGATGAAAATTCCTTCTTTCTATGCTATACTCATAACAAATGTATATAATTTTGTATATCTAAATAGCTAGCCCCACTACTATATTTCTTAGCGTATGCGCGCTTTCACATCACCTTAATAATTCCGATCGAAATTGTGTGATATCAGAAGTCATGCATCGACTCATATGTTACTTCTTTGCATCAAGCTATTCATGCTAACCATGCCACCTAATAAAGCCATGCATGTCTTTTTTTTTGTCGAGGGAATCAAGTCATGCATCAAGCCAGTAACAAGTTTTTTGCGTTAAATTTTGTGTGGTCATGGATGGTGTACGTGGTGGACGCTTGAAGCAAAATATATAGCTCATGCTTGACGTTGTATTAAGTTCAATTATAAAAATAATCGTCTTTTTATACACCATTTTATCACATACTTACTAGGTTTTATTAAAATGTAAATCAAGAACACTCTTACATTTATTTATTTTTTGATTAGTTTTAGTTGTTTTAAGCACCTTTCTATACATTTATTTTAACACGATTCCCATGGCAATGCATGGGGCATCATGTAATCTTATACAAACAATGAGGGACAAAGTTACTAAGCATACTGTCATCCCATATAATTCAAAACGTAATAATAATACTAACTTCACTACTGATTATTTGGTATTGTTACATCATTCTCTTATGTTCCTTTAGCGAGCATAATAATAATTATTAAATAAGAAAGGGAGCATTGTCTTGTATTCCTTTTGATCTTATGTGTTGCTCAATAATTGTTTTCTTATTTAGTCAGAAATATGGTTGCGCATGCCAGTACTTTGATCTTTGATCAATGAAATTGTTCCATATTCTTCACCATGATTAGACACAAGAGGAATAATATCAAATGGAGATAACTAGACCACTTGTAGAAGAAAATCAAATGCAGATAATCACATCACTTGTGGACTCCATGAACGCGGTGAATAATTCAAAGAAGCGGCATGAGCATTGTGTTTGTTATCGCCTCT
This sequence comes from Elymus sibiricus, assembly GCA_039707655.1. Taxonomy (NCBI): domain Eukaryota; kingdom Viridiplantae; phylum Streptophyta; class Magnoliopsida; order Poales; family Poaceae; genus Elymus; species Elymus sibiricus. The sequence goes on along the minus strand of CM077672.1, from coordinate 296,727,760 downwards.
AGGGACTATAAAGTTTACTTGCCAATATACAATAGTATCTGGTTGATGCAGACAATAGTATTTGCTCAATGTAAAATATTAACTTTTCAATATCATAATTTGTGCTACTACTCTACTTTCTTTGTTACTAACTCATTGTGAATAATATCAAGACTGGTTGTGTACACTTTATATTTTTGGATAAAGGAGTATTTTATTAACTCATAATGAAGCATCATGGGTATAAAACACAATGTGCACACACCCAACCTTTGCACGACTAGGATGCACACAGCCAACAACAACACACACACAAACACACACACACACACACAAATCACGCCGGTGAAGAGCCATACAAGACTAAAGCTTTGCCTAGGCGGAGGAAAATTAAAACTATCATGGTCGAGCACATGTTGACCAGACAAAGATGATGCAAACATTGTAGGATCAAGAAGATAGGTCTAGAGGGGGGTGAATAGACACTTAACAAACCAAAGGTGCAATTTCAGTTTTCTTGATAAGTAGGCAGATTTTGGCACTAGTTAATTTACAACCAATACTTCCTAGACATGCATATCTAGAGATAGGGCAGCGGAATAGTAACAACATGCAAGTGCAAGGAAAGTAAAGGGGGTAGAGATAGGAAGATCAAACGCAATGAAGACACGGTGTTTTTGGCATGGTTCCGATAGGTGGTGCTATCGTACATCCACGTTGATGGAGACTTCAACCCACAGAGGGTAACGGTTGTGCGAGTCCATGGAGGGCTCCACCCACGAAGGGTCCACGAAGAAGCAACCTTATGTATTCCATCATGGCTTACGCCCACGAAGGACTAGCCTCACTCGGATAGATCTTCACGAAGTAGGTGATCTCCTTGTCCTTACAAAATCCTTGGTTCAACTCCACATGATCTTGGAGGCTCCCAAGTGACACCTAACCAATCTAGGAGACACCACTCTCCAAAAGGTAATGGATGTTGTTGTTGATGATGAACTCCTTGCTCTTGTGCTTCAAAAGATAGTCTCCTCAACACTCAATCACTCTCTCATAGATTTGGCTTGGGTAGGAGAAGGATTGGAGTGGAAAGCAACTTGGGGAGGCTAGAAATCAAGGTTCAAATGGTTGGATTGGAATGCCTTGATCTCAACACAAGTGTAGGTGGTTCTCTCTCAGAAAATGAACAGTGGAAGTGTAGTTTCGTCCTGGTTGCTCTCTCTGAGAGTAGGTGGTGGTGGAGGGGTATATATAGCCTTCACCAAAAATCCAACTGTTACAAGCTTTTAACACAACTCGGTGACACCAAAAAGAATTCTCGGTAAGACTGAACAGTGTAAAAGATTCGAACGCTAGGCTTTTCAGTGGGACCGAATGAATCCACTCGATGAGACCGATTCGCGATGACCTAAGCAGAACCTCGTCTCGGTAGTTCCGATCGGTTCATCTCGGTAATTCCGAAATGACTTCGACTGGGTACAGAAACTTGGCCACTGCACTTTGGTGGGACCCAATGCCATCTCGGTTGTACCGAGTTTCTAGGGTTTGGCTTGTGGCTCTGTCTTGAGTAACTCGGTGGGTCCGGATGTGAGTGTTTCAGTGGGACCGAGTTTGACTTAGGGTTTTTGGACAGATGGGATGTGGGAAAGTGGTTGAGGATTTTTGGAGCAATATCTTCAAGCACTTGAGCAAATGACTCATGATCAAAACCTCATCCTCTTTTACTAGTATTGGCTTTCCTATGGACTCAATGTGATCTTTGATCACTTAACCAAAAATGAAGAGTCTTGGAGCTTTAGCCAATGCTTGTCCCTTGTAGCTTGAGGGTTCCACAAACACACATCCTTGCCAAGCCAATGTTGAACATTTCCTGAAATATACTAGATGAAAGTGTTAGTCCAACAACATGTATGTTGACATGAATTACCAAAACCACCAAGTGAGCAAATGTGCTTTTAATCTCCTCCTTTTTGATAATTGATGACAACATACATCAAAGCTTCAAGTAAGAATGTACCAAAGAATATATGAAAGCTTTGAGAGACATGTAACATACATAAACTCCCCCTACAAGTGTGCAGTCTTTTTAGGAGTAATTGCTTTTGGAATGCAAATGCACAATAGGGAGGACACTTAATGTGTTACATGTATCTTGGCTACATGCATCAGAGCAAAAAAGAATGAAATACCTTCATATTCATGATTCTTTATTGCAAACAATATGTGCAATAAGCAAGAGATCATCATGCACATGAGTGTGATGCATATACTTACCTTGAGGTGCTTGAGCATTTTCCTGAAGAAATAGGCTTGAGAAAACAAGGTTAGATAACACAAGAGAATTTCTTCAGGGGAAAATAAAGAACAAGGTCATCAAGAATGCCAAGATTGGGATGACATGTATAGGAGATAGTATCACTAGGTGAATACTTTCTTAAGTGCAAACATGTCCCCAAAAGATCAAATAAAGATCTGTAATAGAATTCCAAGGATTTTTCTTCCCTAAACTTTGAACTTCCTCTCCCCTTGAATCTGAGATGGTGAGACAAAATCAGAGCATGAAAAGATCATATAGGATGATCAAGCAGATATATGTTTCTCCCCTCTTAGAAACATATAGAATTCTCTCCTCTTATAAAGTGCATCTCTCTCTCCTTTAGATAGAAATAGGCTTTGATGTCCATCTCTCTCCCCCTTTGACTTCAATTTCCAAGAAGGGTTTAGTTTCAAGGTTATTGGTCAAAAATGTATGGTCCTTGAGAAGCACATCTTGCTGAGATGCTATTAGATGCAATAGAGGGTAAAGAATCATTGAGTAGAGCTGGAAACAAGATCTGAAGAAATTTTGACAAAAGGTCCTTTATGCAACGAAATCGGTGTCTCCGAGTAGGATCAATCGGTGAGTCCGAGATAGGATTGTCACAGGTTGATTACATCGGTCTGTCCGAGTCAGTTCACTTTGGTTTCACCGATGAACGTATATGCAATGTAAGTTGCAGCTTGGTGGCACCGGTGTGTCTCGAATCAGAGGGACCGAGTTCGTGGTAGAAAGCAAACTTTGTCAAACTCAGCTCACTTGGCAATAAAATCTCACAAGGATTTGCAAGGAATTAAGTAGAAGAAAGAAACTTCTCCCTCCGTCCCATAATGTAAGACGTTTTTTGATTCTAGTGTAGTGTCAAAAAACGTCTTACATTATGTGACGGAGGGAGTAGCTAAGAAAAGAAAAGAAACACAAGAAACAGAAACAACTAGAAGATTTATTTATTTTTTGAAAGGGGACAAAGCATCTAAAACATAAGAGAAATTACAGTTAGAAAAAAACACTAGAGAACTTCATCTAGGAAGGGGTCGGCGACTAGGTCACCTATGTTAGAGTCTAACTTTTTACCAAGTCAAACGGGCCGGCCTTTTTAACCTAAATGGGCCACTGCTGGGCCGTTCCACATGTCGACGTTTCATTGGTGCCTCCCGTCCATTGGACGGATGACATCTGTCGCAACGCCGAGCTGACACGTGGTTCCGTTGGCGAATGAGAATTTGACACGTGGAAAATCGCCATTGGTTCGGGTTGTTAACGGGTTATCGGATCCAAACCCGCACCTAATATCTTAACGGGGACCCGTTACGGTGGATGCTGATACGTCTCCGACGTATCTATAATTTTTGATTGTTTCATGCTATTATTATATCAATTCTTCATACTTTATATGCAATTTTATATCATTTTTGGGAACTAACCTATTAACTCAGTGCCCAGTGCTAGTTCCTGTTTCGCCTATTTTATTGTTTTAGGGAAAAACTATACCAAACGAAGTCCAAACGCAATAAAATTTTACGATGATTTTTTCTGGACCAGAAGACACCCAGGAAGCTTCGGGAGGAGGCCAAAAGATCTACGGGTGAGCCACAAGCTCAGACGGCGCGCCCTTGGGGGGCGCCACCTGAGCTTGCGGGCCCCCGTAGAGCCCCCCTGACCTAATTCCACTTCTATAAATTACTAAAAATCCCAAAAACAATAGAGAGCCACCCGAAACAATTTTTCTGCCGCCACAAGCCTCTGTTCTTTCGCGATCCCATCTGGAGGCCTTTTCCTGTGATCTACCGGAGGGGGAATCGATCACGGAAGTCTTCTACATCAACCTTTCTGCACCTCCGATGATGTGTGAGTAGTCCACCACAGACCTATGGGTCCATAGTGATTAGCTAGATGGCTTTCTCTCTCTCTCTTTGATCTTCAATACAATGTTCTCCTCGGAGATCGATCTGATGCAATCTTCTTTTGTGGTGTGTTTGTTGGAATCCGATGAATTGTGGGTTTATGATCAGATTATTCATCGAAAGTAATTGAGTCTTTTCTGAACTTTATTATGTATGATTGTTATAGCTATGTAATGTTTTCCAATCTATGTGTTTTCTTTGGCCAAGTTGATTCGTTGATCTTCAGTGGAAGTGGTTGCTACTTGTGAACTGCATTGGGATGTCCCCGAAGAGGAGAGGATGATGCAGTACAGTAGAGATAAGTATTTCCCTCAGTTAAGAACCAAGGTTATCAATCCAATAGGAGAACCACACAGAACCTCATTAACAGCACCTACATACACAAAAGCAAACACTTGCACCCAACGCAAATAAAAGGGTTGTCAATCCCCTTAGCGGTTACTTGCAAGGATTAATTCTAATAGTGATAGATAGAAAAGTAAATTGCAAAAGAAAATAAAGGTAAATAAATTGCAGCAAGGTATTTTTGGATTTTTAATATATGATAAAAGTAGACCCCGGGGCCATAGTTTTCACTAGAGGCTTCCCTCTCGAACACATAGCATACGGTGGGTAAACAAATTACTGTTGGGCAATTGATAGAAAAGCGCATAGTTATGACGATATTCAAGGCAATGATCATGTATATAGGCATCACGTCTGAGACAAGTAGACCGACTCCTGCCTGCATCTACTACTATTACTCCACCCATCGTCCGCTATCCAGCATGCATCTAGGGTATTAAGTATAAAACAGAGTAACGCCTTAAGCAAGATTACATGATGTAGACAAAGTAAACTCAAGCAATTTGATTAAACCCCATCTTTTTATCCTTAATGGCAACAATACAAATACGAGTCTTGTCCCTTTCTGTCACTGGGATATAGAACACCGCAAGATTGAACCCATCACAAAGCACCTCTCCCATTGCAAGATAATTCAATCTAGTTGGCCAAACCAAACGGATAGATCGGAGAGAAATACAAAGCTATAACAATCATGCATAAAAGAGTTCAGAGAATACTCAAATATTTCTCATGAATAACCTGATCATAAACCCACAATTCATCAGATCCCAACAAACACACCGCAAAAGAAGATTACATCGAATATAACTCCAAGAACATTGAGGAGAACATGGTATTGAAGATCAAAGAGAGAGAAGAAGCCATCTAGCTACTAGCTAGGGACCCGTAGGTCTGTGGTAAACTACTCACAAATCATTGGAAGGGCAGCAAGGTTGATGTAGACGCCCTCCGTGATCGATTCCCCACCGGCAGAATACCAGAAAAGGCCTCTAGATGGGATCGCGGAAGAACAGAGGCTTGCGGCGGCAGAAAGGTTTTCTCTTCTGTCTCTTTGGTATATTGGGAACATTTGGAAATTTATAGCACTGGAATTAGGTCAAGAGGTGCCACGAGGGGCCCACAAGCCTGGGGGGCGCGCCCTCCAGGCTTGTCGCTCCCTCGTGACTCTTCTGGTCTTCTCCCGAAGCTTCTAGGGTCCCTTTTGGTCCAGAAAAAATTAATCCAAAGTTTTTTCTTTGTTTGGACTCCGTTTGATAATGATTTTCTGAAAAGGCAAAAACAGGCAAAAAACAGCAACTGGCACTAGGCACTAGTTTAATAGGTTAGTCCCAAAAAATGATATATAATTGCATATAAAACATCCAAGATTGATACTATAATAGCATGGAATAACCAAAAACTATAGATGCGTTGGAGACGTATCAAGCATCCCCAAGCTTAATTCCTGCTCATCCTCGAGTAGGTAAATGATAAAAACAGAATTTTTGATGTGGAATGCTACCTAACATGTTTCATCATGTAATTCTCTTTTACGGTATGAATATTAAGATCCGAATGATTCAAACCAATAGTCTATAATTTGATATAAAGACATCAATACTCAGGCATACTAACAAACAATCATGCCTTTCAAACTAAAAATGCTAAAGAAAGTTATCCCTACAAAATCATATAATCCTGTCATGCTCCATCATCTTAACATAAAGTATTTATCATGCACAACCCCGGAGACAATCAAGCAATTGGTTCATACTTATTAACGCGCTTCAGCTTTTTCAACCCCCACGCAATACATGAGCGCAAGCCATGGATATAGCAATATGGGTGGAATAGCATGATGATAGAGATTAATAAGGGGAAGTCAAAAAGAGAAGATAGTCTCACATCAATGAGGCTAATCAACGGGCTATGGAGATGCCCATCAATTGATGTCAATGCGAGGAGTAGGGATTGCCATGCAACGGATGCACTAAGAGCTATAAGTGTATGAAAGTTCAAAATAAAAACTAAGTGGGTGTGCATCCAACTTGATTGCTCATGAAGACCTCGGGCATTTGAGGAAGCCCATCATCGGAATATACAAGCCAAGTTCTATAATGAAAAATTCCCACTAGTATATGAAAGTGACAACATATGAGACTCTCTATATGAAAAACATGGTGCTACTTTGAAGCACAAGCATGGAAAAAGATAGTAACATTGCCCCTTCTCTCTTTTTCTCTCATTTTTTCCGCTAGGCTCTTTTTGGCCTCTTTTTTTCATCTCCTCACTGGGACAATGCTCTAATAATGATGATCATCACACTTCTATTTACTTACAACTCAAAAATTACAACTCGATACTAGAACAAATATGACTCTATATGAATGCCTCTGGCAGTGTACCAGGATGTGCAATGATACTAGCGTAACATGTATGAAAATGATGAACGGTGGCTGAGCCACAAATACTATGTCAGCTATATGATCATGCAAAGCAATATGACAATGATGATGTGTGTCATATAAAAAGAACGGTGGAAGTTGCATGGCAATATATCTCGGAATGGCTATGGAAATGCCATAATAGGTAGGTATGGTGGCTGTTTTGAGGAAGATATAAGGAGGCTTATGTGTGATAGAGCGTATCATATCACGGGGTTTGGATGCACCGACGAAGTTTGCACCGACTCTCGATGTGAGAAAGGGCAATGCACGGTACCGAAGAGGCTAGTAAATTGCGAAAAGGTGAGAGTGCGTATAATCCATGGACTCACATTAGTTATAAAGAATTCACATACTTATTGCGAAAGTTTATTAGCCCTCGAAGCAAAGTACTACTACGCATGCCCCTAGGGGGGAGGTTGGTAGGAGTTAACCATCGTGCGCCCCCGACCGCCACGCAAAGGAAGACAATCAAGAATAAATCATGCTCCAACTTCTTAGCATAACGACAGACCATACGTGCATGCTTCGGGAATCACAAACCTTAACACCAATATTCTTACTAAACCACAATTATCTACTAGCACCTCCCAAATATTACCATCTTAATATCGCAAAACTATTGCAAGGAATCAAACTTATCTTATTCAGTGATCTACATGAAAGTTTTTATTATATCCCTCTTGAATACCTATCATATTAGGACCAAATTTATAACCCGTGCATATTACCATTGCTATTTATTAGACTCTCCAAAAGATATAAGTGAAGCATGAGAGTGCAACTATTTCTTTAAAATATAACCACCGCCGTGCTCTAAAATATATAAGTGAAGCACTAGAGCAACTGCCTAGCTCAAAAGATATAAGTGAAGCACATAGAGTATTCTAAAAAATCACGAATAATGTGTGTCCCTCTCAAAAAGGTGTGTTCAGCAATGATGATTGTGGCAAACTAAAAATCAAACAAAACCAAGCAAACTATAGCACAAGACGCTCCAAGTAAAACACATATCATGTGATGAATAAAAATATAGCTCCAAGTGAGTTACCGATAGATTGTAGACAAAAGAGGGGATGCCATCCGGGGCATCCCCAAGCTTAGACGCTTGATTCTTCCTTGAATATTACCTTGGGATGCCTTGGGCATCCCCAAGCTTAGACTCTTGCCGCTCCTTATTCCTTTATCCATCGTAGTCTCACCCAAAACTTGAAAACTTCAGCACACAAAACTCAACAGAAACCTCGTGAGATCCGTTAGTATAACAAATAAATCTTAAACTTTAGGTACTGTTGTAAATTGATTCATATTTAATATTAGTATAATGCTACTGTACTCCAACTTCCCCGTGGCTCATACCCCCCGATACGATCCATAGATTCATCAAAATAATGCTACTGTATTCAACAAAAACAGAATATGTCTAAAACAGAATGCTACTGTATTCAACAAAAACAGAATATGTCTAAAACAGAACAGTCCGTAAAGATCTATTTAAAAGCCATACTTCTGTAACTCCAAAAATTCTGAAAAATTAGGACAATGTAAACAGCTCATATACCAATACTGTGTAAAAATTCAGATTTTTCTGACGCTCCAGCACAGAATTAAAAATCAAATATTGGGCGCAAAACTTTCTGTTTTCCAAAAAGCATCAATTATACTATCATCCAAATGATCCCAAAGGCATTACTTGGCACAAACACTAATTAAAATATAAAAACACAATCATAACAGAGGCTACATTTGTGTGACATAAGAAAATAAAATTTTGCAATAAAAATAAATATTGGGTTGCCTCCCAACAAGCGCTATTGTTTTATGCCCCTAGCTAGGCATAATGCATTGTTTCAAGTATTGTCATCCTTCAAATTAATACCATTGGTGGCCCTCATAATAGATTCATATGGTGAATTAATTCTCTTTCTAGGGAAGTGTTCCATCCCTTTCTTTAATGGGAATTGAAATCTTATATTACCTTCTTTCATATCAATAATAGCACCTATGGTTCGTAGGAAAGGCCTTCCAAGTATTATAGGACAAGACGGATTGCATTCAATATCAAGCACAATAAAATCCACAGGCACATAATTCCTATTTGCAAGAATAAGCACATCATTTATTCTACCCAATGGTTTTTTAATGGTGGAATCCGCTAGATGTAAATTAAGGGAGCAATCATCCATATCGGTGAGACCTAGCACGTCACATAAAGATTTTGGTATAGTAGAGACACTAGCACCTAGATCACACAAAACATTGCATTCATAATCTTTGATTTTAACTTTGATAGTAGGTTCCCATTCATCATGTAATTTTCTAGGAATTGAAACTTCCAACTCAAGCTTTTCTTCATGAGCTTTTATCATAGCTTCTACATTATGTTTAGTAAAAGCTTTATTTTGTTCATAGGCATTAGGTGAATTAATCATGGATTGCAACAAGAAAATACATTCAACTAAAGAGCAATTATCATAATTAAAGTCCTTGTAATCCAAAGTAGTGGGTACATCACTATTTAAAATTTTGACCTCTCCAAACCCACTTTTGTCATTTTTATCATTAAGATCATCACCCTCCAAATAATTGGGACGCCTTCTAGCTAAAGTTGACTCATCTACAGTCCCCTTTTCATCAAGTTTTATATTACTAAACAGGGATTCAATAGGTGAGACACCAATCATTTTAATATCTTCATCATTACTATGATAGAAACTGGGTGGAATAGCTTTTTCTAGGAATTCTCGCTTAGCTCTCAACCTAGCGGTTCTTTCTTTACTTTCATTAATGGAGACATATATAGCTTTAATAGACTCATTTATATCATGCTTGGGTGGCAAAATTTTAATTTTGAGAGTTTCAACATCATGAGCAATTCTATCCATGTTCCTAGCCATGTCATCAACTTTATTCAATTTTTCTTCTACCATAGCATTGAAAATCTTTTGAGAATTAATAAATTCTTTAATATTACTTTCAAGATCAGAGGGTATCCTATTATTATTATTATTGTTATTATTATTATTATTATTATTGTTATTATTACTATTATATGAATTACCATAGGAATTACCATAATTATTAGAGGAATTTCCGGGAAACGGCCTAGGATTGAAATTACCCCTATAAGCATTGTTGTTGAAATTATTTCTAGAAACGAAATTCACATCAATAGCATCATTATTTTTCTCAATCAAAGTAGACAATGGCACATCATTAGGATCAATATGAGCACTTTTAGTAGCAACCAATTTCATAAGAGCATCCATCTTATCACTCAAAGTATTAATTTCTTCGACAGAATTTACCTTCTTACCAGTTGGAGTTCTTTCAGTGTGCCATTGAGAATAATTTCTCATAATATTACCAAGGATTTTTTTAGCTTCTCCCAATGTAATTTCCATAAAAGTACCACCTGCGGCAGAGTCTAGAAGATTTCTAGAAACAAAGTTTAGTCCCGCATAATTTTTTTGTATGATCATCCATAAGCTTAAACCATGAGTGGGGCAATTTATTATCATTAATTTCATTCTCTCCCAAGATTTTGCAACATGTTCATGCTCAAGTTGCTTAAATTTTATAATTTTATTTCTTAGAGAAATAATCTTAGCGGGAGGAAAATACTTGGCAATAAAAGCATCCTTACACTTATCCCAAGAATCAATACTATTTCGAGGCAAGGATGAAAACCAAGTTTTAGCACGATCTCGTAGTGACAATGAAAATAATTTCAATTTAACAATATCATTATCCACATCTTTCTTCTTTTGCATATCACAAAGTTCAACGAAAGTATTAAGATGGGATGCAGCATCTTCATTAGGACTACCAGAAAATTGTTCTTTCATAACAAGATTAAGCAAAGCAGCATTAATGTCACACGACTCCGCACTAGTGGCGGGAGGAGGAATTTGGGTACTAATAAAATCATTATTATTAGTATTGGAAAAGTCACACAATTTTGTGTTCTCTTGAGACATAGCGACAAAGCAAGCAAACTAGCAAATATTTTTTTTTGTGTTGTAAAATTGTTTTAGAAGTGGGGGAGATGAAAACGAGAGGAAAATGCAAATAAAAGGTAAATGAAAATAAGAGCAAGTAGACGATAGTTTGTGCGAAGGTACTTGATAGGTTTTGGTGATGTCTCCCCGGCAACGGCGCCAGAAATTCTTCCTGCTACTTGTGAACTGCGTTGGGATTTCCCCGAAGAGGAGAGGATGATGCAGTACAGTAGAGATTAGTATTTCCCTCAGCTAAGAACCAAGGTTATCAATCCAGTAGGAGAACCACATAGAACCTCGTTAACAGCACCTACACACACAAAAGCAAACACTTGCACCCAACGCAAATAAGAGGGTTGTCAATCCCCTTAGCGGTTACTTGCAAGGATTAATTCTGATAGTGATAGATAGAAAAGTAAATTGCAAAAGAAAATAAAGGTAAATAAATTGCAGCAAGGTATTCTTGGATTTTAATATATGATAAAAGTAGACCCGGGGGCCATAGTTTTCACTAGAGGCTTCTCTCTCGAACACATAGCATACGGTGGGTAAACTAATTACTGTTGGGCAATTGATAGAAAAGCGCATAGTTATGACGATATTCAAGGCAATGATCATGTATATAGGCATCACATCCGAGACAAGTAGACCGACTCCTGCCTGCATCTACTACTATTACTCCACCCATCGACCGCTATCCAGCATGCATCTAGGGTGTTAAGTATAAAACAGAGTAACGCCTTAAGCAAGATGACATGATGTAGACAAAGTAAACTCAAGCAATATGATTAAACCCCATCTTTTTATCCTTAATGGAAACACTACAAATACGTGTCTTGTCCCTTTCTGTCACTGGGATATAGAACACCGCAAGATTGAACCCATCACAAAGCACCTCTCCCATCGCAAGATAAATCAATCTAGTTGGCCAAACCAAACGGATAGATCGGAGAGAAATACAAAGCTATAACAATCATGCATAAAAGAGTTCAGATAAGACTCAAATATTTCTCATGAATAATCTGATCATAAACCCACAATTCATCGGATCCCAACAAACACATCGCAAAAGAAGATTACATCAAATAGAACTCCAAGAACATCAAGGAGAACATGGTATTGAAGATCAAAGAGAGAGAAGAAGCCATCTAGCTACTAGCTATGGACCCGTAGGTCTGTGGTAAACTACTCACACATCATCGGAAGGGCAACAAGGTTGATGTAGACGCCCTCCGTGATTGATTCCCCCTCCGGCAGAGTAACGGAAAAGGCTTCCAGATGGGATCGCGGAAGAATAGAGGCTTGCGGCGGCGGAAAGGTTTTCTCTTATGTCTTTTTGGTATATTGGGAATATTTGGGAATTTATAGCGCTGGAATTAGGTCAAGAGGTGCCACAAGGGTCCCACAAGCCTAGGGGGCGCGCCTACCCCCCTGAGCACGCCCTCCGGGCTTGTCGCTCCCTCGTGACTCTTCTGGTCTTCTCCCGAAGCTTCTAGGGTCCCTTATGGTCCAGAAAAAATTAATCCAAAGTTTTTTCTTCATTTGGACTCCGTTTGATAATGATTTTCTGAAAAGGCAAAAACAGGCAAAAAACAGCAACTGGCACTGGGCACTAGGTTAATAGGTTAGTCCCAAAAAATGATATATAACTGCATATAAAACATCTAAGATTGATACTATAATAGCATGGAACAATAAAAAATATAGATACGTTGGGGACATATCAGTGGTGCATAGTAATAGGTTCAATCTTGCGGTGTCCTCACCCAGTGACAGCAGGGGTAGCGAGGCATGTATTTGTATTGTTGCTACTAAGGCACGTTACTCTGTTTGTCATGAACTTAATACCAGAGATGCAGGCAGGAGTCGATCAATTGGTGGAGTCATAATAGTAGATGCATGCAGGAGTCGGTCTACTTGTCACGGACGTAATGCCTATATATATGATCATGCCATGAATAACATCATGACTATGCGCTTTTCTATCAATTGCCCAACAGTAATTTGTCTACCTATCATATGCTATTTTTATGAGAGAGATGCCTCTAGTGAAAATTATGGCCCCGGTCTACTTTAATCATATTACAAAAACTAAAAATACCTTGCTGCAATTTATTTACTTTTATTTTAATTTGCAATTTATCTATCTACACCTATCAGATTTAATCCTTGCAATTAACGAGTACAAGGGGATTGACAACCCTCTTGCCCACGTTGGTTGCAAGTATTTGCTCTTGTGTGTGCAGGTATGATACGTCTGCAACGTATCTATAATTTATGAAGTATTCATGCAATGTTTACAATAATTTTATATGGTTTTGGTGCACTTTTATATGACTTTTATATGATTTTCATGGACTAACATATTAACCTAGTGCCCAGTGTCAGTTGCTGTTTTCTGCTTGTTTTTGGTTTTCCAGAAAATCCATACCAAACGAAGTCCAAACACGACGAAACTTTTTGACGATTTTTTTGGAAGGAAAGAGACCTGGGAAGCTCCGAGGGAGTACCAGAAGACCCACAGGGGCCCCATAAGGCAACAGGGCGCGCCCAGGGGGGTGGCTGCGCCCAGATGCCTTGTGTCCCCCGCCCCCCGTGGCCCCTCTTTGCGTGATTCCAACGCTGAAAATTCTTATATATACAGAAACCCCCGAAAGTTAACCTAGATGAGTTTTTCCACCGCCGCAAGCCTCTTTTCCGAAGTGATCCCATCCGGAGCTCAATTCTGGCACCCTGCCGGAGGGGGAAAGTCATCATCGGAGGCCATCTTCATCGTCCCCGCTGCTTCCATGATGAGGTGGGAGTAGTTCACCCTCGGGGCTGAGGGTATGTACCAGTAGCTATGTGTTTGATCTCTCTCTCTCTCTCTCTCTCTCTCTCTCTCTCGTGTTCTTGATTTGGCACGATCTTGATGTACCATGGGCTTTGTTAATATAGTTGGATCATATGATGTTTCTTCCCTCTCTATCTTCTTATGATGAATTGAGTCTTTCCCTTTGAGGTTTTGTTATTGTCAGATTGAATACTTTGGATTTGAGAACACTTGATGTATGTGTTGCATGTGGATACCCGTGGTGACAATGGGGTATTCTATTGAGTCACTTGATGTATGTTTTGGTAATCAACTTGCGGATTCCCGTGACCTTGGGGTAATCTAGGCATATGGGTTGGTACATGTTTTCATCCTTCTTTCTCCGATAGAAACTTTGGGGTACTCTTTGAAGTTATTTGTGTGGATTGAATATTATGAATCTGAAGTTGTTTGATGCATATCGAATAATCAACTCACGGATACTTGTGGTGACATTGGAGTATCTAGGTGACATTAGAGTTGGTTGATGCGTATCATATGGTGTTATTTTAGTACGAACTCTAGGGCTGTTTGTGACACTTATAGGAATGGCTCAATAGATTGATCGGAAAGGATAACTTTGAGGTGGTTTTGTACCCTACAACAATTTCTTCTTATGTTCTCCGCTAGATAAGAACTTTGGAGTGATTCTTTGTCGCACCATGTGGGATTGTTATATGATTCAATTATGTTAGCACTGTTGAGAGATTGCACTAGTGAAAGTATGAACCCTAGGCCTTATTTCCAGGCATTGCAATACCGTTTGTGCTCACTTTTGTTACTTGTTACCTTGCTGTTTTTATAATTTCATATTACAAAAACCTATATCTACTATCCATACTACACTTGTATCATCATCTCTTCGCCGAACTAGTGCACCTATACAATTTACCATTGTATTGGGTGTGTTGGGGACACAAGAGATTTCTTGTATTTGATTGCAGGGTTGTTTGAGAGAGACCATCTTCATCCTACACTTCCCATGGATTGATAAAGCTTAGGTCATCCACTTGAGGAAAATTTGCTGCTGTCCTACGAAACTCTGCGCTTGGAGCCCAACAGAGTCTACAAGAATAAAAGTTGCGTAGTAGATATCAAGCTCTTTTCTGGCGCTGTTGCCGGGGAGGTGAGTGCTTGAAGGTATATCTTTAGATCTTGCAATTGAATCTTTTAGTTTCTTGTTTTTCACTAGTTCGGTTTATAAAAGAAAACAACAAAAAAATGGAATTGAGGTTGCCTCAAATGCTTCATCTATATGATGTCTTTCTTGAAAATATGGATTCCGATAATTGTGCTCAATTGTTAGAGGAAGAATATTTTTTTAATGTGAGTCCTTTGAATGATGAGCATGATTGCAATGTTGTTAGTATGCTTTCTATGAATATCCATGATGCTAGTGATATGCAAAGCCATAAGCTTGGGGATGCTATGTTTGATGAATATGATATGTTTAGCACCCCCAAGTTTTGATGAGTAAATTTATTATGATGATAGCATGCCTCCTATTTATGATGATTATATTGATTAAAGTGGGTTTGGAAGAGTGTCAACTCTAGGTACTAGTGATCCCACTATTTTGGAGGGTGTTGAATCTTATGGCAATAATTATGAAAGTAGATTTGGAGAGGTCACAACTTTATTTAATGATGATTCCACTATTTTGGAAGAGGTTTCAATTGATTATGACAACAAAGTTGCTATCTATGATGATTATTGTCATGATATGTATGATATAAAGAGTAATGATAACCACGAAACTTGTCATCATGATTTTAATGTTGAATTGGGTCATATCAATCAAGTATCACATGAGAGTTATTTCGTTGAATTTGCTCCCACTACTATTGATGAGAATAAATTTGCTTATGCGGAGAGTAATAAAATTTCTATGCTTGTAGGTCATGAAAAGAATGCTTTATGTGATAGCTATATTGTTGAATTCATTCATGATGCTACTGAAAATTATTATGAGAGAGGAAAATATGCTTATATATATTTCAACAACATCAAGTTTCCTCTCTTTATGTTGAAAGTTTTGAAGTCATGGTTGTTTTGCATTCCTATGCTAGTTGATTCTTGCTCCCATAAATTGTTTGCTCGCAAAATCCCTATGCATAGGAAGTGGGTTAGGCCTAAATGTGCTTGCCATATGATTCATGATGTTCTCTTATATGTTTCAATTCCTATTCTTATGTGAGCATCATTAAAATCATCATGCCTAGCTAAAAAGGCATTGAAGAAAAGTGCTTGTTGGGAGACAACCCAATATTTACCCCTACTATTTTTGTGTGTCCACATGATTAAGATACTGTAGTAATCATATTTTATATGTTTTCTTTCAATAATGTGCCAAGTAAAGCCTTTGCGATAGTGTGGATACTTGTTGATTTGATTCTGTGCAAAAACAGAAACTTTTGCATCCAGTGCTGGAATTTCTATCCTGTACTGGAGCATGAGAAAATTCTGAATTTTTTTAAAAGTATTGGGTTACAATTTTTTTATGCTGTCCTAATGTTTCAGAATTTTTGGAGTTACAGAAGTATGCTTTTTAATTCGCTCACTACACTCTGTTCTGTTTTTGACAGATTCTGTTTTTATTGCATAGTTTGCTTGTTTTGGTGTTTCCATAGCTTATATTATGAGATATAAATTATGGAAATGATAGACTACAGTAGGAAATATGTGAGAACAATTAGGAATGTTGTATTGACAGTACCTAAGTGAATGATTTATTTTCAAACTAACCTATCTCACAAAGTTCCGTTAAGTTTTATGTGATTGAAGTTTTCAAGTTTTGGGTGAGATGACAATAGAAGGAGAATAAGGAGTGGCAAGACCCTGAGATTGGGCATACCCAAGGCACCCCAAGGTAATATTCAAGGAAGAATCAAGCGTCAAAGCTTGGGGATGCCCCGGAAGGCATCCCCTCTTTCGTCTTCAATCAATCGGTACACCACACTTGGAGCTATATTTTTATTCGTCACATAATATGTGTTTTGCTTGGAGCATCATTTACTTTTAATTTTCTTTGCTTGCTGTTATTTAGAGTCATGTTTTGTATCAAAATGCCAATTATAGCCTTTACCATGCTCAGTTTGCAAGTTTATGTCTTGCTGTTTGAAAACAGAAAGTTTTCTGTTATGTTCTGAATTTATGTGAATTGTCAGAACATGATTAAAATCTGAAATTTTTACACAGTAAGCATGCATGAGTTCTCTGTCACATGGTCATTTTTTAGAATTTTTGGAGTTAGGGAAGTATGAATTTTTATTCCCCCTTTACAGACTGTTCTATTTAGACAAATTTCGGTTATAGTTGCATTGTTTGCATATGTTTGCCTGTTTAATGTTTCTATTTGTGGATAGGATTATTAAATATGAAGAGTCATTTAGTATGCAATGTTTAATTATAATTTTAGTGATTTGCTATAGTATAGAATGTTAAGGTTTTGAGTTGATTTATACTAACTTATCTCACGAGTTCTTGTTGAGTTTTGTGTGGATGAAGTTTTTAAAATTTAGAAGAAGCCATGATATGAGAGGAATTAAGGAGACACAAGAGCTCAAGATTGGGGATGCCCAAGGCTCCCCAAGATAACATTCCAAGAAGTCTCAAGCAACTAAGCTTGGGGATGCCCCGGTAGGCATCCAACCTTTCTTCGTCAACAACTATCGGTTAGTCTCGGTTGAGCCTAAGGTTTTATTTGTTCACATGATATGTGCTATTCTTGGAGTGTCCTTTTATATTCATTTTGTTTGTTGTTCGAATAAAATACTTGGATCTGAAATCTTTATTTGGAGAGAGTCTTCACATAGCTACTTAATTGTTTGACTACTCATTGATCTTCACTTATATCTTTTGGAGTAGTTTGTCATTCATTCTTGTGCTTCACTTATATCTGATACGTCTCCAACGTATCTATAATTTTTTATTGTTCCATGCTATTATAGTATCAATCTTGGATGTTTTATATGCAATTATATGCCATTATATATCATTTTTTTTGACTAACCTATTAACCCAGTGCCCAGTGCCAGTTGCTATTTTTTGCTTGTTTTTGTCTTTTCAGAAAATCATTATCAAAAAGAGTCCAAACAGAGAAAAAACTTTGGATTAATTTTTTCGGGACTAGAAGGGATCCACGAAGCTTCGGGAGAACACCAGAAGAGTCACGAGGGAGCGACAAGTTCGGGAGGCGCGCCTCCCAGGCTTGTGGGCCCCTCGTGGCACTTCCTGACCTAATTCCAGCGCTATAAATTCCCAAATATTCCCAATATACCAGAGAGACAGAAGAGAAAACCTTTCCGCTGCCGCAAGCCTCTATTCTTCCGCGATCCCATCTGGAGGCCTTTTCCGGTACTCTGCCAGAGGGGGAATCGATCACGGAGGGCTTCTTCATCAACCTTGCTGCCCTTCCGATGATGTGTGAGTAGTTTACCACAGACCTACGGGTCCATAGCTAGTAGCTAGATGTCTTCTTCTCTCTCTTTGATCTTCAATACCATGTTCTCCTCGATGTTCTTGGAGTTCTATCCGATGTAATCTTCTTTTGCGGTGTGTTTGTTGGGATCCGATGAATTGTGAGTTTATGATCAGATTATTCATGAGAAATATTTGAGTCTTCTCTGAACTCTTTTATGCATGATTGTTATAACTTTGTATTTCTCTCCGATCTATCGATTTGGTTTGGCCAACTAGATTGGTTTATCTTGCAATGTGAGAGGTGCTTTGTGATGGGTTCAATCTTGCGGTGCTCAATCCCAATGACAGAAAGGGACATGACACGTATTTGTATTGTTGCCATTAAGGATAAAAAGATGGGGTTTAATCATATTGCTTGAGTTTACTTTGTCTACATCATGCCATCTTGCTTAAGGCGCTACTCTGTTTTATACTTAATACCCTAGATGCATGCTGGATAGCGATCGATGGGTGGAGTAATAGTAGTAGATGCAAACATGAGTCGGTCTACTTGTCTCAGACGTGATGCCTATATACATGATCATTGCCATGAATCCATCATGATTATTTGCTTTTCTATCAATTGCCCAACAGTAATTTGTTTACCCACCGTATGCCATGTATTCGAGAGAGAAGCCTCTAGTGAAAACTATGGCCCCCGGGTCTACTTTTATCATATATTAAAATCCAAAAATACCTTGCTGCAATTTATTTACTTTTATTTTAGGGAAAATTTTGTTTTTGCCACTCTAGATTTTGCCAATTTTCCTTATACCACTCTAGATTTTGACATTTCACTTTTGCCACTCTTAGCTTTTGACAATTATCACAATTGCCATTCCATGGCAAAAGCAAAATAATTTTATTTCACTTTTGCCACTCTTAGCATTTGAAAATGTATCACAATTGCCACTCTGAAATTTTGATTTTGCCACGAAATGGCAATTGTGATAATTGTCAAAAGCTAATAGTGGCAAAAGAGAAATGTCAGAATCTAGAGTGGCATATGGAAAATTGGCAAAAGCTAGAGTGGCAAAAACAAAATTTTCCCTTTATTTTATTTAGTATTTTACTTTATCTATCTATCACTATCAGAATTAATCCTTGCAAATAACCGCTAAGAGGATTGACAACCCTCTTATTTGCGTTGGGTGCAAGTGTTTGCTTTTGTGTGTGTAGGTGCTGCTAACGAGGTTCTGTGTGGTTCTCCTACTGGATTGATAACCTTGGTTCTTAACTGAGGGAAATACTTATCTCTACTATACTGCATCATCCTCTCCTCTTCAGAGAAATACCAACGCAGTCTACAAGTAGCAGGAAGAATTTCTGGCGCCGTTGCCGGGGAGACATCACCAAAATCTATCAAGTACCTTCGCATAAACTATCATCCACTTGCATTTATTTTATTTGCCTTTTCATTTGCATTTGCCTCTCGTTTTCATCTCCCCCACTTCTAAAACAAATTTACAAAAACACAAAAATATTTTATTTGGTTGTTTGTTAGTTTGCTTGCTTTGTCGCTATGTCTCAAGAAAATACCAAATTATGTGACTTTTCCAATACTAATAATAATGATTTTATTAGTACTCTTATTGCTCCTCCCGTCACTAGTGCGGAGTCGTGTGACATTAATGCTGCTTTGCTTAATCTTGTTATGAAGGAACAATTTTCTGGTAGTCCTAATGAAGATGTTGCATCCCATCTTAATACTTTCGTTGAATTATGTGATATGCAAAAGAAAAAAGGTGTGGATAATGATATTGTTAAATTGAAATTATTTCCGTTCTCACTATGAGATCGTGCTAAAACTTGGTTTTCATCCTTGCCTAGAAATAGTATTGATTCATGGGATAAGTGTAAGGATGCTTTTATTGCCAAGTATTTTCCTCCTGCTAAGATTATTTCTTTAAGAAATAAAACTATGAATTTTAAGCAAATTGAGCATGAACATGTTGCGCAATCTTGGGAGAGAATGAAATTAATGATAAGAAATTACCCTACTCATGGTTTAAGCTTTTGGATGATCATACAATTTTTTTATGCGGGACTAAACTTTGTTTCTAGAAATTTGCTAGACTCAGCAGCAGGTGGCACTTTTATGGAAATTACATTGGGAGAAGCTACAAAACTCCTAGATAATATTATGACAAATTATTCTCAATGGCACACTGAAAGAACTCCAACTGGTAAGAAGGTAAATTCTGTTGAAGAAATTAATACTTTGAGTGATAAGATGGATGCTCTTATGAAATTGGTTGCTAGTAAAAGTGCTCATATTGATCCTAATGATGTGCCATTGTCTACTTTGATTGATCAAAATAATGATGCTATTAATTTGAATTTTGTTTCTAAAAATAATTTCAACAACAATGCTTATAGGGGTAATTTCAATCCTAGACCGTTTCCTGGAAATTCCTCTAATAATTATGGTAATTCCTATGGTTATTCTTATAATAATAATAGGATACCCTCTGATCTTGAAAGTAATATTAAAGAATTTATTAATTCTCAAAAGATTTTCAATGCTATGGTAGAAGAAAAATTGAACAAAGTTGATGATATGGCTAGGAACATGGATAGAATTGCTCATGATGTTGAAACTCTCAAAATTAAAATTTTGCCACCAAAGCATGATATAAATAAGTCTACTAAAGCCATCCATGTTTACATTAATGAAAGTAAAGAAAGAACCGCTAGGTTGAGAGCTAAGCGAGAATTCCTAGAAAAAGCTATTCCACCCGGTTTTTATCAAAGTAATGATGAAGATATTAAAATGATTGGCATCACCCCTATTGAATCTTTATTTAGCAATATGAAAAATGATGAAAAAGGGACCGAAGATGAGTCAACTTTAGCTACAAGGCGTCCCAATTGTTTGGAGGGTGATGATCTTAATGATAAAAATGAAAAAAGTGGGTTTGGAGAGGTCAAAACTTTAAATAGTGATGCACCCACTACTTTGGCTTACAAGGACTTTAATTATGATAATTGCTCTTTAATTGAATGTATTGCTTGTTGCAATCCATGATTAATTCACCTAATGCCTACGAACAAAATAAAGCTTTCACTAAATATATTGTAGAAGCTATGATAAAAGCTCATGAAGAAAAGCTTGAGTTGGAAGTTTCAATCCCTAGAAAATTGCATGATGAATGGGAACCTACTATTAAAGTTGAAATTAAAGATTATGAATGCAATTCTTTGTGTGATCTAGGTGCTAGCGTCTCTTGTCGGTGTATAAAACATGGGTATTTTATACCCTGACTTATGCACAGACGGTGGCAGCCTCCTTGCCGGCCAAGGCTTGCCGGGATTCGCCAAATAACCGGATCCTAGACCCAGTTGCAGAAGCTGCTGGAGAGAAGATCGAAACAAAGCGTCGACAAGCACTCAACTAGTAATGAAGATGAAGATATTTCTTGCCGGCAAGACTGAACCGGCAAGGTAATGACCCGCCAAGCTCCGTGCCGGCAAGCCTTCGCCAACTCGTCAGCGCTCCACCTCACCGGGCAGCTAGTCACTAATCGGTGATGTGTCGACCGCGCAGGCTGGTTGGTGAGATTTGTTGGGCACCTGTCAGCACGCAGGGAAAAGATTTGCCTTTAAATGACACCCGTCTAGGAGGCGTGTCAGAACCATACGAGGTAGATGGGCGAGCGATGCAGAAACCTTGCCGGGGCTGCCTCTCCACATGACACCTAACGGAGCATTTAATGCCTTTGTCCTAAACTGGCAGAGTTAGGTATGATTGCACTGTTTGCTATCTAATCAACTTGTCATTACTGTTTTGCCACTGTGGTAACCCCTTGAGCTATAAAAGGAGGGACAGGGCAACAGTTAGAAGGATTCAGATCCCTTTCCAAACATTAGCACGTCCTGCATGCGTAGCTGCTCTCTCCGCACCTTGCCGGGGAGAGCGCTCCTTGTATCTGTGCCCTCATACATCCAATACACCAAAGCAGGAGTAGGGTTTATGCTTCTCAGCGGCCCGAACCTGGGTAAATCCCTTGCGTCTTCCATTGATTCTGCTCTTTGTGCACGTCGATCTCCCCTGCCGAACCACAAAGGGGCGAAATGGCCCCATAGATGGTCGTTTCCACGACATCTTTGGCGCGCCAGGTAGGGGAGTCGCTTGCGCGAACCTGAATCAGTGGATTGCGCGTCAACCTCATCAACTTCATCATCGTCCTCTTCGTCGTCGATGGCCCCTAAGAAGAAGGGCATCACGATGACGGCCCCCTCGCACGCATCCGCAGGCGGCGCAGGCGGTGCAGCCAATGCGGGTGGTGCGGATACCGCGGTTGGCACGACCAGCGCAGGCGGCACGGTCGCCATGCCCACCCCGGTCGGTGCAGGAGACGAGCGCGCTGGAGGCAGTCGACTTCCTCGATACTCTGGCGAACGAAGCCGCGATGGCGCAGGCGGAGTGGACGGACGACCTCCTCCTCCTCCTCCTCGCCGCGCCGATGAACGCAGCCACCGGAGCGGCAATGCCCGGGCCGGCGCGAGCCAAGATCCCGCTGCGGCGGCGCCCAGAGATGCTGCTTCGGGACAGACGCCGCGCCCCTCGCACAACGGGCGCAGTACAGCTCCGAGCGGCATCAACGACTCCGCGCGGCGGCGACCGCACGACAAGACTCTTGTTGATCAAATCCCAGATCCTCAGGCATCGCCTCCGCCATAGCAACCCACTGCTGACCATGTGCCATGGCAACAAGAACGCGATGGTGCTCCTGCTGGCTCTGCCAGGAGTAGAGTGACATCACGCCCTTCGCTTTCGTCCATGCCAGCCACAGCAGCAGAAGCAATGGCGCGAGCCCAGATGCTGCTGAATTTTCCTCCAGCGGCAGGGAAGATGGATGAGTGGAGGGCCACCATCCAAAGTTTGATTGGGTTTGCCGAGGCCAGAAAATCACAGCAAGCGGAGCCCTCACGGCGTCCGCAAACAGCACCAGTAGCTCCAATTGGTGACCGCATTGACGGTGCTGCGCTAACGGTGCAATCACCCCAGTGGCAACAGTCTCAACAGCAGCAACACCAACGACTGCAGCATGCTCAACGATCTTTTGAGCCCGACGAGATGTCGATGGCCTCTTCGGATCCGCGAGCGCAGCAAGACCAGCGGCAAGTGCTGCGAGACTGGCGGGTAGAAGACGCCCGCACCACCATTGAATGGCGTCGGGAGGCGCGCCATCAATCTGACGCGCGCAACGGCCCTGTCGTTGATGAGCCCGCGCGAGGGGTTGGCGGATATCTTCCTTACGAGGTTGGGTGTCCTGCCTTCACCCGTGAGCTGCGGGACGTCCGATGGCCGTCCGTTCGGGCCTTTAAGCCAGAAGTACCAGAGAAATACAATGGCAAGCTGAACCCGGCAGAATTTCTGGGAATCTACATGATTGCCGTGCAAGCTGCCGAAGGAAGAGATGAGAAAATCCTCGCCAACTACTTTCGTTGGTACTGAAGCCCAACGTGAGATCTTGGCTGATGAACTTGCCGGAGAACTCCATTTCTTCGTGGGCAGATCTCTGTAATGAGTTTGTTGGTGCCTTTACCGGAGGCCACAAGGCCCCTGGACAGCCCAGTGACCTGCAAGTGATCCCGCAAAGAGATGGAGAAACTTTACGCAAGTACATCCAGAGGTTCAGCTGTGTGCACCGTAACATTCCAGATGTACACCCCGCAGCCGTCATTGCCGCCTTTCACACGAATGTGCGCAATCGAAGGATGCGAGAGAAGATGAATGTCAAGCTACCCAAAACCGTCAATGAGCTCTATACGTTGGCGGATAAGTGCGCACGCGCTGAGGAAGGGAGAAGGCTTCCCGGGGAAGACGCTGGTGCTGAGGTGGATTCCGAGGACAACGATGCTGCCACCCCGAGGAAAAAAGGCCGAAAGCGCAAAGGAAAAACTGTTATGGCCGTCTAGGGCTCCGGCAACTCTGAGTCCACTAAGAAAGCTAAGATTGAGAACTCTGGCAAGGAGGCAGCTGTATGTGCCGCTTGCCAGGAGGCGGCGGCAAACGAGAAGGCCGGCAAGTCTGATGGGCCGTACTGTAAGATTCACCGCACCCAGGGCCACGATCTCCAAGAGTGCCGACAAGTCGAGCACCTTGTTGAGAAGCAGAAGGCTGAATATGAAAAACGTGACAAAGAGAAGGGTCAAGGTGGTGCCGGTGGATCTGGCAAAAAGGGCCGTGGCGGTCGGGGAGGCCGTCGCGGCAAGGCCAATTAGCAGAAAGAAAAGCCTGCTAGAGGACGCAAAAAGAAAGGGGAAGATGATGGAAGTGAAGAGGAAGAGGACGACGGAGAGTCCAGTGAACAGGAATTCCAGAAGGCAACTGATGCCATGTGCGTTGACGGAGGAGCATCTTTGCACTCCTCTCACCGCCAACTTAAGCAGTGGGCTCGTGAGGTTAATGCGACAGAACCGACAATGGGCTCTCAAAAGCCACTCAAGTGGTCACGCACGCCTA
This sequence comes from Elymus sibiricus, assembly GCA_039707655.1. Lineage (NCBI taxonomy): Eukaryota > Viridiplantae > Streptophyta > Magnoliopsida > Poales > Poaceae > Elymus > Elymus sibiricus. Next base: position 296,703,004 of record CM077672.1, on the reverse strand, counting down.
TCATTTTCGATGCTGAGGACCACCCTGATCGCACAACCGCGGTCGGGTGTTTGCCGTTGTTGGTTTCGCCAACAATTCGCAACCTCCAGGTCACAAAAATGTTAGTTGACGGTGGGGCTAGCCTGAATTTGATTTCTCCAGAGGTAATCAAGAGGCTGTAGATTCCCGACGAGGAGCTCGAGAAGATAGGCACTTTTCAAGGAGTAAACCCGGGAAGAAGCCAGCCCAAGGGAAAGATCACATTGCCGGTGACGTTTGGCGGGGAATTGAACTACAGAACAGAAAAGATTGTGTTTGACGTTGTCAAGATCCCCTTGCCGTACGGCGAAATTCATGGCAGCATCTCACTCTGCTTACAACACGTTGAAAATGCCAGGGCCGATGGGTGTCATTTCCATCAACTCAGACAAGAAAGATGCAGTCATTTGCGTCGATAAGATGTACAGAGATGTGGTTGATGCAGAGGCCGCCAAGACGCCAGCTCCCGCCAAGAAGAAGGAAAGCAAGAAGTCCGGCAAGACCTCTAACAAGGATTCCGGGAAGCGCACCTCTTTGGAGTGCTGCGTGCCTGTTGAAGACTTGCCGGAGTGCTCTGCCGGTAAGAAATCCAAAGCTACTTCACCGGCGACCAAAAAGGTGTCGGCGAGGGAGGACGGCACTGACGGTACCTTCACCATCAGTGCCACCCTTGACAGCAAATAGGAAAGCGCGCTCATTGCCTTCCTGCGGGCGAATGTCGATGTGTTTGCATGGCGACCATCTGACATCCCCGGTGTTCCCAGGGAGGTAATTGAGCACCACCTTTCTGTCTGTCCCCACGCTCGGCCCGTCAAGAAAAAATTCCAGAAGCAAGCATTGGAGTGGCAATAGTTCATTGCCGAGGAAATCAAGAAGCTTGAAGCAGTAGGTTTGGTTAGAGGTGTACTACATCCAACTTGGTTGGCAAATCTAGTTGTGGTGCGCAAAGCAAATGGGAATTGGAGACTTTGTATTGACTACACCGATATCAACAAAGCATGTCCAAAAGATCCTTTCCCCTTGCCGCGCATTGATCAAATTGTAGACTCTCCTTCCAGCTGTGACTTACTCTCCTTCCTTGATGCATATTCTGGGTACCATCAGATATTCATGGCCAAGGAGGATGAGGAGAAAACCGCATTCATTACTCCATGTGGCACATACTGTTTCGTGCGTATGCCTTTCGGGTTAAAGAGTGCTGGTTCAACATTCGCAAGAGCAGTCCAGATTGGTTTTGAGCCCCAGCTCCACAGGAATGTGGAAGCATACATGGATGATATAGTGGTCAAAACCAAGGATGAATCAACCCTCATTCAAGATTTAGAAGAAACATTTGCAAACTTGTGCAAGATCAATTTGAAGCTCAATCCCGAGAAGTGTGTGTTTGGCGTTCCATCCGGCAAACTTCTCGGGTTCTTTGTATCTCAGCGTGGAATTGAAGCAAATCCCGACAAGATCGAAGCAATTTTGCAGATTCAAGCACCAAAAAGCGTCAAGGATGTGCGGCGTCTTGCCGGTTGTGTTGCTGCCTTGAGTAGGTTCATTTCAAGATCTGCTGAGTGCGCCCTGCCGTTTTTCAAGATTTTAAAAAAGGCAGGTCTGATGAAATGACCTTCGGAAGTGGAGGCCGCGCTGCAGGACTTGAAAAGATACCTCTCCTCCGCGCCAACGCTAGTTGCGCCTAGGCCACAAGAGCCGTTGCTGCTATATGTAGCGGCAACAAATCAAGTGGCTAGTGCTACATTAGTGGCACAGAGGGAAGTCGATGACGAGGAAGTAACCGCGGCAAATCCGTCCAGTGACAAACCGGAATCTTCTCCGGCAAGGTCCGGCGCCGACAAGTCAGAAACAGCGCAAGCAAATGAAACTAATCAACAAGTGATGCCAAAGAAGAAGGTGGTGCAGCGGCCCGTATATTTCGTTAGCTCCCTTTTGCAGGGGGCTAGATCAAGATACTCTGGGGTGCAGAAATTGCTTTTCGGCCTTCTGATGGCCTCGAGAAAGCTGCGTCACTACTTCCAAGCACACGAGATCACCGTCGTCACTCGCTTTCCATTGCAACGCATTTTGAGAAGTTCAGAGGCAACTGGCAGGATAGTGGAGTGAGCGTTGGAATTGTCAAGCTTTGCACTTAAGTTTGGAAGCACTTCGACCATCGGGAGCAGGGCCTTGGCGGAGTTCATTGCAGAATGGACACCAACGCAAGACGAAGAAACTCAAGAAACAGCTCTCCCTGGCAAGGAGACAGCCAAAGAATGGATCATGTACTTTGACGGTGCCTTCTCGCTGCAAGGCGCCGATGCCGAAGTGCTGCTTGTCGCACCCACCGGAGAGCACCTCAAGTATGTGGTTCAAATGCACTTTCCCAGCGAGCAAGCTACAAACAACACTGCTGAGTACAAAGGACTCATTGCCGGTCTTAGGATCGCAGTGGACCTTGGGATCAGGAAATTGGTCGTCCGCGGTGTCTTGTAGCTTGTTGTGAAACAAGTAAACAAAGATTACCAGAGCCCGTTGCTGGAAGCATATGTGGAAGAAGTGAGAAAGATGGAAGAACACTTTGACAGTTTGCAAACAGAGCACATCCCCCGTGCGGAAAACAACATTGCTAATCACCTGTCAAAGTGTGCCGCTCAAAAGCTACCTATGGAACCAGGAACTTTTGTGCTCCATTTGAATCAACCAACAGTCACTCCATCAACGCAAGCCAGTAAGAGGAGGAAGTTGAATGCCGACAAGTATTTTCCAGCAGAGCTCCCAGGAGCCGCTGGCGAAAAGGTTGCCGGGGACAACGACACGGTTGTCGGTGAGCAGCGGCTTAGCGCAGAACCTCAGGTTCTTGCCGCAGAGGCAAGCGCTCCCGCAGTCGAAAAAATGCCTTTAGTCCTTGTCGTCGAGCCGCAGGCTCCGGCATGGGCACAGCAGATAGTTCATTTCCTTCAAACAGGAGAACTTCCCGATGAGCAAGAAGAAGCTGAGAAAGTAGCCCGTCAATCAAGTATGTGTTAGTTTGTGGATAACACGCTATAAAGAAAGAGGCCAAACGGTGTGAAATTAAAGTGTATTTGCCAGGAAGATGGACTGAAGCTGTTGGTGGAGATACATGGAGGCATATGTGGCTCTCACATAGGTTCAAGAGCACTTGCCGGCAAAGCTTTCAGGCAAGGCTTCTATTGGCCCACTGCCCTCCAGGATGCGACTGAGCAAGTAACAAAGTGTGAAGCATGCCAGTTCCATTCAAAGAAGATACATCAGCCAGCTCAAGCTCTCCAAATGATCCCTCTGTCCTGGCCCTTTTCGGTCTGGGGCTCGATATCTTGGGCCCCTTCCCCCGTGCTGCCGGGGGCTTTGAGTTCTTGTACGTCGCCATCGACAAGTTCACAAAGTGGCCTGAAGTGGAGCCAGTGAGAAAGGTGACAGCGCAATCAGCCGTCAAGTTCTTCAAGGGATTAGTTTGTCGTTTTGGAGTTCCTAACAGAATCATCACCGATAACGGCACGCAATTCACGAGCTGCACCTTCATGCAATACATCCAGGACCTTGGCGGCAAAATCTGTTTTGCGTCTGTTGCTCACCCGAGAAGCAACGGCCAAGCGGAAAGGATGAATGCTGAAGTGCTGCGTGGCCTCAAGACAAGGACCTTTGACAGGCTACGCAAATGTGGAAGGCGCTGGATTGATGAGTTGCCGGCAGTTCTTTGGTCACTCAGAATGACACCGAATCGAGCTATTGGCCAAACACCCTTCTCCCTAATCTATGGTGCAGAAGAAGTGCTCCCCACGGAACTCATATACGGGTCACTTGAGTGCTCGCTTACGATGAAGCTGAGCAAGAGCAGCTGCGTCAAGATGACGCAACGCTCCTTGAGGAGGATCGTCTTCGGGCGGCTGTGCGAGCTGCACGCTACCAGCAAGCCTTGCGCCGCTATCATAGCCGCAAAGTGCACGCCCGAAGCCTTGAGGAAGGCGACCTTGTTCTTCGGCGTGTTCAGTCCGCCAAGAAATCAAATAAGTTGACGCCGAAGTGGGAAGGCCCTTATCGGGTAGTACGAGTCACCAGACCTGGCGCAGTCCGTCTGGGGACCGAAGATGGCACCCCAGTGCAGAACTCATGGAATATTGAGCATCTTCGCAAGTTCTACCCATAAGGCGCGGTTGCCGCCCCCCCCCCCACCCCCCGGCAACCCCTTTTGTACAAGCTTTGTCGGCAAGACTTGTAACCCTTTGTACAAAGCCAGGCGCAGATCCTGTGCGTAATAAAGCTAAGTGTTTCGCAACTCTTTGTACATATTCATTTATATATGGATGCATATGATGTTGTGATTTACACTTTAGTTTGTGTGAAATGACTGATGAACCATCAAGGTTCCCGAACCGCTCTTGTCTCTTCTTTCTTTTTCTTAAAAGGACAGAAGGATCCCTCGCGTGCAAGTTTCCCGAGGGAAATAGAGACGGGGTACCGTTTTAATGACGTTCAAGTGATCATTTCGTACGACGAGGAAAGCAACGCAAAGAAAAGCTAAGTTGAAAAACTTGAAAACTTTTTCCTTATTATATTGCGATTTCCCTTGAACGATTCTGCGTTTGTATGAGAAAGTTGCACGCGAAGGAATCTTGTCGTGATCAGATTGCGCTCTTGTTTTGCCTCGAGTCCGCTCGGCAAGATATGCAGCTGCATTTCGATGGCAAGTTATCTTGCCGGTGGCAGTACTTCCAGCAGGCTACAAAGGACCTGTTCCTCTAAGCGCTCGCGGCAAGTGTCTATACCGGCAAGTTGCCGCGCTGTGATCGACAAGTTACCTTGCCGGTGGCGGCGCTTCCAGCAAGCTGCTAAGGATCTGTTCCCCAAAGCGCTCGCGGCAAGTGTGCGCACCAGCAAGTTTCCAAACAGCGTAGGGAGCGCAATCATACAAAGACGGAATAAAACAAGGGGAACGACACACAGTCATTTAGCAGCACAAGTTATATTACATCACAGAAGCAGTGCGGATCTAACATAAGACCAAATGTATCTTTTACATGGCAGCACAGTGATGAATATAATGACGAGCTTAGTCCCGACGATCCCCCTGGACCCTGGGAATTTGGAGAACCTTGTCGGCGAGAGGAGCAACGATTTTGTCAGTAGCAGTGACGTCAGTGTTCGCCGGCAACCTCCTGAAGACCCCAGAAAGATCAAGGCTGGGATTGCGATGGGCAAATTTGAGCAGCACCCTGTATACAATTTCATGCGCAAACTTCCAGGATTCATCAGCAAATGAAGCAGACCTGTCCTTGTGATACGTCTTCAAGGCATCGATAAGGCCCTCAAAGAACTTGGTCAGTCTGACACTGGTGGCCTCCTTGTCGTTGACAGTGAAACCCCAGCTCTTCATGTCCATCATGGCGATTTGTGAGCTGATGCACTCGGCAGCATTGACAAGTCTGCCAGTCCAGAGGGAGAGGTTCTCGTGCAATTGGGCGTAGTTGTTCTCAGCCTCCTTCTTCAAGGCCTCTTCCTTCTCCAGCTTCTCCGTCAAGACCCTCTCCCTCTCCTTGGCAGATTCTAGAGCTGTTACCAATGTGGCCAGTTGGGATTTTAGATCTCCGATTGTCTTGGCGGCGGCATCAAGATCTTGGTTCTTGGACGACAGCTGCGTTTGCAAGTCCCCTAGAGTGAGGGCTGCCTTCAGCGCTTCATCCTTGAGAGCCTCGATTTCATTGCCATTACCGGCAAGATCATCTTTTAATCTAGCCATTTGGGACTCTAGTTCTGTCTTATCAGCAGCCTCCTTATGTTTGGCAGCATTCTCCAAGGCCCGGGCTTCAATGGATTTCTTGTGCCCGTCTTCCAACTCTTGAGTCCGCTGTTTAAGGAGCGTTTCAATCTCCTCATCCTTGCTGCGGAGAGTGGTGGCAAGGGCTCCTTCTCGTGCGGCAAGGTCTTTCTCCTTGGTGTTGAGCAGCGCCTCGCGCTCCGCCAACTTGCCGTCACGGATTGCCGCTTCATCCTTGGCGGCATTAAGCTTTTCCTCCTGCCTTACAAGATTGCGGGCCTGCTCGTTATACCATGCGTGCAGTTCGTCCGCTTTCTTCTTCAGTTTCTGCTCAACCAAATCCACGGCTTTGCGCTCTTCCTGGACTCTGTCCCATCATCTGCTGTACCTCTCTAGGACGCCCTTGAACCCGATGGCCATGATCTCCATGAAAGAAAGATCTTCGGTGCTGTCAGTTGCATCAGTGGCCTCGCCAGTTCTTTGGGCCAAGGGGAGCAGAATCCGGGCTATTTCTTCATCAAAGTTTGGCCCCACAGCGCCAGATGAGCTGGGGGCTCCAGATTCGCGTTGAGAAGTGATCAGCGCCAAGCTGCTTGACGGGATCTGCAAGGTAGACGCTGCTGGTTGGTTGCCGGGGTTCGGCGTGTCAATATTGACTGGCGCCTTATCCGCGTCCGTCCTGGCGGGGTCGAGCGTGTTGCCGGAGGACCTCTCGTATTCTTCGGGGAGTACTCTGGTCTCCTCGGCAACTTGCACACGACCCTCTTCGGCGGCATCCTTTGCGATATTGGCCATCTCCACGAGGACTTCGCCTTCTTCGGGGGAGGCTGGAGCTGTGGATTGGAGCTAGAACAAGGGCAGAATAATATTCAGAATCACAAGTCATGTTCAAGAAAACAAAAAAGGAATTTTCCATGAAAAACGTTTAAAGACAGGAGGATTACCCGTTGGTATTAGCTGAGGAAGGGCGTCTCCTTCCCCGACAACTCGCATTGCCGGCGCACGGTCATCAGCAGCCTCGCTTGTCGGGGCAGCCCCCGTGCGGGCAGGCTCGTCGGTGGAGGCCCTTGTCAGAGAAACGCTCTCCGAAACGGTGGTTGATAGGGGAGCCGTAGCGGGGTCCGCCTCTTGGCGTTCTTCTTCTTGGTGGGCCTCCCCCGCCTCTTTGCCGGGCTCAGAAAAAGGAACTTCGGTGCTGGCTCTAGTAGGCGGGATCTGCACCACATCCTCGCGCAGGGGGCTGGGCTGGGGGCTGACGACGATGGTTTCAGCCGTCCCGACCCCCTGCCCAGCACTTGCCGAGGGATCCTGTTCTGTTGCAAACCTGGCCCACTTCGTCCGGTGCACGAGTGGCTCTGGGTCTCTGTCAAGACAGAGGAATCAAGTCAAAACAACAATCAAATGAAATCAAGACTTGATGAAGATAAGCAAAATCACTTACTCTTCCTCCTCCTCCTCAGACTCGCCAAGGACGTCAAAATCGTACATCACTGGCGGAGGCAATTCTCTGGCCCTCTTAAGTGCCGGGGGAGGTGAACCCGTCGGCTGAGTGGATTCGACTTCCTCGACAACCTCTTGCCGAGGGGATGGAGGCTGAGTTCGGGGACGCTGGGTTGATTGCCGGCGTACTTCTTCTTGGCGGCCGGTCTTTGTGGTCGTCTTCTTCACCGTAGGGCCAGCTCCTGGCGAACAAGCACGCACCGGCTCTTGACTGACCGCCCTCTGAAGACAGCGCCTCTTCTTCGGGGCTCGAGGGCCTTCTTCTTCTTCGGGCTCTCCGGCAGCCTCAGTCCCGGCGACCTCGGTCCCGGCAACTTCAGCTTCAGCAGTCTCATCCCCGACAGGCTCTTCTTTTTGCTCTTTGGCAACTTCTTCCTCGGAATGCTCTTCGTCATCATCCTCAGCTGCCGCGGCACCAGAGCCACCTGCCGCGTTGATCCTCGCGATCTCTGCGGCCTTACTGGCGATATACGCCAGTTCTTCATCCTTGGTGGCCCGGATGAGATCCGTTTCCTTCCGGGAGGCTTTCTCCATCAGGTTGGAGGCCCAATCCATCTCGTTCACCAAGGTGGGCACGGGCCAGTCAGCTTTGACTTCGTGGGCATCACAGTCCGGCATCATCGACAGGATGGAGTCCTTGGCGGAGTTGATGTGCAACGGGATAATTCCATCCGGCAAATGGAACAAACCAGTTTTCCAGAACAATTGTTCGCAGAGGCAGGCATGCTCCATGACCATCAAGTTGTTGCCGGTTCCAGGATACAATCTCATAATGTCGGTGGCGTTCTGGTATTGCCAAGTGAATCTTTCTCTCTTCTGCAGTGGCGCGATGCGTCGTCGGAGGAAATCGGCGCCAACCATTTCTATGGTCAGCTTGGCGGCCTTGAGGCGGGCGATTCTGTTCAGCGCCGGGCGAAGTTTCGCATCGGTGGCGCCAAAACTGTTCCAATTCTTGCCGCGCTAGACTCTCACTGTGCACGGTATGCAGAACTGAGGAAAATCTTTTTCCTGGATCCAGCACCACTCTGCCCTCCACTCGTCCCACTTGAGGTGAAGTTGCCCGGGAAGGTACTGGCCCTTAGTTTTTGTCCTGGGGATCCATGTCACGCTGCCGGAGAGCAATTTGTCCTCGATGCGGGGGACGAAGAAGTGGCGGAACAGATCCACATTGGGGGCAACTCCGATGAAGTTCTCGCACAGATGAGCAAAAACTGCCATGCAAGTCATCGCATTTGGAGTAAAATCCAGCAATCTGAACCCATAGCTGAACATCATCGCGCTGAAGAAATCTGAGAATGGGGGAACCAGACCACAATAAAAATAGGCGCAGAAGAATGGATATGAATCTGCGGAATCCTTGTCGCCTTCAGGAAGCACCACTGGGACCTTGTGATCCTTGGTGTCCCTTTGTCGTGGTAATTTCACGGCAGATGCCATAAGATGGCTAAAGAGGTGGGGCTACGAGAGGACGCCGGTGGGCTCCGGAGGCGAGGTTGGCACGAGCAAGTGTGAGACACGAGACGTACCCAGGTTCGGGGCCCTCTGGAGAGGTAACACCCCTAATCCTACCGTATGAGCTGATATGCGCAAAGGTTACAGAGTTGCTCCTGGAGCTATTTAGACGGAGGAGGGAGAAGGGGCTAGGCCACCGTTCTGCCTCTCCGGCGGGAGTGTGTGTGTGTTCTGTGGAGCGAGAAATCACTAAAGGGAAGTGAAGAGCCACTATCCCACAGGAGAGAGTGATCTGAAGGGAGCTAACTAGAATGTGTACTGATCTGACCGACCGATCGACCCCTGTGCATGGAGGCCTCCCTGGGGGTCTTATAGGCCGACCCCCAGGGTTACAATGGTAACGTTACAGAGGCGCGGGCCCCTGGTGTCATTGACCGGGATCCGGTGGCCGGGTCGCCGGGTCGCCGGGCTGCCGGGTCGCCAGGTGCGCCGCACCTGCCTGGCGCGGGGCACTGTGGCGGGTCTTGTCTCTTGTCAGCCTGGGTATGAGGCACTGTGGCGCGTCTTGTCCGTCGTCAGAGGGAGGTCGGCGCCGCCGTTTCTACAGGACCGCGCCTCCCTGACACTGCCCGCCTCGGGCGGGGGCGCAAGGAAAGCTGCAGCCTCGCCTGTTCTGTCAGTATAAAGGGAGGAGTGCTGTAGCCATGCTTGCTTCGTCGCTAAGGCTTCGTCTCCTCGCGGCCGGCCGGCATGGGCCAGCCGGCCAGGCCGGGTTGCCGTGCCGAGCCGGCTCGCGCTGGGGAGCCGGCGTGCTTGGCAAGCCGGCCTGAGGGACTTGTCTTGCTCCGATGATTTTCCGAAAGGGATCCGAGCTCCGTCGCCTACCCGGGGGTCATCCCCCCGACAGTAGTCCCCGAAGCTGTGAAGATTCGCCGGCTTCAGGTAGGGGGGCCTTTGCAGCTTACCACCCTGAGGAGCCGGTTTGTTGATGTAGTGCCGGAGTCCGGTCGGGCGGCTTCGCCTGGCCGCTCGCCGGCTCCGTGGCAGCGGGCGCCACGAACACCCGTTGGGGGCCGGCTTCCGGAGACCGGGTCGCGGCACCCCGGCCTGGGCGGGAAACGGAAACGCCTGCCAAATGAGTCTTGCTTCGTACGCTGATTCGCGCCTGCCGCCGCTCGATGGGCCACCACGTGCTGTCTCGCGGCAGGCGAGGCCTGCCAGCCCACGCGCGCGACGGGACGTGACTGTGGTCCGGGCCCGCCACGACGCGCCCTCGGCCCGCGCGCGAGGGATTTACTGCGGCGGTTGTTGGCGATTGCGCTTCCCCGCGCAATTAATGTGCGTGGGGAACGTGCGCGCGTAGTGCGGGGGAGTGGGGATCGTGGGCGCAAACGATCCCGCTCCCCGACGATTCGTAGCGGTTATAAATGAGAAGGGAGGGGAAGTGCGATGGAGACGCTCGCGCTCGCACCCCTGCCCCTCGCTCCTCTTCTTCTCCATCGCGACCGAGCGAAGCGCTGCCGCCACCGCACGCCTCGCCCACGCCTGCTACCGCGCACCGCTACCCGAAGCCCGCAGCGCGCCGCTCTTTCTCCCTCTGCTCCTCTTCATCGTCGAACCTCGACGCCCGAAGAGTTCTTCAATGGCGCTGCCGAAAGGCTCTTGGGAGGGCTCCATTATGACGGAGCAGAATAACCGGTACCTCCGCCGCACGAAACGGCTGCCGCCGGCGGAGGTACTGCTCGCGCGCGCGCCGGGCTCGGAGAGGGTGCCGGAGCCGCTGGAGGGCGAGCATGTGGTCTTCTTCTCGCATTTCGAGCGCGGGCTCGGCCTCCTGCGAGTCTCTTCTTCCGCGCGTGGCTTGATTTCTTCAGGCTGCAGCCGCATCATCTCGGCGCCAATGCCATGCTGCAGGTTGCCGGCTTCGCCACGCTCTGCGAAGGCTATCTCGGGATGCTGCCGACTGTGGAGCTGTGGGCGAAGATGTTCTTCCTCAAGCAGCAGGGAGCGTCAGCCGGCGCCATGTCCGACTGCGGCGCGGCGGTGGTTACCGGCCGGGTGAACGGGCCATTTCCCAAGCTGCCGCTAGAGGACTCGGCCAAGAAGTGGCAGGCGACGTTCTTCTACGTCCGGAACGCCGACCCGGCGGTGGACGTCATCAACCTTCCGCCGTTCGTCGACGCGCCGCCGCTCGAGAAGCCGAACTGGGGCTACTGCCCCAAGAAGCCGCCGCAGGAGATGGTGAACATCTGCGGCCGGGTCGGGGAGCTGACGGAGCGCGACGGGCTGAAGCCAGTTGACCTCATCGCAGCCTTCATCGCCCGCCGGGTTCTGCCGCTGCAGCGCCGGGCGCACCGGAGCTGCGATATGAGCGGCCGGCACGACCCGACCCGGATGTCGACCAAGGAGCTGACGCCGGCTGGGATCGTCCAGCGGGTCAATTACATCTCCAAGGCCGGGCTGAAGGAGGAGGGGTGGAGCTTCGGGAAGGAGCCTTATCACCAGGAGAACCCAGCGCCGGCGGTGAGTCCTTGGTCTTTATATTTTGCCGCTTCAACGTTATTCTTGCGTCCTGACGCCGCGCGATGGCCGCAGCTATTCGCCAGCCAGCGGAATCACGACGGGCCGAACGCCTAGATCCTGCTGGCCGACCTGCCCGACTCGGATGTGGAGGAGGCCGGCGCCGAGGCGGAGGAGGGGCGGTCGAGGCGCGCCTGGCCGACGCCGCAGTCGGCGGGTCGCAGAATGCAGGTAAGTCTCCACCTCCAGATCTACTGCGGGACTGGCCGGATGACGACGAGGAGAGCATGTCCGACGCCCACGGTGCAGCGCCCTCGGCTGGGGAGGACGCCAGCGTTGACCCCCCCAAGACGGCTGCGGAAGGCGGCCGGCGCCGGGCCGGCTCGCGCGGCGGCGACCGTCAGCCGGCCGCACGGGAAGGAGGCGGTTGAGGCGAGATCGGCCACGAAACACCCGGCAGCGGGGCCGGCGCATGAGAGGGCCGTCATGAGGAAGAAGCGCCGGCTCGCCCCGTCCGTGGGGCCGAGGCGGGAGCCCCCGACGGTCATCGGGTAAGTATTTCTTGCCTTATTTCTGATCCCTGCTTGCTGAATTTGTGGGGGCGCGCCATCTGGTGGTTTATCTTTTTTCTTCCTTATGCCTTCTCCGTGACGAATCTGTCATGTACAGGTCGGCTCTTGACTTGGCGGTGGCAGCGACAGAGACCGCGGTGGGCGAGGCCGTCTGGAGGAAGACCCGGAGTAGCGCCATCGACCGCGAGCCGGACCGGACCGCGGAGGAGTACCTCGAGGCCCGCCAGTCCGGCCAAGATCTTGAGGCGGCGATGCGCATCGCCTGGCGGGACCAGGCCGAGGCCGAGAAGGCGATGCAGGAGGCCTCGGCCTAGGCGTGGGAGAGGGCCTCCGCGAAGCGGGCCAGGCCCACCGCGGACCTGGCTTGGCCGGAGATGGAGAGGGGCTCGGCGCCGGTGGTGACAATCATCGAGCCGCAGCCGGAGGGAGCGGGCGAGCCGGAGAGGCGGGCGGAGCCGGCCGACGGCGAGTCGGACGTCGATGACAATATCGTCGTGGACACGCCGCCCCGGGCCGATCCGGCAGGAGGTGGCGAAGGCGGCGGAGAGAGGCGCGAGGCGGACTCCGCGCCATCCGGCCAAGCGCAGCCGACGCCGGCCCCAGAGGCCGCGATCGGGGCCGCCGGTACCTTGGTGGTCGTGCCGCCCCAAGCCGCCACGAACCCCGAGCGGCCGGGTGGAAGCGGATCCGGTGCCGGGACCGCACTCCAGCAGCCGTGGGCGAGCTCTAGCGAGGTCGTGGTGGGGCCGCGAACCCGGGAGGACGATGCGGCGGACGCCTTGCACTCGCAACTTCGCGGTCGGGGCGAGCGCCTGCAGGCCTTCGTCCGGGAGGAGCAGGACCGGGCGCGGCAGCTGGAGCAGGCGATCGCGGTGAGTTTTTTCTTCTGTGCCTGTCTTGATTGTTGAATCAGTGGGGGCGCGCCAGCGCACCCACTGGGTGTAGCCCCCGAGGTTCGGCCGGGCTGCGGAGCAACCGGGTCGAATCTTATGGTTGTCTTTTGCATTCTTTTAATCTTCTGTCTGCGCGCAGCATCTGTACGACCTGTGGGCCAGCGCGTTCAACCGGCTCCGGGATCGGTACCGCGAGGCCAGAACCCAGCTCGCCGCCAAGGAGGAGGAGCTGCGTCGGGTCCAAGGTACGTCTTGCATGCCTTCAGTGGGTGCGCGCCAAGATTCGGGCCGGACTGCGGAGCAGCCGGGTCGAATCTTAGAGCCTTGACCTTTTCTTCTAATCCTTGCTTCCGGCATCTGACCGGGAATCTCGTCGCACAGCTGACGCGGCCGAGGTGCCAGGCCTTCGAGGCCGGCTTGCCGAAGCCGGCCAGCAGCGCGACCACGCCGTCGGCGACCGCGACCGGCTCCAGGCCGAGGTGGACCGGCTGGTGGCCGAGAAGGCCAGGGTGGAGGATGCCCACCAGGCAGAGCTGGGCCGGTTGGCGGAGGAGCGCGGCAAGGCGGCCGAGGAGCTAGCGGACGCCTGCAGGAAGATCGCCCAGCTCGAGAAGGATCTCGAAGCCCAGGCTCGCGCATCGGCGATCCGGGAGAACGGGATGCTGGGCGAGGCGCAGTACCTTGATGAGACCTTCGCCCGTAAGTACCATTTCTTCCTTTGGGCCGGCTGGCATAGCCGGCAAGTTGCTTTCTTTGACTGATTCGTTTCTTTCCTTTGCCAGGAGTCTTCCCGGAGACACAGGAGGCGGCCGATGCGGCCGTGTACGCCCACCGGGCGGAGCAGCGCGAGCTAGGGACGGACATCGACGCCTACGCCGCCTGGTCCTTCTCGGAGCTCGTCCTTGCCGGCGAGGCCCGTCTCCGGGCCGTGGAGGGGCAGATGCGCCGCCTCTTTGAGGCCGGCCTGGGCATGGCGAGCGGCCTCTGGCCAAACGCAGCGGTGCCGAACAGCGTCACCCGGCTGGCGCGATGGCTGGAGGCCGGGGTGGAGCGACTCGGCGCGTGGAGAGCTCCGCGGCCCGTGCCGGAGCGGAGACGGCGCGGCGCTTCGTCGTGTCCTGGTACCCGGGCGTGGACCTCGACCGCCTGGCGGCGCAGCGGGCCGGCGCGGAGGAGGACTTGGCGGCGCGGGTGCAGCGAATCGCCAGGCGGGCCAGCTACCTGGCCTCGTTCGCCCCACACGACGAGTTCGTCCTGGAGCGGACGGAAGACGGTGAGGAGGTCCCCGCCGACGAGTTCGGCTTGCTGCTGAACGATCCGGACGGCAGCTCGGCCGAGACGGGTGCCTACGCCGATGACGAGGCCGACCAGGACGACGACGCCGCGGCCGAGAGGACGGCGGAGAGCGCTGGACCCGACTCGGCGGCTGCGTCCACCTTGGCTGTGCCGACACCGGCGGGAGATGACGCGGGTGCTGCTTAGGGCCTTTGCTTTTTTCCGTTTTATCCTTCTTGTACTCAAACTCTGTTAGGTAGCAGGTCCACCCACTGGGGGTGTAGTTCAATGTAATGAACTTGTGGCCGAAGGCCCATGCTGTATATAAAGTTTGCATGTGATGTCACTCTTTGCTGTTCGGCCTTGGGCCTTTTCTCGTTTGTCTTTTCTTCGAGCTTCGTTCCCGCTAGCCGGACAGCCGGGTTGCGGACTGTGGCTAGGACGGGGATTCAGCCTTGAGAGCGGACGCGCAATACTTGGGCTTTTTCGGACTTTGAGCGCGAGCGAAACACCTACTGGGCCGGCTGGCGGCAGGCGGCGAAGCCGCCTGGCGCGCAGCCGGTCGTGCGGCGAATTAGTGAGAGGGAGGGTTGGGCCGGGCTGGCCGTGCCGGGCTGTCTCCCTTAGTCGTTCTTGCGTAACGATGCTTCCGGCCTTTGGCTCTTGGCGGCCGGACAGCCGGGAGCCGGCTGTGGCTGGCGAAGAGAGGGCTTTGGCGGTTCGTACGTTTCGAGACGGACTAAGGGAAAAACTGGCGAGGCGCGGTCTAGCCGGCTGCCCCCCCCCCCTGAGCCGGCGGGGCCGACTCGGCGGGAGAATCAAAAAACTGAGAGGTGCATAGACACAGAGTAAGACGGAAAAAGGGAGCCCCCGAGCCCCCCGAGCCGGCTATGCCGACTCGGCGGGACGAATGAACACGGGGGGGGGGGGGGGCTTCCTGCTTTCTTTAAATTCAAAAAGGCGGTGATACATACATGCGCGAGTTCAACTGTAAAACGGACGGAGGAGCTCCGCGTTCCAGGGCCGGCTGGACTCCTCGCCGGTTGCATCTCGCTTGCGCTTGTTCGGCTTCTGCGCGTCGATGAGGTAGTACGCGTTCCGGGCGCAGAGAGCCTTGCTGATGATGAAGGGGCCTTCCCAGGGGGACGCCAGCTTGTGCTGGCCGGCTGTCCGCTGGACGAGCCAGAGTACGAGGTCGCCTTCGCGGAACGCGAGGGGCTTGATCTTCTTGCTGTGGTAGTGGCGCAGGCCTTGTTGGTAGATGGCGGACCGGTTGAGGGCCAGGAGGCACGCCTCCTCGAGCAGATCGACGCCGTCTTCGCGTGCTTCTTTTGCTTCGGCTTCGGTGTACATCGTCACCCGGGGTGAGTCGAACTCGACGTCGGTTGGAATGATTGCTTCGGCTCCGTAGACGAGGAAGAACGGGGTGAACCCGGTGGAGCGGTTGGGTGTCGTCCGGAGACTCCAGAGGACGGCCGGCAGCTCATCGAGCCAGCAGCCGGGTGAGCGCACGAGCGGCTCGACGAGTCGCGGCTTGATGCCGGCTAGGATGAGGCCGTTTGCCCGCTCGACCTGGCCGTTCGACTGGGGATGTGCGACGGAGGCCAAGTCGACCCGGATTCCGGATGCAGAGCAGTAGTGGGCCAGCGCGCCCTTGGCGAAGTTGGTGCCGTTGTCGGTGATGATGTTGTGCGGCACGCCGTAGCGAACCGCGATATCCTTGATGAATCGGACGGCCGTGGGCCCGTCCAGCTTCTTGATCGGCCTGGCCTCGATCCACTTGATGAATTTGTCGATGGCAACGAGGAGATGCGTCATGCCGCCTCGGGCGGTCTTGAAGGGCCCCACCATGTCGAGTCCCCAGACGGCAAAGGGCCATGTGATCGGGATGGTTTGGAGGGCCGAAGCCGGCTGGCGGCTGCGCTTGCTGAAGCGTTGGCAGCCCTCGCACTTGAGGACCAGTTCCTCGGCGTCTTCCAGGGCCGTGGGCCAGTAGAACCCGTGCCGGAATGCTTTGGCCACCAGGGATCTCGAGGCGGCATGGTGCCCGCACTCGCCCTGGTGGATGTCGAGGAGGATTTCGATCCCCTTGCCCCGCTCGATGCAGCGCTGGAACACGCCTGTCGTGCTGCGTTTGATGAGTTCGTGGTTGATGATGCTGTAGGCGGACGCGCGCCGCTGCACTTGCCGGGCTTCGGCCTCGTCGATGGGAAGTTCGCCGTCTTCCAAGAAGGCAAGGATTGGCTGAGCCCAGGATGGCGCCGTCACCACCGTGAGGACGGCCGCCGGGATGGGACCCGGGACGGCAGCCCCCGAGCCAGAGCCGACAGTCCCCGGGCTGGAGCCGGCAGCCCCCGAGCCGGAGCCGGCAGCCCCCGAGCCGGAGACGGCAGCCCTCGAGCTGGAGACGGCAGTCCCCGGGCTGGAGCTGGCAGTCCCCGAGCTTGGGCCGGGAATCCCAGGGTCGGGTGGGGGCGCGCTGGGGTCGTCCGGGACGAAGATGGACTCCGACTCGGGAGACGGCTTGATGGACGGCTTCCGAAGGTGCTCGAGGGAGACGCCGGACGGGATGGCTTGCCGGGTGGAGCCTACTTTGGCCAGGGCGTCGGCCGCTTCGTTGTCGGCGCGTGGGACGTGGAGGAACTCACAACCATCGAACCCGCCGGAGAGTTGCTGACCAGGAAGCGGTAGCTAGCCATGTTGGCGTCTTTGGCGTCCCAGTCGCCGGAGACTTGATGTACCACCAGGTCCGAGTCGCCGTAGCAGAGGATGCGCCGGATGCCGATTTCCCTGGCCAGCCGGATGCCGAGTACGAGAGCTTCGTACTTGGCAAAGTTGTTGGAGGCGGCGAAATGGATCTGGAGCACGTACCGCAGCCGGTCGTTCTTGGGGAGGACAGCACGATGCCGGCTCCCAAGCCGTTGCGCATCTTGGAGCCGTCAAAGTGCATGCGCCAGTTAGTCGACTCCAGCGCCGGCGGCAGGTATTGCGTCTCGGTCCAGTCGACGAGGAAGTCGGCCAGCGCTTGGGACTTGATGGTAGTGCGCGGCTGGTAGAGGATCGTGTGGCCGGCTAGCTCGATGGCCCACTTGGCCACCCGGCCAGAGGCATCCCGGTAGCCCATGATCTCGCCGATGGGGGCCGTGCTCACAACGGTAATGGCGTGCTCTTGGAAGTATTGCCTCAGCTTCTTGGCGGCGAAGTACACGCCGTAGCACATCTTCTGGTAGTGGGGGTAGTTCTGCTTGGAGGCGGAGAGCACCTCGCTCAGGTAGTACACCGGGCGCTGGACCGGCTGCACCTTGCCCTCCTCAGGGCGCTCGACGACCAGCACCGTGCTGACCGCGCGAGAGGTGGCGGCGATGTATAGCAGGAGTGGATCTTTCTCAGCCGGCGCGGCCAGGACGGGCGCGGTTGACAGCATGCGCTTGAGGTTGCGGAAGGCTTCGTCCGCCTGGTCGCTCCACTCGAACGCCATCGTCTTCTTCATCAGCTGATACAGGGGTAGGGCCCTCTCTCCCAGCCAACTGACGAACCGGCTGAGAGAGGATAAGCAGCCGGTGAACTTCTGGACGTCGCGCAGCCAGGTCGGCTTGCGCATGCGCTCGATTGCCTTGATCTTCTCCGGGTTGGCCTCAATGCCACACGCCGAGACGAGGAAACCGAGGAGCTGACCAGCCGGCACGCCGAAGACGCATTTCTCCGGGTTGAGCTTGATCCGGAACCGGCGCAGATTGGCGAAGGTTTCCTTGAGGTCAGCCAGGAGTGTGAGGTGCTGCTTGGTCTTCACCATGATGTCGTCGACATAGACGTGC
Organism: Elymus sibiricus; assembly: GCA_039707655.1. Taxonomy (NCBI): domain Eukaryota; kingdom Viridiplantae; phylum Streptophyta; class Magnoliopsida; order Poales; family Poaceae; genus Elymus; species Elymus sibiricus. The sequence goes on along the minus strand of CM077672.1, from coordinate 296,685,204 downwards.
ACATTTCTGCCGAGCTGGGGCAGCAGGCATTTCTGCATGCAGCGCTGGAAAGTGGCGCCGGCGTTCTTCAGCCCGAACGACATGGTGATGTAGCAGTACGCCCCAAAGGGCGTGATGAAGGACGTCTTGAGGGCGTCGGCCGGGTCCAACTTGATCTGGTGGTAGCCGGAGTAGGCGTCCAGGAAGGACAAGAGCTCGCAGCCGGCTGTGGAGTCGATGACTTGGTCGATCTGGGGCAGAGCGAATGGGTCTTTGGGGCATGCCTTGTTCAGGCTGGTGTAGTCGATACACATGCGCCAAGTGCCGTTCTTCTTCAGGACGAGGACCGGGTTGGCCAGCCACTCGGGGTGGAATACTTCCATGATGAACCCGGCTTTGAGCAGCCGGGCGATCTCTTCGCCAATGGTTCTTTGCTTCTCCTCGGAGAAACGGCGTAGCGGCTGCCAGACAGGCTTGGCGTCCTTGCGGACATGAAGTTTGTGCTCGGCGAATTCCCTCGGGACACCCGGCATGTCTTTGGGAGACCATGCAAAGATATCCTGATTCTCACGGAGGAAATCGACGAGCTCGCCTTCCTATTTGCTGTCGAGGCCGGCACCCACGACGAAGTACTTGCTGGAGCTGGGGTCGGCCGGGTCGAGCGGGACCCGCTTCGTGTCCTTGGCCGGCTTGAAGGAGGCTTCATCGGCCGGCTTAGGTGGAGCCGGCACGGCCGACTGCGCGTTAGCCAGCGCCACGATCCTGTCGAGCTGGCGCCTCTCCTCGGCGATGACCAGCGACTCGGCCAGCTGGGAGCCGGCTTTGGTGCACTCAAGGGACTTCTTATAGTCGCCGACGACGGTGATGAGGCCCTTGGGACCCGGCATCTTCAACTTCAGGTAGGCGTAGTGGGGGACCGCCATAAACTTGGCCATCGCGGGCCGGCCCAGCAGCGCGTGGTAGGGGCTGGCCAGGTCGACCACCTCGAACCAGATCGGCTCGCGGCGGAAATGGCTGCTGGAGCCGAACAGGACGTCGAGCCGGATCCGGCCGATCGGGGAGCAGGAGAGTCCCGGCACGACGCCGTGGAACACCGTCCGGGTCGGCTCCAGCTGTCGCGCCTCGATGCCGAGCTTGGTCATCGTGTCGCGGTACAGGATGTTGATGTTGCTGCCGCCGTCGATCAGCACCCGTGAAAAGCGGCAGGTGCATTTCTCAGAGACGAGGGTGGGGTCGAGCACGAGGGCGTAACCACCCGGCGTGGGCATGACGGCCGGGTGATCCTCCCGGGTCCAGCTCACCGGTCGGTCGGACCAGTGCATGTACTGGGGAATCGAAGGGAGGACGGCGTTCACCTCGGCTGCGTGTTTGCGCTTGGCGTGCTTGTCGTCCCCCTCGCTGGTGAAGACGACGTAGGATGTGTCCGGGCGCGGGAAAGGGTTGTCGGCGAGGGCGCCGGGTGGCGGTGGAGGCGGCGGGAGCGGCGGCTGTTGCGGGCCGGCTCCAGGCGACGGGGGTGGAAGGTTGCCCTTCAATAGGCGCTGCGTGAAACTGCATTGCCGGAGCGTGTGCGTCGATGGCTTCGCGCCGCTGTGGTTCTTGCAGGGGGCGTCGAGCATCTGCTCGAAGGTCAGCTTGGGCTGCCAGACGGCTTTGCCAGTGCGCGGGAGCTGGCTGGCGCCTTGCTCGGCCGGCTGCTCCCTCTCCACGGCGGCGACTTGCCGGTTGTCGTAGCGGGGCGCCGGCTGGTCGTTCCGGCGCTTGCCGTTGTTGTTGTTGTCTTGCCGGCGCTGGCTGTTGTCGCCAGCCGGCTTGGCGGGAGCCGGCTGGGCCGGGAGAAGCTTGCCGTCCGCGTCGATCGTGATCTTCACATTCATCGCGGAGTTGGCCGTAGCGTACTTGTCCTCCACAGCCATGAGCTCCGCCAGGGTCTCCGGCTCATCGCACACCAGCCGGTGCTTGACCAGAGTGCCATCTAGGCATCCGTTGATGAAGTACTGGATGGCCTGGACCTCGTGGACCCCTTCGCAGGAGTTGCGAAGCTCCGTCCACTGTGTGAGGAAGTCGCGCAGGGGCTCACCCGGCTTCTGGACGCACATGGAGAGCTGGCGAGGCTTGCCGGGTCGCTTGTAGGTGCTGGTGAAGTTGCGAACGAACGCGTCTTCGAAATCCAGCCAGGAGTTCACACTGCCGGCTCGGAGGCTGTTAAGCCATGTCCGGGCCGAACCGAGCAGCATGAGGGGGACGTAACGGACAGCCACACGCCGGTTGCCGCCGGCTATGCCGACAGCTGTGGTGTAGTCGGTTAGCCAGTCCTCCGGCTTGGTGGCACCGGTGTACTTTGGGGAGTCGCGGGGCAGCGAGAAGCCTTTGGGGAAGGATTCTTCGCGAATGCGGGGGCCGAAGCACGCCGGGCCGACAGAGCTTTCCTCCTCCAGGGCCGTGGAGCGCGCGAGCCGGTCGATGCGGTGACGGGCGTCGCTTTCGTCGTAGGGCTCGCGGGGGCCGAGTCGGTCAGCCACGGGACCGCGGGGACCGATTCGGTCGGCCACGGGACCGCGGGGAGCAGGAGCTTCCGGGGCCGGCTCGGGCCGCCGAGCCGGCCGCACGAGGGGCTCCGGCTGCTGACCCCGGCCGTCGCCGACCGTCTCGCCAGCGTTGCCGTCTCCGGCGGTGGTGGCTTGGTTGTGCCGGCTCCGACCGGACCGGTGCCGGCGAGAGCGGCTCGCACTAGTGGCGTGCGAAGACATCTGCCGCGCGCCCCGGAGACCCTCTCCGGGTTTGCGGTATTCCCTGCAGCTGAGCCGGATGGCTGGGTTGGATCAAAACGCGCATGCTGCTCGTTCGCCGCGGTGATGAGGTCGCGGATGCACTGCTGCCGCTGCCGCAGCTCCTCGCCCTCCAAGAACTCGAGATCCGCCATAGCCGCCTGCGCCGCGCGCATATTCTTGACGGGGGTGTCGTAGATGGGCCGGCCTGCGCCTAGCGCATGGCCGAGCGTGCCCCAACGAGTCCGCACCTCCGCGACCCGGCTGGGCTCGGCGGCGGGTGGAGTGAAGCCGTGGGCGCTGTCGTACTCACGCTGGGCGGACTCCAGCCGGCGCCGCGCGGCTGCGAGCTCCGTGGCCTCGACCAGCAGATGCTGGCGGTCCTCGTTGAGCCGAGCCGCTGCGGCCGCCGAGTCGGCGTCGGGCGTGATGGGGGCTTGCAGACTCCGGATCGTATCGTGGAGCGGGTCAGTCCGGCGAGGCGGAGCCGCAACCGCGGCGGCGGCGGCCGCGGCAGCCTTCTCCTTGGCGCGCGGGGAGCCGGAACTGGTGCCGATGGTTAGCACCTCCGCGTGAACGCAGAGAGCAGCGACGTCGTCGGAGACGGCGCAGCTAACGGGGACAGGCGAGTCGGTGCAATTGCACACTTCGCTGGGAAACACGTCGGGGACGAGCGCGATGAAGACGCGCAGCGCGCCGAAGGGGACGATGAAGCAGCCTGCGGGACAGGCGACGTCCGCGCCCAGCGCAGCGCTGCAGCCGGCCGGTTTGGACGTGCGAGGCGCACGGACCAAACCGTGCACGATGCGCTCGCCGGAGCTGGTGAAGGGCCTCGTCCGGAACTTGACTCCGGCCGGCGCCGCGAGCAGCCCCACGGTGGGCGCCAACTGTCGTGGTAATTTCATGGCAGATGCCATAAGATGGCTAAAGAGGTGGGGCTACGAGAGGACGCCGGTGGGCTCCGGAGGCGAGGTTGGCACGAGCAAGTGCGAGACACGAGACGTACCCAGGTTCGGGGCCCTCTGGAGAGGTAACACCCCTAATCTTGCCGTATGAGCTGATATGCGCAAAGGTTACAGAGTTGCTCCTGGAGCTGTTTGGACGGAGGAGGGAGAAGGGGCTAGGCCACCATTCTGCCTCTCCGGCGGGAGTGTGTGTGTGTTCTATGGAGTGAGGAATCACTAAAGGGAAGTGAAGAGCCACTATCCCACAGGAGAGAGTGATCCGAAGGGAGCTAACTAGAATGTGTACTGATCTGACCAACCGATCGACCCCTCTGCATGGAGGCCTCCCTGGGGGTCTTATAGGCCGACCCCCAGGGTTACAATGGTAACGTTACAGAGGCGCGGGCCCCTGGTGTCATTGACCGGGATCCGGTGGCCGGGTCGTCGGGACGCCGGGTCACCGGGCTGCCGGGTCGCCAGGTGCGCCGCACCTGCCTGGCGCGGGGCACTGTGGCGGGTCTTGTCTCTTGTCAGCCGGGGTACGAGGCACTGTGGCGCGTCTTGTCCGTCGTCAGAGGGAGGTCGGCGCCGCCGTTTCTACAGGACCGCGCCTCCCTGACACTGCCCGCCTCGGGCGGGGGGGCAAGGAAAGCTGCAGCCTCGCCTGTTCTGTCAGTATAAAGGGAGGAGTGTTGTAGCCATGCTTGCTTCGTCGCTAAGGCTTAGTCTCCTCGCGGCCGGCCGGCATGGGCCAGCCGGCCAGGCCGGGTTGCCGTGCCGAGCCGGCTCGCGCTGGGGAGCCGGCGTGCTTGGCAAGCTGGCCTGAGGGACTTGTCTTGCTCTGATGATTTTCCGAAAGGGATCCGGGCTCCGTCGCCTACCCGGGGGTCATCCCCCCGACACCCTTCCCCACATGTACGCGTACCTCCTGATCAACTCGTTGCCGTCCAAGGAGCACAGTGAGAAGATCGCATTTTCCCTCCGCCGCTTCTCCAGCTCTTCCAACGCCTTCTTCTTCTCCTCCGCCTTGGGGTCGAGTGGCTTGGCGGGCTTCTTCCCCGCTGCGTCGGCTTTCTTGGGCGCCATCGGAGCTCAGGGAGGAGGAAAGAAGTTGAGCTAGGATGTGAGTCGGTGATGGTGGCGGCGGCAGAAGCGGTTCTGGCGAGAGGAAGAAGATGAAGCAGGGGAAAGGCAGGGGCGAATGAGCAGCACCTCCTCGCGGTTGCCTTTTTATGGGGAAGGCGCGAGGGGGCTGGCTCTTCGCTGTTTACCCCCGCGGCGCTTTTTACAGGCGCACTATCGCGAAATAACCGCAACAGTCCACGTTCCCACGCCCCGCATTTAATGCGTGGATTGGACATGCGTCAGGATAACCATCATGGCGAAAATTACAGCGGCAGTTTTCCCGCTGCGTGTCTGTGCATTGTTAGGGCCTAGCCCAACGACGCTTCGGACGCGCGTATGGCCCTGGCCCGGGGGCTCCTGTCGTGTATAAAACATGGGTATTTTATACCCTGACTTATGCACAGACGGTGGCAGCCTCCTTGCCGGCCAAGGCTTGCCGGGATTCGCCAAATAACCGGATCCTAGACCCTGTTGCAGAAGCTGCTGGAGAGAAGCTCGAAACAAAGCGTCGACAAGCACTCAACTAGTAATGAAGATGAAGATATTTCTTGCCGGCAAGACTGAACCGGCAAGGTAATGACCCGCCAAGCTCCGTGCCGGCAAGCCTTCGCCAACTTGTCAACGCTCCACCTCACCGGGTAGCTAGTCACTAATCGGTGAGGTGTCGACCACGCAGGCTGGTTGGTGAGATTTGTCGGGCACGTGTCAGCACACAGGGAAAAGATTTGCCTTTAAATGACACCCGTCCAGGAGGCGTGTCAGAACCATACGAGGTAGATGGGCGAGCGGTGCAGAAACCTTGCCGGGGCTGCCTCTCCACATGACACCTAATGGAGCATTTAATGCCTTTGTCCTAAACTGGCAGAGTTAGGTATGATAGCACTGTTTGCTATCTAATCAACTTGTAATTACTGTTTTGCCACTGTGGTAACCCCTTGAGCTATAAAAGGAGGGCCAGGGCAACAGTTATAGGGATTCAGATCCCTTTCCAAATATTAGCACGTCCTGCATGCGTAGCTGCTCTCTCCGCGCCTTGCCGGGGAGAGCGCTCCTTGTATCTGTGCCCTCACACATCCAATACACCAAAGCAGGAGTAGGGTTTACGCTTCTCAGCGGCCCGAACCTGGGTAAATCCCTTGCGTCTTCCATTGATTCTGCTCTTTGTGCACGTCGATCTCCCCTGCCGAACCACAAAGGGGCAAAATGGCCCCATAGATGGTCGTTCCCATGACATCTCTACTATACCAAAATATTTATGTGACGTGCTAGGTCTCACCGATATGGATGCTTGTTCCCTTAATTTACATCTTGCGGATTCCACTATTAAAAAACCATTGGGTAGAATAAATGATGTGCTTATTCTTGCTAATAGAAATTATGTGCCCGTGGATTTTATTGTGCTTGATATTGAATGCAATCCTTCTTGCCCTATAATACTTGGTAGGCCTTTCCTACGAACCATAGGTGCCATTATTGTTATGAAAGAAGGTAATATAAGATTTCAATTCCCATTAAAGAAAGGGATGGAACACTTCCCTAGAAAGAGAATTAAGCCACCATATTAATCTATTATGAGGGCCACCTATGGAATTAATTTGAAGGATGACAACACTTGAAACTAATCATTATGCCTAGCTAGGCGCATAAAACAATAGCGCTTGTTGGGAGGCAACCCAATGAATAAAATAAATTTTTGTTTTACTTTCTGTTCTTGTGTGTTTACACAACTGTAGCCTCTGTTATGATTGTGTTTTTTTATGTTTTAATTAGTGTTTGTGCCAAGTAATGCCTTTGGGATGATTTGGAAGATAGTATAATTGATGTTGTTTGAAAACAGAAACTTTTGCGTCCAGTGCTCGAATTTTCATTTTTTGCTGGAGCATCAGAACCTTCTGAATTTTTTACACAATATTGATATATGAATTGCACACTTTTTCCTAATTTTTCAGAAGTTTTTGAGTTACAGAAGTATGAAGTTAATTCAGATCTTTACAGACTGTTCTGTTTTAGACAGATTCTGTTTTTGTTGCATAGTTTGCTTATTTTGATGAATCTATAGATCGTATCGGGGGGTATGATTCATGGAGAAGTCGGAGTACAGTAGCATTATGCCAATATTAAATATGAATCAATTTACAACAGTACTTAGAGTTTAAGATTTATTTGTTATACTAACGGATCTCACGAGATTTCTGTTGAGTTTTGTGTGCTGAAGTTTTCAAGTTTTGGGTGAGACTACGATGGATAAAGGAATAAGGAGCGGCAAGAGCCTAAGCTTGGGGATGCCCAAGGCACCCCAAGGTAATATTCAAGGAAGACTCAAGCGTCTAAGCTTGGGGATGCCCCGGATGGCATCCCCTCTTTCTTCTACAATCTATCGGTAACTCACTTGGAGCTATATTTTTATTCATCACATGATATGTGTTTTACTTGGAGCGTCTTGTGCTATAGTTTGTTTACTTTTTAGTTTGCCACAATCATCTTTGCTGAACACACATTTTTGAGAGGGACACACATTATTGGTGATTTGTTAGAATACTCTATGTGCTTCACTTATATCTTTTGAGCTAGGCAGTTGCTCTAGTGCTTCACTTATATCTTTTAGAGCACGGCGGTGGTTATATTTTAAAGAAATGGTTGCACTCTCATGCTTCACTTATATCTCTTTGAGAGTCTAGTGAATAGCAATGGTAATATGCACGGGTTAAGAATTTGGTCCTAATATGATAGGTATTCAAGAGGGATATAATAAAAACTTTCATGTAGATCACTGAATATGATTAGTTTGATTCCTTGCAATAGTTTTGCGATATTAAGATGGTAATATGTGGGAGGTGCTAGTAGATAATTGTGGTTTAGTAAGAATATTGGTGTTAAGGTTTGTGATTCCCGAAGCATGCACGTATGGTCTGTCGTTATGCTAAGAAGTTGGAGCATGATTTATTATTGATTATCTACCTTGTGAGTGGCGGTCGGAGACGAGCGATGGTCTTTTCCTACCAATCTATCCCCCTAGGGGCATGCGTAGTAGTACTTTGCTTCGAGGGCTAATAAACTTTCGCAATAAGTATGTGGGTTCTTTATGACTAATGTGAGTCCATCGATTATACGCACGCTCACCTTTCCGCAATTTGCTAGCCTCTTCGGTACCGTGCATTGCCCTTTCTCACATCGAGAGTCGGTGCAAACTTCGCCGGTGTATCCAAACCCCGTGATATGATACACTCTATCACACATAAGCCTCCTTATATCTTCCGCAAAATAGCCACCATACCTACCTATTATGGCATTTCCATAGCCATTCCAAGATATATTGCCATGCAACTTCCACCGTTCTTTTTTATATGACACACATCGTCATTATCATATTGCTTTGCATGATCATATAACTGACATAGTATTTGTGGTTCAGCCACTGTTCATCATTTTTTATACATGTTACGCTAGTATCATTGCACATCCTGGTACACTGCAGAGGCATTCATATATTCATATTTTTGTTCTAGTTTCGAGTTGTAATTTTCTTTTGAGTTGTAAGGAAATAGAAGTATGATGATCATCATTATTAGAGCATTGTCCCAGTGAGGAAATAGAAAAAAGAAGAAAAAAATAGGCCAAAAATAGCCCACAAAAAAAAGAAAAAAGAGAAAAAAATGAGAGAAAAAGAGACAAGGGGCAGTGTTACTATCCTTTTCCATGCTTGTGCTTCAAAGTAGCACCATGTTTTTCATATAGAGAGTCTCCTATTTTGTCACTTTCATATACTAGTGGGAATTTTTCATTATAGAACTTGGCTTGTATATTCCGATGATGGGCTTCCTCAAATGCCCGAGGTCTTCATGAGCAAGCTAGTTGGATGCACACCCACTTAGTTTTCATGTTGAGATTCCATACACTTATAGCTCTTAGTGCATCTGTTGCATGGCAATCCGTACTCCTCGCATTGACATCAATTGATGGGCATCTCCATAGCCCGTTGATTAGCTGCGTCGATGTGAGACTATCTTCTTATTTTTGACTTCCCCTTATTAATCTCTACCACCACATTCTATTCCAACCATAGTGCTATATCCATGGCTTGCGCTCATGTATTGCGTGGGGGTTGAAAAAGCTGAAGCGTGTTAAAAAGTATGAACCAATTACTCGGCTTGTCATTGGGGTAGTGCATGATAAATACTTTGTGTTAAGAAGATGGAGCATTACAGGATTATATGATTTTGTAGGGATAACTTTCTTTAGCATTTTTATTTTGAAAGACATGATTGTTTATTAGTATGCCTGAGTATTGATGTCTTTATGTCAAACTATATACTATTGTTGCTTTGAATTATTCGGATCTTATTATTCATACTGTAAGAGAGATTACATGATGAAACATATTAGGTAGCATTCCACATCAAAAGTTCTGTTTTTATCATTTACTTACTCGAGGACGAGCAGGAATTAAGCTTGGGGATGCTTGATACGTCTCCAACGTATCTATAATTTTTGATTGTTCCATGCTATTATAGTATCAATCTTGGATGTTTTATATGCAATTATATGCCATTATATATCATTTTTCTGGACTAACCTATTAACCCAGTGCCTAGTGCCAGTTGTTGTTTTTTGCTTATTTTTGTCTTTTCAGAAAATCATTATCAAAAAGAGTCCAAACAGAGAAAAAACTTTGGATTAATTTTTTCTGGACCAGAAGGGACCCACGAAGCTTCAGGAGAAGACCAGAAGACTCACGAGGGAGCGACAAGCTCGGGAGGCATGCCCTGGGGGGTTGGGCGTGACCCCCAGGCTTGTGGGCCCCTCGTGGCACTTCCTGACCTAATTCCAGTGCTATAAATTCCCAAATATTCCCAATATACCAGAGAGACAGAAGAGAAAACCTTTCCGCCGCCGCAAGCCTCTGTTCTTTCATGATCCCATCTGGAGGCCTTTTCCGGTACTCTGCCGGAGTGGGAATCGATCACGGAGGGCTTCTTCATCAACCTGCTGCCCTTCCGATGATGTGTGAGTAGTTTACCACAAACCTACGGATCCATAGCTAGTAGCTAGATGGCTTCTTCTCTATCTTTGATATTCAATAATATGTTCTCCTCGATGTTCTTGGAGTTCTATCCGATGTAATCTTCTTTTGCGGTGCGTTTGTTGGGATCCGATGAATTATGAGTTTATGATCAGATTATTCATGACAAATATTTGAGTCTTCTCTGAACTCTTTTATGCATGATTGTTATAGCTTTGTATTTCTCTCCGATCTATCGATTTGGTTTGGCCAACTAGATTGGTTTATCTTGCAATGGGAGAGGTGCTTTGTGATGGGTTCAATCTTGCGGTGCTCAATCCCAGTGACAGAAAGGGACATGACACATATTTGAATTGTTGCCATTAAGGATAAAAAGATAGGGTTTAATCATATTGCTTGAGTTTACTTTGTCTACATCATGTCATCTTGCTTAAGGTGTTACTCTGTTTTATACTTAATACCCTAGATGCATGCTGGATAGCGATCGATGGGTGGAGTAATAGTAGTAGATGCAGACAGGAGTCGGTCTACTTGTCTCGGACATGATGCCTATATACATGATCATTGCCATGAATCCGTCATAATTATTTGCTTTTCTATCAATTGCCCAACAATGTTTACCCACCGTATGCTATGTGTTTGAGAGAGAAGCCTCTAGTGAAAACTATGCCCCCCGGGTCTACTTTTATCATATATTAAAATCCAAAAATACCTTGCTGCAATTTATTTACTTTTATTTTAGGGGCAATTACATTCGATCCCCTAGTTGTGTCACACCCGTGGGTTTTGCCCCTAAATTCAAAAAACCTTCGTTTCTGTCCAAGCTCGTTTGCTCCTCTTATGCTTTTGCCCTTTGACCGTTTGACCGCAACTTCGAAAACTTCATAATGAATGCGTACTAACTCAGAAAAATGCAAATAAAATATCAAATTGTTCGGAAAAACATCACCTATATGGGCATGTCATTTGCATTCATGACAAAAGTGTTGAAAAGTCCCTATCTCAGTTTGAGCTCATATGATGTTAGCATGAACAGTAAATGGTGAAAAAATTGAAAAAAAAATAAAAAAAATCTGAATTTTTTCTGTGGAAAACATTGACAAATGTTTTGAGAGATTGCAAAGTTTCATCAGGAAATGACATTCATGGAAGTCATGGAAAAAAAAGAAAATTGATGCTCGAAAACAAAAGCATTTTGGAGTGCTGATTTTGTTTTTTTTTCCACGACTTCCATGAATCTCATTCCCTGTTGAAACTTTATAAGTGCTCAAAACATTAGTTAATGTTTTCCACAAAAATAATTTTTAATTTTTTTTAGAATTTTTTCGAATTTTACTATTCATGCTGACATCATATGAGCTCAAACTGGGATGAGGAATTTTTAGCACTTTTGTCATGAATGCAAATGACATGCACATATAGGTGATGTTTTTCTAAACATTTTGATATCTTTTATGCATTTTTCTGAGTTAGTGTGAATTCGTTATGAAGTTTTCAAAGTTACGGTCAAACGGTCAAAGGGCAAAAGCATAAGAGGAGCAAACGAGCTTGGACAGAAACGAGGGTTTTTTGAATTTAGGGGCAAAACCCACGGGTGTGACACAACTAGGGGCTCAAATAGAATTGCCCTTTATCTTATTTAGTATTTTACTTTATGTATCTATCACTATTAGAATTAATCCTTGCAAATAACCGCTAAGAGGATTGACAACCCTCTTATTTGCGTTGGGTGCAAGTGTTTGCTTTTGTGTGTGTAGGTGCTGCAAATGAGGTTCTGTGTGGTTCTCCTACTGGATTGATAACCTTGGTTCTTAACTGAGGGAAATAATTATCTCTACTATACTGCATCATCCTCTCCTCTTCGGGGAAATACCAACGCAGTCTACAAGTAGCAATATTCTTTGAGTAAATTGTTGAATGAATTGAATATCATAAATCTGAAATTATCCATGTTCCATATGCTTAGTAGTAGTTTCACATTGGGTTTAGAAAGTAAAATCTATTGAAGTTTGACAATCACAATATTGGTCATACAAGCAATTCATGAAAGATTAGTATATGGAAGAGAAATTTCACATACAAATATATTATCTTGGACATCTTTTATGATTGTGAATACCCATTAATTATTTTCAAACTTGATCAAATTAGTTGAAGTTGGACAAGCAAGACAACGTAATGAGTTATGTTTTGGTATATTTGCATAGAAGTTATATTGTTATGGATCCTCCAATACGTGGTGCTTGTTTAGAATCTTTTACTAGCCAAAATTTCTGTACTAAGCGGGAATACTGCTTGTGCATCCAAAATCCTTGAGCCAAGTTTCTTCCATGAGTGTCCACCATACCTACCTATATACGGTATTACCCTGCCGTTCCAAGTAAATTTGTATGTGCCATCTCTAAAACCTTCAAATAATCATCTGTTTTGTGTGCCCGTACCGCTCATGGAGCGACGGGGCGGTCATTATCTTCCATGCTAAGCAGGTTATTCTCATGATGGGTGTTTATTCACTTGTGCTTGCACGAGAGAGGCTGGTAATTGGGATGCCCAGTCCCTTAAATAAAAAGAAAAAATATATAATAAAAACAAAGGCTCCCCCTGGAAAGTTAAAAGTTTGGAGGGCACCCGTGAATTTGGCTAGCCATGACTTGTGTTTGAATGGTTGAGGGGGAGTTAAACTTTTCATTTCTGCATGGGAACCTCCAATAATGTGTTTAGCATGGAAGATATTGAAATCCTTTGCCGTGACGATGACAGGAAAAGCACACCACTCAAAATGTATTCATCTCTATTTTTAGCAATGAGCTCTGGCACCTCTACAAATCGCACCTCTACAAATCCATGCTTCCCTCTGCGAAGGGCTTATCTTTTACTTTTATGTCAATTTTATTTTTGTTGAGTCAACTTCTCATTCCAACCTATTCTCCACTTGGCAAGCATCATGTCGTAGGGAATGATCTAGGCATATATATCCAGTTGAATATAGGTAATCATGAGTTATTATTGTTGACATTATCCCTGAGATAAATAAGTTAGGAGGCGAAACATTAAGCCCCTATCTTCCTCTGTGTCTGGTTGAAACAGCTTGTTCTAAAAATATGCTTTGAGTGTCAGCAATCATGGAAGACTATATGATAGTTGAGTATCTGGAATTTTCTAAACAAAAGCTCTTACATAGACCCTTCCTGAAAATAAGATAAATTGTAATTGTTTGATGACTGAGAACATAGTTTGTTGGTTTTCAAGAAAGTTTATGGTCTATACTTTAACATGTGCATAGCTTGCTACTTGATCATGAGAAGTTTTATGAGAAATGAGCTACTGTTTATGATATATAATGATGCTAGAAAAAGTGATTGAAATTATCATTGATCAAATTGTGCACTATGCTAGCATTCACACTTCATAAATTATTTCTTCTATCATTTACCTACTCGAGGACGAGCAGGAATTAAGCTTGAGGATGCTGATACGTCTCCAACGTATCTATAATTTATGAAGTATTCATGCCATGTTTACAATAATTTTATATGGTTTTGGTGCACTTTTATATGATTTTCATGGACTAACATATTAACCTAGTGCCCAGTGCCAGTTGTTGTTTTCTGCTTGTTTTTGGTTTTTCAGAAAATCCATACCAAACGAAGTCTAAACGCGACAAAAAATTTTGACGATTTTTTGGAAGGAAAGAGACCTGGGAAGCTTCGAGTGAATACCAGAAGACCCACAGGGTGTGACGCCCCTGGCCCGACCGTGCACTAATCATACACGCAAATGCACACGATCAAGCCTAAGGACTCACGGGAAGATATCACAACACAACTCTAAACACAAATAAAAGTCATACAAGCTTTATATTACAAGCCAGGGGCCTCGAGGGCTCGAATACATAAGCTCGAGTACAAGCGTTAGCAGAAGCAACACAGTATCTGAGTACAGACACAAAGGAAACAAGTTTGCCTTAAGAAGGCAGAGCAAAACAACGACAACTAGAACGAAAGGCGCAGACCTCCTGCCTGGTAACCTTCGAATCTACTCCTGGTCGTCGGCCGCCATGTAGTAGTAGGTTCCACCGGTAGGGTAGTAGTAGTCGTCGACTGGGGCAGCTGGCTCCTGGAGTCCGTCATCTAATCGCAGTAATCGGGTATGGGGAAAAGAGGAGCAAAACAACTGTGATTACTCATCCAAAGTACTCGCAAGACTTACATCAGAACTATCTAGTTATGCATCGGTATCAAAGAAAGGTTGTATCTGTGGGCTAGACTGCAGAAATGCCAGAAGAGAGAGAGAGGCCTAGCCTATCGAAGACTAGCATCTTGCAGCGTCTTGCAGCATTAGAAGAGTGCAGTTTAGCATCATATAAAGCAGCAAGTAAGTAGTAACAATGCCCAGAGATCCTTCCTCGACTCCCCATGAGAAAGCGATCCCGGAGCTTACCATTAAAGTAACATGTATCCAGTTCAAGTTGTAGTAGATCGTGATACTACACTGAGCGTCCTGTTACCGTGGACACGGCTATTCGAATAGATAACTTCCCTGCAGGGGTGCACTACTGCTACCCAACACGCTCAATTAACTCTGGCCGGACACACTTTTCCGGGTCATGCCCAGCCTCGGTTGATCGACACGCCGCAGTCCTACCTAGGCTCCGCAGAGAGGTCCCCGCCGGTCTACATCCTAAGCGCTCGGGGGTCTTGGGCCCATTGCCCTTTGCACTCCGGGTCGTTGTGCGCAAGGTGGATCCAGGCACCACCTCTGTCCTGGATGGCGCCGATCCGACCCGGCCACAATGCTGAACTGGACGTCTGACAGAGCTTTCAGAAGAAACGTACGACGCCGAGTGCTAACCCACGTGGTGATTTGTGCGAAAAGGCCAGAGGCCTACTCAGATCACATATCCAAACCGATAGTGTATTGGGAGCTCACGGAAACGAGCAGAGATCCACGATCATGTGACCCCGTCACCCCGTCTCGTGGACTTACGGCAGGGGCCAGGCCCAACCCTCTCCTGAGGTGGTCTACCTGCCCGGCCGTGCCACGTAATTATCTCGCAGGTACCCTCATGGTCAACCCGTCTCCACATCTCTCGCGGGTACCCCTCGGGGTCGACCCGACTTCAACAGGGGACTGAAGTAAAAGCAGGGTAACCGCGTGTTCATCACATCAAGGGGGAATCTGAGGGATCACCCTCATTGGAATCCTACTCGATGTAAACCGTCAAGGAGAACCAGGAGGAATACCCTCGATGTTCCACACTTGAGGGGTTGCACTACAGAGTCATCATCGGGAAGGGGAGCGCGAGAAATCACCCTCTGCAATCACCACCGATGTGTTATACTACAGAGATATCATCGGGAGTGCAGTACGAGGTATCACCCTCGGCACTCGATAGTAGCCTTGCAGAGTCGTACAACTAAGGGGGTGTGCAGTGATGTGTCGGTCTCTGCACATCGATCACCATGATCGAGGCACTGGTAACAAAGCGGGGCAACAGGGACAAGGATGAGGGGCCACAGATGGATCACTAACCAACCTGTTCTAAGCAGTTTAGGATGACAGTTAAAGAAATATCAGCAGGTTACAAAAACAGGCTAAGCATCAAAATAGGAGCAATCAATTACAGTAGCAAAATCTAATGCAAGCACGGGGAAGAAAGAATGGGAGATATAGGAATGATCAAGGGGGTTTGCTTGCCTGGAAGCTCTGCTGAAAAGGTCTGGTCGTCAGGGGCATAGTCGTGCTCGACAGCAGCGTCAGTCTCGGTGTCTACCGGAGAGAAGAGGGGGGGAAGAAACAATAAATATAAGCAACAAATGCAACACAGATGCATGGCATGGCAATATGCAGTGCCGGTGGTGACCTAATGCAATGCTACACGTTGCCGGCGGGATATTTCCCCGGCTGTAGTCATCTGTCAGACAGATGAACAGGAGGAGAAGGTTCCATGTTTGCAGTGTTGTAGGCATGTGACAGATACATGGAGGGCATATTCGGGTTCGTCTCGTTTTTCTGATCAACTTTCATGTAGAAAACTTTTCGATCCGAGCTACGATTTAATTTCTATGATTTTTCAAAGATTTAAACATTTTCTGGAATTGTTTTAATTAATAAATTCGACAGAAAAGGAAATATGATGTCAGCATGAGTTCAGGGTGATGTCAGCAGTCAACTTTGACCGTTGACTGGTCAAACTAACAGGTGGGGCCCCTCTGTCATAGACTGTATTATTTTAACAGCAGATTAATCTAACAAATCAACCTAATTAGCTAGTGGGGCCCATTTTAGTGACTGTTTAAATAACAGATTAATTAAGAGTTTAATTAGCATTTATTAATTTTTAAAAACTTTTAAACAATGCAGGGCCCGCATGTCACTGGCTGGGCTGCCCAGTCAGCATAGTTGACTGGGTCAACCCAGTCAACTGGACCCACTGGGCCCACGGTCAGTGTCACAGGGGGTGGCCACGTGGTTGCCAGGTCAGCTCCGGCGAGCCGTTCGCGGTTGGGCTTCGCCGGACTCGGCCGGAAAATGGCTACGGAGGGTCTCCGGGGCCGCGGTTAGGCTCGTTCGAACGGCCACTCCGTCGCGCGTCGAACGGTGGAGGCCGCAGCGGCTGAGGTGGCCGGAGTTGGCGCCGGCGACGATCGGGTGGCAGAGAAACGGCAGCAGCGGCGCGCTACGGCTTGAACGAAAGGGGCAGGGGCGATCTACGCGCGCTTGCGAGCTAAACGGGCAGCGACGCGTGACCAAAAGGTCACCGGAAGCTCGCCGACGATGAGCTCCCGCGGCAGTGAGCTCGGCCACATTGGGGACGGCGGCTACGGGCAGCAAACGGCGGCGAGCGAGGAGGGGGAAGAAGCAGCGGCTCACCGGGAGCCTGCATAGGTGCAAGGTGGGCTTGGGGGAGGCTCGACGGCGACGTACAGCGGCGGTGATCCCGGGCGCCCGAGGAAGAAGATGACGGCGTGGACGACGCTACGGTGGCCCCCGGCTCCGGTTGATCGGTGCAGAGGACGTAACCGAGGCCAGCGAAGCGAATTGACACGGCGGCGAGGCGCAAGGGCGACGGTGGCCGCGAGCTTACGGCGGCGAGGCCATGGCGGCGTTCGGGAGGGGAAGGAGGGCGCGGGGGAGAGAGAGAAGAGGGGCTAGGGTTTTTCCCCGAGGGCGAGAGGGCCAAGTAGCCGTCCCGGTCGCCTGTAGCGGCGCGCTGTCGAGTGGAGGAGAGGGGGGGCCTGGCGCGGCGCGTGCGCGCGCGGCGATAGGAACTCGGGGAGGAGCGGTAGGAGGGAGAAGAGAGGAGTTGGGCCGGGCCGGCACTGTGTACTTAGGCCTGGTGCACAGTGGCCTCTTCTTTTTCTTTTTCCTTTTTCTTTTTCTGCCTTTTCTGTTTTGCAAATTGTTTGGCCACCAAAACACTTTTGAAAAATGTGCAACCTGGCCATAATTGTGTAGCAATATATGGCAGTGTCATAAAAAGGTTTGGGGGCAATATAATTCCATTGAATTTTGTATTGCATTTAAAAGAGGCAAAATGGTGCTGCGGACTCTGTTTTCATGATGTTAGAGTCATCTAGGGAATTTAGGTGATGTTGTTTTCCTGAACATAAATAGTTATGGAATATTTCCAAAATTATGAACTATTTAGTTTCCAAATTTGAACAACTTTTATTTTCACCTCATATTTGAATTTCAATTTGAATTGGAATTTGAAATGAGATATGATTCAAATGTGATCAAGCATTGTAATTGATGATGACTTGGCATGATTAACAGATGATCACTGTGCTCATTACATAGGGGTGTTACAATTCTCCTCCTCTAAAAGAAATTCTCGTCCCGAGAATTCAGGAGGTAGAAGGAAGAAGATCGGGGTATTCTTCACGAAGACGATCCTCGCGTTCTCAAGTGGCTTCATCTTCAGTATGGTTCGACCACTGCACTTTAAGGAACTTGGTTGTCTTCTGACGGGTCCGACGTTCAGCTTGATCCAGGATCCAGATTGGATGCTCCTTATAAGAGAGATCATCTTGCAATTCAAGCATCTCACGATCCACTGCACGCTGCGGATCCTTGAAGCAACGGCGAAGTTGCGACACATGGAAGACATCGTGAAGGTGAGAGAACTGCGGGGGCAATTCCAATTTATATGCCACCTGACCACGTCTGGCGAGAATGTGGAAGGGGCCGATGTAGCGAGGAGCTAACTTGCCCTTGATCCCAAACCGATGAGTGCCCTTCATAGGAGTGACACACAGATAAGCTTGCTCACCAGGTTGATAGATCGATCCCCAGTGTTTACGATCATAGTTGCTCTTCTGGCGAGACTGGGACGCCTTGAGATTTTCCCGGACAATACGGACTTGCTCTTCAGCTTGTTGGATGATATCCGGACCAATGAGCGGACGTTCCCCAGTTTCTGACCAATTCAGAGGGGTTCGACACTTACGTCCATATAATACCTCAAAGGGGGCCATCTTCAAGCTAGCTTGATAGCTGTTGTTGTATGAGAATTCAGCATACGGGAGAGATTATTCCCACTTCTTGCCAAATGAAATGACACAAGCACGCAACATATCTTCAAGTACTTGATTGATTCGTTCAACTTGGCCTTGGGACTGGGGGTGATAAGTTGAGCTCCAGGTTATATGAGTTCCCATAGCTTGTTGGAAACTATCCCAGAACTTTGAGGTGAAGAGGCTGCCACGGTCTGAACTGATCTCCTTCGGAATACCGTGGAGTGTCACAATCCTGGAGATATACAAGTCTGCTAACTGACTAGCAGTGATCGTCTCCTTGACTGGCAGAAAATGTGCAACTTTGGAGAGTTGATCGATGACGACAAGAATAGCATCATGACCCTTTTGTGGCCTGGGAAGGCCGGTAATGAGGTCCATTTGAACCTTGTCCCACTTCCACTCAGGAATAGGGAGCGGTTGCAGAATTCCAGCAGGCTTCTGATGCTCTGCTTTGACGCGACGGCAAACATCACATTCAGCAACATATCGAGCAATGTCTTGCTTCATTTTAGACCACCAGTACCTTTGACGGAGGTCGCGATACATCTTGGTACTACCCGGATGAATAGACAGTGGTGTATCATGTGCCTCCTTCATAACTTTGTCTGTCATAAGCTCGAACCGAGGTACTACAATGCGATCTCTGAAGTACAAGGTTCCATCTTCTGCAAGTGAGAAATCTCTGGACTTTTCAAGGTCAAGATCTCTTTTCATTAGATCAACTTCAGCGTCTTTTGCTTGCGCAGACTTAACAGCTTTCTCAAGATTGGGTTGCAGAACCAGGGTATTAAGAGAGCCCTGAGGAACAATATGAAGGTTCAACTTGCGAAGTTCTTCATGAAGCCAGGGTTGAGCTCGCTGAACCATGAGATTGTTGCAATAAGACTTGCGACTCAAAGCATCGGCCATTACATTAGCCTTACCAGGGGTATACGAAATACCGCAGTCATAGTCCGTGATTGCTTCCATCCATCTCTGTTGACGGAGATTCAGATCCGGCTGGGTAAACAGATACTTCAGACTTTGATGGTCAGTGTAGATTTCGCAACGATTATCGAGAAGGTAATGTTGCCACAACTTTAGTGCATAGATAACTGCAGCAAGTTCGAGATCATGCACTGGGTAGTTTTCTTCACGAGGACACAGCTATCG
This sequence comes from Elymus sibiricus, assembly GCA_039707655.1. Lineage (NCBI taxonomy): Eukaryota > Viridiplantae > Streptophyta > Magnoliopsida > Poales > Poaceae > Elymus > Elymus sibiricus. The sequence goes on along the minus strand of CM077672.1, from coordinate 296,665,694 downwards.
CGAGGCATAAGCAATCACCTTGTGCTCTTGCATTAGGACACAGCCTAATCCTTGACGAGAGGCGTCGCAATAAATGATGAATTCCTTGCGAGAATCTGGAGGAGCGAGCACTGGAGCAGAGGTCAGCTTGTCCTTAAGTGTTTGGAAACTTTCCTGACATTTGTCTGTCCACTCAAACTTAACGCCTTTGTGAAGCAGATTAGTCAGAGGCTTGGCGATCTTGGAAAAGTTCTCGACAAAGTGGCGGCAATAGCTGGCGAGTCCGAGAAAACTTCTTACTTGCTTAACATTCTTCGGAGGAGTCCAGTCAATAATAGCCTAAACTCGTTCTGGGTTGACAGCAATACCATCTTTGGATATCACATGGCCAAGGTAGGTCACTTCAGATAACTAGAATTCACACTTGGAATACTTGGCGTATAGCTGATGCTCTCGAAGCTTTTCCAGCACAAGACGAAGGTGTTCAGCATGTTCTTCCTTATTCTTGGAAAATACCAAGATATCATCCAGATAAACCACGACGAACTTGTCGAGGTAATCCATGAAGATATAATTCATCAAGCGGGGGAACGTTGCTGGAGCATTAGTTAAACCAAAGGACATGACGGTGTACTCGTATGAACCATAGCGAGTAACGAAGGCGGTCTTCAGAATATCCTCTTCACGGACTCGGATCTGGTGGTATCCCAATCTCAAATCAAGTTTAGAGAATACTGAGGAACCAGCCAGTTGATCATACAGGTCATTGATTCGAGGAAGCGGATATTTGTTCTGAATTGTTGCCTGGTTAATAGGTCGGTAATCTTGGACCAACCGATTCGTACCATCCTTCTTCTTGACAAAGAGAGAGGGTGCTCCCCATGCAGAAGAACTGGGGTGAATGAAACCCTTGCGAAGTGACTTGTCAATTTCCTCCTTAAGTTCAAGAAGTTCATGCGGCGGCATCTTGTACGGATGCTTGGCAATAGGAGTGGTGCCAGGTTTCAAGTCTATGACAAATTCGACTGCTCTAGCTGGGGGTACTCCTGGAAGTTCTTCCGGAAAGACATCTTAAAAGTCACGAACAACTGGAACATTCTCTATTCCCTCAAGAGGTGAAGCATTCAATGCATTCAGAGCATATATCTGGCTCTCGGCATTCAGAGCTATTCGGGCTGAGTATTGGATTGTCTGGCCAGAAGGATGTGTAAGCTAGACTTTCTTAGCAGCATAGTCGATGAAAGCATTATGTGCCTTCAACCAATCCATACCGAGAATAACATCTATGGTAGAAACCTTGAGGGCCATGAGTGAAGCAATGAATACTAATCCTCCAATTGCAATGTGGTTGTTGTGGGCTATCATTGAGGTATCCCACCTTGACTCGGGAGAGCTAACCACTAGCGGAGGGTACACGTTTTCGAAAGATAATTCTTGCTTGCGTGCAAATGCCTCAGATATGAAGGAATGTGACGCTCCTGAATCAAAAAGAACAGAAGCTGGTACTGAGTTAACAGGGAGGGTTCCTAGCACGATAGTCGGTTCCTTCTGAGCCTTTTCAACATCGACATGATTGGCATGGCCAAGTACAACAGCAGCCGATCTGGTATTACAGTTTCTGGACCGACGGTTTCGACAGCCCTTTTTACGACCAACAGGAGGGCGTGGTGCAGCCTGAGACTGATCCTGGCGACAGTTGAGAGCAAGGTGTCCTGGCTGCCCACACTTGTGGCATAATCCATCATTAAGGGGAGGAGCCATAACGGTTGGTTTGTCATCTTGAATTCTGAGTTGTCGTGGTGGTGCAGGCAGACGCGGTGCAACATAAGACGGCCTTGGTGTTGGAGCAGGTCGGTGACAAACATTGTGCGGGATCCAGACTTGTCGTTTCTAAGCAGGCTGGCCCGAGGATGGGACAACATCTCGACTATGCTTGAGCGACTCCTGGTACTCAGTCAGACCAGTTTCAGCTCGGAAAGCTTGGCTGACGAGCGTCGCAAAGTCTACACAATCATGGACAACAAGTGCGAGCTTTATATCAGGACGCAGTCCTTCACAGAATTTCTCCTGCTTGCGAGCGTCAGTGCAGACGTCATCCTCAGCATAGCGGGACAATTCGAGAAATTTCCGCTGATATTCATCCACCGTCATTTTTCCCTGGGTGAGGTTGCGGAATTCCTTCTTCTTCTGGTCCATCAGACCTTGAGGAATGTGCCGTGCACGGAAGGTTGACTGAAATTCCTGCCAGGTGGTTAAAGTTCCAGCAGGCAGCATACCCCTGTGGCTTTCCCACCATTGAGCAGCTGGACCCTTCAGGTGAAATGCCGCAAAGGTGACGTAACTGTCAGGGGCAACATTAGCTGACTCCATCTCAAACAGGATGTCATGAAGCCAATCATCAGCATCCATGGGATTGGTGGAGTTGCGGAAAATGGACGGGTTGAGACGCACAAATTCTTGTAGTGTAATTGGGGCAGTCTGTTGATGAACATTTTGGTTTGGAAGCTGGGCCATTACCCCAGTCATAAACTGACGATTCAGCTCAAACTGCTGCATCATAGCGGCCAAGTAATCTGGTGGTGGAGCACTGGCACCACGGCCATGACCATGGGCATTGGACCTAACCATCCTGCTTAAAATAACAGGGGTTAGTTTAGTAAGAGCAATTGCAGATGAATGAGGTCATTCATGATGTAACATGAACAATGAACAAGAAGTGGATAAGATACATATTAGTAGTCATTAAAGACATACAAATCCAGGCACAAAGTTGGATACAAACGGGCAGCACGAGTTCGGAAACACTCGTAACTAGACAAACTAGGCGGCATGCAGGCACGCGGTGGAGAGATACAACAACGAGACATAGCAAAGGCTACATCAACGTCGAAGAAAACTGCAGGAGCGAGGAATCTGCAAGTGGCAACGCAAGGTGCCCTTGATAAAAGGGATCCTGCGGTCCGTGAACATGGTGAAGCAGAACCTGGCCCACAATTCAAAGAAGGGTGAATTCAAAACTCCGGGTGGATGTGATCACGAGAACCTAGAGTTAGAGTCAGTAAAATCTTTAACCCAAAAGGAAGAGAGATCAGAATCCCAGAGTAAGGAAGAGAAATAAAAGATCCTAATACCACCCATTGGCGACGTGGGCCCGTAAACCACACAACCATGTTAGTAAAATAGTTTTTTAAAGACTAGACTCAACTTCCGCCAAGGAGTTGGAAAGGGGGGTTCCTACAGGCAGTCGGCTCTGATACCAACTTGTGACGTCCCCGGCCCGACCGTGCACTAATCATACACGCAAATGCACATGATCAAGCCTAAGGACTCACGGGAAGATATCACAACACAACTCTAAACACAAATAAAAGTCATACAAGCTTTATATTACAAGCCAGGGGCCTCGAGGGCTCGAATACATAAGCTCGAGTACAAGCGTTAGCGGAAGCAACACATTATCTGAGTACAGACACAAAGGAAACAAGTTTGCCTTAAGAAGGCTGAGCAAAACAACGACAACTAGATCGAAAGGCGCAGGCCTCCTGCCTGGGAACCTTCGAATCTACTCCTGGTCGTCGGCCTCCACGTAGTAGTAGGCTCCACCGGTAGGGTAGTAGTAGTCGTCGACTGGGGCAGCTGGCTCCTGGGCTCCGTCATCTGATCGCAGTAATCGGGTATGGGGGAAAGAGGAGCAAAGCAACCGTGAGTACTCATCCAAAGTACTCGCAAGACTTACATCAGAACTATCTAGTTATGCATCGGTATCAAAGAAAGGCTGTATCTGTGGGCTAGACTGCAGAAATGCCAGAATAGAGAGAAAGGCCTAGCCTATCGAAGACTAGCATCTTGCAGCATTAGAAGAGTGCAGTTTAGCATCATATAAAGCAGCAAGTAAGTAGTAACAACGACCAGAGATCCTTCCTCGACTCCCTACGAGAAAGCGATCCCGGAGCTTACCATTAAAGTAACATGTATCCAGTTCAAGTTGTAGTAGATCGGGATACTACACTGAGCGTCCTGTTACCGTGGACACGGCTATTCGAATAGATAACTTCCCTGCAGGGGTGCACTACTGTTACCCAACACGCTCGATTAACTCTGGCCGGACACACTTTTCCGGGTCATGCCCGGCCTCGGTTGATCAACACGCCGCAGTCCTACCTAGGCAACACAGAGAGGTCCCCGCCGGTCTACATCCTAAGCGCTCAGGGGTCTTGGGCCCATCGCCCTTTGCACTCCGGGTCGTTGTGCGCAAGGTGGATCCAGGCACCACCTCTGTCCTGGATGGCGCCGATCCGACCCGGCCACAATGCTGAACTGGACGTCTGACAGAGCTTTCAGAAGAAACGTACGATGCCGAGTGTTAACCCGCGTGGTGATTAGTGCGAAAAGGCCAGTATCCTACTCAGATCACATATCCAAACCGATAGTGTATTGGGAGCTCACGGAAATGAGCAGAGATCCACGATCATGTGACCCCGTCACCCCGTCTCGTGGACTTACGGCAGGGGCCAGGCCCAACCCTCTCCTGAGGTGGTCTACCTGCCCGGCCGTGCCACGTAATTATCTCGCAGGTACCCTCATGGTCAACCCGTCTCCACATCTCTCGCGGGTACCCCTCGGGGTCGACCCGACTTCAACAGGGGACTGAAGTAAAAGCAGGGTAACCGCGTGTTCATCACATCAAGGGGGAATCCGAGGGATCACCCTCATTGGAATCCTACTCGATGTAAACCGTCAAGGAGAACCAGGAGGAATACCCTCGATGGTCCACACTTGAGGGGTTGCACGACAGAGTCATCATCGGGAAGGGGAGCGCGAGAAATCACCCTCTGCAATCACCACCGATGTGTTATACTACAGAGATATCATCGGGAGTGCAGTACGAGGTATCACCCTCGGCACTCGATAGTAGCCCTGCAGAGTCGTACAACTAAGGGGGTGTGCGGTGATGTGTCGGTCTCTGCACATCGATCACCATGATCGAGGCACTGGTAACAAAGCGGGGCAACAGGGACAAGGATGAGGGGCCACAGATGGATCACTAACCAACCTGTTCTAAGCAGTTTAGGATGATAGTTAAAGTAACATCAGCAGGTTACAAAAATAGGCTATGCATCAGAATAGGAGCAATCAATTACAGTAGCAAAATCTAATGCAAGCACGGGGAAGAAAGAATGGGCGATATAGGAATGATCAAGGGGGTTTGCTTGCCTGGAAGCTCTGCTGAAAAGGTCTGGTCGTCAGGGGCGTAGTCGTGCTCGGCAGCAGCGTCAGTCTCGGGGTCTACCGGAGAGAGAGGGGGGGAGAAACAATAAATACAAGCAACAAATGCAACACAGATGCATGGCATGGCAATATGCAGTGCTGGTGGTGACCTAATGCAATGCTACACGTTGCAGGCGGAGCGGGAAAATATCTAGGGATATTTTCCCGGCTGTAGTCATCTGTCAGACAGATGAACCGGAGGGGAAGGTTCCATGTTTGCAGTTTTGTAGGCACGTGACAGATACATGGAGGGCATATTCGGGTTCGTCTCGTTTTTCTGATCAACTTTCATGTAGAAAACTTTTCGATCCGAGCTACGGTTTAATTTCTATGATTTTTCAAAGATTTAAACATTTTCTAGAATTGTCTTAATTAATAAATTCGACAGAAAAGGAAATATGACGTCAGCATGAGGTCAGGGTGATGACAGCAGTCAACTTTGACCGTTGACTGGTCAAACTGACAAGTGGGGCCCCTCTGTCATAGACTGTATTATTTTAATAGCAGATTAATCTAACTAATTAACCTAATTAGCTAGTGGGACCCACTGTGAGTGACTGTTTAAATAACAGATTAATTAATAGTTTAATTAGCATTTTATTAATTTTTAAAAACGTTTAAACAGTGAGGGGCCCGCATGTCAGTGGCTGGGCTGCCCAGTCAGCACAGTTGACTGGGTCAACCCAGTCAACTGGACCCACCGGGCCCACGGTCAGCGTCACAGGGGGCGGCCACGTGGCCGCCAGGTCAGCTCCGGCGAGCCGTTCGCGGCGGGGCTTCGCCGGACTCGGCCGAAAAATGGCTATGGAGGGTCTCCGGGGCCGCGGTTAGGCTCGTTCGAACGGCCACTCCGTCGCGCGTGGAACAGTGGTGGCCGCAGCGGCTGAGGTGGCCGGAGTTGGCGCCGGCGACAACGGCAGGTGGCGGCGACGATCGGGTGGCAGAGAAACGGCAGCAGCGGGGCGATACGGCTCGAACGAAATGGGCAAGGGCGATCTACGCGCGCTTGCGAGCTAAACGGGTAGCGGCGCGTGACTAAAAGGTCACCGGAAGCTCGCTGGCGACGAGCTCCCGCGGCAGTGAGCTCAGCCACATTGGGGATGGCGGCTACGGGCAGCAAACGGCGGCGAGCGAGGAGGGGGAAGAAGCAGCGGCTCACCGGGAGCCTGCAGAGGTGCAAGGTGGGCTCGGGGAAGGCTCGACGACGACGTACGGCGGCGGCGATCCCGGGCGCCCGAGGAAGAAGATGACGGCGTGGATGACGCTACGGTGCCCCCCGGCTCCGGTTGATCGGTGCAGAGGACGTAACCGAGCCGGCGAAGCGAATTGACACGGCGGCGAGGCGCAAGGGCGACGGTGGCCGCGAGCTTACGGCGGCGAGGCCATGGCGGCGTTCAGGAGAGGAAGGAGGGCGTGGGGAAGAGAGAGAAGAGGGTCTAGGGTTTGTCCCCGGGGGCGAGAAGGGCCAAGTAGCCGTCCCGGGCGCCTGTAGCGGCGCGCTGTCGAGTGGAGGAGAGGGGGGGCCTAGCGCGGCGCGTGCGCGCGCGGCGACAGCAGCTCGGGAAGGAGCAGTAGGAGGGAGAAGAGAGGAGTTGGGCCGGGCCGGCACTGTGCACTTAGGCCTGGTGCACAGTGGCCTCTTCTTTTCCTTTTTCTTTTTCTGCCTTTTCTGTTTTGCAAATTGTTTGGCCACCAAAACACTTTTGAAAAATGTGCAACCTGGCCAAATAATTGTGTAGCAATATATGGCAGTGTCATAAAAAGGTTTGGGGGCAATGTAATTCCATTGAATTTTGTATTGCATTTAAAAGAGGGAAATGGTGCTGCTGACTCTGTTTTCATGATGTTAGAGTCATCTAGGGAATTTAGGTGATGTTGTTTTCCTGAACATAAATAGTTATGGAATATTTCCAAAATTATGAACTATTTAGTTTCCAAATTTGAACAACTTTTATTTTTACCTCATATTTGAATTGGAATTTGAAATGAGATATGATTCAAATGTGATGAAGCATTGTAATTGATGATGACTTGGCATGATTAACAGATGATCACTGTGCTCATTACATAGGGGTGTTACACAGGGGGCCCACAAGGCAACAGGGCGCGCCCAGGGGGGTGGCCGCGCCCTGATGCCTTATGGCCTCCCTGTGGCACCTCTTTGCGTGATTCCAACGCTGAAAATTCTTATATATATAGAAACTCCTGAAAGTTAACCTAGATGAGTTTTTCCGCCGCCGCAAGCCTCTGTTCCGAAGCGATCCCATCTGGAGCTCCGTTCCGACACCATGCCAGAGGGGGAAAGTCATCACCGGAGGCCATCTTCATCATCCCCGCTGCTTCCATGATAAGGCGGGAGTAGTTCACCCTCGGGGATGAGGGTATGTACCACTAGCTATGTGTTTGATCTCTCTCTCTCTCTCTCGTGTTCTTGATTTGGCACGATCTTGATGTACCATGGGCTTTGTTAATATAGTTGGATCATATGGTGTTTCTTCCCTCTCTATCTTCTTGTGATGAATTGAGTCTTTCCCTTTGAGGTTTCATTATTGTCGGATTGAATACTTTGGATTTGAGAACACTTGATGTATGTCTTGCATGTGGATACCCGTGGTGACAATGGGGTATTCTATTGAGTCACTTGATGTATGTTTTGGTAATCAACTTGCGGATTCCCGTGACCTTGGGGTAATCTAGGCATATGGGTTGGTACACGTTTTCATCCTACTTTCTCCGATAGAAACTTTGGGGTACTCTTTGAGGTTCTTTTGTGTGGATTGAATATTATGAATCTGAAGTTATTTGATGCATATCGAATAATCAACTCACGGATACTTGTGGTGACGTTGGAGTATCTAGATGACATTAGAGTTGGTTGATGCGTATCATGTGGTGTTATTTTAGTACGAACTCTAGGGCTGTTTGTGACACTTATAGGAATGACTTAATAGATTGATCGGAAAGGATAACTTTGAGGTGGTTTCGTACCCTACAACAATTTCTTCTTATGTTCTCCGCTAGATAAAAACTTTGAAGTGATTCTTTGTCGCACGATGAGGGATTGTTATATGATTCAATTATGTTAGCACTGTTGAGAGATTGCACTAGTGAAAGTATGAACCCTACGCCTTGTTTCCAAGCATTGCAATACCGTTTGTGCTCACTTTTGTTACTTGTTACCTTACTATTTTTATAATTTCAGATTACAAAAACCTATATCTACTATCTATACTACACTTGTATCATCATCTCTTCGCCGAACTAGTGCACCTATATAATTTACCATTGTATTGGGTGTGTTGGGGACACAAGAGATTTCTTGTATTTGATTGCAGGGTTGTTTGAGAGAGACCATCTTCATCCTACACCTCCCACGGATTGATAAACCTTAGGTCATCCACTTGAGGAAAATTTGTTGCTGTGCTACAAAACTCTGCACTTGGAGGCCGAACAGAGTCTACAAGAATAAAAGTTGCATAGTAGACATCAAGGTACTGCTAAGGAGTGTTTGCGTGGTTCTTCTATTTGTTCGATAACCTTGGTTCTCTACTGAGGGAAATACTTATCCGCTACTATATTGCTTCACCCTTCCTCTTTGAGGAAAATCCCAACGCAGCTCACAAGTAGCAGATGCCACGTGTCGGTTACCCTTGACGAAAACACTTCCATGACGTGCCATTTATCTTCATGGAGTGAACACTTCCGTGATGATAATTTGAGTATTGTCATGGAACACTTCTACGACAGCACAGGTATGACTATCTTGATTCTGTCATAAAATCGTCACGAATGTACATGCATGACAGAAAACGTGACCTACTATGACAAACCCATATCATCATGGAAGTGTTTTTTTTGTCTTGATAGGTAGTACGTCCATAAATCCATAGACCGAGACCCTCTCTGCATCTATAGCTAATAATCCACCCTTCAACCGAGATCCATCTGCATACCCAGGTATTAAGTAATAAAACATAGCATTGCCTCAAGCAAGGTGACACACTCTTGACAACATGATTTCATTAGAGGCATCATGCCATCATTTATACTTTGTGGCAATAATACAATGAAATCATTTTTCGCTTGATGTCACCGGGGTAGATTACTTGCAGTATTAAACCCACAAATGCACACCACTCTTTCTATTAATTATCCATCTACAGTGGCCAACATTGAACGAATAACTGGAGAAAAATATGTATCTATAACTCCTGCAAAGGCATCAGACATAATCTTAACATAATGGAATAATTCATCATATCGACAAACATCACCGATAAAAATGCATCAGATGGATCACAATCATGTAGAGAAGCTCATGTGATCATTGTATTGAGAAATAGAGAGATTACATCATTCATGACTACTGCTATGAACTCGTAGCCAGAGGAATGGACTACTCACACATCATCATGGGAGCGGTGAGGATCAATGTTGATGAAGACGACGGAGATTCCCCCTCCGACAACGTACTGGAACATGGCTTCGGAAGAGATGGGCCCGAATCGCGAAATAGCAATCGTGGAAAAATACAAGGTAAAAATCATGAGGAATTTTGAGGTATAGATAATTGCGACCTCCCCTCTCCCCAGGAGCCTCAGTTTTAGGCGCATGGGCTGCGTGCCCAGGCCCCTGAGGTTCCTCTAGCCTGGGGTCTTGGCATACCTTCTCTCTTGTGTTGTAAAACTTGTCCTCTTTCTCCCCGTAAGTCCAAAATACCTTTTTTTTTAAAACATAATAAACACAAAAAAACGGGAGCAGCAACGGCACCCACATCCCTGCCCTCCAGCAACAACGCAACACAGTCCCACCGTCGAGCCTCGCCCAACGGTTCTGATGATATAGAAAGACAGTTTTGACCCAAAACCACAACCAGAGGCCCATGCACCTTTTCGATCAATATGACACCGGTAATATTGTGGAAGGCTTTAAACTAAGACCCTATTTATTTCAGCTTTAGGCAGCAGATTCTCGTAGGGAAAATCAGAAGCTGAGACAAAATACTATTTGAAATCAGCTTGCCAGTGAAGCTGAATATAGACTCGAGACTTTTTCAGTGCAATTGCCTGAAGCACGTTCAGGTGTCACCTCAGTGGAAAAGCTGATTCTACGAATCGGCTTTGCCAGTGAAGCGAATCATCAGGTGATTCAAGGCCAATCGAAGCTGAAACAAACAGGGCCCAAGATCAGCTGCATGCAACATCCGTACGTACATTTTCTATGTTTCGATCGTTGTAGATAGGAAGTTAGTGGTGACTCGTTGAAACGTGTTTAGTACATTTTCCCTGAGCTTATCTTACAGTATTTCTTTGTAATCCTTTCGGTAGTGATGCAATTATGCATGCTTGTAATGCACGGGGCACTCTCAATTAAGTAGTACCAGTTGGTGCAATGTGGATGGACCCGTGATCCCATGGCCACAATATTCTACACTGACCCCCCTAAACCTAGTATTAGTATTTCATACTCGAGAAAATAAATCGAGCCATGTGGCACATCAATCTCCATAGGCAGCTGTGCACCGCCATTGCAAAGTATATATAGTCTGGTGATCGGAAATTGCTTTTGGAGGCCGAGCTCCATGAAAGCCTCTAAATGCAAATATCAAAATTCGTGAAAATTCATATTTTTACATTTCAAAAAATTCTGAAAAAAATACAGAGATAGATGAACGCATAGTGCACAAGTGTGTAAATTTTCAGGACGAAATACGTTGAAATGAGGGCTGTGCAAAAAAGACAAATCTGAGGCTGTTTAACATATGATATTATTCATCCTCCCAGACCGTGAATTTGTCTTTTTTGTACAGGTCGCATTTCAACGTATTTCATCTTGAAATTTTACACACATACGCCTCACACCCTTGTTTACTTGTACAATTTTTTTCAGATTTTTTGAAACAGAAATTTTCGAATTTTGAATTTTTCAAAAAATCGGCCTCCATGGAGGCCGAGAGCCAAAACGCCATTCTCATCTGGTGATCATCTACTTACCTCTTTCACTGGGTGACTACTTCAATCGGCTTAGCTATGAAGCCGTTTACTCTTGTGCATCATATTCATGTACTCTGATTATTGGTAGAAATTTAAGTGGGGAAATGGCCAGGCTAGGCGTGCTTCTCCATGGACCATGGGTGCGTTGGTTGGTGCTCCAGCCAGTTAGTTGCATGGGTTCGTTGGGCAACGAGACTAGTGGCCTGTGATTGCTTCCGTTCTCGGTGCCGATCTCCTCCGTGCGTGCTTCACCTGGCCTCATGATTATCTGTCATGCACTCACGTTTGGCACATCTAATCTGACGATTCTGCAGGACCCATGGCGTTAATTTAGATGGTGCGATTCTAGACTTCCAGTAGTGTGTTGTCCCTCGCATAGCTTCGTGATGGCCTCCCTGATGGTTGTTAGCAATTAAGCTTCAGGTTAGGTTAGGTGACGTGCTGTATTAGGAAAGGTTTTTTTTTTTAACACAGTACAGACGCAAGCGCTCATATACACGCGCATACACTCATCCCTATGAACGCGCACACGCACACCCTACCCCTATGAGCACCTCCGAGAGACTGAGCCGGCATATCATCTTGAAATTTACGAAGTCACCGTAGGCACCTCGTCGTCGACGGAAACGTCTCCTCCCACTGAATGCGCATCGCCGGAAATCCTAAAATAATTCCAGGAATAAATGCGAGCACCAGGATTTGAACTCTGGTACCGGGTCGCTTCGTGTTGGGCTTGTGTCATGTTGGACGCGAGTTGTATCCCCTATATAAAGCAATAAAAAAAACCACGAAAAGCAGCTCGTATTGCTGCACCAAATTATCTTCTCCTTGTTTGTTCGTGTAGGGTTTTGCTTAGCTCATAATTGAGTTCTGCACATTGGTTTTCTTGCCCTGAGATCCATCAATTGGTATTCAGAGCCTGGCTGTGTGCCAACCTAGTAACGGGAAGGCATGAGCGACGACGACAAGAAGAAGGGGACGGAGGCGTCGAGCGCTGCGGCGCTAGCTCCGGCGGCGGCGGCACCACCGACGCAATTCCCGCGGTTCGACCGCGAGAACTTTGGTGTTTGGGCAGCAACTATGCAGTGCGCCATGGAGTCGCACATGCTCTGGCACATCGTCGACCCCGGCGGCGACGAGTTCAAGAAGGATGGAGCGCAGCGCTGGCGAGATCGTCAGGCGGCGAGCGCAATCTACTCGGTTATGCCGATGGATATCATGCAGCATCTCATCTCCAAGGAAACAGCCAAGGACATGTGGGATACATTGAAAACTTTGCAGCTTGGTCACGCCAGAGTGCGAGAAGCCACGCTGCAGTCTATGATGAGAACATATGAGACGCTGAAGATGGAGGATGATGAGACTGTGGAGCAGTTTGCAGCAAGGGTGGTAACCCTAGTCAACAGCATACGTACACTCGACGAAAACCTAGAAGAGATCTCAGTCGTGCGATGTTTCCTCCGTGCAGCGCCATCGCGATATTTGCCAATAGTATCGGCAATCGAGCAGTGCGTCGACTTGAAGACGTTGACGGTGGATGACCTGGTCGGACGCTACAAGGCTCATGATGAGCGGATGAAGCTAACATCAAGTGATGGGAAGCAAGACGAGTATCTCATGCTCACGCGCAGTCAGCTACAGGCGATGATCGCGAAAGAAAAAAGGAACGACGGCGCGTCTGGTAGTGGCAGCAAGAAGGAGAATTACAACCCGGCAAAAAAGAATTATGCCGGGGGTGATGATCAGCGCGAGAAGCCGCAGAAAAGGTTTGACAAGCGCAAGGTTCGCTGCCACAATTGCAATTTACTCGGGCACTTTAAATCTGAGTGTCGAAAACCAGTGAAAGAAAAGGCCTTCATCGCTGCCAAGGGCGGTGATGAAGGTGTGCATCTGCTGATGATAGAAGCTTGTGAGCTCATGGAGGAGGAACCAGCAAGTCCTCAAATAGGAGTCACGGAACCGGTGACATTAGTCGAGGAGAAGGTGTATCTCCACGACAAGGAACGGGCCAAGACAGCTAGCAACGTGTGGTATCTCGATACAGGCGCAAGTAATCATATGACCGGCGATAAATCGCAGTTCTCCGAGTTGAATTCGGCCGTGGGCGGAACGGTGCGGTTTGGAGATGGTTCAACGGTCAGAATTGAGGGACGAGGTACTGTCATGTTCGAGGCTCGCAATGGCGAGCACAAGGCGCTGACCGAGGTATACTATATCCCAAAGTTGAAGAGCAACATTATAAGTCTCGGACAACTAGAGGAACGTGGTTGCAAGATTGTCTTGGAGGATGGCTTCTTATGGGGCTATGATCGGCAATGGATGCTTTTGATGAAAGTGAAGAGATCAATGAATCGTCTCTATATTCTGAACCTCGACAGATCTGATCCGATTTGTTTATTGGCAAGTTTTGAGGACACGGCATGGAAGTGGCATGCACGATATGGACATCTCAATTTCCAATCGTTGCGGCAACTCGGACAGAAGAATATGGTTCATGGAATTCCTAGCATCGATCATGTTGAGCAGTTGTGTGACGGTTGCCTAGTTGGTAAGCAACGAAGGGCATCGTTCCCACGTGAAGCAGTGTACAGGGCAAGCAAGGTGCTCGAGTTGATGCATGGTGACTTGTGTGGCCCAATTACACCAGCATCCCCAAGTGGAAACAAGTATTTCTTGCTCGTTGTTGATGATTACAGCCGGAACATGTGGATTATGCTTTTGAAGAGCAAGGACCAAGCATTGCAAGCCTTCAAGTTAATTATGACCGCAGCAGAGGTCGAAGCAGAAGCCAAGTTGAAAGCTTTTCGTACGGACAGGGGGGGTGAGTTCACATCAAAAGAATTCACCGCCTTTTGTGAATTGCACGGGATCAAGCGTTATCTGACCGCACCATATTCTCCACAGCAGAACGGTGTAGTGGAGCGAAGGAACCAAACCGTTGTAGCAATGGCTCGAAGCATGATGAAGAGCAAGGGTCTACCGGGAAGGTTTTGGGGAGAAGCGGGGACGACGGCCGTGTACTTGCTGAACCGAGCGCCGACGAAGAGTGTCGTTGGCATGACTCCGCACGAGGCATGGTGTGGGCGCAAGCCTACAGTGGATCATCTTCGCACCTTTGGGTGTGTCGCACACGTGAAGACGGTGGCTGGTCATGTAGGCAAACTTGCTGACCGGAGTACACCGATGATCATGACGGCTATGAGACGGGCTCGAAGGCGTATCGGGTGTACAACCCAGCAACAAGGAAAGTCCAAGTAACTCGAGATGTAATTTTCGAGGAAGAGAAGGCGTGGACTTGGGGCGGATCAAATGAACCGGAGGTAGCAAGATCGGATGAAATTTTTCATGTTGTATATGATCAAGTTGATGATGCAGGTCACGAGGGTGCTCATGAACACCATCATGATGTTGATCAAGGACCTCCAGGCACTCCCTCGGCGCACGGTGATGCGACGGAAACTGATCCAAGCATGCCGGGAACACCGGAAACTCCACCGCGACTTCCACATGTTGTGTTGGACGACTGGAGCAGCAACGCTGCCACGGCAAGCAGTAACGCTGCCATGGCAAGCAGCAGCGTCGCCACGGCAAGCAGTAACGCTGCCATGGCAGGAACTAGTGCAGCAGCCTCAGTAGGGACCGAGCACGAGCCGACGGCTTCGGCTGCTGTACCGTCGTCATCGCATGGTGCGCAGCAGCAACCCCCGACGCCGGTGAAGCTAAAGTCAGTACTAGACTTGTACCCAACACCGGTGCGTCGCAAGATAGCTCAAGTCGAGAAACGGGCGACGCGAGGGGGAAGATGCATGCTCGTCATGGAGGAGCCAGCAACTTTTGATGAAGCAATAGAAGAAGAGAGCTGGCAGCGGGCAATGGAAGAGGAGATGAACTCGATCCAGGAGAATGATACTTGGTCACTCGTTAATCTTCCGGATGGGCAGCGTGCTATAGGAGTCAAGTGGGTCTTCAAAGTAAAGAAAGATTCCAATGGCACAGTTGTGAAACACAAGGCACGTCTAGTAGCAAATTAAAGGGCTTTCTGCAGCAGCACGGTATTGACTTCGAGGAAGTTTTTGCACCTGTTGCAAGGATGGAATCTGTGAGACTGTTGATTGCATTGGCAGCTCATGAAGGATGGCAGTTACATCACATGGACGTCAAGTCAGCTTTTCTCAATGGGGAATTGAAGGAGGAGGTGTAT
Source organism: Elymus sibiricus (assembly GCA_039707655.1). Classification (NCBI taxonomy): domain Eukaryota; kingdom Viridiplantae; phylum Streptophyta; class Magnoliopsida; order Poales; family Poaceae; genus Elymus; species Elymus sibiricus. The sequence goes on along the minus strand of CM077672.1, from coordinate 296,650,253 downwards.
GTTAGCCAACCACCGGGTTTCGTTCAGGAAGGAGGTGAGCACAAGGTCTTGAAGCTTTAGAAGGCGTTGTATGGATTGCATCAAGCGCCGAGAGCCTGGTACGGTAAGCTGCATGACACATTGTTATCACTCGATTTTGAGAGGTGCCCTCATGAGCATGCAATGTACAAGCGTGGACAAGGTAAATCCAGTTTGCTTGTAGGGGTGTACGTGGATGATTTGGTGATCACAGGAGCTGAAGTACTCGAGATACAAAAGTTCAAATCGCAGATGAAAGATTTGTTCAAGATGAGTGACCTTGGCTTGTTGAGTTATTACTTGGGCATCGAAGTACATCAAATGCCAGGTTATACTACACTTTGCCAGGAAGCATATGCAAGAAAAATTCTCGAAGAACATGGGATGGATGATTGTAATCCAGTGCAAGCTCCGATGGAAGCTCGCCTCAAGTTGAGCAAGCAGAGCTCGTCACCTCCAGTTGATCAAACCATGTACAGAAGCATTGTTGGGAGTTTAAGGTACCTTGTGAACACAAGACCGGATTTGACGTATTCGGTTGGAATTGTGAGCAGGTACATGGAATCCCCCACGACTGAACACATGGCAGCCGTGAGACAAATATTACGGTATGTCAAAGGGACCATGGGTCTCGGCTGCTGCTATGAGAAAAAGAAAGAGAAACGTGAACCTCGTTTGACAGGGTATAGTGACAGCGATTTTGCCGGAGACGTTGATGATCGAAAGAGCACGACCGGCATGGGATTTTTCCTTGGCACTAGCATGGTGTCTTGGCTGTCACAGAAACAAAAAGTAGTAGCACTCTCGTCATGTGAGGCGGAATACATGGCAGCAACTACAGCAGCATGTAAAGGGGTCTGGTTGGAGTGTCTTCTTGGCAATCTTCTCAACCGAGATCCAGGGAAAGTGGTGTTGAACATGGACAACAAATCTGCTATTTCTTTGAGCAAGAATCCGGTGCATCATGACCGGAGCAAACATATTGATATAAGATATCATTACATCCGGGACTGCGTTGAAGAAGGGAAGATTGAAGTTGAATATGTGAGCACTGAAGATCAGCTCGCGGACATATTGACGAAGCCATTGGGAAGAGTCAAATTCTTGGAGATGAGGAAGAGGATCGGTCTACGAGTTGTGAAAGAACCACCTTAAGCTTAAGGGGGTGAATGTTAGCAATTAAGCTTCAGGTTAGGTTAGGTTAGGTGACGTGATGTGTTAGGAAGTGTTTGAGTCTGTTCAGTATACGTATGAGGATAGGTCGTATTAGGAAAGGTTTTGTAAACCGGCGTTGTACCGGGTCGCGTCGTGTTGGGCATGTGTCGTGTTGGACGCGAGTTATATCCCCTATATAAAGCAATAAAAAAACCACGAAAAGCAGCTCGTATTGCTGCACCAAATTATCTTCTCCTTGTTCGTTCGTGTAGGGTTTTGCTTAGCTCATAATTGAGTTCTGCACATTGGTTTTCTTGCCCTGAGATCCATCAATGGTGATACGCTGCTTTGCTTCTCGTCCGCGCTTGTTCGTGGTAGGGAATGCTTAGCGTGCTGGCCTCTCTTGCTCCAGGTTTCAGATGCGATAGTTGATTAGTACTGTACTACGTAAACACTGTTCTTTCCTCTCATCACCGTCGGAGTACTACGATAATACTCCCACTGTCCGAAATTAGTTGACGCTCAAATGGTGCTAGATACATCATTTGAATGATGCTAGATACATCCGTTTGAATGACAATTAATTTCGGACGGAAGCACTAAAACTTAGGGCATGTACAACACGCTTCATCAAAATGGACACCCTAAAGTTCCGAAGACACATCCGAAAGTGTCCGCGGACAGTAGTAGCGGAGCCGACCATTCATCTCCGTGCATCAAATGTCCGCCTGATTTTTCAATAAAATAAATAAGACTAAATCAAATGTCTGCCATGCAGACTCACTTTGAATCATCAATCGATAGCAATTCAATCATACATTTAAATCCTAATAAAAGCGTCGGATGTTAACTAAGGTTTTAAATTCATCGATCCCAAATTCAATCAAACTCCCCGAAAGCGGCCTTCATCCCAGGCTTTCTCTCCTCGATGTTGAACTTCTTCATTGACGCATGTTGTTCACCCAAATGGCTCCCCCTTGAGCTTCATCCAATAATGAGTCAAAGTGAAGGGCTTGCCCTCCGTCCTTTGGTACATCGCGGTAGCGCGTCCGGGTATACAATGATGTGATCATCAAGTTGCAATATTGTGTGAATCAAAGAATTGATCAACTTGTAGAGCAACAAGAAGCAAAACATACGATCTCCATATCTCCATGGCAGACGCACTCGTTGGCCACATTCTTTCCACTTGTATAATCACACCACAATACTTCATGACGGTGTTTGAAATGGTGTACAACCGATGAAGTAGCGACTTCGCATTACGATCATGGATCACATCCAAATTGTGAGGCCGCGGTGCTTGTGCTCATGAAACTAAGAATGCACATGTTGTCAAAAATATTGTGCCTTAGCTTCATGCCTACAAACCCCGCACTTCTGGCCAACCGCACGGCACACAACACTACATCCTCTCTCACCAAGTACCCCGTCATCCTGATTGCTTCATGTTAAACAAGGAGAAAGTAAAAAATCTAAATGGAATTTGGCCGAACAGTTGTCAGCATGGATGCGTGGTGTCCGCCATGGACGGTGTTGGCAGGGGGCGGACGATATCTGGGTTGTGGGCGGACCTGGGGAGCAACATCGTCAAAGTACAAAGCGACTGGTTGGAGCAGCGGTGCTCCGGCAAGAACTGAGCGGCGGCCTGAGTGGTGTAGAGGCGTTGGTGGTCTTGGTGAGTGCGGATAAAGAGCAAGAGGGGACGGATGAAGTGGCGGAAAAGGGCTCCGGGAGGGATTTTTGGGTGTGTCGGAGTCCGACGTGGCGAACGTATGGACAACCTCAGCCCTCCCTCCACCCAAAAAAAACTTTATTTCTGGTTGGCAGAATTCGGACGTGCGGACTGGTCCACGAACGTTTGATGCACGACGTTGAAAGGGAAGAGTCTAGACCTAGTTGTCCGAATGTTTAGCGGCGTTTTGATGCGCGTCATTGGAGGTGCCTTTATGTTGGAAATTGCTCTAAAGAACCGTCAAGTGCTCTTTAGAGCCCTCAAACTCACGGGCTGATGCTCTGGATTCGAAGCACGAAATCGAAAGCTGTCTACGAATTCTTATCGCTGATGAGATCAGCACCATCCTGCCAGATCTTTCAAATCGTCGATTTCTCTCTTCGATAACTGATGTGAGCAAGATATTTGGCAGTTTTTCTATGCAAAAACAATTCTACTCTATATATGATCCGAAATACCTAAAGTGTTCTTCTGCTCCCGAGCTCAGCTCAAATGAGCTCGGGTGAACAGTAAAATCGAAAGAAAAAAAATTAAAAAATTCTGAATTTTTTTTGTGGTAATCTTTGACAAATGTTTTCTATGCTTGAAAATTTTCATCACGAAATGACATTTATGGAAGTCATGGCAAAAAAAAAAATCAGTACTCCAAAATGCTTTCAAAAATAGCATTTTTGGAGCATCGATTTTATTTTGCCATGAGTTCCACGAATGTCCATTCATGATAAATTTTTGTAAGCAGACAAAACATTTGTCAAAGGTTACCACAAAAAAAATCGATTTTTAATTTTTTTTCCTGATTTTACTGTTCACCAGGGAGCATTTGAGCTCGGGTGCAGATACTCCACATCCCCGAAATACTCCTATATAAGAATATATATATATATATATATATATGCCAATAATTTCTTTTATAAATTTATTCAAAGTTAACAAAGTTTGGTTCAAGACAAGACTAACATATAGTGTAAATGAAAACGAGGGAGCACTAAAATTCTCTCGGAAGTCAATGCTGGTACTAAAATTCAGAAAGCAAAGGTTTCCCGCAGAAAAGTAGCAAACGCAGACATTCGGGCGCCAACCACAAATATTCTTTCCTCCCATTTCAGAAATCTATCCGGGCGATAAGTTCGTTTCTCGGCATGCGGGGCCTGGCCCCACACTAAGCACCCTGATGACAGATGACTCCATGGCCCACCGTAGGTGACGAAGTCAAAATAGACTGTCCCTACACGTGGTCTATGCACCGATCCCGGCTCTTGTCCCTCTGACGGCTCGGGCCCGCGCGGCAGTGTTGCCCAGTTAGTCCACGGGCCCCCCCTGTTGCCGTGTGCGTACAAATAGGCCAGCCTGGCCACGGGCGCCCGCTTTGACACGCGCCTCCTCCCTCGCCGCCGGTGCCCGGGCCGGCAGTACGGACACGCCACCCTCGCGGCGCGCTCACAGGTTTCGGCGAGGAGGCGAGGACTAGGAAAAAGAACCAAGATATAAGCGAGTGGGAGGGAGGGGCTTTGATCGCGCGAGAGACCTCCCCGATTCTTCTTACCATTCAGACGGCGAGTAGGAGGGAGGCGGCGCACCGCCTTACCCGCTCGGCCTCGGGTGGGGGGTTTCTTCTCGCGCGGCGCTGCGGATGAGATGGGCGCCGGCGGGAAAGCCGGGAAGGCGCGGCGGGCGGCGCGGGTGAGCCTCTGGGTGGCGCGCGCCAGCACCACCGTGCTGCTCTGGACCTGCGTGGTGGTGCTGCTCGCGGCCGCCTTCGGGGAGCACCTGGCGCCGAGCGTGCTGGGCCTGGGCGGGGTGTGGTCCGGCTGCCTCGCGCAGACGCTCGTCATCGTGCAGCGCCCGCTGCTGCTGCCGGCGGACCGCGAGAGGGTCGCCGCCACCGCCACCGCCACCGCCGCCGCGGCCGCGCTGCCGCTACCGCCCAAGCGTATGTCGGTCGATTCCTGCTTCTTTGCTCTCCTCTTCTTCCCTTCTTTTGGTTAGGAATCTCTGCGAATCAGGCGGCTTCCCTTCCTTCTTTGCTCAGGAATATTTGGGCCTTCCATTAGTGCTTTCCCCTTTCCATTTGTCGCCTTCCCTGCAACATTTTGGTGTGTTTAGCACCTCTTTTTGATCGATCAGTTCATGTCGAACTAATTTGGTCCAAGGATTCCGTATTTTTACGAGAACAGTTCATTTCAATGGCTCGATTAACCAGTGCGTGTCTCCTGTGCGGTTGAATACTGATTCTAACCCTGTTGCAGCCTCCACCGCCATTTGATCTTATCTGTTCTTTGTTCAGGAATCTACAAGAACAATGGCTATCTGATGGTGTCCTGCAATGGCGGTCTTAACCAGATGCGAGCCGCTGTAAGTACTGCTTGTTAAAATCCCAACACATGTTACTGCGCTGTCTATATTTCTGAGCCATTGCTGCTGTTCAAATACTGAAACTGAACCAAGAAAGTTCAACTGTTAAATCAGATATGCGATATGGTGACGGTTGCAAGATACTTGAATGTCACACTCATCGTGCCGGAGTTGGATAAAACTTCATTTTGGGCTGATCCTAGGTAGGCATTTCTGTCCAAAGTCACTGAATTCTTAACAATTCAGTCAAGGACTGCCTTTGTCTTATCCTTTTCTGTTGCTTTGCCTACAGTGAATTCCGAGATATATTTGATGTGGACTACTTCATAGCATCATTGAGAGATGAGGTCCGGATACTGAAAGAGCTGCCTCCACGGCTGAAAAAGAGAGTTGAACAGGGATATCTTCGCTCCATGCCGCCCGTCAGCTGGTCTGATATATCCTATTATCATAATCAGGTTTGTTTGCATCTCTCCGTTTCTTGTGATGTATCCAAATCATATGCATACCCAGATAAAGATTCTAAGTAGTTATTTTTGGGAAAACAGATTTTGCCAATGTTAAAGAAGTACAAGGTCCTCCATCTGAATAAAACAGATGCTCGGCTTGCAAATAATGGCCTACCCATGGAGATTCAGAAACTGAGGTGCCGTGTCAATTTTGATGCATTGAGATTTACCCCTGAGATAGAAGAGCTGGGCAGGCGTGTGGTTCAAATCCTTCGTCAGAATGGACCCTTTGTGGTTCTCCACTTGCGGTATGAGATGGACATGCTTGCCTTCTCCGGGTGTACACATGGTTGCAGCAACGAGGAGGCTGAGGAGCTCACAAGGATGAGGTATTGCACCCCATCCAAATTTTCTCAAGATGTTTTTGACCTTCAGTTAACAAATGAATTGTGCCTTGAACTTGGAAGATACGCTTACCCATGGTGGAAAGAGAAAGTGATCGACTCCAATGCGAAGAGGAAAGACGGGCTTTGTCCATTAACACCGGAGGAGATTGCGATGGTATTAAAGGCACTCGACATTGATCGCAGTTATCAAATATATATTGCTGCTGGTGAAATATATGGTGGACAAAGAAGAATGGCTGCACTGACCTCAGCTTATCCCAATGTGGTTAGTTCAACATCTTCAACACAGCACTGCATGCTTATCATGTCTTTTATATCTCAAGTTTATTTGTTATTGGTGATCATCAGGTAAGAAAAGAGACGTTACTGCCTTCGGGGCTCAGGTTTTTCCAGAACCATTCTTCCCAGATGGCAGCATTGGATTATATGGTGTCCTTGGAGAGTGATGTTTTCATCCCCACTTATGATGGTAACATGGCAAAAGTTGTTGAAGGCCATCGCAGGTACTTTTGTCAAGTTCCAGTCTTCCCCTTATTATTATGTGACACTATCATGTTTATACTTGTCAGTAGACATAGAAGTTTATCCCTTGGAATAAATATCAAGAAAAAACTATTACCTCCTCGCAAAAAAGAAAGAAAGAAAAGAAACACCTATTACCTGCTCCATGCCATGCTTGCATGATCTCAATATTCTCAACCATTCTTATAGGAGTAGCAGGATTTTCTTAAACCCCAACTTTTAGAATGTTTCATTTCAGTTGCGTGATAATTGTCAAATGTCTGAAACATGAACTATTGTGTTGTGTATACAGTTTTTCCACGATTGCATCCTCAGTAAATTAAAATTTGCAAGCTGAAACTTTGGGATGTCACAATCTTGTTTCAGAAAAAAATTACCTTTGCCCCATTTCAGCAAAAAACTTTGGGATGTCACAATCTTGTTTCAGAAAAAAATTACCTTTGCCCCATTTCAGCAAAAAACTTTGGGATGTCACAATCTTGTTTCAGAAAAAAAACCTTTGCCCCATTTCCACTCAACTGTTGTTCTGTTCCCTGTCCATAGATACTTGGGGTTCAAGAAGACAGTGCTACTTGACCGGAAGCTTATAGTTGAGCTGGTCGATGAGTACAAAAACGGCACATTGAGCTGGACCGATTTCTCCTCCTCTGTGAAGGCGTCACACACCAGCCGCATGGGCACGCCATCCAGGAGGCAGGTGATTCCTGACAAACCCAAGGAAGAGGACTACTTCTACGCGAATCCTCACGAGTGCTTGCACCAACCGGATGAGCTATCAGCTTTATGATACCCTTGGATATATACACATTCTTTCCAGAGCCGTGGGCTGGCTTGGATTACATTTCTTGAGTAGGCATAATTGGAGATCTAGCTGCAATTGCATTGATGGGGACAGGCACCTGAGAGAGATAAATAGTGCCATTTGTTAGGTGATAATATACGCAGATTGGCATGATTTGCCAGCTTTTTTGTTGTTGTCGAAATAAGCAGCGTGTGGTTTTGTGATGTACATATGATAGGAGTTAGAAGAAAAATACACCCACGAGTAGAGGTTTTTCTGTTTCTGAATTGAGCTTGCATGTGATGTGATGCATATATACATTGTGATGGTGATGGTCAGAAGCTCTTCTTCCATTGTACACAGTTTGGATGATTTTGTTGAACTGATGATATTGGTGTTTAGTTCTGGGCGTGATGTTTTGTTACTGAATGCAATACAAAGTTCTTCCCCCTGGTTTCTGCCCAAGTATGTTGATTTAGATCCGTGTGGTCAGATACTTTGAAACTTGGACAAATATCATAGACATAACTTACGAAAATGATACTACTACTGGTTGAAGAAAAACAATGGGCAGACGTAGGTGTTCGAGACCGTGCTAATTGATGTCTAAAATGACAGGTCAAAGAAAGAGGCGGGTGCTACGACTTTTGGACTTGGTGTTCCATGCTGATCTGTTTTAGTAGTATGATTTTGTTCTGAAGCTGATAGAGGCTGCCCTCCAGCGGTCGCCTCAGTCGTCGTCCTCCTCGATCCATCCGCAATGCGCAAGCGCAGGGCTCCACTCGCGTGCGTGCGTGCGTGCAGTTTTCTACTAGCAGCGTTGCGTCGTGAGGAAGGAACAATCCAGCCCGTATTCAGTGCAGCGCCGATACCAAAGCTACCTACCTAGCTAGCTGCGTCGGAGGCCGAGCAATTCGTCCGGTTGCGAGTAAGATTGGCATCGGGATCGGCTACAGGTCAGCTCAGATGAGCCTCGCTCTCCGAGTCACCACCGTGCCGGCGTGCGTACTCCCCGTCCCCGTGGCACGAGCCTACGTCGGGATCGCCGCCTTCGCGGGATCGCGCCCGTAACCTAACCTCCTCCGCCTTTTACTACTAACTCCCTTCCGGTTTATAGGTCTCGTCTCCAAATTTCAGTTTTTTCGTTTTTTTTTTGAAACAAGGCAAAAGACTTGCCATTTCATTGATTAAGGAAGAAAGTTTTAGACAGAAACCGCAAAGCGGCGAATAAAAGGACTACTCTCGTGGCATTACAACACCCAAATGTTTCGCTCCAGCCATAGCCCAAAGTAACACCTCCTGTTTGATTTTGTTGATGATGACCATGAAAGGGGCCGCCGAGTTGCGGAAGACTCTAGCATTGCGCTCCGACCAAACCTCCCAAGAGATGAGCATCGTAAGAGAGGCAAGCGCCTTGGGCGAGCCGAGACGGATCTGAAGGTTTCCATTCCACCATTCTCTGACCGAAGCCCTCGTCACCCAAGTAGACGTGATGATGTGATGCATGCCGAGCCATGGGAGGATGTCATTCCAAATGCGCATGATGTAGCGACACTGGAAGAGCAGATGAGCTGCGGTTTCTTGGGTTTGCTTGCAAAGAGGGCATAGGCCGCAATTAGGCCACCCACGGCGGCTCAAGCGGTCCGAAGTCCAAATCCTATCTTGAAGAACAAGCCAAGCAAAAAACTTGCACCGAGGGGGAGCCCACACCGTCCACACTGAATGAACAAGGTCCGAGTTGGTGAGGCCTTCAAATTGAGCCTTGTAAGCCGAGGATGCCGAATATACCCCATCTTTGGTGAACTTCCATATAATCGAGTCTTCAACGTCGTCATCGAGGGCCACCGTTGTTAGTTTGTCCCAAAGGTTAGCAAACTGTTGGATGTGTTCCAGGGAGAGGCCATTTGAGCTGTCAATATTCGCAATCCACTGGTTGTTGGTCATAGCTTGTTGAACTGAGGAGTTTTTCTTGCGAGAGAGGTCGTAGATACAGGGAGCGATGTCACGAGGGCACAATCCTCCTAGCCAAGATGAATTTCAGAACCTCGCTGTCCTTCCATTTCCCACGGTGACTGTGGTGGCTGTCGCGAAGAAATGGCGGTCGTCTTCCGTGCACGGCACTCCCATGCCAATCCATGGCTTGCTCTTATCTTTCCACTCAAACCATAACCATTGAAGTCTCGGGGCCTTAGCAAATTTGTTCAGATTTAGCACCCCCAAGCCGCCCTTGTCCTTTGGTTTGCAAACAAGGTCCCAGTTTACCTTGCATTTCCCTCCGGAAACCTTGTCCGTGCCCGCCCAAAGATATGCACGGCGGATGCTATCAATTTTCTGAAGGACCTCCACCAGGATGTCAAGAGGAGTGAGATGATATATTGCGATGGCCGTTATGACAGACTTGACAAGAACCGTTCGACCTGCAGCAGCCACATGTCTTCCTTGCCAAGGGGGGAGCTTGCCTGCGATCTTATCTTCAAGATGCTGGAAATGGATTCTCTTGAGACGCTTAACAGACAGAGGAAGTCCAAGATAACGCATCGGAAACGATGAATGGACCGACGGAAAAGCATGAAGGACGTCGTCCAGATTGATACCATCACATCGAATAGGAGCAACAAGACTTTTAGCACAGTTGTTGACAAGACCGGTCACTTCTCCAACCGTTCGAGTTTTTTCGTTTTATAAGTCTCATTTTTATTACTTCTCATCATATGTTCAGATTTTAAGGTGCATTAAATCTCTGCATGCAATAATTAAGATAAAACTCACCAATGCATGTAAAGCTTCTTGGTCATTTATTAGCCACACATGCATGCATTGCAATTAATGCATTGGTAAACATAATTTTTTGAGGAAAACGAATGCATTAATTAAGTACTTTTGCAAATTACAAAGTTTATTCCACCGCTCACCGTCTACCTTGGTTGGTGAGATTTTTGAATTGAGCCCTATAAACCGAAAGAGAGGGAGTATTCATTTGTTATCTGCTCGGCACGCCCATCAGGCAAGGTGCAGGTCAGTGCGGCGCCCACCCACCACCGTCACACCGCGAATCCGCACGATCACGACGGCACCAGTGCGCGCGTTGCCGGATTTCAACCGCTTCGACTTTCTCTCCGTCGCAGGTTGCGTCCATTTCGACATGCCATTTCTCTTCGGGGTTTTTCTTCCCAACATGTCAAACCCGCCAAGTCAAGTCCACTACTCCACTTGCCCTGCGCCGTCGACCAGCGCGCGCTGCGTGACAGCGTCTTGGAAGGGACGCGGACTAAGTTTGACGTGCAATACAATGGACCGCGTTTGCATCTTGTCGCAAGGTTTGGCTCAGACGCCCTCTGTTCAAAAACCTTTTCTGGCTCTGGCTGCCTCTCGCCACCGCCTACTGTTTAGTTCCAGGGAGTGAGGCGCAAAGTCAGGGCCCAGCCTCGAATCAATACGAGTGCTGAGTAAACGTTGTTCCCGTATAACTGGTGCACCGCAAGCGTAGGGGCTCCGTCACTAGCAAAGTCACACGATCGAGTCTCGGCCCTGCCTCTCCCGCCGTCACCGGCGCCGCTGCCAACGACAACGGAGGCGCAGACTTCCATTCCATTCCATCCAGTTCAGTCGCACAATTCGAAAGAGATAATAGCAAAACGGACATGACAGCTGCGGAGACACTAACAGCCTGACATACTCCAAGGTGCGACTTAGCTAACAGAAAATATAGTTGGTCGAGTTATCTTACAGGTTACACGGGGGTGAAACTTCGCATACGAATGGAAGCCTGTATATACTAGTACTACAAGAGCAGCTTCACAATCTGCAATGGAAGCTTCTTTGTTTTGTTTTGCTTTTACTAAGATAAATAAAAGGTGGCGACGCGAAGATTAAATGAAAGAATGCACCAAAGTCTTGCCCGTCCCGGTGCCGTCACAGAAGCAACATAATGTACATGCAATCTCAGGGTCTCCGCTGGCAATGCCGCAGAGGAAAGAATGATCAATCCTGTCTCGGGTGGAGAATGTGGCGAGGGTCGCCGCCATCAGGTGTTGCCCAGCTTGTAACGCTTCGTTGCGTGCGGTAGCTCTTCGGCGGCGTTGCCCAGCATCATTTGCTGATGGCCCATTATGTCGTTCGTCGGGCCTAGATCGGTGTGCTCCTACATGGATGTAAACACCACATGTCAACTTTAAAATACGTGGGATGAATAACCTAGGCAACGAGACGTTAAGATGCATTTGCAAGAACTGCCTCTGAGATCTTTAAAGTGTGTAATGGGACACTGACTTTGAGAACTAAGGTGATTCAAAATTGTGGTACTAAGCATGAAGAGGTAAACATTCAACTTTGTGGAGTTTCCTAGAAACTGCAAATGCTACCACAGAGAGGATAGGACTCACTGAATCTTTTGCAGATGTATCTTCAAAATAGGTACATGGGGAATATGAAGTATGATAAGAGTGACGTACCTTAAAACTGGAGGATTGTCCAGGAGTAGGTCTTTTGACAGCCCGCTTGCCCAGGTTGATCTGGACAGAGATGTTGGCTTGGGACAAATCTATACCCGAGCTTCGAAGAGCATGAGTCAATGTGTTAAGTAGCCTGTTGTGAGTTAACAAAAACGTAGTTGTGTCAATGTACTTTGTTTGGTAAAGGCGAAAAATGCTTTTCACTATATGCTCTATAAACCTGACATAGGAACACAAGATACAAAAAAAAGGAGATCAATCTAAAATTCTAAACTCTAGAATTGCCGGAAACATTAATTTAATAGCAACAATCAAAAGCAGATGTCAAATGTTTCCGAAAATAAAATGCAACTATTATAACTATTAACATGCAGGATTCTGATAATCAAGTAGCGACTTATAGTGATATTCTTTGCAACGTACTCTTGGGAATATTGGCTTGACACGCTGATTGTTCCTTCATCAATCATCAATTGTTGGTTATTTAACACGTCACTGTTCACTGCGCAATCATCCACACCAGATGGAGCTGCCCATTGTGGTTGGGACTGGGGCGAAATATTATCTGCATAAAAAAGGATTTATTCATGAATAACCAATAGTACTTCCAGAATGGGAACAGAAGCACAAATGGGTTGTCAAACATACTCATAATATTTGTTGGAGTATCCGCCGATCTACAGGACAAACTAGCCATGTGGTCGGTTTCTGCCTGATCCGGCGCCCCTGAGACAGCTGCAGATGCTACCGCGGTGTGGTTATCATCAAGTTTGCCTGTGATATTCAATCCAGGGGAGGCCCCATTTCTGAGGAATTGTGAAGGGTCAGGTGAGGCATCTTCTGGGATTTGCCCTTTACTCTGGACCACAAGGATAATAGTATGTGTAAGACGCTCGCCAGAAAGTTCTGAAGATTTCAATTGGAGATGACATGCAATTACAGGAAACAAAATTTACCTGTGCATTTTTCCAAGATGATCGAAAATACATGTTTGACTACAAAATGTAGAACAGTGTTAAGATACAGCCGTCCAAGAATTGAATGTTAATCGCAAATTGCACATTTGGAAAAACAATTACCCATGGGAGTAACTTTGCATTTTCTTGGTTCCATTCTGGAAATGAAGCCTCGTACTTCTGTGCTTTCTCTTGCAAAAACCGTATATATTCAATAACCTGGATAAAAAAATAGAATCAAGAGAGAACCAAGTTAATCAACCAGGAGACAAACTTGTTTTCTTTCGAGAACACCAGGAGACAAACTTGCTGCTGGGAGCCTTACCTCTAAGAGAAATGTTGCCTTGTCTCTCTTTTGATCAGTGTGTGGTAAAAGATCCCTAAGTATCTGAAACCTGTTGAAATAATGCCAACAGAAGAATAGTTATGTTATGTACACGGAGCCCAGTGTTTGTCTGCCACTCACAAATGGTCCTGAAAATAATTTCAGATAAGCTCCTCCATAATAAGTAGTACTCCCTCCGTCCCATAATGTAAGACGTTTTTTGACACCGCACTAGAGTCAAAAAACGTCTTACATTATGGGATGGAGCGAGTACATTATATCTAAAATTTTTAATTTTTTTGGAGGAAGCATATATCTGTAATTTGCCAAAATACAAATTTGTCTAATTTTGTATGGACAAACATTAATATCTTAAGAGATTTAATCAATCATGAACAGAATTTGATAATTTACATACCTAGTGTTAATACAATCATACAATCTACAATCTACTTAAGATCTTGCACACAATCATACAATCTACTTTAGAACATGTTCTAAAATACCAAAATCTTTGACTAACTAAAATTTCTCCAACATAATTGAGGTCACAACTTAGATAATTACCATGGAACAATCCCAATACAATACTGATGAATTGTTTATCTTCTGAACAAACTACAGGAGTTCAGGAATCCTCACCTGTCATTGATCTTGCTACGGCGGCGCTGCTCAGTTGCAGAATGCTTTGACTTTGGTGTGTTTGGCAGCTGATCCGTGCCGCTGCCACTGCAGCTCCCGCCCTTGGCATCAACCCTCACAGTTAACTCTGCTACATAAACAGCATTCATTAGTAAAAAAAACTGAAGGTTTGCAAAAATCATCAACCCTGTTTTGTGCACTGAATGCAGCAGATCTCGTGTAACCTACTAGTATGTTTTGTTTATTTCGATGGTCACAGTGCTCGTGCGAATTGTATCGCAATTGCATTGTAGGGACACGATATGCATGACACAATTAATGCTGGCTGCCAAGATACTATGTGAAAGAATTACAGGATATGAGGAGTTTTTCCTAACTACAAAAAGGAACTCAACAGCTGGCATGCCCCACTTCATGGCCAGTAGGACTTTGAGAAAGAAGGCAGAGTAAGGCAAAAATCTCGGCGGCCCTTGGATGCGAGTGATCCCAGGCATGGAAGTTGTGCATCTCTCCATCGACCTCGATGGAGCTGGATCCGGTTGCTTTGGTGACACCCCTCTCTCTCATGGTGACCCGTACACCAGCAACATGGCTCCACATCCCTGCAGACGCATACATGTTTGCCAGCTGCACATAATGCCCGGCGTTGGACTGCTCCAACTCAAAGATGTGCTGTGCTGCCCTCTCAGCCATGGCCATGTTTGAGTGCTCGTGCATCTTGCAACCGTGAAGTAAGGCACCCCACACACTCATCTCTGGCTTGATGGGCATGTCAAGTATAAATCGATATGCTCTGTCAAGCTGACCAGCACGAGCAAGCAGGTCGACCACACAAGCATAGTGCTGGTGCCGAGGCTCGATCTTGTGGTCAGGTTTCATGGAATGAAAGTAGAACCACCCTTTCTCCACAGCGCCCGCGTGGTTGCACGCTGACAAAAGCCCCAAGAAAGTCACATCATTCGGTTTCACCCCTGCAAGCTTCATGTCCTCAAACAGGCCAATGGCCTCAGCGAGATGGCCGTGCACCCCGTAACCTGAGATCAATGCACTCCAGACTACCACATCCCGCTCATGCGCACGCATCTGTTCAAAGACTCTGCGTGCATGGGCAATGCTCCCTGACTTGGCGTACATGTCAATCAACGCTGTGTTTACAAGAACATCCTCCCTGCACTCACTGCGGCGTACATAATCCTCCATCCATATCGCGAGCTCGGTGGAGCCGAGCTGAGCACAGGCCATGATCACCGACCGCAACGTGACAGAATCAGGGCTCATGCTCCTTGCAAACACCTCCATCTGCTTGAACAAATGCACTGCCTCGCTGGGAAGCCCGTTCTTGGAGTAACCCGATATCATGGCATTCCACAGGATCACATTTACCCGTGGGGGCGGGATCCTGTCGAAGAGTGCCCTTGCAGCCACAATGCAGCCAAACTTGGCATACATGGCCGTCAGCGTGGTCACAACATCTTGTTCATCATCAAAGCCAGCCTTGACTACCAACGAATGAGCTGATTTGGCACCTGGCAAGTCATCGAGCTCCATGTACGCCTTGAGGACTGTGACGAGCAGCACAAAATCAGGATGGACATGACAGCACATCATCGCTGCAAACAGCCGTAGCGCTTGCAAGGGACTGCCACTTTGCACGAGCCCGGAGATGAGAGAGGTCCAGGAGACAACGTCCCTGTCGCAGTCACGCATTCCCTCGAACACACGACGAGCACGGCCAGCATCCCCGCAGGAAAAGTACATGGCGATGAGTGAATTGTGTAGGAATCGCGTATCTCCGTCACGGGCAGTGAGACGTAACGCGTGGGCATGGGCTGCGCGGCCAGGGACAGACTTGAGCACATCGCCAATGGCAGGGGCGGGCGGGAGGAAAGCCGGGTGTCCCGCGCGGAGAGCGAGGTAGTGGCGGAGCGCGAGGGAAGTCAGGCGGAGACGGAACGCGAGGCGGGAGGCGGCGTGGAGAAGGTGCGGGGGCGGGTGGGGGACGTGGTCGAGCAGGTGGTGGGCGAGGGGACGGAGGCACGGGGACGCACGGACGCGGCAGGCAGCGCGCAGCAGCAGGAGCGCAAGCGCCGGCGAGCCGCCGAGGAGGCGGCCGGAGACCAGGAAGTGGGCGTGGAGCTGGTGGACGTGCGACGGCCGCGCGCACCGCGCCTCCATGGCCGTCGCCGTCAGGTCGCGCGAACTCCTCCCTTTCCACTCTAATCTTCCCTCTACACGAACACTGCCTCCGGTGTGAGTACAAAAATGGGGCTCTATAGCAAAAACGAAACAGGAAAAAAAACAAAAACAGAAACAGAAACAATCGGGATGGAGAAGCCTGCACGCGCCCAAGCGTTTCCGAGAACGAAATTGTTCATGGATTATAGCGGAATTGGGCGGAATTGCGGTACCTTGCAGCGAGGAGGAGACCTCGCGGCGCGCGGCGAGGCCGTCGTCGTCGTCGAAGCCGGCGCCGCCGCTGGATCTGGAGCCAGAGTCCATGAACCCGCCGCGCCGCTTCCTCTCCGTAGGGTGCTTCCTGGACGCGGTGGCCGCCTGCCCGGCGCCGGCGAAGGGGAGCGTCCACTGGTGGTGGTGCCCTGCAAGGTGGACGACAGAGACAGGGACTCCTTTAGCCCTTTACCCAACGGCGACACGGAACGAAGCAGAAAAAAAGTGGCCCACATGCCAGTGGGCACGGCCAGGATTTGTGGGTACGACGTGTGTGTGGCCGTAGCACAAGGATAGCTATGGGCCGGTAGCCGGCTGTTCACGTGGGACGCGGGTGAGCAGGACAAGAGGCTCATCAGTTGCACGGGCCGTAGGGCCCCTTCCCGACCCATTATACCGGCCCACACAAGGAGGGCCAGCTTGTCCCCCGGCCTCTTCTGTTTTTCGAGATCAGTCCCACGTCCTCTCTGTAACGAGTACAGCGTGTATAGCAAAAGTGTGACTACGGAGGGAAGAGTGTCACGGACACATGCCAGCGGCTACAGCGCGGTGGGTAGGTTAGGTACTGAGCCTTGCGCACTGACGTGGTGAGAGGGAGAAGACGACGTGAACCGCGTGCGTGCGTGCGTGCCTGCGTGCGCCCGGCACGTCGACGTCGATGGACGACCGGAAAGCAAAGACCCGGAGGCGTAGCAGCATCTACGACCGCACCACCAGAGCGAGCTCACGGGCAACGGCGGCCGGAGAGGGAGCTAATCAGCTAAAAGCAACACGTGCGTACCTTGTGCTCTCGGTGGCTGTGATGCCGTGGGCTGGCCCCACAGCACGAACGGCGGCGGCTCGGGCTTGACCACCACCGCGGCGGCGGCGGCCGGCAGTGGTCCGGCGGCTCCCGGCGCCTGCTGGCTGACGCTGAACGTGCCGATGCCGCCCGGCAGCGCGTGCTTCGTCGTCTGCTGCTGCTGCTGCTGCCTGTCCGCGCCGGACGGTGCCGACGCCGCCGGCTTCTCCAGCGGCTGCAGGAAGTCGTGCGTCTTCAGGAAGAAACCTGCAGCAATTCTTTGCTTCTCAGTACTCCGTATGTAATAATCAGCAGTAACAAAAGTAATCTCGTCATGATTAAGCTCGTCCTCCTGAGGTACAATTAAGGTGAATAATTCTTTGCTACTAGCAATTGTGCTTTAGTAGTAAGAAGATTGAACTACCGCAAGTTTTTAGTTCCTTTTTGCGAAAAGAACAAACAGAAGGGTTACGCTGGACTAATCATGATTAAGCTCGTGGCCTCGTGGGGTATAATCAAGGTGGGGCCCGGCCAGATAGGATGGATGGAGGCAGGGCGGGGAAACGAGGCGTCGACGGCCGCCGCTTGCGTCCAACCCACACGTGATCCGCTCGCCGTTGCTTCTGGTTGTCGCTTCATATCGCCAACTTGACACGAAATTTGAACCCCAATCACCGTCATCGGTCGCACGCTACCGTGATGACCAAGCATGTTCGTGCGCTGGCTAATTGTTTACGCGTAGTGGTCTTCCTTCCAAGGTTGATCTCCAAGCAGTTGCCCCAGGAAAAACAAATTAGATTCACAGCAGGGAAGAACTACTCGGTTAATTACATTCTTCACGGACGAAACCTGGGCGCAATTTGGACCTGCCTGCGCAGAGATCATGATCTGAGTACTCTGTGTCTGACCTACCTAGCTGCCAATTCGATGGAAGTTAGCTGATAATACTAGGAATTAATCAGCCGTCGGAAGAGAGAGGGGGAGGTTGCGATCAGAGACCGGGAGAGAGAAGGAGACGCAGAATTGAAGCGCGGATCGACGAACCTTGAGAGGCGGCGGGAGGCTTGGAGTCGTGGAGCTGGAGAGACGAGTCCTTGGCGGCGGCCGCGGCGGCGGGGGCGTAGAGCGAGAGGAAGTCGTGCGTCGCCTTGTTCCCTGCATACACACGCACGCTCTTTCCCAATTAGGCAACGCCACGGCGTAACGCCATGGATCCGCGGCGACGAAAACAGAATTAATGCGGCCATCCATGCTAGACGGCGCACGCGCGCGGCCGGCCGTGTGATTTCGCACGTACCTTGGATGCCCATAATTCTAGCACATCAGTCGATCAGTCGCATCGCCTCGCCGCCGGACGCGCAATTCTCCTCGGCTGGGAACGATCGCCGGAACAGTTGATCTTCCCCCAGAACGCGCGCGGCGCCGTCGAGAGCACGCGCGCAAGAGCTTGCAAGGCCTCGAGAACTCCTCTCTCTCTCTCTCTCTCTCTCTCTCTTTGCAGACGCTACGGCTTCTCCTCCTCTACCAGCGGCTAGCTAGGCAGGCAGCTGCCCGTGTGAGCTGTGCGAGCCTTTATACGGCACGCGCGCGCGCGGCCCCCCGCACCTGGTCGTTGCTACTACCACCACCACTACGCCGCGAGGGAGACGACGTTACGTGACGGCGTTGCTAGCTAGGCTGCTGGCGCCCGCCGCGCAGCGCACGTGCGGTGGTCACCCCCGCCGTGCCGTACCGCGGCGCCGGAGGAGATTGGCGCGTGGGGCGATCCCGAGGTGGGGGAGGGAGGGAGGGGCTAGTGGTGGTGGGTCGGGGCGAGTCGTGCGAGTGCGGCCGGCGGGGGACGGAATAGGAATAGGAATAGGATAGGTCGACGTGGAGTGGGGAGGGGGTCACGTGCCGGTTGTTGGCCGGGCCCGCGGCGGCACATGGAGCCGGAAATTGCGGGCATCCCGTGGATGGCGACGGGCGCGGGGTCATGTGCTCCAGATTCGGCCTCACCACCCCCCTCCCCTCCCCCTCTCTCCACCGTCTCCCGCACCTGCGTCCTTTCCCTCTCTCTCCGATCGAATTCACACAGCAGTAGTGGTACAAAATTATTGCCTCGTCCCACCCAACAATGGAGAGATGGTTCAAAGAGGCAAAACTTACTATACTAAAACATGCGTGCTCGCTTCTGAACCTGTCAGTCTCGAGGAGTACATTTTAAACGGCCTTTTAAAACACTGGTGGTAGTACGAACTGAACTAAACTCATCCGATGTTGTCTCACCGCCGATCCGGACAGACAAACTAAAATCTCCTGCAGCATGCGTGCGTGTCTGTCAACTCTCGCTTTTGCGAGCTGCTGGTTTAGGCAGCACGATCACGATCACACCAGGGGCGCGTGGTTCACTTACCGCTTTCGGCTCTCTTTATTTATTACCGCGCGCGCGCTCACTTTGCCCGCCCGCCTTTGGCTTTCTGTCCTGTCGGCGGTAAAAAAAGAACCACCTGCTCGAATCAATCACGGCGGCAGTAAATCTAGCAGGATAGATATATATAGATAGAAAAGCATCATTGCTTCTTCAGTTCGGTTCCACCACCGCCAAGCTCCGTCCGTCCAACACGCGCACGATCGCTTCACGTGGCTCGTACGCCTATCTGATCGGCGGGCGATCGCCCCTCGTATCAACCTTTTTACCCCACCAACCCTACCGCCGGGGGAACAGAAAAAACAAAGACCCGATCGATCCTTGGCCCGTTTCGGTAGATCGGCCTCACGTGGACGCACAGTCGATCGACGGAGCTTTCGCCTGTACCTTGCACCGGCACGGAAACCCCCGCCAATCCATCCAAGCAACCGGCCAAGATACTCGTCCCCGGTTCACGCATGGCGATCGATGTGTCGATGGCGATGCGTGCGGCACGCGCGTCGTCGTTGTTCATGGTGGATGGATGGGCATCGGTGGCGCGCGCGTGGGG
The DNA here is from genome assembly GCA_039707655.1 of Elymus sibiricus. Lineage (NCBI taxonomy): Eukaryota > Viridiplantae > Streptophyta > Magnoliopsida > Poales > Poaceae > Elymus > Elymus sibiricus. The sequence goes on along the minus strand of CM077672.1, from coordinate 296,630,271 downwards.
TGCGGGTGTCGGGTGTCGTGCCCCCGTCGGATGGGACGGGCGGGTCGGCCCTTTCCCTTGCCGAATTTGGCGTGCGCGCCATGCGACGGGGGCCGGATCGTGGTGCGCCCGTCGCTCACGGGTACGTGTACGTGCGGCGGCATCCGGGCGCGTGCGCCTGGGCCGGGAAAGCGGATCTGCGTGGGGGTCAGGGTCAGGGTCAGGTCGGGTCAGCTCAGTCGGGCCAGCCAGGGGCCATGCCCCGTGCCTGTCACATGGCCACGTACGCCGCTCCAACCTGCTTTCCCAGATTTGCTTGCTGCCTCAATCAATTCGATCGCTACTAATCGTGCTGCTCCGAGTAGTACTGTAAATCAACTCGATCTTCACGAAACTTACCGTGTACTACTACAGTAGAACATCTTAGACTTTGGCACCGTAGCTGCTGTTTGTTCGAACCCCAGAGTTGCACACGTTCAGGATGCCATTTGTATCTCCCTCGCGCTCCCACTGTGCGTCGCACGCGCACGCATGCGGGCGGACAGGCGTGTGCTCATGTACGACTGACCAGGGGAGTAAAGCGAGGGGAGACAGGGCGCCGTGCTCGTGCGCAGGCCGGCCGGCCCCGGCCGCATCAACTCACCAGTCACCTCGGAGAGCCAACAGTACGTACCGTCCGTCTCGGCCGAGCCCGATCGATCCACCGGAGCCAGGCCGCTCATCACGGCCGTGTATGCATGGATCGGCGTGGGCGGGAGGACCACTTCTGGAATCACTGCGGTGGAGATCGCATGCAGAGTGTACGTACGTACGCTGACAGGCCCGCACGTGCCAACAGTACGTGCACGCATGGCACGTACGTTGTGCCTGTCGCTCGCGAGATCTGACTGCAAAAACTCGAGAGCAAGGGCCACTGGCCGGCCGGCTGGGTGATCAATGGATCGACACGTGTGAACCGGCCATGCATGTATCATGTATGATGCATGTCTTGCAGCTCTGCATTGAGGTGGAGCCTGTCTGGTGTCCCAGTCGATGCATATGAAAAAAGCGGTTTCGTACGTTCAACAGTCGACTACGATACATGTTTGATACTCCCTCCGTTTCAAAATATAGTGCGCCCGCGCTTCCCGAGGTTCAACTTTGATCATAAATTTAACCAACGAGACCGACTGCGGCGGGAGCAAAAATTATGTAATTGAAAACTTCTCTCGAATACGAATTCACTGGTATAATTTTTGCCCCCGCCGCAGTCGGTCTCATTGGTCAAATTTGTGATCAAAGTTGAAGCGCGGAAACCGAGGACGCACTATATTTTGGAACGGAGGGAGTACTACACTGGTGAAGAGGGAGTACTACACTGGTGAAGATGTATCGGTTGGATTTGGGACATGTACACATACAGTAGTAAATTAAATTGAGCTGAGCTGAAGGGTTGAACTTGTCAAACAGCAAAACAATCATTCGTCCCTTTCCTCTAATATTTTGCTTGTGCAGCAAACAGCGCAGATCGCCGTGCTTTTGCCAGTTGCGTTGTCATGTCGGAGCTCCTTTTTAACCTATACCCGGGCTTTTTTCAATAGCTTCATCTTTGGCTACGTCCGTAGCACCATCATGCGCGCAGCATCCCACCATGTGTGCACCGCCTTCTTCCCACTTTTCTTTTCCTTCCCAGCTTGTTTATTCCGAGCTCTAATCAAGTCTTTCTCTTACCCCCGCTTTACATCACAAAATAAAACTTAATACGACACCAACACACACCTACGGTGGTCTCGTGCATGCACGGGCGTACAACGATGTGAACGCGGAGCTAAAAGGCCAAGGAAACGCTGGAGAAAATGATGGCGTCGTAGCTAATGACGTCTAATCATGGAGAGTCACATGACCACTACGACAAACCTACTTGTCCGTCTACTGGAAAACAAAGGTTTAGAGACGCCCATGCCACACCGCCTCGGCCACAAAAGGCCGGCAAGCCAAGCGTAAACAAAGAGCACGCACCCGTCGTCCTTTGGACGGAGAGAGAACATAGTTAAGTATGCAGCGCATGTTGGCTAGCTAAGCATGCAGCGCACCTTCCCTCGCAAAGCAGCACGCAAATATATAACTAAAAAAATTAGATTAGGATATAGCTAAAGAGGCTGTCGACACCTTGACAGAGTGGAAGATTCCGAGGGATAATTAAAGGGCTAAAGCTTAGGTGTTTTAAAATGGGGTTTACAGATGGGCAAGCACGGCCGCTCTATGCTTGTTGCCTCTTCACCGTGGCTCGACTCAACTAGACGACATTCCCCTGCGGCTGCAGGGCCTTCTGACTGTTTAGGAAAATCGGCTTAGGGATCTGTAATTAAATGGGATGGCTCCGCTGATCCTGGCCTCATGCGTGCATGTGAGGGTTAATTGGCGCGGGAGGGAGGATTTGATCGGTTAAAGATGATGGATCCTTGCTGGTGCCGGAGGTCGACGCGTGGGTGGTGGAGTGCGGCGTGAGTGGGAGGGAGGAGGATGGGATGGGCCGGCCAACGCGCGGCGGGTCACGTGTGGTGTGGGCGCCCAGTGGCCGGTGGTCATGTAGCCAACGCACCGGCGCTGGTCCTGCCCGGGTTTCCTGCCTGCACGAGACCGAGCCAGCAGGCGACCTGGCGCCCTGGGTAGACATAGACTGGTCTCGCCTTCCGCTCTGCGTTCACGGATGGCACAGTGAAAACCGGCACGAGTACGGCTGTGGTAGACCACAGGGTAGGGTAGGCGTCCTCCGCGAACGAGAAGGCGTGCGCCAGGGCCGAACCGAAAGCAACGACAACGACGCAGCGAACCGGGCACGTGAGGGGTCGGTCGGTCGCGGCCCACGCGCACGCACAGCGACGTGTGTGTGGCCTGTGGCGGGACGCTTCGGTCACGTCTCGCGGCGGCCTTCGAATCGTGGGGCGGGCTGGGGAAGGGGGCCCCGTCGGAGGGAAAAACCGGAGGTGTTTTAGCGCGGTCACGTGGGCGAGCCCCAGACTGCGACCCGCCCAGGCGGCCGGCCCCCCGGCCTTGCGCTCACGTGACCCCGACCGCAGCTCGTCCGGCAGTCTGGTCTGGTTGGGGTCGGACCCGTTGCTCGCTTTCAATGCGTACGCGCCAACCGCGGGTTCAGAGTTTCAGACGCGGCCGGACATAAGTACTGTAACCAAAGCGGGAGGGATTCGATTTTTCTAGTTTTTTTGAATTTTTTTCGCCGCATACTGTTTATATTCAATGGCAACGTCGGCCTCAGCGAACAGTAAACATGTATGAACAGTAACTACGCATAAACAGTGACCGCATGAACAGTGCGCGCGCATGAACAGTGCCCCGATCATGAAACAGTGCTCTTTCTCTAAAAAAAAATTCCACCCGAAGAAAAAATATGCAACTTTAAAAAAAAAAAAAGGATATATTTTACACATCATTTCTCTTCCCTTCCTCCACCCTCACGTCCTTATATAGTGTTAGGATTTAGAATTTTCTATACATCATTTCTCGACACCGATGTACCGATGCACAACACCGGCATACCAATACACATCCGCCTCAATCGTCTCATAATTCTTTTCGATGATAGTGTTAACAGAGCACAAAAACAGTAGGCCGGAATTCTATATTTGCACGAACAGTAATCCGTGGAAAAAATAAATTCTAGACCGATTACTGCCCATTTTTACAACGCAACAACAATTAAAAGTGCACTAACAAATACCCGAACAATAACCGGACATTTTCCGAATGAACTCAGGACTACTAACCGAAACAATAAACCAAATAAACCGAAACAACAACTCCGAATAACACGGAGCAATAAAACCAGCGAAACGGAACAACACCTGAATAAGCCGAAAACATTAACCCACACGGATCATAAAACTGAAACAGTAACACAATTTTAAACCAAAACAATACACCCGAATAAACCGAAACAACTAAAAAAAGAAAAAAAACACTACGCATTCACGTGAACAGAAATCAATAAGAAATATATTAAAAAAAAATGGAACTCCTTCTCCCTAGACCCGAAACAGTAAAACCAGTGAAACGAACCAACACCGGAATAAACCGAAAACATTAGCCCACCCGAATCATAAACCGAAACAGTATCTACTAACAAATACCCAAACAAAAACCGGACATTATCGGAATGAACTCAGGACTACTAACCGAAACAATAGCCCAAATAAACCAAAACAACAATTCCGAATAACCCGGAGCAACAAAACCAGTGAAACGGAACAACACCTGAATAAACAAAAAACATTAACCCACACGAACCATAAAACTAAAACAGTAACCGAATTTTAAAACAAAACAATACACCCGAATAAACCGAAACAACAACCCCGAATAACCCGGAGCAATAAAACCAGCGAAAGTACTAATACTAAAGCGGGAAGGATTCCTTTTTTCCATTTTTTTTGAAAGATTACTACTCATTTTCCGTCGCTGTCAGTGAACAGTACTATTGGGGATATTTACCGGCATGGAGACCCGGCAGGGTGTTAACCCGGCCGTAAGGCAAGCTTGGCGGGTCAACTCACTGCGGGGCTAAGGACTCTGTGTGGGCCGGCTTAATGGGGCCTGACAAGTATGGGCCGGCTTAGGCAGTGGGCCGGCTCATGAGAAGGGGAATAACGAAGACCATCGTGGAGAACAAGTAGGAGAAGGATCACGGGACGACGCGGACTCTCATGTAATCTAGGGTTCCACCTGTATATATGAAGGGGAGCACCTACACGAAAAGACTTAAGTTGCAATCCCCTCGAGAACTAGGTTAGCGAATCCGCATCCTTGTAATCGAGATCCACAACAATATAGACAAGCAAGACATAGGCTTTTACCTCCACCGTGAGGGGCCGAACCTGGGTAACCCGGCGTCTTCTCGTTCCCGCTCAACCCCGCTAAGCTTCCACGTTAGTGCGATGGCTTCATCTCTAAGTCCTTTTACTAGGACATCTGTCGCGACAAAACCACGACAGTTGGCGCCCACCGTGGGGCTCACGCACGGTGGAGTTGAGTTCTTAGCGGGATCCCTTCCAGGGTTCGGGAAGTATGCGGTTGGCATGATGACCAAGAGCCGCCGCGGGAAGTTCTACATCGACGATTCATACTGGGGCCCCGACGCCGACTCAATCGAGTACGGGTACCGGGTCCCCTTCGGCAAAATTCACACCTTCATCGTCGTGGTCGGCGAGCCGGCCGCCGGGTTGGAGAACATCGCCGGCGTCGATTCGGCACGCCGCGCGGGTCAGCGCCCGGCGAGACCCGGCCCCGGTCAAACCGGCCCAGATCACGTCTTCGTAGGCTTCACCCAAGAGGTGGCCCTGTCGGAGAACTCCCTGTCTCAGGACGACACGTTGGTCCAATCTGACGGCGAGTCCTCGATGGGGGAAACTGAGTCAATCCTTCCACTACATGGCGGAGGGCTGGGGCACACCGACGTCTTCCCAGAGAGCCCTGATCCGCCTCGCTTCGCGGCGGTGTACATGGCGGGTAGGCAAGGTCCAGCGCGAGACCCGGCCAATCCGACGGCGGGACAGAACAACCTCCTGGCCGGCTCAGGAGGAGCCGACGCCTCGGCCTTCGGCTCTTAGAAGAGCGGGGTTTAAGCACTCGCGGACTTGATGACTACGCTGGCGACCCTGTTAGCCGAGCCGGTCACCGCGGAGAACGCAGCGGCGCGCAACACGGAGATCACGAAGTGTCGCGAGGTGATGGCCAAGATCCAAGAGGACATCAACGCAGAGAACGCCCGCATGATACAGGAGCAGGCACAGATCGCCGCGGAGAGGCAGCGCCTTGATGGGGAAACACAGTACTTGAGCCGCCGGCAGACCGAGTCAGAGCTTGTTCATCGGAGGCGTCGTCAGAGCCGGCTTCCGGCTAATCTCGAGCCGACTCAGCTATTCACCACGCCGCCGGCTTCGACGAACCCGGGGGCTGGAGTTATTCCCCCGAGAGAGCCGCCGCTACTGTAGCCTGTTCAGCAGCGAGAGCCGGCCCGATTTCGTACACCAGATCAGCAGCAGCAGCCGCCGTCTCACCGGTTCCAAACCCCAATTGGACACTACTCCAACCCGGTTGATAACGTGCTGGCAGCAACCCACAACTTGGCTGCCATTCCGATAGAGGGGGACGGCCCAATTCAGACAGAGGCCAGGAACGCCATTGCAATGCTCAAGACGACAGTGGTGCAGCAAGCCAACTACTCGCATAGCCAGCATCGGCTTCACTCAACCCCTCATCAGAGCCGCTCCAGGAGTCAGCGCCCTGAGTCGCCTGCGGTCTCCAGCAGTGCGCACCGCCATAGGGCCGCCCAACTGCTGGCGGAGCAGCAGCAGCCCAGGATCCCGCAGGACGTGGCAGACGCAGCTCGGATTCTGCGAGCGTGGGTCAGTACAGTTCGGTGCAGAGTACTGGCGTCTTGATCTTCAAGTGTAGGAAATTCAAGAGTTGATTTCCCCTTGTCCTTCGGGGCCGGCTCAGGTTTGGCTGGGACCTTGGTGAGGGCGGTGGAGGATTCTGGTACAGCAGTCTGACGCTCACTTGTCACCGCTATCTCTTCTTGAGCCGGCGCTTCGTCTTGAGCCAGCGCATCAGGCTATGGGGTGTGTTGATCTTTAATCATACTTTCCCTCTCCTGAGCCGAGGGGAGGCGCGAGCCGGACTTGTCATGTCCAAAGGCGGCGGGCTGTTTCGGACGGCCGGCTCGTCCTGGGCAGCCAAGGTGGCTTCTTCTACTTGAGGGCCTGTCTGAATGGCCGGGTCAGATGACCCGGTAGCTGTTTTCTTCTTAATGGCTTTGGCGCTGTATAAGGAGCAAGGGAGTTACTCATTTACAGGGGTGAAAAATAAGAAGTTAATATACATTACAGGAACGTCTGCTTACCCAGGATTGATGTTGAAAGCCGGCGCCTGTGTGGCGCTTGACTGACCTGAGGAGTGCGACGTCTGATATGCCGAGTCATTAAAGGGTAAGGGTTCTTTAAAATGGCCAGCTAGAGGAAAAGAATAAGTTGGGCTAAGAAGCACCTCAGTTCGCGCTTTACGCGATGGCGGCTCGTATGGAAGCCCGCTACTTAACTCGCCTTCACTGCTCCGGGTCTTCCTTTTGGAGGTCCCGGCTCGACGAGTTTTCTTCAAAACAAATTTGGGATCCAAATGAGCATCCTGATGGGAAAAGGGCACCTTACGGACGGCAACCCGGGGCTTCCTTCGAACCTTACGGATCACAGCCCGGGTTTTCTTCCGAATAGGTATTGGGGAGTCAGAATCAGAAGAGATCAAGGTTACCTCCGGCTCGTTGGTATGGCTAATTTCGGCTTCATCCTGAAGAGAAGGGGCGTCAGCAAGTTGAATGAAAAGACGACCAAGTGAGTCAAGTTCTACCTCAGCCTCGCCTTCTGCGACCGGCTCATCAGCACCAGCCGGCTCATCTTGTTGCTCCGTTGGAGCGGAGGCGGGTTGTCGAGGCTTCTTCTTCTTCCAAAACTTGTCATCCGCCTGCGTTTGAGAGGTGTCGGTGATTATGATTGAGATGAAAAAAGCAAGTCAAATAACAAGGTAAGAGGGTAAAGGTACTTACGACAGGAACCGGGTTGGTCAAGCAAAAGGGAGCTAGCCCAGTTTTGTTGCATTTATCTTGGGGCTCTCCTAGCAACCTCTTGGTGGCCTTATTGATGTCACTCGCAGATAGATTAACTTGGCTGAAGCGTTAAACATCGGCTGGCTCGCCAGTATAGTTACACATTAAGTCGCCCCTCTGGCTAAGGGGCTGGATTCGCCAGCTTACCCAGCACCGGGTCAGATCAACCCCGGTGAGGCCGTTGGCAACCAAGGCCCTTATCTTCGAATAGATGGGAGCAATTTGCTTGCGCTCCTCTGTTGACGGCCAACCCGGAAAGGCCACCGTGGCATCAAGCCGGTCCAGTCTGTAACCCGGCAGGGGGTTTTCGTTTTGAGGGGCAGTGTTTTTACAGTAGAACCAGGTCTTGTTCCAGCCCTTGGGATGACTCGCCAGCCTGGCCTCAGGGAAAGGAGTGTTTCTTCGCCTTTGAATAGAGACGCCGCCAAGTTCTATGCTGGGGCCGTCAGTGAACTCCGTCTGATGGTTGATATAAAAAAATTCTCGGAAAAGGAGGACAGTTGGAGCTGTTTGAAGATATACTTCGCAGAAAACTTGAAATTGGCATAGATTGGTGATGGAGTTGGGGCCGAGATCCTGCAGTCGGAGGTTGAAAAAGTTAAGGACGTCGCGGAAGAATTTTGACCCGGGCGGCCGAAATCCCTTATGAAGATGATCTGCGAAGACCACCACTTTGTCCTGCTTAGGCTGGGGGTGCTTTCTTCTTCAGGCGCCCGCCAGCTGATTGTTGTTTGAGCCGGCAAGAAGCCTTGCCCCACGAGCTCGTTCAGCATCAGGGTTGAGACTTGCGATCTGACCCAGTTGCAGGATTTGTCGGTCTTAGGGGCCATGGCGACTTCGGATTTTAACTGCAAGGATGATAAGGACAAGCCGTCAGAGTCTATAACCCGGCACAGTGATAAGGATCAGGATGGTTAAATTCATAACCAGGATTTATGCAAGCCGCCGAAGGCGATGACGAGTCGGTTTTGTAATAAGCCGGTGTTGGTGAATCATTAGGTGCTCTGGATTTCTTCTAAGTGTTGAGCTAGTGGCAAACAGGAATCTAACGGAGTGGGTACTATTACGGATCTGGAAATACTTCGGTAAGGAAAGTTTAAAAGACCTAATAAACTGGATGAAGGCGGAAACCCTACGGTCAATGGGGGTCCGATTGAAAGCCGTGCAGGATTTATGCAAGAAAAATGGCATCGTCACAATAAGCTCAAGTACCTACACGGTCATTCACTCGAGTCTTGATCTACTGATGGGAGAAAAAAGATGAGCGCGGATGAACACGGATGCACTCCGGTGAGATGCGCAGAAATGAGGGCGATACAGATCTAAGGAAAAGGTTTTGGGCATACCTTTGCACTGCGAAAGTGGCCGGAGGATCCGAGATGAGCTCTGGCGGCGACTGGAGCAACGGAGAAGACGCGGTCGACGCCGTCACAGAGTCGAGGACGGTGGTGCTTCGGGTCTGATGAGAGCGGGCGCGAGGAGGAAGAAGAGCTAAGGGTAAAAAGTGATAACGGGGATGAGCTGGATTTTTTATAGGTGCGGTAAAGGTTAAAACAGCAGGGGCGGAACCCCAGGCGGCGCAGTAATTTTCAGCTACGTGGCTCCTCGATTTTCGCGCCTGACAAGACAATACACGCTCATTTAAAGATTCGGTATGATGTCAGCCCAGATTTTGCGGAGGTGGATCATGACGTCATGATGGACAAGAATCGAGGATGCTAAGTTTGAATCTGAAGGGGTGAACCGGACGATCAACTTAACCCGGCAAATTGAGCCAGTCCAAGATGGCGACTTAAAAGAGCGGCTTGGGGCGCACTTGGAAATGTATTACTAATGCTTTGCTTTTTCAGGATGGAGTTTAACGTGAATAAATTCAAGTCAAACTGAGGGCTAATGTTGGGGATATTTACCGACATGAAGACCCGGCAGGGTGTTAACCCGGCCGTAAGGCAAGCTTGGCGGGTCAACTCACTGCGGGGCTAAGGACTCTGTGTGGGCCGGCTTAATGGGGCTTGACAAGTATGGTGCGGCTTAGGCAGTGGGCCGGCTCACGAGAAGGGGAATAACGAAGACCATCGTGGAGAACAAGTAGGAGAAGGATCACGGGACGACCCGGACTCTCATGTAATCTAGGGTTCCACCTGTATATATAAAGGGGAGCACCTACACGAAAAGACTTAAGTTGCAATCCCCTCGAGAACTAGGTTAGCGAATCCGCATCCTTGTAATCGAGATCCACAGCAATATAGACAAGCAGGACGTAGGCTTTTACCTCCACCGTGAGGGGCCGAACCTGGGTAACCCGGCGTCTTCTCGTTCCCGATCAACCCCGCTAAGCTTCCACGTTAGTGCGATGGCTTCATCTCTAAGTCCTTTTACTAGGACATCTATCGCGACAAAACCACGACATGTACCGTATATGAACAGTACCGTCTATGAACAGTAATCACCTACGAATGGTACCATACACGCGCAGTAATCGTCTGTGAACAGTATCGCGGGTGAACCGCCATCCCCGGATGAACAGTACTTCTGCTTAATCAGTGCTCCAAATAATATGATTTTCTCGCCTTACTTCTTTTAGCTTTCACCGAAGAAAAATGCGCACGTTTTCAGTGAACAATAGTGACGAAGAGTACCATACATGAACAATAATCGTCTGTGAACAGTAACCGCGGGTGAACAGTCATCTCGAATGACCAGTACTTCTGCTTAACCAGTGCTCCAAATAATCTGATTTCCTCCCCTTACTTCTTTTAGCTTTCACCGAAGAAAAAAAACGCACGTTTCTAAAAAAAAACTGAGATTTTTTTTACACATCATTTCTCTCCCCTTCCTCCACCCTCACGTCCTTATCTAGAGAGTTAGGATTTAGAATTTTCTATACATCATTTCTCAACACCGGCGTACCGATGCACAACCGCCTTAATCGTCTGCTGATCCTTTCCGATGATAGTGCTGCCAGGACACAAAAACAATACGCTGAAACTGTATGTTCGCATGAACAATAATCCATGGGAAAAATAAGTTCTTGACCGATTACTGCCCATTTTTACAACACAACAACAGTTAAAAGTGCACTAACAAATACCCGAGCAAAAACCGAAACATTATCTGAATAAACTAAAACATTAACCCACACGAACCATAGAACTGAAACAGTAACCGAATTTTAAACTAAAACAACACACCCAAATAAACCGGAACAAAAAAAACACTATGCATTTACGTGAACAGAAATCCAGAAGAAATAAAAACAATAAATCAGCACTATGCATTCACGTGGACAATAATCCAAAAGAAATAACAAATAAAAATAAAAATATGTGTTGTTCTCTTGCTTATTTCGATAAAATACAGACGAAATCGGTCACGGGCACGGTGTGCGCCGCGCTTCTTCAGCGCTAGTTGTTGAATTAAACCCCAAGCCCCTGTCACGTTTCAGTTTTCTCAGCTAGCACACTTTGTTTTCTGTCAGGTTAGGCTCGATCAGTTTTAAGTTAGCTATATAGTTTAGCTTTTTTTTTGAGAAACAGTTAGCTAGTTTAGCTCGGGGAGCGAATCCTGCGCCTCGTCGGTCGGCTTCATGTGATGGCACGAGCAATGTGGATCACGGCGGCGCAAAGTCTCATAGGATCACGATGTAAGAGCATCTACAGCCGCGCACCCCAAACCCCCCTGAAACGCCCGGTCACTGATCGGTCACGAAATTTCGACCCAGCCGGGCGCCTCAAACATCCGGGCTGACCGACACCCCTCGTATCCAGCCCAAATATGGGGTGGATATGAGGGCGCCCTGGCGCGCCCGCCACGTCGGACCCGACCCATGCTGGCCCACTCGACCCCACATATATTCGTCCCCATCCGCTCGCCGGACCAAAGCCTAGCCACTTCACACTCCTCTCCCCTTCACTCTCTCTGCCACCCGAGCTCACCTCCGTCAATTTTCGGCCGGCTCCGACATGGCGGGCAACGGATCTGACTCCGACCAGTCCGGATCCATCGACTGGGGTGTCATCCCATGCGGGTTGGAGGAGGCAATGGCGGTACGCATTGCACTCCGCCGCTCCCGGGAGGACAGCGCCCGGCCGACGGACGGATCTGTCCGGCGCGACTCCATAGCGTCGGCTCAACGTGCGCTCGGGTCCTCTGGGGCTAGATCATCGCAGTCCCGACAGCCGAAAAATCTCTCCTTCCCCATCACCGGTCGGGCAGACTATGAGTCCCACCGGGAACGGGCTGCCCGCCGTGGGAAGGAGAGGATAAGGGCCGCTGAGGCCCGTATCGCGGCCAAAATGGCAGCAGCGGAGGCGGCTGATGCGGCGGCGCGGGCGGCCGCTCAGGAGGAAGCCATCCGCGCTCGCATTGTGAAGATACGGCAGCGGAGGAACATGCGCGCCCTTGCCCGAGAGCATAATCGGGCGGTCCGTGCCATGGCCGGACTGCCACCAAAGGAGGAGAAGGAGGACAACGACGGCGAGGACAGCTCCGGCGACGAGCAGATCCAGCTCGATCCGTACTGCGTCTTCAACCGGTACTTCCGTGAGAAGGACGGCGAGGTGCTACTTGTAATCTGCGCTGGTATTTCCCCGAAGAGGAGAGGATGATGCAGTACAATAGAGATAAGTATTTCCCTCAGTTAAGAAACAAGGTTATCAATCCAGTAGGAGAACCAAGCAAAATTCCGTTAAGCGCACCTGCACACAAAAGAGCAAACACTTGCACCCAACGCAAAAAAGAGGGTTCTCAATCCTCTTAGCGGTTATTTGCAAGGATTAAATCTTATAGAGATAAATAGATAAACTAAAATACTTCTTAAAATAAAAGTAAATAAATTGCAGCAATGTATTTTTAGGTTTTTTATATATGATAAAGTAGACCCGGGGGCCATAGTTTTCATTAGAGGCTTCTCTCTCGAACACATAGCATGCGGTGGGTAGACAAATTACTGTTGGGCAATTGATAGAAAAGCAAATAATTATGACGGATTCATGGCAATGATCATGTATATAGGCATCACGGCCGAGACAAGTAGACCGACTCCTGCCTGCATCGACTACTATTACTCCACCCATCGACCGCTATCCAGCATGCATCTAGGGTATTAAGTATGAAACAGAGTAACGCCTTAAGCAAGATGACATGATGTAGACAAAGTAAACTCAAGCAATATGATTAAACCCCATCTTTTTATCCTTAATGACAACAATACAAATACGTGTCATCTCCCCTTCTGTCACTGGGATTGAGCACTGCAAGATTGAATCCATCACAAAGCACCTCTCCCATTGCAAGATAAATCAATCTAGTAGGCCAAACCAAATCGATAGATCGGAGAGAAATACAAAGCTATAATAATCATGCATAAAAGAGTTCATAGAAGACTCAAATATTTCTCATGAATAATCTGATCATAAACTCACAATTCATCGGATCCCAACAAACACACCGCAAAAGAAGATTACATCGGATAGAACTCCAAGAACATCGAGGAGAACATGGTATTAAAGATCAAAGAGAGAGAAGAAGCCATCTAGCTACTAGCTATGGACCCGTAGGTCTGTGGTAAACTACTCACACATCATCGGAAGGGCAGCAAGGTTGATGAAGAAGCCCTCCGTGATCGATTCCCCCTCCGGCAAAGTACCGGAAAAGGCCTCCAGATGGGATCGCGGAAGAACAGAGGCTTGCGGCGGCGGAAAGGTTTTCTCTTCTGGCTCTCTATTGATTTTGGAATATTTGGGAATTTATAGTGTTGGAATTAGGTCAAGAGGTGCCACGAGGGGCCCAAAAGCCTGGGGGGCACGCCCTACCCCCCTGGGCGCGCCCTCCAGGCTTGCCGCCTCCTCATGGCTCTTCTGGTCTTCTCCCGAAGCTTCATGGGTCTCTTCTGGTCCAGAAAAAATTAATCCAAAGTTTTTTTCTCGTTTGGACACTTTTTGATAATGATTTTCTGAAAGGCAAAAACAAGCAGAAAACAACAACTGGCACTGGGCACTGGATTAATAGGTTAGTCCCAAAAAATGATATATAATGGCATATAATTGCATATAAAACATCCAAGATTGATACTATAATAACATGGAACAATCAAAAATTATAGATACGTTGGAGACGTATCAAGCATCCCCAAGTTTAATTCCTGCTCGTCCTCGAGTAGGTAAATGATAAAAACAGAATTTTTGATGTGGAATGCTACCTATCATGTTTCATCATGTAATCTCTCTTACGGTATGAATAATAAGATCCGAATGATTCAAAGCAATTGTCTATAATTTGATATAAAGACATCAATACTCAGGCATATTAATAAACAATCATGTCTTTGAAAATAAAAATGCTAAAGAACGTTATCCCTACAAAATCATATAATCCTGTCATGCTCCATCTTCTTAACACAAAATATTTATCATGCACTACCCCGATGACAAGCCGAGCAATTGGTTTATACTTTTTAACGCGCTTCAGCTTTTTCAACCCCCACGCAATACATGAGCGCAAGCCAAGGATATAGCACTATAGGTGGAATAGAGTGTGGTGGTAGAGATAAATAAGAGAAGTCGAAAATAAGAAGATAGTCTCACATCGACGAGGCTAATCAGCGGGCTATGAAGATGCCCATCAATTGATGTCAATGCGAGGAGTAGGGATTGCCATGTAACGGATGCACTAAGAGCTATAAGTGTATGAAAGCTCCACATGAAAACTAAGTGGGTGTGTATCCAACTTGCTTGCTCATGACGACCTCGGGCATTTGAGGAAGCCCATCATCGGAATATACAAGCCAAGTTCTATAATGAAAAATTCCCACTAGTATATGAAAGTGACAAAATAGGAGACTCTCTATATGAAAAACATGGTGCTACTGAAGCACATCTGTGGAAAAAGGATAGTAACATTGCCCCTTCTCTCTTTTCCTCTCATTTTTTTTCGTGGGCTCTTTTTGGCCTCTTTTTTTTCGTCCGGAGTCTCATTCCGACTCGTGGGGGAATCATGGTCTCCATCATCCTTTCCTCACTGGGACAATGCTCTAATAATGATGATCATCACACTTTTATTTACATACAACTCGATACTAGAACAAAAATATGACTCTATATGAATGCCTCTGGCAGTGTACCAGGATGTGCAATGATGCTACCGTAACATGTATAAAAATGATGAACGGTGGTTGAGCCACAAATACTATGTCAGCTATATGATCATGCAAAGCAATATGACAATGACGATGTGTGTCATAAAAATGGAACGGCGGAAGTTGCATGGCAATATATCTCGGAATGGCTATGGAAATGCCATGATAGGTAGGTATGGTGGCTGTTTTGAGGAAGATATAAAGAGGCTTATGTGTGATAGAGCGTATCATATCACGGGGTTTGGATGCATGATAACCCACAAGTATAGGGGATCGCAACAGTTTTCGAGGGTAGAGTATTCAACCCAAATTTATTGATTCGACACAAGGGGAGCCAAAGAATATTTGCAAGTATTAGCAGTTGAGTTGTCAATTCAACCACACTTGGAGACTACATATCTACAGCAAAGTGATCAGTAGCATAGTAGTATGATAGTTTGGTAGTAGTAGCAATAAGAGTAACAGTAGCAGTAATGGTAGCAGCAATAGTAATAGCAATTGTGACAGCAGTAGCAACAGTAGTAACTTAGCAAGAACAATATGTGAAAAACTCGTAGGCATTGGATCGGTGATTATGTTGGATAATATTCATCATGTAACAGTCATAACCTAGGGCGACACAAAACTAGCTCCAATTCATCAATGTAATGTAGGCATGTATTCCGTATATAGTCATACGTGCTTGCGATAAGAACTTGCATGACATCTTTTGTCCTACCCTCCCGTGGCAGCGGGGTCCATAAGGAAACTAAGGGATATTAAGGCCTCCTTTTAATAGAAAACCAGAACAAAGCATTAACACTTAGTGAATACATGAACTCCTCAAACTACGGCAATCACCGGAAAGAATCCCAATTATTGTCACCTTGGGGTATGCGGATCATAACACGTAGCAGGTGCATACAACTTGCAAGATCGGATCAAGAACACAAATATATTCATGAAAACATAAAGGGTTCAGATCTGAAATCATGGCACTCGGGCCCTAGTGACAAGCATTAAGCATAGCAAAGTCATAGCAACATCAATCTCAGAACATAGTGGATACTAGGGATCAAGCCCTAACAAAACTAACTCGATTACATGATAAATCTCATCCAACTCATCACCGTCCAGCAAGCCTACGAAGGAATTACTCACTCCCGGCGGTGAACATCATGAAATTGGTGATGAAGGATGGTTGATGATGACGATGCCGGAAGATCCCCCTCTTCGGAGCCCCAAACGGACTCCAGACCTGGCCTCCCGATGAAGAACAAGAGGTGGCGGCGGCTCCGTATCGTGAAACGCAATAAAACTTCCTCTTTTATTTTTTTCTCTGGAATTGTGAATTTATAGCGTTGGAATTAGGTCAAACGGCCGCCTGTGGGCCCCACGAGGTACCAGGGCGCGCCTGGGGGTGGGTGGCGCGCCCTGGTGCCTCGTGGGCACTGAGTGGCCCCCCTTCTATTGATTCTTGCACCAATAATTTTTATATATTCCATAAAAATTCTCCAAAAAGTTTCATCCAAATCCAAGAACTTTGATTTCTGCACAAAAACAACACCATGGCAATTCTGCTGAAAACAGCGCCAGTCCGGGTTAGTTTCATTCAAATCATGCAAATTAGAATCCAAAACAAGAGCAAAAGTGTTTGGAAAAGTAGATATGATGGAGACGTATCAACTCCCCCAAGCTTAACTCATTTCTTATCCTCAAGCAATTCAGTTGACAAACTGAAAGTGATAAAGAAAAACTTTTACAAACTCTTTTGTTCTTGTATCTATATATATGCTTAAATAGTGTCCAAGTTTTCAACAAAGATTATAACTAACCATGCAAATGATAACTCTTAGAAATTATATTCACTCATATCAATGGCATAATCAACTAGCGAGCAATAATAAGATATCTCAAATGCCAACACTTTGTCAAAACAATCATGATATAATATGACAACATGGTATCTCGCTAGCCCTTTCTGAGACCGCAAAACATAAATGCAGAGCACCTCCAAAGTTCAAGCAGCGACTAAACATTGTAATTCATGGTAGAAGAGATCCAGTCATGATGCACACAACATTAACTATACACAATGCATGAGAATGACAATAGTGCTCTCAGGTCTGGTGCTTATTTGAGAAGGTGATGACTCAGCAATAAAAGTAAAATAACATAAAAGTAAATAGATAGGCCCTTCGCGGAGGGAAGCATGGATTTGCAGAGGTGCCAGAGCTCGAAGCTTAAATCAGAGATAAGTAAAATTTTGGGAGGTATGTCTTTCCTGTCAACGTCGCGACCGAGAGTTTTCAATATCTTCCATGCTAAACACATTAGCGGCGGTTCCCAAGCGGTAAAGTAAAGTTTACTCCCCCTTCACCAACAATCACAAGCCATGGCTAGCCGAATCCTCGGGTGTCCTCCATGCCAACAACTTTCCGGGGGAGTTTGTTTTATTATTTTGCAATTTTAATAGTGGGAATGGGCATCCCGATTACCAGCCCCTCTTGTGCAAGGACAAGTGAGTAAACACTCGTCATGAAAATAACCCACTTAGCATGGAAGATACTGACCGCCCCCTGTCGCTCCATGAGCGGTATGGGCACACAAAACAGATGTTCATTTGAACATTTAGAGGTGGCACATGCAAATTTACTTAGAACGACAGAGTAATACCGCATATAGGTAGATATAGTGGACTCATCTGGAATAACTTTGGTTTAGGGGTTTCGATGCACAAGCAGTATTCTCGCTTAGTACATGCGAAGGATAGCAAATAGGTTGAGAAGTGACCAGCTAGAGAGCAAAAACGGTCATAATCATGCATCATGAATAATTAACATTGAATACTAGCATGAGTAGGATATAAGAACCATGAACATAAATATCGTGGAGGCTATGTTGGTTTTGATCAACTACATGCGTGAACATGTGCCAAGTCAAGCCACTCGAAACATTCAGAGGAGGATACCATATCATCATACTACATCACAATCATTTTAATGCATGTTGACACTCAAGATAAATCATTATCCACTCCTAGCTACTTAAGCATGGCATGAGCAACTATAATTTCTAATTGTCATCACAAACATGTTTAATCATAATATGCTGAATCATGGATACTGAGTTAAACATATTTACAAAAGCAAAGAACAAGTTGAGTTCATACCCGCTTTTCCTTGCCACGGTCACTTCATCAAATCATCATCATTATTGCCTTTCACTTGCACGACCGAATGATATGAAAATAAAAATAGTGCAAGTGTGCCATCGACTAAGCTGGAATCTGCAAGCATTTTATTTAAAGGAGAAGACAAGGTAATATGGGCTTTTTGTTAGATCAACAATAATGCATATGAGAGCCACTCAACATTTTCATCGTGGTCTTCTCCTTACAATGACTCAACAAAAGAAAAGAATTTCAGAGAAACACACTGAAATATATTTGGAGTTTTTAGTTTTTCTGAAGAAGGCAAATAAAGAAGAAAAACGAAAACGAGAAAAGAAAACTATTTACACGGGGGAACTCCCAACAAGTAAAAGAAGAAACGGGAAATATTTTTGGGTTTTCTTTTAATTTTACAACTAATTAAGCTAGAAAGAAAAACCGAAAAGAAACAAGAAATATTTTTGGATTTTCTCAAAGTTTTTCAAACACACAAGAAGAAAGCGAGAAAATAAAACTAACATGGATTATACAATGAAAAAGTATGAACACCGACAACTGAAATGAAATGTGTGGACATGAATGAAATGTTGGTGAGAGATACGTACTCCCCCAAGCTTAGGCTTTTGGCCTAGCTTGGTCTACGGCCATCCGTAGTAGCCATCCGGTCCCATGTGAAAGTCCTGAGGCAGCGGCACCCGAGCGTCCCAATCCTGGGCCTCCTCCTCTGCCGCTGCCAACGCGTTCCGGTAAGCAACGATGTCCGGTGGCATCACTGTATATCTGCTCCTGGCATGAGAATCAAACAAAGCGGGTGCAGGCAACGGAATAATATCACGAGTATCCTCACTGAAAACCAAGTTATAACGAATGTTGTGAGGAGGCTCAAGATCATCAAGAAAGTGGTGGTCCCTCATGGACTGGTGATCTAAGTAAACTCTGGGCAACAAGTAATCATGAGGGCATATGTTAACATTAAAACGTCTCGCTAAGCGAGTAGTATAAATACCACCATGAATTTTACCCCTAGTCCTATTAGTGTGCAGGCGGTGTGCAATGATAGCTCCGAAGTTATAGGTGTTGTCATTATGCAGTGCGTGGCGTAAAATGGCAAAGTCAGGTGCAGCTAGCGCACTGCCTTGCTCCCTAGCAATCAAGCATTTCCATAAGAATAGAGCAAAGTAATGAACAGAGGGAAACTACAAGCTAGTGGCTCGGGCTCTCGACATACCCCTTTTCTCTCCCACCGTTAAAGTGTGGAGGAAACCCTCGAACTCCTCCAGGCGAGGCTCTCTAATTTCCCCATCGAAGGGAATCAAACATATCTCACAAAACTCAACCAGAGGTATCTGATAATGTTCAGCATATAAATCAAAGCGCACCTTAGGAGGTTAGAGCCTATTCAGAAAATGAAAGTTTTGCATAAAGGAATTTGTAAGGATGTGGTGCTGGTCACACTCATCTGCGAGGAAGTCGGTCAATCCGGCATTGGCAACAAATTGCGCGAACTCTTGGTAGAATCCGGCTTCGTTCATGAAGGTATTGTGCGGCCATTCGCACGGCCGGACCTCCGTCCAACGCGGGATGTTGAGGTCATTGTCCGAGGAGTCCCCAAGGACTCCCTTGGCGTTCCGCTTCGAAGAACTCCTCTGGAAGATATTCATTTTCCTAAGAGAAATTTTCTGAAAAAAAAATTGGGCCACAAAATGATATCAATAAAACTTCACAAGATTGATAGCAACTACTCATATGGATGTCTAGAGGCTATATCAAGCATTCAAACTACTTGGAACTCAAAGAATTCAACATGCAAACTCATTTTCAGTGGCACCAAGAGCAGCTAATTATGCAAAATATAATCCACTAGAGCAAAAACTAATAGGAGCAATGGAGGAGTCACATACCAAGGAGCAATCTCCCAAAACAGTTTCAGAAATGGAGCTCCGAGCAAAGAGATCGAAAATTTCAGGTTTGTGAGCAAGAACACGAGAGAGAGAGAGAGAGAGAGAGAGCTACCAGGAATTTTTGCTGGAGGTAAGAGACGAAGTGGGCTGAAGGAATAAGTGAGGGGGTCCCTGTGGGGCCCACGAGCCACCTGGGCGTGCCAGGGGGGGTGGCGCGCCCTCGTACCTCGTGGGCACCTGGGGCACCCCCCTGGTATGTTTCCAGTGCCAAAAATTCTTAAATATTATATAAAAATTCATATCACAATTTTATTGCATTCTAAGCACTTTCATTTCTGGACCATTTTTTATTGCACGGATAAATCAGAAAACAGGATAATCATGGCATTTTATTTTATTTAACTAACAATAACAGAAAACAAAAAGTGGGTAGAGAAGGTTGTGCTTACTAAATTCATCGACCACATGTCTCTCAAAAATAATCCATTAATAAGGTTGATCAAGTCTTATTAACAAACCACTTCCGAGTGACATGAAACTGAAGAATTTTCGTATAACACTAAGTTACCTCAACGGGGATATGCATCTTCCCAACAATAAGAGTTTCATATTTCTTTTTAACAGTAGGAAGAGGGAGTTGAAAACTTCCAATAGTGATTGTCAGAGTTTTTCCAATAACACGAATACCATTTACTTGAAATTGTTTCTTCGGAAAGTGCACCGTATGTTCATTACCATTGATATGAAAAGTGACCTTGCTTTTGTTGCAATCAATAATAGCCCCTGCAGTATTCAAGAAGGGTCTACCAAGGATAATCGACATGTTGTCGTCCTCGGGCATATCAAGTATAACAAAGTCTGTTAGGATAGTAACATTTGCAACTACAACAGGCACATCCTCACAAACACCGATAGGTATGGCAGTTGATTTGTCAGCCATTTGCAATGATATTTCAGTGGGAGTAAGTTTATTCAAATCAAGTCTTTTATATAAAGAGAAAGGCATAACACTAACACCGGCTCCTAAATCGCACAAAGCAGTTTTGACATAATTTCTTTTAATGGAGCATGGTATAGTTGGTATTCCCGGATCTCCTAGTTTCTTAGGTACTCCATCCTTAAAAGAATAATTTGCAAGCATGGTAGAAATCTCAGCTTCAGGTATCTTTCTTTTATTTGTGACAATGTCTTTCATATATTTAGCATAAGGGGCCATCTTTAAAATATCAGTCAAACGAGTACGCAAAAAGACTGGCCTACGCATTTCAGCAAAGCGTTCAAATTCTTCCTCATCCTTTTTCTTAGATGGTTTAGGAGGAAAGGGCATGGGTTTTTGAACCCATGGTTCTCTTTCTTTACCATGTTTTCTAGCAATGAAGTATCTTTTTATCATAACGTTTATTTTTAGAAGGTGGGTTATCAAGATCAACAGCAGGTTCTATTTCAACATCATTATCAAGTTCTTTATCATTATCTGGTTGGGTATCCACATGAGCATCATCATTGTTATTATCATCAGGTGAATGTTCATTACCAGATTGTGTTTCAGCATCAGAAATAGAAACATCATTACTATCCTCTAAGGGTTTTTCTACCTCAGGTTCACTAGAAGTATGCAAAGTCCTATCATTTTTCTTTTTCTTTTTCTTTTTAGATGGACTAGGTGCATCAACATTAATTCTTTGAGAGTCTTGTTCAATTCTTTTAGGGTGACCTTCAGAATAAAGAGGCTCCTGAGTCATTCTACCTCCTCTAGTCATTACTCTAACAGCATGATCATTCATATTGTTATTCATTTCATTAAGCAATTCACTTTGAGATTTAGCAACTTGTTCTAATTGAGTTTGAACCATAGATGCATGTTTACTTACACCCTTAACATCATTAGCAATTCTAAATAACAAGTCACTCAAGCGATCAATCATGTAGGCATTCCGTTTCAATTGTTTCATAACATTGGCATTGAAGTGGTCTTGCTTAATAATATAATTGTCAAATTCATACAAGCATTGACTAGGAGGTTTGTTATAAGGAATATCACTTTCATCAAACTTTATGAGAGAATTTACCTCTACTACCTGTGTTAGTGTGTCAAGGCCATGTATTTCTTCAATAGGTGGCAAATTCTTAACATCTTCAGCTTTAATACCTTTTTCCTTTTGGCATTTCTTTGCTTCTTGCATATCTTCAAGACTGAGATATAAAATACCCTCTTCTTCGGAGTGGGTTTAGGCGGTGGTTCAGGAAGTGTCCAATCATTATCATTCTTCAATATATTATTCAATAATTCCTCAGCTTGTTCAATAGTCCGTTCCCTGAAAACACAACTCGCACAACTATCTAGGTAGTCCCTAGAAGCATCGGTTAGTCCATTATAGAAGATATCAAGTATTTCATTCTTCTTAAGAGGATGATCAGGCAAAGCATTAAGTAATTGGAGAAGCCTCCCCCAAGCTTGAGGTAGATTCTCTTCTTTAATTTGCACAAAGTTAAATATTTCCTGTAGAGCAGCTTGTTTCTTATGAGCAGGAAAGTATTTTTCAGAGAAGTAATAAATCATATCCTGGGGACTACGCACACAACCAGGAGCAAGAGTATTATACCATTCTTTAGCATCACCCTTTAATGAGAAAGGAAATAACTTAAGAATATAGTAATAGCGAATTGTTTCCTCATGAGCAAATAGGGTGGCTATATCGTTTAATTTAGTGAGATGTGCCACAACGGTTTCAGTTTCATAGCCATGGAAAGGATCAGATTCTACCAAAGTAATTAACTCAGGATCAAAAGAGAATTCATAATCCTTATCAGTAACAAATATAGGAGAGGTTGCAAACTTAGGATCATATTTCATTCTCTCCCTCATAGATTTTTCTTTCATTTCAGCAAGCAGTTTTATAACTTCATCTCTATCATTTCAAGCAAGAATGGCTCTAGCCGTCTCCCTATCAAAGCAATGTTCATCAGGTGTTTCAACTCTAGTAGGAGAGCTAGGCATAATAGGTGAATCATAATTCTCAAGAGTTTCAGCATTTTCAATTTCTTTAGCTTTAGCAAGTTGTTCACTAAGAAATTCACCAAGTGGCACAGCATTATCAAGCATAGTACTAGCATTATCATGAGTATCATTCATAACAGAAGTGGTATCATCAATAACTTGCGACATATCAGAATTAATAGCATGTGGTGGTGTTGCAAGTTTACTCAAAACAGAAGGTGAATCAAGTGCAGAGCTAGATGTCAGTTCCTTACCTCCCCTAGTCTTAGAGGGAACGATCTTGGTCTTAGCGTCTTTCAGATTCTTCATAGTGATCAACAGATATAAATCCCAAGCGACTCAGCAAATAGAGCTATGCTCCCCGGCAACGGCGCCAGAAAAAGGTCTTGATAACCCACAAGTATAGGGGATCGCAACAGTTTTCGAGGGTAGAGTATTCAACCCAAATTTATTGATTCGACACAAGGGGAGCCAAAGAATATTTGCAAGTATTAGCAGTTGAGTTGTCAATTCAACCACACCTAGAGACTAAATATCTGCAGCAAAGTGATCAGTAGCACAGTAGTATGATAGTTTGGTAGTAGTAGCAATAAGAGTAACAGTAGCAGTAATGGTAGCAGCAATAGTAATAGCAATTGTGACAGCAGTAGCAACAATAGTAACTTAGCAAAAACAATATGTGAAAAACTCGTAGGCATTGGATCAGTGATTATGTTGGATAACATTCATCATGTAACAGTCATAACCTAGGGCGACACAGAACTAGCTCTAATTCATCAATGTAATGTAGGCATGTATTCCGTATATAGTCATACGTGCTTGCGATAAGAACTTGCATGACATCTTTTGTCCTACCCTCCCGTGGCAGCGGGGTCCATAAAGAAACTAAGGGATATTAAGGCCTCCTTTTAATAGAGAACCGGAACAAAGCATTAACACTTAGTGAATACATGAACTCCTCAAACTACGGCAATCACCGGAAAGAATCCCAATTATTGTCTCCTTGGGGTATGCGGATCATAACACGTAGCAGGTGCATACAACTTGCAAGATCGGATCAAGAACACAAATATATTCATGAAAACATAAAGGGTTCAGATCTGAAATCATGGCACTCGGGCCCTAGTGACAAGCATTAAGCATAGCAAAGTCATAGCAACATCAATCTCAGAACATAGTGGATACTAGGGATCAAGCCCTAGCAAAACTAACTCGATTACATGATAAATATCATCCAACTCATCATCATTCAGCAAGCCTACGAAGGAATTACTCACTCCCGGCGGTGAGCATCATGAAATTGGTGATGAAGGATGGTTGATGATGACGATGCCGGAAGATCCCCCTCTCCGGAGCCCCAACCGGACTCCAGATCTGGCCTCCCGATGAAGAACAAGAGGTGGCGGTGGCTCCGTATCGTGAAACGCAATAAAACTTCCTCTTTTATTTTTTTCTCTGGAATTGTGAATTAATAGCATTGGAATTAGGTCAGACGGCCGCCTGTGGGCCCCACGAGGTACCAGGGCGCGCTTGGGGGGCGGGTGGCGCGCCCTGGTGCCTCGTGAGCACTGGGTGGCCCCCCTTCTGTTGATTCTTGCGCCAATAATTTTTATATATTCCATAAAAATTCTCCAAAAAGTTTCATCCAAATCCAAGAACTTTGATTTCTGCACAAAAACAACACCATTGCAATTCTGCTGAAAACAGCGTCAGTCCGGGTTAGTTTCATCCAAAACAAGAGCAAAAGTGTTTGGAAAAGTAGATACGACGGAGACATATCAATGCACCGGCGAAGTTTGCAGCAACTCTCGATGTGAGAAAGGGCAATGCACGGTACCGAAGAGGCTAGCAAATTGCGGAAGGGTGAGAGTGCGTATAATCCATGGACTCACATTAGTTAATAAGAACTCACATACTTATAGCGAAAGTGTAGGATATATGCCCTAGAGGCTATAATAAATGTTATTGTTTATCCCCATGTTTATAATTATGTTTATGTTCCATGCTATAACTGCTATGGTTCTCGAGTCTACAATAACCATGAGGCTCGGAGGAAGACTCATATGCATGTGTGGAATAATAAACGGTAAAATGTATTCCTAGTCTGGACTCTAAGACTAGCTCAAGTGTTGCATGATGGTTATGTTTTCCTGATCATGGGCATAACTATGCCGGCAACTTTGAGGGCACAATGTTAGGAGAACACTTGTGTTGAATCGACCCGAATTGATGTTATGCTATGAGATACATTCGTCACAAGTTAATGGTTAATAACACAGAGAAAGTTAACGTTTGCATAATTCCTTAGACCATGAGAGTATCGAGTTCCTTCATGCTTGATTCATGAACTTTGGGGTTTGTTAAACGTCATCCGTAACTGGGTGGCTATTACGGCGGCTTACGGGTTCATGGGAAAGTATGACAAGGGACTTGATAGCTCAAGATTGGGATTTGCTCCTCCGACGATGGAGAGATATCTCTAGGCCCTCTCGGTGTTACGGTATCCACCATCGTCTGGCCAGACACATTGTGATTTGATCACAGGGATGCCGGAACACGTAAACGAGAAAAGAGAACAAAACCGGTAATGAGGTAACTGGCATTGTGGACAAGTGTTGATCCACGGGGATGCCGATGATTCTCACCTCGGGTATTTGTAACATATCGTGAAGCAACAGGAATAGCACACGACAAACTGGAGGTTCACTCGAATATTTATTCGTGTGGGTATAGGGGTCAATATGGGTGTCCACGGCTCCGATGTTGATCATTGATCGGAAAGAGTTCCGGTCATATCTATGCTTCACCGAACCTATAGGGTCACATGCTTAAGGGTCATCTATCTGGTGAATACTAGACAGGGAGTCTGAGAGAAAGTCACCGGAAAAGTTTCGGAGACAATGGAAGAGTTCCGGAGAGAGAACACCAGAAGAGTTTCGGTAAAACTGAAAAGTTGTTTCAGGGTATAGCATTAAGTCAAATTGGTTTCGGCACACGCCTGGAAATTCTTGGAGGGTACCAGAATTGTTCTGGGAACTTCTGGGATTTTTCCGGAGAAAAAACCCGGAAATGTTCCGGAGCTGCCGGAACCGCTTTGGTTGCTTTTCACAGATGAAAATCACTAATCCGGAATTGTTTCGGAACGCGTCCAAATTTATTTTAGTGGGTACTGGAAATGTTCTAAGACCTACAGAAATATTTTTGGATTTAACGGTAGCGGAAAAATGTTTCCGTGAATAGTGAAAATCACTTTATGGTTACTTTTTGGAAAGCCACCTTTTTGGGCTTTGCTCAAAAGATCTAGGGGATGACATGGATGGATAGGAACCCCTTTGGGGGGCCCACAAAAGGGGTGGCCGGCCACATGAGGGGCTCCTCCATGGGGCCCCACTTGTCCCTTGGCTTCCCCTTTATGCCCTTGTGAAGGACTCCATTCATGGGCATTTTGGGTTTTTTGGAAAGCCACCCTACCCCTTGGGATTTCCTATAAATAGAGGTGGAGAGGTGCTCTCCACACTCACTCACTCTCTCATACACAATGCCATGCAATGATCTGGCTTCTTCTCTCCCTCCCACGAAAAGAGTTTCGTAGAGCCGAAAGGCTGTCTGGGTTCCGGTGGGAACTAGTTCTGGACGGCGAAACCCTGCCGGATAGATGACACTGTATGTGTCCAACCCTGCCAGCGAAACCACGAAAAGAGTTTCGTAGAGCCGAAAGGCTGTCTGGGTTCCGGTGGGAACTAGGTTCGATCTTTTTGCTCGAGGGGCTATTCGAGGGTGCCTCCCAAAGGGCTGTCCGAGTGACCATCCGAGTTTTGAGGGTCCTCCCGAAGGGCTGTCCGTGACACCGTCCAAGGGACTGTCTGACCGCCTCTCGGAGGGCTGTCCGACGAGCAGACAAGGGAGAACATCCTCGCGGTTGGGAGGTTGTAAATCCTAGCTGCGGGGATCTGCACCGACGATCTACATCGACTCTACATCCGCTGCGCTACGAGTTGGTAACGATCGGATCGAAACCTTATATGCAGTCTTCATAGTGGTCCTGGGCTGGTGCGTAGGATGGAAATTTTTTGTTTTCTGCTGCGTTCCCCTACAGAAAGTTTATTAGCCCTCGAAGCACAGTACTACTATGCATGCCCCTAGAGGGATAGATTGGTAGGACAAGTCCATCGCTCGTCCCCGTCCGCCACTCATAAGGTAGACAATCAACAATAAATCATGCTCCAACTTCTTCGCATAACGACAGATCATACGTGCATGCTTCGGGAATCACAAACCTTAACACCAATATTCTTACTAAACCACAATCATCTACTAATACCTCCCACATATTACCATCTTAATATTGCAAAACTATTGCAAGGAATCAAACTTATCATATTCAGTGATCTACATGAAAGTTTTTATTATATCCCTCTTGAATACCTATCATATCAGGACCAAATTCATAACCCGTGCATATTACCATTGCTATTCATTAGACTCTCAAAAAGAAATAAGTGAAGCATGAGAGTGCAACTATTTCTTTAAAATATAACCACCGCCGTGCTCTAAAAGATATAAGTGAAGCACTAAAGCAACTGAATAGCTCAAAAGATATAAGTGAAGCACATAGAGTATTCTAACAAATCACGAATAATGTGTGTCCCTCTCAAAAAGGTGTGTTCAGCAAAGATGATTGTGACAAACTAAAAAGCAAACAAAAGCAAACAAACTATATCACAAGACGCTCCAAGTAAAACACATATCATGTGATGAATAAAAATATAGCTCCAAGTGAGTTACTGATAGATTGTAGACGAAAGAGGGGATGCCTTCCGGGGCATCCCCAAGCTTAGACGCTTGAGTCTTCCTTGAATATTACCTTGGGGTGCCTTGGGCATCCCCAAGATTAGACTCTTGCCGCTCCTTATTCCTTTATCCATCGTAGTCTCACCCAAAATTTGAAAACTTCAGCACACAAAACTCAACAGAAACCTCGTGGGATCCGTTAGTATAACAAACAAATATTAAACTTTAGGCACTGATGTAAATTGATTCATATTTAATTTTGGCATAATGCTACTGTACTCCAACTTCTCCATGACTCATACCCCCCGATACGATCCATAGATTCATCAAAATAAGCAAACTACGCAGCAAAAACAGAATCGGTCTAAAACAGAATAGTCTGTAAAGATCTGAATTAACGTCATACTTCTGTAACTCCAAAAATTCTGAAATATTAGGACAACATGGGCAATTCATATATCAATATTGTAGTCTGCGTTGGTATTTCCCCGAAGAGAAGAGTATGATGCAGTACTGTAGAGATAAGTATTTCCCTCAGTTAAGAACCAAGGTTATCAATCCAGTAGGAGAACCAAGCAAAATTCCGTTAAGCGCACCTGCACACAAAAGAGAAAACACTTGCACCCAACACAAATAAGAGGGTTGTCAATCCTCTTAGCGGTTATTTACAAGGATTAAATCTTATAGAGATAAATAGATAAACTAAAATACTAATTAAAATAAAAGTAAATAAATTGCAGCAAGGTATTTTTTTTGGTTTTTTATATATGATAAAGTAGACCCGGGGGCCCTAGTTTTCACTAGAGGTTTCTCTTTCGAACACATAGCATACGGTGGGTAGACAAATTACTATTGGGCAATTGATAGAAAAGCAAATAATTATGACGGATTCATGGCAATGATCATGTATATAGGCATCACGTCCGAGACAAGTAGACCGACTCCTGCCTGCATCTACTACTATTACTCCACCCAACGACCGCTATCCAGCATGCATCTAGGGTATTAAGTATGAAACAGAGTAACGCCTTAAGCAAGATGACATGATGTAGACAAAGTAAACTCAAGCAATATGATTAAACCCCATCTTTTTATCCTTAATGGCAACAATACAAATACGTGTCATGTCCCCTTCTGTCACTGGGATTGAGCACCGCAAGATTGAACCCATCACAAAGCACCTGTCCCATTGCAAGATAAATCAATCAAGTAGGGCAAACCAAATCGATAGATCGGAGAGAAATACAAAGCTATAATAATCATGCATAAAAGAGTTCAGAGAAGACTCAAATATTTCTCATGAATAATCTGATCATAAACTCACAATTCATCGGATCCCAACAAACACACCGCAAAAGAAGATTACATCGGATAGAACTCCAAGAACATCGAGGAGAACATGGTATTGAAGATCAAAGAGAGAGAAGAAGCCATCTAGCTACTAGCTATGGACCCGTAGGTCTGTGGTAAACTACTAACTCATCATTGGAAGGGCAGCAAGGTTGATGAAGAAGCCCTCCGTGATCGATTCCCCCTCCGGCAAAGTACCGAAAAAGGCCTCCAGATGGGATCGCGGAAGAACAGAGGCTTGCAGCGGCGGAAAGGTTTTCTCTTCTGGCTCTCTGTTGGTTTTGGAATATTTGGGAATTTATAGCGTTGGAATTAGGTCAAGAGGTGCCACGAGGGGCCCACAAGCCTGGGGGGCGCGTCCTACCCCCCTGGGCGCGCCCTCCAGGCTTGCTGCCTCCTCGTGGCTCTTCTGGTCTTCTCCCGAAGCTTCCTGGGTCTCTTCTGGTCCAGAAAAAATTAATCCAAAGTTTTTTTCCTCGTTTGGGCACTCTTTGATAATGATTTTCTGAAAAGGCAAAAACAAGCAGAAAACAACAACTGACACTGGGCACTGGGTTAATAGGTTAGTCCCAAAAAATGATATATAATGGCATATAAAACATCCAAGATTGATACTATAATAGCATGGAACAATCAAAAATTATAGATACGTTGGAGACGTATCACGAGGGCGCCGGGAAGGGCAAGGGAAGCCGTGGATAATCTCCACCATAGCCAAACATGCCAAATTTTGGTAGTCCGATGGCATGTTAGTAGTGATGGAGTAGCCGGACGGAGTAGCCGGACAATGTGTGTAATGCATCGACGTAGTTGCATGAGTTTGTATGGATTTGAGATATGATAATTGAGGTGTCCATATGTGGATTGCATTATTTGATGCATGACTGGTTAGTGTCCGCGGACGCGCCTGGGTGCGTCCGCGGGCGTTTGAGGGGCCGGATTTGCCCATCGCGGCTGTAGATGCTCTAACATCCCAAATTTCATTTGGCATGTTTACATTAGTTATGCATTCATTCACGTCATTTGCAATGAGTGTCATTTGAAATTTGAAGTTTATTTGAAGCCAATTTGAAAGTTCCTTTTTCATTTGAAATTTGAGTTGAGTTGCATTTTTCAAATCCTCTGATAAAGAAAATAAAGAGAGGAGGAATATGACCATCCATATCAGAGAAAAATTGTGGGAGAGTATTTAAAAAGAAAACAGAAAGTCTATTGGGAAAATATTTGCAACTCAAATTCAAATCCAATTTGAAGTTATTGCAAAAATATATTTTTAAAGTATTTTATTTGACTCTGAAAAATAGTTCATATTTTTCTATAGAAAATTCTAAGAATTTTGATATATAATAAGCCTATGTTATTTTCTGTTTTATTTCCTTTTATTTACCTTTTCTTCTCTGTCTTTATTTAAAAGAAAACTTTTTTTAGAAACGGCCGAAGCCTTTTAGCCCATCTAACCAGCCAGCCCAGCGCCAACAAGCCCAGTCGCGCCCAAATCCTTTCGGATCGGCCGCCCGCCTCTTTCCCGTTTTTCCTTCGTTCGCTGACAGCGGGACCCACCGCCCGATCGCTATCCTCTCCATCCTTCTTCTCCTTCATTCCATCCTTCGCCGGCGACCCCCACCGGAAGCGAATCCATTCCCGATTTGCTGCCGCCCGAGCCCCAACCCCTGCTCCACGGCACGCCCCCTATAAATACCGCCCCTCTCTCTCTCTCTCTCTCTCTCTCTCTCTCGTTTTGCCCTAAAAGCCCCAACCCCGACCCCCTCCTCTCACCGTAATCGCTCGCCGGAGCTACCCGAGCCCCGCCACCACCATCCGCTCCGCCGTCGTCATCTTCACCGCCTGGACAACTATCCCGACCCCGAGGACCACTGGAGACGCCGCTCGCTTCACCAGCCAAACGCCGTCGCCGTCGACTTCACCGGATTTCTTCACCGCCGCCGTTGTGAGCATCTTCCCCATTCCTCACCATTCGATCTGCTATGAACACGCACGATTAGATCCATTAAGTCCCCGAACCGGTACGCGCTTCAGTTCGGCCGTCCGCCCGAAACTCTTTTTCGCCCGCTCGCTAGCCACTTAGATCACGCCACCTGTCCACTGCCCGATCCGTAGTTTTCTTTTATTTCAGTTTTAGTTTTATTTTTCAGATTTGATTTCAATTTTGTTTTGCTCACCACTTTTATGTTTTAAGTCCAAATTGAGTGATTCCAACTGCATTACTTTCAGAAAATTGTGTAGTTTCTGTAGATCCAAAGAGTTTGTATGTTTGAACTTTTTAAATTTGAATTTGACCACATTTGATTCAAACACTAAATTGCTTATAACTTTTATTTAAAAATAGGTTTTTGATTGATTCTTTTTGCTACTGTTTGTATTAGTTTTGTTTATCCAGAGAAACAATAAAAATTATTTTTGATAATTTGTTTTATTCTGTTTTAGTCAGATCCAAATCTAGTCTATTTATGCTTGTTTTATTAAAAAGAAAATTAGTTTCTTTTATTCAAAAGTACTTCTTTTTGCACTTCAACATAATTAGGTTAAGTTTTCATTAGCACAAGAGAAACTTTTTATGAAAACAATTAACATTTGTTTTGTTTAATTTCTAGTTGAATCTTGTTTTGGCTATAACTTGAGTTTTATAATAGCTTTTAAATTGATTCTTTTTGCTAGTTAAATTTTTAGTAAAATACTTTCTGTTAACTTAATAATTTTATATTTTCTTTCTTTTTAATATTTATTTAGATCAGAAAACTATTTCTATTTTGTTTGTTAATCACTTGAGTTTTCTTTAAGTTTTTATGAGGCTTTCTTTAATTTTCTTTTGAATTTCTTTATGTGTTTCTTTATAATTTTTACTTGTTGTTTTCCTTGATTGTTAGTATGATTGCTTATGTATGTCATTGTTTGATTCGTTAGATTATCCGAGTGCAAAGTTTGCTACTACGAATCGTTAGAGTTTGAAGGACGTCACCAAGGCAAGTCACTTTGGTCATGTTTTTACAATACCCAAGATTTTTATTGCATTAGATTCAATCTTCCACCATGCATCAAGTAGGTAATATTGAACTTGTTCTTGAGTAGTATCATGAGGTAGGAAACCCCACACCCCTGTTACCAATGCCCGGGAAACAAAAAATTTACATTGATGATACGCTCTCGTAGACGGGGATTGGTTGCGTGATACATGGGAGTTGTGAGAGTGAATAATTTTTTATCAAGATTACAATCTCAAGATTCAAGACTTCAAGACAAGACTTCAATACACCTCTGGGTGGAATGGTTGAAGGGCACCCTGGAGAAACCAGAGGTCATCCTATGTGATGCTGGAGTAGGCTAGATATCACGAGGAAAGCTCCACCCAGGCTCAAAGAGATGCAAGGGTACTTCAAGACCGGAAGCTTACCTGTGCAACCACAAGTCAATATGGGCTCTGGCTTTGTTGAGTTTAGTTATGACTCTGACTGGAACAGTGCTACAAGATGTAGACGAATGGTAGGATTGGATGGGCACTGTCAGTGGTTAGGGAAATTCTTTGAAAGACCTTGTTTCGGTCATCCTATTCTCAAACACCAGGCAATGCGAGGACGTAAAAGGAGGGATCGAATCTTGTGGGTAAAGTGCGCAAAACTCTGCAGAGTATTAACCTAATCGATTAGTCGTGTCCGCGGTTATGGACAACTTGAGCCTCTGGAATTGGATCTATCATGGAACTCTCAACACTGCACTATAAATTGATTATTGGGTTTAATAATGACCTTGGGTTATGAGAATTTGGTTGGTGGAACCATCTCATTAGTGACATTAATTTGTAGTAATTAATTTGATTCCTTTGATGTAGGAAAAAAATCAGGTTTTATGCAAAAACTTGAACTTAGAGCCACCACAACCATATTACATATAGTGATAGTATATATTTTTATCTGTTCTCTCTGTGACTTTGCCGGCATATTCAAAATGCTGACCTACACGGCTGCAACTTATCATATTGTAGAGGTATTTTCCGATGAGTAAGGTCTACGTTCTATGCTCGGTGTTGCCCTTGGAGTCAGATGGACTCATCTTCCTTCGTCGCTTCCGCAGTAGTTTTATCTCATGAGTTGGCCTTTAGCCAATTTTTTATTATTGTAATAAAGACTTGATATGAGATTTTCGATGTAATAAAGCATGTGATTGAACTTTGATATATACATTGATGTACTGTATGTGCTAGCACGATCCAGGGATAGCACAGATACACAGAGACTTGACTGTTTCGGGTCGGGTCCCTTACAGAGATGGTATCAGAGCACACGCTGACCGTAGGACGTGACCACTAGGATTGGAAAACCATTAGGAAAAAAACTATTTTACTATATGCTTTAATTCTCGTATACTCATCTGTTCATTTCTAACTCTTCTCCGATTTCAACATTTTAGATGCCTGTCACCTACACCCCAGTCACCATCATGGAGTTTTGCCAGCCAGACGAGACGATGCCCTTCAGAATGCAGTTGGTGCAAGCCGTCAAGGAGCTGAGGATAGCTCTGCCCACCATCACCGGGACCCTCATCAAGATCATTTCGGAAGACCCACACTGGAAGATTGAAGTTCACATTCCCGAGAGGACCTTTGGGAAGATCACAGAGCCAATATACTTCCATTTTGTTGCTCCCACCTGGCCCCTCGGCAGAAATATTGTCACTCACTCAGCTCTTGGACACATACGTGAAGAATACAAGGAAGAGCTCTTTGCATTGGACCTTATCATGGTCTCCCGTAGAAGGCCGGATGGAGAAATTGTCCGCACAAGGAATGACGACTCCATCATCTCCTATGCCCAAGACCTAGAGGTGCATATCAAGACCCTGGAGAGGCAGACGCAGCAGAGCACGAAGAAGGTCAAGCAGCTGATGACTCGTGAACTGGAGCTCAAAGATGAACTGAAGGAAGCCCACTATGAACATGAGGATGAGATCAGTGTTCTTCAGGAGAAGCTCGAGGAATTGAAGCTTCAACTTGCGAAAGTAGAAGAGAAGCTGGACCAGGGAGAAAACCTCCACAAAGATGACGTTAATGGCCCCTATGTGAGCAACGATGATGATTATGAAGAGAGTACAGCTGGAGGAGATACAACCATGGATATCTGAGAAGACAATTAGTTCAGACCACCATATTATCTTATCTTTCGTTTATCGATTAGGCCGTTATTTTCGCTTTGTCGTAAGACATGTATTGTGTGCTTGAACCTTGATGATTGGAATGAATAAATGTTTGGAGTGTTAATGTTTGTCATATGCATATGGGTAGTGTTGGGGATATTTCCCAGCATTGAGACTTGGCAGGATGGTGACCCGGCCCTGGGCTTTATGACTCAGTGGGTCACATCGTACCAGGTCTTTCAAGACAAGACGACTGCCCTAAAGGCAAGACCCAGTGGAAGGGCCGGCTCTTATAGGCCTTGTGGGCCGACTCTCAAAGAAGGCCCAGACGGGGAAAGCTTCGTGACTTAGAAGGCAAGATAGATGAGAATCAGAGTAGGATACTGGTTAGCAAGACGGCCCGGAATCTTCTGTAAAACCAGGTACTCGACCTATTATATAAAGGGGAGCCCCTGGGACAAAAAGACTAAGTTGCAATCTCTCGAAAGCTAGGTTAGCGAATCCGCACCCTAGTAATCGAGATCCAAAGCAATATCAATCAAGCAAGAGTAGGCTTTTACCTCCACTGTTGAGGGGCTAAACCTGGGTAAACCTGTGTCTCTCTTTTCCTCTCAACCCCGTTCAAGCTTCCACACAACTGCGATGGCCTCACGACTAAGTCCTTTCATGAGGACATCTGCCATGACAAAACCACGATAGTTGCCACCCACCGTGGGGCCAGCGCACGGTGGAGTTGAGTTATTAGCGGGAGCTCCATCAGGGATCGAGGGATACGCGATCGGTCAGATGACTAAGAGTCGTCGTGGCAAGCTCTACATCGACGACTCTGGCTGGGGTCCCGAGGCCGACTCAATCAAGTATGGATACTGGGTCCCCTTCGGCAAGATCCATGTCTTTATCGGTGTAATTGGCGAGTCAGGTCCCGAGCCAGACATCTTCTCCGAAGCCGTCGAGTCGGCTCGCCGGACTAGACCCAGCCAGGCAAGACCTGGCCCGGCAAGAGCCGGCCGGAAGCATGTTTTTCTGGGCTTCACACAAGGAGTGGCCTTGGCAGATAACTCTGTCTCTGGGGATGACACACTCGTTCACTCAGATGGCAAGTCGTCGGTGGGAGAGACGGAGTCAATCCTTCTACTGTTTGATGGCAAATTGGGAAGCTGTTCTAATGATGAGGTATTTCCCGAATCTCACAGGCCGACTCGGTTTGCCGTGGTTTACACTGCGTCAGGCCAAAAACTCGCCCCAGGCGGGTCAGTGGCCGCTGGCTCTCAGAAGACCGGGGCACAGGCGCTGTCCGAGATGATGACTACTCTCGGGGCTCTTTTGGCAGAGCCAGTAATGGCTGAGAATGCTGAAGCACACAACGCAGAGATCACGAAGTGTCGCGAGCAGTTAGCCAAGATCTAGGAGGATATCAATGCAGAGAACGCACGCATAGCGGAGACACAGGCTCGTATCATCAACGAAACAAAACGTCTGGAAGTGTAAGCTCTTCATCTCAGTTTTTGCCAGAACGAGTCGGAGGCAGTACACCGGAGGAGACATTAGAGTCGGCTTCCTGTTGACCTTGAACCAACTCAGTTGTTTGGCACGCCGCGTGATCTAATTGACCCGGTGAACCCGGGGGTTGGCTTTGCGTCTCCAAGCGCAATCCCTGTCATACCCCAATTGACTCGGAATGTGCCTCCCAGTGCAGCACCGTTGTAGCAGCCGGCTCATCAGTAGCCGCCGATTCAGCAACAGCCGCCGGTTCAGCAACCACAACTACCGCTGGCTCAGCAACAGCAACAGTCGCCAGCCCAGTGGCGCCGTTACCGGGGAGGTGAGTGCTTGAAGGTATATCTTTAGATCTTGCAATCGAATCTTTTAGTTTCTTGTTTTATCACTAGTTTGGTTTATAAAAGAAAACTACAAAAAATATGGAATTGAGGTTGCCTCATATTATTCATCTTTATAATGTCTTTCTTGAAAATGATGGATCAGAAAATTGTGCTCAATTGATAGAAGAAGAATTCCATAAAATGTTTGGCATAAAATCTTTGAATGATAAGCATGATTGCAATGTTGCTAGTATGCTTTCTATGAATATCCATGATGCTAGTGATATGCAAAGCCATAAGCTTGGGGATGCTATATTTGATGAAGATGATATTTTTAGTCCCCCAAGTTTTGATGAGAAAATTTATTATGATAATAGCATGCCTCCTATTTATGATGATTATATTGATGAAATTGGGTTTGGAAGAGTGTCAACTCTAGGTACTAATGATCCCACTATTTTGGAGGGTGTTGAATCTTATGGCAATAATTATGAAAGTGGATTTGGAGAGGTCATGACTTTATTTAATGATAATTTCACTATTTTGGAAGAGATTTCAATTGATTATGACAACAAAGTTGCTATCTATGATGATTATTGTGATGACATGTATGCTATAAAGAATAATGATAACCATGAAACTTGTCATCATGATTTTAATTTTCAATTGGATTATGCCAATCAAATATCTCATGATAGTTATTTTGTTGAATTTGCTCCCACTATTATTGATGAGAACAAATTTGCTTATGTGGAGAGTAATAAAATTTCTATGCTTGTAGGTCATGAAAAGAATGCTTTATGTGATAGTTATATTGTTGAATTCATTCATGATGCTACTGAAAATTATTATCAGAGAGGATCATATGCTTGTAGGTGTTGCAATAATATCAAGTTTCCTCTCTTTATGTTGAAAGTTTTGCAGTTATACTTGTTTTGCCTTCCTATGCTAGTTGATTCTTCCTCCCACAAATTGTTTGATCACAAAATCCCTATGCATAGGAAGTGGGTTAGGCTTAAATGTGCTAGTCATATGCTTCATGATGCTCCCATTGTGTTTCAATTCTTCACTTTTTATGTCAGCATCATTGAAATCATCATGCCTAGCTAAAAGGCATTAAAGAAAAGCGCTTGTTGGGAGACAACCCAATACTTATACCTTCTGTTTTTTTGTGTTCACATGATTAAGCTACTGTGGTAATCATGTTTTATATGTTTTCTTTCAATAATGTGCCAAGTAAAGCCTTTGGGATAGTGTGGATACTTGTTGATTCGATTATGTGCAAAAACAGAAACTTTTGCGTCTAGTGCTGGATTTTCTATTATGTACTGGAGTGTGAGAAAATTATGAAATTTTTACAGAGAATTTAATTACAAATTGTTTACGTTGTCCTAATTTTTCAGAATTTTTGGAGGTACAGAAGTATGGTTTTTAAATCGCTCACTACATGCTGTTCTGTTTTTGACAGATTCTGTTTTCGATGCATAGTTTGCTTGTTTTAGTGTTTCCATAGCTTATATTTGGAAATAATAGACTACAGTAGGCATTATGTGAGAAAAATTATGAATCTTGTCTTGACAATACCTAAGTGGATGATTTATTTTTATCATACTAACCTATCTCACAAGTTCCGTTAAGTTTTGTGTGATTGAAGTTTTCAAGTTTTGGGTGAGATATGGATATGAGGAGAATAAGGAGTGGCAAGACCCTAAGCTTGGGGATTCACAAGGCACCCCAAGGTTATATTCAAGGAAGACTCAAGCGTCTAAGCTTGGGGATGCCCCGGAAGGCATCCCCTCTTTCGTCTTCAACACTATCGGTAACCTCACTTGGAGCTATATTTTTATTCGTCACATAATATGAGTTTTGCTTGGAGCGTCATTTTATTTTGTTGAGATTTGCTTGGTGTTATAAATAATCATGTTTTTATCTTTTAGTTCAATAAAATGCCAATTATAGCCTTTACCATGCTCAGTTTGCAAGTTCATGTGTTGCTGTTTGAAAACAAAAAGTTTTCTGTTATGTCCAGAATATTCCTGAATAGTCAGTACATGATAAAAATCTGAAATTTTTACACAGTAAGCATGCATGAATTATCTGTCACGTGGTATTTTTTCAGAATTTTTGGAGTTAGGGAAGTATGAATTGTAAACCCCCCTTTACAGACTGTTCTGTTTTGGCAGATTGCTGTTATAGTTGCATTGTTTGCATATGTTTGCTTGTTTAATGATTCTATTTGAGGATAGGAGTATTACATATGAAGAGGCATTTAGTATGCAATGTTTAATTATAATTTTAGTGATTCGTTACAGTAGAGAATGTTAAGGTTTTGAGTTGATTTATACTAACTTATCTCACGAGTTCTTGTTGAGTTTTATGTGGATGAAGTTTTTAAGATTTAGGAGAAGCCATGATATGAGAGGAATTAAGGAGACACAAGAGCTCAAGCTTGAGGATTCCCAAGGCAGCCCAAGTTAAGATTCCAAGAAGTCTCAAGCAACTAAGCTTGGGGATGCCCCGGTTGGCATCCCACCTTTCTTCATCAACACCTATCGGTTAGCCTAAGTTTTTACTTCTTCACATGATATGTGCTATTCTTGGAGTGTCCTTTTATTTTCATTTTGTTTGCTGTTTGAATAAAATTACCAAGATCTGAAATCTTTATTGAGAGAGTCTTCACATAGCTACTTAATTGTTTGACTACTCGTTGATCTTCACTTATATCTTTTGGAGTAGTTTGTCATTTACTCTTGTTCTTCACTTATATCCTATGAGTAAATTGTTGAATAAATTGAATATCATGAAGTTGAAATTATATGTGCTTCATATGCTTGTATCATACCTAGTAGTAGCTTCACATTGGGTTTAGAAAGCAAAATCTATTGAAGTTTGACAATCACAATATTAGTCATACAAGCAATTCATGAATGATTAGTATAAGGAAGAGAACTTTCACATATAAATATATTATCTTGGACATCTTTTATGATTGTGAATACCCATTAATTATTTTCAAACTTGAGCAAATTAGTTGAAGTTGGACAAGGAAGACAACGTAATGAGTTATGTTTGGGTATATTTGGATAGAAGTTATATTGTTATGGATCCTCTAACATGTGGTGTTTGCTTAGGATCTTTTGCTAGCCAAAAATTCGTACTAAGTAGAGATACTACTTGTGCATCCAAAAACCCTTAAACCCAGTTTCTCGCCATGAGTGTCCACCATACATACCTATGGATTGAATAAGATCCTTCAAGTAAGTTGTCATCGGTGCAAAAAGCAATAAAAATGGCTCCTAAAATTTGTATGATCTTTTATTGCAAGGGAAAATAAGCGTTGTACGAACTTGTGATGGTAAAGAAATAAAAGTGACGGACTGCATAATAAAGGTTGCTATCACAAGGGGCAATATAACGTGACGTTCCTTTGCATTAAGGGCTTGCGCATCCAAAAATAAAAAGCGCATGACAACCTCTGCTTCCCTCTGCGAAGGGCCTATCTTTTATTTTATGTATTTACTTTTATGCAAGAGTCAATAGTATTACTTCTCATTTCAACCTTAATTATTCTCTAGTTGGCAAGCATCATGTGGTGGGGAAAGATCCAGGCACATATGGCCAGTCAAATATATTTGATCATGAATTTTTATTGTTGACAATTATCTCTATGATAAATATGTTGGGAGGCGAAACATTAAGCCCCTATATTTCTCTGTGTTCGCTGGATGCTATTTGTTCTAAAAATATGCTTTGAGTACTAGCAATCATAGAAGACTATATGATAATTGAGTATGTGGAGCTCTTAGTTAGACTTTGTTGAAATTAAGTTGAATTGCAATTGTTTGGTGACTAAGAACATATGTTGTTAAGTTTCAAGAGAATGCATTGTTTGAACCATAACATGTGAATTGATTGCTACTTTATCATGATGAGTTTTATGAGAAAGAGTTGCTGTTATGATGCTACGAAAAGTGATTGAAATTATCATTGATCAAACTTATCCACTATGCTAGCATTCACACTTCATAAACTATTTCTTTTATCATTTACCTACTCGAGGACGAGCAGGAATTAAGCTTGGGGATGCTGATACATCTCCAACGTATCTATAATTTATGAAGTATTCATGCCATGTTTATTATAGTTTTGTGTGATTTTGGTGCACTTTTTTATGACTTTTATATGACTTTTATATGATTTTTATGGACTAACATATTGACCTAGTGCCCAGTGCCAGTTGCTGTTTTCTACTTGTTTTTGGTTTTCCAGAAAATCCATATCAAATGATGTGCAAATGCAGCGAAACTTTTTGATGATTTTTTCTGGAAGGAAACAGACCCACGAAGCTTCGGGGGAGCAGCAGAAGACCCACAGGGCCCCCACAAGCCACCTGGGCGCCCTCCCCCCGGGGCGCGCCCTGGTGCCTCGTGGGCCCCCTGTGGCCCCTCTTCGCATGATTCCAACGCCAAAAATTCATATAAATACCAAAACCCCCAGAAATAACCCTAGAACTTCGACTCCGCCGCTGCAAGCCTTTGTACCAAAGAGATCCCATCGGGGGCCCTTTTCCGGCACCCTGCCGGAGGCAGAAATCATCACCGGAGGCCATCTTCATCATCCCGGCGGTCTCCATGACGAGGAGGGAGTAGTTCACCCTCGAGGCTAGGGGTATGTACAAGTAGCTATGTGTTTGATCTCTCTCTCGTGTTCTTGATTTGGCACGATCTTGATGTACTGCGAGCTTTGTTAATATAGTTGGATCATATGGTGTTTCTCCCTCTCTATCTTGTTGTGATGAATTGAGTTTTTACCTTTGAGGTTTCACTATTATCGGATTGAATATTTTTATGGATTTGAGAACACTTGATGTATGTCTTGCATATGAATAGCCGTGGTGACAATGGGGTATTATATTGATTCACTTGATATATGTTTTGGCACTCAACTCGCGGATTCCCGAGGTGACATAGGGGGTAATCTATGCATAGGGGTTGATACACATTTTCGTCCTACTTTCTCCGGTAGAAATCTTGGGGCACTCTTTGAAGTTATTTGTGTTGGATTGAATATTATGAATCTGGAGTTGTTTGATGCATATCGAATAATCAACTCACAGATACTTGTGGTGACATTGGAGTATCTAGGTGACATTAGAGTTGGTTGATGTGTATAATATGGTGTTATTTTAGTATGAACTCTAGGGCTGTTTGTGACACTTATAGGGATGGCTCAATATATTGATCGAAAAAGATAACTTTGAGGTGGTTTCGTACCCTACAACAATTTCATCTTATGTTCTCCGCTAGATAAGAACTTTGGAGTGATTCTTTATCGCACATTGAGTGATTGTTATATGATTCAATTATGTTAGCACTGTTGAGAGATTGCACTAGTGAAAGTATGAACCCTAGGCCTTGTTTCTAAGCATTGCAATACCGTTTGTGCTCCGTTTTATCACTTGCTACCATGCTGTTTTTTTATTTTCAGATTACAAAAA
Source organism: Elymus sibiricus (assembly GCA_039707655.1). Taxonomy (NCBI): domain Eukaryota; kingdom Viridiplantae; phylum Streptophyta; class Magnoliopsida; order Poales; family Poaceae; genus Elymus; species Elymus sibiricus. The sequence continues at coordinate 296,588,850 of CM077672.1, read as the reverse complement.
CCTATATCTACTATCCATACTACACTTGTATAACCATCTCTTCATCAAACTAGTGCACCTATACAATTTACCATTGTATTGGGTGTGTTGGGGACACAAGAGATTTCTTGTATTTGGTTGCAGGGTTGTTTGAGAGAGATCATCTTCATCCTACGCCTCCCACGGATTGATAAACCTTAGGCCATCCACTTGAGGTAAAATTGCTACTGTCTTACAAAACTCTGCGCTTGGAGGCCCAACACGAGTCTACAAGAATAAGTTGTGTAGTACCATATCAAATGATGTCCAAATGCAGCGAAACTTTTTGATGATTTTTTCTGGAAGGAAACAGACCCAGGAAGCTTCGGGGGAGCAGCAGAAGACCCACAGGGCCCCCACAAGCCACCTGGGCGCCCTCCCCCCGGGGCGCGCCCTGGTGCCTCGTGGGCCCCCCTGTGGCCCCTCTTCGCGTGATTCCAACGCCAAAAATTCATATAAATACCAAAACCCCCAGAAATAACCCTAGAACTTCGACTCCGCCGCCGCAAGCCTCTGTACCAAAGAGATCCCATATGGGGCCCTTTTCCGGCACCCTGCCGGAGGCGGAAATCATCACCGGAGGCCATCTTCATCATCCCGGCGGTCTCCATGACGAGGAGGGACTAGTTCACCCTCGAGGCTAGGGGTATGTACAAGTAGCTATGTGTTTGATCTCTCTCTCTTGTGTTCTTGATTTGGCACGATCTTGATGTACAACGAGCTTTGTTAATATAGTTGGATCATATGGTGTTTCTCCCTCTCTATCTTGTTGTGATGAGTTGAGTTTTTACCTTTGAGGTTTCACTATTATCGGATTGAATATTTTTATGGATTTGAGAACACTTGATGTATGTCTTGCATATGAATACCCGTGGTGACAATGGGGTATTATATTGATTCACTTGATATATGTTTTGGCACTCAACTCGCGGATTCCCGAGGTAACATTGGGGGTAATCTATGCATAGTGGTTGATGCACGTTTTCGTCCTACTTTCTCCGGTAGAAATCTTGGGGCACTCTTTGAAGTTCTTTGTGTTGGATTGAATATTATGAATCTGAAGTTGTTTGATGCATATTGAATAATCAACTCACGGATACTTGTGGTGACATTGGAGTATCTAGGTGACATTAGAGTTGGTGATGTGTATCATATGGTGTTATTTTAGAACGAACTCTAGGGCTGTTTGTGACACTTATAGGGATGGCTCAATAGATTGATCGGAAAAGATAACTTTGAGGTGGTTTCGTACCCTACAACAATTTCATCTTATGTTCTTCGCTAGATAAGAACTTGGAGTGATTCTTTGTCTCACGTTGAGGGATTGTTATATGATTCAATTATGTTAGCACTGTTGAGAGATTGCACTAGTGAAAGTATGAACCCTAGGCCTTGTTTCTAAGCATTGCAATACCGTTTGTGCTCCGTTTTATCACTTGCTACCTTGCTGTTTTTTTATTTTCAGATTACAAAAACCTATATCTACTATCCATACTACACTTGTATCACCATCTCTTCGCCGAACTAGTGCACCTATACAATTTACCATTGTATTGGGTTTGTTGGGGACACAAGAGATTTCTTGTATTTGGTTGCAGGGTTGTTTGAGAGAGACCATCTTCATCCTATGCCACCCATGGATTGATAAACCTTTGGTCATCCACTTGAGGGAAAATTGCTACTGTCCTACAAAACTCTACGCTTGGAGGCCCAACACGAGTCTACAAGAATAAGTTGTGTAGTTCCATATCAAATGATGTCCAAATGCAGCGAAACTTTTTGATGATTTTTTCTGGAATGAAACAGACCCAGGAAGCTTCGGGGGAGCAGCAGAAGACCCACAGGGGCCCCACAAGCTACCTGGGCGCCCTCCCCCCGGGGCGCGCCCTGGTGCCTCGTGGGCCCCCTGTGGCCCCTCTTCGCGTGATTCCATCGCCAAAAATTCATATAAATACCAAAACCCCCAAAAATAACCCTAGAACTTTGACTCCGCCGCCGCAAGCCTCTGTACCAAAGAGATCCCATCTGGGGCCCTTTCCGGCACCCTGCCGGAGGCGGAAAGCATCACCGGAGGCCATCTTCATCATCCCGGCGGTCTCCATGACGAGGAGGGAGTAGTTCACCCTCGAGGCTAGGGGTATGTACAAATAGCTATGTGTTTGATCTCTCTCTCGTGTTCTTGATTTGGCATGATCTTGATGTACCGCGAGCTTTGTTAATATAGTTGGATCATATGGTGTTTCTCCCTCTCTATCTTGTTGTGATGAATTGAGTTTTTACCTTTGAGGTTTCACTATTATCGGATTGAATATTTTTATGGATTTGAGAAAACTTGATGTATGTCTTGCATATGAATACCTGTGGTGACAATGGGGTATTATATTGATTCACTTGATATATGTTTTGGCACTCAACTCGCGGATTCCCGAGGTGACATAGGGGGTAATCTATGCATAGGGGTTGATACACATTTTCGTCCTACTTTCTCCGGTAGAAATCTTGGGGCACTCTTTGATGTTCTTTGTGTTGGATTGAATATTATGAATCTGAAGTTGTTTGATGCATATCGAATAATCAACTCACGGATACTTGTGGTGACATTGGAGTATCTAGGTGACATTAGAGTTGGTTGATGTGTATCGTATGGTGTTATTTTAGTACGAACTCTAGGGCTGTTTGTGACACTTATAGGGATGGCTCAATAGATTGATCGGAAAGATAACTTTCAGGTGGTTTTGTACCCTACAACAATTTCTTCTTATGTTCTCCGCTAGATAAGAACTTTGGAGTGATTCTTTGTCGCACGTTGAGGGATTGTTATATGATTCAATTATGTTAGCACTATTGAGAGATTGCACTAGTGAAAGTATGAACCCTAGGCCTTGTTTCTAAGCATTGCAATACCGTTTGTGCTCCATTTTATCACTTGCTTAGATTAGAAAAACCTATATCTACTATCCATACTACACTTGTATCACCATCTCTTCGCCGAACTAGTGCACCTATACAATTTACCATTGTATTTGGTGTGTTGGGGACCCAAGAGATTTCTTGTATTTGGTTGCAGGGTTGTTTGAGAGAGACCATCTTCATCCTACGCCTCCCACGGATTGATAAACCTTAGGTCATCCACTTGAGGGAAAATTGCTACTGTCCTACAAAACTCTGCGCTTGGAGGCCCAACACGAGTCTACAAGAATAACTTGTGTAGTAGACATCACCCAGCATTCGCCTCATCGTTTCCAGACGTCGGTTGGACATTATTCTAATCCAGTTGACAACGTGCTTGCGGCGACTCATAACTTAGCGGCTATTGCAATTGACGAAAATAGTCCAGCAGAGATCGAAGCCAGGAATGCTATTGCATTGTTGAAAATAGCAGTCACGCAACAGGCAAATTATTCTCATAGTCAACACCGGCTTCATTCCACCCCTCATCAAAGTCGCAGTAGGAGCTGGCATGCCAAGTCCCCATCAGTCTCCAGCAGTGCGCAGCGCAGGAGGGCTCAGGAGCCACCGTCGAATCAACCACAACCAGTGATCTCAAACGTGCAGGCAATAGTTGATGCAGCTCGTGCTTTACGAGGGATAGAGGCAGGAACAACATACGCCCAACCTACAACGCAACTCCCACCCACCTCAACCCCACCAGCTGTTCGCACTAGTAGCATCGCAGGGCGGACTATTGGAACTCCATGTTTAGTCCTGGCGTTGTGAGATGCGCGTATGCCTCCGGATTTCAAAGGTCCTCGCAAGGTTCCTAATTATACAACAGATTTGGAACCAGCCGAGTGGATTGAAGGCTATGAGTTAGCCATGGACATGATGGAAGCTAGCAATGTTGTGTGTACCCGTTACTTGCCTTTGATGCTGGAACGGCTAGCACGTACATGGCTAAAAAACCTGCCGGCAAATTCAATTAACACCTGGTAGGAGCTGAAGGAGCGTTTCATCAAAAATTTCCAGGGAACTTGCCAGCGCCCAACCACAATTGTTGATCTAGAGCATTGTGTCCAACGTGATGATGCACATCACTGGTCACGCCGGGTTGAAGAGATTATCCACTCTTCGGATAGCATCACATCTCAGCAAGCTGTTCTTGTCCTGGAAACAAACCGTAAATTCCAGCCTTTGGTCCAGAAGCTCGGGCGTCTCAAAAGGAAGGTCAAGGATATGGGTGATCTCATGGATGTTTTAACTCGGTATGCCGAGTCTGATAATACAAAGGACCCCACTTCTGATGATGAGAAGTCGGGTAAGGGCAAGAAAAATGGTGGCAAGGGTCACCAGCAGAACAATGGTAATGGGAATAACAACAACAATCATAAGCGGAAGAATCCTGAGGGAAGCTCTGATTTTGTTGCCAATACCAACATCGGTTTCAAGAACCAGCGTCAGAACAACGGCTCCAGGAAGCCCTTTTCTGGCAATCGCCCTCGTAGTTACGAGGAGGCTCTCAAAGGACCATGTCCCAAGCATAGCTTTGATGGTAAGCCGGCCAACCACTCATGGGAAATCTGCTTCATAATGCAGGCATACACCAAATGAGTTTTTCAGAATCATCAGAACGGTGGCCGCAATGGCGGACAACCAGGAAATCCCGGACCCGGCGGCTCCGGGGCCGGCTTTCAGGGAGCCGGCTCTCACGGTCATTATTCTGGTGCCGGGTTCCAAGGAAACAATGGTCAAGGGTCTGGATTCCAGGGGGCTGGCAATGGTGGAGGCTATAATCAGCGCAGCAACCCAGGAAATCAGAGTCAGGGAGGCCAGTCTGGGTTTCAGAGCAGTCCTAAACAGTTGAACAATGGACAATATCATGTTTTCACCACAAGTACGTGTAAACGCGACCGGAAGCTTCAGCGATGAGCTGTCAATACAGTTGAGCCGGCGGTCCCCTATTACTTAAACTGGCCAGAGCAACCAATGACATGGAGTCGGGAAGATCACCCCCCTCGGATTGATAATCCTGGGGGTCTTGCATTGGTGGTCGCTCCGCAAGTCGGCGGTTACACGTTAACCAAGGTGCTCATGGACGGAGGAAGCAGTATCAATATACTCTATTACGATACTTTCACGCGGATGAACTTGTCCGAGAAACAGCTAACCCCATCCTCTACTATTTTTCATGGCATTGTTCCCGGCAAGTCAGCTTACCCTATTGGCAGAATCTCTCTAGAAGTCACTTTTGGCACTGAATTCAACTATCGCTCGGAGTTCTTGTCGTTTGAGGTGGTCAAGCTGAAGAGTCCATATCATGCCCTCTTCGGGAGGCCGGCTTATGCATGGTTCATGGCATGGCCATGTTATGTTTTCCTGAAGCTGAAGATGCCTGGGCCAGAAGGCACAATCACCATCAATGGTAACAGGAAAGTTGCCCTTGAGTGCGAGGAGGGATATGCGGCTTATGCTGAGACGGCATGTGCGGCGGAGGAGTTGAAATTCTATCAAGCTAATGTTGACCCGGCTGATATGACCTCTCTGAAGAAACCGACAACTAAGTCTGACCCTTTGCTCAAGTTCAAGTCGGCTAGAGACACCAAGCAGGTTGATTTCACCCCTGGTGAACCTTCTCAGCAGTTCACCATTGGGTCGAATATGGATCCTAAATAGGAAAGTGCGCTCATTGAGTTCATCCATGAGAATCGGGACATCTTTGCATGGAAACCTTCTGACATGCCTGGTGTACCGAGAGAACTCGCTGAGCACTCCCTTAATGTTGATCCTAAGTTTAAGCCTGTCCGGCAATACCTCCGTCATTTTAACAAGGAGAGACGCAAAGCCATTGGAGAGGAAGTGGCCGGCTCCTAGTTGCCGGGTTCATTGTTGAAGTGTTTCACCCTGAGTGGTTGGCTAACCCAGTACTTGTTCTGAAGAAGAACGGGACTTGGCGGATGTTTGTTGACTACACAGACTTGAACAATGCCTGTCCTAGTGATCCATTTGCTCTGCACCATATTAACCAGTTCATTGATGCTACGGCTGGCTGCGAGTGTTTGTGTTTTCTGGATGCTTACTCCGGTTATCATCAGATCAAGATGAAGGAGGAGGGCCAGGAAAAGACAGCTTTTATCATGCCTTTTGGAGCTTTCTGCTATACATCAATACCGTTTGGTCAGAAGTGTGCACAGGCGACTTATCAGCGCTGTGTCCAGAATTGTTTTCATAAGCAGATCGGGCGCAATGTTCACTCATATGTTGATGATATTGTGGTCAAGTCTCGCAAGAAAGAAACCTTGTTGGATGATGTGAAGGAGACATTTGATAACCTGCGAGTTTACCAGATGAAGCTCAACCCGGCCAAGTGTGTATTCGGTGTTCCAGCTGGAAAGTTGCTTGGTTTTCTTATCTCTGAGCATGGAATTGAAGCTAACCCGGAAAAAATCAAGGCTATTACAACTCTCAAGAAGCCGGCTAGTATCAATGTTGTCCAGAAGTTGGTAGGCTGTGTTGCAGCTTTGAGTCGGTTCATTAGCCGGCTTGGTGAGAAGGCAATCCCTCTGTATCAGCTTCTGAAGAAAACAGATAACTTTGTCTGGAATGATGCTGCTGACAAGGCTTTCGAGTCCCTCAAAAAGCAGTTATCTGAGCCGCCAATCCTTGCTGCTCTTCAGGACAGGGAGCCGATGTTATTATACATTGCCGCCAACAATAAGGCTGTCAGTGTTGCAGTTGTTGTGGAATGCAAGGAAAAAGGCAAGGAATACCCAATCCAGTGACCAGTGTACTATGTCAGTGAAGTTTTAACAGAGTCCAAGCAATGATACCTGCATTGGCAGAAGCTGGTCTATGGTGTGTTCACGGCGAGTCGCAAACTGAAGCACTATTTTCAGGAACACCCCATTACTGTCGTCAGTTCTGCACCTCTTGGGGATATCATCCAGAACTGGGAAGCGACAGGCCGGGTGGCAAAGTGGGCCATTGAGCTTAGCCCGCATCATCTCAAGTATGTGTCGTGGACCACTATTAAATCTCAAGCTCTGGTGGATTTCATCAATGACTGGACTGAGTTGCAAGCTCCGAAGGACAAGCTGGATACCACCTACTGGACGATCCACTTTGACGGGTCCAGGCAATTGGAGGGCTCGGGGGCTGGAGTTGTGATAACTTCCCCGCGAGGTGATAAGTTTTGTTATGTTTTGAGGCTTATGTTTTCTTGTACTAACAATGTAGCAGAATATGAGGCTCTGCTTCATGGGCTTCGTATGGCTAAGGAGATGAATCTCAGCCGGGTCAGGTGTTTGGGCGACTTAGATTTGGTGGCTCAACAGGTCTCGGGGACTTGGGATTCCAAGGACCCCCTCATGGAGGCTTACAGGCATGCTGTTACAAATATTGCTGGCCACTTCAAGGGATACCAGGTCGATCATATTGATTGCCGGCTTAACGAGGCCGCAGATGCATTGTCTCGCTTGGGGTCTCAGCGCAAGCATGTTCCACCTAATGTTTTCCTGGATGTTCTGCACAATCCGTCGGTCAAGTTACCAACGGAGGAAGACATTGCTATGCCTGACCGAGAAGCAACACTGGTGGCCGCGATTCATGCTACACCAGATTGGACAATACCTTACCTGGCATATCTTACCCGTGGTGAGCTCCCAGTAGAGGAAATCATCGCTCGGCAGATTATCAGGAGGTCCAAGTCCATGACTATAGTTAATGGCGAGTTGCATCGACGAAGTGTTACAGGTATTTTTCAACGTTGTGTTTCTCCTGAGGAGGGCCGCGAGATCCTTACTGAGATCCACTCTGGTGATTGTGGACATCATGCTGGCTCAAGGTCTCTAGTTGCAAAGGCTTTTCGGCATGGTTTTTACTGGCTTACAGCTCATGCAGATGCAGAGGAGATCGTCCGCAAGTGTGATAGATGCCAGAAGTTTGCCCGTCAAGCCCATGTGCCGGCTCAAGAATTGCGGATGATTCCAATCACTTGGCCTTTGCACTCTGGGGGCTTGATATGGTTGGGCCTTTCAAAAGATCAAAGAATAAACATACTCACTTGTTGGTTGCAGTTGACAAGTTTGCCAAGTGGGTTGAAGCCGAGCCAGTTAGTCATTGTGATGCTGCTACAGCTGTCAAGTTCTTAAAGAAGTTGTCCATCGTTATGGCTATCCACACAGCATCATCACTGATAATGGCACCAATCTGTCCAAAGGGGCCATGAAGCAGTTTTGTCAGCGAGAACATATCCGGCTTGACTTGACATCATTTGCACATCCTCAGTCCAATGGACAAGCAGAGCGAGCTAATCAAGAGATTCTACGTGGGATTAAGCCAAGACTCATGGTGCCTCTTGAGCGAACACCAAGATGCTGGGAGGAGGAATTACCTGCAGTACTTTGGAGCATACAAACTACTCCCAACAGGTCAACAGGCTATACGCCGTTCTTCCTGGTCTATGGTGCAGAAGCACTGCTTCCAAGTGATATCCGTCATGATTCCCCCAGAGTAACAACTTAGATAATGAACAAGCTCGCCATGATGCTCTTGATGCTTTGGAAGAAGAACGCGATCTGGCAGCGTCCCGATCTGTGATATATCAACAAGACCTACGTCGCTACATAGCCGTAGAGTTCGAAGCCGTACCTTTCAAGAAGGTGACTTAGTGCTCCGTCTGATACAAGACCAGACATGCATGCATAAGCTCTCCCCTCCCTGGGAAGGACCCTTCATAATCAGCAAGAATCTCAACAACGGGTCATATTACCTTGTTGACATCCGTGAAGCAAACAAGTCACGTACCTCTGAGGAGGAGGGCGACCGGCCCTGGAATATTGCACATCTTTGGCCCTATTATACCTAAGTCACCGACTTGGCAGTATCTTCTGTACATACCTTCATGTGTATATAAATTATGATCAATGAAAATAAAGCCGGCATCTCTGGATAATAGAGTTTGTTGTTTCGCCTAAAAATTTTGTGTGTTGAGTCTTTATTTCTTTGATCATTGGTTACTTGGGGGCTTCCAACTCATCGAGTTTAGCTATTAACATCCCTCTTAACCCGGCATATGACATTATATACTTGGTTAAACCTGCCTGTTAGCAAGGTGCTACTCACAAAAGGTGACCCGGTTGAACGCTTGATGAGTCAATCACATTGTTGACCCTGAACTCATCAAAGTTAAAACATTGGTTAAGTCATGTGAGAGCCGGCTTTCAGAGAGCGAGGATAAACCAAAAGAGGCTACAAAGCCTGCTTCCACTGGAAAGCAAATTCAGACTCGAGCCCCAAAAGCCGGTCTTTATGTCGTGCCTCGAAAACCGGCTTTTATCTTTATAGTTTGCATTGTTATACTTCCCATGTTATATACTTTGCATTTATATTACAATCATTTTTACATATTACATCTTGTTGCAGAAACCGGCTTTATTTTCAGAAAGGCCGGGTCTCCTTAAATCTGATATTAGTATAACAACAACATGATTTGCCGGGTTGCACTGCAACCACAGCTTATGCTATGTCACCAAGTACCAACAGTTTTTGAAAAAGTAAAACAAGTCACCATACTTGCTGGGTCTCAGGACTCGTGCAACGATATACGTTGCTATTACAAGTTGGCGGGCTGTACTGCAATCACAGGTGCCGGGTTGACACAACATCCGGGTTGCCTAACTATAACTTCAAAAGCAAGATTTGTACTTGGATTTCCAGCACAAAAAGGGCTTCTTGTCATTCATTGAAATACACAATTTTTGCACTCAAAGTATTAAGTGCTCGATGGCACTAGCAGCAATACAAAGGAAGTTCTTACAAGCCATCATCAGGCTATTTTCATACACAGTTTATGCCAGAAAGTTCAGACTTGCGGCGAGGAAGACGGTTGTGAGCCGGCAGCTGGAGCTTCAGGATTAATGTTGCCTTGCTTGTCTTGACCTCTAGTGGACGCCGGGTTGACATGTGCCGACTGTTCAGCAGCCGGCTCATCGTTTGTTCCATCTTCGGCTAGCCATTGAATTGAAGACAATGCTTCAAACACCATGTCTTCCTTGATCAAAGTTGAAGTGCTGACGTCGGAGGCAAAAGATTGCTTACGTGCAGGAATAAGCTCAACATGCTTTGGGTTGGGCATCTCCATGTGTTTGCCGGCTTCAGAATAGCCGGCTTGAAATTTCGTCAAGTCTAATTCCTCGGCGATCTTTGTTGCTGCTGCCCGGGTCTCCTTCGCACAACTGCTACTTGTGAGCTGCGTTGAGATTTCCTCGAAGAGGAGAGGATGATGCAGTACAGTAGAGATAAGTATTTCCCTCAGTTAAGAACCAAGGTTATCAATCCAGTAGGAGAACCAAGCAGAACCTCGTTAGCAGCACCTACACACACAAAAGCAAATACTTGCACCCAACGCGAACAAGAGGGTTGTCAATCCCCTTGGCGGTTACTTGCAAGGATTAATTCTGATAGTGATAGATAGACAAAATAAATTATAAATTAAAATAAAGTAAATAAAATTGCAGCAAGGTATTTTTAGGTTTTTATATGATTTAAGTAGACCCGGGGGCCATAGTTTTCACTAGAGGCTTCTCTCTCGAACGCATAGCAAATGGTGGGTAAACAAATTACTGTTGGGCAATTGATAGAAAAGCGCATAGTTATGACGATATTCAAGGCAATGATCATGTATATAGGCATCACGTCCGAGACAAGTAGACCGACTCCTGCCTGCATCTACTACTATTACTCCACCCATCGACCGCTATCTAGCATGCATCTAGAGTATTAAGTTAAAAACGGAGTAACGCCTTAAGCAAGATGACATGATGTAGACAAAGTAAACTCAATTAATATGAATAAACCCCGTCATTTTATCCTTAATGGCAACAATACAAATACGTATCTTGTCCCCTACTTTGTCACTGGGATATAGAACACCGCAAGATTGAACCCATCACAAAGCACCTCTCCCATTGCAAGATAAATCAATCTAGTTGGCCAAACCAAACAAATAGATCGGAGAGAAATACAAAGCTATAACAATCATGCATAAGTAAGTTCAGAAAATACTCAAATATTTCTCATGAATAATCTGATCATAAACCCACAATTCATCGGATCCCAACAAACACACCGCAAAAGAAGATTACATCGGATAGAACTCCAAGAACATCGAGGAGAACATCGTATTGAAGATCAAAGAGAGAGAAGAAGCCATCTAGCTACTAGCTATGGACCCGTAGGTCTATGGTAAACTACTCGCACATCATCGGAGGGGTAGCAAGGTTGATGTAGAAGCCCTCCGTGATCGATTCCCCCTCCGGCAGATCGTCGGAAAAGGCCTCCAGATGGGATCATGGAAGAACAGAAGCTTGCGGCGGTGGAAAAGTTATTTCGTGGGGCTCTCTCTTGGTTTCCCAATATTTGAGAATTTATAGAAGTGGAATTAGGTCAAAAGGAGCCACAAGGGGCCCACAAGGCATCAGGACGCCCCCTAGGGCCGCGCCCTGTTGCCTTTTGGCCTCATCGTGAGGCTTTTGGCATCCTCCCGAAGCTTCCAGGGTCTCTTTTGTCCAGGAAAAAATCGTCAAAAAGTTTCGTGGCATTTGGACTTCGTTTGGTACTGATTTCCTGAAAAACCAAAAACAAGCAGAAAACAACAACTGACACAGGGCACTAGGTTAGTAGGTTAGTCCCAAAAAATGATATAAAATAGCATATTATTGCATATAAAACATCCAAGATTGATACTATAATAGGATGGAACAATAAAAAATTATAGATACATTGGAGACGTATCAGCATCCCCAAGCTTTGCTTGTCCTCGAGTAGGTAAATGATAAAAACAGAATTTTTGATGTGGAATGCTACCTAACATGTTTATCATGTAATCTCTTTTACGGTATGAATATTAAGAAACGAGTGATTCAAAGCAATAGTCTATAATTAGATATAAAGACATCAATACTCATGCATACGAACAAACAATCATGCCTTTCAAAATAGAAATGCTAAAGAATGGTATCCCTACAAAATCATAGAGCCCGTCATGCTTAGTCTTCCTAACACAAAGTATTAATCATGCACTACCCCGATGACAAGCCGAGCAATTGGTTCATACTTTTTAACGCGCTTCAGCTTTTTCAATCCTCATGCAATACATGAGCGCGAGCCATGGACATAGCACTATGGTGGAATAGAATATGATGATAGAGATTAATTGTGGCTCCCTCTGCTCGACCGTGCACTAATCATACATGCAAACGTGCACGCTCGAGATCAGAGACTCAAGGGAAGATATCACAACACAACTCTAAACTCAAATTTAAACATAAATCTTCATATTACAAACCAGGGGTCACGAGGACCCGAATACATAAGTCATACACACAAATAATATCTGGGTACAGACATAGTTAGTCAAGTTTGCCTTAAGAAGGCTAGCACAAACAGCGACACTGACCGAAAAGGCGAAGGCCTCCTTCCTAGGGCCTCCGAACTACTCCTGGTCGGCGGGCTCAACATAGTAGTAGGTGCCTCCGGGGTACTCCTGCTCCTGGGCTCCGTCGTCTGATCACAGCAACCGGGTATGGGGAAAAAGAAGTAGCAAAGCAACCATGAGTACTCATCCAAAGTACTCGCAAGAGTGACATCAGAACTATACTAAGTATGCATCGGTATTAAAGGAATGGGGCTATATCTTTGGACTAAACTGCAGAAATGCTGGAACAGAGGGGGAGAGGCCTAGCCTATCGAAGATTAGCATCTTGAAGCAATCTTGCAGCATCAGAAGAGAGTAGAACAAGATAATATATATCAATTATATTTTAGTAATGCCCTGGGATCCTTCCTCGTCTACCCTGCGAGAAAGTGATCCCGAGAGCAGTAGTATCAGTTTAACAGTGTAATAGTATCCATTTGTAGTTGTAGCAGATCAAGATACAACTCCGAGCGTCCTGTTACCGTGGACACGGCTATTCGAATAGATTACTTCCCTGCAGGGGTGCACTACTGTTACCCAACATGCTCGATCACATCTGGCCGGACACACTTGTTGGGTAATACCCGACCTCGGGTAATCGACACGACGCAGTCCTACCTAGGCTCAGCAGAGAGGTCAACACGCTGGTCTAAATCCTAAGTGCGAAGGGGTCTTGGGCCCATCGCCCTCTGCACTCCTGCACGTTGCGTGGGTGGTCGGGGCCCAGGCGCGACACTGTATACACAAGTGACGTAACCAGCCCACCCCAACAATCAGCCCGCATCTCTGAGCTGTGACATCTGAAGAGCTTTCGGCTGATACATACGACGTAGAGGGTCCCATAACCATTATCCCACGTGGTGGTAGTGCGTATATGGCCAGCGGCCAACTCAGATCAAATACCCAAATCCGTTAGGCGTGTTTAGTAACTCGCGAAGACGAACAGGATCCCTGTCGCTTCGACTTGATAACACATGGACCACGACCAAGGACCAGGCCCACCTCTCTCCTAGGTGGTCTCCGCCTGCCCTGTCATTCCGCCACAATATCACTCATGGGTGCTCTTGGAACCGACCCGTCTTTAGTATTATTCTCTCGCGGGCACTCTTGGAGCCGGCCCGACTTTAACAGTTTAAAGTATTGCAATATGTAAACATTTCCGTGATCATCACCCAGAGTGATCACGGCCCGATAACAAGCATGGCAAACGGACAAGGGTGAAGGGCCAGCTGATGAAACATAGCATACCTAACTAAGCATCATAGGATAGCAGGTAAGGTATCAATAGCAGGCGACGAAATCAGGCTATGCATCAGAATAGGAGCTATCGGAGCAACAACAGAAGCAATTCTAATGCAAGCATAAGAGAGAAAGAATGGGCGATATCTGATGATCAAGGGGGTTTTGCTTGCCTGGAAGCTCAGCTGAAGGGGTCTGGTCGTCGATGACGTAGTCGTACTCTGCAGTGTCGTCGGCAGTCTCAGGGTCTATCGGGAGAGAAGGAGGGGGAAGAAACAATAAATACACGGCAAACAATGCAACAGGGTTGCATGACATGTCAACATGTAGTGCTAGGGGCGTTGTAATGCAGCACTACACAAGTTAGTCAGAGCGGGAAATTATCCGGGAGTGTTCTCCTAGCTCCGGGTGATTATCGGTACACTAAACCGGAGGGGACGGTTCCATGTTTACTATGTTAGAGGGGTGTGGCAGGTATGTGGATAGGATATTCGGATTCTTCATATTTTTCTAATCGTTTTTCATATATAAATTATTTTCATCCGAGTTACGGTTTATTTTATATGATTTTTCAAAGTTTGATTGAATTTCTGGAATTATTTTAATTATTAATTTCGAATTATCCAAAACAGTAATATGTGACGTCATCATGACATCAGCGGTCAAATCCGGCTGACCAGAGTCAAACCTGACCAGTGGGTCCCACCTGTCATAGACAGTGCTATTTAACAGAGGGTTATTTTTAACTATTTAGGTTAATTAGTTAGTGGGGCCTACTGTCAGTGTCAGATTAGTTAACTAATTAACTTAATTAGAATTAACAGATTAATTAGCATTTTATTTATTTATTTAAAACGTTTAAATTAGCGGGGCCCGCATGTCAGTGGCTGGGCCAGCCCAGTCAGCAGTTGACCCAGTGAACTGGGTCAACTAGGGCCCGTGGGGCCCAGCGGTCAGAGGCACAGGGCAGGCCACGTAGGCGCCATGTCGGACGGCGACCGGAGTCGCGCCGGCGACGACGGCGGGCGGCGGCTTTCTCGGGTGGTGCTAGGTCTCGGCGCTATGGCGTGCTAACGAGCAAAAGAAGCGGCTAGGGAGGGCCTACGTGGTGCGGTGAGCTCAACAGGCACGAGCCCGTGACCATTTGGTCGCCAAAAGGCTGCCGGCGATGAGCTCGAGCGGCGAGGGGTTCGGCCATGTCGGGGGAGCTCGTTAGAGCGTGCGCACGACAACGAGAGAAGAGGGGAAAGGGAGAGATGCTCACTGGGCGCCTGCAGAGGCGCTTAGTGGGCTCGGGGAGGGCTTGGAGCAGGCGTAATGGCGGCGGCGATCCACGGCATCTGAGAAGGAAGACGAAGTCGTGGACGTCGATGTGGGGCGCTCCTGCTCGTGTGGCTCGTCAGAGAGGAAGAGAAGGTCGCGGCGGTCCTTCTTGGCACGGAGGCGAGGCGAGGGAGGCACTGTGGCTACGCGGGCGCGCGGCGGACGGCATTGGCCGCGTCGGCCATGGATGGGGAGGAAGAAGGCGAGCGCGAGGAGGGGGCAAAAGATCTGGGGGGCGGTCCAGGGGTGCCGCGGTGGCCTTCTTATCCACCCGGCGCCCTGTAGCGACGCGGGGCGGCGAGTGGGCGCGGCTACGACTGCGAGGCGGCTCGGGCGCGGGCGTGCGCGGTGAGCAGTAGGAGGGAGACGGTAGCGAGGTGGGCTGGGCCGCACTGGCGCAACTAGAAGCCCAGCTGCACAGTGCCCTTTAGCCATTTTCTTTTTCTTTTTCTGTTTTATCCTTTTTCTTTCTGTTTTGCTAAATGTTTGGCCACTATTACACTTTTGTAAAATATGTAACTTAGCCACATAAATACAATGCAATATCTAGCACTGCCATAAAAAGGTTTGGAGGTAAATTGATTTCATATGAATTTTGGATTAAATAAAATGGATTAAATGGTGCCTTTTTGATACTGTTTCATGATGTTAGTCATTTAAATAATTCAATTAATGTTGATTTCATTTTTATAATTGCTTTGGGAATATTTGCAATATTATGAACTATTTAGTTCCTGGATTTGAACAACTTTTAAATTCGCTTTAAATTTGAATTCTCAATTTGAATTGGAATTTGAAATGAGATATGATCCAAATGATGATCAAGCACTGTTAATCATGGTGACTTGGCATTATCAAAAGGGTGATCACTGTAGCTTAATACATGGGGATGTTACAATTCTCCTCTTCTAAAAGAAATTCTCGTCCCGAGAATTAAGAGGTAGGCTGAAAGAGAGCGGGGTATTCTTCACGAAGACGATCTTCGTGTTCCCAAGTGGCTTCATCTTCAGAATGATTCGACCACTGAACTTTAAGGAACTTGATTGCCTTCTGACGGGTTCGACGTTCAGCTTGATCAAGAATGCGGATCGGATATTCTTGATAAGAAATATCCTCTTGCAATTCAAGCGTCTCATGATCCACTGCTCGGATAGGATCCTTGAAGCAGCGACGGAGCTGCGACACATGGAAAACATCATGAACTTGAGAAAGGTTCGGCGGCAATTCCAATTGATACGCCACTTCTCCACGTGTGGCGAGGATACGGAACGGGCCAATATAGCGAGGAGCTAGCTTGCCCTTGATTCCAAATCGGTGGGTGCCCTTCATCGGAGTGACGCGAAGGTAAGCTTGCTCGCCAGGTTGATAGACCATTACCTGGTGTTTTCGGTCATAATTGCTCTTCTGACGAGACTGAGCAGTTTTCAAATGTTCACGGACAATGCGGACTTGTTCTTCAGCTTGCTGGATAATGTCCGGACCGAAGAGTGGTCGTTCCCCATTTTCTGACCAATTCAGAGGAGTTCGGCACTTACGTCCATAAAGAACTTCAAAGGGTGCCATCTTCAAACTAGCCTGATAGCTATTGTTGTATGAGAATTCAGCATACGGGAGAGATTCCTCCCATTTCTTACCGAATGAGATGACACAAGCTCGAAGCATATCTTCAAGCACTTGATTGACTCGTTCAACTTGTCCCTGGGACTGGGGGTGGAAAGCGGTGCTGAAGGACAGATGAGTTCCCATAGCTTCTTGGAAACTGTTCCAAAACTTTGAGGTAAAGAGGCTGCCACGGTCTGAACTGATCTCCAACGGAACACCGTGGAGTGACACAATTCTGGAAACATATAAGTCTGCTAACTGACTAGCAGTGATTGTCTCCTTGACTGGCAGAAAGTGAGCAACCTTGGAGAATCGGTCAATGACGACAAAAATAGCATCACGACCCTTCTGCGATCTGGGAAAACCAGTAATGAAATCCATTTCGACTTTGTCCCATTTCCATTCAGGAATAGCAAGTGGTTGCAGAGTTCCAGCAGGCCTTTGATGTTCTGCTTTGATGCAACGGCAAACGTCACACTCAGAAACATAACGAGCAATGTCTCGCTTCATACCAGGCCACCAGTACCGTTGACGAATGTCTTGGTACATCTTAGTACTACCCGGATGAATAGACAAAGGTGTGTCATGTGCTTCTTTCATGACATCCGAACGTGAGTCCAGGTTATGCTTTCTGGGGACCACTAGGCGGCCTTTGAAGAGCAAGGCACCATCATCATCAACATGGTAGAACGAAGAATTTCCCTTGGAGAGGTAGTTCTTAATCTTCTCGACTTCAGAGTCATATTTCTGCCCTGTCTTTATGTTGCGCTCGAGATCCGGTTCAACAACCAGGGTATTGAGATAACCCTGTGGAACAATATGAAGGTTCAATTTGCGAAGTTCTTCATAAAGAAGGGGTTGTGCTTGCTGAACCGTGAGGTTGTTGCAATAAGACTTGCGACTCAAAGCATCAGCCATTACATTAGCCTTGCCAGGGGTATAGGAAATATCCATGTCATAGTCAACTATTGTCTCGAGCCACCTTTGTTGACGGAGGTTCAAATCTAGTTGGGTATACAAATGTTTCAGACTTTGGTGGTCTGTGTATATCTCGCAACGATTACCGAGAAGGTAATGTCGCCACAGTTTCAGAGCATAGATAACTGTTGCTAACTAGAGATCATGTGTTGGATACTTATCTTCGTGAGGACGCAATTGACGAGAGCCATAAGCAATCACCTTGCGCTCTTGCATTAGGACACAGCCTAATCCTTGACGGGATGCGTCGCAATATATCACAAAGTCCTTGCAGGAATCAGGGGGAGCTAGCACTGGGGCAGATGTCAACTTATCTTTAAGGGTCTGCAAACTTTCTTGGCACTTTTATGTCCACTCAAACTTCTTGCCTTTGTGGAGCAAATCAGTCAATGGCTTAGCAATCTTGGAGAAGTTCTCGACGAAACGGCGGCAATAGCTGGCGAGACCGAGAAAACTTCTGACTTGCTTAATAGTTTGCGGAGGAGTCTAGTCAAGAATAGCCTGAACTCGTTCTGGGTTAACAGCAATGCCATCTTTGGAAATCACATGACCAAGATAGGTCACCTCAGATAACCAGAATTCACACTTGGAAAATTTGGCATACAGTTGATGTTCTCGAAGTTTCTCCAATACCAGCCGAAGGTGTTCGGCGTGTTCTTCTTCATTCTTGGAATATATCAGGATATCATCCAAATAAACCACGGCGAATTTGTTGAGGTAGTCCATGAAGATATAGTTCATCAATCGAGAGAAGGTTGCTGGAGCATTAGTTAATCCGAAGGACATGACGGTGTACTCGTATCATCCATAACGGGTAACGAAGGCGGTCTTTGGAATATCCTCTTTACGAACTCGGATCTGATGGTAACCCAACCTTAAGTCGAGTTTAGAGAACACAGAGGATCCAGCAAGTTGATCATAAAGATCGTTGATCCGGGGAAGTGGATATTTGTTATGGATTGTTGCTTGGTTAATAGGCCGATAGTCCTGGACCAATCGGTTCGTTCCATCCTTCTTCTTAACAAAGAGAGAAGGTGCTCCCCAGGCAGAGGAACTTGGACGAATGAAGCCTTTACGAAGTGATTTGTCGATTTCCTCCTTAAGCTCAAGGAGTTCATGCGGAGGCATCTTGTAGGGGCGCTTAGCAATAGGGGTAGTGCCTGGTTTTAAGTCGATGACGAACTCGACAGCTCTAACAGGGGGTATTCCTGGAAGTTCTTCTGGAAAGACGTCTGGAAAATCGCGAACGACTGGAACGTTCTAAATTCCCTCAAGAGGTGAAGCGTTCAAAGCATTCAGAGCATATATCTGAGCTTCAGCATTGCGGGTAACTCGGGCGGTATAGTTCACTATCTCGTCGGAGGGGTGAAGGAGTTGGACGACTTTGGCACAATTGATTGAAGCAATGTGAGCTTTCAACCAATCCAACCCCAGAATGAGGTCTATATTGGAAGAATTCAAAATGATGGGTGAAACAAGGACTTCCAATCCTTCGATTTCGATAGTGACATTGTGTGCCATCATGGAGGTTTGACAACGGCCTCCAGGGGTGCGGACAACTATTGGTATGTTCATCTTTTCAAATGCAATGTCATGTGATAATGCAAATGCTTCTGACATGAATGAATGCGATGCTCCTGAATCAAATAAAACAGAAGTGGGTACTGAGTTAACGAGAAGGGTACCGATCACAGTATCAGGTTGATCCTGAACTTCTTCAATATCGACGTGGTAAGCCTGTCCACGACCATAAGCAGAAGGCCTGGTATTATAGTTGCGGGTCTGGTTGTAACCACGGCCATTTCCACGGCCAGTAGGAGGAAGTGCCAACTGATTCTGATTCTGGCGGCAGTCTTTGGCAAGGTGACCTGGGCGGCGACACTTGAAACACAGACCATCTTCAGGACGAAGAGGAGCAGCTTTTGGTGGAGCAGCTTGAGCTCTTTGCTGCCTCGGTGGTGAAGGAGGTAGACGGGGTGCTACATAGGAAGGCCTTAGCGCAGGGGCAGTTGGACGATACATGCTATTGGGAATCCAGATTTTACGCCTTTGTCCTGAGCTCGAAGATGAGCTAATGTCACATTGGCGCTTCTGTGACTCCTTGTGCTCCATCTGAGCAGTCTCAACCTGGATAGCCTTGTTCACCAGAGTGGCGAAGTCGGCAAAATCATGAACAACAAGTGCAAGCTTGAGGTCTGGGTGGAGTCCGTTGCGGAATTTCTCCTGTCTGCGAGCATCAGTGGCTATGTCTTCTTCAGCATAGCGGGACAGGTTAAGGAATTCCCGCTGATAAGCTTTGACAGTCCTATTGCCCTGAGTGAGGTTCCAAAACTCTCTTTTCTTCCGGTCCATGATTCCCTGAGGAATGTAACGGGCGCGGAAAGCAGTCTGAAACTCGATCCAAGTAACGACTGTCCCAGCAGGTAGTGAACTCCTGTGGGTGTGCCACCATTGAGCAGCGGCACCCTTCAAGAAGTAGGACGCGAAGGTGACAAGGTTGGCGGGGGCGACATTGGCAGACTCCATCTCGTAGGTGATGTCGCGAAGCCAGTCATCAGCATCCAGTGGTTGTTCAGAGTTGCGGAAAATAGTAGGGCTGAGACGCACAAACTCATGTAGAGTTATTGGAGCAGGTTGCTGATTCTGAGCATTCTGGTTCTGGTGCGGAAACCGAGCCATGATCCCAACCATGAACTGGCGGTTCAGCTCGAATTGCTGCATCATAGCTGCCATATAGTCTGGCGGGGGTGGATCGTTGGCACCACGGCCACGACCACGACCTGCGGGTCTAACCATCCTGCTAAAATTTAATAGGGGGTAGTTTAGTAAAAGCAACTGCAAGTGTTTAGAGACAAACATGATGTAAGACGACAATGAATAAATAGTGCAATAGATACATAACAGTGGTCAATTAAGACATACAGATCCATACACAGAGTCGGTTAAACGCGGATAGCATAAGTTCGGAAAATTAAACAACTAGACATACTAGGCGGCACGCAGGCACGCGGTGAGGAATACAACAACGGGACATAGCAAAGGCTACATCAACGTCGGGGAAAACCACTGAAACCAGGTAACTGCAGGTGCTGACGACGAGTGCTCACGGCAGGAAGGTCCTGCGCTCCGTGACTACTCTGATGCAAAACCCGATCTTGAACTGGGAGAAGAGGTCCACGTGCGGGTGTGTGACCTCCAACAGCAGGCCAATCGATACCTGTAGGCATCTGAGTCCTGCGCGGGTAAAGAATGTACTCTGGATGTATCCCTGCACGAACAGCTGGCAGCAACTGTGTCATAGCATCGTAGAGACATGCTCGAGTGGCAAACAACTCGACGGCAAGAGCCCGGGCAGTGCGATCCAGAGCCTGAGTGCACTGAATCAAAACCTGTGGGTCATATCGACGTCGCTCGTAAGGGGCACAGACAGATGTGTAGTATCCGGTATCATCTCCAGCAGGGGTAGACGGGATGTATCGGAACTCGGAGTCATCCAAGCGACTATGCTCGCCACGAAGACGTGCGACAACAGAATGGGTAGCGTCATGGACTGCTATATGAATCGTCACGCCGATACCATGAAAAGTGTGCAACTCAGTGACTGAGTCGTCCCGCTGATCAAAGATACGAACATCGGCATGGTACTGCTCCTGGTTGAACTCGCGGAAATCCTCGTAAACCAAGTACTCGGGGTACCAGCGGTAGCCCAATCTGGTCAGGAGGGCGATCAGGATAGCTGGAAAACCAGGCGCCTCACAAGCCCAAGTCCGCAGTACAAGCTGCGTCGCAGGGCGTGGCGGAAACAAGCGATCCATCTGAAACAGAGAAAATTCCAAGATTGTCAAATGACAGAGAGTGAATTCTTGCATCGTGCATTCAAGAAAGTAATTTGTAGATAATCAAAGCTCCGGGTGGACGTGATCACGAGAACCTAGAGTCAGAGTTAGTAAATTTTTAACCCGAATAGAAGAGAGAGTAGAATCCCATAGTAAGGAAGAGGAATAAAAGATCCTAATCCCATCCATGTGCAACGTGGGCCCGTAAGCCACAGAGCACTATTAGTAAAATATAGTTTTTCAAAGACTAGACTCAATTTCGACCAAGGAATCAGAAGGGGGCTTCCTACAGGCAGTCGGGTCTAATACCAACTTGTGGCTCCCTCTGCTCGACCGTGCACTAATCATACACGCAAACGTGCAAGCTTGAGATCGGAGACTCACGGGAAGATATCACAACACAACTCTAAACTCAAATTTAAACATAAATCTTCATATTACAAACCAGGGGTCACGAGGACCCGAATACATAAGTCATACACACAAATAATATCTGGGTACAGACATAGTTAGTCAAGTTTGCCTTAAGAAGGATAGCACAAACAGCGACACTGATCGAAAAGGCGAAGGCCTCCTGCCTAGGGCCTCCGAACTACTCCTGGTCGGCGGGCTCAACGTAGTAGTAGGTGCCTCCGAGGTACACCTGCTCCTGGGCTCCATCGTCTGATCGCAGCAACCGGGTATGGGGAAAAAGAAGTAGCAAACCAACCGTGAGTACTCATCCAAAGTACTCGCAAGACTAACATCAGAACTATACTAAGTATGCATCGGTATCAAAGGAATGGGGCTATATCTTTGGACTAAACTGCAGAAATGCTGGAACAGAGGGGGAGAGGCATAGCCTATCGAAGACTAGCATCTTGAAGCAATCTTGCAGCATCAGAAGAGAGTAGAACAACATAATATATATCAATCATATTTTAGTAATGCCCTGGGATCCTTCCTCATCTACCATGCGAGAAAGTGATCCCGAGAGCAGTAGTATCAGTTTAATAGTGTAATAGTATCCATTTGTAGTTGTAGCAGATCAGGATACAACTCCGAGCGCCCTATTACCGTGGACACGGCTATTCGAATAGATTACTTCCCTGCAGGGGTGCACTACTGTTACCCAACACGCTCGATCACATCTGGCCGGACACACTTGCTGGGTAATACCCGGCCTCGGGTAATCGACACGACGCAGTCCTACCTAGGCTCAGCAGATAGGTCAACACGCCGGTCTAAATCCTAAGTGCGAAGGGGTCTTGGGCCCATCGCCCTCTGCACTCCTGCACGTTGCGTGGGTGGTCGGGGCCCAGGCGCGACACTGTATACACAAGTGACGTAACCAGCCCACCCCAACAATCAGCCCGCATCTCTGAGCTGTGACATCTGAAGAGCTTTCGGCTGATACATACGACGTAGAGGGTCCCATAACCATTATCCCACGTGGTGGTAGTGCGTATATGGCCAGCGGCCAACTCAGATCAAATACCCAAATCCGTTAGGCGTGTTTAGTAACTCGCGAAGATGAACAGGATCCTTGTCGCTCCGACTTGATAACACACGGACCACGACCAAGGACCAGGCCCACCTCTCTCCTAGGTGGTCTCCGCCTGCCCTGTCATTCTGCCACAATATCACTCGCGGGTGCTCTTGGAGCCGACCCGTCTTTAGTATTATTCTCTTGCGGGCACTCTTGGAGCCAGCCCGACTTTAACAGTTTAAAGTATTGCAATATGTAAACATTTCCGTGATCATCACCCAGAGTGATCAAGGCCTGATAACAAGCATGGCAAACGGACAAAGGTGAAGGGCCAGCTGATGAAACATAGCATACCTAACTAAGCATCATAGGATAGCAGGTAAGGTATCAATAGCAGGCGACGAAATCAGGCTATGCATCAGAATAGGAGCTATCGGAGCAACAACAGAAGCAATTCTAATGCAAGCATAAGAGAGAAAGAATGGGCGATATCTGATGATCAAGGGGGTATTGCTTGCCTGGAAGCTCAGCTGAAGGGGTCTGGTCATCGACGACGTAGTCGTACTCTGCAGTGTCGTCGGCAGTCTCAGGGTCTATCGGGAGAGAAGGAGGGGGAAGAAACAATAAATACATGGCAAACAATGCAACAAGGATGCATGACATGTCAACATGCAGTGCTAGGGGCGTTCTAATGCAGCACTACGCAAGTTAGTCGGAGCGAGAAATTATCCGGGAGTGTTCTCCCAGCTCCGGGTGATTATCGGTACACTGAACCGGAGGGGACGGTTCCATGTTCAGTATGTTAGAGGGGTGTGGCAGGTATGTGGATAGGATATTCGGATTCTTCATATTTTTCTGATCGTTTTTCATATATAAATTATTTTCATCCGAGTTATGGTTTATTTTATATGATTTTTCAAAGTTTTATTGAATTTCTAGAATTATTTTAATTATTAATTTCAAATTATACAAAACAGTAATATGTGACCTCATCATGACGTCAGCGGTCAAATCCGGCTGATTAGAGTCAAACCTGACCAGTGGGTCCCACCTGTCATAGACAGTGCTATTTAACAGAGGGCTATTTTTAACTATTTAGGTTAATTAGTTAGTGGGGCCTACTGTCAGTGTCAGATTAGTTAACTAATTAACTTAATTAGAATTGACATATTAATTAGCGTTTTATTTATTTTTTTAAAACGTTTAAATTAGCGGGGGCCGCATGTCAGTGGCTGGGCCAGCCCAGCCAGCAGTTGACCCAGTCAACTGGGTCAACTGGGGCCCATGGGGCCCAGCGGTCAGTGGCACAGGGCAGGCCACGTAGGCGCCATGTCGGATGGCGACCGGAGTCACGCCGGCGACGACGGCGGGCGGCGGCTTTCTCGGGTGGTGCTCGGTCTCGACGCTACGGCGTGCTAACGAGCAAAAGAAGCGGCTAGGGAGGGCCTACGTGGTGCGGTGAGCTCAACGGGCACGAGCCCGTGACCATTTGGTCGCCGGAAGGCTGCCGGCGACGAGCTCGAGCGGCGAGGGGTTCGGCCATGTCGGGGGAGCTCGTTAGAGCGTGCGCACGACAGCGAGAGAAGAGGGGAAAGGGAGAGATGCTCACTGGGCGCCTGCAGAGGTGCTTAGTGGGCTCGGGGAGGGCTCGGAGCAGGCGTAATGGCGACGGCAATCCACGGCGTCCGAGGAGGAAGACGAAGTCGTGGTCGTCGATGTGGGGCGCTCCTGCTCGTGTGGCTCATCGGAGAGGAAGAGGAGGTCGCGGCGGTCCTTCTTGGCACGAAGGCGAGGCGAGGGAGGCACTGTGGCTACGCGGGCGCGCGGCGGATGGCGATGGCCGCGTCGGCCATGGATGGGGAGGAAGAAGGCGAGCGCGAGGAGGGGGCAAAAGATCTGGGGGGCGGTCCAGGGGTGCCGTGGTGGCCTTCTTATCCACCCGGCGCCCTATAGCGACGCGGGGCGGCGAGTGGGTGCGGCTGCGACGGCGAGCCGGCTCGGGCGCGGGCATGCGTGGTGAGCAGTAGGAGGGAGACGGTGGGGAGGTGGGCTGGGCCGCACTGGCGCAACTAGAAGCCCAGCTGCACAGTGCCCTTTAGCCATTTTCTTTTTCTTTTTCGGTTTTATCCTTTTTCTTTCTGTTTTGCTAAATGTTTGGCCACTATTACACTTTTGTAAAATATGTGACTTAGCGACATAAATACAGTGCAATATCTAGCACTGCCATAAAAAGGTTTGGAGGTAAATTGATTTCATATGAATTTTGGATTAAATAAAATGGATTAAATGGTGTTGTTTTGGTACTGTTTCATGATGTTAGTCATTTAAATAATTCAATTAATGTTGATTTCATTTTTATAATTGCTTTGGGAATATTTGCAATATTATGAACTATTTAGTTCCTGGATTTGAACAACTTTTAAATTCACTTTAAATTTGAATTCTCAATTTGAATTGGAATTTGAAATGAGATATGATCCAAATGATGATCAAGCACTGTTAATCATGGTGACTTGGCATTATCAAAAGGGTGATCACTGTAGCTTAATACATGGGGATGTTACATTAATAAGGGGAAGTCAAAAAGGAAGATAGTCTCGCATCGACGCGGCTAATCAACGGGCTATGGAGATGCCCATCAATTGATATCAATGCGAGAGTAGGGATTGCCATGCAACGGATGCACTAAGAGCTATAAGTGTATGAAAGCTCAAACTGAAACTAAGTGGGTGTGCATCCAACTTGCTTGCTCATGAAGACATCAGGCATTTGAGGAAGCCCATCATTGGAATATACAAGCCAAGTTCTATAATGAAAAATTCCCACTACTATATGAAAGTGACAACTCAGGAGACTCTCTATATGAAAAACATGGTGCTACTCTGAAGCACAAGTGTGGAAAAGTGTAGTTATATTGCCCCTTCTCTCTTTTTCTCTCATTTTTTTGCTGGGCACTTTTTGGCCTCTTTTTTAATATATTTTTCGTCCGGAGCCTCATCCCGACTTGTGGGGGAATCATAGTCTCCATCATCCTTTCCTCACTGGGACAATGCTCTAATAATGATGACCATCACACTTTTCTTTACTTACAACTCAATATTACAACTCGATACTAGAACAATATGACTCTATATGAATGCCTCTGGCAGTGTACCAGGATGTGCAATGATCTAGCGTAACATGTATAAAAAATGATGAACGGTGGCTGAGCCACAAATACTATGTTAGCTATATGATCATGCAAAGCAATATGACAATGATGATGTATGTCATATAAAAGAACGGTGGAAGTTGCATGGCAATATATCTCGGAATGGCTAAGGAAGTGCCATAATAGGTAGGTATGGTGGCTGTTTTGAGGAAGATATAAAGAGGCTTATGTGTGATAGAGCGTATCATATCACGGGGTTTGGATGCACCGGCGAAGTTTGCACTGACTCTCGAGGTGAGAAAGGGCAATGCACGGTACCGAAGAGGCTAGCAAATTGCGGAAAGGTGAGAGTGCGTATAATCCATGGACTCACATTAGTCATAAAGAACTCACATACTTAATGCGAAAGTCTATTAGCCCTCGAAGCAACGTACTACTACGCATGCCCTAGTGGGATAGATTGGTAGGAAAAGACCATCACTTGTCCCCGACCGCCACTCATAAGCGAGACAATCAATAATAAATCAAGCTCCAACTTCATCACACAACTAAGGACTATACGTGCATGCTTCGGGAATCACAAAACTTAACACCAATATTCTTACTAAACCACAATCATTCACTAGTACATCCACATATTACCATCTTAATATCGCAAAACTATTGCAAGGAATCAAACTTATCATATTCAGTGATCTACATGAAAGCTTTTATTATATCCTTCTTGAATACCTATCCTTTATGGACCAATCTTATAACCCGTGCAAATTGCCATTACTATTTATTAGACTCCCAAATAGATATAAGTGAAGCATGAGAGTGCAACTATTTCTTTAAAATATAATCACCACCGTGCTCTAAAAGATATAAGTGAAGCACTAGAGCAACTGCCTAGCTCAAAAGATATAAGTGAAGCACATAGAGTATTCTAACAAATCACGATAAATGTGTGTCCCTCTCAAAAAGGTGTGTTCAGCAAAGATGATTGTGGCAAACTAAAAAGCAAACAAAGAAAAGAAAACTATGGCACAAGATGCTCCAAGTAAAACACATATCATGTGATGAATAAAAATATAGCTCCAAGTGATATACCGATAGATTGTAGACTAAAGAAGGGATGCCATCCGGGGCATCCCCAAGCTTAGACGCTTGGGTCTTCCTTGAATATTACCTTGGGGTGCCTTGGCAATCCCCAAGCTTAGGGTCTTGCCGCTCCTTATTCCTTCATCCATCGTGGTCTTGATACGTCCATTTTGCATCATGTTTTTGCTACTGTTATTTATAGTGTTTTTAATCATTATAACACTTTTTGGAGAAATTCTAATGCCTTTTCTCTCTTAATATGCAAGATTCACACAAGGAGGGAGAATGCCGGCAGCTGGAATTCTGGACCTGAAAAAGCTCTGTCAAGATACCTATTCTGCACATCTCCAAATGAGCTGAAATTTTACGGAGAATTATTTTGGAATAAATAAAAAATATTGGAAGCAAAAAGTACCAGAGGGGGCCACCCAGGTGCCCACGAGGCACCAGGGCGCACCACCCCCCCAGGCGCGCCCTGGTACCTCATGGGGCCCCTGGCCCACTTCTGGCCCCCATTTTCTGGTATATAAGTAAATTTGACCTAAAAAAATAGAGAGAACATTTTTGGGACAGTGCGCCGCCGTCTCGAGGCGGAACTTGGGCAAGAGCACTTTTGCTCTTCGGCGGAGAGATTCCGCCGGGGATACTTCCCTCCGGGAGGGGGAAATCGTCGCCATCGACATCACCAGCGACCCTCTCATCATGGGAGGGCCAATCTTCATCAACATCTTCACCAGCACCATCTCATCTCAAACCCTAGTTCATCTCTTTTATTCAATCTTTGTCTCAAAACCTCAGATTGGTACCTGTGGGTTGCTAGTAGTGTTGATTACACCTTGTAGTTGATGCTAGTTGGTTTATTTGGTGGAAGATTATATGTTCAGATCTATTATGCAATTCAATACCCTACTGATCATGGGCATGTTGATGATTTGTGATTAGTTACTTTTGTTCTTGAGGACATTGGAGAAGTCTTGTCATAAGTAATCATGTGAATTTGGTATTCGTTCGATATTTTGATGATATGTATGTTGTTGATTCTCTTAGTGGTGTCGTGTGAACGTCGACTACATGACACTTCACCATCTTTGGTCCTAAGGGAATGCATTGTGGAGTAGTAATTAGATGATGGGTTGCTAGAGTGACAGAAGCTTAAACCCTAGTTTATGCGCTATTCCGTAAGGGGCTGATTTGGATCCATATGTTTAATGCTATGGTTAGAGTTATCTTAATTCTTCTTTCGTAGTTGCGGATGCTTGCAAGAGGGGGTAATCATAAGTGGGAGGTTTATTCAAGTAAGAATAACACCCAAGCACCGGTCCACCCACATATCAAATTATCAAAGTAGCGAACGCGAATCAAACAAACATGATGAAAGTGACTAGATGAAATTCCCATGTGTCCTCGAGAACGTGTTGCTTATTATAAGAGATCGTTCCGGCTTGTCCTTTGCTATAAAAAGGATTGGGCCAACTTGCTGCACTCTTTGTTATTATTGTTACTTGTTACTTGTTACAAATTATCTTGCTACCAAACTACTCGTTACCGATAATTTCGGTGCTTGCAAAAAAGACTTTGCTGAAAACCGCTTGTCATTTCCTTCTGCTCCTCGTTGGGTTCGACACTCTTACTTATCGAAAGGACTACGATTGATCTCCTATACTTGTGGGTCATCAAGACTCTTTTCTGGCGCCGTTGCCGGGGAGTGAAGCGCCTTTGGTGAGTGGAATTTGATAAGGAAACATTTATATTACGTGCTGAAATTTACTGCCACTTGTCACTATGGAAAGTAATCCTTTGAGGGGTTTGTTCAGGGTATCTTCACCTCGACTGGAAACACCAAAAGTTGCTCCTCAACCTACTGCACCTACTGAAAATATTGAATATGAAATTCCTTCGGGTATGATAGAGAAACTGCTAGCTAATCCTTATGCAGGAGATGGAACAATACATCCTGATATGCACTTGATCTATGTGGATGAAATTTGTGGATTGTTTAAGCTTGCAGGTTTATCTGGGGATGGAGTTAATAAGAAAGTATTCCCTTTATCTTTGGGGGGGGGGGGGGGAAAGCATTGACATGGTATAGGCTATGTGATGATACTGATACATCGGACTGGAACCGATTGAAACTAGAATTCCATCAGAAATTTTATCCTATGCATTTGGTTCATTGTGATCGGAATTATATATATAATTTTTGGCCTCGTGAAGGAGAAAGCATCGCTCAAGCTTGGGGGAGGCTTAAGTACATGATGTACACATGCCCCAATCATGAGCTCGCAAAGGAAATTATCTTACAGAATTTTTATGCTCGGCTTTCTCATGATAATCAAAATACTCTCGATTCTTCTTAGACCGGCTCCAAAACTATTGAATTCAGATGGGATCTTCTGGATAGAATTAAAGGCAACTCTGAAGATTGGGAACTCGACAAAGGTAATGAGTCAGGTATAATACTTGAGTTCGATTGTGTTAAATCTTTTATGACTACCGATGCCTTTCACAAGTTTAGCACTAAATATGGACTTGACTCTGAGATAGTAGCTTCCTTTTGTGAATCATTTGCTACTCATGTTGATCTCCCAAAGGATAAGTGGTTCAAATATCATCCCCCTGTTAAAGAAAAGATTTAGGAATCCGTTAGTGTTAAAGAAGAAACAATTGTTTACCATGTTGATCCAGTTGTGCCTACCGCTTATATTGAGAAACCACCTTTTCCTGTTAGGATTAAGGAACATGCTAAAGTTTCAACTGTGGTTAACAAAAGTCACACCAGAGCACCTAGACCCTCTGATCAAATTAAAGTTGAACCTAATGTTGCTATGGTTAAAGATCTCTTGGTTGATAATATAGCTGGGCATGTTATTTACTTCTGCGATGAAGCAGCTAGAATTGCTAAACCTGATTCTAAAGATAAAAACAGACCCGTTGTGGGCATGCCTGTTGTCTCAGTTAAAATAGGAGATCATTGTTATCATGGCTTATGTGATTTGGGTGCTAGTGTGAGTGCTATTCCGTTTACCTTATATCAAGAAATTATGAATGATATTGCACCTGCTGAAATTGAGGACATTGATGTTACTATTAAACTTGCAAACAGAGATACCATTACACCGCTTGGGATCGTCAGGGATGTTGAAGTCTTGTGTGGAAAAATCAAACAATCTACTGATTTTCTAGTCCTTGGTTCCCCACAAGATGATTTTTGTCCCATTATATTTGGTAGACCTTTCTTGAGCACTGTTAATGCCAAGATTGATTGCGCTAAAGAAATTGTTAGTGTTGATTTTGGTGGTGTGTCTCATGAGTTTAATTTCTCTAAATTTCGTAGACAACCTCATGATAAAGGATTGCCTAGTAAAGATGAAATTATTGGTCTTGCTTCTATTGCTGTACCTCATACTGATCCGTTAGAACAATATTTGCTAGACCACGAAAATGATATGCATATGAATGAAAGACATGAAATAGATAGAATGTTCTTTGATCAGCCACCCATCCTTAAACATAATTTGCCTGTTGAAACTCTTGGAGGTCCTCCTCCACCTAAGGGTGATCTTGTATTTGAATTGAAGCAATTGCCTGATACATTGAAATATGCTTATCTTGATGAAAAGAAGATATATCCTGTTATTATTAGTGCTAACCTTTCAGCACATGAAGAAAAGAGATTACAAAAAACTCTGAGGAAGCACCGAGCTGCTATCAGATATACTCTTGATGATCTTAAGGGCATTAGTCCCACTCTATGTCAGCACAAAATTAATATGGAGCCTGATGCTAAACCAGTTGTCGACCACCAACGACGATTAAATCCTAAGATGAAGGAGGTGGTAAGAACTGAAATATTAAAACTTCTGGAAGCAGGTATAATCTATCCCATAGCTGATAGTAGATGGATAAGTCCTGTTCATTGTGTCCCTAAGAAAGGGGGTATTACCGTTGTTCCCAATGATAAAAATGAACTCATTCCACAAAGAATTGTAACTGGTTATATGATGGTAATTGATTTTAGAAAATTAAACAAAGATACTAGAAAAGATCTTTACCCCTTACCTTTCATTGATCAAATGTTAGAAAGATTGTCTAAGCATACACATTTTTGTTTCCTAGAGAGTTATTCTGGTTTTTCTCAAATACCGGTAGCACAATCTGATCAAGAGAAAACCACCTGTTGGGGATATAACCCGCCCGTTTAGGGCCGGGTCACTATGTGGCGACTTAGAAGAAGGCTTCTATAGGTGGGCCGCGACGATCCAGAAGACCGGAGTCCAGAGGGTAAGCCGCCCAGGAGATGCCGGCTTACGGCCCAGAGCCTTTCCATCTAAGGCGCCCGAACAGTTTCCTTACTTGTGAAACAAGATGAGTAGGAATTAGAGTATGACACGGGTTGTCTCTTCGACCCAGACTCTGTTGTAAACCCGGGGCCTCGACCTGTATATAAAGGCGAGCCCCTGAGGCGGAAAAGACTAAGTTACAAGCTCTCGAGTACTAGGTTAGCCAAGTCGCACCCTTGTAATCGAGATCATCATCAATACAACCAAAGCAGGACGTAGGCTATTACCTCCACCGTGAGGGGCCGAACCTGGGTAAACCCTTGTCTCTCGATTCCGATCAACCCCGTTCGAGTTACCACCTAGCTGCGATGTCCTCACGACTAAGTCCTTTCACGAGGACATCTGTCGTGACAAAACGACGATAGTTGGCGCCCACCGTGGGGCCCTCGCTCGGTGGTGTTGAGTACTTGAAGGGAACTCCCATAGGGATCGAGGGATACGCGATCGGCCGCATGACCAAGAGTCGCCGTGGCAAGTTCTACATCGACGATTCAGGCTGGGGCCCCGAGGCCGACTCAATCGAGTACGGGTACCGGGTCCCCTTTTTGCAACATCTACGTCTTCATCGGCAAAGCCGGCGGATCTAAACCCGAGCCGGACATCTGCACCGACATCGTCGAGCCGGCTCGGCGCGCGCAACCCGCCCAGGCTCAAGCTGCCCGGAAGCACGTCTTCGTCGGTTTCAGCCAGGGGGTGGACCTCGCAGATAACTCTGCGTCCGGCGGCAATACCCTCGTCTATTCTGATGGCTAGTCCTCGGTAGGCGAGACCGAGTCGATCATCCCGCTTTACGATGGCGGGCTTGGGGGCTACTCCGACGACCAGCCGGCTCAGGACTCCTTCGACACGCCCCCCCGGGCTGCTGTTTATATGGCCGGCTCAGCCTCGGCCCTTAACTCCACATTGGCTGGCGCAGCGACGGGAACCGGCACCTTAGGGGCCGGCTCAGGCCTTGACAGAATTGGCAACCACCCACGCGACACTCCTTGCGACACCGGTGACCGCAGAGAACCAGGCAGAACGCAACACGGAGGTAACTAAGCTCCGCGAGCAGATGGCTAAGGTACAGGCAGATATCAACGCTGAAAACACTCGCATGGCGGAGTTGCAGTCTCAATTCCAGGCCGAGGTAGAGCGCCTGAAAGCCGAAGCCTGGCGCATGGGGCTCCGTCAGAATACCTCAGAGGTGGTTCATGAGAGGCGCCATATGAGCCGTCTACCGCCCAACTATGAGCCCATGCATCTATTTAACACGCCGCAGGATGCGCCTGTTCAGGGGGCCGGGGAAGGCACCCCGGTAGCACCGTTTGTGCCTCCGAACGGAGGCAAGCAGCCATCGCCGGGTCAACCACATCAGCCGGCTTAGCAGCGCCAACAGGAGCCGGCCCAGCGACTCCCGCCGGTTCAGACGCCCCTGCATCGTTTCCTTGCGCCGGCAAGTCACTTCTCCAATCCATTGGACAACTTGGTAGCAGCAGCGACCAACTTGGCCGCGCTCCCAATCACGGGAAACTCACCGGTTGAGATCGAAGCCCGGAATTCCATTGAGATGTTGAAAACTGCGGTCGCCCAGCAGGCGAACTACTCCTACAGTCGGCAGCGAATCCACTCTACCCCGCTTCCGATCCGTAGCAGGAGCCGCCATGATGAGTCGCCGGCTGTCTCTAGCAGTGCTCGTCGACATCGTGAGCAGCCTCATGACCCGCCGCGCTGTGAGCCCCTTAACGCCCAGGAAATCGTTCACACGGCACAGGCTCAACGAGCAGCGGAGGCGGCGAATACGGCGGCTCAAGCGCCGCTTGTCACAACCCAACTGACTTCCAGTAGTAGGACCATCGGGATACCGTGTTTGGTGCCAGCTTTACGCAACGAGCGCATGCCCAAGGACTTCAAAGGCCCTCGTAAGGTTCCAAATTACACGGCTGACCTTGAGCTGACCGCTTGGATTGAGAGCTACGAGATAGCCATGGACATGCTGGATGTCAGCGACGCTGTCTGTGCCAAGTACCTGACGATGATGTTGAAAGGGCCGGCTCGTACATGGTTGAAGAACTTGCCCCCTAACTCTATTAACACCTGGGCGGAGTTGAAGGATCGTTTCATCAAGAATTTCCAGGGAACCTGCAAGCGCCCAATGATGATTGTTGATCTTCAGCACTGCATCCAACGTGAGGGTGAGTCGGCCCATCACTGGACGCGCCGGGTCGCAGAAATTATTCCCGCCTGCGACAGCATCACGGCGGCTCAGGCGGTTCTGATCTTGGAGAAAAACTGCCACTTTGAGCTGCTCGTGCAGAAACTGGGCCGGCTCAAGCGGAAGGTTCAGGATATTGGCGAGCTCTTGGATGTCCTCACCAGGTATGCCGAGTCAGACACCATGAAGGATCCCAGCCCAGACGATGACCAGACTGGCAAGGGAAAGAAAAACAAGGGTGGCAAGGGTAACCAGTAGAACAATTCAGGGAACAATGGAAATCATGGCAATGGAGGGAAGCGTAAGAATCAGGAAGGAGGATCAGATTTGGTCGCTAATACCAACACTGGTTACAAATACCCGAAGGGGAATAATTCCGGAAGATCCTATAGTGGCAATAAACCCCGTAATTTTGCAGAAGCCCTCAAAGCCCCATGCCCAAAGCACAGCCTCCCTAATGAGCCGTCAACCCACTCTTGGGAGAACTGTCACATAATGCAGGCTTTCGGCGAGGAGTTCCTTCAGAACCGTCAAGGCGGCGGCGGAGGCAACCCGGGGCAGCCTGGAGCCGGCTCATCTGGTGGTTTTCATAACCTGGGGTTTCATGGCCCGGGCGGCTCAGGTGCGGGTTACCAAGGATTTGGCAACAACAGAGGCAATCAGCATCCGGGGCAAGGAAATCATCAGCAGGGCAATCATTAGCATGGCAATCAGTCTGGTTTTCAGAGCAATCCCAAACAGTTGAATAGTGGGCAATACCATGTGTTCACGACTCATACTGACAAACGAGATCACAAACTCCGGAAACGAGCCGTCAATACTGTTGAGCCGGCGACCCCGGAATATCTACGTTGGTCGGAACAGCCAATTACATGGAGTAGAGAGGATCACCCTCCCCGGGTTGAGAATCCGGGTTGTCTGGCCCTGGTGGTGGCACCTCAAGTGGGCGGCTATTCACTCACAAAGGTGCTCATGGACGGAGGAAGCAGTATAAACATCTTGTATTACGACACTTTCTGACGGATGAATCTGTCTGAAAAATAGCTCCAGTCGTCTTCCACCGTGTTTCACGGGATTGTTCCCGGAAAGTCTGCATATCCTATCGGACGGATCAAGCTGGACGTCGCGTTTGGCACTGATGATAACTACAGGTGTGAGTCATTGACCTTTGAGGTGGTCAAGATCAAAAGCCCATATCACGCCCTGTTTGGGCGGCCGGCTTACGCTCGCTTTATGGCTCGACCCTGCTATGTCTACCTCAAACTCAAGATGCCTTGAGTGCGAGGAAGGGGATGCAACCTACGCCAAGACGGCTTGCGCTGCAGAAGAGTTAAAATATTACACTGCAAATGTTGACCCGGTCGATATGACGCCCTTGAAAAAGCCCACCGCAGAGTCTGACCCGCCCCTCAAGTTTAAGTCGGCCGAGGACACCAAACAGGTTGAGTTTGTCCCTGGTGACCCGTCCAAGACGTTCACTATTGGGACTGGTATGGATCCCAAATAGGAAAGCGCGCTCATCGAGTTCATCCGTGAGAATCAGGACATTTTCGCGTGGAAACCTTCTGACATGCCAGGTGTACCGAGAGAACTCGCTGAGCACCACCTTAATGTGGATCCAAAAATGTAGCATGTTCGACAATTCCTCTGTCGTTTTAACGAGGAGAGACGCAAGGTTATTGGGGAAGAAGTAGCCCGGCTCCTAGCTACCGGGTTCATCGTTGAAGTTTTTCACCCTCAGTGGTTGGCTAATCCAGTGCTTGTTCTAAAGAAAAACGGCACTTGGCGCATGTGTGTTGACTACACAGATCTCAACAAGGCTTGTCCCAAAGACCCGTTTGCCCTCCCTCGCATTGATCAGATCATCAATGCCACGGCGAGTTGTGAGAGTTTGTGTTTCCTGGATGCTTACTCAGGCTATCATCAGATAAAGATGGCCGTCGAGGATCAGGAGAAGACGGCTTTCATCACACCTTTTGGGGCCTTTTGCTACATCTCTATGCCTTTCGGGCTCAAAAGCGCAGGGGCGACTTATCAACGCTGTGTCTAGAATTGCTTCCACAAACTGATTGGGCGCAACGTTCATGCTTATGTGGATGATATCGTGGTCAAGTCATTGAAGAAGGAGACCTTGCTGGATGATCTCAAGGAAACTTTCGCTAATCTTCGGACTTACTAGATGAAGCTTAACCCGGATAAGTGTGTTTTTGGTGTTCCTGCAGGCAAATTGCTGGGTTTCCTAGTATCGGAGCGAGGCATTGAAGCCAACCCGGATAAAATCAAGGCAATCACCTCACTTGTGAAGCCAGAGAATATCAACGACGTTCAGCGCATGGCGGGTTGTATTGCAGATCTAAGCCGGTTCATAAGCCGCCTTGGTGAGAAGGCTATCCCCATGTACTAGATGCTGAAAAAGACTGATGACTTTGTCTGGAGTGACGCTGCTGATGCAGCCTTCGAAGCCCTCAAGAAGCAATTGGCCAAGCCGCCTGTTCTTGCTGCTCCCATCGCCAAAGAGCCTATGCTCCTGTACATTGCTGCCAATACCAAAGCAGTAAGTGTTGCAGTTGTCGTCGAGAGGAAAGAGGCAGGGAAAGAATATCCAGTATAGCGGCCAGTCTATTATGTCAGCAAAGTTCTATCTGAGTCTAAGCAGAGGTACCCACATTGGCAGAAACTGGTGTTTGGTGACTTCATGGCTAGTCGAAAGCTCAGGCATTATTTTCTGGAGCACCCAATTACTGTGGTTAGTTCAGCACCCTTGGGAGATATCATCCAGAACAGGGAAGCGACAGGCCGGGTTGCCAAGTGGGCGATTGAGCTTGGCCCACATCATCTTAAATACGTGCCTCGCACGGCCATCAAGTCCCAGGCACTTGTCGATTTCATCAATGATTGGACTTAACTCCAAGCTCCGGAAGAGAAGCCTGATAATACATATTGGACTATACATTTTGATGGTTCCAGACAGTTAGAAGGCTCGGGGGCTGGAGTGGTCATATCTTCCCCTCGAGGTGATAAATTTTGTTATGTCTTGAGGATCATGTTTACCTGTACTAACAATGCAGCTGAATACGAGGCTCTCCTCCACGGTCTTTGGATGGCCAAAGAGATGAATCTCAGCCGGGTCAGGTGTTTAGGCGACTCAGATTTGGTCGCTCAACAAGTTTCAGGAAAGTGGGACTCCAAGGACCCGCTTATGGCGGCTTATCGGCAAGAGGCCACCAATGTAGCTGGACACTTCAAAGGATATCAGGTTGATCACATTGATCGGCGACTCAACGAGGCGGCTGATGCATTGTCGCGAATCGGCTCTCAGCGTAAGCCGGTCCCTCCCAATGTGTTCCTTGACGTGCTACATCATCCTTCTGTCAAACTGCCTTCCGAGGAAGATCTCGCTATTCCTGACCCGGAGGCACTGTTGGTGGTGGCTCTACACGCTATTCCAGACTGGACAGTTCCTTATCTGGATTATCTAACTCGAGGCGAGCTTCCTGCCGATGAACTCATGGCTCGTCAGATCGTCAGCCGCTCCAAGTCTATGACAATCGTCAATGGCGAGTTACACAGAAGAAGCATCACAGGGGTTTTTCAGCGTTGTGTCTCCCCTGACGAAGGGCGAGAGATTCTCAATGAGATTCATGCTGGCGATTGTGGTCATCATGCCGGCTCAAGATCCTTGGTGGCAAAAACTTTTAGGCATGGTTTTTACTGGCTTACAGCTCACGCAGATGCTGAGGATATCATACAAAAGTGTGATGGTTGCCAGAAGTTTGCACGCCAGGCTCATGTTCCGGCTCAAGAGCTCCGGATGATTCCTATCACATGGCCTTTTGCAGTCTGGGGGCTCGACATGGTTGGTCCGTTTAAGCCGTCCAAGGACAAGAAGACCCATCTTTTGGTTGCTGTTGATAAATTCACCAAGTGGGTTGAGGCCGAGCCAATCAGCAGTTGTGATGCAGCCACAGTAGTCAAGTTCTTGAAAAGTTGATTTTTCACTTTGGTTATCCACATAGCATCATCACTGATAATGGCACAAATTTGTCAAAGGGAGCTATGAAGCAGTTTTGTCAAAGAGAGCATATCCGGCTTGATGTTTCCTCAGTTGCACACCCTCAGTCCAATGGCCAGGCAGAACGTGCTAATCAAGAGATTTTACGCGGTATCAAGCCAAGGCTTATGGTCCCCCTCGAGCGCACGCCGGGTTGCTGGGTTGAGGACCTTCCTTCTGTCCTTTGGAGCATCTAGACTACCCCTAACAGGTCAACATGCTTTACGCCTTTCTTCATGGTATACGGTGTAGAAGCTGTTTTACCCAGCGATATTCATCATGATTCCCCCCGGGTTACTGCCTATGTTGAAGCAGATAACGAGCAGGCTCGTCATGATTCTCTCGATGCATTGGAGGAGGAACGTGATTTAGCAGCAGCACGATCTGCAATCTATCAGCAAGACCTACGTCGCTATCACAGCCATCGGGTTCGCAGCCATACTTTCCAAGAGGGCGACTTAGTACTCTGTCTGATTCAAGAACATGCGGGTATGCACAAGCTCTCCCCTCCCTGGGAAGGGCCTTTTGTAATCAGCAAGAATCTCAACAACGATTCATATTACCTGATGGATATACGTGAGCACAATAAGTCACGTACGTCGGACGAGGAGACCAACAGGCCTTGGAATATCGCTCATCTCCGTCCCTACTATACTTAGAGCCACTGGCTCAAGTTGCCTGTACATACCTTTGTATATATTATGGTCAATAAACATAAGCCGGCATCCTCGAACCTCGGGGTCTCTGTCGTTTCATCTCAAATATTGTGCATGAGTCTTTTCATTTTTGATCATTGGTCACTTGGGGGCTTCCAACTCACCGAGTTTAGCTATCTCACCCTCTTGACCCGGCAATTAACGCCACATTATCATGTTTAAACCTGCCTGTTTGCTTGATGCTACTCCGATTAGGTGACCCGGTGTACTCTTGACAAGTCAATCATCTCTATGACCCTGAACTTGTCTTGGTTAAAACATCGGATGTCACGTGAGAGCCGGCTTACAGAGAGCGAGGATAAACCATGGGCTATCACGCCAGCTTCATTGAAGCAAGACTCGAGCCTCGAAAATCGGTCTATATTGTCGTGCCTCGAAAGCCGACTTAACGTTGATATCTATTCACGATTTCTGTTCAAATTTCACAGGGGTTATCTTTGTTTCCCCATTGGGCCATGAGCCGCCGGGTCATTGACAAGCCGGTTTAAACAACAATCATAACGGTTTATTTCAGACTGGTGCTAACCACAAGCTGGACAAGCTATTAAGTGCCCCGGGGTATGTTACGTCTGTGTTATGCAGAGACGGATAAACTATTGATGGTTTCTACAGATATGACTTGCCATACTGATCCTTAACGAAGCATAGTTTCTTCCAAAGGAGATTGGGCGAGTTAATATTCAATCACACCAGTGCAGTTGTTTCATCCAAAATACCGCAAAATTTTAAGTGCGCGAAGGCATGTCAGAGCACCTAAGTGTTTCAACTATCCCTATTACACGGCCACAGCTGGGCTCCATGATGTCAAAGTTCTTTGGAGCTCTACTCCTGGGTACCAGTTTCAGCGCCCGCCGGGTTATCAGTTCCCAGGTTAGCTCCCTCCTACTGTTTCTTGGCGGCTTGCGTCTCCGGGTCATCCTGCTCCGGCTCTGCTCTTCCTCTTATCTGAAGATTTTCGAAGTCCCAGTCGAGGTTGGTCAAGGCTTGGAACTCGGCATCCTCTCCCATGATAATTGATGGATCAACATCAGGAGCAAAGATGTGCTTACGGCATGCGGGAGTCAGGTCGATTGGCTCGAAGATTGGCGGTGTGACCCGTTGGTTATCTTCCGTATAAGCCGCCTGGTACCTCTTCAGGTCCATCTCTTCAACAATTTGACTCGCCACGACACGAGTTTCTTTCAAACAGTTGGAATAGTCAGCCGTACTGAATTCACTGCCGTCCTTCTTAAATTCCGGAAACCCGCCAGCCAGCTCAGACAAGTCCATATCTGGCACATACGCCTTGGCTCGGCTCAGAGATAGCATGCTAGCTGATCGGGCGGCTGATTTCTGGAGCTCCTCAATGTACTTCGGCACGGTGGAGAGCTGATTCAACACGTCTTTGATATATTTTGGCGGCTCTTTATGTCTCATCACTGACATAATTGTGAACAAACTCCCTGCATAGAGTTGCTCAACAAAGGTGTACATCGCCTTCAGCTTGACCAGCGGCTCTTGTCCAAGATTTATAGTCCGGTTCCCTGCAATTTTTTGCCCAAGTATGCATCAACTAATGATTGCAGTTCGCAGGTGAGTTAACAGTACCAAATATGCATCAACTACAATTGGCGGGTCACTTACCAAAGATGGCCTGGGTCATGTGATTGAGGTGACGCTTTAACCCGGCCAACTCATCGGAAAGGGGCTTGAGTTTGTTTTCTGCTTCTTCAGCACGTTTCAACAGCAAGGTTCTCTCTTTCTCATGAGAGGCCGTCAACGCTCTCAGTTTTTCGGCAGTCGTTGATGCTGATTCTTCTAGTGACGTGGCTGCTGACTCGGCATTAGCTTGAAGCTTCTTCTCCGCCTTAAGTTGCTCTTGCAAGCCGTCTGCTCTTGACTCGGCATCATTCAACAGATCCTGTCATAACCAGGCCACATCAGTACAACACTATATGGTCCTGAGCTTACCAAATTACCCACTTTGGTGTTTGAAAACTGAAGTCGCAAGCAGTTGCTAGCAATCTACATGGCACTTGGGGGCTAATGCAAGTTCATTTTTCTTTTACAAATATCAAGGGAAAGCTCCAACTCATCTCAGTACAATGAGTCGGCCCTTGGCGGCTATCACGGTCAATTCTTTTCTACATACTGAATGAAGACCCGGTTGTTTCACAGAAACAAGCAGGCCCTTGGGGGCTACATAACATTTTGGTCTATAATTGTTGAAGATTCGGCTGTTTCACAGAAGCAAGCCGGCCCTTGGGGGCTACATGTCAATTCAGACTAAGAGACAAAGTTTAAGCACCAGCTCGTTATATGCATAACAACCCAGTCCTTGGGGGCTACGGTTCAAGGAAGAAAAGAAGAAAAGCATATCTAAAGTCTTTGACGCAATCATGACTGCTTATGCCTAAGACTTGGCGGCTACATATGATATATACAGTGTGGAAAAGAGATGTTTTCTTACCTCATATTTCCTCTTCAGCATGTTAACCATGCTGGCTTCCAAGTCCCGACTTGTAGATAGCCGGGTCAAGTACGCCTCATGAAGGTCAGCCGCGCTAAGTTCTTCAAGGCTTGGGAGTGAATGTTTCGCCAAAGCGGTTGAAGGCTCTGGAGCTTTAAAGGATGCTCCTGTGATGGTGACCTTGTCGGCGGCTTGGGGAGACGACAACCTTACATTTTCTGCCGCCTTTGTTGGGCTCAAAGCACGGTCAGGACTCGGCGGGTTGATGTCCTCTACCTCGTCTGTCACACAGGTTTGAGTGTCCACCTTTTTTGTTGATGGCGGCTTATTCTGTGGCGGCGGCTCAACAATCTCGTTAGCCTGATCCTTTCCAGTTTCAACTTGACCTTCATGGGTCACCAACTCTAGAGTTCCGGATCCGGTTTTCTCTGGGGTCGAGGGTAATTTGCCAGTCTTCCTTTTCTTGGCCTTGGCCCTGCGAAAGCACAAGCAGATTAAGATAAATAATACAACAGGTATAACCAAGCATGACTCATCGACAAGCACTTACCCTGGTTTGATGATCAAGGGTGGCAGTTGAGTGGCAGATGAGTCGGCAGATGATGGTGGCGACTCCTGATAATCCGAATCAGACGGGTTAAGTGGTTGTTTAAAAGAACCGGCAATCGGGTGAGATGGAGTGGGACTGTGAGGCACGCTTGCGGGGGTTTGGTGTATCAGATAAGCCGCCCAAAAGTTCTCCAGAGCCACTTCGCGTCTGGCGCCTTATTGATTCGGCATACTGTGATTTCTTTAAAGAAAATTTTTGGTCTAATTAAGTAAGTGGATGGGAAAAGGGCACTTTCCTCACAGTTTTTCTTAGCTTTTGGGGAACAAAGTTGTCCGAGTCGGAAGAGATAGGAATTACCTCAACATCATCAGCCCGGCTTATATCAACATCGCCCTGGGAATAAGAGATGTCAGCAAGTTCAATGAAAAGACAGCCAAGGGAGTCAAGTTCTACCTATGATTCATCATCAGCCAATGGCGACTGGCCCCTAGCTGCCGTCTCATGTTCAGCAGTCGGCTTATTCTTTTTCCGAGCCAGCACAACTTTGGATTTGGCGACTGCTTTCTTCGGTTTCCTGTTCCACAATGGAGAGTTGACCTGCAGTTTTAACGAGATCAACAAGTAAGTTTAAGTTATGGATTGATAAGTCAGATAAAACAATTACAAGGCTGCTTACTGGAGGAGCTTGGTTGAGGGCATAAAATGGTTTTAGTCCGGTCTTGTTGCATATTTCTTGAGGCTCCCCGAGTAGCTTCTTCGTAGCCTTATTTATATCATCAGCTGACATGTCAGTGGGACTGAACCGTTGTGGGTCGGTTGACTCACCAGAGTAATTACACATTAAGTCGCCGCAACGGCTTAAGGGCAGGATCTTCCAGGTAAGCCAGCACCGGGTCAAGTCAACACCAGTCAGACCGTTGGCTAGCAAAGCCCTCAACCTTGGATATACGTGGGCGAGTTGCGCACGTTCTTCTTGAGAAGCCCAGCCAGGAAGTTCAATGGTTGGGGGAAGGCGTTCAGTTCTATAACCCGGCAGAGGGTTTTCATCAGCTGGAGCTGTGTTCTTGCAGTAGAACCACGTTTTGTTCCAACCTTTAGGGTGACTCGGCAGAACAGCTGAAGGGAAAGGAACGTCTCTTCGTCTTTGAATTGAGACCCCGCCAAGTTCTAGGCAGGGGCCATCAGCGCACTCAGTTTGGCGGTTGAGATAGAAGAACTCTCTGAAGAGAGGAACGGTGGGCTCTATTTGCAGATATACCTCACACAAGACTTGAAATTGGCACAGGTTGGATACAGAGTTTGGACCAATGTCTTGAGGATGAAGGTTGAAGAAGTGTAGAACATCCCGAAAGAATTTTGACCCGGGTGGAGAGAAACCCCTAAGGAGATGGTCTGTTAAAATCATGACTTCCCCTTCGCGGGGGTGAGGGTTGTCTTCTGCTGCTTGAGGGGCTCGATAGCCAATTACTTCTTGAGCCGGCAGGAAGCCTTGCTCTTTGAAATCGTTCAGTACAAGGTCAGAGACTTGAGAACACACCCAGTTGCAGACTGTGGTCTTCGCCATAGCAAGTCGCCTAAATATGAACGAGGAATGCAAAAACATAAATGGCAGGGTTATTCATGTTCATGATAAGCTCGCATCATACGATCAAAGGTACAGGGGCGAGTCACCATGTGCAGTAAGTCGCCCGACTGGGATTTCAGCTATGATTATCAAAATTGGGCGGATCATAATAAGTGGACATGAGTCGCAGAAACAAGGTTGTTGGATTTATCCTAAGTGTTGCAGAAACAAGGTTCGAACAAGAACAACTACTATTATGGATCTACAAAACAGCTTAAAAAGAGAAATATTCACTATACCTAGTTCATACAGTGGAAGCAGGG
The DNA here is from genome assembly GCA_039707655.1 of Elymus sibiricus. Lineage (NCBI taxonomy): Eukaryota > Viridiplantae > Streptophyta > Magnoliopsida > Poales > Poaceae > Elymus > Elymus sibiricus. Next base: position 296,545,556 of record CM077672.1, on the reverse strand, counting down.
TTTGATCTACTCCGGATTTCTAGTAAAGGTATGAGGCTCCTAGATGCAAAATGGTACTACGGATAGCGGAGGAACATCATTCTCAAAAACGCATTTAGAAATGGATCTGAACAGTGGCAATGGCGATACGGCCTGTGCAAGAACACCGACGAACTAGGGTGAGCTACTGCTATAGATTTAAGGGTGCAATGGATCGTACCTGGATGCGGTGAATGGTTTGGAGATGATCCTGAGCGGTTTCGACGACGGCGCGGGAGAAGAGAAGGAAGCGGTTGAGGTTGCTGGCTCGCGTCGGGGTTGTACAGCGGCGGAGCTCCAGACACCGGTAGACGCGTCGCGAGGAAGAAGTAGTGTGGCGGTCAAAGTAGTAAAGAGGAAATGAAGACCCCTTTGGGAATATTTATAAGGGAAAGAAAGAAGAGGAAACGGCAAGCGCGAGAATCAAGGCGACGCAGTGATAAAAGGGCGCCTCGTTTATCGGGCCTGTCAGATCCACTCAAGATTTGGAATGACGTCATGCAAGATTTGCGGATATCAGTTGAAAGGAGTCATAGATTTCAAAGGGAAGATATGACAAGTGTGAAGCATGTTATGAGCCGGCAACTATAAGCCGGCCACGACCCAGAAGATCAGTCCGGGTTATTCTTATTGTGAAGGTTGACATGAATAAATTCAAATCAACCTGGGGTCTAATGTCGGGGATATAAACCCAGGATATAACCCGCCCGTTTAGGGCCGGGTCACTATGTGGCGACTTAGAAGAAGGCTTCTACAGGTGGTCCGCGACGATCCAGAAGACCGGAGTCCAGAGGGTAAGCCGCCCAGGAGATGCCGGCTTACGGCCTAGAGCCTTTCCATCTAAGGCGCCCGAACAGTTTCCTTACTTGTGAAACAAGATGAGTAGGAATTAGAGTATGACACGGGTTGTCTCTTTGACCCGGACTTTGTTGTAAACCCGGGGCCTCGACCTGTATATAAAGGCGAGCCCCTGAGGCGGAAAAGACTAAGTTACAAGCTCTTGAGTACTACGTTAGCCAAGTCGCACCCTTGTAATCGAGATCATCATCAATACAACCAAAGTAGGACGTAGGCTATTACCTCCACCGTGAGGGGCCGAACCTGGGTAAACCCTTGTCTCTCGATTCCGATCAACCCCGTTCGAGTTACCACCTAGCTGCGACGGCCTCACGACTAAGTCCTTTCACGAGGACATCTGCCATGACAAAACCACAACACCACCTTTACTTGTCCTTTTGGAACTTATGCTTATAGACGTATGCCTTTTGGTTTATGCAATGCACCTGCTACCTTTCAAAGATGTATGACTGCTATATTCTCTGACTTTTGTGAAAAGATTGTTGAGGTATTTATGGATGATTTTTCCGTTTACGGAACTTCTTTTGATGATTGCTTAAGCAACCTTGATCGAGTTTTGCAGAGATGTGAAGAAACTAATCTTGTCTTGAATTGGGAGAAGTGCCACTTTATGGTGAATGAAGGTATTGTCTTGGGGCATAAAATTTCTGAGAGAGGTATTGAAGTTGATAAAGCTAAGGTTGATGCTATTGAGAAAATGCCATGTCATAAGATATTAAAGGTATAAGAAGTTTCCTTGGTCATGCTGGTTTCTATAGGAGGTTTATTAAAGACTTCTCTAAAATTTCTAGGCCTCTTACCAATCTTTTGCAAAAAGATGTTCCATTTATTTTTAATGATGATTGTCTAGAAGCCTTTGAAACACTTAAGAAAGCCTTAACCATTGCACCCATTGTTCAACCACCTGAATGGAACTTGCCTTTTGAAATTATGTGTGATGCTAGTGATTATGTTGTTGGTGCTGTTCTAGGACAAAGAGTTGATAAGAAATTAAATGTTATCCATTATGCTAGTAAAACTCTAGACAGTGCCCAAAGAAATTATGCTACTACTGAAAAAGAATTTCTAGCAGTCGTGTTTGCATGTGATAAATTCAGATCCTACATAGTTGATTCTAAAGTAACTGTTCACACTGATCATGCTGCTATTAAATATCTTATGGAAAAGAAAGATGCTAAACCTAGACTTATTAGGTGGGTTCTATTGCTACAAGAATTTGACTTACTTATTATTGATAGAAAGGGAGCTGAGAATCCCGTAGCAGATAATTTGTCTAGAATTGAAAATGTTCTTGATGACCCACTTCCTATTAATGATGATTTTCCTGATGAACAATTAGCTGTCATAAATGCTTCTCATAATACTCCTTGGTATGCAGACTATGCTAATTACATTGTTGCTAAATTTATACCACCTAGTTTCACATACCAACAAAAGAAATAGTTCCTTTATGATTTAAGACATTACTTCTAGGATGACCCACATCTTTATAAAGAAGGATTAGATGGTATTATTAGGCGTTGTATACCTGAGAATGAACAGGAACAAATCGTACGGAAGTGTCACTCCGAAGCTTACGGAGGACACCATGCGGGAGACAGAACTGCACACAAGGTATTACAATCTGGTTTTTATTGGCCTACTCTTTTCAAAGATGCTCATAAGTTTGTCTCTTCTCGTGATGAATGTCAAAGAATTGATAATGTTGGTAGACGTCAGGAAATGCCTATGAATTATTCACTTGCTGTTGAACCATTTGATGTTTGGGGATTTGATTATATGGGACCTTTTCCAAAATCCAATGGGTATACTCATATTTTAGTTGCTGTTGATTACATTACTAAGTGGGTAGAAGCTATTCCAACTAGTAGTGCTGATCAGAACACCTCTATTAAAATGCTTAAAGAAGTTATTTTCCCAAGGTTTGGAGTCCCTAGATATTTAATGACTGATGGTGGTTCACATTTTATTCATGGTGCATTCCGTAAAATGCTTGCTAAATATGATGTCAACCATATAATTGCATCTCCATATCACCCTCAAACTAGTGGTCAAGTTGAATTGAGCAATAGAGAAATAAAATTAATTTTGCAAAAAACCATCAATAGATCTAGAAAGAATTGGTCTAAGAAACTTGACGATGCATTGTGGGCTTACAAAACTGCTTATAAAAATCCTATGGGTATGTCTCCTTATAAAATGGTATATGGAAAAACATGTCATTTGCCTCTTGAGTTAGAACATAAAGCATATTGGGCAATTAAAGAACTGAATTATGTATTTAAACTTGCCGGTGAAAAGTGGTTATTTGTTATTAGCTCATTAGATGAATGGAGAACCCAAGCTTATGAAAATGCCAAATTGTTTAAAGAAAAATTTAAAAGATGGCATGATAGAAGAATTCAAAAACGGGAATTCCAAGTGGGTGAGCAAGTTCTACTATACAACTCTCGTTTGAGACTCTTTGCAGGAAAGCTTCTCTCTAAGTGGGAAGGACCGTATATCATCGAAGAAGTTTATCGCTCCGGAGCCATCAAAATAAATAACCCCGAAGAGCACCAATCTGAGAGTGGTGAATGGGCAAAGAATTAAGCATTATATTTCAGGTACCCCCATTAATGTTGAAACTAATATAATTGAAACAATTACACCAGAAGAATACATAAGGGAGACCCTCCGGAACACTCCAGAACCCTGAAAAGGAAGAGGTATGTGATACGGTAAGTAAACTGACTCCAAAAATTCCATAAAAACATTTTCTGTCAGTTTTGGAATATTTAGAAAAATAAAAAAATAAAAAAGAAACAGCCGGGGGGACCCACCTGGTGCCCACGAGGCACCAGGGCGCGCCACGCCCCCAGGCGCGCCCTGGTGGCTCGTGGGCTCCACGTGTGCCTTTCCGACTCCGTTTTTCTTCTGTATTACTTGTTTTGCACGATAAAAAATCTTTATATATACTCCCATATGTTTTGACCACCGTATCGCAGAAATCTCTTCTATTCTTGTTTCGTGCTATTTTTCTGACAGATCTAGATTGTAATGGCTCCCCAAAAGCATCTTGCCAAGCACCGCATTCTGCAATCATCGCCAGGCAAACGCCCCTATAGCGAGGTCTACTATGAGTTGTCGTCGGGAGAAGAAGACAATGGCAAGGAGGACAAGGTCGAGGAAGTTGCAGGAGCCCAAGCTCTAGAAGGAGGGCAGGCCATCCCCATGGAGGAGAACGCAGAGAAGGGAGATATCCTTCAACCCTTATATAATCATCTCTCTCCATCCGTAATTGAAGCCCTAAGAGTCTTTGAAATAGTTAGTGTTCAGAATACATCTCTCACTCGCGAAGTTATTTTGTTGGAGGAGCAAAACATCGCTCTGCGGAGCATCAACCGCAGATTGATGTATCTGCTTGAGCTGAAGAAGAAGCTTGCCACTGCACCATCACCACCATCACCGAAGAAGGAGACTTGAGCACATGGGTATGGGCACTCCCCTTGGCTTGTGCCAAGCTTGGGGGAGGTGCCCCGGTATCGTATCACCATCACTTTTATTATCTTTACCTACTTTTAGTTCGATCCTTAGTTATTTCGTGATCTAGTTGAATAAAAGTTTAGTATGATCTATTTTCGAGTGTTAGTTTCGTGATTCATCTATCTATGTAATCGAGTTGAGAGTTATATAATAAAGAGTAGTTTGAGTTTTTGCCTCTGTACTTTCATGTTCCAACTCTATCAATGAAAATAATGAAAAAGATCATATGCTAATCCTATGGAAAGTAATGACATTACATAAAGAAAAGTATAAGTGGTAAAATTTATTGGAAGTTAACAAACGTAGTATTAGTCAATGATGCAATTCATGAATGAATTAATAAGGGAAGAGAAGATTCACATGCAAATATACTATCTTGGACATCTTTTATGATTGTGAGCCCCCATTAAGTATTTTATGCCAAATTGTTGAAGTTGGACAAGGAAGACAACGTAATGAATTATGTTTGTTCATATTCACATAGAAGTTATATTGTTATAGATCCTCCAACATGTGGTGCTTGCCCAATATCTTTGCTAGCCAAAAATCTGCACCAAGTAGAGATACTACTTGTGCATCCAAAACCCTTAAACCCAGTTTCATGTCATGAGAGTCCACTATATCTACCTATGGATTGAATAAGATCCTTCAAGTAAGTTGTCATCAGTGCAAAAAGCAATAAAAATTGCTTCTAAATATGTCTGAACTTTTATTGTAAGGGAAATAAGCTTTGTACGAACTTGTGATGGTAAAGGAATAAAAGCGACAGACTGCATAATAAATGTTGCTATCACAATGGGCAATATAAAGTGATGTTCCTTTACATTAAGAGCTCTTGCATCCAACAACAAAAAGCACACTACAACCTCTGCTTCCCTCTGCGAAGGGCCTATCCTTTACTTTTATGTATTTACTTTTTATGCAAGAGTCAATAGTGTTCTCCTCTATTTCCTTTTTATTTTTCTCTTTTGCAAGCATCATGTGGTGGGGAAAGATCTAGGCACATATATCCAGTTGGATATGAGTGATCATGAGTTATTATTGTTGACATCACCCTTGAGGTGAATAAGTTGGGAGGCGAAATCCCCCTATCTTTCTATGTGTCTGGCTGAAACTTTTTGCTCCATATATGTGTCGTGAGTGTTAGCAATCATAGAAGACTAAATGATGGTTGAGTATGTGGACTTGCTAAAATAGCTCCTACATGACACCCTTCCTGAAAATACGATGAATTGCAATTGCATTGCTGACTAAGAACATAGCTTGTTAGTTTTCAAGAAAGTTTATGCCTTATACTCCATTGTTGTGATGAATTGTTATTTGCTCATGAGAAGTCTATGAGAATAAATATTGCTGTTATAATAATGATCATGATGCTTCTATGTCCGTATTTTGTTTTTATCGACACCCCTCTCTCTAAACATGTGGACATGATTATCGATATCGGCTTTCGCTTGAGGACAAGCGAGGTCTAAGCTTGGGGGAGTTGATACGTCCATTTTGCATCATGTTTTTGCTACTGTTATTTATAGTGTTTTTAATCATTATAACACTTTTTGGAGAAATTCTAATGCCTTTTCTCTCTTAATATGCAAGATTCACACAAGGAGGGAGAATGTCGGCAGCTGGAATTCTGGACCTGAAAAAGCTCTGTCAAGATACCTATTCTGCACATCTCCAAATGAGCTGAAATATTACGGAGAATTATTTTGGAATAAATAAAAAATATTGGAAGCAAAAAGTACCAGAGAGGGCCACCCAGGTGCCCACGAGGCACCAGGGCGCGCCACCCCCCCAGGCGCGCCCTGGTACCTCGTGGGGCCCCTGGCCGACTTCTGGCCCCCATTTTCTGGTATATAAGTGAATTTGACCTAAAAAAATAGAGAGAATATTTTTGGGACGGTGCGCCGCCGTCTCGAGGCAGAACTTGGGCAGGAGCACTTTTGCTCTCCGGCGGAGAGATTCCGCCGGGGATACTTCCCTCCGGGAGGGGGAAATCGTCGCCATCAACATCACCAGTGACCCTCTCATCATGGGAGGGACAATCTTCATCAACAACTTCACCAGCACCATCTCATCTCAAACCCTAGTTCATCTCTTGTATTCAATCTTTGTCTCAAAACCTCAGACTGGTACCTGTGGGTTGCTAGTAGTGTTGATTACACCTTGTAGTTGATGCTAGTTGGTTTATTTGGTGGAAGATTATATGTTCAGATCTATTATGAAATTCAATACCCTACTGATCATGGGCATGTTGATGATTTGTGAGTAGTTACTTTTGTTCTTGAGGACATGGGAGAAGTCTTGTCATAAGTAATCATGTGAATTTGGTATTCGTTCGTTATTTTGATGATATGTATGTTGTTGATTCTCTTAGTGGTGTTGTGTGAACGTCAACTACATGACACTTCACCATCTTTGGGCCTAAGGTAATGCATTGTGGAGTAGTAATTAGATGATGGGTTGCTAGAGTGACAGAAGCTTAAACCCTAGTTTATGCGCTATTCCGTAAGGGGCTGATTTGGATCCATATGTTTAATGCTATGGTTAGAGTTATCTTAATTCTTCTTTCGTAGTTGTGGATGCTTGCGAGAGGGGGTAATCATAAGTGGGAGGTTTGTTCAAGTAAGAACAGCACCCAAGCACCGGTCCACCCACATATCAAATTATCAAAGTAGCGAACGCGAATCAAACAAACATGATGAAAGTGACTAGATGAAATTCCCATGTGTCCTCGAGAACGTGTTGCTTATTATAAGAGATCGTTCCGGCTTGTCCTTTTCTATAAAAAAGGATTGGGCCAACTTGCTGCACTCTTTGTTACTATTGTTACTTGTTACTTGTTACAAATTATCTTGCTACCACACTACTCGTTACCGATAATTTCAGTGCTTGCAGAAAACACCTTGCTGAAAACCGCTTGTCATTTCCTTCTGCTCCTCGTTGGGTTCGACACTCTTACTTATCGAAAGGACTATGATTGATCCCCTATACTTGTGGGTCATCAGGTCTCACCCAAAACTTGAAAACTTCAGCATACAAAACTCAACAGAAACCTCATGAGATCCGTTAGTATAACAAACAAATCTTAAACTTTAGGTACTGTTATAAATTGATTCATATTAAATATTGGCATAATGATACTGTACTCCAAATTCTCCATGACTTATACCCCCCGATACAATCCATAGATTCATCAAAATAAGCAAACTATGCAACAAAAACATAATCTGTCTAAAACAGAACAGTCTGTAAAGATGTGAATAAAAGTCATACTTCTGTAACTCCAAAAATTCTGAAAACTTGAGACAATGTGGAAAATTCATATGCCAATACTTTGTAAAAAATTCAGAATTTTATCATGCTCCAGTAAAATCAGAAACATTGTGCACTAGACTCAAAAGTTTCTGTTTCCAAACAACATAAATTATACTATCATCCAAATCATCCCAAAGGCATTACTTGGCACAAACACTAATTAAAATATAAAAACACAATCATAATAGTAGCTATAATTGTGTAAACACACAAAACATAAAATAACACAAAAATTTAAGATACATATTGGGTTGCCTCCCAACAAGCGCTGTTGTTTTATGCCCCTAGCTAGGCATAATGCATAGTTTCAAGTATTGTCATCCTTCAAATTAATTCCATAGGTGGCCCTCATAATAGATTCATATGGTGGCTTAATTATCTTTCTAGGGAAGTGTTACATCTCTTTATTTATTGGGAATTGAAATCTTATATTACCTTCTTTCATATCAATAATAGCACCTATGGTTCGTAGGAAAGGCCTACCAAGTATTATAGGACAAGACGAATTGCATTCAATATCAAGCACAATAAAGTTAACGGGTACATAATTCCTATTTGCAAGTATGAGAACATCATTTATTCTACCCAATGGTTTTTTAATAGTGAAATCCGCTAAATGTTTGTCAAGGGGACAAGCATCCATATCGGTGAGACTTAGGACGTCACAAAAAGATTTTGGTATAGTAGAGACGCTAGCACCTAGATCACACAAAGCATTACATTCATAATCTTTAATTTTAACCTTAATAGTAGGTTCCCATTCATTATGTAATTTTCTATGTATTGAAACTTCCAACTCAAGCTTTTCTTCGTGAGCTTTTATCATAGCTTCTACAATATGTTTAGTAAAAGCTTTATTTTGTTCATAGGCATTGAGTGAATTAATCATGGATTGCAACAAGGAAATACATTCAACTAAAGAGCAATTATCATAATTAAAGTCCTTGTAATCCAAAGTAGTGGGCACATCACTATTTAAAGTTTTGACCTCTCCAAACCCACTTTTATCATTTTTATCATTAAAATTATCACCCTCCGAACAATTGGGACGCCTTCTAACTAAAGTTGACTCATATTTAGTCCCTTTTTCATCAAGTTTTATATTATTAAATAAAGATTCAATAGGTGAGACGCCAATCATTTTAATATCCTCATCATTAATAGAATAAAAACCGGGTGGCATAGTTTTTTCTAGGAATTCTCGCTTAGCTCTCAACCTAGCGGTTCTTTCTTTACTTTCATTAATGGAGACATGAATAGCTTTAATAGACTCATGCTTGGGTGGAAAAATTTTAATTTTAAGATTTTCTACATCATGAGCAATTCTATCCATGTTCCTAGCCATGTCATCAACTTTATTCAATTTTTCTTCTACCATGGCATTGAAAATCTTTTGAGAATTAATAAATTCTTTAATATTACTTTCAAGATCAGAGGGTATCCTATTATTATTATTTTTAGTATTATTATTATTATTATTATTATTATTATTATTATTATTATATCAATTACCATAGGAATTACCATAATTATTAGAGGAATTTCCGGGAAACGGTCTAGGATTAAAATTCCCTCTATAAGCATTGTTGTGGAAATTATTTCTAGAGACAAAGTTCACATTAATAGCATAATTATTTTGCTCAATCAAAGTATATAATGGCACATCATTAGGATCAACATGAGCATTTTGCTAGCAAGCATTTTCATAAGAGCGTCCATCTTTTCACTCAAAGTATTAATTTCTTCGACGGAATTTACCTTCTTACCAGTTGGAGTTCTTTCAGTGTGCCATTGAGAATAATTTGTCATAATATTATCAAGGAGTTTTGTAGCTTCTCCTAATGTAATTTCCATAAAAGTACCACCTGCAGCAGAGTCTAGAAGATTTCTAGAAACAAAGTTTAGTCCCGCATAATTTTTTTGTATGATCATCCATAAGCTTAAACCATGAGTGGGACAATTTCTTATCATTAATTTCATTCTCTCCCAAGATTGTGCAACATGTTCATGCTCAAGTTGCTTAAAATTCATTATTTGATTTCTTAGAGAAATAATCTAGCGGGAGGAAAATACTTGGCAATAAAATCATCCTTACACTTATCCCAAGAATTGATACTATTGCGAGGCAAGTATGAAAACCAAGTTTTAGCACGATCTCTTAGTGAGAACGGAAATAATTTCAATTTGCCAATATCATTATCCACATATTTTTTATTTTGCATATCACAAAGTTCAACGAAAGTATTAAGATGGGATGCAACATCTTCATTAGGACTACCAGAAAATTGTTCTTTCATAACAAGATTTAGCAAAGCAACATTAATATCACATGACTCCACACTAGTGGCGGGAGGAGCAATTGGAGTACTAATAAAATCATTATTGTTAGTATTGGAAAAGTCACACAATTTGGTGTTTTCTTGAGACATAGCGACAAATCAAGCAAACTAGCAAACAAGCAAATAAAATATTTTTGTGTTTTTGTAATTTTTATGAGAAGTGGGGGAGATGAAAATGAGAGGCAAATGCAAATGAGAGGCAAATGAAAATGAAAGGCAAATGAAAATAAGAGCAAGTAGATGATAGTTTATGTGAAGGTACTTGATAGGTTTTGATGATGTCTCCCCGGCAACGGCGCCATAAATTTTTCCTGCTACTTGTGAGCTGCGTTGGGATGAGGATGATGCAGTACAGTAGAGATAAGTATTTCCCTCAGTTAAGAACCAAGGTTATCAATCCAGTAGGAGAACCAAGCAGAACCTCGTTAGCAGCACCTACACACACAAAAGCAAATACTTGCACCCAACGCGAACAAGAGGGTTGTCAATCCCCTTGGCGGTTACTTGCAAGGATTAATTCTGATAGTGATAGATAGATAAAATAAATTACCAAATAAAATAAAGTAAATAAAATTGCAGCAAGGTATTTTTAGGTTTTTTATATGATTTAACTAGACCCGGGGGCCATAGTTTTCACTAGAGGCTTCTCTCTCGAACGCATAGCAAACGGTGGGTACACAAATTACTGTTGGGCAATTGATAGAAAAGCGCATAGTTATGACGATATTCAAGGCAATGATCATGTATATAGGCATCACGTCTGAGACAAGTAGACCGACTCCTGCTTGTATCTACTACTATTACTCCACCCATCGACCGCTATCCAGCATGCATGTAGAGTATTAAGTTAAAAACGAAGTAACGCCTTAAGCAAGCTGACATGATGCAGACAAAGTAAACTCAATTAAAATGAATAAACCCTGTCATTTTATCCTTAATGGAAACAATACAAATACGTGTCTTGTCACCTACTTTGTCACTGGAATATAGAACACCGCAAGAGTGAACCCGTCACAAAGCACCTCTCCCATTGCAAGATAAATCAATCTAGTTGGCCAAACCAAAAGGATAGATCAGAGAGAAATACAAAGCTATAACAATCATGCATAAGTAAGTTCTGAAAAGACTCAAATATTTCTCATGAATAATCTGATCATAAACCCACAATTCATCGGATCCCAACAAACACACCGCAAAAGAAGATTACATCGGATAGAAGTCCAAGAACATCGAGGAGAACATGGTATTGAAGATCAAAGAGAGAGAAGAAGCCATCTAGCTACTAGCTATGGACCCATAGGTCTGTGGTAAACTACTCACACATCATCGGAGGGGCAGCAAGGTTGATGTAGAAGCCCTCAGTGATCGATTCCCCGTCCGACAGATCGCCGAAAAAGGCCTCTAGATGGGATCGCGGAAGAACAGAAGCTTGCGGCGGCAGAAAAGTTATTTCGTGGGGCTCTCTATTGGTTTCCCAATATTTGAGAATTTATAGAAGTGGAATTAGGTCAAAAGGAGCCACGAGGGGCCCACAAGGTATCAGGGCGCGCCCCCCTGGGGTCGCGCCCTGTTGCCTTGTGGCCTCCTTGTGAGGCTTCTGGCATCCTCCCAAAGCTTCCAGGGTCTCTTTTGTCCAGGAAAAAATCGTCAAAAAGTTTCGTGGCATTTGGACTTCGTTTGGTACTGATTTCCTGAAAAACCAAAAACAAGCAGAAAACAGCAATTGGCACTGGGCACTAGGTTAATAGGTTAGTCCCAAAATATGATATTAAATAGCAAATTATTGCATATAAAACATCCAAGATTGATACTATAATAGCATGGAACAATAAACAATTATAGATACGTTGGAGACGTATCAGCAACGCACATAGTCCTTTTCCGTAAAGGGCGTGTTGTCCACATTAAATTCTGGGAACCCATCAGCTAGCGAAGCCGGCTTCATCTCTGGGTGATACTCCTTGGCACGCATCAGTGAGTACATTGCTCCTTGCTTGCAAGCTGATCTTTTTAGTTCCTCAATCCACTCTGGCATGGTGGAGAATTCCCTAATCATGTCCATAATGTGGGTTGGAGGAGCCTTGGTGTTTTTCACCGCCATAACACACTTGGCGCCGCCTATATAAAGTTGCTCAAGGAATTTGTAGACGGCCTTCAGTTTGATGAGTGGAAGACCCATAACATTGTGACCTCTCCTGCCTGACAAATACAAAGGGAGCATATCAGTAACCCGGATTATATTGGGCGAGTTGACACAAAGAAGAATATTGCTTGCCAAAGATGGCGCTGCACATATCAGTAATATGACCCTTAACTGTCTGCAGTTCTTGGGTCACTGGCTCGAGTTTTGACTCGGCCTCCTCGGCACTCTTCAGTAAGCCGGCCTTTTCACTCGCAAATTCAGTCTTGGCTTTTTCCAAGTTGTCGGTGTAGGTAATCAGAGATTTCCAGAAGTCTGAGGATAGCTTTTCAGCTTCTTCTCGTAATCACTTCTCTGCTGCCACCTCTTCTTTCAAGCCGGCAATTTGCGACTCAGACTATTTCAGAATATCCTGCAGAAATATCTGAATGTTATCAGCAGTTATAGCAAGTCCCGAGTCATCGCGGGCGGCTGACCCGGCACTTGGGGGCTACAGGATATTTGCTTGTATCAAATTTACAAAGTATGAAGTCCCAAGTCGCCGCAGGCGGCTGACCCGGCACTTGGGGGCTACAGAGTATCTGTTATTTTTCCAATACATCCTAGACAAAATATTAAGTCCCAAGTCACCGCAGGCGGTTGACCCGGCACTTGGGGATTACAATATGCAACTTTCACAAACAAGGAGAAAGAAGTCCCATGTCGCTGCAAGCATGCAACATAGCACTTGGGGGCTAATGCGTGAGCATTTTTGAACTACATTTATTAAAGACTCGTCCCATCACATAGTGATGTGCCTTCCCTTGGGGGCTATCAATTGATCTAAGCTCAAAGTTTGGCAAGGAAATAAAGACCCATCCCACTATTGCATAGTAACCCGGCTCTTGGGAGCTACAATATGACTACAGTCAGGGCTATAGTACAAGGTGGGTCAAAATTGTTAAGACTTGGAGTGGTTCAGAGTTCACTTCAAGCAAATCTCAAGCAAAATTACTAAAGGATCTTTACTTAAGATTTGGAGGCTACATATATACAAGTAAATGAGGGAGCAGTAAAACTTACTTCATATTTCCTTTTTAAGCTATTGATTATAGCTACTTCAGAATCCCGGCTTTCAGACATCCAGGTCAGGAAAGTCTGATGCAGAGAATCGATGTCTTGATCTTCAAAGGATTGAAATTGAAGACTTGCCTTTCCCTTATTCATCATTGGCGACTCACCTTTGGCTATGATTTTGGCCAAGCGGTTGAAGTTTCAGGAGGAGTGTTCCGGGTCTCGCCAGTAACGACCACGTCATCATGGGCTCTCTTTCTCGACTGCTCAACTGTTGGAGTTTCTTTTTCTTCCTCCACAATTGGAGGAGTGGAGGCATGAATGGGACTTGCCAAGTTATCTTGGAGGGCGGCTCATCTTGACTAGCCGAGTGGTGTTGGATCTCAGGATTATCCATTGCAGCATCAAGAGACGGGTTTCCCTCAGTCTCCGCCATTGGAGCAGAAGATTCGCCAGCTCTCTTTTTCGTAATGGCTTTGGCACTATAACCAGGAAAGAAATAGCAGCTCAATAGAGGCAATGAAATATGATAAAAAATATAAGACAAGTTCTTTGCTACCCTTACCCTTTGTTGATGCTGAAAGCCGGCAGTTGAGTGGCGCAGGACTCATCAGACGAGGGAGAGGTCAGATAAGCCGAGTTGTCACATGGCAGCGGTTGCAGAAAAAGGCCGGCTTGCGGGAGACTGGGCGTGGGACTTGTTGGAATTTCCCGATAAGCCTGGCAAGGAGATCTTTTGTAAGACAATCCGTCTGATAGCTCGCCTGAGCTGCTCCGGGTCTTCCTGTTCATATTTGCAGCATGCCGCATTTTCTTCAAAGATAAATTAAGGTCCAAGTGAGCAGATGGATGGGAAAATGGAACCTTGCGGACTGCAAGCCGGGTCCTCTTTTGACCGAGTTTTTCTGAATCTGACTCTGAGGAAATCAATGTTACCTCTTCAACACCAGTCCTGCTTGTTCCGGCTTGACCCTGAGACAAGTCGGCGTCAGTAAGTTCAATAAAAAGACAGCCAAGAGAATCAAGCTCTACCTCATGCTCTTCATCTACATCTTCGTCATCCTCCTGGTCCTGGACCTTAGGAGGAGTAGCAGAGTCCGGCTCTGTTTTCCATCATTAAGAGCCCTCCTAAGATGATGAGCTGGCAAATCAGATAAAACAAGAGTAAGAACAACATAAAAAGTATTAAGTATGAAGGTAAAAGGCGACTCACAGCTGGTGCCAGGTTGCCAGCATAGAAGGACGCAAGACCGATGAGGGCGATTGTCTCCTTTGTCTCACCAAGAAGTTTCTTGGTGGCCTTGATTAAATCTGTCTTGGACAAATTCTGCTTGCTGAAGCGCAAGTCACTACAAAAAAACACTTCCGTGATGATACGTCTTTGTCACAGTAGGTCACATTTTCGGTCATGCATGTACATCCATGACGATTTTATGACAGAATCAAGATAGTCATACCTGTGCTGTCGTAGAAGTGTTCCATGATAATACTTAAATTATCATCACGGAAGTGTGCACATCCATGATGATAAATGTCGCGTCATGGAAGTGTTTTCATCAACGGTAACCGGCACATGGCATCCACCGTAATGGGTCGCCGTTAAGCTATCAGATTCCGGTTTGGATCCGATAACCCGTTAACAGCCCTGACCAATGGGGATTTTCCTCGTGTAAAATTCTCATTGGCCAACTGATCCGCTTGTCAGCTCGGCGTCACGACAGATGTCATCCATCCTATGGACGAGACACGCCTATGGAATAGTGACACGTGGCACGGCCCAACAGTGGCCCATTTAGGTTATAAAGGCCGGCCCGTTTGACTTGGTCAAAAGTTAGTGGGTCGGCCCATGGAAAGCCTGTTACCGGCCTGTTCGCATACAACCCATTTATGGCCCGGGTACTCACGGCCCGTTATGGCCTTTCAAAATTCGGCCCTGTAGCGTCATGTGGGCCGTCCCATATGATTCCAGCCCATTGTCAGTTTCGGCCCATCAATGGCCCATGAAGTCTTTCGGCCCATATGAGGCCCTCTGCATCTCTGGGCCCATTGACGGCCCGTGGTGAATTGATAACCCACAAGTATAGGGGATCGCAACAGTTTTCGAGGGTAGAGTATTCAACCCAAATTTATTGATTCGACACAAGGGGAGCCAAAGAATATTTGCAAGTATTAGCAGTTGAGTTGTCAATTCAACCACACCTGGAAACTAAATATCTGCAGCAGAGTGATCAGTAGCACAGTAATATGATAGTTTGATAGCAGTAGCAATGATAGTAACAGCAACAGTAACGGTAGCAGCAGTAGTAGTAGCAATTGTAACAGCAGTAGCAACAGTAGTAACTTAGCAAGAACAATATGTGAAAAGCTCGTAGGCATTGGATCGGTGATATTCGTTGGATAACATTCATCATGTAACAGTCATAACCTAGGGCGACACAGAACTAGCTCCAATTCATCAATGTAATGTAGGCATGTATTCCGTATATAGTCATACGTGCTTGCGATAAGAACTTGCATTACATCTTTTGTCCTACCCTCCCGTGGCAGCGGGTTCCATAAGGAAACTAAGGGATATTAAGGTCTCCTTTTAATAGAGAACCGGAACAAAGCATTGACACTTAGTGAATATATGAATCCTTAAACTATGGCAATCACCGAAAAGAATCCCAATTATTGTCACCTTCGGGTATGCGGATCATAAGACATAGCAGGTGCGTATAACTTGCAAGATCGGATCAAGAACACAAATATATTCATGAAAACATAAAGGGTTCAGATCTGGAATCATGGCACTCGGGCCCTAGTAACAAGCATTAAGCATAGCAAAGTCATAGCAACATCAATCTCAGAACATAGTGGATACTAGGGATCAAACCCTAACAAAACTAACTCAATTACATGAGAAATCTCATCCAACTCATCACCATCCAGCAAGCCTACGAAGGAATTACTCACTCCCGGCGGTGAGCATCATGAAATTGGCGATGAAGGATGGTTGATGATGACGATGCCGGAAGATCCCCCTCTCCGGAGCCCTGAACGGACTCCAGATCTGGCCTCCCGATGAAGAACAGGAGGTGGCGGTGGCTCCGTATTGTGAAACGCAATAAAACTTCCTCTCTTTATTTTTTTCTTTGGAAAAATGAATTACCAGCGTTGGAATTAGGTCAGACGGAGCCACGTGGGCCCCAAGAGGTACCAGGGCGCGCCTGTGGGTGTGTGGCGCGGCCTGGTGCCTCGTGGGCACTGGGTGGCCCCCCTCCAGTAGTTCTTGATGCCAATATTTTTTATATATTCCATAAAAAATCTCCAAAAAGTTTCATCCAATTCCAAGAACTTTGATTTCTACACAAAAACAACACCATGGCAATTCTGCTGAAAACAGCGTCAGTCCGGGTTAGTTCCATTCAAATCATGCAAATTAGGGGCCAAAACAAGAGCAAAAGTGTTTGGAAAAGTAGATACGACGGAGACGTATCAACTCCCCCAAGCTTAACTCATTGCTTGTCCTCAAGCAATTCAGTTGACAAACTGAAAGTGATAAAGAAAAACTTTTACAAACTCTTTTGTTCTTGTATCTATATATATGCTTAAGTAGTGTCCAAGTTTTCAGCAAAGATCATAACTAACCATGCAAATGATAACTCTTAGAAATTATATTCACTCATATCAATGGCATAATCAACTAGCGAGCAATAATAAGATATCTCCAATGCCAACACTTTGTCAAAACAATCATGATATAATATGATAACATGGTATCTCGCTAGCCCTTTCTGAGACCGCAAAACATAAACGCAGAGCACCTCCAAAGTTCAAGCAATGACTAAACATTGTAATTCATGGTAGAAGAGATCCAGTCATGATGCACACAACATTAGCTATTCACAATGCATGAGAATGACAATAGTGCTCTCAGGTCTGGTGCTTATTTGAGAAGGTGATGACTCAACAATAAAAGTAAAATAACATAAAAGTAAATAGATAGGCCCTTCGCAGAGGGAAGCATCGATTTGCAGAGGTGCCAGAGCTCAAAGCTCAAATCAGAGAAAAATAAATTTTGGGAGGTATGCCTTTCCTGTCAACGTCTCGACCGAGAGTCTTCAATATCTTCCATGCTAAACACATTAACGGCGGTTCCCAAGCGGTAAAGTAAAGTTTACTCCCCCTCCACCAACAATCACAAGCCATGGCTAGCCGAATCCTCGGGTGTCCTCCATACCAACAACTTTCCGGGGGAGTTTGTTTTATTATTTTGAATTTTTAATGATGGGACTGGGCATCCCGATTACCAGCCCCTCTCGTGCAAGGACAAGTGAGTAAACACTTATCATGAGAATAACCCACTTAGCATGGAAGATACTGACCGCCCCCTGTCGCTCCATGAGCAGTACGGGCACACAAAACAGATGTTCATTTGAATAGATAGAGGTGGCACATGCAAATTTACTTAGGACGGCAGAATAATACCGCATATAGGTAGATATAGTGGACTCATCTAGAATAACTTTCGTTTAAGGATTTTGATGCACAAGCAGCATTCTCGCTTAGTACAGGCGAAGGCTAGCAAATAGGTTGAGAAGCGACTAGCTAGAGAGCGAAAACGGTCATAATCATGCATTATGAATATTCAACATTGAATACTAGCATGAGTAGGATATAAACACCATGAACATAAATATCATGAAGGCTATGTTGGTTTTGAATCAACTACATGCGTGAACATGTGCCAAGTCAAGCCACTTGAAACATTCAGAGGAGGATACCATATCATCATACTACATCACAATCATTTTAATGCATGTTGACACTCAGGATAAATCATTATCCACTCCTAGCTATTTAAGCATGGCATGAGCAACTATAATCTCTAATTGTCCTCACAAATATGTTTAATCATAATATGCTGAATCATCGATAATGAGTTAAACATATTTACAAAAACAAAGAACAAGTTGAGTTATACCCGCTTTTCCTTGCCACAGTCACTTCTTCAAATCATCGTCATTATTGCCTTTTACTTGCACGACCGAATGATAATAGTGCAAGTGTGCCGTGAACTAAGATGGAATCTGCAAGCATTTTATTCAAAGGAGAAGACAAGGTAAAATGGGCTCTTTGTTAAATCAACAATAATGCATATGAAAGCCACTCAACATTTTCATCGTGGTCTTCTCCTTTCAATGACTCAACAAAAGAAAAGAATTTCAGAAAAACACACCAAAATATTTTTTGAGTTTTTAGTTTTCTGAAGAAAACAAATTAAAGAAGAAAACGAAAAACAAGAGAAGAAAACTATTTACACGGGAGAACTCCCAACAAGTAAAAGAAGAAACGGGAAATCTTTTTGGGTTTTCTTTTAATTCTACAACTAATTAAGCTAGAAAGAAAAACCGAAAAGAAATGAGAAATAATTTTGGATTTTCTCAAAGTTTTTCAAACAGACAAGCAGAAAACAGGAAAATAAAACTAGCATGGATTATACAATGAAAAAGTATGAACACCGACAACTGGAATGAAATGTGTGGACATGAATGTAATGTTGGTGAGAAATACGTACTCCCCCAAGCTTAGGCTTTTGCCTAGCTCGGTCTACGGCCATGGATGTCCTGGATAATAATCGAAATGATAGCTCGTAGTGGCGTTCTGGGCTGCCTCCTCAGCCTGATGAGCAGCCTCGACAGCCGCCTTGTACTCCAGCACCTCTCTCTCATGAAGAAATTATCTATGTTTGTTCTGAAAATCAAAGAGAGCAGGCGCAGGCAAAGCAACATACACAGAGTGATATTTATTAAAGACTAGGTTATATTCATAACCCTGTGCGTTACATTTTAAAAACCTATGTTCTCGCATTGCTTCTAAATTTAAATATTTATAAGGAAAGAGGGGATCATTGAATTTGGGCGGGACCCCTAACTTTGCAGCTAAGCGGGAGGCATAAACTCCTCCATATAAATCACCACTACCCGCATTATGCTACAACCTACGTGCTACAATGGCCCCAAGATTATAAAGCTTGCCACCGGTCAAAGCTGCATGAATAAGACTCAGATCAGGGGCGCAAAGTGCACTACAGTCTTGCTTACCAGCAACACCTTTACCATTAAAAAGCGCAAAGTACCGAATAGCGGGAAAATGAATGCTATTAATTCTAGCCTGCGTGATTCCCCTATCCACACCGTTACAAAGGCTATTAAGAAACAACTCATAATCAGATCTTGGTGGTTCATCTAACGAACCCAATACGGAATTTTGCATGCATCACAGAATTCTTCTAGAGGCATATTATAAGATTTGTCATAGAGGTGAAATAAAACTCTAGAAGTGTGCTGATGAAAGTCAAAGTACTGAGTGAAGGAATGAGTGAGGTTGTAGTGCTGTGGTGGCTTATCTGCGATGAAAGCAGAGAGCTCGACATTGTGAATATATTGGTCAAACTCCTCCTTGATGTCAGCAACTAGCATGAATTCGTTGCACGGCCACTGACATGATTTTGCTTCGGCACCTCGCACTGAATTTGCCCTTGGTTCCTCATATGATTGGCGTGCCGAGCTTTCACTTGATGAAGCTTCCGAGGACCTCCTCCTCGAAGAACTTCTCCGGAAGATATTAATTTTCCTAAGAATAATTTCTAAAAAATTTTGGGTCACAAAATGATATCAATAAAACTTCACAAGATTGATTGCAACTACTCATATGGATGCCTAGAGGCTATATCAAGCATTCAAACTACTTCGAACTCAAAGAATTCAACATGCAAGCTCATTTTCTGTAGCACCAACAGTAGCTAATTATGCAAAATATAATCCACTAAACCAAAAACTAATTGGAGCAATGGGGGAGTCACATACCAAGGAGCAATCCCCCAAAACAGTTTCGAAAACGGAGCTCCGAGCAAAGAGATCAAAAATTTTAGTTTTGTGAGCAAGAACACGAGAGAGAGAGACCTACCAGGAATTTTTGCTAGAGGTAAGAGACGAAGTGAGCTAAAGAGATAAGTGAGGGGGTCCCTGTGGGGCCCACGAGGTACCTGGGCGCGCCAGGGGGGGTGGCGCGCCCTGGTGCCTCGTGGGCACCAGGGGCACCCTCCTGGTATAATTTTTGTGCCAAAAATTCTTAAATATTAAATAAAAAATCGTGTCAAAATTTTATTACATTCTGAGCACTTTTATTTCTAGGCACCCCCCTTTTTTTATTACACGGATAAATTAGAAAACAGCATAAATAAGGCATTTTATTTTATTTAACTAACAATAGCAGAAAATAAAAGGTGGGTACAGAAGGTTGTGCCTACTGAATTCATCAATCCCATGCCCCTAAAAAAGAATCCATTAATAAGGTTGATCAAGTCTTATTAACAAACCACTTCCGAGTGACATGAAACCAAAGAATTTTCGTATAACACTAAGTTACCTCAACGGGGATATGCATCTCCCCAACAATAAAAGTTTCATATTTCTTTTTAACAACAGGAAGAGGGATTTGGAAACTTCCGATGGTAATTGTTGGAGTCCTATCAATAATATGAATACCATTCACTTGAAATTGTTTCTTCGGAAAGTGCACCGAATGTTCATTACCATTGATATGAAAAGTGACCTTGCTTTTGTTGCAATCAATAACAGCCCCTGCAGTATTCAAAAAGGGTCTACCAAGGATAATCGACATACTGTCATCCTCAGGCATATCAAGTATAATAAAGTC
The DNA here is from genome assembly GCA_039707655.1 of Elymus sibiricus. Lineage (NCBI taxonomy): Eukaryota > Viridiplantae > Streptophyta > Magnoliopsida > Poales > Poaceae > Elymus > Elymus sibiricus. The sequence goes on along the minus strand of CM077672.1, from coordinate 296,524,601 downwards.
TGTCAGGATAGTAACATTTGCAACTACAACGGGCACATCCTCACAAACACCGATAGGTATGGCAGTTGATTTATCAGTCATTTGCAATGATATTTCAGTGGGAGTGAGTTTATTCAAATCAAGTCTTTTATATAAAGAGAAAGGCATAACACTAACACCGGCTCCTAAATCACACAAAGCAGTTTTGACATAATTTCTTTTAAGGGAGCATGGTATAGTTGGTATTCCTGGGTGTCCTAGTTTCTTAGGCACTCCATCCTTAAAAGAATAATTTGCAAGCATGGTAGAAATTTCAGCATCAGGTATCTTTCTTTTATTTGTTACAATGTCCTTCATATATTTAGCATAGGGAGGCATCTTTTTAATATCAGTCAAACGAGTGTGCAAAAAGACTGGCCTAAGCATTTCAGCAAAGCGTTCAAATTCTTGCTCATCCTTTTTCTTAGATGGTTTATGAGGAAAGTGCATGGGTTTTTGAACCCATGGTTCTCTTTCTTTACCATGTTTTCTAGCAACGAAGTCTTTTTTATCATAACATTTATTTTTAGGAGGTGGGTTATCAAGATCAACAGCAGGTTCAATTTCAGCATCATTATCTGGTTCCTTATCATTATCTGGTTGGGTATCCACATGAGCATCATCATTATTATTATCATTAGGTGAATGTTCATTACCAGATTGTGTTTCACAATCGGAAACAGAAACATCATTACTATCCTCTAAGGGTCTTTCTACCTCAGGTTCAGTAGAAGTATGCAAAGTCCTATCATTTTTCTTTTTCTTTTTCCTTTTAGATGGACTAAGTGCATCATCATTAATTCTTTGAGAATCTTGTTCAATTCTTTTAGGGTGACCCTCAGGATAAAGTGGCTCCTGAGTCACTCTACCCCCTCTAGTATATTACTCTGACAGCATGATCATTCATATTGTTATTCATTTCATTAAGCAATTCACTCTGAGATTTAGCAACTTGTTCTAATTGAGTTTGAACCATAGATGCATGTTTACTAACACCTTTAACATCATTAGCAATTCTAAATAACAAGTCACTCAAGCAATCTATCATATAGGTATTTCGTTTCAATTGTTTCATAACATTTGCATTGAAATGATCTTGCTTCATCATATAATTGTCAAATTCATACAAGCATTGACTAGGAGGTTTGTTGTAAGGAATATCACTTTCATTAAACTTTATAAGAGAATTTACCTCTACTACCTGTGACGGTTTGTCAATACCATGTATTTCTTCAATAGGCGGTAAATTCTTAAGATCTTCAGCTTTAATACCTTTTTCTTTCTGGCATTTCTTTGCTTCTTGCATATCTTCAGGACTGAGATATAAAATACCCCTCTTCTTCGGAGTGGGTTTAGGCGGTGGTTCAGGAAGTGTCCAATCATTATCATTCTTCAATATATTATTCAATAATTCCTCAGCTTGCTCAATAGTCCGTTCCCTGAAAACGCAACTCGCACAACTATCTAGGTAATCCCTAGAAGCATCGGTTAGTCCATTATAGAATATATCAAGTATTTCATTTTTCTTGAGAGGATGATCAGGCAAAAGCATTAAGTAGTTGGAGAATCCTCCCCCAAGCTTGTGGGAGACTCTCTTCTTCAATTTGCACAAAGTTAAATATTTCCTGTTAGGCAGCTTGTTTCTTATGAGCAGGAAAATATTTTTCAGAGAAGTAATAAATCATATCCTGGGGACTACGCACACATCGAGGAGCAAGAGTATTATACCATTCTTTAGCATCACCCTTTAATGAGAAAGGAAATAACTTAAGAATATAGTAATAGCAAATTTTTTCCTCATGAGCAAATAGGGTGGCTATATCATTTAATTTAGTGAGATGTGCCACAGCGGTTTCAGTTTCATAGCCATGGAAAGGATCATATTCTACCAACTTAATCAGCTCAGGATCAACAGAGAATTCGTAATCCTTATGAGTAACAAATATGGGAGAGGTAGCAAACTTAGGATCATATTTCATTTTCTCCCTCATAGATTTTTCTTTCATATCAGCAAGCAATTTTATAACTTCATCTCTATCATTACAAGCAAGGATGGCTCTAGCGGTCTCCCTATCAAAACATTGTTCCTCAGGTGTTTCAACTCTAGTAGGAGAGCTAGGCATAATAGGTGAATCATAATTCTCAAGAGTTTCAGCATTTTCAATTTCTTTAGCTTTGGCAATTTGTTCAGTAAGAAATTCATCAAGTGGCACTGCATTATCAGGCATAGTACTAGCATCATAATGAGTATCATTCATAGTAGAGGTAGTATCATCAATAACTTGCGATATATCAGAATTAATAGCATGTTGTGGTGTTCCAAGTTTACTCAAAACAAAAGGTGAATCAAGTGCAGAGCTAGATGGCAGTTCCTTACCTCCCCTCGTCGTAGAGGGAACGATCTTGGTTCTAGTGTCTTTCAGATTCTTCATAGTGATCAACAGATATAAATTCCAAGTGACTTAGCAAATATAGCTATGCTCCTCGGCAACGGCGCCAGAAAAAGGTCTTGATAATCCACAAGTATAGGGGATCGCAACAGTTTTCGAGGGTAGAGTATTCAACCCAAATTTATTGGTTCGACACAAGGGGAGCCCAAGAATATTTGCAAGTATTAGCAGTTGAGTTGTCAATTCAACCACACCTGGAAACTAAATATCTGCAGCAGAGTGATCAGTAGCACAGTAATATGATAGTTTGATAGCAGCAGCAATGATAGTAACAGTAACAGTAACGGTAGCAGCAGTAGTAGTAGCAATTGTAACAGCAGTAGCAACAGTAGTAACTTGGCAAGAACAATATGTGAAAAGCTCGTAGGAATTGGATCGGTGATATTCGTTGGATCACATTCATCATGTGACAGTCATAACCTAGGGTGACACAGAACTAGCTCCAATTCATCAATGTAATGTAGGCATGTATTCCGTATATAGTCATACGTGCTTGCGATAAGAACTTGCATGACATCTTTTGTCCTACCCTCCCGTGGCAGCGGGGTCCATAAGGAAACTAAGGGATATTAAGGCCTCCTTTTAATAGAGAACCGGAACAAAGCATTAACACTTAGTGAATACATGAACTCCTCAAACTATGGCAATCACCGAAAAGAATCCCAATTATTGTCACCTTGGGGTATGCGGATCATAAGACATAGCAGGTGCGTATAACTTGCAAGATCGGATCAAGAACACAAATATATTCATGAAAACATAAAGGGTTCAGATCTGGAATCATGGCACTCGGGCCCTAGTAACAAGCATTAAGCATAGCAAAGTCATAGCAACATCAATCTCAGAACATAGTGGATACTAGGGATCAAGCCCTAACAAAACTAACTCGATTACATGATAAATATCATCCAAATCATGACCGTCCAGCAAGCCTACGAAGGAATTACTCACTCCCGACGGTGAGCATCATGAAATTGGCGATGAAGGATGGTTGATGATGACGATGCCGGAAGATCCCCCTCTCCGGAGCCCTGAACGAACTCCAGATCTGGCCTCCCGATGAAGAACAGGAGGTGGCGGTGGCTCCGTATCGTGAAACGCAATAAAACTTCTTCTCTTTATTTTTTCTCTGGAAAAATGAATTACCAGCGTTGGAATTAGGTCAGACGGAGCCACGTGGGCCCCACGAGGTACCAGGGCGCGCCGGGGGGGGGGGGGGGGGGGGGGGGGTGGCGCGCCCTGGTTCCTCGTGGGCACTGGGTGGCCCCCCTCCAGTAGTTCTTGATGCCAATATTTTTTATATATTCCATAAAAAATCTCCAACAAGTTTCATCCAATTTCAAGAACTTTGATTTTCTGCACAAAAACAACACCATGGCAATTCTGCTGAAAACAGCGTCAGTCCGGGTTAGTTCCATTCAAATCATGCAAATTAGGGGCCAAAACAAGAGCAAAAGTGTTTGGAAAAGTAGATACGACGGAGACGTATCAACTCCCCCAAGCTTAACTCATTGCTTGTCCTCAAGCAATTCAGTTGACAAACTGAAAGTGATAAAGAAAAACTTTTACAAACTCTTTTGTTCTTGTATCTATATATATGCTTAAGTAGTGTCCAAGTTTTCAGCAAAGATCATAACTAACCATGCAAATGATAACTCTTAGAAATTATATTCACTCATATCAATGGCATAAGCAACTAGCGAGCAATAATAAGATATCTCCAATGCCAACACTTTATCAAAACAATCATGATATAATATGATAACATGGTATCTCGCTAGCCCTTTCTGAGACCGCACAATATAAATGCAGAGCACCTCCAAAGTTCAAGCAATGACTAAACATTGTAATTCATGGTAGAAGAGATCCAGTGATGATGCACACTACATTAGCTATTCACAATGCATGAGAATGACAATAGTGCTCTCAGGTCTGGTGCTTATTTGAGAAGGTGATGACTCAACAATAAAAGTAAATTAACATAAAAGTAAAAAAGATAGGCCCTTCGCAGAGGGAAGCATGGATTTGCAGAGGTGCCAGAGCTCGAAGCTCAAATCAGAGAAAAATAAATTTTGGGAGGTATGCCTTTCCTGTCAACGTCACGACCGAGAGTCTTCAATATCTTCCATGCTAAACACATTAGCGGCGGTTCCCAAGCGGTAAAGTAAAGTTTACTCCCCCTCCACCAACAATCACAAGCCATGGCTAGCCGAATCCTCGGGTGTCCTCCATACCAACAACTTTTTGGGGGAGTTTGTTTTATTATTTGGCATTTTTAATGATGGGACTGGGCATCCCGATTACCAGCCCCTCTCGTGCAAGGACAAGTGAGTAAACACTTATCATGAGAATAACCCACTTAGCATGGAAGATACTGACCGCCCCCTGTCGCTCCATGAGCAGTACGGGCACACAAAACAGATGTTCATTTGAATAGATAGAGGTGGCACATGCAAATTTACTTAGGACGGCAGAATAATACCGCATATAGGTAGATATAGTGGACTCATCTAGAATAACTTTCGTTTAAGGATTTTGATGCACAAGCAGCATTCCCGCTTAGTACAGGCGAAGGCTAGCAAATAGGTTGAGAAGCGACCAGCTAGAGAGCGAAAACGGTCATAATCATGCATTATGAATATTCAACATTGAATACTAGCATGAGTAGGATATAAACACCATGAACATAAATATCGTGAAGGCTATGTTGGTTTTGAATCAACTACATGCGTGAACATGTGCCAAGTCAAGCCACTTGAAACATTCAGAGGAGGATACCATATCATCATACTACATCACAATCATTTTAATGCATGTTGACACTCAAGATAAATCATTATCCACTCCTAGCTATTTAAGCATGGCATGAGCAACTATAATCTCTAATTGTCATCACAAATATGTTTAATCATAATATGCTGAATCATCGATAATGAGTTAAACATATTTACAAAAACAAAGAACAAGTTCAGTTATACCCGCTTTTCCTTGCCACAGTCACTTCTTCAAATCATCATCATTATTGCCTTTTACTTGCACGACCGAATGATAATAGTGCAAGTGTGCCGTGAACTAAGATGGAATCTGCAAGCATTTTATTCAAAGGAGAAGACAAGGTAAAATGGGCTCTTTGTTAAATCAACAATAATGAATATGAAAGCCACTCAACATTTTCATCGTGGTCTTCTCCTTTCAATGACTCAACAAAAGAAAAGAATTTCAGAAAAACACACCAAAATATTTTTTGAGTTTTTAGTTTTCTGAAGAAAACAAATTAAAGAAGAAAACGAAAAACAAGAGAAGAAAACTATTTACACGGGAGAACTCCCAACAAGTAAAAGAAGAAACGGGAAATCTTTTTGGGTTTTCTTTTAATTCTACAACTAATTAAGCTAGAAAGAAAAACCGAAAAGAAATGAGAAATAATTTTGGATTTTCTCAAAGTTTTTCAAACAGACAAGCAGAAAACAGGAAAATAAAACTAGCATGGATTATACAATGAAAAAGTATGAACACCGACAACTGGAATGAAATGTGTGGACATGAATGTAATGTTGTTGAGAAATACGTACTCCCCCAAGCTTAGGCTTTTGCCTAGCTCGGTCTACGGCCATGGATGTCCTGGATAATAATCGAAATGATAGCTCGTAGTGGCGTTCTGGGCTGCCTCCTCAGCCTGATGAGCAGCCTCGACAGCCGCCTTGTACTCCAGCACCTCTCTCTCATGAAGAAATTATCTATGTTTGTTCTGAAAATCAAAGAGAGCAGGCGCAGGCAAAGCAACATACACAGAGTGATATTTATTAAAGACTAGGTTATATTCATAACCCTGTGCGTTACATTTTAAAAACCTATGTTCTCGCATTGCTTCTAAATTTAAATATTTATAAGGCAAGAGGGGATCATTGAATTTGGGCGGGACCCCTAACTTTGCAGCTAAGCGGGAGGCATAAACTCCTCCATATAAATCACCACTACCCGCATTATGCTACAACCTACGTGCTACAATGGCCCCAAGATTATAAAGCTTGCCACCGGTCAAAGCTGCATGAATAAGACTCAGATCAGGGGCGCAAAGTGCACTACAGTCTTGCTTACCAGCAACACCTTTACCATTAAAAAGCGCAAAGTACCGAATAGCGGGAAAATGAATGCTATTAATTCTAGCCTGCGTGATTCCCCTATCCACACCGTTACAAAGGCTATTAAGAAACAACTCATAATCAGATCTTGGTGGTTCATCTAACGAACCCAATACGGAATTTTGCATGCATCACAGAATTCTTCTAGAGGCATATTATAAGATTTGTCATAGAGGTGAAATAAAACTCTAGAAGTGTGCTGATGAAAGTCAAAGTACTGAGTGAAGGAATGAGTGAGGTTGTAGTGCTGTGGTGGCTTATCTGCGATGAAAGCAGAGAGCTCGACATTGTGAATATATTGGTCAAACTCCTCCTTGATGTCAGCAACTAGCATGAATTCGTTGCACGGCCACCGACATGATTTTGCTTCGGCACCTCGCACTGAATTTGCCCTTGGTTCCTCATATGATTGGCGTGCCGAGCTTTCACTTGATGAAGCTTCCGAGGACCTCCTCCTCGAAGAACTTCTCCGGAAGATATTAATTTTCCTAAGAATAATTTCTAAAAAATTTTGGGTCACAAAATGATATCAATAAAACTTCACAAGATTGATTGCAACTACTCATATGGATGCCTAGAGGCTATATCAAGCATTCAAACTACTTCGAACTCAAAGAATTCAACATGCAAGCTCATTTTCTGTAGCACCAACAGTAGCTAATTATGCAAAATATAATCCACTAAACCAAAAACTAATTGGAGCAATGGGGGAGTCACATACCAAGGAGCAATCCCCCAAAACAGTTTCGAAAACGGAGCTCCGAGCAAAGAGATCAAAAAATTTAGTTTTGTGAGCAAGAACACGAGAGAGAGAGACCTACCAGGAATTTTTGCTAGAGGTAAGAGACGAAGTGAGCTAAAGAGATAAGTGAGGGGGTCCCTGTGGGGCCCACGAGGTACCTGGGCGCGCCAGGGGGGTGGCGCGCCCTGGTGCCTCGTGGGCACCAGGGGCACCCTCCTGGTATAATTTTTGTGCCAAAAATTCTTAAATATTAAATAAAAAATCGTGTCAAAATTTTATTACATTTTGAGCACTTTTATTTCTAGGCACCCCCCTTTTTTTATTACACGGATAAATTAGAAAACAGCATAAATAAGGCATTTTATTTTATTTAACTAACAATAGCAGAAAATAAAAGGTGGGTACAGAAGGTTGTGCCTACTGAATTCATCAATCCCATGCCCCTAAAAAAGAATCCATTAATAAGGTTGATCAAGTCTTATTAACAAACCACTTCCGAGTGACATGAAACCAAAGAATTTTCGTATAACACTAAGTTACCTCAACGGGGATATGCATCTCCCCAACAATAAAAGTTTCATATTTCTTTTTAACAACAGGAAGAGGGATTTGGAAACTTCCGATGGTAATTGTTGGAGTCCTATCAATAATATGAATACCATTCACTTGAAATTGTTTCTTCGGAAAGTGCACCGAATGTTCATTACCATTGATATGAAAAGTGACCTTGCTTTTGTTGCAATCAATAACAGCCCCTGCAGTATTCAAAAAGGGTCTACCAAGGATAATCGACATACTGTCATCCTCAGGCATATCAAGTATAATAAAGTCTGTCAGGATAGTAACATTTGCAACTACAACGGGCACATCCTCACAAACACCGATAGGTATGGCAGTTGATTTATCAGTCATTTGCAATGATATTTCAGTGGGAGTGAGTTTATTCAAATCAAGTCTTTTATATAAAGAGAAAGACATAACACTAACACCGGCTCCTAAATCACACAAAGCAGTTTTGACATAATTTCTTTTAATGGAGCATGGTATAGTTGGTATTCCTGGGTGTCCTAGTTTCTTAGGCACTCCATCCTTAAAAGAATAATTTGCAAGCATGGTAGAAATTTCAGCATCAGGTATCTTTATTTTATTTGTTACAATGTCCTTCATATATTTAGCATAGGGAGGCATCTTTTTAATATCAGTCAAACGAGTGTGCAAAAAGACTGGCCTAAGCATTTCAGCAAAGCGTTCAAATTCTTGCTCATCCTTTTTCTTAGATGGTTTATGAGGAAAGTGCATGGGTTTTTGAACCCATGGTTCTCTTTCTTTACCATGTTTTCTAGCAACGAAGTCTTTTTTATCATAACATTTATTTTTAGGAGGTGGGTTATCAAGATCAACAGCAGGTTCAATTTCAGCATCATTATCTGGTTCCTTATCATTATCTGGTTGGGTATCCACATGAGCATCATCATTATTATTATCATTAGGTGAATGTTTATTACCAGATTGTGTTTCACAATCGGAAACAGAAACATCATTACTATCCTCTAAGGGTCTTTCTACCTCAGGTTCAGTAGAAGTATGCAAAGTCCTATCATTTTTCTTTTTCTTTTTCCTTTTAGATGGACTAAGTGCATCATCATTAATTCTTTGAGAATCTTGTTCAATTCTTTTAGGGTGACCCTCAGGATAAAGTGGCTCCTGAGTCACTCTACCCCCTCTAGTATATTACTCTGACAGCATGATCATTCATATTGTTATTCATTTCATTAAGCAATTCACTCTGAGATTTAGCAACTTGTTCTAATTGAGTTTGAACCATAGATGCATGTTTACTAACACCTTTAACATCATTAGCAATTCTAAATAACAAGTCACTCAAGCAATCTATCATATAGGTATTTCGTTTCAATTGTTTCATAACATTTGCATTGAAATGATCTTGCTTCATCATATAATTGTCAAATTCATACAAGCATTGACTAGGAGGTTTGTTGTAAGGAATATCACTTTCATTAAACTTTATAAGAGAATTTACCTCTACTACCTGTGACGGTTTGTCAAGACCATGTATTTCTTCAATAGGCGGTAAATTCTTAACATCTTCAGCTTTAATACCTTTTTCTTTCTGGCATTTCTTCGCTTCTTGCATATCTTCAGGACTGAGATATAAAATACCCCTCTTCTTCGGAGTGGGTTTAGGCGGTGGTTCAGGAAGTGTCCAGTCATTATCATTCTTCAATATATTATTCAATAATTCCTCAGCTTGCTCAATAGTACTTTCCCTGAAAATGCAACTCGCACAACTATCTAGGTAATCCCTAGAAGCATCGGTTAGTCCATTATAGAAGATATCAAGTATTTCATTTTTCTTCAGAGTATCATCAGGCAAAGCATTAAGTAGTTGGAGAAGCCTCCCCCAAGCTTGTGGGAGACTCTCTTCTTCAATTTGCGCAAAGTTAAATATTTCCTGTAAGGCAACTTGTTTCTTATGAGCAGGAAAATATTTTTCAGAGAAGTAATAAATCATATCCTGGGGACTACGCACACATCTAGGAGCAAGAGTATTATACCATTCTTTAGCATCACCCTTTAATGAGAAAGGAAATAACTTAAGAATATAGTAATAGCATTTTTTTTCCTCATGAGCAAATAGGGTGGCTATATCATTTAATTTAGTGAGATGTCCCACAATGGTTTCAGTTTCATAGCCATGGAAAGGATCAGATTCTACCAACTTAATCAGCTCAGGATCAACAGAGAATTCGTAATCCTTATCAGTAACAAATATGGGAGAGGTAGCAAACTTAGGATCATATTTCATTTTCTCCCTCATAGACTTTTCTTTCATATCAGCAAGCAATTTTATAACTTCATCTCTATCATTACAAGGAAGGATGGCTCTAGCGGTCTCCCTATCAAAACATTGTTCCTCATGTGTTTCAACTCTAGTAGGAGAGCTAGGCATAATAGGTGAATCATAATTCTCAAGAGTTTCAGCATTTTCAATTTCTTTAGCTTTGGCAATTTGTTCAGTAAGAAATTCATCAAGTGGCACAGCATTATCAGGCGTAGTACTAGCATCATCATGAGTATCATTCATAGTAGAGGTAGTATCATCAATAACTTGCAACATATCAGAATTAATAGCATGTTGTGGTGTTCCAAGTTTACTCAAAACAGAAGGTGAATCAAGTGCAGAGCTAGATGGCAATTCCTTACCTGGCCTCGTCATAGAGGGAACGATCTTGGTTCTAGTGTCTTTCAGATTCTTCATAGTGATCAACAGATATAAATTCCAAGTGACTTAACAAATATAGCTATGCTCCCCGGCAACAGCGCCAGAAAAAGGTCTTGATAACCCACAAGTATAGGGGATCACAACAGTTTTCGAGGGTAGAGTATTCAACCCAAATTTATTGATTCGACACAAGGGGAGCCAAAGAATATTTGCAAGTATTAGCAGTTGAGTTGTCAATTCAACCACACCTGGAAACTAAATATCTGCAGCAGAGTGATCAGTAGCACAGTAATATGATAGTTTGATAGCAGTAGCAATGATAGTAACAGTAACAGTAACGGTAGCAGCTATAGTAGTAGCAATTGTAACAGTAGTAGCAACAGTAGTAACTTAGCAAGAACAATATGTGAAAAGCTCGTAGGCATTGGATCGGTGATATTCGTTGGATAACATTCATCATGTAACAGTCATAACCTAGGGCGACACAGAACTAGCTCCAATTCATAAATGTAATGTAGGCATGTATTCCGTATATAGTCATACGTGCTTGCGATAAGAACTTGCATGACATCTTTTGTCCTACCCTCCCGTGGCAGCAGGGTCCATAAGGAAACTTAGGGATATTAAGGCCTCCTTTTAATAGAGAACCGGAACAAAGCATTAACACTTAGTGAATACATGAACTCCTCAAACTAGGGCAATCACCGGAAAGAATCCCAATTATTGTCACCTTGGGGTATGCGGATCATAACACATAGCAGGTGCGTATAACTTGCAAGATCGGATCAAGAACACAAATATATTCATGAAGACATAAAGGGTTCAGATCTGGAATCATGGCACTCGGGCCCTAGTGACAAGCATTAAGCATAGCAAAGTCATAGCAACATCAATCTCAGAACATAGTGGATACTAGGGATCAAGCCCTAACAAAACTAACTCAATTACATGATAAATCTCATCCAACTCATCACCGTCCAGCAAGCCTATGAAGGAATTACTCACTCCCGGCGGTGAGCATCATGAAATTGGAGATGAAGGATGGTTGATGATGACGATGCCGGAAGATCCCCCTCTCCGGAGCCCTGAATGGACTCCAGATCTGGCCTCCCGATGAAGAACAGGAGGTGGCGGCGGCTCCGTATGAAATGCAATAAAACTTCCTCTCTTTATTTTTTTCTCTGGAAAAATGAATTTATAGCATTGGAATTAGGTCAGACGGAGCCACGTGGGTCCCACGAGGTACCAGGGCGCACCTGGGGGGGGGGGGGGGGTGGCGCGCCCTGGTGACTCGTGGGCACTGGGTGGCCCCCCCTCCAGTAGTTCTTGATGCCAATATTTTTTATATATTCCATAAAAAATCTCCAAAAAGTTTCATCCAATTCCAAGAACTTTGATTTTCTGCACAAAAACAACACCATGGCAATTCTGCTGAAAACAGCGTCAGTCCGGGTTAGTTCCATTCAAATCATGCAAATTAGGGGCCAAAACAAGAGCAAAAGTGTTTGGAAAAGTAGATACGATGGAGACGTATCATGAATCAGGCCCATCATAAACAGTAAACTGCTTTGAGCCCATTAACGGCCCATGATTCAATTGGGCCGTTTCCAACCTGTGTTTTCTTTTGGCCTTCTAAGGGCCCATAAATTCTTGAGCTCATTTCTGGCCCTTGATTACTTACGGTCCGTTACTGGCCTTTTATGCTAATGGGCCAAATTCAGCCCGTGGTAACAATCGGTCCATTTGTGGCCCGTTAACCCGTTGGGCCATTTTCATCCTCTCCTGTAATCCGGCCCATTAACGACCCGCCATGCCTTTTGATAGAATTAAGCCTGTGCTGTCTTTCGGCCTGTTAACGGCCCGTTATGGTTTGGGCCCATAAACGGACAGTTCCGATTTTGGCCCGTTTACGGTCCATATTGCGGTCCGGTTTTAGCCCACGAACAGTACGGCCCATGGATCCTACGGCGCGTATGAGGCCCATGGATCCTACGGCCCGTAGGAGGCCCATCGTTACCACGACTCGTATGTTGCCCATGGTTACTGCGGCCACTAGCAAACCGAGGAAAAAGAACTGCAGTGACTACAAGGAAACAAATAAAAAAGACTATAAGTAAATAAATAAGCAAGCAAATAACGCTAGGCTATTACGGTGATTACAGACATTACATCCACTGGGCATCAAAGTTCGCCACCAGTGCAAATAAAGGGAACAACAAAGCAGCATATTACATACACTGGGCGTCTAAATTGGCCACCAGTGCAAATAAACGCGGCAGCAAAACAAGTCCAAAACTGAAACAACTTCAGAAGAGCTCAAGAAATGTTATCCTGGGTATCCACCATGCTGGCAATAAGCTTAGCAAGCTTATTAGCTTTCTCTTGTTTGGCGCTAAAATCCTCCAACGCTTGTTGTTGCACCAGAAAATATGCATCTGAATTCTCTAGGGACTTCCTCGGTCCTTTGGCTTCTTGTCGCAGCACAGCTGATCGATGTCTTTCAGCTTGTAGTTGGGACTCAAGAAACCGAACTAATTCAGACAGCGAGTTTGAAGAGCTTGTGCAAGCGGTAGTGGCCAGTAACTCGAACACTACATCAAGACAGGACTTTGGGGTTGTCTCACTGTCTTCAAAATAGTTTTCCTTATCTGTTTTGTCAGCTTTGTTGGAGACCAGCAAGGTTGTCTCACTATCTTCAACCTTATCTGCATTACTTCCTTTACCATTGCTTAATGTGGTACTCTTCTCCAATATTCTGTCAGCATTCTAAAAGAAGAAACAATTAGACACATAACAAGTTTAGCATGTAGTATATGAAACTCATTTTGGTGAACCAGTTCAGTAGTAAGGTGGACAGGATTAAACTATCAAGTCTTCTATTGCAAAGTAGTACATTATAAAAGCATCAAACAAGCATATATCTATGTGCTACTGTCACTGCATTGTCTTGCCAAATCAAAATAGAGACACAGTTCAAATCATATCAGTTCAAGACAAAATAGCATTGAAAGAATATAAGTGTGGGAAACTACACGGCACCACAAGATTTCAGATGGGTACCACGGGTATACATGTACAACTAACAACACTATTGGCTCTGTTTTGATGCTAGTAATGTGCATGATATGAGAAGACAACTGTCTACACAATTGAAACTGAAATCAACATAGAGCAATTTAGAAGAGCAAGCCAGTTAAAGAAACATGTTTAAACATACCAGTTGTGCCATTAGAGTTTTGATTGGATCCTTCTATTTAAAAATTAGTTGGTATGAGTAAATACAGTGATACAAGAGCAAAGCAGTATGCACCACAGCTATGGAATCTTACCTGAGAATAGTTGTTCTGCAGGTTTAAGCACTTGTTCTACAAGAAGAGAGTACAGTAAGACGCATCCATATAGTATTTCAAAATGAAATATGATCTCATAGACCCTACCAGATTCATGGGTCTAGACCAATACAGAACAAGGTGTTCCCAGTCATCGTCCCGTAAATGTGTCTCCGGAGAAAGTAAGGGAATTTGATGAGTTTCCTGCCAGTGAAATACGTTTTCTTCAGGTAATTCCGATACTGCCGCAAAGCATTCTTGAAGATAGCAGAGGTATTAGCACAAGTTACCTCATCCTGAGTTTCCAAATCATTCGTTCTCTACACAGAAAATTGGGAACATTTGCCATGTTATAACCAGCAGGGAGGTAGAAAGTATGGGACAAAGCAAAGTAATTGCCATGAATACTTACACATAACTCCTAGAGGAACGCCTGCAACTGACTTTTTCCTTCATCTTCAATATAATATTTCCATGATGGGAAGATATGCACATAGGATTTAACAACATCAAATGCGATAGACGCTAAACTACAGATGACTGGTTCTGCTTCGTCCATAGGAATAGGTGTACTAACTGGTGGAGTTGGGGTTCGCCGTGGTAGTGGCGCTTTGGGCACTGGAGATGCCTTACTAACTCTTGTTTGGGAGCTCTATCATGGAGATGGCGCTGTGTCAACTGGAACTCGGTTACTATCTGCTGGGGTTGGGGTTAGATTGGGTGAAGCTGGTTCTCTGTCCATCGGAGTAGGGGTACAATCTGCGATAGTCTGGGTTATGTGTGGTAGGGCTGGTTCATTTGCAAGTACAACTGGGGTGCTATCTCCATCGACAGGTAGCACTGTTTTATTTGAAGACCGTGTTTTTACTCCGCTAGATACTGCCATCACACCCTCCAATTCAAATGGCTGATAAACAAGAAAAGTAGTTGAATGTACAGACCTTGTATGAGATAGATGCAATAGATAGTGAGGAAAAAAGAGGGCATGAAATAGTTCACATATATGTTGTTTAACTAAACAGGATAGCATGACATAATTTCACATATATGATGTCCTCTAAACAGTATAGCATGACATAATTCAAAGATATGATGACTAACTAAAAAGGATGGCATGAGATAATTATATGATGTCCTTAGTAAACAGGTTCGCATGACATAATTCACATACATGTTATCTAAGTAAACAGGATGGCATGATATAATTCACATATGTGATTTATATACTAAGCAGATGGCATTCGCATATATGATGTCTAAACTAAGCAGATGGTGTTGAATATTGTGTATATGATGTCTAAACTATGCAATGCAAGACACCATATGCATGATACGAGCAGTATAACCCTGCCAAGTTAGAGCTTACACCTCGGGGGGGGGGGGGGTGGGGGGTGGAATAGGACTGGTCATCTGTCTCTGAATCCTCCTCTGAGGAGCTATCTGGACCCAACAATAGATCTGCTTCGATAGGTAGCACTGTCTGCTCTGAAGAACTTGTTTTCACTCCAGATTTTTTCATCACCCACTCAAATGGCTGATTCACAGGAAGAGTAGTTGAATGTACAAACATTGTCGACAAATAGAAATGTAATGAAAAAAAGGAATGGCAAGATATAATTCAAATATAGGATGCCTGGCTAAACAGGATGGCATTGCATATTTCACATATATTATGGCTGGCTAAAAAAGATGGCATTGCATAATTCACATATATGATATAGAAACTAAACAACATTATAGAACATGTCTAAACTAAGCAGATTTCATATATGATGTCGAAAGTAAGCAAAGCAAGGCACCATATGCATGATATGACCAACATCATCATGCCAAGTTAGAGCAAACACCTCGGGGGGTAAATAGGAGTGGTCAGCTCCCTCTGTCTCCACCTCTGAATAGCTATCTTCCTCTGGATTACAATCTGGAGGAGGGGGTGGGGTTGCCATTGCACCCACCATGGAGCGATGTCTGCATGACATTGTATTGCCGCACAAGACTCTTCTCTTTTTCTCTACATGTTCAGAATGACTGTGTACAATAACTGACATGCATACAAAAAAAATATAGTGAGATTAAGTAAGGAGAGCATGCAGAAATCTAGAGTGAGGGTAACAACCAGTGGATAGATCCAAAAATAATGATAGCAGGCAAATGATAGCTTAATTTAATAAAAAGACAGATGATGGCTACTTTACTGTTTGTTTCCCACCCAAGATGAACGATGTAGTAGATACCCTAGATGAAACAGATAGTAGATCGATATACTATTCATTGCTGCCTCGATATGTGCCCCACAAGCATTTTAAAACTCAAGTTTGAACATTAATTTGGACCTGACTTAGTGTCTAAGAGATGAACACGATGATAAACTAGCAGGTAATATTAAGCAATGCATAAAGTAAGTAGAAACAAAAGAGTGCGACCTCTCTTGTGGACCCGTGTACTCCTCAGGTTCATCTGCTGAGTCGATGATGGTGATGCAGTTGCGGTGCCGGGAAGGAGATCTGAGGCCGAGAAAGACGGTAAGGAGTCGTGATGTCTGGTATGGTGGACGCTTCTATCGATGGAGCAGCTTAGGTGAGGTGGCCGACGGCGCGGTAGGAGCAGGACAAACCACACAAAGTTTTCTTTGACACCTATCTGTAACTGAAGTAATTCTGTAAGGGCTCCTTTGGCTTGCAGGAAGAGCACAGGAATACAAAGAAACATGGACAAATTAAAGTCAAACCACCTGCAAATGTGTAAAGTTAGAATGTTATTATGCCACTAATGCACTTAGTCTTCTTTTCTTGCATAGGATTTTGATAAGTAGGTCCAAGTGGATGTTAAAATTTCTGTGTTTTTCCTTTGAAACAGACACGAAAGGAAAAAATCCTTCTGTTTTGTTTTTCTCCATTCCTTTCAACCAAATGCATGAATAATTGAATACTAGAGTACCATAGGAAAAGTTCCTATTGCTATGTTTTTCCTTCACTTTTTCCTTTGAACCAAAATAGCCCTAAGGGATCGACTTGAATGTAGAGTAAAAAGTGATGCGACAAGTGTACAACCTCTTTGGTGTAGCCGTCTCGACCACATCATCATTGGGTCGGTCGCTGAAGATGTTGCGGCGGAGGTGGCTGTCGGAGCTGGGGAAGAAGATTTGAGGCGTCTGTAGATGGCGTTGAGGGTACTGCTCTGTTGTGATGGATGGTTCCGTCATTGGAGCAGCTCCGGCGAGCTGTGCGACGTCGAGGCTGAAGCAGTACAAGATGGACATCGTTAATCTGCAGTGGGATTCTAATACCATCTCCAATAGATGATGTAAAATACATCACCAAAAAGTGCTAGCTGTAAAATTTACATCACCAAAAAACAACCAACTCCAACAGATGATGTAAAAACTGTTGACTCTGAACTTAACTGTCAAAACTGAATTTTACTGTCGAAACTGACTGTTACTGTCGAAACTGAATTTTACTGTCGAAACTGAACACACTAGTAGAAGAGAAGCACTTCATTGGTAGTTTAGGCCGCTCGAGCACTACTAGTAGTAGAGAAGCAGTGATCTAAATCAGCAGCCGCTCAATAGGGAATGCACTAGCAGATAGCAGCCGGAGCAGCAGTGCGAACGAGAGCCAGAGGAGCAACTCGTGTAGCTGCAGCAGCCCGTGTACCAGCATTAGCAGCGCGAGCGAGAGCAAGAGCAGAGCAGTAGCACGAGTGAGAGCAAGAGCAGAGCAGCAGCGTGAGCGAGAGTCGGAGCAGCAACAGTAGCTCCGGCTGGTATGGCCGCCGCCGAGGGAGCCTCGCAATGGGGGAGATCCACCATGGAGGATGTCGCCGGCGGCACCGGCATCGAGGGAGCCGCGCCATGGCAGAGCGGGATCGAGCACCGGCGGCACCGGCATCGAGGGAGCCGCGCCATGGCGGAGCGGGATCGAGCACCGGCGGCGCCATGAGGTCGAGTGAAGGAGAAGATGTGATGAGTGTACAACCTCTTTGGTGGCACCGGGTAGGCCTCGGCTTCATCTGAGGAGTCGGTGAGGATGTTGCGGTTCCAGTGGGGCAGGTTAAGGCGACGTTGTGGGAATGGAACAGCCGCGATAGACGAGGCGATCGTCGGAGCAGCTGCTAGGAGATGGAGGACGGGGCGGCTGAACCGGCGGGACAACGAGATCGACGACGGATCCTCATCCGGTGCAGTGGATGAGGGACGTCGAGCTGTTGTGGTGGACGACGTCGTCGGGGAAGAGGCTCCGGCTGGGCGGCGATGGGGGGGGCGGACGGAGGAGGGTGGGGTTTCGCGGCTGGTGGAGAGAGGATTTGGCGGCCTCGGTTTTCGAATGGGGAAAATAAGGGGATGGGAGGGGGGAACCATGACTTAGGGACGCGCTTGTCTGAAATGTAGGGTAAGTTACAAAAGTACCCCCACCAATTTGAACTAGCGGCTCTTTCCAATCAGGGGTAGAACGGGGATTTCGCGTGTCGGGATTTCGCAGGAGGAGGGAGTTTTCGCGCGCGTTGTAATTTCGGGATAGCAAGGTGCGGGTTGAGAAGGAGGGAGTTTTCGGAGCACAAATAGACAAAGAGATATCTTGAAATTTCGGCATAATAAGGCGCAGGTTGAAATTTCGGCACAAGGCTAACGTGTACGGTACCATATCAATTCGCACTTTCCTCAACCAAAAAAAATCAATTCGCACCACACAAGAGAGGGTCTTGTCCCGTTTTAGTGTATGAATTACTACAAATGTCATTCAAAACTTTGAATCCATGTTATGTTCAACTAAAATATTTCGCTAGGTGTATAATGCATGTAACCTACTCAAATGAACATTTTAGTGCATTCCAAATGTATATACTACCGCTGCAATATGAACTAAATTTGAATTCATTTCCCTATTTGAATAAGAATCTACAATCATGATTGTTGTCAAGTTAAACCATCATCTGTATAGATCTTCATAATCTTAACCATGTTTCATATGTATAAAGTGTCTATCGCATAATGTATAGTGCCCCACCCCCTGCGCCTACAACTACTTAGCTGTGAGCTGCAAAAGCCACACATTATCACAAATTCAAATAAATGTGAGATTGTTCGATATATGTATAATATATATATAGTATAACATGTTCATAACCACACCATGTGTATCACCATTATATTCATGCATGCATGGGTTTAAAACATTATGATCTCTTATTCTAATATCTGAATCCACTTTTGTAATGAATTATGATCTCTGTTAGACTTTACACCCACACAATCCTCTTCTCTTTATAGCTAGCACTAACTTTCTCTCGTGCATGCACACGCCCTCCTCGCCCTCCCCCTCCCTTAGCATTCTCTCCATCGCGCACATTCGTTATTTTTCTTTAGGTCATTCACCCACGGTCTCTATAGGTCTCCCCAGCTCCTTCTTTCCGGCACACACCGATCGATATACCTCTCTAGCTAGGTCTGCCTACCACATACACACACTTTCCCTCTTCTCCTCTATCTCACCGTCCATGCCCCCTATCTCTCATACGGTCACACACATATGCACACTCTCGCCTCTCTTTTCATCGATCTCGCACTCGCACACTCCTCCATCTCCATATAGTAGGCCTATCGCACCAACTCCTAGCCACATCCCTGTCTCTCTATCTGTCTCTCTGGGCCTTATTTGCCTCTAACACATGCATGTATATCGATCGATCTCCCTCTATACATATAGCTAGGTTGACTATAACTCTTTTTCACCACGCACTGATTGATCTACCTCACTAGATAAGTCTCTCCCTTTCCCTGACACACAACGATTGCTCTACCTATCTAGTTAGGTCTGCTTATCACAGACATATCGCCCCCCCCATCATCCATGCATGCTTCCCGACTCGTCTCTCACACGCACGCGCACACAGACACACATCCCCTCTCTTATTGATATTGCAGTCGTACCCTCCGTTTGTCTAGTAGTCCTCTCCCACCATCTCCGAGAAGCAACTCCACCACCACCCCTCCCGCACTCTAGCTCTGTCTCTCTCCCAACCTTAATTATTCCTCTGCTACACATATGTATGGATGCCGATCGATCTCCCTCAATACATAGCTAGGTATCTCCTTCTCCACACATATACCTGTCGATCTACCTCTCTAGTTAGGTCTCTGCCCCCCCCCCCCCCACACACACCCATAGTCAAATGCTCTAGTTAGGTCTCCTTGCCACACACAAACTGCACCTGTCCCCTCTCACGTTCCAGTAGGCCAACACCCTATATCTTTGACGTGCGCAGACACAATTTTTCTGGCTCTCTTTATCGATCTCGCACCCATACACCTTCATCCCTCTCTTCGATTCTATCAATATCTCACGCCGATGATCCCTCCCCTCTCTTCTCGTGGATCGCCCCCTCTATATATAATATATCTAGGCCTCCGTTTCACACACATTGAATATGTTACATTTTTTTAAGATATCATCGACTCATATTCCCTATCTATCTCTCACTCACACAAATACACTTACAAAATCACCCTCCCAAAAGAAACACTCATGAACGCACTCACCATCTCTCTCTAGGATTGTATCTCTCTCACACACACCCACATAGGTGGGGTACATGCACGAAGAGAAGAGGTGCACGTACGATGCACGTACTCACATCTCGTTCCCAACCACACCCGCGCGGGTACAAGGTGGAGCTCATTTCTGTACGAAAAGGCAGCCCACGTGATAATTTGACGCGTGTCGGTTGTTCACTTGATGGAGGGTCGTGTACCACGCATGAACGAAACAAAGTGCGACTTGACGCGTTGGCGCGTTATTTTTAAATAAAGTTTTATTCCTCAATGGCACGTACAGAATATAAAATGATTGTATGTAGAGAAAAACGAAAACCGCTCCACTATACTAGTACAAATATAGGCAGGAGCCTCTATGCTTGCTTGCTGGGGTTCATCTCTTCACACTCTCTCACACAAGACGGCGGTGTCCAATCTTTCTCTCTCTCTCTCTCTCTCTCTCTCTCTCTCTCTCTCTCTCTCTCTCTAACCGCTGGTCACTGATCCGGCCGGATCCCGTCCGCCGACGGAAGGGGAGGATGTGCAGCGTTGCTCCGGTCACCAGCGTCGAGGCAGGAAACCCTCTGCCGGCGCGTCCCGATCTGCGGTACCCGATGTTCTTTCCGACCAAGCGCCGGCGTGGTAGGGCCTTTGACCCTTGCTCGCTGCCGCAGCGGATCCCGCCCGCTGTCGCCCTCCTACTTACATCCCGACGACCCTCAGGTACAGCTTCCTCTGGAACCGGCCTTGCTCCACCGCCCAACTTCCCACGTCGCTGCATGTGGATCTTCTCTAGTTCTTTGCCTAAAACGTACTAGCTCGGCCGGCGCACTTTCCATTTTGCAATCTCGTCCTCACACCATTTGAGATAAATCACTGTGTTGTTATCTTTCCCTTAAGACAATGAATATGCTTCTTTTTGTCGGCGTATGTGTCATCAAATGTCATTGGCCAGTAAATGTTTCATTTCTACCTCTTTTTGCAAACGGGATATCCATTTCACCTCGTTGCTATTGCGACCTTTTGGTCAACTGCACAAAGCACTTTTTTTAGTGTTTTGTGCAGTTCTACTAAAATGTCTCACTGGCAACGTTTCTACATTTCAATGGGACTGCACAAAGGGAGTTTGGAGTTCCTATCCTCCTCATCCAACTCTCAGCCTAATCTTCTCCAACAAGTAGTTAGTCTCAAGAGAGACTGCAAAGGTGACCGGCTTCTATTTGTGTGTTTATTGTTTCATCAACAGTGCCACTATTATTGTAATCACACTTACTCAATATCT
This sequence comes from Elymus sibiricus, assembly GCA_039707655.1. Classification (NCBI taxonomy): domain Eukaryota; kingdom Viridiplantae; phylum Streptophyta; class Magnoliopsida; order Poales; family Poaceae; genus Elymus; species Elymus sibiricus. Next base: position 296,502,862 of record CM077672.1, on the reverse strand, counting down.
TTGCTAACAGGGACGCTCAGCTCTATTTTAGTGGAACTGCACAAAATGATCGAAATGTTCCATGCTTCTGACAGCTCCTTTCTTTGCTAACATGTCGTGTTGATTTTGACAGAGCTGCGGGAAAGTAGCTGCCAACCAATGAATATCGTCGGCAGGAAATGAAAGCATTCCTATGGAGAGCATCGATCATTTTTTATTTTTTATTTATTTGTACACCTTCTCACAACTTTGTCTTTAGTTGTGATGTAAATATTGGCTCTGATCTACGAATCATTGAGATGCATTAGCAAGGAAGTTAGTTTTTTTTTTGCGAAAGAGCATGGATGTTAGTTTCCTTTGTATTTGATTCAATGTTGTAACGAGACAACCTTCCAGCTGGCAAGACACATGAAACAAAAAGCTAAAAGCTTCATAGCATTGTACAATTTCATGTCGCTCAAAAATTATGTCTACATATATTATGTGAACAAATGCTGAAAGCTTGATAGCATTGCCAGAAGCCATTCTACTACTCCAGCATCCGGGTCCACGTGCCATGCACCAAATTAGAGTGCACAACCGCACGGGAGACTCCAGCACGGCCGTTTCGCCGCAGTAATATACTAATGAGCAGTCAAATCACAAGCCCTACCTTTCCCACAGTAAGTTGCTCGGACGAAGCAATCTTCTTTGAAGCCACTCCTACTACTAGGAGCAACTATAAATACTCTACCAAGGAGAACACAGACGGGCAAGGTGTCGCACGGATGCCATATGGTGATAGTGTGATCTGAGGAGTAATACTTCATTGGGCTGCCGTTTTCCGCACTACTCCGGAGTAAATGCGTACTAGTAGTAGAAGATTGCTTTATCACAAATTAAAATAAAATAAGAGTGCAGACCCTCCACCGTGCGGTTCCTAGTGTACCTGTATACTGTACAACTTGTACTATTAAACCTTGCGCTTGGCTCTTTGCCTCTTCGTGAAGTCGAACAATTATGGTACTACAGTGTATGCTTCTGGCAATCTGACACCGAATGAACTGCTGCACGTCCACCGCGTGGGCGAGGAGAGCGCGCAGTAGTCAAAATATTCTCCTCGTCCTGCGAGCCACCACGCGTGTGGGAGAGGGAGAGGGCGTAGTAAGCAAGCTTCTCCTTGTTCTCCTCGTCCTGCGAGCCACCGCGCGTGTGGGAGAGGGAGAGGGCGTAGTGTAGTATTAGTACTACTACTAGTCCACTACTAGTCCATACTGCCTCCTTTCCGGTTAATATGGCTTAATGGCGGTCACTGGACTTCATAATACGCTCATTACGGTCAATATATACATTTTGCAGTGTTTATACGGTCACTAGCTCACCCGCTCACCGTAGAGCACCGTATTGCACTCTGTTGACCGGCCAAATAGTCTACGTAGCACTTTGTTGACTGGTTAAATTGACTCGTGGACTATGGGTCCCACCTGTCAGTTGGCAGAGGAAAGAAACAAGTTAAACAAAATTTTACACAGGCGCGGCAGGAGTTCAACCCTTGCGCGGGAACCACCCTGGTTGTGTATGTGTGCGCATGCACGTGTAGGCTAAGCACTTGAGCGTGAGCGTGTGTGTTGCGTTGTGTGTTGTACACATGCATGCATGCGTGCATGTGTACGTGTGACTGCCGCATGCATGCAATAGGGCGTCGCGTGTGTTTTTGTGTGCATGTGTACGTGTGACTACTGCATGCATGCAGGAGGGTTGTAGTCTTCACATGTTCATATTTCATAATGTACTCCGTGGACGGAGTTTTAGACGGCATTACCCCTTGCTGAAATGATGGATGTTAGAGTAGGTAGGGCACATGGGAGAGAGACAAACCTGCATGCAGGGGTATTTTGGTCGATAGCATAACAAACAGCTCATGCATCGTAAGATTCGTTTGCATGGAAATACTACTTCTCGGTCGTCGAAACTCATTCTTCTTCCTTTCGCCGACATGTGGGACATCCAGCATCCGGATGCACGTGTCATGCAAGAAATTAGAGATAAGTGCTTGGGAGTACAAGTGAGACTCAGGAACGGTCACACATGTAGGTGGAGTACCAGCAGGGGATGCAGTAATAATGCCTAATGAGCGGTCAAATCACACAGTAAGTTGCTCGGACGAAGCAACCATCATTTCTCTCTTCAATGGCACGTACGCAATATAAAAAGGTTGATATGGATAGAAAAGGAAAACTGCTCCACTATATATACATAATATAGCCAGGAGCCTAAGCTACATGCTTGCTTGCTGGGGTTGCTCTCTTCACACACTCTCGCACAAAACGACGGTGGCCACACCGCTGTTCACATATCCGGTCGGATCCCGTCCGCCGGGGAAAGTGGTGGATGTTTTGCGTAGACGCGGCCGCCAGCGGCGAGGGAGAAAACCCACTGTGGGGGCGTCCCGTTCAGGGGTCCCGGTCATTCTCTCTCACAAAGCTCCGGTGCGGTAGCCTTCGTCCCTTGCTCACTGCCGAGGTATGGACTGATGCCGCCTCCCACCGCCCTCCTAGCTACATCCCAACGTCCCTTAGGTACAACATCCTTTCGAGCCGACTTCCTCCACTGCCCCAGCTCCCCACGTCGCTCCTTGCAGATCTTTCTCTACTTCTTTGCCCTGCATGTTGCTCTACCGACTTCTATTTGTGATGAGTTTATGTCTTATCAACTAGTGCCACTACTATTATTCTAATCACACTTCTTCAATATCTTTGCCAACAGGGATGCTCAGCTCGATTTTAGTGGAAGTGCACAAAATCATCGAATGGTCCATGGGTTCCAGACTTCTTTCCGTCGGAAGTTTCAACCTCGCCAGGGAATTAAAGCCTGTTTAGGGTTTAGGGTCTATAATTTCTTAGCGAGATAAAATTGTCCTTACAATGTATGAAGCTTTCAGCTTTTGTTTTATGTATCTTGCCTCCAAGGTTGCCCCGTTACAACATTCCATCATCAAATATAAAGGAAACTAACATGCATGCTGATGCATCTCAATGATTCATAGATCATAGCTAGTATTTACTTCACAACTAAAGACAAACGTTATGAGAAGGTGTACAAATAAAGAACAAAATGATCGATGCAGTCACTGGGCCTTGGTGTAGTACTACTACTACTACTACTAAAGAGCTAGGTGTCGCACGATGTCCAAGGAATATGGTGATAGTGTGAGGTGGGCCATGTACTACTCACTGGGTTGCCATGTTTCGCACTCCTCTAATGTAAGAGTGGATAAAATTAGTTTTATCACAGAATAAAAAAAAGAGTGCACATGCTCTACGGCGCGGTTCCTGGCTCCAAAATCATTCTACCTCCTTTCGCCGAAACATGGGACATCAAGCATCCGGGTCCACGTGCCATGCACCAAAGTAGAGTGTAGTACTACAATTGACAATCATGATGGTCGTACCGCTACAGTAATAACAACCAATGAGCCGTCAAATCACATAGACCCGGCAGGAAGTTGGACTGACGAAGCAACCATCACTCTTCGTTGAATCCGCTTCTCCCTCATGCAGTACAGTATACTATAGTGTTCTTTTGGAAACCAACGTTTCTTGTCGATGGATCGCGCCATGGAGCAAAACTAACGTTTATATACATCACGTCTGTCACGTTCGAGTCTCACCCCACACAGTTGCTCGGCACACCACTCATCGCAAAGCGAGTATACGCAAACTTCCCCGCCCGCGTGTCAATGGATCGCGCCATGGAGTATTACTACTGGAAGAGATAGACGAAGGGGGAGAGGATAGCTAGCTGTAGCAAGGGCTCCCAAGAACTTTTTTGCATGCATGTTGTGGCCGGCCGTCGTGTCGTTTGAACGCGGAGCAGTCGCGTGCACCGGGAAGCGGCGCGGGCGGCGCTCTCTCGGCCGCGCCATTGAGAGGCCATGTCTGCTTTGGCTGGGCATGAATGCGGCACTGACCTTTTCGGGCCGGGAGCGCGCGCGAGTGATGGAGATGGTTTTGTTGGGCCGGGGCGGTCAGGAGCGGGCGTGGCAGCCGTCCGGACGCCCGCAAACGAGAGACGCTGGACCTACGTAAATATTGCTAGGGTTTAGGGTTAACGTTAATTAGTACCTAATTAATGTAATAATGAGCCAGTTGGACAAATATGATTGGAGATGAAAGGAGGACGGGCCAACCCCCTTGAAATTCAGCGGGGGGTAGGAGATGAAAGTAGGAATTTTACGTAAATACGGATATGTATGTGTATGTGTATGTGTACGCGTGCGCACACACACATAGTCACGATTCTCGCGACTACTCGTACACACCATCTCTCTATATGTCGATGTCTCATTCTCTCTAACACACACACACTCGCGCACGCGCACACACACAAACACACACACACACACATAGTTCGGCCTCATTTTGTTCCTAGGATAGGAATATCATAGGAGTGGGAAACAATACGAAGTGAGATAAAAGGAGTAGTACTACCAGTTAAAAAAAAGGAGTAGTACTACATACAAGAAGAGAAGAGGTACACGTGCGCACTCTACCTCTGACACACCCGTGAGTACACGATGGAGCACATTTGTACACGAAGAGGCAGCTTACGTGATAATTTGACCCTTTAATTTGGTCACTTAATAATGGAGGGTCGGGGACCACACGTGAGCGATACTCCTTGAAGCGGTGGCGTGTTATTGATCAAGTTTTCATTCCTCGTACATTAAAAAGAGATTCCTCCGCGAGTTTTCGTTTTTGTTTCCGGGAACGTGCGTATTCTGTCTGAAACCATTGCTATGGAGAGATTTTTTTACTCCATTGTATATGTAGGCTTGAGAGGGCTTGGTTGATAGGGTTTCTCATGTCTCACTCTCTCACCCTCTCCAAATCGAAACAAGACGACAGTGTCCACTCTGATATCTCTCCTCACCGATGGTCACAGATCTGGCAGGATCCCGTCCGCTGCGGGAGGGGAGGAGGTGCAGCGTCGACGTGGTCACCGTCGGCGAGGGAGGAAGCCGACGTGCACCGTCCTCTCTGAGCCGGCGCTGGCGCGGACAAAGGTCCTCCGCGCCCTTGTTCGCTGCCGTCGTGTGGGCAGATCCCGCCGCCCGCCTAAGCCACATCTCACCCATCTGAGGTATAACTTCTTTTGGATTTCATGCTTCGTTCTACTGGTCTAGCTCCCCACGTCGCTGCATGCGGGTTTTGTATATACTAGTACTCCCCAGCTCGCCATGTACAGAAGCTAGGCTTCGTCTGCTGGTCCAACATCACCTAATTTTTTTGGTTACAGGAAAGGCCACTCCAAAAGTTGTCCTGGTTTTTCCGTCAAAAAAAAAGTTGTCCTGGTTTATGTCTCGGTGGAGGTACATGGTGGTTGTGCGCTCACTGTCCATGTGCCCCTATTGCTGCTGCTAATCTAATATCACTGGTAAAATGATGCAATGCCCATGTTAAAGTGACATCCATTTTAAGTAATGCTGATGTAAATCTAGAGGCGTCGATAAATAGAAGCAATGACACCGTTTTCAGAAATGCTTCTGTCCTGCTTTAGTCCCCATGAAGATAATCATGATGCTTCTATTTGTGGGGTACATTTCATTAATTCTTATTAATAATTTAGATGCCGCTGTTAATCTTGTACCACTGCCAAAACAATGTAACGACACTACTTAAATATCCCTTTTTTATATTTTTGCAAACAGGGATGCATATCTCCACACCAGGGCATGTCTTCCTCAATTTTAGTGGAACTACACAAAATTGGATGGCCACTGTTGCTCCACCTCATTGTCCTCTGCCATGTGGTTCAACCTTTCTCGAGCTTCATTACCGAGAAGAAACAGAGCACTGTGAGGATTTATCAAACCTTAGTGGTGCCGCACCCAAACTTGATGCCAAATGGATGATGCATCACCACGGTGACCTATCGATGCTCATGGTTGAGTATCATGGTTGCATCGGCTGGTGAAGCTGATCGATGTTCGATGAAATACGAGTTGTCTTCCATCAGTGCTCTTTGCTGGGTAGCCACGAAGACAAAGATATCATTCATCAGTGCACCTTGGTTGCGTTGGATACGCAGCCGTCTTTCACCTTGGTGCAAATTTTTCTTTCGCTATGAACCAAATGTTTCCTCGGAGAAGCATCCATGTTGGTACTAAGAGCAAAAGATTTGTATTGGTTTCTAAGCCTTCTCACAACTTTGCCTTCAGCTCCTCTGTATTGGTTTCTAAATGTTGGCTATGATCTTTCAATCATTGACTTGTATAAACATTTTATTTATGAGTTGGTTTTGAATTTTTGCGACTAGTTAATTATGTTGCCAAACTTTGATAAAATATATTACTCATATAACTACATAAAAAATACGAAGCCAATTGTTGGCATGTATTAGCCATTTGCCAGTTAAATATGTGGTCAAACTTTGATAAAAAATATGATGTGTAGTAAAAAACCGGACAGAGGTACCACACGTCAACGATAGAAAGTGCGACCAGGACGCGTGGAGCGTTTGTTTGATCGTAGTTTTCTTCACTGGTACGTTAAATAAAGAGTTTTGTTTCGTACACAATTTAAAACGATTGTGATGGAGAGAAAAGTAAAACCACTCCACCATATAAGTAATATATAAGCTGGAGCCTCAGCCTTTGATTGCTAGGGTTTGATATCTTCACACTCTATCTCTCAACTATATATATACACGCTAGAGCCTCAGCGTTTGTTTGCTAGGGTTTGCTCTGTTCACACTCTCTCACCCTCTCCAGATCTAAACAAGACTGCGGTGGCCTCTCTCTCTCTCCCCTCACCGCTGGTCAAAGAGCCGTCCAGATCTCGTCGGCCGGGGAAGGTGAGGAGGTGCAGCGTTGACTCTGTTGCCGTCGACGAGGGAGGGAATCCACTGCCGGCGGCGCTGTTCTCTTTCACCCAGCGCCTGCTCGGGAGGGCCTTCGACCCCTTCTTCATCGCTGCCGTACGTAGTGTGGGAAGATCTGGCCTCCCGCCGCCCACCTAGCCACATCCCAACGACCCTAAGGTATAACTTTACTTTGAAACCGGCATTGCTCTAGCTGCATGTGGATCTTTTTCGCTTCTGCAGTCTAATCTAGGTCTAGGTCTGGTTCAAACAGGAAAGAAGGGGGGAGTTTTATAGCATGAATCTAGGACGTGGTTCAAAGAGGAAAGGAAGGGGGAAAGTAGTACAGACTGGCTATCCAGCCGCTTTGTTGGTCGAAAAGGGAAAAAGGGGAATTGCAGTACGCACATCTGTATGGAACTGATCTCTTTGTTGAAAAAGGAAAGAAACTGGGGGGTGGGGGACAAGTTAGTAGAGTTTGTGCAGGACTAGATTTGCTGCCCTCACATAGGAAAAAGGTTAAAAGAGAACAAATATGGGACCAACACAGATATGTTGCTTGGTTCTTTGTTGCAACAGACTCTGCATCACCCATTTATACATGTGGAGGCACATGGTGCTGGTGTGTTCCCTGTCCCATACAACTGTTTAGCTGTTGTTAATCTCATAATGCGGCTGGAAAATTGAAGCAATGCCACTGTTAAAAGTAAATTACATGTATAACGAATGTTAATTTTAAGAGAATGTCTCTGTCCATATGAATTAATGCCACTGTTTTAGAAATGCTACTGTCCTACTTTGTTTCCCATTAAGATAAGGTAGATGCTTCTTTTTGTGGCCGTATGTGTCATCCTCCGTTATTGGCCAGTAATTGTTTCCTTTTTTACCTCTGTGCAAACATGCATCTCTTTCACCTCATTGCTATTGCGACCTTTTGGTGCACTGCACAAAACACTTTTGTTTGAAGACTGTTTTGTGCAGTTCAACTAAAATGTCACACCGACAACGTTGCTAGATTTAGTGGAACTCACACAAAAGGAGATTGGATTTCCTATCCGTGTTGGCGGATTGGTATTTGATCTTGAGGTCTTTCAAGTCTGCCTCATGAAAGGTAAGTACCAGCCTTCATCCACATGATTGTGTAGTGTGCTTTGAGATGCTGTGCTACTTGTATTGGTACTATTTTGAATCAATGTTGAATTGAAGCTATTGTATTGTTGTCTTCTCCCATTAAGTGAACAAAAATGCTACCAACCCAGATATGCTGCTTGTTTCTTTGTTGCAACAAAATCTGCATCACCCCTTTATACATCGAGGAAGCACATGGTGCTGTTGCGCCCACTCTGCCATGCAACTGTTTAAACTTTTTGTTATTCTAATGCCAATGGTAAAATTAAGCAATGTTAGTCTTAGAAGGAACTACTAAACCTTAGTTCAGAATTGCAACACTTATTACGTATCGGCGGGAGTACATGTTGAACCTATGTATTGTTAAGATGATGTCTCTGTTAATATGAATCAGTTACACTGTTTGAGAAATGGTACTATCCTGTTTTGTCGTTCTTTCTACATGTTTAAGCCTCTGTTAATATGAATCAATGACACTGTTTGAGAATTGCTACTGTCCTGCTTTGTTTCCCATTAAAATAAGGTAGATATTTTTTCTTGTTGGCGTATAAGTCATCAACTGTTATTGGTAAGTAACTGTTTCCTTTATACCTCTTTGTGCAAACAGGGATATCAAAACTTCTTCTCGTTGCTATTTCAATTTTGATTTCAGTTGAACTGCACAAAAGAGCCAATGTATTTAAGGCAAACTGTTGCATTCTTGGGCCCAGTTGATCCTTCCACTTTGCAGAAAGAAGCAGTCACTGGTTGTGGTACATTACAGAAGGAATAATCGAGAAGCTTTACAGAGTATTAGTAGACGCTGGTGACATGACCAGTCAGCAGAGCTCATGTGGCAACTCAACAGCATGTGAAGTGCAAGATTCTACAACCAGGAAGGGTATGACCAAGTCACTCATGGACGCAGCTGTAACAAACGAGGTCAACATCGACCTTCATCCACATGATCGTGCTTTGTTATGTTGTGCTACTTATATTGTGGTACTGTTTTGAATAAATGTTTAATTGAAGCTATTGCATTGCTATCTTTTCCTGTTAAGATAATGAAGATGATTATATTTGTGAGCGTATTTTCATCAACTAGTACCACTATTATAGTAATCACACTTTTTCTGTATTTATGCAGACTATTTATGCAGACAGGGATGCTCAGCTTGATTTCAGTGGAACTGCACAAAATGTTAGGATGGTTTGTGCCCTCCATAATACTTCATCATGCACAATACATCGAATGGTTCTATAATCATTCATTGTCACCTTGGGCCACTAAACTAGCTACATGAAAGGATCTGCCAACGTGTTGAAGGCCTTGTAACATGTAAATACGAAATCCACCAAGCTACGCATGACATTGCTCGATTTCAGTGGAACTGCACAAAAAGATCAACTGGTTAATCCAGCACGAGGTTCCATGTCAATGTGCAAACTGATGACAAACCCCTCCCTTTCCACAATCGTAGGCATTTGATATTTTGCAATGGGAAAACCTTCTCAAAGTTTGCTCATTGGTGTTCGCAAGAAGACACGCATTTGATATTTTGGAATAGGAAACCTTGTCAAATTTTGCTCATTGATGGTTAGCAAGAAGACATATATTTGATATTTTGGAATGGGACGCCCTTTGCTGTCAGCAGCATTGATTGATTTTTCTTTATTTGTGTCTTTAGTTGTGAAGTAAAAATATTGGCTCTGATCGATTGTTGTGAATGTTATGAATTGCCAGGCCTGTGAGTTTGATTGCAATGTACAGCCACGCTAAAAAACTTTATGGTACGTGTGAAACTGCGGCAAACAAAGTGATCACCGTGCGTCCTGACAAAAAATCCTAGTACGTATTGTTTTGCATGTTCGTCTAATGCCTCTGATACAACAATTCGAACTAATCGAACTAAATTCGTTCAAACACGGCTCGATTTCAAACATGCCCGGATCTCATTACATTTTGGACATTCTTCAACTAAATAGCAGTGCTCATCCGGCTCTGGATGTATAATTAATTAACCTAATCTATGATCTCTGGCGCCCGTTCCCCGTGTCTGGCTGAGCCCCGAGAACTGAAGCTTCTCCAGCTCCACCTCGCCACTCTCCAGCTCCGCCTCCGGAGCCCCGGAAAGTGAAGCTGTCCGACTCCACGTCGCCGCCAAGCAGCTAATCGGCCGTCGATGTTCAACCCACCAAGCTTGGCTTCAACCGGAGGGGAAGAGCGGTGGCCTTACTTGGACCCAAGCGGCGACGACCTACCGTCTTCTACTCTTCCTCGTTTTCTGTGTGGCGCGGCCTCGTTGCCGGCAGGGCGGGGCCTCGGCGGAGCCGGCGATGTCCTCCGCCTCGTTGCCGGCGGGGCGAGGCCTCGACGGAGCCGGTGAAGTCCTCCGCCTCGTTGCCGGTGGGGCGGAGCCTCGGCGGAGCCAGCGATGTCCTCCGCCTCATCGTCGGTCTCGCCAAACAGCGCCTCGCCCGCCTCGTCGCCCTCCTTGTAGGTGGCCGCAACCTCCGCCACTCGCTGGCGGTACCGCCAGCGCGCGAGGCGGCTCTCGCGGGTGGAGTGGTAGGACTCGAGCAGCGCCGCCTGCTCCGCTAGGTCCGCGGCAATCTGCTCCTCCACCTGCAGGTGCTCCTGGAGGAGCTGGTGGTTGTAGGCGGCGTCGGCCTGCGCCTCCCGGAACTGCTCCTCCAGCTGCTCCCACACCATGTCCATGTATTGGGCACGGGCCTCGCCGATGGTCATGGAGGAATGCACCGGCGAGGATGGCGCGGAGGAGGAGGGTGGCACCGGCTCGTCGATGACCACGTCCTCCATTGGGACGTCGTCGTCCTCCGGCTGCCTGCGGCCAGCCAGTCGGCAGCAACGGCGGTCATCTCCTTCTTCTGGTCCACCGTCCGCCCGTCCCGGAGAGCGGTGGAGCGCGAGGAAGCCATGGTGGAAGTGGTGTGGAGAGGAGAAAGGGAACGGAGGCGGATGACTACGGCTATGGCTGAGGCAGTAGTTTATATAGCAATGGTGGGCAGCAGAGGGACGGACGGGTGGCGCCGGAGTAGCCGCCTCGGCAACTGCGTGTCATTAATGTGGGCAGCAGACAGACGGACGGACGGCAGTTGTGTCGTTTGAACGCAGAGCAGTCGCCTGCTTCGGGAAGCGGCGCGGGCGGTGCTGACCATTTCGGGCGAGAAGCGCGCGCGGGCGAGGAAGGGGGTTTGGGTGGGCCAGGGCGTTCAGACGTGGGCTTGGCAGCGGTCCAGTGCAACAGCCGGACATGCTGGCTCGCCAGCGAACTCGCCGAGCTCAGTGATGATGACCAGACGATGGACGAGGCTTCCGACCAGGAGCCGATGCCACCGCCCGCGCCGGTTCATGCCGTGTTCACCATAGAGCAGGTGCGGCCACACTTTGACGCCCTAATGGCGGAGGAGCTACCAATGCCACCGGTGTCGGTGTTCCAGCAAGCGCAGGAGGACCAGTGCTCCAACCTCCGTCTCCTCAACGAGCATCGGCTTGCGGAGGGACAAATCGCCGGCGAACATGCGAATGACAATGTCGTCGTGGACATGGGGGCCGATGATCCTGGCTTCCTGGATGAACAACGGGCGCTGTACCAGACTATCCGTAGGGCCCTCGAGGCCCTCTTCGTCGTCCTTCGCCTTGTTGCACTCGCCATGGGGCCGCCGTCTCGCATTGTCAACATGGTGAACAAACGAGAGGAATCAGGAGATGACTGTACGTGGTGAGGATGACAATAGGAACCCACCAGGGCCATGGCCGTACTCAGGCAAGTGCCTCCTTATTACGACAAGAAAAAAAAACTTCCCCCTAATGGTTTGCTGACATCTGGGTTCGACGCCATTGTCAACGTAGTCAATAAAGGAGAGAATTGCACAAGGAGCTGCTGACAGCAGGGACCCAACAGATCATGCATTTTTTTAGAGATGTTTTTTTGTTGCTGAGACGGAGCAAGGTATTAACTGGTCTGTGCAGGGGCTGTGGCCCGTGTAGCCCAGGTTATTATTTATGTCTACCAAATAACCAGCCCAGCTGTTTTTTCCTTTGTGAAAATGGCTAGCCCAGCTTTTTTTTGACGAATACCCAACACAGGCCAACTTGTTTTTCCGCCCGGCTGGGTTGCAAAAACGAGGAGGGGTGCATTCGGCTTGCCCAGAAAATGGGCTTTAAGTAATAATAAATGGGCTGTAAATATAAAAAAACACAGCGAACCGTCAATTAGTTTGAAAATTAGTTTTTTTTTGGATTTTTAGATTTTTAATTTCATTACATTTTTTGTTGCGCGCGCAAAATTTCATTGGATTTTAACCTAATATAAAATAATTTTGAAATTAGATTGAATCTGAATCAAAATTTCGGGATAAAAATAATTCGGACCCCACCAAAATGTGGGAAGTTTGGTTGAAATTTTTAACCCTGGCCCTGGCTAGAAAATGGGATGTACTATTAACAAACAGTAAATGGGCTGTAGTAAATTCCATAAGAATTAAAAAATGGTCTGTAAATTATTAAAAATAGCAAATGGGATGTATGCTGTCCGCCACTGATGTGATACTGATTTGTTGGCCTACTAAGTTGACGCGTACGCAAGGCTTTGTCAACTTATAGTCAACACATGATTCTAGCAATAGAGGCCGTTGGATGGACATCCAACGGCTGTCGTGCTTCTTCAATCTCAGATCTTCTTGCTTCAGCTGCCCAAACCACCGCCGGCGGGACCGCCTGCTCCCGCCACCCGTGGTCGGCTGTGCTGCCGCGCAGGCCTCACCGCCCCACTCTACTCCCATCGCTGGCCAGGCCATCCCTCTACTTACCCACATCTCCTGTTATTCTTCGGCGACGGCAGCCTCACACCGCAGCCGAACCAGTCAACCCTCGTACTCCTCTCCGCATTGGCATCCACTTATGTGTCTTCGCTGGCTACCGGTCGTTCCTTCCTAGGACTCGCCGTCGTCCACCGCGGTGGTTCTATCGGCGCGACGTGGTCAACGTGGTCAACAAACGACAGCCATCGAAAGAGGGATGTACGTGGAGAGGCTGACAGTAGGGACCCACATGGTCCATGGCCGCACGCAAACACGTGCCTCCTTATTACGCATAAAAAAATGATTCCCCCCTGATAGCTGGGACCCACCAGCTATATCTTCGCACGGAAGGAAGTGCCTCCTTATTACGCGGGAAAAAAGATTCCTCCCCATAACAACTGGGTCCCAGCAGATTTGGAGGCTGACTTGTGGGCCTACTAAATTGACGCGTACGCAGGGCTTTGTCAACTTAGTCAACAAACGATTCTAGCAGCAGTGACCGTTGGATGTTAATCCAACGGCCGTGCTGCTTCTTCAATCTCTGATCTTCTTGCTCCAGCCGCGCAAACCAGTGCCGGTGGGATCGCCTGCTCCCGCCTCCCGTGGCCGGCTATGCTGCCGTGCAGGCCTCACCGCCCCCTCCTACTCCCACCGCTGGCTAGGCCATCCCTCTACTCACCCACACCTCCTGTTATTCTCCGGCGACAGCAGCCTCACACCGCAGCCAAACCAGTCAACCCTCGTACTCTGCTCAGCGTGGGCATCCACTGCTGTGTCTTCACCGGCTTCGGGTCATTCCCTTCCTGGGCCTCGCCGTCATTCACCGCGTTGGTTCTATCGGCGTGGCGTGGTCAACATGGTCAACAAACAACAGCCATCGGAAGTGGGATGTACGTGGAGAGGCTGACAGTAGTGACCCACATGGTGCATGGCCGCACGGAAGCAAGTGCCTCCTTATTATGCGAGAAAAAAATGATTCCTCCCCCTGACAGCTGGGCCCCACCGGCTCTATCGTTGCACGGAAGGAAGTGCCTCCTTAGTACGCAAAATAAATGATTCTTCCTCACGACAGCTGGGACCCACCAGATTTGGAGGCTGACTTGTGGGACTACTAGGTTGACATGTATGCAGGACTTTGTCAACTTAGTCAACACACGATTCTAGCAGCAGTTACCGTTGGATGTTAATCCAACGGCCGTGCTGCTTCTTCAATCTCTGATCTTCTTGCTCCAGCCGCCCAAACCAGCGCTGGCGGGACCGCCTGCTCCTGTCTCCCGTGGCCGGCTGTGCTGCCGCGTAGGCCTCACCGTCCCACCCTACTCCTATCGTTGACCAGACCTTCCCTTTACTCACCCACATCCCCTATTATTCTCCGGTGACGGCAGCCTCACACCGCAGCCGAACCAGTCAACGCTCGTACTCCCCTCGGTGTGGGAATCCACTGTCGCGTCTTCCCCTGCTCCGCGTCGTTCCCTTCCTAGGCCTCGCCGTCGTCCACCTCCTTGGTGCTCTCGGCGCGGGATAGTCAATGTGGTCAATGAACGACAGGCATCGAAAGAGGACTATACGCGGTGAGGTTGATAGCTGGACCCACCAGTTACATCTTCGCATGCAAGGAAGTGCCTTCTTATTACGCGCAAAAACAATGATTCCTCCCCCTGATAGCTGGGACCCACCTGCTATATCTTCGCATGTAAGGAAGTGCCTCCGTATCCTCCCTGACAGCTGGGACCCACCCGGTCGAAGCGTATGTAGCGTTGTCTATCTGGTCACGAACGCGTACATACATACTAGTCGATCGGTCTCTCTGCAACGATGAACCGTGGGCTTGTAAGCTTGTAAGGAGCGGCACGTCACGTAAAAAAAAAAGGAGCGGCACGTGTCGTAGTAGAGCCCCATACGTAGCAGTTCTGGCAGTCCCGTCTAAATCGAGTACACGTACGTACAGCCACGCTGCAAAAAATATGGCCACGTACGTACATACGGGTGGGGTCTTGAACCAGTACTCACACATACGTACGGCTAGGGCTCGTGTACATGGAGAGCCAACGTACAGCAGCAATGGCCTCCTGTTCATCGGCAGCCAGCCGGTTGGGTCGGAACGGAGAAACAACGTCGTGTTCATCGGGAGGCATCCGACTGGGTCGGAATCCATCGTGTTCATCGGGAGCCAACCTGCTTGGACGAACAGCCAAGACGGGGTCCTGTTCATCGACTCGGGGTCTGGCGTGCCGCAAAACGGAGGAAACGGCCTTCTGTTCGACCGCCTACGGTCGAAACGGGGTGTTGTTCATCTGCTGGGGGTCTGGCGTACCGCAAAACGGAGGAAATGGACTTCTGTTCAACCGCCTACGGTCGAAACGGGGTCTTGTTGATCGAGAGGGGTCTGGCATACTGCAAAACGGAGGAAACAGACTTCTACCCAACCGCCTACGGTCGAAACGTAGTCCTGTTCATTGGGAGGGGTGTGGCGTGCCACAAAACGGGACTCCACGGGCTACTGTTCATCCACCGTCGACTTCCTCCAGTCTCCACCGGCTACTGTTCATCCAGCCTCCACGGGGTCCTGTTCATCCACCCCCAACCGGCTGGGGTGTGGTGGCCTCCTAGCTCTCAGGGTCCTATTCATCCAGCACCAACCACCATCACACGGCTAGGGTACAGTTCATCCACAGCCAACCCACCAGCTGGGGTGGGGCGTACGAGCGGGCGGCAGCAACGGGAACTGTTCATCCACAGCCAACCAACTGGCTCGATCGATGCAAGTCTCGACTCGTTCTACGTGTATCGCACGCGCGGCAGCAACGTGCACTATTCATCGAGAGGCAACCCAGCATCGGCTGGCTACGTCTCGCACGGGGGCTCGATCGGCTTTAGTAAGCAGCGAGAAGGATCGATCGGGTTCAGTTAGCACCGAAGGGATCGCTCGGGTTCAGTTAGCAGCGAGGGATCGCTCGGGTTCAGTTAGCAGTGAAGGGAATGCTCGGGTTCAATTAGCAGCGAAGGGATCGATCGGGTTCAGTACGTAGTGCGAGGGATCGATCGCTCATGTTCAGTACATAGTGCGAGGGCGATTGATCGCTCGGGTTCAGTAAGCGAATGTACGCCTCGCTCGGGTTCAGTTAGATAGCGCCTCGCACACACGCGCGCGTACGAGAGAAACGCACAAACCACACTGCATCGCTCGGCCCCGACCACCCACCGTAACCGGGAACTCCCCAAAAATTTCCATGCCCTCAGTTCTACCACGATTTTTTACGTCATGGACGGCCCAAAGAATGTCATGCGGGTGCGTCTCCGGCCCGCCCAGGACGAAAAGCCCATTTTCTGTCATATTTTTTGTCATAGAAGTAGGAGCCCACCACATCTATGATGATACGTGTTTCTGTCACAATTATTGTCATAGAAGTGTCACAACCATGACAGAAAAAGTTTTCGTTCGGGCCATAATGTCACGGATGTGTCTTTTTTTTGTAGTGAGTTGTCGTCTTCCTCGCTGGTATATGTGTGCATGAGGTGAGTTCTGAAACTAAGTGGCTGGATTCTCCACTCCATCCAGGTCCGGGTCAAGTTAACGCTAGATAGGCCATGGGCTATTAAGGCATTGATTCTTGCATAAATAGGTTGGAATGTTCTCTCCTCAGCCGAGGCATAAGTATCAAACTGTATGGAAGCCGGCAGACGATCTTGTCTATAACCCGGCAGTGGGTGCTCCTAATCTGGGGAGGTGTCTTTACAGTAAAACCAAGTCCTATGCCAGTTCTTGGGGTGACCCTCCAGCGCCATCTCAGGAAAGTAGGAGTTTCTTCTCCGTTGTATGGTGACTCCACCACATTCCAGGCTTGAGCCGTTCCTGCACTTTGTTTGACGGTTGCAGTTGAAAAATTCTTGGAACAGGCAGACTGTAGGTTCAATTTGGAGGTACACTTCGCAAAAAATTTGGAAGTTGCTCGGATTGAGAACTGAGTTGGGGCCGAGGTCTTGTGGCCTGATGCGAAAATGGTAAAGAATGTCACGGAAAAACTTGGAACCCGGCGGCCGAAAGCCCCTGCCCAAATGATCTCCAAAAATGATGATCTCATTGGGATTTGGAGCTGGTCGGGTCTCTTCTTCAGGAGCACGCCATTCTATCTGGTCTTTGGCAGGGAGCAACCCGGTGGTCACCTGATCATTGAGCATCAGTTCAGACATGCACAATTTGGCCCAATTGGCGGCTTTGCTCACTTTGGGAACCATGGATGCACAATTAAGGAATTCAACTACAGAAATAAAAGAAATAAATTATAAGCCGGCTTTAGCATGTGGGTTGTGAACATTGAGTTGATGTTTGTAGAGCATGCAGTCATGAATCATTATAATTTAAGAGCCGGTAAAAGTATGGAGGTATTCCGGGCTACAGCAGTTGCAAGTTAAATTACAAGCCGGCCCTGAGCATCCGGGTTGTGATTGTCAAACATGTGTGGGATTGGAAATAATCTATGAATTACGATTTGAGAGTCGGCAATATTATAAGCCGACTAAGCTAAAGACACTAGTCTAATCAGCAACAGACAGTTATGATTTCTGACAATATGAGAGCCGGCACGTTGGGTATAACCTGTTAAGGACTGTGAATCAAAGTCCAGGTCAGGGCGCTGCAAATAGCTACTGTTCAGATTTGATTGGGTTTGAAGATCTGAAAAATGGCTATAAAGTAAAATGAAATAGACCTAATTGAGGCGACAGCTGCGGGATTGGCAGCACAAATGATTTATATTGACTGAAGAAGGGGATCTGAGTCTCATGCAGTTTTGACCGCGGATTGAATCTAGCCCATGGAACTAAAGAGATTTACAAAGGAGTTATGGCCATTTTACTAAAGAAGAACTATGGATGAGCACCAATGAACTAGTGAAGAATTAGAGAGGAGAGAACTACAGAGAAGTAATGGTGTACTTACAGATCCGCGTGTTAGGGTTCTTGACGAGGCTGTTGACGTTGATGCGGCTGCGGTGTTCTTGATGAGGCCCGACGACGGCAGTGGCGCTGGCTGCGGGCGATGTCTTCAGCGGCGACGAGCTCGAGGTGGCGTTGTGTGTCGGAGGCAAGAGGAAGAAGAAGGTCAGGAGGCAGAAGGTAAAGTGAACCTAGGGTGCCCGCCGCATTATTTATAAGGGAAAGGAGCCCGAAACGGCAAGCGCGAAACCCCTGGGTGTACAGTAAATTTAGGCTCAAAGGATGCCTCGATTTTCGCACGTGACAAGATTTAGTGTATCTGTTTCAAAGATTCATTGTGATGTCATGTGAGCATTTCGGAAGCAAATAAAGTGCTGTCATGAGATGAAGTGGCAGAAGTTGCTAAGTGTGGACAGGTTGCGAGACCCGGCAAAGATTGACCTGGAGAAAAGAACTGGAGAGAAGGATAAGATGATAAGAGTTAAGGGAATGAAGGAATTGCCGGCTCGAGGAAAACCTGGGTCAGAGCATAACCTTTCATGGTTTTCCATTGTCTTATTTTTAGGATCGAAGTTTAACATGGATGAATCCAAGCTAAACAGGGGGCTAATGTTGGGGATATTTCCCAGCGTTGAGACCCGGCAGGATGGTGACCCGGCCCTGGGCTTTATGGCTCAGTCGGTCACATCGTACCAGGTCTTTCAAGACAAGACAGTTGCCCTAAAGGCAAGACCCGGCGGAAGGGCCGGCTCTCATAGGCCTTGTGGGCCAACTCTCAAAGAAGGCCCAGACCGGGAAAGCTTCGTGACTTGGAAGGCAAGATAGATGAGAATCAAAGTAGGATATGGGTTAGCAAGACGACCCGGAATCTTCTGTAAAACCAGGGACTCGGCCTATTATATAAAGGGGAGCCCCTGGGATGAAAAGACTAAGTAGCAATCTCTCGAAAGCTAGGTTAGCGAATCTGCACCCTTGTAATCGAGATCCAAAGCAATATCAATCAAGTAGGAGTAGGCTTTTACCTCCACCGTGAGGGGCTGAAGCTAGGTAAACCCGTGTCTCTCTTTTCCGCTTAACCCCGTTCAAGCTTCCACACAACTATGATGGCCTCACGACTAAGTCCTTTCACGAGGACATCTGCCGTGACAAAACCACGACATGTAGTGTGATTCCCCCCATTAGGCCCTTATTCTATTCTAATTTCTCATCCACTCTAAACCCATCAGATGCCTCCGAGACATGACGCGGGATCCAACCTCCCACTGGAACTTGCCCAGTTGATCCAGAACCAGAATGCTCTCACGCAGATGCTCATCCAAAACCAAAACAACAACAACAATAACAACAACAACAACCCACCTCCACCGCCGCCTGATAACCTTACCCGTTTCTTGAGGTTGAACCCACCAGTGTTCTCAAGCAGCATGGAGCCGGTCGTCGCAGATGACTGGCTTCGCAAGATCAGAAGGGAGTTGGCCACCGCAGGATGCATTGATGCTGAGAAGGTTCGCTTTCCTGCACATTAACTGGATGGACCAGCAGCTTCGTGGTGGGAGAACTACACCACCACTTTCCCCATGGCAAATGTGACTTGGGATCAGTTCCAGCAGGCTATCTGCACCGCACATGTTTCAGCTGGAGCAATGAGTCTGAAGAAGCATGAGTTCCGCAACCTAAGCCAGGGAAGCCGTTCAGTAGCACAGTATGTGGATGAGTTCAGTCAGTTGGCCCAATATGCTCCTGGAGACATAGCCGCAGATGCCGCTAAACAGGCGAAATTTCTGGAGGGACTGGACGATGAGCTGGGAGTTCAGTTAACCATGGCTACCTTCAATAACTATCAAGAGTTGGTTGACAAGGCTATCATTCTTGAAGGCAAGCAGCAACAGATGGAGAACCGCAAGAGGAAGTACGAACAGGGAAAATATAACTCTGGAGTTCAGCAGAAGCCCCGCTACACCCCGTACTCGGGAAACACTGGATCAGGACCTAACAAGTTTGGAGAACATAACCACCATAACCATGGAGGACATGCTCACCATGGAGGAAACAGCAACAACCGTCACAACCACAGCAGCCATAAGAATGGCAACGGAGGGAATGGCAATCAGCACCTCTCCGCTCCCGCGCAAAAGGATCTGAGTCATATCACCTGCTTCAAGTGCAAGAAGACATGACTTTATGCCACTGATTGTCCTGAGGGAAAACCAGGTAATGGTAATGGAAACTCTGGAGCCAAGAATCCAACCCTTTTCCCCGAGCTCAGGTGAACCACATTGATGTGGAGGAGCTTTATGACCAGCCAGAGACAGTGATTGGTAAGTTTTTGTTAAATTTACACCCAGTATTGGTTCTTTTTTATCCTGGTGCATCGCATTCATTCATGTCAAGGGTAGTTATGGAAAAGTATGGTTTACCCACTAGAACCCTTAGTAAACCCCTTCAGGTTAGTTCCCCAGGAGCCAAGATGATAGCAGGATTAGGTTGTCACCCGATGAACCTCGGAATTGGAAATCATGAGTTCCCCACAAACCTCATCGTATTGGAGTCACAAGGATTGGATGTAATCCTAGGCATGGATTGGTTGACCCAGTATGAAGGAAACATAGATTGTGCCCGCAAGTCGATTTTGCTCACCTCCCCGGAGCAGAAGAGGATCAAGTATGTATCTAGACACACACCAAGGAAGACTCGGGTGAAT
Source organism: Elymus sibiricus (assembly GCA_039707655.1). Taxonomy (NCBI): domain Eukaryota; kingdom Viridiplantae; phylum Streptophyta; class Magnoliopsida; order Poales; family Poaceae; genus Elymus; species Elymus sibiricus. The sequence continues at coordinate 296,482,476 of CM077672.1, read as the reverse complement.
TCCCTTACGGGAGTTGTTCAAGAGGAAGTGCCAGTAGTGCATGATTTTCCCGATGTATTCCCGGAGGAATTGCCAGGCATGCCACCAGACCGAGAGATTGAGTTTTTGATTGAGTTATTACCAGGCACAACACCAATATCCAAGAGACCCTATCGGATGCTCGCCAATGATTTGGAGGAAATCAAGAAGCAGATCAAGGAGTTATTGGAAAAGGGATATATTCGCCCAAGTTCGTCACCTTGGGGAGCTCAGTACTTTTGGTAGAAAAGAAGGATGGAACCTTGAGAATGGTTGTGGATTATCGTTCGTTGAACGAAGTGACCATCAAGAATAAGTACCCTCTGCCGATGATCAATGATTTGTTTGACCAGTTAGTAGGAGTCAGTGTTTTCTCCAAGATCGATCTTCGATCAGGGTATCATCAGTTAAAGATTCGTGAGAAGGATATACCCAAGACAACTTTCACCATGAGGTATGGACTTTATGAGTATACCTTCATGTCATTTGGATTGACTAATTAACGGTGTCATGGACTCGGGGATCCCGGCCTAGTCAGTTTAGTCCATGGGCCGGACTCAAGGCCCATCAAAGAGGAAGGACTCCGGAGGTTTCCAGCTTGAAGGATCAACGTATCGGGCTTCACCGAAGACTTAGCGTGTACCCCAAGAATATAAGATTTAGCATGTAATCCCTAGATGGTAAACGACCATGTGTAAACCTAGATACCCCTGGTGCCTATATAAGCCGGAGGGTTTAGTCCGTAGAAGCATAGATTCATCCATCATACCCTTAGGTTTAGACCACAACTTACGATCTCGAGGTAGATCAACTCTGTACCTTGATACATCCATAAAATAAAGAAGAGCAGGACGTAGGGTTTTACCTCCTTAGAGAGGGCCCGAACCTAGGTAAATCACCGTGTTCCTCGTCTCATGTTACCCATTGATCCGATCTCACAGCTCGGGCCCCCCTACCCGAGATCTGCTGGTTTTGACACCGACACTAATGCCCCGACATAGTTTATGAGTATGATGAACAAAGTATTTATGGAATATCTGGATAAGTTTGTCTGGTGTTCATCGATGATATATTAGTTTACCCCAAGAATGAGGAAGAACACAAGGTACATTTGCGTTTAGTACTGGAGAAGCTCCGAGAACATCAATTATATGCCAAGCTCAGCAAGTGTGAGTTTTGGTTGAAATAAGTCGGATTTCTTGGACATGTTATTTCAGGAGAAGGAATAGCAGTTGATCCTTCCAAGGTTGAAGCAGTCACCGAATGGAAGGCACACACCTCAGTCGGAGAGATTCACAGTTTTCTTGGACTTGCAGGATATTATCGAAGGTTTATTGAGAATTTCTCCAAGATTGCAAAACCCATGACAAAGTTTTTGAAGAAGGAGACCAAGTATAATTGGACTGAGGAATGTGAAGCCAGTTTCCAGGAGTTGAAGAAATGTTTGGTTATAGCCCCAGTGCTGATTTTGCCGAACATTCGTAAGGATTTTCAGGTGTATTGCGACGCTTCACATCAAGGACTCGGAGGTGTGCTCATGCAAGAAGGAAAAGTTGTAGCCTATACATCCAGACATCTACGACCTCATGAGTTGAACTATGCCACACATGATTTGGAGTTAGCAGCCGTAGTGCATGCACTCAAAACCTGGAGACATTTCCTTATCGGAAATAGCTGTGATGTTTACACGGATCATAAGAGTTTGAAGTATATTTTCACACAGAAGGAATTAAACCTTAGACAGAGGAGATGGTTAGAGTTGATCAAGGACTATGACATGAGATTGCATTATCACCCAGGAAAAGCTAATGTTGTAGCAGATGCTCTGAGCCGTAAGAGTTATGTGAACACCCTTACAGTGGGAGGATTACCGCGGGAATTATGTGATGATCTCAAAGATCTCCGGTTGGAAATAGTCCCGAGAGGTTTTGTAGCCACACTAGAGATCCAGTCCACTTTGACCGGAAAAATTAGAGAAGCCCAGAAGTTGGACAAGGAAATCGCTGATATAAAGAGAAGGATGAGCCAAGGTAAAGCAAAAGGATTTCGTGAGGATGAGCACGAAACTTTATGGTTTGAGCAGCGTATTTATGTGCCAAATGATCCACAGATCAGGAAGTTAATTCTTTAGGAGGCCCATGATTCACCGTAATTGATACACCCAGGTAACACAAAGATGTATTTGGATTTGAAGGAAAGTTTCTAGTGGATTGGTATGAAGAAGGATATTGCCGAGTATGTAGCACTATGCGATGTTTGTCAGAGAGTAAAGACAGAACATCAGAAGCCAGCAGGGTTACTTCAACCTTTGCCGATACCCAAGTCGAAACGGGACAAACTTGGAATATATTTTATCATAGAATTACCCAGGACCCGTTCAGGTCATGATTCTATCAGGGCAGTGGTTGATCGTTTGACCATGGTAGCTCATTTCATCCCCGTGAAAACCACGTATACCAGTGCTAAGTTGGCCAAGATATATATGACCAGGATCATCTGTTTGCATGGAGTACCAAGCAGGATTGTATCAGATAGAGGAACACAGTTCACATCTGAGTTTTGGAATCAGTTACACAAATCTTTGGGTACCGGACTAGAGTTCAGTACCGCTTTTTATCCACAGACAGATGGACAGACTAAAAGAGTAAACCAGATTCTGGAGGACATGTTGAGAGCTTGTGTGCTAGATTATGGATCTAGCTGGGACGATAATTTACCTTATGCAGAATTTTCGTACAACAACAGTTACCAGACTAGTTTGAAGATGGCCCCTTTTGAAGCCCTATACGGAAGAAGATGCAGAACATCATTGATGTGGGATGGTGTTGGAGATCGCAAGTTATTTGGCCCAGACTTGATCAGAGATTCTGAGGAGAAGGTCAAGTTAATTCGAGACCAATTGAAGGTGGTTCAATCTAGACAGAAGAGTTATGCTGATAGTAAACGCAAGGAAGTAACATACGAAGTGGGAGACCGAACATATCTCCATGTGTCTCCACTTCGAGGAATCAAGAGGTTTGGAGTCAAAAGAAAGTAGCACCAAGATTTGTGGGGCCTTACCAAATTCTAGAACGCAGAGGAGAAGTTGCATACAAGTTGGAATTGCCGGAAGGTTTGTCAGGAGTTCATGATGTATTTCATGTTTCCCAGCTGAAGAAGTGTCATGCAGAGATGGCTGATACTCCCTTGAGAGACACAGTGTCACTGGAGTCCATACAGCTTGATAGTGATCTGACCTAGGAGGAGAAGCCCGTCAAGATTCTCAAGACAGCAAACAGAGTTACCCGTAGCAAGATCATCAAGTTCTGCAAGGTTGAGTGGAGTCACCACACCGAGGAGGAAGCCACCTGGGAGCGAGAAGAAGACCCCCGACGAGACCACTGATGTCCTGCAAGTGCACAGGGCTGTTGTAGCACTTTTGTGATAAGTAAAGTGTCGAACCCACAGGGAGCTGATAGGAAGGCACCACAAACCCCGCAACCACGCTGTCACTTAACGCAGTTACGTATGCACCCAAACCGGAGTTTGGAAATAGCCTATTCTAGAAGTTGCTAGGACACTGGATAAAAGGGATTTACTAAACTAAGAACAAGAAGGTAAAAATAGTAATAAAAAGAGACTAAGTTAGTGGTGAAAGTGATTCAGTAGAAAAGTGTTCTCTAGGACTCCAAAGTCATTACCACAAATATGACCTGCACATCTAGAGCGGAGCAAACGCTCTCTATCGTATCCTCTATCCACTCTTCATATGCCTAAGTGGGTGGTCCCCGGTACAGTACATGTTCTACTCGAGGTAGACATCGTGCCACGCACGCCACCATCATGGTCTCCCCCATAGGGTTACAATCACATGATATTTAAGGGTCACCCCATGGACGCGGCCAGATATGGGTTTACCTGAACTCCCTTATCAACTTTGCAAAGACTAGGTATTGAGGTTTTACTGTCACCTCGAATTCCCTCAACGTCCTACCCTATGCAGTGAACATAGTTCCTCCACGGCCAATCACGGCAAAAGTGTGAGCGAGGCCGCCTCTCAACACTCGCGAGAATACTAACTTGAACAAGAACAAGAACATATTGGATCGCTTTGGAATAATAATACTAATCATAAAAGAGTTCATCCGTATCCTTGAGAACAAATACATCTACTCAAACATAAAGGTAAGGGTCAAGTTACAAGCTGGCATAGAGCCGGTGAAGGGAGGAGGTCATGGTGGTGATGATGATGGCGGCGCGGTGGAGATGATGGTCAAGATGGCGCCGGCGCGGTGGAGAGGGCACCGACTCGAAGGCCGGTGCTCACGTGGTGGTGCCTCCTCCTCTTCCTCTTGATCTTGTCCCCTCCTCTATGGTGGTGGTGGAGTAGCAATGGAGATGAACTTGGATGTGTTCTTGATGAATGAGGATGGATGTGGCGGCTAGGGTTGAGGGAGACATATATAGGAGCCTCCCTAGCCTCCTCTCTTGATGGGCTTCATCCAAGGGCTCACAATGAGCCAAATCCTCTCCCAATCTCTTCTTTACGAGCCAAGGATCTCGTGGGATAGAACGGGGACGAAATCGGTGAAGAATCCCGTCTGGAAGGGCAACTTTCGGAGCTGTCTGCACGTCAAACGACCGCTGAAACGACCGCGCGGTCGTTTGAAACGTCGTCTTTCGTGCTTCTCTTCTCCGGTAAAACGGCCGCCAATTCTTCATACGAACTCAGAATTTGACGTTCTTGGGCTCGTTGGATTCGTATGAACGACGCCGATCCATTTCTGGTCTTAGATCTTGATATGGAGCACTTTGGAAAAATGACTTTTTCTGACCTTCGAAATGGCTAAGTCTGACCCCTAGCTGACTCCGTATCAATCCCATCCTTGGTCCTTTCATCGTGCTTGGTCCTAGGTTGCTCCAAAACACCTGTAGACACAAGAAAACAAAGAAAACAAATAAAAACAAAATAAAATACTAAATGTCCAATGCTCACAAGGAAAAGTGTAAATACCAGTAATCATGCATAATGGACAACTATTTGGTTCAATGGGACATGATATATAAAGAGAACATGCAACAAATGAGCCCTCAAAATGCGTAAATATAGAGCCATCAACCACCCGCACCTTTTTGCTGACCATTCTGAATCTAGAGGGCGAGATTCATCTTAAGGTGGGTAGGTTTTGTAACATCCCAAATTTCATTTGGCATGTTTGCATTAGTTATGCATTCATTCACATCATTTGCATTGAGTGTCATTTGAATTTTGAAGTTTATTTAAAGCCAATTTGAAGTTTCCTTTTTCATTTGAAATCTGAGTTGAGTTGCATTTTTCAAACCCTCTGATAAAGAAAATAAATAGAGGAGGAATATGACCCTCCATATCAGAGACAAATTGTGGGAGAGTATTTAAAAAGAAAACAGAAACTCTATTGGGAAAATATTTGCAACTCAAATTCAAATTCAATTTGAAGTTATTGCAAAAAAAATTAAGTATTTTATTTGACTCTGAAAAATAGTTCATATTTTTCTATGGAAAATTCTAAGAATTTTGATATATAATAAGCCTATGTTATTTTCTGTTTTATTTCCTTTTATTTACCTTTTCTATTCTATCTTTATTTAAAAAAACATTTTTTTAGAAACGGTCGAAGCCTTTTAGCCCATCTAACCAGCTGGCCCAACGCCAGCGAGCCAAGTCGCGCCCAAATCCTTTCAGATCGGCCGCCCACGTCTTTCTCATTTTTCCTTCGCTCGCTGACAGCGGGATCCACCGCCCGATCGCTATCCCCGCCTTCCTTCTTCTCCTTCTTTCCTTTCTTCGCCGACGACCCCCACCGGAAACGAATGCGTTCCCGATTTGCTGCTGCCCGAGCCCCAACCCCTGCTCCACGGCACACCCCATATAAATGCCGCCCCTCTCTCTCATTTTGCCCTAAAAGCCCCAACCCCGACCCCCTCCTCTCACCATAATCGCTCGCCAGAGCTACCCGAGCCCCGTCGCCGCCACCATTGACCTCGCCTGCTCTACCTAGTCACCCGAGCCGCCACCGTCACCACCATCCGCTCCGCCGTCGTCATCTTCGCTGCTTGGACTACTTCACCGACCCCGAGGACCACCGGAGACACCGCCCGCTTCACCACCGAATGCCGTCGACTTCGGCGGATTTCTTCGCCGCCGCCGCTGTGAGCATCTTCCCCTCTCCCCACCATTCGATCTGCTATGAACACACACGATTAGATCCATTAAGTCCCCGAACAGGTACACGCTTCAGTTCGGTCGTCCGCCCGAAACTCTTTTTCACCCGCTCACTATCCACTTAGATCGCGCAACCTGTCCACTGCCCGATCCGTAGTTTTCTTTTATTTTAGTTTTAGTTTTCTTTTTAAGATTTGATTTCAATTTTGTTTTGCTCACCACTTTTATGTTTTAAGTCCAAATTGAGTGATTCCAACTGCACTACTTTCACAAAATTGTGTAGTTTCTGTACAACCAAAGAGTTTTTATGTTTGAACTTTTTAAATTTGAATTTGACCAAATTTGATTCAAACACTAAATTGCTTATAACTTTAATTTAAAAATAGGATTTTGATTGATTCATTTTGCTACTATTTTGTATTAGCTTTGTTTATCCAGAGAAACAATAAAAAATATTTTTGATAATTTGTTTTAATCTGTTTTTGCCAGATCCAAATCTAGTCTATTTTTGCTTGTTTTATTAAAAAGAAAATTAGTTTCTTTTATTCAAAAGTAATTCTTTTTGCCACTTAAACATAATTAGGTTAAGTTTTCATTAGCACAACAGAAACTTTTTATGAAAATAATTAACATTTGTTTTGTTTAATTTCTAGTTGAATCTTGTTTAGGCCATAACTTGAGTTTTGTAATAGCTTTTAAATTGATTCTTTTTGCTAGTTAAATTTTTAGTAAAATACTTTCTGTTAACTTAATATTTTTATATTTTCATTTCTGTTAAATATTTATTTAGATCAGAAAACTATTTCTATTTTGTTTGTTAATCACTTGAGTTTTCTTTAAGTTTATATGAGGCTTTGTTTAATTTTCTTTTGGATTTTCTTTATGTGTTTCTTTATAATTTTTACTTGTTGTTTTCCTTGATTGCTTATGTCTGTTATAGTTTTATTCGTTAGATTATCCGGAGTGCGAAGCTTGCTACTATGAATCGTTAGAGTTTGAAGGACGTCACCAAGGCAAGTCACTTTGATCATGTTTTTACAATACCCATGATTTTTATTGCATTAGATTCAATCTTCCACCGTGCATCAAGTAGATAATATTGAACTTGTTCTTGAGTAGTATCATGAGGTAGGAAACCCCACCCCCCTGTTACCAATGCCGGGAAATGAAAAATTTACTTTGATGCGACGCTCTAGTAGGCGGGGGTGGTTGAGTGATACATGGGAGTTGTGAGAGTGAATATTTTTTTATCAAGACTACAACCTCAAGATTCAAGACTTCAAGACAAGACTTCAATACACCTCTGAAGGGCACCCTAGAGAAACCAGAGGTCAGCCTATGTGATGCTGGAGTAGGCCAGATATCACGAGGAAAGCTCAACCCAAGCTCAAAGAGACGGAAGGGTACTTCAAGACCGTAAGCTTACCTGTGCAACCACAAGTCAATATGGTCTCTGGCTTGGTTGAGTTTAGTTGCGACTCTGACTGGAACAGTGCTACGAGATGTAGACGAATGGTAGGATTGGATGGGCACTGTCAGTGGTTAGGGAAACTCTCTGAAAGACCATGTTTCGGTCATCCTGTTCTCAAACACCAGGCAATGCGAGGGCGTAAAAGGAGGGATCGAATCTTGTGGGTAAAGTGCGCAAAACTCTGTAGAGTATTAACCTGATCGATTAGTCGTGTCCCCGGTTACAGACAACTTGAGCCTCTGCAATTGGATCTATCATGGAACTCTCAACACCGCATTATAAATTGATTATTGGGTTTAATAATGACTTTGGGTTATACGAATTTGGTTGGCGGAACCATCTCATTAACGACATTAATTTGTAGTAATTAATTTGATTCCTTTGATGTAGGAAAAAATCAGCTTTTATGCAAAACTTAAATTTAGATCACCACAGCCATATTGCATATAGTGATAGTATATATTTTTATCTGTTCTCTCTGTGACTTTGCCGGCATATTCAAAATGGTGACCTACACGGCTGTAACTTATCATGCTGCAAAGGTATTTTCCGATGAGGAGTAAGATCTATGTTCTATGCTCGGTGTTGCCCTTGGAGTCGGATGGACTCATCCTCCTTTGTCGCTTCCGCAGTAGTTTTATCTGATGAGTTGGCCTTTAGCCAATTTATTATTATTGTAATAAAGACTCGATATGAGATTTTTGATGTAATAAAGCATGTGATCGAACTTTGATATATACATTGATGTACTGTGTGTGCTGATCCAGGGATAGAACAGATACACACAGACTTGACTGTTTCGGGTCGGGTCCCTTACACACGGCGCCCATTTCCTTCCCAATAAGAGCATCAGACAGCAAATTCGGACCCATAAACGGTCCGCGGACGCACTGGCGCGTCCGCGGGCACTAACCGGTCACGCCTCATATATTAGATTCCACATCCGTGTCCCTCGTATCCGAAACTCAAACTCATACAGCCCATGCAATGCTATGTATAAATACGATCAACACGCAGTTCATCGGACCACCATTTCAATGCTGGCAAAAAGGACCATATATACTTCATCGGCGGACAGTGCAAATCCATACTACAAACTACTTAAAACATAGATAAAACGGGAAAGGGTGGAGGAAATCACCATTTCCTCGCCGGCCCCTTCCCCTTCCGGTCACCGGAGCAACTGCATCGTCGTCGGAGCTGGAGGTGGAGCCGTCCATCGGGTCAGAGTCCTCGGAGCTCGCTTGCCCCGAGAGCCTTCGGAGCAGGCGGACCTGCTCCTTTGCATGGCGGGTCGCCTTTGCCTCCTTTGCGTCGTGCTCTGACAGCTCGACGGCTAGTCAGAGCACCTTGGCATTCTTTCAGCGGAGGCCCCGCGCATCCGTCTCCGTCGTCGTGAGAGAGCGGCGGAGGACTGATGCGAGGAGTGCAGCCTCGGGATCCATCGGCGCGCTCGCGCATGCCTGGCACACAGTCAGCACCTCCCCCGCCACCATCCTCTTCCTCGCCCGCTGTCGCTCGCGGCGGGCAGCTCGTGCCTTTGACTCGGGCATACTTGTGTGCGCCGGCGCCTGAGCGGGCACGAGGACTCGGGCATCTGTTAGTCCATTATAAAAAATATCAAGTATTTCATTTTTCTTAAGAGGATGATCAGGCAAAGCATTAAATAACTGGCGAAGCCTCCCCCAAGCTTGAGGGAGATGCTCTTCCTCAAGTTGTTTGAAATTAAATATTTTCTGTAAGGTAGCTTGTTTTTTATGACCAGGAACATATTTTTCAGTGAAGTAGTAGATCATATCCTAAGGACTACGCACACAACCAGGAGCAAGATTATTAAATAATATCTTAGCATCACTCTTTAATGAGAAAGAAAATAATTTAAGAATGTAATAATAGCGAATCTTTTCTTCTTGAGCAAACAAGGTGGCAATATCATTTAATTTAGTAAGATGTGCAACGACCATTTCAGATTCGTAACCATGAAAAGGATCGGATTCTACCAAAGTAATAAGTACAGAATCAATAGAGAATTCATAATCCTCATCAGTAACAAAGATAGGAGAAGTTGCAAACTTAGGATCAGATTTCACCATTTTGTTCATGGCCTTTTTTTTAACTATAGCCATAAAACCTTCTATGCCATTACGAGTGTCATAAGCCATAAGATCTCCAGTAAACTCCACAGGAAGAGTGTAACCATCAGGAATATCAACCATCTTAGTTCTAGCAGGAGTACTAGGTCTAACAGGTGATTCATAGTTTTCAGTAATTTCAGATTCTTTAGCTTTAGCAATATGAACATCAAGTAATTCACCAAGTGGCATAGTTTCATCAAGCAAAGTAGAAGCATCATCATGAGTATCATTAATAGCAGAAGCAGTGTATATTACTTGTGACATATCAGATTGAATAGCAGGTGGTGTTGTCACATGTTGACTTAAAACAGTGGGTGAATCAAGTGTAGAGCTAGTTGGCAGTTCCTTACCTCCCCTCGTCTTAGAGGGCATGATCTTGGTCTTAGAGTCTCTCAGATTCTTCATAATGAATATAAATTACAGCAGATATTTAACTCTTAAGTGAATTTAAAAAATAGAGCTATGCTCCTCGGCAACGGCGCCCGAAAATAGTCTTGATGACCCACAAGTATAGGGGGTCGTGACAGTCTTCGAGGGTAGTATTTCTCCCAAATTTATTGATTGGACACAAGGGGAGCCAAAGAATATTTATAAGCCTTAGCAGTTGAGTTGTTAATTCAACCACACATGAGAAGTCACTTCTTGCAACAATTTATTAGTAGCACAGTAATATGGTAGCTATGGTAACAACAGTAGCAATAGTAACAGTAACAACAACAGCTTTGTAGCAAGTGTAACAGTAGCAACAGTAATAGTAACTTGAGCAAAGACAATGTTATGAAAGCGTAGGCATGGAGTAGCGATGGATATTTGGATGAAATTCATTATGTAACAGTCACAACCTAAAGCAATGCACAATAGCTCCAATTCGCCAATCATATGTAGACATGTATTTCGTATATAGTCTACGTGCTTGCAGTAAGAACTTGCATGACATCTTTTGTCATACCCTCCCGTGGCAGCGGAGTCCTAATGGAAACTAAGGGTAATTAAGGCACTTCTTTTAATAGAGAACCGGAACAAAGCATTAACACATAGTGAATACATGAGCTCCTCAAATTACAGTCATCTCGGAGAGTATCCCAATTATTGTCACTTTGGGGTCTACGGATCGGAACAATAATAGGTGCATACAACTTGTAGATAGGATCAAGAACTCAAATATATTCATGAAAACAAAATAGGTTCAGATATGAAATCATGGCACTCGGGCCCTAGTGACAAGCATTAAGCATAGCAAAGTCATAGCAACATCAATCCCTGAACATAGTGGATACTAGGGATCAAGCTCTAACAAATTGACTCGATTACATGATGAATCTCATCCGTCTCCATCTACCTCCAGTATGCCTACGATGAAATTACTCACTCCCGGTGGTGAGCATCATGAGGTTGGTGATGAAGAAGGGTTGTTGATGACGACGGCGACGAATTCCCCTCTCTGGAGCCCCGAACGGACTCCAGATCAGGCCTCCCAACGAAGAACAGGAGGTGGTGGCGGCTCTGTATCGTAAAACACAATGAAACTTTCTCTTTGGTTTTTTCTCGGGAAGACGGTATATGTAGGCTTGGAGTTAGGTCAAACGGAGGCTTGTGGGGCCCACAAGCTCACATGGCACACCCCGGGGGGGCGCCACATGAGCTTGTGGCTCTCTAGTGGGTCCCCTCCGGTAGTTCTTTGCACTAGTATTTTTATATATTCCAAAAAAATCTCCATAAGTTTTTGTTCAATTCTGAGAACCTTTTATTTCTGCACAAAAATAACACCAAAGTAGTTCTGCTGAAAACAGCGTCAGTCCGGGTTAGTTTCATTCAAATCATGCAAATTAGAGTCCAAAACAAGAGCAAAAGTCTTGGGAAAAGTAGATTCGTTGGAGACGTATCAGAGGGCTGGTGGGTTGAAGAAAATCTAGCTTCTTTACGGCGGGCAGCGGCCCGCGCGTACCACAGGAGTTGAGTTGGAGTGAAACGTTGTAGTCTTGCCACGCTTGTCGAAGAGAAACTCGATTGTCCCAAAACGCATGTAGTCGATGTAGGGCGGGGCGTGACGTCGAAGAGCCGCCACCAACTGTCGGCCTCTTCGAAGAAGCCAAAGGTGAAGGTCTGACCCGGCATGAACTTGCTAGGCTCATATGGATCTTTGCCCCAGATTCAGTCTCCGACCAGCATACACTACTGCAGGATGGTCCTAACGCGACACATGCATTAAAGACCCCTCGACCAAACTGTGTGCGATGCATTAATCGCAAACGGTGTTGTACTGAAACCGTCACCAATAAAACGAACTGTGTGCAATGGCGGGTCCATCAAGCACGTTTCAAAAAAGATTTGCGTGTGCGAATCGTGGCATACAGTTGATCCATATGAACCGTTTGGGATGAGCCAGAACTATAGAAACGGTCAGCCAGATCAAGGTGTGTGCGATAGACGGCATACAGTTCACTCAGATGAACTATTTGCGATGACCCAGTATGATAGAAACGGTCAGCCAGATCAAGGTGTGTGCGATAGACGGCAAACAGTTCACTCGGATGAACTGTTTCTGATGAGCCAAAACAACAGAAACGGTCAGCCAGATCAAGGAGTCTGCGATATACGGGCACACATTCTAATTAAAAGAATTGTGCACGATGGTAATAACAAGCGCACACGGTTGATGGAACAAGTCGTGTGCTGACATCGCCGATTGCGGTGCACACGCCACGTACGCATCTGAGAACGCTTGCCCACATTACGCCATCCGGGAATCGTGCAGCACTTCGAAACCGGAACCGTTAATAAATTTTGAGCTTGTTTCCCATCACGTTCCAAATTACCACGCTATATTTAATTGCAAACCTGTTCACACCGATCAAAACCTAAACGTTTTTCCACTTAGCAGCTTATTACTAGGTTATAAATACCACCTACTCGAAAATAACTGCACATTCCTCCTCAATTCCTCATCAACAAACAAACAAGTCTTTCTTCGTCGTTCCTTGCGTCTACCATGGCCCGTAGGAGTTCTTGGTCGAGAATTGACCAGGGAGCGGTGAGCATGGAAGCGGAAGTAGCAGAGATGTCCCGCCTCACCGCGATAGCAACCGCGAGGTCCCGCCGCGCCGCTGAAGCAGCACAGAGGTCCCGCCGTGCCACCGAAGCGGCAGCGAGGTCCCCACCATGCCGCCGAAGTAGCACAGTGGTCCGGCCGCGCCGTGGAAGCAGCAAGGATGACCCGCCTCGCCGCGGAATCAGCAGATAGGTCCTGCCGCGCCGCGGCGGCCTGGGAAGATCTCTTCCGTGAAGGCGAGGGCTCTCACAGGCGCATGTGCGCTGAGCTCAATAAGTTGAAGGATGAGATCTCCGGCTGGGTGAAGCTGCACGAGGAGATCAATGCCTCATTTGATAAGGCGATCGGCGTCATCCAGGGACTTAGGGATGACAAGGCAAAGCTGTGCACCCAGCGCGACCTGCTGAGGGCGAAGATCACCGGTAGTGCGAAGCAGCACGAGGAGAGCAATGCCGTGTTGAAGAAGACGGCCACCATGGCCGAGAAAATTATGGACGAGAATGCCAACCTCCGCATCGAGCGCGAAAGGCTAGTGAGGGAATCCAAAGCTGTTGTCAAGCGAAGTATTGAGGACGTGAAAGAGATCATTGCCGGCCGCGAGAACTCCATCGCCATGGATGCAATGACGAAGATGGCGGAGGAGAGGCGAAAGGAGGTGAAGGTTGTCATGGTTTTGTCACGGCAAATGTCCTCGTGAAAGGACTTAGTGGTGAGGCCATCGCAACTAGGTGGAAGCTTGAACGGGGTTGGACGGAATCGAGAGACACGAGTTTTACCCAGGTTCGGCCCCTCACGGTGGAGGTAAAAGCCTACATCCTGCTTGATTGCTATTGATTGTAGTGGTATCGATTACAAGGGCGCTATTTCGCTACCTCGGTCACAAGAGCTATCAAAACATCTGTCTCGAGACCTATCAAAACATCTGTCTCGAGACTTGTCTGCCTAAAAACCTGTCCTTCTAATGACCCAAGGACTCCCTTTATATAATTGCTGAGTCTCTGGGGTTACAAGAGATTCCGAGTTATACCCGTAGTTGGAGTCCTACTCTAAGTCCTCCGTGTTTTACAAGTTTGGGGTCTCCGTCTTGTATTTTGACTCCTTCGTGGAATTTCGTCTAAGTCCAGGTCCTATAACAGGCCGGGTCATGATTATTGCCGGGTCAAGATTGTAGCCGGGTCAAGATTGTAGCCGGGTCAAGATTATAGCCGGGTCAACTTAACTCGAGAACTGACTTAACTCCAGAGATGACTTATCCTCAGAGCCGGGTCTAGCCGCTTGTAACTCCCCCGACATTAGCCCCCAGCTTAGCTTGAATTTATTCATGCTAAGCTCCTCCTTCAGAATCAACTTGCTGACGCTGGTTCCACGCAGAAAAATATTGGAAAAATTACCCATCTAACGTTTTGAGTCGGCTTCCAGTGCATCGACTTGATAAAATTATTGGAAAAAAGAAATCCGTCTGATGTTGAGCCGGCTTTCAATGCTTCTGGGCCTTCTATGAATAACTTGGAGGAGATGAACTTTGCAAACCTCCACCAAGAAAATGGAAACCGGCTCGCTCAAAATTGACAGCTTGAAGGTGTTCTTCTATTTTTTTATCTCCATATTACCTGTAGCCCCCAAGCTTCGAGTTTATCAGTTCATGATGACTTGGTGCTTTGCATAGAAATAATATCTTGACTGTGTAGCCCCCAAGCATCGGATTGTCTTGCCTGCAGCAACCTGTGACTTGTAATTGTCTTATACTTATAAAACTTTACCAGTGTAGCCCCCAAGTCTTAAGAGTAGAACGTAGTGATAGCTTAAGACTTGCTTAAATATAATTGTTGCAACTTTGGAGAAATCCGGGTTGTTCATCTGAGTCGCCAGTCAGAAACTAAATGTTTTGCATTTCACATGTGTAGCCCCCAAGGGCCGGCTCATCAGTATGTGATGGGCCGGGTCTTAAATTTGGACTTTATGATCTGTTTAAACAACTGAACGATGTAGCCCCCAAGTGCCGGGTTACATGCCTGCAGCAACTTGGGACTTTTTAGAAAATTTGTAGATCTTGAACTGAGCAGTGTAGCCCCCAAATGCCGAGTCGCATGCCAGCAGCGACTTGGGACTTTCCCGTAGGAGCACCTTTGATTTGTTAATTTAGAAAAACTTTGATATTCCATAGCCCCCAAGTGCCAGGTTGTAAACCTGCATCGACTTGGGACTGTTGAAGATGTTATATAACCTTGATTTTTATGCAGGCTATGTTGACACAAACTGGCTCAGAAATTGCCGACTTGAAAGAGCAGGACTTGTTGCTTGTCTGGCAGTGCCGTCATGCACTTTCTGAAATGTTTGTGCCAAATCATCCTCAAAACTTGTTATGTTGTTTGCTCAATATGAATCCTTGACTGGAGTTGCAACTTAACCAAATAAAGGCCGGATTTCGAGGCTCGACACTTGAAATATAAAGGCTGGCAACCACTGATGCTGAGATAAATCAAGCAAATATCAACCCGGACAATCCAGCTACCGGCTCTCGGCCATGAATTTCGCCGGCTTAACCCATTGGGATAAAAACTTGTTTAAAATGGCCCATCTGTGGCTTTGTAATAGCTGTTGCAAAACTCCATAGTCTGCCAGTGCCATCGAGCACTTAGTATTTTGCTTTAAAATTGATGATGCTTTATGATAAAAGAAATCCTTGACCGTGGTTGAAGTGCAACCCGGAATTGTTATTTTTGTAACTGACTCCTCATGCTTGCATTTGCTTGAAGAAGAATCATCAGCTGTGGTTGCCATGCAACCCGGCAATTCATGTTGCCGTTGTATTAAAATCTTAATTGTTGAGACCCGGCCTTTCTGAAAAGAAGGCTGATTTCTGCAAAAAAGATACAATATGTACAAATAATTGTAATATAACTGCCAAGTACTATATAACAGGATAATTATAGCAATGCAAACTGTAAAATAAAAACTGGCTTTTGAGGCACGACATAAAGACCGGCTTTCGAGGCTTGAGTCTGATTTTGCTTTCCAGTGGAAGCAGGTCTTGTAGCCTCTTTTGGTTTGTCCTAGCTCTCTGAAAGCCAGCTCTCACGTGACTTAACCAGTGTTTTAACTTTGATGAGTTCAGGGTCACCTTTGTGATTGACTCATCAAGCGTTCAACAGGGTCACCTTTTCGGAGTAGCATCTTGCTAACAAGAAGGTATAACCAAGGATATAATGGCATATGCCGGGTTAAGAGGGATGTTAATAGCTAAACTCGATGAGTTGGAAGCCCCCAAGTAATCAATGATCAAAGAATAAAGACTCACACACAATTTTTGAGGCGAAATGACAAACTCTCTTATCCAGAGATGCCGGCTTTATTCCATTGATCATAATTGATCAGGATACCCGTGTTTGAACTGCGCATCGTGGTAGCTAGTCCTCTTTGGCAACCTTTACTTTTTCGCCAACAAGGCAGGATACCCATGTTTGAACTGCGCATCGTGGCAGCTAATCCTCTTTGGCAACCTTTTACTTTTTCGCCAACAAGGCAGGATACCTATGTTTGAACTGCGCATCGTGGCAGCTAGTCCTCTTTGGTTACCTTGGCATTTGATGATGCTGTATAAACCCGCAAAGATTTGAGGATCGGATATTTTGAGGTTTTGGAAGACCCCGTAAGCCTTGCAAGTCCGTAACCCAGCTGGAGGTTCGAGCCGGCGGCGAAAGCCAGCACCTTTCGAAGGCTAAGCCAGCACCTTTTGAACGCTAAGCCGACACTTTTCAGAGAACCAGAATTTTTCTGAAGAGCCGGAACTTTTGGTCTTAAGCCGGACTTTTCTTCATAAGCTGGAAATTTTCTGAAAAGCCGAAACTTTTGGTCATAAGCCGAACTTTTTGGTCATAAGCCAGAAATTTTGGTCATAAGCCGGACTTTTTGGTCATAAGCCGGAAATTTTCGAAAGAGCCGGAATTTTCCTCAGAGCCGGAATTTTTTTTGAGCCAGAATTTTCTGACAGCTGGATGTTTCTCTGAGCCGGAATTTTGCTGAGAGCCAGAATTTTCTTTGAGCTGGATTTCTCTGAGAGCTGGAATTTTAATGAGAGCCAGATTTTTTGAGAGCCGGAATTTTCTTTGAGCCGGATTTTTCTGAGAGCTGGAATTATCCTGAGAGCCAGATTTTCTGAGAGCCGGAATTTTCTTTGAGCCAGATTTTTCTGAGAGCTGTAATTTTCCTGAGAGCCAGATTTTCTGAGAGCCAGAATTTTCTTTGAGCCGGATTTTTCTGAGAGCCGGAATTTTCCTGAGAGCCAGATTTTCTTTGAGCCGGACTTTTCTTTGAGCCGGATTTTCTAAGAGCCGGCATTTTCTTTGAACCAAATTTTCCTGAGAGCCGGGATTTTCTTGAGAGCCAGATTTTCTGAGAGCCGGCATTTTCCTAGAGCCGGATTTTTCTGAGAGCCGGAATTTTCTTAGAGCCGAAATTTTTCTGAGAGCCAAATTTTTCTGATGACCCGGATTTTTCCGGTAACCCGGATTTTTTTCGGTGAGTAGGACTTTTTCTGGTGACCCGGATTTTTCTGGAGAGCTAGACTTTTTTCGGTGCCCGAATTTTTTCCGGAGTCTTTTTGCGGTGACCTGGATTTTTTCCGGAGAGTCGGACTTTTTCCGGTGACTCGGATTTTTTCCGGAGAGCCGGACTTTTTATCTTCTTCTAAAGTTCAACTCCTCTAGTACCATCTCCTCTATGGCCGGCTCTTCTCCGATGAAGTTGTCGATGTTATTGATTTTGATGATGGGTGACCCGGAATCCTGACTTGGACGAGTCGGTCTCGGGACCCTAAGTTGTTTCATCGATGTAGATCTTTCCATGCCGGCTTTTCCTCATCCGGCCGACTGTGAGCTTCTCGATCCCTAGGAAGGCTCCCTCCAAGAACATAACACCACCATGTGAGGGCCCCACGGTGGGCGCCAACTATCGTGGTTTTGTCACCGCAGATGTCCTCGTGAAAGGACTTAGTGGTGAGGCCATCGCAACTAGGTGGAAGCTTGAATGAGGTTGGACGGAATCGAGAGACGCGAGTTTTACCCAGGTTCGGCCCCTCACGGTGGAGGTAAAAGCCTACATCCTGCTTGATTGCTATGATTGTGGTGGTATCGATTACAAGGGCGCTATTTCGCTACCTCTGTCATGAGAGCTATCAAAACATATGTCTCGAGACCTATCAAAACATCTGTCTCGAGATTTATCTGTCTAAAAACATATCCTTCTGATGACCCAGGGACTCCCTTTATATAATAGCTGAGTCCCTAGGGTTACAAGAGATTCCGGGTTATACCCGTAGTCGGAGTCCTACTCTAAGTCCTCTAAGTCCTCCGTGTTTTCCAAGTTTGGGGTCTCCGTCTTGTATTTTGACTCCTTGGTGGAATTTCGTCTAAGTCCGGGTCGTGTAGCAGGCCAGGTCATGATTATTGCCAGGTCAAGATTGTAGCCGGGTCAAGATTGTAGCCGGGTCAAGATTGTAGCCAGGTCAACTTAACTCCAGAACTGACTTAACTCCAGAGATGACTTATCCTCAGAGCCGGGTCTAGCCACGGGTAACTCCCCTGACAAAGGTCGTGGAGGCGATGAAGAAGGAGTTGGAGGAACTCCGTGCCCTGTAGCAACCAATCAAGAAGGAGTAGAGAGCAGCGACCCAGATTGTTGTCTGCGTCTTCTTCCTTCTTTTTCCCCTGTGTCTTTTGGGCGTTGCCACGTGTGGCATTTTAAATTATCTTCCTGAATATGTAAGACAATTACTATCCATTGCCATCGTCATCATATATATATCAGTCTTGCTACGTCTTCGTTAAGTTTCAGTCGAGGCTATGTCCGTGAGTTATTCATTCAAAATTTTGTTTTCAAATTTTCTTTTTTCTCCCTTAAATCTCAGTCGACTAGGACCTAGCCACACCATTAAGCGCCTATAAAACAGGGGCTAGGTCGCCATTAATGGAGAAGTTCGGAGCGAGGTGGGCGGCAGATGGAGGTCAAAGGGCTCGCCTCCTGGTGAGCCTGCGCAGCGGTCTGCTCCACGCCTCCCGTCTACTCAAATAGCTACCCCGCACGACCCCTCCTAGCCAATAAAAATGGGGACGCGTGGTGGCACGTAAATGGTTAGTACAACGCCCACGGTTTGAATAACACTTGTGTTTCCGATTGTAACGTGGCAGCTCTTTGTTCCAAAATGACTTTGTTGGTTGTTAATGTGCGCTCCTACAAAAAAAATTGGACAAATTTTTTACCGTAGCATGTTGGTGCCATGTCAAGGCAACGTGCCAAGTTTCATGACTTTCAGGCAAGTTTTGGATTTATAGGAATTTAAAAACCAAGTTTGTCAATGTTTTCGGCCGAGCCACGACGCCCGGATGTTTGAAATTCATTCCCATTTCTTGCATGGGACCTAAACATTCACCCAAGGACACATATACGATTTTTCAACCCATTTTGTTGCACTGGAGCATGTGCATGTAGTTCAAATTTGAATTATGCATAGTAAATGCCTAGAAAACTCAATAAATGTATAAAAAAGGCTAAACGAACCCGGAATAATTCAAAAATTTTGCACGACACTCCTATTGGTCTTTGTTGCCTCTGTAAAAAAAATTAAGGCAGGAAGAGGCAGTGTATGTCGTTCAGCCCACAAAGGTGACACATTCCCTATCGGAACCATGAGCCTTCTTGAGAGAAGCTCCTGTTTGTAAGAAGCTTATACCAAAACTTGTCCCAAATCGAACAAAAAATTTACCACAGCATGTTGGTGCCATCTCAAGACACCATGCCAAGTTCCGTGATTTTTAGGCAATTTTTGGATTTACAGGAATTTAAAAACCAAGTTTCTCAATGTTTTCGGCCGAGCCACGACGCCCAGATGTTTGAAATTCACTCCCATTTCTTGTATGGGGCCTAAACATTCACCTAAGGACACATATACGATTTTTCAACCCATTTTTGTGCACTGGAGCATGTTCCTGTAGTTCAAATTTGAATTATGCACATTAAATGCCTAGAAAAGTCAATTAATGTATAAAAAAGGCCAAACAAACCCGGAATAATTCCAAATTTTAGCACGACACTCCTATAGTTGCATGTTCACTACAAATAAATGTTCTAGCAATTCAAACACCGACCTTTCCTGCCGTAACCCCATTTTGTCTTTCAAATCAAAATGAAAAAATCAAGTACACCACAAACAGTTTATTAGCAAGAATCGTGTGCGATGCAGTATAAAATATCTTGGGGCTCCCTCATGTATGGCTTACACCGGAAGCTTCGTCGGCTACAGTCCACCGGCTGCGCGTCAACCACACTTGCGCGCCAGTTTTTCGCTGCACCGTTCATAAATTTTTGGCAACCGCGGAAATATCTAGGTCCCCGCCCCCCCCCCCCCACCAAAAGCCACATTTTCACTGTTTCCTCCTTCATTTCCAAGTTCAAACCTTTAATGCTTGCTTTGCAGCGCCGCCTCCTCGCCGGCGGCGCTCCTTCCCGCTGTGCGGCCTCGTCGATATAGTCAGGTAATCCACACCCCACCCCCCCATCCTCCTCCTTCTCAATCCCACATGCCTCGACCGTCGACGCGGCACCTTTCACCCAAATCACTGCCCCATCCTCCAAATAAGCGCCACCCATATATAGCCATGATGCACGTATTATAGCCAGGAGCTCAAGGAGCATCTGGCAGCGGTGAAGCAAATCGCGGCCGCACGCGCGGATGAGGTCGCGATGGCTGCCATGATTGTCGACCGCCAGATCTTGGAGGAGCACCTCGCCATCGAGGCCACCGTCAACCCCTCGCGCGCGGACGCCGCCACGCGGTTGGCTGCTTTAAACGACAGTTCGTGGTGTTTTCTCGAGGCCGCATCCGGTGCCATCTAGTGAATTGTCCTCTGTAATGTTAATATGCAATCTGATCTTCTGAAATGTGATGTTCGGTTAACAGTTTGGTTCATTTGTTGTGATGTTCAGTTAACTATTTGGTTCAATTCTGAAATGTGATGTTCAATTCCTGTGGGTACAAAAAAAATATTGTTATGCATGTGAGGAATAAAATCGAATTTGGATGTACTCTATACATGAGAAACATACACAAATGCTATATTTCCTAGTAGTTCTTAAGCATGCTTGGCTTGGTTAACTGTATGATCTTCTAGTATATGTTCTATTCTGCAATGTGGTTCTCAGTTAACTGCTTGCTTCATTTGTTGTGGTGTCCAGTTAACTATTTGGTTCAATTCTGCAATGTGATGTTCATTTGTTGTGGGTACAAGTTTTCATTAATATATTCTACTGATAGCATGCCAACTCTCACTTAAACTGATCAATATCTGCCTTATATGTGTTGCAGGGAAACAATGGGAGGCACTGAGGTTTACCATCGAGGTTTGCACATGCATGGTCCTTTGGCTAACAGCACATTATTGTGCAATTGTAGGAACCATTCTAATATTTAGGTTTTTAACAATTTGGTCTTGCACATGTAGGTCCTGCAGTCAGAGGTTTAGACCCACTATTCGATCCATTTTGCATATGGGGAAATGAGATGGACATGGATATCAGTCAAGTCAAGAAACTTAGAAAGATTGTTAGGATAAAGAAACTAGCGATGAATAACAACAAGATCTTTGTTTGCACAATGAAGAAGACATCAGTCAACTATAGGATGGTACTAACTCTTTTATCTTGTGTTTTTTCCTATGCGCCATTTCAAAATTTAGAACAGATATTTATGCATATCTTTGTTTCAGTCCTTTCCAAAGCAGTTCACCGATGATTACCTCTCAAACCACCTGCATGGTCAAGAGGCGAGGAAGGTACTCATTCAACACCCACGGTACAATATTGAAGTCTTCCTCAAGAGGACGAAGGTTGGGCGGGCAATCATCCGCAGCCACTGGCCTAAAGTTGCAAGGACATTCAACATCATTGAAGGCTCAATATTCGCCTTCAGATTCAGTAGTTTTCCAGATGAGATTCATCTGTCTATATACCGTATATGATGCTACTTTCCAAAGGTTTTAGATGTTGCATGTGAAACTTCGTGCTGTTGTGTAATGGCGTAGCTAGCTATATGCCTATATGGTGTAACTGAGTGCTGAAGCTATGTGATGTTGTACTCTGATGTAATTCAGCTATGAAATCCTGGTTGTCGTAATACGGCTATGAAACATATGGTGTGTTTGATATGAAATGTCAATTTGATCACTGAATGCATTATCAATAATAGGCCAATTAGCCTGCTTATTGGGTTTTTGTACTGCAGACGGTTTCTTAGACAACACCGTGGGCGATGACCTCAAACAACGCACACGGTTTCTAGAAAGTAGCCATGTTGGATCCATGAACAATCACACACGACTTCCGCCCGACAAATGTTTGCGTTAGGCCACTTTGCACAAACGTTTCCACATAAAAATTGTGTGTGATGTACATATGAATGGAAACGTTTGTCTGAGATTCACTGTGTGGGATGTACATACGAACGGAAACGATTGGGCCAGTATAATTGTCTGCGATGGCTCGCCCGATCGCACACGAGCTCTTTTTGCCCCGCGTGTGTGACCGGAGGCCCTATCGTCGACGGTTTCTGGGTCATGTGGGAAGGACCCCCCCTATCGCACAAACAGGCAAGGCGATGGTTTAAAACTCTGTTGCAGAAAGGGGGTAAAAACCGTTTGTATAGCAGGTCGCTGCACCAGTGATAACCCGTGCCTGGCACGCCGACTGACAGAGCGGAAAATCGTCAGTACCCTCGGTAGGGTGCCTGGCGAGGACGGAAGTACCGGGACGGAGCCCGCACTCACAAGTTACCTAGGTTCAGGCCTCCTGAGAGTAATACCCTATGTCCTGCTCGTTGTTGCTATTTATGATGGGGATACATCATGCGAGGGATTACAATGGTGTAGATGAGATTGCTACCGAGATTTGTTCTACGAGAGAGTAGATGTGTTTGAGGGCCCTGATACGTCTCCGTCATATCTATAACTTTTGATTTTTCATGCCATTATCCTACAATTTCCACATACTTTTGGCAACATTTTATATGATTTTCTTGGACTAACATATTGATCCAGTGCCCAGTGTCAGTTCCTGTTTGTTGCATGTTTTTGTTTCGCAGAAAATCCATATCAAACGAAGTCCAAACGCGACAAAAATTTACGGAGATTTATTTTGGAATATATGTGATTTTTGGGATGGGGGTGTCCTTCTGCTGCAAGGAAGCTAATATCCGGATAAAAATCCCCTCAAAATTTCAGCCCAATTGGAGTTACGGATCTCCGGGAATATAAGAAACGGTTTTCGGCCAGAAAACGGGAACGCGAAACATAAGAGAACAGAGAGAGAGAGAGAGAGATCCAATCTCGGAGGGGCTCCTCCCCTCCGGGAGCCATGGCGGCCATGGACCAGAGGGGAAACTCTCCTCCCATCTTGGGGGGAGGCCAAGGAAGAATAAGAAGGAGGGGGGCTCTCTCCCCCTCTCTCCCGGCGGCGCTGGAACGCCGCCGGGGCAATCATCGTGACGGCGATCTACACCAACAACTTCGCCGCCGTCAACACCAACTCTCTCCCCCTCTATGCAGCGGTGTAACACCTCTTCTCCCCACTGTAATCTCTACTTAAACATGGTGCTTAATGCTACATATTATTATCCAATGATATGTTGCCATCCTATGATGTTTGAGTAGATTCGTTTTGTCCTATGGGTTGATTGATGATCGTGATTGGTTTGAGTTGTATGTTTTATTTTGGTGTTGTCCTACGGTGCCCGCCGTGTCGCGCAAGCGTGTGGGATTACCACTGTAGGGTGTTGCAATACGTTCATAATTCGCTTATAGTGGGTTGCGTGAGTGACTGAAACACAAACCCGAGTAAGGGGGTTGTTGCGTATGGGAGTAAAGAGGACTTGTTACATAATGCTATGGTTGGGTTTTACCTTAATGATCTTTGGTAGTTGCGTATGCTTGCTAGAGTTCCAATCATAAGTGCATATGATCCAAGTACGGAGAGTATGTTAGCTCATGCCTCTCCCTCATATAAAATTGCAATAATGATTGCCGGTCTAGTTATCGATTGCCTAGGGACAAATCCTTCTCTTGGGTTACAAAAGCTTTCTACTAAACAACTAACTTTTATTATCTTGCAAATTACTCATAGTTTTATTCTTGCTAAGTACTTCTAGTTTTATCCTTGCAAACTTATCCTTACACCAACAAAGTAGTTTTATTCTTGTTCTAGGTAAAGCGAACGTTAAGTATGCGTAGAGTTGTATCGGTGGTCGACAGAACTTGAAGGGAATATTAATTCTACCTTTAGCTCCTCGTTGGGTTCGACACTCTTATTTATCGAGAAAGGCTACAACTAATCCCCTATACTTGTGGGTTATCAAGCCCCTAGCTCCCCCTTATATACACGGCGGGCGCTAGTGTTTACATGAGGGAGATGCGATCTAGCCAGCCGCCCTCCTAGCTTGGAGTCCACAAAGGTCCCAGAACCGCATACAGGTCACCCTGGGTCCCTCCTCCTATTTGTATATTATTGGTGGGCTTGAGGAGCCACTGCTAGGCTGGTCACCGGGTTCCCCTTGGAGAAGCCACCCCCGGTGTATGGCATTGACAGTACCAAGATCCGATTTGACATGGACCTCGGTTTTCCACACTCCACCACGGCCTGATCTGACATCTGGACCATCAGAGGTGGCATCGGGTCCTAATATAAGGTCATGCCTGATTAAGGATTCTCATGCTCGTCCTGAGCATGATATGACATCCGTTTCAGGACATGTGGATCATGCTAATCCTTGACTTGGTGTGTCACCCAGCCTATGAAGACAAGCTCCCCGCGGGAGTCCGTGGTATACTCCATGCTGCCAAATCTGACGATCCAGCATGGAGTGAAGGATTCGACCTGCCCGAGATGGCCGATCGAGTCGGCAGCAAGAGCGATGCTGCCGAAGACGAAGACCTTCCCCGGCGCGAAGGTTGCTCCGATACCAATCTGCTCGTTGATCTTGACCGTAATCGTACCATGTTAATCACTTAGCGAGGCCTGTATGGGCCACATATGACGGAGCTAAATCCGGCAGGTCTTGGGGTAGGGGATCCTGAGCCAAGCGTAGGCATGATAGTAGCAAGAACACGAGGTTTTACCCAGGTTTGGGCTCTGTGAGTAGATTACACCCTACTTTCTGCTTGTGTTTATTGTGTTGGATTGAGTACAAAGTTTGGATGTTCTATCCTTAGATTGTTATGTGTCCTCTACGTGCCCAGCCCCCTCGGTTTATATAGATACCGGGGGGTTCTAGGTTTACAACATCCTAGTCGGTTATGTATGAGGAAAATGAATGTTCGGTGATTGTGGCATCCTGGAGTATACGACAAGTCTCCTGGATCCTTCCATGGTCCACTCCTGAAATGACAAAAGGGGTTCCTCGGCCTGGCCCACCAGGCCAGGAGACGTCGTGGTGAGAGCCCCCCTAGCCCGGACACCAACAGTATGATTGGCCTGACATGAAGGCATGACTAGAGATACAATTTGGGCTCGCTCTCCGGCTGACACAGCCCCTGGCTGGCGCGCCAACTGAAAGTACAGAAAGCATCAACGTCCTTGGTAGGGTGGAGAGCATAGTCAGAAGTACCAGAGGTTTTCGTACACAAGGAGTTTACCCAGGTTCGGGCCCTCGTGGTTGAGGTAATACCCTACTCCTGCTTTTGATTGAATTGACGATGGAAAACACCTCGCATGAGGGGGTTACAAAGATATGGTGTTTATAGCTACCGAGATAACGACTATGGAGTCGTTCCCTATGTTGTCCCTTGGTCACACCATATAAAGGACGATGAGACCTAGGGTTACAAGGACCCAAACCGACTTTATCAGGTCGGCTGGAGGAGTTCCAGCTTGTGCTCCAGGACACCCTAGTTTCCATGATAGGCTCCCAGCTACAATCGGAGGCCTGCAAGCCCCTAGGACCGGCCCACTATCCGGAATACCAGTCGCCGGGCCATCCCCGGTGTAGCACACCGTCACACGTGGATCGACGTGGCCCGGTAATGGGGGCGGTTGGAATGGCGGAGTCGTGAGAGCAGTTATAGGTTGATCGTATTTTAAGAAATTTTACTTCTTACTTATAAAAGTTAGTTTGAATTTTTTTTCCTCTATGAACTGAAGCACTCTACCTATAATTTTTCATGTTTAAGTAAAGATGCATGTAATTCTAAAGGAACCCAGATGTAGCTACTGGCCGACCCATTTACGGCAGTATTGTTTTTTGTTTGTTGGCTTTCGTTCGAGTTCGCTGGGTTTCGTTCGTGGTTTTCTTCTGTTTTCTTCCTGGGTGGGTTTCTTTTCCGGTTTTCAATGTACGAGTCAGTTTTTTTTTTGGTATTTTCTTTGGGTTTTTTATATTTCTTCACCGGTTTTCTTGTTTCCTTTTTCTTTTCTTTTATGTTTTCTTTTGTTTCTTCCTTGGTTTTGCTTTTTTGCACTCCTTTTTTCCAGTTTTCTTAATTCCTTTTTCTCTTTGGTTTTCTTTTAACTCTTTCCATGGTTTCTTTATTTTTCTTCGTTGTTTTGTTTCTTTCTTAGTTTTTATCAGTTTTCTTCGTTTGTCTTCCATTTTGTTTTTCTTGGTTTCTCTTAGTTTCCTCACGGGTTTTCAAGGGTTTCTTTGGGTTTTCTGTTTTTCTTCGTTGATGAGGTGTTTTTTTTGTTTCTTCGGTTTTCAACGCTTTTCTTCATTTTTCTTTGTTCTTGAACACGTCTCTACATTTTTCATACACGTTTGTCCATTTACGGATACAATAATTTTTTTGTACATACTTAACATTTCTTAAATACATGGTTAACATTTAAAAAAATATGTTTGCTGATTCGGTTTTTCATACACATTGTACATTTTCGGTATGTATCAGGAATATATCTTAATACATGTTTAACATTTTTGAAATATATAACAATTTTCATAGACGATCTTTTTTTAAAAATTTATGTTTTTATTTTCAAATTTCTAATACTCATTCTACATTTTTCGCATACATCAGAAACATTTTTCTGTACATGTATACTTTTTTGAAATAGATAATTAACATACTTTCAAATATTTTTGTTAGATACCTAGTTTTTTCATACACATTGGACATTTTCAGTATATATTAAGAACATCTTTTTGTACACGGTTACTTTTTTTGGAAATATATGATTAATTTTTTGATACATGATAAACAATTTTTAATTTATGTTTTTATGTTCAATTTTCAAATACACGTTGTATATTTTGGTGCATGAGGAACATTTTTTATACATGTTTAATATTTTTCAAATATATGATTAACATATTTTTTTTCAAATGCTTCATTAATATTTTTTAAATACATGATCAACTTTTTCCATACACTTTGTATTTTTTATACATTTTTTGTATACATGAGAAACATTTTTACTATACACATTAACATTTTACAAATGCTAGATTAACATTTTTCAAATGGTGTGTGTATTCTTTTTCGTAATATATATATTAAGATTATTTTTAACTATAAACAAAAGTAAAAAAAAGGAAAAAAAGGAAAACAGAAAAATGAGTCTGTGGCCTCCTGGTAGCTGGGCCGGCCCAGTCTTGCGCTCCCTCAGGCAAGGCTGCCCTAGATCTCGCGTTCACACGAGTTAGAAGTGGGCTTGCCAGTAACTATAACAAACTGCATGGCCCAAACGCTATCTTCCTACCAAGAAGTCCTGCCCATGACGCGAGCAGCTCTCACTGAAGGAAACAGCGACTCGGACAGGCAACTGGGCCGGCACTGATACGTCTCCAACATATCTATATTTTTTTATTGTTTCATGCTAATATATTATTAATCTTGGATACTTTATATGCTTTATATGCAATTTTATATCATTTTTGGGAACTAACCTATTAACTCAATGCCTAGTGCCAGTTGTTGTTTTTTGCCTGTTCTTGGTTTTTTTAGGAAATCAATACCAAACGAAGTCCAAACGGAATAAAACTTTACGATGATTTTTTCTGGACCAGAAGGGACCCTAGAAGGTTCGTGAGGAGGCCAGAAGCCCTACGGGAAAGCCACGAGCTCACCTAGCGCGCCCCTGGGGAGGGCGCCACCTAAGCTCATGGGTCCCACGCAGCTCCGTTTGACCTAATTCCGCATCTATAAATTGCCATAAATCCCAAAACCAACAGAGAGCCACCCGAAATAACTTTTCCGCCGCCGCAAGCTTCTGTTCTTCCGCAATCCCATCTGGAGGCTTTTTCCGGTGATCTGCCGGAGGGGGAATCGATCATGGAGGGCTTATACATCAACCTTGCTGCCCTTCCGATGATGTGTGAGTAGTTTACCACATACCTACGGGTCCATAGCTAGTAGCTAGATGGTTTCTTCTCTCTCTTTAATCTTCAATACAAAGTTCTCCAAGATCTCCATGGAGTTCTATCTGATGTAATCTTCTTTTGCGGTGTGTTTGTTGGGATCCGATGAATTGTGGGTTTATGATCAGATTATTCATTGAAAGTAATTGAGTCTTTTCTGAACTTTATTATGCATGATTGTTATAGCTTTCTATTTCTCTCTGATCTATCCGTTTGGTTTGGCTAACTAAATTGATTTATCTTCAGAGGGAGAGGTGCTTTGTAATGGGTTCAATCTTGCGGTGTCCTCACCCAGTGATAGTAGGGATAGCGAGGCACATATTTGTATTGTTGCCATTAAGGGTAAAACGACGGGGTTTATTCATATTGCTTGAGTTTATTCTGTCTACATCATGTCATCTTGCTTAAAGCGTTACTCTGTTTGTTATGAACTTAATACCATAGATGCATGCTGGATAGCGGTCGATTGGTGGAGTAATAGTAGTAGATGCAGGCAGGAGTCGGTCTACTTGTCACGGACGTAATGCCTATATGCATGATCATTGCCATGGATAACATCATAACTATGCGCTTTTCTATCAATTGCCCAACAGTAATTCGTTTATCCACTGTATGCTATGTTTCGAGAGAGAAGCCTCTAGTGAAAACTATGGCCCCCGGGTCTACTTTAATTATATTAGAAAACCCTAAATTACTTTGCTGCAATTATTTTACTTTTTATTTACTTTTCAATTTATATATCTATCACTATCAGATTTAATCCTTGCAAGTAACGAGTTCAAGGGGATTGGCAACCCTCTTGCCCGCGTTGTGTGCAAGTATTTGTCTTGTGTGTAGGTACTGCTTGACTAGAATTTTCTTGGTTCTCCTATTGGTTCGATAACCTTGGTTCTCACTGAGAGAAATACTATCCGCTACTATATTGCTTCACCCTTCCTCTTTGGGGAAAATCCCAACGCAGCTCACAAGTAGCAGAAAGAATTTATGGCGCCGTTACCGGGGAGACATCATCAAATACCTACAGGTCCCTTCACACAAATTATCAATTACTTGTTCTACTTTTTATTTGCTTTAATTAGTTTCGTTAAAAAAAATCAAAATACAATTTTTTTTTTACTTTGCATGTTTGCTTGCTTGCTTGAATTGTCACTATGTCCCAAGAAAACACTAAGTTGTGTGACTTCTCGAATACTAATAATAATGATTTTATTAGTACTCCAATTGCTCCTCCCGCCACTAGTGCAGAGTCATATGATATTAATGCTACATTGCTAAATCTTATTATGAAAGATCAATTTGCTGGAAACCCTAATGAAGATGTTGCATCCCATCACTATAAAAAAAAGACACATCTGTGACATTATGGCCCGCACGAAAACTTTTTCTGTCATGGTTGTGACACTTCTATGACAATAATTGTGACAACAACACATATCATCATAGATGTGGTGGGCTCCTACTTCTATGACAAAAAATTATGACAGCAAATGGGCTTTTCGTACTGGGCGGGCCGAAGATGCACCTGCATGACATTCTTTGGCCCGTCCATGACGTAAACAATCGTGGTAGAACTGAGGGCGAGGAAATTTTCGGGAAGTTCCCGATTACGGTGGGTGGTCGGGGCCGAGTGATCCAGTGCGGTTTGCGCAGTTCTCTCATACGCGTGCGTGTGTGCGAGGCGTTCGCTAACTGAACCCGAGCGAGGCGTTCGCTTACTGAAACCGAGCGATCGATCGATCCCTCGCACTACTACACGTACTGAACCCGAGCGATCGATCCCACTACGTACTGAAGCCGAGCGATCCCTTCGCTGCTAACTGAACCCGAGCGATCCCCTCGCTGCTAACTGAACATGAGCGATTCCTTCCCTGCTATAACTGAACCCGATCGATCCTTCTCGCTGCTTACTGAAGCCGATCGAGCCCTCGTGCGAGACGTAGCCATCCGGTGTTGGGTTGGCTCTCGATGAACAGTGCCTGTTGCTGTCGCGCGCGCGATACACATAAACACAAGTTGAGACGCATTGATCGAGCCAGCTGGTTGGCTATGGATGAACAGTTCCTGTTGCTGCCGCCCGCTCGTATGCCCCACACCAGCCGGTGGGTTGGTTGTGGATGAACAGTACCCTGGCCATGAGAAGGTGGTTGGTGTTGGATGAACAGGACCCCGAGGAGGCCGCCACACACCCTAGCCGGTTGGGGGTGGATGAACAGGACCCCGTGGAGGCTGGATGAACAGTAGCCGGTGGATGCTGGAGGAAGTCGACGGTGGATGAACAGTAGCTGGTGGAGGCTGGAGGGAGGTCGACCGTGGATGAACAGTAGCCTGTGGAGTCCCGTTTTGCGGTACGCCACACCCCTCCCGATGAACAGGACCCCTGTTTCGACCGTAGGCAGTTGGGGAGAAGTCCGTTTCCTCCGTTTTGCGGTACGCCAGAGCCCTCCCGATCAACATGACCCCATTTCGACCGTAGGCGCTCGAAGAGAAGTTCGTTTCCTCCGTTTTGCGGTACGCCAGACCCCCAGCCGATGAACAGGACCCCGTTTCGACCGTAGGCGGTCGAACAGAAGGCCGTTTCCTCCATTTTGCGGTACGCCAGACCCCGAGTCGATGAACAGGACCCCGTTTCAGCTGTTCCGTCCAAGCCGGTTGGCTCCCGATGAACAGGACGCGTTCCGACCCAATCGCTTGGCTCCCGATGAACACGACGTTGTTTCCTCCGTTCCGACCCAGCCGGTTGGCTGCCGATGAATAGGAGGCCGTTGCTGTCGTCCGTTGCCTCTCCATGTATACGAGCCCTGGCCGTATGTATGCGCGAGTACGTGTTCGAGACCCCGCCCGTATGTACGTATGTGCCCGTATTTTTTGTTGTGTGGCTGTACGTACGTGTACACGATTGAAAGAAGTCCAGATCACCCCCTTGGGTTTCATAAACCGGCTAATCCACCCCCTCAACTCTAAAACCAGTTAAGTAACCCCCTGAGGTCTCTAATACCAGGCAAATCACCCCCTTGCGCTGATTATAGTGGTTTCTGCAAGCGAATTTGCTTGCCTGACGTTGGACGACTGCTATGTCGGCTTGATGCAAGGCGCCAAGCGATTTCACCCCGGCTCAATAATTCCCCAATCCCTAGTTTTCTCCTCTCACACTCGTCGACATGGCTGCCAGCTCAAGCTCGTCCTCGCATGTTCTCTTGTTCCTCTACTTCCGTGTTCGTCACCATGGCAGCCAGCTGAAGTTCGTCCCCCCCCTGTTCCCTAGTTCCTCTCCTCCCCTAGTCGTCACCATGGTCGTCAGCTCTGGGATTGTCTTCAGCACTTGGCCACCGTGATACATGGGGTCGCCAATCCCCTATCGGCAACTTCCGTACGCGTACAATCCGGCAACCACGTTTGCAGCCGGCCGGAGGTAAGACCATTTCGTAGTAACATTCACATGATCCCAATTTAATGCACTGATTGTTCGATCTTTCAGGCTATGATGGATAAACTTCTACTGGATCATGGATGAAGTTGACCCTGTGTCACACTTATCCGTACTATCCTCTCCCAGAACTATTAAGTAGAAAGAAAAGAAATATCAGTTCATATCAGGACAAAAGAAAACATCAAACTAGTATGAGATTTTTGTACTCATTTAAAATAGCTGAAACCGTATAAGATCCAGCTAAAATAAGAATAATAGTTTTGGTAATTATTGCATATGCATACGATCCGGTGACCATGTTTACAACCGGTCGGAGGTAATGGTAATATTAGATTGCTAATTTTGGTAATTATTCCATCAGAACATTTGATTTGATTTGCTCTTTTGTGTGCATAATTGGTAGACTCGTAAATGCTTCTACTGGGTGGAAGCAAGCTGGACACACATGTTGAAGTTGTTACAACAAGCTTCAGAGTTTGCAAAGAAGCTAGAGTATCAAGAAAATCTAGGTGCACAGAAATTTTTTGAAGATCAGAAAATGAAGCAACTTGCAATGCTGTTCTGGCTTGTTTCAGTTGTTTTAGCATTTGTCTGTGGAATGGTAGCGTCTAAGAGAGTGAATTGAAGCAGTATTTTGGCATTGTGGCAGTATGAGAGATAATAAAAAGTAGTGAATGTAATGTGGAATTATTGCTGAATTTTGGCTATGCCCTGCTTCTTAATATTTCTTTTCAAATTAGCAGCATTTGGACTATATGATGTTGCTCACTTCCTATGTGAATCGGCAGTATTCTCAGTGGTGTATTAGCTGACCAAAACTGAACATGTATGGAGTATTTCCAATGCATTCGGTTCATCGTCGACAAGCTCTCTGTTTCAGTCGGCAGCGGTCTGTGGCGTGTTGTCGTTGTTCCCCTTCCTGACCGGTTGCAGCACGGCCGAGTATTCTGGGAGCATGCCCATTCTTCTTGTGAAATTCACAGCACAGTAGCATGTAGCAGATCATGTAACATTTACAATGTATTAACATGACATCACATTAGTATGGATTCAGAAACAAGAGATGCCCAGAATTATTTGTACAGTTTCATCGTAACTTTGAAAGAACACATTTTTCTGAACACGACAGGGAACATATCAGATAAGAACCAGTCGTGCCGACATCGCAAAGCAGTACATGTTATAAGAGGGAACAAGTGCTACCAGTACTAGTTTTACATAATATAACATGAACCAGAGCATGCATAAGAGTCAACCGTGTACCACAAAATATAGCATGATCCCCAGCATGCTTGAACTACAAGTTCGGTTTTGTTTCACTATAGCTAAATAACTAGAAGTTCAGTTATCGCCATATAACCACGAGTAGAATCTTGATTGGTTTGGCATTGGCTGAGATGTTGATCCACATGCTGGTCAATAAGAAGATGTTGCAGATGGAGGTTGAGATGGAAGGAAAAAGGGTCATTGCAGGTGCACAAGTTTCAACGTGAGGTCCTCGCGGAAAAGGACGCGTGTGCTGGGCATGGACAAGCTCAACGCCTCACCTGGAGTCATCGAGAGCTAGGGACTCAGCTGCTCCTCGTCACGCCACCTTCTGCAAAGCGCCGATCACCCTAACACAATAACAAAGTGCCCCAAACCCATCTTTGTATCTCTGTCGCTGCCATAATCTTCCAAATAAATCAATTTTCACATACAATCACCGACCAACTTGGAGTCATTGGGAGCTAGGGACTCACCTGCTCGTCGTTGCGCCGCCTCCAGTCAAGCGCCGATTAGCACGTCTTGCCCTGCCGCCGCGTCGTCGAAGGAAAGAAGGGATACGAGGCCGAAAAAGAAGGAAGAGCAGTTAACTAAACCCACCCCCATCAAGCCGACGTGGCAGTCGTCCAACGCTGGGCAAGCGAAACCGCTTGCAGAAACCACTATAATCAGTGCAAGGGGGTGATTTGCCTGGTATTAGAGATCTCATGGGGTTACTTAACTGGTTTTAGAGCTGAGGGGGTGGATTAGCCAGTTTATGAAACCCCGGGGGTGATCTGGACTTCTTTCGTACATGATTTAGACGGGGCTGCCTGGACTACTACGCCGGGGGCTCTACTACGACACGTGCCGCTCCTTACACGGCCACGGTTCATGAGACCGATCGACCAGTATGTACATATACGCTCGCAACCAGACAGACAACGCTGCGTACGCTTCGACCTGGTGGGTCCCAGCTGTCAGGGGATAAGGAGGCACTTCCTTGCGTGCGAAGATATAGCTGGTGGGTCCTAGCTGTCAGGGGGGAATCATTTTTTTTGCGCGTAATAAGGAGGCTCTTCCTTGCGTGCGAAGATGTAGCTGGTGGGTCCCAGCTGTCAGGGGGAGGAAACATTTTTTTCCGCATAATAAGGAGGCACTTCCTTGCGTGCGACCATGGACCTCGTGGGTCCCAGCTGTCAGCCTCTCCACATGCAGTCCTCTT
Organism: Elymus sibiricus; assembly: GCA_039707655.1. Lineage (NCBI taxonomy): Eukaryota > Viridiplantae > Streptophyta > Magnoliopsida > Poales > Poaceae > Elymus > Elymus sibiricus. The sequence goes on along the minus strand of CM077672.1, from coordinate 296,448,334 downwards.
CTGATGGTTGTCGTTCATTGACCGCGTTGATGACGCCGTACCGAGTGCAGCAAGGCGGTGGACGACGTCGAGGCCTAGGAAGGGAACGACCCGGAGCCGGGGAAGACAAGGCAGTGGTTGCCCACGCGGAGGGAAGTACGAGGGTTTACTGGTTCAGCTGCGGTGTGAGGCTGCCGTCGCCGGAGAATAACATGAGGTGTGGGTGAGTAAAGGGATGGCCTGGCCAGCGGTGGGAGTAGGGTGGGGCGGTGAGGCCTGCGCGGCAGCACAGCCGGCCACAGGAGGAAGCAGCAGGCGGTCCCGCCGGCGCTAGTTTGGGCGGCTGGAGCAAGAAGATCAGAGATTGAAGAAGCAGCACGGCCGTTGGATTAACATCCAATGGTCATTGCTGCTAGAATCATTTGTTGACTAAGTTGACAAAGCCCTGCGTACGCGTCAACTTGGTCGGCCCACAAGTCAGCCTCCAAATCAGGTGGGTCCCAGCTAATAGGGGGAGGAATCATTTTTCTTGCGCGTAATAAGGAGGCACTTCCTTGTGTGCGACCATGGACCTCGTGGGTCCGAGCTGTCAGCCTCTCCACGTACAGTCCTCTTCCGATGGCTGCCATTCGTTGACTACATTGACGACGCCATGCCGAGAGCACCAAGGCGGTGGACAACGGCGAGGCCTAGTAAGGGAATGACCCGGAGACGAGGAAGACTTGGCAGTGGTTGCCCACGCAGAGGGGAGTACGAGAGTTTACTGGTTCGGCTGCGGTATGAGGCTGCCGTCGCTGGAGAATAACAGGAGATGTGGGTGAGTAGAGGGATGGCCTGACCAGCGATGGGAGTAGGGTGGGGCATTGAGGCCTGCGCGACAGCACAGCCGGCCACGGGAGGCAGGAGTAGGCGGTCCCGCCGGCGCTGGTTTGGGCGGCTGGAGCAAGAAGATCAGAGATTGAAGAAGCAGCACGGCCGTTGGATTAACATCCAACGGTCATTGCTGCTAGAATCGTTTGTTGACTAAGTTGACAAAGCCCTGCGTACGCATCAACTTGGTAGGCCCACAAGTCAGCCTCCAAATCAGGTGGGTCCCAGCTAACAGGGGGAGGAATCATTTTTCTTGCGTGTAATAAGGAGGCACTTCCTTGCGTGCGACCATGGACCTCGTGGGTCCGAGCTGTCAGCCTCTCCACATACAGTCCTCTTCCGATGGCTGCCATTCGTTGACTACGTTGACGACGCCGTGCCGAGAGGACCAAGGCGGTGGACAACGGCGAGGCCTAGTAAGGGAATGACCCGGAGACGAGGAAGACTTGGCAGTGGTTGCCCATGCAGAGGGGAGTACGAGGGTTTACTGGTTCGGCTGCGGTGTGAGGCTGCCATCGCGGGAGAAAAACAGGAGATGTGGGTGAGTAGAGGGATGGCCTGACCAGCGATGGGAGTAGGGTGGGGTGGTGAGGCCTGCGCGTCAGCACAGCCGGCCATGGGAGGCAGGAGCAGGCGGTCCCGCTGGCGCTGGTTTGGGCGGCTGGAGCAAGAAGATCAGAGATTGAAGAAGTAGCACGGCCGTTGGATTAACATCCAATGGTCACTGCTGCTAGAATTGTTTGTTGACTAAGTTGACAAAGCCCTGCGTACTCGTCAACTTAGTAGGCCCAAGTCAGCCTCCAAATCTGTGGCAAACATCATACAGCACATTTGCTATTATTTTTAATAATTTACAGCCTATTTGCTCATTATTAAGGATTTTTTTGCAGCACATATTCTTTTTGTTAGCATTACAGCCAATAGTCTGACCACGGTTAAAATTTTCAATGAAATTTTGCATATTTTGGTGGGCTCCGAACTGTTTTTAATCCTGATGTTTCGAGTCTAATTCAGACTAATTTGAAAAATGAAATTATATTAATTTGTAATCCAATGATATTTTCACCGCAGAAAAATCCAATGAAAATTAAAATTTGAAAATCCGGATGAAATGAAATTTGAAACTAATTACCGGTTTGCTGTGTTTTTTAAAATTTACAGCCCATTTCTTATTACTTATAGGCCATTTTCTTTTTTTTAGGGAAATAGGCCATTTTGTGGGCAAGCCGAATGCATCCCTCCTCATCTTGAAATATTTGAAGACCAGCAGGGCTGAGAAAAGAAAGTAGGCCTCGGTTGGGTATTGTGCAAAAGAAAATAGAACTAGGCTAGCCGTTTCAAGAAAGAAAGAAAAAAACTGGGCTGGTGATGTGGTAAACATAAAATAAAAGACTAGTCATTGAAATTTTCAAACTATTTTTAATCCCGAAATTTCGAGCCCGATAAAAACAAATTTTAAAATATATTTAAATTATGTTAAAATCCAATGAAATATAAAATATCAAAAAATAAAATAAAATTCGGAATTTGAAACTAATTGCCCATTTGATGTGTTTTTTATATATTTACACCCCATTTCATATTACTCATAAAATTTACAGCCTTTTTTTATGGCCAGGCCGAATGTATCCCTCGTCGTCTTGAAATATTTGCAGCCCAGCAGGGCGGGGAAAAGGCAATCGGCCTGTGTAGGGCATTGTACGAAAAAAAAAGGTGCGCTAGTCATTTTCACAGACAAAAAAATAGTTGGGCTTGTCATGTTGTAAATAAAGCCTGGGCTAGACGGGCCACAGACACCGCACAGCCCAGTTGATACCCTGCTCCGTCTCAACAGCAACAAAAAAACTGCTCGAGCTACTGGGTCCCAGGTGTCACCGCTCCTTGTGCAATTCTTTCGTTTATTGACTACATTGACAATGTCGTAGGTCCCGGATGTCAGCAAACCATTAGGAGGAAGCATTTTTTTCATGTAATAAGGAGGAACTTGCTTGCGTACGGCTATGCACCTGGGGGTCCCTACTGCCATCCTCTCCACGTACAGTCCTCACCGATTCCTGTTGTTTGTTGACAGTCACTCGTTGTGCAATTCTCTCGTTTATTGACTACGTTGACAATGGGGTGGGACCAAGACGTCTGGAAACCATTAGGAGGAAGCATTTTTTTTGCTTGTAATAAGGAGGCACTTGCTTGCGTACTACCATGACCCTAGTGGGTCCCTACTGTCATCCTCTCCACGTACAATCGTCTCCTGATTCCTCTCGGTTGTTGACCATGTTGACAACGCCAGAAGGCGGTGCCGCGGCGAGGGAACCAAAGCAGAGGACGACGGCGAGGCCTCGGACGGGAACGAAAAGGAGTCGTGGAAGATGCGGCAGTGTGGTCGGAAGCGGAGGGGAGTATGAGGGTTGGTGCGGGGTGGGGATGCCGTCGCCGGAGAATAACAGGAGGTGGGGGTGTAGAGGGATGGCATGGCACCGGTTAGGGTACGGTGGGACAGCAATGTGTGTGCGGCTGCGCAGCAAGCCACGGAAGGCGGGAGCAGGCGATCCCGCCGGCGTTGATTTGGTTTGGGCGGCTGGAGCCTGGAGGAAGAAGACAAGAGATTGAAAAAGCACGATAGACATTGGATTGACATCCAACGGCTTAGGCTGCCACAATCGTTTGTTGACTAAGTTGACAAAGCCTTGTGTACGCGTCAACCTAGTAGGCCCACAAGTCAGCCTCTAAATCCGTGGCGGACAAATACAGCCCATTTAAAAAAATAACAGCCCATTCCAAACGTTCAATCGGAAAGTTCAACATTCAGAGCAAAGTAACATGTCTGATTCAGAGATAGAGTACTGAAATTCCACGTTGACAACCATCATAGCCAACTTAACTATCTACTCCCACTAATACTCGAGTTTAGAACAACTAACATACTCTTAGCTAACTAGACGATGCCGGCCGCCATCTGCGGCACACGCTAAACGCCGGCATCGACGTCCTCCTCCTTGCCTCGCACTTGGCAGAGGTGCGATAGGGCGCGTTGCTTGCGCCCGTTGGCCCTTTCCATGCCGGCGTGCTCCACCGAAGCTTCGGCTTCTAACCAGGAAACCCACTTGATGAGTTGGTAGTAAAATTCAGCGTCGCGCACGCGTGCGTGCCCAACAGCCTCTAGAGCTATTTGCTGGGCACCGGCCTCCACATAGTCGGCCTAGTTGCGGGCGCTCTGCTCGCGACGCAGAGCGGCCGTGCGCTGCTCCTCCTCCATGCTCTGCTGGCGGCACAACTCGGCGGTACGCTACTCCTCCGCCATGCGGTCGCGCTCCAAGGCATCCTCATACTCCGCATTGCCATCTAAAGACCGCCAGAATGCCTCCTCCCTCCGTCTGCCTTCCCGTGAAAAACCAAACACCAACTCCGGCGGTGAGCGCCTCTGGCGGCGCCAATTGCTGCCGCGCAGGGGCATGACGGACGTGGCAAGAGCGAGGGCAAGTGGCGAGCGATGTCAGGCCGGTGGGGTCTTGTGAGGATAGGGTGCGTTGGGTGAAGGTGCCACCGAAGCACGTCGGGAACCAGTAATTATAGGAGGATGGTAGGTAAACCGGCGTGTCGCGGGAAACACAACAGTCATCGGAATTCAATGCATAAGCAGGCATGGCTTAGCGCGCCAGCTTGCCATGGAAAACTGGAAAAACTAAAATTATGACTGTACCGTACTCCCGTCCCTTCCAGTCAGTACTGGGTCACACATCGGCACGATAGTCAAACGAGTGCACTCGATTCATCCAGATGAGGTACGTGCATGATCCGCTGGTTATTCGTGCAGGATCGAGTCGGTAGGATAGTGTACGTGTATGATCGCAATAGCTGATGAACGTTCGCTGGGAGAGAAGGCATTTGCAAACGTTTTTGCTAGCAGTTTCTTCAGATTCGCATGGCATTTTCTTCAGAACAGCATGCCAGTTTCTTCAGAGGAAGGCATTTTTATTCTAAAAACTGCCACCCTTGGATCTTGCGTCGCAACTAAAACTACCAGGTGTGTATTAGTAGGCTAGCTAGTGATCGATCAGTAACTTGTAAACACTGAGCGAAGAGAAATAAGGAACATGTTGGACCATTTGGTGCGAGAGGAATGCTAGGGTGTTCCGGCACAAGTCTACTCTTTCGTCCATCCTGTTGTTAAACATCCAGTCTGAGGCAAAACTTTGGGTCACCGCGGGCGCAAAACATTTGGGTCACATCATGCCGGGAGAGTAGTGTCTTTGTAATTTTTGTCTCGCTTTTCTTTGTAAAAGCAATTGTGAACTCGTTCTTAATTAATGCATGAGGCAAATCTTTTACCTCCATTTCAAAAAAAAAAGAAAACACTGAGCGAAAATAAAAAAGGAACTACTGTGCATAGTAGTAAGAGCCGATCCGCTCTAAATGTTCACACTAGACTCACAGGCCTGGCTTAGTATTATGTTCACATTAATAGCCCAAATTCACAACCAACTAGTACGATTCCCATACATAAGATCAACATGTTTATGCATCTCAATGATTCACAGATCATACACAATATATCTGTTCTTGCTACTAACATGGATGCTTCTCTGAGCCAACATTAAGTAGAGAGTGAATGAAAAATTTGTTTGTAAAGTCTACATTTCCTCTTGCAAACGTAAGTGGTTTCCCAAACAAATGGAACCATGAGAATCAACCACACATGATGGAGGAACATCCACTGAAATATGTTATGGTTAGCTGTCGATCACACGGCGAGACTATTTTCGGAATTCAACGTTAAGTTTGGCAAGATGATGCCCATTGGATAATCAGACCAGAGCAATGAAGCACCTAGTGTTGGCCAATAAATAGTACGGTACTACTTTTCTGCAGTCCATGCAGTGACTATCCATCCTTCTGTGTCTATTTTCAAATGGCACTGCATGCAGTGACTATCCTATTCTTTTGTGCAGTTCCACAAAAATTGAGATCCCTGTGTTTGTTTGCCAAATAGCAACGAGCAGACATATGTTTGCACAAATATCAAGCAGCTAGTTAACATATACTCCACCTTGTATTTTCGGTTGAACCACGTCTCTGCTAGTCATTTCCGCCTAGCATCTGTCATGTTTTGCACTGGATAATTTGATACTGAATTGATTTGCTGGTATAGAGCAGATATATAGCGCCCATTCTTCATCAGACCAAGGATATCCATGTTTGCAGGGATGGAAGAGGTAAAATCGATACAACCGAAAGTGAGCATCCAATCATTGATTCATGTCCTGCACCACCAATGGAGGTCCACCCTGGCAATAAATTTACATGCAAACCACTAATATTACTATCTAATGATAGTACAAAAACAGAAGCAAGATAGTAGCAAACCATGTACCTTGGTAACGAACAGCTCATAGTGCCACCGATTGGATATAACTGTTTGCAGAAAATAATGGTCATAATGTTGAACCATCTGGACTTTTTGTTCAGTTCCACTAAAATCGAGCATCCCTGTTTGCACAGATATTGAAAGTGTGATTAAAAGTGGCACTAGTTGAAGCATAGACTCACAAATTTAAGCATTCCAAAAAATTTAATGGGAAAAGGTAGCAAGACAGTTTCTAACCACCTGTTCAAAGGAATAAAGAAGGCAACAACGACGGATGTCATGAAGGCATACATAGTATCTTGTGAAAGATTGAACCATTGCTGACCTTTCCTCTTCTTTTAAGAATTTTTTGTGTAGATCAACTAAAATAAAAGGGTCTTTTACATCTGTGCCCCTAACTGGAACCCACTACTCAGATTTGCCCCTAATTTCGAAGCATGCTCAAATTTGCCCCTCTGCCGTCAAGTCACCTTATAGAAATGCCCTTCCGTGCCGTTACCGTCCGGTCAAAGGCCTTTGACCGTCTGGTGAACAGTAACTCGATGAACAGTAAATTTGAAAAAAAAATAGCAAAAAAAATCTGAAATTTTGTGGGATCGAAGATACTCAGGTGCGCAAGCTGCGTGCAATTTTTTGTGCTGTTTGGACATTCCAGGAGCTTGTGGCAAAGGAAAAAATTAAATCTGTATGCCTATGAACAGTAAATTTAAAAAAATATGAATTTTTTTTGGCATCCAAGATACTCAGGTGTGCAAGGTGCGTGCAAATTTTTGTTGTGTTTGGACAATGTAGGAGCTCGTGGAGAAAAAAAAAAAATTTGGCTCGGAAAAAAACTTTGAAAAAATGCACTATTTTGTTTTTTTGCTAGAGCTCCTCGCTTGTCATTTGATCACAAAATTTTGCAAGCACCTTGCGCACCCAAGCCTCTTTGATGCCAAAAAATTTCATATTTTTTTGAATTTTGTTGCTATTTTTTTCAAATTTACTGTTCACAGGGTGTACAGATTTACTGTTTTTCCTTCGCCACGAGCTCCTGGAATGTCCAAACAGCACGAAAATTTGGACACACCTTGCGCACCTGAGTATCTTCGATCCCACAAAATTTTAGATTTTTTTGATTTTTTTTGGTATTTTTTTCAAATTTACTGTTCACCAAGTTACTGTTCACCAGGACGGTCAAAGGCCTTTGACCGGACGGTAACGGCATGGAAGGGCATTTCTATAAGTGCACATGACGGCAGAGGGGCAAATTTGAGCAGGCTTCGGAATTAGGGGTAAATCTGAGTAGGTGGTTTGAGTTAGGGACAGAAATGCAAATGGCCCAAAATAAAATGCCATCACCGCCTGGACATTTCGGTGAAACTGTACAAAAAATTTGACTTACCATTACATCATGATGTTAGATATGTAATCAACAGGCAATAGAGACAAAAATGCAGACCTCCTCCGATAACATAATGAAGATTAATTTTAACAAAGGTGTGACTAGCTTTGCCAGCATAATTTGAAGAATTCTACACTCTCTGTTCCTTAATATAAGACGTTTTCGCAGTTCAATTTAATGTACCAAAACATCTTGTATTTTGAAAGAGAGGTAGTAGTTTTTCTCCCTTTCTTTCCTTTTTCAATTTATCAGTGGCATTAGACTGACTGCGGCATTACTTAAAAGTGGCATCACTTTAGCAGTAGCATAATTTTACCGGTGGCATTACAATAACAAAAAAAGTGCAATAATAGCATGGTGTTGGCTGTGTGCATCCTAGTTGTGCAAAGGCCGAGTGTGTGCTCACTGTGTTATGTATCTTCTTGATGCTCCGTTTTGAGCCAATAAAATCCACCCTTTGTTGAAAAAGTACAATGTACCTCCACGGACGCATAGAGTGGTGAAGCAGGGATGGTTGCCCAGAGCAACAAATATCCAAGCAGCATATCAGGATTACGTCCCATTTTTGTTCTCTTTAGCCACCTTTTTCCTATGTGAGGACAACAAACCTATTGACCTGGTCATTCTCTATTGCATTGTTCTGCCTTTCTTTCCTTTTTAAACAAAGAGACAAGAGACTCGTTCCTCAGCTACTACTGCTTTTCCCCTTTTCAACCAAGATGCAGGTTCGATACCAAGTCTCGTCTACAGTACTACTTCCCCCCCCCCTTTCTTTCCTTATTCAACCCAGACATGGATTAGTCTTCATGAAGTAGGGTTTCCTTTAATAGTGCAAATTAAGGTTTTCGTCTGCATGACCAGCAGAGGCTAGTAACTTGGGGAGATGGGGTAGTGGAAAAACAACCGCATGCAGCGACGTGGGCAGATGGGGCAATAGCACAAGGGTATGGTTCGAAAAGAGGTAGCATACCAGAGGGTCGGCGGGAAGCGGCTTCTCTCGTCGTCATCGTCCTCCGCCGACACTACGGCAGCGAGCTTTGGGACAGAGGCCATCCCGCGCCGGTGCTAGGTCTGAGAAGACGGCCTTGTCGTCAGTGCACGTCCTCCTCTTCCCCGGCGGACGGGATCAGGCCGGATCTGTGGCCACCGGTGAGGAGGGAGAGAGAGTGGCCACCGCCGTCTTTTTTAGATCTGGAGAGGGTGATAGTGTGAGAAGCAAGTGGGCAGCCCTAGCAAGCAAGCGTTGAAGCTCCAGCCTATATACTACTATAGTACTTGGTAGAGTACCTCCGTCAAGGTTTTCTAAGTCCCGCGAGCCGGAGCAACAGGACCAATAAATGGGGCAAATTAAGGTCTTCGATCTCTCTCCCATGCATGCACTTTTTCTCTCTCCTGCGTGCATGTACCCAATGGATAGCGTGCACGTAACGTCCAGCCTAATAAATCGGGACGATGTGTAGTAATGCTTCAAAATTGAACAACACGCCATTAAAAAAGATAAAGTCGAGAAATAACGCGGCTCGATCGCATTTTGCACGAGAAATGACAAACCATGTTTCATTGATGTGTTGTCCCATTCCAACGTGTCAGTGAGAAGACGGTGAGTCCTTTTGTATAATTTCCGAATGGATGTGTAGGCCGGGTCGCCTCTTCCTATACCATGGCAACCGTCCGCTCCCCACTCGCCTCTTCCTGTACCATGGTAACCGTCCACCGCCTCTTCCCCTTTCCCTCTCGATTTGGAAGTTGGAACTGCTGTCGCACGCTCTTCCTCCCTCCATTTGCCTTGACTCTTCCTTCTGCCAGTGTTCGTCTTCTCGATGGAGGGAAGTAGCAGGTCTTGACCCCGTTATTCTTGCCCCAATCTGACAGATGACGCGGTGGAGGAAATCATTGATCGGTGCGACGTCATCACCGCGGCTAGCATGGCAGGTTCGTTCAAGAACATTCTCGACTCAACAAATAAGATTAGTACAAACAACCCAAGGGTACAAGAGCGGTTTGATCTCCCCTATCTTCTTCGCTATGACCCTGCTCTCTGGTCCGGGGACGACGGAAGGCTCGCCTTGTGCAAGTTGATGCCACTTGATAATGATCCGTGTGATGTTAAGATGCCATCGCTTCAGCATAAGGCTTGGGCAGGCGCAAATGGAGATTGGGTTGTTTATATTGGGGATAACTGCGAGTGGGAGCTTGTGAATGTGTACACTCGTCACCGGATTCCAATTCCAAAAATCTCAGACTGCCCTGAGGTTGAGCACACCGATACTCTACGTACGTTCAAATACGATCATGGTGATTGTTGTCTACAGAAGATAGCAATTTGTCGAGTTCCCACACGCTCTTGGAGTTATAGGAACTATTGTGTTGTCGTTGTCTTCGACAAGCTTGTTGCCGTCTTTACTCCTGGAGGGATAGGATGGAGATTGCTTAAAAACCAGTTTCTGTACACGAGTGAGTACTGTGATGCAATTCAATACGAGCGTCTTGTGTTTGCTGTCACCACTTGTGGCACTGCTTTTTGCATGGGATCCTTTTTGCTTCAGTACGTTTGTCTTCCACCTTTATTAGAATTGTTTCATTCACCATGCATGCGAGTTATCCCTTTACTAATAACCTTCAAAATTTTCAAGGTCCTGTCAACATTTCGCCACCGATACTTGGAAACTTTTATAACCAAGGGGGAGATGACGATGGTGATGATGATGATGGTGATGATCACGAACATGAAGACGAGCAATACCTACCTACTAGATGGTGCCTAGCTACTTATTTTGATGGATCACCTCTTCTAGTTTGTATACAGGGCATTGCTAATGTTACAGAGGAAGCAGGTAGTAGTACTGTCTCGCATGGTCGTACTCTACGGACCTATGCCAACTTCCGTTGTAGGTTATTCGGGATGGATACTAGTGTGCTAGCGCCACGAGCTTCTCCCTAGTTCAATATTGACAGTCTTGGAGAACACTCGCTTTTCCTTGGACTAAACTATCCAATGCTGGTGAAAGGCGATCCAGCGCCTGTTGGCACAACCTTGCCATTTATGAGAAGCAACTCTATATATACCACCGACATTGCTGTTGTTGCTCCCTACTCCAATGCAAGTATTGCTCCTGATATTGGCCGCTTCAGCCCGGATGGTGAGTCTTGCGTTGGTCTCAAGATTGACAATACCACCAGGCCCTGGTCAGAGACTTGCTTCTGGTTCAAAGCAAGCGTTTCCAACACCGAGGATTGGTTGACGTGAAGGTCGTTTTCATTTCTTGTACGTGTTGTGTGAGAAAAACTTTAGTATTTACAATGTATCCTCGTTGTCGTTATGCGTTGTAGACTTGTTGTATGTAGTGTGAATGGTATATTTGCATATGCATGTGATAAACTTACTTAATTTATGAACGGATTTCGAGTCACTTCTCAGAGTGTGTGCTGCGACGCGGCAAAATACTTTTCACTGATTGTATGTGGGACCGAATGTGAGCAAACCAACGATGGGCACACTCCGCACGTCTGTCGGCTAGCTGACAAGAGAGGAAGAGGAGGGCCGAGCACGGACTCCGGGAAATTTACCGATAGTGTGAGCTTGTCCATATGTTAGTAAAGTAGTACTGGTACTAGTGGTACCGAAATCCTAGAGAAATAATGTGTTTTTCTTTTTGCAAGTTGGAGAGATAATGTGTTCGCTCTACGTAACCAGCACCTCGATATAGTGGGGTGGCATGGGCCAAAACAAGCATTCACGTCTAGGAGTACGGCACACGCCACCACCAAGAGTCCCATCTGACACCAAATTTCTTGGATTCCGTGCAACAACTAGCTCTTCTCTATCCTTGTTTCTCTAACTCAACCATCGTGCGGCGGCCGGGGGGAGTTTCAGGTGATACGAAGCTGCCCATGCTCCCATGATACGGGCTTTTGAAAGCCCTTGGATTTGAGATCGAACGGTTGCATGCTGAGCTCCTGCAAGTTTGCAAAAAAGCGCACTAGGATCTGATATTTACGCACAGGTCTAGAATATCGGCATGCGGCCGTTCGATCTCAGATCCAAGGGCTCTCAGAAGCCGGTATCATGGGAGCATGGACAAGTTGGTTTGCCGATAGTCGGTTTGCTGAACTGCGGTCCCACTTGTTAGTCAAAATGCAAGACAACAAGCATTCCCCCCTTGAGCGGTGTGCCAGACCAACCGTGAGGGGGTACGACGCGAACCGTGTGGGGGTCCTTTTGAACTTGTAAGTTGTAACATTTGGTTCTACTCCTTGGCGCGACCGATAGATACAAATATAACAATTTTCCCTCAAAAATTAGAAATAACGATTAAAAACACTATTGCTGGGCCACCGCCGTCTTTTTTTAGATCTGGAGAGGGTCCCGTTCCAACATGTCAGTGAGAAGATGACGAGTCCTGTTGTATAATTTTTGAACGGACATGTAGGCCAGGTCGCCTCTTCCTGTACCGTGGCAACCGTCCGCTCCCCACTCACCTCTTCCTGTACCGTGGCAACCGTCCACCGCCTTTTCCCCTTTCCCTCTTGATTTGGGAGTTGGAACTGCTGTCACACGGTCTTCCTCCCTCCATTTGCCTTGACTCTTCCTTCTGCCATTGTTCGTCTTCTCGATGGAGGGAAGTAGCAGGACCCGACCCCGTTATTCTTGCCCCAATCTGACAGATGACGCGGTGGAGGAAATCATTGATCGGTGCGACGTCATCACCGCGACTAGCATGGAAGGTTCGTTCAAGAACATTCTCGACTCAACAAATAAGATCATTACAAACAACCCAAGGGTTCAAGAGTGGTTTGATCTCCCCTATCTTCTTCGCTATGACCCTGCTTGCTGGCGCGGGGACGACGGAAGGCTCGCCTTGTGCAAGTTGATGCCACTTGACAATAATGATCCGTGTGATGTTAAGATGCCATCGCTTCAGCATAAGGCCTGGGAAGGCACAAATGGAGATTGGGTTGTTTATATTGGGGACAACTGCGAGTGGGAGCTTGTGAATGTGTACACTCGTCACCGGATTCCACTTCCAAAAATCTCAGACCGCCCTAAGGTTGAGCACACCGATACTCTACGTATGTTCAAATACGATCATCGTGACTGTCGTCTACAGAAGATAGCAATTTGTCGAGTTCCCAATCGCTCTTGGAGTTATGCGAACTATTATGTTATCGCTATATTTGACAAGCTTGTTGCCATCCTTACTTCTGTGCCTCGATGGATATTGATTGAAAACCAGTTTCTGGGCACGCATGTGTACTGTGATGCAATTCAATACGATCGTCTTGTGTTTGCTGCCACCACTTCTGGCACTGTTTTTGCATGGGATCCTGATTGTTCTGGTACGTTGTTTGTCTTCCACCATAGTTATAATTGTTTCATTCACCATGCATGCCAGTTATCCCCGTACTAATTAACCTTTTTTTGCGAGGTCCTGTACTAATTAACCTTCTTGTGTTTCCAAGGTCATGTCAACATTCCCCCACCGATACTTGGAAACTGTTATAACCAAGGGGGAGATGACGATGGTGATGATCACGAGCATGAAGACGCGCAATACCTATCTACTCAGTGGCGCCTACCTACTTATTCCGATGGATCACCTCTTCTTGTGTGTATACAGGGCACTGATGATGTTACAGAGGAAGCAGGTGTTGTCTACCATGGTCGCAGTCGTCTCTGGACCCGTTCCAACATCCGTTGCAGGGTATTCGGAATGGATACTAGTGTGCTAGCGCCAGAACCTTCTCCCTGGTTCAATATTGATAGTCTTGGAGAATACTCGCTTTTCCTTGGACTAAACTATCCAATTATGGTGAAAGGCGATCCGGCTGCTGTTGGCACAACGTTAACATTTATGAGAAGCAACTGTATCTATACCTCGCACATTGGTATGATTCCCTACGCTGGCTATCACAATTTCCATACTCCTAATATAGGCCGCTTCAGCCTGGATGGTGGGTCTTGCGTTGGTATCGATGTTGACAATAGCTGGCCCTACCCAAAGGTTCACTTCTGGTTCAAAGCAAGCGTTTCCAACGCCGAGGATTGGTTGAACTGAAGTTCATTTCATTGCTTGTTATTTGTTGTGTGATAAAAACTTTAGTATTTAGAATGTATCCTCATTGTGGTTGTGCGTTGCTGACTTGTTGTATGTAATAAATGGCATATTTGCATATGCATGTTATAAACTTACTTAATTTATGATTGGTTTTCAAGTCACTTCTCAGAGTGGGTGCTGCGATGCGGCAAAATACTTTTTTACCACCATACATAATTGTCAGTGCATTGCAACAGGTTGTATATATATTCTAGTATACCCGCCAAAAAAATGGACTGCATGGATATTTTCCTTTGGAAACAAGGGGCGTGGCTAGATGACAGTCGCCTGAATATTTTTTGTGGCCAGTCAATTTGGCTTGGGCCGTTGGATGAAAAATGGACGGCGGGATCATCTTCCTAAACCTCCAACCTGTCACGTCGCATCGCACACGGTGGGTCAGGCACGCCGCTCAACCAGTGAATGTGCGTCGTCTTGCGTTTTCACTGACATGTGGGACCGAATGTGAGCAAACCGACGATGGGCACACTCCGCGCGTCTGCTTGCCCGCTGAGGAGAGAGAGAGGAGGGCCGAACACGGACTCCAGGAAATTTCGCGACAGTGTGAGGTGGGCCATATGTTAATAAAACTAGTACTACTACTAGTGGTACCGTACTCCAGGAGAGATACTAATGTGCTCGCTCTAGCCTCGCTCTATGTAACCAGCACCTCGATATAGTGGGGTGGCATGGGCCAGAACAAGCATTCACGTCTAGGAGTACGGCACACGCCACCACCATGAGTCCCATCTGACACTATATTTCTTGGAGTCCGTGCTACAGCTATCTCTTCTCCCTCCTCGTTTCTCTAACTCAGCCATCGCGCGGCGGGCGGGGTGGGGGTTTGTTGATTGTCAGTTTGCTCAACTACGGTCCCACTTGTAAGTGAAAATGCAAGATATCGCGCGTTCCCCCTTGAGCGTCGTGCCGCACCATCCGTGTGGGGGTGCGACGCGAACACGGCAGGGTTTTCCTTTTGAACTTGTAAGTTGTAACATTTGGTTCTGCTCCTTGACGCGACCGATAGATAGAAATAACGATCTTCCCTCAAAAAATATAAATAACGATTAAAATCGCTAGCGCTGGGCTTTTCCCGTGCGATAAGTGGGGGAGTTTTGCCAATTTCGGCCATCATCGCTTTCCTTGCTTGCGGTCCCACATGTAAGTGATATGCCTAGCCACTGTGCGTTGAGTGGTGGGCCGGAATGACCGTCTGGGGTGCGACGCGAACGGGACTGTACGTGTTCCAGTTTCTCATTTTGAAGTTGTGCAGTGTAACACTTATTATAAGCCATCATGCAAAGGGTGAGCAAGGGATCACACACGTCTTTATCAGCTGGAATGAGAATGCAATACAGTAAGAATCAAGGCCACGACGACGCGATGCAATGGTGGTTACACGAGGCCAAATGAAACTTGCGAGCGACCCAACCAAACACGCCCATGGTGCTGGGTTGCTGGCTGCATGCCGCTTCTCCCATTTAGTAGTACTACTTCCCTCAGCATGCGAATTGAAGGAGGATAAACATCAATGGCCGTTCATCGGGAACCGCTACCCTCTACTTTATTTGCATTCAAGCCGTATCGGAAACCGTACTCGTTTACTAGTCCCCCTTGTATTTTGTGTCATATTTTGGCCCTTAATCTAACTAATAAAATTGTGTGACCAATATAATGTCATTGGAAAACATATTCAAATACGAATCCAACAATTTTTTTTGACATGCTACTCAAATACTCCTACTACGTAATGTCATTGGAGTAGTAGGAGTAGTATGTTTGTCCATCGTTGACTCAAAATAAGATGAGACTAATAATCCAGACGTTGGTAGTTGTACTGGGGAAAATCTTGCAAAGTTTGGAGGCTTCTAGAGGGCAGGGGTGATCCTCCTTCACTAAAAAAAATAAAAAAATAAGTACTACTCCTATAATCTAACCATCTGCCCTTCTCCATTTTCTTGCATGTGCACAAGTGGGACATTTGATTTGTTTATTGGGCGATAAGACGTTAGATTGGAGGTAGCCTCCGTCCCCTAGGACAAGGATTTATTGCACGTAGAGCCAAGCTTTTGCACGTACTACTTGTGGGACGCAAGACCGGTGAACCCTCCCTCCCTCCTGAGTCGTTTATCAGAGTGGGTGGTGCCACGCGGCCAAATATTTTCTAGCGCAATAGATAATTTCCCGAGCATTGCAACGAGCTATATATATTCTCCAGTACGTATGTCAGCCCATAATTTATAGGTCAATATTAATATGCATACGGATCCATAAACGACATCCTCTCGCCCTAGTGCGCCGGGCCACCAACCGACGGGTGAGGAGCAGCGGCGTTGGTGGTGAGGTCAACGTGCTTCTGAACAATGCCGTCCAAGGTTTCTCTGCGGTCCAAGAAGGCCACCATCCTATCGTCCTCCTCTGGCACGTAGTGGTCCTTGTGATTATGTCGATGGTGTCTTGCTGGGTGAGGCGCGACCTCGAGGTGGACATTCTCTGGCGCGACCTCGAGGTGGACATTCTCTGGCGCGACGGCAGGCAGTCGCAGGGCCACCAGTGCGTCGAAGAGGTTGTCACCATAGAGGCCGGTGAGGGTGGCGGGCATCACAGAGCCCGGGCGTGTGGGCTGGAGGCGTACGTCAAGGTCGTCCACGAGCTTCTTGACAACGGTGAACTTGTCGAGGAAGCCGACGAGGGCCTCATCGAACAAGGGGACGAAGCTGTCATCCAAGAGGCCTCTTGCCCTGGCGGCCTCAAGCATGACCTGGAGACTGATAACCCACAAGTATAGGGGATCAATTGTAGCTTTTTCGATAAATAAGAGTGTCGAACCCAACGCGGAGCTAAAGGTAGAATTAATATTCCCTTCAAGTTCTATCGACCACCGATACAACTCTACGCACACTTAACGTTTGCTTTACCTAGAACAAGTATGAAACTAGAAGTACTTTGTAGGTGTAATGCTACAACTACTTTGCAAGAATAAAACTAGGAGTACTTTGCGAGAATAAAACTACGAGTAATTTGCAAGATAATAAAAGCAAGTTGTTTAGTAGAAAGCTTTTGTAACACAGGAGAAAGATTTGTCCCTAGGCAATCGATAACTAGACCGGTAATCATTATTGCAATTTTATATGAGGGAGAGGCATGATCTAACATACTTTCCGTACTTGGATCATATGCACTTATGATTGGAACTCTAGCAAGCATCCGCAACTACCAAAGATCATTAAGGTAAAACCCAACCATAGCATTAAGTATCAAGTCCCCTTTACTCCCATACGCAACAACCCCCTTACTCGGGTGTAAGCTTCTGTCACTCTAGCCGCCCACTATAAGAGAATTATGAACGTATTGCAAACCCTACAGCGGGAATCCCTCACGCTTGCGCGACACGGAGGGCACCATAGGACAGCACCAAAATAAAACATACAACTCAAACCAATCACGATCAACAATCAACCCATAGGACAAAAAGAATCTACTCAAACATCATAGGATGGCCACAAATCATTGGATAATAATATGTAGCATTAAGCACCATGTTTAAGTAGAGATTACATCGGGGGGAAGAGGTGTTACACTGATGCATAGAGGGGGAGAGAGTTGGTGTTGACGGCGGCGAAGTTGTTGGTGTAGATCCCCGTCACGATGGTTCCCCCGGCGGCGTTCCGGCGCCACCGGGAGAGAGGGGGAGAGAGCCCCCCTCCTTCTTCTTGCTTGGCCTTCCCCCTAGATGGGAGGAGAGTTTCCCCTCTGGTCCATGGCCGCCATGGCGGCGGAGGGGCAGGAGCCCCTCCGAGATTGGATCTCTCTCTCTGTTCTCTTCTGTTTCGCGTTCCTGTTTTCTGGCCTTTCGCCGTTTCTTAAATTCCCGGAGATCCGTAACTCCGATCGGGCTGAAATTTTAACACAATTTTTTTCCTGATATTATCTTTCTTGCGGCGAAAGAAGGGCGTCAACCGACTTACGAGGGGCTCACGAGGCACCACGGCGCACCCTACCCCCTGGGCGCACCCTGGTGCCTCGTGGGGCCCACGAGCACCATCTTGCATTGATTCTTCTTCCAAAAATTCATATATATTCCAAAATAAATCTCCATAAATGTTTATCGTGTTTGGACTTCGTTTGATATGGATATTTTGCGAAACAAAAAACATGCAACAAACAGGAACTGGCACTGGGCACTGGATCAATATGTTAGTCCCAAAAATAATATAAATTGTTGCCAAAAGTGTATGAAATTTGTCAAATATTGGCATGAAACAATCAAAAATTATAGATACTATGGAGACGTATAAGCATCCCCAAGCTTAATTCCTGCTCGTCCTCGAGTAGGTAAATGATAAAAATGATAATTTTTTATTTGGAATGCTACCTAGCATAATCTTGATCAAATAATCTAATCATGGCATGAATATTAAGACACGAGTGGTTCAAAGCAATAGTCTATAATTTGACATAAAGACATCAATACTCAGGCATACCAACAAACAATCATGTCTTTCAAAATAAAAATGCTAAAGAACGTTATCCCAAGCCCGTTATGCTCAATCATTGATCCAGTCATGATACACACTCAATATTAGCTACATCCAATGCACAAGTATGACAATAGTGCTCTCCAGTTGGTGCTTTATAAGAGAAGATGGAGACTCAAAATAAAAAATAAAAAATGCATAAAAGTAAAATAGATAGGCCCTTCGCAGAGGGAAGCAGAGATTTGCAGAGGTGCCAGAGCTCAAAGCTTAAATTAGAGAGATAAAATTATTTTGAGAGGCATGTTTTTCCTGTCAACGCTACGACCGAAAGTTCCCAATATCTTCCATGCTAGACACATTATAGGCGGTTCCCAAATAGAAAATAAAATTCATTTCCTTTCCACCATTCTTTCACAATCCATGGCTAGCCGTATCCACGGGTGCCTTCCATACCAACACTTTCCAAGGAATTTTGTTATTATTATTTTTGATTCATTGTGGGACTGGGCATCCCTATTACCTGCCACTCTCTCGTGCAATGACAAGTGAATAAACAGTCATCTTGAGAATAACCCGCCTAGCATGAAAGATATTGGCCACCCCCTGCCGCCACATGAGCGGTACGGGCACACAAAATAGAAATTTATTTTGAATAATTAGAATTGGCACATGCAAATTTACTTGGAACGGCATGGAAATACTGCATATAGGTAGGTATGGTGGACTCATTTGGCACAACTTTAGGTTTAAGGAGTTGGATGCACAAGCAGCATTCCCGCTTAGTACAAGTGAAGGCTAGCAAATAGATTGAGAAGCGACCAACCAAAAAACAAAAACGGTCATAAACATGCATTGAACATAACTAACACTGAATAATGCACCATAAGTAGGATGTAAATTCGTTGCATAACTATAGACTATGTGTGCATGCTTCGGGAATCACAAACCTTAACACCAATATTCTTACTAAACGACAATAATTCACTAGTACCTCCCACATATTACCATCTCTATGTTGCAAAACTATTGCAAGGAATCAAACTTATCATATTCATTGATCTACAAGTTTTATGTAGGATTTTTATGACTAACCATGTGAATGACCAATTCCTGTTGACTCTCTAAATAGATATAAGTGAAGCATGAGAGTTTAATTCTTTCTACAAAAGACCATGCTCTAATAAATATAAGTGAAGAAAAAGATCATTCTACAAATAACGGTTTTCCTATGTGTAGAGAAACAGGCATCCAAACTTCAAATGATATAAGTGAAGCACATGAAGCATTCTATAAAGCCATACTCAAAAGATATAAGTGAAGTGCAAAGAGCATTCTATAAATCAACCAAGGACTATCTCATACCAGCATGGTGCATAAAAGAAAAGGAAAAAATAAACACAAAAGATGCTCCAAGAATTTACGCATATCATGTGAACAAAACAAAAACCGAGACATACCGATAATTGTCGAATAAAGATGGGATGCCTTCCGGGGCATCCCCAAGCTTAGACGCTTGAGTCTCCTTGAATATTTACTTGGGGTGCCTTGGGCATCCCCAAGCTTGAGCTCTTGCCTCTCCTCATTCTTCTCATGTCAATACCTCCTCGATCTTCGAACACTTCATCCACACAAAACTTAACCGAACTTTTTATTAGAAGGGTTAGTACATATAACATCAAATCACATCATGTCCTGCTCTAACATTATTGTATAATTATAATCAAACATTATCCACTGTATGCTATCACAATTCTATGGCTCCCAAGTCAATGGGGCTCAACAAGATTTCACACATAAGCAAATAACGAAACTATAACAGCAATCTGTGAAAACAGGACAGTCTGTAAAGATGCAGATGGTACATATACTTCTGTAACTCAAAAAATTCTGAAAAATTAGGAAAAAATAAATAATTTGCATAGAAGTACTGTGTATAAATTTCAGAATTTCTGCATGTTCTAGTAAAAAAATTAAATTCACGCACTATAGCAAAAGTTTATGTTTTTGCACTGCACATGCCAAACAAGCAATTTAAACATCCTAACGGTAAATCTTGGCACATTATTTTTATAATACAATGGATTTGTACAAGGGGACAATTATTTTTGTTGAAAAGTTTCTGTAATTCAAGATTCACAAAGTTTCCATGGGCATGAACAAAGTTCAAGGCAGGCTCCCGCTTCCATGGTGCTCGTCTTTCTTACTTTCACTTTTCTTTTTGTAAAGTTTTTAGGTTCCCCTCTATATTTTTTTGTTTTTAAACTTTTTAAAAGCACACAACAGAAATAAATGACTCTCTAAAACTTCCGGGTTGTCTCCCTGGCAGCGATTTCTTTAAAGCCATTAAGCTAGGCATAAAGTGCTCAAGTAATTGATCCACCCGGATCCCAAGGTATATCAAAGCCAATTTTAATTAACAATGATTTGTATTTTAGTAATGAGCACAAAGCAACATATATCATGCAATGATGAAGTCTAACTCTCTTCCTATGCATCGGCATGTCATAAAAGAACAATTCATGCACATCAAGTAAAGGCCAATGCATAGTATAAGCAGTTTCTTGCAATTTTATTGTGTTGGAAACATAGAGAGGTGGAGATGTAGTTCCTCTCTCATAATAATTGCAAGTAGGAGCAGCAAGCACATGCATATTATATTCATAAAAATCATCATGTGTAATAGTAAAACGCAACCCATCAATATAATCCTTAATAAGTGCAAACTTCTCCGATATAGTGTAGTTGGGAGAATTCAAAAAGATAATAGGACTATCATGTGTGGGTGCAATAGCAACAATTTCATTTTTAACATAAGGAACTATAGCAAGTTCATCTCCATAAGCATCATTCATATTGGCATCATGGCCACAAGCATAGCAAGCATCAATTTCATCAAAAAGGGATATTTCAAACGAATCCAGGACATCATAGCAATCATCATAGCATTCATCCTTCGGTAAGCACAAAGGGAAATTAAACAATGTATGAGTTGAAGAGTTACTCTCATTAGAAGGTGGGCACGGGTAGCTAATCCGCTCTTCCTCCCTTTGTTCTTTGCTCTCCTCGTCATCTTTTTCATCTAATGAGCTCACAGTGTCATCGATTTCTTCTTCCATAGGAACCTGCAAAATATTAGTCTCTTCTCGAACAGCAGAGACTTTCTCAATAAATTGATCAATATAGGCATTGTATTCATAATTCTCATAGCAATATTTAAGTATAGCAAAATTTTCAGATCGGTAAACAGCATCATCATAATTTTCATACTTTTCAAACAAAGATTCAATTTCATAAGCACCCTTAAAAGCAACAAATTCTTCTATTTGTTCCACATCATAGTAATCATATACACCATTAGCATAAGAAGCCAAGGTTTCATTATCATTAAATTTACATGAAAAGGGAAGGTGTGGAGCCTTCATCTTAGAGCAACAAGTATAACCATATCTTAAGCATAAATTCCGAGCATACCAATGCAAATAATCAATTTGATCCCATAAGAGTTTCCCTTTTTGAGACAAGTGATAATCCCTAAAGTATTCCCGTTGATCCAAAGTATATCCCATTATCAAGTTGAATGGAGATTTATCAGGATTATCAAAGTAGTGTTTAATATTTTTCACATAACCAGCATCGAGGGTTTTAGGAGGTTCCCCATCTCCATGAGTAGCAAGTACAACTAATTTTTTTGGTATTTCGTGTTTCATATCCATAACTAAAGATAGAGAACAACTTAGAACAGAAAATAAAAACTACTTAGTGGAACAGAAAATAAAAATTACTTAGTGACAAAGCAAACAAGCACACACGAGAATATCAACCACACGCTATTGCTCCTCGGCAACGGCGCCAGAAAAAGGTCTTGAACCCAACGAGGAGCTAAAGGTAGAATTAATATTCCCTTCAAGTTCTATCGACCACCGATACAACTCTACACATACTTAACATTTGCTTTACCTAGAACAAGTATGAAACTAGAAGTACTTTGTAGGTGTAATGCTACAACTACTTTGCAAGAATAAAACTAGGAGTACTTTGCGAGAATAAAACTACGAGTAATTTGCAAGATAATAAAAGCAAGTTGTTTAGTAGAAAACTTTTGTAACACAAGAGAAAGATTTGCCCTAGGCAATCGATAACTAGACCGGTAATCATTATTGCAATTTTATATGAGGGAGAGGCATGAGCTAACATACTTTCCGTACTTGGATCATATGCACTTATGATTGGAACTCTAGCAAGCATCCGCAACTACCAAAGATCATTAAGGTAAAACCCAACCATAGCATTAAGTATCAAGTCCCCTTTACTCCCATACGCAACAACCCCCTTACTCGGGTGTAAGCTTTTGTCACTCTAGCCGCCCACTATAAGAGAATTATGAACGTACTGCAAACCCTACAGCGGGAATCCCTCACGCTTGCATGACACGGAGGGCACCATAGGATAGCACCAAAATAAAACATACAACTCAAACCATTCACGATCATCAATCAACCCATAGGACAAAAAGAATCTACTCAAACATCATAGGATGGCCACAAATCATTGGATAATAATATGTAGCATTAAGCACCATGTTTAAGTAGAGATTACAGCGGGGAGAAGAGGTGTTACACCGCTGCATGGAGGGGGAGAGAGTTGGTGTTGACGGTGGCGAAGTTGTTGGTGTAGATCGCCGTCACGATGGTTCCCCCGGCGGCGTTCCGGCGCCACCGGGAGAGAGGGGGAGAGAGCCCCCCTCCTTCTTCTTCTTGCTTGGCCTCCCCCCAAGATGGGAGGAGAGTTTCCCCTCTGGTCCATGGCCGCCATGGCGGCGGAGGGGCAGGAGCCCCTCCGAGATTGGATCTATCTCTCTGTTTCGCGTTCCTGTTTTCTGGCCTTTCACCGTTTCTTAAATTCCCGGAGATCCGTAACTCCGATCGGGCTGAAATTTTAACACGATTTTTTCCCGATATTATCTTTCTTGCAGCGAAAGAAGGGCGTCAACCGACTGTGACACCCTGGTTTTGGCAACTTTTTCTTTTCAAAATCTTTCTGGTTTTATTTGCAATTTGGATGGCTTTTTTAATCTTCTCAGTTGACTTTGGACTTGGGAAACTTTTGAATTTCTCTTTAAGTGATCCAAAGCCCTCAATATCTTGCCAAAATCTTGTCACACACCTTCTGGATCAAATTCCAATTTCCATTTCCTCCAAAATAATTCATTTTCTTCTTTGGGAAAATCTGTCTTCACTATGGGTTGTGAAGCAACCTATGGTTCTGATGATCAGAAAAATCCCAAATTAATACCACACCTTCTTGTCATCATCTACTCCCACAATCTTCAAAAAAATTTCATGGCCCAGTTCAAAATTTTGTCCAGAAAACTCCATTTATCTTCTGGACAGCACTGGCCCTTTGTGAAGCAACCCATATTTCCTCAATTCAGAAAATTCCCAAATAATTCCCTGAGATACTAGGGAACATATCTTGCCACAATATCCAAAAATATCTTCCTGTCCAGTACAAATTTTCAGCAAAAATATTCTTCCAAGTTTCTGCTCAATTCAAACCTCTGTGAAGAAAGTACCAGCTAGAGGTACCCATTTGAGCTGAAATTTTTATGGCATCTTGGCATCATCAAATAACCCCCACACACCAAATTTAAGCTCCAGAAGATCACCCATGTGAGTGCAAAAACCTCACTAAGTTTCTGGTCCAGTATATCATTTGTACATGAACCATGTCCAAACTTTGATGAAAGTTTCTCAAATTTGGCCAGTGTGTAGTCCTTCCAACGTAGATCACTCCAGACATCTCCATTGGTTCCATCTCCAGCTCATCTCCTCTCCAGACTTCTCCCAAGTTACTGACAGCAATCTGTAGTTGATGCTACACTTCGACTCAGTGAGTCTCTGGACAAACTAGTGCCACGAGAGGGTTCTAGGATTCAAGGACGACGCACCAGACACGGCCTGGCAGGCCAGCTCATGCCGCGTGTGCCTGTGCATGCAGTGACCGCGTAGCCAGCCCTGCCAAAACCGCGCTCTGGGCGCCGCCAGGCACGGGTCTCGTCGGAGGCCGACTACCGCGTTGTCGTACCGTGTCCCCTTGCGCCGACTAGCTCTCCGCCGTCCACCTAGCCACTCTAGGTTCTTCCCCTCGCCGGAATCGCTCCCGCCGGCCGCCACCGCACGCGGCCACTGTGGCACCCGTGCTGGCACTGTGGCCTCGTTGGCCGTCTTCTTCCCCGCGTGCCGCCACTGCGCGCATTTACTCCTCCTGCCCTCCTCCATCACGTCGCCCGCGCCGCGCCAGCCAGCAAGGCATCCTCGCTCCGGCGACATGGCCGCGGCGCCGCCCGACTCCAGAAGCTCCGCCTCTCCCTATAAATAGGCCTCCCCGGCCTCTCCGAGCTCCTCACCCCACTCTCTCCACTTCCTATCGACCACCAGAGCATCGAGCCACGGCCGAGAGGCCGTCTGGCCTCGCAGCTCGCCGGCATTCCGCCGCCGATCCCCACTCCGCCACAGCTCGATTTGCTCCACCCCAACCTCGCCCGACTCCACCCACGAGCTCAGCGAGTTCCCCTGACCCTGCCCGACCTCTTTCCTAGCCGGAGCTCCGCCGGATTCGCCGTCGCCGACGACCCCCGAAACCAGCCGCCGCCGGAGAGGAAGGGAACGACGTCGTCAGGCCGTCTCCGGAGATGCCACTGGTATAGGGAGGACTGCCGTCGAGTGGCCGATCCATCTCCGCCATCTCCCAACCTCGCCGCCGTCGCTAACTCCGGCTATCGCCGTCGGTGAGCCGCCCCTTTACTGTTCCCCTCCTTTTCTTTTTAAATATGACAGCTGGGGCCCGCTCGTCAGTGACCCGTCGCACGCCCGAACCGGTACCTAAGTGGAAGCGTATTCGGGAAATACGCTTTCGACATGGCCCTTCCAGAGAATTTAGAATTTCTGTTAAATTTCAATTTTGACCAGTAACTTTGACCATCCATAACTTTTTATCCAAAAGTCCAAATCAATTGATTCTTTTTGCATTGTCTCTGTCTTGAGCCCCTCTATTTTTTGCTAAATTTTGGTATTTTTCTCACATGTACAGAATTTCTGGTGAACAGAAATGTGTTATGTGACATTTTCCTTTTGCTTTTTTAAAATATTTTCAGAAGGAAATCATTTTGGTTTTGAAGACCAGGAGTTTGTGGACAACCCAACTGATCAAGGCAAGCCACATCATCCATTACATGAAGCATTTCAATAGTGATGGTTTATTAATTGAATTAATTGCATTATTTTAATATGTGATAATTCATAGTAAATTATATATAGTTGTATAGCTACTGCCATACTAATTTATTCATGATAAACAACCTTGCTTGTTATATACTTGCTAAAACTAAATTTAATGGTTTATCAAGTGCCACTGACTCGGACTCACCCGTGCAGCCACATCTGCCGGAATGGGACGGCCTTGACTTGGTCTGACCGCGTACTCTTTTATCGGTACCACCAAAGAGGGATGGTTATGCGTGCGTGCTACCCTGATCAGGTAGGCGACGATAACCCTGTGAGCCAGTTGAGTTATTTGTCGGCGTCCCCATTTAGGACAGTTTAGTTGGCCACGACGGTGGCAGGTGTCACGGGGTGACACAGGGGCCACCCAGGGCATGACTCCGGGGGAGGATGATTGTCGGTGGTACGGTGGAGGAGTCATGGGTTAGGCAAGTTTCGTTGGAGCAGCACCGGTCCACCCAGCAGGGAAGTGTACCGAGGTACGGGACAAGGAGCTCCATGGTGTGGGAAAAGTGCGCAACCTCTGCAGAGTGTAAGAATCTATTCGAATAGCCGCGTCCACGGTATTGGACACAGTCCGCACTAGGTCACACTGAGTGGTCAACCGTAATAATAATAATGATGGAAGAACTTGTCTTATGCTCGGAAGTGCTCAGTGGATCACGAGTATTCCGAGGGTTGTGGAACAACCCGGAAGAGAGTAAGTTGATATTCGGTAACAGTAAGTAAGCAACTTAAGCACTTAACATGATCATTGCCATGCTGTTGTTTGCTGCATTGTTGTGGTTGCTGTGAGCTTGCGAGTACATTCTAAGTACTCACCTGGCGTATCATGCCAGATGCAGGAGAAGCCGAGGACGGAGGTCCCGATGGTTCGTGCTACGCTAACTAGGCCGTGTCCCAGCAGTGTCCCTATGGGATGGAGTTTCCCGCACGATGTTCCGCTACGTCGTAGAATCACCTAGCAGTACCGAGGCCCATGATGTTCCATAAATAATGTAGATACTGTCTTGGCACATGTTGTGCTTCTGGCCTCGCTATCCGATGTAATTCCCGAGCTTGTACTTGTACAATATTAATAAAGATCAGTTCTGTTCTGTTCCAAGTTGTTGTGTGTTTATAGAAGACATGATCTCTGGGTTGGAAACACTGGGTAAACCGGTCCTCTGAGCCGGGGTGCCACACCGACTTACGAGGGGCTCACGAGGCACCACGGCGCGCCCTACCCCCTGGGCGCGCCCTGGTGCCTTGTGGGGCCCATGAGCACCGTCTTGCATTGATTCTTCTTCCAAAAATTCACATATATTACAAAATAAATCTCCGTAAATTTTTATCGCGTTTGGACTTCGTTTGATATGGATATTCTGCGAAACAAAAAACATGCAACAAACAGGAACTGGCACTGGGCACTGGATCAATATGTTAGTCCCAAAAATAATATAAATTGTTGCCAAAAGTATATGAAATTTGTCGAATATTGGCATGAAACAATCAAAAATTATAGATATGACGGAGACGTATCAGAGACGTTCCTCGGTGCTGGGCCACAGGCCGACATCGTGGACCATCTGGCACAGCCGGCTCATGCCCGCGCTCATCGCCTCCATGGCTCTAGCTTCTGGTCAATTGATCTTGCGATTGGAGTGAGCACTCTTGCCCTTGGTTAGGGTGTGTAGGTGCGTAGGATTTCGTAGATGGATTGGACTGGTGGGGAGCCTTTATATGAGAAGTGCAGACTGCGTTTGCATTCACATGTGCGTTGCCTATCTACTCCTCGCTCCTTAGTAGTACTCCCTCCGGTCCTTTTTTCTCTGCACCTAAGGTCGAGCGCGCATACCAAGGGAAGACTTAGTCTATTTTTTCTGGACATAATTGCCCTTGCGTTTGTAGAGTATCGCATGCCTGTTGCTGCCTCAAATCCCGCTTCGCATGCATGCACTGCTCCCTGTCTCGCTGCATGCGCGCATAGTTATGAGAAGATTGAGGTAAATGTTGCGTGCAATTATGTTGGAAGCTGGCGCAATTAATGCGGGGTGAATGCGGTGCAAGTACTAGTGTGGTTGATGAGATTTCATATTTGAGCCCTCAACCGGAAGGGAGAGTGTATAATATTATCGGAAACTACACTCAAATACGACCCGTCAAAAAAACTACGTTCAAATACGAATAAAACAATACTCCATGTAGTATTATTTACGGAGGGAGTAGTAGTATATTTTTTGTGACATGCATTACTATATATTGTTAGTCAAATGCTAAATCCAAACGGAGGTGGTAGTACTACTAAGTCCAGACGGAGGGAGTTGTAGTACTAGTACCAAAGTACTACCCATTGGTCAAATTATTACATGATGCTCCTCACAGTGAAGTGACAGGACCCTGCGTCGGAGATGACACCAGAGTGCAGGCGGTGTGTTCGGGTTACCAAAGTCAGCCTCACCGTGTGCAGTCACTATCATCAAGGCTGTAGAGCTACCCTTCTTACAACAAGCCGTGTTCTAGATATTTTTCCCGTGCGTTGCCACGAGTTAGAATAAAATATTGTAATGGGTATATTGGTTACATCGTTGCAGCACCTATGCACGCGAACATAATCGTAACATAGTACCACGTGCTGGATAGTCATAATTTTACAAGGTTCAAACTGATATTACAAATGCTAGCAGTAATGCTGCACCTACGAAGAGGGAATTATTAGGAAGTTTACGTAAGAAGTTTCGTTACTTTAGGTGGATGCAGCATTATCATACAAACTAAAATCCACCGCCCCTGACAAGTCACTAATCGGCAAATAAACTTGCGCGTCTCTCATCACTTGATCTTTCAAATACAAATTCAGCTTCTGCAGAGCCTTTGTCATTCAGCTTTAGACGCTTGCGGTGATCAGCACACCATTCATTGTTGCGCCAGAGAACGCCAAACCTCATTACCTTGAGCACACTTGCCTTCAGAAACAAGAACCTGGCCAATTTAATCTCAGATGTGGTGCCTCGGTAGTCGATCAAATCAATTTCTGTTAGATGGAGATCAAGGCATTCGAGGAGGTTGTTATATTGCAGCACATTTTTCACTTTCGGGTCTTTTTTTATCTGCAAAAGAAGAGAACATATTAGAGGAGCTGGATATATAAGATTGCCGTGTCATCAAGAGCTACCAATATCATTCGCTCATACAATAGGGTTGGCTGTAAGGCTAGTGATAATTTTCACTCTCTCTCTTTCTCTTTTCTCTCATTTATTCATTTTACATCCGTCTTGGTTTATAGGTCCCCTTCGTATTTAGTGTAAAATTTTGACCATAGATTTACCTAACAAAATGTCAATGCATGTCACAAAAAATTATACCATTGGAAATTAGGTTCAAATACGAATCCAACGATATAATTTTTAGTGACATGCATTAACATTTTGTTAGTTAAATCTATGGTTAAAATTTGATACTCCAAAATACGAAGTGGACTAGTAAACCAGGACGGATGTAGTACTTGCTCCTAGGATAAAGTTACTTCCCACTATGACTAGCCTTGGCTACAACAACAAAAAAACGATGCAGGTGATCACGTGAGAAAAAATACTAAAAACATTTCTTTCAGTATAGTGCCTAGATGCAGTTTTGAACACTACATTTGTCATTGTAACTTGGGAAAAAATACGAAAAAATTGAGCTCCGTTGTGGTTCACATTTAATAGGAAAGGAGTTTCACCTCGATGAGTAGCTTCTCCATGCATGGAAAGCATCTAAGGAATCCAACAACTTGATCCAGATTGGGGCCGATAGATTTTATTGCCAAAATCTTCACTGTGCGCACAGACTGGGTCAAGCTTGTGGGAATCATTTTCTGGATGACAGTCGAACATACATCAAGAAAAAAAATTAAAATGTGAATTTCAAGAAGAAGAACGAGAAGAAGAAGAGTGTTGTACCTGAACAGTTATGGATCCAATAACAAGTTCAGAGAATTTGGCAGACGAGTAAGCCAACACTATCAATTTCGGCGTGTCAATGACCCTGATTTTTGTTGGACCTTCTAGATCAGATACAAGCAATCTCTCAAGGAAAGGCGCATTCTCAATGACCATATCATGAAACAACTCAATTGATCTCTTCCCAAGTAATGTCCTGTTGCGGGGCCAGCAAGACACATAAATTCATCGGAGATTCGTTGAGGTGATGTGGAGGCTAATGAACCTGTGGATCTGTTGAAGACAAAGGTACTCGAGCGTTGTACAGCCATGGAGCAGCCGCTCCATAGCCTCCTTCAAGATACCAATGTCGAAGAGGCTGAGCTGCTTGAGTTGAGGGAGAAGAAGAGCGGGCGCTGCATCAATCTGGGGAAAATAGCAGGAGCTGAACCTGGCGTGGCGCAGCGTTGGCGCGAGGCAGAGCGCGGACAGTGGTAGAGAGCGACATCGTCCACCTTCAAACCTGAGCTCCTCGATCTGATCTAGGGCGGGGGATAAGAACCACTCATCGAAGTTGGCTTGGACATTGCAGTTGGTACTGAACATGCGGATGTCAAGGCGTCTGGCTGGCCCAGGGTGCGATGCAAGGAACTTGGAGACTGCGGCCCTGCGTTTGCAATCCCCATCGCAGAGGCAGCTGTCGACGGTGAGGTTGAGGAGGACGTAGCGCCAGAAGGGGCGCCACCGCCGGGAGAGAAGGGTGGTCCGCACGCCAGATTTGGTGGGGAGGAGGGCAATGATGACGAGCAGCATGTCATCAGGGAGGCTGCTGATGAAGTCCAGGCTTGCCGGATGCGGTTTTGGCTCGAGCCGCCTCCGCTTGTTGGCCGCCTCGTCCTCCATCTCAGCCGGCGGCGACGCCGGTGTACATGTGTGCTGGTGTGTATTGTGTGTTGGGTGTGCGCGAGTGCGTCCTTGCGTGCATGCCGCGCAGTGGTGTATGTGCGTTGTCGCAGTGTGTGTCCGTGGTGGCGTCTAAGAAGGTGTTAATCTAGTACTCCCTCTATTTCTTTTTAGTCCACATATAAAATTTGGTCAAAGTCTAACTATGCAAAGTTGGACCAACTTTATATCAAAAGATATCAACATTTACAATACTAAAGCTATACGCTATGAAAATTAATTTCAAGATGCATCTAAATATATTGATTTCATACTGTGAATGTTGATATTCTCCTATAAAGTTAGTCAAAGTTTATGAAGTTTGACTTTGACCAAATTTTATATGCAGACTAACAAGAAACGGGAGTACTACAGTACTGTTTTAACGAGGAAGAAGTGTGCACTCAATTTAGTAGCGTGCGAGGTTCTACCGCAAGTGGTTTCTAGTTTGTTTATTTCACCCCGTGGCAGATGGGCCTCTAGTTTATTTAATTTCACCCACTGCCACATGGGCCCGCGCACCCATAGAGAACACGAGCTGACAAGGCACCATGTAGACTGGTTGACCGGTCAACTAGACAATATACGGAGCTATATGCTGAGCCAGTGACCGTATAATCCATCTGTAAAGAGAGATCGAGTGAGAGGGGAGGCCCATGAGAGGTAGAGATAGAGAAAGAGATACTCCCTCCGTTCGATAATGTAGTGCCTATAAATTTTTGAAAAGTCATACTTTTGAAAGTTTGACCAAGTTTATAGAGAAAATTACTTATATCTACAATACCAAAGATATATGATATGAAACTACATCTTGTGATGAATCTAATGATGTATGTTTGTCCCTCCAGATGTAAATGTTTTTCTCCACATATACCTGGTCAAACTTTGTGAGGTTTGACTTTTCAATAAATGTATATATGCTATGGACCGGAGAGAGTACATGACTAGAGAGAGATCAAGTGTGTGTGAAGGAGAAAGAACGAGTGTGCAAAAAGAGAGATTGTGTGTGTGAAAGAGAAAGGGACAACACACGATAAAGTAGAGAGAAAGTGTGTGTGTGTGTGTCTTATGAAAACATATCACGCATGCAACTCCGAGAGAGAAAGCGAGGTGAGGAGATACACGGAGATATATTGTGTGGTTGTTTGCAATGGAGAGAGAGAGACCCCTAGCACGTGGCCAAGAGAGGTTTGGCAAACAAGGGAGAGACGAGGTCGAGAGGACGTATGGAGAAAATGGAGGCATGGGGAGGGAGGGAGGGTGTGTTTGTGATAGAGAGATCCCCTCGAGATCGTGTGGGGACTATATGGGTGGGAGATCGAGAGACAAGGTGTGTGTGCGATAGAAAGATACCCCAGAAGAGATAGAGATATACCTAGCTAGGGAGGGAAGGAGACAATGTGTGTGTTTGTGATGGAGAGTGAGAGATGGTCATACCTAGGGGAAAGTGCATGTGCGTGTGAGGGAGTGAGAGATAATCGTACTTAGGGGGGGCATGTGCGTGCGTGTGAGATAGAGAGAGAACGAGGGAGTGAGAGTGTTAGATGGGTCTATCTAGTGCGAGCGAGATATGTGTATGTGTGACCTAGGGAGATAGAAAGTTTGAAAAAAAAAGAAGAGCCCCGAGACGGCAGAGTGGTGCGAGAGAGAGTTGAGAGAGAGAAAGAGATACTCCCTACGTTCGATAATGTAGTTCCTATAAATTTTTGAAAAGTCAAACTTTGGAAACTTCGACCAAGTTTATAGAGTAAATTATTTATATCTACAATACCAAAGATGTATATATAATATGAAACTACATCCTGTGATGAATCTAATGATATATGTTTCCCGTTCTAGATGTAAATGTTTTTCTCCACATACCTGGTCAAACTTTGTGAGGTTTGACTTTTCAAAAAATATATATGCTATGGACCGGAGAAAGTACCTAAGTAGAGAGAGATCAAGTGTGTGTGAAGGAGAAAGAGTGAGTGTGCAAAAAGAGAGTGTGTGTGTGTGTGAAAGAGAAAGGGACAACACACGATAAAATAGAGAGAAAGTGTGTGTGTCTTATGCAAACATATCACGCATGCATCTCCGAGAGAGAAAGCGAGGTGAGGATATACATGCAAATAGTATGTGGTTGTTTGCAACGGAGAGAAAGACCCCTATAGCACGTGTCCAAGAGTGGTCTAGCAAACAAGGGACAAAGGTCGAGAGGGACGTATGGAGAAAATGGAGGCATGGGGAGGGAGATAGGGTGTGTTTGTGATAGAGAGATCCTCTCGAGATCGTGAGGGGGCTATATGGGTGGGAGATCGAGAGACAAAGGTGTGTGCACGATAGAAAGATGCCCCGAGAGAGGTCGAGATAGTCCTAGGGAGCGAAAGAGACAATGCGTGTGTTTCTGATGGAGAGTGTGAGAGATAGTCATACCTAGGGGGAGTGCGTCTGCCTATGATGGAGCGAGAGATACTCGTACTTAGCTAGGGGGAGAGTGTGTGTGTGTGTGTGCGTGTGTGTGTGTGTGCGCGCGTGTGAGACAGAGAGAGAACGAGGAAGAGAGAGTGTTAGATGGGTCTATCTAGTGCGAGTGAGATATGTGTATGTGTGACCTAGGGAGATAGAATGTTTGAGAGAGAGAGAGAGAGAGAGAAGAGTCGGGAGACGACGGAGTGGTGCGTGAGAGAGTTATGGACAACGAGCGAGAGAATTTGTGTGTGTACTATGAGTGCACCCTAGCTATTTAGCCTAGACCAGAGAGTCATACATTGTGTTCGAGGGAGACCTATACATAGAGTGTGCATGCGAACTGGAAAGACCTAGAGAGAGAGAGGGGGGGGGAAAGAGAGAGAGACCGATAAGGATTGTGTTCGTGTGCGCGCGATAGAAACAAAGAGTGTCGGCTAGAGAGAGAACGGGAGTGTGGGAGAGGGGAGAGGTCACATTTTTGCATCAAAGATTGATATAAACCATGATTCAGTATAAATTTGTATTCAAATGTTTGAATTGGAGAACATGGTGTTTGCAATTCACACATGAACGGAGATATGCGTATCAAACAGGTTCATTAATTTGACTTTGAGCATGTTCATGGAGTACTATAACACAACATGCTATTCAATTGATGTGTTCAATTTTGGATGTAGTCCACAATTTTGACCGGGTCAAAGAGCTATTTCATTGAATTGAGATATTTCATTTCTGGTTTGATTCCCGTTTTTAAGTGGGTCAACTATTTATCAAATTAATCGGTAGCAACGAGCATGTAAAAACACATTAGTCCCGAGCATCATCTCACCATCTAAAAAAGAAGTGGCAAGATGTGACACTATAGAACTAATATTTCTAAATATGATTTGGATTGACTTGGTACGGTAGACGTGGATGCTTGTTCTCCCAAAATTTGAACGAACCACTAAAACACCCTCTGCTCAGTGGAATTCGCCCGAGCAAATAAACAGGAGATGTGAAATTACCAGTCTATCTAGGACCCGCATCAATTGGCCCATTGTATACCGAGGGTAGGTTTGTAACTTCATCGAAGCACGCCCTCTCATCGGCCGAAATGACAGACGCCGAATAATTCATAAACCATGGGCGGCAAAACACCCTCTCCTCGGTCGAAATCGTTCGCGCCCACTATTTCAAGCACGCCCTCCTCGCCCGAAATCGCTGGCGCCCACTATTTGGGAGAAGCAAAGTTACCCTACTATCCCCGACCCTCAAGACTCAGACCCAAGCCCACAAGCCAAAAGACAGGGGTAGAATTGTAACTTCCCCCACATTTTAAACAAATGCGTCCATAAGACATGGCCCCCTCCCAATTCCCCATTCATACACCGTGGGTGCCAAATCACCTTTTCCCCTGCCGCCAAACCTCAGCCCCTCCTCCATGCCCCCCCACCGCACCAGATTCACCGCCGCCCTCCTCCCCAATGCCAGAGCTGAAGTCCGTTTGCCGTCGGGGGCCGTGTGCCTCTTACTCCGTGCTGCCAGAGCTGCCTCGACGACGACCGCGTGAACCGTGAAGGAGCCGATTCAACCGCGCCGTCGTGCACGGTGCCGGAGCGGCTCGTACTTCTGACGTGTCCAGTGCACTGGTGCTGGTCCCCCGTAGCCGTCGACCGCCGCCACATATCTGCTTTCCCGCCATCGGCAGCCACAGCAACCGCGTCGGCCTCACCGACTCGGCAGATGGAGCTGCGTACTTCACCGGGCCGCAAGATAGGTCGTACACTCATCTTATTCACTTTACCTAGGCGTCAGTCGACTGGATTTTTATTCTGGGTCAATCGGTTCCAAATGGAAGGAAGCAGCTCCCCTCGAGGCGGCGGAGCTCCTAGGCTGCCGGTTGGCCGGGGAAGGAGTGCCTCGGTGTCTATCGTAGGGGTGCGGGCAGAGGGCGCAGGTTCGCCGCGGAAGCAGCGCTTCGGTACCTATCTTAGGGTTGCGTGGGGTCAAGGTACTGCTGGCGCCGGATCTGGATGACGGCGAGTCTTTGAGGTATGGCCGGGGCGGCACAACCATGGCAGTGCGGTGGGGCGGGGGGCGGGGTCGAGGTTGGAGCTACCGTGGCCAGGGACGGCGGAGGCAGGCTGCTCTGCCGGTGCTCGCTGGCTGTTCGAGGAAGATCCTGAACAGTGACAGCCGGGAGGCATAAGACGGCCATCCAGCCATCCGGCGTAGATCGGACAGTGAAAAAAAAGCATGTGACCACAATTTAGTTTTCAGTGAACTGACATGTGACCTGTCTCGTACCTGAGTGTTGATCGTATTTCTTCAGATCGGAGATATGTGTCATTCTTAACATTGTGTGTTTTCTGCATCTTCAGCCACACCGTCTTCCTTCTCACCAGAGCTACTCCAACAAGGGAAGCATGCACCAGATGGGAGCTATACTCCCCACTCAAGAGTTCCCTGCCTCGTATGTGCCAGCCAGACATGGACAGCCACAACAACCGCAGCGCCATCGACGATTCAACAGATGATGCTCACTGCTACGGAGGGCGGCAAGATAGGTTGTACCCTCATCTTACTTGTGTGCAGCATTTATGGCTTCGTTCTTCATCTAAGCATGGAAAATAGATTATCACTTGTCACTGTACATTCATGTTGATCTCTTAGTCTTACTTCAGATAAGAGACTTGTGCAGGAGCTAACATTGTTCCATAGTTATCGTCCCTTAGCCAAAGCTATCCCACAGGCTGGTGATTATACCCCTTCTAGTATTACCTATGTTGTTGTTCTGTAGTACTTTTGTGTGCCATTTAGTTAATCTCGAGTACAAACAGTATATATTTTATAGCTATCATGTGTGCTCTCTCTTTAGTCTTTGAGGTATCGTCCTGTTGCTGCCATTTAAGTGGACTCCTACTATATATGTCGTCTCCTATAGGCACTCGTTACATAATCTCACTACTAGTTGTTTTCCATGCATGTCAGATATTATTGCACACAGTGATATTGAAAATCAGAACAAATCCACTTAAAGAAACTCGCGGAGCAATGCAATGGCCAACATACTCGACCTCAATGATATTCAATATGATGGAACAGTTAAATGTAGTTCTTCAGAAGAGTTGCAGAGAGATAATGATTCCTATTCACCCCAAAAGGTCTTTGCTCTAACTTGACCCGTGATATGGGTAGCATCATGCATATAATGTCTTGTAATGCATCTACTCTGTTGTAATGCCATGTGCTTAGCCCGTTGATCATACATGTGAATATGTCATGCCTTCCAGTTTGTCTGTACCTATTCCATTCATGATAACATCTTTTCAAATTCAAGTACTGTCATTCTACTCTGTTGCAATGTCGTCTGCTTAGTTTGGACATCATCCTTCTGAATATCTCATGCATTGTTGTTCGTCAGTATGTACTCCATCCGTCTACCATACCATGGTTTTTTTACATTGAAGTGTTGTTCTACTGTTCTGTTGCAATGTGATCTTAGTTTGCCCATCAGACATGTGAATATGCTGCCTTGCTGTTTTTTTGTACCTATTCCAGCTATCATACAGTTTTACATTCAACTACTGTTTCTTTTACTCTGTTATCCCGTCGTATCCTTAGCTTATACTCCCTCTATAAAGAAACAATGATCTAAACACTATTATATTTCTTTACGGAGGGAGTACATCATACTCCCTCCGTCTGTATTACTTGTGGCAGAAATGCATAAAAATGGATGTATCTAGGACTACAATATGTCTAGACACATCCATTTATTTCCGGATGGAGGGAGTACATGTCAATATGTCATGCCTTTCTATTCTTCAGTACCTATTCCATCTCTCTGCCATAGCATGTTTTATAACTGAAGCACCATTCTTCTGTACAAGGCATGTAAGCGGAAGAGGGCTATGTTAGAATCTGAAGGGGTACAAACAAGTTCTTTGCAAAAGATCCAAACTCCAGGAGATAGTAACCCAACTCAAGTGTTCATAGGAATTGCTCCAGCACAGAGAAACCCAAGTCCTCCAGATAATAACCAGATTCCAGTGCCCAAAGAACCAATTAGCTCCAGTTTAACAAAAACACGTCAACTCCTTGCTAGGAAGCGTGTGCGTATCCTCGCATCATGAAATTTTATAGCATTCATATCACATTTGATCTTATATATTCTACATCTGTCTTACGCATCTTTGTTGTAGAAAATATGCTTAAAGGACAACAAACGTTTTAAATTGGGATCGTGGTCGAGGAAAGTATCTTGCAGCAATGCTCTGCGCTCCAATGCTGATGTAAGTACCTGTTGTATATCACTATAATTTTACATTAGTATGTAGTTTATTATGTAGCATGGGCGTGAATCCAACCTTCAGTACCCTACACCAATTATCTGATCTAAATTTACTTGTAGCAAAATGTATAATTAAGGCGCTGATCTAGATTTTTGTAAGGGAAACTACCTGGTAGTTTTGCATATTGAGCTGCATGATTGTACTATCTCATATATTGCACATTACTAAAATCTAGTGGTGTGGTCTTTTTGCCCAATCGTTCATTGTGTCAATGTTGCTTTCCTATAAACTTACCTGGCTGATGATAGCAGTGCCATGTTGTGTTAATTCGATGTAGGCTAGTGTGGTCTGGTTGCCCAAACGTTCATTGTGTCAATGTTGCTTTCCTATTAAGTATTAACTGACTTGGCCGATGATTTGGTGCAGGCTGCTGAAGATAATACGACAAAGTCTCAAGACAGCAAGGCAACCCCATTGTTTCTCTCCAATAAATCTAGCGAAGGTAATATGGCAATAACTCTTCATTAATCTGTTCAGTTTCCCCTCTTATTTAAGTTATGATGCAGTGGTCGAGACACATTCAACTATCATTGATACAAGCCTGCCAAAATCCCCATATGAATCTGTTCAGTTTCCTCTGTCTCAAATCCAACAGAAAAGATGTATGTTTGTGGACCAATTACTGGCTGAAGCAATGATGGAAATCGTGGAGGAATCAGAGGTGCACATTCTTGCGCAACAACAACTGATCGATGATTTCAGTGACAGTATAGCAAAGCAGAAAGAACTTGCTCACATGCTTATGGGCATCATTCGCGCTGAGGTTGCAAATTGCGAGGTTGTAGATCGTTAAGCTCTGTTCGTTTATTTGCACTGGCATCAATCTTTGATTGTCCGGTGGATGTAATTTCCTGTAATATATGCTTCGATGTGCTACGTTTTTCCTTTTATGCGTATATTTGCTTAGCGCGGGGTTGCACCCGAGCTTTCTCGGCTGAAACCTCAACTGGCGGCAAACAAGCCAAAATATGCAGTGAAATTAATAACTGGAACAAAGGGACGTGGGCCCTTCTTCTAGGGGAATGACCCAGGGCCTGTAATGGCCCCGTAGTCGGCCTGCAGTTACTAGATGGGCTCTGCCACAGTCCATAATTGTTCCTCGTAATGGGCTCAAAGTAGTAGCTGGGCCTAAATCGACATGGGCCTTTGATGGACTGTATTTGGCCCTGTCATTCAATGGGCCGGTAGCCATGTAGGAAATTTAGCAGGCCCAATTAATTGACAGGCCGTTAGTAGGCCGAAACCTCGATTGGGCTCCAACAGTGGAAACGGGCCTACGAGCCCTTAGCAAGCCGAAATAGATCAAAATTACTGCTTGGCCCATTTCGATGTCGGGCCGTTAACATGCCGAAAGCCAATCGGGCCATAAGTGGGTCCATATACAAAACGGGCCTTTAACAGGCCGAAAGTCATGTCGGGCTGGAATTGGTCCATGGAGAACATGGGCCGCTAAGAGGCCAAAAGTCAGGTCAGAATGTAAATGGGCCAACTACGGTGTGGGCCGTTAACAGGCCGAAAGATACACCGGGCTGGAAGTTGGCCCAAATCCCTAATGGGCCGCTAAAAGGCCGAAATACATATCGCCAGGAACTTGCCCATGCCTATATTGGGCCTCTAACGGGCTGAAAGACGTACAGCCTGGAAATTGGCCCATCTCCATAATGGGCCTCTAACAGGCCAAAAGAACCTCGGCCGGCAAATGAGCCCAAAGACATAGCAGGCTGTTAACGGGGTGGAACAGACGATGGGTCGCAATGGTGTCAAATCATTAATGGGCCATTGACGGGCCGAATTGGCATATCTCGTATGGGCTGTTTTTGTAAATGGGACGGACGAAAGTAGGCCATAAATGGGCCGGCCCGCTTATTTCTACTGGGCCGGCCTTTTTAGCTAAATGGGCCTGTTTTGGGCCATGCCACGTGTCACTGTTCCATAGGCGCTCTCGTCCATTGGATGGATGACATCTGTCGCGACGCCGAGCAGACACGTGGATCCGTTGGCCAATGAGGCCAATGAGAATTTTACACGTGGAAAATCCCCATTTGTCAGGGCTGTTAACGTGTTATCGGATCCAAAACCGGACCCGATAGCTTAACGGCGACCCGTTACGGTGGAAGCCACGTGTCGGTCACCCTTGACGAAAACACTTCCATGACACGACATTTATCATCATGGAAGTGGACACTTCTGTGATGATAATTTGAGTATTGTCATGGAACACTTCTACGACAGCACAGGTATGACTATCTTGATTCTGTCATAAAATCGTCACGGATGTACATGCATGACAGAAAACGTGACCTATTGTGACAAAGACGTATCATCACGGAAGTGTTTTTTTGTAGTCAATCTTGATACCTTTGATGAGTTATGTGATATGTAAAAGAAAAAAGATGTGGATAATGATATTATTAAGTTGAAATTATTTCCTTTCTCACTAAGAGATCGTGCTAAAACTTGGTTTTCATCCTTACCTCTCAATAGTATTGATTCATGGGATAAATGTAAGGATGCTTTTATTGCCAAGTATTTTCCTCCCGCTTAGATTATTTCTCTTAGAAATCAAATAATGGACTTTAAGCAACTTGATCAAGAACATGTTGCACAATCTTGGGAGAGAATGAATTGATGATTAAAAATTGTCCCACTCATGGATTAAGCTTATGGATGATAATACAAAAAATTTATGCAAGACTAAACTTTGTGTTGAGAAATCTTCTAGACTTTGCTGCAGGTGGCATCTTTATGGAAATTACATTAGGAGAGGCAACGAAGCTTCTCGATAATATGATGACAAATTATTTTCAATGACACACCGAACGAGCTCCTACTGGTAAGAAGGTAAACTCTGTTGAAGAAGTTTCTACTTTGAGTGATAAAATGGATGCTCTTATGAATATGCATACTAGTAAGAATGCTCATGTTGATCCTAATGATGTGCCACTATCTACCTTGATTGAGCAAAATAATGATGCTATTGATGTGAATTTTGTCGCTAGAAATATTTTCAACAATAATGCTTATAGAGGGAATTTCAATCCTAGACTGTATCCCGGTAATTCCTCTAATAACTATGGTAATTCCTACGGTAATTCATATAATAATAATAATAGGATACCTACTGAACTTGAGAACAACATTAAAGAATTTATTAGTTCTCAAACGATTTTCAATGCCATGGTAGAAGAAAAACTACATAAAGTTGATGATATGGCTAGAAACATGGATAGAATTGCTCATGATTTGAAAACTCATAAAATTAAAATTATGTCACATAAAATTGATGCTACCGAAACCTTAAAGTCTATCCAAGTCACCATGAATGAAAGTAAAGAAAGAATCGCAAGGATTAGAGCTAAGCGTGAATTCCTAGAAAAAGCGATCCCACCCGATTTTTATCATAATCATGATGAAGATATTAAAATGATTGGTGTGACACCTATTGAATCTTTGTTTAGTAATATAAAACTTGATGAAAAAGGGACTGAAGATGAGTCATCTTTAGTTAGAAGGCGTCCCAATTGTTCGGAGGGTGATGATCTTAATGATAAAAACAATAAAAGTGGGTTTGAAGAGGTCAAGACTTTAAATAGCAATGTGCCCACGACTTTGGATTACAAGGACTTTAATTATGATAATTGCTCTTTGATTGAATGTATTTTCTTGTTGCAATCCATGATAAACTCACCTAATGCTTACGAACAAAATAAAGCTTTTACTAAACATATCGTAGAAGCAATGTTTAAAGCTCATGAAGAAAAGCTAGAATTGGAAGTATCCATACCAAGAAAATTACATGATGAATGGGAACCAACTATTATAGTAAATATTAAAGATTATGAATGTGCTGCTTTGTGTGATCTTGGTGCTAGCGTCTCTACTATACCAAAATCTTTATGTAACGTGCTAGGTCTCACCGATATGGATGAATGTTCCCTTAACTTGCATTTAACGGATTCAACTATTAAGAAACCATTGGTTAGAATTAATGATGTTCTTATAACGAAATTATGTGCCCAAGGATTTCATTGTGCTTGATATTGAATGCAATCTGCCTTGTCCTATAATACTTGGTAGGCCTTTCCTACAAACCATATGTGCTATTATTGACATGAAAGAAGGAAATATAAGGTTCCAATTTCCACTAAATAAAGGGATGGAACACTTCCCAAGGAAGAGGATTAAACCACCATATGAATCCATTATGAGAGCTGCCTATGGAATTAATTTGAAGGATGACAATACTTGAAAGAATGCATTATGCCTAGCTAGGGGCATAAAACAGTAGCGCTTGTTGGGAAGCAACCCAATATTTATCTTTATTGCCATTTTTATTTTCTTGAGTCACACAATCTTTTAATTAGTGTTTGTGCCAAGTAATGCCTTTGGGATGATTTGAATGATAGTATAATTGATGTTGTTTGAAAACAGAAAGTTTTGCTCCCAACATTTGATTTTTAATTTATTACTGGAACGTCAGAAAAATCTGAAATTGTTACACAGTATTGGGGTACAAATTTTTACGTTGTCCTAATTTTTTAGAATTTATGGAGTTATAGAAGTATGGATAAATATTCTGTCATTGCGTACTGTTTTGTTTTAGACAGATTCTGTTTTTATTGCATACTCCCTCCGTCCTTAAAAGAGTGTACTTCCAACTTTGTTGGAAAGTCAAACTTTTTTTATGTTTGACCTTATTTATACAATAAAACATCAACATTTATGCCATCAAATTAGTAACATTAGATTCATGATAAAATATATTTTCATCATATACCTATTTGGTTTCACAAACATTGATATATTTTTGCACAAGCTTGGTCAAATTTTGAGATAGTTTGACCCTCCAACAAAGTTGGAAGTACACTCTTTCAAGGACGGAGGGAGTAGTTTGCTTGTTTTAATGAAACTATGGATTATATCGGGGGGGGGGGGGGGTATAAGTCATGGAGAAGTTAGAATACAGTAGGTATTATGCAAGAACAATTATGAATGAGTTTATAACAGTACCTAAAGTTTATGATTGATTTATTATACTAACGGATCTCACGAAGTTTCTGTTGAGTTTTGTGTGCTGAAGTTTTCAAGTTTTGGGTGAGATCACGATGGATGAAGGAATAAGGAGAGGCGAAACCCTAAGCTTGGGGATGCCCAAGGCACCCCAAGGTAATATTCAAGGAAGACCCAAGCGTCTAAGCTTGGGAATGCCCCGGATGGCATCCCCTCTTTCGTCTACAATCTATCGGTAACTTACTTTAGCTATATTTTTATTCATCACGTGATATGAGTTTTACTTGGAGCGTCTTGTGCTATAGTTTTGTTTTGCTTTTAGTTTGCCACAATCATTGTTTGCTGGACACACCTTTTTGAGAGGGACACACATTTATCATGATTTGTTAGAATACTCTGTAGGTTTCACTTATATATTTTGAGCTAGGCAGTTGCTCTTGTGCTTCACTTATACTTCTTAGAGCATGGCGGTGGTTATAATTTATAGAAATGATTGCACTCTCATGCTTCACTTAAATCTTTTTGAGAGTCTTAAATAGGAAGTGGTAATGTGCATGGGTTATGAGATTAGACCAAAAAGGATAGGTATTCAAGAGTAGTATAATAAAAACTTTCATGTAGATCACTAAATATGAAACGTATGTTTTAATTATATTGATGTAGTAATATGAAAGGGTATTAGTTCATGATCATTGGTTAGTAAGAATATCGATATTAAAGCTTGTTATGCACTACTCATTTAAGCGTCCGTCATGGCATGGTGGGGATGTTTGAGCATTTTTATGTCTGAATGAAATCCTTGAGTGATGTCATAATTGGGGGTGCGCGATGGTTAACTCCTACCAACCTCCTCCCTAGGGGCATGCGAGTAGTACTTTGCTTCGAGGGCTAATAAAACTTTCACGATAAGTATATGAGTTCTTTATGACTAATGTGAGTTCATGGACAATTACGCACTCCCACCTTTTCGCACTTTGCTAGCCTCTTCGGTACCGTGCGTTGCCCTTTCTCACCTCGAGAGTCGGTGCAAACTTCGTCGGTGCATCCAAACCCCGTGATAGTGATATGATACGCTCTATCACACATAAGCCTCCTTATATCTTCCTCAAAACAGCCACCATACCTACCTATCATGGCATTTCCATAGCCATTCCGAGATATATTGCCATGCAACTTCCACCGT
Organism: Elymus sibiricus; assembly: GCA_039707655.1. Classification (NCBI taxonomy): domain Eukaryota; kingdom Viridiplantae; phylum Streptophyta; class Magnoliopsida; order Poales; family Poaceae; genus Elymus; species Elymus sibiricus. The sequence goes on along the minus strand of CM077672.1, from coordinate 296,405,061 downwards.
TCCGTCTTATGACATGTGTGTTCATCATCATATTGCTTTGCATGATCATATAGAGCTGACATGATATTTGTGGCAAAGCCACCGTTCATCATTGTTATACATGTTATGCTAGATCATTACACATCCTGGTACACTGTCAGAGGCATTCATATAGAGTCATCATGTATCAGTTTATCGAGTTGTAATATCGGGTTGTAAGTAAATAAAAGTGTGATGATCATCATTATTAGAGCATTGTCCTAGTGAGGAAAAGAATGATGGAGACTGACGAGTCCTCCAAAATGAGGGGATCAGGTCCATGAGATTGTTCTAAAAAAAGAAAAAAATGAGAGAAAAAGAGAGAAGGGACAATGCTACTATCCTTTTACCACACTTGTGCTTCAAAGGAGCACCATGTTCTTCATATAGAGAGTCTCCTGAGATATCACTTTCATATACTAGTGGTAATTTCTCATTATAGAACTTGGCTTGTATATTCCGATGATGGGCTTCCTCAAATGCCTGAGGTCTTCATGAGCAAGCAAGTTGGATGCACACCCACTTAGTTTCCATTGAGCTTTCATACACTTATAGCTCTTAGTGCATCCATTGCATGGCAATCCCTACTCCTCGCAGTGATATCAATTGATGGGCTTCTCATTGCATATTGATCCGCCGAGTTGATGCGAGCCTTTCTTCCTTTCTGACTTCTCCTATATACCTTTACCACCGCATTCTATTCCACCTATAGTGCTAATGTCCATGTCTCACGCTCATGTATTGAGTGGAGTTGAAAATGCTGAAGCACGTTAAAAAGTATGATACAATTGCCTGGTTTGACACCGGGGTGCTCATGATTTATATTTATGCGGCGAAGACGGAGTCATGCCATGCTTCATAATTCAATGAGCAGGGATAACATTCTTTGAGCATCGTATATTTTGAAAATTTAATAATTATGTTTTTGTATTCATGGATATTTCTATGTTGATATTAATTACTTCATCGTTTCTCAATATTTACACCATAAGCGAGATTACATGATAAACATGCTAGGTAGCATTCAACATCAAAGATTCTGTTTTTATCATTTACCTACTCGAGGACGAGCATGAATTAAGCTTGGGGATGCTGATACGTCTCCAACATATCTATAATTTTTTATGGTTTCATGCTATTACATTATCAATCGTGGATACTTTATATGCTTTATATGCAATTTTATATCATTTTTGGGAACTAACCTATCAACTCAGTGCCCAGTGCCAGTTGCTGTTTTTTGCCTGTTTTTGGTTTTTTAGGAAATCAGTACCAAACGAAGTTCAAACAGAATAAAACTTTACGATGATTTTTTTCTGGACCCGAAGGGACCCTAGAAGGTTCGGGAGGAGGCCAGAAGCCCTACGGGAGAGCCATGAGCTCACCTGGCACGCCCCTGGGGGAGGGCGCCACCTGAGCTCGTGGGTCCCACGCAGCTCCGTTTGACCTAATTCCACTTCTATAAATTCCCATAAATTCCAAAACCAACAGAGAGCCACCCGAAATAACTTTTCCGCCGCTGCAAGCTTTTGTTCTTCCGCGATCCCACTTGGAGGCCTTTTTCGGTGATCTGCCGGAGGGGGAATCGATCACGGAGGGCTTCTACATCAACCTTGCTGCCCTTCCGATGATGTGTGAGTAGTTTACCACAGACCTACGGGTCCATAGCTAGTAGCTAGATGGCTTCTCTCTCTTTGATCTTCAATACAAAGTTCTCTCCATGGAGTTCTATCCGATGTAATCTTTTTTTTGCGGTGTGTTTGTTGGGATCCGATGAATTGTGGGTTTATGATCAGATTATTCATTGAAAGTAATTGAGTCTTTTCTGAACTTTATTATGCATGATTGTTATAGCTTTGTATTTCTCTCCGATCTATCCGTTTGGTTTGGCCAACTAGATTGATTTATCTTTAGCGGGAGTGGTGCTTTGTAATGGGTTCAATCTTGCGGTGTCCTCACCCAGTGACAGTAGGGGTAGCGAGGCACGTATTTGTATTGTTGCCATTAAGGGTAAATGACGAGGTTTATTCATATTGCTTGAGTTTATTCTGTCTACATCATGTCATCTTTCTTAAAGCGTTACTCTGTTTGTTATGAACTTAATACCATAGATGCAAGCTGGATAGCGGTCGATTAGTGGAGTAATAGTAGTAGATGCAGGCAGGAGTCGGTCTACTTGTCACGGACGTGATGCCTATATACATGATCATTGTCATGAATAACATCATAACTATGCGCTTTTCTATCAATTGTCCAATAGTAATTCGTTTATCCACCGTATGCTATGTTTCGAGAGAGAAGGCTCTAGTGAAAACAATGGCCCCCGGGTCTACTTTAATTATACTCCCTTGGTTCCTAATTCTAGTGCGCGCTTTGTTGAGATGCAATACCAATGCGTACGCTGGCGCATGTCCTTTGGACCATTATAGCCCTCCACCCACTCTGACCAGCCCATGTGCAAAGTGCCTCAGCCACACACACTCCTGCATGCAAAGGTGTCTGTCCCACGTCCATGTCCAGCCAAGGGGCTACTTTTGTCCAAACCAGCAAATGCGCACTACAATTCGGAATATGGGCAAAAAACTTACACGCACTATAAAGTGGAATGAGGGGAGTATTAGAAAACCCTAAATTACTTTGCTGCAATTATTTTACTTTTTATTTACTTTTCAATTTATATATCTATCACTATCAGATTTAATCCTTGCAAGTAATGAGTTCAAGGGGATTGACAACTCTCTTGCCCGTGTTGGTTGCAAGTATTTGCTCTCTTGTGTGTAGGTACCGCTTGACTAGGATTTACTTGGTTCTCCTATTGGTTCGATAACCTTGGTTCTCACTGAGGGAAATACTATCAACTACTATATTGTGTCACCCTTCCTCTTCGGGTAAAATCCCAACGCATCTCACAAGTAACAGGCACTCTTGCGAACAATAAAATGATAATAAGCGGATAAAAAGGGACCAGTTCGCTGGTCTCCTCGATAGTTGGCTGTTGTGCTAGCCAACGAGCTAGGGACCAGTTCGTGACATAGTACTAGGGTGCGACCTACTTGAGGTAAAACGAGCCATATTTCCACTGGTTTATCCCGGTTTCTCAGTTCCATTGGTTTCTTCTCTTTTCTTTTTTTTCCCTTCATTTTTATTCGGTTTTCTCCGGGTTTTTTGCCCTTTTATCTGGTTTTCTTTTGTTTTTGGTTTGGTTTTCTTATTTCTTCTCCGGGTTTTTTCTGTTTTTCTTCTTGGTTTTTCTTTGTGTATTTTCAATGTTTCTTTTCTTACCAATTTCCTTCTTTTTTTTCTTTGATTTTTTGTTTCTTTCTTGGTTTTCAATGTTTTTTGTTATTCTTTGTCTCTTTATTAATTTTTACTGTTTTTTATTCTTTTTGCATTTGTTTCTTCGGTTTTATTTTTGTTTTCTTTTTTCTTTGGTTTCTTTTTTCGATTTTCATTGTTTTCTATTGTTTTCCTTTTCATCTTTTAATTTTCATTCTACATTTTTCGTATATGTCAAAAACATTTTTCAAATACATGTTTCTCATTTTTAAAATACGGGTTTAACATTTTTTTAATACATGGTCAACAGTTTTTCTATACACATATTCAAGATTTTTCAAATGTTTGATTAACATTTTTCAAATGTTTGATTAACATTTTTCATATGCTTGTTTAATTTTTTTAAATGCAATATTAGCATTTTTTTAATACATGGTCAACATTTTGTTCTATACATATTTTCAACATTTTTGAAATACAAGATTAACATTTTTGGAGCACATGGTCAACATTTGTATATGCACCTGTCAACATTTTTCAAATGCTTATTTAATCTTTTTCAAATAGAAAATTAGCGTTTTTAAATTTTATTTTTCTTTTCTTTCTTTTATTTTTCATTCTACATTTTTTGTATACATCAAGAACATTTTTCAAATACATGTTTAACATTTTTCAAATATGAGTTTAACATTTCTTAATACATTGTCAACATTTTTTCTATACACATATTCAACAATTTTCAAATGTTTGATTACCATTTTTCAAATGCTTGTTTAATTTTTTTAAATGCAATATTAGCATTTTTTAATACATGGTCAACATTTTGTTCTATACATATTTTCAACATTTTTGAAATACAAGATTAACATTTTTGTAGCACATGGTCAACATTTTTATATGCACATGTAACATTTAAAAAATGCTTGATTAAGATTTTTCAAATGCAATATTAACATTATTTTAATACATGATCAACATTTTTTTTATACACAATTAACATATCCCAAATGCTTGATTTACATTTTTTAAATACTTCTTCAACATTTTTTTTCAAATGTTTGATTAATATTTTTATATACATGATCAAAAAAAATCATCATTTTCTTAATACATGATCAACAATTTTTCTATACACGTTCAACATTTTTCCGAATGCTTGATTAACATTTTCAAATACTTGTTCAACATTTTTCAAATACTTTTTCAACATTTTTCATATTTTTTTTGCAGAGTGTTTTTTGTAATATATACTTAAAATATTTTAAAGTATAAACAAAAGCAAAAAAATAACGTAAAAACGAAAATAGAAAACGTAAAAAAAAATAGAAAAAAGGAGGCTTTGGCCTCCCGTGCTCCTGGGCTGGCCCATCTCGGTCTCCCCTTCAGCGAGAGTTTCTCCCTCTCGCTGAATGCGAGATATAGGGACGCCCCGCCCATGACGGCCGACAGTTTACCCTTAAAAAATTGACAGCCGACAGTGGCCCCGCCATATGGAGCCACTCCCTCTGGCGGGGCAATACACTTATTCCAGCTGTCTTTAATGCAAAATTGCATCACTCCAATTCTACGTACCCGAATCTACATGTGTTGCACGCGAAGGAGCATTGCAGCTAAACTCCATGCAACCAAAGTAAAAAAAAGTTCATCAATTTTGAAGAAAAATTCACAAATTTGGAGAAAAGTTCATCGATTTGAAAAAATTCATCCATTTTGAAAAAAAGTTCATCGATTTTGAAAATAGTTCATTGATATGGGAAAAAAGTTCATAAATTTTGAAAACAAACTTTAAAAAAGTTCATCAAATTTGGAAAATATTTATCAAATTTGTAAAAAGGTTCATCAAATTTGAAAACAGTTCATCGAATTGAAAAAAATTAATCAATTTGAAAAAGTTCATTGACTTTGAAAAACTTCATCGAATTTGAAAAAAGTTCAACCTTTTTTTTAAAGTTCACAAATTTGAAAAATGTTCATCAATTTTGAAAAAATGTTCACAATTTGAGTAAATGTTCATGAATTTGGGTAAAAAAAGGTTCATTGGTTTTGAAAAAAGTTCATGAATTTGAAAGGAGTCTGCGCATTTATGAAAAAATAAAAAGAAGAAAGAAATAAAAAAGAAAAACTGAATAAAAACGTCCAGAGAAAAAACTATGAACTGCAGAATCAAATAAAAGCAATAAAAAAGCATGTATTTCACAACGGGTGGGATAGCCTAGTGGTTTGTGCGCATTCCTTCGAACGCAGTGCCTTCAGCGCCAGTTAACAGAATGCACGTTAACGGGCGCTGAAGGCGCCGAATAGGAAATGCCATAAGGCTGCCCTAGGTCTCGCGTCAAGGAGACATAAGCGCGCCGGAACTAGTTCTGGTTGCGTCATCGTGCACAGGTTCCCTAAAAAAAACGAATTACAGGTGGCCTGGCCCATAACTATAACAAACTGCATGGCCCAAACGCTATCTTCCTCTGAAGAAGTCCCGCCCGTGACGGCCGACAGTTTACGCTAGAAAAAATGACAGCCGACAGTGGCCCCGCCACGTGGAACCACTCCCTCTCGCGGAGCAATACACGTATTTCAGTTGTCTTTAATGCAAACTGCATCGCTCCAGTTCTACATACCCGAACCTACACGTGTTGCACGCGAAGGAGCTTCGCAGCAAAACCCCACACAACCAAAGCCCAAAGAGAAATCTTACTCGTCCCCGCCTCGCGGCAGTCGCATCAACTGGTGCTATCTTCTGAGCCTCATGTCCCATGTCGCCTTCTTCCCCTACGCAACACGCTCCGGGAACCGCAGCGTCGTCGTCGTCATCGTGCTTCGCTCTAGCATGGCACGTATGGAGCCTATGCGCGCTCCACGTCGCTCTCGTCCTCTCCTCCGTGGCCGCCGCCGCCCTCATCGTCGTGCTACTCCCCTTCGCCTGCACGGCCGCCTCCCTCTGCCTCGTCTGCGCGATCGCGGCGCGGCTCCTCTCGTGCTCCGCCTCCTTCGCGCGGCTGGATCGGACGGCGGCACAGAGCATCGGCGCTGACGGCGACGCGTACTCGTGTGGAGAGGAGGAGGAGCACGGCGGGGGAGCGGAGCTGGAAACACGCGGCCGGGAGTGCACCGCTGCTTATATCGATGGAGCCCATGAGTTCATTGATCCTTACGATGATGAGCAAGATCGTCGGTTCTTGTTGGTGGACACTGGGAACTACTACTACAGCAGAAAAGTGAGTGAGCATTTCTTCTCTTTCCCTGCACTCTGTTTTCGGCTGTTGTTCGTATTATCGGCTTAGTTACTGGACTGGACCGTGTGCATGCAGTTCTACGATCTCCTGGCTTTCTGGAGACTCAAAGAGAGAGACTGGAGAAGGTGAACAGTACGCACGATGGCACATACAGGTTCAGGCGCTCAGGGTAGTGTGATTACGATGTGTTTTATCTGCAAAGACTGCAATGGGCTGCAAGGTCCGATTGTTCCGGGCCACACGAAGCTTAGAAAAAACGGGGCGTGTGTGCTTCTGCCCGGGTCCAGGCCCATTTGGGAACCGCTCTGTTCTCTATTTCTTTTTTTAGTGTACGATCTGATCTGTAGCTCGTCGACCTCGAGCAAATTAGCATTTCGCATTCGCACAAATTTGGAGAAAGAAATTATCAACGCAGCAACAGTCAAAATTGTATATGCATGAAAGTTCAGCCACCCCTTTCCCTTTTCAATACTCCCTCCGATCAACTTAGTTCAAAGCCGAGACACTTATTTTGGATGTAAACTTAGTTCAAAGCCGAGACACTTATTTTGGATCGGAGGGAGTAGCATTTTGCAACCTTGCACCTATGCATTGTGATCGTCTTATCGTGCCTCTCGTGGTCAAATCAACCACGGCTAGGATTGCTTAGAAACTCTTCTCATTTTCTCATTTATGAAGAAAGGATGTCACAGACAACAACATGATGTCATGATCTAGCTGAAAACTACAACACAAAAAACATTCTCATTGTATACTAAAAGTTTAAAATGCATTAACACAATTAACACTTGATTCATGTCGTAACTACACAAGAAAATTATAAAAGCACGTTGATGTATGCAGTAATGTATAGTTTTATTCAATTATGATGCCCATTATTCTCGTCGTCTAGATTGTGGCCAAAGTTGAGCACACCACCCCTTGAGAAGAATAGTTGAAACACAATTGGGTTGCCGATACCATACATGTTCTCGTTGAATACGTCAAAATTCCAAAGTGAGTAGTTTTCCCATCCTAATTCAAAGCCATCCCGAACAACCTTATCTCTCCCGTCCCCCGCGTCGCCCGCGGCGGCGGCACGGGCGGATCCCCAGCGAGCGCCCCCAGCAGCCCCCTTCGCCTTCGTACCTCCCCTCGCCGTCGCCGGAGGAGGCCGCCGAGCTAAGCCCGGGCGGCGGGGCTCTTCTCCGCGTCCAGCGACGGGATCTCGCGGTGGGGAGGAGCTCGCCCCCTTGTGCGGCGCTGCACGGCGCGATGGCTACGGTCGGCAGGCTCTGCGTCGATTCCTCGCGGTTGGCCGGCTCCCAGGCAGCGCCTCCGGCGGGTGGCGGCCGCAGTGGCGCCGTCGGCAGGATGCGGGGCTGCGGTCCGGCGACTCCTGCCCGGCGTGTCGGGGCGGGGCAACGGCCTCCCCCTCCTGCCTTGAGCTTCGTCTCCGCGCGGGTCGGCTGCTCGTCGGCCTATGGTGGCAGCTGTGGTGCTGCGTCGAGGGGTAGCCAGATCCAGTCGATTTCGGCAGGTTCTGGCTCGTCTGGCTCGCTGGAGTTTCTGGCCGGCGGCGAGTGGTTCGTGGTGGCTCCCCGGTGCTGCTGGCGCGGTGGCGCTGCTGGAGGTGGGCCGGTCAGTGGAGTTGCTGTGCGTGGGGGTGCCGGTGGTGTTGGGTTGCTCCGGGTGAAAGCTTGCCGGGTCCTCGCCGGCCGGCGGCATCGGCGCCTGTGGGCGTCGGTTTACCTTCCTGGAGGCGCCGCCGAGGAGACCCGTATCCCCCTCCACCCTCGGATCTTGCTCTTCGGGTGAAAGCCTAAGGCCCGGTTGGGTCGGGCGACGGCGTCGACATCGTCGCTTCCCTCTTTGGGGCATCGTCTTGAAGAGCTTTGGATCCCGTTTGCGCGCTCCATGGGCTGGACGCTCGCGGCATTGCGGTCGGCAGGTGCCCGTCCGGCAAGGCGGATGTTTGCGCGGTTTCCTGTATGTGGCAACGATGGCGGCTTCGGGCGGAGTCAGGTTTGCTGATGGTTCTTGGTAGTCGGTCTCTTCCGGCGTGTTTGAGGAGTCGTCGTGCCTCGCTTTGTCTTCCTGAAGTCGGAGCTGCTGAGGAGGAGCCCTTGCGGTGACGATGACACGAGACGGGTGGTCGGCTCTGGCGCTGGCTCGGCGCAAGCCCAACGCTTTTCTCCTGCAATGCTCGTCGACAGAGTCAGAGCTGCCTGGTCGCCGGCGCGTGTGGCTGACTGTTTGGCATCGGCCAGCGCAAGCCTCGACGCTTGTTTGCGGTGAGGGCTTCTTCGGTGATCGTCGATGGTGAAGTCGGAGTCGCCCTCGCGGAGGCGTGATGACGATGACGCCGGGCTGCAACCTCGACGACGCTTTTCTCCTCGGCGGCGTGTGTGCGTTCTTGTGTGGGTTGCCAGGTCGCCCTGTGTGCCTTGTTTTGGCGGGCCTGTTGTGACGGTTTTCACCCGGTTTTCCGTCAATTAACCGGGTAACTCTCTTCGGCCTTTTTAATGAATCGGGCCCTAAGGGACCGCGTTTCAAAAAAAAATCCAAAGTGAAGACTTGTAAACATTACACGCTTGTAAAAAAAATTGCAAGTAAAATTATATTATATAGATAAATCTAGAGAAGTTTTTCTTTCAAATACAAAACAATTTAGAAATAGTTACCTGGGTGAACTTTCTACATAGGATATATTTATCATAGCTAAGATCTTAACATGTGCAATAGCATTCAATGGCCTGGCGTACCCCTAAAAGGATTATGACTTGCTGATACGGTAGAAGATCGTAGGTAGGGAACAAGAAGATACAAGGAAATACCTTCGTTATAGGTTGGTGAATTACAAATTGTCCAGCCCTTATGATGGATGGTTTCTCAAAACATTTGAAACTTTATACTTGTTATTGTTTGGGTTATTCGAGGCAATTTTTTCGTATGTGAGGAAGGGCTATAGTGAAATAGTGTATGTTTTGTCGCTTAATACTGTGCACATATTTAAATATTACACTATCATTTATTATTAAATTATAACAAAAATCCCTAATCCTCAATGGATTTGTGTGCATATATGGCATATAGAGTAATGCTAACATGACTCCGTGTAACAATAGCACTACAGAATTGTATCGAACAAAATTTGATATGTCCAATTTTTTTTTTTATATAAAATGACGATTGCATAAAAATTTAGGTTGGTTGTAATTGTTCTATTTATGAATATTTGTTTGTAAATATCATGTTATCAAGTTAAGATTTTCATTGAATTATATCACTTGTAAAGGTCAAGGAAATACAAAGTTTCCATAATGTATCGATAACTCAACTAGAAGCTACATCAACGACTATCGAATAATAGTATTATGGTTGATTCATGTTGAAATGATTTGAGATAAGACAAGGACATTACTAAATATCAGAAGATCATTGAGATCACATTAGCTGGCATGCCTATGAACAATATGTTTGTTGGATATATGTTTTTATTTCTTTGCATTGCATAGGAGGAACATTGATTATTATTTTTCATCAAAACATTCTCTCCATATTGCTAATTTCTCTCCATTAGCAACTACCAACACCAAACAATTAGTGGCAACCGCCAACACTAAAATAATAAGATTATTTTCATATTATAAATATTGCTAATTTCTCTCCATTAGCAACTACCGACTCACCAGAATAAAAAGGTGCACCCCCACCCCGACTGACTCTCCTATTTATTTTTTGGATCTTTACAATTAGTTGATGTTGATTAGTTTGCATTAATAATAACTGGAAAAATAGTGAATGGAGTAAAAATTGGACCAAGTGTAAGATAAGTAGCAAAGTTAACATAGTATACCTAGGATATTAAATAAGCACTCCATTTTTTTTTGGAATTACCACGTTTAATGTGCGCAACACCATTAACATAAACATAAATCCAACATCCATTATTACTTATTTGTAAGTATGGCATAAAATTAGTGTTGGGCACTACAAAGAGGGGTGGATATTCAACGCGCACTATTTAGTGATTGGCGTGATATAGGTAAATTAAGCAATATTATATTTGCACATAATGCAAGATCGTCGGTTGCTTGGTTTTTTGTTTCTGAAAATACATGTACTATGGTCATCTCTTTGTCTTTTGAGGCAATAATTGTTGCTTATTCACTGGAAGGGCATAAAATTACAAGAAAGAACAGTTTTGCAACTGAGTGAAAGAAAAATACCATTCTACACCGCAACCATGTTCTTTAGAATAATAGTTATGTTGTACATAATAAGAAATGAAGTCACTGAAATACAGAAAACCCCAAATGTTAATTTCGCCCAATAGTGTGAATACAAGGATGCAAGGAACACTCCGGTTGTTCAGCAAAACATGTTATTTAGTTCGAATTTGATGCAAAATTTGCACTAGACAGTACAAGGATGTGCGCTTCGCAGCGGAGAGTATTTTTTTTGCTAATAAGTGATTAGTCATTAAAACAAGAAATTAACAAAAAAATACACCATTAAGCTATTAAAAATGTTTTCAATGTATCAACATAAGAGGGTATCACAAATATGTGTCGAAGTTGTGAAAAAAAGCAAATAATGACATCACATTGGCCAACCACTAGTAGATTTAATAATGAATGCATGTTCCAACGTGTGTTTCATTTCTTTTGTCTCTCATTAGGTTACCGTGTTAGGGTTGGACTTAAATCACTAGTGTTGTAATATTATTTGACATATAGCACGTGTTGAAAGCTAATTAAAAAACCTATGATTATTGTGTGTCACACGTGACATAATTGTGTTGATGCTAATAAAATAAAGCAAATAATTAGCCGTATTGACCAACCATCAATGGGTTTTGCATGGAAATATATATTATTATTATCTCCCCCAAACAAGTTCTTCTCCTAGAATCCACTTTAACTCCTCATGTTTAAGTAATTTGTCCAACTGAGCCTCTGACATCTTTTTGTTCTCTCTTTGTGGCTCTTTAATTCCATATTGCTCACTGGGCAGATCCAGCTCCAAAATTCTGTCACAAATATCATCTTTTTTTTGTAGACAAGATTCACATTTCCATTTCACCCTTTCAATGTCCTGCTTAATTGTCTAAGCATCGACGACCACTTGTCCAAATTAGAAAAATGTCTAGGAGCAGAAGATGAGACACTAAAAATACTGTCCCTAATGTGATCTGTCCAAACCAGGCAAACTCAAATATAAAAATATGGTCTCTTCTCGGTTGAAACCTAAAGTCAACAAAGAGGCGAGCATGATGGATGAGATTCTATACAAAGCAATAACCAATGCAAAATGGTACAAATCTTCCCAATCAGGGCTTACCAAAATTATGTCAAGCTTCTCAAAAGTAAAGCCCACATGCCATCAAGTGTCAACCCAACATGGGCCGACCCAAATACTGTAGTTATGCATGACTTTTTTTCTGTTTTTTTTTCCTATTTGTTTTTAACAGTTTTGCATTGGTTTCTTCCGGGTTTCTTTGTTTTTTCTATGGTTTTCTTTGGCTTTTCCTTTTGCCATCTTTTTTTTCCCTTTTCTTTTTCCTCTTTGGATTTCTTCCATTTTCTTTTGTTTCTTTCTTCATTTTTTTTCTTTTTCTTTTCTTAACACTTGTCTATTTTGTTTCATGCACATGGTACATTTTTTGTATACATCGGAAACATTTCTATAGTTTTCAAATATATTTTTTGATGTCTATTTTTCATACACATTGTACATTTTTTGTATACATATAAAACACATTTTATAAAGGTTTAACATTTCTAAAATACATGTATTTGAATTTTTTGTACATGTTAAACATTTTTCAAATACATGTTGAATTTTTAAAAAAAACTATGCAAACATTTTATACATTGTATAATAATGTATTTTAAATGTCAAAACTATTTTTTAATGTGTGAACACTTTTAAAAGTGTAACATACATTTTCTAATGGTCCATAACATTTTTTAGAATTATGCAAACATTTTTACATTGTATAACATTTTTTGAAAATTTTACTTGCATTTGTTTGAAACACATGAACAGTTTATAAATGTCACGAACTTTTTTTTAATGCTATAAATATTTTTTATAATTACATCAATAAAAAATCTACATCACGTTTGCATTTTTCAACTTTGTGATTCTTAAGAAAAATTAAGTAAATAGAAATTTTTGAAAATATGTATTTACATTTTCTCGAAAATATGGGGAAAGGAGGAAAAAATATATGAAAAAACCAATAAAATTGAACTAACCTGAAGAAAGCTAGTTGGCCGGCTCAACTGGACACTCGCAGCTCGGTCTCACGCAAAGCTATAGCCATGCCAGACATGCCTAAAAAAAACTTGTGTAGCAATCATAATTTTTTGCTATGGGCAGCAAGGCCGGCCGTACGGGCGGCCCACTCGAGAAACACAAAGAAGTGACGGTCCATGGTGCATGACCTTAGGTTTGTTCTTTTTTCCCTCTTCCGTTAAGCACTGTATTTCCCGAGTAAAACTCAACACGATTCTCAAAAGAAAAGAAAAGGTACAGTATTATTTCTCTATTATACGTATCTAAAAAAGTAAAACTCGCACTAGTACTAGCATACTGCGCGTGATATGTACATGTGCATATGCATCAGGGGCACAGATTTACTCTCTCCGTCCCATAATATAGTGTCGAAAAACGCTCTTATATTATGGGACGGCGGGAGTACAAATTAGGAGTACCACGATAATGCATCTTATCATTTATCAGAAGATCACACTGCGTCGGGCAAAACCTAGCTGCAGGAGCACATAAAGTATTCGCGTCATGGAAGTTTCATTTTCATTTCCATCCAACGCGTTGCGGAACGAAAGCTGGAAAGAGTTACCGTCGCCTTCATCCCAACATCGAAATTGCATGCCACCATTTTAGGCAGCAGGTCGTCCTCCAAGCGTGGCACGCCGACATTTTTCCCTTTCAGAAAAATAGCCAGGTCGTAAACGACCACTTTAATGCTTGGCTAATTATCGTGGCCGGCAACTGCCAGTCTTCATGACGGCAGGTCCACGGCTCCCAAGTGAGCATGTTGCGTACGTGTTCCGGCCGTCGCAACGGCGCACCTAACGACCATATGCCACGTTACACGAACCCGACTCCGGCGGGCCGACTAGGTAGCTCTTATCCCCAGCCACCCGCCGTCCGGGTATGGACCATGATGAGCTGTTTGATGCGATTCATTAGCGTATCTCTTACGTGCACTCGATCCCTCAGCTTTCTCGTTAGGACCAAAGTAAATCGTGCTACGTACCTCAACACCTTGTTAAAGCACTATAGCTTGTCGATCTCTCTGAGAAGCTTGAGCCTAGCTGTCGGAGAACGACCGACCAGCGCATGCGCATCGGCAGACATTCTTATCTAGCCGCGTCAGGAACGCTACTGCATCACACGCGACATTTTTAGAGCGTCTCAGAGCATCTACAACCGCTCGGTCCCTCCTCCGCGGGCATTGACCGGGCACGCTTCATATTTGCCACTCTGCATCCGCGTATCTCATATGCGGCATTGCATATCCATACTACACATGCAACGTTGAGCTACTCTACGTGATCAAACAACGGACAGCAAAAATCAACCACAAACGAACACGCAAATGGACATTAACAAACTTTGCAACATCCAAAGACCATCTTAGTTCGTCACCGGACAAGTTCTTAAACTTCTACAACTAAAAACGATATAAACATAGAGGAGGGGGGGGGGGGGGGGGGGGATCACCACTTCCTCGCCGGGCCTTTGCCCTTCCGGTCGCCGGCGCAGCTATAGGTGTCCGCGGCTGGTGGAGAGTCTTGGTCGTCCGAGGAGGAGGTGCAGCTGTCGCGGTCGCCGCCGCCGTCGTCAGAGTCGGAGAGGACGATGAGCCCCTTCATCCGACGGACCGCCCTGTCCAGCTCCCGCCTCAACTTGGCGACCCGAGCCTTCTCCGCCGCAGCCTCCTTCGCCTCGCGCTCCGACTGCTCAATAGCTAGCCGGAGCGCCTTGGCGTTATTCCGTCGGAGGCGGGGAGCGTCCGTCTCCGCCGTCATGAGGGACCGGCGGTAGACCCACGCGAGGAGCCGCGCATCCTCGTCGGGCTCCGCCTGCATCCCGCGGCGGCGGCGCGCGGACTACTCCGCCTCGTTCCTCTCCCGTGCACGCTGCCTCTCGCGGCGTGCGGCGCGCGCCTCCGATTCCGGAGTGCGTGTGCGGGCCGGCGGCACGGGCACTAGCACCCACCGCTGCCCGCGTGGAGGAGCGGCCGGCGGGGGAAGGAGACGGTGCGGGGCGGTGCGGACTGCGCTGTCCTGGCGGAGCTGCGCTCGGGCCAGGAGGGTCCAGCTTCGGCGTTCGCGCTGCGCCGGGGCGGGAGCTGCGGCGACGCTCCAGATCCGGAGCTGCCGCCGGTGTCCACCTTGGACCGCTCCAACGTAATGCGACGGGCCATCTCCTCCTCGTAGTCGAGGTCGGAGCCAGAGTCGCTACCGGAGCTGGACATCGGAGTGGATGGGATCGGAATCGGAGAGGGAGAGGAGAGGACGAGCGAGAGAGAGTGAGCTAGGGTTCGAAGCGAGGCGCCCGGATTGGGGTTTTTTGTGGGGCAGCGGTGGGGTCGGTGGTGGGCCGGGCCTGTCAGGCGGGCGCGCCCGGGCCGCCCCATATCCGCCCTAGATTTAGGGTGCCGGTCAGTCCGGACGTTTGAGTCTCGTTTGAGACGCCCGGCTGGGTCGATTTTTTATGATCGGTCAGTGACCGGTCAGCCCGCCTGGTTGTTTGAGACGGATTTGTGGCGCCCGGCTGTAGATGCCCTTATTTCGTGTTAATGATACACCATGTAGGTTGCCAAACTTGGGGTTCGATCCTTGTTTAGCTAGAGATACAACAACTAGTTTAACCATCCTACAACGGATAGGTCCTCGCCTGCTTGCTTCTGTTAGATACACACGAGCTTCAGTCTGCACTTGCGGTTGGCTACCAAGAAAACTTGAGCACCCATCACACGGGTCCTCCTGTGCTAACATAAACGACGAAGATTATATATACTACTCGACCGAGGTCGCGCGTCCCTCTCCTTGCCTTCGCTCGGCACATGCAGCCAGCCAGCCACGGCCGCTTTTCTAAACTGCATAGCTCAGCTGAGTTGTATGTATCTCTCACATATATTACATGGCCTCAACGGGCTTATATAGCAGTACAGCGGGTGAGTACACAGGGAGAGAGGGAGAGAATACAACGGCACGCCTGCCATGCAGGACGTACAAGCGCACGTAGTGCGCACGAGGTGCGTGGGCCGTTAGGCCAACTGGAGACCCGGCGAGGTGGTTTAGCCGCGTGGGGGCTGCCGAAACGTGGGGTTGGCCGACGTTGAGGCTGGACCGAAATTCGTTGAAGACGCGTGTCGGCAGCCCCTTGGTGAAGATGTCCGCGAACTGGGAGCTCGTGGGAACGTGAAGGATGCGTACCTCCCCAAGCGCGGCACGGTCACGGACGAAGTGTAGATCAATCTCGATGTGCTTCGTTCGTTGGTGTTGCACCGGGTTGCTCGACATGTAGACGGCGCTGATGTTGTCGCAGTAGACCACCATAGCCCGCGTGGGAGGTTGGTGGAGTTCGCCGAGTAGTTGACGGAGCCACACGGCCTCGGCGACGGCGTTCGCCACAGCGCGGTACTCGGCCTCGGCACTGGACCGAGAGACGGTACTCTGCCGCTTCGACGACCATGTGAGAAGGTTGCTGCCGAGGAAGACGTAGAAGCCGGAGGTCGACTTGCGCGTGTCAGGGCAGCCGGCCCAGTCGGCGTCGGAGTAGGCAACGAGCTCGGTGGAGGTGTCCCGATGGATCTGTAGCCCGAGGTGCGTCGTCCCACGCAGGTACCGAAGGATGCGTTTGACGAGCTGAAAGTGGCAGTCCCGCGGCGCATGCATGAACAAGCAGCACTGCTGAACCGCGTAGGAGAGGTCAGGACGCGTCAACGTCAGGTACTGGAGCGCACCAGCCAGGCTGCGGTAGAGCGACGGGTCGTGGAAGAGAGGCCTGACGTCGGTGGAGAGCTTGGAGAGCGTGTCCACGGGCGTCGGGAGCGGCTTGCAGTTGAGCATCCCGGCGCGATCAAGGATCTCCAATGCATACTGCTCCTGTGAAAGGAATAAGCCGCGCGCCGTGGTGGTGACGTTGATGCCGAGGAAGTGATGGAGCGCGCCGAGGTCAGTCATCGAGAACTCGCGATGGAGCGCCTGGATCACGGTGTTGAGGACGGCAACAGAGCTGGCGGTGAGGATGATGTCGTCCACGTACAGGAGGAGGTAGGCGAGGTGCCCACCGCGGCGTAGAATAAACAGTGATGAATCCGCCCGCGACGCGACGAAGCCGAGGGTGCGCAGATGGGTGGTGAAGCGTGAGAACCATGCCCTCGGCGCCTGCTTGAGGCCGTAGAGGGAACGGTTCAGCCGGCACACGTGCGAAGGCGAGGCAGGAGCGACGAATCCGGACGGCTGGGCGCTGTAGACTGTCTCCGCAAGATGGCCGTGGAGGAAGGCGTTCTTGACGTCGAGTTGATGAATGGGCCAGTCCTTCCCAGCGGCCAGACTGAGGACGGTGCGGATTGTCGCCGGCTTGACGACGGGGCTGAACGTCTCGTCGTAGTCGACGCCGGCGCACTGAGTGAAGCCACGGAGCACCCACCGCGCCTTGTAGCGAGCGAGCGAGCCGTCGGAGTGGAACTTGTGCCGGAAAATCCACTTCCCCGTGACGACGTTGGTACCTGCAGGACGTGACACTAGACTCCAAGTGTTATTCCGCATCAGTGCGTCATACTCCTCTTTCATGGCATTGTACCAATTGGGATCTTTAAGGGCAACCCGGAAGGAAGAGGGAATAGGACTGATGGCGGGCGTCGGTGGGGAGGAAGTGGTGAGGACCTTGGGCTGAGCAAACCCAGATTTAGCTCGTGTGCGCATGCCATGTAGGTTAGTCGGAGGTGGTACCGGAACGGCGCGAGGGGGCAGCGCGGGTGCAGTGGCAGAGGAACTGCATGGTGAAGGCCCCGGAGACGTGGGCTGCATGGAGGCTGCATGGGAGGTGCATGGCGTGGGTCCCGGAGAGGCGGACGCAGGCGGCGGTGTACATGCATGCGGTGGGGAGCGCGTGGGCGTGGTGGGCCGAAGGCGGGGTGTGGGTGGGCGCGGGAGTGGCTGGCTCAGAGCGGGGGATTGGGCAGGCGCGCGATCGGAGGCGGAGATGGGCAGGCGCGCGATGCGAGGACCGGTAGGTGGGGTTGGGGGTGTTTGCGTGCGTCCAGGGAGCGGCGATCCAGAGGAGGGAAGCGGACGAGACTGGTACGAGGTAGGTGCGCGGGATTCGGGGAAGATCTCACAGGCGGGATTTTCTGTGGACGTACGGCGGTCAAGGGTGGGCTATGTGGCGCCAGAAAAATAGGGGAACACGGTCTCGTCGAAAGTAACGTGGAGAGAGATGATTACTTTGTGCGTGGAGAGGTCCAAACAGCGGTAGCCTTTGTGCTCTAAGGGGTACCCGAGAAAGACGCATCGTGAGGAGCGGGGGGGGGGGGAGTTTGTGTGGGCTGGTGGCGATGGTGTTGGGAAAACACAAGCACCCAAACACACGCATGTGATCATAGGTGGGGTGTTGACCGAGGAGGCGATGAAAAGGTGTCTCGTTGGCAATGGAGGAGCACAGTCGTCGGTTAAGTATGTAGGTGGCGGTGTGGAGAGCCTCGACCCAGAATTCTGGCGGAAGGTTGGCATGTATGAGTAGAACGCGCAAGATGTCATTGGTGGTACGGATGAGGCGCTCGGCCTTGCCGTTTTGTGGCGAGGTGTGGGGGCACGAGAGGCGGAAAGACGCGCCATAGCGAGAAAAGAGATCACGGAGGGAAGTGGTGAGGAATTCCCCCACTCCCCCCTGTGGCGTAGGGGAAACGTCCAGGAGTAGTGCGAATAGTCATCTAGTATCACCAGATAGTATTGAAAACCCGAAAAACTATAAGTGGGAGAGGTCCACAAATCATAGTGTATCAACTGAAATGGCGCACTAGTAAAGGAATGTGAATGGGGAAAAGGCAGCCGTGGCTGCTTGCCTAATTGGCATGCCGTACAAACAGAAGGTTTTGACACACCATTATTACAACTTGGAAGGAAAGAGCTAGATAACATGGAAACGGTTTTATTGCTCGGGTGCCCCAAGCGCTGGTGCCACACGTCGCCGCCGATGACAGTGAGGAGAGCTTGCACGCCGGTGTTGGTGAAGAAGGGGTAGAGGTCCCCGTGGCTATTGGACCTCATGATTATCTTGCCCGTGGCTAGGTCCTTCACGAAAAAACCAAAAGGATCAAATTGTATGCTGCAAGAATTATCAATGGTGAAGCGACGAACGGAAATTAGATTTTTGATGATGGTGGGAGAAACTAAAACATCATTGAGAGAGAGGAAGAAAGAATAGTAGAGCCTACGGCAGTGATATGTAACCGAGACCCATCGCCAACGACAATGCCAGAGGAGTGACGCAATGATGGAGAAGAAAACTTGGAGAGAGTGTGCGTCATACCAGTCACGTGTGAGGAGGCCCCGGTGTCCAAGTACCACTCCTGGCCGCCGCCGGCGTTGTGCTGCATGGACAGGTTCTGGAGGGCCGCGTAGAGCTGGTTGTACTGCTCCCACGTGGGCCCCCCGGTCGGCGGCAAAGCAGCCACTGGATAGGCCTGGTGAGGAGGCGGTGGGCGTGGGCCGAGAACGCCTGCAGCGTTGGGTGCAGCCCAGGCAGGGCGAGGCTGGGGAGGGCCAGGCAGCATGGTGCCGTACGGGGCGAAGAAGCCCGAGAGCTGCGGCCCGGGGCTTGGCGGAGCGGCGCTGTTGGGGAACGCAGCAGAAAACAAAAATTTTCCGACCTACGTACCAGCCCAGGATCACTATGGAGACTGCATACAAGGTTTGATCTGTTTCGTTACCGACTCGTAGCGCAGCGGAAGTAGAGTCGATGACGATCGGCGGTGCAGATCCCCGCAGCTAGGATTTTACAACCTCCCAACCGCGAGGATGTACTCCCTCGTCAGCTCACCGGACGGATCTCCGGGCAGCCCTTCGGGAGGCATCGGGACAGTCCCTCGGATAGTCCCACCGGACGGATCCTCGGACAGCCCTTCGGGAGGCCTCTGGACAGTCCCTCGGATAGTCCCACCGGACGGATCCTCGGACAGCCCTTCGGGAGGCCTCTGGACAGTCCCTCGGATAGTCCCACCGGACGGATCCTCGGACAGCCCTCCGGGAGGCCTCTGGACAGTCCTTCGGGCGGGTCACTCGGACAGCCCTTCGGGAGGACCCCCGAAACATGGACAGTAACTCGGACAGCCCTTCGGGAGGCACTCTCGAACTAAGACCGAAACTACGATCTCTCTACAGAGTTGCACACATACGGTGTCATCTATCCGGCAGGGCTTCGCCGTCCAGAACTAGTTCCCACCGGAACCCAGACAGCCTTTCGGCTCTACGAAACTATTTCGCTGGGAGGGAGAGAGAAGCCAGACAAGTCAATGGCATGTGTATGTGAGAGCAAGCATGAAGCATATGGGGCTGCCTCCTCCCCTCTATTTATAGGAAAAACAAGGGGTAGGATGGGCATATCCAAAATGCCATGTCATCCCAAAATATCTTGGGAAGATATTTGTGGAAAGCCAACTTCCAACCATATCCATAAATCTGATTTCACTATTCACGACGACATTTTTCAGCGTCTGATCGAACTGAAAATATTCATGTGGGCTTAGAACATTTCCAGTACCCACCAAAATAATTTTCAACGCGAGCCGGAACAATTCCGGTTTAGTGATTTTCATCTGCGAAAAGCATCTGAAGCGGTTCCGGCAGCTCCGGAACATTTCCGGTTTTCATCCCGGAAAATTCCAGAAAGTTTCCAGAACGATTCTGGCACCCTCCAAGAATTATCAGGCATGTGCCGAAACTAATCTGACTTTATGGTATCCTCTGAAACAACTTTTCAGTTTTACCGGAACTATTCCGATATCCTCTCCGGAACGTTTCCGTTTCGTCCGAAACTTTTTCGGTGAATTTCTCTCAGACTCCCCGTCTAGTATTCAGCAGATAGATGACCCTTAAGCGTGTGACCCTATAGGTTCGGTGAAGCATAGACATGACCCGGAACCCCTTCCGATCAATGATCAACATCGGAGCCGTGGACACCCATATTGACCCCTATACCCACACGAATAAATATTCGAGTGAACCTCCAGTTGCCGTGAGCTATTCCTGTTGCTTCGCGATATGTTACAATTACCCGAGGTGAGAAACATCGGCATCCTCGTGGATCAACACTTGTCCACAATGCCAGTTACCTCGTTGCCGGTATTGTTCTCTTTTCTCGTTCCCGTGTTCCGGCATCCCTGTGATCAAATCACCCTGTGTCTGGCCAGACGATGATGGATACCGTAACACCGAGAGGGCCCAGAGATATCTCTCCATCGTCGGAGGAGCAAATCCCAATCTTGAGCTATCAAGTCCCTTGACATACTTTTCCATGAACCCGTAAGCCGCCGTAATAGCCACCCATTTACGGATGACGTTTAACAAACCCCAAAGTTCATGAAGCAAGCATGAAGAAACTCGACACTCTCATGGTCTAAGGAATTATGCAAACATTAACTTCTCTGTGTTATTAACCATAAACTTATGACGAATGTATCTCATAGCATAACATCAATCGGGTCGATTCAACACAAGTGTTCTACCAACAATTGTGCCCTCAAAATTGCCGGCATAGCCATGCCCATGATCAGGAAAACAGGATCATCATGCAATACTTGAGCCAGTCATAGAGGCTTGACTAGGAATACATTTTACCGTTTATTATCCCACACGTGCATATGAGTCTTCCTCCGAGCCTCGTGGTTATTGTAGACTCGAGAACCATAGCAGTTATAGCATGGAACATAAACATAATTATGAACAGGGAGATAATCAATAACATTTATTATTGCCTCTAGGGCATATCTCCTACAGACTCCCACTTGCACTAGAGTCAATAATCTAGTCAATGCTAATGCACTTTACACCTATGGCATACTGGTGTAAAATATGCTTCGCATGTGGTATAGCCTGATGTCCAACGGATCTGACAACTTCAGCTCCGTGTGTAACTTTGCATATCCTCGCGTTTTCACGCTTTCACAAAATTCATATTTTGTGTGGACTTGGCTTTGCATATGTGTGAATCATTGGTCGAAACCTGATTCCTCAGACTGAGCTATGGAGCAACTATCTGCTATAGTGTCCCATAGACCAAAGCCTTCTTGGAACCATACTAAGTTCATGAATGAACTATATGATTCAACAACTTCTTTGTCGCTTCTTAAGCATCAACATACTTAGCCTTTGTTATAGAATTCGCCACAGTATCTTGTTTGGAACAATTTCCAACTACCGTGCCACCATATTGTGTATTACACAAAACCCTCAAATTAAATCGAAAATCGCATGGAGAAATGATGAAGACTGTATCGATGTAACCTTTTACAACGAACTCTTCATAATCTCCGCTTGCGAGAAAACATGTCATTAGTGCTACTTTAGTACTCAATGACCATTTTTCACTGTTGTCCCATGATCAGTACTTTTGATCACTTTGGTATCTATACTCACAACAACTTTGGAGTATTGGACATATCTGGTTGTTTTACATACCATGGAATACATGATCAATCCAAACACGAAAGTGTGTGGAATCTCCATCATGTATTTCGCTCATCAGTGTTTTGAGACACCGAGTTTTGCAAAACTCTATCCATGTGACTTCGGCAAGAATCACTCCTTGGCGTTTTTAAATGCTAAAAAGTTTTAGCATCTTGTCAATATGTATTTTTGGCTTTAGCCCCATTAGGTAAATCTATCTCCATAGATCATCATGCCTAATATCAAGGCTGTTTTAGCCCAAGCACTTCATCGAAAAACTATTTTTAAATGAAGTCCTAATTCGTGTCAAGAAATTTCCAATTTAACAATGTGTCAGGTACACAAGGTTTTTAGAAATATCATTATGCTCCCACTTACTTTCTTGAATCACAAGCATCTTCGATACCCATTTGATGAAGTCAAACCCCTTTGACCATTCCATCAAAAACGAAGATTCCAACTCCACTTTGCTCTCTTCTGTCCATGGCTGGAACTCTGAAGTTTGCATACTTACTAGCATCCTCTGGATCGACAAATTACTTTGGACTGTATCACATACAAGTCCTAGGTTTCATTTCCATTAGATGGAAATCTTTTTGTCATCCATGTTTCATATCTCATGATTGAAATATGTATTAATTGCTAGTTCAACCCGAACCGACTTTAAGCATCGCTACGGTGAGACAATCTCATCGTAGTCAACTCTTTGAACTTGTTATTGCAACAAGTCGAGCTTTATGGATAAAACATTTTATCCGTATCAGTTTTTAGTTCCATAAATATTCGTTAGACTCTAAGTCTTCCGAAAGGTGTATCAAGATTTTAATCTCGAATCACTTATATGGAAACTATCTCGGATTGTATTGGCATTTAGCCAATTCTGGAGTCAGGGCCCATCAACGCTTCCTTGTGTATTGTAGGTATACTGTTGTCTAACAACAATATCTCGTTTGCGCACCTGATAGGTTTGCACGAGCTTTGCCTACGTGGTTTAGCTACAAGTTCGACCGAAGTCCATACATTTTATTGTAGAGACTTCCGTATCAGTCGCAGTAGGAAACTCCGGAATCACTTCCAAGGTTCCTTTCCTTTGATCTGATGACGAAGATACTGTTTATCTCGTCGAGTTGCACTGTCCTCCCACTCACCTTTTTGCAAGAAACATTTTCTTTCAAAATTATACCGTTCTTTGTGGCAAACCTTTTGCCTCGGTATCGTGGTGGAGGAATTCCCAATTACTTGGGATAACCTACAAAATAGTTCTTGTCTGATTTGGAATAGGTTTGTAACCTTTTACACAAGCCCCATATTCCAAATGTTAAGGAAAGACCAAGCATGGTTGGGCGTACCATACCATGGCGTCATTTCAACAGACCTGATGGCGCTCTTTTCAGTGTAAAACCCGTAGTCTCTAAAGCATTACTTTAAAAGAGATAATGGCAAATTGATTTATGTCATTTTTGATCTTACCATATCAAAAATGGTTTGATTACATCTTCACGGACGTACCACTCTCAGTGGAGTTCCGGGAGGTGTAAGTTATGAAACTCTTTTCACAACTCATCAGACATTCGCTAAACTTGTAACTCAAAAATTCCTTTCCGCAATCCAATTGTAGAAACATAATTTCCTTGTTACAATAATTTCTACTTCATTTTTGAAAACCTTATGAATGAATTCAAAAGATCCAGACTTACGTCTCATCAAGTAAATATCCATATATCCACTTGAGTCATTTCTGAAGATAGATAAATCCACTGCCAGCAACAACATTTATTGGACTACACACATCAAAATGTATGATCACCAATAAGTTTGTTGCTCGTTCCTTATGACCTGTGAACGGTATTTCAGTCACTTCACTTTTCGGAGGAAAGTTGCAAGTGTCAGATGATTCAAAATCAAACGACTTTCAAAATCCATCATAATGGAATTTTCCATGCGGGTTTCTCCAATGTGACCAAACGCAGTGCCACACTTGTGTGGTATTCTCTTTAGTCTTGTGACATTTAGCGTCAGTGTTATGGATGTATCATATTACCATCAATATTCATAACATACGTTCCATCCACTATGGAAGCATGGCCCTTATGTTATTCATGATTCCGAACAACAATTGTTCTTTCATGAACAACACCTTTGCAACAAACATTATGCAAATGGGCTAGAGTGTATAAAACTCTAAAATGATTTATGAAAGTAAATACAGAGGTAAAGTATTATTATCAATATTCATAACATACATCTCATTCATAATGAAAGTATGGCCCTTATGTTATTCATAACACCGAACATCAAAAGTTCTCTTATGAACAACCTTCTTGCAAGATACCTTATGCAAAGGGCTAGAGTGTGTAAAACTCTATAATGAATTATGAAAAATAAATACATAGGTAATACACCGATGGAAGGTATAGTAACTTTTACTAAGTTCCCAGCGTGTATTAAGACCTCATTCCTGGCTAGTCTTTCAGGCCATAGTAGTTCTTGCATCGAGTCGCAACAGAGTGCAATCGAGCGGGTATCTCTGTGATCAACTCACAATACCCAAGAATTGGTGATTAACATGTTTAATCATAATTCTCAAGAACTATTTCTTTGACCAGCCTTCTATACATAAAAAACTTGTATGACATTCATACATGAGCTGGATATTCCAGTCTTCTTTCTTTTTGCCTTTATACTTCTAACAGTTTTAACTTTTAGTATTTCTTCTATCTCAGAAGAAGCATCCAACTTAAGAGTGGCGTTAGCCCCGGATTTCCTAGGCGTGGAAGTCTTACTAACACCCTTCGGACATTTCCTTTAAGTTGTTTGTTTTATTCACCTTCATCATATGACAGGCGTTCTACTGGATCCCTCTGTTATTAGTCAAATGCATAGTAAACACCTTTTACTAACAGTTTGCAAAACAAACCTTGCTTTGGATATCCCATATCTTTTAGCCTTTGTTTGTGTCTGAAAAATGATTTTCAGTTCCATGAATATCACATAGCTATCCCAAACTTTTGAAGTTCGGGTCTCATGGAAACAAACATATTGCACTTGACCGTAACGAAATTCTAGCTTTTGGATCAAAGGACGAGTCTCATTATCCATAGCATCAGCGGGAGAATACTAAAAGCATGCGATAGGACAAAATCCTTCTCGACACTCTTGAGGACAATCCTCATATTACGTTTACCAATCGTAAAGTTTTAACCAGATATTTAACAGCTTATTCAATTTTAATAGGGAAGGTGGAAACGCGAGCCATTCTTCTACAACTATTATGCAATTTTCACTTAGACAAAGTTCATAATTAATTGCACTAAGAATTAAAAGAATTAATTCTAAAGGGCGCTCCCACTCAAATCAATATCTCTCATAATTGATTTTGAGTGATTCAAGACCCGCATTTAATTTCAACGCCACGGTTCGAGATGAACTCAAATGGCGCGAACTTCAATCGGTAGGCAAACTTGCCGATCACATCTCTATGTGATTCTTGTTCATCTTTCGATGCGTGTGTTCCGAGCTCATGACTTTCATGCCTGAACGTCAAGACAACCAAGTGATCTCGCTGCGAGGTCTCAACTCACCCGCCTCACACATCCCTAATCGTTCGCACCCATGGAGATCATGCAATGCCCCGAAAAGTTAGGTGCCGTGACGGTGCTACACTTGGGAGAACACTAACTACTTGATATTTAAGTGAGAGATCACCCTAATAAAAAGCGACTACTGCGCAATCAAAAGGGTGCATCATAAGGGATAAACATCTTAGGCAATTCATAATAGCATGATATGGTATAGCCCTTTCTGACGGAGAAGTCTTTCATTTCTTCGTCTCCGGCATTCGCGTCGGTGTTCACCTTCGCGAAGATTGCCACCACCTTGTCGATGCACCAGATAATATTGCTATCTCTATAGCTAATAAAATAAGTGCATTACATAAGGTTGACACGCAGGTCATTAAAGTGCAATCATATGGCTCCAGCCATCATGCCGAATCATGACACGCAGGTCATGTTAATCAATTTACATCATATAGTCATCTCATACATAATCAAATTATTATGAACACTGCTATACCACATCATATGCACATGCAAACCATCCTGCAAAACCAAGTTAGACGCCTCTAATCGGTTTATGCAAAATTTCATTTTACGTGGCTTCTAAGGTTTCGAAACAAAACCGCAGCTACCAACGTTTTATCATCAAGTATGATAATTCAAAATTGCTAGATTAACATCTCGGGGTGTATGAAACACGAGATAATTAAATCTCGAGCCCCATACTAAACTTCGTCATACGCGTGACCCCCGTGCAGATCATATCTGCAATGCCCATTCATCTGCGAATTTCATCTTTCTTTTGACTATGGCGGAACCCAAAGAACTGATAGCACTTCGTTGATCAATCAGGATCGCGGATTGCCAGAACTTTGTGAAATTCCACCATGCTGTCTCGAGATTGAGCAAACGCAAATTCCAGGGAAGCAACAAGAACATCGGGTAACAGATTTCATCTGCTACCCGCACAAATAATTTTCAGTAATAGATCTCATCTACTACCTAATTATATTGTGCAATACCCATACATCTCTATGTATTCTAGATCGCAACCTGCATCTACGCATAACCTGGCTCTTGATGCCACTGTTGGGGAACGCAGCAGAAAACAAAAATTTTCCGACCTACGTACCAGCCCAGGATCACTATGGAGACTGCATACAAGGTTTGATCTGTTTCGTTACCGACTCGTAGCGCAGCGGAAGTAGAGTCGATGACGATCGGCGGTGCAGATCCCCGCAGCTAGGATTTTACAACCTCCCAACCGCGAGGATGTACTCCCTCGTCAGCTCACCGGACGGATCTCCGGGCAGCCCTTCGGGAGGCATCGGGACAGTCCCTCGGATAGTCCCACCGGACGGATCCTCGGACAGCCCTTCGGGAGGCCTCTGGACAGTCCCTCGGATAGTCCCACCGGACGGATCCTCGGACAGCCCTTCGGGAGGCCTCTGGACAGTCCCTCGGATAGTCCCACCGGACGGATCCTCGGACAGCCCTCCGGGAGGCCTCTGGACAGTCCTTCGGGCGGGTCACTCGGACAGCCCTTCGGGAGGACCCCCGAAACATGGACAGTAACTCGGACAGCCCTTCGGGAGGCACTCTCGAACTAAGACCGAAACTACGATCTCTCTACAGAGTTGCACACATACGGTGTCATCTATCCGGCAGGGCTTCGCCGTCCAGAACTAGTTCCCACCGGAACCCAGACAGCCTTTCGGCTCTACGAAACTATTTCGCTGGGAGGGAGAGAGAAGCCAGACAAGTCAATGGCATGTGTATGTGAGAGCAAGCATGAAGCATATGGGGCTGCCTCCTCCCCTCTATTTATAGGAAAAACAAGGGGTAGGATGGGCATATCCAAAATGCCATGTCATCCCAAAATATCTTGGGAAGATATTTGTGGAAAGCCAACTTCCAACCATATCCATAAATCTGATTTCACTATTCACGACGACATTTTTCAGCGTCTGATCGAACTGAAAATATTCATGTGGGCTTAGAACATTTCCAGTACCCACCAAAATAATTTTCAACGCGAGCCGGAACAATTCCGGTTTAGTGATTTTCATCTGCGAAAAGCATCTGAAGCGGTTCCGGCAGCTCCGGAACATTTCCGGTTTTCATCCCGGAAAATTCCAGAAAGTTTCCAGAACGATTCTGGCACCCTCCAAGAATTATCAGGCATGTGCCGAAACTAATCTGACTTTATGGTATCCTCTGAAACAACTTTTCAGTTTTACCGGAACTATTCCGATATCCTCTCCGGAACGTTTCCGTTTCGTCCGAAACTTTTTCGGTGAATTTCTCTCAGACTCCCCGTCTAGTATTCAGCAGATAGATGACCCTTAAGCGTGTGACCCTATAGGTTCGGTGAAGCATAGACATGACCCGGAACCCCTTCCGATCAATGATCAACATCGGAGCCGTGGACACCCATATTGACCCCTATACCCACACGAATAAATATTCGAGTGAACCTCCAGTTGCCGTGAGCTATTCCTGTTGCTTCGCGATATGTTACAATTACCCGAGGTGAGAAACATCGGCATCCTCGTGGATCAACACTTGTCCACAATGCCAGTTACCTCGTTGCCGGTATTGTTCTCTTTTCTCGTTCCCGTGTTCCGGCATCCCTGTGATCAAATCACCCTGTGTCTGGCCAGACGATGATGGATACCGTAACACCGAGAGGGCCCAGAGATATCTCTCCATCGTCGGAGGAGCAAATCCCAATCTTGAGCTATCAAGTCCCTTGACATACTTTTCCATGAACCCGTAAGCCGCCGTAATAGCCACCCATTTACGGATGACGTTTAACAAACCCCAAAGTTCATGAAGCAAGCATGAAGAAACTCGACACTCTCATGGTCTAAGGAATTATGCAAACATTAACTTCTCTGTGTTATTAACCATAAACTTATGACGAATGTATCTCATAGCATAACATCAATCGGGTCGATTCAACACAAGTGTTCTACCAACAATTGTGCCCTCAAAATTGCCGGCATAGCCATGCCCATGATCAGGAAAACAGGATCATCATGCAATACTTGAGCCAGTCATAGAGGCTTGACTAGGAATACATTTTACCGTTTATTATCCCACACGTGCATATGAGTCTTCCTCCGAGCCTCGTGGTTATTGTAGACTCGAGAACCATAGCAGTTATAGCATGGAACATAAACATAATTATGAACAGGGAGATAATCAATAACATTTATTATTGCCTCTAGGGCATATCTCCTACAGGCGCCGCGCCCGGTCGAAGCACCAGCAGAGGACGAGGAGCCGCGCCCGTGTGAGCCCGAGTCGTTGTTCGGAGAGGCCGCGCCCCCTTGCCCTTGTCGTTGGAGCCGCGGTCGGTGGAGGGGCCCGAGGGAGCGCGATTAGTGGAGGAGCCTGAGCCGCCGCCGATGGTGAGCGCGGTGGCGGTGGCCTCGGGGCGGCCGTCGAGGCGAGCGCGCTCGTTGGCCATGATCTCTTCCATGAGGAGACGCGAGCACGCCTGCATGAACGTGGGGAAGGGCGACTGCATCGGAAGAAGGGTCGCCATGACCTGAAACTTGCGGGAGAGGCCGTGGATGAGCTGGAGGGTCAGAGTCTGGTCGGTGATGTGCTCTCCGACGTCGCCGAGCTCGTTGGCGAGGGATTTTAGGCGCCGACAGTACTCGGCGATGGAGAGGTCCCCCTGGACCAAGTTATGGAACTCGGCGCCCAAGATGACCGCGCGACCTGCCTGATTGTCGCGGAAGAGCAGGTGGAGCTGGGACCAGACGTCGAACGCGGTGCTGGCCGGGGAGGTGACGACGTCCATCAGCTCGTCGGCGACGACCCCGTGGAACCACAAGACGATTGTCAGATCGTCGTTTCGCCAAATCGCGCTCTGGAGGAGCGGCTCGGCGGCCTCGTCGAGATGATGCTGCACGTTATACTTGCAACAGATGCAGTAAAAAAGCTGACGCCACTTAGTGTAGTTACCGGATTCCAGCTCCAGCCGGTTCTGGAAGTGGTGCGAGATGGAGGGCGGGAGGCCGACGGAGGAGGAAGAGCCGACGTCCGGCGCGTCGTGGCGTGGGACCATGGTGAGGCCGGGTCGCGGTACTGAGACACTGCCGGCGAGGCGAAGAGTGCCCGCGGCAGGAGCCGCGGACGGCGCGGCGAGGTGGAGCCCGCGGGTCGCCGTGGAGGAAGAAGGAGGTGCAGCCTCGGGGACGGGTTCCTTGCCGCGGACGACGGCGGGCGCGAGGCGAGGAGCAGGGGCCGCGACGGGTGCGGCGCTGGGGGGCCGCAGAAGGAGCGGCGGTGGCCGCGGTGGTCGCCGGCACCGCGACAGGAACGGGGTCCGTGGCGAAGAGGCGCCTGGCGGAGGCAGCGGTGGCCGCGACGGGGACAGCGGTGGTCACCGGCACCGCGGCGGGAACGGGGTCCGTGGCGAAGAGGCGCCTGGCGGAGGCGGGAGTGTAGATGGACTCAAGATCGGCAGAGCGGGAGCGGCGCAGGAGACGATCCATGGTAGAAGCGGAAGTGAAGAAGGTGGATCGAAGGTATCTGATACCAAGCTGAGTTGTATGTATCTCTCTCACATATATTACATGGCCTCAACGGGCTTATATAGCAGTACAGCGGGTGAGTACAGAGAGAGAAGAGGAGAGAATACAACGGCACGCCTGCCATGCAGGACGTGCAAGCGCACGTAGTGCGCACGAGGTGCGTGGGCCGTTAGGCCAACTGGAGACCCGGCGAGGTGGTTTAGCCGCGTGGGGGCTGATGTACATGTGCGCTCGAACAAGCTCGCTGGGTCGCTTTCCGAGCCATGGTCCGGGAGCAAAGCATAGCTGCATGCACTTGCGCATATGTAAATGTAATTCATTCACCAAAATCATTCATCAAACGGATAACGAACCGCACCAAACGACGACGACGCAGGAGAATAGATGGAGGCCCCGCGTGGCGTGGCGTGGGTATCGTTGTTTACTGAATCCGCCCGGGTCAGCCTAATCCATCCACGCCAGCGGTAGTTAGCCAAAGTAACAGAGCGGCTAGCACGCACTGTTCCCGGTCAAAAAAGATACGTGCGTGCCCGTGCTCAATCGCCTCTCACTCTCCAGGGTTAAAGTTTTTTCTAGGGTTTTTTAGCTGGCCGTGCACGTGACATCTCGCCGGGACGTGGCAGTAAGCACGCGGTTGGGTTTGATCAGGCCGGCCAGGTACCACGGGCACGGGGTGTGGTGGTTCTGACGGCACGGTGCGATCGGCTTCAATTCTTTGCCTCCTTGGGCTTGTCAGGATCCCTTGCCTCCCGGCCAGGCCTCACGATACCTACCTGCAGACGTGCGCGCGAGTACTCGTACAGCGGCGCTCACTTCCCTGCACTGCATGCGCCTGCTATTCCTTGGCACGGCCGTCAGTTTTCCTTCCTTTTTTCGGAAGATTATATCATGTAGGCTAGATATTCGTCGACGAAGCGGAGCTACAAGATCATTAGAGCCTCATTTGGCATGCGCGATGCTAAATAGGAAGTGGTATTTGATTTCTTTCTGAAAGTGTAGATATTCGTGGCGCTTGTTCTTGTTCGCATGACCATGGCAGTGACTCTTTTTTTTTTACCTTAAAAGGAGGTGCTAGTGAGCCAGTCCCATCGTGGCGTCTCCTAAACAGACATCCACAACCACATTTCCCGGCCGAAATGACGTTCGTTATTGATCGGGCGGGGGCCATGGAGACGGAAAATCACGCTTGCCGTTGCGTCGAGTGATCCGCTCGCTGGTGCCCGGCGGCCAGCGATGCTTACCACCAAGTGATTCGCCTGGCGCTATAAAAAATGATCGATCGAGCAGGTCGAGCAGGTCGATCTGTCTCGTCTTTGCCGGACAGGTTTGCACGTTCTTGGTCCAATCAACGCTCGTAGGACAAGACCCTTTCTTTAGCTAGGGTTTCTAAATCGCATAAATATCTCACTGCCTTTTTTTTCAGTAAGTACTACAGTGGATGTGCACGGTGCACGTACCTGTGAATTAAGTGGTTCCATTAGTGCAGCCGTGGCGACAGTACTCGGCAGTATGCCGTACCAGCTTTCGTTTTCTCCTTCCCAGATCAGTCGAGCAGGTTCCATGGACTCTGTCTCCTTATGCATGCATGCGTACATACACATCGATGAGGGATAGACAGCTGAGATCAACCGACCGATCGACAAGGACAGCAATAATAACCAAGTATAAATGTCATTATACTGGTTTTTACTACATTTGCTTTGACGTAGAACGGACCAATTAAGAAGGTGCGGACATGTTCAGAGTGAAGTAATTGGTTAATGAGACCGAATTAATAGGTGCACACACAAACAGTTGTCTCAATTAAATTGGGTAGCTCGCGTCTACGTCTTGGAATTATTAGAAATTATGTATTTCTGATGCTAACAGACGAGACACCAAGGTTTACAACACACCAGAGGGTTTTTATTTTTATTTTTTGGATAATAAAAGGCATTCCATTAATTACGGAACAAGTTGTTTACAATAATCTAAAAGAAGCTTAAAAAAATACTCCCTCTGTCCCACAATGTAGGACGTTTTTGCAAAATGTCTTACATTGTGGGACGGAGGGAGCAACAGGTGGTGCGTCGAGGATCCTGATGGATCTGTTGGCACTCCTAGCAGCTACGTGTGCAAGTGTGTGAGCAACTCTGTTGGCCCCTCGAGGAGTATGCTGGAACTTGACATCTTCAGAAATATTTCATACATCTCTGTAGACCGGTCATCCCCTCTTTCCTACAGATTTCGGATGGTATTGACACCCGCAAGATGTTGCTTGGCGTTTAACCAATGTTATCCTATTATCTGGTGCTGTGTTTTGTGGTAAATGTACCTTTTTCCCAAACCATGCAGAACAATTGCATTTGAATTTTTTTTACGGAAAAAACTTCCGATCTATTCATGAAACATCATGGCAGTACAAAGAACATGAGAAGTAATAAAAACTACAACCAAGTCCGTAGACCACCTAGCAATGAATACAAGCACTATAGCGAGTCGAAGGCGCGCCGCCATCATCGCCTCTACCTCATCGGAGTCGGGCGAACCTTGTTTGTAGTAGACAACCAGAAAGTCGTCGTGCTAAGGCCCTAAAGGACCATCGCACCAGAACAACAACTGTCACCGATGAAGAGCAGCGTAGATCGAAAGGATCCTGCCTGTAGGCACGTGAATACAGACGAATGAAGACTGGATCCACGCAGATCCACTGAAGACAGACACCGACCAAATCCCGCGATATCCGCTGGAGACACACCTCCACACGCCCTCCGATGACACGAGACGCACCACCGGGATGAGGGCAAGGTGGGGAGATGTAACACCCCCATGTATTATACTACAGTGATCACCCTCTGATAATGCCAAGCCACCATGCTTAACAGTGCTTGATCATCATTTGCATCATATCTCATTTCAAATTCCAATTCAAATTTAAAGTGAAAATAAAAGTTGATCCAATTTGGAAACTAAAATGTTCATTAATTAGTAAATAATCCACAACTAATTATGTTAAGAAAAACAACATCACCTAAATTCCCTAGATGAGTCTAACATCCTAAAACAGTAACAAAACAGCAACATTTAATCCCTTTTTTATTTTATAAAAATTCAAATGAATTCAACTATTACCCCAACCAATTTCTGGCAGTGCTACATATTGCCTAATATTTGATTTGACCAATCGCATATTTTACAAAAGTCAATTTGTGGGTAAACCAAATACAAACAGAAAAGAATAAAAGAAAACAAAAAACAAACAAAAGGAAAAAGGCCTAACACTACTGTGCGGCTGGGCCTAAGTCAAATAGTGCGGCCCAGCCCACCACCGCGCTTGTCCCCTACCTCTCTCTCTCTCTCCTATGCGTGTCAGCGCGCGCGCCCGCCGAGACGGCGATGGCTAGCTGTTGGCCATCCGCCGGCGTCGCTGCCGCCGTGGGGTGGATAAGGGCACCTCCCGCGACCCCTTGGCTAACCCTAGCCTCTTCTCTCCCTCTCCCTCTCGCTCGTTTGACCTCTCTCTCGCGCGCCCGAAAGCTCCCATCGCCGCCCCCGTCGATCCCGCGGCCACCGGCCTCCCCACCACTCGCCGACATGCCGTAGGGCTCCGCCATAGTCTTCTACGTCGGCTGCGCCGAGTCATTGGAGCCGGGAGCCACCGAGTCGAGCCCGGCGACCTTTTCTTCGTCCTCGGCTCCGACGAACGCCGACGACGAATCCGGCGACATCGAGCCTCCCCCGCGCCCGCATTGCTCAACTGCGGGCTCACTGTAAGCCTCGCCGTCTTCTCCCCCTCTTCCCCGTGCGATTCCGTCACCGTAGCCGCTGTTGCCGCCTCGCCCGAGCTCGTCGCCGCCGTCCATGTCGCCGCCGCGCGCTCAGCCACTGCTAGGCGCGTACGAGCTCGCCGTTGAGCTCGTGGGGTTCCCCGGAACCCAACGCGCACACGCGCACGTTTTGTCGTGGCCTACGTCGTCGATCCCGACAACGGCCGAAGTCCGGCGCCGCCCGCGGTGGTCGCCGTCGACGCTCCTGACTTCCTCGTGCGCTGCAACCGCCGCCATTGGACGCGGCGCGTTCTCAGCATCCCGTAGAACCCAAGCCCGACCCCAGCCGTGCCCCGTACACGTTTTCCGGCCAACTCCGGCGACGCGCCGCCGCACGTTTTGGTCGCCGGCGCGATTCCGGCGACGTCGCCGACGTGGCGCCGGCCGGGCCCGCCTCTGGGTCGCTGACGCTGGGCCCCACGGGCCCCAGTTGACCCAGTTGACCGGGTCAACTGCTGACTGGGCACCCGTGGGCTACTGACATGCGGGCCCCACCAATTTAAATCGTTTTTAAAATAAATAAAATGTTAATTAAACCGTTAATTAATCTGTTAGTTAATTAGTTAACTTAATTAGTCACTGACTACTGGGTCCCACCTGTAAATTAACTTAATTAGATAAATAAAACCCTTTTTAATTTAATCAGTCACTAACCAGTGGGACCCACTGGTCAGGTTTGACTCTGGTCAGCTAGGTTTGACCGCTGACGCCATGCTGACGTCACTGATTACTGTTTTGGATAATACAAATTAAATAATCTCAGAAATTCCAGAAAATGATTAAAACTTTGAAAAATCATAGAAATTAAACCGTAACTCGGATGAAAATAATTTATATATGAAAAACGATCAGAAAAATATGAGGAATCCGAATATGTCATCTGCACTCAAGTTAGAACCCTCTAAATAGATGAACATGGAACTTTTTGCCTGATTTAGATAAATGAATAGTGCATGACCTTAATAAAATAATTTCAAATAAATTCCTAAATTATCTAAAATAGTTAGAGAGGCAATATATCACACCTGCATATCATTTAGACATGTCATGCATAGTGATTGCTTTTGTTGCCATGTATTTATTGTTTCTTCCCCCTTCTCCTCTCCCGATAGACCCCGAGACTGCCGACGACACCCCTGCAGCGTACGACTACGTCGCCGATGACCAGACCCCCTTCAGCAGAGCTTTCAGGCAAGAAAACCCTCCTTGATCATCCAGATACTGCCTATTCTTTCCCTCTTATGCTTGCATTAGAACTGCTACCGTTGATATTCTGGCAACTCCTATTCTGATGCATAGCCTGATTTTATAACCGTTGTTGATACCTTTCCTGTTACCCTAATTGCTTAGTATAGGTTGGTCAGAGCTCCACCAGTTGGCCCTACACCCTTGTCCATGTTGCTACGCTAGAATTCGGGTCGTGATCCCCGTGGCGGAGATCACGAGAATGCTCACACATTTACTTTCATTTATTATTGGGGAACTGAAGGGCTGGCGGTACCATCCAGTAGAGATGGACCTGAGTCCCGACAACTCCTGTTGTTAAAGACGGGTCGGCTCCAAGAGCACCCGCGAGCCATGTGTTATCCAGTCGGAGCGACAGGGATCCTGTTCGTCTCCGCGAGTTTCTAAATGCGCCTAATGGATTTGGGTATTTGATCTGAGTGGGTCGTTGGCCCTATACGCACTACCACCACGTGGGATAATGGTTATGGGACCCTCAGCGCCGTATGTATCAGCCAAAACCTCTGTCAGACGTCCAGTTTAGCATTGCGGCTGGGCCGGGTCGGCGCCATCCATGACAGAGGTGGTGCCTGGATCGCCCTGCTCGCAACGACCCGGAGTGCAAAGGGCGATGGGCCCAAGACCCCTGAGCACTTAGGATGTAGACCGGCGGGGACCTCTCTGTTGAGCTTAGGTAGGACTACGTCGTGTCGATTACCCGAGGCCGGGCATGACCGAGAAAAGTGTGTCTGGCCAGATGTAATCGAGCGTGTTGGGTAACAGTAGTGCACCCTTGCAGGGAAGTTATCTATTCGAATAGCCGTGTCCACGGTAACAGGACGCTCGGAGTTGTATCCTGATCTGCTACAATTACAAATGTATATTGTTACAATAATAAACTGCTACTACTGCTCTCGGGATCACTTTCTCGCAGGGTAGTCGAGGAAGGGTCCCAGGACATTACTATTATATGATTGGTGATATATATATATATATATATATATATATATATATATATATATATATATATATATATATATATATATATATATATATTACTTGTTCTACTCTCTTCTGATGCTGCAAGAATTGCTCCAAGATGCTAGTCTTCGTTAGGCTAGGCTTTTCCCTCTCTGTTCAAGCATTTCTGCAGTATAGTCCAAAGATATAGCCCCATTCCTTTGATACCGATGCATTCTCAGCATAGTTCTGATGTCAGTCTTGCGAGTACTTTGGATGAGTACTCACGGTTGCTTTGCTATCTCTTTTCCCCATACCTGTTTGCTGCGATCAGACGACGGAGCCCAGGAGCAGGAGACCCCCGGAGGAGTCTACTACGACGTGGAGATCCCCGACGACCAGGAGTAGTTCGGAGGCCCTAGGCAGGAGGCCTGCGCCTTTTTGATCAGAGCCGTTGTTTGTTTTCGCCTTCTTAAGGCAGAGTTGTTTAACTTTGTGTCTATACCCAGAGACTTTTGCTTCCGCTGATGCTTGTGTGACTCGAGCTTTTGTATTCGAGCCCTCGAGGCCCCTGGCTTGTAATATAAAGCTTGTATTATTTTATTTTTGTGTCTAGAGTTGTGTTGTAATATCTTCTCGTGAGTCCCTAGGCTTGATCGTGCGCATTTGCGTGTATGATTAACGCACGATTAAGTCGGGGGCGTCACAAGTTGGTATCAGAGCCGACTGCCTATAGGAATCCCCCTTCCAACTCCTTGGCCAAAGTTGAGTCTAGTCTTTCAAAAAACTGTTTTACTAACATGGTTGTGTGGGTTACGGGCCCACGTCGCCAATGGATGGGATTAGGATCTTTTATTCCTCTTCCTTACTCTGGGACTCTGATCTCTCTTCTTTTTCGGGTTAAAGTTTTACTAACTCTAACATTAGGTTCTCATGATCACGTCCACCCGGAGTTCTGAATTTACCCCCCCTTCTTCAAGTTGAGGGCCAGGTTCTGCTGCACAATGGCCACGGACCGCAGGATCCTTTTATCGAGGGCACCCTGCGCCGTCCCCTGCAGATTCCTTGCTCCAATAGTTTTCTTCGATGTTGGTGTAGCCTTTGCTATGTCGCGTTGTTGTATTCCTTCACCGCGTGCGTGCGCGCCGCCTAGTTTGTCTAGCTGCGTGCGTTTCCGAACTCCTACTGCCGTTTGTATCCAACTCTGTGCATAGATTTGTATGTCTTTAATGACTACTAATATGTATCTAATGCACTTTTTGTTCTTTGCCCATGTTACATCATGAATAACTCCATACACCTGCAGTTGTCCTTGCTAAACTGCCCCTGTTGATTTGGCAGGATGGCTGACGATCCTCCACCTCCACCCTATATTGCCGCAATGATGCAACAGTTTGAGCTGAATCGTCAGTTTATGACTGGGGTAATGGCCCAATTTCCAACTCAGAATGCTCAGCAACAGTCTGCCCCAATAACTCTGCAAGAATTCGTGCGCCTCAACCCGTCCATTTTCCGCAACTCCACCAATCCTATGGATGCTGATGATTGGCTTTGTGACATCCTGTTTGAAATGGAGTCCGCTAATGTTGCCCCTGACAATTACGTCACCTTTGCGGCATTTCATTTGAAGGGTCCAGCTGCTCAATGGTGGGAAAGCCACAGGCATATGCTGCCTACTGGAACTGTAACCACTTGGCAGAAATTCCAGTCAGCCTTCCGTGCATGACACATTCCTCAAGGGCTGATCGACCAAAAGAAGACGGAGTTCCGCAAACTCACTCAGGGCAAAATGACGATGGATGAATATCAGAGGAAATTTCTCGAATTATCCCGCTATGATGCAGATGACGTCTACACTGATGCTCACAAGCAAGAGAAGTTCCGTGAAGGACTGCGGTC
This sequence comes from Elymus sibiricus, assembly GCA_039707655.1. Lineage (NCBI taxonomy): Eukaryota > Viridiplantae > Streptophyta > Magnoliopsida > Poales > Poaceae > Elymus > Elymus sibiricus. Next base: position 296,366,849 of record CM077672.1, on the reverse strand, counting down.
TGATATAAAGCTCGCACTTGTTGTCCATGATTGCGCGGATTTTGTGACGCTTGTCAGCCAAGCTTTCCGAGCTAAGACTGGTCTGTCTGAGTACCAGGAGTCGCTCAAGCACACTCGTGATGTTGACTCATCCTCGAGTCAGCCTGCTCAGAAACGTCAAGTCTGGATTCCGCACAATGCCCATCACCGAACAGCTCCAACACCAAGGCCGTCTTATGTCGCACCTCGTCTGCCTCTGCCGCCGAGACAGCTAACGATTCAGGGTGGACAGCCCAATGCTATGGCTCCTCCCCCTAATGATGGTTTATGCCGCAAGTGTGGACAGCTAGGACATCGTGCTATCAACTATCGCTAGAACCAGCCTCAGAGTACACCACATCCTCCTGTTGGTCGTAAGAGGGGCCGTCGAAACTGTCATTCCAGGAACTGTAATATCAGACCGTCTGCGGTTGTAAATGGCCATGCCAACCATGTCAATGCGGAAGAAGCTCAGAAGGAACCGACCATCGTGATGGGAACCCTCCCTGTTAATTCAGTTGCAGCTTCTGTTCTTTTTGATTCAGGTGCATCACATTCCTTTGTGTCCCAGCAATTTGCACAATTGCATGGTTTAGCTATGAGCTCATTACCCACTCCTTTAGAAATCAGCACTCCCCGTTCCAGGTGGCAAACCAAGATGGTAAGTCACAACAATCAGATCAGAATTGAAGGAGTGATGTCCCCTGCTTCACTCATTGCTCTCGGACCCTCCAACATTGATGTTATTCTCGGTATGGATTGGCTGAAAGCCCATAATGCTTTCATTGACTGTACCGCTAAGAAAGTCCAACTTACACATCCTTCTGGCCAGACAGTCAAATACTCAGCCCAAACAGTTCAGGATGCCGAAAGCCAGATATATGCACTGAATGCCTTGAATGCTTCCCCTCTTGAGGGAATAGAGAACGTTCCAGTCGTTCGCGATTTTCCAGACGTCTTTCCAGAAGAACTTCCAGGGATACCCCCTGTAAGGGCTATCGAATTCGTCATAGACTTGAAACCGGTCACTACTCCTATTGCCAAGCGCCCATACAAGATGCCACCTCATGAACTCCTTGAACTTAAGAAGGAAATCGACAAGTCACTTCAAAAGGGTTTCATCCGCCCCAGTTCTTCTGCTTGGGGAGCACCTTCGCTCTTTGTTAAGAAGAAGGATGGAACTAACCAGTTGGTTCAAGATTATCGACCTATCAACCAAGCAACAATTCAGAACAAGTATCCGCTTCCCAGAATCAACGATCTGTATGATCAACTTGTTGGTTCCTCAGTATTCTCTAAACTTGATTTGAGATTGGGATACCACCAGATCCGAGTTCGTAAAGAGGACATTCTGAAGACAGCCTTTGTTACTCGCTATGGTTCTTATGAGTACACCGTCATGTCCTTCGGCTTAACCAACGCTCCAGCAACCTTCTCCCGACTGATGAACTACATCCCTCATGGATTACCTCGACAAATTCGTCGTGGTTTATTTGGATGATATTCTTATATATTCCAAGAATGAAGAAGAGCACGCCAAACATCTTCGGCTTGTACTGGAGAAGCTGCGTGAACATCAACTATATGCCAAGTATTTCAAGTGTGAATTCTGGTTGTCTGAAGTGACATATCTCGGCCACGTGATCTCCAAAGATGGCATTGCTGTTAACCCAGAACGAGTTCAGGCTATTCTTGAATGGACTCCTCCGAAGAATGTCAAGCAAGTCAGGAGTTTCCTCGGACTCGCCAGCTATTGCCGCTGTTTTGTCGAGAACTTCTCCAAGATTGCCAAGCCTCTGACTGATCTGCTTCACAAAGGCGTTAAATTTGAGTGGACAGAAAAATGTCAGGAAAGTTTTCAAACACTCAAGGACAAGCTGACATCTGCACCAGTGCTTGCTCCTCCAGATTCTCGCAAGGACTTTGTGATCTATTGTGACGCTTCCCGCCAAGGATTAGTGTGACGCCCTTGACTTAATCGTGCACTAATTATACACGCAAATGCACACGATCAAGCCTAAGGACTCACGGGAAGATATCACAACACAACTCTAAACACAAATAAAGAATAATGCAAGCTTTATATTACAAGCCAGGGGCCTCGAGGGCTCGAATACATAAGCTCGAGTCATACAAGCATCAGCGGAAACAATAGTATCTGAGTATAGACACAAAGTTAAACAAGTTGCCTTAAGAAGGCTAGCACAAACAGCGACACTGATCGAAAAGGCAAAGGCCTCTTGCCTAGGGCCTCCAAACTACTCCTGGTCGGCGGACTCAACGTAGTAGTAGATGCCTCCGGGGATCTCCTGCTCCTGGACTCCATCGTCTGATCGCAGCAACCGGGTATGGGGAAAAGAGATAGCAAAGCAACCGTGAGTACTCATCCAAAGTACTCGCAAGACTGACATCAGAACTATGCTAAGTATGCATCGGTATCAAAGGAATGGGGCTATATCTTTGGACTAAACTGCAGAAATGCCAGAACAGAGTGGGAAAGGCCTAGCCTATCAAAGACTAGCATCTTGAAGCAATCTTGTAGCATCAGAAGAGAGTAGAGTACAGCAACACATAATAGCAATTATATTTTATTAATGCCCTGAGATCCTTCCTCGACTACCCTGCGAGAAAGTGATCCCGAGAGCAGTAGTATCAGTTTATCATTGTAACGGTATCCATTCATAGTTGTAGCAGATCAGGATACAACTCCGAGCGTCCTGTTACCATGGACACGGCTATTCGAATAGATCACTTCCCTGCAGGGGTGCACTACTGTTACCCAACACGCTCGATTAACTCTGGCCGGACACACTTTTCTCGGTCGTGCCCGGCCTCGGCTGATCGACACGACGTAGTCCTACCTAGGCTCAACAAAGAGGTCCCCGCCGGTCTACATCCTAAGTGCTCAGGGGTCTTGGGCCCATCGCCCTTAGCACTCCGGGTCGTTGTGTGCAGGGTGGATACCAGCGCCACCCGTGTGCTGGGTGACACGATCCGACCCGGCCACAATGCTGAACTGGATGTCTGACAAAGCTTTCGGCTGATACATATAGCGCCGAGGGTCCCATAACCATTATCCCACGTGGTGGTAGTGCGTATAGGCCAGCGGCCAACTCAGATCAAATACCCAAATCCGTTAGGCGTGTTTAGTAACTCGCGAAGACGAACAGGATCCCTGTCGCTCCGACTTGGTAACACACGGACCCGACCAGGGACCAGGCCCACCTCTCTCCTAGGTGGTCTCCGCCTGCCTTGTCGTTCCGCCACAATATCACTCGCGGGTGCTCTTGGAGCCGACCCGTCTTTAATATTATTCTCTCGCGGGCACTCTTGGAGCCGGCCCGACTTTACAGTTTAAAAGTATTGCAGTAATGTAATATTTCCGTGATCATCACCCAGAGTGATCACGGCCCGATAACAAGCATGGCAAATAGACAAGGGTGAAGGACCACAGATGGATCAACAGCATAGCTAACTAAGCATCATAGGACAGCAGGTAGGTATGAACAGTAGGCGACGAAATCAGGCTATGCATCAGAATAGGAGCTAACGGAGCAACAACAGAATCAATTCTAATGCAAGCAATAGAGAGGAAGAGTAGGCGATATCTGGATGATCAAGGGGGTTTTGCTTGCCTGGAAGCTCTGCTGAAGGGGTCTGGTCGTCGACGACGTAGTCGTACTCAGCAGTGTCGTCGGCAATCTCAGGGTCTATCGGGAGAGAAGGAGGGGGAGGAAACAATAAATACAATGCAAACAATATGCAACACAATGCATGGCATGGCAATATGCTGTGCTGGGAGGTGACCTAACGCAGTGCTACACGTGGCAGATGAAGCGTGAAATTAACTGGAACGTTTTCCCGGTTTCGGACATCTGTCAGACAGATGAACCGGAGGGGAACGTTCCATGTTTGCAGTGATGGAGGCATGTGACAGGTATGTGGATAGCGTATTCGGGTTCGTCTCATTTTTCTGATCAACTTTCATGTAGAAAACTTTTTCATCCGAGTTACGGTTTATTTTATATGATTTTTCAAAGTTTTAATCATTTTCTGGAATTTACAGATTATTTTTAATTACTAAAATCCGTCAGAAAAGGAATATGACGTCATCATGGTGTAAGCACTGCGTCAGCGGTCAACGGACCCGCTGACCAGTCAACAGGGCCCACGCGGGACCCACTAGCAGTGACTAGGCACTGCCCAGTCAGCCGTTGACTGAGTCAACAGGGCCCGTGGGGCCCTTTGTCAGCGACCAAGGGAGGGCCCCACCTGTCAGTGTCATATTTTAATTAACAGGGGGGTTTGTTTTAATCCGTGTCTTAATTAGCCGTCTGGGGCCCGCTGTCAGTGAGCGTTAGGCATTTTGGTTAGTGGTTAATGATGTCCACGTCAGCGGGGTTAGCGCCGGCGAGGAGCTACAGTACACCGGCGACGGCAGCGACGCGGGAGCTCGCCGGATTTGCGCTACGAGTGACGGTTTGATGCACCGAGGGCACCGATGGATAGCTGGTGGTCGACCGCGTCGAGCGGTGGTCGCAGGGAGACCGGGGATGGACGGAGCTGAGCTGGGCGGCAGCAATGGCGGCGATGGCGTTCGAGCTCAGGCGAGCATCCGTGCTGCGGTGCGCTAATGAAGGAAGTAAAGGGCGCAACGGCCTCCTGAGATCTCCAGGAGATAGAGGCCGTTCTCGAATGTGAAGGGCGCGCGCTAAAATGACGGCGGCGACTAGGCGGGCGGCGGTGAAGCTCCGGCCATGATGCAAACACGCATGCGAGCTCGGAATCGAGCTCGGGGAAAAGGGGGGAGGAGCATGCGCTCACAGTGGTCTCGTAGCAGGGCTCGGGGAGGCGCGGGGAGGTCGGAGTCGAGCGGGTCGACTCCAATGGCGACAGCGGCCGTGGTTGATGAAGTCGGGCGATGGCGAAGCGTGGCGGCTTCCCGGCTCGACTTTTTGCTCGGGGAGGTCGTAGGCGACGGTGGCGAACCCGTTGGACACGCTGGTTCGACGGAGAATGGCCGGTGGCCGCGTCACGGCGACGACGCGTCCACGGCAGCGTCGGACGTCAGAGAATCTCGAAGGGGGCGAGGTGAAAGAGAAGAATGGGAGGAGCTAGGGTTGTCGCGTGGGTCGAGCTGGGTCTTGTCCATCCACGGCGACGGCAAGGCCGCTGTCGAGCGCGTGAGGGAGGGGGGCCTGGGCATGTGCGCGCTCCTGCGTCGACAACGAGGGGAGATGAGCAGGAAGTGGCGGACAAAGGGGGTTTCGGGCTGGGCCGGTTCTGTAGCAACTCGAAGCCCATGTGTACAGTAGGCTTTTAGCCTTTTCTTTTTTTCTTTTGTTGTTTTATTCTTTTCCTTTCTGTTTTGCTAAATGTTTGGTCTCCATTTCACTTTTGTAAAATCTGGGACTTAGCCACACAAATACAGTGCAATATCTAGCACTGCCATAAAAAGGTTTGGAGTCCAGATGTTTTCATTTGAATTTTATTTAAATGAGAATGGATTAAATGGTGTTGTTTTGGTACTGTTTCATGATGTTAGAGTCATTTAAATAATTCAATTAATGTTGATTTTATTTTTATAATTGCTTTGGTAATATTTACAATATTATGAACTATCTAGTTCCTAAATTTGAACAACTTTTAAATTCACTTTAAATTTGAATTCTCAATTTAAATTGGAATTTTAAATGAGATATGATCCAAATGATGATCAAGCACTGTTAATCATGGTGACTTGGCATTATCAAAAGGGTGATCATTGTAGCTTAATACATGGGGATGTTACAATTCTCCTCCTCTAAAAGAAATTCTCGTCTCGAGAATTAAGAGGTAGGCTGAAAGAGAGCGGGGTATTCTTCACGAAGACGATCTTCGCGTTCCCAAGTGGCTTCATCTTCAGAATGATTCGACCACTGAACTTTAAGGAACTTGATTGCCTTCTGACGGGTTCGACGTTCAGCTTGATCAAGAATACGGATCGGATGTTCCTTATAGGACAGGTCATCCTGCAATTCCAGCACTTCATGATCCACTGCTCGGATCGGATCTTTGAAGCAGCGGCGGAGTTGCGACACATGGAAAACATCGTGAACCTGAGAAAGGTGCGACGGTAGTTCCAACTGATATGCCACTTCTCCATGTCTGGCGAGAATACGGAATGGGCCAATGTAGCGAGGAGCTAACTTGCCCTTGATTCCAAATCGATGAGTGCCCTTCATCGGAGTGACACGAAGGTAAGCTTGTTCGCCAGGTTGATAGACCATTACCTGGTGTTTTCGGTCATAATTGCTCTTCTGACGAGACTGAGCAGTCTTCAGATGCTCATGAACGATACGGACTTGCTCTTCAGCGTGTTGGATAATGTCTGGACCGAAGAGTGGCCGTTCCCCAGTTTCTGACCAATTCAGAGGAGTTCGGCACTTACGTCCATAAATAACTTCAAATGGTGCCATCTTCAAACTAGCCTGATAGCTATTGTTGTAGGAGAATTCAGCATATGGTAGAGATTCCTCCCATTTCTTACCGAATGAGATGACACAAGCTCGAAGCATATCTTCAAGCACTTGATTGACTCGTTCAACTTGTCCCTGGGACTGGGGGTGAAAAGCGGTGCTGAAGGACAGATGAGTTCCCATAGCTTCTTGGAAACTGTTCCAAAATCTGGAGGTAAAGAGGTTGCCACGGTCTGAACTGATCTCCAATGGAACACCGTGGAGTGACACGATTCTGGAAACATACAAGTCTGCTAACTGACTAGCAGTGATTGTCTCCTTGACTGGCAGAAAGTGAGCAACCTTGGAGAATCGGTCAATGACGACAAAAATAGCATCATGACCCTTCTGCGATCTGGGAAAACCAGTGATGAAATCCATTTCAACTTTGTCCCATTTCCATTCAGGAATATCAAGGGGTTGCAGAGTTCCAGTAGGCCTTTGATGTTCTGCTTTGATGCGACGACAAACATCACACTCAGCAACATAACGAGCAATGTCTCGCTTCATATCAGGCCACCAATATCTCTGTCGAATGTCTTGGTGTGTCATGAGCTTCTTTCATGACACACGGGGTCAGATCCAGGTTGTCCTTCCTAGGAACCACTAAGCGATTTTTGAAGAACAAGGTGCCATCAACATCAATAGTGAAGAATGAGGGCCTTCCCCTTTTTAGATCGCGCTTAATCTTCTCGACCTCAGAGTCAGCTTTCTGTATATGCTTGATGAGGTCATCGAGATCTGGTTCAACAACCAGGGTATTTAGATATCCTTGAGGAACTATCTCGATGTTCAGCTTCTGAAGCTCTTCATATAGGAGTGGCTGCTGCAGCTGAACCTCAAGTTCACACCAGTAGGATTTATGGCTCAAAGCATCAGCCATTACATTAGCCTTGCCTGGGGTATAAGAAATACCCAAGTCATAGTCCGTAATGGCCTCCATCCATCTTTGCTGACGGAGGTTCAGAGATGACTGAGTGAACAAGTACTTCAGACTTTGATGATCCGTGTAGATCTCGCAACGATTACCAAGTAGGTAATGTCGCCATAACTTCAATGCATAAATAACTGCTGCAAGTTCAAGATCATGCATTGGATAGTTCTCTTCATGAGGACGCAACTAACGAGAGCCATAAGCAATCACCTTGCGTTGTTGCATTAGGACACAGCCTAATCCTTGACGGGATGCATCACAGTAGATCACGAAGTCCTTTCGGGAATCCGGGGGTGCTAGCACTGGGGCAGAGGTCAACTTGTCCTTGAGTGTCTGAAAACTTTCCTGACATTTTTCTGTCCACTCAAACTTAACGCCTTTGTGAAGCAGATCAGCCAGAGGCTTGGCAATCTTAGAGAAGTTCTCGGCAAAATGGCGGCAATAACTAGCGAGCCCGAGAAAACTTCTGACTTGCTTGACATTCTTCGGGGGAGTCCAGTCAAGAATAGCATGAACTCGCTCTGGGTTAACAGCAATGCCATCTTTGGAAATCATGTGGCCGAGATATGTCACTTCAGATAACCAGAACTCACACTTGGAATACTTGGCATACAGTTGATGTTCACACAGCTTCTCCAGTACAAGCCGAAGATATTCAACATGTTCTTCTTCATTCTTCGAATATACAAGGATATCATCCAGATAAACCACGACGAATTTGTCGAGGTAATCCATGAAGATGTAGTTCATCAGTCGGGAGAAGGTTGCTGGAGCGTTGGTTAAGCCAAAGGACATGACAGTGTACTCGTAAGAACCATAGCGAGTAACGAAGGTTGTCTTTGGAATATCCTCTTTACGAACTCAGATTTGGTGGTATCCCAATCTCAAATCAAGTTTAGAGAATACGGAGGAACCAGCAAGTTGATCATACAGATCGTTGATTCTGGGAAGCGGATACTTATTCTGAATTGTTGCTTGGTTGATAGGTCGGTAATCTTGGACCAACCGGTTTGTTCCATCCTTCTTCTTAACAAAGAGCGAAGGTGCTCCCCAAGCAGAAGAACTGGGGCGGATGAAACCCTTTTGAAGTGACTTGTCGATTTCCTCCTTAAGTTCAAGGAGTTCATGCGGCGGCATCTGTATGGGCGCTTGGCAATAGGAATGGTGCCTGTAAGTGCATCAAGTGCCCCCTTAGTGGTTTTGGAGTATTGAAGACAAATAGGTTGAGGAACTAATGTGTTTGTGAGTATACACAGGAGACAGAGTCCCTGAAGATTTGGTTTAACACATGGAAGACGACCCCTAAAAATAGATTTCTTCAAGTGAAGAATTTGATGATGAAATTGGTACGGCCTTTGAAGAAATTGATGTGAAGACTTTGAAGCTTGAAGACTTTGGTTTTCGTAGTTTCTTTTCTTCTTATTTGAGTCATAGGAAAAACCGTACTGTTAAAGGGGGTCTAGGTGAAACATATTTCACATTTCCAAAGTGATGCTCAAAACTTCTCAAACCTATACACTCAAGCCGCTTCGAGTGAAGCCTTTGGAAATCTCCAGTACAGCTGACGCATTTGCTAGCGACAGGGACGAAGTTCATCTGGTCGCTGACAAATTTGGTCAGGCTGAGGAGTTAGGAGTTCGCCAGTGCGATCTGCCTAAAGTGAGGAAATTGAGTGCCCCAACGAAATTGAGAGTTCAATTTTCCGACCGTTGCTGCGCCGCGTGCCAGCTGTCGAGTGGATCCTTATCCTGACAACGGTCGAATCAGACAAGGGCATTTATGACATTCTATGTCGGGTTGCCCCCTGGCTATAAATAGCCGCCCCCCCAACCAGTTGTTGGTTGGCTGCTCCGAGAGAACTTGACACTTGTCATTTGAGAGCAACCCATCCTCTGACGACTTTGAGTGAACCCAAGAGAGGAAAAACCCAAGTGAGGAAAAACCCAACCAGAGCCTAAATGACTGAGCATCACTGAAGAGATTGATCTGTGTGATCCGACGCTTGTAACCTTTGAGGACTGTCATTCCTCCAGACGGTTAGGCGTCATGTTCTGAGCACCCAAGAGTAATTGTGGCGTGTCGGTGAACAAGTCTGTGAAGGTTTTGGAAGTCTACCTTGAAGACTTACCACGAGTGATTGGGCGAGGTCTAAGTGACCTTAGCTCAAGAGGAATACGGTGAGGACTAAGTGTTCTCTGAGTTGCGACTCAGCCGCCTCAACCAGACGTACAGTTGATGCAGCAACTGGAACTGGTCTACCAAATTCCATTGTCTTCACCGAGCCAACCTGGTTTCAAATTCCTCACCCTCTCTTACTTTATTCCGCTGCTGAAGAATTTGTGATCTATCCTCTGACGAATTTGAACTGAAGTATTTGATCATGCTATCTTTTATTTCCTCAGTTCATATTTTCCATGCGTGTATGATTGTATGATTGCATGTTCTTCACCCTTATGTATCATGTTCGCATGTACTCTGATTCTGTGATGACTTAGTTTCCCTTGCGTTTCTATTTCTTCACTCTGATCTTCGTCAAATTCATCAGAGTTTGACAAATTTCTAAAAATCTCCCATTCACCCCCCTCTGGGAGATAACCTGCGCTTTTAATTGGTATCAGAGCAAGGTACTCCCTTGTTCTGTGTGATTTTGGTTTAACCACCTGGAGTTTTAGTTATGTCGACCGTAGGTATGATCAAGGTCTCTGCTGCGTGCCCAATCTTCGATGGCACAGACTATCCCTACTGGAAGAACAATATGCGAATGCATCTTGAGGCTATTGACAATAATCTCTGGTTCGTCGTCGAGAACGGCGTCCCCACCATTTCACCAAGTATCAATGCTGCTGACGTGAAGCGTTTCAAGCAACTAGACTCTCAAGCGAAGAACATCATTTGTGGTCATCTCAACAAAGGACAGTATGGCAGAGTGAGTGCACTGGAAACCTCAAAGCTTATCTGGGACTGGCTTTCAAAAGTGAATGAGGGTGTTTCCACTCAACGTGACTCCCGAGTTGATGTTCTGTGCAATCTCTTCAACCGCTTCAAAAGACTCGACAACGAAAACGTGCAGCAAACCTTCGACCGCCTCACTGATATCTCCAATGAGCTTCAAGCTCTTGGTGCTGCTGACATCACCGATCATGAGGTGGTGAAGAAATTGCTGAGGTCTCTGGACAGTTCCTTCGACACTTTGGCACTGATGATTCAAGAGCGCCCTGATTACAAGTCACTGGATCCTGCTGACATTCTTGAGAGGCTCAACACACATGAATTTCAGCAAGCCGAGAAGAGAGACATGTATGGACCCAGCTATGGTCGCCCTCGCGCTCTGAAGGCTAGAGCAAAATCCAAGGCTATCTCTTCATCTGAAGAAGAAGAAGAGGAATATGAGAGCAGTTCTGACGGTGCTGAGGAAATTGGCAGAGAACTGGCTATGCTGGTGAAGAAGTTCTAGAAGTTTTCCAAGAAGAACAGATTCAGAAAATCTTCAAAGTATGACTCGAAGAACACTGGAGAAGCGTCTGCTCGAGACTACAACAAAAGAACCTGTCACAAATGCAAGAAGCCAGGCCACTACATCGCCGACTGCCCTCTCTGGCAAAAGAAGAAGAAGAAGAGCAGGGATGATGATGAATCTGATGGCAAGAAGAAGAAGTCATCAAAGTCCTTAAAGTCTTCATCAAAGTCCTCATCTCACAAGAAGTCTAGCTCCAGCAAAGCTCGTGCATTCCTTGGGAAGGAAATGGATTCTGAAGAAGAATATGATGATCAGCCAGCTGAGGAATCTGAGGAGGAGTCAGACACTGGTGTGGCAAGCCTCGCTCTCGCCACTGAGTACGTCAGCAAGTCCATCATCAACACTGAGGATAATGGTATCTCCACCAACAATGAAGACTGTGCTGATGACTACGCTCCCACCTATTGCTTCATGGCTCGAGATGCAAAGGTAACCTCACGAGAAGCTTACTTTGAAACTTCCAGTGATGATGACTCTGAGTGTGAAGCTAAACCAAGCTATAAGAAACTTGCTAGAATTGCTACTGAGCAACAACATGCCTTGGAAAAGACTCAAAAACTGCTAGACAAAAGCGATGATCTGTTGAACGATGAAATGGAACGCTCACAAATCTTGACTGACGAAATCAAACGTCTTCAGTCAAAATTTGACGAACTTAAAAGTCGTCATGTGCTCCTCTCAGCTGAACATGAGAAGCTGTCCTATGAATTTCTTCAAAGGAAGCAAGATCTCGAGAAGCTGAGAGCGTCTCATGATGATCTTCAAAAAGAAAACGATTCACTCCTCGCTCAACAGATCAGTACTGCTCAGGAAGAATTTGTTGCACCATGCCTTAAATGCCTTGAACGTGAAAATGCTAATTCTTCAGCTAAATGTTCAAATGCTTCTGTACTTGCAATTGCTTCAACTGCTACGGTGGCCACTAACCCCTCATCTGAGGAAGCCACCGGTGATACTGATGAAAATGCAGGGCTGAAGGAATTATATGTCACTGGCATGTACAAAAGCCTCAAAGGGCATCAAACCCTGTGTGACGTGCTCAAAAAGCAAATTCTTCACAGGAACCCTAGGAAAGAGGGTATTGCCTTTGAGAGAAAGCTCAATGCTGATGGTTCGTATTGGAAGCCTGAGCAGTATCCCAAAACCACATGGGTTGCTGCAAAGGGACCTCCAGTAGACCCATCCACTTTATCTGGCTATACTTGAGATTCTTCATATTCTTCAGATGAGTCATTTGACTCCAATTATAAACTGTTCAAGAATCAGAATGGTGAGGTCTTTGCCAGATTCATTGGTACTAACTGCAGGAATGGTCCACCTATGAAGAAAATCTGGGTTCCTAAAAGCCTTCTGGAAAATCTTTAGGTAAATGTCATCATGACACCACCGATGAAGAAGAAACTTCCCAGGGCAAATTCTTCACAGGGATCAAAGTCATCAAATGGACGCAGACCCACTTATGGTCGCACTAATGCCTCTGTTTCGCAGGGAAACAAACAGCGAGTTGATGAATATGAGCATTATTCTTCGAACCATTATGTTCACAAATCTTTGAGGAATTTCTCTGCTTATTCATTCAATTACTATACCCCTCCTATGAAGAGAAATGCATATTCTTCAATTCCTAAGTTCTCCATCAATGCACTTCGTCACATTGCTTCTCAGCCACCCATTCAGATGTGGGTGGTTAAGAAGAAGAACTAATCTCTTCTGCAGGGTCAGGTCTTCAGACAACTAAATGTCTAATGAATTTGCTGAAGGCCTGACAAAATGCCTATTGGTATGCAGGCTAATCATGCTGGAATGAATGCTTCATTTCACACATCCCTTATGCTGCTTGATATTATTCATTGATGAAATTGTCTAACGAAATTGATCATCATCATATCCTTCACTTTGAAGCATATGAATTTGTAAGTCAGACTAATGCTTCTACAGGATGATACACCATCTACCACTGAATGGGTCTTGGACAGTGGCTGCACGAATCATATGACTAGAGATAGGAATATCCTCACTGATGCTCCCCTTACTCCGTCTCATCTGAAGCATATCACTTACGCTGACAAAGGAAAAAGCAAGGTATTGGGTCTAGGTAAGGTTGCCATTTCAAAGGATCGACACATGGAAAAGGTGATGCTTGTCGAGTCCCTTGGATTCAACCTCATGTCTGTCTCAATGCTTTGTGATCTTGATATGATTGTCATCTTTGGCAAATATAGATGCATTGTGCTGTTGGAATCTGACAAATCCAAAGTCTTCGAAGCCTTTAGGAGAGGTGACTTGTATATTGTAGATTTCTCTATAGGTCCTCGGCCCGCAACATGTCTAATGGCAAAAGCTTCGGAATGCTGGCTATGGCATCGACGACTTGGACATGCTGGAATGAGGAATCTGAGCACTCTCGTCAAGAAGAAGCATATCATTGGCGTCGAGGGTGTCAAATTCGTCAAGGATCACCTCTGTGGCGCTTTCTGGAAAGATGACCGGAGCCAAGCACCAGGCGATGACTATCATGACCACTACTCGTCCTTTTGAATTGCTTCATATGGATTTCTTTGGTCCCACACATTATGCCACACTAACCAATGCAGCATCTCTCTACGGATTCGTCATTGTTGATGACTACTCTCGCTACACCTGGGTGCACATCATTACCTACAAGACTGAAGTTCAGAATGTCTTCAGACGATTCTCCAATCGGGCCATGATGAATTATGGTCTCAAGATCAAGCACATCAGGAGTGACAATGGCACTGAGTTCAAGAACACTGGCCTCGACGACTATCTTGATGAACTTGGTATCACTCATGAGCTCTCTGCTCCCTACACTCCTCAGCAGAATGGAGTCGTGGAGCGCAAGAACAGAACCCTCATCGAGATGGCGCGTACTATGCTCGATGAATACAAGACTCCTCGTCACTTCTGGCCTGAGGCAATTGACACTGCATGCCACATCATTAACCGGGTATATCTTCACAAATTCCTCAAGAAGACCTCATATGAGCTCCTCACTGACAAGAAACCCAATGTGAATTATTTCAAAGTCTTCGGTGCTAAATGCTGGATTAGAGATCCTCATCACAATTCTAAATTTGCACCGAAAGCACACGAAGATTTTATGCTTGGTTACGGAAAGGACTCGCACACCTACAGAGTCTTCAACTCCTTTCACCACAAGGTTGTTGAAACTGTAGATGTGCGGTTTGATGAAACTAACGGCTCGCAAAGAGAGCACCTGCCTCCTATGCTAGATGAAATGTCACCTAAGGAATCTATCAAGTTGATGGGCACTGGTGAAATTGTGCCCAGTGAAGAAATAGCTGCTGATGAAGAAGTGGTCGTTCCTCGTCGTGAAGAAAATGAACATCCTGATGAAAATGATGCTGAGGATTCAGCACGGCAGCAACAACATCAAGGCCCTCGTCCAGCACATCCACGAGTGGCAAATGAAGTGCAGATTGAGAAGATCCTCGACAACATCAATGCACCTGGTCCCCTCACTCGCTCAAGAGCTTCACATTTAGCTAACTTTTGTGGGCATTACGCGTTTGTTTCTATTTCAGAGCCCACCAAAGTTGATGAAGCCTTTCTGGAACCTGAATGGATTCAAGCAATGCAAGATGAATTGCGTCAATTCGAGCTCAACAATGTGTGGGAGCTAGTTAAGCGTCTTGATCCTCGCAAGCACAATATCATCGGCACTAAGTGGATCTATCGCAACAAACAAGACGAAAATGGCCAAGTGGTGAGGAATAAGGCCCGTCTTGTAGCTCAAGGCTACACACAGGTTGAGGGTATTGATTTCGATGTAACATTTGCACCTGTTGCTAGGCTTGAAGCCATTCGAATATTGCTTGCATATGCTAACCATCATGATATCCTCTTATATCAAATGGATGTGAAAAGTGCATTCCTCAATGGTAAGCTTGAGGAAGAAGTATATGTTGCTCAACCACCAGGTTTTGAGGACCCAAAGCATCCTGACAAAGTCTTCAGACTCAACAAGGCTCTCTATGGCCTCAAGCAGGCCCCCAGGGCTTGGTATGACACACTGAAGGAATTCCTGAAGAAAAAGGGGTTCAAGCCCGGTTCACTTGACCCTACTCTTTTTACTAAATCCTATGATGGTGAACTGTTCATATGCAAATATATGTTGATGATATTATCTTTGGTTACACTAACAAGAAATACAGTGACGAATTTGCTCATATGATGCAAGAAGAATATCAGATGTCAATGATGGGAGAGTTGAAATTCTTCCTCGGGCTTCAAATTCGTCAACAACCCAATGGCATCTTCATATCTCAGGAGAAATACCTCAGAGACTGCCTGAAGAAATTCGGAATGCAAGATTGCAAAGGCCTCAAGATATCAATGCCAACAATGGCCAACTCAGCACTGACGAAAATGGTAAAGATTTCGATCAGAAGGTATATCGCTCCATCATTGGTTCGCTGCTTTACCTATGTGCATCTAGGCCAGATATTATGCTTAGCGTTTGCATGTGTGCCCGCTTTCAAGCGTCACCGAAGGAATCACACCACCAGGCTGTGAAACGAATTCTTCGATATTTGGCTCACACCCCAACGCTTGGATTATGGTATCCCAAGGGCTCAACACTTGTTCTTGCTGGATATTCCGATTCTGATTATGCTGGTGATCGTGTGGACCGCAAGTCAACATCAGGCACATGCCATTTCCTCGAACGATCTCTTGTATGTTGGTCCTCGAAGAAGCAGAACTGCGTTTCACTTTCGACTGCCGAGGCTGAGTACATTGCTGCTGGCGCCTGCTGCTCTCAGTTACTATGGACGAAGCAAACCCTCAAGGATTATGGCGTCAACGTGAAGAATGTGCCACTCTTCTGCGACAATGAGAGTGCCATCAAGATCGGCCACAACCCAGTGCAACACTCAAGGACGAAGCATATTGAGATTCGTCACAATTTTCTTCGTGATCATGTGCTGAAGGGAGACATCGTCATCGACCACGTGAAGAGTGAAGACCAGCTTCCAGATATCTTCACTAAGCCCTTGGATGAGAGAAGGTTTTGCATGTTGCGGTGTGAGCTAAACATCTTAGAATCTTTGAATGCCCTTTGAAATGGACATACATCCTAACACTTATGCATTCTTGACGACTTTGATGCACAACACACGCAGTAACGTTTTCTTCAATCAATGAAGACTAACCCTCTAAGTGTGAAGAAATTAATGAAGAACTTGATTCTCAGAACCCTACGACAATTGTACACGGTGTGTGAAATCATCATAGTTCTTATACGGTGGGTAACGCCACCACCTCCTTTTGACATTCTTCAAATTTGAGTTTTTCGTCATTTGCAATTTCGTCAAACTTTTCAAATTCGTCATTAGAGGTTATTCTTCACTGCGTTTGGTTCTATACCAATATATATATATATATATATATATATATATATATATATATATATATATATATATATATATATATATATATATATATATATATATATATATATATATATATATATATATATTTGAGTTTTTCATGTCCTCAACAACATCCACATATAGCTAATTCTTCAATCGTGTTTTTCGTCATCTATGTGGATGTGATCGGACCCGCTCCCCTCTGTGCTAAACTCAACCCACTCTATTCACAAATTCTTCATATGCGTTCTACTTGACACTGTTCAAAGTCTTCACTGTGTCCTTGACAGCTGAAGAAATTGCGAACATTTTTGAAAATATTCTAATCAATTTTTGGCGGTTGCCACAGTAACTTCATCCCGCGCTTCGCACGCGTGGATTGAGATGAAAATGCATGTGTGACGCGTGTCACTCAGATGCGAATCGCCAGGGGCTTATCCGTCCAAAATCTTCGGACTGCTCAGTTTTTACCGCGCCTATATAAAGGCTTGACCCCGTTAACCTCAACTCCTTTCACTCTCGCCCCTGTCGCTCTCAAACCCTAGCGCCGCCGCTGGATCTCATCGTTGTCGGAGAGGAAGAGCTTCACTGCCTCGGCTTCTTCGCCGTCGTACTCATGCCGGCCGTGGATTTCTTCACCTCCGCCGCTGCCATAGACGTCTTTCGTCGCCAAGTTAGGGCACGGAAGATCTGAACTGACGATTTCCTTCGCCTCGTCGTCCAGTTCGTCGAGTTCATCCTTGGGGTAAATAAAATTTTTTTTTACCGCCCAAGTTTGATCTTTTTACTGCCACAAAATCTTCAAGTGCTGTTTTTACCACTCTTCCAATTCTTCAGCACTTCCTTCTGGCCAGTCTTGAGTATTTTCACCTAAGTTACACTTAACAACAAGATTCCTCAATTGTGCAATTGCTTCAATCTGTACAACTCTGGAACCTTTGTCAAGAACACTTAGTGAAATGCGTCAAGACGATAAGGGTCAATTTCTTCACCTGGTAGATTTTAAAAATTATCTGAGAACGCATGTGACTCTTCCCTATTTCCTCGCAACTATACTCTATTCACAAGTACAATGTCTGCAGACGAATCACTAGGTTCTCATCAAATTAATTCATTTGCAGCATTGCTTGAGGAAAATCTTCAAACATCTTCAGAGTCCTCAAAAGTTCAAAATCCTCAGCTGAAGAAAATGGCTGATGGAAAGAGGCCTCATAAGGGTGGCAAGAGAAAAGAAGAACAGACTGCCTTTGAGATTCCTGACGAAACATATGCAGGGTACTGTACACCAGATGAAGACACTCATGGCAAGGAAACCAAGGAGCAGCGCAAAACGCGCCTACAAAAGATAAAGAGATACTGGACATATCAGTGGAGAGATTACAATTTCGTCACCTCCAAATACATGAAGGATTTTGCTGTGACGCCTCCGTGCAATAGGCCACCGCTTGCTGAAGGTCAAGTTGCTCATCCCACAAGCATCAGAAGGGGTGAAGAATTTCCCAAAGAATGGGCCAAGCGTCAAGCGAAACTGCAGAAGCAAGCCCAGAAAGCCGTTGAAGAATTCAACCGGGCCTCAAAGGCCTCAGCTGAAGCTGGTGCTAGTGGCAGTGCCAGTGCTCCGAAGAAGGCAATGCAAAAGAAGCCTGCTACCAAGCCGAAGCCGTCTGCCCCAAAGCCCTTAGTGGCCCAGCCAGCCGCTTCAAAGGCTTCATCACCAAAGACATCAAAGCCTTCAGTGCCTCCTCCAGCTACAAGTTCTTCAGTGGCAGCAGCAAAAGCATCAACACCGGTCGTGCTCGCATCTTGCCAGTGCACCGAGGGCTTTGCAACAGCCTCAATCGCTGCATCAAGTGCCTCAGCTTGTGGGCAACCAACGTCTTCACTGCCCAAGCTGAAGAAAAAGCCAACTGCTAGCCGTGGAACTAGGCCAAGTCCCAAGAGCAAGGCCGTCGTGCCTCAGGCTGATGAACATGGGCTGGCTGACGAAGATGAGCTTGCTGAGTACCTCAGAAGGAAGCAAGAGCAAGCAGCCATTGCTAAGAACTCATCAGTCCCAACGATGCTTGATCCCAAGAAGCTGCTAGACTTCATTGACATCTAGTGCACCAAGCCAGATACACCTCTTGACGAACTGAATCTGCCTCCTGGCCCAAGTCATGTGCTATCTGCCTTCATTTTGAACGAGAAGCACAAAATTGCACAAGCAAAACTAGTGAGGAAACAGCAGCTGCAGAAAGAGAAAGAGCTGCGGAAGAACATACTTTCCATTTCCCCTCAGTAGCTTGTAGCTTTACAGACTGAGATTCAATAGCTGTCTGAGGAATTTGAAAGACAGTCAAGTCACTGCTGCGGTGTGCGTGACAGATTCATCCAAGCCACAACCAATGTGGTCAATGAGCACAACCAGCGTGAGGCTGCCAGGTTTGGCACCGTGCCTCCTTCAAGTTCTTCAGCACCTCCACCATGTGCGCCAACTGAAGAAAGTGCCAGGGCACCCGAGGTTGCGCCTGAAGAATCTGAAAGGGCAACTGAAGAAGTTGTTCCTGAAGAAACAGCCAGGGTGACTGCAACAGTCGTGCCTGAAGAAACTGAACCACCAAATTCCTCAGCAGCTGCACCACCTAAGACTTCACCTGTGAAGCATATCACACTTCCTTCTGCATCAGAAGCGAAGAGAACCAAGGCTGCTGAGAAGGAAGCGAAGAAGAGAAAAGCTTCAGCTCCATCTGACCATCACAGCATCTGTGAAGAAAGTGAAGACGGCACCATTGTCTTCAGAAGTTTCGATTGATGCCATACCAATATCATCAGCGCCCCCTACTCCTGCCACTGCAAGTCTTCAGATTGTTCCGTATGGGGAAGAATATGAAATTCCTCAGGCTGATGAAGATGAGACTGTAACCCACTCTGCTGCTACCACAGAGCAAATGGATGAAGAAATCGAAGTCGAAGATGATGCTTCGCTTCACCAAGTTGTGTCACGGAAGCCCTCATAGGTTCCGATGACTGAAGAAAATGACTCTGCTTCTACTGAAAGCAGTGAAGCAACTGAAGAGGATGTGGACATTGATGGTGCTACAACCCCTCCTATCATTGATGAATTTTGGGAAGCATTCCATCCAAATTCGCCCCTCACCACACCTCTGACGCAAATGCCTCAGTCACCCGCCGTCACTGAAGAAATTCATACGGGCTCTGAGGAAAAGCAACCATCACCCCTCCAGAGCATTCCAGAGGAAATACCAGCAGCAACAGCTGATGAAACTGCTCACGATGAGCCCACTGTTGATGTCGTCAATACATCCCCTCAGCGCGAAGACTCAATTCCTTCAGCTGACACAGATACAGTTCCAACCGCCACAGCTGAAGAAATTGCCAAGTCTCTTGCAGTAACAGATCCGAATGATTCCACTGGGTCTCCACGACCAGTGTTTGACGTTCGCAAGAAAATGCATAACCTTCACCCAGTTCCAGTGATGCCTAAGATTGGCAGAACCCTCAGGCGGCCACAGTTCGACAACGCCAAATTCTTCGAAGAGAAGAATTTCTTCATTGGCGAGTCCCCATATGACTCGGCCAAGATCAGGCGCCTGCGATTCTGGACAAGGACGCAGATGAATTTTTATGCTTCATTGCTCTTTGACAAGAACAAAGTATTTCCTCATCGCCATATTCCTTACGTGGATATGGAGTCTCTACCGTGCTTTCGGCCAGTTCTGGCTGTTCTTCACGATGCAGGGTTACTTAGCTTCTGCTCCGATGTCTGCGGCTGGAATGAAGAACTCATTCTGCAATTCTACGCCACCGTGCACTTTTCTGGTGAGGCTGAAGACATTGCTACTTGGGCTCTGGAATGGATGAGTGAAGACACTCACTATAAAGCACCTATTGAAGAACTTCTTCGAGCTCTACCCGTTGATCCACCCCAAGATGACGCAAAGAGAATATATGAAGAACCTGAGCTGCCCGACCACCTGATGCAAGTGCTGATGAAGCCAATCGCTGAAGGTGAAGCTCAAAGGACAACCTTCCTCATGAAGGACTTGCTATATGTGCCAAGGACCATTTTTCGAATCCTGTCCAAAACCCTCAGTCCAACTAAGGGTCCAACTCCAACACTGAAGAAGTTGTGGGAATTATGAAGAACTTGTTATTCCATATTATTCATGGCACTCCCATCAACATTCATGATTTCTTTCTGAGGACATTGGTCACAGTGGCACAGTCGCCTTTTGATCTGAAGCCATATGCTCCGTGGATCATGAGATTCATCAGATCCCGATCTGCTATTCATTACAAGGCTGACAGTCAGAATCATTTGAGCTATTTGCCTGAAGTCGAAATTCTTCAGAGCACCATCTCCTCAATTCTTGGCAAGGGCAAGACACCCATAGATGAAGGCTTACGTCCTCTGGATGGACATTTTTGTCAACCAATTTCCAGCTCCAATGCTGATGAATCTGCTAGCCAGGACACAGCTGCAAAAGCCTCAAGGCCAAATTCTTCACCTGAAGCACCACGTGTCATGACGGACCGTGGGCTACTTATAAGTCTTCACCAGAAAGTTGACAGGAATCACAGATGGGTTAAGCGTCAGTTTGCTGCCGTTCAAGCCAACATGACTGTGACGCATAACTCAGTGCGCAAAAACCGCTATTATCTTCATGAGATTTTTGACAGATCATGGGCCATCCTCTCGCACCTCAAGACAGATGAAGAACTTGCAGAAATGGATTTTCAAATGAACTTTGACTGGGCAGAACCGCCTAGGAAGAAGCAATGGCGGAGACAGGGGGACCAGCAGGGGCCCTGGCCCCCCCTAAGATCAGTGATTTGCTGCTAGTTAGTAGATGAACAGTGTATAATTTAGACAAAAATACATGTATTAGTATTGTTTGGCCCCTGTTATCAAAAGTTTAAGTCATTTGGCCCCCCTGATACTTAATTCCTGGCTCCGCCACTGGGAAGAAGTACAAGAAAGTTCAAGTTCCTCCTCTCATGCCGAGCTCAGAGTCTTCTTCACGCACCACTGATGAAAATGAAGCTGTTGAAGACGATGCGACTGGTCCATCTGCTTCACGCGACCCCGACAACGCTGGCGCTCCCTAGTCTTCATCGCGATGTTTTTCTTCAGGGGCGTTAGTGCTCACCTTGTCTCCTTTTGGTCATCTGATGACAAAGGGGGTGAAGTGTGAGTTAATCTTCAAGCGGGTCGATATATGGGTTGTTTTTGCTTAAGTTGCAACTCTTGAACGTCATTTGATTCACTCTTGACGAGTTGTAACTTAAATAACTGTTGGTCGTCTGACTCTTAGTGGTTTTGGAGTATTGAAGACAAATAGGTTGAGGAACTAATGTGTTTGTGAGTATACACAGGAGACAGAGTCCCTGAAGATTTAGTTTAACACATGGAAGACGACCCCTAAAAATAGATTTCTTCAAGTGAAGAATTTGATGATGAAATTGGTACGACCTTTGAAGAAATTGATGTGAAGACTTTGAAGCTTGAAGACTTTGGTTTTCGTAGTTTCTTTTCTTCTTATTTGAGTCATAGGAAAAACCGTACTGTTAAAGGGGTCTAGGTGAAACATATTTCACATTTCCAAAGTGATGCTCAAAACTTCTCAAACCTATACACTGAAGCCGTTTCGAGTGAAGCCTTTGGAAATCTCCAGTACAGCTGACGCATTTGCTAGCGACAGTGACGAAGTTCATCTGGTCGCTGACGAATTTGGTCAGGCTGAGGAGTTAGGAGTTCGCCAGTGCGATCTCCCTAAAGTGAGGAAATTGAGTGCCCCGACGAAATTGAGAGTTCAATTTTCCGACCGTTGTTGCGCCGTGTGCCAGCTGTCGAGTGGATCCTTATCCTGACAACGGCCGAATCAGACAAGGGCATTTATGACATTCTATGTCGGGTTGCCCCTGGCTATAAATAGCTGCCCCCCCCCAACCAGTTGTTGGTTGGCTGCTCCGAGAGAACTTGACACTTGTCATTTGAGAGCAACCCATCCTCTGACGACTTTGAGTGAACCCAAGAGAGGAAAAACCCAACCAGAGCCTAAGTGACTGAGCATCACTGAAGAGATTGATCTGTGTGATCCGACGCTTGTTACCTTTGAGGACTGTCATTCCTCCAGACGGTTAGGCGTCATGTTCTGAGCACCCAAGAGTAATTGTGGCGTGCCGGTGAACAAGTATGTGAAGGTTTTGGAAGTCTACCTTGAAGACTTACCACGAGTGATTGGGCGAGGTCTGTAAGGGAACGCGACAAAAAACAAAAAAATTCGGTACAGCGAGCACGCCCAGGACCACTATGGAGACTGCATACAGGGTTTGATCTGATCCGTACCGACTCGTAGCGCAACGGAAGAAGAGACGGTGTAGATCGTCGGTGCAGATCCCCGCAGCTAGGATTTACAACCTCCCAACCGCGAGGATGTACTCCCTCGTCGGACAGCCCTTCGGGAGGCGGTCAGACAGTCCCTCGGACGATGTCGCGGACAGCCCTTCGGGAGGACCCTCGAAACCCGAACAGGAACTCGGACAACCCTTCGGGAGGACACCCGAAACTCGAACGGTAACTCGGACAGCCCTTCGGGAGGACACTCGAACAGCCCCTCGGGCAAAAGATCGATACTACAATCTCTCTACGGGGTCTAAGGAATTATGCAAACATTAACTATCTCTGTGTTATTTACCATTAACTTGTGACGAATGTATCTCATAGCATAACATCAATTCGGGTCGATTCAACACAAGTGTTCTACTAACATTGTGCCCTCAAAATTGCCGGCATAGACATGCCCATGATCAGGAAAACAGGGTCATCATGCAATACTTGAGCCAGTCTTAGAGGCAATACTAGGAATACATTTTACGTTTATTATACCACACGTGCACATGAGTTTCCCTCCGAGCCTCGTGGTTATTGTAGACTCGAGAATCATTGCAGTTATAGCATGGAACATAAACATTCATTACAAACTCGGAGATACAAAGTAACTGTTATTACTGCCTCTAGGGCATATCTCCTACAGACTCCCAGTTGCACTAGAGTCATAATCCAGTTACATGGCTTCCCTAACACCAATGGATGTCCGGTGCTGCTCATGTTTTGCTCGTGGTAGAGGCTTTGTCATCGGGTCTGACACGTTCAGATCCGTGTGAACTTTGCGTACTTTCACTAAACCCTCTTCGACATGATGTCGAATGAGTTTATATTTGCGTTCAATATGTCTTGTCTTATGGTGCGAACTTGGCTCCCTTGCCTGAGCCACGGCGCCACTATTATCACAATAGATCTCCACCGGGTCCAGAGCACTTGGAACCACACCAAGGTCTTCAAGAAATTGCTTGATCCATACCGCCTCCTTGGAGGCTTCTGAAGCAGCAACATATTCCGCCTCCGTTGTAGAATCCACCACAGTCTTTTGTTTGGAACTTTTCCAATCAACTGCGCCACCGTTCAATATGAAAACATAGCCTGATTGAGATTTGAAGTCATCTGGGTCAGTCATGAAGCCTGCATCAGTGTAACCACTTACAATGAGCTCTTCATCACCTCCATACACAAGGAGTAAATCCTTGGTCCTTCTGAGGTACTTAAGAATACCCTTGACTGTGGCCTAGTGTTCCAATCCTGGATCACTTTGGTACCGGCTGCTAACACTTAGCGCATAGGAAATGTCCGGTCTTGTACATAGCATGGCATACATAATAGAACCAACTGCCGAGGCATGTGGAACATCATTCATTTGTACTCGCTCATCGAGAGTCCGAGGACTCTGATTCTTGCAAAGCACTGTGCCAGGTGACATGGGGAGTAGGCCTTTCTTGGAGTTCTCCATGTTGAACCATTTCAACACCTTGTCAATGTACGTGCTTTGGCTAAGCGCTATTAGGCGTCTTGATCTATCTCTATAGATTCTGATGCCCAATACATATGCCGCTTCGCCTAAGTCTTTCATTGAAAAACTCTTTTTCAATGAGTCTTTTATTTCGTTAAGAAAATTCACGTAATTTCCAATCAACAATATGTCATCCACATACAAGATTAGAAATGCTTTTGCGCTCCCACTAAACTTCTTGTAAACACAAGATTCTTCGTCATTCCTGATGAAGCCAAACTATTTGACCACTTCATCAAAACGAATGTTCCAGCTCCTTGACGCTTGCTTCAGACCATAAATGGCTTTCTGAAGTTTGCATACCTTTCCAGCATCCTTATGAACGACAAAACCTTCTGGCTGTATCATGTATACATCCTCTTTGAGGTTTCCATTTAGGAAAGCCATTTTGACGTCCATCTGCCATATTTCATAATCAAAATAAGCAGCAATTGCTAGTAATATCCGAACAGACCTAAGCATAGCTAGGGCGAGAAAGTCTCGTCGTAGTCCACTCCTGGAACTTGCGTGAACCCTTTCGCGACAAGTCTAGCTTTGTGGATAGTAATGTTACCATCCGCGTCCGTCTTTCTTTTGAAAATCCATTTACAACCAATGGGCTTTACGCCTTCTGGAAGTTCTTCCAAGTTCCAAACTTGGTTTTCGTACATGGATTCCATTTTGGATTTCATGGCTTTGTGCCATTCCTTTGAGCTGGGCCCCGCCATCGCTTCCTTGTAGTGCGCAGGTTCAAGAATGAAGATTTCGTTATGAAACCACTCAGGCGGCTGGATAGCCCTACCTGATGTGCGCGGTTCAGTTACAACATTGTCTGAAGTTTCCGCATCACATGCGACAACTTTCGGCTCGGTTGTAGGGATAATTAGCGGAATTTCTTCCGGTTCCTTAGCCATATCAATGGTCACCGAAGATTCACTAATCTCATCAAGTTGTACTGTCCTCCCACTCACTTCTTTAGCGAGAAACTCTTTCTCGAGAAAGACTCCATTTTTAGCGACAAACACTTTGTACTCGGAGAGTTGGTAGAAAGAATACCCAACTGTTTCATTTGGATAACCTACAAAGTAACATTTGTCTGATCTGGGATCGAGTTTGCTTGGTTGTAAACGTATTACATAAGTTTCACAACCCCAAATCTTGAGATGTGACAAATTGGGTTTCTTCCCATGCCATAACTCGTATGGTGTCGTCTCAACAGACTTAGACGGTGCTCTGTTTAATGTATAAGCTGCAGTGAGTAGTGCGTGACCCCGAAAAGATATCGGTAGATCTGTAAGAGACATCATCGACCTTACCATGTCTAACAGGGTTCGGTTACATCGTTCTGACACTCCGTTTCGCTGTGGAGTTCCGGGAGGCGTAAGCTGTGAAACGATTCCACGGTCACTCAGATGTTGGCCAAACTCATGACTAAGGTATTCGCCCCCGCGATCAGACCGCAGAAACTTAATCCTTTTGTTACGATGATTTTCTACCTCATTCTGAAATTCTTTGAACTTTTCAAAGGTTTCCGACTTATGCTTCATCAAGTAGATATATCCATACCTACTCAAATCATCCGTAAAAGTCACGAAGTAGAAATACCCACCCCGTGCGATTGTGCTCATTGGACCACATACATCACTATGTATTATTTCCAACAATTCACTCGCCCGTTCAGGATGACCCGTGAACGGCGTCTTGGTCATTTTCCCCATCAAGCAAGCTTCACATGTGTCAAATGATTCAAAATCAAAGGACGGTAAAACTCCATCTTTATGGAGTCTTTGCATGCGTTTCTTTCCGATGTGGCCAAGGCGACAGTGCCACATGAAAGTGGTGGTGGTATCAGCCTTCTTAAGGCGTTTAGCATTCACGTTAAAGACATCATTTCCACATTCAAGATTTAGTATGAAAAGGCCCCCAACAATGGGTGCAAATCCATAAAACATATCCTTACAATAAAGTGAACAACCATTGTTCTCAGACTTGTACGAATACCCATCGTGTACTAAACATGATCCGGAGATAATGTTTCTACACAATAGTGGAACAAAATAACAGTTATTTAGTTCTAAGATAAATCCTGAAGGGAGACGTAGAGGCATAATGCCGACGGCTTGAGCGGCGATCCCAGCGCCGTTCCCGACGCGCATCACTAATTCATTCTTTGCTAGCTTGCGCACCTTCTGTAGTCCCTGTATCGAGTTGCAAATATGAGCAACCGATCCGGTATCAAATACCCAAGACTTAGAATTTTCGCTAGCAAGCAAAACGTCAATGACATTAACTTGTATAACAATTATACCTTTTCCGGTTTTCCCGGACTTCTTATCTTCCAGATACTTCTTGCAGTTTCTCTTCCAGTGTCCTGTGCCCTTGCAGTAGAAGCACTCAGTTTCATTCTTGGCTCCGCCCTTATAGTTGCTTTGGGAGCCGGTCTTACCGGCGCCCTTGCCCTTCTTTGGCTTGCCTTTCTTTTTGAAACTGGCGGTTTTATTCACAAGCAACACTTGCTTGCGATTTTTCCGCAGTCCTCCTTCCGCAGTTTTCAGCATGGCGAGCACCTCTTCCGGTGTTTTCTCCATCCCACTCATGTTGTAGTTCATGACAAAACCATCGTAAGACGGGGGGAGTGAAGAAAGCATCATGTCCATCATATGGCCAGGTGGAATTGGAAATTCCAGGGTTTTAAGCCTTTCAGCATAGCCAATCATTTTGACTACGTGTTCGCCAACTGAACTGCACTCAGCCATTTTGCAATCCATCACGGCCTTCATGATATCAAATCGTTCAGACCGTGCGGTTTCCTTGTACAGAGCATCCAATTCCCGGATCATATCACGGGGTTTATGGAATTCAAAACGTTTTTGAAGCCCTGCACTCATGCAAGCTAGCATGAGGCACTGCACTAAGTTATGATCATCATCCTTAGTGGCCCAGACATTTTGTTCATCTTCCGGGGCATCAGCCGCCGGTTTAGCTGGAAGAGCATTTTCAAGCACATACATTTTCTTAGCGCTCCTGAGGACAATCCTCAGGATACGGACCTAGTCCGCATAGTTGTTTCCAGTCGCAGCTAACTTCTCTTTCTCTAACATCGGGCCTAAGTTGAACGCGGTGTTGCGAGGCATTTGATCTACAACGGAAAACACAAGTTTCACTTAAACTTTGTTGATAATGATTTTGGCACTAGTGAATAAACAATTTTATTCTAAAGTGCGCTCCCACTTAAATCAATATCTCTCAAAATTGATTATGAGTGATTCAAGATCCACATTTCAATTCAACGCCATTGATGTGGACATCACTGATGACGAGAGTTTCAATCGGTAGGCCAACTTGCCGATCACATCTCTATGTGATTCTTGTTCATCTTTCGATGGGCGTGTTCCGAGCTCAGGACTATCCTGCCTGAACGTCAAAGACAACCAAGTGATCTTGCTGCGAGGTCTGACCTCACCCGCCTCATTCCTCTCAATTCGTTCGTACCCATGTGGACATGGCGCACCCCGAAAAGATACGAATTTCAGACGGTGCTACACTTGGGTGAACACTAACTACTTTGATATTTTTAAGTGAGAGATCACCCTAATAAAAAGTGACTACCGCGCAATCAAGAAGGGTGCATCATAAGGGATAAACATCTCAGGCAATTCATAATAGCATGATATGGTATAGCCCTTTCTGACGGAGAAGTCAAGTATTTCTTCGTCTTCGGCATTTGCGTCGGTGTTCACCTTCGCGAAGATTGCCACCACCTTGTCGATGCACCAGATAATATTGCTATCTCTATAGCTAATAAAATAAGTGCATTACTTAAGGTTGACACGCAGGTCATTAAAGTGACAATCATATGACTCCAGCCATCATGCCGAATCATGAGACGCAGGTCATGTTAATAAATTTACATCATATAGTCATCTCATACATAATCGAATTAATATGAGCACTGCTATACCACATCACATGCACATCCTGCAAAACCAAGTTAGACGCCTCTAATCGGTTTATGCAAAAATTTATTTTACGTGGCTTCTAAGGTTTTGACTTAAACCGCAGCTACCAACGTTTTATCATCAAGTATGATTATTCAAGTCGCTAGATTAACATCTCGGGGTGTATGAAACACGAGATAATAAAATCTCGAGCCCCATACTAAACTTCGTCATACGCATGACCCCCGTGCAGATCATATCTGCATTGCCCTTTCATTTGCGAATTTTATCTTTCTTTTGACTATGGCGGAACCCAAAGAACAGATAGCACTTCGTTGATCAATCAGGATCGCGGATTGCCAGAACTTTGTGAAATTCCACCATGCTGTCTCGAGATCAGAAATACGCAAATTCTAGGGAAGCAACAAGAACATCGGGTAACAGATTTCACCTGCAACCCGCATAAATAATTTTCAGCAATAGATCTCATCTACTCCAAAATTATATTATGCAATACACATACATCTCCATGTATTCTAGATAGTAACCTGCATCTACGCATAGCACGGCTCATGATGCCACTGTAGGGGAACGCGACAGAAAACAAAAAATTTCGGTACAGCGAGCATGCCCAGGACCACTATGGAGACTGCATACAGGGTTTGATCTGATCCGTACCGACTCGTAGCGCAGCGGAAGAAGAGATGGTGTAGATCGTCGGTGCAGATCCCCGTAGCTAGGATTTACAACCTCCCAACCGCGAGGATGTACTCTCTCGTCGGACAGCCCTTCGGGAGGCGGTCGGACAGTCCCTCGGACGATGTCGCGGATAGCCCTTCGGGAGGACCCTCGAAACCCGAATGGGAACTCGGACAGCCCTTCGGGAGGACACCCGAAACTCGAACGGTAACTCGGACAGCCCTTCGGGAGGACACTCGAACAGCCCCTCGGGCAAAAGATCGAAACTACAATCTCTCTACGGGGTTGCACACATACGGTGTCAGCTATCCGGCAGGGCTTCGCCGTCCAGAACTAGTTCCTGCCGGAACCCAGACAGCCTTTCGGCTCTACGAAACTATTTCGCTGGGAGGGAGAGAGAGAGAGCCAGACGAGCATGGCATGTGTATGAGAGCAAGGATGAGGTTTGGAGAGCACCCCTCCACCTCTATTTATAGGATAGCCAAGGGGTAAAATTGGCATACAAAAATACCAAAGTACCCCACTTTATGTCACACATAAAAAGAATAAAGCAAAAAGGGGTGCCATGTGGAGCTCCAAGGAGCTCCACCTCCCTTGGCCGGCCACCCCTTGGGGGCCCCCCATGAGGGGCTTCCTTGGCCCCCAAGCTCTTCTAGAAGCCTTTTGGAAAATATCCCAAAAGGTGCTTTCCAAAAAATATCCATAAAGCACTTTCACTATTCACGAAGACATTTTTCTGCGTCCGTTAAATCCCAAATTATTTCTGTGTGCCTAGAATAATTCCAGTACCCACTAAAACAATTTTGAACGCATTCTAAAACAATTTCGGAACAATGTTTTTCCTCAGCGAAAAGCTACCATTGCGGTTCCGGCTGCTCTGGAACATTTTCGGTTTTTCTCTCCGGAAAAATTCCAGAAGTTACCAGAACAATTTTGGCACCCTCCAAGAATTTCCAGGTGTGTGTCGGAACTAATTTGACTTAATGGAATACCCTGAAACAACTTTTCAGTTTCACCGAAACTATTCCGGTGTTCTCTCCGGAACGTTTCCGTTTCGTCCGAAACCTTTTCGGTGATTTTCTCTCAGACTCCCCGTCTAGTATTCAGCAGATAGATGACCCTTAAGCGTGTGACCCTATAGGTTCGGTAAAGTATAGACATGACCCGGAACACTTTCCGATCAATGATCAACATCGGAGCCGTGGACACCCATATTGACCCCTATACCCACACGAATGAATATTCGAGCGAACCTCCAGTTGCCGTGTGCTATTCCTGTTGCTTCACGATATATTACAAACACCCGAGGTGAGATTTATTGCATCCCCGTGTATCAACAACTTGTCCACCATGCAAGTTACCTCGTTACCGGTTTTGTTCTCTTTTCTCGTTTCCGTGTTCCGGCATCCCAGTGATCAAATCACAATGTGTCTGGCCAGACGATAATGGATACCGTAACACCGAGAGGGCCCGAGAATATCTCTCCATCATCGGAGGAGCAAATCCCAATCTTGAGCTATCTCGTTTCTTGTCATACTTTTCCGTGAACCCGTAAGCCGCCGTAATAGCCACCCATTTACGGATGACGTTTAACAAACCCCAAAGTTCACGAAGCAAGTACGAAGGAACTCGATACTCTCATGGTCTAAGGAATTATGCAAACATTAACTATCTCTGTGTTATTTACCATTAACTTGTGACGAATGTATCTCATAGCATAACATCAATTCGGGTCGATTCAACACAAGTGTTCTACTAACATTGTGCCCTCAAAATTGCCGGCATAGACATGCCCATGATCAGGAAAACAGGGTCATCATGCAATACTTGAGCCAGTCTTAGAGGCAAGACTAGGAATACATTTTACGTTTATTATACCACACGTGCACATGATTTTCCCTCCGAGCCTCGTGGTTATTGTAGACTCGAGAATCATTGCAGTTATGGCATGGAACATAAACATTCATTACAAACTCGGAGATACAAAATAACTGTTATTACTGCCTCTAGGGCATATCTCCTACAAGGTCTAAGTGACCTTAGCTCAAGAGGAATACGGTGAGGACTAAGTGTTCTCTGAGTTGCGACTCAGCCGCCTCAACCAGACGTACAGTTGATGCAGCAACTGGAACTGGTCTACCAAATTCCATTGTCTTCACCGAGCCAACCTGGTTTCAAATTCCTAACCCTCTCTTACTTTATTCCGCTGCTGAAGAATTTGTGATCTATCCTCTGATGAATTTGAACTGAAGTATTTGATCATGCTATCTTTTATTTCCTCAGTTCATATTCTCCATGGGTGTATGATTGTATGATTGCATGTTCTTCACCCTTATGTATCATGTTCGCATGTACTCTTAGTTTCCCTTGCGTTTCTATTTCTTCACTCTGATCTTCGTCAAATTCATCAGAGTTTGACGAATTTCTAAAAATCTCCCATTCACCCCCCTCTGGGAGATAACATGCGCTTTTAGTGCCTGGTTTCAAGTCGATGAAAAATTTGACAGCTCTAGCAGGGGGTACTCCTGGAAGTTCCTCTGGGAAGACGTCTTGAAATTCGCGAACGACTGGTACGTTCTCGATTCCTTCAAGAGGTGAGGCATTCAATGCATTCAGTGCATATATCTGACTCTCAGCATTCTGGATTATCTGGGCTGAGTAGCTGACTGTCTGGCCAGAGGGATGTGTAAGCTGGACTTTCTTAGCAGCACAGTCAATCAAAGCATTATGGGCGGTCAACCAGTCCATACCAAGAATGATGTCTATGTCGGAAGGTCCGAGAGCAATGAGGGAAGCAGAGAACATCATCCCTTCAATTCTGATCTGATTGTTGTGACTTACCATCTTGGTTTGCCACCTGGAACGGGGAGTGATAATCTCTAGTGGAGTGGGCAACAACTCTAGAGGTAGTTCATGCCGCTGAGCAAATTGTTGAGACACAAAGGAATGTGATGCCCCAGAATCAAAGAGAACAGAAGCTGCAACTGAATTAACTGGAAGAGTTCCCATCACGATTTTAGGGGACTCACGAGCTTCTTCCATTTTGACATGAGTGACCTGGCCACGACCCATAGTAGGCGGCCTGGCATTATAGCTTCTGAAACGACGGTTTCGACAGCTCTTCTTGCGACCAACAGGAGGACGTGGTGCATCCTGAGGCTGATCCGGGCAGCAGTTGATAGTAAGGTGCCCTGTATGTCCACACTTACGGCATAAACCATCATTATGGGGAGGAGCCATAGCATTGGGCTGTCCACCCTGAATCGTTAGTTGTCTCGGCGGTGGAGGCAGACGAGGGGCAACATAAGACGGCCTTGGGGTTGGAGCAGGCCGGTGAAAAACATTATGCGGGATCCAAACTCGACATTTCTGAGCAGGCTATCCTGAGGATGAGCCCACATCACGAGTACGCTTGAGCGACTCCTAGTACTCAGTCAGACCAGTTTCAACTCGTAAAGCTTGGCTGACAAGCGTCGCAAAGTCCGCGCAATCATGGACGACAAGTGCGAGCTTTATATCAGGACGCAAACCTTCACGGAATTTCTTCTGCTTGCGTGCATCAGTGCAGACGTCATCTTCAGCATAGCGGGATAAATCAAGGAATTTTCTCTGATATTCATCAATAGTCATCTTGCCCTGTGTGAGTTTGCGGAATTCCTTCTTCTTCTGGTCCATCAGACCTTGAGGAATGTATCTTGCACGGAAGGCTGACTGAAATTCTATCCATGTGGTGGCTGTCCCAGCTGGCAACAAACGCCTGTGGCTTTCCCACCATTGAGCGGCTGAACCCCTCAGGTGATATGTGGCATAGGTGATGTAACTGACAGGGACAACATTAGCCGATTCCATCTGAAAGGCGATGTCATGGAGCCAATCATCAGCATCCATTGGATCAGTCGAGTTGCGGAAGGTGGACGGGTTGAGGCGCACGAATTCTTGCAGTGTTATTGGGGTAGGCTGTTGATGAGCATTCTGGTTTGGAAACTGGGACATTACCCCAGTCATAAACTGACGATTTAGCTCAAACTGTTGCATCATTGCGGCAATATAGGGTGGAGGTGGAGGATTGTCAGCCATCCTGCCAAATCAACAGGGGCAGTTTAGCAAGAACAACTGCATGTGTAAGAGGTCATTCATGATGTAACATGAGTAATGAACAAGAAGGGCATTAGATACATATTAGTAGTCGTTAAAGACATACAAATCTATGCACGGGGTTGGATACCAATGGCAGTAGGAGTTCAGAAACGCACGCAGCTAGACAAACTAGGCGGCGCGCAGGCACGCGGTGAAGAATACAACAACGCGACATAGCAAAGGCTACACCAACGCCGGAGAAAACTATTGGAGCAGGGAATCTGCCGGGGACGATGCAGGGTGCCCTCGATAAGAGGATCCTGCGGTCCGTGAGCATTGTGCAGCAAAACCTGGCCCTCAACTTGAAGAAGGGGGGGGGGGTAAATTCAGAACTCCGGGTGGATGTGATCACGAGAACCTAATGTTAGAGTTAGTAAAACTTTAACCCGAATAGAAGAGGGATCAGAGTCCCAGAGTAAGGAAGAGAAATAAAAGATCCTAATCCCATCCATTGGCGACGTGGGCTCGTAAGCCACACAGCCATGTTAGTAAAACAATTTTTTAAAGACTAGACTCAACTTCGGCCAAGGAGTTGGAAGGGGGGTTCCTACAGGCAGTCGGCTCTGATACCAACTTGTGACGCCCTCGACTTAATCGTGCACTAATCATACACGCAAATGCACACAATCAAGCCTAAGGACTCACGGGAAGATATCACAACACTACTCTAAACACAAATAAAGAATAATACAAGCTTTATATTACAAGCCAGGGGCCTCGAGGGCTCGAATACATAAGCTCGAGTCATACAAGCATCAGCGGAAACAATAGTATCTGAGTACAGACACAAAGTTAAACAAGTTGCCTTAAGAAGGCTAGCACAAACAGTGACACTGATCGAAAAGGCGAAGGCCTCCTGCCTAGGGCCTCCAAACTACTCCTGGTCGGCGGACTCAACGTAGTAGTAGATGCCTCCGGGGATCTCCTGCTCCTGGACTCCGTTGTCTGATCGCAGCAACCGGGTATGGGGAAAAGAGATAGCAAAGCAACCGTGAGTACTCATCCAAAGTACTCGCAAGACTGACATCAGAACTGTGCTAAGTATGCATCGGTATCAAAGGAATGGGGCTATATCTTTGGACTAAACTGCAAAAATGCCAGAACAGAGTGGGAAAGGCCTAGCCTATCGAAGACTAGCATCTTGAAGCAATCTTGCAGCATCAGAAGAGAGTAGAGTATAGCAACACATAATAGCAATTATATTTTAGTAATGCCCTGAGATCCTTCCTCGACTACCCTGCAAGAAAGTGATCCCGAGAGCAGTAGTATCAGTTTATCATTGTAACAGTATCCATTCATAGTTGTAGCAGATCAGGATACAACTCTGAGCGTCCTGTTACCGTGGACACGGCTATTCGAATAGATCACTTCCCTGCAGGGGTGCACTACTGTTACCCAACACGCTCGATTAACTCTGGCCGGACACACTTTTCTTGGTCGTGCCCGGCCTCGGCTGATCGACACGACGTAGTCCTACCTAGGCTCAACAGAGAGGTCCCCGCCGGTCTACATCCTAAGTGCTCAGGGGTCTTGGGCCCATCGCCCTTAGCACTCCGGGTCGTTGTGTGCAGGGTGGATACCAGCGCCACCCGTGTGCTGGGTGACACGATCCGACCCGGCCACAATGCTAAACTAGACGTCTGACAGAGCTTTCGGCTGATACATACGGCGCCGAGGGTCCCATAACCATTATCCCACGTGGTGGTAGTGCGTATAGGCCAGCGGCCAACTCAGATCAAATACCCAAATCCGTTAGGCGTGTTTAGTAACTCGCGAAGACGAACAGGATCCCTGTCGCCCCGACTTGGTAACACACGGACCCGACCAGGGACCAGGCCCACCTCTCTCCTAGGTGGTCTCCGCCTGCCCTGTCGTTCCGCCACAATATCACTCGCGGGTGCTCTTGGAGCCGACCCGTCTTTAATATTATTCTCTCGCGGACACTCTTGGAGCCGGCCCGACTTTACAGTTTAAAAGTATTGCAGTAATGTAATATTTCCGTGATCATCACCCAGAGTGATCATGGCCCGATAACAAGCATGGCAAACGGACAAGAGTGAAGGGCCACAGATGGATCAACATCATAGCTAACTAAGCATCATAGGACAGCAGGTAGGTATCAACAGTAGGCAAAGAAATCAGGCTATGCATCAGAATAGGAGCCAACGGAGCAACAACAGAAGCAATTCTAATGCAAGCAATAGAGAGGAAGAGTAGGCGATATCTGGATGATCAAGGGGGTTTTGCTTGCCTGGAAGCTCTGCTGAAGGGGTCTGGTCGTCGATGACGTAGTGGTACTCAGCAGTGTCGTCGGCAGTCTCGGGGTCTATCGGGAGAGAAGGAGAGGGAGGAAACAATAAATACAATGCAAACAATATGCAACACAATGCATGGCATGGCAATATGTTGTGCTGGGGGGTGACCTAACGCAGTGCTACACGTGGCAGATGAAGCGGGAAATTAACTGGAACGTTTTCCCGGTTTCGGACATCTGTCACACAAATGAACCAGAGGGGAAGGTTCCATGTTTGCAGTGATGGAGGCATCTGACAGGTATGTGGATAGCGTATTCGGGTTCGTCTCATTTTTCTGATCAACTTTCATGTAGAAAACTTTTTCATCCGAGTTACGGTTTATTTTATATAATTTTTCAAAGTTTTAATCATTTTCTGGAATTTACAGATTATTTTTAATTATTAAAATCCGTCAGAAAAGGAATATGACGTCATCATGGCGTAAGCACTGCGTCAGCGGTCAACGGACCCGCTGACCAATCAACAGGGCCCATGCGGGACCCACTGGCAGTGACTGGGCACTGCCCAGTCAGCCGTTGACTGAGTCAATAGGGCCCGTGGGGCCCTTTGTGAGTGACCAAGGGGGGGGGCACCTATCAGCGTCATATTTTAATTAACAGGGGGGTTTGTTTTAATCCGTGTCTTAATTAGCCGTCTAGGGCCCGCTGTCAGTGAGCGTTGGGCGTTTTGGTTAGTGGTTAATGATGTCCACGTCAGCGGGGTTAGCGCCGGCGAGGAGCTACAGTACGCCGGCGACGGCAGCGATGCGGGAGCTCGCCGAATTTGCGCTACAAGCGACGGTTTGATGCACCGAGGGCAGCGATGGATAGCTGGTGGTCGACCGCGTCGAGCGGTGGTCGCAGGGTGACCGGGGATGGACGGAGCTGAGCTGGGCGGCAGCAATGGCGGAGATGGCGTTCGGGCTCAGGCAAGCATCCGCGTTGCGGTGCGCTAACGAAGGAAGTAAAGGGCGCAACGGCCTCCTGAGATATCCAGGAGATCGAGGCCGTGCTCGAATGTGAAGGGCGCGCGCTAAAATGACGGCGGCGACTAGGCGGGCGGCGGTGAAGCTCCGGCCATGATGCAAACACGCATGCGAGCTCGGAATCGAGCTTGGGGAAGAGGGGGGGAGCGCGCGCTCACAGTGGTCTCGTAGGAGGGCTCGGGGAGGCGCGGGGAGGTCGGAGTCGAGCGGGTCGACTCCAATGGCGACGACGGCCGTGGTTGATGAAGTCGGGCGATGGCGAAGCGTGGCGGCTTCCCGGCTCGACTTGTTGCTCGGGGGGGTCGTAGGTGACGGTGGCGAACCCGTTGGACACGCTGGTTCGACGGAGAATGGTCGGTGGCCGCGTCACGGCGACGACGCGTCCACGGCAGCGTCGAACGTCAGAGAATCTCGAAGGGGGCGAGGTGAAAGAGAAGAATGGGAGGAGCTAGGGTTGTCGCGTGGGTCGAGCTGGGTCTTGTCCATCCATGGCGACGGCAAGGCCGCTGTCGAGCGCGCGAGGGAGGGTGTTGGGGATATTCACCAGCAGGGAGACCCGACAGAGTGTTAACCCGGCCATAACGCGAGCTTAGCGGGCCAACTCACTGCGGGGCTGAAGTCTCTATATGGGCCGGCTTAGCAAGGCCTGGTAAGGATAGGCCGGCTTACATAATGAGCCGGCTCACGACAAGTCAGATGGCAAGGAGAACCGTCTTGGAGAACAAGTAGGAAGGAATAAAGAGACGGGTCAAAGAATGACCCGGACTCTCATGTAATCTAGGGTTCCACCTGTGTATATAAAGGGGAGCACCTATACGAAAAAGGCTAAGTTGCAATCCCCTCGAGAGCTAGGTTAGCGAATCTGCATCCTTGTAATCGAGATCCACAACAATATAGACAAGCAGGACGTAGGCTTTTACCTCCACCGTGAGGGGCCGAACCTGGGTAACCCGGCGTCTTCTTGTTCCCGCTCAACCCCGCTAAGCTTCCATGTTAGTGCGATGGCTTCATCTCTAAGTCCTTCTGCTAGGACATCTGTCGCGACAAAACCACGACAGTTGGCGCCCACCGTGGGGCTCACGCATGGTGGAGTTGAGTTCTTAGCGGGATATCTTCCAGCGTTCGGGAAGTACGCGGTCGGCATGATGTCCAAGGGCTGTCGCGGGAAGTTCTACATCGACGATTCATACTGGGGCCCCGACGCCGACTCAATCGAGTACGGGTATCGGGTCCCCTTCGGCAAGATCCATACCTTCATCGGCGTGGTCGGCGAGCCGGCTGCCGGGTTGGAGAACGTCGCTGGCGTCGAGTCGGCGCGCCGTGTCGGTCAGCTCCCGGCGAGACCCGGCCCGCGTCAAGCCGGCCCAGATCACGTCTTCGTGGGCTTCACCCAAGGGGTGGCCCTGTCAAAGAACTCCCTGTCTCAGGACGACACGCTTGTCCAATCTGACGGCGAATCGTCGATGTGGGAAACTGAGTCAATTCTTCCACTGCATGATGGAGGGCTAGGGCACACGGGCGACGTCTTCCCAGAGAGCCCAGATCCGCCTCGCTTCGCGGCAGTTTACATGGCGGGTAGGCAAGATCCAGCACGAGACCCGGCCAATCCGACGGCGGGACAAAACAACCTACTGGCCGGCTCAGGAGGAGCCGGCGCCTCGACCTCCGGCTCTCAGAGGACCGGGGTCCAGGCACTCGCGGATTTGATGACTACGCTAGTAGCTCTGTTGGCCGAGCCGGTCACTGCAGAGAACGCAGCGGCGCGCAACACGGAGATCACGAAGTGTCGCGAGGAGATGGCCAAGATCCAAGAGGACATCAACGCGGAGAACGCCCACATGATGCACGAGCAGGCACAGATCGCTGCGGAGAGGCAGCGCCTTGACGAGGAAACACAGTACCTGAGCCGTCGGCAGGCCGAGTCAGAGCTTGTTCACCGGAGGCGTCATCACAGCCGGCTTCCGACGAACCCGGGGGCTGGAGTTATCCCCACGAGAGAGCCGCTGCTACAGCAGCCTATTCAGCAGCGAGAGCCGGCTCGACTTCGTTCGCCGGATCAGCAGCAGCAGCCGCCGTCTCATCGGTTCCAGACCCCAATTGGACACTACTCTAACCCGGTTGATAACGTGCTGGCGGCAACCCACAACTTGGCAGCTATTCCGATCGAGGGGGATGGCCCGATTCAGACAGAAGCCCAGAATGCTATTGCAATGCTCAAGACCGCGGTGGTGCAGCAGGCCAATTATTCGCATAGCCAGCACCGTCTTCACTCAACCCCTCACCAGAGCCGGACCAGGAGCCAGCGCCCGGAGTCGCCAGCGGTCTCCAGCAGCGCCCTTCGCAGGAGAGCCGCCCAGCCGCGGGCGGAGCAACGCCAGCCTAGGATCCCGCAAGACGTTGCGGATGCGGCTCGAGTCCTTCGAGCGTGGGGGGAGGAAAACGCGCGGGCAGGGCGCGACCCGCCGACGCACGTCGACGCGACGGCTCGAGTCAACCCGCAGCCAAATGTTAACCCGCCAGAGGTGCAACACTCGCCCGCCGCAACCCCGACAGACGGCGGCTCATGGTGCCTCTGCAGCGCACGCCGGGTTGCTGGGAAGAAGAGTTACCTTCAGTACTTTGGAGCATACGGACTACTCTCAACAGGTCGACAGGCTATACGCCGTTCTTCCTGGTCTATGGTGTAGAAGCCGTGCTTCCAAGCGATATTTGTCATGACTCCCCTCGAGTGGCGGCTTATGTGGAGGCAGATAATGAGCTGGCTCGCCAAGACGCTCTTGATGCTTTGGAAGAGGAGCGCGACCTTGCTGCATCCAGATCAGCAATCTATCAGCAAGACCTACGCCGCTATCACAGCCGTAGAGTTCGAAGCCGTACTTTCCAGGAAGTGACTTAGTGCTCCGTCTGATTCAAGACCAGACAGGCATGCATAAGCTTTCACCGCCTTGGGAAGGGCCCTTTGTGGTCAGCAAGAATCTCAACAACGGGTCATATTACTTGGTTGATATGCGTGAAGCAGAGAAGTCACGTACCTCTGAGGAGGAAACAAGCCGGCCCTGGAACATTGCTCAGCTCCGGCCATATTACACCTAAGTCATTGACTAGGTTACACCTTTGTACATATCTTCTATCATGTATATACCTCTTTTTGATCAAATATAATAACGACCAGCAACACTGTATGAAGGTGTTGTTTTGCCTCAAAACTTGTGTACTGGATCTTTATTTGTTGATCTTGGTTACTTGGGGGCTTCCAACTCAATTGAGTTTAGCTTACAAAACCCTCTTAACCCGGTGAGATGCCACAACGTTGGTTAAACCTGCCTGTTAGCAAGATGCTACTCCCTATAAAAATGACCCGGCATACGTCTGATGGGTCAATCACGTATGTGACCCTGAACTCATCCGAGTTAAAACGCTCGATTGGTTGTGGAGAGCCGGCTTTCAGAAAGCGAGGACAAACCAGCAGGCCAAGTGCCAGCTTCATGAAAGCGTATTCCGGTTTGTGCTTTATAAGCCGGCCGTTTCACGCATAGTCCGACTTACAATTTTTTCTCACATACATACATTCTTGCATACATACTTACATTCAGGCATATCATCTCTGCATACATGCATACATCCATGCATGTCATTTACTTAGGTCCATTTGAACTACTTGATTTGTTGAAAACGGTAACAAAGATTACTCGTTCAAAGTGGCATCGTCACTAACCATCACATACAGTTATATTGTTTCGACAGAATCATTCCATTGCAAGCCGGCTCTCAAGGCCAAGAGGAGGATTCACAGAAGCGCAAAGTATTTACACTGGTATCAGGAGTCTTATGCTACCCTATTACAAGCCGCCCATCAGCTGCGGCCATGACAAAAAAAATTTACAAGGGCGTCGGTGGATATCAGAGAAGAAGGGTCGACTTCAGGGGCAAAGGATGTCTTACGTGTCCGAGTTAGAGCCACCGGCTCATGATTTGGCGCTTCTATCCGCTCATTAACTTTCGAATAAGGCACCTGGTACCGGGTCAGATCGGTTTCTTCCGCAATGGCGGTGGCTGCAACCCGGGTCTCTCTGATGCAGCGTTGGAAGTCCTTCTTGGTAAAGGGCGTGTCATCTATGTTGAACTCCAGATAGCCGCCCACAACTTGAGCCGGGTCAAGCTCTGGCACGTATGCCCTTGCTCGAGCTAGTGCTGTTAGAGGCCCCGAGCGGCAGCACGCCTTCTTCCAGTCTTCAAACCACATGGGCACAACAGATAGCTCTTTCAACATGTCCGTGAGTAGCTGTGGAGGCGACTTGGTGTTTTTGGCGGCCATAATGCATCGACAGCTGCCTATATACAGTTGTTCCACGAAGGTGTACACTGCCTTCAGCTTCACTACGGGTTGTTGCAGCAACAATTGGTTCTTGCGACCTGCAAAGAGAGGTATGCACGATCAGTTAAGCTGGCTATGTCTGGTAAGCCGGCCCAGTTGACTCATTCTTATAGCTTTGCTTACCGAAGATGGCCCGGGTCATGGCTGTAATCTGGTTCTTCAAAGTGGTCAGCTCTTGTGTCACCGGCTCTACTTGCTTTTCGGCTTCTTCAGCTCGCGTGAATAGGGCGGCTCTGGCGGCCTCCGTCTCTTGCAAGGTGGCCCTTACAGTCGCCAAAGCTTTCTTTGCTTCAGCGGCGGCTTCTTCATATTCTTGGCGCAATTTCTTCTCTTTCTTGGCCTCCTTTCGAAAGCCGGCGGCCTGGGTTTCTACTTGGTCCAGCATCTCCTGCAGGGCAGACTGTTATACACGACATGCATATGACCCGGACCGCCCTGAAGGACAGCCCGGCTCATGGGGGCTACATATTATCGAGCTTCAAAATAAGCAAGGAAGTCCCATGCAGCCGCGGGTAGTCTACATGGCACTTGGGGGCTAATGCATGAGTTGATTTCTCTACTCAGTTATGAAGACCCGTCCATCATGAATGATGAGCCAGCCTTTGGGGTTACCGATTGAAGTTGAGCTTACCAATTATTATATTTTGGAAGTCCCGGGTCATTATTTCATATTAACCTGGCCCTTGGGGGCTAATGCATCCATTGATCTATTCTCCTAAGTTATGGAGACCCGCCCGTCATCAATGACGAGCCGGTCTTTGAGGACGCCAGTGGACGGTTCTACTTACAAGTTTCAATTGGAAAGTCCCGGGTCGTTATTGCATAATGACCCAGCCCTTGGGGGCTACATATATATATGGTACAAGATGAAGGGCGCAGCTTACCTCATATTTTCGCTTCAGTGAAGTGATCATGGCGATCTCTGTGTCCCGGCTCTCCGACAGCCGGGTCAGCACGGCCTGGTGCAAGGTATTGGTGTCCTGGTCTTCAAATGAAGAGAAGTTCAGAGCCATCTTTCCTTTGTCCTTCGCGGCCGGCTCAGGCTTGGCAGGGATTTTAGCAAGAGCGGTGGAAGCCTCTGGAGGTGTTTGTCGTTCTCCAATCACCACTGCGTCTTCTTGAGCCGGTGCCACGGGCGGCTCTTTGGGTCGT
Organism: Elymus sibiricus; assembly: GCA_039707655.1. Classification (NCBI taxonomy): domain Eukaryota; kingdom Viridiplantae; phylum Streptophyta; class Magnoliopsida; order Poales; family Poaceae; genus Elymus; species Elymus sibiricus. Next base: position 296,325,003 of record CM077672.1, on the reverse strand, counting down.
TCTTCAACTGGGTTTTCATTTTCCTGGATAACAGGCGAAGGCGGACGAGCTGGGCTGATGGGGTCTTGAGCCGGCGGGCTGTTCATGACTGCTTGCTCGTCTTGGCCGTCCAAGGTGGCCTCTTTATCCCCTTGGGTGCTGGGTTGAACGACCGGGTCAGATGACCCGGCAAGTGTTTTCTTCTTGATAGCCTTCGTACTGTGCAAAACAACAAAGGAGTTATTCATTTGAAGGAGGGAAGGATTAATGAATTGCTATGCCAGTATGTACTTACCCAATGTTAATATTGAAAGCCGGCGCCTGCGTCGCGCTTGACTCGCCCGAGGAATGGGATGTCTGATATGCCGAGTCATTTAAATGTAAGGGCTCCTTAAAACGGCCGGCTAGAGGAAAAGAAGAAGTTGGACTAAGAAGCACCTCAGCTTGCGCCTTACGAGATGGCGGCTCATATGGAAGCCCGCTGCTTAAGTCGCCTTCACTGCTCCGGGTCTTCCGTTTGGAGGTCCCGGGTTGACGAGTCTTCTTCAAAATAAATTTGGGATCTAAATGAGCATCACGGTGCGAAAATGAGACCTTGCGGACGGCAACCCGGGGTTTCCTTCGAACCTTGCGGATCACAGCCCGGGTCTTATTCCGAATAGGAATTGGGGAATCAGAATCAGAAGAGATTAAGGTTACCTCTGGCTCGTTGGTATGGCTAACTTCGGCTTCGTCCTGAAGAAAAGGGGCGTTAGCAAGTTGAATGAAAAGACGGCCAAGTGAGTCAAGTTCTACCTCAGCCTCGCCTTCTGCGGCCGGCTCATCAGCACCAGCCGTCTCATCTTGTTGCTCCGCTGGAGCGAGGGCGGGTTGTTAAGGTTTCTTCTTCTTCCAAAATCTATCGTTCGCCTGTTTGAGACGAGTTGGCAGTTGACAATGAGCAAAAAAGGGCGAGTTAAAGAACAGAGTAAGAAGGGGCAAACACTTACTGAAGGCACCGGGTTGGTTAAGCAGAAGGGGGCCAGCCCGGTTTTGTTGCATTTCTCCTGAGGCTCTCCCAATAGCTTCTTGATGGTTTTGTTGATATCACTCGCGGATAGATTGACTTGACTGAACCGTTGAGAGTCTGCCGGCTCACCAGTATAATTGCACATCAGGTCGCCTCTGTGGCTAAGAGGCTAGATCCACCAGCTTACCCAACACCGGGTCAGATCAATCCCAGTAAGGCCGTTAGCAACCAAGGCCCTTAGTTTGGAGTAAACAGGGGCGAATTGCTTGCGTTCTTCTGTTGATGGCCAACCCGGAAAGGCCACTGTGGCATTGAGCCGGTCTGGTCTGTAACCCGGCAGGGGATTTTCCCCTTGAGGGGCAGTGCTCTTCCAGTAAAACCAAGTCTTGTTCCAGCCCTTGGGGTGACTCGCCAGCTTGGCCTCAGGAAAGGGAGTGTTCCTTCGCCTTTGAATAGAGACGCCGCCAAGTTCTATGCTGGGGCCATCAGTGAACTCAGTCTGATGGTTAATATAGAAGAATTCGCGAAAAAGCAGGACAGTTGGTGCCGTTTGGAGGTACACTTCGCAGAAGACTTGAAATTGGCAGAGGTTGGTAATTGAGTTTGGTCCAAGATCTTGCGGTCGGAGGTCGAAAAAATGGAGAACGTCACGGAAATTTTTTGACCCGGGCGGCCGAAACCCCTTATGCAGATGATCGGCGAAGACCACCACTTCGTATTGTTGGGGCTGGGGGGTGCTCTCCTCTTCAGGCGCCCGCCAGTTGATTGCGGTTTGAGCCGGCAAGAGGCCTTGCCCTACAAGCTCGTTCAACATCAAGGTTGAGACTTGCGATCTAAACCAGATGCAGGATTTGTCGGTCTTGGGGGCCATGGCGACTTAACAGTTTAACTGCAAGGACAAAAATGACAAGCCGGCATGTTAAGCTTGAGAAGGATAAGCCGTCAGGGTACAAGACCCGGTCAAATGATAAAAATCAGGATGGCTAAATTCATAACCCGGATTCATGCAAGCTGTCGAAGGCAATTATAAGCCGGAGTTGACGATGGTGGTGCTTTGGATTTCTCCTAAGTGTTGGGCTAGTGGCAAACAGGAATCTAACGGAGTAGGTACTATTACGGATCTGGAAATACTACGGAAAAGAAATTTTCAAGACCTAAAAACAGGAATGAAGGCGGGAGCCTATTTGTCAATGTGGGTCTATTGAAAGCAGTATATGGATTTAGATGGGAAAAACGGCATTGCCGCAATATCTAAAGGTTCATACACAGATTGTTCGGTTGATTCTCGATCTATCAATGAGAGGGGATGTGAGGACTGATGAACATCGATGAACTCCGAGGAACGGCAATGGAAATGGGGTGCTACAGATCTGAAAAGGGGCGGATTCGGGCGTACCTGAGCTCGGCGGAGGCCGGAGTGCGTCGGTGAGGTCTGGTGGCGACTGAGGTTGTGAGGAGATCGCAGTCGAACTGGCCGGAGGGTTCGAAGACGGCGGTGCTTCGGGTGGGAAGAAGCAACAAGCGCGAGGAGGAAGACGAGAAAGAGGGGTAAAAGGCAATAGTAAGGATGAGCTGGCACATTTATAGATGCAGTAAAAGTTAAAACGGCAAGGGCGGAACCCCAGGCAGCGCAGTAATTTTCGGTGGTGTAGCTCCTCGATTCCCGCGCCTGACAAGACGGGACGTACCCACTCAAGGATTTGAGATGATATCATCCCGGATTTCGCGGAAGTGGATCGTGACGTCATGAAGGACAAGAGTTGAAAATACTAAGTTTGAATCTGAGGGGGCGAACCTAACGATCCTCTAACCCGGCAACTTGAGCCGGTCCACGATGGCGACTTAAAAAGAGCGGCTTGGAGCACTTGGAAATGTGTTACTAATGCTTTGTTTTTTCAGGACGGAGTTTAATGTGAATAAATTCAAGTCAAACTGAGGGCTAATGTTGGGGATATTCACCAGCAGGGAGACCCGGCAGAGTGTTAACCCAGCCATAACGCGAGCTTAGCGGGCCAACTCACTGCGGGGCTGAAGTCTCTATATGGGCCGGCTTAGCAAGGCCTGGTAAGGATAGGCCGGCTTACATAATGAGCCGGCTCACGACAAGTCAGATGGCAAGGAGAACCGTCTTGGAGAACAAGTAGGAAGGAATAAAGAGACGGGTCAAAGAACGACCCGGACTCTCATGTAATCTAGGGTTCCACCTGTGTATATAAAGGGGAGCACCTATACGAAAAAGGCTAAGTTGCAATCCCCTCGAGAGCTAGGTTAGCGAATCTGCATCCTTGTAATCGAGATCCACAGCAATATAGACAAGCAGGACATAGGCTTTTACCTCCACCGTGAGGGGCCGAACCTGGGTAACCCGACGTCTTCTTGTTCCCGCTCAACCCCGCTAAGCTTCCACATTAGTGCGATGGCTTCATCTCTAAGTCCTTCTGCTAGGACATCTGTCGCGACAAAACCACGACAGAGGGGGCCCCGGGCGTGCGCGCGCTCCTGCGTCGACAGCGAGGGGAGATGAGCAGGAGGTGGGGGACAAAGGGGGTTTTGGGCTGGGCCGGTTCTGTAGCAACTCGAAGCCCATGTGTACAGTAGACTTTTAGCCTTTTCTTTTTTCTTTTGCTGTTTTATTCTTTTCCTTTCTGTTTTGCTAAATGTTTGATCTCCATTTCACTTTTGTAAAATCTGGGACTTAGCCACACAAATACAGTGCAATATCTAGCACTGCCATAAAAAGGTTTGGAGTCCAGATGTTTTCATTTGAATTTTATTTAAATGAGAATGGATTAAATGGTGTTGTTTTGGTACTGTTTCATGATGTTAGAGTCATTTAAATAATTCAATTAATGTTGATTTTATTTTTATAATTGCTTTGGGAATATTTACAATATTATGAACTATTTAGTTCCTGAATTTGAACAACTTTTAAATTCACTTTAAATTTGAATTCTCAATTTGAATTGGAATTTGAAATGAGATATGATCCAAATGATGATCAAGCACTGTTAATCATGGTGACTTGGCATTATCAAAAGGGTGATCACTGTAGCTTAATACATGGGGATGTTACAATTAGGCTATGTACTAATGCACGAGCGCAAGGTGATTGCTTATGGCTCTCGACAGTTGCGTCCTCATGAAGAGAACTATCCAACGCATGATCTCGAACTTGCAGCAGTTATTTATGCATTGAAGTTATGGCGACATTACCTACTTGGTAATCGTTACGAGATCTACACGGATCATCAAAGTCTGAAGTACTTGTTCACTCAGCCATCTCTGAACCTCCGTCAACAAAGATGGATGGAGGCCATTACGGACTATGATTTGGGTATTTCTTATACCCCTGGCAAGGCTAATGTAATGGCTGATGCGTTGAGCCGTAAATCCTACTGTTGTGAACTTGAGGTTCAGCTGTAGCAGCCACTCCTGTATGAAGAGCTTCGAAAGATGAACATCGAGATAGTTCCTCAAGGATATCTAAATACCTTGGTTGTTGAACCAGATCTCGAGGACCTCATCAAGCATATACAGAAAGTTGACTCTGAGGTAGAGAAAATTAAACGTGATCTCAAAAAGGGAAGGCCCTCATTCTTCACTATTGATGCTGATAGCACCTTGTTCTTCAAAAATCGCTTAGTGGTTCCTAGAAAGGACAATCTGGATCTGACCCCGCGTGTCATGAAAGAAGCTCATGATACACCTCTTTCAATTCACCCTGGTAGTACCAAGATGTACCAAGACATCCGATAGAGATATTGGTGGCCTGATATGAAGCGAGACATTGCTCGTTATGTTGCTGAGTGTGACGTTTGCCGTCGCATCAAAGCAGAACATCAAAGACCTGCTGGAACTCTGCAACCACTTGATATTCCTGAATGGAAATGGGACAAAGTCGAAATGGATTTCATTACTGGTTTTCCCAGATCGTAGAAGGGTCATGATGCTATTTTTGTCGTCATTGACCGATTCTCAAAGGTTGCTCACTTTCTGCCAGTCAAGGAGACAATCACTGCTAGTCAGTTAGCAGACTTGTATGTTTCCAGAATTGTGTCACTCCATGGTGTTCCGTTGGAGATCAGTTCAGATCGCGGCAGCCTCTTTACCTCAAGGTTCTGGAACAGTTTTCAAGAAGCTATGGGAACTCATCTGTCCTTCAGCACTGCTTTTCACCCCCAGTCCCTGGGACAAGTTGAACGAGTCAACCAAGTGCTTGAAGATATGCTTTGAGCTTGTGTCATCTCATTCGGTAAGAAATGGAAGGAATCTCTCCCGTATGCAGAATTCTCTTACAACAATAGCTATCAGGCTAGTTTGAAGATGGCACCCTTTGAAGTTCTATATGGACGTAAGTGCCGAACTCCTCTGAATTGGTCAGAAACTGGGGAACGGCCACTTTTCGGTCCAGACATTATCCAACACGCTGAAGAGCAAGTTCGTATTGTTCGCGAACATCTGAAGACTGCTCAGTCCCGTCAGAAGAGCAATTATGACCGTAAACACCAGGTGATGGTTTATCAACCTGGCGAACAGGCTTACCTTCGTGTTACTCCGATGAAGGGTACTCACCGTTTCAGAATCAAGGGCAAGTTACCTCCTCGCTACATTGGCCCATTCCGTATTCTCGCAAGACGTGGAGAAGTGGCCTATCAGTTGGAACTACCGCCGAACCTTTCTCAAGTTCATGATGTATTTCACGTGTCGCAACTCCGCCGCTGCTTCAAGGATCCGATCCGAGCAGTGGATCATGAAGTGCTTGAATTGCAAGATGATCTCTCTTATAAAGAGCATCCGATCCGCATTCTTGATCAAGCTGAACGTCGAACCCGTCAGAAGGCAATCAAGTTCCTTAAAGTTCAGTGGTCAAATCATTCTGAAGGTGAAGCCACTTGGGAACGCGAGGATCGTCTTCGTGAAGAATACCCCGCTTTCTTTCAGCCTGCCTCTTAATTCTCGGGACGAGAATTTCTTTTAGAGGAGGAGAATTATAACACCCCCATGTATTATACTACAGTGATCACCCTCTGATAATGCCAAGTCACCATGCTTAACAGTGCTTGATCATCATTTGCATCATATCTCATTTCAAATTCCAATTCAAATTGAAATTCAAATTTAAAGTGAAAATAAAAGTTGATCCAATTTGGAAACTAAAATGTTCATTAATTAGTAAATAATCCACAACTAATTATGTTAAGAAAAACAACATCACCTAAATTCCCTAGATGAGTCTAACTGTTGGGGAACGCAGCAGAAAACAAAAATTTTCCGACCTACGTACCAGCCCAGGATCACTATGGAGACTGCATACAAGGTTTGATCTGTTTCGTTACCGACTCGTAGCGCAGCGGAAGTAGAGTCGATGACGATCGGCGGTGCAGATCCCCGCAGCTAGGATTTTACAACCTCCCAACCGCGAGGATGTACTCCCTCGTCAGCTCACCGGACGGATCTCCGGGCAGCCCTTCGGGAGGCATCGGGACAGTCCCTCGGATAGTCCCACCGGACGGATCCTCGGACAGCCCTTCGGGAGGCCTCTGGACAGTCCCTCGGATAGTCCCACCGGACGGATCCTCGGACAGCCCTCCGGGAGGCCTCTGGACAGTCCTTCGGATAGTCCCACCGGACGGATCCTCGGACAGTCCTCCGGGAGGCCTCACGGACAGCCCTTCGGGCGGGTCACTCGGACAGCCCTTCGGGAGGACCCCCGAAACATGGACAGTAACTCGGACAGCCCTTCGGGAGGCACTCTCGAACTAAGACCGAAACTACGATCTCTCTACAGAGTTGCACACATACGGTGTCATCTATCCGGCAGGGCTTCGCCGTCCAGAACTAGTTCCCACCGGAACCCAGACAGCCTTTCGGCTCTACGAAACTATTTCGCTGGGAGGGAGAGAGAAGCCAGACAAGTCAATGGCATGTGTATGTGAGAGCAAGCATGAAGCATATGGGGCTGCCTCCTCCCCTCTATTTATAGGAAAAACAAGGGGTAGGATGGGCATATCCAAAATGCCATGTCATCCCAAAATATCTTGGGAAGATATTTGTGGAAAGCCAACTTCCAACCATATCCATAAATCTGATTTCACTATTCACGACGACATTTTTCAGCGTCTGATCGAACTGAAAATATTCATGTGGGCTTAGAACATTTCCAGTACCCACCAAAATAATTTTCAACGCGAGCCGGAACAATTCCGGTTTAGTGATTTTCATCTGCGAAAAGCATCTGAAGCGGTTCCGGCAGCTCCGGAACATTTCCGGTTTTCATCCCGGAAAATTCCAGAAAGTTTCCAGAACGATTCTGGCACCCTCCAAGAATTATCAGGCATGTGCCGAAACTAATCTGACTTTATGGTATCCTCTGAAACAACTTTTCAGTTTTACCGGAACTATTCCGATATCCTCTCCGGAACGTTTCCGTTTCGTCCGAAACTTTTTCGGTGAATTTCTCTCAGACTCCCCGTCTAGTATTCAGCAGATAGATGACCCTTAAGCGTGTGACCCTATAGGTTCGGTGAAGCATAGACATGACCCGGAACCCCTTCCGATCAATGATCAACATCGGAGCCGTGGACACCCATATTGACCCCTATACCCACACGAATAAATATTCGAGTGAACCTCCAGTTGCCGTGAGCTATTCCTGTTGCTTCGCGATATGTTACAATTACCCGAGGTGAGAAACATCGGCATCCTCGTGGATCAACACTTGTCCACAATGCCAGTTACCTCGTTGCCGGTATTGTTCTCTTTTCTCGTTCCCGTGTTCCGGCATCCCTGTGATCAAATCACCCTGTGTCTGGCCAGACGATGATGGATACCGTAACACCGAGAGGGCCCAGAGATATCTCTCCATCGTCGGAGGAGCAAATCCCAATCTTGAGCTATCAAGTCCCTTGACATACTTTTCCATGAACCCGTAAGCCGCCGTAATAGCCACCCATTTACGGATGACGTTTAACAAACCCCAAAGTTCATGAAGCAAGCATGAAGAAACTCGACACTCTCATGGTCTAAGGAATTATGCAAATATTAACTTCTCTGTGTTATTAACCATAAACTTATGACGAATGTATCTCATAGCATAACATCAATCGGGTCGATTCAACACAAGTGTTCTACCAACAATTGTGCCCTCAAAATTGCCGGCATAGCCATGCCCATGATCAGGAAAACAGGATCATCATGCAATACTTGAGCCAGTCATAGAGGCTTGACTAGGAATACATTTTACCGTTTATTATCCCACACGTGCATATGAGTCTTCCTCCGAGCCTCGTGGTTATTGTAGACTCGAGAACCATAGCAGTTATAGCATGGAACATAAACATAATTATGAACAGGGAGATAATCAATAACATTTATTATTGCCTCTAGGGCATATCTCCTACAGACTCCCACTTGCACTAGAGTCAATAATCTAGTCAATGCTAATGCACTTTACACCTATGGCATACTGGTGTAAAATATGCTTCGCATGTGGTATAGCCTGATGTCCAACGGATCTGACAACTTCAGCTCCGTGTGTAACTTTGCATATCCTCGCGTTTTCACGCTTTCACAAAATTCATATTTTGTGTGGACTTGGCTTTGCATATGTGTGAATCATTGGTCGAAACCTGATTCCTCAGACTGAGCTATGGAGCAACTATCTGCTATAGTGTCCCATAGACCAAAGCCTTCTTGGAACCATACTAAGTTCATGAATGAACTATATGATTCAACAACTTCTTTGTCGCTTCTTAAGCATCAACATACTTAGCCTTTGTTATAGAATTCGCCACAGTATCTTGTTTGGAACAATTTCCAACTACCGTGCCACCATATTGTGTATTACACAAAACCCTCAAATTAAATCGAAAATCGCATGGAGAAATTATGAAGACTGTATCGATGTAACCTTTTACAACGAACTCTTCATAATCTCCGCTTGCGAGAAAACATGTCATTAGTGCTACTTTAGTACTCAATGACCATTTTTCACTGTTGTCCCATGATCAGTACTTTTGATCACTTTGGTATCTATACTCACAACAACTTTGGAGTATTGGACATATCTGGTTGTTTTACATACCATGGAATACATGATCAATCCAAACACGAAAGTGTGTGGAATCTCCATCATGTATTTCGCTCATCAGTGTTTTGAGACACCGAGTTTTGCAAAACTCTATCCATGTGACTTCGGCAAGAATCACTCCTTGGCGTTTTTAAATGCTAAAAAGTTTTAGCATCTTGTCAATATGTATTTTTGGCTTTAGCCCCATTAGGTAAATCTATCTCCATAGATCATCATGCCTAATATCAAGGCTGTTTTAGCCCAAGCACTTCATCGAAAAACTATTTTTAAATGAAGTCCTAATTCGTGTCAAGAAATTTCCAATTTAACAATGTGTCAGGTACACAAGGTTTTTAGAAATATCATTATGCTCCCACTTACTTTCTTGAATCACAAGCATCTTCGATACCCATTTGATGAAGTCAAACCCCTTTGACCATTCCATCAAAAACGAAGATTCCAACTCCACTTTGCTCTCTTCTGTCCATGGCTGGAACTCTGAAGTTTGCATACTTACTAGCATCCTCTGGATCGACAAATTACTTTGGACTGTATCACATACAAGTCCTAGGTTTCATTTCCATTAGATGGAAATCTTTTTGTCATCCATGTTTCATATCTCATGATTGAAATATGTATTAATTGCTAGTTCAACCCGAACCGACTTTAAGCATCGCTACGGTGAGACAATCTCATCGTAGTCAACTCTTTGAACTTGTTATTGCAACAAGTCGAGCTTTATGGATAAAACATTTTATCCGTATCAGTTTTTAGTTCCATAAATATTCGTTAGACTCTAAGTCTTCCGAAAGGTGTATCAAGATTTTAATCTCGAATCACTTATATGGAAACTATCTCGGATTGTATTGGCATTTAGCCAATTCTGGAGTCAGGGCCCATCAACGCTTCCTTGTGTATTGTAGGTATACTGTTGTCTAACAACAATATCTCGTTTGCGCACCTGATAGGTTTGCACGAGCTTTGCCTACGTGGTTTAGCTACAAGTTCGACCGAAGTCCATACATTTTATTGTAGAGACTTCCGTATCAGTCGCAGTAGGAAACTCCGGAATCACTTCCAAGGTTCCTTTCCTTTGATCTGATGACGAAGATACTGTTTATCTCGTCGAGTTGCACTGTCCTCCCACTCACCTTTTTGCAAGAAACATTTTCTTTCAAAATTATACCGTTCTTTGTGGCAAACCTTTTGCCTCGGTATCGTGGTGGAGGAATTCCCAATTACTTGGGATAACCTACAAAATAGTTCTTGTCTGATTTGGAATAGGTTTGTAACCTTTTACACAAGCCCCATATTCCAAATGTTAAGGAAAGACCAAGCATGGTTGGGCGTACCATACCATGGCGTCATTTCAACAGACCTGATGGCGCTCTTTTCAGTGTAAAACCCGTAGTCTCTAAAGCATTACTTTAAAAGAGATAATGGCAAATTGATTTATGTCATTTTTGATCTTACCATATCAAAAATGGTTTGATTACATCTTCACGGATGTACCACTCTCAGTGGAGTTCCGGGAGGTGTAAGTTATGAAACTCTTTTCACAACTCATCAGACATTCGCTAAACTTGTAACTCAAAAATTCCTTTCCGCAATCCAATTGTAGAAACATAATTTCCTTGTTACAATAATTTCTACTTCATTTTTGAAAACCTTATGAATGAATTCAAAAGATCCAGACTTACGTCTCATCAAGTAAATATCCATATATCCACTTGAGTCATTTCTGAAGATAGATAAATCCACTGCCAGCAACAACATTTATTGGACTACACACATCAAAATGTATGATCACCAATAAGTTTGTTGCTCGTTCCTTATGACCTGTGAACGGTATTTCAGTCACTTCACTTTTCGGAGGAAAGTTGCAAGTGTCAGATGATTCAAAATCAAACGACTTTCAAAATCCATCATAATGGAATTTTCCATGCGGGTTTCTCCAATGTGACCAAACGCAGTGCCACACTTGTGTGGTATTCTCTTTAGTCTTGTGACATTTAGCGTCAGTGTTATGGATGTATCATATTACCATCAATATTCATAACATACGTTCCATCCACTATGGAAGCATGGCCCTTATGTTATTCATGATTCCGAACAACAATTGTTCTTTCATGAACAACACTTTTGCAACAAACATTATGCAAATGGGCTAGAGTGTATAAAACTCTAAAATGATTTATGAAAGTAAATACAGAGGTAAAGTATTATTATCAATATTCATAACATACATCTCATTCATAATGAAAGTATGGCCCTTATGTTATTCATAACACCGAACATCAAAAGTTCTCTTATGAACAACCTTCTTGCAAGATACCTTATGCAAAGGGCTAGAGTGTGTAAAACTCTATAATGAATTATGAAAAATAAATACATAGGTAATACACCGATGGAAGGTATAGTAACTTTTACTAAGTTCCCAGCGTGTATTAAGACCTCATTCCTGGCTAGTCTTTCAGGCCATAGTAGTTCTTGCATCGAGTCGCAACAGAGTGCAATCGAGCGGGTATCTCTGTGATCAACTCACAATACCCAAGAATTGGTGATTAACATGTTTAATCATAATTCTCAAGAACTATTTCTTTGACCAGCCTTCTATACATAAAAAACTTGTATGACATTCATACATGAGCTGGATATTCCAGTCTTCTTTCTTTTTGCCTTTATACTTCTAACAGTTTTAACTTTTAGTATTTCTTCTATCTCAGAAGAAGCATCCAACTTAAGAGTGGCGTTAGCCCCGGATTTCCTAGGCGTGGAAGTCTTACTAACACCCTTCGGACATTTCCTTTAAGTTGTTTGTTTTATTCACCTTCATCATATGACAGGCGTTCTACTGGATCCCTCTGTTATTAGTCAAATGCATAGTAAACACCTTTTACTAACAGTTTGCAAAACAAACCTTGCTTTGGATATCCCATATCTTTTAGCCTTTGTTTGTGTCTGAAAAATGATTTTCAGTTCCATGAATATCACATAGCTATCCCAAACTTTTGAAGTTCGGGTCTCATGGAAACAAACATATTGCACTTGACCGTAACGAAATTCTAGCTTTTGGATCAAAGGACGAGTCTCATTATCCATAGCATCAGCGGGAGAATACTAAAAGCATGCGATAGGACAAAATCCTTCTCGACACTCTTGAGGACAATCCTCATATTACGTTTACCAATCGTAAAGTTTTAACCAGATATTTAACAGCTTATTCAATTTTAATAGGGAAGGTGGAAACGCGAGCCATTCTTCTACAACTATTATGCAATTTTCACTTAGACAAAGTTCATAATTAATTGCACTAAGAATTAAAAGAATTAATTCTAAAGGGCGCTCCCACTCAAATCAATATCTCTCATAATTGATTTTGAGTGATTCAAGACCCGCATTTAATTTCAACGCCACGGTTCGAGATGAACTCAAATGGCGCGAACTTCAATCGGTAGGCAAACTTGCCGATCACATCTCTATGTGATTCTTGTTCATCTTTCGATGCGTGTGTTCCGAGCTCATGACTTTCATGCCTGAACGTCAAGACAACCAAGTGATCTCGCTGCGAGGTCTCAACTCACCCGCCTCACACATCCCTAATCGTTCGCACCCATGGAGATCATGCAATGCCCCGAAAAGTTAGGTGCCGTGACGGTGCTACACTTGGGAGAACACTAACTACTTGATATTTAAGTGAGAGATCACCCTAATAAAAAGCGACTACTGCGCAATCAAAAGGGTGCATCATAAGGGATAAACATCTTAGGCAATTCATAATAGCATGATATGGTATAGCCCTTTCTGACGGAGAAGTCTTTCATTTCTTCGTCTCCGGCATTCGCGTCGGTGTTCACCTTCGCGAAGATTGCCACCACCTTGTCGATGCACCAGATAATATTGCTATCTCTATAGCTAATAAAATAAGTGCATTACATAAGGTTGACACGCAGGTCATTAAAGTGCAATCATATGGCTCCAGCCATCATGCCGAATCATGACACGCAGGTCATGTTAATCAATTTACATCATATAGTCATCTCATACATAATCAAATTATTATGAACACTGCTATACCACATCATATGCACATGCAAACCATCCTGCAAAACCAAGTTAGACGCCTCTAATCGGTTTATGCAAAATTTCATTTTACGTGGCTTCTAAGGTTTCGAAACAAAACCGCAGCTACCAACGTTTTATCATCAAGTATGATAATTCAAAATTGCTAGATTAACATCTCGGGGTGTATGAAACACGAGATAATTAAATCTCGAGCCCCATACTAAACTTCGTCATACGCGTGACCCCCGTGCAGATCATATCTGCAATGCCCATTCATCTGCGAATTTCATCTTTCTTTTGACTATGGCGGAACCCAAAGAACTGATAGCACTTCGTTGATCAATCAGGATCGCGGATTGCCAGAACTTTGTGAAATTCCACCATGCTGTCTCGAGATTGAGCAAACGCAAATTTCAGGGAAGCAACAAGAACATCGGGTAACAGATTTCATCTGCTACCCGCACAAATAATTTTCAGTAATAGATCTCATCTACTACCTAATTATATTGTGCAATACCCATACATCTCTATGTATTCTAGATCGCAACCTGCATCTACGCATAGCCTGGCTCTGATACCACTGTTGGGGAACGCAGCAGAAAACAAAAATTTTCCGACCTACGTACCAGCCCAGGATCACTATGGAGACTGCATACAAGGTTTGATCTGTTTCGTTACCGACTCGTAGCGCAGCGGAAGTAGAGTCGATGACGATCGGCGGTGCAGATCCCCGCAGCTAGGATTTTACAACCTCCCAACCGCGAGGATGTACTCCCTCGTCAGCTCACCGGACGGATCTCCGGGCAGCCCTTCGGGAGGCATCGGGACAGTCCCTCGGATAGTCCCACCGGACGGATCCTCGGACAGCCCTTCGGGAGGCCTCTGGACAGTCCCTCGGATAGTCCCACCGGACGGATCCTCGGACAGCCCTCCGGGAGGCCTCTGGACAGTCCTTCGGATAGTCCCACCGGACGGATCCTCGGACAGTCCTCCGGGAGGCCTCACGGACAGCCCTTCGGGCGGGTCACTCGGACAGCCCTTCGGGAGGACCCCCGAAACATGGACAGTAACTCGGACAGCCCTTCGGGAGGCACTCTCGAACTAAGACCGAAACTACGATCTCTCTACAGAGTTGCACACATACGGTGTCATCTATCCGGCAGGGCTTCGCCGTCCAGAACTAGTTCCCACCGGAACCCAGACAGCCTTTCGGCTCTACGAAACTATTTCGCTGGGAGGGAGAGAGAAGCCAGACAAGTCAATGGCATGTGTATGTGAGAGCAAGCATGAAGCATATGGGGCTGCCTCCTCCCCTCTATTTATAGGAAAAACAAGGGGTAGGATGGGCATATCCAAAATGCCATGTCATCCCAAAATATCTTGGGAAGATATTTGTGGAAAGCCAACTTCCAACCATATCCATAAATCTGATTTCACTATTCACGACGACATTTTTCAGCGTCTGATCGAACTGAAAATATTCATGTGGGCTTAGAACATTTCCAGTACCCACCAAAATAATTTTCAACGCGAGCCGGAACAATTCCGGTTTAGTGATTTTCATCTGCGAAAAGCATCTGAAGCGGTTCCGGCAGCTCCGGAACATTTCCGGTTTTCATCCCGGAAAATTCCAGAAAGTTTCCAGAACGATTCTGGCACCCTCCAAGAATTATCAGGCATGTGCCGAAACTAATCTGACTTTATGGTATCCTCTGAAACAACTTTTCAGTTTTACCGGAACTATTCCGATATCCTCTCCGGAACGTTTCCGTTTCGTCCGAAACTTTTTCGGTGAATTTCTCTCAGACTCCCCGTCTAGTATTCAGCAGATAGATGACCCTTAAGCGTGTGACCCTATAGGTTCGGTGAAGCATAGACATGACCCGGAACCCCTTCCGATCAATGATCAACATCGGAGCCGTGGACACCCATATTGACCCCTATACCCACACGAATAAATATTCGAGTGAACCTCCAGTTGCCGTGAGCTATTCCTGTTGCTTCGCGATATGTTACAATTACCCGAGGTGAGAAACATCGGCATCCTCGTGGATCAACACTTGTCCACAATGCCAGTTACCTCGTTGCCGGTATTGTTCTCTTTTCTCGTTCCCGTGTTCCGGCATCCCTGTGATCAAATCACCCTGTGTCTGGCCAGACGATGATGGATACCGTAACACCGAGAGGGCCCAGAGATATCTCTCCATCGTCGGAGGAGCAAATCCCAATCTTGAGCTATCAAGTCCCTTGACATACTTTTCCATGAACCCGTAAGCCGCCGTAATAGCCACCCATTTACGGATGACGTTTAACAAACCCCAAAGTTCATGAAGCAAGCATGAAGAAACTCGACACTCTCATGGTCTAAGGAATTATGCAAATATTAACTTCTCTGTGTTATTAACCATAAACTTATGACGAATGTATCTCATAGCATAACATCAATCGGGTCGATTCAACACAAGTGTTCTACCAACAATTGTGCCCTCAAAATTGCCGGCATAGCCATGCCCATGATCAGGAAAACAGGATCATCATGCAATACTTGAGCCAGTCATAGAGGCTTGACTAGGAATACATTTTACCGTTTATTATCCCACACGTGCATATGAGTCTTCCTCCGAGCCTCGTGGTTATTGTAGACTCGAGAACCATAGCAGTTATAGCATGGAACATAAACATAATTATGAACAGGGAGATAATCAATAACATTTATTATTGCCTCTAGGGCATATCTCCTACACTAACATCCTAAAACAGTAACAAAATAACAACATTTAATCCCTTTTTTATTTTATAAAAATTCAAATGAATTCAACTATTACCCCAACCAATTTCTGGCAGTGCTAGATATTGCCTAATATTTGATTTGACCAATCGCATATTTTACAAAAGTCAATTTGTGGCTAAACCAAATACAAACAGAAAAGAATAAAAGAAAACAAAAAACAAAAAAAGGAAAAAGGCCTAACACTACTATGCGGCTGGGCCTAAGTCAAATAGTGTGGCCCAGCCCACCACTGCGCTCGTCCCCTACCTCTCTCCCTCTCTCCTATGCGTGTCAGCGCGCGCGCCCGCCGAGACGGCGATGGCCAGCTGTTGGCCATCCGCCGGCGTCGCTGCTGCCGTGGGGTGGATAAGGGCACCTCCCGCGACCCCTTGGCTAACCCTAGCCTCTTCTCTCCCTCTCCCTCTCGCTCGTTCGACACCTCTCTCTCGTGCCCGAAAGCTCCCATCGCCGCCCTCGTCGATCCCGCGGCCACCGGCCTCCCCACGACTCACCGACATGCCGTAGGGCTCCGCCATAGTCCTCTACGTCGGCTGCGCCGAGTCATTGGAGCCGGGAGCCACCGAGTCGAGCACGGCGACCTCTTCTTCGTCCTTGGCTCCACGAACGCCGACGACGAATCCGGCGACATCGAGCCTCCCCCGCGCCCGCATTGCTCACCTGCAGGCTCACTGTAAGCCTCGCCGTCTTCTCCCCCTCTTCCCCATGCGATTCCGTCACCGTAGCCGCCGTTGCCGCCTCGCCCGAGCTCGCCGCCGCGCGCTCAGCCGCTGCTAGGTGCGTACGAGCTCGCCGTTGAGCTCGTGGGGTTCCCCGGAACCCAACGCGCACACGCGCACGTTTTGCCGTGGCCTACGTCATCGATCCCGATAACGGCCGAAGTCCGGCGCCGCCCGCGGTGGTCGCCGTCGACGCTCCCGACCTCCTCGCGCGCTGCAACCGCCGCCATTGGACGCGGCGCGTTCCCAGCATCCCATAGAGCCCAAGCCCGACCCCAGCCGTGCCCCGTACGCGTTTTCCGGCCAACTCCGGCGACGCGCCGCTGCGCGTTTTGGTCGCCGGCGCGATTCCGGCGACGTCGCCGACGTGGCGCCGGCCGGGCCCGCCTCTGGGTCGCTGACGCTGGGCCCCACGTGCCCCAGTTGACCCAGTTGACCGGGTCAACTGCTGACTGGGCACCCGTGGGCCACTGACATGCGGGCCCCACCAGTTTAAATCATTTTTAAAATAAATAAAATGTTAATTAAACCGTTAATTAATCTGTTAGTTAATTAGTTAACTTAATTAGTCACTGACTACTGGGTCCCACCTGTAAATTAACTTAATTAGATAAATAAAACCCTTTTTAATTTAATCAGTCACTGACCAGTGGGACCCACTGGTCAGGTTTGACTCTGGTCAGCCAGGTTTGACCGCTGACGCCATGCTGACGTCACTGGTTACTGTTTTGGATAATACGAATTAAATAATCTCAGAAATTCCAGAAAATGATTAAAACTTTGAAAAATCATAGAAATTAAACCGTAACTTGGATGAAAATAATTTATATATAAAAAACGATCAGAAAAATATGAAGAATTCGAATATGTCATCTACACTCAAGTTAGAACCCTCTAAATAGATGAACATGGAACTTTTTACCTGATTTAGATAAATGAATAGTGCATGACCTTAATAAAATAATTTCAAATAAATTCCTAAATTATCTAAAATAGTTAGAGAGGCAATATATCACACCTGCATATCATTTAGGCATGTCATGCATAGTGTAAGCTACAATGCGACCCCAATGCGATTACCATGATGACAACGATCATAATAACATAAGCACAACACATGGAAGGGACGAAGAATCCACCATAAGCCTTGAAAATCGTACCACATGCATGAGACTAGCGCAACATCGCCGAATAAGGAGGCCATCGGCCCAACGCCGCTAGACCGGCTATCACACAAGCCGTAGAACAATGGTCGTGAGGGAGGGGTGAGCACCAACCAGAAGGGAATAGGAGGAAGCATGCGAGCATCAAGGACGAAGTCCACCACGACGAACGACCAGGAAAAGTAGGCACAACACAAGCCGAGCCACCCAAAGACCACGTGCCTATCACGACCCAGGCAACTGCTAAGAAAAAACAAATAGTGAAGGCCTCCCATCCGTCGGAGACGGACCGAGGGGAGGCGTATGGGCCACATCCAGCGGGGCTACTATTAGATCTGTCCGAGGATCCGACCAACTGGAGGGGGGATGTAGACGGCGAGATTGGCGGGGGGAGGCCGGAGGCCTGGCAAGAGGTAACGAAGCAATTGTCGTCGACACCGAAACAACCGTAGACCACGACCATGGACGATCGGCTAGGAACGATGTCGCCACAACCAATGGCCGCACGTACAGCGAGAGGTGACAGTGAGAGGGTGGGGGAGACACTGGATATGAGGGATCCATATTAACATGGGGACGACATGTTAGACCTGGAGGGGAGATGGGTAACGGCGGGCCGCAACAACCTTGTCGTCATCGTCAATGCAGTGGCCTCGCGTGGCGGCGCTGAAAAGGGATGGATGCGATGGGGGCTAGGGTTATGGGATGGAGGTTTGTGGATGCCTATTTGTGACTTGTGACTGTTGTTTGTTTGAGTTATATATTGATTGGTTAAGATAATGATTTGGCCAATACTTACTCCATCGTGTTAATTGTGATTTTTTTTGACCATATAAGGCTTAATCGACCTAGAAATAGCTATTTTCGTTCAATTATTCGTGACCACAATATCAAGATTTTGTCATCTTTCTTTTGTGCTTACACGAATCCTAAGGTTGATCAGATTCTTCTTCGAGTTTACATAGAAATAGTTATGTTTTTTTATGTTCAAACATTACATTATTAGCTAGTGATAATGGTTACATCATCCACCAATGTTTAAGGAAGAAGGTTGGCGGTACATCAAGCTTGCAAGAATGTTGATTCCTCCCTTCAGTTGCTAAGAAGTGAGCCGGACATGTCTGCTCCTAAGGGCAATGCTCAAAGTCCGTTTTGAAGTGCTATTCCTTGGGATTGTAGTCAACTTAGGGCATCTCCAACGGCAACCCGCAAATTTCCTCCCGCATCCGTCCGCAGACAGGGGGGCCAGTCCGCGGACACGGATGTGGGAGGACGCCATCTAACGCTAGCCACATACATTTTGACAAGAAGTCGAACCAACCGACCGAAATTCGTGCAAACCGGACTAATTTTGTTAAAAACACGACGGATTTCATTGAAACTAGGATAATTTGTACATAAAACCGGACGATATTTCGACCGGTGAACTAAAACCTCAAAATAAAACCCTAAACTATCCTATACTTCACGGTGACCTCGTAGCCAATGGTGCCGGGCTGGCCGGCGGCTCCTCCTCCGTCATCGTGGCCCGACCCGGCGTCGGAGTCGTCGTCGTCGGGCTTGGGGCGGCGGAAGGTGGTGGCGTCACGGCAGGGCTTCCCGGCGGCCGCCAGACGCTCGCGGATGATCCTATCTGCCTCCTCCTGCGCCGTGCGCAGTGCGGCCGCGGCCACCATGGACATGGGCTGGGGGAGAGGGCAACGGTCGTTGGAGGGGCGGCGTCGGGGTCGGCGAGGGACCATTCCTCGCCGAACCTGGCCACCGCTCCGTCGAGGCGTCGGAGACGACGCTTGGCCGTCTCCGAGTCGTCACGGAGCGGTCCAGGGCTCAGGCGTACGCCAGGTCCGGGTCCGCCGCGATGTGTGGCGGCGGGACGTCTGAGTCGGCGTACTTGGACCGGCGCGCGGCGTTGCGCCTGTCCTGCCGGAGCTGCTCCTGGTCGGCGTACTCCTGCGCCGTCATGGCGCTCCGGGACAACGACGAGGAGCCGCCGCCGCCGAGGTAGTGCATAATGCGACCGCGCGCCTTCGGCATGGGCGGCGGCGAGTGGCGCTCCTCCTTGATGACGCGCCGGGGCGGCGGCGAGCGGCGCTCCTCCTTCATGACGCGCCGGGGCGGCGGCGAGAGCCGCTCCTCCTTGACACGCCGGGCTGCGGCGAGACCCGCTCTTCCTTGACGCGGTGTCCGATTTGGACGCCGCGGCTGCGTGGTGGCGGAGAGCGTGGAGGGGATGCCGGCTCCGGCTTCACGGGTAGGAGCGCCCCCGGTGGCGGAGCCGGCCTGTTGGTGTGGACGACGGAGCGACGGAGCATCAACTCCATCTGCTCCTCGAACTCCGCATCGGTGCCGACGTAAACCTGGCCCGGCGCTGCCGGCGCGGACTGCGGCGGCGCGGCTGCTGGTCCGCCCGCATCGAGTCGCTGCCAACCGATGAGGACGACGGCCCCGGAGTTCAACGGTGGCGTCGTCACGAGCCGCCAGATCCCGCTCCGGAACCGCCTGCAGGCGCTGATGCCCAGGACTTGCCCATCGCCGGAGATGTGGAAGGAGATGGGC
The DNA here is from genome assembly GCA_039707655.1 of Elymus sibiricus. Classification (NCBI taxonomy): domain Eukaryota; kingdom Viridiplantae; phylum Streptophyta; class Magnoliopsida; order Poales; family Poaceae; genus Elymus; species Elymus sibiricus. The sequence continues at coordinate 296,304,656 of CM077672.1, read as the reverse complement.
GTGGAGGGGAGGAGGAGGATGAGGAAGAGGAGGATGCGATGTGGACGGCGCTGGAGCGCGGCTTAAATAGCCGCGGCCAGGCCATGCGAAGGAGCGGTCAGCCGCTTCAATGCGGCGCAGCGGCCGAAGTTGGTTCCTTGGGAACCCGCGTCCGCATTGAAGCGGCGGCTCCCGAGAGGGCGCGTCGGTCAGCGCCGCCCTCCCTCCCCTCCGGTCACATCGTGACATCAATGCCGGCAGCTGCGTGCTCTGGGAGGGGCGGGGGGGAGGGGGGGGGGGGGGGTTGGTGCGCCAGGGCGTTCAGAAGCGGGCTTGGAATCGGTCCGGACTCCCGCAAAACTCCCCCACGTTTGTCTCCGTTTTGCGGGAGAAATCGCGTTCGGACTGCCCCGCGGACCGATACAGGTCGGCGTTGGTTGGCTCACGCGGTCCAGACGGATGCGGGCGGTTTGCGGGTTAGCCTTGGAGATGCCCTTATATACTCCCTGTCCGAAAATAATTGTTGGAGAAATGAATGTATCTAGACATATTTTAGTTCTAGATACATCTATTTTTATCCATTCCCCGACAAGTATTTTCGAACGGAGGGAGTAGGAAATAGCAAAACAGAGAAACTAGTTATTTTACTGAAAAGATTGAAGGTGTGAATTTCTAGTAGTATACCAAATTACTTGAGTACATTTTTTTTACTTGAGTAAAGTGTACCTTGGAAATCAGTAGCGGACGCATCTCATTGCATATTCTAGTTTTATTGCCAGAACGTTTTTTCGAGATGGACAAATGACCGTCTCTTGCGTTTCCGTGAGATTCGCCTGCCTCCCACCCCTACAGGCCACGATCCCGCGCCACCGCCACGCTGCCGCTCCCCGCGCCGGCAGCGTTGCGACTCGCGCGGGCGCGCCACCACGCACGCGACTCCACCCACTCATCACAGCGGCCCGAACCCACCCCCTACAGCCAACGCGCACCGCGAGTGAGCGGCGCACGCCACCCACGCCCGCTTCCACGCAGGGCCCAGCCCCCCGGCCCCACCCCACGGGCACGCCCGCGGTGCGCTCACCGCTCCACTCGCGCCGCGCCAGGTGGTGCCCGGGCATCGGGCCGGCCCGGTCAGAACAGAGCGCCGGGGGTGCCATGTGCGGACCGGACCTGCCGTGCCGTTCTAGAGGCTTCTTCCGATCCCGAAGCAACAGACCGCACGACGTGATGGCTCGCTAATTAATCCCCCCGTCGCTTTCCTCCGCCTCTTCCCTTTTTGCCCCTCTCGGCCCGTGAAATATTGTTTGCCGGACCGGGAACCCGAGGAAAGTATCGGGAGCTCTTTTTTGCATAAAAGGACGTATGCGACCCTCTTTTTGCGGACACGCACTTGGCGATGTCCACTTCTTCAGTTTTGGGCAATACTACTACCACTACGGTTTGCTCTTGTTTTAAGCGTAGGGTATAATCTTTGCCCAGAACAGAGAAGCAGGGATAGTAATTGAAAAATGTCCTCTGCATTTGTTGTGATTAATTAACAAAAACAGCACACGTCATGTATGTATGGTGGGTGAACATATTCCCACGGAAGAAGTCCAGTTTTATGACAGCCATGTTGCCCTAGCACGTATCTATGGATGGGAATGGATACCAGCACATGGTTTGGGTGAGATAGTTAATTCTGTACTTTCAAAAAGGCTATAGTTAATTCTACGCCAAAAAAGGCTGAGCCTACTCAGTTTATTTTAGATGAACATTAATAAATTGATTTTTTTAAAGAGACCGAGCTAGCAACAACCCATAAACACTGCGATGGCTTGATGAAAATGCATATTCAGAGACAATCTTGAAGGAATGTGGTCCATAAATAGGTTGATGTTTGTGGTTACGCCTGTCATTCTCTCAATAAAACTGAGGGTTGTAAAACATAATACGGACATTTATGACGTGATACTCAAAAATGAATCCCAATCCCAACAGCCACAGTATCCATTAAGCTTAACTTGCCAAAAAAAATACGGACATGCTCACTTACTTAGGAAATAGGACCAAAGAAGCATTGATATAAAACACTCAATTAATCGGCGTGTAAAATTCTAATATGTCAATAGAATATGAGGTTGTACAACTCTATAACACAGCAAGAGATTTTTATTTTAAAAACACAAAGACGTAGATGCTCACATCACAAACATACACTCATCACTATGAACGCACGCACACTCAACCAATGTAAGCACCTTCGAGAGATTGGACCAACAGATTTCAAGATTTTTTTTTTTGAAAAAGAGAGCCCCCTCCCCGATTTCCATTAGCAGAAACCACAATGTCTTTCCTAAACAAACTACGAGCAACAGAACTTAAAAGAGAAACGATGCACCCATCCAAACCACAAAATAGGCTAAAACAGCAAAACCTGCCGCATAACCTAGAGAGAGCATATAAGGTTCTAGCACCGAACATCATCCTCATCCTGGGACAACCACACACGCCGGAATCTCCAGGATGTATTTATTTTTAGAAACCGGTTATCAGCAGCCATAAGTTCTAGCACATATAGTTTTGAGGCAAAGCAAAATACTGGGAGAGATCAACAAAGCTCCACCGGGGTAGAAGAGGCCCCCTTTACATATTTACAAGTTTTACAAGATTGACGAAGTTACCATAGACATCTGGTAGTTGACAGACACACCATACCGTTGAAAGAATATTGCCAGAAAGGCTGAAATAATTTTAAAAATGCGACCTCATGTAATTTTTTTTTGCGGGGGGTAAAAATTTATGACACAATACACAAAATTGGATCATAGTTCGGATGATCACACGAGCCAGCGCATACACACTCCCAACAAACTCATATATACGATACATCACAGGCCTCTGTCACCCTTTGAATGATCCAAAGCAGCGACGTAGTACAACAATGTGCAAGTGGCAAATTTTCTTGTCGTGATCCCAGGAGGCAAACGCCATTCCAGGAAATAGCTCCATTTCGGAGGGACCAAATCGCAAATCTGGCTGGCTATAAGAGAGGCGCGAAGGGGTCGGCTTAACCACGGGAGTATCAGCTTAACCCGTCCCTCTGGTCTACCTCGAGTTAAGCCATCCCTCACCCACTGAGCAAGGCGGAGGAGGAGGAAAAATAATATACCCAGAAAAGGACAAAGGAATCGCGCCACCGCGGGGAGGAGGAGGCGTACGGCGCGGCCGCCCGCCATCGGATCTGCGCCGGTGACTCGCCCGGCCGCCCGAGGAGGAGGTGGCGGTGTCGCTCCGTCCGTTCCCCGCCTTCGAGCGACCAGATCCGTCCCGCCGGTGAGTCCTGCAACCTCGGCCCGCGCTGGGACAGTGGGATGGACGCTGTAGTTTGACGGGGATAGTGCGGACTCGAGATATCTCTCGGATGAACTGGAGCTATGTGTGCCGCTCCCACGGAAATGTGCATCGGCTAGAGATTTCGCCTTGTTTTGCTCTCGTGTGCGGTTTAGCGCGCGATTTCTGGGCCATCGTCTGAGGGTTTCAGTCTCTTAGGTTCTGAGCTGTGGAGGATTTGAGAATGCTTGTGATGCGTGCGTGGTGCTGTCTCCTCTGTTACTTTTTCGGTTTTGTTCAGTCGAAATGCGTGGGATTTTGGGGTTCGTCTAATCGATTGGGAACACGCAGGATCCATGCGCGGTTCGTACTTTTAAGCCGTTTACTCACGAATTTTATCGTGTCAAATTGGTAGGAGTGAGTGTGGGATGCGCTACTGCGAGGTTTTATCCGAGCTCCTGCTTTGTCGTTTTGCCCAGTATTCTCAAACCATCTAGGTGATCTGAACAATTTGATACATGCAGCGAGGAGGGACCTTTTTCTGGTATAATTCGGACTAACTTGTTTTAATCTGGGTACGACCGATTGTTTTGCTGTGTATGTTCTGGTGATGGATATTTGTGAGTTCAGTAATGAAACTCTGAAATTTTAGATCTACCTATGGCTAGTGAACTACTGAATGAGATCAGTTTAGGAACAACTATTTGCTCTCAACCAGTGCCTGCAGATCTACTACTGTTTCTTCTGCTATGTGAGTGATCCTTATGATTTTTTTAATTAGTTCAGGATAAGGCGATATCTTCTCTTATATGAACTAAAAAAAAGTTTATCATATACGGTCATGAATCATGATCATAAGGATTGTTTGTTGTTATGAGAAGCTGTTTGCTGTTTTGATTGTTCTTTTCCTGCCAAGAGTGGGAGCTAGCCTTCTGTTTGTGAGTTGTATGCATGCTTATGTCGGAAATTCTAAATATTTGTATCGAATGATGATACTGTATGAATGAAGTTGAGATCTAAAGCCCTACTATCACCCTGGAAGCGAAATATATTTATCTGTCTGGGGTTTATGGTTATTGATTAAGTGAAGATGAATCTAGATGTAAGGGTGGAAGAATTGTCAAAGTGTATTTAAACTTTAATATGCTTAACAACTGCCCTGGGTGTATTATGTTAGTACTATTAAGAATTTTATGAAGCCATGCTATCGACTATCGCTTGCTATGGTACAAGACTTACTAAAAAAAACAGAAATACTGAAATGAGCAACCGAGAAGATCCAAAGAGGCTTTGTTTTGTGGCAACAACTTGAGTCTATTTCGTGGTGTGCTAGACTATTTAACTCGAAAATTTGTAGAAACTCATGCCATTACCGTATAACATGTCCTTCTGTTTTGCTTCTGTGTCCTTCTCATCAGGATATATGTCCGCCATACTTCCAATTTTTCTCCTGGTTCTACATGTCTAAAAATTTATATCGAGAAAGCTTATCTTGTGCAAAACCTACGTTATTCATGGTTCATTTTTTCTTTCTTTTGCAGGGTATCTACCACTGAATTGTGAGATAAAGTGCTTTCAGTTGATGCAAGAGGGTGTGCATACATCTTCATCTATGGCCTACTATTGATTGCTCTGCAGTGATCAGTTTGAAGTCTTCTTTCTTCCTCTTGCTACGAGTCTTCTTGCTTCTCTGGTGGGCTACAGGAGAGGTGGAAGCAGATAAAGGCAGACAGGCAGCTCAGCCATTCTATGTCCAGGGACTTGGATTGTCCTGTTCAGACACAGATGGCTGTTGCAGTCCTGGATCGGAGTTTCAGCAGTGACTATTCTGCAAGTAGCAAAACTGAGGGGAGATCATTGAGCTGGAAGAGAGTTTTTGTTCAAACTGATAATGGTTCTGTCCTGGGCATTGAACTGGAGAGGGGAGAAAATGCGCACTCTGTGAAAAAAAAGCTGCAGATAGCTTTGAATGTTTCCACAGAGGAGAGCTCACTGACCTTTGGTGATCTTGTTCTGAACAATGATCTCAGCAGTGTCCGCAATGACTCGCCATTGCTCCTCACAAGGAATCAGATGCACCGGAGCAGCTCAACACCTTGTCTCTCTCCTACTGGAAACGGCGTGCAACAGCGAGACCGTAGTGGACCCATTGCTATCCTTGGATGTTCAAGCCCTTCCCCTCAGATGAAACAGCTTGCTAAGGATATTGTCAAAGCCATAAGGAATGATGTTGACCCAGTAGCTGTTAACAGTGGGATGGGTGGTGCCTACTACTTCAAGAACATTTGGGGTGAACATGTTGCAATTGTAAAGCCAACTGATGAGGAACCATTTGCTCCAAATAATCCTAAAGGCTTTGTAGGGAAGACACTTGGACAGCCAGGCCTCAAAAGATCTGTACGAGTTGGTGAGACAGGGTTCAGAGAGGTTGCTGCTTACCTCCTTGACCATGGCAACTTTGCAAATGTTCCTCCAACCATGCTGGTCAAGATCACACACACTGTATTCAATGTGAATGCCACTGTTGGCTGCAATCATAAGATGTTCCACAACAAATCACAGGCCGTAAGCAAGATTGCATCATTGCAGCAGTTCATCCCTCATGATTTTGATGCCAGCGACCATGGGACATCAAGCTTCCCTGTATCTGCTGTGCACAGGATCGGCATTCTTGACATCAGAATCTTCAACACGGACAGGCATTCGGGCAATCTTCTGGTCAGGAAAGTTGGTCCTGGATCTGACAATTTTGGTGTGCAGACCGAACTCATTCCTATTGACCATGGTCTTTGTCTGCCTGAATGTCTAGAGGATCCTTACTTTGAATGGATTCACTGGCCGCAAGCATCCATCCCTTTCTCTGAGGAGGAACTTGAATACATTGCAAAATTGGATCCTGCAAAAGATGCTGAAATGCTACGCATGGAGCTTCCCATGATCCGCAAGGCATGTCTGCGGGTGCTGGTGCTGTCAACAATATTTCTCAAGGAAGGTGCAGCATTTGGCCTCTGCTTGTCCGAAATAGGAGAGATGATGAGCAGGCAGTTTACCGGGAAAGAAGAAGAGCCAAGTGAGCTTGAGCTTCTTTGCATGGAGGCAAGGAAGTGGGTCGAGGACAGAGAGCTATTTCTTCCAGAAGCCGGAGTTGAAGATGACGATGATGACTTCACCCAGTTCTCTCTTGATGGCGAGGATGATTCAGATGCACTTGAATCACCGTCATTCAGCAGGTTTGGTCCCATGAAGGCAAGTCACAGGAATCCACTGTCAAAGCTAGCCGAGTGTGATGAGGAGGATGATGACAAGGAGATGATCAAGGATGATGCTGATCCCAATGGTATGTTTCCTAAGCTGGTCCCTCCTGTCTCAAAGCTGTCCGCGTCGCTGAAGGGGATTGGTTTCTTTGGGAAAGCTAAACCCTACCATGGAGGCATTCCGAAGAGCAAGGTGGCTGCTAAAACTAACTATAGTGGCGAAGGTGGTATGTATCAGTCTGGAAGCAGGAGCGCGAATGAGATGCTCCCTCCCAGCGCCAGTTTTGTGAAGCTGTCAGACATGGGCTCCGAGGAGTGGAATGCGTTCCTCGACAAGTTCCAGGAGCTCCTCCCGAGCGCCTTCCGAGCCCGGAAGCACGCTGCTGGCGCCGGCCCGCGCCCACTGCAGAGGCTGGGAACTTCTTGCCAGTTTTGAAGGTAGCAGTACCCAAAGGTAATGTAGATGCAACCCAGGTGTGCAGGTGCAGCAGCTGTTTTCTTCGCGGCAGCCGGAAGCAGCCCTATGCGCCTGTAGGTGTGTTTGGACTACGGATCGTGGAGAGGAGAAGATAGAGGTGGTTCGATAAAAATAAAAAGACCGTCCCTTGACATGTGATCTTCCCGCAGAGTGTGTCTTCGTGTTTGTGCATAGTTTTAGTTTTTGACATATGAAATGGTTTGTTCTTTCTTTCGTCTGTATATATACGAAGTACTCCTCCTACCTCGCAACGCCGGGCTCCATCACGGCTGGTGGTATCCGGTGGTGGTGGTGGTGTTGAGTGTTGTCGGCGCCGCCGGTGTTTCGGCTTTGCCACTGTACCATTTCCGAGACGCTTACCATAATAATATAGTATCAATATGTACCTGGATGTTGCTACGCATGTGTACTATCATCTGTTTACATCTGCGTGTCTACTTCTCTGCTTTGGTGCTTTTGATGCGCAAGTTTTTCAGAGAACGTGGGATAATACGTTGATATGATAGGACCGATTGATCTGGAACTTGGTTCAGTTGGTGTCAAAAGGGTACCATGCGCCGTAGAAACTTGAGGGTTGGCTCTTGGCTGGTTCCACCGTCAGTGCGGACTGACGACTTCCCTCCAGTCCCCGGATATCGACATGTCTGGTAACGGAAGCACAAATCTATTGACCCTGTACCCTGCCCGCGACGTATGCACTAGGGAAGTTTGGACTGAGCCCTGGGGAGTGTCGTCAGTCGTGTTTTCTACACCTGAAGTGACTTCTCCAAGCCCTTCTTTTCCCGTCAGGTTAGGTGGCCGGTCCGTATCACACGCCAGAGGGAGACCATCATCATCAGTGGAAGTCGCTTTCCTGCATCTGGACTGTGAACTACAGATAACAACTGTAGTATACACCCGGAGTCCAAGTCCATCACGCAGATCAGAAAAATTCAAGCGAGCATGGTCGTGCGTGCAGTCGTGCAGAAGACGACGTCCATCGCTCGGTCCAGGTGCAGGATAACAGCGACAGGTGTCGAGACTCGCTCTCACCCTGCTGCCGTGGCTGGCTCCCAGTGCTTCGCTGCCGTGCCGTGCGACCGTGAACTTCGATCGTCCCGTTCCTCTATTATTGGCCGGCCCTATCGCTATCACGGCGCGGCGGCGGCATGGGGAGTTGGCGTGGTCCGGTTCGCCACAGCTGCCATTGGCCGGCCGAGAGCGCAGATGCGCGCACGCAGGCTGGCTGCTACGGCAAGGCAAGGCTGGCAGGCATGCTAGCTACCTAGCTTCCTCTTTTCGTTGGGTCTGGAAGGATCTGAGCCCCAAGACAGAAGCAGCTATGATGATCGGAGCTCGGGGACGTGTAACAGCTACGGTGGGCTGACCACTTTGGTCTGAACTCTGAACCCGCAAAGCATTTCTTTACGGCGAGGAGAGCACATACTGCTTTGCCACAGCCACATGCTGAAACCTTAAGTATCACGAGTTATATTTTTCTCCGCAGCTTCAGAGATGTTGCTGCTGACATATTACAGACGCTACTACCTCTCCGAGCACGGCGCAACCAAAACTGCCCATCCAACTCACCTCGATCTCCTCCATCGATCGAGGAGGGTCAGACATGGGCTCTACGTGCGGCCCGGAGGGTCCCTCCCTGCCTAGCTAAGCTAACCATGTGCTAGCTAATGGCTACGTACTGCTAGCTAGACTACCACTATCTGTATCTATATCAACAGGAGTCGCATCTTCTCGCGTGTGTAGACCGGCAGCTAGCTAAGGCTTCTTCTCCGCGAGCTCATCCAACGGAGCGTCGTTGTTGATGGGTCGCCGGCGGTGGACCTCGTCAATGGAGTAGTCCATCCTCAGCATGTCGGACGCCACGGTGGCCGTGTCCCCGTTGTGGCTGCGATGATGGAACATGGGTCGAGCTGCTGGTCCCTTGCTCCGTTTACCCTGAAAATGAAATTGCAGCCATCAGTACATAGTAGGAATCGAAGTTTTTTTTTTCGAAGTTGTGTGTCGATTGTGATGTGGCCAGCCATGTGCCGCGCAAATAATGCTTGTGATGTGCTAAATCATGTAAAGCGTGCGGCTGATGCACTTGCCTCATCATGTACAAATTCAGCAGACGCATGGCCTGCTTCTTGACTTGCTCCTGCAACAACAGAAATGGCACGTATCAGACCATCATTCAGGGTTCAGTGATCTGCTGTCAGAAGAAGTACTGCAGCTAATTGCCCTGATGTAAGCGACCCATTTGCAAAAAAGACTAAGTACAAGTTCAGGTTTGGTTGATTAACTGAAAAATATGAGAAGAATTTCTACTACACCAGTAAAGAACTCTAGCTTATTTAACTGACGAGGAGCACTGCACTACCACTGTACTTTTACTTCAGGAGTGAAAAATAGAACTGCTACTACTGTACCACTAGCAGTAAGCAATCAGTGGCAAGAACCAAGAAGAAGCCTTTGCCTTTTGCCGTGCCTCAGTTATTCTTTGGTGGATGAACTCTGGGAGTGCGGTAATCGGAATGGAGCGGCACTTGGCCGTCAAATTCGCGCCTGCCGCCGCCACTCCTTCGCCCGGCCCTGTCACCGCCTAGCCCGACAACGGTAACCTCTACGGTTTTCTTCCCTCCGCGGGCATGGGCAGGGTTTGCACCTGTGTTCCTGGCTCCCACGGCCTCATCCCTCCCCGCTCCTCCATGCCCTCGAGCCGCCATTGACCTCCGTGCGCTCAGGTGCCATCTCCGGCCGGTCAAGGATACCGCGTTGTCGCCCAAGCTCTCCTGCATTTTCACGGTCGAGAAGCGAGATATCAGCACCAGTCCGCCATTGCTGGCACTGCCACTGACAGCGCCACCTGCACGCGGTGTGAGCGTGCCGTGGACAAGAAGTTATTGCGAAATTGTACCAACCTTGTTGTTTGCTTCAGCGGTGGAGGCAGACAGGGAGAGCAGAAGCAGCAGGAGAAGAAGACTCCCTGCGCACCTCATGGTCTCTCTCACAACCTGGCAACAAGGAGCTACCTGCTAGCACCTCTGAACCTGACGAGCAGGGGGGAAAGGAGAGGTTTAGGTGACAGTGCAGGGGTTTTATATACCAAGGAGGTAGATTAGATCCATCCACACCACACTGATCAGCTCAGCTCAGCTCAGCTCGACCGCACACTGCACACAGCTAGCGATGCTAGTCAAAGGGAGCTGCCGCATATTCAAACCCAGCACCGTCTGACACGCCCAATATCAAACTGCTGTGTGTGCGCTTTCCCGTTTCTTAATCCGCGGCCTGTCGCCCGCGCGCGCATGCACCGATGCCCTGGTCCCGGCCATGGAGGATGTACAGAAAACCTCGGGCGATCTCCGGTGCGCGCACGCACGCACGCACCGGCCATGCAGACAGGGGCGGAGTACGTGCCTCCTCCGCCTCGGCGCGGCCGATGCGGACGGAATTGGAAGGCGGGGGCTTGTTCTTTTCTGTCCCTGGGAATGCGCCGCCATGCGCGCGCGCCACGGCGAGGCGTGCTTCTGCGGTGCTGGTGTCCTCGGATCGAAGGACCTTGCGTGCGTGCGTGGGTTGTGACTGAGAAAACAATCCTGTGTGGGATCCGGCTCCCGATGGTGCTGTTTTGGGTGCTTGTGGGGAGATCGCTAGCTGCGGTCTCGGATTCCTTCGAATCAGACATCTGGTGTGCTGCTACTAGGAACCCAGCGTACGTTCGCATTCAATAGTTTCAGCCTTTTATTAGTTGGCTTAGTAGTTTCAGCCTGGTGGAGCAATGTAGAAGTAGAGCATCTACAACCGGAGTTACCTAATACGGCCCTATATATCCGTGGACGCGCCTAAGGACAGTGACCGGCCGGTCCTCAAATGATCTCATTTTTACAAGGGATAAGTATATTTTTCGTCCCTCAACTCTTTCAAAAGTTTAGAAATGGTCCCTCAACTTCAAAACCAGCAAAACTTGATCCCTCAACTTTCAAAACCAGATAAGTTTAGTTCCTCGGGCGGTTTTCGTCGCACGTGAACAATACACCGATGAACAGTGAATTCGAAAAAAATAGCTAAAAAGTTCAAAAAAATCTGAAATTTTATGACATCGGTAATACTCGGGTGCACAAGGTGCGTACAAATTTTCGTCGTGTTTCGACGTTCGAGGAGCTCGCGACAAAAAATAAAAGCAAATCTTCTCTATGATGAACAGTAAATTCAAAAAAAATTCAAAAAAATCTGAATTTTTTTGGCGTCCAAGATGCTCGGTTGCGCAAGGTGCATGTCAAAATTCGTGGTCAAATAACATCCGAGGAGCTCGTGGTGTTGGGAAACCACCCGAAATGGCACACACACGTACGCTATTTTGTTTATTTTACCACAAGCGCCTTGGATATCATTTGACCCCAAAAATTGGCACGCACCTTGCTCACCGGAGCATCTTGGATTCCAATAAATTTCAGAATTTTTTGATTTTTTTTGCTATTTTTTGAATTTACTGTTCATCTTAGAGCAGATTTAAGTATGTTTTTTTTGCCGCGAGCTCCTTGAACGTCCAAATACGACTAAATTTTGCATGCACCTTGCGCACCTAAGTATCTACAATGCCATAAAATTTCAGATTTTTTTTGCTATTTTCCCGAATTTATTGTTCATAGACGTACTGTTCACACCGGACGAAAACCGCCCAAGGGACTAAACTTATCCGGTTTTAAAAGTTGAGGGACTGAGTTTTGCTGGTTTTGAAGTTGAGGGACCATTTCGACACTTTGGAAGGAGTTGAGGGACGTAAAATATACTTATCCCTTTTTACAACCACAACCCCTATTTTTAAAAAGAAAAGTATGTTTTTAGTCCCTCAAGTTTCCCAAAAGTATAGACTTGGTCCCTCAAGATTTTTTTGGTAGAAATTTGGTCCTTCAAGTCTCAAAACCGGATAAGTTTAGTCCAAAACCAGATTTTGAGCACGTTGACCAGGTTTGACCGATGAACATTAAATTCAATAAAAATAGCAAAAAGACTAAAAAAATACTGAAATTTTGTGACAACCAAGATGCTTGGGTGCATGTAAATTTTTGTGGTCAAATAACATCCGAGGAGCTCTAGTAAAAAAACAAAATTTGTTTTTTTAAGCCAAAATTTGTTTTTTTTCACGAGCTCCTCAAATGTCGAAGTACCACACAAATTTTCACACACCTAGCGCACCCAAGCATTTTGATTGGTTGCCACAAAATTTTAGATTTTTTTTTAAATTTGGTTGCTATTATTTTTGAATTTACTGTTCATCGGTCAAACCTGGTCAACGTGGTCAAACCCGGTCAACATGGTCAAAATATGGTTTGACGAAACTTATCCGGTTTTGAGACTTGAAGGACTAAATGTCTACCAAAAAACCTTGAGGGACCAAGTCTATACTTTTGGGGAACTTGAGGGACTAAAAATATACTTTTCTCATTTTTAAAACATCAAATACATGCAAACACATATTCATGACGGCCAAACTATGAGTGGTGCACACAAGTACAAATTATTCATACTTAAGAGTACATAATCGAAACATAGTGAAAACATAACAATTGTTTATAATGCGTAATTAAAAAATTAAAAGCAAAGTTTACTGTTTTTCAGCGTGGATCCACATATGCTCCACAAAATCATTCATAAATTGCATATGTACCTGTTGATATCGCTGTTGTCGATGCATCTCAAGAAAGTTGGTAATATGCTCCGCCTCTTGTTCCGGGAGGCGGGCCTGAACACCGGGCTTCTCAAAATCATGTGTGCGGGCCCTTCACCCTCATTCTCAACAATCATGTTGTGCAAGATTACGCAACATGTAATGAGCTGCCAAAGTGTCTCCACTTCACACATCATTGCAGCTCCACGAACAATACCCCAACGTGCTTGGAACACTCCGAATGCACCCTCCACATCGTTCCTAGCTGTCTCTTGCATTGTTGCAAAGTGGCTTTGTTTGTTTCCATGGGATCAGATATGGTCTTCACAAACGCCGCCCATTGAGGATAGATATCATCGGCAAGATAGTACCCCATGTTGTAGTTGTGCCCGTTGATGGTGTAGTTGCACGGCGGAGCTTCCCAATCATAAAGTCTCTTGAACAAAGGAGATCATTGGAGCACATTAATGTCATTGCACGAACTAGGCGTGCCAAATAAAGCATGCCAATTCCACAAGTCCTTCGATGCCACTGCTTCAGGTATGATGGTGGCTTCTTTGACGTGACCTTGTTAGCCCACACAGACCTTTTGGGAAATTCTTTCCTTGCCAGTGCAACCCAACATACCTGGGTGTCGGTGTAAAAACCGGCAGACCTCGAGGTAGGGGGTCCCGAGCTGCGGATCTCGGATCGGTGGTAACAGAGACGATGGAGACAATGTTTACCTAGGTTCGGGCCCTCTTGATGGAGGTAAAACCCTACGTCCTGCTTCTGTTTATATTGATGGAGATGTATCGAGTACAGAGTTGATCTACCTCGAGATCGTAATATGTGTCTAACTTCTAGGGCAAGGTGAGCGATATTGTGTTGTTTTTTCTACGGGCCAAACCCCATGGCTTATATACACGCCAAGGAGGGTATCTATGGTTACAAGGTCGGTATCTAGGAGTAAGGCGGCTAGAAAAATCTTGGAGTGTGCTACAAGTCTTCGGTAGAGACAGCTTCAATCACGTCTCCCGTGTGCGGCCTCCGGAGTCCATCCCGATCACGTATGGCGGCATATCGGCCCAACCGAGGAGACGGGCCGACTGGGTTAGCACCTCCCTAATCCAGGACACCGTCAGTAGCCCCTGAACTGGTCTTCGATGCCGAAGTCGACGCCCTTCACTTTCCGGAGTCTTGGCTCGATAGACAAGTTCCCGCGCTTTTATTCTTCGACTAGATTTAAAGACCTCGGCCAACCCTTAGAATTCGTTGGGGGCCCAGTGTCAGACTTTGAAAATCGTGCTGCTTAGGGAGTCGGGTGTAACACCCCTATGTAAATGAGCAACAATGATCTCACATGATTATGTTAATTCTCTGTGATTTGCAATGATAATCATGTTGGATAAATATCTCATTTCAAATTCCTCTCTGAATTCAAATTCAAATTATGAGTGAAGTTTGAAGTTGCTCAAAAATTACTGGAAAATAGTTCATGTTGTTGCAAAAATTCCAAAACAATTTATTGTTAAGAAAAACAACATCACCTATTTTCCTAAATTGGGCTAGAGCATTAAACAGTGAACAAACAACATTTTAAATGCATTTCCATTTTTGAAAAATTCAAATGGAAACCAAAATTGCCCAAACCTTTTTGTGGCAGAGCAGAATAATGCCGTGTATTATTGTGGACCAATTCCACATTTTACAGAATGCAAAATGGCAGCTCATTTATTTTTCTAAGTCTTCTGTAAAAAGAAACAGAGAAAAGAAATAGAAAAAGGCTGAAACGGTACTGTGCGAATGGGCTTAAGTCAAAACAGTGGCAGGGCCCAGCCCAGCCAGCCCATCTCTCCCTCCTCTCTTCTCTCTCCCTCGCGTGTCAGCCGCGCCGTGGCCAGAGCGCGCTCGCTCCGGCCACCGGCCGACACCGCGACGCCGCGGGCGCCCAGAGAGGATAAGGCCGAAGCCATCCTTCCCCCTGGACGCTCTCCTCCATTCCCTCCCTCTCTCTCTCGCTCTCGAGCTCTCTCTCTCCCTCTCCCGCACGTCGCCGTCGCCGCGCCACCGAGATCCAGCGGCCACCGTAGTCCTCGAGCCGCGCCACTGTGTCCTCCATCTCCGCCGTGCCCGACTACGTCGCCTGCGCCGTGGAACGGAAGCCGGGGAGCTCTATCCCGAGCGGATCGAGCTCGGCTTCGACCTCGGCCACCTCTTCTTCTCCGGCGAACTCCGGCCTCCCCTGCTGCTACTAAACCCTCGCCTGGCCTCCTTGCGCCCACTCGGTGAGCTCCGCACCTCCTCCCTCTGTTTCCTCTTCGTCTAGCTACCCCTAGCCGTCGTGCTCGCCATGGCCGAGCCCAGCTCCGCCTCATCGCTCATCCCCATCGCTCCCGTCGTCGTCATGGCCATCCGAGCACGCCAACGTGCTCAGGGCACCCTAGAGGTGCGGCCTGGCCCGTTTAATCGCTCGCGCGCGTGTAGTTTTGCCGTCCCCGAGTAGTGCCCGAGAACGCCGCCGCCTCCGCCGCTCGCCGTCGCCGGCCGTTTCCGGCCAAACCACCACCACCAGACAACGCGGCGTCGTCTGCTCGTTCGAATGCGCCCTCGCGCGCGCAAAACGGCAGCCGGAGCGCATTTTCTGGCGACCCCCGAACGTCGCCGCCGTGTTTTCGGTCGCCGGCGGCTTGCCGCCGGCCAGCGCCTCGCTAGCAGCCACGTGGGCGCCTCTGGGCCACTGACCAGTGGGCCCAGGGGCCCCAGTTGACTCGTTGACCTGGTGAACTGTGTTGACGTGTCAGCACAGTGACACTGACGTGTGGGCCCCTGCGAATAATTAACTTAATTAGTTTTTATAATTAACCTAATTACTAATTAGCCACTGACAGTAGGGCCCCACCTACTAATTACCCGAAATAGATTAAATTAACCCCTAATTAGTACTGAGCCACTGACCAGTGGGACCCAGCTGTCAGGTTTGACCTGAACAGCTGCGGTTGACCCACTGATGTCATGCATACGTCATGCTGACGTCACCTTGCACTATTCTGGATAATACGATTTATTTAATTAAAATAATTCCAGGATTTTCAGAAAACTGTTTAAATCTTTGAAAATTCGTAGCAATTCAACCGTAGCTCGGATCGAAAAACTTTCTACATGAAAGTTGATTAGAAAAACGAGACGAATGCGAATACGTGGTCAAAATGCTTGACCATCACTCCTAACTACCTGAACATGGAACCTTCCCCCCGGTTCAGTATACCGAATTCAGCCTAAACGCCGGGAAAATATCCCAAATATTTTCCCGCTTCATCTGCGACATGTAGCATTGCATTAGGTCATCACTAACACTGCATACTACCATGCCATGCATCTGTGTTGCATTTGTCTGCCTTTATTTATTGTTTCTTCCCCCTCTTCTTCTCCGATAGCCCCCGAGACCGACGCAGCTCAGGAGACTGACGACACCACTGTCGATCCCTCCTTTGCCGCAGAGCTTCCAGGCAAGCAACCCCCCTTTGATGCATGCCTATATCACCTATTCTTTCTCCCTCCTGCTTGCATTAGAATTTGCTACTGCTATTGTTTTATCCTATTCTGATGCATAGCCTGCTTTTGTAAACTGTTGTTGATACTTTACCTGATATCCTAAATACCTAGTGTAGGTTGATAGATAACCATTTGTGGCCCCTCTTCCTTGCTCTAGTTGCCCCGCTTTAGTACCTGTGCCCCGATCGATGTGATCGTCGGGCTGTGACCAATTCATCACCACACATTCCCTTCCTAAGTTGCTCGACGCTGCAGAGCTAATATCGAGTGCCGAGGATGATACCTCTCTTCTCACTCCCGATGTGGACTCTGTAGTACAGCTAGTCGGTTGTGGGTCACCGAGGGTGATTCCTCATTCACCTCCTGAAAGATCGTGGATGTCGCCTAGAGGGGTGGGGGGTGAATAGGCGCTTTAAAATAATTACGGTTTAGGCTTGAACAAATGCGGAATAAATCTAGCGGTTAATTTGTCAAGCACAAAACCTACAACAACTAGGCTCACCTATGTGCACCAACAACTTATGCTAAGCAAGATAAACAACTAAGTGATAGCAAGATATATAACAAGAAACAATATGGCTATCACAAAGTAAAGTGCATAAGTAAAGGGCTCGGGTAAGAGATAACCGAGGCACGCGGAGACGACGATGTATCCCGAAGTTCACACCCTTGCGGATGCTAATCTCCGTTTGGAGCGGTGTGGAGGCACAATGCTCCCCAAGAAGCCACTAGGGCCACCGTAATCTCCTCACGCCCTCGCACAATGCAAGATGCCGTGATTCCACTAAGGGACCCTTGAGGGCAGTCACCGAACCCGTACAAATGGCAACCCTTGGGGGCGGTCACCGAACCCGTACACTTTGGCAACCCTTGGGGGCGGTCACCGGTACCCGTCAAAAATTGCTCGGGGCGATCTCCACAACCTAATTGGAGACCCCGACGCTTGCCCGGAGCTTTACACCACAATGATTGAGCTCCGAGGCACCACCAACCGTCTAGGGCGTCCAATCACCCAAGAGGAACAAGCTCTAGGGTACCAAGCACCCAAGAGTAAAAAGCTTCTCAAACTTCACTTCCACGTATCACCGTGGAGAACTCAAACCGATGCACCAAATGCAATGGCAAGGGCACACGGAGTGCCCAAGTCCCTCACTCTCAAATCCCACCAAAGCAACGAAAGCTATGGAGGAATATGAGAGGAAGAACAAGGAAGAGAACACGAAGAACTCCAAGATCTAGATCCAAGGGGTTCCCCTCACATAGAGGAGAAAGTGATTGGTGGAAACGTAGATCTAGATCTCCTCTCTCTTTTCCCTCAAGAACTAGCAAGAATCATTGGAGGGATTGAGAGATAGCAAGCTCGAAGAAGGTCAACAATGGGGGAAGAACACGAGCTCAAAAAGATAAGGTCCATTGGGGAAGAAGACCCCCTTTTATAGGAGCCCTCGAATCCAACCGTTATCTGCCCTGCGCCCGCAGCCAAGCGGTACTACCGCTCCTAGGAGCGGTACTACCGCTTAGGCGGTACTACCTCGCACAAGCCTGAAATACACTGAGTGTACAACGGTAGTGCCGCCGGAGCGGTACTACCGCTGCCCCTGGCGGTACTACCGCTTAGGGGGTTTCAGACCAGGAGAGGCAGCAGTAGTAGAGGCAGCCAGGGCGGCAGTGCCGTGCGAAGCGGTACTACCGTCCTAGTGCCGCACTACTACCGCAAAGGGGAAAAAGGAAACAGAAGCGTGCATGGAGGAAACTCCACAAGCGGTAGTGGCGGCGGTAGTACGGGCGGTACTACCGCCAGAGCGGTACTACCGTGCTACTACCGCGCTACTACCGTGAAATATAGACCGGCAACAGAGAGTTGCACGCTCGGGGAAACCCCAAGTGGCAGTGCCACGGAAGTACCCAGCGGTACTACCGCATAAGCGGTACTACCGTGGGCACAAGCGGTACTACCGCTTGCATGCCACTGAAAATCCACAGAAAACAGAGGATACAATAAAGCCAGAACTGCTATAACTTCTGCAAATGAGCTCCGAATTGAGCAAACTCAAGCTTATTGGATAGATGACGACAAATACTATCCAACAGCGAGAGAATAAGAAGTGGCAGGGGAGATATGCCTAAGATATAGAGATGAGAAACCTCTATGAATGAAGAACCGGCATAAACTCCAACATCGAAAACATCATAGAAGATGCAAATATGAACTCCGTTTTCGATGAACTCGAGCTTGTCATGAAGATGACCATAAGCTCAAAAACTCACAAAGAGAAACACCAAACAAGAACCAAGAAAGATGATGCAAGTATGCAATGGTTTGAGCTCTCTACGAACGATACGATCAAGCTACTCACTTGAGAGCCCCCCTTGATAGTACGGCTATCGATCCTATAACTCGGTCTCCCAACTACCACCATGAGACCGGTAAAATAGAAAACCTATCAAGGGAAAACCTTTGCCTTGCGCATAGTCCACTTGAGCTAGATGATGACGATCTTGACCTCCTCAAGTTGGACCACCTTTCTTGATTGCGCCGGCTCGATGAAGACTAGTTGATTGCTCCCCCATACTCCACTATGGGTGAGCCACTCTTCGGCACATCTTCACAAGTCCATTGTCACCACAATGGACGGCAAGCTTCAAGCATGTGATCTCTTCGTGATGCTCCACTTGAACTTGCACACCGCAATCTTGATGACGATCACCACTTGATGTCATCCTCCATGGGTTGTATGATATCTTCCTTTTGATGCACGCCCATGGAAACAAACCTAACCCCACAAAGAACTCTCGCATAGAACATGGGTTAGTACACAAAGCGTAATGGACAATGCTTACCATACCGTGAGATCACTTGATCCCACTCGGTACATCTTCTACGCTTTGTGTGTTGATCAACTTGAATCACTCTTCATATTTAGTCTTGATCAACCTTGAATCTTTCCAATTCTCTTCATTAAGATGATGTCTTGAAGGTAAACATGAATGTCCACACAATCTTCTTCTTCAAGACATGCTTGCAATAGGCTCATCTCTTACATGACCAATCTTTGGATAACTCCATGAATAACCACCTTGGTCATCTCAAAATCTCCTTGAAACCAACAAATGTACTTCAAGAAAAGCCTATGGACAAACCCTTCAAATATAACTCAAGGCAACCATTAGTCCATAGGGATTGTCATCAATTACCAAAACCAAACATGGGGGCAGCGCATGTTCTTTCACCTCCTCCGATGAAGCTTCTGTCGTGCCACCCCGCAAGTGTGAATACCACTGAGGGTGATTCCTCCGGGTTCACCTTGACGGATACGTCGAGTGGGAATCCAACGAGGGTGATTCCACAGATTCCTTCTTGATGTTATGGACACACGGACACTTGGGTTTTACTACTGATACTTGATAAAGTCGGGTCGGCCCCGAGGGGTACCCGCGAGAGACGTGGTATCGGGTTGACCAAGAGGGTACCCGAGAGATGAATACGTGGCACGGCCGGGCATTCTTAGCCCTTGCCGTAAGTCCACGAGACGGGGCGACGGGGTCACAGGATCGTGAGTCTCTATTCATTTCCGCGCGCTCCAAACGCACTAATGGGTTAGGATATGTAATCCGAGTAGGCCTCTGGCATTTTCGCGCTAACCAGCACGTGGGAATAATATGGGTACTCGGCGTCGTAGTATCAGCCGAAGTTCTTCAGATGTCATCAGTTGAGCGGCGCGCGCCGGGTTGGTCTGGGAAAGCCTGCGCTTGTATTAAGGGGGCTAGGGCTGTTCACCGGCCGCGTTCGCAACGCGCAAGAGTGCAAAGAGCGATGGGCCCAAGACCCCTGAGTGCTTAGGATGTAGACCGGCGTGCTGGCCTCTCTGTTGAGCCTAGGTAGGGCTACGACGTGTCGATCAGCCGAGGCCGGGCATGGACCGAGAAAGTGTGTCCGGCCCGAGTTAATCGAGCGTGTTGGGTAAGTTGGTGCACCCCTGCAGGGAAGTATATCTATTCGAATAGCCGTGTCCACGGTAACAGGACGCTCGGAAAATATCCCCATCTTCTACAACTAGAACTGGTTACTATGTTGTCTCCGGGATCGCTTTCTCGCAGGGAGTCGAGGAAGGATCTCTGGGCGTTGTTGCTACTTGTTACTAATACTATACTTATGTACTAATCTGGCGCAGCTACCATGGAGATCGTGCTCGGCGGCGGTAGTGGTGGGGCCAGCTGTGCCCTAGCTGGCCTGACGAGGAGGACAATGGTGATAAGGACAATGGCGACCTCCTTATTCATGGCATGCTTATGTGGTGGAACAACGAGATGATGAAAGAGCGAGACGGATATGAGATTGACGTACTCTTTAAAAGCACGAGTTGGAATAGCACACTCCCAAAGCAGCGGGGACACATGTCGAACATATATCGTTGACAAGTAAGAACACTTTTAATATGCGTGATCAGACAAACAAGTGCCCTAACACATTTAACGTCATTAGTAATCCCTTTATTCTAGGACCCCGATACCTAACTGAGGTTCGATCCCCAGGTATCCCAGCGCGAACAAAACATTCGCTAGGAGGAAGCCACCCGCGCGAACGATAACGTTCAATACGAGCGCCCCTGCCAGCTAACGAAATGCACGGGGTACCGTTCAGCTGAGTGGGCCTGGGCGTTTTCTATTATGCTTGTGTTCCAAAAAACTTGGTGAACCCTAAAAAAAAGATATACCTACAAAAAATTGGTATGATATAAACTATAAAAAAAGAAAGAAACCCCTACAGAAAATTGCCACTGCTCAACCACAAAATAACAAAAACCTACATGACAAAATATGTCAACAAGATTTTAATATTTTTTCAATGATAAAATGATCGAACAAATTAAAAGTGTTATAAAAACAAAAGGAAGATGAATTGCCATGATGGAAAATACTATAATTGCCGTGAAATTAAAAACAAGATTTAACGAAAAATGTATGCCGTAACATAAAAATCACTCACATGGTCACCCGCAAAAAAAAAAAAATCACTCACACAGAAAAAAGAAAACTGTGTGTAGATAACCACGTGGGATTTGAAAATCTGTTAACCAATTCATGTTTGTAGCATGCAAGCTTTCTGGGACTTCTATATGCTAGCTACCTATGGAAAATAAACTCTCATGTATCTAAGAGCATGGTTAATAATATAGCCATCAGCTGGCTATATAAGATTGCCATGTAATCAAAAGCTAGCAATATCACCCACTCATACAATAGGGTTGGCTATAAGGTTGGCTCTTAGACTAGTGATTTGTTTTCACTTTCTCTCTTTCTCTCTCCTCTCATTTACTCAATTTAATTAGGAGCACGGGTAAAGGTTGGCTCTTGCATTAGAGCCCACTCCCTCTCTTTTTGCTTGTCTCTCTTCTCCACATAGGCAAAAATGCCATGTAGGCGGACTTATAGCTCACTATTATACTTGCTCTAATCCCAGAGATACGACGCTCTCATCCAGCATAGCCGACGAATTCCATGATTCTACACCACAATCCATATACAATTCGATTGGGTAAGTGGGTAAGTTTTCAACTCAGGTATGCAGCACTCAAAAGGTATAAAATGGTATGATGTTGCCAACGCTTGCGATCGGTGGCAAGAGTTGGATGCACTTAGCTGCCCTGGTTCGTGTATGTTTCGTTGGTTTTAACAGATTTAGCACCGGATAGAATCACATGGGAAAATCACTTTGGATTGGTTTTTTTTTTCTTTGACACATACTCCCTTCATCTATGAATAAGGGTACTTTTGGCATTCGAAATTTGTCTACAAAAGAGTGTATTTCTTTCTTCTCAATAAACTTTAAAGTAAAGAAATGGTTCTCTCTCATCACACGGTAATCAAGACCAATAACATTCAACACATGGTCTACACACTTCCTACATGCACTTAGCTTATTGAGGGTGGGGTAATTAAAGATGAGAGAGATGGTGGTTTGCACCTTCCCATTGCATTTTTTTACTCCGCTCTATAATCTGTGCTAAAATTTCTATATGTACACTTATTCGTGGACGGAGAGAGTACATAAGAGTACGGATTCCGGTGAAACTCGTCCTATGGTCATCACATACCCGCGTACGTAATGTCGCGGTGGTGGCATAGCGACAACGACAAGATACCTATGTGCATCTACCTTTGTGTGATCAGCTGTCTGGCATCAACAAACGGTATGAACAACAAGCCGAGGTACGCAGAAAGTTTTCTCGTGTTTTTCTTGCATTTAAGTTTCTGTGCATTCCTTATACTGTAATCGAACCTTAGTACTTTATGATCTATAGCAGTATCGTCTATCCATACGATGTAGTATGTGTGAGCGTCACTAGTTGATTCACAGTCAAGACCACAACGGCGCTTGCTGATCAGGCACAGGCCGACGGCGGCGACAACACTTGTACT
Organism: Elymus sibiricus; assembly: GCA_039707655.1. NCBI lineage: Eukaryota > Viridiplantae > Streptophyta > Magnoliopsida > Poales > Poaceae > Elymus > Elymus sibiricus. Next base: position 296,282,029 of record CM077672.1, on the reverse strand, counting down.
GACACTAGATAGTTGCGGTTCGTGGCGACGTTAGGATGCACCCGCATTGCAGCATCCGAGCTACTTATTACCTGAGATTGATTGAAGAGGAGATGCCAAACAAAGTGATTGTAAATCAAAGCATCCATGTTACTAGTGATCAAAATTATGCAAAAAGGAAGGCGCGTGTACTCAGATGAGTTATATACCTTCTTTTAAGATGAATACACTCATTCTTGTGAAAACATCACGTGATATGCTCCTTGTGTTGCTATAACATGACACTTTCTAAATGAGTAATGTACGTCGTTTTTTTGGCGAACAAATACATTGCCTATTAATTTGCATGATGATACTCAAATTATTATTTTTTGCATGATGAGCAGTATATACTTTGGATGATAAATACTAGTCTATATACACACTCCCTCGATTGAAAAAAAATAGTACATACTCAATTAGAGGAATATTACACACGGGAGTAGAAAATCCACTCTCATTAACAAAACAATAACATTGAGTGAATTCCGGTGGTGCTGGAAATTGAGCAAACCTTGAATCAACAAATGGAGACAAACAAACAAAACAAACCATAGTCCGATACTCCGATACAACAACATAGTCTATGGAGAACATCAGCCTGGTGGGGGGGGGGGGGGGGGGGGACCGTGAGACAAACTAATTGGCAAACAATGATCTTGGGTGAATCCTGGTGGTGGTGGAAATTGAGCAAATTAACCTTTAATAATCAACAAACAGAGACAAACAAACAAAACAAACCATAGTCCGATACTCCGATACAGCAACATAGTCTATGGAGAACATCAGCCTGGTGGTGGGGGGGGGGGGGGGGGGGAGGGGGGGGGGACCGTGAGACAAACTAATTGGCAAACAATGATCTTGGGTGAATCCTGGTGGTGGTGGAAATTGAGCAAATTAACCTTTAATAATAAACAAACAGAGACAAACAAACCATAGACCGATACTCCGATACAGCAACATAGTATAAGGAGAACATCAGCCCGCGGGCTCTAAAATCAAGTCATCGGGCAAGCATCGGTAGATCTATGCCGGCGGAATCACTACGTTACCTCCAACACCACCACCCGCTGCTGCCAGGTAGGGGAGTATGAAATGAGGAACTGCACAACCGCTAAGAAAACCTCTGCTGCTACTCCTGCCCAGACAACGAAGTGTCCCCCTCCAGCTCCGGTGCCTTACTCCAGATCCTGTTGCTGGCAGCGTTCGGCATTGTTGCTAACCACATATACTCAACCATAAACAACTATTGAATAAATACAATGTGGTGAAGTGCTTCAGGGGGTGGGGGGCAAATGTCCTCTGTCCACTCCACAATAGTGTTAACTTTATGTTCTACAAATCATATTTTTGGTAATATATTTAGATGTGTAGATCTATGGGGCCCTTTTTTGAGATAGGCCCTAGTCCGCCGCACCTTTTGCCATGGCCTAGGGCCGGCCGTAGTGGTGGGGCAAAGGCGGTGGTGGGTCGAAGACGGTGCCCGACGGCGCAGCTACCATGGAGATCGTGCCTGGCGGCGGTAGTGGTGGGACCAGCTGTGCCCTAGCTGGCCTGACGAGGAGGACAATGGTGATAAGGACAATGGCGACCTCCTTATTCATGGCATGGTTATGTGGTGGAACAACGAGATGGTGAAAGAGCGAGACGGATATGAGATTGACGTACTCTTTAAAAGCACGAGTTGGCATTGCACACTCCCAAAGCAGTGGGGACGCATGTCGAACATAAATCATTGACAAGTAAGAACACTTTTAATATGCGCGATCAGACAAACAACTGCCCTAACACATTTAACGTTATTAATAATCCCTTTATTCTAGGACCCCGATACCTACCTGATGTTTGATCCCCAGGTATCCCAGCGCTAACAAAACATTCGCTAGGAGGAAGCCACCCGCGCGAACGATAACGTTCAATACGAGCGCCCCTGCCAGCTAACGAAATGCACGAGGTACCACTACAAAAAGAAACACTTCCGTGATGATACGTCTTTGTCACAGTAGGTCAAGTTTTCTATCATGCATGTACATCCGTGACAATTTTGTGACAGAATCAAGATAGTCATACCTGTGCTGTCGTAGAAGTGTTCCATGACAATACTGAAATTATCATCACGGAAGTGTCCACTTCCATGACGATAAATGTCGCGTCATGGAAGTGTTTTCGTCAAGGGTGACCGATACGTGGCATCGACCGTAGGTCGCCGTTAAGCTATCGGGTTCCGGTTTGGATCCGATAACCCGTTAACAGCTCGGACCAATGGGGATTTTCCACGTGTAAAATTCTCATTCGCTGGCCGATCCACGTGTCAGCTCGGCGTTGCGACAGATGTCATCCATTCATTGGACGAGAGACGCCTATGATACGTCGATACGTGGCACGGCCAAACAGTGGCCCATTTAGGTTAAAAAGCCGGCCCGTTTGACTTGATCAAAAGTTAGCAGGCCGGCCCATGGAAAGCCTGTTAACGGCTTGTTTGCATACAGCCCATCTACGGCCCGGGTACTCACGGCCCGTTATGGCCTTTCAATATTCGGCCTAGTAGCGTCATATGGGCCGTCCCATATGATTCCAGCCCGTTGTCACTTTCGGCCCATCTATGGCCCGTGAAGTCTTTCGGCCCATATGAGGCCTTTTGCATCTGTGGGCCCATTGATGGCCCGTGGTGAATCAGGCCCATCATGAACAGTAAACTGCTTTGACCCCATTAACGGCCCATGATTCAGTTGGGCCATTTCAAGCCCGTGCTCCCTTTCGGCCTTCTAAGGGCCCATACATTCTTGGGCTCATTTACGGCCCTCGATTACTTACGGTTCGTTACTGGCCTGTTATGCTAATGGGCCAAATTCAACCCGTGGTAACATTCGGTCCGTTTGTGGCCCTTTAACCCGTTGGGCCGTTTTCATCCTGTCCTGTAATCCGGCCCATTAACGACCCGTCATGCCTCTTGATAGAATTAAGCCTGTGATGTCTTTCGGCTTGTTAACGGCCCGTTATGGTCTGGGCCCATAAACGGGCTGTTCCGATTTTGGCCCGTTTACGGTCCATATTGCGGTCCGGTTTTGGCCCACAAACAGTACGGCCCATGGATCCTACGGCCCGTAGGATGCCCATCGTTACCACGGCCCGTATGTGGCCCATGGTTATTGCGGCCACTAGCAAACCGAGGAAAAATAACTGCAGTGACTACAAGCAAACAAATAAATAAGACTATAAGTAAATAAATAAGCAAGCAACTAACGCTAGGCTATTACGGCGATTACAGACATTACATCCACTGGGCATCAAAGTTCGCCACCAGTGCAAATAAAGGGAACAACAAAGCAACATATTACATACACTGGGCGTCTAAATTGGCCACCAGTGCAAATAAACGCGGCAGCAAAACAAGTCCAGAACTGAAACAACTTCAGAAGAGCTCAAGAAACGTTATCCTGGGTATCCACCATGCTGGCAATAAGCTTAGCAAGCTTATTAGCTTTCTCTAGTTTGGCGCTAAAATCCTCCAACGCTTGCTGTTGCACCAGAAAGTATGCATCTGAATTCTCCAGGGACTTCCTCAGTCCTTCGGCTTCTTGTCGCAGCACAGCTGATCGATGTCTTTCAGCTTGTAGTTGAGACTCAAGATACTGAATTAATTCAGACAGCGAGTTTGAAGAGCTCGTGCAAGCAGTAGTGGCCAGTAACTCGAACACTACATCAAGAAAAGACTTTGGGGTTGTTTCACTGTCTTCAAGATAGTTTTCCTTATCTGTTTTATCAGCTTTGTTGGAGACCAGCAAGGTTGTCTCACTATCTTCAACCTTATCTGCATTACTTCCTTTACCATTAATTAATGTGGTACTCTTCTCCAATATTCTGTCAGCATTCTAAAAGAAGAAACAAGCAGGCACATAACAGGTTTAGCATGTAGTATATGAAACTCATTTTGGTGAACCAGTTCAGTAGGAAGGTGGACAGGATTAAACTATCAAGTCTTCTATTGCAAAGTAGTACATTATAAAAGCATCAAACAAACATATATCTATGTGCTACTGTCACTGCATTGTCTTGCCAAATCAAAATAGAGACACAGTTCAAATCATATCAGTTCAAGACAAAATAGCATTGAAATAATATAAGTGTGGGAAAGTACACGGCACCACAAATTTCAGATGGTTACCACGGGTATACATGTACAACTAACAACACTATTGGGTCTGTTTTGATGCTAGTAATGTGCATGATATGAGAAGACAACTGTCTACACAATTGAAATTGAAATCAACATAGATCAATTTAGAAGAGCAAACTAGTTAAAGAAACATGTTTAAACATACCTGTTGTGCCATTGGAGTTTCGATTGGATCCTTCTATTTAAAAATTAGTTGGTATGAGTAAATACAGTGATACAAGAGCGAAGCAGTATGCACCATAGCTATGGAATCTTACCTGAGAACAGTTGTTCTTCAGGTTTAAGCACTTGTTCTACAAGAAGAGAGTACAGTAAGACGCAACCATATAGTACTTCAAAATGAAATATGATCTCATAGACCCTACCAGATTCATGGGTTCTAGACCAATACAGAATAAGGCGTTCCCAGTCATCGTCCCTTAAATGTGTCTCCGAAGAAAGTAAGGGAATTTGATGAGTCTCCTTGCCAGTGAAATATGTTTTCTTTAGGTAATTTTGATACTGCCGCAAAGCATTCTTGAAGATAGCACAGGTTATACCTCATTCTGAGTTTCCAAATCGGTCATTCTCAACACAGAAAAATGGGAACATTTGCTGTGTTATAACCAGCAGGAAGGTAGAACGTATGGGACAAAGCAAAGTAATTGCCATGAATACTTACACATAACTCCTGGAGGAACACCTGCAACTGGCTTTTTCCTTCATCTTCAGTATAATCTTTCCATGATGGGAAGATACGCACATAGGATTTAACAACATCAAATGCGATAGATGCTAAACTACGGATGACTGGTTCTGCTTCGTCCACAGGAATAGGTGTACTAACTGGTGGAGTTGGGGTTCGCCGTGGTAGTCCTGGCGCTTTGGGCACTGGAGCTGCCTTACTAACTGCTCTTGTTTGGGAGCTCTGATGTGGAGATGGTGCTGTGTCAACTGGAACTGGGTTACTATCTGCTGGGATTGGGGTTAGATTGGGTGAAGCTGGTTCTCTGTCCATCGGAGTAGGGGTACAATCTGCGATAGTCTGGGTTATGTGTGGTAGGGCTGGTTCTTGTGCAAGTACAACCGGGGTGCTATCTCCATCGACAGGTAGCGCTGTTTTATTTGAAGACCGTGTTTTTACTCCGCTAGATACTGCCATCACGCCCTCCAAATCAAATGGCTGATAAACAAGAAAAGTAGTTGAATGTACAGACCTTGTATGAGACAGATGCAATAGATAGTGAGGAAAAAAAAGGGCATGAAATAGTTCACATATATGTTGTTTAAATAAACAGGATAGCATGACATAATTTCACATATATGATGTCTATCTAAACAGTATAGCATGGCATAATTCAAAGATATGATGACTAACTAAAAAGGATGGCATGAGATAATTATATGATGTCTTTAGTAAACAGGTTCGCATGACATAATTCACATACATGTTATCTAAGTAAACAGGATGGCATGATATAATTCACATATGTGATTTATATACTAAGGAGATGGAATTCGCATATATGATGTCTAAACTAAGCAGATGGTGTTGAATATTGTGTATATGATGTCTAAACTATGCAATGCAAGACAGCATATGCATGATACGAGCAGTATAACCGTGCCAAGTTAGAGCATACACCTCGGGGGGGGGGGGGAATAGGACTGGTCATCTGTCTCTAAATCCTCCTCTGAGGAGCTATCTGGACCCAGCAAGAGATCTGCTTCGACACGTAGCACTGTCTGCTCTGAAGAACTTGTTTTCACTCCAGATTTTTTCATCACCCACCCAAATGGCTGATTCACAGGAAGAGTAGCTGAATGTACAAACATTGTCGACAAATGGAAATGTAATGGAAAAAAGGAATGGCAAGATATAATTCAAATATATGATGCCTGGCTAAACAGGATGGCATTGCATATTTCACAGATACTATGGCTGGCTAAAAAATATGGCATTGCATAATTCACATATGTGATATAGAAACTAAACAGGTGGCATTACAGAACATGTCTAAACTAAGCAGATGACATATATGATGTCAAAAGTAAGCAAAGCAAGGCACCATATGCATGATATGACCAACATCATCATGCCAAGTTAGAGCAAACACCTCGGGGGATAAATAGGAGTGGTCAGCTCCCTCTAACTCCACCTCTGAACAGCTATCTTCCTCTGGATTACAATCTGGAGGAGGGGGGTGGGGTTGCCATTGCACCCACCATGGAGCGATGTCTGCATGACATTGTATTGCCGCGCAAGACTCTTCTCTTTTTCTCTACATGTTCAGCATGACTGTGTACAATAACTGACATGCATACGAAAAAAATATAGTGAGATTAAGTAAGGAGAGCATGCAAAAGTCTAGAGTGATGGTAACAACCAGTGGATAGATCCAAAAATAATGATAGCAGGCAAATGATAGCTTAATTTAATAAAAAGATAGATGATGGCTGCTTTACTGTTTGTTTCCCACCCAAGATGAACGACATAGTAGATACCCAAGATGAAACAGATAGTAGATCGATATACTGTTCATTGCTGCCTCGATATGTGCCCCACAAGCATTTTCAAACTCAAGTTTGAACATTAATTTGGACCTGACTTGGAGTCTAAGAGATGAACAGGATGATAAACTAGCAGGTAATATTAAGCAATGCATAAAGTAAGCAGAAACAAAAGAGTGCGACCGCTCTTGCGGACCCGTGTACTCCTCAGGTTCATCTGCTGAGTTGATGATGGTGATGCAGTTGCGGTGGCTGCCGACGGCGGGAAAGGAGATCTGAGGTGGCGAAAGACGGTAAGGAGTCATGATGTCTGGTATGGTGGATGCTTCTGTCGATGGAGCAGCTCAGGTGAGGTGGACGACGGCGCGGCAGGAGCAGGACAAACCACACAAAGTTTTCTTCGACACCTATCTGTAAATGAAGTAATTCTGTAAGGGCTCCTTTGGCTTGCAGGAAGAGCACAGGAATGCAAAGACACACGGCCAAATTAAAGTCAAACCACCTGCAAATGTGTACAGTTAGAATGTTAGTATGCCACTAATGCACTTAGTCTTCTTTTCATGCATAGGATTTTGATAAGTAGGTCCAGATGGATGTTAAAATTTCTGTGTTTTTCCTTTGAAACAGACACGAAAGGAAAAAATCCTTCGGTTTTGTTTTGCTCCATTCCTTTCAACCAAATGCATGAATAATTGAATAGTAGGGTACCATAGGAAAATTTCCTATTGCTATGTTTTTCCTTCACTTTTTCCTTTGAACCAAAATAGCCCTAAGGGATCGACATGAATGTAGAGTAAAAAGTGATGCGACAAGTGTACAACCTCTTTGGTGTAGCCGTGTCGAACTCAGCATCATTGGGTTGGTCGCTGAAGATGTTGCGGCGGAGGTGGCTGTCGGAGCTGGGGAAGAAGATCTGAGGCGTCTGTAGATGGCGTCAAGGGTAGTGCTCTGTTGTGATGGATGTTTTCATTGTTGGAGCAGCTCCGGTGAGCTGTACGATGTCGAGGCTGAAGCAATACAAGACGGACATCGTTAATCTGAAGTGGGATTCTAATACCATCTCCAATAGATGATGTAAATACATCACCAAAAAGTGCTAGCTGTAAAATTTACATCACCAAAAGACAACCAACTCCAACAGATGATATAAAAACTGTTGACTCTGAACTTAACTGTCGAAACTGAATTTTACTGTCGAAACTGACTGTTACTATCGAAACTGAACGCACTAGTAGCAAACAAGCACTTCGTTGGTAGTTTAGGCCGCTCGAGCACTGGTAGTAGAGAAGCAGTGATCTAAATCAGCAGCCGCTCAATAGAGAATGCACTAGCAGCTAGCAGCCGGAGCAGCAGCCTGAACGAGAGCCAGAGCAGCAACTCATGTAGCTGCAGCAGCCCGTGTACCAGCATCAGCAGCGCGAGCGAGAGTCGGAGCAGCAGCAGCAGCTTCGGCTGGTATGGACGCCGCCGCCGAGTGAGCCTCGCAATGGGGGAGATCCGCCATGGAGGATGTCACCGGCGGCGCCGGCGTCGAGGGAGCCGGGCCATGTCGGAGCGGGATCGAGCACCGGCGGCGCCGAGAGGTCGAGTGAAGGAGAAGATGCGATGAGTGTACAACCTCTTTGGTGCCGCCGAGTAGGCCTCGGCTTCATCCGAGGAGTCGGTGAGGATGTTGCGGTTCCGGTGGGGCAGGTTAAGGCGGCGCTGTGGGAATGGAGCATCCGCGATAGACGAGGCGATCGTCGGAGCAGCTCCTTGGAGGTGGAGGACGGGGCGGCTGAACCGGCGGGACGATGAGATCGACGACGGATCCTCATTAGGTGCGGTGGATGAGGGACATTGAGCTGTTGCGGTGGACGACGTCATCGGGGAAGAGGCTCCGGCAGGGCGGCGGTGGGGGGCGGACCGAGGAGGGTGGGGTTTCGCGGCTGGTGGAGAGAGGTTTTGTCGGCCTCGGTTTTCAAATGGGGAAAAGAAGGGGATGGGAGGGGGGAACCATGACTTAGGGACGCGCTTGTCCGAAATGTAGGGTAAGTTACAAAAGTAGCCCCACCAATTTGAACTAGCGGCTCTTTTCGCCCAGGGCTAGAACGGGGATTTCGCGTGTCGGGATTTCGCAGGAGGAGGGAGTTTTCTTGCGCGTTGTAATTTCGGGATAGCAAGGCACGTGTTGAGAAGGAGGGAGTTTTCGGAGCACAAACAGACAAAAAGATATCAAATTTGAACTACAGGCACATGCTCCAGTGCACCAAAATGGGTTGAAAAATCATATATGTGTCCTTGGGTGAATGTTTAGGTCCCATACAAGAAATGGGACTGAATTTCAAAAGTCTGGGCGTCGTGGCTCGGCCGAAAACATTGAGAAAATTGGTTTTAAAATTCATGTAAATCCAAAAATTGCCTAAAAATCACGGAACTTGGCATGGTGTCTTGACATGGCACCAACATGCCTTGGTAAATTTTTTGTTCGATTTGGGACAAGTTTTGGTATAAGCTTCTTACAAACCGGAGCTTCTCTCAAGAAGGCTCATGGTTCCGACAAGGAATGTGTCACCTTTGTGAGCGAAACGACAAACGCTACCTCTTCCTGCCTTGATTTTTTTACATAGGCAACATAGACCGATAGGAGTGTCGTGCTAAAATTTGGAATTGTTCCGGGTTCGTTTGGCCTTTTTTATACATTAATTGAGTTTTAGGCATTTAATGTGCATAATAGAAATTTGAACTACAAGCACATGCTCCACTGCACCAAAATGGGTTGAAAAATCATATATGTGTCCTTGGGTGAATGTTTAGGTCACATACAAGAAATGGGAATGAATTTCAAACATCTGGGCGTCGTGGCTCGGCCGAAAACATTGAGAAACTTTGTTTTTAAATTCATGTAAATCCAAAAATTGCCTAAAAATCACGGAACTGGGCATGGTGTCTTGACATGGCACCAACATGCTGTGGTAAAATTTTTGTTCGATTTGGGACAAGTTTTGGTATAAGTTTCTTACAAACCGGAGCTTCTCTCAAGAAGGCTCATGGTTCCGATAGGGAATGTGTCACCTTTGTGAGCGAAATGACATACACTGCCTCTTCATGCCTTGATTTTTTTTACAGAGGCAACAAAGACCAATACGAGTGTCACGCTATAATTTAGAATTATTTCGGGTTCGTTTGGCCTTTTTATACATTTATTGAGTTTTGTAGGCATTTAATGTGCATAATTCAAATTTGAACTACATGCACATGCTCCAGTGCACCAAAATGGGTTGAAAAATCATATATGTGTCCTTGGGTGAATGTTTAGGTCCCATGCAAGAAATGGGAATGAATTTTAAACATCCGAGCGTCGTGGCTCGGCCGAAAACATTAACAAACTTGGTTTTTAAATTCCTGTAAATCCAAACTTGCCTGAAAATCATGAAACTTGGCATGTTGCCTTGACATGGCACCAACATGCTGTGGTAAAAATTTTGTCTGATTTTTTGAAGGCGCACACATTAACAACAAACAAAGTCATTTCGGAACAAAGAGCTGCCACGTTACAATCAGAAACACAAGTGTGATTCAAACCGTGGGCGTTGTACTAACCATTTACGTGCCGCCACGTGTCCCCATTTTTATTGGCTAGGAGGCTCCGTGCGGGGTAGCTATTTGAGTAGACGGGAGGGGTGGAGCAGACCGCTACGCAGGCTTATAGGGAGGCAAGCCCTTTGACCTCCATCTGCCGCCCACCGCGCTCCCAACTTCTCCATTAATGGCGCCCGAGCCTGGCTAGCTCTCAGTCGACTGAGATTTAAGGGAGAAAAAAGAAATTTTGAAAACAAAAATTTGCACGGATAACTCACGGACATAGCCTCGACTGAAACTTAATGAAGACTTAGCAAGACTGTTATATATGATGACGATGGCAATGGATAGTAATTGTCTTACATATTCAGGAAGACAATTTAAAATGCCACTCGCGGCAACGCCCGAAAGACACAGGGGCAAAAGAAGAAGGAAGAAGACACAGACAACAATCTGGGTCGCTGCTCTACTCCTTCTTGATGGGTTGCTGCAGGGCACGGAGTTCCTCCAACTCCTTCTTCATCGCCTCCATGACCTTCACCTCCTTTCGCCTCTCCTCCGCCATCTTTGTCATAGCATCCATGGAGATGGAGTTCTCACGGCGAACGGCAATGATCTCTTTCACATCGTCAATACTTCTCTTGACAGCAGCTTTGGATTCCCGCACCAGCCTTTCGCGCTCGATGCGGAGGTTGGCATTATCGTCCATAATTTTCTCTACCATGGCGGCCGTCTTCTTCATCACAGCAGTGCTCTCCTCGTGCTGCTTCGCACTGCCGGCGATCTTGGCCCTCAGCACGTCACGTTGGGTGCAGAGCTTTGCCTTGTCATCCCTTAGTCCCCAGATGACGCCGATCGCCTTATCAAATGAGGCATTGATCTCCTCGTGCAGCTTCGCCCAGCCGGAGATCTCATCCTTCAGCTTATTGAGCTCAGCGCGCATGTGCCTGCGAGAGCCCTCGCCTTCCCGGAAGAGATCTTCCTAGGCCGCCGCAGCGCGGCAGGACCTCTCTGCTGATTCTGCGGTGCGTCGGGTCACCCTTGCGGCTTCCATGGCGCGGCCGAACCACTGTGCTGCTTCGGCGGCGTCGCGGGACCTCTGTGTTGCTTCGGCGGCGTGGCGGGACCTCTGTGTTGCATCGGCGGTGCGGCGGGACCTCGCGGTTGCTATCGCGGCGAGGCGGGACATCTCTGCTGCTTCCGCTTACATGCTCACCGCTCCCTGGTCAATTCTCGACGAAGAACTCCTACGGGCCATGGCAGACGCAAGGAACGATGAAGAAAGACTTGTTTGTTTGTTGATGAGGAATTGAGGTGGATTGTCCAGACATTTTCGAGTAGGTAGTATTTAAAACCTAGTAATAAGCTGCTAAGTGGGAAAACGTTTAAGTTTTGATCGGTGTGAACGGGTTTGCAATTAAATATAGCGTCGTAATTTGGAATGTGACGGGAAACAAGCTCAAAATTTATTGACGCTTCCGGTTTCGAAGTGCGGCATGATTCCCGGATGGTGTAACGTGGGCAAGCGTTCTCGGATGCGTACGTGGCGTGTGCACCGTAATCGGCGATGTCAGCACATGTCTTGTTCCGTATGAGTAATGCTAGACGCACGGAGATTTACTTAAGGATTTTACATTGTAGCTGAAGTCGACCAATATGATTGGAGATTAGGGGAGGTTGGGGCCCACCCGGCTGAAAATCAGGGGGGGGGGGGGGAAGATTAGTTAGTTGAAGATCGTGTAAAACGCCCGTAACAGGTCCGTGTGTATAGGATTATCGGTGCCCTTATATCGCAGACTCCTTGATCTGGCTGAGAGAACCTCCAACAACCTTTCTATATTTGCACTCACTTACGCTCTCCGTTTCTTTTCAGTCTGCATATAAAGTTTTGTCAAAGTCAAGCTTTGTAAAGTTTGACTAACTTTATATTAAAAAATAACCTCCTCCCACAGCCTTTGTATAAGTGGTCCCCCACCCGATTTTTTCACAAAGCTTGCTAAATCTGCCATCCCACTTTGTATATTTGCAAACCCAAAGGATTCGGTGCCCAGACTCATCTGCACCCGGTCAGAAAAAAATTCACAAAATATTCAAACAAAATCAAAAAATTTCTTTTTTTTGCATGGTAGAAAATTTGATGCGTGAGGTCCGCTCCAATTTTCAAATCATTTGGACATCTGAGCAACTCTCGGCAAAAAAGACAAATCGCGTTAGAACAGTGCATGAACAGTAAACTTTTTAACTGACCCCGAATTTGTCTTTTTTCCCGAGAGCTGCTCAGATGTCCAAATGATTTGAAAATTGGAGCGGACCTCACGCATCAAATTATCGACCATGCAAAAAAATTGGAATTTTGTGAATTTTTCTAGTATTTGTTTTGATTTTTTTCGTCGGCGCGGGTGCAGATGAACCTGGGCTCAGAAGATGATTATCCAAAGGGAACTTGCTAAATTTTGGCAAGGCTTTGTATAAGTGGTCCCCTTCATATTTTTGTCACAATGACTAGTGGGCCAGTGTGTGATGTGTACGTGTATGTGTGAGCTGCGTATGTGCGTCGTGTGTGCGTGTATGTGTGTGATGCGTGCGTGTGTACGTGTACGTGTATGCGTGTGTACGTGTACGCGTGTGTGCTGCGTGTATGTACGTGTACGCGTGTGTGCTGCGTGTATGTACGTGTATGCATGTGTGTACATGTATGCGTGTGTGTATATGTACGCGTGTGTGCTGATTTTGTGTACGCGTACGCGTGTGCACATGTGTACACGAGTTGTGCTAGTAGACGTGTGATGTGTCTATGACAAACTGTCCCTACATGTCATTGTGTGTTGTGTGCAAATATGGCAATCCGATATACAAAGGCTACCAAAGCAAAAAACATGTTGGCTTTGTAAACCTTCTCTCTTCTCTTGCTATAACATGTTTTTATAGCAATCCAATATACAAAGGCTGTTGGAGATGCTCTGACCGTTTCTGTTATTTTGGCTCGTCGGAAACAATTCATCCGAGTGAACTGTTTGCCGTCTATCGCACACACCTTGATCTGGCCGACCGTTTCTGTTGTTTTTGCTCATCAGAAACAGTTCATCCGAGTGAACTGTTTGCCGTCTATCGCACACACCTACAGTAGTGTCTCACATGCACGCGCACACACAGACACACATCCCCTCTCTTATTGATATTGCAGTCGTACCCTCCGTTTGTCTAGTAGGCCTCTCCCACCATCTCCGAGAAGCAACTCGACCACCACCCCTCCGACACTCTAGCTCTGTCTCTCTCCCAAACTTATTCCTCTCCTACACATATGTATGGATGCCGATCGATCTCCCTCGATACATAGCTAGGTGTCTCCTTCTCCACACATATACTAGTAGATCTACCCCTCTAGTTAGGTCTCTGCCCCCCCCCCCCACACACACCGATAGTCGAACGCTCTAGTTAGGTCTTCCTGCCACACACAAACTGCACCTGTCCCCTCTCACGTTCCAGTAGGCCAGCCATCCTATATCTTTGACGTGCGCACACACAATTTCGCTGGCTCTCTTTATCGATCTCGCACCCATACACTTTCATCTCTCTCTTCGATTCTATCGATATATATCTCACGCCGATGATCCCTCCCCTCTCTTCTCGTGGATTGCCCCCTCTATATATGATATATCTAGGCCTCTATTTCACACACATTGCACATGTTAAATTATTTTTTGAGATATCATCGACTCATATTCCCTGTCCATCTCTCACACACACCAAATACACTTACGAAATCCCCCACCCCCAAAAAAACACTCACGAACGCACTCACCATCTCTCTCTCTAGGTTTGTATCTCTCTCACACACACCCACGTAGGTGGGGTACGTGCACGAACAGAAGAGGTGCACGCACGACGCCCGTACTCCCGTCTCGTTCCCAACCACACCCGCGCGGGTACACGGTGGAGCTCATTTCTATACGAAAAGGCAGCCCACGTGATAATTTGACGTGTGTAGCGGTTGTTCACTTGATGGAGGGTCGTGTACCACGCGAGAACGAAACAAAGTGCGACTTAACGTGTTTGCGTGTTAATTTTAAATAAATTTTATTCCTCAATGGCACGTATAGAATATAAAATGATTGTTATCGAGAGAAAAAAGAACACCGCTCTACTATACTAGTATAAAATATAGGTAGGAGCCTCAATGCTTGCTTGCTGGGGTTCGTCTCTTCACACTTTCTCACACAAGACGGCGGGGGCCAATCTCTCTCTCTCTCACCGCTGGTCACTGATCCAGCCGGATCCCTTCCGTCGACGGAAAGGGAGGATGTGCAGCGTTGCCCCGGTCGCCGGCGTCGAGGCAGGAAACTCACTGCCGGCGCGTCCCGATCTGCAGTACCCGCCGTTCTCTCCGACCAAGCTCCGGCACGTGATGACCCACAAGTATAGGGGATCAATCATAGTCCTTTTGATAAGTAAGAGTGTCGAACCCAACGAGGAGCAGAAGGAAATGACAAACGGTTTTCATCAAGGTATTCTCTACAAGTACTGAAAGTAGCGGTAACAGGTAGTTTTGATAGCAAGATAATTCGTAACAAGTAACAATTAACAAGTATGATAAAGTGCAGCAAGGTGGCCCAATCCTTTTTATAGCAAAGGACAAGCTGGAACGAACTCGTATAAAAAGCAAAGCGTTCTCGAGGACACATGGGAATTTCATCTAGTCACTTTCATCATGTTTGTTTGATTCGCGTTCGCTACTTTGATAATTTGATATGTGGGTGGACTGGTGCTTGGGTGATGTTCTTACTTGAACAAGCCTCCCACTTATGATTACCCCCTCTCGCAAGCATCCGCAACTACGAAAGAAGAATTAAGATAACTCTAACCATAGCATGAAACATATGGATCCAAATCAGCCCCTTACAGAATAGCGCATAAACTATGGTTTAAGCTTCTGTCACTCTAGCAACCCATCATCTAATTACTACTCCACAATGCCTTCCCTTAGGCCCAAAGATGGTCAAGTGTCATGTAGTCGACGTTCACACGACACCACTAAAGGAAGCAACAACATACATAGCGTCAAAATATCGAACGAATACCAAATTCACATGATTACTTATGACAAGACTTCTCCCATGTCCTCAAGAACAAAAGTAGCTACTCAAAAATCATATTCATGTTCAAGATCAGAGGGGTATTGAATAGCATTAAGGATCTGAACATATAATCTTCCACCAAATAAACCAACTAGCATCAACTTCAAGATGTAATCAACACTACTAGCAACCCGCAGGTACCAATCTGAGGTTTTGAGACAAAGATTGAATACAAGAGATGAACTAGGGTTTGAGATGAGATGGTGCTGGTGAAGATGTTGATGAAGATTAGTCCTCCCACAATGAGAGGATCGTTGGTGATGTCGATGGCTTCGATTTCACCTTCTCGGAGGGAAGTATCCCTAGCGGAATCGCTCCGCCGGAGAGCAAAATAGCTCCTGCCCAGGTTCCGCCTCGAGACGGCGGCGCTTCATCCCGAAAGTCTTCCTCTTATTTTTTTTCTAGGGAAAATGGCTTCATATAGCAGAAGGAGGGGGCCAGAGGCCTACCAGGGGCCCCACAAGCCAGGGGCGCGCCTAGGGGGGTAGGGCGCGCCCCCCAGGCTTGTGGCTTCCTGGTGGGCCCCCTTCTATTGATTCTTTCACCAGTATTTTTTATATATTCCAAAATAATTCTTCGTAAATTTTTAGGTCATTTGGAGCAGTGCAGAATAGATGTCTCTGTTTCACCCATTTCAGGTCCAGAATTCCACTGCCGGCATTCTCCCTCTTCATGTGAATCTTGCAAAATAAGAGAGAAAAGGCATAAGAATTGTACCATAAAGTGAAATAATGATCAAAAACATAATAATTATTATTAGGAAATCATGATGCAAATTGGACGTATCAACTCCCCCAAGCTTAGACCTCGCTTGTCCTCAAGCGAAAGCCAAAATCGATAATCATGACCACATGTTTAGAGAGAGAGGCGGCGATAAAAATAAAATACGGACATGGAGCATCATGATCTTTATTATAACAGCAATATATCATCATAAAACTTCTCATGAAAGAGTGACAATTCATCCACAAGTTAAAGTATGAACCATAAACCAAATTGAAAACTAACAAACTATGATCTCAGTCACTGAAGCAATTGCAATTCATCATATTATCAGAAAGAGTCTATGTAAGAGCTTTGTTTAGCAAGTTCACATACTCAACTATCATTTAGTCTTCTATGATTGCTGACACTCACGACATACTTATGGAACAAAAGTTACAGTCGAACACAGAGAAAGATAGGGGCTTATAATTTCGCCTCCCAACGCATTTACCTCAATGGTAATGTCAACAATAATAACTCATGATCACCTACATCCAACTGGATATATATGCATGGATCAATCCCCACCACATGATGCTTGCCAAGAGAGAAAATAAAAATGAAATAGAGGAGAATACTATTGACTCTTGCATGAAAGTAAATACATAAAGTAATAGATAGGCCCTTCGCAGAGGGAAGCAGAGGTTGTCATGTGCTTTTTTTTGGATGTGCAAGCTCTTAATGTAAAGGAACATCACTTTATATTGCCCCTTGTGATAGCGACCTTTATTATGCAGTCTGTCGCTTTTATTGCTCCACCATCACAAGATCGTACAAAGCTTATTTTCCCTTACAATAAAAGTTCATACATGTTTAGGAGCAATTTTTATTGCTTTGCACCGATGACAACTTTCTTGAAGGATCTTATTCAATCCATAGGTAGATATAGTGGACTCTCATGACATGAAACTGGGTTTAAGCGTTTTTGGATGCACAAGTAGTATCTCTACTTAGTACAGAATTTTGGCTAGCAAAAGATAGGGGGGCAAGCACCACATGTTAGAGGATCCAAAACAATATAACTTCTATGTGAATATAAGCAAACATAACCCATTACGTTGTCTTCCTTGTCCACCGTCGACTAGTTGACATAGAATATTTGATGGGGGCTCACAATCATAAAAGATGTCCAAGATAGTGTATTTATATGTGAGACCTCTCTTCCTTTATTACTTTTTCATGAATTGCAACAATGACCAATGCTATGTTTGTCAACTTTCAACAAGTTTTATCAATTATACTTCTTTTATGTGAAGTCATCACTCCCCATGGGATTAGCATATGATCTTACTTTTTATTCTTTATTTATTTCTAAGATTGGATCATCAAAAGCAAAACACTCAACTTAAACTACTCTTTATTATATAACTTTCACACACGATTACATAGATAGATAAATCACAAAGCAAGCACTCGAATCTAAATCATACTAAAACTTTATTCTTCTAAATCACAAAATAACTAAGGATCGAACTAAGATAGATAATGATGATGAAAAAGTGATGGTGATACGATACCGGGGCACCTCCCCCAAGCTTAGCACAATCCAAGGGTGGTGCCCATACCCATGTACTCAATTCTCCTTCTTGGGTGATGGTGGTGATGTGGTGGTAGGATTGTCCTTCAGCTTCAGCAAGTACTCCAAATTTCCATTAATCCTCCGAAGAGCACGATTCTGCTCCTCTAACACAATAACTTCACGGGTAAGCGACGTATTTTGAGCACAAATTGCTTCAAAAACTATTAGTGTATCAATTGCAGATGGGGGAAAATTATCATAAAGAGTTTGCCACGAATCTTCCTTTTCTGGTGCTTCCTTCCTTAGCATGGCTTGATCTTCTTCTTCTTGAATCCGGTCTTCTACGACCTTCCCCGGTTCCTCCTCCATAGCAATATTCTCCTCTCCAGACGACCACTCATAATATACTTCGCTGAAAGGACATTCCGGTGCTTGGTGCGGAGTCTTCGGGGAGCCATGGCGATCTAGATCTGTCAGAAAAATAGCCCGAAACAAGAACAGAGGAGAAACTTGCGATGCGGTGGTCAAAACATCCGTGAGTATATATAATGAATTTTTCCCGTGCAAAACAAGTAATATGGAAGAAAAATGGAGTCGGGAAAGTCCACGTGGGGGCCACAAGCCTGGTAGGCGCGCCCTGGGGGGTAGGGCGCGCCCCCCAGGCTTGTCGCCTCCTCGTGCACTTTTCGGACTGTTTATTATTTTCCTAATTTTTTATATATTCCAAAACAAACATAAAGTACTTTTATGGAAGTTTTGGAGTCGGTTTACTTACCGTACCACATACCTACTCCTTTTCAGGATTCTGGGGCGTTCCGGAAGGTTTCCTCTATGTGCTCTTCCGGTGTAATTGTTTGAATAATACTAGTTTCAACATTAATGGGCGTACCTGAGATATAATGTTTAATTCTTTGCCCATTAACCACTCTCGGAGTATTTCCTTCGGAGTTGTTTATTTTGATGGCTCCGGAGCGATAAACTTCCTCGATGATATACGATCCTTCCCATTTAGAGAGAAGTTTTCCTGCAAAAACTCTTAAATGAAAATTGTATAATAGAACATGGTCACCTACTTTGAACTCCCGTTTTTGAATTCTCTTATCATGCCATCTTTTAACTTTTTCTTTAAACAACTTGGCATTTTCATAAGCTTGAGTTCTCCATTCATCTAAAGAACTAATATCAAATAACCTTTTTTTACCGGCAAGTTTAAACTCATAGTTAAGTTCTTTAATTGCCCAATATGCTTTATGTTCTAACTCAAGAGGTAAATGACATGCTTTCTGCTACTTGTGAGCTGCGTTGGGATTTCCCCGAAGAGGAGGGGATGATGCAGTATGGTAGAGATAAGTATTTCCCTCGGTTATGAAACATAGGTTATCAATCCAGTAGGAGAATCACGCAACAACTCATTAGTAGTACCTGCACACAAAACAACAAATTCTCACACCCAACGCGAACAAGGGGTTGTCAATCCCTTGGCGGTTAATTGCAAGATTAAATTGTATAGTGATAGATAGATAGATCCAACAAAAATACAAAATAAAATAAATAAAGTAAAATTGCAGCAAGGTATTTTTAGGATTTTCAATATATGATAAAGGTAGACCCGGGGGCCATAGTTTTCACTAGAGGCTTCTCTCTTGAAAATAGCATACGGTGGGTGAAAAAATTACCGTTGGGTAATTGATAGAAAAGCAAATAGTCATGACGATATCCAAGGCAATGATCATGTATATAGGCATCACGTCTGAGACAAGTAGACCGAAAAGATTCTGCATCTACTACTATTACTCCACACATCGACCGCTATCCAGCATGCATCTAGTGTATTAAGTTCATAAAGAACGGAGTAACGCCTTAAGCAAGATGACATGATGTTGACAAAGTAAACTCATGCATGAATAAACCCCATCTTTTTACCCTTAATAGCAATGATACATACGTGTCATGTTCCTTTCTGTCACTTGGATTGAGCACCGCAAGATCGAACCCATTACAAAGCACCTCTCCCATTGCAAGATAAATCAATCTAGTTGACCAAACCAAATCAATAGATCGGAGAGAAATACGAAGCTATAACAATCATGCATAAAAGAGTTCAGAGAAAACTCAAATAATATTCATGGATAATCTGATCATAAACTCACAATTCATCGGATCCCAACAAACACACTGATACGTCTCCAACGTATCTATAATTTTTGATTGTTCCATGCTGTTATATTATCAATCTTGGATTTTTTTATATACATTTACAGCAATTATATATCATTTTTTGGGACTAACCTATTAACTTAGTGCCCAGTGCCAGTTGCTGTTTTCTGCCCTGTTTTTGTTTTACAGAAAATCAATACCAAACGAAGTCCAAATGTCACGAAACTTTTTGGATTTTTTTTCTGGACAAGATAAACACTAGAAGCTTTGGGAGGAGGCCAGAAGCCCCAGGGGGTGCCCATGAGGCACCAGGGCACGCATGGGGGGGCAGGCACGCCCTGGTACCTCGTGGGGCCCACAGAGCTCCGTTTGACCTAATTCCACCACTATAAATTCAGAAAAAATCAGAAACCCTGAGGGGAGTCCACGAAATACTTTTTCCGCCGCTGCAAGTTTCTGTTCTCGAGAGATCCCATCTGGAGGCCTTCTCCGGTACTCCGCCGGAGGGGGAATCGATTACGGAGGGCTCTATATCAACCTTGTTGCCCTTCCGATGATGCGTGAGTAGTTTACCACAGACCTTCGAGTCCATAGTTAGTAGCTAGATGGCTTCTTCTCTCTTTTTGGTCTTCAATACAATGTTCTCCTCGATGTTCTTGGAGTTCTATCCGATGTAATTACTTTTTGCGGTGTGTTTGTTGGGATCCGATGAATTGTGAGTTTATGATCAGATTATCCATGAATATATTTGAGTCTTCTCTGATCTCTTTTATGCATGATTATTATAGCTTCCTATTTCTTCTCTGATCTATTGATTTGGTTTGGCCAACTAGATTGATTTATCTTGCCATGGGAAGAGGTGCTTTGTAATGGGTTCGATCTTGCGGTGCTCAATCCCAGTGACAGAAAGGGACATGACACGTATGTATCGTTGCTATTAAGGGTAAAAAGTTGGGATTTATTCATGCGTGAGTTTATCTTGTCTACATCATGTCATCATTCTTAAGGCGTTACTCCGTTCTTTATGGACTTAATACACTAGATGCATGTTGGATAGCGGTCGATGTGTGGAGTAATAGTAGTAGATGCAGGCAGGAGTCGGTCTAGTTGTCTCGGACGTGATGCCTATATACATGATCATTGCCTTGGATATCGTCATGATTATTTGCTTTTCTATCAATTGCCCAACAGTAATTTGTCTACCCACCGTATGCTATTTTCTTGAGAGAAGCCTCTAGTAAAAACTATGGCCCCCGGGTCTATCTAAAGCATATTACTAAAACCCTAAAAAGATTACTGCACTTTTCTTTTATTTATTTTATTTTGTATTTTTGTTTCAATCTATCTATCTATTACATACAATTTAATCTTGCAATTAACCGCCGAGGGATTGACAACCCCTCGTTTGCGTTGGGTGCAAGGATTTGTTGTTTGTGTGCAGGTAGTGCTAACGAGGTGTTGCGTGGTTCTCCTACTGGAATGATAACCTTGGTTTCATAACTAAGGGAAATACTTACCTCTGCTGTGCTGCATCATCCCTTCCTCTTCGGGGATAATACCAACGCAAGCTACAAGTAGCAGGAAGAATTTCTGGCGCCGTTGCCGTGGAGACATCATCAACATCTATCAAGTACCTTTGCATAAACTCTCGTCTCCTTGCATTTACTTTATTTGCCATTTGCCTCTCATTTTCATCTCCCCCACTTCTAAAACATATTTACAAAAAATACAAAAATATTTTCCGTTTGTCTCTTTGCGTGTTTTCTTGTTCGTTTGCTTGAAGTCGTTACTATGGCTGATTTTGGTATGGAAAAGAGTGAGGGTTGTGAAACCCCTAAAATCAAAATTCCTACCAATTTAGATACTAAAACTTTTGTGATGGGACATGGGAATATTATAGGGAAAAATGTCATACAAGAATTCTTTAATTGCACTGGAACTTTGGCTTGTGATGATACTCCTATTCTTAGTAGAACCAAGAATTATGTCGAAGCTATTTCTGCTCTTGTTCTTAAACTAGAAAACAGATTTATTCATACCCATCCTACTTTGCAAAGATTGTTTTATGAGTTGCCAGTTATAAAAAATCCTAAGGCTAAAAAGATAGCAACTCATATCCTCATGAATGAATTTGATTACATAGTTCGAGAAGCTAGAGAAATCTTTGATTTTTATGGCATGAATCATGAGAAACCGGTGATAGATGAGATTTTATACAATGATGATTATTTTTTAAGATATTTATTTCATGATGATCACACCTTTGATGAGAATGCCAAAAAGGAGGTTCCTCCCTTAAATATAACCCAACAAGTTTTCAATGGTATTAATAAACAATATTCTTGGATTGTAAAAGGGAATCAAGAGGGATAATGCTAAAATTTCCATGGATGATATGTTTCAAATTGTCTTTGAAAAGCCTCCTGATGAGAACGTACCTTTAGAAAATAAGAAGAAAAATGACAACACTTGAAACTATGCATTATACCTAGCTAGGGGCATAAAACAATAGCGCTTGTTGGGAGGCCACCCAATGAACAAAATAAAAATTTTATGTTATTGTGTGTTTTCACAATTATGCTACTGGTATGATTGTGTTTTTGTGTTTTTAATTAGTGTTTGTGCCAAGTAATACCTTTAGGATGATTTGGAAGATAGTATAATTGATGCTGTTTGGAAAACAGAAAGTTTTGCGTCCAGTGCCTGAATTTTTTTTATGTACTGGAGCATCAGAAAAATCTGAAATTTTTACACAGTATTGGCATATGAATTTCCCACGTTGTCCTAATTTTTCAGAATTTTTGGAGTTACATAAGTATGGATTTTAAATAGATTGCTACAGACTATTCTGTTTTTGATGCACTACTTGCTTGTTTTGATGAATCTATGGATTGTATCGGGGGGTATAAGCCATGGTGAAGTTAGAGTACAGTAGGTATAATGCAAAAATAAAATATGAATGGGTTTGCAACAGTACTTAGAGTAGTGATTTATTTTGTTATACTAACGGATCTCACGAAGGTTTTGTTGAGTTTTGTGTGATTGAAGTTTTCAAGTTTTGGGTGAGATCACGATGGATGAAGGAATAAGGAGTAGTAAGAGCCTAAGCTTGGGGATGCCCGAGGCACCCCAAGGGAATATTCAAGGAAGACTCAAGCGTCTAAGCTTGGGGATGCCCCGGAAGGCATCCCCTCTTTCTTCTACCAACCATCGGTAATTTTACTTGGAGCTATATTTTTATTCGTCACATGATATGTGTTTTACTTGGAGCGTCTTGTATTATATGAGTCTTTGATTTGTTTGCTTTTTATTTTGTCACAATCATCTTTGCTGAACACACCTATCTTGAGAGAGCCACACGTTTATCATCATAATTTGTTAGAATACTCTATGTGCTTCACTTAAATTTTTTGAGCTAGGCAGTTGCTCTAATGCTTCACTTAAATCTTTTTGAGCACGGTGGTGGCTATATTTTGAAGAAATAAACTCTCATGCTTCACTTATATTATTTTGAGAATTGACAAGATTAAAATATTGAAGAAATGAATTCTCATGCTTCACTTATATTATTTTGAGAATTCATAAGATCGAAATTTTGAAGAAATATTTGCACTCTCATGCTTCACTTAAATATTTTTGAGAGTTGACAATAGTAATGGTAATTTGCACAAGATATGAATTTGGTCCCAAAGTGATGAATATTCAAGAGGGATATAATAAAAACTTTCATATAGATCATTGGATATGATAAGTGTGATTCCTTGTAATAGTTTTGCGATATGGAAATGATAATATGTGAGTCATGTTAGTGAGTAATTGTGATTTAGTAAGAATATTAGTGTTAAGGTTTGTGATTCCCTATGCATGCACATCAAGTCAATAGTTATGCAATGAAATTATATCCTACTTATGGTGCATTAGTCAGTGTTAGTTATGTTCAATGCATGTTTATGACCGTTTTCGCTTTTTGGTTGGTTGCTTCTCAATCTATTTGCTAGCCTTCATTTGTACTAAACGGAAATACTGCTTGTTCATCCAAAATCCTTAAACCCAAGTTGTGCCAAATGAGTCCACTATATCTACCTATATGCGGTATTTCAATGCCGTTCCAAGTAAATTTGCGTGTGCCAACTCTAATTTTCAAAATAATTTTTCCGTTTTGTGTGCCCGTACTGCTCATGAAGCGGCATGGGGTGGCCATTATTTTCCATGCTAGGTATGTTATTCTCACGATGAGTGTTTATTCACTTGTCATTGCATGAGAGAATGGTTGGTAATAGGGATGCCCAGTCCCACAATGAAATCAAAATTAATAGCAACAAAATCCTTGGAAAGTGTTGGTTTGGAGGGCACCCGTGGATACGACTAGCCATGGATTGTAAAAGAATGGTGGAAAGGAAATAAACTTTACTTTCTATTTGGGAACCACCTATCATGTGTCTAGCATGGAAAATAATGGGAATTCTCGGTCGTTTTCGTTGACAGGAAAAGCATGCCTCTCAAAATATTTTTATCTCTTTAATTTAAGCTTTGAGCTCTGGCACATTTGACAAATCTCTGCTTCCCTCTGCGAAGGGCCTATCTATTTACTTTTATGCAATTTTTATTTTTACTTGAGTCTCCAATGTATCTATAATTTTTGATTGTTCCATGCTGTTATATTAACAATCTTGGATGTTTTTATATACATTTACAGCAATTATATATCATTTTTTGGGACTAACCTATTAACTTAGTGCCCAGTGCCAGTTGCTGTTTTCTGCCCTGTTTTTGTTTTATAGAAAATCAATACCAAACGAAGTCCAAATGCCACGGAACTTTTTGGAGATTTTTTTCTAGACAAGATAAACACTAGAAGCTTCGGGAGGAGGCCAGAAGCCCCAGGGGGTGCCCACGAGGCACCAGGGCGCGCTTGGGGGGGGGGCAGGCGCGCCCTGGTACCTAGTGGGGCCCATAGAGCTCCGTTTGACCTAATTCCACCACTATAAATTCAGAAAAAATCATAAACCCTGAGGGGAGTCCACGAAATACTTTTTCCGCCGCCGCAAGTTTCTGTTCTCGAGAGATCCCATCTGGAGGCCTTCTCCGGTACTCCGTCGGAGGGGCTCTACATCAACCTTGCTGCCCTTCTGATGATGCATGAGTAGTTTACCATAGACCTTCGGGTCCATAGTTAGTAGCTAGACGGCTTCTTCTCTCTTTTTGATCTTCAATACAATGTTCTCCTCGATGTTCTTGGAGTTCTATACGATGTAATTACTTATTGCGGTGTGTTTGTTGGGATCCGATGAATTGTGAGTTTATGATCAAATTATCCATGAATATATTTGAGTCTTCTCTGATCTCTTTTATGCATGATTATTATAGCTTCGTATTTCTTCTCCGATCTATTGATTTGGTTTGGCCAACTAGATTGATTTATCTTGCCATGGGAAGAGGTGCTTTGTAATGGGTTTGATCTTGCGGTGCTCAATCCCAGTGACAGAAAGGGACATGACACGTATGTATCGTTGCTATTAAGGGTAAAAAGATGGGTATTTTTCATGCGTGAGTTTATCTTGTCTACACCATGTCATCGTTCTTAAGGAGTTACTCCGTTCTTTGTCTACCCACCGTATGCACTAGATGCATGTTGGATAGCGGTCGATGTGTGGAGTAATAGTAGTCGATGCAGGCAGGAGTCGGTCTACTTGTCTCGGACGTGATGCCTATATACATGATCATTGCCTTGGATATCGTCATGATTATTTGCTTTTCTATCAATTGCCCAACAGTAATTTGTCTACCCACCGTATGCTATTTTCTTGAGAGAAGCCTCGAGTGAAAACTATGGCCCCCGGGTCTATCTAAATCATATTACTAAAAACCTTAAAATATTGATGCACTTTTCTTTTATTTATTTTATTTTGTATTTTTGTTTCAATCTATCTATCTATCACATACAATTTAATCTTGCAATTAACCGCCAAGGGATTGACAACCCCTCGTTTGCGTTGGGTGCAAGGATTTGTTGTTTCTGTGCAGGTACTGCTAACGAGGTGTTGCGTGGTTCTCCTACTGGATTGATAACCTTGGTTTCATAACTGAGGGAAATACTTACCTCTGCTGTGCTGCATCATCCCTTCCTCTTCAGGGATAATACCAACGCAAGCTACAGGTAGCACACACCGTAAAAAGTGATTACATCGGTGTCGGGCCCTTGGAACCAAGGGTATCCAGGCCCGTCTACCTTTGGCCCGGGGCGCAGCGCCTGGCGTAGGCCCAGCAGGCCGTCATCACCAAGCATCTCACCAAGACCTCTCACGCGGCCTTGGCCTCCTGAGGAGCCCTCCTCAGGGAGCGGCGAGCAAGACTCGGCATCTGCACCGGCAGCCTCGCGAGGCGGCCTCCCGAGGTGGCCTCCCGAGGCTTCCTCCCAAAGGCGCTCAAGACAGGGGCTGTTCGGTCCAGCAGCGCGGTCTCGTGCCCATCACGTGGGTGACGCGCGCGGCGACGAACGGCGACAGAGGCCGTCCCAGTAGGCGCGGATGAAGAGGGTTTCCCTTTTAGTGTTAAGGGAGCGAGGCCAGCAGTCCACTTTCCAAAGCAACCCCAAAGTTTGCCCGATCGACGAAAGAAGACCAAGACGGCGGGCGCTCAGGGCGGAGGTCATCACCGAGCCCACCGGCGCGTCATGGATCATGCTTTTCCACGTGAAGACCGCCTTTAGTCAGGATAGCCTGAGCGCCTGTCCCCTTTCAAAACCCGCCAAGTGTGGCAACCCTTCCCGCCTAAGTTTCGAGGGGGAAGAGGACCAAGGCAGGTATAAAGGGGCAGAGCTGCCATTGTAGAAGGGATCGGCTCTTGATCCCATCATCTCCAACCTTGTACTCTCTCACACACCAGAGCAATCCCAACCAAGCAGGAGTAGAGTTTTACACCGCAAGGTGGCCCGAACCTGGGTAAACCGCTGAGTCCGTGGCCTGCTCCCGCTAGCGCGCTCCCGCCGTAGCTTCGCCGTAGCTTAGCTGTGGTAGGGGGCGAAGAGGTAGCAACTAGCTCACCCCAGTGTTCGAACCTTTGGGTCCCCGGAGCCAGAACTTCGACATTTTGGTGCGCCAGGTAGGGGTGCCCTACTGTTCTTCCACTCCGCCCTCTGCTCCACCAGCTTCATGGCCGACACCCGCCGAGAGCGCGCTGAGCGCAGGGCCGGCCGCGTGGCTCAGACGGAGCCTGTGGCCCGCGGCAACCGCCGCCGCCCTGTCGAGGCTGCTGCCACCACCGACCCCGCTGCTCATGAGCAGTAGGACTCCTCCCTGCACCCCTCCGTGCAGGCGAACGGCCACACCGCCACGGCCTCTTCCTCCCTCGCCCACCGTGGGCCGCCGAACGCGCAGGCCGCGCTGCTCATGGCGCGTGAGCTGCTCCGCTATCGTCCAGCTGACACCGGCTACGACGCCTGGCTTGGTCGCATCACCGAGCTCGTCAACGCCGCCGGGGATGCTCCGGCGCCTTCTCACTCGCTCCGCCCTCTGCCTTCTCGCGCTGGGGACCTGGCGCATGGCATTCCTCCGCCGCCTCCGCTGCGCGACGAGCACGGCGGGCCCCAGTGCAACGAGCGGGCGCGTGAGCCGTCCCGTGGCGCGTCCCCGCCAGTCCGTGACGAGGCCAGCTGCCAGATCATTAGACGCGCGCCCCCCGACGCGCGAGTGCTCCTCGAGTGGTAGCGCCAGCACCAGGACCAGGCCGTCCAGGAGGTTGCGGCGGCTGGCCGCCAGAACCGCGCCGCCCTCGCCGGCGGCGTCCCCTCAACCGGTGTGGGCTGTCGTGCCTTCACCCGCGAGCTGCGTCGCGTGGTGTGGCTCGCGAAGTTCAAACCTGAGCTGCCTCCACGCTACGACGGCCCCCCAACCCTGCAGAGTTCCTTCAGCTCTATGCGCTGAGCGTCGAGGCGGCGAACGGCGACGACAAGGTCATGGCAAACTGGTTCCCCATGGCCCTCAAGGACGGCCCACGTTCCTGGCTCATGAACCTCCCCGAGGCATCCATCTCATCGTGGGCCGAGCTCTGCAGCCAGTTCGTCACCAACTTCAAGGGCACGCAGGACAGCTCCCTCACCATCAACGACCTGCAGCACGTGCGGCAGCGCCCAGACGAGACCCTCCGCAAGTACATCCAGCGCTTCAGCCAAGTGCGCAACAAGATACCGCGCGCCTTCGACGCGGCTGTCATCTTTGCATTCTCCACCGGCGTCACAGACGTCAAGATGTGCGAGAAGCTCACCATCAACGACGAGCTAGACTCGGTGCTTGAACAGTTTGACCTCGCCGACAAGTGCGCCAAGGCTGAAGAAGGCCGCCTCTTCATCCACAACGACCCCGACGCGGCGCTCGAGGCCGCCAAGACCAAGAACAAGGACGTCAAGCGTAAGGGCCCTGTCGTGCTCGCGGCGGAGCCCGAGCAGAAGTGTGGCCGTGACCATGACGAGCCCAGGAAAGACGGCCGGCCGCTCTGCGCCTACCACAACATGCGCTCCCACAGCACTGAAGACTGCCAGGAGCTCAAGCTGCTCCGCGACGAGCGCCAGGGCCGCCGAGATGATCGCAATGGCCGCGGCGCTGGCCGCAGAGGTGGCCGCGGCGGCAACCGCTGGGACGGCCGCAACGACAACGGCAACTTCCGCCAGGGCTGGCGTGACCAGCCTCGTGAGGCCGCCTAGCGCGACCAGCCTCGTGAGGCGAACCCCCAGTCCAATGCCGCTCTCCTGCCGCCGCTGCCGCCACCCCGGAGGAACGACGTCAATCAGCCTGATGAGGGCGTTGGGGGCTACCAGGAGCCTCGCGCGGTCGCCAGCATCCTTGGCGGGTCTCAGGCCCCCATGTCCAACTGCCACTTCAAGCAACTCTCTCGCGAGGTGAATGCCGCCATCCCGAGGCCTGAGGCCGTGCGGCCCCTCAAGTGGTCGCAGTACGCCATTACCTTCGACTCCAAGGACCACCCCAAGTCCGCGGCCTCCGCAGGCGCACTCCCCAGCCTGTGCACTCCCACCATCAGCAACGTCGCGGTCACCAAGACCCTCATCGACGGGGGCGCCGGCCTCAACGTGATCTCCATCGAGACCTTCGAGATGCTCCAAGTGCCCTACGACCAGCTGATGCCGACCAGGCCCTTCTCTGGAGTGACCGATGGCTCCACCATTCCTCTAGGGCAAGTGCGCCTCCCCGTCACCTTTGGCACCCGCAAGAACTACCACACCGAGCTCATCGACTTCGATGTGGCGCACATCGGCCTGCCGTACAACGCCATCTTGGGCTACCCGGCTCTCACCAAGTTCATGGCGGTGACCCATCACGCCTACAACGTCCTCAAGATGCCTGGCTGCAGCGGCATCATCACTGTCACCTGCGACGAGAAGGATGCGGTCTGCTCTCTCGAGCATGCCTACAAAGCCGCCACGGTCGCGCATCCGGCCGACGAGGACGCGGCCGAACCTCCTGAGGCCGCGCCCGCGAAGAAGAGGCAGCTGTTCTCTCTGGACCGCGCCAAAACGAAGAAAATGTCGGTGGACGCAGCGGCTCCGGCCCTGCCTTCACCATCGGCGCAGGCCTCCCTCATGCATAGGAAAGCGCGCTCGTCACCTTCCTTCGGGCAAACTCGGATGTTTTCGCCTGGAAAGCATCTGACTTGTCCGGGGTGCCGAGGAAGGTGATCGAGCACCACTTAGCGGTGTGCCCCAATGCACGCCCCGTCAAGCAAAAAGCACGGCGCCAGGCGCCAGAGAAGCAAGATTTCGTCGTCAAGGAAGTTCAGAAGCTCCAAGAAGCTGGGGTCATCCGCGAGGTGCGCCATCCCGAATGGCTCGCCAACCCAGTCGTCGTCCCCAAGAAAGGCGGCAAGGAGCATATGTGCGTTGACTTCACCAGCCTCAACAAATTCTGCCCTCAAGATCCATTTCCGCTGCCCCGCATCGACCAGATCATGGACTCCACCACCGGGTGCGATTGACTATGCTTCCTAGATGCCTTCTCAGGCTATCACCAGATCAAGATGGTGGCTAAAGACGTGGAGAGGACGGCCATCATCACCCCCTGTGGCATATACTGCTACGTCTGCATGGCCTTCGGCTTGAGGAGCGCGGGCGCCACCTTCCAACGGCTAATGCGCATCACACTGGGGCCTCAGATGGGGAGGAACGCGGAGGCCTACATCGACGACATCGTGGTCAAGTCTCGCAAGGCTGGATCCCTCATCGTGGACCTCAAGAAAACGTTCGCCAACCTACGCAAGGTCAACCTCAAGCTCAACCCCGAGAAGTGCGTCTTCGGAGTCCCCTCCGGCAAACTCCTCGGTTTCCTGGTCTCGCACCGCGACATCGAGGCCAACCCTGAGAAGATCAAGGCCATCGAGAAAATGCGTCCCCCCCCGGACCCTCAAGGAAATGCAGCGCTTGGCAGGATGTATGGCCTCCCTGGGATGCTCCATCTCCAAGTTTGGCGAGCGAGCCCTGCCCTTCTTCAAGCTCCTGAAGAGGTCCGGCTCTTTCAAGTGGACTCCTGAGGCAGACGCCGCTTTTGAAGACCTCAAGAGGTACCTCACAAGCCCACCCATCATGGTCGCGCCGCGCTCTCGCGAGCCTTTGCTTCTGTACCTAGCGGCCACCCCTCAGACGGCCAGCGCGGCGCTTGTAGCGGTGCGAGAGGAGCGCGTCTGTGCTAAGGAAAAGCCCTCCGCACCCCCCAAGACCTCCACCCCTCCCGAGCCCTTCGAGCCTCATGAGCCTCCCGAGCCTCGTGAGCCCCCCGAGTCTCGCGAGCCTCCCGAGCCTCGTGAGCCCCCTGAGCCTTGTGAGCTCCCCATGCCTATCGAGCCTTGCGAGTTACCTGGAGAGCAGGCTACCACCACAACCATGCGCCTCGTCGAACACCCCGTGTGCTTTGTCAGCACCGTGCTAAGGGATGCGCGCGAGCGCTACCCCATGCAGCAGAAGCTTCTCCTCGCGCTCCTCGTCGCCTCCAGGAAGCTGCGCCACTACTTTCAGGGTCATCCCATCAAGGTCATCTCTTCCTACCCCTTGGAGCAAGTTCTGCGTAGCCCCAACGCTGCTGGTCGCGTCGCTGAATGGAACATCAAGCTGCAAGCCTTCTAGTTGGAGTTCTCCACCACCAGAGTCATCAAAGGCGCGGCTCTCGCCAACTTCGTGGCAGAGTGGACGGACACGTATGAGGAGGAGCCGCGCGAGGCCCAATCCCTCCTACCAGAGGACGAGGCGCCCGGCAGCTGGACCATGCACTTCGATGGCGCCTTCTCCCGACAGGGCGCAGGGGCTGGAGTCATGCTCACCTCGCCGACAGGAGACAGGCTCTATTACGCTGTGCAGCTCTGCTTCAAGCACACCGACAAGGTTTCCAACAACATCGCTGAATATGAGGGCCTCATCACCGGCCTCAAGGCCACGTTCGCTCTGGGCATCAAGCGTCTGACCATCAAGGGCGATTCGCAACTTCTCGTCAACTTCTCCAACAAAAGCTACAAGCCCAAGGACGAGCACATGGCCGCCTACCTGGAAGAGGTACGTAAACTTGAGAAGCATTTTCTTGGCCTGGAGCTGCAGCACGTCCCCCACAGCGGCAACAAAGAGGCTGGCGATATCGCCAAACGAGCATCTCGCCGCGAGCCTCAGAGCCCCGGCGTCTTCGAGGAAAGGCTCCTCAAGCCATCAGCTGCACCCCTTGCCGCGAGCACCGCGCTCCTTCACGAAGAACTACCGCCCGCACCACCCACGGGCGCGCCAGACTGCGGCCCAGCCTCAGGAGCCTGCCTGCTGCTGGTGCTGGAGCCTCAAGCAGACAGCTAGTCCGCGAAGTTCAAGGCCTACTTGCTTCGCGGCACCCTCCAGGAGGAGGACTCAGAAGCAGAGCGCGTGGCCCGGCAGGCCACCGCTTACTGCTTACAAGATGGCGAGCTATACCGCAGGTGCCCCTGCGACAAGGGCTGGCTCGATGATCTGCAGTCCGTGTTGTGGTCCATTCGCACGATGGCGAGCAAGCCTACTGGCGAGACCCCCTTCTTCCTCGTCTACGAAGCTGAGGCGGTCCTTCCATTGTTGCTTAAGCACGGCTCCCCGCGAGTCCTTGCCTTCGATGAGGCGCATCAGGATGGCTCGCGGGAGACCGATCTGCTGCTCCTCGAGGAGGGCCACCGTCAGGCCGCTATTTGTGTCACGAGGCACCAGCAGGCCTTGCGTCGCTACCATAGCCGCAACATCCGCCCCCGCACTCTCGAGGTCGGCGACCTCCTCCAACGCAGGATCCTCTCCAAAGAGGGGCTCCACAAACTCTCACCTATGTGGGAAGGCCTTTTCAGGGTTACTCATGTCTCCAGGCCCGGCTCAGCCCGGCTGGAGACAGAGGACGGAGTTCCTGTGCCTAACGCCTGGAACATCCAACACCTTGATAACCCACAAGTATAGGGGATCAATTGTAGCTTTTTCGATAAATAAGAGTGTCGAACCCAACGAGGAGCTAAAGGTAGAATTAATATTCCCTTCAAGTTCTATCGACCACCGATACAACTCTACGCGCACTTAACGTTCTCTTTACCTAGAACAAGTATGAAACTATTTTGCGGGTGTAAGGATAAGACTAGAAGTACTTAACGAGAATAAAACTACGAGTAATTTGCAAGATAATAAAGTTAGTTGTTTAGTAGAAAGCTTTATGTAACACAAGAGAATGATTTGTCCATAGGCAATCGATAACTAGACCGGTAATCATTATTGCAATTTTATATGAGGGAGAGGCATGAGCTAACATACTTTCCGTACTTGGATCATATGCACTTATGATTGGAACTCTAGAAAGCATCCGCAACTACCAAAGATCATTAAGGTAAAACCCAACCATAGCATCAAGTATCAAGTCCCCTTTACTCCCATACGCAACAACCCCCTTACTCGGGTGTAAGCTTCTGTCACTCTAGCCGCCCACCATAAGAGAATTATGAACGTATTGCAAACCCTACAGCGGGAACCCCTCGCGCTTGTGCGACACGAAGGGCACCATAGGATAGCACCAAAATAAAACATACAACTCAAACCAATCACGATCATCAATCAACCCATAGGACAAAACGAATCTACTCAAACATCATAGGATAGCAACACATCATTGGATAATAATATGTAGCATTAAGCACCATGTTTAAGTAGATATTACAGCGGGGAGAAGAGGTGTTACACCACTGCATAGAGGGGGAGAGAGTTGGTGTTGACGACGGCGAAGTTGTTGGTGTTGATTGCCGTCACGATGATTACCCCGGCGGCGTTCGGCGCCACCAGGAAAGAGGGGGAAAGAGCCCCCCTCCTTCTTCTTGCTTGCTTGGCCTCCCCACTAGATGGGAGGAGGTTTTCCCCTCCGGTCCTTGCTTGGCCTCCCCACTAGATTGGATCTCTCCCTCTGTTCTCTTCTGTTTCGCGTTCCTGTTTTCTGGCCCTTCACCGTTTCTTAAATTCCCAGAGATCCGTAACTCCGATTGCGCTGAAATTTTAACACGATTTTTTTCCGAATATTAGCTTCCTTGCGGCCAAAGAAGAGCCCCAACCGACTTACGATGTGCCCACGAGGCACCACCGCGTGCCTGGGGGGGTCCCGCGCCATGGTGGCTTGTGGAGGCCGTGGGCCTCCGTTTGCGTTGATTCCACCTCCCAAAAATCACATATATTCCAAAATAAGTCTCCGTAAAATTTTATTGCATTTGGATTTTGTTTGATATGGATTTTCTGTGAAACAAAAAACAAGCAGAAAACAGGAACTGGCACTGGGCACTGGATCAATATGTTAGTCCCAAAAATAATTAAAATGTTGCCAAAAATATGTGAAAGTTGTAGAATATTGGCATGAAATAATCAAAAATTATAGATACGACGGAGACATATCAGCATCCCCAAGCTTAATTCCTGCTCGTCCTCGAGTAGGTAAATGATAAAAAAGATAATTTTTGATGTGGAATGCTACCTAGCATAATCTTGATCATATAATCTAATCATGGCATGAATACTAAGACACGAGTGATTCAAAGCAATAGTCTATAATTTGATATAAAGACATCAATACTCAAGCATACTAACAAACAACCATGTCTTTCAAAATATCAACGCTAAAGAAAGTTATCCCTAGCCCATTATGCTCAGTCATTGATCCATTCATGAAACACACTCAACATTAACTACACCCAATGCACAAGTATGACAATAGTGCTCTCCAGTTGGTGCTTTGTAAGAGAAGATGGAGACTCAATAAAAATAAAAATGCATAAAAGTAAAATAGATAGGCCCTTCGCAGAGGGAAGCAGAGATTTGCAGAGGTGCCAGAGCTCAAATCTGAAATTAAAGAGATAAAATTATTTTGAGAGCCATGCTTTTCCTGTCAACGAAAACGACCGAGAATTCCCAATATTTTCCATGCTAGACACATCATAGGCGTTTCCCAAACAGAAAGTAAAGTTTATTTCCTTTCCACCATTCTTTCACAATCCATGGCTAGCCGTATCCACGGGTGCTCTCCATACCAACACTTTCCAAGGAATTTTGTTGTTATTAATTTTTGATTTCATTGTGGGGCTGGGCATCCCTATTACCAGCCACTCTCTCGTGCAATGACAAGTGAATAAACACTCATCGTGAGAATAACACACCTAGCATGGAAAATATTGGCCACCCCCTGCCGTTTCATGAGCGGTACGGGCACACAAAATGGAAAATTATTTTGAAAATTAGAGTTGGCACATGCAAATTTACTTGGAACGGCATGGAAATACCACATATAGGTAGGTATGGTGGACTCATTTGGCACGACTTGGGTTTAAGGAGTTTGGATGCACAAGCAGTATTCCCGCTTAATACAAATGAAGGCTAGCAAATAGATTGAGAAGCAACCAACCAGAAAATGAAAACGGTCATAAGCATGCATTGAGAATAACTAACACTGAATAATGCACCATAAGTAGGATATAACTTCGTTGCATAACTATTGACTTTACGTGCATGCATTGGGAATCACAAACCTTAACACCAATATTTTTACTAAGTCACAATTACTCACTAGCATATCTCACATATTATCATATCCATATCGCAAAACTATTGCAAGGAATCAAACATATCATATTCAGTGATCTACAAGTTTTATGTAGGATTTTATGACTAACCATGTGAATGACCAATTCCTGTTGACTCTCTAAACAGATATAAGTGAAGCATGAGAGTTTAATTCTTTCTACAAAATACCACACTATAATAAATATAAGTGAAGCAAAAGAGCATTCTACAAATAGCGGTTTTCTATATGAAGAGAAACAGGCATCCAAACTTCAAATGATATAAGTGAAGCACATGAAGCATTCTATAAAGCCATACTCAAAAGAAATAAGTGAAGTGCAAAGAGCATTCTATAAATCAACCAAGGACTATCTCATACCAGCATGGTGCATAAAAGAAAAGGGAAAAATAAACACAAAAGACGCTCCAAGAATTTATGCATATCATGTGAACAAAACAAAAACCGAGACATACCGATAATTGTCGAATAAAGATGGGATGCCTTCCGGGGCATCCCCAAGCTTAGACGCTTGAGTCTCCTTGAATATTTACTTGGGGTGCCTTCGGCATCCCCAAGCTTGAGCTCTTGCCTCTCCTCATTCTTCTCATATCAATACCTCCTCGATCTTCGAACACTTCATCCACACAAAACTTAACTGAACTTTTTATTAGAAGGGTTAGTACATATAACATCAAATCCCATCATGTCCTGCTCTAACATTATTGTATAATTATAATCAACATTACCCACTGTATGCAATCACAATTCTATGGCTCCCAAGTCAATGGGGCTCAACAAGATTTCAAACATAAGCAAATAATGAAACTATAACAGCAATCTGTGAAAACAGGACAGTCTGTAAAGATGCAGATGGTACATATACTTCTGTAACTCAAAAAATTCTGAAAAATTAGGAAAAAAATAAAAAATTTGCATAGCAGTACTGTGTAAAAATTTCAGAATTTTTGAACGTTCCAGTAAAAAATGTAAATTCACACACTACGGAAAAAGTTTCTGTTTTTGCACCGCACATACCAAACAAGCAATTTAAACATCCTAACGGTAAATCTTGGCACATGCTAATTGTAGCTTGCGTTGGTATTTTCCCCGAAGAGGAAGGGATGATGCAGCACAGTAGAGATAAGTATTTCCCTCAGTTATGAAACCAAGGTTATCGAACCAGTAGGAGAATCACGCAACACCTCGTTAGCAGCACCTGCACACAAACAACAAATCCTTGCACCCAACGCAAACGAGGGGTTGTCAATCCCTCGGCGGTCAATTGCAAGATTAAATTGTATGTGATAGATAGATTGATTGAAAAAAAATACAAAATAAAATAAATAAAAGAAAATGGCAGCAATATTTTTAGGGTTTTAGTAATATGATTTAGATAGACCCGGGGGCCATAGTTTTCACTAGAGGCTTCTCTTGAGAAAATAGCATATGGTGGGTAGACAAATTACTGTTGGGCAATTGATATAAAAGCAAATAATCATGACGATATCCAAGGCAATGATAATCATGCATAAAAGAGATCAGAGAAGACTCAAATAATATTCATGGATAATCTGATCATAAACTCACAATTCATCGGATCCCAACAAACATACCGCAAAAAGTGATTACATCGGATAGAACTCCAAGAACATCGAGGAGAACATTGTATTGAATATCAAAAAGAGAGAAGAAGCCATCTAGCTACTGCCTATGGACCCGAAGGTCTGTGGTAAACTACTCACGCATCGTCGGAAGGGCAGCAAGGTTGATGTAGAGCCCCTCCGTGATTGATTCCCCCTCCGGCGGAGTACCGGAGAAGGCCTCCAGATGGGATCTCTCGAGAACAGAAACTTGCGGTGGCGGAAAAAGTATTTCATGGACTCCCCTGAGGGTTTCTGATTTTTCCTGAATTTATAGTGGTGGAATTAGGTCAAACGGAGCTGAGGTGGGCCCACGAGGCACCAGGGCGTGCCTGCCCCCCCAGGCATGCCCTGGTGGCTCGTGGCCACCTCCCCTAGCGTCTGGTCTTCTCCCGAAATTTCGTGGCATTTGGACTTCGTTTGGTATTGATTTTCTGTAAAACAAAAACAGGGCAGAAAACAGCAACTGGCACTGGGCACTAAGTTAATAGGGTAGTCTCCAAAAATGATATATAATTGCTGTAAATGCATATAAAAACATCCAAGATTGATAATATAACAGCATGGAACAATCAAAAATTATAGATACGTTGGAGACGTATCAGCATCCCCAAGCTTAATTCCTGCTCGTCCTCGAGTAGGTAAATGATAAAAATAGAATTTTGATGTGGAATGCTGCCTATCATATTCATCACATATTCTTTTCTTTTATAGCATGGACATTGGACTTGAATGATTCAAAGCAATAGTCTATAATTTGGCATGAAGATATAAATACTCATGCATGCTAACAAGCAACCATGTCTTTCAAAATATCAACGCTAAGGAAAGTTATCCCTAGCCCATTATGCTCAATCATTCATCCATTCATGAAACACACTCAAATATTAGCTACTTCCAATGCACAAGTATGACAATAGTGCTCTCTAGTTGGTGCTTTATAAGAGAAGATGGAGACTCAAGTAAAAATAAAAATTGCATAAAAGTAAATAGATAGGCCCTTCGCAGAGGGAAGCTTAGATTTGTCAAATGTGCCAGAGCTCAAGGCTGAAATTAAAGAGATAAAATATTTTGAGAGGTGTGCTTTTCCTGTCAACGGAAACGACCGAGAATTCCCATTATTTTCCATGCTAGACACATCATAGGTGGTTCCCAAACAGAAAGTAAAGTTCATTTCCTTTCCACCATTCTTTCACAATCCATGGCTAGCTGTATCCATGGGTGCCCTCCATACCAACACTTTCCAAGGAATTTTGTTGTTATTAATTTTGATTTCATTGTGGGACTGGGCATCCCTATTACCAACCATCCTCTCGTGCAACGACAAGTGAATAAACACTCATCGTGAGAATAACACACCTAGCATGGAAAATAATGGCCACCCCCTACCGCTTCATGAGCGGTACGGGCACACAAAACAGAAAAATTATTTTGAAAATTAGAGTTGGCACACGCAAATTTACTTGGAACGGCATTGAAATACCGCATATAGGTAGATATAGTGGACTCATTTGGCACAACTTGGGTTTAAGGAGTTTGGATGCACAAGCAGTATTTCCGCTTAGTACAA
Source organism: Elymus sibiricus (assembly GCA_039707655.1). Taxonomy (NCBI): domain Eukaryota; kingdom Viridiplantae; phylum Streptophyta; class Magnoliopsida; order Poales; family Poaceae; genus Elymus; species Elymus sibiricus. The sequence continues at coordinate 296,243,923 of CM077672.1, read as the reverse complement.
ATGAAGGCTAGCAAATAGATTGAGAAGCAACCAACCAAAAAATGAAAACGGTCATAAACATGCATTGAACATAACTAACACCGAATAATGCACCATAAGTAGGATATAATTTCTTTGCATAACTATTGACTTGATGTGCATGCATTGGGAATCACAAACCTTAACACTAATATTCTTACTAAATCACAATAACTCACTAACATGACTCACATATTATCATTTCCATATCGTAAAACTATTGCAAGGAATCACACTTATCATATCCAATGATCTATATGAAAGTTTTTATTATATCCCTCTTGAATATTCATCACTTTGGGACCAATTTCATATCTTGTGCAAATTACCGTTACTATTATCAACTCTCAAAAAGATTTAAGTGAAGCATGAGAGTGCAAATATTTCTTCAAAATTTTAATCTTATCAATTCTCAAAATGATATAAGTGAAGCATGAGAATTCATTTCTTCAAAATTTTAATCTTATCAATTCTCAAAATAATATAAGTGAAGCATGAGAATTCATTTCTTCAAAATTTCAATCAACTCCCAAAATAATATAAGTGAAGCATGAGAGTTTATTTCTTCAAAATATAGCCACCACCGTGATCAAAAAGATTTAAGTGAAGCACTAGAGCAACTGCCTAGCTTAAAAAATTTAAGTGAAGCACATAGAGTATTCTAACAAATGATGATAAACGTGTGGCTCTCTCAAGATAGGTGTGTTCAGCAAATATGATTGTGACAAACTAAAAAGCAAACAAAGCAAATACTCATATAATACAAGACGCTCCAAGTAAAACACATATCATGTGACGAATAAAAATATAGCTCCAAGTAAAATTATCGATGGTTGGTAGAAGAAAGAGGGGATGCCTTCCGGGGCATCCCCAAGCTTAGATGCTTGAGTCTTCCTTGAATATTACCTTGGGGTGCCTCCGGCATCCCCAAGATTAGGCTTTTGCTACTCCTTATTCCTTCATCCATCGTGATCTCACCCAAAACTTGAAAACTTCAATCACACAAAACTCAACAAAACCTTCGAGAGATCCGTTAGCATAACAAAATAAATCACTACACTAAGTACTGTTGCAAACCCATTCATATTTTATTTTTGCATTATACCTACTGTACTCTAACTTCACCATGGCTTATACCCCCCGATACAATCCATAGATTCATCAAAACAAGCAAGTAGTGCATCAAAAACAGAATCTGTCAAAAACAGAACAGTCTGTAACAATCTATTTAAAAGCCTTACTTCTATAACTTCAAAAATTCTGAAAAATTAGGACAACGTGGGAAATTCATATACCAATACTGTGTAAACATTTCAGATTTTTCTGACTCCCCAGTACAGAAACAAAATTCGGGCACTGGACACAAAACTTTCTGTTTTCCAAACAGCATCAATTATATTATCTTCCAAATCATCCTAAAGGCTTTACTTGGCACAAACACTAATTAAAAACACAAAAACACAATCATACCAGTAGCATAATTGTGAAAACACACAATAACAGAAAAAATTTATTTTATTCATTGGGTTGCCTCCCAACAAGCGCTATTGTTTTATGCCCCTAGCTAGGCATAATGCATAGTTTCAAGTTTTGTCATCTTTCAAGTTGACATCATAAGTGGGCCTCATGATGGATTCATATGGTGATTTAATTTTATTCCTAGGGAAATGTTCCATACCCTTTTTTAATGGAAATTGAAATTTTATATTCCCTTCTTTCATATCAATAACGGCACCTATGGTTCGTAAGAACGGTCTACCAAGTATTATTGGGCAAGAAGAATTGCATTCAATGTCAAGTACAATAAAATCAATGGGTACATAATTTCTATTTGCAAGAATAAGAACATCATTAATTCTACCCAAATACTTTTTAATAGTAGAATCCGCTAAGTGCAAATTAAGAGAACATTCATTTATATTGGTGAAACCTAGCACATCACATAAAGATTTTGGAATTGTGGAAACGCTAGCACCCAAATCACATAAAGCATTGCACTCATAATTTTTAATTTTAACTTTAATGGTGGGTTCCCATTCATCATATAATTTTCTAGGAATTGAAATTTCTAGTTCTAACTTTTCTTCTAACGCCTTCATCATTGCTTCTACGATGTGTTTAGTAAAAGCCTTGTTTTGCTCATAAGCGTTGGGTGAATTTAACATGGATTGTAACAAAGACTCTTCTTCAGTCCCCTTTTCATCAAGTTTTATATTGCTAAACAAAGAATCAATAGATGAAACACCAATCATTTTAAAATCCTCATCATTACTACGATAAAAATCGGGAGGAATCGCTTTTTCTAAAAAATTCTCGTTTAGCTTTTAGCATGGCGGTTCTTTTCTTACTCTCATCCATGGAGACAATTAAAGCTTTAATTGATTAACTAATATCAATTTTGGGTGGTAAAATTTTAGTCTTAAGATTTTCCACATCATGAATAATTCTATCAATGCTCCTAGACATATCATCAAGTTTACTCAATTTTTCTTCTATCGTAGTGTTGAAAACTTTTTGAGCATTAATAAATTCTTTAATATTACTTTAAAGATCAGAGGGCATCCAATTATTATTATTATTATTATTATAGGAATTACCATAAGGATTGCCATAATTATTAGAGGAATTTCCAGGAAACGGTCTAGCATTGAAATTACCTCTGTAAGCATTATTATTGAAATTGTTTCGCGAGACAAAATTCACATCTACGGGATCATTATTTTGCTCAATCAAAGTGGACAATGGCACATCATTAGGATTAACATGAGTATTTTAACTAGCAACCAATTTCATAAGCGCATCAACTTTATCACTCAAAGTACTAATTTCTTCAATAGAATTCACTTTTTTACTAGTAGGAGTTCTTTCAGTATGCCATTGTGAATAATTTGCCATAATATTATCAAGCAATTTAGTCACTTCCCCAAAGTAATTTCCATAAAAGTACCACCCGTGGAGGAATCTAAAAGATTTCTAGAAACAAAATTCAATCCCGCATAAATTTTTTGTATGATCATCCATAAATTTAAACCATGGGTAGGGCAATTTCTCTTCATAAATTTCATCCTCTCCCAAGATTGGGCAACATGTTCATGATCAAGTTGCTTGAAATTCATAATTTGATTTCTAAGAGAAATAATTTTCGCGGGAGGAAAATACTTAGTAATAAAAGCATCTTTAAACCTATCCCAAGAATCGATACTATTTCGTGGTAAAGATGAAAACCAAATTTTTGCACGATCCCACAACGAGAATGGGAATAATTTTAATTTCACAATATCATTATCCACATCTTTTTTCTTTTGCATGTCACACAATTCTATGAAAGTGTTAAGATGGGATGCAGCATCTTCATTAGGACTACTAGAAAATTGTTCTTTCATAACAAGATTTAGCAAAGCAGCATTAATATCACAAGTCTCCGCACTAGCGGTGGGAGGAGCAATCAGAGTACGAATAAAATCATTACTATTAGTATTGGAAAAATCACACAATTTTGTATTTTCTTGAGACATCGTGACTACGCAAACAAGATAACAAGCAAACAAACAAGAAAAAGGCAAATGGAAAATATTTTTGTATTTTTGTAAAAACGTTTTACAAGTGGGGGAGATGAAAACGAGAGGCAAATGGCAAATAAAGTAAATGCAAGGAGATGAGACTTTATGCAAAGTTACTTGATAGATGTTGATGATGTCTCCCCGGCAACGGCGCCAGAAATTCTTCCTGCTACTTGTAGCTTGCGTTGGTATTTTCCCCGAAGAGGAAGGGATGATGCAGCACAGTAGAGATAAGTATTTCCCTCAGTTATGAAACCAAGGTTATCGAACCAGTAGGAGAATCACGCAACACCTCGTTAGCAGCACCTGCACACAAACAACAAATCCTTGCACCCAACGCAAACGAGGGGTTGTCAATCCCTCGGCGGTCAATTGCAAGATTAAATTGTATGTGATAGATAGATAGATTGAAACAAAAATACAACATAAAATAAATAAAAGAAAATGGCAGCAATATTTTTAGGGTTTTAGTAATATGATTTAGATAGACCCGGGGGCCATAGTTTTCACTAGAGGCTTCTCTCAAGAAAATAGCATACGGTGGGTAGACAAATTACTGTTGGGCAATTGATAGAAAAGCAAATAATCATGATGATATCCAAGGCAATGATCATGTATATAGGCATCACGTCCGAGACAAGTAGACCAATTCCTGCCTGCATCTACTACTATTACTCCACACATCGACCGCTATCCAGCATGCATCTAGTGTATTAACTCCATAAAGAACGGAGTAACGCCTTAAGAACGATGACATGATGTAGACAAGATAAAATCACGCATGAATAAACCCCATCTTTTTACCCTTAATAGAAATGATACATACGTGTCATGTCCCTTTCTGTCACTGGGATTGAGCACCGCAAGATCGAACCCATTACAAAGCACCTCTTCCCATGGCAAGATAAATCAAACTAGTTGGCCAAACCAAATCAATAGATCGGAGAAGAAATACGAAGCTATAATAATCATGCATAAAAGAGATCAGAGAAGACTCAAATAATATTCATGGATAATCTGATCATAAACTCACAATTCATCGGATCCCAACAAACACACCGCAAAAAGTGATTACATCGGATAGAACTCCAAGAACATCGAGGAGAACATTGTATTGAAGATCAAAAGAGAGAAGAAGCCATCTAGCTACTGCCTATTGACCCGAAGGTCTGTGGTAAACTACTCACGCATCATCGGAAGGGCAGCAAGGTTGATGTAGAGCCCCTCCGTGATCGATTCCCCCTCCGGCGGAGTACCGAAGAAGGCCTCCAGATGGGATTTCTCGAGAATAGAAACTTGCGGCGGCGGAAAAAGTATTTCGTGGACTCCCCTAAGGGTTTCTGATTTTTCCTGAATTTATAGTGGTGGAATTAGGTCAAATGGAGCTGAGGTGGGCCCATGAGGCACCAGGGCGCGCCTGCCCCCCCCCCCCCCCAGGCGCGCCCTGGTGGCTCGTGGCCACCTCCTCTGGCGTCTGGTATTCTCCCAAAGCTTCTAGTGTTTATCTTGTCCAGAAAAAAATCTCCAAAAAGTTTCGGGGCATTTGGACTTCGTTTGGTATTGATTTTCTGTAAAACAAAAACAGGGCAGAAAACAGCAACTGGCACTGGGCACTAAGTTAATAGGTTAGTCTCCAAAAATGATATATAATTGTTGTAAATGCATATAAAAACATCCAAGATTGATAATATAACAGCATGGAACAATAAAAAATTATAGATACGTTGGAGACGTATCAGTCATCCACCTTCTTGGCCCCATCCTCGAGCCGCTCCACGAGCTTGGTGGAGAAGTCAACGTAGTCGGCGTCGTGGGACTCGTCGAGGGCTTCAAGCCTCCCCTGGCAGATGGAGTTCAAGGCGTCGCGGGCTCAGAGCTCGAGGGAGTGGAGCACCTGGACGCGTTCGCGCTACCGCTCCCGTTCCTGGTCCGCCTCGCCTCCGGCCTGCTCGGCGGTGCTGGCGGCGCCCCCCGCCTGAAGACGAAGGGAGGACGGCTCGGCCTCAGCACCGAAACCGGCCTGCGGTGCGGCCTCTCAGTGGGCCTCCGCCTCAGCGAGTGCCGCCTTGAGACCAGCGATTTCCTGCCGAAACCGCTCATGCTCCGTCTTAAAGACGTCCTCCCGCTGCTTCAGCGCCTTACCGTGCTCCTCGGCGAGCGCCAGGCGCGCCTCCACTATCTTCGCATCGGTGTCCTCCTGGGCCTTCTTCTCCTTAGCCTCCATCTGGGTGTTGGCCTCGTTGACACGCTTCGTGTGGGCATCCTGGGCGTCGGCCAGCTGGCGCCCCAGCGTCTCCAGGCGCCCCCGCTCGGTGGCCTGCTCGGTCGACACCCTCTCGAGGTCTTCCGTGCGAGTCGCAAGGCCCGCTTCGCGGGCCGCAAGCTCCCTCTCGCGAGTGGCGAGGGCGCTTTCCCGCGTGAGGAACGACTGTGCCTGCACGGCATGTTGATCCTGGAGCTCCTTCAGGCGGGCCTCCGCCTCCTCGCGGCGCGTGACGGCCGCTTCGGCCTCCCGGAGAGCGCTCGCGTGGACCCCCTCCGCTTCGGCGACGCCCTTCTCGCCCTGTGCGCGAGCGCTTTCACTCTGGCGCTGAGCCGTTTCGATGGCGACACTAAGCCGGTGCCACCCGTCAGCAAGTTTCAGGCGCTCCTCGGCGAGGCACGCCTCCGCGTCCTGGAAGTCGGTCCCGAGCCGAGCGAGCGCGGTCTTGGCATCGCGCAAGGCTTCAGACCTGAGCAGGGCACGGCCGCTCACGAGTGCCAGGGGCCAGTCCGGGTCTGGCCCCCTGACGTTCTCCATCGCCGCGGTCAGGGATGACTCGGCGCCGCTTGCTAGGAGCGGAGGGTTCGTCGGGCCCTCCCCCGTGTTCGGCTGCGGTGGCGCGCTGTGGGGGCTCGCCATGCCTGCGACAGCGCGCCCCACGATTGCTCCCCCCGTGCTATGGGCGGCCTCTGGCGGGGGGTGGGCGCTTCGGCCTCCCCCATCGCTGCTCTTTCCCTCGCAGCCAGGTCTGAGGGGAGCGTGTCCCCACCTCCTGAGGCTGCCTCCCGAGGCTCCTCCATCTCGGCCTCACGAGACGCGCCCGCATGCGGCTCCGGAGGAACGGCTGGCTCCCTCTCAACTTCCGTGCGCTCCGTCTTGGTGTCAGAGTAGCGGGCGGCCTCTCCATGCCCCCCGGCACCCGCAATGGGTACTGATGCCCTCTGCGGGCTGGGGGTCGCTTCTGCCTTTGTCGTCGTCTTCTTCTTCTTCCTTTGGTCCCTAGCGGGCCTCCTGCGCAGACGGCGGCTCAGCTCCGAGCCCGGACAAAGAGCAAGAGCATAAAATGCCGGGGGGGGGGTCAGGGGAACTTACTCGTCGCCGGCGGACCACTTCCTCTTCTTCTCTGCAGGGGGCGGGTCGCCGTTGCCGCCATCAAACATCGCTCCGGCTCCGCCGTCCGGGCCCCCGGAGCGGGCCGCGGTGGACCCGGATGCATTGTCGCCTGCCTCGAGGGCCTGGGAAGTTTTGGCCCCATGACAGGCCTCTGGCACTGGGGTTCGGCCGCCCCCCGGCCGGGAACCCCCTCTGCCGTAGGAGGCGCGCTGTCGGCGTCGTCATCCTCGAGGTCGCAGAGGAGCTGACGACGAGTGCGCGGTGGCGCCCGGTTGGCGTCCTCCTCCGTGGCCTCCTCTGAGACCTCCTCACCACCGCTGCCCCCTGAGTCTAGCTCCACCACGAGAGGGTTCTCGCTGGGCCCGACGTGGCCCTTCGGCACGAGGCCCCTCTGGCCAAAGAGAGGCATCTCCTTGACTAGCTCCGCCATCTCCTCATAGCGGAACAGCGGGAGTGCATCCTCAGGCAGGCCCTCGGCAGGAGTGCTAAGCAGGTTCGCCAGGGGCCCGTTCAGCACTTCTTGCTTCAGGCTACTGGGGTGCAGCCTCATGGCGTCACCCGTGCCGGTGTACTCCCACATGAGGCGCGAATGCTGCTGGAGCGGCGCTATGCGCCGCCGCAGGTACTCCCTAACAACCGACGCCCCCGATAGCTTCGCGGCCCGGTGCGCGGCCATCCGCTCCAAGACGGGCTCCATCCTCGGGTCAGCGAGCTTCTCGTTCCCCCACCCGGAGTTCTTCTCAGCCGGGTCCGTCGGGATCATCAGGAGCCGGCAGGTCCGGCGCGCGTCCATGTAGACCCAGCGCTACCGATGGCCCTCCACCTTCTTCGCAACCCTCAAGTTGATGATGTTGTTTTCCATTCCCTTAACGGCGAGGAATGACGCACATCCGGAGCGCTGGTCTGCCGCGGTCAGCCGCAGGTAGAAGAAGTGGCAGAAGAGCTCCACTAAAGGTATCACACCCACAAAGGCCTCGTAGTAAAACGCAAACATGGCCAGGAGGAGGATGGAGTTGGGTTGAAGGTGGAGGGCATGAATCTAATAGTGGGAGAGAATGGCATAGAAAAAGTCCGAGAATGGCGGCACCAACCCGGCATAAACGCTGTGGAGGAAGAAGGGGTAGGCCGTCGCCCCCAGGTCACGTCGCGCGCGCGACCCTGGCCAGATCTGGGTCGCCTGATTCTCGTTCTGATCGCCGGCTACTAGTGGGAGCACCTTGTCCAGGCCCTCTCCATCGACGATGGAGGAGTGCTGTAGTGTCACCCCGATGGCAGGCGCGCTTGGGGACGGGGCCGCCGCCTTTCCCCTCTTGCTGGCGGGCACCATCTGTGTGGCGGAGGCGCGGATGGAGGAGGGGGAAGAGGCGGAGCTCGGAGATGGGGTCGTGAGGAGCTGTGCGTGGGAAGGAAGGCGCGGGGAGATGGGATGCGCGGAGGAAGGCATTGATGGTTTCGCATCGCCCGCGGCAGGCTTTATGTCAGCGCGGGCGGTTACCGAGGCGTCGTGGGAGAAGTGGGGGCGTCCCCCGTCACATCATGCGCCACGCGCCGCGCCTGGCCCGCAAGCGGTTAGGGCCCGCGCCGTTTCGCCCCCTAGTAGGCGGGAACGTGAGCGCCGCAGGCTTGGGGGCTACTGTCGGGCCCATGGAACCCATGGTATCCAGGCCCGTCTGCCTTTGGCCCGGGGCGCAACGCCTGGCGTAGGCCCAGCAAGCCGTCATCACCAAGCATCTCACCAAGACCCCTCACGAGGCCTTGGCCTCCTGAGGACCCCTCCTAAGGGAGCGGCGAGCAAGACTCGGCATCTTCACCGGCAGCCTCGCGAGGCCCTCTCATGAGGCGGCCTCCCGAGGTGGCCTCCCTAGGCTTCCTCCCGAAGGCGCTCAAGACAGGGGCTATTCGGTCCGGCAGCGCGGTCTCGTGCCCATCACGTGGGTGACGCGTGCGGCGACGAATGGCGACAGAGGCCGTGCCAGCAGGCACGGATGAAGAGGGTTTCCCCTTTTGTGTTAAGGGAGCAAGGCCAGCAGTCCACTTCCCAAAGCAACCCAAAGGTTGCCCGATCGGTGAAAGAAGACCAAGACGGCGGGCGCGCAGGGCGGAGGTCATCACCGAGCCCACCGGCGCGTCATGGATCATGCTTTTGCAGGTGAAGACCGCCTTTAGTCAGGATAGCCTGAGCGCCTGTCCCCTTTGAAAACCCGCCAAGTGTGGCAACCCTTCCCGCCTAAGTTTCGAGGGGGGAGAGGACCAAGGCAGGTATAAAGGGGCAGAGCTGCCATTGTAGAAGGGATCGGCTCTTGATCCCATCGTCTCCAACCTTGTACTCTCTCACACACCAGAGCAATCCCAACCAAGCAAGAGTAGGGTTTTACACCGCAAGGTGGCCCGAACCTGGGTAAACCGCTGAGTCTGTGGCCTGCTCCCGCTAGCGCGCTCCCGCCGTAGCTTCGCCGTAGCTTAGCCGTGGTAGGGGCGAAGAGGTAGGAACAAGCTCACCCCAGTGTTCGAACCTTTGGGTCCCCGGAGTCCGAACTCCGACAATCGGATAGAACTCCAAGAACATCGAGGAGAGATTGTATTCAAGATCAAAAAGAGAGAATAAGCCATCTAGATACTAACTATGGACCCAAAGGTCTGTGGTAAACTACTCACGCATCATCGGAAGGGTAGCAAGGTTGCTGGAGAGCCCCTCCATGATCGAATCCCCCTCCGGCAGAGTGCCGGAAAAGGCCTCCAGATGGGATCCCTCGGGAACAGGAACTTGCGGCAGCGTAAAAAGTATTTCGTGGACTCCTCTGTTGGTTTCCCGATTTTAGAGAATTTATAGAGGTGGAATTAGGTCAAACGGAGCAGAGGTGGGCCCACGAGGCACCAGGGCGCGCCACCCCCCCTGGTGCGCGCCCTGGTGGCTCGTGGCCACCTCCTCTGTTTTCTGGCCCTCTCCCAAAGCTTCCAGTGTCTCTTATGTCCAAAAAAAATCTCTAAAAAGTTTCGTGGCATTTGGACTTCGTTTGGTACTGATATTCTGGAAAACCAAAAACAGGCAAAAAACAGCAACTGGCACTGGGCACTAAGTTAATAGGTTAGTCCCAAAAAATGATATATAGTTGCTTGTAAATGTATATAAAACATCCAAGATTGATACTATAATAGCATGGAACAATCAAAAATTATAGATACGTTGGAGACGTATCAAGCATCCCCAAGCTTAATTCCTGCTCGTCCTCGAGTAGGTAAATGATAAAAACAGAATTTTTTGATGTGGAATGCTACCTATCATATTCATCGTATATTCTTTTCTTTGTAGCATGGACATTTGGATTTGAATGATTCAAAGCAATAGTCTATAGTTTGACATGAAGACATAAATACTCAAGCATTCTAACAAGCAACCATGTCTTTCAAAATATCAACGCTAAAGAAAGTTATCCCTAGCCCATTAAGCTCAATCATTGATCCATTCATGAAACACACTCAATATTAGCTACACACAATGCACAAGCATGACAATAGTGCTCTCTAGTTGGTGCTTTGTAAGAGAAGATGGAGACTCAAAATAAAAATAGAAATTGCATAAAAGTAAATAGATAGGCCCTTCGCAGAGGGAAGCAGAGATTTGCAGATGTGCCAGAGCTCAAAGCTTAAATTAGAGAGATAAAATTATTTTAAGAGGCATGCTTTTCCTGTCAACAAAAATGACCGAGAATTCCCAATATCTTCCATGCTAGACACATTATAGGCGGTTCCCAAACAGAAAATAAAGTTTATTTCCTTTCCACCATTCTTTTACAATCCATGGCTAGCCGTATCCACGGGTGCCCTCCATACCAACACTTTCCAAGGAATTTATTATTATAATCATATTAAAAAAATTCATTTCAGGACTGGGCATCCCTCTTACCTGCCACTCTCTCGTGCAATGACAAATGAATAAACACTCATCGTGAGAATAACACACCTAGCATGGAAAATATTGGCCACCCCCTGCCGCTTCATGAGCGATACAGGCACACAAAACGGAAAATTATTTTGAGAAATTAGAGTTGGCACATGCAAATTTACTTGGAACGGCATGGAAATACCGCATATAGGTTGGTATGGTAGACTCATTTGGCACAACTTGGGTTTAAGGAGTTGGATGCACAAGCAGTATTCCCGCTTAGTACAAATGAAGGCTAGCAAATAGATTGAGAAGCGACCAACCAAAAAGCGAAAACGGTCATAAACATGCACTGAACATAACTAACACCGAATAATGCACCATAAGTAGGATATAATTTCGTTGCATAACTATTGACTTTATGTACATGCATAGGGAATCACAAACCTTAACACCAATATTCTTACTAAATCACAATTACTCACTAACATGACTCACATATTATCATCTCCTTATTGCAAAACTATTGCAAGGAATCAAACTTATCATATCCAATGATCTTTCATGAAAGTTTTTATTATATCCCTCTTGAATATTCATCACTTTGGGACCAAATTCATATCTTGTGCAAATTACCATTACTATTATCAACTCTCAAAAAGATATAAGTGAAGCATGAGAGTGCAAATATTTTTTTCAAAATTTAATCTTATCAACTCTCAAAATAATATAAGTGAAGCATGAGATCTCAAATATTTCTTCAAAATATAGCCACCGGCATGCTCAAAGAGATTTAAGTGAAGCACTAGAGCAACTGCCTAGCTCAAAAGATTTAAGTGAAGCACATAGAGTATTCTAACAAATCATGGTAAACGTGTGGCTCTCTCAAATAGGTGTGTCCAGCAAAGATGATTGTGACAAACTAAAAAGAAAACAAAGCAAAGACTCATATAATACACGATGCTCCAAGTAAAACACATATCATGTGATGAATAAAAATATAGCTCCAAGTAAAATTACCGATAGTTGGTAGAAGAAAGAGGGGATGCCTTCCGGGGCATCCCCAAGCTTAGACGCTTGAGTCTTCCTTGAATATTATCTTGGGGTGCCTTGGGCATCCCCAAGCTTAGGCTCTTGCCACTCCTTATTCCTTCATCTATCGTGATCTCACCCAAAACTTGAAAACTGCAATCACACAAAACTCAACAAAACCTTCGTGAGATCCGTTAGTATAACAAATAAATCTTTAACTTTAAGTACTGTAGTAAATTGATTCATATTTAATATTGGTATAATGCTACTGTACTCCAACTTCTCCATGACTCATACCCCCCGATACGATCCATAGATTCATCAAAATAAGCAAACTATGCAACAAAAAAGAATCTGTCTAAAACAGAACAGTCTATAAAGATCTATTTAAAATCCATACTTCTGTAACTCCAAAAAATTTGAAAAATTAGGAAAACGTGGATAATTGATATACCAATACTGTGTAAAAATTTCAGATTTTTCTGACACTCTAGTACAGAATTAAAATTCCAGCACTGGACGCAAAACTTTCTGTTTTCCAAACAGCATCAATTATACTATCTTCCAAATCATCCCAAAGGCTTTACTTGGCACAAACACTAATTAAAACATAAAAACGCAATCATAACAGTAGCATAATTGTGTAAACACACAAAAACAGAATATAAAATTATTGGATTGTCTCCCGACAAGCTCTTCCTTTATAGCCATTAAGATAGGCTTTGAAATTTCAATGATGCTCACATGAAAGATTATAATTGAAACACAAAGAGAGCATCATAAAACATGTGACAAACACATTTAAGTCTTACATACTTTCTATGTATAGGCATTTTATAAGCAAACAAATTATCAAGACAAGAAATATCTAGCATATGCAAGGAAGAAGAATAAAACATTGACAATCTCAACATAACGAGAGGTAATTTAGCAACATGAAAATTCCTATAACCATATTTGCCTCTCTCATAATAATTACATGTAGGATCATATTCAAATTCAACAGTATATCAATCATGTAAAATATTCTCTTCATGATCCACATGCATAAAAGTTTTATAATCTTCCAAGACAGTGGGATTAACATCAACTAAAGTCATGACCTCTCCAAACCCACTTTTATCATAAAATTCATAAGATTGATAATTCTCCAAAGTGGTGGGATCATTATTACCTAAAGTTGACACTCTTCCAAACCCACTTTTAATATTATTGCAAACATTATTATCAATAACATATTCATCATGAGGCTTAAATAAATTTTCAAGATCATAAGAAACATTATCACCCCAATCGTGATCATTGCAATAAGTAGCGGACATAACAAAATTATCATCCCCAAGCTTGTAGCTTTGCATATTATTAGCACAATTGACATTAATAGAATTTATAATAAAATCATTACAATCATGCTTTTCATTCAAGGAGCTATCATGAATCACTTTATAAATTTCTTCTTTCAACACTTCATCACAATTTTCAGATTCATGATTTTCAAGCAAAACTTCATAGAGATAATCAAGTGCACTTAACTCACTAGCAATTTGTTCATCATAATTGGGTCTTTTGAAAAGATTAGCTAGTGGATGAGGATCCATATCAATAGATTTTTTTAGCAAGCAAAGATGCAAGCAAATAGAAAGCACCTGGCAACACAAGCAAACAAACAAACAAGCAAATAATTTTTTTTGTGTTTTTGTAAAAAAAATTAGAAGTGGGGGAGATGAAAACGAGAGGCAAATGCAAATAAAATAAATGCAAGGAGATGAAAGTTTATGCGTAGGTAGTTGATAGATGTTGATGATGTCTCCCCGGCAACGGCGCCAGAAATTCTTCCTGCTACTTGTGAGCTGCGTTGGGATTTCCCCGAAGAGGAGGGGATGATGCAGTACAGTAGAGATAAGTATTTCCCTCAGTTATCAAACCAAGGTTATCAATCCAGTAGGAGAATCACGGAACAACTCGTTAGCAGTACCTGCACACAAAACAACAAATCCTCGTACCCAACGCGAACAAGGGGTTGTCAATCCCTTGGCGGTTAATTGCAAGATTAAATTGTATGGTGATAGATAGATAGATTGAAAAAAAATACAAAATAAAATAAATAAAGTAAAATTGCAGCAAGGTATTTTTAGGATTTTCAATATATGATAAAGGTAGACCCGGGGGCCATAGTTTTCACTAGAGGCTTCTCTCTTGAAAATAGCATACGGTGGGTGAACAAATTACTGTTGGGCAATTGATAGAAAAGCAAATAATCATGACGATATCCAAGGCAATGATCATGTATATAGGTATCACGTCTGAGTCAAGTAGACCGAAACGATTCTGCATCTACTACTATTACTCCACACATCGACCGCTATCCAGCATGCATCTAGTGTATTAAGTTCATAAAGAACGGAGTAACGCCTTAAGCAAGATGACATGATGTAGACAAAGTAAACTCACGCATGAATAAACCCCATCTTTTTACCCTTAATAGCAATGATACATACGTGCCATGTCCCTTTCTGTCACTGGGATTAAGCACCGCAAGATCGAACCCATTACAAAGCACCTCTCCCATTGCAGGATAAATCAATCTAGTTGGCCAAACCAAATCAATAGATCGGAGAGAAATACGAAGCTATAACAATCATGCATTAAAGAGTTCAGAGAAAACTCAAATAATATTCATGGATAATCTGATCATAAACTCACAATTCATCGGATCCCAACAAACACACCGCAAAAAGTGATTACATCGGATAGAACTCCAAGAACATCAAGGAGAACATTGTATTGAAGATCAAAAAGAGAGAAGAAGCCATCTAGCAACTAACTATGGACCCGAAGGTCTGTGGTAAACTACTCACGCATCATCGGAAGGGCAGCAAGGTTGATGGAGAGCCCCTCCGTGATCGAATCCCCCTCCGGCAGAGTGCCGGAAAAGGCCTCTAGATGGGATCCCTCGAGAACAGGAACTTGCGGCGGCGGAAAAAGTATTTCGTGGACTCCTCTATTGGATTCCCGATTTTAGAGAATTTATAGAGGTGGAATTAGGTCAAACGGAGCAGAGGTGGGCCCACGAGGCACCAGGGCGCGCCACCCCCCTGGGGCGCGCCCTGGTGGCTCGTGGCCACCTCCTCTGTCTTCTGGCCCTCTCCCGAAGCTTCTAGTGTCTCTTATGTCTAGAAAAAAATCTCCAAAAAGTTTCGTGGCATTTGGACTTCGTTTGGTACTGATATTCTGGAAAACCAAAAATAGGCAAAAAACAGCAACTGGCACAGGGCACTAAGTTAATAGGTTAGTCCCAAAAAATGATATATAGTTGCTTGTAAATGTATATAAAACATCCAAGATTGATACTATAATAGCATGGAACAATAAAAAATTATAGATACGTTGGAGACGTATCACTTTCCCATAAACCATTTTATAAGGAGACATACCCATAGGATTTTTATAAGCAGTTCTGTAAGCCCATAATGCATCATCAAGTTTCTTAGACCAATTCTTTCTGGATCTATTAGCGGTCTTTTGCAAAATCAATTTTAGTTCTCTATTAGTTAATTCAACTTGACCACTAGACTGAGGATGATAAGGAGATGCAATTCTATGATTAACATCATATTTAGCAAGCAATTTACGGAAAGCACCATGAATGAAATGTGAACCACCATCAGTCATTAAATATTTAGGGACTCCAAACCTTGGAAATATAACTTCTTTGAGCATTTTAAGGGAAGTGTTAAGATCAGCACTACTAGTTGGAATAGCTTCTACCCACTTAGTAACATAATCAACAGCAACCAAAATATGAGTGTACCCATTGGATTTAGGAAAAGGTCCCATATAATTAAAACCCCAAACATCAAAAGGTTCAATAACAAGTGAATAATTCATAGGCATTTCCTGATGTCTACTAATATTACCAATTCTTTGACATTCATCACAAGAAAGGACAAACTTACGTGCATCCTTGAAAAGAGTAGGCCAATAAAAACCAGATTGTAATACCTTGTGTGCAGTTCTGTCTCCCGCATGGTGTCCTCCGTATGCCTCGGAGTGACACTTACGTAGGATTTGTTCCTGTTCATGCTCAGGTACACAACGTCTAATAATACCATCTACTCTTTCTTTATATAAGTGTGGGTCATCCCAAAAGTAATGTCTTAAATCAAAGAAAAACTTTTTCTTTTGTTGGTATGTGAAACTAGGTGGTATATATTTAGCAACAATGTAATTAGCATAGTCTGCGTACCAAGGTGTGTTACGAGAAGCATTTATCACAGCTAATTGTTCATCAGGAAAATCATCATTAATAGGAAGTGGGTCATCAGGAACATTTTCCATTCTAGACAAGTTATCAGCTACGGGATTCTCAGCTCCCTTTCTATTAACAATATGCAAATCAAATTCTTGTAGCAGAAGAACCCATCTAATAAGTCTAGATTTAGCATCTTTCTTTTCCATAAGATATTTAATAGCAGCATGATCTGTGTGAATAGTAACCTTGGAATCAACAATGTAAGATCTGAATTTATCACATGCAAACACAACTGCTAAAAATTCCTTCTCAGTAGTAGCATAATTTCTTTGAGCACTGTCTAGAGTTTTACTAGCATAATGGATAACATTTAATTTCTTATCAACTCTTTGTCCTAGAACAGCACCAACAGCATAATCACTAGCATCACACATAATTTCAAAGGGTAGGTTCCAATCAGGTGGTTGAATAATAGGTGCAGAAATTAAGGCTTTCTTAAGTACTTCAAAGGCTTCTACGCAATCATCATCAAAAACAAATGGAACATCTTTTTGCAAGAGATTAGTAAGAGGCCTAGAAATTTTAGAGAAGTCTTTTATAAACCTTCTATAGAAACTAGCATGACCAAGGAAACTTCTTATACCTTTGATATCTTTAGGACATGGTATTTTCTCAATAGCATCAACTTTAGCTTTATCAACTTCAATACCTCTTCCAGAAATTTTATGCCCAAGAACTATACCTTCATTCACCATAAAGTGGCACTTATTCCAATTCAAGACAAGATTAGTTTCTTCACATCTCTGCAAAACTCAATCAAGGTTGCTCAAGCAATCATCAAAAGAAGTTCCACAAACAGAGAAATCATCCATGAAAACCTCAACAATCTTTTCACAAAAGTCAGAGAATATAGCAGTCATACATCTTTGAAAGGTAGCAGGTGCATTACATAAACCAAAAGGCATACGACGATAAGCATAACTTCCAAAAGGACAAGTAAAGGTGGTTTTCTCTTGATCTTCAGGTGACACAGGTATTTGAGAAAAACCAGAATAACCATCTAGAAAGCAAAAGTGTGTATGCTTAGATAATCTTTCTAACATTTGATCAATAAAAGGCAAGGGGTAATGATCTTTCCTAGTAGCTTTATTTAATTTCCTGAAATCAATTACCATCCTATAACCAGTTACAATTCTTTGTGGGATAAGTTCATTTTTATCATTAGGAACAACGGTAATACCCCCTTTCTTAGGAACACAATGAACAGGACTTACCCACCTACTATCAGCTATGGGATAAATTATACCTGCCTCCAGAAGCTTTAATATTTCAGTTCTTACCACATCCTTCATTCGAGGATTCAACCTTCTTTGATGATCAACAACGGGTTTAGCATCTGGCTCCATATGAATTTTATGCTGACATAAAGTGGGACTAATGCCCTTAAGATCATCAAGAGTATATCCAATAGTAGCTCGGTGCTTCTTCAGGGTTTGAAGTAATCTCTTTTCTTCATGCTCTGAAAGGTTAGCACTAATAATAACAGGATATATCTTCTTTTCATCAAGATAAGCATATTTAAGAGTATCAGGTAATTGCTTTAATTCAAACACAAGATCACCCTTGGGTGGAGGTGGATCTCCCAAGGTTTCAACAGGCAAATTATGTTTAAGGATAGGTGCTTGTTTAAAGAACAGCTCATCTATTTCATTTCTTTCATTCATCTGCATATCATTCTCATGGTCTAGCAAATATTGTTCTAAAGGATCAGTAGGAGGCACAGCAATAGAAGCAAGACCAATAATTTCATCCTTATTAGGTAATTCTTTATCATGAGCTTGTCTATGAAACTTAGAGAAATTAAACTCATGAGACATCTCACCAAAATTAACACTGACAATTTCTTTAGTGCAATCAATCTTGGCATTAACTGTATTCAAGAAAGGTCTACCAAATATAATGGGACAAAAATCATCTTGTGGTGATTCAAGAACAAGAAAATCAGTAGGATATTTGATCTTACCACACAAGACTTCAACATCTCTAACAATCCCAAGTGGTGAAATAGTATCTCTATTTGCAAGCTTAATAGTAACATCAATATCTTCAATCTCAACAGGTGCAATATCATTCATGACTTCTTGATAGAGAGTAAACGGAATAGCACTCACACTAGCACCAATATCACATAAATCATGATAGCAATGATCTCCAATTTTAACAGAAATAACAGGCATGCCAATTACAGGTTTGTTTTTATCTTTAGTGTCTGGCTTAGCAATTCTAGTTGCTTCATCACAGAAATATATGACATGTCCATCAATATTATCAACCAAAAGATCTTTAACCATTGCAATGTTAGGTTCAAGTTTAATTTGTTCAGAAGGTCTAGGTGCTCTAATATTACTCTTATTAACCCCCGTTGAAGCTTTAGCATGTTCCTTAATCCTAACCGGGAAAGGAGGTTTCTCAATATAAGCAGTAGGCACAACTGGATCAACATGGTAAACAATTCTCTCTTCTTTAACACTAACAGGTTATTTATTCAATTCAATAGGTGGATGATATTTAAACCATTTCTCCTTAGGGAGATCAACATGAGCAGCAAAAGATTCACAAAAGGTAGCTACTAGCTCAGAGTCAAGTCCATATTTAGTACTAAACTTATGAAAAGCATCAGTTTCCATAAAAGATTTAACACAATCAAACTCAAGATTTATACCTGACTCATTACCTTTGTCGATTTCCCAATCTTCAGAGTTACGTTTAATTCTTTCCAGAAGATTCCATCTGAATTCAATAGTTCTCTTCATAAAGGAACCAGCAGAAGAAGTATCGAGCATGAATTGATCATTAAGAGAAAGCCGAGCATAAAAGTTTTGAAGAATTATTTCTCTTGAGAGCTCATGATTGGGGCATGTGTGCAACATATACTTAAGCCTCCCCCAAGCTTGAGTGATACTTTCTCCTTCATGAGGCCAAAAATTATATATATAATTCCGATCACCATGAACCAAATGCATAGGATAAAGTTTCTGGTGAAATTCCAGCTTCAACCGGTTCCAATCCCATGTTTCAGTATCATCACATAGCCTATACCATGTCAATGTCTTTCCCTCCAAAGATAAAGGGAATACTTTCTACTTAACTCCATCTCAGGATAGACCTGCAAGCTTAAACAATCCACAAATTTCATCCACATAGATTTAGTGCATATCAGGATGTACCGTTCAATCTCCTGCATAAAGATTAGCTAGCAGTTTCTCTACCATACCCGAAGGAATTTCATAATAAATATTTTCAGTAGGTTCAATAGGTTGAGGAGCAACTCTCAATGCTTCCGGTCGAGGTGAAGATACCCCGAACAAGCCCTTCAAAGGATTACTTTCCATAGTGACAAGTGACAATAAATTTCAGCACGTAATATAAATGTTTCCATACCAAATTCCACTCACCAAAGGCGCTTCACTCCCCGGCAACGGTGCCAGAAAAGAGTCTTGATGACCCACAAGTATAGGGGATCAATCGTATTCCTTTCGATAAGTAAGAGTGTCGAACCCAACGAGGAGCAGAAGGAAATGACAAGCGGTTTCAGCAAGGTATTCTCTGCAAGTACTGAAAGTAGCGGTAACAGGTAGTTTTGATAGCAAGATAATTCGTAACAAGTAACAAGTATAATAAAGTGCAGCAAGGTGGCCCAATCCTTTTTATAGCAAAGGACAAGCCGGAACGAACTCGTATAATAAGCAAAGCGTTCTCGAGGACACATGGGAATTTCATCTAGTCACTTTCATCATGTTTGTTTGATTCGCGTTCGCTACTTTGATAATTTGATATGTGGGTGGACCGGTGCTTGGGTGCTGTTATTACTTGAACAAGCCTCCTACTTATGATTACCCCCTCTCGCAAGCATCCACAACTATGAAAGAAGAATTAAGATAACTCTAACCATAGCATGAAACATATGGATCCAAATCAGCCCCTTACGGAATAGCGCATAAACTAGGGTTTAAGCTTCTGTCACTCTAGCAACCCATCATCTAATTACTACTCCACAATGCCTTCCCTTAGGCCCAAAGATGGTGAAGTGTCATGTAGTCGACGTTCACACGACACCACTAAAGGAAGCAACAACATACATAGCATCAAAATATCGAACGAATACCAAATTCACATGATTACTTATGACAAGACTTCTCCCATGTCCTCAAGAACAAAAGTAACTACTCACAAATAATATTCATGTTCAAGGTCAGAGGGGTATTGAATAGCATTAAGGATCTGAACATATAATCTTCCACCAAATAAACCAACTAGCATCAACTACAAGATGTAATCAACACTACTAGCAACCCATAGGTACCAATCTGAGGTTTTGAGACAAAGATTGAATACAAGAGATGAACTAGGGTTTGAGATGAGATGGTTCTGGTGAAGATGTTGATGAAGATTGGTCCTCCCATAATGAGAGGATCGTTGGTGATATCGATGGCTTTGATTTCCCCCTCCCGGAGGGAAGTATCCCCGGCGGAATCGCTCCGCCGGAGAGCAAAATAGCTCCTGCCTAGGTTCCGCCTCAAGACGGCGGCACATCGTCCTGAAAGTCTTCCTCTTATTTTTTTTCTAGGGCAAATGGCTTCATATAGCAGAAGGAGGGGGCCAGAGGCTTGCCAGGGGCCCCACAAAGCCAGGGGGCGCGCCCAGGGGGTAGGGCGCGCTCCCCAGGCTTGTGGCTTCCTGGTGGGCCCCCTTCTGTTGATTCTTCGCCAGTATTTTTTATATATTCCAAAATAATTCTCCGTAAATTTTCAGGTCATTTGGAGCAATGCAGAATAGCTGTCTCTGTTTCACCCCTTTCAGGTCCAGAATTCCAGCTGCCGGCATTCTCCCTCTTCATGTGAATCTTGCAAAATAAGAGAGAAAAGGCATAAGAATTGTACCATAAAGTGAAATAATGATCAAAAACATAATAATTATTAGTAGGAAATCATGATGCAAATTGGAAGTATCAGCGCGGTAGGGCCTTTGCCCCCTTGCTCGCTGCCGCAGCAGATCCCGCCCGCCGCCGCCCTCCTAATTACATCCCGACGACCCTCAGGTACAGCTTCCTCTGGAATCGGCCTTGCTCCACTGCCCAACTTCCCAGGTCGCTGCATGTGGATCTTCTCTAGTTCTTTGCCTAAAACGTAGCTCGGCTGGCGTACCTCCCATTTTGCAATCTCGTCCTCACACCGTTTGAGAGAAACCACTGTGCTGCTATCTCCCCCTGAAGACAATGAATATGCTTCTTTTTGTTGGCGTATGTGTCATCAACTGTTATTGACCAGTAATTGTTTCCTTTCTACCTCTTTTTGCAAACAGGGCTATCCATTTCACCTCGTTGCTATTGCGACCTTTTGGTGAACTGCACAAATCACTTTTTTCTTAAGAGTGTTTTGTGTAGTTCCACTAAAATGTCACATGGGCAACATTTCTACATTTCAGTGGGACTGCACAAAGGGAGATTGGTTGTGCTATCCTCCTCATCCAACTCCGAGCCTAATCTTCTCCAACAAGTAGTTAGTTTTACGAGAGATTACAAAGGTGATCGGCTGCTATTTGTGTGTGTATGTTTCATCACCTAGTGCCACTATTATTGTAAAAACACTTATTCATATCTTTGCAAACAAGGATGCTCAGCTCGATTTTAGTGGTACTGCATAAAATGATCGGATGGTCCATGTCCTCCATACACTTCTTTCTTGGCTAACATGTCTTGTTAAGTTCGACAGAGCTGCGTGAAACTAGCTGCCGACCAATGAACACCGTGGCCAGGAAATGGAACCATGCCTACGGACAACATCGATCAATTTTTTATTTTTCTTTATTTGTAGACCTTCTCACAACTTTTTCTTCAGTTGTGATGTAAATATTGGGGCTGATCTACGAATCATTGTGATGCATTAGTATCCATGTTAGTTTTTTTTGTATTTGATGGAATGTTGTAACGAGACAACCTTGTATTTGATGGAATGATGTAACGAGACAACCTTGGAGGCAAGTGAACACAAGAAACCAAAGTTGAAAGCTTCATAGCATTACAGTATAATTTATTATGCTGGAAAATTATGTGACATATAAGCAAATCCTGAAAGCTTGATAGCAATGCCAGAAACCATTGAACTTCCTTTCGCCGACATGTGGGACATCCAGCATCCTGGTCCACATGCCATGCACCAATATTGAGTGCACAACCGCAGGGGGGTTCACCCCGGTCATTGCGCCGCAGTAATAATGACTATTGAGCATTCAAATCACAGGGCCCCACCTTTGCCACAATAAGTTGCTCGGACGAAGCAACCATCATTTCACTATTCGTTGAATCCGCTCGTACTCCAATATTCCCACAGTAAGTTGCTTGGACGAAGCAACCATCATTTCACCTTTCCCACAGTAAGTAGTACTACCTCCTTTTTTCTAGAAACCACCACACGCGAATATTGGACGGTAGCAGCACAACATCAATATGGGTTTATGGGGCTCAATTCAAAAATCGAAACCAACCAATGAAATACTAGATGGTGAGCGTTTGGAGTACTCCCTCCGTCCAGGTGCAAAGGGCACCTAAGAGAATTCTAGAGTTCCAAATATGTTAGTCGCCCTTCATTAGTCATGACAAATTGCTTGCCTGGCATCCCTAATACACGAAGCGCTTTCAGTTTTCTATTTCTCTCCCTTCCACGTACAAACCAATCAGCCCACTCCAACCATTTAACTTTTGTTGCATGTGCATGCGTGGTGGACCGAGAATTGGATGAAATAACAGATTAGCCAATGCATGGTTAGTCCAACCACCGCAGTAGTTAATGTGTGATTAACTAGAGGAAGAGAAACGTATATTTATTGGCTTTCTTGCGTCCAATCAACGTTCGCCTAAATTACGCTGCCATTCCTTAGAGCATGGTTAATAGTATAGCCCGCTGTTGGCTATATGTACATGCCATGTCATGAAGAGTTAGCATTATTAATTACTCGTACAATAGAGCTGGCTATAAGGTTGACTATAAGTTCACAAGTTTTTTTCACTTCCTCTCTATCACTTTCCTCTCATTTAATGCTTTTACCTAGGAGCACGCATAGAGGCTGGCTCTTGCATGAGAGCCCACTCCTTCACTTTTTCCTTGTCTCTCTCCTCCACATAGGCAAAAATGCCATGTAAGCAGGCTTATAGCCTATGCACCTAGACGGAGGGAGTAGTACGTATCAACGCATGCATGCATGAGGAGTACAATGACCAATAACATTTACATGCATTGGTTAGTTTTCTGTTAATCCTTGCAAGCAACAATTTAATGCGCTTTGAAATCTAAACATGTGATTGTGACCAGTAAAATTTAGACTGACAAAATGGTATAGTAATACAAAAAATTGGAGATTAAGCTCTATAAACCAGATGTGAGTGATATACTGTAGCAGGACGGTTGACGGGATTAGTAGAAAGCGAAGCGCCTTTTTAGCGGGGATTTGCATCAATCTATGAAGGTGCAAAACCAAGTGTTACTACTACACCAAACAAGTTCAAAATGAGAAACTGGACTCACTCACGGCACGCATGTCGCGTTTGGTCCGTCGGTCAAAGCGGTTCCTCTTGGCATATCATTTTTTTAGAATGCTCTTGGCATATCACTAACATGTGGGAGGGAGTGGGAGCAAACCGACCTCAATTGATGGCAAAATCGCCAACCCGCCGCACTTTGAGAGAGAAGAGGAGCTAGAAGCGATACGGGCTGGTGGAGCTAGGTGTCGCACGGAGGCCGAGAATATGGTGATAGCGTGAGGTGGGCCATGTATGATGTAACTACACTGGGCTGCCGTGTTTCGGACTCCTCCGGTCTGGTACTCCACCGCACGGTTCTTGGCTCCTTCTCGATCGTCGAAAATCGTTCTTCTTCCTTTGCCGACATGTGGGACATCCAGCATCCAGGTCCACGTATCATGCAAGAATATAGAGATAAGTAGTGTAAGTGAGACTCACCAACGTTCACCAACGTAGGTGGAATACGTGCATGAATCACCGGCAAAAAAAGGAGTACATGCACGAAGAGAAGAGGTGCATGCACTGACGCACGTACTCTTTGCCTCTTTCCCTAACACACACGCGCGGGTACACGGTGGAGCTCATTTCTGTATGAAGAGGCAGCTCACGTGATATTTGACGCGTGTAGTAGTTGTTCACTTAAGTGGAGGGTCGGGAACCACACGTGAATGAATCAATGTTCGACCATGACGCGGTGGCACGTTATTTGTAAATAAAGTTTTTTTCTTCAATGGCACGTACGCATTTTTTTCTTCAATGGCATGTGAATCGTGCACGTACAGTGACGGAGCACGGGATGGTACCATGGACATGGTCGGCCCTTTTTGGAGACTACTAGTACAGAACTTTGGACAAAACTTATATGCGGACTATAAAAAGGACCGGAGGGAGTACTACTACTTTGATGTGTCCCGTCAACTCGCAGAATGAGAAGCTTGCTTAGTACGCCCTCTCCCTCGCCCACGCGCTCTCGGTGGCTCACAGGACGAGGAGAAGTTTTTGCTTACTAGGCGGTGGACGTGCAGCAGTTCATTCGGTGTCAGATTGCCAGAACTATATACTCCTACTACTCGTACTCGTACTATAGTAGTAGTACTACTAGTAGTAGTACAGTAGTACCATCATCATTGTTCGACTTCCAGAAGAGGCGAAGAGCCAAGCGCAAGGTCAGTTATAGCCAAAGCTGCGCCACCTTTTAGTAATCTCACAAAGCGTGTCGGAGCCCGTGCAACAGCCACACAAGTAGCACGTACACATTTACTAGTAGTAAGTTCTAAGGGACATATGCCAACATGCCACACAAGTTCATACCCCATTCCTGTATTAAAATTTATGCACTACTCTACATAGATTAATAGCGCTCCCATAATTTTGTGCATGACTACTCCACTTAAATGTTATCGATGGACTCCATGTACACCACCTGGGTCCAGTCCCAGGCGTTCTTCATAGAAGGCACGATCCATAGCGGCGGGCAACGGGAACCATGGTCGCAGCTTTCTAGTGTGGTTCCACACGATGGAGATTCATCCTAGCTGAAGCGGCATAAATCAGGAGTCCGGACCGATCCCAAGCCCCCATTTGAGGTTCTAACCGCCCTGGCCCACCAAAAACCCCTCCCCCTCCCGCGCGCGCTTCCCGCCCGGTGCCAGCTGCCCGCATTCACGCCGCTGTAGAGCGCGCCGCTCCACATTGAAGGCGGCTCAGGGCGGACGCAGTGAGAGTGAGAGGTCGCGTCCGCCATTGAAGCGGCGCGCTGGCCAAGGGCACCGCCCGCTGCACGCCCGGCTGAACGCGCCTCCTTGCCGCATTCAAACTCCTCCATTAAACCCACGTGGAAGCCGAGAAACCTAGTACATCCACACGTCTGTTCAGGAGCAGGCCGTCATTAAACGCAACGCCGGCCAAGCTCCTCCTTCCACCATTTTCTCCGCTCTTTCGATGGCATCCGATGAGCAGGAAGAGCAGTTCTCCGGCATAAAAGCCGGCTGGGTGGCCCTCCTAGCCCGGTGGTTACGAGCGAGGCCGCTCGCTGCTCCACCTCCCTCGCCTAGCCCGACGGAGCCAGTTGCCACCCCCGCCAGCACATGGTTCAGCAACTCGACGCTCTAGGCCAGCTCGAGGATGACTGGCGAGTTGCTCCACGCCCACACGGTGCCTCCAGTGGCTGCGACCGCGCCATCCGCCGTCGACGCGCGCGTACCCGCGCCATGCAGGCAGAGAAAGAAGCCGGCTGCGCGAATGTCGATGAGGTGGCGGCCAGCACGTCCGCGCCCGCCGCCATCATCGAGGAGAAGTAGAACACGGGAGGCCGCCGCCGCTTGTATCCCATGAAGGCCACCGCCGAGGCGACGCCGGCGTACACAGCCGGTGTCTTGCATGGTTCTTCTTCAGTGCAAACCATCGTCGACCCCGCATGGGCTCCACGGAAGCGGAGGCACCCCCTTCCCCTCCGGTTGAAGCATTAGCCGGGGGTTCCACTCCGATGAGCGGTGGGGAAGTGAGCCACCCTTTGCGCTGAAGCATATACCTCCGGGGCTCCCGGTAGTCCGGTGATCAGGCTGCCGGACATGAGGAAGACAAAAGGAGTCGCCGGCGACCATTTAGATTAGGTGTTAATTATACCTCTAGAGCCGGACTAGCACCGCTTAGTTGATGTAAATGTAATGATATCCGTCATGTTTATATGAAAATCCGTCATGTTTATATGAAATCCGGCCGTGTTTGCATGAATTTCATCTTGTTGGTTCGAACTGTTGTCAAAATGTATGCGGCTACGGTTGGATGGCGTCCTCCCACATCCGTGTCCGCTCTCACGCACACGCGCGCGCACACACACACACACTCATGACTTTTTGTACACACCATCTCTGTCTAGGTCAGTGTTTGGTTGTCTCTGAGAGAGAGAGAGAGAGAGAGAGAGAGACACACACACACACACACACACGAAGAGAAGAAGCGCACGCACGCACTCGATCGTTCCCTCACATACACGCGCGGGTACACGGTGGAGCGCATTTGCACACGAAGAGGCAACTATGATAATTTAACCCATCTAGTTGTCCACTTAGTGTAGGGTCTGGGACCACATGTGATCCATACAAAGTGCGACCTGAACGCGGTGGCGCGGTTATTGATCGAGTTTTTTTTCTGGTACGTTAAATGAAAAGATGGCTCCGCGCGTATTCAATTTAAAACGATTGCTACGAAGAGGAAAAAAATACTCCACTATATATGTAGGCTGGAGCTTCGGGACTTACTTGCGAGGGTTGCTCTCTTCTTCTCACTCTCTCACCCTCTCCAGATCTAAACAAGACGGTGGTGTCCACTCTCTCTATTTCTCTCTCTTCTCATCGGTGGTCACAGATCTGGCCGGATCCCTTCCGCTGGGTAGGGTACGAGGTGCAACGTTGACGCGGTCGCCGTTGGCGAGCGAGGAAGCCGACGCGCGCTGTCTTCTCTGACCCAGCGCCAGCGTGGGTGGTCCTCCGCACCCTTGCTCGCTGCCGTCGTGTTGGCAGATCTCGCCGCCTGCCTCGCCACATCCCGCCGACCAAAGGTATAACTTCTAAACCGGCCTTCTTCTAATGGGCCAGCTCCCCACGTCGCTGCATCCTTTTTTTCCCATCAAGTTTGGTTTGCTCCCCACGTCGCTGCATCCTGCATGTGGATATTCTTCAGTCCAAAGCTCACCATGTATCTAGATAGCCACGTCGGCTTGTCGAACACTCGAACACCACCTAAATTTTTACTATTAGAGGAAAATAGGTAATGCATGAAGATAAATAGATGGCTTGGTTGAATGTGGAATTTTTTTTGTGGTGGGCAGGGTAGCAAAAACTGGTTAACGAACCAATCTCTTTGTTGAAAAGGGCAATAAAGTAGGGTGGGGGCGAAGGGTGGGGGGAAGTACTAGTATTAAGATTTTGGCCTGACCGGTCTCTTGGTCAAAAAAGGAAAGAAAGTGAGGGGGTGCTGGGCGGACAACGCAACTGAAAATGAGCACGGCTAGGTTTCCTGTGGTCACGCAGCAAAAGGTCACTGACGAGATCACGAGAACAAAAATGGCACAAATCCAGACATTCAGCTTGCATGTTTGCCGCTCTCGGCAACCACCTCCGCCTCACCACTTTATGCCTCGGTGGAGGTAAAACATGCTTGTGCCTCACCTGTCCCTATGCCCTTACTGCAGCTGTTAATCTAATATCTGGTAAAATGAAACAATGCCACTGTTAATGTGATGTCACTCTTAAGTAATGCTGCTGTCAATCTATTGCCATTGATAAAATGAAGCAATGCCACCACCATTTTATAAAATGCTTCTGTCTTGCTTTATTTCCCATGAAGAGTGCTTTGGGGTGTTACACTTAGATCTCACGCCGGTAACATATCTTCATCTCAGTGGAACTGCAGAAATTTAATTGCACATTTGGTTGACACGATGATGTATTTCTCCTTTCCATATCACCCTTTGTTAGAATGATCATTCCTGTTAACCGTGCACGTAGCTACTGATCATGTGCTACTGTCATCATAGAGTTATAATGCAATTGTTGTGCATGTTAATCTAAGCCCCCGTTAATCTAGTGCCCGTGTTGATCT
This sequence comes from Elymus sibiricus, assembly GCA_039707655.1. Taxonomy (NCBI): domain Eukaryota; kingdom Viridiplantae; phylum Streptophyta; class Magnoliopsida; order Poales; family Poaceae; genus Elymus; species Elymus sibiricus. Next base: position 296,215,624 of record CM077672.1, on the reverse strand, counting down.
GATGTGATGGCACTTCTTAGTTAATGGCACTTTTTCATACTGTCAATGTAATGCCATTGATAACATATGAGATGCTGCTGTTAATCATATGCCACAGCAAAAAATGACACTGCTTAAATAACCCTATCACATATTTCTACAAACAGGGTTGTCTATCTCCATGTGGTTTCTATTTGTGCAAATAGAAGCACAAACCACAATTTTAGTAGAACCGCACAAAATTAGATGGCTGCATCTACCTGCTGTTAGCTAACCTCACGGTGCTCGAGGTATTCCTACATTCGTAACTAGGTAGAATGACCAACGCAAGATGAAATAAGCTTATTCGTACGTTGACTTGCTGATCGCAGTGTGGAACGAGCCAATCATGTGTGGAGGAGCGAACAAGCACTGTAGCCGCCCTGTCAACGCAAGATAAAAGAGACCGAGTCATAGATGGCCTGGCCGGCGAGTAGGGATTGTGCGAACAGCGGTGCATAATTTTAGTGGAACTGCACAAAAAAGATATTGGGGTGAGTCGAACAAATTTTCTACAGCCAGACAGAAGGAATTGCACTGATCGATTGAATCAAATTTCCTCCATGGCATGAGATGAGACCCCAAGGTGGAAATCAACTAACCACTTATAAAATTATGGATAATCTTCCTCACGCAGGTCAGTACCTGCTACTTGTGAGCTGTGTTGGTAATTCCCTGGAGAGGAAGAGAGATGCAGTACAGTAGAGATAAGTATTTCCCTCAGTTAAGAACCAAGGTTATCAATCCAGTAGGAGAACCAAGCAAAATTCCATTAAAGCGCACCTGCACACACAAGAGCAAACACTTGCACCCAACGCGAATAAGAGGGTTGTCAATCCTCTTAGCGGTTATTTGCAAGGATTAAATCTTATCGAGGTAAATAGATAAACTAAACTACTAATTAAAATAAAAGTAAATAAATTGTAGCAAGGTATTTTTAGGTTTTTTATATGATGAAGATAGACCCGAGGACCATAGTTTTCACTAGAGGCTTCTCTCTTGAGCACATAAGCATATGGTGGGTAAACAAATTACTGTTGGGCAATTGATAGAAAAGCAAATAATTATGACGGATTCATGGCAATGATCATGTATATAGGCATCAAGTCCGAGACAAGTAGATCGACTCCTGCCTGCATCTACTACTATTACTCCACCCATCGACCGCTATCCAGCATGCATCTAGGGTATTAAGTACAAAACAGAGTAACGCCTTAAGCAAGATCACATGATGTAGAGAAGCAAATTCAAGCAATATGAATATACCCCATCTTTTTATCCTTAATGGCAATAATACAAATACGTGTCATGTCCCTTTCTGTCACTGGGATTGAGCACCGCAAGATTGAACCCATCACAAAGCACCTCTCCCATTGCAAGATAAATCAATCTAGTAGACCAAACTAAACCGATAGATCGGAGAGAAATACAAAGCTATAACAATCATGCATAAAAGAGTTTAGAGAAGACTCAAATATTTCTCATGAATAATCTGATCATAAACTCACAATTCATCGGATCCCAACAAACACACCGCAAAAGAAGATTACATCGGATAGAACTCCAAGAACATCGAGGAGAACATTGTATTGAAAATCAAAGAGAGAGAAGAAGCCATCTAGCTATTAGCTATGGACCCGTAGGTCTGTGGTAAACTACTCACACATCATCGGAAGGGCAGCAAGGTTGATGTAGAAGCCCTCCGTGATTGATTCCGCCTCCGGCAGAGTACCGGAAAAGGCCTCCAGATGGGATCGCGGAAGAACAGAGACTTGCGGCGGCGGAAATGTTTTCTCTTCTGGCTCCCTGGGGGTTTCCCAATATTTGTGAATTTATAAAAGTGGAATTATGTCAAAAGGAGTCACGTGGGCCCCACAAGGTACTACGGCGCCCCCCCCTAGGGCGCGCCCTAGTGCCTTGTGAAGCCCCTATGGGGCTTCTGGCCTCCTCCCGAAGCTTCCCAGGTTTCTTTTATCCAGAAAAAAAATCTCCAAAAAGTTTCGTGGCATTTGGACTTCATTTGGTATTGTTTCTCTAAAAAGCCAAAAACAAGCAGAAAACAGTAACTGGCACTAGGCACTGGGTTAATAGGTTAGTCCCAAAAAATGATATATAATTGCATATAAAAACATCCAAGATTGATACTATAATAGCATGGTACAATCAAAAATTATAGATACGTTGGAGACGTATCAGTACCCCTTCTTCCAGATGATCGTGTTTTGTCATGCCGAGCTATTGATATGTGCTACTGTTTTGCAACACCGTTTAAGTACAGTTATTGTTTCCTATCTTTTCACATTTAGGACAATGAAGATGATTTCAGTGGAACTGCACAAACTGGTCTGATGTTGAGTGATCTCTATTGCCTCCTCTGTTTGCTGCAATGTGTCAGCGTTAATTGCAAGATGAGCTAGCGAGCTAGCTGTGGAGTTGCCAACATGCTCAAAGTGCACTCAACATTGAGAAGAAAGAAGCATGCCCATGAAATTAATGTGTAGGGAGGCCCTTTGCTCAGAGAAGCATCCATCGTTTTTTCTTGATTTCTACACCTTCTCACAGATTTGTCTTGGTTATAGTCTGGTGAATCATTGAGATGCATAAACATGTTGAACTTATATATGTGCTTGTGAATGTTAGCTAGTACGCATACTGTATCTTGTGAAGCTTAGTTTAATGTGAATGTTGACCAGCGTGTGAACATTTAGAATCTATATTGTGGGCCTGTTATTTGACGCCTCATCTGTGCCACGCTTCGACCAGTGTGAGTGTCTGCATGCATTACCGCACCCTCTAATTTGGTGGATGCCAAGCGGGCCCGAGGAGGAGCCATAAGTTTTTTTCAAGTTGAAAAAGGTTACCGAGCAGGACTGTAGGAGCCATAAGCTAGAGTGCGTATTTTTTTTTGCGAATGGGCCATAAGCTGGAGAGCTGGAGAGTGTCTCTAATGGGCTGTCTCTGGTGTTAAGACCAACCAGTACAAGAGCCGATCCATCTTAAAGCCCATATTTTTGTAGGAAAAGCCCATATTTTTGTAGGAAAAGCCCATATTACTTGAAGAGGGGAGCTCCCAAAAAAACCCTTCTTCCTCCTCACTCCCACTTCACTGTTCACTGCAGCTGGAAAAAAAACCCTTCACTGTTCACTGCAGCTTGCTCCTACAGAAAACCCCCGCTCCCCTTCTTCCTCACCTCACTCCTACAGAAAACCCCCGCTCCCCTTCTTCCTCACTCCTATAGAAAACCCCTGCTCGCCTTCTTCCTCACTCCTACAGAAAACTCCAGCCCCCCTTAACTAGGCTCGTCTTTCACTACTCTGTTCAAACCCGTGAGCTCGACGCGGCGCCCGCAAGGAAAATGGAGTCGGCTGGCCCCATCGTTAAGAAGATGAGGCTCCCGCCAGAGGCGACGTCGGTTGTAGTTCCCGCACCCGGCAGCGCGGGGAGAAGTGGTGAGCCTCCCCCCTGGATCTGAGGAACCCGAAGAATCTCGGGCGGACCGCATCAGCGATCTCCCGGACGCCATCCTTGGGGAGATCATCTCGCTTCTCCCCACCAAGGATTGCTGCCGCACCCAAGTCCTCGCATCTCGGTGGTGCCCTCTATGGCGCGCCGCACCTCTTAATCTCGACTGTCGTGGCCTATCTCTATTCAATGATTTTGAACTCCCCGGAGCCATCATCTCCTCCCACCAGGGCTCCGTTCAATGCCTCTGCATCCCGGCATGCTACCTGTGCATGCCCTGCACGGTGGACGCCTGGCTGAAATCCCCTGAATTCGAAAAACTCCAGCTGCTTGAGTTGTACTATTCCCACATAAATCACATACCACATTCTGAATGCCATGTACTTGTGCCCTCAGCACCGATGTCCATCTCGCGGTTTTCCTCCTCTCTCCACACCGCCACCTTCGCCCTGTGCAAACTACCAGACAATCTGGTACAAAAGCTTTGACTCCCACTTCTCAAAAAACTTTCACTTGTGGTGGTTCGTATATCAGAGGCCTCACTGCACAGCATCATCCAATCCAGTTGCCCTGCCCTGGAGTGCTTAGTGCTTCTTTTGACAGTTAAAATCGGTTGTCTCCGAATAAAGTCGCCTAACCTTGTAAGAATTGGAATTTCTTTTGACATAGGGGAGCTCATCATCCAAGATGCCCCTTCACTTCAAAGGTTGATCCTTGATTCTTGTTATTCACCTTCTCAAATAACTGTCGTCTCTGCGCCTAAACTGGAGACGTTGGGTGTAATTCATGATCTCTGTGATCATTTCAAGATGGTGTTTGGCTCCACAGTTATCCAGGTACTGTATATTACTATCATCTACATTTTTGTAATCATAAGCTACATTTTTCATATGTGCGCATAAGTTTTATATCATCTTGGAGTATACTTTTTGTACTAATATTATGTTCTATGCTCAATGAAGAGTTTGTCCATGGATAGCCTATCAGTGGTGCTGGATTCTGTCAAGATCTTATATATCAGTATTAATACTTTTGATCTAAACAAGATTATTGGCCTGTTGCGATGCTTTCCATGTCTGGAGAAGTTGTATATAAAGGTGATGATTTCACGTACATTGGAAGCCCATATATAGTGTACAAGAATTAACCGTTCAGTTGTTGCTCTTTCAACATACTCTTTTTTTAGACCTTTACTGTTTTCAATCTTCATGTCTATTTAGGTAGCAGGACGGGGTACAAAAGGTATAACCAATCGGTGGCTTCGTAAGCACCGGGATTTTCTTAGTTCTCATGACATTCGTTTGAAGACGATAATGCTGGAAGGATATGTAGCCACCCATGCAAACACTATATTTGTCACATTCTTCCTACTGAATGCGAGGGCACTATTGTCCATTAGGCTTAAATTTATTAACAACGAAGTTTTGATAGATGGATATGTCGAAGAGTAAAAAAAGGAGTTTCAGGTGGACAAATGGGCTTCTAAACATGCCAGTCTTCTTTTTACGTCATCTTGTGGTCATATTCCATTAAATTTTACGACCCGGGATGTTCATTTTAAGGATCTGACCGATCCGTTTGATTGTGACTGCTGAAAACACTGCTGCAATTAGATGTTGTTGCCCTTTTCAATCTAGGTTTAGTCTAAACCTGATGAACAATTAACCCTCGTGCTTTTGTACAGTTTGTAAGCTGGAGTTAGATGTTGTTGCCCTTTTCAACTCGGCTGTGGCTGTCATATTTCTTTGAAACAAGGCAAATGGCTTGTCATTTATTTAATTAAGAGAGAAATATTGTAACCAATCCCAAGCAAGGGAAATAACATCACTCTCGCCGGCTCCTTGAGCTCATTGTGCATTACAGAACCCAAGTGCTTAGCGCCCGCCAGTAGCCACGAACTTATTTTGAGCTAGCACACCAAATGGGCTGTAATTCCTAATAAGAAAGACTGCATCGCCATGACAGATTTGGATTCGACATCTGGGACCCACAAGGAAAAAGCCTATCCAAGGTGGTGTCGACTTAGCCAACAAACGATTTTGCCTGCCAGCCGTTGGATTGACATCCAACATCTGTCGTGTTTCTTCTATCTCTTGTCTTCTTCCTCCAGACGCCCAAATGAAACCACGCCATCGGTCCCGCCTGCTACCGCCTGCTCCTGCCTCCCACGGCTGGCTACGCCTCTGCCCACGCATTGCCGCCCCACCGTACCCTCAAACGTTGGCCAGTCCATCCTTCCACTCCCCCACACGTCCTGTTATTCTCCGGTGACGTCAGCCCCAACCCGCACCCGCACCCGAACCAGTCAACCCTCATACTCCCCTCTGCCTGCGAGCCTATGACTACACTGCCACATCTTCCACGGCTCCTGTTCGTTCCCATCCGAGGCCTCGCCGTCGTCCTCTGCCTTGGTTCGCTCGCCGCGGCGCCGTCGTCTGGCGTTATCAGCATGGTCAACAACCGAGAGGAATCAGGAGATGACTGTACGTGGAGAGGATGACAGTAGGGACCCACGAGGGTCATTGTAGTACGCAAGCAAGTGGCTCCTTATTACAAGCCAAAAAAAATGCTTCCTCCTAATGGTTTGACATATGGGTCTCACGCCATTGTCAACGTAGTCAATAAGCGAGAGAATTGCCCAACGAGCGGCTGACACCAGGGACCCAGTAGCTCACGCAGTTGTTTTTTTGTTTTTGAGACGGAGCAGGGTATCAACTGGGCTGTGCGGGGGCTGTAGCCCGTCTAGCCCAGGCTTTTACTTTCTGTTTACCACATGACCAGCCCAGTTGTTTTTTTCTCTTTCTGAAAATGGCTAGCCCGGTTCTATTGTTTTTTGCAAAATACCCAACCGAGGCTTACTTGCTTTTCTCAGCCCTGCTGGGCTGCAAATCTTTCAAGATGAGGAGGGATGTATTCGGGGCTTGCCCAGAAAATGGACTATAAGTAGTAAGAAATGGGCTGTAAATTTTAAAAACAACACAGCAAACCGGCAATTAGTTTCAAATTACGTTTTTTTAGGATTTCGATATTTTAAATTTCATTGATTTTTTTGCGGTGAAAATTTCATAGGATTTTAAATAAATATAATTTTATTTTTCAAATTAGTTTGAATCTGACTCGAAATTTCGGAATTAAAAACAGTTCAGACCCCACCGACATATGCAAAAATTCATTGAATTTTTTAACTGTGTCTAGAATATGGGTTGTAATGCTAACAAAAAGAACATGAGCTTCAACAAAAATCCTTAAGAATTAGCAAATGGGCTGTAAATTATTTAAAAAAATGGCAAATGGGTTGTATGCTGTTTGCCACAGATTTGGAGGCTGACTTGTGGGCCTACTATGTTGACGCATACGCAGGGCTTTGTGAACTTAGTCAACAAACGATTCTAGCGGCAGTGACCGTTGGATAGCATCCAACGGTCGTGCTGCTTCTTCAATCTTTGATCTTCCTACTCCAGCCGCCCAAACCAGCGCCAGCGGGACCGCCTGCTCCCGCCTCCCATGGCGGGCTGTGCTGCCGCGTAGGCCTCACCGCCCCCTCCTACTCCCACCGCTGGCCAGGCCATCCCTCTACTCACCCACACATCATGTTATTCTCCGGCGACACAGGCCTCACACCGCAGCCGAACCAGTCAACCCTCGTACTCCCCTCAGCGTGGGCATCCACTGTTGTGGCTTCGCCGGCTCCGGGTCGTTCCCTTCCTGGGCCTCGCCGTCGTCCACTGCGTTGGTGCTCTCGGCGCGGTGTGGTCAATGTGGTCAACAAACGACAACCATTGGAAGAGGGATGTACGTGGAGAGGCTGACAGTAGGGACCCACATGGTCCATGGCCGCACGCAAGCAAGTGCCTCTTTATTACACGAAAAAAATGAATCCTCCCCCTGACCGCTGGGACCCACCAGCTATAGCTTCACACGGAAGGAAGTGCCTCATTATTACGCGGAAAAAAATGTTTCTTCCCATGACAACTGGGACCCACCGGATTTGGCGGCTGACTTGTGGGCCTACTAAGTTAATGCGTACGCAGGGGTTTGTCAACTTAGTCAACAAACGATTCTAGCAGCAGTGACCATTAGATGTTAATCCAACGGCCGTGCTGCTTCTTCAATCTCTGATCTTCTTGCTCCAGCCGCCCAAACCAGCGGCAGCGGGACCGCCTGTTCTTGCCTCCCGTGGCCGGCCGTGCTGCCGCGCAGGCCTCACCGCCCCACCCTACTCCCACTGTTGGCCAGGTCTTCCTTCTACTCACCCACATCCCCTGTTATTCTCCAGCGATGGCAGGCTCACACCTCACCTGAACCAGTCAACCCTCGTACTCCCCTCCGCGTGGGCATCCACTGTCGTGTCTTCCCCGGCTCCGCGTCGCCTTGGTGCTCTCGGCGAGGCGTGGTCAACGTGGTCAATGAACGACAGTCATCGGAAGAGGAATGTACGCGGTGAGGCTGACAGCTAGAACCATCAGCTACATCTTCGAACGCAAGGAAGTGCCTCCTTATTACGCACAAAAAAAATGATTCCTCCCCCCTGACAGCTGGGACCCAGCAGCTATATCTTCGCACGCAAGGAAGCACCTCCTTATCCGCCCTGACAGCTGGGACCCACCCGGTCAAAGTGTACGTAGCGTTGTCTGTCTGGTCGCGAACGTGTACGTATATGCTGGTCGATCGGTCTCTCTACAACGATGAACCATGGGCGTGTAAGGAGCGGCACGTGTCGTAGTAGAGCCCCCGCCGTAGTTGTTCAGACAGCCCCGTCTAAATCATGTACACATACGTACAGCCACACGGCAAAAAATACGGGCACGTATGTACATACAGGCGGGGTCTCGAACGCGTACTCGCGCATACGTACAGCCAGGGCTCGTGTAGATGGAGAGAGGCAACGGACGGCAGCAACGGCCTCATGTTCATCGTCAGCCAACCGGCTGGGTCAGAACGGAGGAAACAGCGCCGTGTTCATCGGGAGCCAAGCGACTGGGTGGGAACGCGTCCTGTTCATCGGGAGCCAACCGGCTTGGACGGAACAGCCATAACGGGGTCCTGTTCATCGACTCGGGGTCTGGCGTACCGCAAAACGGAGGAAACGACCTTCTGTTCGAGCACCTACGGTCGAAACGGGGTCCTGTTCATTGTCTGGGGGTCTGGCGTACCGCAAAACGGAGGAAACAGACTTCTGTTCGAGCGCCTACGGTCGAAACGGGGTCCTGTTGATCGGGAGGGCTCTGGCGTACCGCAAAACGAAGGAAACGGACTTCTCCCCAACTGCCTACGGTCGAAACGGGGGTCCTGTTCATCGGGAGGGGTGTGGCGTACCGCAAAACGGGACTCCACGGGCTACTGTTCATCCACGGTTGACCTCCCTCCAGCCTCCACCAGCTATTGTTCATCCACCGTCGACTTCCTCCACCCTTCACCGACTACTGTTCATCCAGCCTCCACGGGGTCCTGTTCATCCACCCCCAACCAGCTGGCCTCCTCGGGGTCCTGTTCATAAAGCGCCAACCACCTTCACACGGCCAGGGTACTGTTCATCCACAGCCAACCCACCGGCTGGGGTGGGGCGTACGAGCGGGCGGCAGCAACGGGAACTGTTCATCCACAGCCAACCAACCGGCTAGGTCAACTCACCACGTCTCGCGCAAGGGGCTCGATCGATGCGTCTCGACTCATTCTACATATCGCGTGCGCGACAGCAACGGGCACTGTTCATCGAGAGGCAACCCCAACCGGCTACGTCTCGCACGTACGGGGGCTCGACCAGCTTCAGTTAGCAGCGAAGGAATCGCTCGGGTTCAGTTAGCAGCGAAGGGATCGATCGGCTTCAGTACGTAGCTAGCGCATGCGATCGCTCAGGTTCAGTAAGCGAACGCCTCGCTCGGGTTCAGTTAGCGAACGCCCTCGCACACACGCAAGTGTACGAGAGAAACGTGCAAACCACACTGCATCGCTCGACCCCGACCACCCACCGTAACCGGGAATTCCCCGAAAATTTCCTTGGCCTCACTTCTAACATGATTTTTTACGTCATGGACGGTCCAAAGAATGTCATGCGGGTGCATCTCCGGCCCGCCCAGGACAAAAAGCCCATTTTCTGTCATAATTTTTTGTCATAGAAATAGGAGCCCACCACATCTATGATGATACGTGTTTTTATCACAATTCTTGTCATAAAAGTGTCACAACCATGACAGAAAAAGTTTTCGTTCGGGGCATAATGTCACGGATGTGTCTTTTTTTTGTAGTCTACCGTCCAGCTGAGTGAGCCTGGGCATTTTCTATTGTGCTTGTGTACCAAAAAACTTGGTGAACCCTAAAAGGAAAAAAAGAAGATATACCTACAAAAATTGGTATGATATCTTTCCCTAATATATAAAGTTCAAATATATATATATATATATATATATATATATATATATATCTTTACCTAATAATAAAGCAAATTGGGTTTCTGGTCGTCCGTCATGGCATTTTTCAGAAAAGTCCCTCTATTTCAGATAATTCAACCCGCAGTCCTGTTTTAAGTAAAAACGAATCGTTTTTTCGTATTTGACACAAAAGCCCTTGTGTTTTTTTGAAATCAACTCGCAGTCCGGATTTAAGTCACACCCGAACCGTTATTTTACATTTTTCGAAAACCCCCTGATCTTTTACGTAATTCATCCGCGGATCATATTTAAGTCAAACAAATGTTTTTCTAAATCATCCATATCTTTTAAACCGTAACTCCGATTTGAACATGTTATATATGAAATTTGATTAGAAAAATATGTAGAATATGAATATGAGATTATTTTTACCTGTTAAGTATTTTTAAATATTATTTTGAAAGATATTTAAGTCAAACAAATGATTTTCCTAATTATCCGTATCTTTTAAACCGTAACTCCGATTTTAACATGTTATATATGAAATTTGATTAGAAAAATGTGTGAAATCTAAATATGATGTTAATTTTACCTGTTAAATATTTTTTAAATATTGTTTTGAAAGCAAACTTATAATTTATAGCGCACGATCCGTTTTTCTTTTGTACCGGCGGCGACGGTGAGAAGGAGGATAAGCGGCAACACAAATATGATGCCTCGCTAAAATAAAGGAGATGGACCTGTTGTGGTCTTGAGTGATGGTTGTTGGGTTAAGAGCGTGTGTTATGTTTTCTCTCCCATTGCAACGCACGGGCTCTTTTGCTAGTCTTTCCCTAATAATAAAGCAGCTACTGCTTCTGCCGTACGCCGCGGTCAAATTTGCTGGAAAGCCCCTCGGTTTTCCGGTATTCAACCCGCAGTACGTTTTTAAGTTAATAAAACGATTCATTTTTACGTAAACACCCCCCCTCCCCCCTCCTCCCCTCTCCTTCAATCACCACCGGGCGGCTTATCCATTCCCGTCCCCCCGGAGGGGCCTTGTGGCCGGCAAAGCGAGGCCGAGGGGGCGGAGCGCGCGGGCGCAGGCGCGCGGAGGCGGAGAGGGCCGGGCGTGACAGAGTGTGGCGACGCGGACGGCCGGGCCGACGCTGGGCGGCGCGGGAGACTAGCGGGCAGGCCGGCAGGGGCGGCGCGGCGACGGGGATGGCCGGGCAGGAGCGGGGAGGGGCGGCCGCAAGCGGAGTGGCGCGCGGGGGCGGCCGGCAACAGCGGGTCCATGGCGAGGGGAGGCGGAGGTCGACCGGATTCACCCGCCAAGGGAGCTCCGGCGACGGGCTGAGGGCAGACGCGATGAGGACTTGGCAAGGCAATCGGGCGCTGGATGGAGGAGACTCGATTGGCGACGAGAGGAGGCTGAAGCGCTGGACAGGGAGCTCCATGTCCAATTGGCCATCCATGGCGCAGCTAGGTCCTCGCACGAGGAGGAGGGCTCGGGCGCCTGCAGATGCTGGGGGAAGCCGCGGGCAGGAGCGTGTGCGCGGGCTGGAGAAGCCCATCGGCCATGGTGTCCGGTGCCGGCTTGCTCGGGCGCTGGCTGTTGCTGCTTGCAGCGATGGGGTGCAGCGAGGCGAGGGTCGGGCCATGCGTGGGGCGCGTGGAGACGGAGTGGGCGGAGCCGCGCGCGGCAGCGGAGGCGCTCGGGGGATGGAGGATGGAGGTTGCCTTGCCGGTGCTCGGGCGCGGCAGCACGGCGAGCGCGCTTGGGGCAAGTCATCCAGCTGCTCGTCGAGGCCTTGTCATACTTGGCATTCCTGCGCTCCTCGTCGGCGTTTGGCTTGGCGGGCCGAGGCGGCCGGCATGCTCTCTTGTGGCGAGTCATCGAGGCTGTGAGGCTTCAGGCCGTGGTGCGTTGGGCCGTAGCCGGTGGTGCGTTGCCGTGGCGGTGGTATCCGATTCAAAATATAGACCGTGTCCTTATCAAACTCAAATCGATGAAGTGTCCGTCCTGGATTGCTGCTGGATGCTATAAGAAGGACACCACCTCGGCCGAAATCTTCATCAGGTCAATTGTCCACGAAACTATCTCCATCAGGTCAATTGTCCACGAAACATCCAATGTCGCCGCCGAGTTCGCCGGAGAAAGAAGCGCCGACTTCGCCGGAGGTAGAAGATCATCCGCGGAGCACTCCAATGTCGCCTGCTACGGCTACACCAGAGGTATGTATCACACTGACCCTGTTTGATTTTTCTGCCCCCTAGCTCCATGTCTGAATCCTCTAATCTGATCGACCGAGTTGAGTAGATCTCTTTTTGGTTCAGTACTGCCATGGTTAGAAGTACATCTCTGAATGTTTGGCGTATGTGTTGTGCTCCCTGCGGCTACTTGTGGGTGTGTGGCGTGGGTGTGTGCAACTGGATGTGCGTGTGTGTTCATGTGTGTGGGGCTTTACAGGAAGGAAGTGAGTGGTTTCAGGCAGAGGAGGTTGCTGCTGTTGGCAGAAGACGATTAGGATTAGTATGACACGATTAAAGCACTGCACTGTTATTTGTTTGGTGGTGCAGGAGCTTCACTGATTCTTCTAAATTTTTTTAGCCAAATCTGAACTTAGTTGCCCCTTAAATTTTAATCCCCTTGACAAACCTGTCATTCATGTTTGGTTCAAGTATTATTAGGTTGAGATTGCTGCATGCGTAGAGTTGATGCTCTCTTCCAGTGCTTCACAGAAAATATATACCAACATTTGTGTATGGACGAGACAATTATGCACTTGTTTAGAAAACCATGATAATACTGGCGAATTATATAGGGATTGTTGCATTGGTGATATTTCTGTCTGTAGTTTGTATTATGATTCTGCAGACCTGCTAACAATTCACATATTTTATGGGTACATGTGAACTGAGGGGAAAGGAATCATATTTGCTTTCATAGTCATGTTCTCTCATATACACATTTTTCTTTAGGTCCGTGTTTTTTCTGGTGGGATCTATTTAATTTGAAGTACTTCTTTCTACAGAGACAACTTGTACACAAGGAGTGTGCTTCCTTCTACAAAGGCAGCTGGTACACATGAAGGTTCTATTGATACCTAGGTGCAATCAGTGGCGGGCCTAGATAGTGAGGGTTGACGGGGCGGCGGATGACGATGGAGCTTCATTGCACTGCGTCGATGGTCACCAAATACGGAAGATACCCTGCTCCGTCATCGGAGAGCCAGGGCGGCCACCCCGGCTCGCCCCAATGGTGGAACCGCCACTGGGTGCAATGGATTCGTGGGTGTGCTTAGGTGGAGTGCCACTGGATTGTGGAGGAACTGGCTAATTACTTTTGATAGCAGGGTTGTCTCAGGGAAAAGCTAGCAACGACCGCGACAACTACGAGCTTCAGCGATCCAGTGGCTATAAATCGGATCTAAATTAACATAAATTGCTTGCTGATCCTACAGGTTGGGTCAGAAGCGAACAAGTGTCATGGCGAACAATTTCCAGCCTGTGGAGATGCACACATGATGGCATGGTTGCTGGAGGTTGCGTAAGGCTGGACCAAGCTTCTTTTTCATGTTCTCTAAAATTTTCAACTTATATTCTTTTTCTGTATGCTGTTTTTAACTTCTTTTATTAAAGGCTTAGTATTTTTTTTCCAATATCTTATAGTTATCGTTTCAGTTTGCTAGACACATGTGATGTTACAGTATTCACATGCCTTCTATGCCTATATCATTGTTTGGTTTATTATCAGATTTTTCTCAACTTTGTTTTTCTCATAGATAGAAGTAATCTTAAAGTTAAATTAATGATTATATGTTCAGGAACAGATTGGGTCTACATTGAGTAAATTGATGTTGATCATACATGATGGGTCAGAGGTGAGTAGTAGTTGTCACAGTGAACTATTACCAACTTGAGGAGATGCTCACATGATGGCATGGTTGCCGAAGATCACATCCAGCTAGAGCAAGCTTCTCTTTCAAATTCTATGAATTCTTTCACTTACCTTATTTTTCTGGCCGCAGCTTCCTTTTAAAGTTGTTTGAGCCAAGCCTGAAGATATACTGTATACATGCTTATAGTTAGTATTTTCCTTTTATATCTCATGGTTACTGTATCAGTTAGCTAGAAGGATGTGCTGCTGTTACAATAGTCACATGCCTTTTATACTAATATCACTGTTTGGTTTATATAATTGCTGATGCATATGTTAACTTTCTAAACAGTGGTGCATGCAGGTTTCCTGTTGAAACAAACACTGAAAATGATAGAAATGCAATTATTTCCGACCTGGAGCGTGGATGAAAAGCAACATATGGGCCATATATATTCTAATTTGCTGGTATGCACGTTCTTTAACCATTCTGGCATAGTAGCCCACTGAATGTTTCAGAATTTATTATTTTTCAGAGTTGTGTTATTGAGATGCCCAAAGAAATATGTTTCTGAATCACTAATTAGGGTGTAGTCTATGCTCTCATGAATGCTCAAAGAGAATATGTTTAATAGTATATTAATTTTTATGAAATAAAGTTAATAAACAGTGGCTCTTTTCTGCACTCCAGAACATGACTGCACCTATGAATAGGCTTACAGATTTGAAATTTAAAAATACATATAACATTACAAATATGGAATCCTGAAAAATGCAACAACAGAACGACTTTGATTTGTGTAATGAGTTGCAGGAAAGTGTAGTATCGTTAAGTGGAAAATTGCAACCGATTGAGGCTTATAGTTTGTTCCTGATCTCAATGCTTGATGTAGCCATATCTAATCCACATATGGGTACGCCTTTGAGCTTTTAGACATTGTAGTGTGAGCTTTATGATTTTTTTATGATGTACTAATTTGCATGAGTCAATCAGGAACAAAAGTTATCTTCTATGTCTTCAACATGAGGTAAATTGCCCCAGTAAAATATATAAATAGAGGTGCGCAGTGCGGTTTGTTACTGAACCAAAGTAAAGATTAGCAGTTAGTCATGTAGAATCAAGACAATGACTTGCACAAGACCCACAAGTCAAGAGCCACCGGTGAACCATCCTCACAAAAAACTAATCACAGTATCACATCACACAAAAAGTATGATTTATTTCTCATTCTGTGATGAAATCATTGAAAGTTGCAGGCCTTTGTAGCTCTGATGTTAGCTCTATCTGTGGCTTGAGATAAGACTGCTACATTGTTCTTTAATTATAGGTTGCATTAACGGTGACGATGGTTTCACAAAAACAAGAATGCTAGGATAAGCACCTGCATACGTTGCTTATCATTACGGTGAATACATTATTGTGCCTTTTGTCTGTTGTCTGAAAAAACGTTACAAAATGATTTCTACATCATACATTGTGGCACTCGAAAAGAGCACTCACATTTCCTGTTAATTTAATGATTTAAGAGATGTTTGCCTAATCTGCATATACCACCTTTATGTCAAGTTGGAGGTTTTGCATCATTATTTTCTTCTCTCTAATAGCTTACTCTTTATTTCGTACTAATAGTTTTTTTAACAATCTTTGGCATCACCATCTCACTTAAAGAAAGCATTGATATATGTGTGTCAGATAAATTGTTGCACTAGGTTCTGATTTCGTAATATCATGTTTTCCCTTTTTTACTTTTCAGGTTGGGTTCATGACTCGTGGTGGCAAAAAAGATGAGACCCACATTATATCTTATTGTGGGTCAAGGGTAGGAAGGGACACTTTGCAGATGGAAGAGGGTGTTCTAGGGCAGTTATTGGAAGTAATGTGAAAAAAGGTGTTTATTGGCATGGTCGAAAACTAAGCTTACATGCAACCATTTTATATAAATAATCATGTAACCAGCTTATATCGGTATTTTCATAGCAATGGAGAAATAAGACACAAGTAACATGTTAAACTAAAATAATATTTTTTTGGTATCTCAAAGCTGGAAATGGACTGTATAGAGAGAGGGTGAGATGGTGAGAGAAGAAGAAGAAACACAGGAGGATCTGAAACGCTTACATTATACAATTGGTATTGAACGGCTAGATTAGATATGCCCCGTAGCAGCGCGCATACATTATACAATTGGTATTCATGACTAGATTAGATATGCCCCGTAGCAACGCACGGGCTCTTTACTAGTATTTTTTTAATAAAGCGCTTATTGCTATTGGCTGTACGTCGTCAGCATTTTTGCAGAAAAGCCCCTTCATTTCTGAGTATTCAACCCGCAGTCCTATTTTAAGTGGGTATCCGAGAAAACGTTTCGTTTTTGCAAAAAGAACCCTGCAGTTTTTTGTATTCGACCCACGATTCTTTACCTAATATTAAAGGGAGGATCGTTTCTCCACTTTTTTCGTCCACCATCGGTTCTAGTTAATTTTTCGTCCGTCCGGAACCAGACGTTTTTTCACGGGCCGAGCCAATTCACAGGCTTGCTACGAACGAAATACAAAAAAATAATTGGCAAAGGTGGGAATCGAACTCCCAACCTCACGTTAGATTCCAACGAGTTCTGCCACTCGAGCTAGCGCCTATACATGGCTACGATGCGGCCCGAACATTTAAATTCTTCTAACAGCAGCAGCAGATCCATTTAGAATTGGCAGTCAGCAACGTCTCGGCCTTAGCCCATAAAACGCGTTGTTGCCCAACAACGAGGAACCTTTTGTATCTAAAGTAAGATTTTCTCAAAAATTAATCTAAAATAGGATCGATTCCTTTCCATAGTCCCACCTCGCATATTTTAATACCATTGCATCAATTAATATACGTGTGTGAAACTTCGCCTACTAAGCCGACTCTAGGATGATTTGTAACTGGGATACCTAGCTTGGCTATGTACGTCAGAAAAAAATTAACGCCAGGAGTCCAAGGTGGCTACAAAAAGGCCAATAGGCCTCACGCTTTCTCACAAATAAGATGGGAAATTAAGTCGAACAAGGATGCTCCGACAAAGGCGAACTGTCAAACATTATTTTCGTGGAAAATATGGATTCCTTTCATCCGTGGAATAAAGCAAAAAAATGATATCCTTCAATACAAAATATGAATTCCTTCCATCAATAGAATAAAGCAAAAAAATTCAAAGCAAACAGTCAAAAACAAGTTGGTTTTGCTTGCTGCGATTGTTAATCTAGGTTGTTTATTTTATGTTTTGTTACTTTAAATTTGTTGGAAATGTTATCTATTTAAAATTACTTATAAAATTTGGATGAAAGAGGAAGAGGAGGTCCAAATCTTTTAATAATGTTATTGTTCCAAATTTATTTTAAAATATCCGAATGGACTAATAATTTAACTTAATGTCGTTCATCGGAATCAACTGACCTGGGACCACATCACATGGTCTAAATTGGTCCTGAAAAACTCGAACCTAAACCAATCCATTGTTTGACATATTGAAATATAGGACGTACACCTGTGGCGGGTCTTGAGCATGCTTATCAAGCTATGCGCATTCAGTGGGAGAAGACGTTTTCGTCGACGACGAGACGCCTGCGGTGACTTCGTAAAGCTCAAGATGATATGCCGGCTTAGTCTCTCGAACATGCTCATGGGGGTAGGGTGTGCGTGTGTGCGTTCATATGGGTGAGTATATGCGCGCATATATGAACGCTTGTGTTAGTACTATGTTAAAAAAAACTAGGGGTGTGCTATTTTTTATCTCCCGTTGCAGCACGGGCATGTTTGCTAGTCCTTTTTAAAGTGGCCAATTGAGAAAACGCAAACGGCGACGCGGCCAACTGCGGTTGCGGCAGCGGCGTAGGCGAGCGAGGCAGAGGAGCGGTCAACCCTGGCGTCGTCTGGATCGAGCGCCTGTTGTGCTCGAGGGCGAGGAAGGCAGGGCGCAGGGTCCTCCGGCGTGCGGTGGCGCAGGTGGCCGGGCGCGTGGGTATAGGTGGGGTCCAGATCCGGTCGAGGACGGGGCGACCGGCGGCGTCGCCTTGAACTCCGGGGTGGCGAGCTTGCTTCCTGAGAGAGCAAAGAGTGAGTTGAGAGAGATGGAGAGAGAGCACGGGAGGGAAGGAGAAAGGAAGAGGAAGAGGCGCGGCGGTGGTTGGTTCTCCGGCGGTGCTGGATCGGGGCACAGGCGCAGAGGTCCTGCTCGGGGAGCGAAGATCCAGAGAGAGAGGCACTCGGGCGCGAGGCTGCTCGGTGAGGCTGCGAGCATGGGGATGAATTGGGAACCTCCCCTAGCCTCCTTCCTCTCCCGGTCGTTCAGGAAGCAGGACGGCCACCTCTGCTGGACGCCCTTCTCTGGTCGACGACGGGCCGGTGCGGGCTGACACGGCGGCGCCCTTCCGTTGCGGCAGTACCGTAGTAGGACGACGGCGGTCAAGGTCAACGCCCTGCTCGACGCCCCCATCTCTTGCTGGACGCCCCAATCCCCTCGCTGGTTGAGCTCAAGGCCACCTTGCTCCGCCTCCGGCAGTCCAGCTCATCCAATCCGGCTGGTCCGCTCCCCAGCAAGGCCGCTCCTTCAGTCCGCAGCACACCATGCTCAAGCCTCCACCACCTCGACTCCTCAAGGTGTAAGCTTTGTTTTTTGTTTATACAGAAGATGCAAGATTCTCCTGCTGCCATGTAAGTAGCACTTACAGTTACAGTAGACAAGGAGATCGGCTTTGGATTATAGACTAGATAAAAAATATTTCAAACAAATTACTCACTCAGCAGCATCTCAAATAGTACATAGTACTTTGATCTTGACTGTACACATATTGTCCTTCCTGTATGTTGCTCAGTTTACTTTTAGTTTCTAAATTAAATGAATCAACTATATGCACCTGTAATTCAGTAAAAATAGCTTATGTTTGTTTCTTTTTCTGTAGTAGTAGGCTACTTGCAAAATATCTTCATCACAATCAGGGCCATGTACAACTATATTTATGTTGTAGATACACTCAGAGCAGAACCAGCCCAGTTCAGAAGAAGCTGAATGATCTCGTTTATGTGATGTTCAACAAGAGCCTGGACTCGGAAGTATAACAGTTTATAATTTATTGTTGGGCCAAAGTTATGTCATGGTTTATATACATGCATCAAGTCTTCAAGTAGCTCACTACTTGATTCAGTTATGAGAATAACAACTGCAGATAGAGTAATTAATCTTGCTTCTTTGCTAGATGAATAATTTCATCATGGGTTGTGTTGTCCGAGGTAAATTAATACTACCTACCGTAGGAAAATTCCAGATGCATTATGAGGGGAGTGGCGAAGCCGGAGGGGCTAAGGTATCCTTGACATGGGTGCTCGATGGCGCGCCGTAGACCAGGAGGAGGATCTCCTGGTGGAGCTTGGCAGAAGCGAGACACTTGGATGTAACTTCAGTACAACACTGCATTGTTTTTTTAATTTTCGAGAATTTGTTTTGTGGTACAGGAGCTTCACGACAACATGGGGCAGCAGGCTTCATGGTCAAGATTCATGCAGTAGTGCACTGATATTTGTTTTGTGGTACAGGAGCTTCAAGATAACAGTGGTAGCAGGCTTCAAGGCAGCAAATTTTTCTACGATTTTCTCACCAACTCTGAAATTATTTGGCCCTTAAATTCTAATCCATTTGTGAAAGAAGAGTAATTGTGGAATATGGTCTATGAATGTTGACAAATTTGATTGCAGCAGGGACTGACAAAGTTAGTGTAGTCCTCACCGTTGCACATATATTTCAAGGTAAAATTAAACTTCAAGAACATGATCAAGCAGGAGCTTCATGCAGCATTGTATGTGAGAAGGTATGGTGTAGAACCACTGCTGCCTCCACTCTGCCCCGCCCCTCTGCACTGTCCTCAACGACCATGCGGGCCACCTTGCCGCTCGCTTCGCATGCGACCACTTCATCCCCAACCTTTCCTCCCCAGGTTCAGTCCTCCCCCCTTCCTCATAACCCTTGCAGTTGGACAATGCACTCTAGATATTTTTGATGAATTGTTAACTTGCCAAGGCTTCTGGGTGACAGAATGAATTTTCTCAGGAATAGTTAATCACGTTTTGGTCATTCAACTGGTGATAGATGCTGGCAAGTTCCTGAGCTACAAAGAACGTACATAAGTGGTTGGAATGGTCAATTAACTACATAAACCGAGACCATAAAACAAGTTTGATAGATCAACTGAAATATGAACATTATTGGCCCAAAGTTACAGCACTGCACGTATCAGTTGTAATGATAATCATTCTACCATGCGTTTTTCTTCTGCTAGCTTTCCATCAAAGATATCAGTTGTAGTTATAAGTGCTTACATTTTTCTTCTTTTAGAACCCTTCTGTGGTACTCCTACAGATAGCAGATGAAAGGAAGTCATATGCTGAAGAGAACGATGAAGAAGTCAAAGCTATTGGAGAGGTCAATTGAGGAGCTCAAAAGTACTGTATGTGCTCTCGAAAGTAGTTTTCTTCAGTTTGAGTGAATTTTGTGGCATAATTGTTGTAGCTTTTCATTTTCCATGCATTCTGAATGTTAGTGTAGAATATAGAACCATGTTAGTGCAAAACTCCTGTTGTTATGCATGCATTATGACAACTACATTTCCCCAAATTTTTATGCATAAACATACATATCTGGACTAAACTATTTCCCTTATTTTTTGTTATTTTCTCAGCCAATATTCAAATATATTTTGAGTTTGGTATATGCAAAAATGTTCACAACCTATTAACATCTAAGTGATAACTGATAAACAAATTTATGTGTCGTAGATTCATCCATCTATGGTAACTATCATCTGTTTTTGAAATTTTCAAACATTTTCCTTGAGAATGGTCCTTCTTATCTCAGATGTGATATATTAATATATTTTCATTTGATATATTTCTAATCCCTGAAAACACAAAACAAATCATAAAAAAAGTTATTTTTGTATATTTTTTTGAAACTGGACAGTAGGATAATGTAAATGAATTAATATAATGAGGCAAGCAAAGGGGGATGATGTGTTTGTGTTTCTCCTTAACCCTATAGGTTAGGAGGGAAAAGTCTGCTTTCAATCTGTCCAACCAAGATTTTTTTGATGGGGCAATCCCTCTAAAGTGTTTGTTGTTGCGCTCCTTCCAAATGCTCCAAGCAGCCAGCAACAATACCTTCATGAATAGTGTCCGGCCCCAAGCGTCCTTGGCCGAGGTTATGTTTTGAAGTCGAGCTCCATCGGAAGGCCAGGATAAACCAAGGCTGGCCCAGCAAAGGACACTGAATTGGCATTCAAAAAATAGATGTTCCACAGTCTCTTCAATTTGCAAACCACAAAGGATGCAATCATGGTCATCACCGATATTGTAGTGCCTGCGTTTGAGCATGTTCCTTGTGTTTAATCGGTCAGATAGAAAGAATGGGGCGGGCCTTTTACTTTATTAAACATGTTATGACCTGAACACCATGCATCTGCCTTGAAACACATATTAGCATTGACCATGAATTAGTTTCACTAAGAAAAGAGCCCGGTTCTTGGGGATATATTTTCTCCCGTTGCAATGCACGGGCCCTTTTGCTAGTAAACTATAAAAAAGAAAGAAATCCCTACAGAAAATTGCCACTGCTCAACCACAAAATAACAAAAACCTACATGACAAAATATGTCAACAAGATTTTAATATTTTTTCAATGATAAAATGATCGAACAAATTAAAAATGTTATAAAAACAAAAGGAAGATGAATTGCCATGATGGAAAATACTATAATTGCCGTGAAATTAAAAACAAGATTTAAGGAAAAATGTATGCCCTAACATAAAAATCACTCACATGGTCACCTGCAAAAAAAATCACTCACATGGCAAAAAATATTCCCTCCTATAAACCGAAGCGTTTACTTTTCCACCTAAAAGGTTCATACGTTCACACTCGCAAAGCAAACATTTCTGAAACGACGGCACTTGACATCCCTAGGGGCGTGTTTGGTTGCCCACAAAATCGCAACTAGGCCCAGTTGGGCCACGAAATGTGCGTTTGGTTGCGAACGCAGTGGGCTGGCCCGCATCCGCACGAAGCTTAAAGCAACCCTCAGCCTGACTCGCTAGAAACTGCCGAATCGCTGAGGGCGGCGCAAGCTCGCACACGGGGGGGGGGGGGGGGGGGCAGGGCGAAAGTGAGTGGGGATGGCGGGAGATGGAAATCGGGCGCGGCGGCACGGCGCCAAATCTAGGCTCACCCCCCCACACACACACCCATTTACTCGATCACCGCTACCTCTAGGACAGCCACTTCCTCTAGCCTCACCACCACCGGCGGCGGCGACTCAGATCTGTGCAAGCGGCGGCGGCAGATCCGGCAGTAGGAGCTGCTGTTGCTCTTCCATTTGGGCACCGTCTGGTTGTCCTTGACTCCGATGCCGGTAAGCAACACCCCCTCTTCCCTATGTTAGGTACGTTGTTAGGCCGTTAGGCAAGGTGTAGGATCGATTTCCCCATTGATCAACGCACCCTCGATGTGGACTAGGTTATGGACGCACGGATGCGGCTGGTAGCTCAGGCAAGAGCACTGATAGCTGTGATTCAGGCATGGGTGATGTTCATGCACAAGAGAGCTGTTCGTCGTGCTGAGAGACCTGTCATCAGATATGCTTCAATGCTTATGCGGGAGCAGGAGAGGATCACCAATCTGAACTACATATACAACTGCAATGACGCAGAGGCTCTGTGAATGCTTAGAATGAAAAGAGCACCATTTGCCAGACTTGTCCAGACCTTCAGGAGCAGGGGGCTGCTAGAAGATATCATCCACACCAGTGTGGAAGAGCAAGTCGCCATGTTCCTTCACGTTGTTGGCCATAACCAGAGGTTCAGGGTTATCCACAACACGTTCAGGAGATCAATGGAGACCATCTCAAGGTACTTCAAGCAAGTGTTGTATGCTATTGGGGAGCTCAGAGGAGAGATGATCAAGTCACCAACTGGCCGGAATCCTACCAAGATTCGCACTAGCCCAAGATGGTATCCATACTTCAAGGTAAGCACTGCAGTATGTAGTTCATTGCTTGATATGCTTGGATTGTTCAAGGTGAGCACTAATACAATCTTGTATTGCCATTTTCAGGATTGCATTGGGGCAATAGATGGTACTCATGTCAATGCCAGAGTGCCGAGGTCACAAGCCGCAGCATACAGGGGGAGGAAGCACTACACAAGCCAGAATGTGCTTGCTGCTGTTGACTTCGATCTGAAGTTCACCTATGTGCTGGCTGGGAAGGGTCAGCACATGATGCTAACATACTCAGTGACATCATGAGTCGTCCTGATGGCATCAACATCTCTGATGGCAAGTTCTATCTAGGAGATGCTGGCTATGCATGTCGGCTAGGTGTTCTTCCACCCTTCAGGAAGACCAGATATCATCTGAACGAGTTCTCTGGTAGGAACTACCCTAGGACTCCACAGGAGCTGTTCAATCTCAGACACTCCAGCCTTAGAGTAACGGTTGAGAGGACATTTGGAGCTCTAAAGAACAGGTTCAAGATCTTGGATCAGAAGCCATTCCACCCTTACCATACCCAGATTAAGCTTGTTCTTGCATGTTGCATTCTTCATAACTGGATCCTGCAATGGGTTGTGATGAACTGGTGCCTGATGAGGAAGATGTGACGCCTGACGATGTTGACCTCGGTGGCCATGGTATTGAGGCATTTGACAACGAAACCTGGAAGAACAAAAGGCTAGAGTGGGCAGAGGCAATGTGGGATAACAGAGGTCAGACAAGGATCTGAACAAGAAGAAGAGCAAGACCAGGAGTAGAAGAGGAAGCAGCAGCAGCAAAAGAGGAAGACGAAGAGAAACAGCTGCAGCAGCAAAAGAGGTAAGAGGAAGAGGAAGAGGACGATGAACTTTCCCCATTCAGCCATTTGGCTCTTAATAATGTGTACTGCCATTTGATAGTAGTTAGGATGAACCGTTAAGATCATGTGTGGTAAGGTCACCACTAGTGCGAAGTGGTGACAGCATCTAATGCAGGTTGCAACCAAACAACGTGTCCTATGTGCGCCTAATGCTATGCGGCCAATCAAACAGCGGATCAAAATTAATTCCCTCATGCAGCTAACCTATATGCGGGCAACCAAACAATATGCAGTTGATGGTTTATAGGCTGTTTTTCCTCGGCCAGGCCCATCTGAGGAGTCTATGCAAACACGCCAAAATAGGTGTGGGCAACCAAACTCGCCCTAGGCTACACGCCTCCACGGCCTCGGCAAGCCTAGCCGCCGCACGTCTGCCTGAGACCGCGTCGTACGGTGACAGGACGGCGGAGGCGGAGCAACCGAGAGAGAAGGAGAAGCTGCCAGCAGTCCCGCGGAGCCGCAAACGAACGAATGGTCGCCACTCGCGGAGCCGCTCCGCACGTCGGACAAACAGCCTCCCACACATCCCACGCCAGCCCCCAATCCACCGTCGGCTCCGCCCCATCCGACGGCGCCGCGCACGCCCCACACGCCACCCCCGTGCGCCCTACACCCTTCTAGAATCCTCCCGACGCCCCGCCCCGCTCTCGTCGTCGTCTCCCCCCTCGCCCCTAAACCCACCCTCCACCATTCTATCCCAAGTATAAACCCTAGCCTAGCCCCTTATCCTTTCGTCTCCCCCTCCCAAACACCGCGGCGGAACCCAAACCATCCGAACAATCAACCACCAGCGAACGCGGTAGGCTCGGCGCTGTTGGCCCAGCACCGTCTGTCTCTCTCATGGCGCCCGCGCTGAGCAGGACCCTGGGCCCGTCGTCGGTGGCGGCGCTGCGGCCGAGCCCGTTGCGGGGGTTGCCGCGGGCCGCGCTCGCGCCGCAGGGGAGGAGGCCCGCCGGCGCCAGAGGAGTCAGGTGGGAGGCCGGGAGGGGCCGTCTGGTCGGGGCGAGGTGCGCCTCCGCCGTCGCCGAGAAGGCCGCCGGGGAGGAGGAGGCCGCCGGGGAGGAGTTCGAGTACCAGGCCGAGGTGGGTGGAGGGGCTCCAATCCTTGTGTAACATCTGGTTGGATTTTAGATCCCGGAGCATTTAGGAGGCGAGACGACCACTCGGTTCTGGATTGCTGCGCTTTGTAGTGGCACGATTCGTGTTTCATTTTTTACAGGAGCTGAAATTGAGAGGCTGTTGCGAGTTCGTTTGCGAGTAGATTTTGACAGTTCCAGGATTGGATGTTTATGCAGTTTCTCTTCTGTCCTGCAGGTTAGCCGGTTGATGGATTTGATTGTTCACAGCCTGTACAGCCACAAGGAAGTGTTCCTTCGGGAGCTTGTAAGGTCAGTCTTCTGCTCAAGATGTATGATAATTGAACTATTATTAGAATCACTGCTGACTATCTGACCTGGACAAATTTATGTTTTCACCCAGTAATGCGAGTGATGCCTTGGATAAGCTGAGATTTCTCAGTGTAACAGACCCATCCGTGCTGGCTGATGGTGGTGATATGGAAATAAGGATTAAACCTGACCCTGATGCTGGCACAATAACTATCACGTATGTTCTTCTCTATCAGCTTGGCAGTTCAATCATCAATTCCGATAGAAGTCACAATTCAGTCTCAGACCCATTGTTTTGGATTTTACAGTGATAGTGGTATTGGGATGACAAAGGATGAGCTCAAGGACTGCCTTGGAACTATTGCGCAAAGTGGTACCTCCAAATTTTTGAAGGCTCTGAAGGTGCACCTCCTTCCCCATCTAGCTTTATCAGTCTGTGTTCTGTGATGTCCTTGTTTCCTTCATTGTTGATGTTGATATCAATTTGCTGTCTCTTTTTCAGGAGAACAAAGAGCTTGGCGCAGATAATGGACTTATTGGTCAATTTGGTGTTGGATTTTATTCGGCTTTTCTTGTTGCAGAGAAGGTACAAAATATCTATTGGATGGTGAACCATTGTACATGAATCTCACGAGCGCTGCATGTTTCGAGGAACATTTTCAAATTATCTGTGCATCTGTTTTGCAAGCCAAAAATAGTTTTCAAACTTGTGGTTAACTTTTTGCCTTGCAGGTTGTGGTGTCCACTAAGAGTCCCAAGACAGATAAGCAGTATATATGGGAAGCTGAGGCTAACAGTAGTTCATACGTTATCAGGGAAGAGACTGATCCTGAGAAAATGCTGACACGCGGAACACAGATTACTCTCTTTTTAAGAGTAAGAAGCCTATACTGATATTTTATACAACCTTTATCACCTAACACGACTCTTAACTATACTTTTGTTCCTTTAGGAGGATGATAAGTATGAATTTGCTGACCCTACGAGAATTCAAGGTCTAGTTAAGAACTACTCGCAGTTTGTTTCGTTCCCCATTTTTACATGGCAAGAGAAATCTAGAACAGTTGAGGTAGGATTTGGAGTATGCTCTGCTTTAAAGTTTAAACCTCCAGTCATACTAAGTTTCGTTGGAATTGATATTTATTTCTTCTCTTCTGTGCACTTGTTAAATCCTCTAAATAGGTTGAAGAAGAGGAGTCAAAAGAAGCTGAAGAGACAGCAGAGGTTAGCTTTATGTGCATTTGGTTGTCACTGTGATCAAACTCATCCATATTGTATATATATAAGAATAATCCCTCCTCTTTTGTAGGGCGAGAAGGAGAAGAAGAAGAAAACTATCACTGAGAAGTACTGGGATTGGGAATTGGCAAATGAAACAAAGCCAATATGGGTATGTTGGCACCCAAATTATTTGTTTCCATATCCTTATCATTGGTACCTGCAGTGCAACTGTCATGTGAAACATGTCTTTACTTTAGTAGTTTGGTTTTCTATTGGATATATATATATTGAAGAAACAGAAGCTGAAATGAATTTTCTTGTCATGTAGATGAGAAATCCAAAGGAAGTTGAGGAAACCGAGTACAATGAATTTTACAAGAAGGCATTCAATGAGTTTTTGGATCCTCTAGCTCATGCACACTTCACAACAGAGGTGCGCACACTTACGAAACTAAACATCTGTTATGTCAATGCACACCAAACATTCTGATAAGACTTTTGTTCCAAACAGGGTGAGGTGGAATTTAGGAGTGTTCTCTACATCCCAGGAATGGCACCACTTAGCAATGAGGAGATAATGAACCCTAAGACCAAAAATATCAGGTTGTATGTCAAGAGGGTTTTCATTTCTGATGACTTTGATGGCGAGCTGGTATGTTCCCACAATTTTTTTATTGTGATCTTAGAGTTAGAAGCTACTGTACTTCTTTGGTTACTATGATTACAATGTTGTAATGGGCTGCTGAACTTTAGTGTTCTCTCTGCAGTTCCCCAGGTACTTGAGCTTTGTCAAAGGTGTTGTTGACTCGAATGATCTCCCTCTGAATGTTTCTCGTGAGATTCTTCAAGAAAGCCGTATTGTAAGTTACTGGAAAGCATTTGTGACTTAATCTGCAGTTGGTTACTTTAGTATGTGGTTCTTGGAACTAATTATCACCATCCATATGTTTCAGGTCAGGATCATGCGCAAGAGACTTGTTAGGAAGACTTTTGATATGATTCAGGATATTGCTGACAAGGATAACAAGGAGGTAGGAGTTAACTTCTTCTTATTCCCAAGCTGTTGTTTCATCGGGCTTGTCTTGAAGCTTGACGTGCTTCGTGCAGGACTACAAGAAATTTTGGGAGAGCTTTGGCAAATTTATGAAACTTGGTTGCATTGAGGACTCAGGAAATCAGAAGCGCCTTGCTCCTTTGCTGCGGTTTTATTCCTCCAAAAATGAAACGGATTTGATAAGTCTCGATCAGTATGTGGAGAATATGCCCGAGACCCAAAAGGCAATCTATTATATTGCTACAGATAGTCTTCAGAGTGCAAAGACTGCTCCTTTCTTGGAAAAGCTGCTTCAGAAAGATATTGAAGTATGTGCTTATCTTGTTGTTGATCATAGAATTGATTTTCTGTTGTGCTACAGTTAGCTAAAGCTGACACTATTTCATTTTTTAGGTTCTCTACCTTATTGAGCCGATTGATGAGGTAGCTATTCAGAATCTGCAGACGTACAAAGAGAAAAAGTTTGTTGATATCAGCAAGGAAGACCTAGAATTGGGTAAGTGAATTTGAATATTCATGTGATTGGTTATAAACCTTTGTCAGTTTCTGCATGACAATAACATATATTGGCTGTTGCAGGCGATGAAGATGAGGACAAGGAAGAAAGTAAGCAGGAATACACTCTTCTTTGTGATTGGATAAAGCAGCAGCTGGGTGACAAAGTTGCCAAGGTCCAAATTTCGAAGCGACTCAGCTCTTCGCCATGTGTTCTTGTATCTGGCAAGTTTGGTTGGTCGGCTAACATGGAAAGGTAGCATGATGGTTCATTCACTTGGTAAAATAAGCGCGCAGTTGTTGTCCTAACATTTCTTCAACTTGATAGGCTTATGAAAGCACAAACGCTTGGTGACACATCAAGCTTGGAGTTCATGAGAGGAAGAAGAATTTTTGAAATCAACCCCGACCACCCTATTGTCAAGGACCTGAGTGTAAGATACGTGCAATCTTATCTTCCAAATAGTACCTATTTGTTGTTGTTCAATCACTAATGTATACTTCGCGAATAACAATAGGCTGCTTGCAAGAACGAGCCTGAGAGCACCGAAGCCAAGAGGGCAGTTGAGTTGCTGTACGAGACTGCCCTGATCTCCAGTGGATATACTGTAAGTACAAGATAACTATGCTCCCGTTCATGGTCAATGATGATACATATCGCTGGTGGCCTAATGATTGTTGCTTGGTTTGTCCAGCCTGAGAGTCCAGCGGAGTTGGGGGGCAAGATCTACGAGATGATGACCATCGCTCTTGGCGGGAGATGGGGTAGATCGGACGCCGAGGAGGCTGAGACCAATGCCGACGTCGACTCTTCTGAAGGTGTTGTAACGGAGGTCGTTGAGCCATCCGAAGTCAGGACTGAGAACGAGAATGACCCATGGAGAGATTAGTTAGTTCTGTAGGCATCCATTTTTTTTAAAAAAAAATACCCTGGAGGTGGATGAGCAAAAAATAGAAGTATCAGTGGAGCCAGAGTGATGATGACATCGAGCGATGGACTGTCTTAGTAAGAACACTGAGCTCCAAAATCTTGTTTGTTATCGCCCAAGGCTAAATTTTGTAGGTGACTTTTTTGACGGCCGTGAAATTAAACTGTCTTTACTATATACAGTACTATGTTTCATGCATTTTAGCTACCTAATCTTTCTGTTTCTGAAAACTTATATCAATGGTTCGTATTGTAGACAAAAGTGAGACAACATGTTGCCATGCTCTTTATCTTTGTCAACTGTCATGGCTTCGGCCTTCGTGAACTCCAGCTTGTCCTGCACGGGGGCGATTTGTGTGCGCTGGGTGTCTTTTTCTCCGAGGAGCTAGGGAGCACCAGGGATATTAGTTGTCCGTGCGCACTAGTCCCCCTGTGGATTGAACGAATTGTGTTGGGACCAAGATGAATAGAGCTCGTCTTTGTTAACAATTTTTCTGGACAATTGCCATGAATATGCAGAATTGCATTGAGCCTCGGGGCACTTTGATCACTTGCAGTCCTGAAGATCAATAATGGTAACATGGGGTTCCCTTCATACGGACAACAAACATGACAGAAGTAACACAGTTCATAACAGACGAACAAAGGTAATGCTAAAGCCAAGGTTGAGTAAGACAGCCTCAAGGAAATGCTAGGCCTGGACATAGCTTCTATCATATCTTACTGACTGTGCAAAGGTGATTATTCCTTTTTTTTTTCTCATTACATGAACACTCACACACGACCAAAATATTATAGGTGATCAGGCACCCGGGCACAAAAGCACTTTGCTCCTCGCTGATCACCTCATTCATGCAACATGTGAGCATTTTGTAGGCCCCTGGACACAAGGATATCGGCCGGTATTGAAAGATGGATTGGGGGTTACACATCTTGGGTATCTCTCCTACTTAAAAAAATGCGCAACATTCTATCATCCGCTCGTTCTTCGTCCAGCCCTTTCCATCTTTGTTTTGATTCAGTTTAGCTACACGTCAGTCAACTGATTTTTTGATTTCGGGTCAATCGATTTTTGAGTGAAGGAAGGAGTGTGACACCCCCGACTCGACCGTGCACTAATCATACATGCAAATGCGCATGATCAAGCCCAGGGACTCACGAGAAAATATCACAACTCTAGACACAAAATAGAATAATACAAGCTTTATATTACAAGGCAGGGGCCTCGAGGGCTCGAATACACAAGAGTCAGCGGAAGCATCAGTATCTGAGTACAGACATAATTAGACAAGGTTGCCTTAAGAAGGCTAAGCAAAACAACGACAACTAGATCGAAAAGGCGCAGGCCTACTGCCTGGGAGCCTCCTAACTACTCCTGGTCGTCGGTCTCCACGTAGTAGTAGGCTCCGTCGGGGTAGTAGTAGTCATCGACGGGGTCAGCTGGCTCCGGGGCTCCGACATCTGATCGCAGCAATCGGGTAGGGGGAAAAATGTTGCAAAGCAACCGTGAGTACTCATCCAAAGTACTCGCAAGACTTACATCAGATCTATGCTAAGTATGCATCGGTATCAAATGAAGGGGCTGATTCTGTGGACTGGACTGCAGAAATGCCATAATAGAAGGGAAGGCCTAGCCTATCGAAGACTAGCATCTTCCAGCGTCTTGCAGCAACAGAAGAGAGTAGAGTAACATAACAGGTAGTAACAAATATATATTAGTAACGCTCAGAGATCCTTCCTCGTTTACCCCGCGAGGAAGCGATCCCGGAGCCATCATTTTAATTAATTAACACAAGTATCCAGTTCAAGTTGTAGTAGATCGGGATACAATACTGAGCGTCCGTTACCGTGGACACGGCTATTCGAATAGATAACTTCCCTGCAGGGGTGCACCAACTTACCCAACACGCTCAATTAACTCTGGTCGGACACACTTTTCCGGGTCATGCCCGGCCTCGGCTAATCAACACGACGTAGTCCTACCTAGGCTCCGCAGAGATGTCCCCGCCGGTCTACATCCTAAGTGCTCAGGGGTCTTGGGCCCATCGCCCTTTGCACTCCGGGTCGTTGTGAGCAGGGTGGATACCAGCGCCACCTCTCTCCTGGATGGCACGATCCGACCGTGCCACAATGCTGAACTGGACGTCTGACAGAGCTTTCGGAAGAATCATACGACGCCGAGTGCCCATACTTATTCTCGCGTGGTGGTTAGTGCGAAAAGGCCAGAGGCCTACTCAGATAACATATCCAAACCGTTAGTGTATTGGGAGCTCGCGGTGACGATCAGTGCTCCTGTCGCCCCGTCTCGTGGACTTACGGCAAGGGCCAGGCCCATCCCTCTCCTTGGGCGGTCTGCCTGCCCGGCCGTGCCACGTAATTATCTCGCGGGTACCCTCACGGTCAACTCGACTTCACATCTCTCGCGGGTACCCCTCAGGGTCAATCCGACTTATCAAGAGACTGTCGGGAACTCAGGTCCACCTCTACCGGGGTGATACCGCCTAAACCTTCAGTCCCGCAGTAACGGTTAAAAGGGGGCAACAGTTAAAGGTAACAGTGTGTTCTATCATCAAAGGGGGAAGTCCGAGGAATCACCCTCGATGGACTCCCACTCGATGTATCCGTCAAGGTGAACTTGGAGGAATCACCCTCGATAGGTTCACATTTGAGGGGTTGCACGACAGAGGCATCATTGGAGGTGGTGAAAGAGGAATCACCCTTGGTAACCCACAACCGACTAGCTACGCTACAGAGATATCATCAGGAGTGAGGTAGGAGGTATCACCCTCGGCACTCGATAGTAGCTCTGCAGAGTCGTACAACTAAGGGGGTGTGCGGTGAGGTGTCGGTCTCTGCACATCGATCACACTGATCGAGTCATCCGGTAACAAAGCGAGGCAACACGGACAAGGATGTAGGGCCACTAATGGATCACTAACCAGCCTATACTAAGCATATGGGACAACAGGTAAAGTATCAACAGCAGGTTACAAAATCAGGCTATGCATAAGAATAGGAGCAATCAAATACAGTAGCAAAATCTAATGCAAGCATGGGGAAGAAAGAATGGGCAATATAGGAATGATCAAGGGGGTTTTGCTTGCCTGGAAGCTCTGCTGAGAGGGGCTGGATGTCAGGGCCGTAGTCGTACTCGGGAGCAGCGTAGTCTCGGGGTCTACCGGAGAGAAGAGGGGGAAGAAACAATAAATATAAAGCAAACAAATGCAACACAGATGCATGACATGGCAATATGCGGTGCTAGGGGTGACCTACCGTAGTGCTACACGTTACAGACGGAGCGGGAAAATATCTGGGAATATTTTCCCTGCTTTAGGCAACTATCGGACAGGCGATCCGGAGGGGAAGGTTCCATGTTTGCAGTGTTGGAGACATGTGACAGGTATGTGGATGGCATATTCGGATTCGCCTTATTTTTTTGATCATTTTTCATATATAAATTATTTTCATTCGAGTTACGGTTATTTTTCTATGAATTTTCAAAGTTTTAAACAATTTCTGGAATTTCTGGAATATTATTAATTTCGAAATTAAATAGGAAATTGGTAAATGCACACGGAGAGTGTACACAGCAGAGTGCACCAGAGGCTGACATGTGGGGACAGTCAACTGCCCAGTCAGCAGTTGACTGGTCAACGTTGACTGGTCAAAGGGCCCGGTGGGACCCATGTGTCAGTGTCACATAATTTAACAGAATTATAAAATAGGTCAATTAGGTGGTGTGGCCCACATGTCATAGGCAGAGTTTAGTTAATGGTTATTTAACAGAGGGAGGGTTTAGCACTAATAGGGGATTAGCCCCTTAGTTAAGCTGGGCTGGGGCCCAAGTGGCAGTGGGCCAGGCTAGCCTCTGTGTGGCTGTGCTCACGCACGAGCACACGCAGGAGGGCGCCGGCGGCCACGGCGTTGGCCAAGCGCGGGCGCGCGAGCAGCAGGGCGCGGCCAGGCGGGAGGGCGCGGCCGGGACGAGCAGGGCGCGGGCTTGCGAAGGCAGGCGTGGCCAAGGGGCGGCCAGGAGCAGCGGCGAGCGTGGCTGCGGAGCGGCGGCAGCGGCAACAGCAGCAGAAGGCGGTGGCAGCAGCAGCAAGTAGAGCAACAGCTAGCGGCAGCAGCAAACAATGGCAAGGCAGTAGCTTCGGCAGGAGTAGCAACAGTGTGAGGAGCAGCAGCAGTAGGGAGCAGCAGCGCAGCACAAGGAGCAGCAGCGCAGCACAAGGAGCAGCGACAGCAAGCACGCACGTACGCGTACGCGTACGTGAGAGCTCGGACGAGCTCGGGGACGGAGGCTACGGTAACAAATCGAGGGGGCAAGCAGGGGGGAATGGAGGAGGAGCTCACGGTGAGTCCGTTGGCGTGCTCAGGGAGGGTCGGGGTGGACCGGAGCGACGGCATCGACGGCGAGTGGGTGGCGGCCGTGCGGAGATGATGACGATGGCGACGGCTACGCAGCGCCCCGGCTCGAGCTGGTGCCCGGAACGGACGAAGCCAGCCGCGGTGGACCTCCTGGACGTACTCCCGAGCGATGGCGACGACGGTGGTCGCGGTAACGACGGTGAGGCAGCAGTGATCGCGAGTCTTCCGAGCTCGAAATCGAGCAGAAGAGGAGGGGGCCGATGGGGGATCGAGAGGGGAATGGGCGTGGATGATCTAGGGTTTCGGTTGGACGCCTTTATAGGCCGAGGGAGGCGACGTGGTGGCCATCCGGCCATGGCGCCGTGGGATGGCTGCCACGCCATGGCCTCTGTACATCGTGTACAGAGGAAGGGCATGATTTCTCCCATTGGGCTGGGTCCAATGTACTGTTGCACTAGAGCCCACTAGCACAATACTAGTTAGGCCTTTTTCTTTTTCTTTTCTTTTCTTTTATTTTTTTTATTTTTCCACTCTGTTTTGCAATTTAATAAAATACCAAATGAATTTTGTTGATTGTGAAACTTGGCACATAATTCTAACACAATATCTTGGGATGGCACAAAAAGCTTGGGGTCAATTTGAACTCATTTAATTTATGTTTGTAATTAAAGGAGCTGAATAAGTGAATGCTGGTCCACTGTTCTAATTTCTAGGGGCATTTTGGGAATTCTATTGATGTTGTTTTCCTTAACAAATAATTGTTATGGAATATTTGCTAAATGATGGACTATTTTGTTTTGCATGTTTGAAGATGTAATTATTTGACTTGCATTTCAAATTGGATTTTTAATTTGATTTTTGGACAAGTGGCAATTTTGTTTAGATAACATGGTGACATGGCATCATCAGCCTGGGATCACTGTGGCTTAATACTGGGGGTGTTACAAATCTCCTTCACTAAAAGAAATCTCGTCCCGAGATTTAAGAGGTAGAGTTAAGGGGAAAGAATTGGTTACGAATCTAACGAATCTTCTCGGTCTTGGTTGCTCTTCCCGAAGAGGTCGGTCCACCGTGTTCAAGTCTTCATTTTTCTGCATCAGTGCATCGTGACGAAGTTGTCCCCCTTTCTTCGGGAGCTCCATCGTACTTACGAATAGGACAAGAGGGGAAACTCTATAGAGACGGATGTCTGGAAGGATTGGCATCCGATAATTATCTCAGGGGATGAAGGTAAAGTATTTCTCGAATTGGAACTTAGGAATTATATCAAGAGCAATTTAATAAGGTGAAAGAAGTTTCAAACGGATAGGCAATAATCTAATGCCCAACCCAGGGTGTGAATGGGGTTCAGAGCAACGGGAATAACTATTGCGTCTGATACCAGAATAGTGTTGGAAATATGCCCTAGAGGCAATTAATAAAGTGTTTATTATCATATTTCTCCGTTCATGATAATGGTTCATTATTCATGCTAGAATTGTATTGACCGGAAACTTAATACATGTGTGGATAATAGACAAATACTGAGTCCCTAGTAAGCCTCTACTAGACTAGCTCGTTGATCAAAAGATGGTCAAGATTTCCTGACCATGGACATGAGTTGTCATTTGATAATGGGATCACATCATTAGGAGAATGATGTGATGGACTTGACCCAACCGTTAGCATAGCAAATGATCGTTCAGTTTATTGCTATTGCTTTCACTATGTCAAATACACGTTCCTCTGACCATGAGATCATGCAACTCACGGATACCGTAGGAATACTTTGGGTGTATCAAATGTCACAACGTAACTGGGTGATTATAAAGGTGCACTACAGGTATCTCCGAAAGTGTTTGTTGAGTTGGCATGGATCGAGATTGGGATTTGTCACTCCGACTATCGGAGAGGTATCTCTGGGCCCTCTCGGTAATACAGCATCACAGAAGCCTTGCAAGCACCGTGACTAAAGAGTTAGTTGCAAGATGATGTATTACGGAACGAGTAAAGAGACTTGCCGGTAACGAGATTGAACTAGGTATTGGATACCGACGATCGAATCTCGGGCAAGTAACATATCGCCGGACAAAGGGAACAACGTATGTTGACATATGAGGTTCACCGATAAAGATCTTCGTGGAATATGTAGGAACCAATATGAGCATCCAGGTTCCGCTGTTGGTTATTGACCAGAGAGTCGTCTCGGTCATGTCTACATCATTCCCGAACCCGTAGGGTCCGCACACTTAAGGTTCGATGACGATATAGTATTATATGAGTTATGTGATTGGTGACCGAATGTTGTTCGGAGTCCCGGATGAGATCACGGACATGACGAGGAGTCTCGGAATGTCCGAGAGGTAAAGATTCATATATTGGAAGGTGGTATTCGGACATCGGAATGGTTCCGGAAAGTTCTGGAATATTATCGGAGAGCCGGAGGGTTATCGGAACCCCCCCGGGGAAGTTATGGGCCTACATGGGCCATATGGGAGAGGAGAGGCAGCCCACAAGGGGTGGCTGCGCCCCTCCCCCTAGGGAGTCCGAATTGGACTAGGGGAAGGGGGCGCACCCCCCCTTTCCTTCTCCTCTTCTCTCTCCCTTCCTTCCCCCTTCCAAGAGGGAATCCTACTAGGACTTGGAGTCCTAGTAGGACTCCTCTCTCTCCCTTGGCACACCCCTAGGGGGCCAGCCAGCCTCCCTCCTTTATATACGGAGGAGGGGGGCGCCTCTAGCACAGAAAAACAATTGTTTCAGCCGTGTGCGGCGCCCCCCTCCACAGTTTTACACCCCGGTCATATTTTCGGAGAGCTTAGGCGAAGCCCTGCCGGAATCACTTCACCGTCACCGTCGCCACACCGTCGTGCTGACGGAACTCATCTACTTCCTCGACGTCTTGCTGGATCAAGAAGGCGAGGATCGTCACCGAGCTGCACGTGTGTAGAACTCGGAGGTGCCGTACGTTCGGTACTCGATCGGTGGAGCTCGAAGGATTGCTCGACTACATCAACCGCGTTGTGAGACGCTTCCGCTAACGGTCTACGAGGGTACGTAGACACACTCTCCCCTCTCGTAGCGATGCATCTCCATGGATAGATCTTGCGTGAGCGTAGGAATTTTTTTGAAATTCATGCTCCGTTCCCCAACAGTGGCATCCGAGCCAGGTGTATAAAGGTGACTGGCGGGTGTCTGTCTCTCTCACTTTAGTTGAATCGGTTTCAATGAAGAGGGTTCTTTTAGAAGATCAAAAAGCAATCACTACACCACGTTGTGGTTTTGCGTAGGTAAGAACGGTTCTTGCAAACCCGTAGCAGCCACGTAAAACTTGCAACAACAAAGTAGAGGACGTCTAACTTGTTTTTGCAGGGTATGCTGGTGATGTGATATGGCCAAGACATGATGTGATATAAGTTGTTGTATGAGATGATCATGTTTTGTAAGTTATCAGGCAACCGGCAGGAGCCTTATGGTTGTCTCTTTATTGTATGCAATGCCAACGCTTTGTAATTGCTTTACTTTACCGCTATGAGTTAGCAGTAGTAGTAGTAGTAGCAATAGCCGGCGAGACGACCACGATGCTACGATGGAGATCAAGGTGTCACGACGCTACGATGGAGATCAAGGTGTCAACCCGGTGACGATGGAGATCATGACGGTGCTTTGCTGATGGAGATCAAAAGCACAAGACGATGATGGCCATATCATGTCACATATATTGAATTGCATGTGATGTTAATCCTTTTATGCATCTTATTTTGCTTAGGACGATGGTAGCATTATAAGATGATCCCTTCACTAAATTTCAAGATAAGTGTTCTCCCCTAGTATGCACCGTTGCGAAGGTTCGACGCTTCTAAGCACCACGTGATGATCGGGTGTGATGGATTCTTTCGTTCGCATACAACGGGTGTAAGCTAGTTTTACACACGCAGAATACTTGGGTTAAACTTGACGAGCCTAGCATGTACAGACATGGCCTCGGAACACAAGAGACCGAAAGGTCGAACATGAGTCATATAGTAGATATGATCAACATGAAAGATGTTCACCATTGATAACTAA
Organism: Elymus sibiricus; assembly: GCA_039707655.1. Lineage (NCBI taxonomy): Eukaryota > Viridiplantae > Streptophyta > Magnoliopsida > Poales > Poaceae > Elymus > Elymus sibiricus. The sequence continues at coordinate 296,178,485 of CM077672.1, read as the reverse complement.
TCCACCTCACGTGATGATCGGACGTGGTTTAGTTGATGTGGATCATGTTACACTTAGACAACTTGAGGGATGTTAATCTAAGTGGGAGTTCTTAAGTAATTTGATTAATTGAACTTCAATTGTCATGAACATAGTCTTACTTGTCTTAGCAAATTTATGTTGTAGATCAATAGACCGCGCTGTAGTTCCCCTGTTTTTATTATGTTCCTAGAGAAAACGAAGTTGAAAGTTGATGGAAGCAACTATGCGGACTAGGTCCGTGATCTGAGGATTGTCCTCACTGCTGCACAGAAGGCTTATGTCCTTAATGCACCGCTCAGTGAAATACCCCTACGGCTTCGTCTGAGGACGTTATGAACGCCTGGCAGACAAGAAAAGATGACTACTCGATAGTTCAGTGCGCCATACTTTACGGCTTAGAACCGGAGCTCCAAATATGTTTTGAGCAACACGGAGCATATGAGATGTTCCAAGAGCTGAAAATTTGTTTTTCAAGCTCAAACCCGGGTCGAGAGGTATGACACCTTCGACAAGTTCTATAGCTACAAGATGGAGGAGAACAGCTCCGTTAGTGAGCATGTACTCAGAATGTCTGAGTACTTCAAACACTTGAATCAAGTGGGAGTTAGACTTCCGAATAAAGTGGTGATTGATAGAGTTCTCCAGTCACTATCACTAAGCTACTGGATCTTCGTGATGAACTATAAACATGCAAGGGATAGAAGATCCTTAAGCTATTCGCGATGCTACAATCTGCGGATGTAGAAATCAAAAAAGGGAGCATCAAGTGTTGATGGTTAATAAGACCACTAGTTTCAAGAAGGGCAAGGGAAAGAAAAGGGAACTTCAAGAAGAACGGTAAAACAGTTGCCGCTCACGCGAAGAAACCCAAGGCTGAACCAAACCCGAGACTTAGTGCTCCCATTGCAAAGGGAAATGTCACAAGGAGCGGAACTTCCCCAAAGTAACTGGCAGATAATAAGACTGGCAATGTCAACAAAGATATTTGATATACATGTTATTGATGTGTACCTTACTAGTAATCGTAGGAGCACCTGGGTATTTGATACTTGTTCAGTTGCTTGCAACTTGAAACATGGAGCTTCGGAATAAACGAGGGCTAGCTAAAGAACGAGGTGACGATGTGCATTGGAAGTGTCTCCAAGGTTGATGTGATCACCATCGCCACGCTCTCTCTACCTTCAGGATTAGTGATGAACCTAAATAATTGTTATTTGGTGCTTGCGTTAAGCATGAACATTATATCTGATAGTGTTTATTGCAAGACGGTTATTCAATTTCAGAGAATAATTGTTATTCTATTTGGATAATATCATTGATGATCATGCACTTAAAATGAAAGGTTTATTGAATCTTGATCGTAGTAATACATATGTTCATAACACGAATGCCAAAATATAATGATAGTACCACATATTTGTGGCACTGCCGCTTAGGTCATATCAGTGTTAAACACATGAAGAAACTCCATGCAGATGGGTTTTTGGAATCTCTTGATTATGAATCATTTGAGACATGTGAACCGTGCCTTATTGGCAAGATGACTAAAACTCCGTTCTTCGGAACAATGGAGCGAGCAACCAACTTATTGGAAATAATACATACCGATGTATGCGGTCCGATGAGTGTTGAGGCGCGCGGTGGATATCGTTATGTTCTCACGTTCACAGATGATTTGAGTAGATATGGCTATGTCTACTTGATGAAGCATAAATCTGAAACATTTGAAAAGTTCAAAGAATTTCAGAGTGAAGTAGAGAACCATCGTAACAAGAAAATAAAGTTCTTACGATCTGATCGTGGAGGAGAATATTTGAGTTACGAGTTTGGCAATCACTTAAGACAATGTGGAATTGTTTCATAGCTCACGCCACATGGAACACCACAGCGTAATGGTGTGTCCGTCGTAATCGTACTCTATTGGATATGGTGCGTTCTATGATGTCTCCTACCGATTTGCCACTATCATTTTGGGGTTATGCATTAGAGACAGCTGCATTCACTTTAAACAAGGGCACCGTCTAAATCCGTTGAGATGACACCGTATGAACTGTGGTTTGCAAGAAACCTAAGATGTCGTTTCTGAAAGTTTGGGGATGCGATGCTTATGTCAAAAGGCTTCAGCCAGATAAACTCGAACCCAAAGCGGATAAGTGCGTCTTCATAGGATACCCAAAAGAGACCGTTGGGTACACCTTCTACCACAGATCCGAAGGCAAAGTTTTCGTTGCTAAAGAATGGATCCTTTCTAGAGAAGGAGTTTCTCTCGAAAGAAGTGAGTGGGAGGAAAGTAGAACTTGATGAGGTAATTGTACCTCCTCTGGATAGTAGTACGCCACAGAAAGAAATTTCTGTGACATCGACACAGACCAGAGAAGAAGTTAATGATGATGATCATGAAACTTCGGATCAAGTTGTTACTGAACTTCGAAGGTCAACCAGGACACGTTCCGCACCAGAGTGGTACGGAAATCCAGTCTTGGAGGACATGTTGCTAGACAACGATGAACCTTCGAACTATGAAGAAGCGATGGCAAGCCCGGATTCCGACAAATGGCTTGAGGCCATGAAATCCGAGATTGGATCCATGTATGAGAACAAAGTGTGGACTTTGGTAGACTTGCCCGATGAACGACGAGCTATTGAAAATAAATGGATCTTTAAGAAGAAGACGGATGCTGATGGTAATATCACCGTCTATAAAGCTCGACTTGTTGGTAAAGGTTATCACCAAGTTCAAGGAGTTGACTACGATGAGACTTTCTCACCCGTAGCGATGCTAAAGTCTGTCAGAATTATGTTAGCAATTGCCGCATTTTATGATTATGAAATCTGGCAAATGGACGTCAAAACGGCATTCCTTTATGGATTCCTTAAGGAAGAATTGTATATGATACAGCCGGAAGGTTTTGTCGATCCTAAAGGCGCTAACAAAATATGCAAGCTCCAGGGATCCATCTATGGACTGGTGCAAGCATCTCGGAGCTGGAATACTCGCTTTGATGAAGTGATCAAAGCGTTTTGGGTTTATACAAGTTTATGGAGAAACTTGTATTTACAAAAAAGTGAGTGGGAGCTCTATAGCATTTCTAATAGTATATGTGGATGACATATTGTTGATTGGAAATGATGTAGAATTTCTGGAAAGCATAAATAATTGAAAGGAGGTTTTCAATAAAAACCTGTTTTTGAGTTATCCACAGATTGGGCATCGAGATCTATGGAGACAGATCAAAACGCCTGATAAAAGTTCACACATCTTGATGAGTTTTTTTTTGAAGAAGTTCAAAATAGGATCAAGTCAAAGAAATGAGTTCTTGCCTGGTGTGAAGTGGAGTAAGACTTGAAAATCTAGGTAAAAGTTGTTTTACATGTTAGGCATCAAAATCTATAGAGATAGATTGAGACGCCTCATAGGACTTTCACGAAGCACATACCTTGACAAGATTTTGAAGAAGTTCAAAATGGATCAGTCAAAGAAAGGGTTCTTGCCTGTATTGCAAGGTGTGAGATTGAGTAAGACTCAAAGCCCGACCACGGCAGAAGACAAAGAGAAGATGAGTGTCATCCCCTATGCCTCAGCCATATGCTCTATTTTGTATGCCATGCTGTGTACTAGACCTGATGTATGCCTCGCTATTAGCTTGGTGGGAAGGTACCAAAGTGATCCAGGAGTAGATCATTGGACATCGGTCAAAAATATCCTGAAGTACCTGAAAAGGACTAAGGAAGAATTTCTCGGGAATAGAGGTGATAAAGAGTTCGTCGTAAAGGGTTACGTCGATGCAAGCTTTAAACACCGATCCGGAAGACTATGAGTCTCAGACCGGATACGTAAAGTGGGACAGTCGGTTTTGGAGTAGCTCCAAGCAGAGTGTGGTAGCAGCATCTACATATGACATAGAGATTTGCCAAGAACACGCGGATCTGAATATTGCAGACCCGTTGACTAAAACCTCTCTCACAAGCAAAACATGATCAGCCCTAGAACTGATTGGATGTTAATTACATGGAGATGTAAACTAGATTATTGACTCGAGTGCAAGTGGGAGACTGTTGGAAATATGCCCTAGAGGCAATTAATAAAGTGTTTATTATCATATTTCTCCGTTCATGATAATGGTTCATTATTCATGCTAGAATTGTATTGACCGGAAACTTAATACATGTGTGGATAATAGACAAATACTGAGTCCCTAGTAAGCCTCTACTAGACTAGCTCGTTGATCAAAAGATGGTCAAGATTTCCTGACCATGGACATGAGTTGTCATTTGATAATGGGATCACATCATTAGGAGAATGATGTGATGGACTTGACCCAACCGTTAGCATAGCAAATGATCGTTCAGTTTATTGCTATTGCTTTCACTATGTCAAATACACGTTCCTCTGACCATGAGATCATGCAACTCACGGATACCGTAGGAATACTTTGGGTGTATCAAACGTCACAACGTAACTGGGTGATTATAAAGGTGCACTACAGGTATCTCCGAAAGTGTTTGTTGAGTTGGCATGGATCGAGATTGGGATTTGTCACTCCGACTATCGGAGAGGTATCTCTGGGCCCTCTCGGTAATACAGCATCACAGAAGCCTTGCAAGCACCGTGACTAAAAAGTTAGTTGCAAGATGATGTATTACGGAACGAGTAAAGAGACTTGCCGGTAACGAGATTGAACTAGGTATTGGATACCGACGATCAAATCTCGGGCAAGTAACATACCGCCGGACAAAGGGAACAACGTATGTTGACATATGAGGTTCACCGATAAAGATCTTCGTGGAATATGTAGGAACCAATATGAGCATCCAGGTTCCGCTGTTGGTTATTGACCAGAGAGTCGTCTCGGTCATGTCTACATCATTCCCGAACCCGTAGGGTCCGCACACTTAAGGTTCGATGACGATATAGTATTATATGAGTTATGTGATTGGTGACCGAATGTTGTTCGGAGTCCCGGATGAGATCACGGACATGACGAGGAGTCTCGGAATGTCCGAGAGGTAAAGATTCATATATTGGAAGGTGGTATTCGGACATCGGAATGGTTCCGGAAAGTTCCGGAATATTATCGGAGAGCCGGAGGGTTATCGGAACCCCCCCGGGGAAGTTATGGGCCTACATGGGCCATAGGGGAGAGGAGAGGCAGCCCACAAGGGGTGGCTGCGCCTCTCCCCCTAGGGAGTCCGAATTGGACTAGGGGAAGGGGGCGCACCCCCCCTTTCCTTCTCCTCTTCTCTCTCCCTTCCTTCCCTCTTCCAAGAGGAAATCCTACTAGGACTTGGAGTCCTAGTAGGACTCCTCTCTCTCCCTTGGCGCACCCCTAGGGGGCCGGCCAGCCTCCCTCCTTTATATACGGAGGAGGGGGGCGCCTCTAGCACAGAAAAACAATTGTTTCAGCCGTGTGCGGCGCCCCCCTCCACAGTTTTACACCCCGGTCATATTTTCGGAGAGCTTAGGCGAAGCCCTGCCGGAATCACTTCACCGTCACCGTCGCCACACCGTCATGCTGACGGAACTCATCTACTTCCTCGACGTCTTGCTGGATCAAGAAGGCGAGGATCGTCACCGAGCTGCACGTGTGTAGAACTCGGAGGTGCCGTACGTTTGGTACTCGATCGGTGGAGCTCGAAGGATTGTTCGACTACATCAACCGCGTTGTGAGACGCTTCCGCTAACGGTCTACGAGGGTACGTAGACACACTCTCCCCTCTCGTAGCGATGCATCTTCATGGATAGATCTTGCGTGAGCGTAGGAATTTTTTTGAAATTCATTCTCCGTTCCCCAACAAATAGATCATCTCTAGGGAGGTAGCTCGTGAATTACATCTGAAGCCAAGCGCGAGGAATAACTTTGGAAACAGGGATGTACAGGAGAGTCAGGTTTCGATCCTCTGGAACTGTGATTAGTGTGAGTTAAAAGTAGGAAGGGCGGTGACATCTTGCACGGTCACGATAGCAAGGCATGTCAGAGGATAGCTTGTCAGCTATGTCGGCAACAACATCGGTACCAAGGCGAGGGACGAAGAGAACCATTTTCCCGCTTGTTAAGACGAGGCAGACCAATAGGAAAAGTTCTCATCTACCGGTGTTACCGGAATGTCATCAACAATAGTAACAGGGTTTTAGTTGACAGGGTTGTACACCGAGGTGTTTACATAAGCAGGAAATCATTACTGCTTAGATCAAAATATTTCAAGAAGGTTAAACAGACCATTGGAAAGGAAAATGTGATTATACACAAGTATTAGGAGTATATCCTTCCCAAGGAAAAGCAGAGCATGGTTGACAAAAGCAGAGGATACAATTTACCAAAGGCATTATGTATCAGGGGAAGAACTCACAAGGTTATTGAATATGAAGGACAGTGTCGGATAATAATCCAACAAAGGATCTGGCGGTCCACAAGGGATTTGATGTGAGTATCAGTACTCAACCAGAAGAAGAAGGAATGTAAAGGCATCGGATTATAGAAACATCTGAATAATTCGATGCTTAAATACAAAAGAAATATGATTTCCAGATCGGTGTATCAGAATCAGATGCTCTGCTCAAATATGAGTAAGTTGATTAGACTTAGAGGCACAATCGGTCAAGGTTTGATTGGTTGAAAACCAGCTCATGCCCGAATGACGTCTTAGCCAGAAGTATGAATTTATAGTGATCAACTGATGATTGCGTGCATTCGCACACATGAAGAAACAATAGGATCCGGATGACAATCACAGAGATTTCAATGATGATTGCCGAACACCTGGAGTTAACCACAAGTGCAAGTAGGTGACAGGGAATTTCAACAGCAGTAGGACCTATAGGCTTCTCGAAAAGACAGAGAGTATGTCGGGGTATCTTGTAAAAAAAAGAGCAACTGGGAATGAATGTATGAACGACAAGTGTATGTAGTAATCCATAGGGATTTATCGGTCGTAGGGAATTGCAAGGCGGTGGGCACAATGGTCTCGGGAAAACATCGAAGAGTATCTTCGAAATCTTCTGGTGAATCAAGAGATCATCTGGAACGAGGGGCTCTCTGGGAGGAAGTAGTTACGAGAACCTAAAGTTATAGTTAGTAAAATCTTTTACCCAAAAAGAAGAGAGATCAGAATCCCAGAGTAAAGGAGAGGAATAAAAGATCCTAATCCCATCCATTTGCGATGTGGGCCCGCAAGCCACACAACATAGTTAGTAAAATAGTTTTTCAAAGACTAGACTCAACTTCGGCCAAGGAGTTGGAAAGGGGCTTCCTACAGGCAGTCAGCTCTGATACCAACTTGTGACGCCCCTGACTCGACCATGCACTAATCATACACGCAAATGCGCACGATCAAGCCCAGGGACTCACGGCAAGATATCACAACACAACTCTAGACACAAAATAGAATAATACAAGCTTTATATTACAAGCCAGGGGCCTCGAGGGCTCGAATACATAAGCTCGAATACACAAGAGTCAGTGGAAGCATCAGTATCTGAGTACAGACATAATTAGACAAGGTTGCCTTAAGAAGGCTGAGCAAAACAACGACAACTAGATCGAAAAGGCGCATGCCTCCTGCCTGGGAGCCTCCTAACTACTCCTGGTCGTCGGTCTCCATGTAGTAGTAGGCTCCGTCGGAGTAGTAGTAGTCATCGACGGGGTCAGCTGGCTCCGGGGCTTCGACATCTGATCGCAGCAATCGGGTAGGGGGAAAAAGGTTGCAAAGCAACCGTGAGTACTCATCCAAAGTACTCGCAAGACATACATCAGATCTATGCTAAGTATGCATCGGTATCAAATGAAGGGGCTGATTCTGTGGACTGGACTGCAGAAATGCCAGAATAGAAGGGAAGGCCTAGCCTATCGAAGACTAGCATCTTCCAGCGTCTTGCAGCAACAGAAGAGAGTAGAGTAACATAACATGTAGTAACAAATATATATTAGTAACGGCCAGAGATCCTTCCTCGTCTACCCCGCGAGGAAGCGATCCCGGAGCCATCATTTTAATTAATTAACACAAGTATCCAGTTCAAGTTGTAGTAGATCGGGATACAACACTGAGCGTCCGTTACCGTGGACACGGCTATTCGAATAGATAACTTCCCTGCAGGGGTGCACCAACTTACCCAACACTCTCGATTAACTCTGGCCAGACACACTTTTCCGGGTCATGCCCGGCCTCGGCTAATCAACACGACGTAGTCCTACCTAGGCTCCGCAGAGAGGTCCCCGCCGGTCTACATCCTAAGTGCTCAGGGGTCTTGGGCCCATCGCCCTTTGCACTCCAGGTCATTGTGAGAAGGGTGGATACCAGCGCCACCTCTCTCCTGGATGGCACGATCCGACCGTGCCACAATGCTGAATGCTACTTGTGAGCTGCGTTGGTAATTCCCTGAAGAGGAAGAGATGCAGTACAGTAGAGATAAGTATTTCCCTCAGTTATGAAACCAAGGTTATCAATCCAGTAGGAGAATCACCCAACACCTCGTTAGCAGCACCTGCACACAAAACAACAAATCCTTGCACCCAACGCAAACAAGGGGTTGTCAATCCCTCGGCGGTAAGTTGCAAGATTAAATTGTATGTGATAGATAGATAGATAGAAACAAAAATACAAAATTAAAAAAAAAGTGCAGCAAATATTTTTAGGATTTTAGTATATGATTTAGATAGACCCGGGGGCCATAGTTTTCACTAGAGGCTTCTCTCAAGAAAATAGCATACGGTGGGTAAACAAACTACTGTTGGGCAATTGATAGAAAAGCAAATAATCATGACGATATCCAAGGCAATGATCATGTATATAGGCATCACGTCCGAGACAAGTAGACCGACTCCTGCCTGCATCTACTACTATTACTCCACACATCGACCGCTATCCAGCATGCATCTAGTGTATTAAGTCCATAAAGAACGGAGTAACGCCTTAAGAACGATGACATGATGTAGACAAGATAAACTCATGTATGAATAAACCCCATCTTTTTACCCTTAATAGCAACGATACATACGTGTCATGTCCCTTTCTATCACTGGGATTGAGCACCGCAAGATCGAACCCATTACAAAGCACCTCTTCCCATGGCAAGATAAATCAATCTAGTTGGCCAAACCAAATCAGTAGATCGGAGAAAGAATACGAAGCTATAATAATCATGCATAAAAGAGATCAGAGAAGACTCAAATAATATTCATGGATAATCTGATCATAAACTCACAATTCATCGGATCCTAACAAACACACCGCAAAAAGTGATTACATCGGATAGAACTCCTAGAACATCAAGGAGAACATTGTATGGAAGATCAAAAAGAGAGAAGAAGCCATCTAGCTACTAACTATGGACCCAAAGGTCTGTGGTAAAGTACTCACGCATCATCGGAAGGGCAGCAAGGTTGATGTAGAGCCCCTCCGTGATCGATTCCCCCTCCGGCGGAGTGCCGGAAAAGGCCTCCAGATGGGATCTCTCGAGAACAGAAACTTGCGGCGACGGAAAAAGTATTTTGTGGACTCTCCTGAGGGTTTCTGATTTTTTGGGAATTTATACTGGTGGAATTAGGTCAAACGGAGCTGAGGTGGGCCCACGAGGCACCAGGGCATGCCTGCCCCCCCAGACGCGCTCTGGTGGCTCGTGGCCACCTCCTCTGGCATCTGGTCTTCTCCTGAAGCTTCTAGTGTTGTATATGTCCAGAAAAAAATCTCCAAAAAGTTTCGTGGCATTTGGACTTCATTTCGTATTGATATTCTGTAAAACAAAAAACAGGCAGAAAATAGCAACTGGCACTGGGCACTAAGTTAATAGGTTAGTCCCAAAAAATGATATATAATTGCTGTAAATGTATATAAAAACATCCAAGATTGATAATATAACAGCATGGAACAATAAAAAATTATAGATACGTTGGAGATGTATCAGCATCCCCAAGCTTAATTCTTGCTCGTCCTCGAGTAGGTAAATGATAAAAACAGAATTTTTGATGTGGAATGCTGCCTATCATATTCATCATATATTCTTTTCTTTTGTAGCATGGACATTTGGACTTGAATGATTCAAAGCAATAGTCTATAGTTTGACATGAACATATAAATACTCAAGCATGCTAACAAGCAATCATGTCTTTCAAAATATCAATCCTAAAGAAAGTTATCCCTAGCCCATTATGCTCAATCATTGATCCATTCATGAAACACACTCAAATATTAGCTACACACAATGGACAAGTATGACAATAGTGCTCTCTAGTTGGTGCTTTATAAGAGAAGATGGAGACTCAAAATAAAAATAAAAATTGCATAAAGTAAATAGATAGGCCCTTCACAGAGGGAAGCAGAGATTTGTCAAATGTGCCAGAGCTCAAGGTTTAAATTAGAGAGATAAAAATATTTTGAGAGGCATGCTTTTCTTGTCAATGAAAACGACCGAGAATTTCCAATATCTTCCATGCTAGACACATCATAGGCGGTTCCCAAACAGAAAGTAAAGTTTATTTCCTTTCCACCATTCTTTCACAATCCATGGCTAGCCGTATCCACGGGTGCCCTCCATACCATCACTTTCCAAGGAATTTTGTTGTTATTAATTTTTGATTTCATTGTGGGACAGGGCATCCCTATTACCAGCCACTCTCTCGTGCAATGACAAGTGAATAAACACTCATCATGAGAATAACACACCTAGCATGGAAAATGTTGGCCACCCCCTGCCACTTCATGAGCGGTACGGGCACACAAAACGGAAAAATTATTTTGAAAATTAGAGTTGGCACACGCAAATTTACTTGGAACGGCATTGAAATACTGCATATAGGTAGATATGGTGGACTCATTTGGCACAACTTGGGTTTAAGGAGTTTGGATGCACAAGCAGTATTTCCGCTTAGTACAAATGAAGGCTAGCAAAAGATTGAGAAGCAACCAACCAAAAAACAAAAACGGTCATAAATATGCATTGAACATAACTAACACCGAATAATGCACCATAAGTAGGATATAATTTCGTTGCATAACTATTGACTTAATGTGCATGCATAGGGAATCACAAACCTTAACACTAATATTCTTACTAAATCACAATTACTCACTAACATGACTCACATATCATCATTTCCATATCGCAAAAGTATTGCAAGGAATCACACTTATCATATCCAATGATCTATATGAAAGTTTTTATTATATCCCTCTTGAATATTCATCACTTTGTGACCAAATTCATATCTTGTGCAAATTACCGTTACTTTCATCAACTCTCAAAAATATATAAGTGAAGCATGAGAGTGCAAATATTTCTTCAAAATTTCAATCTTATCAACTTTCAAAATAATATAAGTGAAGCATGAGAGTTTATTTCTTCAAAATTTTAATCTTGTCAACTCTCAAAAAAATAATATAAGTGAAGCATGAGAGTTTATTTCTTCAAAATATAGCCACCGCCGTGCTCAAAAAGATTTAAGTGAAGTACTAGAGCAACTGCCTAGCTCAAAAAATTTAAGTGAAGCACATAGAGTATTCTAACAAATTATGATGAACGTGTGGCTCTCTCAAAATAAGTGTGTTCAGCAAGGATGATTGTGAAAAACTAAAAAGAAAACAAAGCAAAGACTCATATAATACACGACGCTCCAAGCAAAACACATATCATGTGACGAATAAAAATATAGCTCCAAGTAAAATTACCGATGGTTGGTAGAAGAAAGAGGGGATGCCTTCCGGGGCATCCCCAAGCTTAGACGCTTGAGTATTCCTTGAATATTACCTTGGGGTGCCTCGGGCATCCCCAAGCTTAGGCTCTTGCCACTCCTTATTCCTTCATCCATCATGATCTCACCCAAAACTTGAAAACTTCAATCACACAAAACTCAACAAAACCTTCGTGAGATCCGTTAGTATAACAAAATAAATCACTACTTTAAGTACTGTTGAAAATCCATTCATATTTTATTTTTGCATTATACCTATTGTATTCTAACTTCTCCATGGCTTATACCCCCCGATACAATCCATAGTTTCATCAAAACAAGCAAGCAACACATCAAAAACAGAACAGTCTGTAGCAATATATTTAAAATCCATACTTATGTAACTCCAAAAATTCTGAAAAAATAGGACAACGTAGGAAATTCATATACCAATACTGTGTAAAAATTTCAGATTTTTCTGACACTCCAGTACGGAATCAAAATTCCAGCACTGGACGCAAAACTTTCTGTTTTCCAAAGAGCATCAATTATACTATCTTCCCAATCATCCTAAAGGTTTTACTTGGCACAAACACTAATTAAAAACATAAAAACACAATCATAACGGTAGCATGAAAGTGAAAACTCACAATAATAGAAACAAATAATAAAAAATTATTTTATTCATTGGGTTGCCTTCCAACAAGCGCTATTGTTTTATGCCCCTAGCTAGGCATAATGCATAGTTTTAAGTATTGTCATCTTTGGTTTTAGGGAACCTAGCAATATCTATTTCACCTTCTTTGCAATTGTCAATAATATGAACCAAGTGATCAAGCTTGGTGCTAAGAATTTTTATTTCCTTCAAAACACAAAAGGCATCCACCTTTTGCTCCAAAGTATCAAACCTTCTATTATGCGACACCACATTGCAATTTACTTTGGAAACAAGATTAAATATCCCTCCAAAATTGGACTCCATGCTAGCCTTAGTTTCTTTTACTAACTCAGTTTGACGATAGCTTACTAGCGTGGTAGGCTCAATTGTTTCTATCTTTGGTTGTCCAAAAATACTTTTCATCTTTTCATAGGTGTCAAATGCATTATTTCCAAGAAAATCATCCTCAAACATATAATCTAGGACACGCCTATAAGCAAGAGGTAGACCAACATAAAAGCTTCTAAGAAGTAATTTAATGTGGCTCTTGGGCCTAGCTTTCATTTGGATTTCCAGCAATCTGTCCCAAGCTTCTTTTAAAGATTCATCACTCAAATACTTAAAATTCAAAATTCCCGAACCTTCTCCTAGATAAGGAGGGAGAGGCAAATCGGGAGGAGAACTAGCCATGATGATAAAACGAGCAAGCAAGAAAAAGGCAAACGGAAAATATTTTTGTAAATTTTTTTAGAAGTGGGGGAGATGAAAAAGAGAGGCAAATAAAATAAATGCAAGGAGATGAGAGTTTTATGCGAAGGTACTTGATAGATGTTGATGATGTCTCCCCGGCAACGGCGCCAGAAATTCTTCCTGCTACTAGTGAGCTGCGTTGGTAATTCCCTGAAGAGGAAGGGAGATGCAGTACAATAGAGATAAGTATTTCCCTCAGTTATGAAACCAAGGTTATCAATCCAGTAGGAGAATCACGCAACACCTCGTTAGCAACACCTGCATACAAAACAACAAATCCTTGCACCCAACGCAAACAAGGGGTTGTCAATCCCTCGGCGGTAAGTTGCAAGATTAAATTGTATGTGATAGATCGATAGATAGATTGAAACAAAAATACAAAATTAAATAAATAAAAGAAAAGTGCAGCAAATATTTTTAGGGTTTTAGTATATGATTTAGATAGACCCGGGGGCCATAGTTTTCACTAGAGGCTTCTCTCAAGAAAATAGCATATGGTGGGTAAACAAATTGCTGTTGGGCAATTGATAGAAAAGCAAATAATCATGACGATATCCAAGGCAATGATCATGTATATAGGCATCACGTCCGAGACAAGTAGACCGACTCCTGCCTGCATCTACTACTATTACTCCACACATCGACCACTGTCCAGCATGCATCTAGTGTATTAAGTCCATAAAGAACGGAGTAACGCCTTAAGAACGATGACATGATGTAGACAAGATAAACTCACGTATGAATAAACCCATATTTTTACCCTTAATAGCAACGATACATACGTGTCATGGCCCTTTCTGTCACTGGGATTGAGCACCGCAAGATCGAACCCATTACAAAGCACCTCTTCCCATGGCAAGATAAATCAATCTAGTTGGCCAAACCAAATTAATAGACCGGAGAAAAAATACGAAGCTATAATAATCATGCATAAAAGAGATCAGAAAAGACTCAAATAATATTCATGGATAATCTGATCATAAACTCACAATTCATCGGATCCCAACAAACACACCGCAAAAAGTGATTACATCGGATAGAACTCCAAGAACATCGAGGAGAACATTGTATTGAAGATCAAAAAGAGAGAAGAAGCCATCTAGCTACTAACTATGGACCCGAAGGTCTGTGGTAAAGTACTCACGCATCATCGGAAGGGCAGCAAGGTTGATGTAGAGCCCCTCCGTGATCGATTCCCCCTCCGGCGGAGTGCCGGAAAAGGCCTCCAGATGGGATCTCTTGAGAACAGAAACTTGCGGCGGCAGAAAAAGTATTTCGTGGACCCTCCTGAGGGTTTCTGATTTTTTGGGAATTTATAGTGGTGGAATTAGGTCAAACGGAGCTGAGGTGGGCCCACGAGGCACCAGGGCGCGCCTGCCCCCCCAGGTGCGCCCTGGTGGCTCGTGGCCACCTCCTCTGGCGTCTGGTCTTCTGCCGAAGCTTCTAGTGTTGTATATGTCCAGAAAAAATCTCCAAAAAGTTTCGTGGCATTTGGACTTCATTTGGTATTGATATTCTGTAAAACAAAAAACAGGCAGAAAACAGCAACTGGCACTGGGCACTAAGTTAAGAGGTTAGTCCCAAAATATGATATATAATTGCTGTAAATCTATATAAAAACATCCAAGATTGATAATAAAACAGCATGGAACAATCAAAAATTATAGATGCGTGGGAGATGTATCACTGAACTGGACGTCTGACAGAGCTTTCGGAAGAATCTTATGACGCCGAGTGCCCATACTTATTCTCGCGTGGTGGTTAGTTCGAAAAGGTCAGAGGCCTACTCAGATAACATATCCAAACCGTTAGTGTATTGGGAGCTCGCGGTCACGATCAGTGCTCCTGTCGCCCCGTCTAGTGGACTTACGGCAAGGGCCAGGCCCATCCCTCTCCTGGGGCGGTCTGCCTGCCCGGCCGTGCCACGTAATTATCTCGCGGGTACCCTCACGGTCAACCCGACTTCACATCTCTTGCGGGTACCCCTCGGGGTCGACCCGACTTGTCACGAGACTGTCGGGAACTCAGGTCCACCTCTACCGGGGTGGTACCGCCTGTCCCTTCAGTCCCGCAGTAACGGTTAAAAGGGGGCAACAGTTAAAGGTAACAGTGTGTTTTATCATCAAAGGGGGAAGTCCGATGAATCACCCTCGATGGACTCCCACTCGATGTATCCGTCAAGGTGAACTTGGAGGAATCACCCTCGATAGGTTCACATTTGAGGGGTTGCACGACAGAGGCATCATCGGAGGTGGTGAAAGAGGAATCACCCTCGGTAACCCACAACCGACTAGCTACGCTACAGAGATATCATCAGGAGTGAGGTAGGAGGTATCACCCTCGGCACTTGATAGTAGCTCTGCAGAGTCGTACAACTAAGTGGGTGTGCGGTGAGGTGTCGGTCTCTGGCTCTCTGCACATCGATCACACTGATCGAGTCATCCGGTAACAAAGCGAGGCAACACGGATGAAAGCACATTTGCTCCCTTGGTGGTTTTGGTAATTTGTAACAACATATATCTCATTGAACTAATCTCCATTCAAGATAAAGATTTTAGGATGTTCAATGATTGGCATGGCAAAGACTAGAGATGTGGACCCCTCAAAATGCTAAGGACATGGATTGGAAAAAGCTCAAGACTCTACATTTTTTGTTAAGTGATCCAAGATCACATTGAGTCCATAGGAAAGCCAATACTATTAAAAGGGGATGAGGTGTTGCTTAATGGTCTTTTTGCTCAAGTGCTTAGTGACAGTGCTCCAAAACCCTCAACCACTTTCTCCATCCAAATATGTCCAAAACCTACATTCCAACTCGGCCCCACCGAATATTCCTATCCGGAGCCACCGAGTTCATCTGGACTTAGCCACTGCCAAAACCCTAACAAATCGGATCCACCGATATGGATCTTGGTCTCACTGAGATGGCCCTGCCAACTCTCTGTAATCGGTTGCAATTACTTCGGTCCCACCAAGTTTTGCATATCGGTCTCACCGAGATGGCTTGCCAACTCTCTGTTGCCTTATTGCTTCACTTCAGTCCCACCGAGTTGATGCAATCGGTGCCACCGAGACGAGGTTTGCCCTAACCATTGCACGTCGGTCCATCCGAGTTGTTCCTATCGGTCCCACCGAGATTCCTAACGTTCATATCTTTTACACAGTTCGGTGCCACCGAGATTTCTGATCGATGCCACCGAGTTGGGTCAAAAGTGTGTAACGGTTGGATTTTGTGTGGAGGCTATATATACCCCTCCACCCCTTCTTACTCAGTAAGGAGAGCCATCAGAACGTTCCTACACTTCCACCATACATTTTATGAGAGAGAACCACCAACTCATGTGTTGAGATCAAGATATTCCAATCCAACCATTTGAACCTTGATCTCTAGCCTTTCCCAAGTTGCTTTCCACTCAAATCCTTCTTCCACCATAGCCAAATCTGTGAGGAGTTGTTTGAGTGTTGGGGAGACTATCATTTGAAGCACAAGAGCAAGGAGTTCATCAACAACACACCGTCTATTACCTTTTGGAGAGTGGTGTCTCCTAGATTGGTTAGGTGTCACTTGGGAGCCTCCGACATGATGTGGAGTTGAACCAAGGAGTTTGTAAGGGCAAGGAGATCGCCTACTTCGTGAAGATCTACCCCGAGTGAGGCTAGTCCTTCGTGGACGTAAGCCATGGTGGAATAGGCAAGGTTGCTTCTTCGTGGACCCTTTGTGGGTGGAGCCCTTCGTGAACTCTCGCAGCCGTTACCCTCCGTGGGTTGAAGCCTCCATCAATGTGGATGTACGATAGCACCACCTATCGGAACCATGCCGAAAATCACCGTGTCTTCATTGCGTTTGAAATCTCCAATCCCCTCCTTTACTTACATGTGCAATTGTTTACTTTCCGCTGCTACACTCTTAGAATTCCATGTGTAGGGTGATGCTTGCCTTGTATACTTGCTAAAATCTGCCTACAAATAAAATTGGGAAAAGGTTAGGTTTTTATTTGGTCAAGTAGTCTAATCACCCCCCCTCTAGACATACTTTCGATCCTACAAGTGGTATTAGAGCATTGGTCTCCATTGCCTTGGTTTCACAACCTAGGAGAGTATGGCGTCTAGTGAGGTCCATATTTTGATGGTACAAACTTTGCTAGTTGGAAACATAAGATGAAAATGCATATTCTTGGTCCTAACCCCACCGTTTGGGCTGTTGTTCGTTTTGGCTTGCAAGGTGAATTCTTTGAGGATGGCAAGGAACCGGATCGTGAAGCAACCGCAGAAGAATTGAAGATGTTGCAATACAATGCTCAAGCTTGTGACATTCTCTTCAACGGTTTGTGTCCCGAGGAATTCAACAAAATTAGCCGCCTCGAGAATGCAAAGGAAATTTGGATACTTTGGTTGATATGCACGAGGGTACCGAGTCCGTCAAGGAATCTAAGTTGGATGTGCTTCAAAGTCAACTTGACAAGTTCAAGATGAAGGATGGTGAAGGAGTTGCCGAAATGTACTCTAGGCTTGCTCTCATCACAAATGAGATTGCCGGCTTAGGAAGTGAAGAGATGACCAACAAATTCATCATCATGAAGATCCTTACAGCTTTGGATGGAAAATATGATATCGTTTGCACATTGATCCAAATGATGCCAAATTACAAAGATCTCAAGCCCACGGAAGTCATTGGAAGGATTGTTGCTCATGAAATGTCACTCAAGGACAAAGAGGAGCTACACAACAAATCATGTGGTGCTTACAAAACCTCAACCGATGCCCCCACAACTTCAAGCGACAAGCTAGTATCCAATGAAGAGATAAGCCTAATGGTGAAAAGATTCAACAAGTTCTACAAGAACAAAGGGAAAGAAAGAAGCTCTAGCTCAAGACACTATGAGAGAAGATCATCAAGTCGTGACCGAAATTGCTACAATTGTGGAAAACCCGTACACTATTCCAATGAGTGTACGGCTCCCTACAAGAAAAGAGACGAATCACCAAGAGGAAGACATAGAAGAGATGAATCACCTCATAAGGAGAGAAGGAGTAGAGATGATCATTATGAACGAAGACCCTCTCGAAGAAGCAAGGATTCGGAAAGGAAGGACAAGTCATCAAAGAGCTACACAAGAAGAAGACATCAAGCTCATGTTGGTGAATGGATTTCCGGCTCCGACTCCGACAACCACTCCGAGAGAAGTTATCACTCCAACTCCGACTATAGTCAAGATGAAGGTGTTGCCGGACTTGCTCTTGTGTCATCCAACTCCTATGATCTCTTTGATTCACCAAATGAAGGAATTGGAAGATGCTTCATGGCAAAAGGCCCCAAGGTATCACACCCCGAGTATCTTGATTTCAATAGTGATGAAGATGATTTGCTTGGTGATGATGATTTACTTGTTGATAAGGCTAGTGATGTGAGCTATAATGAAAATGCTAGTAATTATGATAGTCAAGAGGAAACGAATGACAATGCTATCAAGGAGATTGAGCGTCTAACTAAAGAACTAAATGCTCTTAAGTTAGCTCATGAAACAACTCAAGAGGATCATAGAGAACTTCTAAGAACTCATGAGAAGCTATGCTTCGAGAAGCTAAATTTAGAGTAAGAGCATGAGTTTCTTAATGCTATCAATGACGATCTTCGAAAGAAGAGTTCTTCATATCTTGCCAAACGTTTACTCTTGTCTACCTTTATGCCACAAGTTAAACCTAAGCAAACTAGTAACAAGGGTAAAAAGGGTTCTACCTCTAGTAGTAACAATAACAATGCTATATCCAATGTTGTTACTTCTAGTAGTTCTATTGATTCCACTAATGATTCTCTTAGCCAAGTTACACTTGAGCAAGAAAACAATCTATTGAAAGGAATTATAGAAAAAGGTGTCTACAAGAGCCTTGCCGGGAGTAAGCAATTTGAGGAAATTGTACGCAAGCAAGGAAGGCACCGAAAGAACCAAGGTGTTGGTTTTGAACGAAAGTTCAAAGCCAATGGAGTTGAGTGGGAAGAAGATCAATACCCCAAGACGAAGTTTGTTCCTCAACAAGAGAAGTATGATCCTACTTCCTTCAAGAGAACACAAGCTCAAGAAGATCTTCCACCACAAGACCACAAGCTAAAAGGCAAGGACAAGCTTCAAGAAAAGATTGACTCATTTGAAGAAGCACCTCAAGCCTTGGTCAAGTGGGTTCCCAAGACATCATCAAGTTCTACTTCATCAAGTGCTACTACAACTCCAAGGATTCCCATCAAGTTGATGTGGGTCCAAAAGAAGAAGAACTAGAGAGTTCTTGAGGGTGACTCCGCCAACAAACTTCACTCACATTCCTTTATGGCAAGAACTTGTGCAATCAAATTCCACATCTTGCACTAGTTCATGGAGTCACAAACCCTCTTGTTGGTAAGGCAAGGGACAAGGTATTCAATACATTCATGGACATCATCATACGTGTATTTCACTCTATGTCTATGGATATCCTTGTATGTTCCTTGTGTGGGACTAACCCATGTAGGTATTGAAAGCACAAAATTCCAAAGGATTGCTCCCAACTCTTGATGATCTACATCAACATTGAGCATCCACATCTTCAACATCTACATGAAGTCATCATCGACAAAACCGAAGGTTAGTTCATCCCTCATTGGGGGGATATCACATCTAGGGGGAGCTTTGCTCTAAGACTTGAGCTAAAGCAACTCTAATGGTGTCAACACATCAATGCTTTATGTAAAAGTGGCAACCCCACTTGTGCTTAAACGATGAGTATGACCTATGATCAAATGTTCTCATTTGACTCCTAAGTCAATATACTCATATATAGATGACCTAGTCATCGCCATTGCTTGATAGATGCTAGAATTGGTTGTGCATGTTTGACACATATTTCATTTGCTATCTTATTGTGTGAGCATGTTGATTTGCATGTTTTCTCCATTCGAGGACATCCATTTGTTGTTTTGATTGTCTTGGTTTTTCTGGCCAAGTGGATGTACAAGAATGCCTAAGTACCTTCTCTAGCTATCTATGCTTTCTTGTCTCAAATTCTATTCTTGCTACATCACAAAAATTGAACAAGTCATTTTCGGACCCTCCGGGTGAGGAGCACTCGGAGCCACCGATCTGAAAGGGCTGAACCTCCAAAACCTGCTTTATGCATTTCGGTTGGACCAATTCACTTAAACTCGGTCAAACCAAAATCATTTAGATTGATCTAGGTTTCAATCTCGGTGTCACCGAGTTGAACCATTTCGGCGCCACCGATGTGCTAAACTGCTTGCAGTTACACATATCGGTTCCACCGAGTTGTTCAACTCGGAGCCACCGACAACATACGGGTATATATACTCCGCGGGCCCGAACGATTGAAATTTCTCAAACCTCTTCGTTCCTGCACCCCGTTGCTGCCGTCACCGTGGTCTTCGGATCGTCGCCCTTGTCTCCAGCGCGCCCTCGCCACCGGAATCCATCGCCGTCAACGGGAATCTTCCCCGTCGTTGCCGCCGTAGAGGATCTCCACCAAGTTAGGGTGAGATTCGAACCCTTCTGTGCTCAAATTCTGATTCATGCACGGATGGATTGCCATTATTCTTGCCACAGATTGCAATGCTCATTCCACGAAGAAATTCCATAGATTAGATTCGAGCAAAAAATTTAGGTTTAAGTTTCTGCCGTAAGCATCTCGGACCGACCGAATTGAGATTTTCGGAGTCACCGATTTGGCCCCAGGCCATTGCACTAGTACATCTCGGTGCCACCGAGTAGTACGAATCAGTGAGACCGAAAGTAAAATCTCAGTGAAACCCTAGCATCTCGGAGACACCGAACCACATCTCGGTCTGACCGAAATGGTGTGTTTAGTTTCTGTCGAGTGCTTCGGTATCACCGAGATGATCAACTCGGTGGATCTGAAATGCCTTCTGTGAAAACTTGAAACTAAGATTTGAACTCAATTTTCATGAAAAATGTCTGCTTTTTGTGATGACTCATCTACTCTTCCCATACCCATCTATTCACAGGGTCAGCTTTGCAAGATGTCAGATGCTATGAGGTCTTCAGCTCCCACCAAATCCAAACCCAAAGACCCAGCACCCAAGAGATCCACAAGAAACATCCCTGCTACTGAAAAGAACAAGGCCCCAGTGCCTGAAGTTGATGTTGATGAGGAGCCACTAGTGCTCAGAAAGTTGAAACCCAAGATTCCAGATCATGACAACGCTCATCCAGTTGCAGAGAACATGATGCTCAGGAAGGATAAAGGATTGCGTCAGTGGAGATTGTCAGATCCATATGCTGCAAGGAGAAAAACTTCTTGTGATTACCGCTTTCACACTCGAAAGCAACAGGATTTCTATGAGTCTGTACTACTTGACAAGAAGCCTATTGTCAGTGATATGAAGAGGGTGGATTGGAAATATATTGATGCAAATGAAGACTATTTCCCCCATGTTCATGAAAGTTTCCGAATTGCTGGTGTTGATGATTTCGTTGGACAGAAGCTTACCAAATGGAATGATGAGATGATCATGCAATTTTATTCGACTGCACACTTTTATCCTGATGGTAGAGTTGTGTGGATGACTGAGGGATCCAAATACTAGTCAACCATCTCTGAGTGGGCTGCTCTTCTTGGTGCTCCAAAGGAAGAAGATGATGACATTGATATATATGCCAAGCTCAAGATGGACCACAATTCCATGGCAAATATGTACACAGCAATTCCTGAGAAAGATATTGAGACTCACAAGCTAGGTTCAGCGAAGCACTTGCTACCTGGTTTGGCCACCACTAACACAATCTTGAGGCACACTCTGTTGCCCAAGTCTGGAGATGACAAGATGATACATGGCCACTCCATCAACCTGCTGCACTTGTTTGACACACCACAAAAATTCAAAGTCATGAGCCTTATAGTTGAAACTATCAAGAGAACCACAGCTGACCAGAAGAGATCTTGCGGATATGCTCCACACAATCAGATGCTCATCAACTCCAAGGTTGGAACGAGCACATATCTACTTGATCGTGAGCATCTCCCATTGCGTCCAGAGTTCGAGGACAATGTAGTGGTGATGGACCCTTCACACCGTACATCTGCCCAAGCTCAAGAGAGGATCCGGGCAGCTGAGGCAGCAAAAGAAGCTGTAGGATCGAAAGTATGTCTAGAGGGGGGGGGGGTGATTAGACTACTAGACCAAATAAAACCTAACATTTTCCCAATTTTAGTTGTGGGCAGATTTTAGAAATAGTACATGTCAAGCATCACCCTACACATGCAATTCTAAGAGTATAGCAGCGGAAAGTAAGCAATTGCATATGTAAGTAAAGGAGGGGATCGGAGATTTCAAACGCAATGAAGACACGGTGGTTTTTGGCGTGGTTCCGATAGGTGGTGCTATCGTACGTCCATGTTGATGGAGACTTCAACCCACGAAGGGTAACGGCTGGGCTAGTCCACGAAGGGCTCCACCCACGAAGGGTCCACGAAGAAGCAACCTTGTCTATTCCACCATGGCTTACGTCCACGAAGGACTAGCCTCACTCGGGGTAGATCTTCACGAAGTAGGCGATCTCCTTGCCCTTACAAACTCCTTGGTTCAACTCCACATCATGTTGGAGGCTCCCAAGTGACACCTAACCAATCTAGGAGACACCACTCTCCAAAAGGTAATAGACGGTGTGTTGTTGATGAACTCCTTGCTCTTGTGCTTCAAATGATAGTCTTCCCAGCACTCAAACAACTCCTCACAGATTTGGCTATGGTGGAAGAAGGATTTGAGTGGAAAGCAACTTGGGAAAGGCTAGAGATCAAGGTTCAAATGGTAGGAATGGAATAGCTTGATCTCAACACATGAGTAGGTGGTTCTCTCTCAGAAAATGTATGGTGGAAGTGTAGGCAATTTCTGATGGCTCTCCTTACTGAGTAAGAAGGTGGTGGAGGGGTATATATAGCCTCCACACAAAATCCAACCGTTACACACTTTTGACTCAACTCGGTGGCACCGAAACAATAATCTCGGTAGCACCGAACTGTGTAAAAGATATGAACTTTAGGAATCTCGGTGGGACCGATAGGAACAACTCGGATGGACCGAAGTGCAATGGCTAGGGAAATCCTCATCTCGGTGGCACCGATTGCATCAACTCGGTAGGACCTAAGTGAAGCAATAAGGCAACATTGAGTTGGCAAGCCATCTCGGTGAGACCGATTTGCAAAACTCGGTGAGACCGAAGTAAGTGCAAACGATTACAGAGAGTTGGCAAGGCCATCTCGGTGAGACCGAGATCCATTTCGGTGGATCCGATTTGTTAGGGTTTTGGCAGTGGCTAAGTCTTGGATGAACTCGGTGGGGCCGGATAGAGAATTTCGGTGGGGCCGAGTTGGAATGTAGGTTTTGGACATATTTGGGATTGAGAGAGTGGTTGAGGGTTTAGGAGTACTGTCACTAAGCACTTGAGCAAAAAGACCATTAAGCAACACCTCATCCTCTTTTAATAGTATTGGCTTCCCTATGGACTCAATGTGATCTTGGATCACTAAACCAAAGATGTAGAGTCTTGAGCTTTTGCCAATCCTTGTCCTTAGCATTTTGAGGGGCCCACGTCTCTAGTCCATGCCATGCCAATCATTGAACATCCTGAAATCTTTAACTTGAATGGACATTAGTTCAATGAGATATATGTTGTTATGAATTACCAAAACCACCAAGGGAGCAAATGTGCTTTCAATCTCCCCCTTTTTGGTAATTGATGACAACATATAGATCAAAGCTTCGACAAATGATTAAATGAATGAAATACATCGTCGCTTTGAGAAGTATGTGATAAGCAAGAGCTCCCCCTAAATTTGTGCATTATTAAAAATTTGCGTTTGAATGCAAATGCACAATCGATTAGGCCCATGGGTCACTCTTCCATGTCACATACATCTTGGTGGAGCGCGCAAAATGATATGATTGGAATAGAAAGCACACATCACCAACATAAGTAAGTGATCATACAAGATAATGATAAGGATAAGCATTGATCACCACAATAAGCATAATATGACCAATCACAATCATAAACGACAGAATATCTCACAGACACTGTAGCAAGCACACACATAACAAAGTACCAACAAGCAAATAAGTAGCAAAAGAACTCTCGAGAGAAAAACCAATGACCAAAACACTCTCTCTCGAAGCCTATGATCTATACAAATTCTCCCCCTTTGGCAACAAGTACCAAAAAGATTGAATAAGTATAGGACTAGTCGGCACTCTAAACACGGTCCTCCGAAGCTCCTGAAGGCGATCTCCTGCTGACAGCTCCGGTGTGCGTAGATGGCGTTGAGATAAGAGCGTCCGCGAAGACTTCGGCGGATGTCTGTGGGGCTGGTGGAGTGGAGACCTGAGGTGGCACTGTGGCAGTAGCAGCTGGTGCAGATACTGTGGTCCGTGGATCCACAACTGGTATTGCAGCAGACCTGGCTGCTCTGGGCACTGTCTAAAAACGCTCTGTGGTCGGTCTGTCATCTCCACTGTCATCTGATGGGGCTGTCTTGACAGCATCAACATCATTCTGCAGCTGCTCCACTGTAGTCTGAATCTCTGTCACCTTGACATCTAGGTCATGAAATTTAGTCTCAATAATCCACTCGAAACTAGCCTGGGTCTGGGTGAGGTTGGCCAAACTTCGCTCAATCCTCAGAGTGGCTTCAAGCAGATATGTCATTTGGTCCTTGGGTGTCTTGTGATTGGCAATTGGAGCATTTGGAGCTGATGCCTCCTGAGCTGCTTTTGCTTCTTTGGCTTTGCGGATCTTCTCTTGGGCTTGTGCTAAAGTGGGATGTGAAGGATCCATCACTATCACATTGTCCTCAAACTCTGGACGGAGTGGCAAGTGCTCTCGATCAAGAAGGTATGTGCTGGTTCCAACCTTGGAATTGATCAATATCTGAATATGTGGAGCATATCCGCACGATCTCTTCTGATCTGCTGCAGTCCTCTTGATAGTCTCTACTATCAGGCTCATCACCTTGAACTTCTGAGGTGTATCAAACAAATGCAAAAAATTGATGGAGTGGCCACGAATCATTTTATCATCTCCTGACTTGGGCAACAAGGTGTACCGCAAGATGGTGTTCGTGGTGGCCAGTCCTGGGAGCAGATGCTTTACTGATCCAAGTTTGTGAGTCTCAAGGTCTTTCTCTGGAATTGCAGTATACATGTTCTTCATGGAGTTGTGATCCATCTTGAGCTTGGCATAAATATCTATGTCGTCATCTTCTTCCTTGGGAGCACCAAGAAGACTTGCCCACTCAGAGATGGTTGACTGGTACCTTATACCCTCAGTCATCCATATAATGCAGCCATCTGGATAGAAGTGTGCTGTAGAGTAGAATTGCATGACCATTTCGTCATTCCACTTGGTCAACTTCTGTCCGACAAAGTCATCAACACCTGCAATCCTGAAGCTCTCATGAACATGGGGGAAATAATCCTCATTCTCATCGATGTATTCCCAATCCACCCATTTCATGTCACCGACTATGGGCTTCTTATCAAGCAACACTGTCTCATAAAAATCTTGTTGTTCTTGAGTGTGAAAGCGATAGTCACAAGCTGTTTTCCTCCTTGCAGCATAAGGATCTGACTGTCCCCACTGACGCAGTCCTTTATCCTTCCTCAGCATCATGTTCTCTGCGACTGGGTGTGCATTGTCATGGTCTGGAATCTTAGGCTTCAATTTTCTGAGCACTAGTGGCTCTTCATCAACATTTGCCTCAGGCACTTGGGCCTTGTTTTTCTCAGCAGCTAATATGTTCCTGGTGGATCTCTTTGGTGCTGACACCTTAGGCTTGGACTTGGGGGCAGCAGTCTTGATTGCATCAGACATAAGTTTTTGAGCTTTTGCAGGGGGTGCAGTGGCTGCTGGCTCCTCCTCCTCTTCTTCCTCATCAATCATCATGGAGGGTCTGCCAATCACACGGGCAGTAGTTTTCCTTACTCGCTTCTTCTTGCCACTTGCAGCTGGTTCAGAGTCACTAGGCTCTTCAAGAGTGAATTGCATAGTCTGCTTTGGCACTTTCCTCACAGCAGTCCTCTCTTTGGCAGTTGATGGTTTGGTGCTGTACTCCTTAGCAAGCACTATCCTCTTTTTCTTGGTTGCTGCTTCGCTAGCAACAACATCTTCATCCTCACTGTCTGAGGTTTTCTTCTTCCTTGTTCTGGTTGCAGCTTTAGGAAGATCTGGAGAGCTCCTCTCTCCCTCATAGAAACTCTCTGCAGGGCTTGACCCTTCACTCATTTCTGCCTGCTGTTCAGATCTGTTCTGACTGTCACTGTTGTCTGACATCTTGCTGAGCTGACCCTGTGAATAGATAGGTATGGGCAGAGTAGATGAGTCATCACAAAAAGCAGAGATTTTTCATAAAATTTGAGTTCAACTCTTAGTTTCATGTTTTCACAGGATGCATTTCGGATGGACCGAGTTGATCATCTCGGTGATACCGAAGCACACTACAGAAACCTTACACACCACTTCGATCAGACCGAGATGGGTTTCGGTGACTCCGAGTTGCTAGGGTTTCACTGAGATTTACTTTCGGTCTCACCGATTCGCACAACTCGGTAGCACTGAGATGTACTAGTGCTATGGCCAGAGGCCAAATCGGTGGAACCGAGAATTTCAAATCGGTCGGTCCGAGATGCATTCGGCGGAAACTTAAACCTAAAATTTTTACTCGCATCTAATCTACGGAGTTTGTAGTGTAACAGGAGTTCTCAATCCGTGGCATGAATTCAGGCAGTCCAATTGTGCATTGAATCGGAAAAGGGAGCACGAGAGGGATCGAATCTCACCCTAACTTGGTGGAGATCCTCTACGGCGGCAACGGCGGGGCAGATTGCCGTTGACGGCGGCGGAATCCGGCGGCGAGGGCGCGCTGGAGACGACGGCGAAGTCCGAGGACGAAGGGTGACGGCAGCAACGGGGAGCGGGAACGAGTGGGGTCGAGAAATTTCAACCGTTCGGTCCGCGCAATATATATACCTGTACGCTGTTGGTGGCGCCGAGTTGGACAACTCGGTGGCACCAATATGTGTAACTGCACGCAGGTAAGCACATCGGTGGCTCCGAAATGGTTCAACTCGGTTGCACCGAGATGGAAATCCTAGATCAATCTAAGTGATTTCGGTTGGACCGAGTTTGAGTGAATTGGTTCGGCCGAAATCAGATAGAAGGTTTTGGAGGTTCAACCCTTTCAGATCGGTGGCTCCGTGTGCTCCTCACCCGGAGGGTCCGAAAATGACCTGTTCAATTTTTGTGATGCAGCAAGAATAGAATTTGAGACAAGAAAGCATAGATAGCTAGAGAAGGTACTTAGGCATTCTTGTACATCCACTTGGCCAGAAAAACCAAGACGATCAAAACAACAAATGGATGTCCTCGAATGATGAAAACATGCAAACCAACATGCTCACACAATAAGATAGCAAATGGAATATGTGTCAAACATGCACAACCAATTCTAGCATCTATCAAGCAATGGCGATGACTAGGTCATCTATATATGAGTATATTGACTTAGGAGCCAAATGAGAACATTTGATCATAGGTCATACTCATCGTTTAAGCACAAGTGGGGTTACCACTTTTACATAAAGCATTGATGTGTTCACACCATTAGAGTTGCTTTAGCTCAATTGTTTAGAGCAAAGCTCCCCCTACATGTGATATCCCCCCTAAGAGGGATGAACTAACCTTGGGTTTTGTCGATGATGACTTCATGTAGATGTTGAAGATGTGGATGCTCAATGTTGATGTAGACTATCAAGAGTTGGGAGCAATCCTTTGGAGTTTTGTGCTTTCAATACCTACATGGGTTAGTCCCACACAAGGAACATACAAGGATATCCATGGACATAGAGTGAAATACACATATGATGGTGTCCATGAATGCATTAATTACCTTGTCTCTTGCCTTACCAACAAGAGGGTTTGTGACTCCATGAACTAGTGCAAAATGTGGAAGTTGGTTGCACAAGTTCTTGCCATAAAGAATTTGAGTGAAGTTTGTTGGCGGAGTCCCTCTCAAGAACTCTCTAGTTCTTCTTCTTTTGGACCCACATCAACTTGATGGGAATCCTTGGAGTTGTAGTAGTACTTGATGAAGTAGAACTTGATGAAGTCTTGGGAACCCACTTGACCATGGCTTGAGGAGCTTCTTCAAATGAATCAATCTCTTCTTGAAGCTTGTCCTTGCCTTTTAGCTTGTGGTCTTGTGGTGGAAGATCTTCTTCCCACTCAACTCCATTGGCATTGAACTTTCGTTCAAAACCAACACCTTGGTTCTTCCGGTGCCTTCCTTTCTTGCGTACAATTTCCTCAAATTGCTTACTCCCGGCAAGACTCTTGTAGACACCTTTTTCTACAATTCCTTTCAATAGCACATTTTCTTGCTCAAGTGTAACTTGGCTAACAGAATCATTAGTGGAATCAATAGAACTACTAGAAGCAACAACATTGGATTTAGCATTGTTATTGTTACTACTAGAGGTAGAACCATTTTTACCCTTGTTGCTAGTTTGCTTAGATTTAACTTGAGGCATAAAGGTAGACAAGAGTAAACGCTTGGCAAGATATGAAGAACTCTTCTTTCGAAGATCGTCATTGATAGCTTTAAGAAACTCATGCTCTTGCTCTAAATTTAGCTTCTCGAAGCGTAGCTTCTCATGAGTTCTTAGAAGTTCTCTATGATCCTCTTGAGTTGTTTCATGAGCTAACTTAAGAGCATTTAGTTCTTTAGTTAGACGCTCAATCTCCTTCATAGCATTGTCACTCGTTTCCTCTTGACTATCATGATTACTAGCATTTTCATTATAGCTCACATCACTAGCCCTATCAACAAGTAAATCATCATCACCAAGCAAATCATCTTCATCACTATTGAAATCAAGATACTCGGGGTGTGATACCTTGGGGCCTTTTGTCATGAAGCATCTTCCAATTCCTTCATTTGGTGAGTCAAATAGATCATAGGAGTTGGATGACACAAGTGCAAGTCCGGCAACACCTTCATCTTGACTATAGTCGGAGTTGGAGTGATAACTTCTCTCGGAGTGGTTGTCGGAGTCGGAGCCGGAAACCCATTCACCAACATGAGCTTGATGTCTTCTTCTTGTGTAGCTCTTGGATGAATTGTCCTTCCTCTCCGAATCCTTGCTTCTTCGAGAGTGTCTTCGTTCATAACGATCATCTCTACTCCTTCTCTCCTTATGAGGTGATTCATCTCTTCTATGTCTTCCTCTTGGTGATTCGTCTCTTTTCTTGTAGGGAGCCGTACACTCATTGGAGTAGTGTCGTGGCTTCCCACAATTGTAACAATTACAGTCACGACTTGATGATCTTCTCTCATAGTGTCTTGAGCTAGAGCTTCTTTCTTTCCCTTTATTCTTGTAGAACTTGTTGAACCTTTTCACCATTAGGCTAATCTCTTCATTGGATACTAGTTTGTCACTTGAAGTTGTTGGAGCATCGGTTGAGGCTTTGTAATCACCACTTGATTTGTTGTGCAGCTCCTGTTTGTCCTTGAGTGACATTTCATGAGCAACAATCCTTCCAATGACTTCCGTGGGCTTGAGATCTTTGTAATTTGGCATCATTTGGATCAATGTGCAGACGGTATCATATTTTCCATCCAAAGCTCTAAGTATCTTCTTGATGATGAATCTGTTGGTCATCTCTTCACTTCCTAAGCCGGCAATCTCATTTGTGATGAGAAGCAAGCCTAGAGTACATCTCAGCGACTCCTTCACCATCCTTCATCTTGAACTTGTCAAGTTGACTTTGAAGCACATCCAACTTAGATTCCTTGACGGACTCGGTACCCTCTTGCATATCAACCAAAGTATCCCAAATTTCCTTTGCAATCTCGAGGCGGCTGATTTTGTTGAATTCTTCGGGACATAAACCGTTGAATAGAATGTCACAAGCTTGAGCATTGTATTGCAACATCTTCAATTCTTCCGGGGTTGCTTCACGATCTGGTTCCTTGCCATCCTCAAAGAAGTCACCTTGCAAGCCAACACGAACAACAGCCCAAACGGCAGGGTTATGACCAAGAATATGCATTTTCATCTTATGTTTCCAACTAGCAAAGTTTGTACCATCAAAATATGGACCTCTACGGTGATAGTTACCCTCACTAGACGCCATACTCTCCTAGGTTGTGAAACCAAGGCTATGATCACCAAAGCAATGGAAATCAAGGCTTACGGAGACCAAAGCTCTGATACCACTTATAGGATCGAAAGTATGTCTAGAGGGGGGGGGTGATTAGACTACTTGACCAAATAAAACCTAACCTTTTCCCAATTTTAGTTGTGGGCAGATTTTAGCAATAGTACATGTCAAGCATCACCCTACACATGCAATTCTAAGAGTATAGCAGCGGAAAGTAAGCAATTGCATATGTAAGTAAAGGAGGGGATCGGAGATTTCAAACGCAATGAAGACACGGTGGTTTTTGGCGTGGTTCCGATAGGTGGTGCTATCGTACGTCCATGTTGATGGAGACTTCAACCCACGAAGGGTAACGGCTGGGCTAGTCCACGAAGGGTCCACCCACGAAGGGTCCACGAAGAAGCAACCTTGTCTATTCCACCATGGCTTACGTCCACGAAGGACTAGCCTCACTCGGGGTAGATCTTCACGAAGTAGGCGATCTCCTTGCCCTTACAAACTCCTTGGTTCAACTCCACATCATGTTGGAGGCTCCCAAGTGACACCTAACCAATCTAGGAGACACCACTCTCCAAAAGGTAATAGATGGTGTGTTGTTGATGAACTCCTTGCTCTTGTGCTTCAAATGATAGTCTTCCTAGCACTCAAACAACTCCTCACAGATTTGGCTATGGTGGAAGAAGGATTTGAGTGGAAAGCAACTTGGGAAAGGCTAGAGATCAAGGTTCAAATGGTAGGAATGGAATATCTTGATCTCAACACATGAGTAGGTGGTTCTCTCTCAGAAAATGTATGGTGGAAGTGTAGGCAATTTCTGATGGCTCTCCTTACTGAGTAAGAAGGTGGTGGAGGGGTATATATAGCCTCCACACAAAATCCAACCGTTACACACTTTTGACTCAACTCGGTGGCACCGAAACAATAATCTCAGTAGCACCGAACTGTGTAAAAGATATGAACTTTAGGAATCTCGGTGGGACCGATAGGAACAACTCGGATGGACCGAAGTGCAATGGCTAGGGCAATCCTCATCTCGGTGGCACCGATTGCATCAACTCGGTAGGACCGAAGTGAAGCAATAAGGCAACAGAGAGTTGGCAAGCCATCTCGGTGAGACCGATTTGCAAAACTCGGTGAGACCGAAGTAAGTGCAAACGATTACAGAGAGTTGGCAAGGCCATCTCGGTGAGACCGAGATCCATTTCGGTGGATCCGATTTGTTAAGGTTTTGGCAGTGGCTAAGTCTTGGATGAACTCGGTGGGGCCGGATAGAGAATTTCAGTGAGGCCGAGTAGGAATGTAGGTTTTGGACATATTTGGGATTGAGAGAGTGGTTGAGGGTTTAGGAGTACTGTCACTAAGCACTTGAGCAAAAAGACCATTAAGCAACACCTCATCCCCTTTTAATAGTATTGGCTTTCCTATGGACTCAATGTGATCTTGGATCACTAAACCAAAGATGTAGAGTCTTGAGATTTTGCCAATCCTTGTCCTTAGCATTTTGAGGGGCCCACGTCTCTAGTCCATGCCATGCCAATCATTGAACATCCTGAAATCTTTAACTTGAATGGACATTAGTTCAATGAGATATATGTTGTTATGAATTACCAAAACCACCAAGGGAGCAAATGTGCTTTCAGAAGCTCAGAAGGCATCTGCTCCCAATGCACCTATTGCTAACCTCAAAACAAAGAATGATCAAATGACTTATCTGCTGGAAGCCACCCTGAGGATTGAGCGAAGTCTGGCAACCTCACCAAGAACCAGGCTAGCCTAGAGCGGATAGTCGAGACAAAGATTCATGATCTTGATGTGAAGATCACTGAGGTACAGACTATAGTGGAGAAGCTGAAAGATGATGTTGATGCAGCCAGGGCTGTTACTGATGATAGTGGAGATGACAGACCAACGACTGAAAGATTCCAGACAGTGCCTAGGGCATCCAGGTCTGCTGCAGTGCCTGTTGCAGATACGAGGACCACAGTCTCTGCACCTGCTGCTACTACTACAGTGCCACCTCCAATCTCTACTCCACCAGCCCAGCAGACGTCAGCTGAAGCCTTCGCGAATGCACTTCTCTCAACGCCATCTACGCACACCGGAGCTGCCAGCCGGAGTTCACCTTCAGGAGCTGCCGAGGATCGTGCCTAGAGAGACGCATAGTCCTATACCTATTCGAACTTTTTGGTACTTGTTGCCAAAGGGGGAGAATTTGTATAGATCATTAGGCTTCGAGAGAGAGAGAGAGAGTGTCTCGCTTTTGCTCGTTGATTTTTTTGAGTTTCTGCTACTATTTTATTTGCTTTGATGTGTGTGAGATACTTTGATCGTTATGTTTGTGAGATACTATGTGTGTGATTGATCATACTATGCTTCTTGCTATGGTTAATGCTTATCCTTATCATTATCTTGTATGATAATTCACTTGTGTTTTTGGTGATACGTGCCTACTATTCCATTCATATCATTTTGTGCGCTCCACCAAGTTGTATGTGACATGGAAGAGTGACCCATGATCCTAATTGATTGTGCATTTGCATTCAAACGCAAATTATTAATAATGCACAAATTTAGGGGGAGCTCTTGCTTATCACATACTTCTCAAAGCGACAATGTACTTCATTCATTTAAATCATTTGTCGATGCTTTGATCTATATGTTGTCATCAATTACCAAAAAGGGGGAGATTGAAAGCACATTTGCTCCCTTGGTGGTTTTGGTAATTTGTAACAACATATATCTCATTGAACTAATGTCATTTCAAGATAAAGATTTCAGGATGTTCAATGATTGGCATGGCAAGGACTAGAGATGTTGACCCCTCAAAATGCTAAGGACATGGATTGGCAAAAGCGCAAGACTCTACATTTTTTGTTAAGTGATCCAAGATCACATTGAGTCCATAGGAAAACCAATACTATTAAAAGGGGATGAGGTGTTGCTTAATGGTCTTTTTGCTCAAGTGCTTAGTGACAGTGCTCCAAAACCCTCAACCACTTTCTCCATCCAAATATGTCCAAAACCTACATTCCAAGACGGCCCCACCGAATATTCCTATCCGGAGCCACCGAGTTCATCTGGACTTAGCCACTGCCAAAACTCTAACAAATCAGATCCATCGATATGGATCTCGGTCTCACCGAGATGGCCCTGCCAACTCTCTATAATCGGTTGCAATTTCTTCGGTCTCACCGAGTTTTGCATATCGGTCTCACCGAGATGGCTTGCCAACTCTCTGTTGCCTTATTGCTTCACTTCGGTCCCACCGAGTTGATGCAATCGGTGCCACCGAGACGAGGTTTGCCCTAACCATTGCACATCGGTCCATCCGAGTTGTTCCTATCGGTCCCACCGAGATTCCTAACGTTCATATCTTTTACACAGTTCGGTGCCACCGAGATTTCTGATCGGTGCCACCGAGTTGGGTCAAAAGTGTGTAACGGTTGGATTTTGTGTGGAGGCTATATATACCCGTCCACCCCTTCTTACTCAGTAAGGAGAGCCATCAGAACGTGCCTACACTTCCACCATACATTTTCTGAGAGAGAACCACCTACTCATGTGTTGAGATCAAGATATTCCAATCCAA
Source organism: Elymus sibiricus (assembly GCA_039707655.1). NCBI lineage: Eukaryota > Viridiplantae > Streptophyta > Magnoliopsida > Poales > Poaceae > Elymus > Elymus sibiricus. The sequence goes on along the minus strand of CM077672.1, from coordinate 296,144,594 downwards.
CCATTTGAACCTTGATCTCTAGCCTTTCCCAAGTTGCTTTCCACTCAAATCCTTCTTCCACCATAGCCAAATCTGTGAGGAGTTGTTTGAGTGTTGGGGATGATGAGGGCATGTACTAGGGATAGGGTGACAGGCCTGACCTACAGACCCTACCCTAGGACTCCACACGACTTATACTGGACCCCAGGGTCAGGTCAGCAACCAAGAGTTATGCAGACTGACATTCACTCGGAGTTCAATGAATCACTCGGGAAGCAGGAGTCCACTTGACCAGCTATTTCACTCGGAGTACCTGACAGTCACTCGACCAGAGAAGACCAGGAGGCTCCAGGAGCGCAACGGTCGGAACGTGCGCTCGCTCGTATTAATTGTAATCAATGCGCCCGTTACCTGGCGCCCTTAAACCCCCTCTTAACCCCTAGTAATGGCAGCATTCATGGGAGGGCTGGCGGCGACTATATAAGCCACCCCCAGCTCCATTCCAAGGGTTCGCAATCTATTTGTAAGTCATACACTCAAGCAATCAAGCTCCAGAGCACCGAGACGTAGGGCTATTACCTCCACCGCTGAGGTGCCTGAACTCGTAAATCCGAGTGTAACACCTGCGCCGTAGCTAGGCTCTGCCCTCTCATCTGTACCCCTACACAGTACTGTCAGACTTGCACCCACGACAGTTGGCGCCCACCGTGGGGCAGGCGTCTAGCAACTTCCGGCATAGTTGCATTTTTCCGATCATCACCATGGTTTCCGGCGGCGGACTGACTCTGGGCGGCGAGATCCGTTTCGGCGTCCTCAGCTTCATCACCGACGATTCGGCGTGGCTCCAGGAAGCCCCGCTGGATGTCGAAGCGTTGCCCGTCCGCGGCCCAGCGCACTTCCGCGCGAGTACCTTCGGCGTCCTTCTTCGGCAACCGTCGACTCCCTATCAGTCGACGTCTTCACTCTCCACCAGCCGTCGTCGCAAGCGCTCCGGGCGCTCTCGGCTTCAGCGATGGATCAAGCACGCAGCGGCCCTTCAGACTGCGGCCCCGCAGATCGTGGCAATCAAGCCCGATGAACCTGTCTTCAATCAGTTCGCCTCCGTGCACGAGCACTCGAAAAGCTTGTCCGAGTGCGAGAGCAGCGATCCCGCTGCAGAGGTGCTGATGGCCGATTCCCCGCCTAGTCCGCCTGGGTACGGACGTGGCGGCGCGGAGAACGGTGACCCGTTGCACCTTGATCTTGGCGGCGGCAGGGACCGACATGACGACAAGTATGTCCCCCGACCTCTCACTCGGCAGCAGAGGGAGGAACAGCAGCGCAGGACCGAGCATGCCCTCCAGACGCCCATCGTTGGGACGACCCTCGAGGCTCAGGCTTTGGAGGCCGTGCGCCAGGCCAACTTGGCTGAGCGCAATCATTTGGAAGCACTCGAGAAGTCACTCGATGACCGCGCCCGCAGGTAGCATCAGCCCAGTTCCAGTAGGCGGCAGCGGCAGTTGTTCTCGAATGACCAGCAACAGAGTTTCCAGGTATTCCGCACTCCCGTCCAGAATCTGGCGGCGGCCACTCAGATAGCAGATTCCATTGAGCCATCCCGATCCGAGGCGGGAGAGGGTCTTCGGCAGATCCAGGCCCTGCTCAAGGCGGCGGAGGAGCAAAATTTGGCAGTATCCCAGTCGCGCAACCGGATTCACAGCAGATCCATAAGGGCTGACACCGTTCAGTCGGCCCACAGCCCAGTGTCCCCAAGGAGAAACAGACACTCGCCTCCGCGGTGAAACGACCAAGACCGCCACCGAGACTAGTACTCGGGGCAGGGTCGCAGTCGGAATACGCCTCCGCGGCGTCAGGATGATCGTCGCCGCATGCAGTCGCCCCCTCCGCGGGATGGGTCGTACGCGCCCCGGCCGTATGACGCCAGGCGTCCTTACGGCAATGATCGGAGGGCCAGCCCTCCCCGTCATGGTGACGGTTATCGCCAGAGAGAGCCAGTCGATTACCGCGACCCGCAGTTCAACGCGAGATCCGTTCTTGCTCAGAACCTGGTCGACAGAGGCAGAGCTCTGAGAGAGAACTTGGACAGAGATCGTCCGAGTGGAAGTGGAGCCTTCATCTCCGGGCCCGAGTGTTTCAGCAGGGCCATCCGGGCCGCTGAGATCCCGCCTAACTTCAGATTGGGGGCTGGAGTAAGCAAGTTCACCGGTGAGTCCAAGCCAGAAACTTGGTTAGAGGATTACCGAGTGGTTGTGCAGATTGGTGGAGGAAATGACTATGTGGCTATGAAGCATTTGCCTTTGATGCTGGAAGGGTCCGCCCGCGCCTGGCTCAACCAGCTCACTCCAGGCAGCATATACTGCTGGGAAGATTTGGCCTGAGTGTTCATCAAAACATTTGAGGGCACGTGCAAACGCCCGGCTGGATTGTCTGAGTTGCAGCACTGCGTGCAGAAACCGAATGAAACATTGAGGGAGTACATCCAGCGGTGGACAACCCTGCATCATGTGGTGGAGAATGTCACGGAGCATCAAGCAGTCTGTGCCTTCAAAGCAGGAGTCAGTTATCGAGAGCTTATCCTGAAATTCGGTCGATCAGGATCTTTGACAATGAGCCGAATGATGGAGATTGCCACTCGGTATGCAAACGGAGAAGAGGAAGACCGTCTCCGTAACGGCAAAGGGAAAACCAGTGAGCCCAACCCCAGAAATAGTAATCTCAATCGGAAGCCGAAGCGCAAGGCTGATGGTTCGACTCAGGCCGAGGCTGCCGCTCTGACCGGCCAAGCCAAGAACAAGGGGAAGGCTAAGGAAAAATGGATCCCGAAGAAAAAGAGAGATCAATCGGGCCGAGATGTCCTCGATTTGCCGTGTCACATCCACACTAGGAAGGATGAAGAGGGCAATCTGATATTGCCCAAGCATACCACTCGATAGTGCAGACTGTTGATTCAGCAGTTCCGAGAGGGCCCGTCAAGTGAGAAGAGCCCAGAAGACGCTAATGATGGAGACAAAGACGAACATTTTCCCAGTGTCAACGCAACCCGGATGATCTTTGCAGATGTAGAGAGCAGGAGCCGGTTGAAAGTTATCAATCGAGAAGTGAACATGGCCATGCCGGCGACGACAAAGTTTCTGAACTGGTCAAAAACTCCGATCACCTTTGATCAGTCGGACCACCCAGCCTACATAGCCACCCCTGGGCGGCAGGCGCTGGTGGTAGATCCAGTCGTGGGAGGCGTCTGATTGCGCAAGGTCCTCATGGACGGTGGAAGCGGACTGAACATACTGTACGCTGATACTCTGCAAGCGATGGGCATTCCGATGTCCCGACTCAGCGAGAGCAGCATGCAGTTCCACAGAGTGATCCCCGGCAAGAAAGCAAAGTCACTCGGGCAGATCGCCCTAGATGTGGTCTTTGGAGACGACAAGAACTTTCGGAAGGAAAGGCTGACCTTCGAAGTGGTCGACTTCCGCAGCGCCTACCATGCCATCCTTGGTCGGCCGGCTTACGCACGTTTCATGGCCCGTCCATGTTATCTGTATCTCAAGCTGGAGATGCCCGGCCCCAAAGGTGTAATCATAGTCACTGGCAGTCGACAGCGCGTGGAGGAGTGTTTGCAGCAAGGGTCCAAGATAGCTGATGAGCAGATGGCCATGGTAAAACTGGAGGAAAAAAAAATGCCGATCCGAGTGATCTGCTACGCTCCAAGAAGCCGGCTGCAGAATCTGCGTTTTAGTCGGCTGGCGACACGAAGCCTGTGTACATCCACCCGGAGGATCCCAATGCTGCTCCCACCAACATATCAACAACACTCGACAGCAAATAGGAAGAAGCGCTCATCCAGTTCCTCCGTGAGAACTGGGACATCTTCGCATGGAAACCATCCGACATGCCAGGTGTACCCAGGGAGCTGGCAGAGCACCATTTGTGAGTCGACCCAAAGGCGAAACCTGTGAAGGAGCATCTCCGTCGCTCTGCTACGCAGAAGAGGAAGGCCATTGGCGAAGAAGTTGCTCGGCTCCTGGCAGCCGAGTTCATCCGTGAGGTGTACCACTCCGAGTGGCTCGCCAACGTCGTCATGGTCCCTAAGAAGGATAAGTCTCTCTGAATGTGCATTGATTTTAAGCACATCAATCGGGTCTGCCCCAAGGATCATTTCCCGCGGGTTGTGAACGACTGTATTTTCTGGATGCGTACTCCGGGTACCACCAGATCCGACTGTATGGGCCAGATGAAATAAAAGCAGCCTTTATCACCCCATTCGGGTGTTTCTGCTATATCACCATGCCATTCGGCCTCAAGAATGCTGGTGCCACTTTCATGCGGATGGTCCAAAAGTGTTTGCAAAAACAGATCAGTCGGAATATTGAAGCATACGTGGATGATATCGTGGTCAAGTCCAGAAAAGGTTCCGACCCGTTGGCTGACTTAGCTGAAACTGTCGCAAACCTGCGGAAGTACGACATCAAGCTGAATCCAGCAAAGTGCACTTTCAGAGTTTCTGGGGGCAAGTTATTCGGTTTCCTCGTTTCCGAATGAGGGATAGATGCCAATCCTGAGAAGATCGGGGCGATTGTACGAATGAAACGTCCAGAACGTCTCCATGATGTACAGAAGCTCACGGGTTGCCTCTCAGCTCTGAGCCGATTCATCTCCCGTCTCGGTGAGAAGGCATTGCCCCTGTACCGATTGATGAAGAAATCTGATTCATTCGAGTGGACTGCTGAAGCACAAGCAGCGTTTGTTGAGCTCAAAGCCCTGCTTTCCACCCAGCCGGTGCTTGCCGCTCCGAACAGCAACGAGTTGTTACTCTTTTATATTGCGGCCACTGGTCAAGTTGTCAGCACTGTCCTCACAGTCGAGCGAGAAGAACAGGGCAAAGCTTACAAAGTTCAATGCCCAGTCTATTACATCTCTGAAGTTCTGACTCCTTCCAAGCAGAGGTATCCTCATTATCAGAAGCTCGTCTATGGCATCTACCTGACTGCGAAGAAAGTAGCCCACTACTTCCAAGAGCACACTGTATCAGTCGTCAGCAACGCCCCACTGTCTGAGATCATGAACAATCGGGATGCGACTGGTCGAGTGGCGAAGTGGGCTATCGAGCTCCTACCCCTGGACATCAAGTTTGAGGCGAAGAAGGCGATCAAGTCCCAAGCATTAGCCGATTTCCTAGCCGAGTGGACTGAACAACAGCAGCCGACTCAGAGTCACCGGGAACACTGGACCATGTTCTTTGACGGTTCCAAGATGCTGAATGGTTCAGGAGCTGGAGTTGTGTTAGTATCTCCGAAGGGCGATCGTCTCAGATATGTTCTGCAGATTCACTTCGATTCCTCCAACAATGAAGCCGAGTACGAAGCGCTCCTTTATGGTCTACGTATGGCCATCTCACTCGGTGTCCGGCGCCTGATGGTCTACGAAGACTCGGATTTAGTTGTGAACCAAGTGATGAAAGAGTGGGACATCAGAAGCCTAGCTATGATAGGATACTGCAACGCAGTGAGAAAGTTGGAGAAGAAATTTGAAGGTCTGGAGCTGCATCACGTTCTTGGAGCCAAGAATCAGGAGGCAGACGATCTGGCAAAGATCGGGTCCACTCGGAAATCCATACCCAGCAATGTGTGCCTCGAGCATTTACGTTCTCCGACGGTAAAAGAAGATCCCTTCACAGAAGAGCCCCCGCAAGCGGCCAGTCCTTCTGATCCGACTGAAGTCGAGGTCCCGGCAGTCATTGATTTGGTCATGGAGGTCCTAGCAATCACACCCAAGTGGACAGTGCCTTATATTGCATACCTGCTCAGGCAGGAACTTCCAGAAGATGAAGCTGAAGCCCGCCAGCTCATTCGCAGGTCCAAGGCATTTACAATGATGGGCAATTAGTTATACAGAAAGAGCGTCACCGGTGTGACTCAGCGTTGCATCTCTCCAGAGGAAGGTCGATTGATTCTGGAAGAGATTCACTCGGGAACTTGTGGGCACCACGCGTCCTCTCGGACAATCATGGCTAAAGCTTACCGAGCCGGTTTCTTCTGGCCACGTGCCAATGAAGCTGCGCAGGTGATAGTCCAACACTGTGCTGGATGCCAGTTCTATGCAAACTTGTCGCGCAAGCCTGCGTCTGCTCTGAAGACGATTCCATTCGTCTGGCCATTTGCGGTTTGGGGACTCGACATGGTGGGACCCCTCCGGACAGGGGCGAGTGGATTCACCCACTTGCTGGTTGCAATCGACAAGTTCACTAAGTGGATCGAAGCCAAACCCATCAAGAAGCTAGACTCTCGTACAGCGATCAAGTTCATGAAGGAGATAGTCTTCAGATACGGCGTGCCCCACAACATTATCACTGACAACGGTTCAAACTTCGACTCGGAAGAGTTCAGAGCGTTCTGCGCCGCTCAAGGCACCCGAGTCGACTATGCATCTGTGGCGCACCCGCAGTCGAATGGACATGCTGAGAGAGCAAACGGACTGATTCTGCAGGGGTTAAAGCCACGACTCATGCGCGATTTGGAGCACGCAGCTGGAGCTTGGGTCACTGAGTTGCCGTCAGTTCTTTGGGGCTTGAGGACGACCCCCAATCGGTCTACCAATCGCACTCCCTTCTTCATGGTGTACGGAGCTGAAGCCGTCCTGCCGAGTGACCTGCTCCATAATTCACCCCGAGTGGAACTGTACTCTGAAGCTGAAGCAGAGCAAGCACGGCAAGACGCTGTTGATCTCTTGGAGGAGGAAAGGGAGATGGCTCTGATCCGATCGGCCACTTATCAGCAAGACCTAAGACGTTTTCACAGCAGGCACGTCAGGAGTCGGACCTTTCAGGAAGGAGATCTTGTGCTCCGAGTGGATCGGCAGTGACCTCACAAGCTTGCTCCCGCATGGGAAGGTCCCTTTATCGTGTCAAAGGTTCTGCACAACGGAGCATACCACCTGTACAACCTTCAGAAGCAAGCAGACGAGCCCCGTGCTTGGAATGCGGATGTGCTGCGACGATTTTATACTTGATCATGAGATGTAATAAAAGTACTCGAGTGATATTTGGTCAATAAAAGCATGACTTTTCCAGTTCCACATTGGGTTCACTCGTACGCATTTTCTGGCTTACAACCCCCAGTGGGTGTATGCCGTTCAACTTAGCTGCAAACCAGCTTTTGCCTAAGTCAAAAACGCTACTCCGAGTGAAGAGCATCCCTCTCACTCAGAGGCTTGGCTGCGAACCAGCTTTCGCCCAAGTTAAAAATCTACTCCGAGTGAAGAGCATCCCTCTCACTCGGGGGCTTGGCTGCGAACCAGCTTTCGCCCAAGTTAAAAATCTACTCCGAGTGAAGAGCATCCCTCTCACTCGGGGGCTTGGCTGCAAACCAGCTTTCGCCCAAGTTAAAAACGCTACTCCGAGTGAAGAGCGTCCCTCTCACTCGGGGGCTTGGCTGTGAACCAGCTTTCGCCCAAGTTAAAAACGCTACTCCGAGTGAAGAGCACCCCTCTCGCTCGGGGGCTTGGCTGCGAACCAGATTTCGCCCAAGTTAAAAATCTACTTCGAGTGTAGAGCATCCCTCTCACTCGGGGGCTTGGCTGCGAACCAGCTTTTGCCCAAGTTAAAAATGCTACTCCGAGTGAAGAGCATCCCTCTCACTCGGGGGCTTGGCTGCGAACCAGATTTCACCCAAGTTAAAAATGCTACTCCGAGTGAAGAGCATCCCTCTCACTCGGGGGCTTGGCTGCGAACCAGATTTCACCCAAGTTAAAAACGCTACTCCAAGTGAAGAGCATCCCTCTCACTCGGGGGCTTGGCTGCGAACCAGATTTCACCCAAGTTAAAAACGCTACTCCGAGTGAAGAGCATCCCTCTCACTCGGGGGCTTGGCTCGAACCAGATTTCGCCCAAGTTAAAAACGCTACTCCGAGTGAAGAGCATCCCTCTCACTCGGGGGCTTGGCTGCGAACCAGATTTCGCCCAAGTTAAAAACGCTACTCCGAGGGAAGATCATCCCTCTCACTCGGGGGCTTGACTGCGAACCAGATTTCGCCCAAGTTAAAAATGCTACTCCGAGTGAAGAGCATCCCTCTCACTCGGGGGCTTGGCTGTGAACCAGCTTTCGCCCAAGTTAAAAACGCTACTCCGAGTGAAGAGCATCCCTCTCGCTCGGGGGCTTGGCTGCGAACCAGATTTCGCCCAAGTTAAAAATCTACTCCGAGTGAAGAAAATCCCTCTCACTCGGGGGCTTGGTTGCGAACCAGATTTCGCCCAAGTTAAAAATCTACTTCAAGTGTAGAGCATCCCTCTCACTCGGAGGTTTAGCTGCGAACCAGCTTCGCCTAAGTTAAAACCCAGTTCAAAGATTCGAAAGACTCAAAGGAAAGCATTCGATTAACTCCAGAAGTTCAAAAGCGAATACGAGTACGCTGGCCCAAAGCCCGAAAGAGTTTAGCGATTACAATTCCACTCGGCATACCGAGGCTAATGGGAAGGACTTAAAGTTTTCTCACGCCCCTGTAGGGCTGGCTGGTTCAACGAAGGAATCCAAGTCGATGCCGTCCGTGATCCGAGTGACCACTTCGATGAATGTCTCCATGAAGTCCTCGAACTTGAGTTTCTTTGTGTTGGCAACTTGGAGAGTCTTCAGTTTCTCCTCCTTGGCCTCCTTGCAATGCACTCGGACCAGGGAGAATGCCACGTCAGCCCCGCAGCGAGCAGCCGACTTCTTCCACGCTTGCACTCGGCTGGGAATGTCGTTGAGACGAGTCATCATGGCTTCCAAGTCGGTGTCGAAGGCATCTTCGGGCCATAGCTCCTTGTCGATTCTGCCGAGTGCACCCCGCAGACGAATAATGTAACATTGGACGTCTTCGATGCGAGATTCCACCCGCAGGACACCTAGCGCGGCCTTGTCACCAACGATCGACCTGGAAGGATCCAGATCCCTCTCGATTCTGTCAGTTTCCAGCTCGAAGTCTCGGCAGTACTCCGCGGACAAGAAAAGAGGAGAGTTGAAGGTCAGAATGCATGAAGTTCACTCGAGTAAAAGTTCACTCAGATGTTACAGGTTACCTGCAAGCTTGGTGTACATTTCCTCCGTGAACTCTTCTATGTATTTCTCCAAAGCGTTCTTCTTCTCGATCAGCTGGGTGATCTTCTCGCTCAGAGTCTTCTTCTCTTTCTCGTAGACTTCCGCCTGGGCCTTGAGCTTGCTCTCCCACTCGGTTTGCTACTTCTTGAGCTCGAGTACCTCTTTCTTCAGCGATGTGTTCTCTGCTTCAAGCTTCCCGAGTGAGGCCAGCTTCTCTTCGGCGGCCTTGGTCTTTTCCTTCGCCACTTGCTGTGCTCCCGCCAACTCGCTGTCCTTATTCTCGAGTGCCTGCTTCATAGTTTCTAAAGAAACAGAGGTTCTGAGCCGCACTTGGAGTCGATGGTTTTCACTACGCACATCTGTTCGAGTGAAGTCACTCCGTTCAAAGAACGGAGAGAGATGAAAGTGGAATGCTCAGTAACTGAAGCTTACCTCCCATGGTCTTAAGCTCCGCTTGAGCGCGAGCTGTGTTCCTCCTCTCCACCTCCAAAATCCACTCGGAGCTGAGCCGTCTCCTTCTCCAGTGCCACGTACTGAGTCCCAAGCTCGCAAGTTTTCTGAAACACGAGAAAGAGCAGATCAGTTAATGTTGGGAAGTATTCCGAATGCCCAGAGACTGAAGCTCCTGGAAGGAACAAACTTGACCAGTATCAGATTCTAAGTTCTAAGACTCCTGCCGACTGCCCGCAGTCAACGGCAGTCTCGGGGACTACACCCAGTGGGTGCACTCAGCGTGCCCCCACTGGAATGGTATCTACTCGGAACGTTCCGCCCGATCCCAGTGACGGCCAAACACAAAAAAAACAAGGCAAAAGGTTCCGAGTGCCCAGCGACCGACGCTCCTAGAAGGAACAAGCTTGACCAGTATCAGACCCCGAAGTACCCTTCGACAGGGAGGAACAAACTTGACCAGTATCAAAATCTAAGTTCTAAGACTCCCGCCGACTGCCTGCAGTCGACGGCAGTCTCGGGGACTACACCCAGTGGGTGCACTCAGCGTGCCCCCACTGAAATGGTATCCACTCGGAACGGTCCTCCCGATCCGAGTGACGGCCAAACACAAAAAAAAGAGAAGACAAAAGGTTCTAAGACTCGGTTCTAAGACTCCCGCCGGCCGCCCGTGGCCGACGGCAGTCTAGGGGACTACACCCAGTGGGTGCACTCAGCGTGCCCCCACTGGAGCGGTATCCACTCGGAACGGCCCGTCCATTCCGAGTGACGGCCAAAAAAAAACAGCAACAACAGCAGAACAAGTTCTAAGCTCTAAGACTCCCGCCGACTGCCTGCAGTCGACGGCAGTCTCGGGGACTACACCTAGTGGGTGCACTCAGCGTGCCCCCACTGGAGCGGTATCCAATCGGAACGGTCCGCCCGATCCGAGTGACGGCCAAACAAAAAAAAACACCCAGTGGGTGTACCGGATATTTTTCAACTGAAATTCCTACTAAAGAAAAATGACTTGGAAGTCAACTTACAAGGGTACTTACTCGAACGTTCTCCTGGAGGGCAGCACTAGCATCCTATGCCAGCTTGCTAGCTGTGCACACCTCCTTGAGCCTTTGGGTCATCAGTTCCGCCTGGATCATCGCCTCCTTGCTGGCCCCAGTTTGGTCCTCCGGCACCTTGTATAGACTGAAGATATTGACGGGAGGAGTCGGAACCGAAGCCAGGGCAGTCGACGGAGCCGCGGCAGAACCAGCCCCAGCCTGAGAAGAACCATGTCCCAGAGGCACGGTCACGGCAGGCGCAGGAGGAACTTGAGGCGCTTCGCTCGGCTGCGTCTTCCGTGTGGTGGCCTGAGGAGCAGTCGGAACTAGGGTCCCCTTCTCAGTGTCCTTCCGCGGCGGCTCTTCATCGTCATCTCCGACGTGGATGACTTCTGCAAGCACTACGTTCACTCGACGCAATCAGTCGCAACACACGATCCAATCGGATGAAGACATTTCAGTCGAATGACAAGTCGAAGTAAAAATGAAGTTATTGTTAACTCTTTGAGAAGTGGTTGCGTCTGCCGTCTTGGCTTCGGTGCGGTCCCCATCAATCTGCATGGGAGACGTCGTCGAGGTTGCAGCACTGGTTCATAAGATGCACTCGGTCAGAGGAATCACGAAAGTTGACAAAGATAGAAAAGAAAAGCTGAGAAAGATACTCACGTTGAGGCGACAGGCACAGCGACCTTGATCCGGGGCAGAGCCTTTCGAGGCTTGGGGGAAGCGAACTTGGGCTGCTTGGCGGCCTTCTCAGTCGGCGCAGGCGACGATGGCCGAGTACGCTTCGGAACCTTAGCACTCGGAACCGCCTCCTTCTCCGGGCCAGCACTCGGATCATGAGCTCGCTTGGAGCGGTGCTCGGAGCGCAACTCCGGAGACAGAGAAGACTCGACCTCGTCGCTCCCTTCCGAGTCCTCACTTTCCTCCTCGCTGTCCTCCGCGTAGCTGCCCCCGGCGCTGCCATGTTCGCTTTCCGCGCCTCCGGCAAGTTGTTCTCCATTCGGCACAGGCGATAACATCTTCTGGAACTCCTACAAGACATGAAGGGTGAAGACAGATAGTTCAGTCAGTTCACTCGGATCGTTCAGTTCACTCGGATAATTCGCGCATCGGCTATTCACTCGGAAATTCGTGCCTCACCTCCAACGGTTGGTTGTTTGCGTCGTAGGGCGGGATCCGTCTCGACCCTCGCGGATTGTCGCGTGCGCCAGTGATGCACCTGATCCACTGTTCCACCGTTTTCTCCTCGACGTCTTCCGGATGCACTCGGGTCGGATCACTGGCTCCAGTGTAGAGCCACATGGGGTGAGCCCGCTCCTGCAGTGGCTGGATCCTCTGACTGAGGAAGACCTCCAGAAGGTCCAGACCAGTCAATACACTGTGAATCAGACTAACCATGGCGATCACCAAGATCCCTACATCCGTCTTCTCCTTTTTATCAACCGTCAGCGAGGGAGGAGTCTGAACTCTCTCAGTCGTGTAAGGAGGAAGGCCAGTCGACGAGCCAGAGCACGGCAGGTCGTTGCAGTATAACCAGGTCGACTGCCAACCCCTCACCGAATCGGGAAAGGACATAGATGGGAATGCACTCTTACCCCTCATCTGAATACCTAAGCCACCGCACATCTGAATCACGTGCGTCCTCTCTCCATCGGGGTCGACTTTCTTAACCGATTGAGATCGACACGTGAAAATGTGTTTGAATAAACCCCAGTGCGGCGGACAACCCAGAAAATTTTCACACAAAGAAACGAATGCGGCAAGGTACATTATGGCATTTGGAGGCAGGTGATGGAGCTAGGCACCGAAGAAGTTCAAAAATCTACGGAAAAAGGGGTGGGGTGGCATGGAGAAACCTCGCTCCACGTGTGTGGTGAGGAGCACTCGCTCCCCGGGACGCGGCGCGGGCTCGGTCTCCCCTTCTTCCGGCAGCCTCCACGTCCCGTCGCGGATCAGCCCATCCACGATGAGCCCGCTGACGTCGTCGACCGTGGTGGTCGGCGGAAGCCAGTCGCCCTGGATCCACCCGGGCGGGAGCGCGGCTCGGGAGCTCGACGCCTTCCTCCCCTTCACCGCCTTCTTCGCTTTCTCAAGCTTCGCCGTCTTGTCCTTCGCCATCGTCGCCGAGCTCTCCAACACTGAGGAAGATTTGCGCGGAGTGAGTTGCGGGAGAAGGGATCGGGCGGACTGGAGAAGTTGGGGAAAAGGGGATCTGTCTCTCTCTCCCTCTCCGCCACGGCCACCCCTTATATCGCCGCCCGTACCGCTCCCCAATCCGCACCGCTGAGTCATGGGCCCACAGATCTCCTCAAATCGCGTCGTCAAAGATCCAGCGGTACGTGGCGGAAATCAGGGCGAAAATCGAGGCGTCACGCCCCACTTTCCCCTCTCGCTGCGCTGCAACCGTTCGCGCGCGCTCAAATATGGTTTCAAATCCCGCGAAATCTGGAGTCCAGCAAGCCGATTGCTCTCGCTTTGAAGACGTGCCATCTACGCTCGGATCCGCTCCGACACACGGCATGTGACTACTCCTTTCACTCGGATGGAGACCACTCCTTTCACTCGGATGGAGACAACTCATCTCATTCGGATGGAGACTACTCATTTCACTCGGACGTCATATGGTCCAGAATCCGTCAAGGTGCCGCACGAAGACAAGGGCGTCTAACGACCAGTAAGAGTTCTTGAGCGCCTCCGTAGCGCTCAACTCGCCTGGGAATTCGCCTTGACTCGACCCGCCTAACCTCGACCGATTCGGGGGCTAATGACGAGGGCATGTACTAGGGATAGGGTGACAGGCCTGACCTACAGACCCTACCCTAGGACTCCACACGACTTATACTGGACCCCAGGGCCAGGTCAGCAACCAAGAGTTATGCACACTGACATTCACTCAGAGTTCAATGAATCACTCGGGAAGCAGGAGTCCACTCGACCAGCTATTTCACTCGGAGTACCTGACAGTCACTCGACCAGAGAAGACCAGGAGGCTCCAGGAGCGCAACGGTCGGAACGTGCGCTCGCTCGTATTAATTGTAATCAATGTGCTCGTTACCTGGAGCCCTTAAACCCCCTCTTAACCCCTGGTAATGGCGGCATTCATGGGAGGGCTGGCGGCGACTATATAAGCCACCCCGAGCTCCATTCCAAGGGTTCGCAATCTATTTGTAAGTCATACACTCAAGCAATCAAGCTCCAGAGCACCGAGACGTAGGGCTATTACCTCCACCGCTGAGGGGCCTGAACTCGTAAATCCGAGTGTAACACCTGCGCCATAGCTAGGCTCTGCCCTCTCATCCGTACCCCTACACACTACTGTCAGACTTGCACCCACGACAGGGAAGACTATCATTTGAATCAAAAGAGCAAGGAGTTCATCAACAACACACCGTCTATTACCTTTTGGAGAGTGTTGTCTCCTAGATTGGTTAGGTGTCACTTGGGAGCCTCCGACATGATGTGGAGTTGAACCAAGGAGTTTGTAAGGGCAAGGAGATCGCCTACTTCATGAAGATCTACCCCGAGTGAGGCTAGTCCTTCGTGGATGTAAGCCACGATGGAATAGGCAAGGTTGCTTCTTCGTGGACCCTTCGTGGGTGGAGCCCTCCGTGGACTCGCGCAGCCGTTACCCTCCGTGGGTTGAAGCCTCCATCAACGTGGACGTACGATAGCACCACCTATCGGAACCATGCCGAAAATCACCGTGTCTTCATTGCGTTTGAAATCTCCGATCCCCTCCTTTACTTACATGTGCAATTGTTTACTTTCCGCTGCTACACTCTTAGAATTGCATGTGTAGGGTGATGCTTGACTTGTATACTTGCTAAAATCTGCCTACAACTAAAATTGGGAAAAGGTTAGGTTTTTATTTGGTCAAGTAGTCTAATCACCCCCCCCCTCTAGACATACTTTCGATCCTACAACGGACAAGGATGTAGGGCCACTGATGGATCACTAACCAGCCTATACTAAGCATATGGGACAACAGGTAAAGTATAAACAGCAGATTACAAAATCAGGCTATGCATCAGAATAGGAGCAATCAAATACAGTAGCAAAATCTAATGCAAGCTTGGGGAAGAAAGAATGGGCGATATAGGAATGATCAAGGGGGTTTTGTGTTGGAAATATGCCCTAGAGGCAATAATAAAATGGATATTATCATATTTCCTTGTTCATGATAAAGGTTTATTATTCATGCTAGAATTGTATTGACCGGAAACTTAAATACATGTGTGGATACATAAACAAATACCGTGTCCCTAGTGAGCCTCTACTAGACTAGCTCGTTGATCAAAGATGGTTAAGGTTTCCTAACTGTCGGTTCTAAATCTGGCATATCTCATAGTAGGGGTCCTAAGCTAGGCGTCTTGGAGCGATGGTAACATGGACACATAATTTTACCCAGGTTTGGGCTCTCTCGAAGAGATAATACCCTACGTCCTGCTTTTGATTGTATTCATATGGGGTGTAGTACATAGTACATGTATCTACCACGAGATTGTTCTAATGATTATGAGTTATTCTATTGACTAGCCTGGCCTCAGTTTATATATGCACCGGAGGCCTAGGGTTTAGAAGAGTCCTCGTCTTGGGCGCCAAGTCTTGTGGAGTCTTCCTTGTATGCGTCATGGGCTGCCTGAAGTGGCCCATGAGTGAACCGCCATGGGGGTCCTCGGCCCGACCCACTGGTCGGAAGACGACATGGTGAGTACCCCCTAGTCTAGGACACCGTCAGTAGCCCCCTGAACCGGTCTTCAAGTTGGGGACGCTCCTCGGTTCTTTCGAACTGTTCTTCGTCTTCGGTCGTTGGTCTTGAAAACTGGTTCAACAAATCTTCCCATCTCCTATCTTGAGGATCGTCGAGGTGTATCCGAAGAGTTCATACGTCGGGTATCCGGGGAGTCCTTTAAGTTCTCGGCCTTTTTCAATGCCTTGTTATTTTTTACGCCACACCTTGGGTCCGAAGTGTTTCCAGCGCGGCGGTGTCCTCTTTGCATCCGAGCTCCAGCGTCGGACTGCATCCGAGGTACATTTTAATAGCCGAGCTCCAACGCCAGTCTGTATCCGAGCTCCAGCGCCAGACTGTATCCGAGGAGGCATAGAGTACCTTGTCTTTGAAAAAGTTTGAAGGAGGTTATCCGAGCTTAACGCCAAAAAAGTTCTCTATGGAGCCAGCCACTCATAGCCGAGCTTAATGCCGGAAACGCCCTCTACGAAGCCGGCCACTTGCATCCGAGCTTTACGCCGGACTGCTTCCGAGGTGTCTTTTGCAGCCGAGCTTCAACGCCGGTCTGCATCCGAGGTATATTTTAGCAGCTGAGCTCCAACGCCGGTCTGTATCCGATGTGTCATAGATTTCCTCAGTCTTGAAAAGTTAAAGGAGTCCAGCCGAGCTTAATGCCGGAAACGTCCTCTAGGGAGCCGGCCACTTGCATCCGAGCTCTATGCCGGACTACTTCCGAGGTGGTGCACCACCTCGGCCGTGGGCTGATTTTTGCGGATATTTTTTTTCAATTGGTGCAATTTATTCTCTGCCGAGATATATAGCCAGTAGCCCTCAAGGTGTGTGTCGGCCAAAAATCCGATATGCACCTGAAGGAAAACATAAAACCGCTGATTCCAGTAGCCCCTGAGACTCAGGTCAATTCGCAAAATCGGCCTGAGGATCGATTCCTTACTCGGCAGCATACATAGGAACCTAAATGCGATGCGCAATAGCTCCCGAGACTCAGGTTGGGTGCGGCCGACCAACCCGAGGATCGTAATCTCCTCGAAAACTATTTTGCTCTTAAATTTTCTGCATTGGATTGTCAATGCAGTAGCCCCCGAGCCACTGGTCGGGTGGAAACACCAGATCAGGGGATCGATGTAACCCGTTAATGGCTTTTAAGTGAGAAGCGCGAAGCCCAGTAGCTCCCGAGCCTTAAGTTGGGCAAGGGTGGCCGAATTAAGGATCAATATCCGGTGTAGATTGATTTTAATCACCATTTATGTGTAATGATTCTACGTATCCAAGTACTTTACATCATTAATGCTCGGATCCGCATTGTACAAAACTTTGCTGACCGACCATCGGCTTCAACCTCCTCGGCCAGTAGCCGAGGAGTGTTTGTCCTACTTTATAAAGCCTTTATAAGGGCAAAGATTTATGGCAAACAAGGCAAACCAGCCATATGGTTTTATAAACAAAGGTACGCGGAGAGATATGTTATATTACTATTTAACGTAAGAAACATCTTCTGGGAAAAATAGTTCCTTTATAAGTTCCTTTTCTCAGGCTGTCATATTAACCATGATCATGAAACCTCACCTCCGGTCAATGTGGGAGGAAAATGTTGAGGATTTAGTTGAGGGAAAGTTCCCAAACTCTGTGGTCTTAATGAACCTTCACTTCTAAAAGATCGTGGATGTCGCCTAGAGGGGGGGGTGAATAGGCGCTTTAAAATAATTACGGTTTAGTCTTGAACAAATGCGGAATAAACCTAGCGGTTAATTTGTCAAGCACAAAACCTAAATCGACTAGGCTCACCTATGTGCACCAACAACTTATGCTAAGCAAGATAAACAACTAAGTGATAGCAAGATATATAACAAGAAACAATATGGCTATCACAAAGTAAAGTGCATAAGTAAAGGGCTCGGGTAAGAGATAACCGAGGCACGCGGAGACGACGATGTATCCCGAAGTTCACACCCTTGCGGATGCTAATCTCCGTTAGAGCGGTGTGGAGGCACAATGCTCCCCAACAATGCCACTAGGGCCACCGTATTCTCCTCACGCCCTCGCACAATGCAAGGTGCCGTGATTCCACTAAGGGACCCTTGAGGGCGGTCACCGAACCCGTACAAATGGCAACCCTTGAGGGCGGCCACCGAACCCGTATACTTTGGCAACCCTTGGGGGCGGTCACCGGTACCCGTCAAATTGCTCGGGGCGATCTCCACAACCTAATTGGAGACCCCGATGCTTGCCCAGAGCTTTGCACCACAATGATTGAGCTCCGAGGCACCACCAACCGTCTAGGGCGCCAAAGCACCCAAGAGGAACAAGCTCTAGGGTGCTCAAACACCCAAGAGTAATAAGCTTCTCAACTACTAACTTCCACGTATCACCGTGGAGAACTCAAACCGATGCAACTAATGCAATGGCAAGAACACACGAAGTGCTCAAGTCCCTCTCTCTCAAATCCCACCAAAGCAACAAAAGCTATGGAGGAAAGTGAGAGGAAGAACAAGGAGAACGCCAAGATCTAGATCCACAAGGTTTCCCTCACATAGAGGAGAAAGTGATTGGTGGAAAGATGGATCTAGATCTCCTCTCTCTATTCCCTCAAGAAGGAGCAAGAATCATTGGAGGGATGGAGAGATAGCAAAGCTCTAGAAGGTCAACGATGGAGGAGAGAGAGCTGCAAGGGGATAAAAGAACCGTTGGGGGCAAGGGGGAAGAAGACCCCCTTTTAAAGGCCACCCCAAATCCAACCGTTACCTGTCTCAGCCCGCACAGAGCGGTACTACCACTCCTCGGAGCGGTACTACCGCTTAGGCGGTACAACCAAACACTGGCCTGAAACACACTAAGTGTACCACGGTAGTGCCGCCGGAGCGGTACTACCGCTGCCCCTGGCGGTACTACCGCTTAGGGGGTTTAGACCAGGAGAGGCAGCAGTAGTAGAGGCAGCCAGGGCGGCAGTACCGTGCGAAGCGGTACTACCGTCCTAGTACCGCTCTACTACCGCTAAAGGGAAAAAGGAAACAGAAGCGTGCACTGAGGAAAACCCCGCAAGCGGTAGTGGCGGCGGTAGTACCGCCAGAGCGGTACTACCGTGCTACTACCGTGCAACTACCGTGAATGGCAAACTGGCAACAGAGAGTTGCACGCTCGGGGAAACCCCAAGCGGCAGTGCCACGGAAGTACCCAGCGGTACTACCGCATAAGCGGTACTACCGTGGGCACCAGCGGTACTACCGTGGGTACCAGCGGTACTACCGCTTGCATGCCACAGAAAATCCACAGAAAACAGAGGAAACAAATAAAACCAGAACTGCCATAACTTCTGCAAATGAGCTCCGAATTGAGCAAACTCAAGCTTGTTGGATAGATGACCACAAATACTATCCAACAACGAAAGTGACAGGGGAGATATGCCTAACATATAGAGATGAGAAACCTCTATGAATGAAGAACCGACATAAACTCCAACACCGAAAACATCATAGAAGATGCATAGATGAACTCCGTTTTCGATGACCTCGAGCTTGTCATGAAGATGACCAAAAGCTCAAAGACTCACCAAGAGAAACACCGAACAAGAACCAAGAAAGATGATGCAAGGATGCAAAGGTTTGAGCTCTCGACGAACGATACGATAAAGCTACTCACTTGAGAGCCCCCCTTGATAGTACGGCTATCGATCCTATAACCCGGTCTCCCAACTACCACTATGAGACCGGTAAAATAGAAAACCTATCAAGGGCAAACCTTTGCCTTGCGCACAGTCCACTTGAGCTAGATGATGACGATCTTGACCTCCTCAAGTTGGACCACCTTTCTTGAATGCGCCGGCTCGATGAAGACTAGTTGATTGCTCCCCCATACTCCACTATGGGTGAGCCGCTCTTCGGCACATCTTCACAAGTCCATTGTCACCACAATGGACGGCAAGCTTCAAGCAGTGATCTCTTCGTGATGCTCCACTTGAACTTGCACACCGCAATCTTGATGACGATCACCACTTGACGTCATCCTCCATGGGTTGTGTGATATCTTCCTTTTGATGCACGCTCATGGAAACAAACCTAACCCCACAAAGAACTCTCGCATAGAACACGGGTTAGTACACAAAGCGTAATGGACAATGCTTACCATACCATGAGATCACTTGATCTCGCTTGGTACATCTTCTACGCTTTGTGTGTTGATCAACTTGAATCACTCTTCATATGTAGTCTTGATCAACCTTGAATCTTTCCAACTCTCTTCATTAGGATGATGTCTTGAAGGTAAACATGAATGTTCACACAATCTTCTTCTTCAAGACATGCTTGCAATAGGCTCAACACTCACATGACCAATCTTTGGATAAATCCTTGAATAGCACCTTGGTCAACACATATTCTTCTTCTAATAACCTTAAAACCAACAAATGGTCTTCAAGCAATGCCTATGGACAAACCCTTCAAATATAACTCAAGGCAACCATTAGTCCATAGAGATTGTCATCAATTACCAAAACCAAACATGGGGGCAGCACATGTTCTTTCAACTTCCATCGTTGCCGACCAATTATGTTCTTGAGATTGCTAGCTTTCGGCTTCACCCAGTCTGAGGTACTAACCCGGATAACCCGGTAGTATCAATCACAGAGGTGCTCCCTTTACCCCCTAGCCGAACAATCGGGAACGTAGGGGCTAAGCACAGAAGCGAGGCAACCCAGCTTGGCCAGATCTCAAGTCAAATTGATGCATATTGTGGCTTTATAATGATTTATGGGAAGACAGCGCTCGTATATTGAATACAAATGCTGAGAATACGTCGGACTCTCAAGGAGTCCCAAAGTAACCGCGCCGAGGTGCCTCAAGGAGCCCCTGGTATGGTTTATTGGACTCTTTTATATGTCCGAAGTGTTTTATACCAAAAACTCGAGGTTAGAATTGCACAATTTTTTCAAAGACGGCCAAACTGCTTTTGTATTAGTGACCTCGGACAAGCCGAACACTTTTATGAAAGCTAGTTGATCGGCCGATTGAATTTGCGCATGTTTGTGGTAGTCAGCTTTTAAGCTGTATTTTGCAGCTTTATGCTATATGTTATTTTGACTCCGTTGCGACTATTTATAATTTGAAAGTGGCCCATCGTCGGCTTCCACCCCTTTGTAGATGCTACGCAGGGTGTTTCCGCAATAACAAGACAACCCTTAGCCGACGTCTCGGTGCCCGAAGGCGGTTGTGTTAGCGGAAATAAGGCAATCAGATATGCAGGCTTTATAACTTTCACTTAGTCATAGGAGCTTAAATTGGGGAGGCTAGTTACTAGCCCCCGGTTAGTGTTCGGCAGCAACCGAGGTCGAACCATTAACACTTCGGCTAATTTTATAAGAAGCCCCTCATTTAACACGGTGAGACCGCTATCGATCTTGTAATTTGACACAGTCATCGGATCGCAGACCAGTTTATGCTCATTGTGACAGTCAGTTTTTGGCTTTCTCCACTGAGGTACTTGACCAGTTAAACCGGAAGTATAATCGCAGTGGTTCTCCCTTTGCACACCTAGCCGAACAAAGCGGAACGTAGGAGGCAAGCACAGGAGCCGGGCAACCCAACTATTGACCGAAGACACAATTCGAAACTGATGCATATAAAGCAATATCCGAGAACGTTTTGCCGAGGACTCCACATAGTACCTTGGCTTTTGGTGGGTTCGGCTCTAGTCGCAGACCCCCGTTGATATTGCCGATGTTTTAAAGGTGTCCGGCGTTGTACTGCAAGAGTTATGCTGGAGACACACAGTGTAGCCCCCGAGACTTAGGTTGGCTGCGACCGACCAACCTGAGGATCGAATCTCCTCGGGAACTAGTCCAGATGTCATGTGTGTTTCGCCAACGCCGAGGTGTAGGTCGGTAGGAAAGATGCCGAGCTGCAGGTCAGAAAAGATTTCCCGAGCTAAATTATTATGCAGGGCACCTCGGTCACGAGGATGTCCCGTCTCCTGAAAAAAAAACATACAAATAGCTTAAAAGTGCCATAAGCTCGAAAAGCCAAAAAACTTATGTAAAAACTTGACGTCCGAACTAAATCAAGTTTTTTGGTGCCAATCCGAAAATTGGTCTTAAAATAAATTTTTCCTTCCGTCGTGCTTTAACATGACACATCCGATCTCTAAACTTCAAGTAGGTCAGCCTTCGGCTTCAACCTCCATATCCCGAAGGCGGAGTGCTTCTCAGAGGCCAATTTAGCGAACTAAACTCGAGCGGCTTTAGAGAGAAACCAGGCTATCCGGCTATTGACCATACACTCGAGTTGAAAAAGGAGTGTTAGAAAAAGACTTTGCAATGACTTAGCAGAAAAAATATTTATTATAAAACAGCTCATATAAATTTAAGAGCCCCCAGTTAACATGGGAAAAAAGGTGTTTTTAACAAACATTGTTTTTAACAAACAGGTTTTTTGTTTAAAGAAAATATAATGCTTGGTTGAACCGAACAAAAATTATAAATTGAAAAAAGTTGAGCATGAAATCGACTTAGCTGGTTAATGTGCTCGGTGTTGATGACATGGGCCGAGCTTGCGGCGGGACGAGGTCCCAGCCCCCAAGCCGGTCCCGAGGTGCCCGAGCAAAGAGCTCGGCTTGATGAAGTGATGACGTAGCGCAGTTGACGTGGTGAGGCGAAGCCCCTGGTCCAGCCGAGGTGACGAAGCTGATCGGCTGGTGACGCCGAAGTCCCCAAAGTAGGTTGATGAAGAGATGGCGAAGCCCCTGGTCTAGCCGAGGTGACGGAGCAGGTCGGTAAGGTGACGTTGCAGCCCCATGCCAGTCAACGTGCCGAAGCAGGTCGGCGTGGTGGACATCGGCTTAAAAAAGTAACGGCGCGGCAATGCCGATGCAGGTCGGAATTGGTCAATGCCGGCTTGATGAAGTGACCGCGTGGCAATGCCGGCGCGCCCCAACCGTGCAATCCGTGGGGTGACGATTATTTGGTATTCGCGATACCGGACTCTAGGTCGGCTCGCCTGAGTGATGATCTGATGAGGTTAACCTCGACCCGATGAAGCAATGAACTGTCTAGCGCAGGTCGGCAGCCGTGGAGCAACGTTGTCGGACCGGTTTGACACCAACGCGACGGTGAAGATTACCTCGGAAAAGGATTTTAAAATTTGCAGGCACGTGCTTGAAAACAAAACACAATACCCTATAAGAAATTCCCTTAAAAGAATGTCTGATAATCTGTTCATGAAAAAGATGAACTCGGGTCGGATTCGTTTTCACGCAGAAAACAGATCCGGAAATTGACGCACTCCTCGGGCTGTTCCCGGAGTTTGAACGGTCGGATCGAATTGAAATTTTGAGGGATGGTAGATATAGGAATTCCACAGCCGATCAACGGTTGGATCTTCCAAAGGATATCCGAGCTGGACACTTGACTCCTTGCCCTAAACTCGTCCAGATTCACGTCCAGATTTGACAGGGCTCCGGTAGATCATAGATCGCCGGAGTTTCCTCCATCGGAATACGACGAAATTTTACGGGGTCATTATAGACTCAATTCCGCACAATTCCACCAAAGGATTCGTCAAAACGATGCTCGAGGAGGCGGTGACGGTGAACGCGAACCCGCTGTCCAGAAAAACTGCACGGTCGCCCGAGGGCAATGTTGATCTTGAGCCCCCGAGCTCCATGGATGATTCCCCCATGATCTTGATAGAGATCGGAGTTGATGATGATGAAAGTATCCGTCCGATCTTGATGATCTGACGCGGAGCGTAGTCCTCGGTCCAGCCGAGGTGACCAGTCGAGCCGGCGACGAAGATGCCGACATCGACAATAAAGCTCGGTTCTGATGCGTAGATCGCGCCGGAAACGATCTGAATTCCCATCGCACCGCGGTGACTGCCAGCAGGCTCTCAATGAAAGCACCAATGTCGGTTCTAAATCCGACATATCTCGTAGTAGGGGTCCTAAGCTAGGCGTCTTGGAGCGATGGTAACATGGACACAGAATTTTACCCAGGTTCGTGCTCTCTCGAAGAGATAATACCCTACGTCCTGCTTTTGATTGTATTCATATGGGGTGTAGTATAGAGTACATGTATCTACCACGAGATTGTTCTAATGATTATGAGTTGTTCTATTGACTAGCCTGGCCTCGGTTTATATATGCACCGGAGGCCTAGGGTTTAGAAGAGTCCTCGTCTTGGGCGCCAAGTCTTGTGGAGTCTTCCTTGTATGCGTCATGGGCTGCCCGAAGTGGCCCATGAGTGAACCGCCATGGGGGTCCTCGGCCCAACCCACTGGTCGAAAGACGACGTGGTGAGTACCCCCTAGTCCAGGACACCGTCACTACCATAGACATGAGTTGTCATTTGATAACGGGATCACATCATTAGGAGAACGATGTGATGGACAAGACCCAACCGTAAGCTTAGCACCAGATCGTTTAGTTTATTTGCTACAGCTTTCTTCATGTCAAGTATCTGTTCCTTAGACCATGAGATCGTGCAACTCCCTGACACCGGAGGAATACTTAGTGTGTATCCAAACGTCACTTTGTAACTGGGTGATCATAAAGGTGCTCTACAGGTATCTCCAAAGGTGTTTGTTGGGTTGGCACGAATCGAGACTGGGATTTGTCACTCCGCATGACGGAGAGATATCTCTGTGCCCTCTCGGTAATACAACATGGTAAAGAGCTTGCAAGCAATGTGGCTAATGGGTTAGTCATGGGATCTTGTATTACGGAACGAGTAAAGAGACTTGCCGGTAACGAGATTGAACTAGGTATGGAGATACCGACGATCGAATCTCGGGCAAATAACATATCGCCGGACAAAGGGAATTGCATACGGGATTAACCGAATCCTTGACATCGTGGTTCAACCGATAAAAGATCTTCGTGGAATATGTAGGAATCAATATGGTCATCCAGGTCCCGCTATTGGTTATTGACCGGAGAGGTGTCTCGGTCATGACTACATGATTCCCGAACCCGCAGGATCGCACGCTTAACGTTCGTTGACGCTAGAGTAGTATTGGGATATTTGATGATTGGTAACCGAATGTTGTTCGGAGTCCCGAATGAGATCCCGGACATCACGAGGAGTCTCGGAATGGTCTAGAGGTAAAGATTTATATATGGGAAGTCATATTTTGGGTTTCGGAAAAAGGTGCAGTTTTTCCGGTATTGTACCGGGAAGCTTCCAGAAGGTTCCGGAGGATTCCGGAGGGGTCCGGAAGTCCACAAGTGGGTCCACCACGTCCCAAGGGCTGGCATGGGCTGAGGGGAGGCGCCCTGGCCTTATTGGGCTAGGCGCACCAAGTCCTTAAAAGCCCATGTGGCTAGGGAAGGGAAAAAAAGGGGAGTCCTAGTAGGAATAGGATTGGACTAGGAGTCCAAGTCCTCTCCCCCTTGGCTGCGCCCTAGGGCTTGGAGGGGCTGTTCCCCATGCCCCTCCACCTATATATATAGAGGAGGGGTCGCCCCAAGAGGACACACCAAACCCTTGGCGCCCCTCTCTCTCTCCCGTTACTCCGTAGCTCCTCCGTCCTCGTTCTAGTAGCGCTTGGCAAAGCCCTGCTGAACTAGCTCCACCACCACCATCACCACCACGCCGTCGTGCTGGTTGTGATCCCCTCTACTTCTCCACCTTCTCTTGCTGGATCAAGGAGGAGGAGACGTCATCGAGCCGCACGTGTGCTAAACTCGGAGGTGACGTCCGTTCGGCACTAGATCGGTTGGATCGTGATCGGATCGCGAAGAGTACGACTACATCAACCGCGTTATATACGCTTCCGCTTTCGGTCTACGAGGGTACGTAGACACACTCTCCTCTCTCGTTGCTATGCTTCTCCTAGATAGATCTTGGGTGTTCGTAGGAATTTTTTTGATTTTCATGCTTCGTTCCCCATCATTTTGCTTGCCTGGAAGATCTGCTGAGAGGGGCTGGACGTCAGGGGCGTAGTCGTACTCGGGAGCAGCGTCAGTCTCGGGGTCTACCGGAGAGAAGAGGGGGAAGAAACAATAAATATAAAGCAAACAAATGCAACATAGATGCATGACATGGCAATATGCGATGCTAGGGGTGACCTAACGCAGTGCTACACGTTACAGACGGAATGAGAAAATATCTGGGAATATTTTCCCGGCTTTAGGCAATTATCGGACAGGCGATCCGGAGAGGAAGGTTCCATGTTTGCAGTGTTGGAGGCATGTGACAAGTATGTGGATGGCATATTCGGATTCGTCTTATTTTTCTGATCATTTTTCATATATAAATTATTTTCATCCGAGTTACGATTATTTTTCTATGAATTTCCAAAGTTTTAAACAATTTCTAGAATTTCTGGAATATTATTAATTTCGAAATTAAATAGGAAATTGCTAAATGCACACGGAGAGTGTACACAGCAGAGTGCACCAGAGGCTGACATGTGGGGACAGTCAACAGACCAGTCAGCAGTTGACTGGTCAACGTTGACTGGTCAAAGGGCCCGGTGGGACCCATGTGTCAGTGTCACATAATTTAACAGAATTATAAAATAGGTCAATTAGGTGGTGTGGCCCACATGTCATAGGCAGAGTTTAGTTAATGGTTATTTAACAGAGGGGGGTTTAGCACTAACAGGGGATTAGCCCCTTAGTTAAGTTGGGCTGGGGCCCAGGTGGCAGTGGGCCAGGCTAGCCTCTGTGTGGCTGTGCTCACGCACGAGCACACGCAGGAGGGCGCCGGCGGCCACGGCGCTGGCCAAGCGCGGGCGCGCGAGCAGCAGGGCGCGCCCAGGCGGGAGGGCGTGGCCAGGACGAGCAGGGCGCGGGCTTGCGAAGGCAGGCTTGGCCAAGGGGCGGCCAGGAGCAGCGGCGAGCGTGGCTGCGGAGCGGTGGCAGCGGCAACAGCAGCAGAAGGCGGCGGCAGCAGCAGCAGGCAGAGCAGCAGCTAGCGGCAGCAACAAACAACGGCAAGGCAGTAGCTTCGGCAGGAGCAGCAGCAGTGTGAGGAGCAGCAGTAGTAGGGAGCAGCAGCGCAGCA
Source organism: Elymus sibiricus (assembly GCA_039707655.1). Lineage (NCBI taxonomy): Eukaryota > Viridiplantae > Streptophyta > Magnoliopsida > Poales > Poaceae > Elymus > Elymus sibiricus. The sequence goes on along the minus strand of CM077672.1, from coordinate 296,118,317 downwards.
CAAGGAGCAGCGGCAACAAGCACGCACGTACGCGTACGCGTACGCGAGAGCTCGGACGAGCTCGGGGACGGAGGCTACGGCAACGAATCGAGGGGGCAAGCAGGGGGAATGGAGGAGCTCACGGTGAGTCCGTTGGCGTGCTCAGGGAGGGTCGGGGTGGACCGGAGCGACGGCATCGACGGCGAGTTGGTGGCGGCCGTGCGGAGATGATGACGATGGCGACAGCTATGCAGCGCCCCGGCTCGAGCTGGTGCCCGGAACGGACGAAGCCAGCCGCGGTGGACCTCCTGGACGTACTCCCGAGCGATGGCGACGACGGTGGTTGCGGTAACGACGGTGAGGCAGCGGTGATCGCGAGTCTTCCGAGCTCAAAATCGAGCAGAAGAGGAGGGGGCCGATGGGGGATCGAGAGGGGAATGGGCGTGGACGATCTAGGGTTTCGGTTGGACGCCTTTATAGGCCGAGGGAGACGACGTGGTGGCCATCCGGCCATGGCACCGTGGGATGGCTGCCACGCCATGGCCTCTGTACATCCTGTACAGAGGAAGGGGATTATTTCTCCCATTGGGCCGGGTCCAATGTACTGTTGCACTAGAGCCCACTAGCACAGTACTAGTTAGGCCTTTTTCTTTTTCTTTTTTTTATTTTTCCACTCTGTTTTGCAATTTAATAAAATACCAAATGAATTTTGTTGATTGTGAAACTTGGCACATAATTCTAACACAATATCTTGGGATGGCACAAAAAGCTTGGGGTCAATTTGAACTCATTTAATTTATGTTTGTAATTAAAGGAGCTGAATAAGTGCTGCTGGTCCGCTGTTCTAATTTCTAGGGGCATTTTGGGAATTCTATTGATGTTATTTTTCTTAACAAATAATTGTTATGGAATATTTGCTAAATGATGGACTATTTTGTTTGCATGTTTGAAGATGTAATTATTTGACTTGCATTTCAAATTGGATTTTTAATTTGATTTTTGGACAAGTGGCAATTTAGTTTAGATAACATGGTGACATGGCATCATCAGCCTGGGATCACTGCGGCTTAATACTAGGGGTGTTACAAGGAGAAGGAATGGCCTCGCCGGAGAGAAGGAAGGGGCTCGCCGTCATCACCCCATTATCTATTTTAGGGTTCAGGGTGAGGGCGGTGGTGGGGCTTCGCCGGAGAAAAAAAGTGGATGCGAGCGGGGCTAGAGGGGTGGCTGGGGGCGGCGGCATGCACGGCGGTGGGGAGAGGTTGGGGGGAGGGGAGGGCGGGGCGGCGAGGCTGGCGCGGGAGCGCCGCCGGCCGCGGGCGGCGGCAGCAGGCGGCCCGGCCGGTGGCAGCAGGGCAGCGGGGGAAGACGATCTGTTTTCAGGAAGAAACGGTTCGAGGTAGAAGAGATAATCTGATGCGTTCGTTTTTTATCTAACGCTTCATGTTGATTCGACTGACCCCAAATGAAATTTCAGTCGACTGCCCTGTAGCCATTCCCGTTTTGATTTCTTCCCCTCCATCTCCGGCTTTTTCACTACTTCTATCTGAAAACCGCCTCAATAAGAAGCCCACTGTCTTATTGGCTTAGCAATAAAATCCTATTCTTTAAGAGGCGTGCTACACGTCGGCCGGCGGATCTTTCTAAAAGATCCGCCGCCTCGCGAGCCGTCCGATCTAGGGTGCTCAGCGTAGGATCCCTCTTTGCAACAAGAGTATTGTTTCAGAAACAACAATGACTATTGCAACAAGAGCTTTGTTTCAGAAACACATCGGTGATTATTGCAACAAGAGATTTGTTTCAGGAACATTGGTGATGTTGCAAAGCATCTCTGCGTATGATCCCTCTTTGCAGCAAGAGATTTGTTTCAGAAACACCATTGACTATTGCAACAAGAGCTTTGTTTCGGAAACATGACGCGTAAGGCTGGGACGGATCCAGCAGGGAGGGCTCCCCAATAGCGACAACGGCGACAGAGAGGCTGTGCGCTGCTCCACGTGCCGCTGGAACGACGGCCGGGTCGTGCAGATCTCAGTCACCGACGTCGGGTGGCGGCTCGCCCGATCTAGATGCAGAGGCAGGAGAGATGTGAGCGGCGGAGCAGCTGGCTACCCAGCCACGACAAGTGAGGCGGCGAAGAAATATAGGAGGGATGGAAGTGGGGCGTCGAAGGCCGGCCTCGCCGGCGAACGACGGCTGCCGGAGCGGGCCGGCGGCGAGCGTCTCCTTGCGGTGCTGATTCAGGACGAAATGATTGAGGGAGATGGGATAAGGTACCACGCTGTTGCAAAATGGTGGGGCCAAAGAGGACGCGTGGCACACAATCGAGGAGGCGGACATGCGCGTGATTATCGACCGGCTGATGAGCAGCTTTTCCCTTCTTTAAAACCAATAACCACAAAATAAAATTAATTTTTCTTTGCTACGCTGCCACATTAACAATAAAATGATAGGTAAATGATCGTGACTGAGTACAAAATCTCGTTAAAATTTTAGCGTCACAAAATACAAATAACGAACGCGCAGTCATTTGTTTGCCCCCGTTACAGTGAACAGTGAACGAGTTGTAGTAAGAGTGATAGACGTATACCGCTCTTGTTTAAAAAAAAAATAGACGTATACCGCTGAAACACCCGGATGAGAAATAAACTCTTCCTTCGATACAAAAATCCAAGATAGCCGGCAACGCTACGTCTGTGACACGAGCTGTCTGTACGGTACTACAACGCCGCCACGTACACAAGGAAGGGGGATCGCATCGACGGAGGGTACGAGCGCCTTTCAGTTTGCTTTTGACGACGGAACCGCGATCTCCTCCCCGGTCGCCTTGATCGTGCCGGCCATGGTGGAATCCACCCAGTCCCGCGGTAAGCTAGCTCCTCCTTGCCTCGGCCTCTTTAATTTGTTATATCCGTTGATCCTCGAGTCATGTAGGCATTGTCGTCGAATTTGGAGGGTTTCCTCCTCCTACAAACGTGGGTGTGGATTTGGCCCTGCGACCTAGCGATTCTAAAAACTGTTGATGCCCTTGCCGAAGAGCTGAAACTTCTGGATCTCGGTGATATCGCGGCAGGGTGCTGTAATCTCGATGTCATTATTTCTCAAGGGATCAATTGTCTGTTCCCAATTATAACCCCTCACTGTATTTCAGGCGACTCGGGTTCCTCGGCAGTTAAACGGAATTGCCCACCCTGCCAACAACATGACGATGATGATGACGACGACACCAGTTCAAACTCTCACAGCGGAATCAACTCATGGAACAGCCTTTCCGAGGTACTACCTACGTTCGCTACTGTAAGATGTTTTGGATATTTCAAAATAGACTAAATATGGACTGAAATAAGTGAACAAACACACTAAAACGCGTCTATATACATTTGATTAAAAAAAAGTTAGAACGTCTTATCATTTGGAACGGAGGGAGTAATAGTTTGCTTTGACTGTACATTAATTATGCTCCCAGACTATTCCAGTTCTGTTCGGTCAAAGGAATTGCAACATTGTTTCTCATCTTAATTAGACCTAGCTAGTGGGGTGCCAAATATTCAGACGGATGTTAAACTTGCTACATGTTTATTTCAGTTGGTTAACCACACCAAGTTTGTTCCAGAAAAGAAAGTTTCACTATTAGGTATTAGCCCATTGATGCCATCATCCTACTGTAGAAGTAAACATGCACCATCTCATGCATCCTGGTTAATGACAACAAATGCCATATGTAAACCAGCTACTGACCACAGTCATGTTCTAGTCCACTTTCTTAACACAAGATTATAGTGCCACTACATATGGATCGGTTTTTTTTTTTTGCCCCGCTACTGGTTATTGACGCCATCATTCTGATCTTACGATGTCAATGCTGATCTCTCCTCCCTTGCTTCTGCCTGCAGGATGTGTCGTGCATCATATACATGCCCTAATGCCACTGCGAGACGCAGCACGTGCTGCGTGCGTGTCTCGGTCATTTCGAAGTTCCTGGAGACACTATCCTAATCTCACCTTCGGTATGAAAGAACTGGGCTTGATTGGAAAAGCAGGCACAGTGGACGAAGGAGCAATGGATCTTCTAAGCAGAATTGACCATATCTTTGGAAATCATTCAGGCATCGGAGTGAAGACGCTTGAGCTTCAACTCCCCTGGAACTGGAACAGACTCGACACCTCTTACGTTGACAGGTTCCTCAAGACTGCCATTGCACCCGGTATCCAAGAAGTCACCGTGATGCTGCCCTCATTCCGGCACTGCAAAACAGACTACAACTTCCCGTGCTCGCTTTTATCAGGCGAGAGCGGATGGTCGATTCGGTATCTTAAACTCACCAATTCTAGTTTCCATCCCACCGCCGGACTTGTCTGCCTGACGAGATTGCACTTGCGGTCCGTGCGTATCGGCGACGACGAGTTGGAGTGCTTCCTTTCTGATTCTTTGGCTTTGAGGCATCTGCAACTCTCTTATTGTGGTGAGATCATCTGCTTGAAGATACCTTGCCTGCTGCGGCACCTCAGGTCCGTGGGGGTGTTTGAGTGTAAGATGCTACATGCAATTGAGAGCAATGCCCAAAATATCTCTACTCTCGACCTTGGACTTGGCGACCAAGTAGATTTCTCAGTCTCACTGCGAGGTGGTTCATCTCAAGTGAAGCAGCTCCGAATATCACCTGCATCCCCAAGTTATGCTCTCGGCAAGCTTCCATCAATTACACCCGGTCTTGAAGTCCTTAACATATCGTTGTTGCCACACGAGGTATGTAAAATCTGAGACTTTAGACCGGTAATTCCTTGGCTTTGTATTCCATAATAAGAGCATCTCCAGCGGATCCTCTAAACTTAAATTCCCTGGTTCTGCGATCAGCTATTGCTCTAAGGAGTAGTTGTTATTATCAGGGGACATACTAATCCGAGGCACCTCTTTCTTCAGCAGGTGAGCACACCAATGGTGCCTGGAAAATTCCACCACCTCAAGTACTTGAATATTTCTCTTCCCGCTGTCTCGGCAGCAGATGAATATGATTATTTGTCTCTGCTAGCTTTTCTTGATGCTTCTCCTGCCTTGGAGACTCTCGTCTTGAGGGTAAGTCCTGTTATATAGCCATTGATTCAACAATTGAGTATTATTACCGTTTATGGCCCGGCTGATGACAGCAGAAATGACAGATTCCTTTCTGAACTAGCTGCGACGGCGCCACCTCCCTCTGAACCATGGCTGATCAATGGAGACTTTAATATGATCTATGAGGCAAGGGACAAGATCCAATTCCACATAGCAACGGAGATCATTCTGCGTCTCGGCATAGCACAAGAAAAGAGACAGCTAACCCAGGCAGAATTCAGTCTGCGCAAAAAGCTCAAACAACGCTTAGTTGGCTTGGCGGCGATCGAGCGGGCAAGGCGACGTCAAGCCTCCAGAATTACATGGCTGCGTGCGGGCGACGCAAGCACAAATTTTTTCCATGCAAAGATGTGCTCGAGAAGACGGAAGAACTTCATTCACTCATTGGCCTCAAATCAGGGCATTGCCACGAATCACGCGGCAAAGGAGGCGATAATCACTGAGCATTTTAGGGAAGTACTGGCAAGCAAGGCCACCCGAAGCACTTCAATTGATTGGCGCCAGCTGCACCTGCCAACGGTGCAAGGAGGGGGACTGGACAACCCGTTCACAGAAGAAGAAGTTTGGGCGGCGATCAAGGCATCCCCAGCTGAAAAAGCACCTGGCCCTGACGGCTACATCGGAATTTTCTTCCGTCACTGCTGGAACACTATCAAGGGCGACATCATGCAAGCCTTTTCACAATTCTACAACCTGTCCGGAGGAAATTTTGGCCAGCTCAACACGGCCCTTGTAGCACTGCTCCCTAAAAAAGATGGAGCCACGACGATTAGAGATTACAGGCCCATCAGCCTCATCCACTCCATAGCAAAATTAGTCGCCAAAGAACTGTCGATTAGGCTATCCAGCATCATCAACGACCTAATTTCTCCGGCGCAGTCCGCCTTTCTTAAAACTAGGTGCATACACGACAGCTTCCTATACATGCAGAACATGGTTAGATCTCTGCATCGCAAAAGAGTCCCGGCTCTGCTTCTGAAGCTTGATATTGCCCGAGCTTTTGACAATGTTTCTTGGGAATACTTGTTGGAACTGCTGCAAGCAATGGGCTTCAGCGCCAGATGGAGGGACTGGGTCACATGGCTGTTATCCTCTGCATCGTCCTCTTTCTTGCTCAACGGCTCACCAGGTGCACAGATTAAGCACAGACGAGGACTGAGGCAGGGCGACCCACTATCATCTCTGCTGTTCATAGTAGCCATTGATCCATTGCACAGACTAATTGAGAGAGCTGCCGAGCTAAACATGATAGCACCATTGCCAGGAAGAGACATCAAGCTCAGAACAAGTCTGTATGCTGACGACGCAGTTATTTTTGCAAACCCAAATAAAGAAGAGGTGGGCGCTCTGCTGCAAATTTTACACAGTTTTGGTGAAGCCTCGGGGCTCAGAGTCAACCCACTGAAATCAACAGCAACGCCTATCAGGTGTGACAGCATCGATCTTCAAGAAGTACTGGGAGGTTTTGGTGGTCAAATCTCAGGGTTTCCAATGAGATATCTGGGGCTGCCTATTGTGATCGGAAGACTGCGACTTGTCCACCTTCAGTTCATTCTGGACAGGATCAAAGCTAGGTTGGCTGGATGGAAGGGGAAGCTTATGACCATTGCTGGCAGAAGGATTTTTTGTCCGCGCCGTCCTGACTGCCCTCCCAACTTTTGCTCTCACTGTCCTCAAAGTACCAAAAAAGCTACTGAAAGAGGTGGATAAAAGGAGAAGAAAATTCCTCTGGGCTCAGGAGGAGGAGCTCACAGGGGGAAAATGCAAAGTAAGCTGGTCTGTGGTCTGCACACCTCTGGAAAATGGTGGCCTGGGAATCCATGATCTGCAGCGTTTCAGTCGTGCACTACGGCTCCGCTGGCTATGGCTCTCATGGCAATGCCCAGACAGACCATGGGTCGGCACGGGACTGCCGTGCGATGAGGGGGATCTTGCTCTTTTTAACGCCGCCACCGCCATCACCATCGGAAATGGAGAGACTGCAAGCTTTTGGAACAACCCATGGACAGGAGCAGAAACACTCAAGGGAATCTACCCAGAGCTCTACAAGCACTCAAAGCGAAAGAATCGAACTGTAAAAGAAGCCCTCCAAGATGATACTTGGATCGGAGACCTTGCCCACGGAAACACAAACGGGATCTTACACAGCTTCCTGGCATTAAGGCGGCGTCTTAGTGAGATAGGCATATCACTTCACGACACCAGGCCTGATTCCATCCAATGGAAACATCAGTCCACGGGACAGTACTCCACAGCATCTGCATACAAAATACAGTTCCAGGGACTAAGCTTGTCGGATTACAGGCACATCTTCTGGAGAGCATGGGCGCCAGGACACATCAAGATATTCTCCTGGTTGCTGCATAGGAACAGGCTATGGTGCAATGACCGCCTCCAAAGGCGGGGATGGCCAAACAACTATTTCTGCCAGTTGTGTTTCAGAAACTTGGAGAGTTCGGCTCATCTGTTCTGGGAATGTAATGTCTCCCTTGCTATATGGCGAGCAGCAGCAACTTGGGTTGGATGTGAGGCTCTGAAACCTGCCGGATGGAGTGGAAAGAAAAGCACAACGGAGATTGTGTCCGCTATGATCGAGACCACCAAACCTGAATACAGGAAAGGGATCCGGACTATGATCCTGATCATACTCTGGGAAATTTGGAAGCAGAGAAACGCATGCACTTTTAGAGCTGCTGTCAGCAGCCAAGAAGATATACTAGCAACTATTAAGAGAGATGTAGAACTCTGGAGGCAAGCTGGAGCGACTTGTATTGAGCACCCCATGGGGGGCAGTAGGGAGTAGTCAGTGTAGTGTTTTGTGTGTTTCTGCAGTTTTCTCCACTAGCAGAAACTGCATGTATCTCTTCCCCTTACTCCTTAGCCACTGATCCCCGGATCATGGCTCCACCCTTTGTTTTTCCCACCTGCTCCTTGCTTATTAATGAAATACAAGCCAGCCATCAGCTGGATCTTTCAAAAAAAAAAGTATTATTACCGTTTCTTTACAAAGTTTGTTTATTAATTAGCTCAGATTGTCATGCCTATTTGTCTTTGGCTGATCAATAGATTTCTATTTTTACTTCAAAGCTAAGCAATTTAGAAAATAACAGTATCCCTGTTCGTAATTACACGACACCGTAGAAAGCTTGCAATCAAACTTTGTCAACTCTCTTCGATGTAGTAAACCATTTTGACTGGTCAGGTTACAATATCATATTTTTATCAAAATAGTTATAGAAAAGTAACGGCCAACCATGCATATTTGAGATTGTAACAATGCTCAAAACATCATTTATTTACGAACAGGTGGAGTATTTAGGTACATACATAGATAATGCGCATCTCATGCTAATCTTGTCGCTGAGCCCATTTTTATTTTTCAGACGGTTCATCTAGAACTATTGTCATTTTGTGAGAAGTAGTCGACATTAATATATTGTGTCCTTGCAGTCAGCGAGGATTATGAACTGTGTTAACAAAGGCTACGGTAGGATTCATCGTGATGTTTCACATTTGGCGCGGGGGCATGAATTTCGCCATGGCAGCCTCAAGAATGTGACGATCTATAGTTTTTACTCTGCTAAAAGCATGATTGAGCTAACCTGTCGTATGCTGAAGCACACGGCTTCACTCGAGTGCCTGCGCTGGACACCACCTATGGTTACTCTAGGTGTTCCTCCAGTAGAAGCGGCAGGTGCTTCCCCATGGACGAGCATGATGTCCTGGAAGCCCAAAAGGCGCTAGTGGCTATAAGAAAATACATCAAGCCCGAAGTACCATGTAATGTTAATTTGATAGTTGTGGAGCCTTGCAGTTCCTGTCATGTGGGTGATAACTGATTCTAGGCTTTTCTGTTTCGAACCACGCAATAGAACTGCATATTTATACATATTAAAGGTACCAAAAAAATGTTAGTCGGCTGAGATTTTCACAAGACATGCTTGTGTTTTCTCTCTAACCTGCATTTTATATATTAAAGCGACTGATAATTAACAAAAAATTAGATACTTCTCTATGGTTGAGACTTTCATAGGACCCAGTCAAGCAACTTAGCTGTGGGGTTATATAGCCGGCCTCATGCGAAGTGGATGTTCAAAGGATTCTTGCTATCCCTTTATCATCTTCTAGCATGCAAGACTTTGTTGCTTGGAACTTGACTCATACGAACACCTTCTCTGTGCGTTCAACATATTATGCAGAATGGGAGGGCCAATATGGCCAAAGGTTAAACATAGGCCATCAAGCTTTTGGTATCAAACCTCATCCAATTTGGGATAAAATCTGGGGTTTCAAAGTGCTGGCTAAGGTTAAAATCTTTCTTTGGAGAGCTATGCATAATACTATTCCTTGTCGGGTTGCCCTAGCGAACTGCCATATCAAAGTGACCGGGCAATGCCCAGTCTGTGGGATTGGAGTGGAAGACATTAAGCATCTCCTGTTCAAGTGTAACCGAGCAAAGCACATGTGGCAAGCCTTGGGTATTCATGACTTAATTGAGAAAACTTGTCTTGTTCATCGTCCAGGACAGTCTATTCTAGAGGAATTGTTGTACTCAAGCCTTGATCATCCACTGATTTTGAGACAAGTCCCATTGACAGAGCTTGTTGCGGTGGCCTGTTGGTATTTAGGGTGGGAAAGAAGGCAAATTAGCCGCAATATCCAGGTGCAGTCCCTAGAAAGATTCGCGATGGCAATCAAAGTGTTATCCTCAAATTTCATGTTTGCCGCAGTTCCTAATGCAAGGATGAGAAAGGAGATATGGGCTCCTCCAACAGGTGATTGCGTTAAGATAAATGTTGATGCTTCTTTTGATCCATACAATTTGAGGGGAATTAAAGGTGCAGTCATTCGTGATAAAAAAGAGAAGTTTATCGCGTCGGTTTGAGGCAATCGGTGCTGCAACGAAGGCTCAAGCGTCCCAAGTGAACACTGAGGGCGAGAGTGACGCATGCAGAGTTTTTTTCCCGATGAAAAGAGGCTGAGGGCATCTCTAAAGCGGACCCTCAAACCGACCGCAATCGTTGAGACTGCACGCTTCGGACGTGTTTAGCCATCCAATGCGGTCCTATATCGGTCCGCCGAGCGATTCAGACGCACTTTTTCCCGCAAACCCGAGACAAACTTGGAGGCTTTGCGGGAGTCCGAACAGCAGACACGTAGCACTCCGACACCCCAGTCCACCCACCCAAAACCCCTCCCAGAACTCGTGCCTCCCTCCTCCCATTTTCTCTCCTTCCGTTTTTCTCTCTTGCCTTCGTTGCCGCTCCAACACCCCGGCTGCCCCACCACACCCCTGTCGGAACTCGACGAGTCCGTCACCTCCAACGATACACCCGGTCTCCATGCCGCTTCTCCTCCGCCGCCGTTCCACACCTCTCCTCCGACCGCCGCACAGGTACCATCCGCTCCTACGATATTACCATGCCCGACAACTATTTGGTGAAATGCCCGTGCTAAAATATTATTGTCCCTTCTTATTTGAAGCAATGGATTCGGATATGGAGTACATATACGAGCACTACGTTGAATCGTACGATGGCTCGTCCGACGAGGAGGACTACACGGATGAGACGATGATGATGCAGGCGGTCCTTGCAGATGCGGAGCGTGCGGAAGAGCATATTCTCAATTTCAAGGGATCGATAAAGGATCATCGAGTGCTCAACCGCAACAGGGCGCGCATCCATTTGACGCTGATGGACGACTACTTTGCCCCCGATGCCCTCTTCCCTGGCAATTTTTGCCGGCGCTTTCGGATGCGCAAAAATTCCTTCGGTCGTCTACCATGGTGTGTGGTCCTTTGATGACTACTTCATCTTCAAGAAGGACGCTGTGGGAAGGATTGGGTTCTCTGGTTACCAGAAGTGCACGGCCGAACTGCGGATGCTTGCATATGGCACAACCATTGATTCGTGGGACAAGTACCTACGGATGTCTGAGGGTACATACGGAGATGCCATGGTTAGGTTGGCAACTGCCGGTCGAGGTGTTTGGACCTTGTTACCTGAGAGAACCAACTGCCACAGACACCGAGAGTATCTTGTCAATCTCGGAAGCAAGAGGGTGGCTAGGTTTGCTCGTATCTCCTGACTGCATGCATTGGAAATGAAAGAACTTCCCAAAAGCTTTACAAGGGCAATATCAGGGCCATGTTAAGAAGCCTACCATCATTCTTGAAGCAGTTGCATCACAGGGTCTTTGGATTTGGCACGCTTTCTTTGGCATGCCCAGGTCTCAGAATGACATCAATGTGCTGCAGCGATCACCATTGTTTGCTAGGCTGACTGAAGGAAAAGCTCCTCCTTGCCACTATACTGTCAATGGGCATGAGTATAACATGGGCTAACATCTGGTTGACAGTATCTATCCTCCGTGGGCTACCTTTGTCAACATCATCTCTAACCCAATTGGCCAGAAAAAGTCTTATTTTGCCAAAAACAAGAAGCAGCTAGAAAGTATGTTGAGAGGGTATTTGGAGTTCTGCAGACACGTTTGCGGTTGTTCGTGAACCTGCTAAACATTGGTATCCGAAGACCTTGTGAGAGGCGATGACCTGTTGTGTGATCATGCGCAAAATGATCGTGGAGGCCTTAAATTTGAGAACATGGGTGATCCTATCGAACTTCCAGACCAGAATTCGGCCACATTTGAAGAGTTTGTTCAAATGAATCAACAAATTTGGCATCGAGCAACTCACGAGCAACTGAAAGAAGATCTGATTGAGCATCTGTGGGCGGCTAAAGGAGACAACAATGTTGAAGTGTAATTTTTGAACTTTTCAAAATTAGAACTACTGCTTTTGAACATTTAAACTATTTTAAACAATATATGCGGCTATTTGAGCGCGCGGACTTAAAAAAAGAGAGGTCCCTGATCCGCGGACGGATGGGGTGTTTGTTTTGCGGGTTAGCATTCGAGATGCCCTCACCCCCGGTTCTATTTGCCAATATGATCTATTACGAAATCTCCCCGGTGCGCCCAATGTTTACTGTTTCTGTATCATGCCGAACAGCCTTAGCTTTGGCTCCTGCCTTCATTTAAGAAGATAACTAGGAGTGCTCCTGCCTTCATTTAAGACGATAACTAGGAGTGGGCAGTCCGGTCAAGACCAAAACACGAAAGTAGGATTTCATTATACAATAATAAACAGGTATGCAATGAAGGAAAAAAAATTGCAGCCGATTTGCGGCGCATAAAACTGACGCAGCCCCGGGTCCGGTCTGCAGGATCAAAGATCAACCGACTTACGTTGTTGCTCGGGGTGATGAATAATTTAGGCCGATCAGAGATGAAAGAACAAAGGAATATATAACAGGGGCGCTGCTACGCGTCCACCGGCCGATGTTTTGTAGTTATCCGCCGCATCGATGGCCGTTGGATCCTCGCGCTATTAGCCGTCCGATGTAGTACCCGCGCCCCGCATGGCCCCTCATTAACTCCCGCAACAAGCGCGCTGTTGCAGAAACAAAGAACCTTGCGCCACGGCCCCGATAGAGCTGCTCCCAGCGCGGCGCCGCCCCGCCCCACCCCAAAATCACCTGCCGCCGGCACGGGGGGCAGCCAAATATCCTCTCTGCAACACCATGGCTCACCACATCGCGCGGCAGATGCTTGGATCCGACACAGATCGAGCTCACCGAGGGGCCCTGCTACGAGAACAGCCGCGACCATCGTTCTCAGCTCCGACCGCCGCCGGGGAGCTTCCGCCGCGAGCAGGAGTTTCAGCCTGGTTCAGGAACCCACCGGTGGTGTTTCCTGAAGATCCTTCGACCAGATCGCATCAGGAATCCTGGGTGAGACTCTGTTTCTGAAACACAAATTCTATTTAACTCTGAAGCATGAAACTCTGAAACACAACATATCAAACCCTGTGTGTGGATACAACAAGGCACATCCCCCTGTTTTACTTGTTCTATCTCTGAAACATGAGCCCCTGTATTTGTAGTTGCAATCTCCAAATGTTGCAAAAAAATAGAAAAATGGCTCTGATGTTCAGAAAAAATCACTCATGTGAGAGTGCCTCTGATGTGGTTTGATTTTGTATGCTGTTGTGAGAAAACCAGAGTGTTTCTGAATTCCTCAAAAAATGTAGGCCAGAAACAAATGTTGCATGTTAATTGACCTCTGTAAAAAAATGGTAAACTGTTCATTTGATATCTTCTATAATTGATTTTCTGAAACAAGATAGAAATTGTTGATTCCATGGAGATAGAAAATGACTGTTGCAAAAAAACTCTCTGATGCAGGAAGCTGGGACTGAAGGGGAAGAGAGCTATGTCCAAGGCAATTTTCGCTATGTTTGATGCAGGAAGCTAGGACTGAAGGGGAAATGAACTGCTCCAGTGAGCTGTTCATTTTCTTTTCATCTCCTAAGCAAAAGATGTACTTGCTCCCTATGTTTGAGCTACATTTATAACTTCTTTTTTGCAAGCTTGATAATGTATAAAGTTGAAATTTGCAACCTGTGTTACGCAAAAATACAGAAAATAAAGAGAGCTTAGTTTGTTATGTTTTCTTCATGTATTTGCTTGTGTTTGAGACATGCAACATCAATGTTTCTCTGCATAAGTGCAAAAACATGTGTCCAGTACTGCCAAAAAACAACATTTTGCTTGAAAAAAATGAACTTTGTGTGGTGAGATTGCTCCAGGTTGCATGCATGAAAATATAGATCATGTATTCATGTTACAGGACACATGATCTTACAGGAAGGTAATTTCGTTTTGATGATGTTATAGGAACATCTATCCATGTATTCAAGTTGCAGGAACATGATGTTATAATGAGAAAATGTGTTCAACTGATGATTTCGCTATGGTTAATAAAGAGCAACAGATCATGTTACATAGAAAACGATGATTATAGTATATTTCACCATTCAAAAATTCCTCATGCAACAAGAGCTCCAATACAAACAATATGATACACCAGTGGGCGAGAACATACAAAATGAACATACTCCAGCAAGATAATTTTCATTGGATTATCATCTCTACATCGTATATAGGTGTGCAACACCAGAAACATTTGCGAGAATGGTTGCATGGATGATGCTCCAGCATACAAAATAGAGCAAAAAAAAGGGGGGGGGGCATGCCCCAGCATGACACATGCTTCTTCCAAGCTTCAGTTCCATAGACTACTAGAGGTAATAGCTACAGTATACTTGCTGTATCGGTTACAAAACATGTCGCACGCACATGCACCGGAAAAAAGGCCCTTTCACCATCCTAATAAACGTCACGGAAATCTGCCTTGTCCCTCTTCCCGAATTGTAACGGCCTGCTACCAGATGGGACATTGAATATCTTCTTAACCATGTCTCTTGTAAAGCGGATCTTCTTCTGATCATTTATCCTGCGGTACACAAAAACATAGAAATCAATGGATGTTGCGAAAAAAAGGAAAAAAGGGAGTTATGCAACACAAATAGAGGAAACAGAAAAACATACTTGAGCAGACGCTTCTTAGGATCAATCCTCAAAACTATGAAATCGAGAAGCCTTTCTGGAGGAGGAAGCAAAGGAGAGATGTGAAGCAAATCCCCGAAACTGGACTTGCTTATTACATCCCTCTTTTTTCCTTCGATGGCATTGGCTATGTCGCGTAGCCGCTTTGCCGACCATCGAGTTTGGTAGATGGGCATGCTACAAAAACAAAACAAGAATGACAAAAAGGGATCCTATGAGCATGCATAACTAGTTATGTAAACAGAAATGAATTTTTTTGGAACTATTGCAGATATATGCAAAGATTCAAAAAACATTGGTTAATTCAAGCAGGCCTTGTTAATTTCAGAGAAAAACATGACTGATTCAAGCAGGCCTAGCTAATTCCAAATAGAAAATCATAACCTAATTACCCTTGTCTTTATGAGCTACAGGAAAATACAGAACCAAAAATTCAGAAAAAACATGAAGCTAGATCAAGTAAAAAAGTCCACCTAATTTCAGAAGCATAAGCTTTTACTGTGCTATAACCTACAGGAAATGCAGTACAAAAATCATGTACCTCATGAAATTTCTGTACCATAAACTAAAAAAGGTAGTATGTGCTACAAAAGGTACTATCAACTGCATAACCTGTGAGCTACAAAAAGTACTATCATCTGCCCATTATTCAGAAAATTCAGAAACTTTTCTGAAGCTATGAGGTGCATAGATCCACAATATTCAGAAAATTCAGATAAGACGTTCCTGCAAACACATGCATGACTGCACATGATAGAAATTTCGCTACTACTTCCCTACTACGCAACACCATCTGCCGCTCACCCTTCTCTCTGAAAACGCAACACAACGCCGCCGAAACATCACCGCAAAAAGGGAGCGCCACAGCTAAAAAACGCCGCGTAGTCGCCGGCGTAGCCGCTGGAAGGCACAGAGGAGCACCACATCCCCACATCCCGGAATAGCAAAGGAGCACCACATCGCCACATCGGCCAGAAAAAAATGGGGGGAAGGGATCTCTGATTCGTACCTGCTTGAGTCGTCGCCGGCCACCGCCGATCCCGAGCAAGTCGTCGTCGCCACCGCGGTGGATAAGGCCCGGTCGCCCAACACCTTGCGCCGCCGCGCGCGTCCGCCGGCTCCCAAATCCAGCCGCTCGCCCTCCCAGCCAGACGAGCCCCGAAACCCCCCTAGTGTTACCCAGTTGCAGGATGGCTGTCCTGAAACAACAGGTGAGTTGCAGGAAAACAGACGCGGCTTCAGCGGATGCGGGGACGCTGTCGACCGTCTGATCAACACACGATCGAACGGCCACGGAGCCGGCAGACGGGCGCGCGCGATCGGCTGGTAGAAGGTAAGATTTTCCAATATAACAGGGCCCGACTTGTGGCAAATCATCTTTATTCAATATATAGAAGTTTGGATCTAACTAGGCATGGGTTTAAATAAATAAAAAGGTTCAAGTGTAAACGCGACATAGCAGTTGGATGTTCCATGGATTCGGCTTGAGGATATGGATCTTGGGATTCTGGATCCGGTATGCTCCATCGTGCAGCACTCTGTCGATGATGTAGGGACCTTGCCACGACAACTTCAACTAGTGATGACCTTCCTTATCCTGGTTGAGCCGTAGTAAGAGGTCACCGGCATTGAACGCCTGGCCTCGCACCTGTCGTCCGTGGTAGCGGTGTAGCTGCTGCTGATAGATGGCCAATCTTGCTAAGACGGCCTCTCTTTCTTCCTCGAGTAGATCGAGGGAGTCCTGACGCTCCAACTCTGCTTTGGCCTCGTCGCAGTGAACTACGCGAGGCGCATCATGTTCGAGATCACTAGGGAGGATGGCTTCAACCCCATAAACCATGAAGAACGGGGTATAGCCTGTAGATTGGTTCGGTGTTGTACACAAGCTCCAGAGGACAAACGGCATCTCGTCCACCTTATTTCCTGCAGCATCCTCGAGTGGCGTCCAAATCCTAGGCGTCAAACCCTCCGAGTATCAATCCATTGGACTGCAGATGTGCCACAGAGACGAAGTCGAGCTTGATCGGACCGTTGCTGCAGTAATCTCTGAATTGCTTGGACTTGAAGTTTGTGCCATTATCAGCAATGATACTATAGGCATACCAAAACGGTGGATTATTTTTGAGATGAACTTGATTGTCGGCCTTGTTGCTTGGCTGGTAACCGGCTTCGCCGCAATCCACTTGGTGAACTTGTAGACGGCAACTAGGAGATATTTGGATTTCCCTGGCGCCATCTTCATAGGTCCTATCAAGTCGAGCCCCAAACCGCAAACGACCATGTGATTGGAATTGTCTTGAGGCCATAGCCGGCATGTGAGATTGCTTGGCAAAGCGTTGGCACTTGTTGCACTTCTTGACGAGGTCGGCAACGTCCTCCTTCGTGGACAGCCAGAAAAAGCCGTGCTGGAAAGTCATGCTAACCAACATCCGAGGTGCAGCATGATGGCCACATGTGCCGAAGTGGATTTCTTCCAGGATTTTCCGGCCTTCTTTCAGATATACACTATGAAAACACCGTGTTTGTAGAGATCACCATCGACAAGGGTGTATGCCTGAGATCGGTGCACGATGTGTCGGGCTTCCTCCTAGTCCTTTGTAAGTTCCTTGCGCAGGAGATAGGCAACGGATGGCCTCTGTCTAGGTCGGAATAACCGCCATGATATCATGAACTGCACCTGTATCAGCAGTTCCCCAACTCCTGGGTTCGGAGTAACCGTCTTCTGAACCCCCGGCCTCTGAGGCCGGTTCCTTTTGTGCTAGTGATTTGATGGATGGCTTGTGCAACAATGTCAACTTTCTTGGGAGGTCATTTTGAAACACCTAGAAACCTACATGACATCTCCTGGTGCATGGTTGAGAATGGCTCCTCCATTTTCTTCTGGCTAGATAGATGGTTCTCTTGGAGCAGCTTAGCATTGCTTTCCCAGCCCTCTTCTCGCACCACACTGGTGAAGTGAGAGCGGGGGCTGGGGGCATATGCCCCCTGTCCATCCCATAATAGTGTTAATGTTATGTTCTACAAATCACATTTTTTTAAATTTGTGGGGCGGCGGCCTTCAAATCGACTCGGACAGGTGAAGCAAAGGGCAAGGATGCGTGTCCTCCGCTCACCAACCTGAACCCAAGCACATACGAGTTTTTTTTTTGAAATATCAAATCTATTATAAATATTCGTCAGAAGTACAAAGCACGTACGGGTTTCAGACATGTTCACCCTCTGTTTGCACCATGGTGTCGAGGTCCACGCCGCCTAACGTCTCATCGGCCTCTAGGTTCTCAAATAGGCACAGCTTTTCGATGCCGACTTTCGACACGTACTACCGTTGCTCCGAAGACAATAAGGGGAAGGGCAAAGCGAAGAAGTGGTGAACTAGCTATGTTGCTTTTATCTTGATCTAGTTGTGGATCGAGTCCTAATGCTATCGTAGTCATGAACTCGTTGTCGTATGAACTTCCTATATCCGGTTGTTTGATGAACTACTATATGTTTATTTATAGATAGACATTGCGTTGATTTACATTGCATGAGTTATATGAATTTGGGACTGAGATATGAGGGGGACAACTTAGGGGGTGGACAAATAGGGGCCAAGCCCCTTCTGTCCGCGAGTCCACGGACATATAAGGGTAAAATTAGCGCAATCCGATTGAAGATGCTCTTATATTCTTCTCGCTTTCTATGCCTCTTGTGTAACTAGATGATGCCCCGCGCTTTGCTGTGTGAACATTGATAAAAGCGATGCATAAATAGGCGCTAAAAAACCAAAACTATTGCAAAAAAAAATTAAGATTTTGCTCGGTTTATATTTTGAAAATAATAAAGCATATGAAGCATGTGAAAAAAATGTTGTATAAAAAGAGAAAACTATTAGGTTGAAGTCAACGGGGTGCCTACATAACAAAAATTTGTAACATGTCCTAAATATATTTGCTCCAAGCGTCCCAACGTATATACCATATGTGCCCACACAAATATTAGTGAAACAAATTGACATACATGATTGCTGAGGTGGCATGGTTGCATGTAGGCATGCAAATGTAGCGGAAATTTATCGCTTTTCTGGCGGAAAAATGAAAACGAAGAGGAAAAATGGAAGTGAAAAGGAAATTTTGCAAAATGGAAACGGAATTTTTTTTGTGCTGAAATGGTACGATATTTCTGGTGGAACAGGTGCAGAAACATTTTTTTTGTTTACGCCAATACGAAAATCTCTGTTTTGAATATGAGCACATGGCTGTTTTGTAGCCCAACAAACACACAATTAGGCCCTACACACGATGAGCAGAATAGCCCAGATGGCCCAACTTCTACCGTACTAGTACTACATCGAGCATGGTAGCACGCGAGCAGAACCCCTAATCCCTAATCGAGCACGCTGCCATCGCTAACATATCTTATTATATAGCCATGTTATATCATAATATTTAGTAATCATCTTATCAATTGAACAACTTTGTTGGTTTGCTTATTTTTGATCTATGGTTCAAGGGGTCCTTAGTTCCTGTGAACACTCCGCTTGCATCTCTGTGTTCGTGCCGTATTTGCTCCATTTTTGTTTTTGGTAGTGTTCGCTTATGACCACATGAAATGTGGCAGCACCCAGTTTTGTCCGTTTCCGCTCCGTTTTCATCCCTAGTTGCATGGATAGGTTAGCGCACAAATTATTTATGACCACATGCATGACTTAATGACGTGGTTGCGTAAATAGGAAAAATAGGTAGTTGTGTTAAAAGCAAAGGAAAAATAGGTAGTTGGTTGCAGCTATTTAAGAATAGAGGATTAACTCTGCACACTACTTTTAAACTTTATAAAATGGTTCAGCCTGGCATTTTGCCCGCCGTAGAGCCCCCAAATAGTTAGAAAATAATATATGTTCGGAATGTGGATGGTGATGTGCAACGGCAGGCGACGAGACATGATGTGCTGCGAGGATGTGCGAGAGCGGATAAAATGGATCAGAGGCTAGCACTCCCGGGTGCCACACACCCCCTATATGAATATAACATTAAAAACATAGCATGAAATCCTACCACAGGCACCCATTCTCAATGAAACTGAACACGCATGTACAATTGGCACCCAGGTATTGATATCCCAAAATTTTAGTTTTTTTTTTTTGAAATTTCTTGATGTTTTTTAATGCTATATTTATAATGGGGGGGTGTGTGGCACCGAGAGGCACAAATTCTCATCCTTCCCAAAGCCCGCGACCATGTCTGACCCTCCTCCTGATCCCTGACGACGCAATCACACAAGTAGCGCACGGGCCTCGCCGCTGCAGCCTGCCTTCGGCCCTGCCCCTGCCCGCATCCCCGCGCACATGTCAACGGGAGCCGCCGCAAGTGGAAAGGCACGCCCGTTCGTTGCTGGACACCGCGCCCGCACCGACGCCCCGTGGACACCACGCAACGGCAGGCCTCTGCTCTGCTCTGTTCTGACGGTCACCAGCACCAGCACCAGCACCAGCACCAGCGGGTATCAGCACGTCGATCGAGCAGCGACGTCTGTTTGTTTCGCAGGGCAACCAACCAGCAGACGCATCCATGGGTTTCTGCCACTAGCAAGCAACGACAGCAGAGCAGGGAAATCAGTGAGCAACAGCGGCCGATTAGACCCCCGAACCCGACGTGCATGGCCGTCCTGTACCCGTCACAGTTCGCGGGGCGGCGGCCTTCAAATCGACTCGGACAGGTGAAGCAGGGGGCAAGGGCGCGCGTGCTCCGCTCACCAATCCGAGCACCAGCACGAGTTACGGACGTGTCCACCCTCTGTTTGCACCACGGCGAGGGCACGTATCGTACTAGTTACTATCTGGTTCAGAGACCTGCAGAGTGGCGGTCGTCGAGTTACTCCAAAGGATTGCAACTGTTGATCGTCGTCGCTTGCCGCCAACTGCACCGTCTCCACGTGAACTCCGCGCGACGTCCCACCGGACGGTCGAGGGTAATAGGGGTGGGGGCACGGCCAGAATTGCCGCCCACAGCGCGCGATGGTGCGTGCGGTGAACCTGAACGGCCGCGGGCTCTGATCGCCGTACTGGTGACCGGACCAGGTGTACATGTGTGCACGTGGCTACCGGGAACAGCCAGAGGATGGCAATGAAACGCTGACTGGAGCACAGGGACAAGCAAAAAAGTTCAGATACATGCATGCGTGCATAATGCATTGTACAAGTACCACCGGCTACAGCCTAACCGGTCACATCGATCGATTTCCTGTCGGCATCACGCACTCGCGCCACAGCGTCGATGCACACAGGCCAGGCAAGCATACGGAGTTGCTACAAGATGTAACGCAAGCAAAAATTTCTCTTTTAAGTAGTTAAACTGCAGGAGACAACTAGGTCGCAGCAGGAAGAAGCTAATTTAGGACATGAAAACAACAGGACCACAAGGTCCGGCCTCTTCATGTCTCCAAGCCTTTTTCTCCCCGATGAAAGCTTCAGAAGCAAGCCAGGGCCGGGTTGTTCCTTTCTCCAGCTTGGAGGAAAGGATGTCACGTAATCAAGTTTGGTATCCCTTTTACTGCTATCATTGTACAGTATCTGCCCAGTCTAGCTATATGATAAACAATCAATAAACATATCAAGCACTTTATCATGTTCCGATCAACCACATTTCACCATATCCACCATCTACTCTCGCACCGTATCTCCGGCCTGGAACAGCAGAGTTCTTACTTACCAAGATGGCAACGATGAAAGCATCAGCACATGAAATCCAGTGGCTCTGGGCCTAATTGCTCGTCCATCGTCTACATGTAGTACACGTACTAAAGCAAACAAAAGACATGTTCTCCTGGTCCTGCAGATTGTTGAAGTGGAGATACGCCGTGAACAAGCTAGGCATTTGGCATGGATGACAGGCAGACACAGCAGCGACAAGAGGCCTTTTGAGCTATGCCAGCCTCATGCTTAACCTTCTAATGTAATGCTAATAAATCATGGGCTAGCTAACCCAGGCAGGCAGGTGCATCTAATCTCCCCAGGCCTCCCTGCCAGGCCCCCACCATGAGGGCGAGGAGCTACGGCCACATGGACTACAGATGGAAATACCTGTAACACTGCGTTGCAAGCAAAATGCTTCCTCCTCCTCCTTGGCTTTGGTGACAAGAGAAGAGAGGGTACACAAATGGTTGGGGAAAGTTATGGGTGACAGTTGGAGCTCGCAAGGATAGGCCACCCTTTCCCATTTAAACACACTGCCATCCTTTCTGCGGTTCCTTCACACACCTCCACCCCCCACACACCATAGCCATACACACGGCCCAGCCCTGAAGAATTCTTGACCCCCTCATGCAATCCAACCCCTCCCTCTGAATTCTCTGTCCTGTGAAGAGGGCTGAGTGCTGGGGAATCCGGTGCTCCTCTCGGGTTATGGGTGTTCAAGAGGCATAGACAAGAGCAATGCCATCTTTAGTGCTGCATTGTTGAGGAGATTCAGATTTCGGAAGGAGCAAAAGAGTGGGTTGTTCGCAGAATTCTCCCTCGACCTCGTTTTGCCTTGTTCTCGTTTTGCCTCTTGTCTTTGGCCTTTCTTTTCTCTCTTTTGGTCTCCCGCTCCCGTCGCCTGTCATGGAATCCTCCCAGATCACTGGGGATGGCGGCGAAGAGTGCAACAGTAATGAATCCGGGTGGACAATATACCTGACCTCCCCCGCGAGCAGCTATGAAGCAAAAGACAATGGCAGTGAAGAGAGTAATGTTGAAGATGGCAGTGGCTACATCACTGAGAGGAGGAAAGGGAAAGAAGAAAACAACGCGGATGATGATGGAGATTATGATTCCCTGGCGTCTGATGCTTCCACGGGGCCATCTCAAGTGAAGGTGCTTGAAGGCAAAGAAGAGAAAGATCGTCAGACAAATGACGGTTGCAGCAATGAACATGGTAAGGATGAACAAGCCGAGACACTTACCAAGTTCTCGACCGGCAGCAACAAAAAGGCAGGCAAGATGAAGAAAGGGGACGAGAAAAGCAGCAAAAGAGGCCACAATAGAAGACGTAGCTCCTCGAGAACAAGCTTCTTTTGGTAACTGATGTAAAAACCTTGCTCTTCTATTTCTTTCTTATCAAGCTAGAATCCATGTAGAGGCATGAGGAATTGAAGGCCTTGTGATGGTCCCTGCTATTGCCTTCTATTGTTTTGTCCATTTGTTAGCCACCTCATAGGTTAGTTCTTCCTATGCAAATCTGTCACCCTTTCATTATTATTCATTGCCCTATTCTTAATATCGACATTCAAGCACTGCATGCTCTCCTATGTTTCTATAGACATTAATGATCACTTTGTCCAGATACACCTCCCCAATGAGGTGTTGAGGCCACCAACCCAAAAAGATAATTCGGTTCAATGGCCTTCTGCTTTCCCAATATTTTTATAGGTCAGAATATCTGCATGTGTTAAAATTTACTCAGAAAAAGCGTATATAGAAATCTGCTTTATCGTGTGTCTGTCAATAATCTTTTCACGTTTGGTGAGCAATCTAATATAGTATTGTCTATCAGTTAAGTTATAGGAACTGCCATAGAGCAAAAATTAATAGGATTTACACAAATATCCTTAACACATCTTTCTTACCCTTGAGTAAAGCAAATCCTATCATATATAGTAGATCAATCTTACTACAACTGATGCGGCATTTGCACATGAAACCTAGGAATATCCGGCCCTTCCATATAAGAAGCATTAGACAATGTACAGTACATTTATAAACAATAAGATGTAGAAGATTTCAACAAGACGAACCAACAATGTACTGTACAAACAAGTGTAGTTTACGGAACAGCTTAAGTAGACATGACAAGTAATACAAGGTACAAGAGCCTCTAGCTATCACCTGATATGTGCAATTCCTACTCTTTGCGTCTACAGTAGTTCCCTAATAGCAGCAGTAGCATCAGATGGAGCACCTTCTGCTGGGCAAATGATGCAAAAGAAGGAATTACCTCCCAACAACAACCTCGTTCCTGAGATAAAAGAATGAAAAACTTATTAAGGGGAATGGTAATCAGTTAATCACTAATCAGTTAGTACTCCCTCCGTCCCAAAATAAGTGACTCAACTTTGTACTAACTTTAGTACAAAGTTAGTGTAAAGTTGAGTCACTTATTTTGGGACGGAGGGAATACATGATAAAGAGTTCGACTGAACTAGCAAAGACAGGGTAAAGCAAAACTGCAAAAGAGGTAATTGAGTTATTTCAGAATTCAGATGAAGGTGAGCACTGGGCACAATCAATTTCGATAGGCCTTACAGCAGATATGCACGTTAAAAAACATGGTTTTGGCTGTCGAGTTGATGTTTCATTGTGAAAGTTACAGTTATCCAAAGTAGGCAGGGATGGTGATTTGTGAAATTCCCAACTTTAAGTTGTTTCACTCAGCGGTGGCCAAACAAGATCTAAGACCCTTAGTTGTAGCTTTCTGATGCTATTTTTTTCTGACCAAACATATAAAAGCCACTTCATTCAAAAGCATCAGTAGCCAGCTCAAGGCCCCAAAAAGAAAGATCCCTAATCACCCAGATTACTATCATGCCTAATCTCACACCAGATATTCTCAGAAACAACGAAACAGCAGGCACAATCTTCCGGGAATCGTACAGGGTGTGCCAGCTTGGAGCCCACTACCAAGTAATCAATCACAACAAGGCTAGGACAACGAGGGGAGCTAACCTGCCACATTAATTTGTGAGACTAATCAGGAAATGCATCCTTAGCAAATGTACTCCACATGGCACATTATGTAGTTATAAATGTTAAAAATGTTAGGGCGACAGGGGTCAGGGGGGATGGTGCGGACTCTGATGCAATGTAACACAAGACACAATGCTAGGGGAATCGTGCTGAATGTCAGGAAGCATGAACATGTGGAGCGAGCACATTGTTTCTTCGATTCCATCCAAAATTCACAAACTATAGTGCAAACAAATCGATTCCACCGCACTACCTCCACGGTACAACCTTGGAATTGAAATGAACGGATGAAATTCTTGACATCAGGCTTACGATTAGGATGCGCCGAGGGAGGGGGTCGTGGACTTGGTGGGAGGCAGCTCGCGGCTACGACGCGATGGGCTTGGAGTGGTGGAGGAAGGCGGCGGAGCAGAGCACGGTGGTGACGACGGCGAAGAGGCCGAGCGCGAACATGAGCGACAGCCCGGCCACCGCCAGATCCAGCATCAGCTGCGCGCCGTGGAACACCGCCCCCAGCGACATCCTCTTCCCTTCCCCGACCCCTCGCCTCGCCTGCGACGCGCTCTTCTCGGAGAAAGCCCGTGGCTATATCACGGCAACGGAGAGGCGGACAGAGCCAGAGGAGGAGGGGGAGGAGAAGCGGCGGGACACGCGGCGCGGCGGGGGGCCAAGGGGAGGCGGCGAGCCGACCACCTGGACGAGCGCTCGTGCCATCTGTGAACCGTGACACAACGATCACATGGAAATCAGGAAATGTGATATTTTTTTGTAGTTTTTATTTTCCATAGAAGTTTCGAGAATATAAGAGCAATATGGACCGAAAATTGCCTTTGGAGCTCGGCCTCCAAATTCAAATTTCAAATTTCATCAAAATTCATATTTTTACATTTCAAAAAAATCTGAAAAAAATACAGATATACATGAAGGCATAACACACGTGTGTAAATTTTGAGGGCAAAATACGTGAAATGAGGGCTGTGCAAAAAAGACAAATTTGGAGCTTTTTAACACATGATACTATTCATCCTCTCAGGCCATGAATTTGTCTTTTTTGTACAGATCGCATTTCAATGTATTTCATCCTGAAATTTTACACACACACATAACATCCTTGTTTACTTGCACAAATATTTTCAGATTTTTTTGAAATCAAAATGTTTGAATTTTGAATTTATTAAAAAAAAACCTCCATGGAGGCCAAGAGCCAAACGCCCGTTCTCCAATATGGACACAGTTTTTTCTCTTAAAATGTTCTTTTTTTGGAAACACGGTATTGACAAGACATTCACATACACGCATCACTATGAGCATTTTCGAAAGATTGACCTGTAAACTTGAGATTAACAAAATCACGAGACACCTGAAGTTGAGAAGCATACCATACCACCAGGGGAATAGTGTCAAAAAGACGAAAATAAATCCGGTAAAATGCAAGCACTCGTGTTGTGACAAGTCAAAGACTTCCTTTTATGCAAAATAATTTAGGACTGGACTAGTAGCAGATTCCATCATAAGGTACCTAACCAAGTGAGTTACACGTAGTTCACCTTATTACACCTATAAAGGATGCTAGAGTACCCCTCTCCTGGGGGCATCGCCCCCCGCGAGTGCCCTCCGTCTGTTTCACGCACGCCTCTTGCCGATGGCTCCCTAGCGCGCTTTGTGTCGTCCGATCTCCATGGCCGCTTCACACACATCTGATTTCCCTCGGGGGTCCATGACGTGTGTGTGATACGTCTCCAACGTATCTATAATTTTTTATTGTTACATGCTATTATATTATCAATCTTGAATGTTTTTATATACATTTACAGCAATTACATATCATTTTTTGGGACTAACCTATTAACTTAGTGTCCAGTGCCAGTTGTTGTTTTCTGCCCTGTTTTTGTTTTACAGAAAATCAATACCAAACGAAGTCCAAATGCCACGAAACTTTTTAAAGATTTTTTTTCTGGACAAGATAAACACTAGAAGCTTCGGAAGGAGGCCAGAAGCCCCAGGGGGTGCCCACGAGGCACCAGGGCACGCCTGGGGGGGGGGGGGCAGGTGCGCCCTGGTACCTCGTGGGGCCCACAGAGCTCCGTTTGACCTAATTCCACCACTATAAATTTCAGAAAAATCAGAAACCCTCAGGAGAGTCCACGAAATACTTTTTCCGCCGCCGCAAGTTTCTGTTCTTGAGAGATCCCATCTAGAGGCCTTCTCCGGTACTCCGCCGGAGGGGAATCGATCACGGAGGGGCTCTACATCAACCTTGCTGCCCTTCCGATGATGCGTGAGTAGTTTACCACAGACCTTCGGGTCCATAGTTAGTAGCTAGATGGCTTCTTCTCTCTTTTTGATCTTCAATACAATGTTCTCCTCGATGTTCTTGGAGTTATATCCGATGTAATCACTTTTTGCGGTGTGTTTGTTGGGATCCGATGAATTGTGAATTTATGATCAGATTATCCATGAATATTATTTGAGTCTTCTCTGATCTCTTTTATGCATGATTATTATAGCTTCGTATTTCTTCTCCGATCTATTGATTTGGTTTGGCCAACTAGATTGATTTATCTTGCCATGGGAAGAGGTGCTTTGTAATGGGTTCGATCTTGCGGTGCTCAATCCTAGTGACAGAAAGGGACATGACACGTATGTATCGTTGCTATTAAGGGTAAAAAGATGGGGTTTATTCATGCGTGAGTTTATCTTGTCTACATCATGTCATCGTTCTTAAGGCGTTACTCCGTTCTTTATGGACTTAATACACTAGATGCATGCTGGATAGCGGTCGATGTGTAGAGTAATAGTAGTAGATGCAGGCAGGAGTCGGTCTACTTGTATTGGACGTGATGCCTATATACATGATCATTGCCTTGGATATCATCATGATTATTTGCTTTTCTATCAATTGCCCAACAGTAATTTGTCTACCCACTGTATGCTATTTTCTCGAGAGAAGCCTCTAGTGAAAACTATGGCCCCCGGGTCTATCTAAATCAAATTACTAAAACCCTAAAAATATTGCTACACTTTTCTTTTATTTATTTTATTTTGTATTTTTGTTTCAATCTATCTATCTATCACATACAATTTAATCTTGCAATTAACCGCCGAGGGATTGACAACCCCTCGTTTGTGTTGGGTGCAAGGATTTGTTGTTTGTGTGCAGGTACTGCTAACGAGGTGTTGCGTGGTTCTCCTACTGGATTGATAACATTGGTTTCATAACTGAGGGAAATACTTACCTCTGCTGTGCTGCATCATCCCTTCCTCTTCGGGGATAATACCAACGCAAGCTACAAGTAGCAGGAAGAATTTCCGGCGCCGTTGCCGGGGAGACATCATCAACATCTATCAAGTACCTTTGCATAAACTCTCATCTCCTTGCATTTATTTTATTTGCCATTTGCCTCTCGTTTTTATCTCCCCCACTTCTAAAACGTTTTTACAAAAATACAAAAATATGTTCCGTTTGCCTTTTTCTTGTTTGCTTGTTTGCTTTTTTGCTTGCTTTATCATTATGGCTAGTTCTTCGCTCGTTACTATTACCACTGAAAATGAAGTACTTAATTTTAAACAAAGGGGAGGAGAGAATTTAAAAGATGCTTGGTATAGGATTTGTGATGCTCATAATAGATCAACTCGTAAGCAATCCTCTACCATCCTTCTTCGCAATTTTTATGTGGGCATTACTACTTGGTAAAGATTTGTGCTTGATACTATTACTGGAGGGAATTTCTTAATGTGTCCCTCTACGGATGCTTTTAATGCTATGGGAAATTTAGTGGGATCACCACCTATTACTATTAATGAAACAACTTTGACCTTGGAACATGTTATGCAAAGGTTAGAAGCTATTGAAAACAAAATGCCTACCATTGAGCATATTGAAAATTTAGATAAAAAAAATCGTAACCATGTCACTCAATTTGGATCAAAAGTAGGTATTACTCTTAAGATGCTAAAAGAGAAAGAACCAATAATTAATGAAAGGGTGGAACAAAGTCCCACTAGGATCGATAAGTTGGAGGAAATTATTAATAAATTAGGTTCCGCTTTTTCTTCCGCTAAAACTATTGAAGAAATTACTCCTAGCAAGAATTGCAAGTTTATGTATGTCCCTAAAACCAATGGTGCTACTTCTAGTAAGGGAAATGAGGATCTTAAAATGATTAGCGTGCACCTCGATTTCATTGGTATAATTAAGGAACCTATTCACAAAAGTAAAATTCTTGATTTTGTGCCTAGAAGTGTGATGGTGAGAAATACCTATGTTAAATCTATTATAAAAAATGGATGTGTGATTGAGGAGTTGGAAACCAAAGATGACAATACTTGAAACTATGCATTATGCCTAACTAGGGACATAAAACAATAGCGCTTGTTGGGAGGCAACCCAATGAATAAAATTTTTTTTTTCTGTTATTGTGTGTTTTCACAATTATGCTACTGGTATGATTGTGTTTTTTTGTTTTTAATTAGTGTTTGTGCCAAGTAATACCTTTAGGATGATTTGGAAGATATTATAATTGATGCTGTTTGGAAAACAGAAAGTTTTGCGTCCAGTGCCCGAATTTTGTTTTTTGTACTGGAGCGTCAGAAAAATCTGAAATTTTTACACAGTATTGGTATATGAATTGCCCACGTTGTCCTAACTTTTCAGAATTTTTGGAGTTACAGAAGTATGGATTTTAAATAGATTGCTACAGACTATTCTGTTTTTGACAGATTCAGTTTTTGATGCACTACTTGCTTGTTTTGATGAATCTATGGATTGTATCGGGGGGTATAAGCCATGATGAAGTTAGAGTACAGTAGGTATAATGCAAAAATAAAATATGAATGGGTTTGCAACAGTACTTAGAGTAGTGATTTATTTTGTTATGCTAACGGATCTCACGAAAGTTTTATTGAGTTTTGTGTGATTGAAGTTTTCAAGTTTTGGGTGAGATCACGATGGATGAAGGAATAAGGAGTAGTAAGAGCCTAAGCTTGGGGATGCCCGAGGCACTCCAAGGTAATATTCAAGGAAGACTCAAGCGTCTAAGCTTAGGAATGCCCCGGAAGGCATCCCCTCTTTCTTCTACCAACCATCGGTAATTTTACTTGGAGCTATATTTTTATTCGTCACATGATATATGTTTTGCTTGGGGCGTCTTGTATTATATGAGTCTTTGCTTTGTTTGCTTTTTAGTTTGTCACAATCATCTTTGCTGAACACACCTATCTTGAGAGAGCCACACGTTCATCATCATTTGTTAGAATACTCTATGTGCTTCACTTAAATTTTTTGAGCTAGGCAGTTGCTCTAGTGCTTCACTTAAATTTTTTTGAGCACGGTGGTGGCTATATTTTGAAGAAATAAACTCTCATGATTCACTTATATTATTTTGAGAGTTGATTGAAATTTTGAAGAAATGAATTCTCATGCTTCACTTATATTATTTTGAGAATTGATAAGATTGAAATTTTGAAGAAATATTTGCACTCTCATGCTTCACTTATATCTTTTTGAGAGTTGATAATATTAACGGTAATTTGCACAAGATATGAATTTGGTCCCAAAGTGATGAATATTCAAGAGGGATATAATAAAAACTTTCATATAGATCATTGGATATGATAAGTGTGATTCCTTGCAATAGTTTTGCGATATGGAAATGATAATATGTGAGTCATGTTAGTGAGTAATTGTGATTTAGTAAGAATATTAGCGTTAAGGTTTGTGATTCCCTATGCATGCACATCAAGTCAATAGTTATGCAAAGAAATTATATCCTACTTATGGTGCATTATTCGGTGTTACTTATGTTCAATGCATGTTTATGACCGTTTTCGTTTTTTGGTTGGTTGCTTCTCAATCTATTTGCTAGCCTTCATTTGTACTAAGCAGAAATACTGCTTGTGCATCCAAAATCCTTAAACCCAAGTTGTGCCAAATGAGTCCACTATATCTACCTATATGCGGTATTTCAATGCCGTTCCAAGTAAATTTGCGTGTGCCAACTCTAATTTTCAAAATAATTTTTCCGTTTTGTGTGCCCGTACCGCTCATGAAGCGGCAGGGGGTGCCATTATTTTCCATGCTAGGTGTGTTATTCTCATGATGAGTGTTTATTCACTTGTCATTGCACGAGAGGATGGTTGGTAATAGGGATGCCCAGTCCCACAATGAAATCAAAAATAATATCAACAAAATTCCTTAGAAAGTGTTGGTTTGGAGGGCACCCGTGGATACGGCTAGCCATGGATTGTGAAAGAATGATGGAAAGGAAATAAACTTTACTTTCTATTTGGGAACCGCCTATGATGTGTCTAGCATGGAAAATATTGGGAATTCTCGGTCGTTTTCGTTGACAGGAAAAGCATGCCTCTCAAAATATTTTATCTCTTTAATTTCAGCCTTGAGCTCTGTCACATTTGACAGATCGCTGCTTCCCTCGGCGAAGGGCCTATCTATTTACTTTTATGCAATTTTTAATTTTTTTTGAGTCTCCATCTTCTCTTATAAAACACCTGTAACGCCCCGGACACACCCGCCGGTGGTCGTTACTCCTAGCGAGATCTAGACTGGCCTCACAGATCAATACTAGTCTTTCCTGCGCACTTTGTCCTCACTCATGCGCACCCGGGAGCAACTTCCCGGTCGGTCACCCATCCTGAAATTACTCCAAGCTGAGCACGCTTAACTTTGGAGTTCTTTTCGAATGGGCTCCCGGAAAAGAAAGAATTCCTTATTGATATGAGTAGTCTATCATCCCTAATAAGCCAGGCTATCACAACACCAACTAGAGAGCACTATTGTCATACTTGTGCATTGTGTGTAGCTAATATTCGAGTGTGTTTCATGAATGGATCAATGATTGAGCATAATGGGCTAGGGATAACTTTCTTTAGCGTTGATATTTTAAAAGACATGGTTGCTTGTTAGCATGCTTGAGTATTTATATCTTCATGTCAAATTATAGACTATTGCTTTGAATCATTCAAGTCCAATGTCCATGCTACAATAGAAAATAATATGTGATGAATATGATAGGCAGCATTCCACATAAAAAAATCTGTTTTTATCATTTACCTACTCCAACGTATCCAACGTATCTATAATTTTTTATTGTTCCATGCTGTTATATTATCAATCTTGGATGTTTTTATATACATTTACAGCAATTATATATCATTTTTTGGGACTAACCTATTAACTTAGTGCCCAGTGCCAGTTGTTGTTTTCTGCCCTGTTTTTGTTTTACAGAAAATTAATACCAAACGAAGTCCAAATGCCACGAAATTTTTTGGAGATTTTTTTCTGGACAAGATAAACACTAGAAGCTTCGGGAGGAGGCCAGAAGCCCAAGAGGGTGGCAACGAGGCACCAGGGCGCGCCTTGGTACCTCGTGGGGCCCACAGAGCTCCGTTTGACCTAATTCCACCACTATAAATTCCAGAAAAATCAGAAACCCTCAGGAGAGTCCACGAAATACTTTTTCCGCCGCCGCAAGTTTCTGTTCTCAAGAGATCCCATCTGGAGGCCTTCTCCGATACTCCGCTGGAGGGGGAATCGATCACGGAGGGGCTCTACATCAATCTTGCTGCCCTTCCGATGATGCGTGAGTAGTTTACCACAGACCTTCGGGTTCATAGTTAGTAGATAGATGGAGTCTTCTCTCTTTTTGATCTTCAATACAATGTTCTCCTCGATGTTTTTGGAGTTCTATCCGATGTAATCACTTTTTGCGGTGTGTTTGTTGGGATCCGATGAATTGTGAGTTTATGATCAGATTATCCATGAATATTATTTGAGTCTTCTCTGATCTTTTTTATGCATGATTATTATAGCTTCGTATTTCTTCTCCGATCTATTGATTTGGTTTGGCCAACTAGATTGATTTATCTTGCCATGGGAAGAGGTGCTTTGTAATGGGTTCGATCTTGCGGTGCTCAATCCCAGTGACAGAAAGGGACATGACACGTATGTATCGTTGCTATTAAGGGTAAAAAGATGGGGTTTATTCATGCGTGAGTTTATCTTGTCTACATCATGTCATCGTTCTTAAGGCGTTACTCCGTTCTTTATGGACTTAATACACTAGATGCATGCTGGATAGCGGTCGATGTGTGGAGTAATAGTAGTAGATGCAGGCATGAGTCGGTCTACTTGTATTGAACGTGATGCCTATATACATGATCATTGCCTTGGATATCGTCATGATTATTTGCTTTTCTATCAATTGCCCAACAGTAATTTGTCTACCCACTGTATGCTATTTTCTCGAGAGAAGCCTCTAGTGAAAACTATGGCCCCCGGGTCTATCTAAATCAAATTACTAAAACCCTAAAAATATTGTTGCACTTTTCTTTTATTTATTTTATTTTGTATTTTTGTTTCAATCAATCTATCTATCACATACAATTTAATCTTGCAATTAACCGCTGAGGGATTGACAACCCCTCGTTTGCGTTGGGTGCAAGGATTTGTTGTTTGTGTGCATGTACTGCTAACGAGGTGTTGTGTGGTTCTCCTACTGGATTGATAACCTTGGTTTCATAACTGAGAGAAATACTTACCTCTGCTGTGCTGCATCATCCCTTCCTCTTCGGGGATAATATCAACGCAAGCTACAAGTAGCAGTGTGCAGTGGGCGCGCAGGGGCACCTTTCTATGGTGCTTTGCATCGCGCCTGCGTGCGCTGCTCCGCGTGTGCCGGGCGAGGCCGGGTTGGCCTGTCAGCATCGTTCGTCTACTGCCGAGTTATTTTGCTTGCCAGAGCCGGATACACGCATGCGCCCGATTCGGTTGTGAGCGTCGGCGATTTGCTGTTGGATTGTTCTGTTCTTGCGAGTCGGATGTCGCTTTGTGATGACTGGAAACCGGGTCTGCTTCCCACTGCCCTCGCCATGGGTGCAGGCTATTTGGTCAGCATCCTCGCGCGTGCCGGGTACGCTCATGCGTCTGAGCTGTTATGTTCGCGTGCGACGGGGATGCCCATGCGTCGGTAGTGGGTTTTGTCATTCCTAGTTCCCACCCGGCTATCCTGCTCATAGGTCGGCTGTTGATGGACGCACTGCGGGGCCGGTGTCTTGTGCGCCGAGCACGCACAGTTCATTTTCTAGTGGGCTGGTGGGGTCCGACGTGCCTGTATCCCACCCGTCTAGCCTGTCCAGAAGCCAAATGGCGATGGAGCCGGTGTCTTGCGTGTCGGGTACACACGGTTGATTTGATGGTTGGCTCTTGCGCTCGCGTGCATCAGGTACGCCTATGCGTTACTGGTGGGGTACGCCACTCGATGGGTGAAAATGCTTTTCGACGTTGCCTTCCCCATACGCGTCCAGCGGGCGTACGATGGGACATGTAACGTCCCTCGTGGTTGCTCGTGCTGGTGCTTCGATGACCTTTCCACCTACCCAACTATATGTTGGTAGCGGGCATTGTCTAGGTCCATGTGTCAGTGTGTTGGGTCAACGACTCAGGTGGGTGAGGCCATTGGCTGGGGGTGTTGCCATTTGGCACGCTGGGTTAAAGTGCATCCTCCAGCACCACCTTTCTCCGCGACTATACCTTCTTGCTTCCCCATGTCCTTTTCTTCCCACCGCGGCACCTTCACGTACGCCGTCTCACATCTAACAAAGTACGCCGACTTTCTCATGTTTCGCTTCCCCCGAATGGAAGGGGTTGTGTGAGCATTTTCGTCACTCCTCCTGCCAACGCTCTCCTTCACGCCCGCCGTCTCACGTCTAACAAGGCTCGCTGGCTTCCTCTAGCTTCGCTCCCCTGGACTGGAAGGGGTTTTGTGAGCGTTTCATCGGTTTTCCTGCCAACTATACGATCTGATGTTCGTATGCCCTTTCCCTCTTTCTTCTGTGTGATCTCTTTTGCATGTTGGTTGTCAGTTTTCTTTCTCCTCGTGTTTGCAGGTATTAACAACTTCATCTTGTTCGGTTGCAACCGTTCTTGCACTTTTGGTCTTTGACGTGGGCTGTCTCATCTGTCCGTGTGTGCTTGTTTCTTGCCTCCACTATGTGAAGGTTTGCTCGTTTGATTTCTTCATGGATGCTTTGCTGCTTTTTGTGTGTCTAATATAGCTGATTCTCATCATGATGGTTATCCATCATCGTGTTTTTGGGTGTGGTTCTTGCGGCAAATTTTTAAGTCGTATTGTTCATTCGTGTGTATATGATGTGTTCTATTGTCGCCTTTGTAACCCTGTTTTAGAGCGCATGGCAGTACAATTTACTTTGCCAGTGATTTCTTACGTGCGTGAGATTGCTGAAGGCGGGGCCTTGCTCGCTGGAATGGGGATCGAACTGCCTGGGTATGCCATCTCTCCCTCACCGAAGATCCTCGCTTGCGAGCGCCTTCCGTGTTGTCCGATTCACATGTGCCTGCCCGACGTGCTTCCGCCGTCCGATCGCGCCTGGGCATTCACCATTATGACTACCACTGCCCTCACTGTTGGTGTGACCTTTGCTCTGTGTTTACAAGGGTCCTCGTATGTGGAAGGCGAGTCCTTTTTTGCTTGGTTTACATGATGCTCTTATATTCGGTTAGTTCTAGCGAGGTTTTGTTCACACCTGTCTTTTCCTTTTTTTCTAGGTTATTTTGTCGTTGATTTGTCTGTGAAAAATATGTATTATGATATTCTTTATTGTTCGAGCTTATATACTATAGAGGTTGTTCATAGATGCAGGTCTATTAGGATTAGTGTTTACCAGACTCTGTGCGTGTCGACACCGGGTTGTTGTTGGTCGAGCTATGTCAACGGCGGTTGCTTGCAAACAACAACGACCCTTTCGCTCGATTGGGTTGGTTTGACAAGTAGCGTTGCTCGGCTATATGGGATAGCGCTTGCCTGTAGCCCACCCGGTTGCTGGCTCCCCTTGGCTAGCTGGTTTCTCGTCGCTGTTGGGTTACTGTGTTGCTTGTTCCATAGTGCTGTCGCGTTGGCTTCCCCCGCCCACTAGTTTGCTTGTTGTTCTCGGGGTTGGTCGGTCGTTTGAGGTTGTTTTCCCTGCAGTTACCGGATTGCTAAGGTTGGTTGTTCGTCGGAGCGGTTGTTGCCGGTGCGCTCGGCCGTTGCACGCTGCTGGGGCTAGCCGGTTGGCATAGGTTGTTTTTTTCCAGTTCGTTGAGCGCTTTCTATTCAGCGGAGGGAACACACTTTCATCCTTTATCTTCTCTGTGTCCGTCGGGCGGGAGTGGGATAGAACATGTAACTTTCCTTGATCATCGTCGTCACCCCTCGGCGAACACCATAAACCATCGAAGCCAGTCACACGGAACTTCCAACCGCTCAAAAGCATGCAACCGCCTGCAGTGCTGCATCCGTTCAGTCCCGATTCGTATTCCTATACTGCTTATCCGGACGCTATTTGTGCCCGGGACGCCATTGTAAGACCCCATAGAGTGGTGCGATTACCGATAACTTGCCGGTGTGTAAGGAGCGGCCAAGGTCAAAGAACCAAATTAAATGCTCGTACATATGAGTCGTTGCCCCAATCCTACCCTTATTCGTTTGCTCCGCAACGCTGGTGTCCGACCAGTGCGAGTGGCCTCGGCTTGCCCTATTCGAAGTCCTGGCAGCGAACAAGAATGATACATGTTGAAAGGACCGATATGTCGCCTAGGGGGGTGGTGAATAGGTGCTTTAAAATAATTACGATTTAGGCTTGAACAAATGCGGAATAAAACTAACATTTAATTTGTCAAGCACAAAACCTAAATCGACTAGGCTCACCTATGTGTACCAACAACTTATGCTTAGCAAGATAAACAACTAAGTGATAGCAAGATATATAACATGAAACACTATGGCTATCACAAAGTATAGTGCATAAGTAAAGAGTTCGGGTAAGAGATAACCGAGGAACGCGGAGACGACGATGTATCCTGAAGTTCACACCCATGCGGGTGCTAATCTCCGTTTGGAGTGGTGTGGAGGCACAATGCTCCCCAATAAGGCACTAGGACCACCGTATTCTCCTCACGCCCTCACACAATGCAAGATGTCGTGATTCCACTAAGAGACCCTTGATGGCGGTCACCGAACCCGTACAATTGGCAACCCTTGGGGGGCGGTCACCGAACCCGTACAAATTGCTCGGGGCAATCTTCACAACTTAATTGGAGACCCCGACGCTTGCCCGGAGCTTTACACCACAATGATTGAGCTCCGCGACACCACCAACCGTCTAGGTCGCCAAAGCACCCAAGAGGAACAAGCTCTAGGGTACCAAGCACCCAAGAGTAATAAGCTACTCAAACTTTCACTTCCACGTATCACCGTGAAGAACTCAAACCGATGCACCAAATGCAATGTCAAGGACACACAGAGTGCCCAAGTCCTTCTCTTCCAAATCCCACCAAAACAACTAATGCTAGGGAGGAGAGGAAGAACGAAGAAGAGAACACAAAAAACTTCAAGATCTAGATCCAGGGCCAGCCCTGAGGGGGGGAGGCAGAGGGGGCGGCCACCCCGGGCCCCCAAATTCCAGGGGCCCCCTTTCAGCAGGTACGTACGTACTAGTAGCCCAAACTTCTTCTAAAAAAAGCTCATGTTTTAGCAAGGCTTCAGGCCTATTACGTGTACACAAAAATTCTGATCTGGCCCAAGTTGGTTGCTGGGCTATATAAGACGTGATACACGCACGATCTCTGATCTCTCGGAAAGAAAAAGGAATGCAGCATGGCTGATCGATCAGATCAGATCTTTCCCTAAAAAAAGATCAGATCAGATCTCTCGGAAAGAAAAACGCATGCAACACGCCGATGGATGAATTTTGCCATCGCCTGATGGTCGTCTGACCTCGCGCCTTCGCTTCGCCTTATCACAATATCACCTACATGCGCAGCAGCAGCCAGGAACAAGCGACAAGAGCAGACGAGTGCTGAATACAATCGATCAGAAAATCTATCAATTGATTTTAAATCCATGTTCTACAGCTCAAAGGTAACCTTTCTGGTAGTCCCTTTCCTAAATTTGTTTCTTGTTAATTGAAGTTGATGCCGAGAGTTGTTTTTGATAATCCAATCATTGGATCGGATTAGTCTTTTGAAAACCACATTATTTGTGATTAATTTTGAGACGACACGACAATCAAATTTGTAATGTTTATGGATTTCATTCCCATCGAACCCAGTTTGTTCACTTTGGATTAATTGTTGTTGAGGTATCTTTTTTTCTCGAATACGCACGAGTGTGCGTATCATTTTATAAAGAAGAAGGGGAAAGACTTCCCATCAGTTTACAACGTTTGTTACACGGCTATCGCCGACCACCTCCGCCAACCTCCGCCTATACACAGAGCAACTACTCACCCACTGCCCACCTTGCTAGTCCTGCAAAAACTCCGTCTAGATCCCCTCCTAGAAGCCCTGATTGCCTCCATATCCTGCCCTCGCTATCGAACCGCCGCATGACCTGGGTAGTGGAGGGTACTGCTGTTGGGGAACGTTGCATGGGAAACAAAAATTTTCCTACGCACACACAAGATCTATCCATGGTGATGAGCATCAACGAGAGGGAGAGTGAATCTACATACCCTTGTAGATCGCTAAGCGGAAGCGTTAAGAAACGCGGTTGATGTAGTCGAACGTCTCCGCGATCCAAATCGCAAGTCGTCCCTCGATCCGATCACGAACTAGTGCCGAACGGACGGCACCTCCGCGTTCAACACACGTACGGCTTGATGACGCCTTCACCTCCTCGATCCAGCGAGCGATGATGAAGTAGTAGATGAGTTCCGGCAGCACGACGGCATGGTGATGGTGGTGAGGAACAATCTCTGCAGGGCTTCGCCAAGCACTACGGAGATTATGACGGGAGAACTAGAGGGTTAGGGTTGCCGACACACGGCTTGGGAAATCTTAATGTCACGCGTGTGCTAGCCCTGCCCCTCTATTTATATGTTGAGCCTTGGGGTCTAAACTTGGAGTAAAAGCCTCCTCCAGGTCGGTTTTGCCCGCACAAGGTCGGTTTGGCCCGCAGGGAAAGAGTCCAACTCGGATCCCTGCAGTACCGCGCACAAGCGGTAGTACCGCTTATGCGGTAGTACCGCTTCACACAAGCGGTAGTACCGCTTACGCGGTAGTACTGCCTTACCAGCGGTAGTACCGCTTAAGGCAGCAGCAAAACTTCCTTTTGCACTTTCCAATACCTCGTGGGCTTTACCCCTTTGGCTCATATAAAGTGTTGCTGCACCCGAACACTTCGGTAAACATCCGGAACTCCTTCCGGTGAATTCTGGAACCCTTCCGGAGATCAAAACACTATTATCACATATATCAATCTTTACCTCCGGACTATTCCGGAGATCCTCGTCATGTCCGGGATCTTATCCGGGACTCCGAACAACCTTCGGTCACCAACAAAATAACTCAACTATACTAATCGTCACCAAACGTTAAGTGTGTAGACCCTGCGGGTTCGAGAACTATGTAGACATGACCGAGACACCTCTACGATCAATAACCAATAGCGGGACCTGGATGCCCATATTGGCTCCTACATATTCTACGAAGATCTTTATCGGCCGAACCTCTA
This sequence comes from Elymus sibiricus, assembly GCA_039707655.1. NCBI lineage: Eukaryota > Viridiplantae > Streptophyta > Magnoliopsida > Poales > Poaceae > Elymus > Elymus sibiricus. Next base: position 296,079,530 of record CM077672.1, on the reverse strand, counting down.
TGTCAAGGATTCAGTTAATCCCGTATACTGTTCCCTTTGTTCTTCGGTATGTTACTTGCCCGAGATTCGATCGTCGGTATCTCTATACCTAGTTCAATCTCGTTACCAGCAAGTCTCTTTACTCGTTCCGTAATACAAGATCTCGTGGCTAACATTTTAGTCACATTGCTTGCAAGGCTCATTGTGATGTTGTATTACCGAGTGGGCCCTGAGATACCTCTCCGTCACACGGAGTAACAAATCCCAGTCTTGATCCATGCCAACCCAACAGACACCCTCGGAGATACCTGTAGAGCACCTTTATAGTCACCCAGTTACGTTGCGACGTTTGATACACACAAGGTACTCCTCCGATGTCAGGGAGTTGCATGATCTCATGGTCATAGGAACAGATACTTGACATGCAGAAAACAATAGCAATAAACTGACACGATCATATGCTACGTTCGTAGTTTAGGTCTTGTCCATCACATCATTCTCCTAATGATGTGATCCCGTTATCAAATGACATCTCATGTCTATGGCTAGGAAACCTTAACCATCTGTGATCAACGAGCTAGTTAACTAGAGGCTTACTAGGGACATAGTGTTGTCTATGTACCCACACATGTATTTGAGTTTCCAATCAATACAATTATAGCATGGATAATAAACGATTATCATGAACAAGGAAATATAATAATAACCAATTTATTATTGCCTCTAGGGCATATTTCCAACAACTGCGCCGTCAAACACGATATCATTCTGGTGCTTCCAGATGACCCACATGCCTAGCAGATACAATGCTCGCATGGTTCGCCGCTGATCCGTACGCTGCTCTTGTCGAATGCACCATGAGCCTAAAGTGTCGTCGGCCAGTGGTTCCAACTCCGGTCGACCCGTCGCCACGCTAACCCAGTGCCAGACCTCCTTGGACAGGATGTAGTTTACCATGAGATGGTTCATTGTCTCGTCGTGCTGGTCACAAAAAGGGCATGCGTCCTGATGGGGTAGTCCACGCCTCGCCAACCGGTCGGACGTCCAGCAACGATTCTTGAGGTCTAGCCACGCGAAGAAGCGGCACTGCAGCGGTGCCCTCGACTTCCAAGTGAAATCGGCCGTTGGTGCAACCTCCAATCCCGCAAATCTTGATGCATATGCTGAGCGGGCCGAGAACTCTCCATTCTTTTCCCAAGCCCAATTGATGGAGTCTTGCACATCTGTATTGAGCTGCACCGTCTCTACTCTTGTCCATAGTGTCAGGAACTGCTGCAGCGCGATCTCATCCATGTCCGGCCCAATGTCTCCTGGCCAGGCTGCATTCTCCATAGCCGCAGCAACTGTTCTCGACGACCTAACCCTCTTCGGGACCCTGTCGTAGATCAGCGGCGCAAGCTCGCCAACGCGGAATCCGTGTAGCCATCGATCTTCCCAGAATAGTGTTTCTTTCCCGTCTCCTACAGCCGCCCTCACCGCCGCCTGAAATATGGCCATCGAATCTTTCGGTACCGTGATAGGGAGGCCTGACCAGGGCCTCGACTTGTCTGTTCTCTGTAGCCAAGGCCATCTTGCTTGCAAAGCCGTATTCATCCAGCGAAGATTCGGGATTCCCAGGCCGCCAGCCCATTTAGGCCTACAGACCATGTCCCATGCGACCGCACAGTTTCCACCATTAGCCTCTTTTTTGCCGCACCAGAGGAATCCTCGACATATCTTAACCATCGCTGAAAGCGTCTTGGGAGGTAAGTCTAGTGCCATCATCGCGTGTACTGGAATCGCGCATAGCACCGAGGTGACCAGTATTAGACGCCCACTCTTCGGTAGTAATGCTGCCCGCCAGTTGGGTAGGCAGTTCGCTAGCTGGTTAACGAGACCCTGAAACTGCGCCTTCGTTTGCTTCCGAATTGTTAGAGGTAGTCCCAAGTACTTGCATGGAAACGCCCCACTCGCACAACCCAGCAAGGTACACACTGCGTGCACCTCCTCCTGAGAGCACCTGATGGCCGTTGCAGCACTTTTTGTCATGTTCACAGATAATCTAGATGCATGTCCGAATAGGTCCAAAATGGCTCTGCAGACCCTGGACTCAAGCTCCACCGGCTTGAAGAAAACCATCACATCATCTGCGAACATCGATACTCACTGGTGAACACAGGAGCGGGCAAGGGGTGCTAACAATCCTTTGGCCGCCGCCAATTTGAATAGGTACTGCAGCGGCTCCATGCAGAGGATAAAGACCATTGGGGACAGCAGCGCCCCTTGCCTTAGTCCTTGACAGTTGAAGATTGGCTTTCCCGGTATCCCGTTTACCATGATCCTTGTCGAGGAAGTTGCTAGCAGTCCGCACAACCAAGAGATCCATCTCCTCCCAAAGCCCATCCGCGTCAGAACCTCCAGAACAAACGGCCATTGAACAGAGTCGAATGCCTTTGATATGTCAAGTTTCAGCATGATCGTCGGTTGTTTCAACGCATGTAAATGCCTCGCTGTGGATTGTACCAGCATGAAATTGTCGTGCAGAGAGCGTCCCCGAGCAAACGCACTTTGGTGGTGCCCAACGAGCTTCGGTAGGTCATCGGTGAGTCTTGTTGTTGAGGTATCACAAGGACAGTGTTGATGGACAAGTACTTTCAAAGTTTAGTAGATATTTTTTTAGCAAATTTTAGGAGATTTCTATTTCGCAAGAACTAGTCTATTTTTAGGCATAACCAGTTTTTGATTACAAGATGAAACAGGTAGATAACTTCCTGTTGAACATCCTGATTTGCTTGTTTTCTTTATTTGGTAGACTGGATCAATATTTATAGCCTAGAAATTTGTGTATGAGTGCTTTGGAGTTCATATTAAAAGGAGAATCCAAGTTGTGATTGTAAATTTACCTAAATATACATAGACATTTTGAAAGCAAGAGCCAAAGCCAAAACTTTTTTTTATGTTTATATTAAAGGGCCCTCGGTTTTACTTTCGCCCTGGGCCCCCAAAATGTCAGGACCGGCCCTGTCTAGATCCAAGGGGTTCCTCTCACAAAGAGGAGAAAGTGATTGGTGGAAATGTGGATCTAGATCTCCTCTCTCTTTTCCCTCAAGAAGGGGCAAGAATCATTGGAGGGATTGAGACATAGCAAGCTCAAAGATGGTCAACAATGGGGGCAAACACGAGCTCAAAGGATAAAGTCCATTGGGGAAGAAGACCCCCTTTTATAGGTGGGGAAAAATCCAACCGTTATGCACACGCCCGTGATCAAGCGGTACTACCGCTTAGAGCGGCAGTTCCAGTGTAGGCCAGCATGTACTACGGAGTACAAACACGCGGTAGTTCTGCCGGAGCGGTACTACCGTTTACAGTGAGCGGTACTACCGCTAAATGTCACTAGGTACAGAAGAACCAGCGACAGTGGAGCGGCACCAGGGCGGAAGTACCGCGTAGAGCGGTACTACCGTGTAACTACCGTCCAACTACCGCGAAAGCAAATTTGGCAACAACAGCGAGAAAATAAGCGGTAGTGGCCGCGGTAGTAGACAGTAGAAGTACGGCACGAGCGGTACTACCGCGCTACTACCGTGCAACTGCTGTGACGCAACAAAGGGTGAAAAACAAGAGGTAGTGGCAGCGGTAGAAGAATGCGGAAGTACCGCACAAGCGGTACCGATCTGCGCTAGTACCGCCAAGCGGTACTACTGTGGACCAAGGCAGTACTACCGCTTGAGTGCTGAAAACCTGCCTAGGCAAAACAGATGAAGTAAGAAGATCGAAACTGCCATAACTACTGCAAACGAACTCCAAAAACAGCAAACTCAAGCTTTTTGGATATATTAAGAACTAGCAATGGAGAAGAAATGCCAATAAGATAAGGAAGAGGACCTTCCCACAATATGAACTGGCAACCTCTCTAACACCGAAAACGCAAAGATGAAGCATACGAACTCCATTTTCGATGAGCTTGAGTTTGACAAGAAGACGAACACAAACTCTAAAACCTCACATAAAGAAAAGCCAAATAAGAACCAAGAAAGATAATGCCAAGGATGCAAAGGTTTGAGCTCTCTACAAATGATACGATCAAGCTACTTATTCGAGAGCCCCCCCTGATAGTATGGCTATCGATCCTATAACCCGGTCTCCCAACTAACACCATGAGACCGGTAAAATGGAAAATCTATCAAGGACAAACCTTTACCTTGCGCATAGTCAACTTGAGCTAGATGATGATGATCTTGTCCTCCTCAAGATGGACCACCTTTCTTGATTGCGCTGGCTCGATGAAGACTAGTAGATTGCTCCCCCATACTCCACTATGGATGGGACTCTCTTCGGCACATCTTCACATGTCCATTGTCACCACAATGGACGGCAAGCTTCAAGCATGTGATCTCTTTGTGATGCTCCACTTGAACTTGCACACCGCAATCTTGATGACGATCACCACTTGATGTCATCCTCCATGGGTTATATGATATCTTCCTTTTGATGCACGCCCATGGAAACATACCTAACCCCACAAAGAACTCTCACATAGATCACGGGTTAGTACACAAAGTGTAATGGACAATGCTCACCATACCATGAGATCACTTGATCCCACTCGGTACATCTTCTACGCTTTGTGTGTTGATCAACTTGAATCCACTCTTTGTACTTAGTCTTGATCAACCTTGAATCTTATCTTCTCTCTTCACAAAAGTGATGTCTTGAAGGTAAACATGAATGTTCACACAATCTTATTCTTCAATACATGCTTGCAATAGGCTCAACTCTCACATGACCAATCTTTGGATAACTCCTTGAATAACACCTTGGTTAACACATAACCTTCTTCTAACACCTTGAAACCAACAAATGGTCTTCAAGCAATGCATATGGACAAACCCTTCAAATAAAACTCAAGGCAATCATTAGTCCATAGGGATTGTCATCAATTACCAAAACCAAACATGGGAGCACCATGCTCTTTCACATGTGGATAGCCAACATCCAACCAGGACAAGATATCATAAAAAGACTAGCCCGGTGTGCATACTAGGGGCGAGCAATTAGCGTTCAGCGGACGGGTGCAAGAGGTGCTAAGAAGAGCCGCTACACGTGGAAATCATTTGACGGGTACACAACAATAGGGGTGACCAGTTCGTGTGCAACAACCGTGTATAGAGAAAGGAATAGAACGAGCGCCAACTGTCGAGTCTGTTTCGTCTCGCTTTTCGAGCCACTTGTGCAGAATAAGCTCTACCCGGGTCCGTCTGATCAAGCATTGGGGACCATGTCCACGGGACACCCTTTGTTCGGTCGTATCATCTGTCGCGGTTAATACGAGAAGACGACATAGTGACCATCTGGGGAGTTGGGTTGCCGTCATCATGCTTTGCAGTAAAGGATGGCCATGTGTACTCGTGTGTCCCATGCGTTACCATTCCTGGGCTGGGAAATTCCTCCCTGGTTATGTTTTACATATTTTGTTTATCCGTGCTTCTGTTTCGTCGTCCTTAGACGGCTCTTTTTCACGCAGCTTCTCCCCCTAATCCACTTTCAGGTCAATCGAACCCGACCACCTCTGATGGCGTGTCTATGTGAAGGAAGGAGAGGCGGGGCCACCTCCCGCGTTGGTTCCGTCGGCGATGAGTGTGTGTGTGTGTGTGTGTGGGGGGGGGGGGGGGGGGTTGGCCAGGATACTTCGGCAACACTATGGAAAAAATCCTCTGAAAGTTCCAATGTACCTTTTTGTCTTTTTCTTGCCAATCAAGCACTAGTACCTTTATTTGCCCTTTTCCCTGTGAGGTATCCAAATGATTCTCCTCAAAAAATGATGTCTTTGGTGTACAATCTAGCATGTTGACATTTCGATATATCCTTTTCTATTCCTATGTTTTCAAAATCTTGGGTCCATATGAGTTTTTTCGTTACTCCTAGGCGATCTTGTCTACTTGTGTTCGCCTCTTTGTGTCTCACACCCAAGAAAGTTTGGAACGTGTTTGGTTCAAACTTTTGTTACCCGCCATTCAATTACATTGTTACCCGATTCTCATAAACATGTTTGGTTATAATGGACCGTAAATGGGTATCGCACAAACTAGCACGGCCCAAGTCAAGCCCAAATCCCTCCAGCCCCCACCGTAAATAGACCGCTTTACCGGACAAGGGTAAGAGCGAACCCAAGACTGCTCGAGCAAACCCTCCACCGCCGATCCCGTCCAATCTCTGTCCTAGTTCTTCTTCGTCGTCTAGGTGCTACTACTCGTCGAGGCCCCGAGCCCCCATTCAACTTCCTCCATGTCACGACCACCTCGTCATGGGAACACTAGTAGTGGCGGCGCGGGAAGAGCAGCGTCCGCCGCCCTTCCCCTTCATAGACAAGTGGTGCTGGCGCTGAATGCCCCAGGAGCCCCGATCTCCCCCTACTCTACAAGCAACCCGCCATGGAGGAGCAAGGACGACGTTGCGCAAGTAGCGGCGGCGGCGGCCGATTCCATTCCATCCTTCAGGTAGCGTTTTTTCCCCATGGATCCAATTCCGATCTTCGTCATTTCTATTGCATACGCGTAATATGCTTCAAATTCCGAATGTTGAGATTTCTGCTTAATGCTTGTAGTTTTTTCTAAAATTCTAAATCTAAAGATTATTTTTATGATTTTCAAAGTTTAACACACGTCTATTGTACAACGGGGATGAAAGCTGTAAAAAAACATTAATGTATTCAAATAATAAATTGCCAGTTTAAACAATAGTGATGTTGTGATTTCTGCTTAACGCTTGTAGTTTTAAAAAAAAATTAATTCTATAAATCTAAAGATTGTTTTTATCATTTTCAAATTTTAATACACGTCTATTATACAGCGGAGACGAAAGCTGTAAAAAAACATTAATGCATTCAAATAAAAAATTGCCAATTTGAACCAAATAGAATAGGGAACACGCGCATACACCCCGATCCCCGCTGTCACTTTACTCTTTAGACTTTACCATTTATACATCGTTTCCTTTTTTGACCTTACCATTTTACGAGTACGCCGCTGGAAACAGAAAGAAACGCGACCTTTTTTTTTTTTTTTTTTTTTTTGCGGGTGAAAGAAACGCGACCTCACCCCGCTGCTGCCAGTCTGGCCAGAAGGGCCCACCAAATTCGTAGCGGGTCAAGCGAGTTCCCAGTTGAGAGTTGACTCCCGGACTTTCCTTCACTCCCCTTCGGCCTTCCCCACCCCCCAGTCCGCCTCCCCTGCCCTCCGCGACAGCGCTCCCCTCACCCCCCTCCGCCGAAGCTCGCCACCCCAGAGAAATTTCTCCCCATCAGTCCCGTCGTCGCCTTCTTCTCCCCCGCTGCAGTGGACCGGCGTGGAGTTGGCACCCATCCGGGCTCGATTCGGTAGGGTTTGCTGGCGACGAACCCTAACTGGCTCGCGTTCTGTTTCGCGGTAATCCGAGTGTTCATTTTTCTCCGACGCGTTCAGTTTCTTGCGGGCTCGCGTGGCGGCTAACCTTCCAAGAGGTTCGGCGGCGTTCGGCTGGGCATTGAGGGACCATGCTCAACGTCAAGTCCGAACCTGCAACTGCAATGGATGCAGTGGGGTGAGTCAATTTTGCCTTTTAATGTCTGAAAGCGGCAATGTTCTTTGTCCACAACGGAAGGAGCACACCATCAGTTTTATAGTTTTCCTCCAAATTTTCCATTCCACTTCCACATACTGAGTCAGGAGTTCTCTAGAGAACAAGAAGGATACCATTTTGGACTTCATGCCTATGCGCTTTATGTTTTTGTCGGTTTTGGTCCTTCAGATGTGTAGCATATTTGTCACCATTAACAATTGTACATTAACTCGTGCTGGAGAAGTTAATTTTTACAATTTTGACTAGGCAAGAGTTACATGGTCAATGAGGATAGAATACGTTGGTGTTGGTTGCAACGAGTGTCTGTCAGCCGTTGGTCGCGGTTTTGTTCTGAGTAATAAGGCAAAACAATGACAGAATGACGGAGGCTGGCTCTTATGTTTCCGACAGTCATGTACTTTCTTTCTATCCTAATTAACCTGAACATGCCACCTCTATTCCATCTAGTATTTTCTTTGCCGTAAATATTTGAACTTTTTCTATTGGGAATCTCGGATCATTCAAAAGTTTTAGAAACACTAAATACACATAGGCTTTGAAAAAGACAAATTGACACTTCCACATCACCCCAGGGCCAAATTGATCATGAATGTTGAACATCTACATCTTAGCCCATCCTTGACAGAGCACAGTTACTCGTTTGTTACAGACTTGATCTTCTGCTTGTTGTTGCTGTAAGAAATCATGAAACATGATAGTAAGTTCTTTGCATTCTCATGTGCAGTGAACCAGAAATCGAGGAGCATGAACAGAAGGTAAACAGATACCAAGCTGAACTTGCAGCCCGCATTAAGGCCAAATACTTCTCTAACAAGGCTTCTGATGGAGGTACTTCTGAAATCTTCAGCTTCATGCATTAAATAGATTCACCTTTTTAAATGTAATCACCTCGTATTCTGTACTTTTTAAAACTTGTATTGATGTCAGATAGGCTGTTCTTTTCGTCTGAGAGCAGTTGCCATTTGTTCACAATGCATCAAGTTGCTTTAAGAAAATGATGAAATAGCAAAAGAAAATAAACCTCGTGGTTGTATTGTTTAAGTTTTCTTCAGTGTGGGTCACGACAAAAAGCATGCTACATATTAGTTGCTGTCTGCTCCACAATTAAGTTAAGGCAGAATTCTGTTGCAAATTTTATGCAAGCCTTGTGGGAACAGAGCTCCATACCAATAAGCACAGAACCTCTGCATCAGGCATCATGTCTTGATAGTTGATCTTGAAATATAATGATGTTTCTGTTTATGTATTTTCTAATGTACGACATCCAAGTATGTAGAGGCAGGGTTGATTTAAGCTCATCTGATTTCGAGCGAGTTACTTGGTTCATATTGTAAATGGAAAAATATAGCCTGTCTTGTTGTTTAGCTGCCTGCTAATAGGGAAATAACTTGCACATTTTCATTAACAAGTCAGCCATATATCAATAACCGAAAATCTAATACGATTTTGAAATATCTCTACCAAAGGTCACATTCTAATTGTTAATTAGCTAACTTACCACCACTAACCACAAGTTTCAACAAGAACTGCGGGTCCACGTCTATGTTTTTTTGCCAATGAATGATATCTCCCACATGATATTTTGCATATATGGTATGAACTTTGATTGTAATTATTTATGCACAAGTACATGACATATTTGATCTTCATTCCTAGTTTGTCAATCTATATTTACAATGATCCATTGTTTCTTAATATGGGGTCACGTGACTTGGTCAGCATTGAGTAGTCATGGTATATGGTTATTGATTACGCTTTGTGAATTGGCCCTTCTATTTAGCAAGTGGGTTGATCAACATGTTGAAGCACTACGAATCTATGGTTATGGGAACATACTATTGTAAATTATTAACAATAATTATGTACTTTATGTTCATATTTTCTGATAATCTTCCATTTCCTTTTTGAATTTCCATATACTTTACTAGTGTCCACTAGCAGACTCCTACTTAAATGAATTCTCAGGGGAAAACAGTATAAAAGAAGTGACTTTATTGAATGGGACATCTCATTACTGAGGTAGTCTATTAGGTTAATTTGCATGTTTACCTTTGTCAGAACTCAGTAGTGATCGCTAGTCTGCAAACTTGATAATTATGTTCACATTTCCTGATTATTATTAATTATAAGCTGGCCCTTCTTTTTGCTATTAGACCGTGTCAATGTTCAGTTCCTCATCTTTGTTTTGTTAATAGGGAAAATCTTTGAACAAGAAACTATTGTTGAAGGTGAAACCATCCATTCAAGCAGGTGCGTTCACTGTGTGCTTTTGTGTAAATATCTCAAATTTGAATATAGCAATCATCCCATTTTTCGTTCTTAGGTGGCCATGCACAAGTTCATATGCGAACCCGGTGAATTTTCTCCGAGAGAAGAACAACCATGAAAGGAGGGATTCTCCATCTTCAGCAGCAGATTCCTCTGCCAAGAATGATTCTCCATCTGTGGTAGCTGAAGCCTCGCCAAAGAACAATGCAGGTGTTTCAGCAACAGAAACCAATCTAACAGCTGCCAAGGGACAGGTATCCAAGGAGACCTGATGGGATAAGAGAAGGTTGATGGGTCGTTGTATGTTCTTATGTCTGAAGAAGTGCAACAACCCGAAGCATGCAAGTTATCATGAAATAAAATCCGTCTGGCAGATGTATGTAGGCGATACTTGATTCATTTCGTCGAACCAGTTTCAGCATCTGTTGGGAACAATTTTTTGTCTTAAGTCTCAAGGTATATGCTACCTGAAGCATGTACTCCCTCTGTAAAGAAATATAAGAGTGAGTAACTTGTCTTATATTTCTTTACGGAGGGAGTAACTTGTCTTTTTTTAAAAAGAAATCTGCCCCGCTTGTTTGTAGGCGATGCTACATTCATTTCATTGAATCTGTTGCGAAGAATTGTTGTATTCTTGATACTTTATTTAGTTGCAGAGTATTCGTGGAAAAACATTAACCATCTGCTACTTTGAGTGTCAATGTGCACTTTGAATTAAGTTTTGCGATATCATACTGTGTTATTCCTCTGGGGCGGCGTGGGGGGAAAACCCTTAAACCGCTGCCACCTTCCTTCATGTCTCGCCGCCGTCAGAGGCATCGGCGGTGAAGCCTGGGCAGCTTCGGTGCGGCGGCGTGGGGCTCCTGTTTGGAAGCCGGCGGCAGGGTGTTTTCCTGTCGGCTGTTTTCTCCTGATTGTGCGATGCATATGGGGAAGCTTCGGTGCGGCGGCCTGGGGCTCCGACCCCAGAGGTCGCGAAGTGGAGGTGCACCGCAGGACGGCGTCTTGGTTCGGCTCTCGGGTCGCGATTGTGGTGTTGTTAGGTGTGCTTCGACCAGGATGTGAGGAGCTCCAGTGTAACATCCCAGTAATAATACCCTAATTTTTTTGCCTAATATGTTTTTTGTGCATCATCTGCATCTCATAAGCACCATTTCGCATTAATCAAACAATTAATTTGGATAATCTATTTTTTCATTAAATGGTGAATAAGTAAACGCCCTCTCCCTTTTGATCTTGCAGTCCAAGATCCACCCCCAAACCTTGGACACATTCTTTTTGTGACATTTGGGAGCTACCCTAATTGTTCCACAATTTTAGCACACCCCAATATTGCACCTACAGTTCAAACCCTTTCAAAGTGAAGCGATTTTCAAAATGGGCGTTTGAACAAAGTTTGAATGACCCAAAATATTTTGTGTGGCCTTATTATATTTTAGGAAGGCTACATTTAAAATTTGTCCGAATCAGAGATCATTTGATACCTCAACGGTGAAATATGAGGCAATATTGTCGGTCTACAATAATAAACCAATTTCCAAAACTTGTGTGAAATAAAGACAAAATAACCTCTTCTCGTCCCAAACTGTCAGTTTTTTTTAGACAACCCAAACTGTCAGATTTTGCCGGTCTCCTTCTTAGCCCGAGAGCCCATCAAATCTCTCGTAAAATCTAACTCAACCATCGCAAACCCCTCAAAAAAAAAAAAAAACTCAACCATCGCAAAAAATATATTTCTTGGCATTGACGTTGATGAAATTCCTACCCGAGTGAGCAATTTCACTCTAAGAAATCCAACAACTCACCTTCCACTTCTCCCATTTAAGGTTGACAGCGAGTCGACGGGGAAGGGGAAGGGGGCGACTTTCCCAAAGCTGTAATACTATTCATCACCCAGGGTGCAGAATAAATTATTCTTCACCTGAGGTAATCTTACGATCGTTTCATAAATAAATTACATTTGGCATACAAATAGTTACGTTCATATTGATTCACTACATAAAATTTGGCATAAGAAAACAAAAATATAATTCATAAGATCAGAAAAATTGCATTTTATGTATATTTTACACTATGTTTTTACGTCCGTAATTTTACGTAGCATAAAATATTTTTTTACAGCAATTATATATTTTCTGACGTTCTTTTTTTACGTACGAAGTAAGAAAAAAATTACGGGACGTAAAAATATGGTGCATTGATGTTAAAATAGAGAGGGGTGAAGAATAACTATTCCTCACCCAGGGTGATGAAGCGGCAATGCATAATAAATAGCAACTTAATAAAAGTAGAGAAATTAGATTAAGTGGCAAACTTACAATTGCTTCAAAAATCGCCATGAAGGCCTAACGGAAACCCAGTCGTTGTGCGATTTGGTTGAAACTTTTTGTGTAGTACACCTAAAGTGGAGTAAGGTCCCTTATTTGATCAACCCTAAAGGGTGTGCCCCACTCCCCTTTATATAGACCTGTAACGTGGTTTCAACATTTGAGGCCCACTAGGAGTACACATGTAAGGGAACGCAGTTGAAAACAAAAATTTTCCGCACTACGAACATGCCCAGGATCACTATGGAGATGCATACAAGGTTTGATCTGATCATTACCGACTCGTGGCGCAGCGGAAGTAGAGTCGATGTAGATCGTCGGTGCAGATCCCCGCAGCTAGGATTTACAACCTCCCAACCGCGAGGATGTACTCCCTCGTCTGCCCCTCGGACAGTCCCTCGGACAGCCCTTCGGGAGGCGGTCGGACAGTCCCCCGGACGGTGTCACGGACAGCCCTTCGGGAGGCACTCACAGAAACTCGGACGGTCACTCGGACAGCCCTTCGGGAGGCACTCTCGAACAGCCCCTCGGGCAAAAAGATCGAACCTACGACCTCTCTACGGGGTTGCACACATACGGTGTCATCTATCCGGCAGGGCTTCGCCGTCCAGAACTAGTTCCCACCGGAACCCAGACAACCTATCGGCTCTACGAAACTCTTTTCGTGGGAGGGAGAGAAGAAGCCAGATCATTGCATGACATTGTGTATGAGAGCTTGAGTGAGTGTGGAGAGCTCCTCTCCACCTCTATTTATAGGGAAAGCCAAGGGGTAGGGCACACTTGGAAATACCAAAATGCCCCCAAAAAATGTCCTTTACAAGGGCATAAATGAGAAGGCAAGTGGGGCAAGTGGGGCTCCATGGAGGAGCCCCTCCATGGCCGGTCACCCCTCATGTGGGCTCCCCAAAGGGGTTCCCATCCATCCATGTCATCCCCTAGATCTTTTGAGCAAAGCCCAAAAAGGTGGCTTTCCAAAAAGTAACCAAAACGTGCTTTTCACTATTCACGAAAACATTTTTCCGTGACTGATAAATCCGAAAATATTTCTGTAGGTCTTAGAACATTTCCAGTACCCACTAAAATAATTTTGGACGCGTTCCGAAACACTTCCGGATCAGTGATTTTCATCAGCGAAAAGCAACCAAAGCGGTTCCGGCATCTCCGGAACATTTCCGGTTTTTTCCCCGGAAAAATCCCAGAAGTTCCCAGAACAATTCTGGCACCCTCCAAGAATTTCCAAGCGTGTGCCGAAACCATTTTGACTTAATGGTATACTCCAAAACAACTTTTCGGTATTACCGAAACTATTCCGGTGTTCTCTCTCCGGAACTCTTCCGTCGTCTCCAAAACTTTTCCGGTGACTTTCTCTTAGACTCCCTGTCTAGAATTCAGCAGATAGATGACCCTTAAGCGTGTGACCCTATAGGTTCGGTGAAGTATAGACATGACCGGAACACTTTCCGATCAATGATCAATAGCGGAACCGTGGACACCCATATTGATCCCTATACCCACATGAATAAATATTAGAGTGAACCTCCAGTTGCTGTGTGCTATTCCTGTTGCTTCGTGATATGTTACAAACACCCGAGGTGAGATTTATCGGCATCCCCGTGGATCAACACTTGTCCACATTGCCAGTTACCTCGTTACCGGTTTTGTTCTCTTTTCTCGTTCCCGTGTTCCGGCATCCCTGTGATCAAATCACAATGTGTCTGGCCAGACGATGATGGATACCGTAACACCGAGAGGGTCCAAAGAATATCTCTCCATCGTCGGAGGAGCAAATCCCAATCTTGAGCTATCAAGTCCCTTGACATACTTTCCCATGAACCCGTAAGCCGCCGTAATAGCCACCCAGTTACGGATGACGTTTAACAAACCCCAAAGTTCATGAAGCAAGCATAAAGAAACTCGATACTCTCATGGTCTAAGGAATTATGTAAACGTTAACTTTCTCTGTGTTATTAACCATTAACTTGTGACGAATGTATCTCATAGCATAACATCAATTCGGGTCGATTCAACACAAGTGTTCTCCTAACAATGTGTCCTCAAAGTTGCCGGCATAGTCATGCCCATGATCAGGAAAACAGAACCATCATGCAACACTTGAGCTAGTCTTAGAGGCCAGACTAGGAATGCATTTTACCGTTTATTATTCCACACGTGCATATGAGTTTCCCTCCGAGCCTCGTGGTTATTACAGACTCGAGAACCATAGCAGTTATAGCACGGAATATAAACATAATTATGAGCATGGAGATAAATAATAACATTTATTATTGCCTCTAGGGCATATCTCCTACAGACTCCCACTTGCACTAGAGTCAATAATCTAGTCAATGCTAATGCACTTTACACCTATGGCATACCGGTGTAAAATATGCTTCGCTTGTGGTATAGTCTTTGTCTAACGGACCTGACAACTTCAGGGCCGTGTGTATCTTTGCATATCCTCGCATTTTCACGCTTTCACAAAATTCATATTTTGTGTGGACTTGGCTTTGTATATATGTGAATCACTGGTCGAACCTTGATTCCTTAGACTGAGCTATGGAGCAACTATCTACAATAGTGTCCCATTGACCAAAGCCATCTTGGAACCATACTAAGTTCATGAATGAACTATATGATTCAACATCTTCTTTGTCGCTTCCAAAGCATCAACATACTTAGCCTTTGTTATAGAATTCGCCACAGTAACCTGTTTGGAACAATTTCCAACTACCGTGGCACCATATCGTGTATTACACAACACCCTTAACTTAAATCGAAAATCGCATGGAGCATTGATGAAGACTGCATCGATGTAACCTTTTACAACGAACTCTTCATAATCTCCGCTTGCGAGAAAACATGTCATCAGTGCTATTCTAGTACTCAATGACATCTTTCACTGTTGTCCCATGATCAGTACTTTGATCACTTTGGTATCTATACTCGCAACTGCTTGGGAGTACCGGACATATCTGGTTGTTTTACATACCATGGAATACATGATTAATCCAAACACGAAAGTGTGTGGAATCTCCATCATGTATTTTGCTCATCAGTGTTTTGGGACACCGAGTCTTGCAAGACTCTTTCCATGTGACTTCGGCAAGAATCACTCCTTGGCGTTTTAATGTTAAAACGTTTTAACATCTTGTCAATATACATTTTTGGCTTTAGCCTATTAGCCCATATTTATCTCCATAGATAAATATGCCTAATATCGAGGCTACCTAGCCCAAGCACTTCATCGAAAAACTATTTTTCAATGAAGTCCTAATTAGTGTCAAGAAATTTATATTATTTCCAATCAACAATGTGTCAAGCACACAAGTTTTAGAAATATTATTATGCTCCCACTTACTTTCTTGTAACAACAAGCATCTTCGCTATCCATTGATGAAATCAAACTCTTTTAACTATTTCATCAAAATGAAGATTCCAACTCCTTTTTGCTCTCTTCTGTCCATTGCTGGAACTTTGAAGTTTGCACACTCACTAGCATCCTCTGGATCAACAAAATACTTTGGACTGTATCACATACAAGTCCTAGTTTGTATTCCCATTTCATGGAAATTCTTTCGTCATCCATGTTTCATATCTCATGATTGAAATATGTATTAATTGCTAGTTTAACCCGAACCGACTTTAAGCATCGCTACGGTGAGACAACCTCATCGTAGTCAACTCCTTGAACTTGTTTATTGCAACAAGTCGAGTTTTATGGAATTATGGATAAAACATTTTTATCCACATCAGTTTATAGTTCCATTAATGTTCGTTAGACTCTAAGTCTTCCGAAGGGTTCATCAAGATTTAATCTTGAATCATTTATATGGAAACTATCTCGGATTGTATTGGCATTTAGCCAATTCCGGAGTCAGGGCCCATCAACGCTTCCTTGATTATCGTAGGTATACTGTTGTCTAACAACAATATCTCGTTTGCGCACCTGAGAGGTTTGCACGAGTTTTGCCTACGTGGTTCAGCTACAAGTTTGACCGAAGTCCATACATTTTATTGTAGAGGCTTCCGTATCAGTCGCAGGAGGAAACTTTGGAATTGCTTCCGCGGTTTCTTTCCTTTGTCATGATAACGAAGATACTGTTATCTCGTCGAGTTGCACTGTCCTCCCACTCACCTTTTTGCAAGAACCATTTTCTTCAAAATCATACCGCTCTTTGTGGAAAAACCTTTTGCCTCGGTATAGTGGTGGAGGAATTCCCAATAACTTGGGATAACCTACAAAGTAGCACTTGTCTGATTTGGAATAGGTCTGTAAACATTTTACACAAGCCCCATATTCCAAATGTTAAGAAAAGATAGCATGGTTGGGTGTACCATACCATGGCATCATTTCAACAGATCTGATGGCGCTCTTTTCAGTGTAAAAGCCGCAGTCTCTAAAGCATTACTTTAAAAGGGATAATGGCAAATTGATTTATGTCATCTTTGATCTTACCATGTCATAAATGGTTTGATTACATCTTCACGAACATTCCACTCACGCTGGTGTTCCTGGAGGTGTAAGTTATGAAACTCCTTTCACAACTCGTCAGACATTCGCTAAACTTGTAACTCAAAAATTCCTTTTCGCAATCTAATTGCAGAAACATAGTTTTCTTGTTACAATAATTTCTTCTTCATTTTGAAAACCTTTTGAATGATTTCAAAAGATCCAGACTTATGTCTCATCAAGTAAATATCCATATATCTACTTGAGTCATTTCAGAAGATAGACAAATCCACTGCCAGCAACAACATTTATCGGACTACACACATCATGATGTATGATCACCAATAAGTTCGTTGCTCGTTCCTTATGGCCTGTGAACGGTATTTCAGTCACTTCACTTTTCGGAGGAAAGTTGCAAGTGTCAGATGATTCGTAATCAAACGACTTCAAAATCCATCATTATGGAATTTCTCCATGCGGGTTTCTCCAATGTGAGCAAATGCAGTGCCACACATGTGTGGTATTCTTTTAGTCTTGCGACATTTAGCGTCAGTGTTATGGATGTATCATATTACCATCAATATTCATAACATACATCCCATCCATGATGGAAGTATGGCCCTTATGTTATTCATAATACTGAACAACAATTATTCTTTTATGAACAACACTCTTGCAACAAACATTATGCAAATGGAAACCCGCGATCAGAAAGTCACCAACGGAGCCATACAATCTATCTAGTCTAGAGTGTATAAAACTTTAAAATGAATTATGAAAGTAAATACAGAGGTAATGTATTATTATCAATATTCATAACATACATCTCATTCATAACGAAAGTATGGCCCTTATGTTATTCATAACACAGAACATCAAAAGTTCTCTTATGAACAACCTTTTTGCAAGATACTTTATGCAATGGGCTAGAGTGTATGAAACTCCAAAAATGAATTATGAAAATAAATACATAGGTTATACACCGATGGAAGGTATAGTAACATTTACTATGTTCCCAGCGCGTATCTAAACCTCATTCCCGGCAAGTCTTTTAGGCCATAGTAGTTCTTGCATCGAGTCGCAACAGAATGCAATCGAGCGGGTATCTCTGTGATCAACTCACAATACCCAAGACTCAGTGATTAACATGTTTAATCATAATTCCCAAGAACTATTTCTTTGACCAGCCCTCTATACATCAATAGCTTGTATGACTTTCATACATGAGCTGGATATTCCAGTCTTCTCTCTTTTTGCCTTTATACTTCTAACAGTTTTACTTCCAATATTTCTCCTACTCTCAGAAGAAGCACCCAACTTTGAGAGTGGTGTCAGCCTCGGACTTCCTAGGCGCGTAAGTTTCACTAACACCCTTCGGACACTTCCTTTCTCTTTAATTTGTTGTTTTATTCACCTTCATTTCATGACAGGCGTTCTTCTGGATCCCTCTTGTATTAGTCTAATGCATAGTAAACACCTTTACCAATAGTTTGCAAACAAACATTGCTTTGGATATCTCATATCTTTTAGCCTTTGTCTGCATCTGAAAATAATTTTCAGTTCCATGAATATCATATAACTATCCCAAACTTTTGAAGTTCGGGTCTCATGAAAGCAAACATATTGCACTTGACCGTAACGGAATTCTAGCTTTTGGAACGAAGGACGAGAGTCACATCATCCATAGCATTGGCGGGAGAATACCGAAAGCATGCGATAGGACAAAGTCCTTCTCAACACTCTTGAGGACAATCCTCACATTACGTTACCAATCGTAAAGTTTTAACCAGATATTTAATAGCTTATTCAATTTCAAGAGGGAAGGTGGAAACGCGAGCCATTCTTCTATAATTATTTTGCATATAACACTTAGACAATGTTCATAATTAATTGCACAAAGAATTAAACAAGTTAATTCTACAGTGCGCTCCCACTCAAATCAATATCTCTCATAATTGATTGTGATTGATACAAGACCCAAATTTCAATTCAACGCCAAGGATGCATCCATCTCAAGTGACGAGAATTTCATTTGGTAGGCCAACTTGCCAATCACATCTCTATGTGACTCTTGTTCATCTTTCGATGGGCGTGTTCCGAGCTCAGGACGATCCTCCAGAACGTCAAGACAACCAAGTGATCTTGCTGCGAGGTCTCAACTCACCCGTCTCACACTTCTCTAATCGTTCGTACCCATGCATCCATGTGATACCCCGAAGAGATAGGTGTCGTGACGGTGCTACACTTGGGAGAACACTAACTGTAGGGGAACGCAGCAAAAAACAAAAAATTTCCAACCTACACACCAGCCCAGGACCACTATGGAGACTGCATACAAGGTTTGATCTTTTCGGTACCGACTCGTAGCGCAGCGGAAGTAGAGTCGATGACGATCGGCGGTGCAGATCCCCACAGCTAGGATTTTACAACCTCCCAACCGCGAGGATGTTCTCCCTCGTCTGCCCCTCGGACAGCCCTCCGGGAGGCAGTCGGACAGTCCCTCGGACGGTGTCACAGACAGCCCTCTGGGAGGACGCTCGAAACTCGGACGTTCACTCGGACAGCCCTTCGGGAGGACACTCGAAACTCGGACGGTCACTCGGACAGCCCTTCGGGAGGCACTCTCGAACAGCCCCTCGGGCAAAAATATCGAACCTACGACCTCTCTACGGGGTTGCACACATATGGTGTCATCTATCCGGCAGGGCTTCGTCGTCCAGAACTAGTTCCCACAGGAACCCAGACAGCCTTTCGGCTCTACGAAACTCTTTTCGTGGGAGGGAAAGAAGAAGCCAGATAATGCATGGCATGTGTATGAGAGCAAGGAGTGAGTGTGGAGAGCACATTTCCACCTCTATTTATAGGAAATCCCAAGGGGTAGGGGTGCCACTTGAAATACCAAAATGCCCCCAAAATATGTCCTTCACAAGGGCATAAAAGAGAAGGCAAGTGGGGCAAGTGGGGCTCCATGAAGGAGTCCATCTTGTCCGGCCACCCCCCATGTGGACCCCCCAAAGGGGGTTCCTTAGTCCCCAAGTTATTCTAGAAGCCTTTTGGGAAAAGCCCTAAAAGGTGGCTTTCCATAAAGTAGCCCAAAAAGCACTTTCACTATTCACGGAAACATTTTTCCGCGACCGTTAAATCCGAAAATATTTCTGTAGGTCTTAGAACATTTCTAGTACCAATTAAAATAATTTTGTACGCGTTCCGAAACAATTCCAGATTAGTGATTTTCATCTGCGAAAAGCAAACAAAGCGGTTCCGGCAGCTCCGGAACATTTCCGGGTTTTTTCTCCGAAAAATCCCAGAAGTTCCCAGAACAATTCTGGCACCCTCCAAGAATTTCCAGGCATGTGCCGAAACCAATTTGACTTAATGGTATACCCTGAAACAACTTTTCAGTTTTACCGAAACTATTCCGGTGTTCTGTCTCCGGAACTTTTCCGTTGTCTCCGAAACTTTTCCGGTGACTTTCTCTCAGACTCCCTGTCTAGTATTCAGCAGATAGATGACCCTTAAGCGTGTGACCCTATAGGTTCGGTGAAGCATAGACATGGCCGGAACACTTTCCGATCAATGATCAACATCGGAGCCGTGGACACCCATATTGACCCCTATACCCACACGAATAAATATTCGAGTGAACCTCCAGTTGCCGTGTGCTATTCCTGTTGCTTCGCGATATGTTACAAACACCCGAGGTGAGACTTATCGGCATCCCCGTGAATCAACAACTTGTCCACTATGCCAGTTACCTCGTTACCGGTTTTGTTCTCTTTTCTCGTTCCCGTGTTCCGGCATCCCTGTGATCAAATCACATTGTGTATGGCCAGACGATGGTGGATACCGTAACACCGAGAGGGCCCAGAGATATCTCTCCATCGTTGGAGGAGCAAATCCCAATCTTGAGCTATCAAGTTACTTGACATACTTTCCCATGAACTCGTAAGCCACCATAATAGCCACCCAGTTACGGATGACGTTTAACAAACCCCAAAGTTCATGAAGCAAGCATGAAGAAACTCGATACTCTCATGGTCTAAGGAATTATGCAAACATTAACTTTCTCTGTGTTATTAACCATTAACTTGTGACGAATGTATCTCATAGCATAACATCAATTCGGGTCGATTCAACACAAGTGTTCTCCTAACATTGTGCCCTCAAAGTTGCCGGCGTAGTCATGCCCATGATTAGGAAAACAGAACCATCATGCAACACTTGAGCTAGTCTTAGAGGCCAGACTAGGAATACATTTTACCGTTTATTATTCCACACGTGCATATGAGTCTTCCTTCGAGCCTCGTGGTTATTGTAGACTCGAGAACCATAGCATACATGGAGATAAATAATAACATTTATTATTGCCTCTTGGGCATATCTCCTACAGACTCCCACTTGCACTAGAGTCAATAATCTAGTCAATGCTGATGCACTTTACACCTATGGCATACCGGTGTAAAACATGCTTCGCTTGTGGTATAGTCTGATGTCCAACGGATCGGACAACTTCAGTTCCGTGTGTATCTCTGCATATCCTCGCGTTTTCACGCTTTCACAAAATTCATATTTTGTGTGGACTTGGCTTTGTATATATGTGAATCACTGGTCAAACCTTGATTCCTCAGACTGAGCTATGGAGCAACTATCTCCAATAGTGTTCTTTGACCAAAGCCATCTTGGAACCATACTAAGTTCATGAACGAACTATACGATTCAACATCTTCTATGTCGCTTTGAAAGCGGCAACATACTTAGCCTTTGTTATAGAATTCGCCACAGTAACCTGTTTGGAACGATTTCCAAACACCGTGCCAACATATCGTGTATTACACAAAAACCCTTAACTTAAATCAAAAATCGCATGGAGCTTTGATGAAGACTGTATCGATGTAACAACTTTACAATGAGCACTTCATAAACTCTGCTTGCGAGAAAATATGTCATCAGTGCTACTTTAGTATTGATACGTCTCCGTCGTATCTATAATTTTTGATTGTTTCATGCCAATATTCTATAACTTTCACATATTTTTGGCAACATTTTATATTATTTTTGGGACTAACATATTGATCCAGTGCCCAGTGCCAGTTCCTGTTTTCTGCTTGTTTTTTGTTTCACAGAAAATCCATATCAAACGAAGTCCAAATGCAATAAATTTTTACGGAGAATTATTTTAGAATATATGTGATTTTTGGGAGGTGGAATCATCGCAAACGGAGGCCCACAGCCTCCACGAGCCACTTGGGCGTGTGCCCCCCTGGCGCACGGTGGTGCCTCATGGGCACCCCGTAAGTCGGTTGGGGCTCTTCTTCGGGTGCAAGGAAGCTAATATCCGAAAAAAATCATGTTAAAATTTCAGCCCGATCGGAGTTACGGATCTCTGGGAATTTAAGAAACGGTGAAGGGCCAGAAAACAGTCCGCGAAACAGAAGAGAATAGAGAGAGAGATCCAATCTAGGAGGGGCTCCTGCCCCTCCGCCGCCATGGCAGCCATGGACCAAAGGGGGAACTCTCCTCCCATCTAGGGGGGAGGCCAAGGAAGAAGAAGGAGGGGGGCTCTCTCCCCCTCTCTCCCGGTGGCGCCGGAGTGCCGCCGGGGCAATCATCGTGACGGCGATCTACACCAACAACTTCGCCGCCGTCAACACCAGCTCTCCCCCCCTCTATGCAGCGGTGTAACCTCTCAATTCCCGCTGTAATTCTGTACTTAAACATGGTGCTTAATGCTACATATTATTATCCAATGATTTTTGGCCATCCTGTGATGTTTGAGTAGATTCGTTTTGTCCTATGGGTTGATTGATGATCGTGATTGGTTTGAGTTGTATGTTTTATTTTGGTGCTGTCCTATGGTGCCCTCCGTGTCGCGCAAGCGTGAGGGATTCCCGCTGTAGGGTGTTGCAATACGTTCATAATTCTCTTATGGTGGGCGGCTAGAGTGACAGAAGCTTACACCCGAGTAAGGGGGTTGTTACGTATGGGAGTAAAGGGGACTTGATACTTAATGCTATGGTTGGGTTTTACCTTAATGATCTTTGGTAGTTGCGGATGCTTGCTAGAGTTCCAATCATAAGTGCATATGATCCAAGTACGGAAAGTATGTTAGCTCATGCCTCCCCCTCATATAAAATTGCAATAATGATTACCGGTCTAGTTATCGATTGCCTATGGACAAATCTTTCTCTTGTGTTACAAAAGCTTTCTACTAAACAACTAACTTTTATTATCTTGCAAATTACTCATAGTTTTATTCTCGCAAAGTACTTCTAGTTTTATTCTTGCAAACCTATCCTATCACCTACAAAATAGTTTTATACTTGTTCTAGGTAAAGCGAACGTTAAGCGTGCGTAGAGTTGTATCGGTGGTCGATAGAACTTGAAGGGAATATTAATTCTACCTTTAGCTCCTCGTTGGGTTCGACACTCTTATTTATCGAAAAAGCTACAATTGATCCCCTATACTTGTGGGTTATCAAGACCTTTTTCTGGCGCCGTTGCCGGGGAGCAATAGCGTGGGGTTGATATTCTCGTGTGTGCTTGTTTGCTTTATCACTAAGTAAATTTTATTTTTTGTTCTAAGTTGTTTTATATCTTTAGTTATGGATATGGAACACGAAATACCAAAAAAATTAGTTGTACTTGCTACTCATGGAGATGGGGAACCTCCTAAAACCCTCGATGCTCGTTATGTGGAAAACATTAAATACTACTTTGATAATCCTGATAAAACTCCATTCAACTTGATAATGGGAGTTACTTTGGATCAACGGGAATACTTTAGGGATTATCGCTTGTCTCAAAAAGGGAAACTCTTATGGGATGAAATTTATTATTTGCATTGGTATGCTTGAGATATGATTATACTTGTTGCTCTAGGATGAAGGCTCCACACCTTCCCTTTTGATGTGAATTTAATGATAATGAAACCTTGACTTCTTATGCTAATGGTATATATGATTACTATGATGTGGAACAAATAGAAGAATTTGTTGCTTTTAAGGGTGCTTATGAAATTGAATCTTTGTTTGAAAAGTGTGAAAATTATGATGATACTGTTTACCGATCTGAAAATTTTGCTATACTTAAATATTGCTATGAGAATTATGAATACAATGCCTATATTGATCAATTTATTGTGAAAGTCTCCGCTGTCCGAGAAGAGACTAATATTTTGCAGGAATCTATGGAAGAAGAAATTGCTGAAACTGTGAGCTCATTAGATGAAAAAATTGAGGAGGAGAGCGAAGAACAAAAGGAGGAAGAGCGGATTAGCTACCCGTGCCCACCTTCTAATGAGAGTAACTCTTCAACTCATACATTGTTTAATTTCCCTTCATGCTTACCGAAGGATGAATGCTATGATAATTGCTATGATCCCATTGATTCGTTTGAAATATCCCTTTTTGATGAAATTGATGCTTGCTATGCTTGTGACCATGATGCCAATATGAATGATGCTTATGGAGATGAACTTGCTATAATTCCTTATGTTAAGAATGAAATTGTTGCTATTGCACCCACACATGATAGTCCTATTATCTTTTTGAATTCTCCCAACTACACTATATCGGAGAAGTTTGCACTTATTAAGGATTATATTGATGGGTTGCGTTTTACTACTACACATGATGATTTGGATGAATATAATATGCATGTGCTTGCTGCTCCTAACTTCAATTATTATGAGAGAGGAACTACAACTTCACCTCTCTATGTTTCCAATACGATAAAATTGCAAGAAACTGTTTATACTATGCATTGGCCTTTACTTGATGTGCATGAATTGTTCTTTTATGACATGCCGATGCATAGGAAGAGAGTTAGGCTTCGTCATTGCATGATATATGTTGCTTTGTGCTCACTACTAAATTACAAATCATTGTTAATTAAAATTGGCTTTGATATACCTTGGGATCCGGGTGGATCAATTACTTGAGCACTTTATGCCTAGCTTAATGGCTTTAAAGAAAGCGCTGCCAGGGAGACAACCCGGAAGTTTTAGAGAGTCATTTATTTCTGTTGAGTGCTTTTATAAAGTTTAAAACAAAAAATATAGAGGGGAACCTAAAACTTTTCAAAAAGAAAAGTGAACGTAAGAAAGACGAACACCGTTGAAGTGGGGGACGTCCTTGAACTTTGTTCATGCCCATGGAAACTTTGTGAATCTTGAATTACAGAAACTTTTCAACAAAAATAATTATCCCCTTGTACAAATCCATTGTATTATAAAAATAATGTGCCAAGATTTACCGTTAGGATGTTTAAATTGCTTGTTTGGTATGTGCGGTGCAAAAATAGAAACTTTTGCTGTAGTGCGTGAATTTACATTTTTTACTGGAACATGCAAAAATTCTGAAATTTTTACACAGTACTGCTATGCAATTTTTTTTATTTTTTCCTAATATTTCAGAATTTTTAGAGTTACAGAAGTATGGTCAATGTTCAGATTACTACAGACTGTTCTGTTTTTGACAGATTCTGTTTTTGATGCATTGTTTTGCTTGTTTTGATGAAACTATGGATTGTATCGGAAGGTATAAGCCATGGATAAGTTAGAATACAGTAGGTATAATGCAAAAATAAAACATGAATGGGTTTGCAACAGTACTTAAAGTAGTGATTTGCTTTATTATACTAACGGATCTCACGAAGGTTTTGTTAAGTTTTGTGTGGATGAAGTGTTCGAAGATCGAGGAGGTATTGATATGAGAAGAATGAGGAGAGGCAAGAGCTCAAGCTTGGGGATGCCCAAGGCACCCCAAGTAAATATTCAAGGAGACTCAAGCATCTAAGCATGGGGATGCCCCGGAAGGCATCCTATCTTTATTCAACAATTATCGGTATGTCTTGGTTTTTGTTTTGTTCACATGATATGCGTAAATTCTTGGAGCGTCTTTTGTGTTTATTTTCCCCTTTTCTTTTATTAACCATGCTGGTATGAG
Source organism: Elymus sibiricus (assembly GCA_039707655.1). Classification (NCBI taxonomy): domain Eukaryota; kingdom Viridiplantae; phylum Streptophyta; class Magnoliopsida; order Poales; family Poaceae; genus Elymus; species Elymus sibiricus. Next base: position 296,053,965 of record CM077672.1, on the reverse strand, counting down.
ATAGTCCTTGGTTGATTTATAGAATGCTTCATGCACTTCACTTATATCTTTTGAGTATGGATTTATAGAATGCTTCATGTGCTTCACTTATATCATTTGAAGTTTGGATGCCTGTTTCTCTTCATATAGAAAACCGTTATTTGTAGAATGCTCTTTTGCTTCACTTATATTTATTAGAGCATGGTCTTTTGTAGAAATAATTAAACTCTCTTGCTTCACTTATATCTATTTAGAGAGTCAACAGGAACTGGTCATTCACATGGTTAGTCATAAAATCCTACATAAAACTTGTAGATCACTGAATATGATATGTTTGATTCCTTGCAATAGTTTTGCGATATAGAGATGGTAATATGTGGGAGGTACTAGTGAATGATTGTGGTTTAGTAGGAATATTGGTGTTAAGGTTTGTGATTCCCGAAGCATGCACGTATAGTCTCTCGTTATGCTAAGAAGTTGGAGCATGATTTATTATTGATTGTCTTCCTTTGCGTGGAGGTCGGGGGCGCGTGATGGTTAACTCCTACCAACCTCCCCCCTAGGGGCATGCGTAGTAGTACTTTGCTTCGAGGGCTAATAAACTTTCGCAATAAGTATGTGAGTTCTTTATGACTAATGTGAGTCCATGGATTATACGCACTCTCACCTTTCCGCAATTTGCTAGACTCTACGGTACCGTGCATTGCCCTTTCTTACCTTGAGATGTGGTGCAAACTTCGCCGGTGCATCCAAACCCCGTGATATGATACGCTCTATCACACATAAGCCTCTTTATATCTTCCTCAAAACAGCCACCATACTTACCTATTATGGCATTTCCATAGCCATTCCGAGATATATTGCCATGCAACTTCCATCATCATCATATACATGACTTGAGCATTCATTGTTATATTGCTTTGCATGATCGTAAGATAGCTAGCATGATATTTTCATGGCTTGTCCGTTTTTTCGATATCTTTGCTACGCTAGATCATTGCACATCCTGGTACACTGCCAGAGGCATTCATATAGAGTCATACTTTGCTCTAGTATCGAGTTGTAATTTTTTGAGTTGTAAGTAAATAGAAGTGTGATGATCATCATTATTCATTATTAGAGCATTGTCCCAGTGAGGAAAGGATGATGGAGACTATGATTCCCCCACAAGTCAGGATGAGACTTCGGACAAAATAAAAGAAAAAGAAAAAAAGTGAGGCCAAAAAGAGCCCAAGAAAAAAAAGAAAGAAAAAAGAAAAAAAGAGAAAACAAAAAAAAAATGAAATGAGAGAAAAAGAGAGAAGGGGCAATGTTACTATCCTTTACCACACTTGTGCTTCAGAGTAGCACCATGTTTTTCATGTAGAGAGTCTCCTATGCTTTCATTTTCATACACTAGTGGGAATTTTCATTATAGAACTTGGCTTGTATATTCCGATGAGGGGCTTCCTCAATTGCCCGTGGTCTTGAGCAAGCAAGTTGGATGCACACCCACTTAGTTTTCATATTGAGCTTTCATACACTTATAGCTCTTAGTGCATCCGTTGCATGGCAATCCCTACTCCTCATATTGACATCAATTGATGGGCATCTCCATAGCCCGTTGATTAGCCGCGTCGATGTGAGACTTTCTTCCTTTTTTGTCTTCTCCATATTTACCCCTATCATCATACTCTATTCCACCCATAGTGCTATGTCCATGGCTTGCGCTCATGTATTGCGTGGGGGTTGAAAAAGCTGAAGCGCGTTAAAAAGTATGAACCAATTGCTTGGTTGACACCGGGGTAGTACATGATAAATACTTTGTGTTAAGAAGATGGAGCATGACAAGGCTATATGATTTTGTAGGGATAGCGTTCTTTAGCATTTTTATTCTGAAAGACATGATTGTTTGTTGGGATGCCTGAGTATTGATGTCTTTATATCAAATTATAGACTATTGCTTTGAATCACTCGTGTCGTAATATTCATGCCATGATTAGATTATATGATCAAGATTATGCTAGGTGGCATTCCACATCAAAAATTATTTTTATCATTTACCTACTCGAGGACGAGTAGGAATTAAGCTTGGGGATGCTGATACGTCTCCGTCGTATCTATAATTTTTGATTGTTTCATGCCAATATTCTATAACTTTCACATATTTTTGGCAACATTATATATTATTTTTGGGACTAACATATTGATCCAGTGCCCAGTGCCAGTTCCTGTTTTCTGCTTGTTTTTTGTTTCACAGAAAATCCATATCAAAGGAAGTCCAAATGCAATAAAATTTTATGGAGAATTATTTTGGAATATATGTGATTTTTGGGAGGTGGAATCATCACAAACGGAGGCCCACAGCCTCCACGAGCCACCTGAGCGCGTGCCCCCCTGGCGCACGGTGGTGCCTCGTGGGCACCCTATAAGTCGGTTAGGGCTCTTCTTCGGGCACAAGGAAGCTAATATCCGAAAAAAATCATGTTAAAATTTCAGCCCGATCGGAGTTACGGATCTCCGGGAATTTAAGAAACGGTGAAGGGCCAGAAAACAGGAACGCGAAACAGAAGAGAACAGAGAGAGAGATCCAATCTAGGAGGGGCTCCTGCCCCTCCGCCGCCATGGCAGCCATGGACCAGAGGGGGAACTCTCCTCCCATCTAGGGGGGAATCCAAGGAAGAAGAAGAAGGAGGGGGTCTCTCTCCCCCTCTCTCCCGGTGGCGCCGGAGTGCCGCCGGGGCAATCATCGTGACGGCGATCTACACCAACAACTTCGCCGCAGTCAACACCAACTCTCTCCCCCTCTATGCAGTGGTGTAACCTCTCAATTGCCACTGTAATTCTCTACTTAAACATGGTGCTTAATGCTACATATTATTATCCAATGATTTGTGGCCATCCTATGATGTTTGAGTAGATTCGTTTTGTCCTATGGGTTGATTGATGATCGTGATTGGTTTGAGTTGTATGTTTTATTTTGGTGCTATCCTATGGTGTCGGTGTATAAAACATGGGTATTTTATACCCTGACTTGTGCATAGACAGTAGCAGCCTCCTTGCCGGCCAAAGCCTTGCCGGGAACCGCCAAGATCAAGATTCGGAGTCCAGCCGCAGAAGCTACCAGAAAGAAGCTCAAAACACAACGCCCAACTAGTACCAAGGATGAAGACATTCCTTGCCGGCAAGGCTGAACCGGCAAGGTGAGGACCCGGCAAGCTCCGTGCCGGCAAGCTTATGCCAGCCCTCCAGCGCTCCACCTCACCGCACAGGTGTTCGCTGGTGTGTGAGGTGTTGACCGCGCAGGTTGGTTGGTGAGGCTTGTCGGGCACGTGTCAGCACGCTGGGACAAGATTTGTCCCTAACGACACCCGTCCAAGAGGCGTGTCAGGATAATACGAGGTAGCTGGGCAAGCGGTGCAGGAACCTTGCCGGGACTACCTCTCCACATGACACCTAACGGCGCATTTAATGCCTTTGTCCCAAATTGGCAGAGTTAGGTATGATAGCATTATTTGCTATCCAATCGCTATGTAATTACTGGTTTGCCACTGTGGTAACCCCTTGAGCTATAAAGGGAGGGCCAAGGCAACAATTTAGAGGATTCAGACCCCTTTTCAAACACAAGCACGTCTCGCGTAGCTGCTCTCTCCGCGCCTTGCCGGGACAAGCGCTCCTTGTACTGTGTTTCTGCACCCTTAATACACCAAAATCAGGAGTAGGGTTTTACGCTTCGCAGCGGCCCGAACCTGGGTAAATCGCTTACACTTCCCATTGTCCATGCTCTTTGTGCACGTCGATCTCCCCTGCCGAACCACAAGGGGCTGCATGGCCCCATAGATGGTCGTACTCCGACATCTTTGGTGCGCCAGGTAGGGGGTGCGTCGCTTGCGTGAACCTTGACTAGTGGGTTGCGCGTCTTCTTCATCATCTTCATCGACTTCATCGTCGTCCTTCTCGTCGTCGATGGCGCCCAAGAAGAAGGGCATAACGATGACGGCCATCCCGCACGCATCCACAGGCGGCGCAGGTGGCGCAGCCGATGCGGGCGGCGCGGATACCGCGGTTGGCACGACCAGCGCAGGCGGCGCGGTTGCCATGCCCACCACGGTCGGCGCAGGGGACGAGCACGCCGGAGGCAGTCGACCTCCTCGGTCCTCTGACGGACGGAGCCGTGACGGCGCGGGCGGAGCGGATGGACGACCTCCTCCTCCTCCTCCTCCTCCTCGCCGCGCAGACGAACGCAGCCACCGGAGCAACAATGCCCGGTCCGGCGCGAGCCGAGATCCCGCTGCGGCGTCGTCCAAGGATGCTACTTCAGGACAGACGCCACACCCCTCACACAATGGACACGGTGCGGCTCCGAGCGGGGCCAACGACTCCGGACAGCAGCGACCTCACGGCAAGACTCCTGTGGATCAAATCCCAGATCCTCAGGCACCACCTCCGCCACGGTGGCAAGACCGCGATGGCACTCCTGCTGGCTCTGCCAGGAGTAGAGCGACGTCGCGCTCTTCGCTCCCGGCCATGCCAGCCACGGCAGCAGAAGCAATGGCGCGAGCTCAGATGCTGCTGAACTTTCCTCCAGCGGCAGAGAAGATGGATGAGTGGAGAGCCACCATCCAAAGCTTGATTGGATTTGCCGAAGCCAGTAAATCGCAGCTAGCGGAGCCCTCACGGCATCCGCAAGCAGCACCGACATCTCCAGTTGGCCGCGTTGACGGTACTACACTAACGGTGCAATCGCCACCGTGACAACCGCCTCAACATCAGCAATGCCAACAGCCTCGACAAGCCCAGCAATCTCTTGGACCCGACGAGATGTCGATAGCTTCTTCAGATCCACGGGCGTGGCAAGATCAGAGGCAAGTGCTGCGAGACAGGCGGGCAGAAGACGCCTGCACCACCATCGAACGGCGCCGAGAGGCGCGCCGTCAATCCGATGCGCACAACGGCCCCGTCGTTGATGAGCCTGCGCCAGGGGTTGGTGGATATCTACCTTACGAGGTTGGATGTCCTGCCTTCACCCGTGAGCTGCGGCAAGTCCGATGGCCGTCCGTTCGAGCCTTCAAGCCAGAAGTGCCGGAAAAATATGACGGCAAACTGAACCCGGCAGAGTTTCTAGGCATCTACAATTTTGCCATGCAAGCTGCCGGAGGGAGAGACGAGAAGATCCTCGCCAACTACTTCCCGTTGGTACTAAAACCCAACGTGAGGTCTTGGCTGATGAACTTGCCGGAGAACTCCATCTCTTCGTGGTCAGATCTCTGCAACTAATTCGTCGACGCCTTTACCGGAGGCCACAAGGCCCCTGGACAGCCCAGCGACCTGCAAGTGATCCCGCAAAGAGATGTCAAAACTTTACGCAAGTACATCCAGAGATTCAGCCGCGTGCACCGCAACATTCCAGATGTACACCCCGCAGCCATTATTGCCTCCTTTCACACGAATGTGCGCAATCGGTGGATGCGGGAGAAGATGAACGTCAAGTTGCCCAAGACCGTCAACGAGCTCTATACGTTGGCGGATAAGTGTGCACGGGCTGAGGAAGGAAGCAGGCTTCCCGGGGAGGACGCTGGCACCGAAGTAGATTCTGAGGATGATGACGCCGCCACCCTGAGGAAGAAGGGCCGGAAGCGCAACAGGAAGCGCAAGGGCAAAACTGTTATGGCTATCGAAGGCTCCGGCAACTCCGAGTCCGCCAAGAAAGCCAAGACTGAGAACTCCGGCAAGGAGGCTGCTGTATGCACCGCTTGCCAGGAGGCGGCGGCAAACGAGAAGGCCGGCAAGTCAGATGGACCATACTGCAAGATTCACCGCACCAAAGGCGATGATCTCCAAGAGTGCCGACAAGTCGAACACCTTGTTGAGAAACAGAAGGCTGAATACGAGAAGCGCGACAAGGAAAAAGGCCAAGATGGTGCCGGTGGATCCAGCAAAAAGGGCCGTGGTGGTCGAGGAGGCCGCCGCGGCAAGGCCAAGCAGCAGAAAGAAAAGCCTGCTAGAGGCCGCGAGAAGAAAGAGGGAGATGATGGAAGTGAAGAAGAAGAAGACGATGATGAGACCAGCGAACAAGAATTCCAAAAGGCAACTGAGGCCATGTGCGTTGACGGAGGCGCATCTCTGCACTCCTCTCACCGCCAGCTTAAACAGTGGGCTCGTGAGGTTCACGCTGCGGAACCAGCAATGGGCTCTCAAAAACCACTCAAATGGTCACACACGCCTATCATCTTTGACGCTGAGGACCACCCTGATTGCGTAACTGCGGTCGGGTGTTTGCCGTTGGTTTCGCCAACAATTTGCAACCTCCAAGTAACGAAGATATTAGTTGACGGTGGGGCCGGTCTGAATCTAATCTCTCCAGAGGTGATCAAGGGGCTGCAGATTCCCGACGAGGAGCTCGAAAAGACAGGCCCCTTTCAAGGAGTGAACCCGGGAAGAAGCCAGCCCAAGGGAAAGATCACGTTGCCGGTAACGTTTGGCAGGGAACTAAACTACAGGACGGAAAAGATTGTCTTTGACGTCGTCAAGATCCCCTTGCCGTACAATGGGATTCTTGGCCGCCCGGCCTTGGCAAAATTTATGGCAGCATCCCACTATGCTTACAACACGTTGAAGATGCCAGGGCCGATGGGGGTCATTTCTGTCAACTCCGACAAGAAAGATGCGGTCATCTGCGTCGACAAGATGTACAGAGATGCGGTTGCAGCAGAAGCCGCCAAGGCACCAGCTCCCGCCAAGAAAAAAGAAAGCAAGAAATCCGGCAAAGCCTCTAGCAAGGATTCCGGGAAGCGCACCTCTTCGGAGGGCTGCGCACCTATTGAAGACTTGCCGGAGTGCTCTGCCGGTAAGAAGTCCAAGGCCACTGCACCGGCAACCAAGAAGGTGCCGGCGAGAGAGGACAGCACTGACGGTACTTTCACCATCAGTGCCACCCTTGACAACAAATAGGAAAGCGCGCTCGTTGCCTTCCTGCGGGCGAATGTCGATGTGTTCGCATGGCGGCCATCCGACATCCCCGGTGTTCCCAGGGAGGTAATTGAGCACCACCTTGCCGTTTGTCCCCACGCTCGGCCCATCCAGCAAAAAGTCCGGAAGCAAGCTTTGGAGCGGCAGCAATTCATTGCCGAAGAAATCAAGAAACTCGAAGCGGCAGGCCTGGTCAGAGGAGTGCTACACCCCACTTGGTTGGCAAATCCAGTGGTGGTGCGCAAAGCAAACGGGAAGTGGAGACTTTGTATTGATTACACGGATATCAACAAAGCATGCCCGAAGGACCCTTTCCCTTTGCCGCGTATCGATCAAATTGTAGACTCTACTTCCGGCTATGATTTGATCTCCTTCCTTGATGCATATTCTGGATACCATCAGATATTCATGGCCAAGGAGGATGAGGAGAAAACTGCATTCATTACTCCATGTGGCACATACTGCTTCGTACGTATGCCCTTCGGATTAAAGAGTGCCGGTTCAACATTTGCAAGAGCGGTCCAAATCGGTTTTGAGCCCCAGCTGCACAGGAATGTAGAAGCATACATGGATGATATAGTGGTCAAAACCAAGGACAAATCTACCCTTATTCAAGACTTGGAAGAGACATTTGCGAACTTGCGCAAAATCAACTTGAAGCTCAATCCCGAGAAGTGTGTGTTTGGTGTTCCATCCGGCAAACTTCTCGGGTTTTTTGTATCTCAACGAGGAATTGAAGCAAATCCTGACAAGATCAAGGCGATTGAGCAGATTCAAGCACCAAAAAGCGTCAAAGATGTGCGGCGCCTTGCCGGCTGTGTTGTTGCCTTAAGTAGGTTCATTTCAAGATCTGCTGAGCGCGCCTTGCCGTTTTTCAAGATTTTGAAAAAGGCAGGACCGATGAAATGGACTTCGGAGGCAGAGGCCGCGTTGCAGGACTTGAAAAGATACCTCTCCTCCGCGCCAACACTAGTTGCGCCAAGACCACAAGAGCCGTTTATGCTATACGTAGCGGCAACGAATCAAGTGGCTAGTGCTGCACTAGTGGCGCAGAGAGAACTCGATGACGAGGAAGCAACCACGGAAAACCCGTCCAGTGACAAACCAGAGTCTTCCCCGGCAAGATCTGGTGCCGATAAATCAGAAACAGAGCCAGCAAATGAAGTTGATCAACAAGCAGTGCCGAAGAAGAAAGTGGTGCAGCGACCAGTGTATTTTGTTAATTCCCTTCTGCAGGGGGCTAGATCGAGATACTCTGGGGTGCGGAAGTTGCTTTTCGGTCTCCTTATGGCCTCGAGAAAACCGCGCCACTACTTCCAAGCACACGAGATTACCGTCGTCACTTGCTTTCCGTTGCAGCGCATCTTGAGAAATCCAGAGGCAACCGGCAGGATAGTGGAGTGGGCGTTGGAATTGTCAAGCTTTGCACTCAAGTTTGAAAGCACTTCAACCATTCAGAGCAGGGCCTTGGCGGAGTTCATCGCCGAATGGACGCCAACGCAAGACGAAGAAATTCAAGAGACAGCTCTCCCCGGCAAAGAGACAGCAAATGAATGGGTCATGTACTTTGATGGTGCCTTCTCGCTGCAGGGCGCCGGTGCCGGAGTGCTGCTTATCGCACCCACTGGAGAGCATCTCAAGTATGTGGTCCAAATGCACTTTCCCAGGGAGCAAGCTACAAACAACACTGCTGAGTACGAAGGACTTCTTGCCGGTCTTAGGATCGCAGTAGACCTTGGAATCAAAAAATTGATCATCCGCGGCGACTCGCAGCTTGTTGTAAAGCAAGTGAACAAAGATTATCAGAGCCTGTTAATGGAGGCGTATGTGGAAGAAGTGAGGAAATTGGAAGAACACTTTGACGGGTTGCAAACAGAGCACATCCCTCGTGTGGAAAACAGCGTTGCTGATAGCCTGTCAAAGTGTGCCGCTCAAAAGCTTCCCATGGAACCGGGAACTTTTGTGCTCCATTTGAATCAACCAACAGTCGCCCCATCAACGCAGGCCAGCAAGAGAAGGAAGTTAAGTACCGGCAAGCATTTTCCGGCAGAGCTCCCGGAAGCCGCCGACAAGGATGTTGCCAGGAACAACAATACGGTTGCCGGTGAGCAGCCGCTTAGCGCAGAACCATATGTTCTTGCCACAGAAGCAAGCGCTCCCGTAGCCGAAGAGATGCCTTTAGTCCTTGTCGTCGAGCCACAGGCTCCGACATGGGCACAGCAGATAGTCCATTTCCTCCAAACAGGAGAGCTTCCTGATGAGCAAGAAGAAACAGAGAAAGTAGCCCGTCAGTCAAGTATGTATCAGTTTGTGGATAGCATCCTATACAGAAAGCAACCAAACGGTGTGAAATTGAAGTGCATTTGCCAGGAAGATGGACTAAAGCTATTGGCAGAGATACACGGAGGCATATGTGGCTCTCACATAGGATCAAGGGCTCTTGTTGGCAAAGCTTTCCGGCAAGGCTTCTATTGGCCCACTGCCCTCCAGGATGTGACTGAGCTAGTAACCAAATGTGAAGCATGCCAGTTCCATTCAAAAAGCATACATCAACCAGCTCAAGCTCTCCAAACAATCCCTCTCTCTTGGCCCTTTTCGGTCTGGGGGCTCGATATCTTGGGCCCCTTTCCCCGTGCTGCCGTGGGCTTTGAGTTCTTGTACGTCGCCATCGACAAGTTCACAAAGTGGCCTGAAGTGGAGCCAGTGAGGAAGGTGATAGCGCAATCAGCCGTCAAGTTCTTCAAAGGATTAGTTTGCCGTTTCGGGGTTCCTAACAGGATCATTACTGATAGCGGCACACAATTCACGAGCCGCACCTTCATGCAGTATATCCAAGACCTCGGCAGCAAAATATGTTTTGCATCTGTTTCTCACCCAATTCCAAATGTTAAGAAAAGACATAACATGGTTGGGTGTACCATACCATGGAGTCATTTCAACAGATCTGATGGTGCTCTTTTCAGTGTAAAAGCCGCAGTCTCTAAAGCATTACTTTTAAAAGGGATAATGGCAAATTGATTTATGTCATCTTTGATCTTACAATGTCATACATGGTTTGAATACATCTTCACAGACATTCCACTCACAGTGGTGTTCCGGGAGGTGTAAGTTATGAAACTCTTTTCACAACTCATCAGACATTCGCTAAACTTGTAACTCAAATATTCCTTTCCGCAATCAAATTGCAGAAACATAATTTTCTTGTTACAATAATTTCTACTTCATGTTGAAAACCTTTCGAATGATTTCAAAAGATCCAGACTTATGTCTCATCAAGCAAATATCCATATATCTACTTGAGTCATTTTTGAAGATAGACAAATCCACTGCTAGCAATAACCTTTATTGGACTACATACATCAAAATGTATGATCACCAATACGTTCGTTGCTCGTTCCTTATGGCCTGTGAACGGTATTTCAGTCACTTCACTTTTCAGAGGAAAGTTGCAAGTGTCAGATGATTCATAATCAAACGACTTCAAAATCCATCATTATGGAATTTCTCCATGCGGGTTTCTCCAATGTGACCAAATGCAGTGCCACACATGTGTGGTATTCTTTTAGTCTTGCGACATTCAGCGTCAGTGTTATGGATGTATCAGGTTACCATCAATATTCATAACATACATCCCATTCCTGATGGGAGTATGGCCCCTTATGTTATTCATAATACTGAACAACAATTGTTCTTTTATGAACAACACTCTTGCAACAAACATTATGCAAAAGGGCTAGAGTGTGTAAAACTCTAAAATGAATTATGAAAGTAAACACAGAGGTAATGTATTATTATCAATATTCATAACATACATCTCATTCATAATGAAAGTATGGCCCTTATGTTATTCATAACACCGAACATCAAAAGTTCTCTTATGAACAACTTTCTTGCAAAATACCTTATGCAATGGGCTAGAGTGTGTAAAACTCTAAAATGAATCATGAAAATAAATACAAACGGTAATACACCGATGGAAGGTATAGTAACATTTACTGTATTCCCAGCGCATATCTAAACCTCACTCCGGCAAGTCTTTTAGGCCGTAGTAGTTCTTGCATCGAGTCGCAACAGAATGCAATCGAGCGGGTATCTTTGTGATCAACTCACAGTACCCAAGAATTAGTGACTAACATGTTTAATCATAATTCTCAAGAACTATTTCTTTTGACCAGCCTTCCATACATCAATAACTTGTATGACTTTCATACATGAGCTGGACATTCCAGTCTTCTTTCCTTTTTGCCTTTATACTTCTATCAGTTTAACTTTTAGTATTTCTCTTACTCTCAAAAGAAGCATCCAATTTAAAGAGTGGCGTTAACCCCGGACTTCCGAGGTGTGTAAGTCATACTAACACCCTTTGGACATTTCCTTTCTCTTTAAGTTGTTGTTTTATTCACCTTTCATCATATGACAGGCGTTCTTCTGGATCCCTCTCTTATCAGTCTAATGCATAGTAAACACTTTACTAATAATTTGCAAAACAAACATTGCTATGGATATCCCATATCTTCTAGCCTTTGTTTGTATCTGAAACTAATTTTCAGTTCCATGAATATCACATAGCTATCCCAAACTTTTGAAGTTCGGGTCTCATGGAAGCAAACATATTGCATTTTACCGTAACGGAATTCTAGCTTTTGGATCGAAGGACAAGAGTCACATTATCCATAGCATTAGCGGGAGAATACCAAAAGCATGCGATAGGACAAAGTCCTTCTCGGCACTCTCGAGGACAATCCTCACATTACGTTACCAACCGCAAAGTTTTAACTAGAAATTTAACATCAATTCAATTTTAATAGGGAAGGTGGAAATGCGAGCCATTATTCTACAACTATTATGCAAATCACACTTAGACAGTGTTCATAATTAATTGCACTGAGAATTAAACAAGTTAATTCTAAAGTGCGCTCCCACTCAAATCAATATCTCTCATAATTGATTGTGAGTGATACAAGACCCATATTGAAATTCAATGCCAAGGATGTATCCATCTCAAGTGATGAGAATTGCAATCGATAGGCCAACTTGCCAATCACATCTCTATGTGACTCTTGTTCATCTTTCGATGGGCGTGTTCCGAGCGCAGGACGATCCTCCGGAACATCAAGACAACCAAGTGATCTCGCTGCGAGGTGTCAACTCACCCGCCTCACACTTCTCTAATCATTCGTACCCATGTATCCATGTGATACCCCGAAGAGATAGGTGCCGTGACGGTGCTACACTTGGGAGAACACTAACTACTTGATATTTTTGTGAGAGATCACCCTAATAAAAGCGTCTACCGCACAATCAAAAAGGGTGCATCATAAGGGATAAACATCTCACGCAATTCATAATAGCATGATATGGTATAGCCCTTTCTGCCGGAGAAGTCTTTAATTTCTTCGTCTTCGGCATTCGCGTCGGTGTTCACCTTTGCGAAGATTGCCACCACCTTGTCGATGCACCAAATGATATTGCTATCTCTATAGCTAATAAAATAAGTGCATTACTTAAGGTTGACACGCAGGTCATTAAAGTGACAATCATATGGCTCCAGCCATCATGCCGAATCATGACACGCGGGTCATGTTAATTTACATTATATAGTCATCTCATACATAATCGAATTAATATGAGCACTGCTGTCGGAAGTCGGGCTTCGGGGACCCAAAGGTTCGAACACTGGGGTGAGCTCGTTCTACCACTTCGTCTCCTACCACGGCTAAGCAACGGCGAGGCTACGGCGAGAGCGCGCTAGCGAGGAACGGACCGTGAACTCAGCGGTTACCCAGGTTCGGGCCACCTTGCGGTGTAAAACCCTACTCCTGCTTGTGGTTGGGATTGCAAGGGGCAAGAGAGTTCTTGCGTACAAGGTGGAGGAGGCAGAACTCAACCGAGGTCCCTTCTCTACAACGGTAGCACTGCCCTTTATACCAGCCTTGGTCCTCTTCCCCTTCGAAAACTTAGGCGGGAAGGGTTGCCACACTTGGCGGTTTTGAAAGGGGACAGACGCTCAGCCTATCCTGACTAAAGGCGGTCTTCACCTGCCAAAGCATGATCCATGACGCGCTGGTGGGCTCGGTGATGACCTCCGCCCCGCGCGTCCGCCGTCTTGGTCTTCCCTCGCCGATCGGGCAACCTTTGGGGTCGCTTTGGGGAGTAGATAGCTGGCCCTGCTCCCTTTACACAAAAGAGGAAACCCTCTTCATCCGTGCCTGCTGGCGCGGCCTCTGTCGCCGCTCATCATCGCGCGCGTCACCCACGTGATGGGCCCCAGACCGCGCGGCTGCGCCGAACGGCCTTCGTCTTGGGCGCCTTCGGGAGGAGGCCTCGGGAGGCCACCTCGGGAGGCCGTCTCGCGAGAGGGTCTCGCGAGGCCGTTGGTGAGGATGCCGAGCCTTGCTCGCCACTTCCTGAGGAGAAGGCCTCAGGAGGCCAAGGCCTCATGAAGAGTCCTGGTGAGGTGCTTGGTGTTGACGGCCTGCTGGGCCCACGCCAGGCGTTGCGCCCTGGGCCAAAGGCAGACGGGTCTGGATACCCTGGGTTCCATGGGCCCGACAGTAGCCCCCGAGCCCGCGGCGCGCACGTTCCCTCCTACTGGGGGGCGAAACGGCGCAGGCCCTAACCGCCTGCGGCTAGGCGCGACGCGTGGCGCACGATGTGATGGGGGACGCCCCCACTTCTCCAACGACGCCTCGGTAACCGCCCGTGCTGACATAAAACCTGCCGCGGGCGACGCGAGGCCATCATTGCCTTCCTTCGCACGTTCCGTCTCCTTGCGCCTTCCTTCGCACGCACAGCTCCTTGTACCTCTCCCAAAACTCCGCCGCCCTAAACCCTTGCGGTGCCGCCATGTCGCCCCCTGGCAGGGAGGAAGAGGCGGCGGACACGGTGGTTGCGGGGGTGGTGCCAGAGCCTGCTCTGGTTAGGCCCACGATTGTCAACGCCGAGGGGCTCAGCAAGGTGCTTCCAATGACCGCAGCTACTTCTAACGAGTGGGGGGCCACTCGCATTTGGCCGGCTTCGCGCCCGACCGCTGACCTCGACGCCACCTCTGCCGTCCTCTTCCTTCCCGCGCTCTTCGCGGGCCTACTACCTCCATTCTCCGATTTCTTCAACGCCGCCCTTTCCCACTACCAGGTCCATGCGCTGCATCTTGAGCCGAACTCCTTCCATCTTCTTTCCGCCTTTGCCTTTTTATGTGAGGCCTTCCTGGGCGTGACGCCCTTAGTGGCGCTCTTCCGCCACTTCTTCAGCCTGCGGCTGACCGCGGCGAACCAATGTTCCGGGTGCGTCTCATTCCACATCGCAGACGAGACGGCGGGTGACGGTATTGACATGAGGCTTACCAAGGAGGTCGAGGGCTTCAGGCGGCAATGGGTGTATGTGGACGCGGCCCAATTCAGCCCCCTGCTGCAGCTGCCGGCATCCCCGGCGGCAAGAAGCTCCGGGTGGGGGCATGAAAGGCTCGCCGACCCGAGGCTGGCGCGGGTATGGAGGAGGTTGGCCGAGCTGAGGGCCGCGAAAGTAACGGTGCTTATGGTCGTGAGGGAGTTCCTCCGGCGCCGCATAGCTCCCCTCTAGTGACACTCCCGCTCGATGTGGGCCTTCGCCGGCCCGGAGGACCCGATGCGATTGAGTGCGGACAGCTTGCTGCCGGATGTGCTGAACGGGGTGCTCCATACGCTGACCGGCGAAGAGGCGAGTGAGCCACCCATGGATGGGCTTCCCTTGTATCGCTACAAGAACAAGGAGGCGCTGGCCGGCTCAATGCCGTGTTTCGACCAGTGGGGACCGCTTCCAGAGGGCCTCGGGACAACCCCTTTCTGGTGGTTCCTGGTTCAGGCGACCGTGGTGACGCCGGGGCCTCGACGGGCGCTGCGGAGGGTGGAGGCGGCCTGGTTCGGCGGACCCGCCGCCGACTCGTCCGCGGGCTTGGAGACGATGATGACATCACCCCGCCTGAGGCCTCGCCCGCCGCGCCCGACCAGGCAGAGGGCGCGGGAAGCCCACGTGCGACAGCTACGAAGCTGCGGGGCTTCGGAAGCGGTGGTGAGGGCGGATCCCGTGGCCCTCCCGCGAGGGGGGCCGGTCGCGAGAAAGGGCCCCGTGAAGGCGGCGACGGCGACGTTACTCCGTGGCCGCTGAAGAAGAGGAGATGGTTTGCCAGGGACCAGTAACCGTTCGCCTTCCTTTCTCCTGCGCCCGGCGTGTCGCGCGCGCGTCAACCCTTGTTTCTCTTCCCTTTTTCAGGACCTCCTCAAGCAAGAAGAGGAAGGAGGAGAGGTCCCCCGGCCTGGCGGGGGCTACACCGCCGGTTGCTAGGGCCAGGGGGCGTGAAGAGAACACCAGCAGCCTGGACGCCAAGGCCGGCCTCGCGAGAGCAGAGGGGCAGGCGGCCCCTCTTGAGCCGCAGGAGGACGCGGCTTGGGGGACCCAAGCAGGCGAGCCTCAGGAGGCGTCGTCAGGAGGCGGCTCTGCAGTTCCTGGGGCGCCCACTGCTAGGGCGGACGTTGCGGCGACAGAGGCGGAGATGCCAGTTCTCCCACCCCGCACCACCGGTGGTGGCGGCGTCGCGGGGGGCCGGCCGGGCTCGCCAGCGCGCGAGGCCCCTTCCGTGGGGCCGCCAAGCCCGCGGGGTGCGTCGCCACGTCGGGACGAAGAGGGGGCCCCCGCGAGCTCTCCGCTCCTGATCGGCGGCGCCGGGCCCTCGCGAGAGGGCGGCGCTGGGGCGCACACCGGCTGGGCCCTGCAGCTCGTGAGTAGCAGCGCCGTGCTCAAGCACGGGGCCCTGCAAGGCGCCAGGGCTGCCCTTGACCAGCTAGAAGTAGACCTCCGGGTGGAGGAGGCACGCATCATCGAGGAGCGCCAACGCCTCGCGGAGAGGTGGCGCCAGCTTGATGTGGCCATCAAACTGGCCGCCGTCAAGACGACGCCGCGTGGGAGAAGCGCGAGAAGGCCGCCCAGGACGCGAAGGAAATCTTCGAGAACGCTGTCAGGGAGGCCGATGAGGCCGACAGGCGGCGCGAGGCGGCGGAGGCCTGCAGGAAGGAGCTCCAGGACCAGAACACCTTGCTGGAGCGACAACTCCAGGCATGGAGAGACGCCATCTCCGCCCTCGAAGAGGAGCTGGCGGCCCGTGAGGTGGACCTTGGCATCCGTGAGCGGGAGCTCGCACGGTCGGCATCCGCGCAGGACTTGGAGCGCGAGCGGTTGGAGACGCTGGAGCGAGAGGTGTCCGCTGCCCAAGGTTCCTACGCCGAGCGCCTAGACAAGGCCAACGCCAATCTGGCGGCCAAGGAGAAGAAGATCCAAGAGGATGCCGACAGGAGGGTTGAGCAGAGCCGCGAAGCGCTTGCCAATGAGAACAGCAAGAAGCTGAAGCGACAGGAGGACCGCTTCAAGGCCAAGCGCGAGGAGTTCCAGCACGAGATCGCGGGCCTCAAGGAGATGCTGGTCGAAGCCGAAAGACGGCGGGAGACCGCGCTGAAGGCCCGGGCCAACGCCGAGGCCGAGCTAACCTCCCTCCGGCAGCAGGTGGGGGGCGTCGCCGCGGTCGTGGAGCAGGCGCGGGACGAGGCGGCCCGAGCGCGGGGGCAGCAACTCCAGCGCTCTAAGATGTTCCGTGCCCTCGAGCTCCGGGCCCGCCGCGCCTTTGGCTCCATTTGCAAGGAGGATGTCAGCAGCCCCCTCGAGACCCACGACGACAGCTACCTTGCCTTCTTCACCAAGCTCGTGGAGCGGCTTGAGGTGGGTGCCAAGAAGGTGGGCGGAATCATCAAGGAGGAGAGCCGCGATCTCCTCACCCAGGCCGCCACGCGCATCTTCAGCCATCTTCTCGACGCCGACCCCAACTTTGACTTCGGCAAGGTGATAGCCCCCGTCCCGGAGGAGGTCCGCAACACCCTTGGGAAGGCGGTGGAGGATCACGTGGACGCCTTGCACGAGCACTTCGCCCCTGGCGGCAGCGAGAGCTCAAGCGGAGTCGAGGGAGGTGACGATGACGGTGGCAGCAGCGGTGATGGCGACACGTCTTCTTAGGCCCTTCTCCATATCATGCGTATAGTTGATCGTGACCCCGTGGGGGCGTGAGGACAATGCTTTTACATTTTGAGTACTTTGCTTCTGGTTGTATCGAATGCCCGTGCCCTCGTAACGCTCTCTCTTGAAGCCTGTTTTGCTCTTTTTGCTTGCCATGGTGCTCTGCGTCGTCAGGACCTAGCCCCCGAGCGGGCCACAACCGTCGCTGGTATGTCAGGTCGCAATGCCTGGACAAGGCCAGGAGGTGAGGGGCACCGGGAGCTAGTTAGGGCTCCTGAGGCGCGATGCTCAGGGAGCCCCCCTTTGACGCGCAAGCGGCTTGCGCCAAGAGAAACGCTGGCGCTCGTGAGGCTGCCGGAGGGGAAGGCTTGAGAGACGGCGAGGGCGGCTCATGAGGCGGGAGACTTAGCTCTGTACAAGGTAGTGTCTGGTGGGCCATCTCTCGTAGGGTACGCCTCGTGAGGGTTCCGCTCGTGAGATCTCCTGCTGAGACAGCCGCCGAGGATTAGCTCCCGAGGCGGTGCCTGCTGGCTTCTTGAGGCCCTGAGGGGGCCACCTCATGAGGCATCCTCGCGAGGCCTTTCCGGGAACCTGCTCCTGAGATAACTGCATGCAGAGTACTTAATGACAGGGGAGCAACGCATGCTCGTCGATTCCCTCATGGGCATTACGTGAGGAGACAAGACACCAAGAACCTTGGTGGGGTGGCGTGCACGGGAGCAGGCCCGCGAGCCAGAGCCCGGTTGCTTGGGTTTTTCAGCGCTGCTGGGACTGACCGAAGCACAGACACCATGTCCAGCCCCCACTCGTGAGAGGCTCATGAGGGACGTCGTGAGCGCGCGAGGCTCGTGAGGAAAGGACAAAATGAAATGCCATGTAAGAAACCGAGCTTTACTGAAATAAGATAGCAACCCATTACATAACTAAAACAAGATGCGGCTGCCGTGTCCGGCACGGGTCAGCTTGAGGTTGGTGCAACCCGTGGGGCGCCCTCAATTACACATCGAAATGATAAAAAGAGTGCTTCCGTGTCCGGCACGGGTCAGCTTGAGGTTGGTGCAGCCCGTGGGGCGCCCTCAGTTGATTGTTCCGCCAGCGCGGAGCATGGGGCTTCCACAGGGGTGTGGGTATGATCGCGGGTCGATCGTTCCGCCAGCGTGGAGCATGGGGCTTCCACTTGGGCGTGGGCGGGAGCTCTCGCGGGCCCATCAGGCGAACGCAATGAGAGGCTCCGGGGCGTGTACAGCCCCATTTCGTTCGTACGTGTGAGGGTCACGGGTAGAACTTGCGGAGGTGTTGGATGTTCCAGGCGTTAGGCATAGGAACTCCGTCCTCTGTCTCCAGCCGGGCTGAGCCGGGCCTGGAGACATGAGTAACCCTAAAAGGGCCTTCCCACATAGGTGAGAGTTTGTGAAGCCCCTCTCTGGAGAGGATTCTGCGCAGGACGAGGTCGCCGACTTCAAGAGTGCGAGGGCGGATGCTGTGGCTGTGGTAGCAATGCAAGGCCTGCTGGTACCTCACGGCGCGAATGGCGGCCTGGCGGCGGCCCTCCTCGAGGAGCAGCAGATCGGTCTCCTGCGAGCCGTCCTGACGCGCCTCGTCGAAGGCAAGGACTCACGGGGAGCCGTGCTTAAGCTCCAGTGGGAGGACTGCCTCAGCGCCGTAGACGAGGAAGAAGGGGGTCTCACCGGTAGGCTTGCTTGCCGTCGTGCGGATGGACAACAACACGGACTGCAGCTCGTCGAGCCAGCCCTTGCCGCAATTCTCGAGTTTCTTCTTGAAGCTCCTTGTTTTGAGGCCCTTGAGGACCTCGGCGTTGGCACGCTCGGCCTGGCCATTACTTCCCGAGTGCACCACCGAGGCGTAGCAGATCTGCGTGCCGAGGCTGGCGCAGTAGGACTTGAAGAGGCCGCTTGTGAACTGGGAGCCATTGTCGGTGATGATGCGGTTGGGAACTCCAAAGCGACTCACGAGGCCCTTGATGAACTTGACAACGGAGCCTACCGGGATGGTGGGCACAGGATCGACTTCTGCCCACTTGGTGAACTTGTCGATGGCAACGTAGTGGTAACGATGACCGCCAGCCGCGCGAGGGAAGGGCCCCAGGATGTACAGCCCCCAGACCGCGAAGGGCCATGAGAGGGGAATCTTCTGAAGGCCCTGCGCCGGCTGGTGGATTGGCGTGGAATTGGCAGGCCTCGCAGGCTTGGACCAGCGCGGTAGCGTCACGCAGCGCAGTGGGCCAGTAGAAGCCGCTGCGGAACACCTTGCCGACGAGGGTGCGTGACGAGGAGTGGTGGCCGCAGTCTCCTCCATGGATATCAGCGAGCAACTCGCGCCCTTGCTCTTCAGAAATGCACCGCAGGGAGACGCCATTAGGGCGCCTGCGGTACAGCTCGCCATCTTGTAGGCAGTAAGCGGTGGCCTGCCAGGCCACGCGCTCTGCTTCTGAGCCTTTCTCCAGGAGGGTGCCGTGAAGCAAGTAAGCCTTGAACTCCGCGGCCCAGCTATCCGTTTGAGGCTCCAGCGCCAGCAGCAGGCGGGCTCCTGAGGCCGGGCTGTAGTCTGGCGCGCCCGTGGGTGGTGTGGGCGGAAGTTCCTCGCGAAGGAGCGCTGTGCTCGCGGCAGGAGGTGCGGCTGATGGCTTGAGGAGCCTTTCCTCGAAGACGCCGGGGCTCTGAGGCTCGCGGCGAGATGCTTGTTTGGCGATGTCGTCGGCTTCTTTGTTGCCGCTGCGGGGGACGTTCTGCAGCTCCAGGCCAAGAAAATGCTTCTCAAGTTTACGTACCTCTTCCAGGTAGGTGGCCATGTGCTCGTCCTTGGGCTTGTAGCTTTTGTTGGAGAAGTTGACGAGAAGTTGTTAATCGCCCTTGATGGTCAAACGTTTGATGCCCAGGGCGAACGCGGCCTTGAGGCCGGCGATGAGGCCCTCATACTCTGCGATGTTGTTGGAGACCTTGTCGGTGTGCCTGAAGCAGAGCTGTACAGCATAGTAGAGCCTGTCCCCTATCAGCGAGGTGGGCATGACCCCAGCCCCCGCGCCCTGTCGGGAGA
This sequence comes from Elymus sibiricus, assembly GCA_039707655.1. Classification (NCBI taxonomy): domain Eukaryota; kingdom Viridiplantae; phylum Streptophyta; class Magnoliopsida; order Poales; family Poaceae; genus Elymus; species Elymus sibiricus. The sequence goes on along the minus strand of CM077672.1, from coordinate 296,033,949 downwards.
AGGCGTCGTCGAAGTGCATGGTCCAGCCGCCAGGCGCCTCGTCCCCTGGCAGAAGGGACTGGGCCTTGCGAGGCTCCTCCTCGTACGTGTCCGTCCACTCTGCCACGAAGTCGGCCAGAGCCGCGCCTTTGATGACTCTGGTGGTGGAGAATTCTAGCTGGAGGGCTTGCAGCTCGATGTTCCATTCGGCGACGCGGCCGGCGGCGTTGGGGCTGCGCAGAACTTGCACCAAGGGGTAGGAAGAAATGACCTTGATGGGATGACCCTGAAAGTAGTGACGCAGCTTCCTGGAGGCGATGAGGAGCATGAGGAGGAGCTTCTGCTGCATAGGGTAGCGCTCGCGCGCGTCCCTTAGCACGGTGCTGACGAAGTACACGCGGTGCTCGACGAGGCGCATAGTTGTGGTGGCAGCTTGCTCTCCAGGTGCCTCGCGAGGCTCGGAAGGCTCACGAGGATCGGCGGACTCACGAGGCTCAGGGGGCTCGCGAGGCTCGGGGGGCTCACGAGGCTCAGCGGGCTCACGAGCCTGAAGGGGCGCGGAGGGTTTCGCCTTAGCACAGACGCGCTCCTCCCGCACCGCCACCAGCGCCGCGCTGGCCGTCTGGGGGGTGGCCGCCAAGTACAGGAGCAAGGGCTCGCGAGAGCGTGGCACGACCATGATGGGCGGGCTCGTGAGGTACCTCTTGAGGGCTTCAAAGGCGGCGTCTACCTCAGTAGTCCATTTGAAGGAGCCAGACCTCTTTAGAAGCTTGAAGAAGGGCAGGGCTCGCTCGCCAAACTTGGAGATGAAACGCCCCAGGGAGGCCATACATCCTACCAAGCGCTGCATTTCCTTGAGGGTCCGGGGAGGACGCATTTTCTCGATGGCCTTGATCTTCTCTGGGTTGGCCTCGATGCCATGGTGCGAGACTAGGAAGCCGAGGAGCTTGCCGGAGGGGACTCCGAAGACGCACTTCTCAGGGTTGAGCTTGAGGTTGACTTTGCGCAGGTTGGCAAATGTTTCCTGGAGGTCTGTGATGAGGGATCCAGCCTCACGAGACTTGACCACGATGTCGTCGACGTAGGCCTCCGCGTTCCTCCCCATCTGAGGCCCCAGCGTGATGCGCATTAGCCGCTGGAAGGTGGCGCCCGTGCTCCTTAAACCGAAGGGCATGCAGACGTAGCAATATATGCCGCAGGGGGTGATGAAGGGCGTCCTCTCCACGTCTTCGGCCGCCATCTTGATCTGATGATAGCCTAAGAAGGCATCCAGGAAGCATAGCAAATCGCAACCGACGGTGGAATCCATGATCTGATCGATGCGGGGCAGTGGAAATGTATCTTGAGGGTAGAACTTGTTGAGGCTAGTGAAGTCGACGCACATGCGCTCCTTGCCGCCCTTCTTGGGGACGACGACTGGGTTGGCGAGCCATTCGGGATGGCGCACCTCACGAACGACCCCAGCTTCCTAGAGCTTCTGAACTTCCTTGACGATGAAACCTTGCTTCTCTAGCGCCTGGCGCCGTGCTTTTTGCTTGACGGGGCGTGCATTGGGGCACACCGCTAAGTGGTGCTCGATCACCTCCCTCGGCACACCGGACAAGTCAGATGCTTTCCAGGCGAAAACATCCGAGTTTGCCCAAAGGAATGTGATGAGCGCGCTTTCCTATGCAGGAGGAAGGCCTATGCCGATGGTGAAGGCAGGGCCGGAGCCGCTGCCGTCCACCGACACCTTCTTCGTCTCGGCGCGGTCCTGAGAGAACAACTGCTTCTTCTTCGCGGGCGCGGCCTCAGGAGGCTCGGCCGCGTCCTCGTCAGCCGGATGCGCGACAGCAGCAGCCTTGTAAGCGCGCTCGAGTGCGCTGGCCGCATCCTTCTCGTCACAGGTGACGGTGATGATGCCGCTGCAACCAGGCATCTTGAGGACGTTGTAGGCATGATGGGTGGCCGCCATGAACTTGGTGAGAGCTGGGTAGCCCAAGATGGCGTTGTAAGGCAGGCCGATGTGCGCCACGTCGAAGTCGATGAGCTCGGTGTGGTAGTTCTTGCGGGTGCCGAAGGTGACGGGGAGGCGCACTTGCCCCAGTGGGATGGTGGAGCCATCGGTCACTCCGGAGAAGGGCCTGGTCGGCATCAGCTGGTCATAGGGCACTTGGAGCATCTCGAAGGTCTCGATGGAGATCACGTTGAGGCCGGCAGCCCCGTCGATGAGGGTCTTGGTGACTGCGACGTTGCTGATGGTGGGAGTGCACAACATGGGGAGCGCGCCTGCGGAGGCCGTGGACTTGGGGTGGTCCTTGGAGTCGAAAGTGATAGCGTACTGCGACCACTTGAGGGGCTGCGCGGCCTCAGGCCTCGGGAGGGCGGCATACACCTCGCGAGAGAGTTGCTTGAAGTGGCGGATGGACGCAGGGGCTTGGGACCCGCCAAGGATGCATGCGACCGCGCGAGGCTCCTGGTAGCCCCCAGTGCCCTCGTCAGGCTGGTTGACGTCGTTCCTCCGGGGTGGCGGCGGCAGCGGCGGGAGAGCGGCATTGGCCTGAGGATTCACCTCACGAGGCTGGTCGTGCCAGGCGGCCTCACGAGGCTGGTCGTGCCAGCCCTGGCGGAAGTTGTCGTTGCCGCTGCGGCCGTCCCAACGGTTGCCGCCGCGGCCACCTCCATGGCCGGCGCCGCGGCCATTGCGGTCGTCTCGGCGGCCCTGGCGCTCGTCGCGGAGCACCTTGAGCTCCTGACAGTCTTCAATGTTGTGGGAGCGCACGTTGTGGAAGGCGCAGAGCCTTCCTGGGCTCGTCGTGGTCACGGCCGCGCTTCTGCTCGGGCTCCGCCGCAAGCACGGCAGGGCCCTTGCGCCTGACGTCCTTGTTCTTGGTCTTGGCGGCGTCAAGCACCGCGTCGGGGTCGTTGTGGACGAAGAGGCAACCTTCTTCAGCCTTGGCGCACTTGTCGGCGAGGTCGAGCAGCTCAAGCACGGAGTCGAGCTCACCGTTGATGGCGAGCTTCTCGCGCATCTTGACGTCCATGACGCCGGTGGAGAACGAAGAGATGACGGCCGTGTCGGAGGCGCGCGGGATCTTGCTGCGCTCCTGGCTGAAGCGCTGGATGTACTTGCGGAGGGTCTCGTCTGGGCGCTGCCGCACACGCCGCAGGTCATTGATGGTGAGGGAGCGGTCCTGTGTGCCCTTGAAGTTGGCGACGAACTGGCTGCAGAGCTCGGCCCACGATGAGATGGACGCCTCGGGGAGGTTCATGAGCCAGGAGCGCGGGCCGTCCTTGAGTGCCATGGGAAACTAGTTCGCCATGACCTTGTCGTCGCCGTTCGCCACCTCGACACTCAGCGCGTAGAGCTGGAGGAACTCCGTGGGGTTAGGGGTGCCGTCGTAGTGCGGAGGCAGCTCAGGCTTGAACTTCGTGGGCCAGACCACGCGGCGCAGCTCGCGGGTGAAGGCACGACAGCCCACACCGCTTGAGGGGATGCCGCTAGCGAGGGCGGCATGGTTTTGACGCCCAGCCACCGCAACATCCTGAACGGCCTGGTCCTGGCGATGGCGCTGCCGCTCGAGGAGCACTCGCGCATCAGGGGGCGCGCGGCGGATGATCTGGCAGCTAGCCTCGTCTCGGACCGGCGAGGACGCGCCATGGGACGGCTCACGAGCCTGCGCGTTGCGCTGGGGCCCACCATGCTCGTCGCGCAGAGGAGGCGGCGGGGGAGCACCGTGCGCCAGGTCCCCAGCGCGAGACGGCGGAGGGCGGAGGGAGTGGGAAGGCGCCGGAGCGTCCCCGGCTGCGTTGACGAGCTCGGTGATGCGGCTGAGCCAGGCGTCGTAGCCGGCGTTAGCTGGACGGTAGTGGAGCAGCTCGCGCGCCATGAGCAGCGCGGCCTGCAGGTTCGGCAGCCCACGGTGGGCGAGGGAGGAGGCCGTGGCGGTGTGGCCGTTTGCCTGTATGGAGGGGTGCAGGGAGGAGTCCTGCTGCTCGTGGGCAGCGGGGTCGGTGGCGGCAGCAGCCTCGGCGTTGGGGCGGCGGCGATTGCCACGGGCCACTGGCTCCGTCTGAGCCACGCGGCCAGCCCTGCGCTCGGCGCGCTCACGACGTGCGTCGGCCATGAGGTTGGTGGGGCAGAGGGCGGAGCGGGAGAACAGTAGCGCACCCCTACCTGGCGCGCCAAATGTCGGAAGTCGGGCTTCGGGGACCCAAAGGATCGAACACTGGGGTGAGCTCGTTCTACCACTTCGTCTCCTACCACGGCTAAGCAACGGCGAGGCTATGGCGAGAGCGTGCTAGCGAGGAACGGACCGTGGACTCAGCGGTTACCCAGGTTCGAGCCACCTTGCGGTGTAAAACCCTACTTCTGCTTGTGGTTGGGATTGCAAGGGGCAAGAGAGTTCTTGCGTACAAGGTGGAGGAGGCAAAACTCAACCGAGGTCCCTTCTCTACAACGGCAGCATTGCCCTTTATACCAGCCTTGGTCCTCTTCCCCTTCGAAAACTTAGGCGGGAAGGGTTGCCACACTTGGCGGTTTTGAAAGGGGACAGGCGCTCAGCCTATCCTGACTAAAGGCGGTCTTCGCCTGCCAAAGCATGATCCATGACGCGCCGGTGGGCTCGGTGATGACCTCCGCCCCGCGCGCCCGCTGTCTTGGTCTTCCCTCGCCGATCGGGTAACCATTGGGGACGCTTTGGGGAGTAGATAGCTGGCCCTGCTCGCTTAACACAAAAGAGGAAACCCTCTTCATCCGCGCCTGCTGGCGCGGCCTCTGTCGCCTCTCGTCGTCACGCACGTCACCCACGTGATGGGCCCCAGACCGCGCGGCTGCGCCGAACGGCCTTCGTCTTGGGCGCCTTCGGGAGGAGGCCTCGGGAGGCCACCTCGGGAAGCCGCCTCATGAGAGGGTCTCACGAGGCCGTTGGTGAGGATGCCGAGCCTTGATCGCCACTTCCTGAGGAGAAGGCCTCAGGAGGCCAAGGTCTCATGAAGAGTCCTGGTGAGGTGCTTGGTGATGACGGCTTGCTGGGCCCACGCCAGGCATTGCGCCCTGGGCCAAAGGCAGACGGGTCTGGATACCCTGGGTTCCACGGGCCCGACAACTGCTATACCACATCACATGCACATCCTGCAAAACCAAGTTAGACGCCTCTAATCGGTTTATGCAAAATTTTATTTTACGTGGTTTCTAAGGTTTCGAAACAAACCGAAGCTACCAACGTTCATCATCAAGTATGATTATTCAAGTCGCTAGATTAACTTTGTGGGGCGTATGAAACACGAGATAATAAAATCTCATGCCCCATACTGAACTTCGTCATACGCATGACCCCCGTGCAGATCATATCTGCATTGCCCTTTGTCTGCGAAATTTCATCTTTCTCTTTAACTATGGTGGTATTCAATGAACTGTTAGCACTTCGTTGATCAATCAGGACCGCGGATTGCCAGAACTTTGAAACTCCACCATGCCGTTATCAAGATCAGAAATATGCAAATTCCAGGGAACCAACAAGAACATTGGGTAACAGATTTCATCTGCTACCCGCACAAATAATTTTCAGTAATAGAACTCATCTACTACAAATTATATTGTGCAACACCCATACATATCTATGTATTCTAGATCGTAACCTGCATCTACGCATAGCACGGCTCATGATGCCATTGTAGGGGAACGCAGCAGAAAAGAAAAAAATTCCAACCTACGCACCAGCCCAGGGCCACTATGGAGACTGCATACAAGGTTTGATCTTTTCGTTACCGACTCGTAGCGCAGCGGAAGTAGAGTCGATGACGATCGGCGGTGCAGATCCCCGCAGCTAGGATTTTACAACCTCCCAATCGCGAGGATGTTCTCCCTCGTCTGCCCCTCGGACAGCCCTCCGGGAGGCAGTCGGACAGTCCCTCGGACGGTGTCACGGACAGCCCTCCGGGAGAACGCTCGAAACTCGGACGGTCACTCGGACAGCCCTTCGGGAGGACACTCGGAACTCAGACGGTCACTCGGACAGCCCTTCGGGAGGCACTCTCGAATAGCCCCTCGGGCAAAAAGATCGAACCTACGACCTCTCTACGGGGTTGCACACATAAGGTGTCATCTATTCGGCAGGGCATCGCCGTCCAGAACTAGTTCCCACTGGAACCCAGACAGCCTTTCGGCTCTACGAAACTCTTTTCGTGGGAGGGAGAGAAGAAGCCAGATAATGCATGGCATGTGTATGAGAGCAAGGAGTGAGTGTGGAGAGCACCTCTCCACCTCTATTTATAGGAAATCCCAAGGGGTAGGGGTGCCACTTGAAATACCAAAATGTTCCCAAAATATGTCCTTCCCAAGGGCATAAAAGAGAAGGCAAGTGGGGCAAGTGGGGCTCCATGAAGGAGTCCATCTTGGCCGGCCACCCCCCATGTGGACCCCCCCAAAGGGGGTTCCTTAGTCCCCAAGTTCTTCTAGAAGCCTTTTGGGAAAAGCCCTAAAAGGTGGCTTTCCATAAAGTAGCCCAAAAAGCACTTTCACTATTCATGGAAACATTTTTCCGCGAACGTTAAATCAGAAAATATTTCTGTAGGTCTTAGAACATTTCTGGTACACACTAAAATAATTTTGGACGCATTCCGAAACAATTCCGGATTAGTGATTTTCATCTGCGAAAAGCAAACAAAGCGGTTCCGGCAGCTCCGGAACATTTCCGGGTTTTTTCTCCGAAAAATCCCAGAAGTTCCCAGAACAATTCTGGCACCCTCCAAGAATTTCCAGGCATGTGCCGAAACCAATTTGACTTAATGGTATACCCTGAAACAACTTTTCAGTTTTACTGAAACTATTCCGGTGTTCTCTCTCCGGAACTTTTCCGTTGTCTCCGAAACTTTTCCGGTGACTTTCTCTCAGACTCCCTGTCTAGTATTCAGTAGATAGATGACCCTTAAGCGTGTGACCCTATAGGTTCGTTGAAGCATAGACATGGCCGGAACACTTTCCGATCAATGATCAACATCGGAGCCGTGGACACCCATATTGACCCCTATACCCACACGAATAAATATTCGAGTGAACCTCCAGTTGGCGTGTGCTATTCCTGTTGCTTCGCGATATGTTACAAACACCCGAGGTGAGACTTATCGGCATCCCCGTGAATCAACAACTTGTCCACTATGCCAGTTACCTCGTTACCGGTTTTGTTCTCTTTTCTCGTTCCCGTGTTCCGGTATCCCTGTGATCAAATCACATTGTGTCTGGCCAGACGATGGTGGATACCGTAACACCGAGAGGGCCCAGAGATATCTCTCCATCGTCGGAGGAGCAAATCCCAATCTTGAGCTATCAAGTTACTTGACATACTTTCCCATAAACCCGTAAGCCGCCGTAATAGCCACCCAGTTACGGATGACGTTTAACAAACCCCAAAGTTCATGAAGCAAGCGTGAAGAAACTCGATACTCTCATGGTCTAAGGAATTATGCAAACGTTAACTTTCTCTGTGTTATTAACCGTTAACTTATGACGAATGTATCTCATATCATAACATCAATTCGGGTTGATTCAACACAAGTGTTCTCCTAACATTGTGCCCTACCCGCCCCTCGGTTGCGGACCTCATGCCCATGGTTTCTTCGATGCAACGCCGGATGACTTCGGCACTTTCATTGTTGGACTATGGCTCCAAACTAACGCTAGTGAACTCGGTGGTTACCTCCTTGGTTGTCTATGTTATGTGTGCGATCAAAATCCACCCGAGGATCATCGAGCATGTTGATAAGCTGCGCAGGAGCTGCCTATGGCGTGGGAAAACTGAGGATGGGATCAAAGGGAACTCGCTCGCGGCCTGGGAGATGGTCTGTCGTCCTAAAGACAAGGGAGGACTGGGTGTCATAAACCTTAAAGTGCAAAACCAAGGCCTCCTTCTCAAGTTGGTGCACAAATTCTACAACCGAGCGGAGATTCCCTGGGTGAAACTAATCTGGTCGACCTACTATACTGATAAAATCCCACACGCATCAGATCCATGTGGCTCGTTCTGGTGGAAGGATCTTCTCCATCTAATAGATTTATATAGAGGGGTGACCAAGGTGGTCGTGGGCAACGGCAAAACAGTTCTGTTCTGGAAGGATATGTAGCACGAAAACCTTTTGTCAGACTCACATCCTAGGGCATTCTCCTTCACCAGAGATGGGGACCAGTCCATATTTGATCTTTTGACCTCTGATTCACTCAGTCAAGTGTTTTATCTGCCACTATCCGTGCAAGCGCGATAGGAGGTCAATGAGTTGCAACAGATCACAGAAGGGATTGATCCCGGTGAGGACGTGCAGGATCGCTGGTTATGCACCTGGGGGGTAGAGAATTTGAGGCTGGAAAATTTTATGAGTTTTGCTACAGAAATGAGTAGGTGGATGAGGTGTTCGGATGGATTTGGAAAACCAGGTGTACTATGCAATGGAAGGTATTCCTCTGGCTGCTTCTTGCTGATAGACTGAATACAAGAAATATGTTGCGCAGACGACACTACAAACTTATTGACGACGATTACACATGTGTGCTCTGCCAAAAAACCCCTGAAGAGGACCTGCTGCATCTTTTCTTTGACTGCCCCTTCAGTGCCAGATGTTGGAGGACCCTTGGTATTTCCTGGTCAGCTACTGGTTGCAGACTTCACAAGATTCACGTGGCTAAAGGTGCTTGGAACAAACCCATGTTCCTGGAGATCTTTACGATCGCAGCCTGGGGGATTTGGAAGGAGAGAAATGACAAACTGTTCAGAGGCACCCTGTCGTCTCACAGTTCCTGGTTGGCCAGATTCAAGAAGGATTTCTCTATGATGATCCACAGGGCAAAACATAAGTTTGAGCCCTTCATACACTCTTTTGTAGCTGCCCTCTAGTCCCTCTAGTCCTTGCTACTTCTCCTTGTAAATTCCCACCTCCTACCCCTAAACCCCCCTGATGTAATTATTCATGTGTAACACCTGTACTTGTTGCTAACCCTTCTTATTATAAAAACAGTCAGTGGGAGCCCTGCCCCACTGTCATTAACCTTTCAAAAAAAACATTATGCCCTCAAAGTTGCCGGCATAGTCATGCCCATGATCAGGAAAACAGAACCATCATGCAACAGTTGACCTAGTCTTAAAGGCCAGACTAGGAATACATTTTACCGTTTATTATTCCACACATGCATATGAGTCTTCCTTCGAGCCTCGTGGTTATTGTAGACTCGAGAACCATAGCAGTTATAGCACGGAATATAAACTTAATTACAAACATGGAGATAAATAATAACATTTATTATTGCCTCTAGGGCATATCTCCTACACTAACTACTTGATATTTTTAGTGAGAGATCACCCTAATAAAAACCGACTACCGCGCAAGCAAGAAGGGTGCATCAAAGGGACAAACATCTTAGGCAATTCATAATAGCATCATATGGTATAGCCCTTTCCGACGGAGAAGTCTTTCATTTCTTCGTCTTTGGCATTCGCGTCGGTGTTCACCTTCGCGAAGATTGCCACCACCTTGTCGATGCAATAAATAATACTGCTATCTCTATAGCTAATAAAATAATGTATTATAACAAGGTTGACACGCAGGTCATTAAAGTGACAATCATATGGCTCCAGCCATCATGCCGAATCATGACACGCAGGTCATCTTAATTTACATTATATAGTCATCTCATACATAATCAAATTAATATGACAACTGCTATACCACATCACATGCACATCCTGCAAAACCAAGTTAGACGCCTCTAATCGGTTTATGCAAAATTTTATTTTATGTGGCTTCTAAGGTTTCGAAACAAACCGAAGCTACCAACGTTCATCATCAAGTATGATTATTCAAGTCGCTAGATTAACTTTGCGGGGTGTATGAAACACGAGATAATAAAATCTCGAGCCCCATACTGAACTTCGTCATACGCATGACCCCCGTGCAGATCATATCTGCATTGCCCTTATGTCTGCAGAATTTCATCTGTCTTTTAACTATGGTGGAATTCAACGAACTGTTAGCACTTCGTTGATCAATCAGGATCACGGATTGCCAGAACTTTGAAACTCCACCATGCCGTTATCAAGATCAGAAATACGCAAATTTCAGGGAAGCAACAAGAACATCGGGTAACAGATCTCATCTACTATCCGCCTAAATAATTTTCAGCAATAGATCTCATCTACTACAAAATTATATTATGCAATACCCATACATCTCAATGTATTCTAGATCGTAACCTGCATCTACGCATAGCACGGCTCTGATACCACTGTAAGAGAACGCAGTAGAAAACAAAAAATTTCCTCACTACGAACATGCCCAGGATCACTATGGAGATGCATACAAGGTTTGATCTGATCATTACCGACTCATGGCGCAACGGAAGTAGACTCGATGTAGATCGTCGGTGCAGATCCCCGCAGCTAGGATTTACAACCTCCCAACCGCGAGGATGTACTCCCTTGTCTGCCCCTCGGACAGTCCCTCGGACAGCCCTTCGGGAGGCGGTCGGACAGTCCCCCGGACGGTGTCACGGACAGCCCTTCGGGAGGCACTCACAGAAACTCAGACGGGCACTCGGACAGCCCTTTGGGAAGCACTCTCGAACAGCCCCTCGGGCAAAAAGATCGAACCTACGACCTCTCTACGGGGTTGCACACATACGGTGTCATCTATCCGACAGGGCTTCGCCGTCCAGAACTAGTTCCCACCGGAACCCAGACAGCCTATCAGCTCTACGAAACTCTTTTCGTGGGAGGGAGAGAAGAAGCCAAATCATTGCATGGTATTGTGTATGAGAGCTTGAGTGAGTGTGGAGAGCTCCTCTCCACCTCTATTTATAGAAAAGCCAAGGGGTAGGGCACAATTGGAAATACCAAAATGCCCCCAAAAAATGTCCTTCACAAGGGCATAAATGAGAAGGCAAGTGGGGCAAGTGGGGCTCCATGGAGGAGCCCCTCCATGGCCGGCCACCCCTCATGTGGGCCCCCCAAAGGGGTTCCCATCCATCCATGTCATCCCCTAGATCTTTTGAGCAAAACCCAAAAAGGTGCCTTTCCAAAAAGTAACCAAAAAGTGTTTTTCACTATTCACAGAAACATTTTTCCGCGACTGATAAATCCAAAAATATTTCTGTAGGTCTTAGAACATTTCTAGTACCCACTAAAATAATTTTGGACGCGTTTTGAAACAATTCCAGATCAGTGATTTTCATCAGCGAAAAGCAACCAAAGCGGTTCCGGCAGCTCCGGAACATTTCCGGTTTTTTCCCCGGAAAAATCCCAGAAGTTCCCAGAACAATTCTGGCACCCTCCAAGAATTTCCAGGCGTGTGCCGAAACCATTTTGACTTAATGGTATACTCCGAAACAATTTTTTGGTTTTACCGAAACTATTCCGGTGTTCTCTCTCCGGAACTCTTCCGTCGTCTCCGAAACTTTTCCGGTGACTTTCTCTCAGACTCCCTCTCTAGAATTCAGCAGATAGATGACCCTTAAGCGTGTGACCCTATAGGTTCGGTGAAGTATAGACATGACCGGAACACTTTCCGATCAATGATCAATAGCGGAACCGTGGACACCTATATTGATCCCTATACCCACACGAATAAATATTCGAGTGAACCTCCAGTTGCCGTGTGTTATTTCTGTTGCTTCACGATATGTTACAAACACCCGAGGTGAGATTTATCGGCATCCCCGTGGATCAACACTTGTCCACAATGCCAGTTACCTCGTAACCGGTTTTGTTCTCTTTTCTCGTTCCCGTGTTCCGACATCCCTGTGATCAAATCACAATGTGTCTGGTCAGACGATGATGGATACCGTAACACCGAGAGGGCCCAAAGAATATCTCTCCATCGTCGGAGGAGCAAAACCCAATCTTGAGCTATCAAGTCCCTTGACCTACTTTCCCATGAACCCGTAAGCCGCCGTAATAGCCACCCAGTTATGGATGACGTTTAACAAACCCCAAAGTTCGTGAAGCAAGCATGAAGAAACTCGATACTCTCATGGTCTAAGGAATTATGCAAACGTTACCTTTCTCTGTGTTATTAACCATTAACTTGTGACGAATGTATCTCATAGCATAACATCAATTCGGGTCGATTCAACACAAGTGTTCTCTTAACAATGTGTCCTCAAAGTTGCCGGCATAGTCATGCCCATGATCAGGAAAACGGAACCATCATGCAACACTTGAGCTAGTCTTAGAGGCCAGACTAGGAATGCATTTTACCGTTTATTATTCCACACGTGCATGTGAGTTTCCCTCCGAGCCTCGTAGTTATTGCAGACTCGAGAACCATAGCAGTTATAGCACGGAATATAAACATAATTATGAGCATGGAGATAAATAATAACATTTATTATTGCCTCTAGGGCATATCTCCTACATCACATCCAATTTTCACTCGGATGCAATCTGAATGGGCTCCTGCACCTTAAATGTGCGACACTACATGTTCACGTACACATGGACACGACCAGTGCCGGAGGACGATTTTTTTTAAGGTGGCGGACTCTTAAGCACAATAACAAGCAATTCTCTTCTTTCGCGGAATTCACTTGATCTTGATGAGAGGCTTGTGTCATAACCTAAGAAGCATAGATACGGGGACACGGACATGACAATATGGATACAAGGACACGGGATATGGCAATTTCTAGAAACAGCCATACGACGATACGACAAATACATATAAATAATTAATAAAATACAATGTAATAAAGACAAAGAATAATTGATTGTGTGAGATGAGATCAAAATACTTTCCCATTTATTGCCTCCATGCCTCTCGTCAAGTCCTCAGTGATCGAGTGATTATCAATTTCCTCAATCGTCATGGTATGTCGCTCCCTAGCCTGAACAACAAAATCAGCAGGTCAGCAGTAGCAAGCAACAACATTACAACAATGCAAAGAAGTCAAGCACTAAGCAGCAACAAGCCAGTGGCTAGCGCCTAGCTCATCTAGCAAGCAAGTTCCCAGCATCCAGCGTACCGAAGAAGCACGATGGGCAGGAGGCAACATCTTTTTTTTAGCAGCAAGAAAGTATATATAAAGTAAACCTGTAGCAGAAGGACTTCATATCAGCCTGCTTCGATTCTATTGACTCCATATCTCCACCCCTGTGCAGCGTTGTAGATCTCACTTGCTACATGTTCTAGCAGTCTTGCTCCCACCATCAGCGCCTCTCTTTCGGTCTCCTTTATCTGCAAGATTGATCACCCCACAATCCAATGAAAATTGAGTCTAATTAGGATCATTGGGTCATTGTATATCTTATTATCAAAAATCACATTATTTCTACATTTCAACAAGGTCCAGAAAAGAACAGCTATCCCTACCAACACAAGTTTCTTGCTGTTTTTGGGAAAGCATCTTAACCATCTCCCCATGCAATCCTCAAAGGAACTTGGGATAGTGTTAAGACTAAATGTACATTTCAACAGGCTCCAAATCAAGTGAGTCGCAGAACATTCAAAACACAGATGATCAATGCTTTCATCTTTGCCACAAAAAACAAAGTGTTTATTCCCGACACATCCTCTTCTAAGGAGGTTATCTCTAGTTAAAATACTTTTCTTAACTACAAGCCAGAGAAACACTTTGATTTTGGCACGTACCTTTACTTTCCACAATTTATTTTGAGGAAAATTACAATCATTCTCAATCAGTTTTCTATAAAGAGACTTGACAGTAAATTGTTTGTCAGTAGTTAAGCTCGATTCTACTTTTTCCTTACCTGCAGTCATCTCAATTTCTTCACATCTTTGTTTTAGATTCTTCCACAAATCTAAAGTCTCCCCATATAGGGTTCTTATAAATCTAAAGCCCTTCCATCCTTTGGATATTGCCTCAGCCACAATAATGTTGTGGTCAAAACATAACATATACAATCTAGGGTAAGCATCTTTAAGAGGCTTATCATCCACCCAAACATCTACCCAAAACCTTGTGTTTTCCCCATTACCTAATTTTTCTTACAGAAACTATAAAAGATCTCCTTCACCTTCATAACACTAGACCAGAACTAGGAATCTACAGTTTTGGCATTAGCTCTGGACAAACAGCCATCAGACACATATTTGTCCCAAAGGATAGTTTGCCATAATCCATCCTCATTCTCCATCTTCCAAAACCATTTTGCCAGCAAAGCAATATTCATATATTCTAAATTCAGTATCCCCAAACCCCCCATATCTTTAGGTTTACATCAACTTTTTCAGTTGACAAGATGATGTTTCTTCTTGTCCTCATCTTCCTGCCATACCAATCTGGCTCTATAAAAGTCAGCTTTCTTGAGGACTGCTACGGGAATGGGGTAAAAGGACATCATAAACAGAGGTGTGCTAGTCAGACAGGCTTGCACTAGAGTTATTCTGCCAGCAATAGAGCCCTCTAGTTTGCCTTTCCAACAGCCACATCTCCTCTCAATCTTGTCTAACATACACCCCCAATGTTTGTTCCTTATTCTAACATCTGAGACAGGCATTCCTAAGTATTTCACAGGAAGTGTCCATACACCACAGGTAAAGATTTCTTGGTATTTCTCTTTCTTTTCCAAAGCCTTACCAAAAAGAAACAACTCACTTTTATGAAAATTAATTGTTAAACCAAACATTTGTTCAAATGCACATAAGATGAATTTTAAATTCTTTGCACATTCTATATCATCTTGCAGCAGAAAGATTGTATCATCTGCATACTGCAACATGTTCACACCCAGATTATTCTGACTTCCTAAGACCCCTTTAACAAATCCATTTTCTTTTTCTTTTTTCATAATGACTGCTAAAGCATCAACAGCTAGGTCAAATAACAATGGGGACAGAGAGTCTCCCTGTCTTAATCCCTTAAATGTTTTAAAATATGGCCCAATCCTGTCATTGACCTTTACCCCTACTTTACCTCCCCTCATGGTCATCATCACCCAATCACACCATTTATCTGAAAATCCTTTCATTTTCAACATTTTAACCACAAATGGCCATTTTATTTTATCATAAGCTTTCTCAAAATCTACCTTAAAGACCAAGGCATCATGTTTTCCATGATGGATGGAGTTGAGAGCCTCATGTAGCACAACAACTCCCTCCATTATATACCTCCCCTTGACAAAAGCAGTCTGGGTGGTAGAAATAACAGGGGAAACTATTCTGCTCAATCTGTTCATCAGGACCTTAGTAATAATTTTAAAGCTAACATTTAACAAACATATTGGTTTGAATTTTTGTATTTGTTTAGCATCAGAGTTTTTTGGAACTAGTGTAATAATTCCATAATTCAATCTATTCAGGTCTAATCTACCAGTAGCAAAATCATCCACCAATGCTTTCAAATCCCATTTAACCACATCCCAGAATTCCTGGTAGAAGTCAGCAGGAAAACCATCAGGTCCTGGATCTTTATTTTTTTCATCTGGAAAACCACATCATGTATTTCTTTCATAGTAAAGGGACTAGTTAGTTCAGTAGCATCTTCCACAGAAAGTTATGTCATTTCCAAGTCCCCTAGGTTGATTTCAGAGCACTCAGGTTGCCCAAACAATTTTTTATAAAAAAATGTAATATAGGTCAAAAGGGCATGTTCCCCCTCAATCACCCTCTCCTCTTGTTCAAGAGTGGTAATTCTATTTTTTTTCTCCTTCCATTTACCTTAGCATGGTAATATCTTGTGTTCCCATCCCCATCTTTAATTTCTCCATCTTTATATCTTTGCAACCACTTGATCTCTTCCTGTTTCATAATCCTAGCTAACTGTCCCCTTAGTTCCCTTTGTTCCTCCCTATCACATGCAGTTAGGCCCATTGTTTCCGCCCTTTTATCAATATCATAGAGTTTACTCATAATATCTTTCTTAATCTTCCAGCACAAAGCATCCACATTCTTATTCCAGCCCTTGGTTTTCCTTCTCAAATTTCTCATTCTCTGTTGCCATCTTTCCAGATTATGTCCTTTATAATTTTCCTGCCACACTTTTGTGACAAACTCTCTAAACCCGTCTCTATGAACCCAAGAGTTTTCAAAACAAAAAATTGGGTCATAAATGGAGTGAGACCCAGAATCAATGAAAAGAGGTGTGTGAACAGACACCTCCCTAGGAAAAGCTTGCAGAATTGAGAATGGATATTTTTCCTCCCAGTCAGGGCAAAACAGAACCCTATCCAATTTCTCAAAAGTTGGATCAGCTAAATTATTGCCCAGGTGTATTTTCTTCCATTAAGAGGCATCTCTCTCAATCCAGAATGCTCAATAATAGCATTAAATACAAAACTCCAATGGTCTGGATTATTAGGTTTATTTTTTCCTCAGAGTTTCTGATGATATTAAAATCCCCCTACCAAACAGGTTAAGTGATTATTATGGTAAATTCTAGCCAATTCAGCAAGGAAACTGGCTTTTCCATCATTCTGAGCATCTTCATATACAGTAATAAGATTCCATTCAAATTTGGCATTCTTATCATACACTTGCACTCTTGTAAAGTATACACCATGTTCTATGTGAACAATATCAAATGCATCTTTATTCCACCCCATCAAAATCCCACCAGGTCTGCCTCTTGGAGGATTCCAAGCCCATTCAAAGTCCCCCCCCCCCTGTCTAAAAAATTGTAACACCCTGAATTTTGCCTTTTTCTTTTAGTTGGATTTATTGAATATTTTATTTGCATTTGAGGTTTCTGTCATTCCTTTTGGACTTACCACTTGGACTTATTTTTGATTTTCTTCCAAGTGGGCTCTATCATCCATAAACCCTCTCTAGACCTCATCCCTCTCACCCTAATGCCATTGGGTATTTTTATTTAATGGCATTATACTCTTTTTCTCTCTGAAAATGCCCATTTGCTCATATAGCTATGAAGCAACCCCTATTTTTATTGCTCAAAAAATTCCAAGAAAATTCCCAAATAATCTTTGGATCATGCCTCACCTCCCTATGCAAAAATATCCCATGGTCATTTGGAAAATTTCAGCCAGGGAAATTGTTTTTGCTTCTGGACAAAATAGTCACTTTGTGAAGCAAGTATATTTTTCCTTGATCTTTTCAAGCTGAAATTTTTACCTCTTGATTACCCTCCTAGGTGATGCTTAAATGCCTAATTTCAGCTCAAATCTCCTAGCCATTTGTCCCCAGTGGTTGGAGCAAGTTTCTGTCCAGAAACTTTCTCTCTAGCTCCAGTCACCTCCAAGGCACCAGATGGCAAGGCAAGCGCATTTCTAGGCACATCATCGAAGGGACAACACCTAGGACATGGTGTGGCAGCGCCGAAAGCCCCCTACGTGCCAGTGCACGCGGTGACCGCGTGCGGGCATGGTGCAATGCACGCGCTCTCTGTGCTCTGCCCGTCGGGTCCGATGGGCCGCCGTCCAGCTTCTCCCCTCGCGCCACCTCAGCATGTCCAAACCACCCAGCTCACTCTCCCTCTTCCACCCAGCCCCTCTCTGACTCTCCCCGACGCCGGTAGGAGGCACGCCGGACGTGGCCACGGTGCTAGCGGTCGGTACAGTGGACCGCACGCGCGACCCTGTTCCACTTAGTGCGCCTGCGCCCGAGCTCGCGTGCATGCACTATGTTTGGCCTCGCCCGCGTCGTCTCCAAGCTCGCCCGAGTCCTCACCGTCCCCAGTTCGTCCTGCCGCTCAGCTCCGGCGGAGCCCGAGCACTGTCCCTCCTCCTCCTATAAATAGAACCCCTCCCCGATCGTTCTAGCCATCCCAAACCTCCTTTCTACTCTCAAATCGAGCTCTAGTAGCTGCTGGCAACGCCGGGAAGGCCTCTGGCCTTCAAACCACGCCGGAGATCGGCCGCGGTTCTCCCCGGCCAACCTCGCCCTCTGGAGCCCCTCGACCTCGCCCTCTGCTTCTGGTGTGCTCGTGGTGATCCACGGAAGACGCCTAAGCCTCTGGTTCATCGGACTGAGGTCGCCTTCCTCAATTCCGACGAGCTCCGCCACCCGCCGTGTCTGGAGAGGATCGCCGCGACGCCGTCAGTCCACCTCAGCTCGTGTTTCGGGTACATGTGTGACCGTCTCGTCGAGCTAGACCCATCCCCCTCCTCTCCGGCGATCGCTGAGGTCTCCTCACCGGAGAAACGCCAGCGACAGAGCCGCCGAGCCCTGTTCCTCTCTCTCTCTCGTTTAAAACCAGACAGGGGCCCCACCTGTAATTCTCTCTCTCTCGCCCGAAGGGGTATCTAAGTGGAAGCGTATTTCCAAAATACGTCTTCGACGTCAGCCCCTCTGGGATTTTCTGAAAATTGATTTAATTCATTTTAATCCAGGGTTTGACCCTAACTTTGACCAGCCACAACTTTTTATCCATAAGTCCAAATGAGATGATTCTTTTTGCTACTGGTTTATAAAATTCCAAAGTTTCTGTATGCCTAGTTTCAGAATTTTTCTTGTTGTTGAGAATTTTTGGTGCATTAAACAGTGTTATGTGACATTTTCTTTTTGCATTTAAAATATTTTTAGAAGAGCCTAGTTGTGTTGGAGAAGGCCAGGAGTATTGTGACACTTCTCTGAACCAAGGCAAGCCACAACATTCATATGCAAGGATGGCATTGCAATGACTTTGGTTTAATTGAATTAAATTCATCAAATATTCACTATTTAAAATAACTTGCTATATAACTTTTATTGCATAGACTTTGGTCTGTCATATTATGCAGTAGGTTAAATACTTACTTGTTAATATAGGCAGTAAGGATCATGTCATATGCACATATGGTAGTATGATGCATTCATCATTCATAATCGTGACCCGTGCATCCATTCATACACTATGGCTCGAATCATTTTCTTTTCAAGTTAAACTTGATAATAATCCAACTTGAACATGCTGTTGATCGAGTCATGGTGCCAGCGAATCGAGCTCACCAGTGCAACCACACTTGCCTGGATGGGGAGGCCCTAATGCGGTCTATTGTCATGCCTCTTGCCGATGCCTCCTACGAGGGAAGGTTGTGCTCTGGCGCTACCCTGGCCCGGTAGGCAGTCATAACCTTGAGGACCCGAGTTTTGATGGTACCGAGGTCCCCGTTTGGGACAATGTTGATGTTTGGCCACGACGGTGGCAGTCACAGAGGTGGCGGATGTCACATGTTGACATCAGGGTCACCCAGGACATAGCCCAAAGGGGAGTTTGTCGGAGTGGCCGGGAGAGTGTCATGCAATAGATTGGTTTTGTCGGAATGTCGTTGGTCCACCCGAATGGGAGCACGAGGCCATGAGTTCCGTGGTGTGGGTACAGTGTACTAACCTCTGCAGAGTGTATAATCTATCGATAGCCGCGTCCTCGGATATGGACACAGTTCGTAGTAGGTCACACCGTGGGTCAACAGATATAATTAACTTGCACACTAAGATTCACAAGATGGCACATGCAGAAATAGTGATCGAGTGAGGATCACTGTGAAAGGTATGAATGTGATCTAGTGAGGATCACGTTGGTAAGATATGAACGGTGGTTACGTGGTAACCCCGAAATGGTAAGTTGGTCCCAGGGACCATGGCAATGTTTCATGCACCTCTCATGTTGAGTAATATCATGCTCATGCATTAAATCTGTTAAATGCCTTGTTATTGTTTGTCGCACTTGTTTTGTTTGCTGTGAGCTTGCGAGTACATTCTGTTGGGGAACGTTGCATGGGAAACAAAAATTTTCCTACGCACACATAAGATCTATCCATGGTGATGAGCATCTACGAGAGGGAGAGTGAATCTACATACCCTTGTAGATCGCTAAGCGGAAGCGTTTAATAAACGCGGTTGATGTAGTCGAACGTCTTCGCGATCCAAATCGCCGAGCGTCCCGCGATCCAATCACGATCCTTCCGATCTAGTGCCGAACGGACGGCACCTCCGCGTTCAACACACGTACGGCTTGATGACGCCTTCACCTCCTCGATCCAGCGAGCGATGGTGAAGTAGTGGTTGAGTTCCAGCAGCACGACGGCGTGGTGATGGTGGTGAGGAACAATCTCTGCAGGGCTTCGCCAAGCACTACGGAGATTATGACGGAGGAACTAGAGGGCTAGGGTTGCCGGCACACGGCTTGGGAAATCCTGATGTGTCCCGTGTGCTAGCCCTGCCCCTCTATTTATATGTTGAGCCTTGGGGTCTAAACTTGGAGTAAAAGCCTCCTCCGGGTCGGTTTTGCCCGCACAAGGTCGGTTTGGCCCGCAGGAAAAGAGTCCAATTCGGACCCTGCCGAATCGTGCACAGCCGCACACAAGCGGTAGTACCGCTTCACACAAGCGGTAGTACCGCTTGGGCGGTAGTACCGCTTCACACAAGCGGTAGTACCGCTCGGGCGGTAGTACCGCTTCACCAAGCGGTAGTACCGCTTACGCGGCAGCAAAACTACTTTTGCACTTTCCAATACCTTGTGGGCTTTATCCCTTTGGCTCATATAAAGTGTTGCTGCACCCGAACACTTCGGTAAACATCCGGAACCCCTTCCGGTGAACTCTGGAACTCTTCCGGAGATCGAAACACTATTATCACATATATCAATCTTTACCTCCGGACTCTTCCGGAGATCCTCGTCATGTCCGGGATCTTATCCGGGACTCCGAACAACTTTCGGTCACCAACATAATAACTCAATTATACTAATCGTCACCAAACGTTAAGTGTGTAGACCCTGCGGGTTCGAGAACTATGTAGACATGACCGAGACACCTCTACGGCCAATAACCAATAGCGGGACCTGGATGCCCATATTGGCTCCTACATATTCTACGAAGATCTTTATCGGTCGAACCTCTATGTCAAGGATTCAGTTAATCCCGTATGCTGTTCCCTTTGTTCTTCGGTATGTTACTTGCCCGAGATTCGATCGTCGGTATCTCTATACCTAGTTCAATCTCGTTACCGGCAAGTCTCTTTACTCGTTCCGTAATACAAGATCTCGTGGCTAACACTTTAGTCACATTGCTTGCAAGGCTCATTGTGATGTTGTATTACCGAGTGGGCCCTGAGATACCTCTCCGTCATACGGAGTAACAAATCCCAGTCTTGATCCATGCCAACCCAACAGACACCCTCGGAGATACCTGTAGAGCACCTTTATAGTCACCCAGTTACGTTGCGACGTTTGATACACACAAGGTATTCCTCCGGTGTCAGTGAGTTGCATGATCTCATGGTCAAAGGAACAGATACTTGACATGCAGAAAACAATAGCAATAAACTGACACGATCAAATGCTACGTTTACAGTTTGGGTCTTGTCCATCACATCATTCTCCTAATGATGTGATCCCGTTATCAAATGACATCTCATGTCAATGGCTAGGAAACTTTAACCATCTTTGATCAACAAGCTAGTCAACTAGAGGCTTACTAGGGACACAGCGTTGTCTATGTACCCACACATGTATTTGAGTTTCCAATCAATACAATTATAGCATGGATAATAAACGATTATCATGAACAAGGAAATATAATAATAACCAATTTATTATTGCCTCTAGGGCATATTTCCAACAGTCTCCCACTTGCACTAGAGTCAATAATCTAGTTCACATCACTATGTGATTTACATTGTAATGAATCGAACACCCATGCAGTTTTGGTGTTGTTCATGTTTAGCCCTTGGAAGAGGTTTAGTCATCGGATCTGCAACATTTAGATCCGTGTGTACTTTGCAAATATTTATGTCGTCCTCCTTGATGTAATCGCGGATGGAATTGAAACGTCGCTTTATGTGTCTGGTCCTCTTGTGAAATCTTGGTTCCTTGGCTAGAGCAATGGCACCAGTATTATCACAAAACAGAGTCATTGGGTCAAGTGCACTAGGCACTACTCCAAGATCTGTCATGAACTCCTTCATCCAGACACCTTCCTTCGCCGCCTCCGAGGCAGCGATGTACTCCGCTTCGCATGTAGAATCAGCTACCACGCTTTGCTTGGAACTACACCAGCTAACCGCACCCCCATTAAGAATAAATACGTATCCGGTTTGCGACTTAGAGTCATCCGGATCAGTGTCAAAGCTTGCATCAACGTAACCCTTTACGACGAGCTCTTGATCACCTCCATAAACGAGAAACATGTCCTTAGTCCTTTTCAGGTACTTCAGGATATTCTTGACCGCCGTCCAGTGTTCCATTCCTGGATCACTTTGAAACCTTCCGACCATACTTATGGCAAGGCTGACATCGGGTCTTGTGCACAGCATTGCATACATGATAGAGCCTATGGCCGAAGCATAGGGGATGACACTCATCTTTTCTCTATCTTCTGCAGTCACTGGGCATTGAGTCTTACTCAACTTCACACCTTGCAAAACAGGCAAGAACCCCTTCTTGGACTGATCCATTTTGAACTTCTTCAAAATCTTATCAAGGTATGTGCTTTGTGAAAGTCCTATTAAGCGTCTTGATCTATCTCTATAGATCTTGATGCCTAATATGAAAGCAGCTTCTCCTAGGTCCTTCATTGAAAAACTCTTGTTCAAATATTCCTTTACGCTTTCCAGCATTTCTATATTGTTTCCAATCAGTAATATGTCATCCACATATAATATTAGAAACGCTATAGAGCTCCCACTCACTTTCTTGTAAATACAAGCTTCTCCGTAAACTTGTATAAACTCGAACGCTTTGATCACCTCATCAAAACGAAGATTCCAACTCCGAGATGCTTGCACCAGTCCATAAATGGATCGCTGGAGTTTGCAAACTTTGTCAGCATTCTCTGGATCGACAAAACCTTCTGGTTGCATCATATACAACTCTTCCTTAAGGTAACCGTTAAGGAACGCTGTTTTGACATCCATCTGCCAAATTTCATAATCGAAAAAGGCAGCTATTGCTAACATGATTCTGACGGACTTAAGCATCGCTACGGGTGAGAAGGTCTCATCGTAGTCAACTCCTTGAACTTGTGAAAAACCCTTTGCCACAAGTCGAGCTTTATAGACGGTGACATTACCGTCCGCGTCCGTCTTCCTCTTAAAGATCCATTTGTTCTGAATGGCCTTACGCCCTTCAGGTAATACTTCCAAAGTCCATACTTTGTTTTCATACATGGATCCCATCTCGGATTTCATGGCCTCTAACCACTTCTCGGAATCCGGGCCCATCATCGCTTCTCCATAGCTCGTAGGTTCATCGTTGTTTAACAACATGACCTCTAAGACAGGGTTGCCGTACCACTCAGGAGCAGTACGCGTCCTTGTCGACCTACGAGGTTCGATAGCAACTTGATCCAAAGCTTCATGATCATCATCATTAACTTCCTCTTCAGCTAATGTAGGCTCCACAGAAACAATTTTCTGCGCTGCGCTACTCTCAGGTTGAAGTAAAGGTTCAACAACCTCATCAAGTTCTATCTTCCTCCCACTCAATTCTTTCGAGAGAAACTCTTTCTCAAGAAATGTTCCGTTTTTAGCGACAAACACTTTGCCTTCGGATCTGAGGTAGAAGGTATACCCAACTGTCTCTTTTGGGTATCCTATGAAGACGCATTTCTCCGCTTTGGGTTCCAGCTTTTCAGGCTGAAGCTTTTTGACATAAGCATCACATCCCCAAACTTTAAGAAACGACAGCTTTGGCTTCTTGCCAAACCAAAGTTCATATGGCGTCGTCTCAACGGATTTCGATGGTGCCCTATTTAAAGTGAATGCAGCTGTCTCTAATGCATAACCCCAAAACGATAGTGGCAAATCGGCAAGAGACATCATAGATCGCACCATATCCAATAAGGTTCGATTACGACGTTCGGACACACCATTACGCTGTGGTGTTCCAGGCGGTGTTAATTGTGAAACAATTCCACATTGTCTTAAGTGACTGCCAAACTCATAACTCAGATATTCTCCTCCTCGATCAGATCGTAGGAATTTAATCTTCTTGTTACGATGATTCTCAACTTCACTCTGAAATTGTTTGAACTTTTCAAATGTTTCAGACTTGTGTTTCATTAAGTAAATATACCCATATCTACTTAAGTCATCAGTGAAGGTGAGAAAGTAACGATAACCACCGCGCGCCTCAATACTCATCGGACCGCACACATCAGTATGTATGATTTCCAATAAGTCACTTGCCCGTTCCATTGTTCCAGAGAACGGCGTTTTAGTCATCTTGCCCATGAGGCATGGCTCACATGTGTCAAGTGATTCAAAATCAAGTGACTCCAAAAGTCCATCAGCATGGAGCTTCTTCATGCGTTTTACGCCAATATGACCTAAACGGCAGTGCCACAAGAAAGTGGTATTATCATTATCAATTCTACATCTTTTGGCATCAATGTTATGAACATGTGTATCATTACTATCGAGATTCAATAAGAATAAACCCCTCACATCGGGTGCATGACCATAAAAGATATTACTCATATAAATAGAACAACCATTATTCTCTGATTTAAATGAGTAACCGTCTCGCAATAAACAAGATCCAGATATAATGTTCATGCTTAACGCAGGCACCAAATAACACTTATTTAGGTTCATCACTAATCCCGACGGTAATCGAAGAGCGAGCGTGCCGACGGCGATCACATCAACCTTGGAACCATTTCCCACGCGCATCGTCACTTTGTCCTTTGCCAGCCTCCGTTTATTCCGCAGTTCCTGTTTTGAGTTGCAAATATGAGCAACCGCACCGGTATCAAATACCCAGGCACTACAACGAGAGTTGGTAAGGTACACATCAATAACATGTATATCATATATACCTTGTTTGTTGTTGGCCGCCTTCTTGTCAGCCAAATACTTGGGGCAATTCCGCTTCCAGTGTCCAGTTCCCTTGCAATGAAAACACATAGTTTCTGGTTTGGGTCCAGCCTTGGGTTTCTTCACGAGAGGAGCAACTGCTTTGCCACTCTGCTTGGAGTTACCCTTCTTACCCTTGCCATTTTTCTTGAAACTAGTGGTTTTATTGACCATCAACACTTGATGCTCCTTCTGAATTTCAGACTCAGCGGCTTTCAGCATCGCAAACAGCTCGGCGACTGACTTGTTCATCCCGTGCATGTTATAGTTCAACACGAAGCTCTTGTAGCTAGGTGGCAATGATTGAAGAACTCTGTCAGTGATAGCCTCTGGCGGAAGGGGCATCCCTAACTCAGCCAGACGGGTGGAGTACCCAGACATTCTGAGCACGTGATCACTGATAGACCCGTTCTCCTCCATCTTGCAAGCATAGAACTTATCGGAGATCTCATATCTCTCGATCCGGGCATTCTTCTGAAAGATAAACTTCAACTCCTGGAACATCTCATATGCTCCATGACGTTCAAAACGTCTTTGAAGTCCCGGTTCTAAGCCATACAACATTGCACATTGAACTATTGAGTAATCATCAGAACGAGCCTGCCAGGCGTTCACAACGTCTAGAGACTCAACTGGAGCGGGTGGATCACCAAGCGGTGCATCAAGGACATAAGCCTTCTGGGAAGCCGTAAGGATAATCCTTAGATTACGGGCCCAGTCCACAAAGTTACTTCCATCATCTTTCAACTTAGCTTTCTCTAGGAACGCATTAAAATTCAGGGGTGCTACTGCGCGAGCCATGATCTACAACATAAATATAGCAAAGACAACTTAGACTATTGTTCTTAGATAATGAGTTTAGTTAATCATATTACTTAAAAACTCCCACTCAAATTGACATCCCTCCGATCATTCGAGTGTAACATGATCCAAATCCACCAACTCAAGTCCGATCATCACGTGAGTTGAGGTGGTTTCAATGGTGAACATCTTCATGTTGATCATATCTACTATATGACTCATGTTCGACCTTTCGGTCTCTTGTGTTCCGAGGCCATGTCTGTACATGCTAGGCTCGTCAAGTTTAACCCGAGTGTTCCGCACGTGTAACATGGCTTACACCCGTTGTATGCGAACGTAGAGTCTATCACACCCGATCATCACGGCGTGTCTCGAAACGACGAACTTTCGCAACGGTGCACACTTGGGGAGAACACAATTTATCTTGAAATTTAAGTGAGGGATCACCTTATAATGCTACCGTCGTCCTAAGCAAAATAAGATGCATAAAAGGATTAACATCACATGCAAATCATAAGTGACATGATATGGCCATGAACTTGTGCTTTTGATCTCCATCTCCAAAGCACCGGCATGATCTCCATCGTCACCGGCATGACACCATGATCTCCATCATCTTGATCTCCATCAACGTGTCGCCATAAGGTTGTCGCGCTGACTGTTGCTTCCACGACTATAGCTAACGTTTAGCGATAAAGTAAAGCATTACATAGCGCTTAATGATTGACACGCAGGTCATACAATAATTAAAGACAACTCTATGGCTCCTGCCAGTTGCCGTACTCATCGACATGCAAGTCGTGATATTCTATACAAAACATGATCATCTCATACATCACATATATCTCATCATGTAATTGGCCATATCACATCACAACATACCCTGCAAAAACAAGTTAGACGTCCTCTAATTGTTGTTGCAAATTTTACGTGGCTGCTACGGGTTTGCAAGAACCGTTCTTACCTACGCAAAACCACAACGTGGTGTAGTGATTGCTTTTTGATCTTCTAAAAGAACCCTCTTCATTGAACCGATTCAACTAAAGTGAGAGAGACAGACACCCGCCAGTCACCTTTATGCAACAAGTGCACGCAGCGGTAAAACCAGTCTCGCGTAAGCGTACGCGTAATGTCGGTCCGGGCCGCTTCATCTCACAATACCGCTAAATCAAGTATCAACTAGTAACGGCAAGCAATATGTATACACCCACGCCCACAACTCGTTTGTGTTCTACTCGAGATCTCATCTACGCATAGACCTAGCTCTGATACCACTGTTGGGGAACGTTGCATGGGAAACAAAAATTTTCCTACGCACACATAAGATCTATCCATGGTGATGAGCATCTACGAGAGGGAGAGTGAATCTACATACCCTTGTAGATCGCTAAGCGGAAGCGTTTAATAAACGCGGTTGATGTAGTCGAACGTCTTCGCGATCCAAATCGCCGAGCGTCCCGCGATCCAATCACGATCCTTCCGATCTAGTGCCGAACGGACGGCACCTCCGCGTTCAACACACGTACGGCTTGATGACGCCTTCACCTCCTCGATCCAGCGAGCGATGGTGAAGTAGTGGTTGAGTTCCAGTAGCACGACGGCGTGGTGATGGTGGTGAGGAACAATCTCTGCAGGGCTTCGCCAAGCACTACGGAGATTATGACGGAGGAACTAGAGGGCTAGGGTTGCCGGCACACGGCTTGGGAAATCCTGATGTGTCCCGTGTGCTAGCCCTGCCCCTCTATTTATATGTTGAGCCTTGGGGTCTAAACTTGGAGTAAAAGCCTCCTCCGGGTCGGTTTTGCCCGCACAAGGTCGGTTTGGCCCGCAGGAAAAGAGTCCAATTCGGACCCTGCCGAATCGTGCACAGCCGCACACAAGCGGTAGTACCGCTTCACACAAGCGGTAGTACCGCTTGGGCGGTAGTACCGCTTCACACAAGCGGTAGTACCGCTCGGGCGGTAGTACCGCTTCACCAAGCGGTAGTACCGCTTACGCGGCAGCAAAACTACTTTTGCACTTTCCAATACCTTGTGGGCTTTATCCCTTTGGCTCATATAAAGTGTTGCTGCACCCGAACACTTCGGTAAACATCCGGAACCCCTTCCGGTGAACTCTGGAACTCTTCCGGAGATCGAAACACTATTATCACATATATCAATCTTTACCTCCGGACTCTTCCGGAGATCCTCGTCATGTCCGGGATCTTATCCGGGACTCCGAACAACTTTCGGTCACCAACATAATAACTCAATTATACTAATCGTCACCAAACGTTAAGTGTGTAGACCCTGCGGGTTCGAGAACTATGTAGACATGACCGAGACACCTCTACGGCCAATAACCAATAGCGGGACCTGGATGCCCATATTGGCTCCTACATATTCTACGAAGATCTTTATCGGTCGAACCTCTATGTCAAGGATTCAGTTAATCCCGTATGCTGTTCCCTTTGTTCTTCGGTATGTTACTTGCCCGAGATTCGATCGTCGGTATCTCTATACCTAGTTCAATCTCGTTACCGGCAAGTCTCTTTACTCGTTCCGTAATACAAGATCTCGTGGCTAACACTTTAGTCACATTGCTTGCAAGGCTCATTGTGATGTTGTATTACCGAGTGGGCCCTGAGATACCTCTCCGTCATACGGAGTAACAAATCCCAGTCTTGATCCATGCCAACCCAACAGACACCCTCGGAGATACCTGTAGAGCACCTTTATAGTCACCCAGTTACGTTGCGACGTTTGATACACACAAGGTATTCCTCCGGTGTCAGTGAGTTGCATGATCTCATGGTCAAAGGAACAGATACTTGACATGCAGAAAACAATAGCAATAAACTGACACGATCAAATGCTACGTTTACAGTTTGGGTCTTGTCCATCACATCATTCTCCTAATGATGTGATCCCGTTATCAAATGACATCTCATGTCAATGGCTAGGAAACTTTAACCATCTTTGATCAACAAGCTAGTCAACTAGAGGCTTACTAGGGACACAGCGTTGTCTATGTACCCACACATGTATTTGAGTTTCCAATCAATACAATTATAGCATGGATAATAAACGATTATCATGAACAAGGAAATATAATAATAACCAATTTATTATTGCCTCTAGGGCATATTTCCAACACATTCAAAGTACTCACCTGGCTTATCATGCCAGATGCAGGAGAAGCCGTGCAAGGAGTTGATGTCGAGCAGTATGTCGCGCTTTAGGCCGTGTCCCAGCAGTGTCCCTGTGGAATGGAGTTCCGCTACCTCATCGTTCCGCTGTCGCGTAGTAGTTCCCTTATCATCGAGGCCCCTGCCTTGTCTACTAAATAATGTACATAAGTGCAGCCGCACCGTGTGTGCCGCTTGGCCTCACTCATCATGTAAAATGTAAACCTATGTTCCCGCTAAGAGATCAATAAAGCGGTTGTTTTCTGTACCAAGTTGTTGTGTATTGCCAGAAGACTTGATCTATGGGTTGGCGAAGCAAGGTAAACCGGTTGCTCTGAGCCGGGGTGCCACAAAAATGCAACTCACTTTTAGTGTAGTTTTTTTATTGTTTCCACTAATCCAATGAAATCAAGTTTATTATCCTTGATCAAATCGCTAACATATTTTTTTTATGATCCTGATTCAAACCTCTAACATTCCAGAACACCCCTTTCATCTCTATTCTCTATTATTATATTTACTTAAGTTTTTTCCAGAAGCTAAGACACAGAAGTGTTCTTCTTAGAATCTTTAACAACAGTTTTTTCCTTTCTTTTATTTAGAAAGTTTACTACCACAGAGAGTTTCACACAACTAATGGCCGGTGATCTCTCCAAGATATTCCTTCCACCAGAAAAAATGTTTCTTATCTGGTTATGATATTCTTCTTCTAATTCTGCATCAGAATGATCCCTATCTGAGCACAATTCTTCTATGTTGGCACCTCCAGTATCAATTTTCACTGGAGTAGCCTCTGGGTTTCCCCCCTGTTTTTTTATTGACAATATTCTGCCAATACAACTCTTTTCTAACTTTTTCCATTTTCGGTATCATAGCAATATTCTTGTCTGTCATCTCAATTGAGCACCCAAGGTCAATCCCAATCAAAGAAGTCATATGCATAAGAGAATCGTTTTCAGAGGTTGAGGGATCAGTATTATTACCATAATTATCTCTAGCGTCAGCCCTGCTTTTAGCCAGATCCTCCACCTTCTGATCTTCTTTGCCCTTGTATCTTAAACTTCTTCTTAGCTCTTCCTCCTTATTAGCATCAGTATCTTCAGCAGTGTCCCCATGAACTTCCTTCGTTTTCTGCCCAAAGTCCACATATTCTTGACTAGCATTGTAACCAGTGGGCTCTCCATATTTTCCTGATTCAGTATCCCTGTCCTTCTCCTTCTCATAGCATTCAAGTTCATCATTCATATTTGCAAGTTCCATCTCCAGCTGTTCTCTCTTCTCTGCTTCCAGCACCAGCTAATTTAGCACTTCCTGTTGCTGACAGAAATCAGCTTCTAGTTTCTTCTTGTCAGCTTCTAGCTCCACCATCTTTTTCTCCTCTATAGCCCACAAAGAAGCCTGTCTGATTTTTTTATTCCTCCAGAGGTTGAACCCTTTTTAGGACAACATCCATATCTTTCTTCATCTGATTCTTTTCAGCAATAAGGCGTTGCACCAATGTCCCAAAAGAACTTTCTATAGATTTTTTCATGTCCTCATTTTTTCTGTTCACTTCTTCCAATTGTGCTAGAGACAAACTTCCCAAAGATAATTTCTCTTTGCCACAATCCTCTTTTCTACTCCTTTTTCCGTGCTCTTCCTCTTCACCTTCTTCTGTAGGCTTACTTTCTGAAATCTCACTTCTTTTGCCTTCCCTATACCAGCCCAATTCCACTACTGATTCCAATTCAACATTGATTTTGAAGATCAGCAAGTCTTTGGATGTAATCTCATAAGTTACAGGGATTTTGTTCACATTTCTAACCCCAACTTTGGCTCTAACTTTTTCTAGTGAGATTGTGTTCATATCAATCTCCAACACAGGTCCAACACCACCAGCCACCTCACACATGCCAAAAAAGTGTCTAAAGCAGTCAGGTACTTCTCCTATTTTCACCCAAGCTGTGTGTAGTTTGCCAATGGTTTGATGATCTTGAGTCCAGCTCTCCACCCTGATAACAGCTCCTATCCCTACCAAGTTGAAATCCTTGAATTTTGCCAATTCTACTAATCTAGCCTTGTTAGGGAATCTCATCATATAAGCATTATGCCCATAACTTTTAGTTCTCCACTGCCAGCTCCAGTTGAACATTTCTCCAAATGCTTGCACAAATTTAGTCTCATTTAACTTTCCAGATTTGATGTAGACCAAAGCCAGGGGATGCATGTGTTCAGCAGCTAGGATATCCTTAGACTTTGAACTAGAAGCACTCCCAATCCTTTTGCTGCATACCCAACATACTTAGGGACAGGCTTCATTTGCAGCAACCAAGTGCAGTCCTCAGTGATGTGGTTATCCTTTCCACATATCAGGCAATGACCCAACTTACATTCCCTGGTAGTGTGTCTATAATCCTTGCACTTCCCACTGACTTGTTTCCCAAATCTCTCTCCTTGTTTTTTCTCAGCCCCAGGCCCAACTACTGGAGTGAGATTTCTGTATACTTGCTTAAGATCTCCAATCCCACCTCCTCCTCCATTGCCAACTGCCCCATTCATCCTGCTTTCTTGATGAGAGCCAGAACTACTCCCAAGAACATCCTTGTTTTTGTCATTTCCTCCACTAACCACCCCAAGAATCTCCCCACCACCTCCATCTGCCATAGTTTGTGCAAGCTGAAACAGTAGGGCTCCTAGGATCTGTTGTTGCTGTGTTGTATCTAGATTCAGTCCCATCACTCCCATAGAAGATCCAGCCTCATCAGATTTATTCCCTTTGTCAGTGTCTCCACCAGTTTTTCTCACTCGATCTCTGCTGTGCGCTAACTCCTGTCCAATCTTGCTTACTTATGCCAGCCTCTGACCTTTCCCCACCAGATGATCCATTCCCTTGAGATGAAAAACTCTGCCCCCCATCTCTCTCTGGATAAGCACCATGAGGAGGAGGAAAATTGTTCCACGATTTCTTCCCATCTTGAGCAGCAAAGTTTTAGGGTTTGTACTGATAATTACCTCTACCTCCTCCCCTATTGAACCTGCCTCGGCAACATCACGGGAGGATTGAAGGAGAGTAGGGATTGAGGAGGCGCGGACGGCCGGATGCCGTGAGGAAGGCGGAACTGGCAACCGTCGTGTAGTCCGCTTGGTCGCAGCCGTCACCCAGCGCTCGCTGCGCAGTGGCGCCCTGCCCGTGCCCTGGTGCCCGGCCTCCACGGCTACCAGTTGCGCTGTCCGTCCTCCGCCCACCACCATCCTCCACCGCGTCCGCTCGCTCGCCGCCCTCAGATGTCCGCTTGGCCACCGCCGGTGCTACCTAGGGTTTTTGGCGTGCGTGCGTCGCTGGGGGCTAGGGAATGGCAGCTGCCTGGGCGCCTGGTTTTTTTAGAAGGTCCTTTTTGTTTTTTGAGGGGTATTTTGATTAGGACCTGGGCACTTGGCTCTGTTTGTAGCATCTGTCACTGGGGGCTGGGGATTAGGCCGAAATAGGGGGGCTGCGTGCGTCACTGGGCTTTGCTATAGGCCCAATTAGCATGGCTGCGTGGCCCTTTTCTTTTTTAGTGATTTTTTTTCATCTAACGAGAATCAGCGAGCTAGCAATGATGGTATGCATACGGGTATAACAGATTTTGTACGAAATCAAGGTAGGGCGGACGCCCAACCTCGCCCTACCGGGTCCTCCGCCTATGGACACGACCTGAGTCGATAGTTGGTAGCGGCTCCTAGCAGAATGTGTCAGCTCCCATGTGTGCGTAAAGTTCTTTGATGAAGTTTGACAATGTTTTATGTGCAACATTCCTTTTTCCTCCGATATATGTTGTTGAGCTCAAGGCGAGTATTTTCCACTCTTGTGGTAGCTCGACCTCTCTTCTCTAAACCGTGATACAGATTCCCGAACCGGGTTAACACTTAACCCAAGTCACATGGACATGCTTTCTGAATCTGATCACTCAAGAGGGCCCAGAGAATATCTCCCCGTATCAGAGGGGAGAATCTCATCTTGGTCAACCATGTCTCACGACACGTCTCACGACTCACCTGGAAGCTACCTTTATAACTAGCCAGTTATGGAGTAGCATTTGATAGACCCTAAGTGAGTCGATCCTCATCCCGAGAACATGCGAGGAACTCAAGTCTTGGGCATGTCATATACATTGTACTTGAGACTAACATATGACAATATATCGTTGTGTCTCAAAGGGGCTGTGGCTGACTCGGTGATCTACATCCCTGAGTCCATACTATCGGGTTAGCATATCCATGCCCATAACTTGTGAAACATAGTCATCAACCGAATCATATACTAGTCAAAGGGTATGTGTCCACATAACCTTGTCAACTAGGGACCATTAGAACAATCATCATAAAATATATGATTTCACAAACAAGTCACATACGCATTGATATATATCATTGATGAAGTTCAAGGACAATGACAGTGACTCATGAATGCATAGGGAAATATCATCTTCACATGATTACCTCTAGGGCATATCTCCTACTGTCTCCTACTTGCACTAGAGTCAATCATTAGGCATCATATGCCCATGGCCCTCATGCGTGCCTCATCCTTCGGTTGCGGGAGAGGCTTAGTCAACGAATCAACAACGTTTAGATCTGTGTGTACCTTGAATATGTTTATATAACCTCTCTCAACAATGTCAGGAATGAGGTTAAAACGCCTTTGTATTTGTCGGGTTTTATGATGGTTTCGTGGTTCCTTGGCTTGTGCGATAGCACCACTATTATCACAATAGAGGTCTAATGGATTGGACGGGCCCAGAACCACACCAAGTTCAGAAATGAAATTGTTAACCTGAACACCTTCTTTTGCAGCTTCAGAAGCCACAATGTACTCGACCTACGTCGTAGAATCAACAATCATATCTTACTTGGAACTTTTGCAGCTCACCTCTCCTCTGTTCAGAATGAACACAAACCCAGATTGCGATCGACAATCATCCCTATCAGTTTGGAAACTAGTGTCGGTGTAACTCTTTACAATGAGCTCATCCTCACCCCCGTAAACCAGGAATGTATCTTAGTCCTTCTCAAGAACTCCCTCTGTCCCATAATATAAAGACGTTATTACATCCAATATACTCACATATTGGATGATGTAATAATGACTTATATTATGGGACGGAGGGAGTACATAAGGATATTCTTAACCGTTGTCCAGTGACTCTCACCTCGATCAGCCTGGTATCTGCTCGTAACACTTAGAGCATAGCTAACATCTGGATGAGCACATATCATAGCATACATGTTGGACCCGATAGACGAAGCATACGGAATCACATCCATGCGTCTTCGCTCATCAGGGGTTGAGGGACTCTAAGTCTTGCTAAGACTAATGCCAGGCAACATGGTCAAGAACTCTTTCTCAACCGCATGCATGTTGAACCACTTCAACACCTTGTCAATATAGGTATTCTGGCTTAATCCAATAAGCATCCTTGCTCTATCTCTATAGATCTCGATTCCTAAGATGTAAGTTGCTTCCTCCCAAACCTTCATCAAAAAATATTTTTCAATTAGTCCCTGGCGGATTCAAGCATTTGAACATCATTGCCAATCAATAATATGTCACCCACATATAAGATTACAAATATAACTGAGCTCCACTGACCTTCTTGTATACACAATGATCATTTTTGTTCTTGATGAAGCCAAACTCTCTGGCCACTTCATTAAAATGAATGTTGAAACTCTGAGATGCTTCCTTCAACCCATAAATGGATCTCTGAAGCTTGCATACCTTACTAGCATTCTTTGGATTGACAAAACCCTCGACTTGTATCATATACACGTCCTCAGTTAAATTTCCATTAAGGAAAGCCGTTTTGACATCCATCTGGCATATCTCGTATTCGAATTACACAGTTATAGCTGGAATGACCAGACTTGATTTAGGAATTGCTAACGGTGAGAAAGTCTCGTCATAGTCACTCCTTGAACTTGTTGATAACCTTTAGGGAAAAGTAGAGCCTTATGGACCTAAACATTTCCGTCCATATCAGTTTTCTTCTTAAAGATCCATTTGCACTCAATGGTTTTAACACCATTGGCAGATCAACCAACTTCCAAACTTGATTGTCATCCATGGACTTTAAATCTCACCTCAAAGCCTCAAGCCATAACTCGGAATCCGGGCTCACCATAGATTTTGCATACATAGTCGGCTCGTCATTGTCCAACAACAACACATCACTATCATACATATTGCGCAACCTTTCCTACCTCCATGGAACCGGTGTCAACTCCACTACGGGTTCCCTAACTGACTCCAGTGTGAGTCACTAACCGAATTTACCCTGAGTGGCTCTAAAATTTCTTCGAGTCGGACCGACCTCCCACTACCCTTCCGACTGAGAAACTCTTTTTCAAGGGAAACTATGTGTCAAGTGACAAACACTTTGACCTCTTCACGGTTGTAGAAGTAATATCCCAAGGTTTGGCTTGAATATCCCACGAGTATGAACTTGTCCGACTTGAGTCACTTGACATATGCTTCACAACACCAAATCTTTAGAAAAGATAAACCGTTACACTTCCCAGTCCATATCTCATATGGTGTCTTCTCTACGAACTTTGATGGTACCCTGTTTAGTGGGAAAGCTACAATTTCTAGAGTGTATCACCAAAATGACAAGGGTAAATCCAGAGTACTACACTAACTGGAGCAGTGCTTGAGTGGTAAACATTCTCGAGAGATCCGGAGTCATCACCAAAAGTATGACGCTGATAACACATGCGAAAGCATATCTCTATGTTCGTATCACTAATTCACTCGATATTATTTCGCATGGCAGAGCCAAATAAAGATACACATCTCCACTCCGGTTACCACGTATCACTCATGCCACCACCGTTGCATCCCCACTCCGGTTACCACAACGATGATTAAGGGTTTTGCCCTGAACACAACATAAAACTCTAGGGTTCCCCATTACACCGTATTGTAATGATCCGGGAAGGTAGGGAGATAAGTAGTGTCACTACCGACCTCCGCATCCCACCATCACACCAATATTAATTCCCTCAAGTCGACAAGGGGCTAATGTTGAGTGATCGCTCTTCACAACACCATGAGGAAACCAATGCAAAATAAATAAAGGGATAATTAGATCACATACTAAACATTAAGTGTTAATCATGCAAAGGTTCGTCCAAATCCTCCAGAACTAATGCAACTACTCAAACATCATAGAGGGGATAGGCAAGTTACAAACCGACACGGAGCCGATGGAGGAGAGGAGGATGGTGGCGATGATGATGGAGGCGGCGCCGTGTAGGAGATATGCCCTAGAGGCAATAATAAATGTTATTATTTATCCCCATGTTCCTAATTATGTTTATATTCCATGCTATAACTGCTATGGTTCTCGAGTCTGCAATAACCACGAGGCTCGGAGGAAAACTCATATGCACGAGTGGAATAATAAATGGTAAAAAGTATTCCTGGTCAAGCCTCTAAGACTGGCTCAAGTGATTGCATGATGATTATGTTTTCCTGATCATGGGCATGTCTAGGCCGGCAACTTTGAGGGCACAATGTTAGAAGAACATTTGTGTTGAATCAACCCGATTTGATGTTATGCTATGAGATACAATCGTCACAAGTTAAAGGTTAATAACACAGAGAAAGTTAACGTTTGCATGATTCCTTAGACCATGAGAGTATCGAGTTTCTTCATGCTTGCTTCATGAACTTTGGGGTTTGTTAAACGTCATCCGTAAATGGGTGGCTATTACGGCGGCTTACGGGTTCATGGAAAAGTATGACAAGGGACTTGATAGCTCAAGATTGGGATTTGCTCCTCCGTCGATGGGGAGATATTCTTTGGGCCCTCTCGGTGTTACGGCATCCATCATCGTCTGGCCAGACACATTGTGATTTGATCACAGGGATGCCGGAACACGGGAACGAGAAAAGAGAACAAAACCGGTAACGAGGTAACTGGCATAGTGGACAAGTTGTTGATTCACGGGGATGCCGATAAATCTCACATCGGGTGTTTGTAACATATCGCGAAGTAAAAGGAATAGCACACGGCAACAGGAGGTTCACTCGAATATTTATTCGTGTAGCTATAGGGGTCAATATGGGTGTCCACGGCTCCGATGTTGATCATTGATCGGAAAGTGTTCCGGTCATGTCTATACTTCACCGAACCTATAGGGTCACATGCTTAAGGGTCATCTATTTGTTGAATGCTAGACAGGGAGTCTGAGAGAAAGTCACCGGAAAAGTTTTGGAGACAACGGAAGAGTTCCGGAGAGAGAACACCTGAAGAGTTTCGATAAAACTGAAAAGTTGTTTCGGGGTATACCATTAAGTCAAATTGGTTTTGGCACACTCCTAGAAATTCTTGGAGGGTGCCAGAATTGTTCTAGGAACTTCTGGGATTTTTCCGGAGAAAAAACCCGGAAATGTTCCGGAGCTGCCGGAATCGCTTTGGTTGCTTTTCGCAGATGAAAAGCACTAATCCGGAATTGTTTCGGAACGCATCCAAAATTATTTTAGTGGGTACAGGAAATGTTCTAAGACCTACAGAAATATTTTTGGATTTAACGGTCGTGGAAAAATGTTTCCGTGAATAGTGAAAATCACTTTATGGTTACTTTATGGAAAGCCACCTTTTTGGGCTTTGTCCCAAAATATCTTAGGGATGACATGGATGGACGAGAGCCACCCTACCCCTTGGGTTTTCCTATAAATAGAGGTGGAGAGGCACTCTCCACACTCACTCTTTCTCACATACAAATGCCATGCATGATCTGGCCTTCTCTCTCCCTCCCCGCGAAATAGTTTCGTAGAGCCGAAAGGCTGTCTCGGTTCCGGTGGGAACTAGTTCTGGACGGTGAAGCCCTACCGGATAGATGACACCGTATGTGTGCAACCCCGTAAAGAGGTCGTAGGTTCGATCTTTTTGCCCGAGGGGCTGTTCGAGAGTGCCTCCCGAAGGGCTGTCCGAGTGACCGTCCGAGTTTCTGTGAGTGCCTCCCGAAGGGCTGGCCGTGACACCGTCCAGGGGACTGTCCGACCGCCTCCCAAATGGCTGTCCGAGGGGCTGACGAGGGAGTACATCCTCGTGGTTGGGAGGTTGTAAATCCTAGCTGCGGGGATCTGCACTGACGATCTACACCGACTCTACTTCCGCTGCGCAACGAGTCGGTAACGATCAGATCCAAACCTTGTATGCATCTCCATAGTGTTCCTGGGCGTGCTTGCAGTACCGATTTTTTTTGTTTTCTGCTGCGCTCCCCTACAGTGACATCAAGAGTCGTGCTATGCGTAGATGCAGGTTACGATCTAGAATACATAGAGATGTATGGGTGTTGCACAATATAATTTTGTAGTAGATGAGTTCTATTGCTGAAAATTATTTGTGCGGGTAGCAGATGAAATCTGTTACCCGATGTTCTTGTTGCTTCCCTGAAATTTGCATATTTTTTATCTTGATAACGGCATGGTGGAGTTTCAAAGTTCTGGCAATCCGCGATCCTGATTGATCAATGAAGTGCTAACAGTTCGTTGAATTCCACCATAGTTAAAAGAAAGATGAAATTTCGCAGACAAAAGGGCAATGCAGATATGATCTGCACGGGGATCATGCGTATGACGAAGTTCAGTATGGGGCTCAAGATTTCATTATCTCGTGTTTCATACACCCCGCAAAGTTAATCTAGCGACTTGAATAATCATACTTGATGATAAACTTTGGTAGCTTCGGTTTGTTTCGAAACCTTAGAAGCCACGTAAAATAAAATTTTGCATAAACCGATTAGTGGCGTCTAACTTGGTTTTGTAGGATGACATGAGATGTGCATGTGATGTGGTATAGCAGTTCTCATATAAATATGATTATGTATGAGATGACTATAAAATGTAAATTAACATGACCTGCGTGTCATGATTCGGCATGATGGCTGGAGCCATATGATTGTCACTTTAAAGACCTGCGAGTCAACCTTATGTAATGCACTTATTTTATTAGCTATAGAGATAGCAATATTATCTGGTGCATCGACAAGGTGGTGGCAAACTTTGCGAAGGTGAACACCGACGCGAATGCCGAAGACGAAGAAATAAAGACTTCTCCGTCAGAAAGGGCTATACCATATCATGCTATTATGAATTTCCTAAGATGTTTATCCCTTATGATGCACCCTTTTGATTGCGCGGTAGTCACTTTTTATTAGGGTGATCTCTCACTTAAAATATCAAGTAGTTAGTGTTCTCCCAAGTGTAGCACCGTCACAGCACCTATCTCTTCGGGGTATCACATGGATGCATGGGTACGAACGATTAGAGAAGTGTGAGGCGGGTGAGTTGAGACCTCGCAGCAAGATCACTTGGTTGTCTTGACGTTCCGGAGGATCGTCCTGAGCTCGGAACACGCCCATCGAAAGATGAACAAGAGTCACATAGAGATGTGATTGGCAAGTTGGCCTACCAAATGAAATTCTCGTCACTTGATATGGATGCATCCTTGGCGTTGAATTGAAATTTGGATCTTGTATCACTCACAATCAATTATGAGAGATATTGATTTGAGTGGGAGCGCACTTTAGAATTAATTCTTTTAATTCTTAGTGCAATTAATTATGAACTTTGTCTAAGTGGAATTTGCATAATAGTTATAGAATAATGGCTCGCATTTCCACCTTCCCTATTAAAATTGAATAAGCTGTTATTTATCTGGTTAATCTTTACGATTGGTAACGTAATGTGAGGATTATCCTCAAGAGTGTCAAGAAGGACTTTGTCCTATCGCATGCTTTCGGTATTCTCCCGCTAATGCTATGGATGATGTGACTCTCGTCCTTCAATCCAAAAGCTAGAATTCCGTTACGGTCAAGTGCAATATGTTTGCTTCCATGGGACCCGAACTTCAAAAGTTTGGGATAGTTATGTGATATTCATGGAACTGAAAAATTAGTTTCAGATACAAACAAAGGCTAAAAGATATGAGATATCCAAAGCAATGTTTGTTTGCAAAGTATTAGTAAAGTGTTTACTAAGCATTTGACTGATAAGAGAGGGATCCAGAAGAACGCCTATCATGTAGATGAAGGTGAATAAAACAACGACTTTAAGAAAAAGGAATTGTCCAAAGGGTGTTAGTGTGACTTACACGCCTAGGATGTCCGAGGCTAACGCCACTCTTAAGTTGGGTGCTTCTTCTGAGAGTAGAAGAAATACTGAAAGTTAAACTGTTAGAAGTATAAAGGCAAAAAGAAAGAAGACTGGAATATCCAGCTCATGTATGAAAGTCATACAAGTTATTGATGTTTGGAAGGCTGGTCAAAAAAAATAGTTCTTTGGAATTGTGATTAAACTGTTAGTCCGTAATTCTTGGGTATTGTGAGTTGATCACAAAGATACCCGCTCGATTGCATTCTGTTGCGACTCGATGCAAGAACTACTACGGCCTAAAAGACTTGCCGGGAGTGAGGTTTAGATACGCGCTGGGAACATAGTAAATGTTACTATACCTTC
Source organism: Elymus sibiricus (assembly GCA_039707655.1). Taxonomy (NCBI): domain Eukaryota; kingdom Viridiplantae; phylum Streptophyta; class Magnoliopsida; order Poales; family Poaceae; genus Elymus; species Elymus sibiricus. The sequence continues at coordinate 295,993,804 of CM077672.1, read as the reverse complement.
CATCGGTGTATTACCGTCTGTATTTATATTCATAATTCATTTAGGGTTTTATACACTCTAGCCCATTGCATAAAGTATGTTGCAAGAAGGTTATTCATAAGAGAACTTTTGATGTTCGATGTTATGAATAACATAAGGGCCATACTTTCATTACAAATGAGATGTATGTTATGAATATTGATAATAATATATTACCTCAGTGTTTACTTTCATAATTCATTTTAGAGTTTTATACACTCTAGCCCATTGAATAATGTTTGTTGCGAAAGGATTGTTCATAAAAGAACAATTGTTGTTCAGTATCATGAATAACATAAGGGCCATGTTTCCATCGTGGATGGGATGTATGTTATGAATATTGATGGTAATATGATACATCCATAACACTGACGCTAAATGTCGCAAGACTAATAGAATACCACATATGTGTGGCACTGCATGTGTTCACATTGGAGAAATCCGCATGGAAAAATTCCATCATGATGGATTTTGAAGTCATTTGATTATGAATCATCTGACACTTGCAATTTTCGTCCGAAAAGTGAAGTGACTGAAATACCGTTCACATGCCATAAGGAACGAGCAACAAACTTATTGGTGATCATACATTTTGATGTGTGTAGTCCGATAAATGTTGTTGCTAGTAGTGGATTTATCTATCTTCAGAAATGACTCAAGTATATATATGGATATTTACTTGATGAGACATAAGTCTGGATCTTTTAAAATCATTCAAAATGTTTTCAAAATGAAATAGAAATTATTGTAAACAAGAAAATTATGTTTCTACAATTAGATTGCAGAAAGGAATATTTGAGTTACAAGTTTAGCGAATGTCTGATGAGTTGTGAAAAGAGTTTCATAACTTACACCTCCCGGAACACCACTGTGAGTGGAATATCCGTGAAGATGTAATCAAACCATTTATGACATGGTAAGATCAAAGATGACATAAATCAATTTGCCATTATCCCTTTTAAAGTAATGCTTTAGAGACTGCGGCTTTTACACTGAAAAGAGCGCCATCAGATCTGTTGAAATGACGCCATGGTATGGTACATCCAACCATGTTATATCTTTTCTTAACATTTGGAATATGGGGCTTGTGTAAAATGTTTACAAACCTATTCCAAATTAGACAAGTGCTACTTTGTAGGTTATCCCAAATTATTGGGAATTCCTCCACCACTATACCGAGGCAAAAGGTTTTGCCACAATGAACGGTATGCTTTTGAAGAAAATGGTTCTTGCAAAAAGGTGAGTGGGAGGATAGTGCAACTTGACGAGATAACAATATCTTCATCATCAAATCAAAGGAAAGTAACCTTGAAAGTGATTTCAGAGTTTCCTACTGCGACTGATACGGAAGCCTCTACATGAGATGTATGGACTTCGGTCGAACTTGCAGCTGAACCACGTAGGCAAAACTCGTGCAAACCTCTCAGGTGCGCAAGCGAGATATTGTTGTTAGACAATAGTATACCTATGATACACAAGGAAGCATTGATGGGCCCTGACTCCGGAATTGGCTAAATGCCAAAATGATCCGAGATAGTTTCCATATAAATGATTCAAGATTAAATCTTGATACCCCTTTCGAAAGACTTAGAGTCTAACGAATATTTATGGAACTATAAACTGATACGGATAAAAATGTTTTATCCATAAAGCTCGACTTGTTGCTTATAACAAATTCAAGGAATTAACTACGGCGAGATTGTCTCTCCGTAGCGATGCTTAAAGTCGGTTCGGGTTAAACTAGCAATTAATACATATTTCAATCATGAGATATGTTACATGGATGCCAAAAGGATTTCCATGAGATGGAAATGCTACCAAGGATTTGCATGTGATACAGTCCAAGGTATTTTGTCAATCCAGAGGATGCTAGTGAATGTGCGAACTTCAGAGTTCCAGCAATGGACAGAAGAGAGCAAAATGGAGTTGGAATCTTCATTTTTGATGAAATAGTCAAAAGAGTTTGATTTCATCAATGGATAACGAAGATGCTTGTGGTTACAAGAAAGTAAGTGAGAGCATAATAATATTTCTAAAAACCTTGTGTGCTTGACACATTGTTAATTGGAAATAATATAAATTTCTTGACACGAATTAGGACTTCATTGAAAAATTAGTTTTACGATGAAGTGCTTGGGCTGGTTAGCCTTGATATTAGGCATATTTATCTGTGAGATAGAATTGCCTAATAGGGCTAAGCCAAAATACATATTGACAAGATGCTAAAATAGTTTAGCATTAAAACGCCAAAGAGTGATTCTTGCCGAAGTCACATGGAAAGAGTTTTTGCAAGACTCGGTGTCCCAAAACACTGATGAGCAAAATACATGATGGAGATTCCACACACTCTTGTGTTTGGATTAATCATGTATTCCATGGTATGTAAAACAACCAGATATGTCCGATACTCCCAACCTGTTGTGAGTATAGATACCAAAGTGATCAAAGTACTGATCATGGGACAACAGTGAAAAATGTCATTGAGTACTAAAGTAGCACTGATGACATGTTTTCTTGCAAGCAGAGATTATGAAGTGCTCATTGTAAGTAATTACATCGATGCAGTCTTCATCAATGCTCCATGCGATTTTCGATTTAAGTTAAGGGTTTTTGTGTAATACACGATATGGTGACACAGTAAGTTGGAATTGTTCCAAACAGGTTACTGTGGCGAATTCTATAACAAAGACTAAGTATGTTGATGCTTTAGAAGCGACAAAGAAGATGTTGAATCATATACTTCATTCATGAACTTAGTATGGTTCCAAGAAGGCTTTGGTCAATGGGACACTATTGTAGATAGTTGCTCCATAGCTCAGTCTGAGGAATCAGGGTTCGACCAGTGATTCACATATATAGAAAGCCAAGTCCACACAAAATATGAATTTTGTATAAGCGTGAAAAGCGAGGATATGCAAAGATACACACGGAGCTGAAGTTGTCAGATCCGTTGGACATCAGGCTATACTACAAGCGAAGCATATTTTACACCAGTATGCCATAGGTGTAAAGTGCATTAGCATTGACTAGATTATTGACTCTAGTGCAAGTGGGAGTCTGTAGGAGATATGCCCTAGAGGCAATAATAAATGTTATTATTTATCCCCATATTCCTAATTATGTTTATATTCCATGCTATAACTGCTATGGTTCTCTAGTCTGCAATAACCACGAGGCTCGGAGGAAAACTCATATGCACGTGTGGAATAATAAATGGTAAAAAGTATTCCTAGTCAAGCCTCTAAGACTGGCTCAAGTGATAGCATGATGATTATGTTTTCCTGATCATGGGCATGTCTATGCCGGCAACTTTGAGGGCACAATGTTAGAAGAACATTTGTGTTGAATCAACCCGATTTGATGTTATGCTATGAGATACAATCGTCACAAGTTAATGGTTAATAACACAGAGAAAGTTAACGTTTGCATGATTCCTTAGACCATAAGAGTATCGAGTTTCTTCATGCTTGCTTCATGAACTTTGGGGTTTGTTAAACGTCATCCGTAAATGGGTGGCTATTACGGCGGCTTACGGGTTCATGGAAAAGTATGACAAGGGACTTGATAGCTCAAGATTGGGATTTGCTCCTCCGTCGATGGAGAGATATTCTTTGGGCCCTCTCGATGTTACGGTATCCATCATCGTCTGGCCAGATGTTAGGGCATACTTCTCCCTTAGTGGTTTTGGTGATTGATGACAATGCTTTTGCGGACTAATCGTGTGCATTGAGCTTTTCAGATACTTCATCATTTGGCACAAGACGATTGATGCCCCTCGATGTATTAGAGTGAAGACGGTTTATTTTCCTTCGTTTCATTTTCGGTGGACTTGAGTCGTAGGAAATACCGTACTATTAAGAGGGGGTCTGCTTCGGAAAGGTTTGGGTGGAATCAACACGTACACACTTTCTTTGCACCCTTCGTTTCTTTTCGCCTCATTGGAGTTTCGCTTTCCGATATCCAGGAGTGCTCAGAGAGCTGCCAGCGGTAGTACCGCGGCTGGCAGCGGTAGTACCGCTTGTAAGCGGTAGTGCCGCTCCCAGTACCGCTCGTACTACCGCCTCAATTCGGGGCACGATTTTTTGTGTCGGGTTCAGCGGTAGTCCACCGGTGGTCCCACTGGCATACTACCGCAGACCCCTTTTTAACCCAACCGGGCAAGCGGTAGTAGCAGCGGCAGTAGGAGCGGTAGTACCGCGTGTAAGCGGTAGTACCGCACCTACCACCGCTGCCACTTCCACTCGTGGCGCTGCTCTCCGTGCCCTCTCCTATTTTTCAGCGGTAGCTCAGCGGCAGTGGTGAGCGGCAGTACTGCGCGTAGGTGGTAGTACCGCTGGCAACAGCGGCAGTACCGCTGGTGCGGCTATCCTTCTGTCCTCTCTGCTCTCCGAGTGTCCTGTGTTGCAACCCCAACGGTAGTACCGCTGGGGAGAGCAGTAGTACCGCTCCGGCGGCACTACCGCGCTCTTTTGCACTGCACTTTGTGCACTACCGCCAGGGCGGCAGTACTGCTCTGTGCGGGCTGAAAACTGGGTAACAGTTGGTTTTGTCCCCCCACTATATAAAGGGGTCTTCTTCCTCAAGAAGACTACCTCTTCCTCCCCAAAGCTCCATTGTTGCTCCAAAAGCTCATTTTCGCCCGATCTCTCTCCCTAGCCAATCAAACTTGTTGATTCTTTAGGGATTGGTTGAGAAGGCCCCGATCTACACTTCCACCAAGAGAAATTTGATCCCCCCCACTAATCCCTTGCGGATCTTGTTACTCTTGGGTGTTTGAGCACCCTAGCCGATTGAGGTCACCTCGGAGCCACATTCCATTGTGGTGAAGCTTCGTGGTGGTGTTGGGAGCCTCCAATTAAGTTGTGGAGATTGCCCCAACCTTGTTTGTAAAGGTTCGGTCGCCGCCTTCAAGGGCACCACTAGTGGAATCATGGCACCTCGCATTGTGTGAGGGCGTGAGGAGAATACGGTGGCCCTAGTGGCTTCTTGGGGAGCATTGTGCCTCCACACCGCTCCAACAGAGACGTACTTCCTCTCAAAGGGAAGGAACTTCGGAAACACATCCTCGTCTTCACCGGCTCCACTTGTGGTTACTTCTTACCTTTACTTTGTGCAAGCTTTACTTGTGTTAATTCATTTGCTTGCTTGTGTAGTTGTTGTTGTTAGCATGATATAAGTTGCTCACCTAGTTGCACATCTAGACAACCTATTTTGTTGCTAACCCTAATTTGTTAAGAAAAGCTAAAAATTGGTAGTTGCCTATTCACCCCCCTCTAGTCAATCATATCGATCCTTTCAATTGGTATCAGAGCCTCGTCTCTTTATTAAGGGTTTCACCACCCGAAGATTATGGTTGACGACGGGGAACGGGATGAGGAAGTGCCCGAGGCCATGGAGTTGAACTCGGTCACCCGAGACGACTTAAATGAAGCTATGGCATCACTTAAGACGTCTATGACGGCCGAGGTCAAGTCTATGCTTAAAGAACTCCTTGAGGGGTTGAAGTCTACTCCCGATCCTTTGCTTGTGGTTAATCCCACCGCATCGGTGTCGGAGGCCAATTCCGGCAAGGAAGCGGCTAAAGGCACTCAAACCTCTTCCCCTCATGGTAAGAATGGGACGGGAACCTATGCCTCGGTTCCCCCTCCCTTGGTCTATGGAGGACCGGTCCCTACACCTCATATTAACAATCTTGGTCCTCCTCCTAAGCTTGTGAAGGGTGATTTTGCTAATTGGGTTTTTTGTATCAAGTCTCATTTGAATCACAGCTCAACAAATCTTTGGAGAATCATCGAGCAAGGCTTCTACCCACATGACCCGAGCAACCTCACTCCAAGAGAAGAGGCAGACAATCAATACAATCACTCCGCATTGTTCATCCTCCAATCTGCAGTGCCTCCCGAAGATCTAGCTCACTTGCGCCCCTTCTCCCGTGCAAATGATTGTTGGGAACACATTATATCTTTGTACAAGGGGAGCTCAAGCATTCAACGGTCCAACTTTGAAGTGGTGCTTGATGAGGCCGATGAGTTTGTGATGAATGAATATGAGGATCCTCGGGATCTCTACCGAAGATTGACAACTCTTGCGGTCGCTCTTCAAGATCATGGGAGCAAGGATACAAATGATAATTGTATCAAGCGCAAGTTTCTCAAGGCCATCATGCCATTCAACAAGGCAATGTCCTCCGTGATCCGTCAAAGACCGGACTTCCACACATTGTCTTCAAGTGAAGTGTTGGATGAGTTTATTGCCATGAACATCATGAACAAGACCGCCGACAATGCTCTAGCTCATGTCCGGTCAAAGAAAGGCTCACCCAACCTTGCTTTTAAGGCCAAGGGTATTCCGGAAGAAGAAGAAGAGGAAGAAGAAGAGAGTTGCCCCGAAGACACCAAATATGCTTACCACGAGCACATGGCTCTTGCGTCAAGGCAATTTTGGGGCAACAAGAGAAACACAAGGCCCAACTCCTCCAAGAACAACTCAAAGGGCAAGCAACGAGTAAGGACTTGCTACAATTGTGGCAATGTGAGTCACTTTGTGGTGGATTGGCCGTATGAGAAGAGGGAGGACAATGGTGGCAAGCTCATCCGCAAAGACAAGGCCAAGTCCTTCTCAAACAACAAAAACTTCACCAAGAAGATACCTCAAAAGGGCTTGGTGGCACAAGAAGAGTACATCTCTGATGATGATGAAGATACAAGTGGTGAAGGAATGGCAATGGAAACCGTGGCCATTGCCACCTCTTCCCCAACCAAGGTGTCTCTCTTCGTCGCCCCCAATGAAAACATCATTGCCAAGTGTCTCATGGCCAAAGGTATCAACAAGGTAACCTCCAACATCAAAACCACTACCACTACTACACCTTCATTGTTGGATTGTGTGGATGATAGTGAGATGGTAAAGGTTGATGAGAACGAGTTTGATAAGTTCTTGAGTAAGCTCAAAGGTGAGACCAAGAAGCACTTTGTTGCTCTCTTGGAACAACTTGGTGAGGCCAATGATATCATTGAGTCTCACGAAGAGACTATCACTAACTTGCAAGGCCATAGTCGTGATTATGCCGACGAGATTGCGGATCTTTCCATTACTCTTGAGGAAGAGCGAGGTCTTCGTTTGGCTCTTGAGGAGTCACACAACGTTGACCTTGCTCAACTAAAGAAAGATCTTGAACATGCTCAAGTTCTTACTCGTGTGCTCAAATCCGACAAGGTTGACCTTGGAGTTGGCCATGCTAGACTCAAGGAGGAGTTTGAGCTAATTGACAAAGCCCACAAGGTTTTGAAGACTGCTCATGGCTCTCTCAAAGAGTCTCATGATCAACTCCAAGTGAAGCTAACAACGGAAATAGCCACTTGTCCTCCGTTCGTTTTAATTGATAATGCCATTGCTACTAACCCTTGTTGTGAGCATGAGCATCTTGTTGAGGAGAATTCCAAGTTGAAAGAGCAAATCGAGAAAGGCCTTGTGACTTGCATACAAGGCGAGAAGAACCTCAACGAACTTTTGAGCAATCAAAAGGAAGTTGTGGCAAAGGAGGGACTTGGGTTTGTGCCCAAGTCAAAGAAGAAGAAGAACAACAAGATCAAGAAACCTCTCCCTCTCAAAGAGGTATTTTTCAAGAAGGGAGAGGGTGCTCATAAGGAGAAAAAGAACAAGGTGGTGGGTGAAAATGACAAGAAGGACAAAAGCACTCCATCGAACAAAGCCGGCGACTTTAACCCTTCTTATGTTTTGTGTCGTGCTAGTGATGGACATGTTTTTGCTAAGTTTGTTGGTTCTTATTATGAGTACATAGAATGGTCTATTTGGGTTCCTAAGACCCTTGTTACTAACATCAAAGGACCCATTCGAGAATGGGTACCTAAAACCAAGCATTGATTTCTTGTAGGAGTTTGCTTCCGGTGGAGGATCATGGTTGCTTGATAGTGGAGCAACAAATCATATGACCGAGAGCAAGCATTTGGTGGTGGACGTGCAACCAAGCTCATCTATGCCCACCCATGTTCAATTCGTGATGCCTCGACATCTAAGGTATTGGGTCTTGGCAAGGTTGTGATTTCTCATGATTTATCAATTGAGAAAGTCATGCTTGTTGAGACCATTGCATACAACTTGCTTTCCGTTCGTCAACTTGCACTTATGGGCTTTGCCACATTCTTTGACCTTGATACCGTGGCCCTTTTGTGGAGCAAGACTCTTAAAGTAGCTTTTGTTGGACATTTCGAGAACGGTCTCTATGTGGTTAACTTCTCGGAGCGACCCACTAAGACCGCGACTTCTCTAATGGCTAAAGTTGATGTGGGGTGGCTTTGGCATCGTCGACTATCCCATGTCAATATGAGATCTTTGCAAAGTCTCCTCAAGGGGGATCACGTTCGTGGACTAACAAATGTGAGTTTTGCCAAAGATCGTGCTTGTAGTGCCTGTATCGAAGGAAAGCTACATGAGACGGCTCATCGACCCATGACTATCATCTACTCGAAGAGGCCCTTGGAGCTCCTTCACATGGATCTCTTTGGACCTCCATCCTTTGATAGTCTTGGGGGAAGAAAGTATTGCTTGGTGATTGTGGATGACTATTCAAGATATACTTGGGTATATTTCTTCAAGAGGAAGAGCGAGACCCAACAAACCATCATCGACTTTGCCAATGAAACTCAACGTTAACATGAGGCAAAGATATTGATGATTAGAAGTGACAACGGTACCGAGTTCAAGAACTACACCTTGGATGAGTTTCTTAGTGATGAGGGGATCAAGCATCAATACGCCGCACCATATACCCCTCAACAAAATGGTGTAGCGGAGAGGAAGAACCGGACGTTGATGGACGCGGGAAGGACCATGATGGCGGAATTCAAGTCTCCGTACAACTTTTGGGCCGAAGCCATCAACACCGCATGTCATGCATCCAATCGGCTCTATCTCCGCAAAGGCTTGAACAAGACTCCATATGAGATACTTACCGGTAACAAGCCCAACCTCAAGTACTTTCGGGTGTTTGGATGTAAGTGTTTCATTCTCAAGAAAGGTACTCGTTTGTCTAAATTTGAATCTAGAGCTCAAGAGGGCATATTCTCCCCATTGAGGAACCCCTTGTGGCCGAAGGAGAAGGACAATGCTCTACGCAAGTGGAGCCATCACCAACCATTGACCCACACGCTTCCGAAGAACAAACCGAAGGCCCTCAACCAAGTGATCAAGATCAAGGGCACGATCAACCTCAAGATGATGGTGATGCACCAAATGATGCCCAAGATCAAGATCATGACACCGAGCAAGCTCAAGATCAAGGGCAAGCTCAAGATGACGCTCAAGATGATCCTCCTCAAGTGACCTCGAAGGAACTATTGGAGCGTCGTGCCGCCAAGATTGCTTCCAAACTCAAGCATCAACAACATGTCTTGGAGAATGTCTATGGAAGCTTAAAGAAGGGGGTAACCACTCGTAGACAATTAACAAACTTTTGTGAGCATCACGCGTTTGTTTCTTGTGTTGAACCCCAAAAGGTACATGAGGCGCTCGAGGACACGGATTCGCTTGAAGCCATGCATGATGAACTCAACAACTTCGAGCGCAACAAAGTGTGGACATTGGTGCCAAGGCCAACGGAGAATCATAATGTCATTGGAACCAAATGGATCTTCAAGAACAAGCAAGATACGAATGGTGTTATCACTCGAAACAAGGCAAGATTGGTGGCACAAGGCTACTCCCAAGTCGAGGGTATCGACTACGGTGAAACCTTTGCTCCCGTTGCTCATCTTGAATCTATTCGTATGTTGCTTGCATATGCTTCTCATCATGATTTGAAATTGCAACAAATGGATGTGAAGAGTGCATTTCTTAATGGTCCTCTTAATGAGTTGGTATATGTCAAACAACCCCCGGGGTTCGAGGATCCCAAGTTCCCCAATCATGTATACAAACTCGATAAGGCACTCTATGGCCTTAAACAAGCCCCACGTGCATGGTATGAGCACCTTACCGAGTTGTTGCAAGACCGTGGGTTTGAAATTGGGAAAATCGATCCCACTCTTTTTACTAAGAGGGTTAAAGGGGATTTGTTCATATGCCAACTATATGTTGATGATATTATCTTTGGTTCTCCTAACAAAGCTTTCAATGATGAGTTTGCCGCTCTCATGACCGAGAAGTTTGAGATGTCTATGATGGGAGAGTTGAAGTTCTTTCTTGGGTTCGAAGTCAAGCAAAGAAGAGAAGGAACCTTCATCAACCAAGCCAAATACACCCAAGACATGCTCAAGAGATTCAAGCTAGAAGATGTCAAACTGGCCAAGACTCCAATGCCTACCAAGTGCCAGCTCGACATTGATCCCAATGGTAAAGTGGTGGATCAAAAGGTATATCGTTCCATTATTGGCTCCTTGCTTTACCTTTGTGCATCTAGGCCGGATATCATGTTGAGTGTGGGAATGTGTGCACGGTTTCAAGCCGCGCCTAAGGAAAGTCACTTTGTGGCGGTCAAGCGAATCTTTCGATATTTGGCTCATACCCCAAACTTTGGCTTATGGTACCCCAAAGGAGCAAGCTTTGATCTCATGGGTTATTCGGACTCGGATTGGGCGGGAGACCGTGTGGATAGGAAGTCAACCTCCGGAGGGTGCCAATTCCTTGGTCGCTCTTTGGTGAGTTGGTCTTCGAAGAAGCAAAATTGTGTGTCTCTCTCCACCACCGAGGCCGAGTATGTAGCTACCGCAAGTTGTTGTGCACAATTGCTATGGATGAGGCAAACTTTAAAGGATTACGGTGTCACGTGTGACAAAGTGCCTCTTTTCTGTGACAATGAAAGTGCAATCAAGATCTCCTACAATCCGGTGCAACATAGCAAGATGAAGCACATTGAGATTCGTCATCATTTCATCCGGGATCACGTCAAGCGTGGAGAGATTGATATTATTCATGTTGGAACTCAAGAGCAACTAGCGGGTATTTTCACGAAGCCATTGGATGAAGCAAGATTTCGCGAGTTAAGGCATGAGCTAAATATCATTGATTCGAGCAACGTGTCTTGAATCCCGTCACACCCCACCACATTCATCATGATTATCTTGTTCTAGATGTAGGCATGGACATAGGGGGGTGTTGTTCTCTCAATGAACTCTCCCTCCCCCCATTATGCATAAATTGATCAAGTCTTTCACTTTAGCCATTGTTGATGGTTCATGTGCTTAAAAGATGAGTTTTGGTCATGGACCCAAGGTTAAAATCTTCGCGGTGCCATACCAATTGACTCAAACATAGGTGGCTTCGGCCACCGCCCTCTCTTTGAGAGTTTTTTTCGTTAGGACTTTGTTTGTGCTTTGAGTCGCTCCAAGTTTGCTCCTTCTTTTTCTCTCTTTGTGAACTTGGAGTGTCTCTTCCCATTTCTGGTGTTTCGAGTCTCCAACCCAAGCCATCTCATCTACAACCTCTCTAAATTGCATAAGCCACCATTTTTGACATGATCTTGCTTGCTCTCGCCTGCGCGGTACTACCGCGGTGTCTGGGCGGTAGTACCGCTTATAAGCGGTACTACCGTCCTAATTCCCCGGTACTACCGCTCGCGCGGTACTACCCGGCCTCCTGCCGCGGAGTAGTACCGGGGCAGTACTACCGCTCTGTGGTGGGTTGAGTGGGTTATGACTCGGGCAGGGGGAGTTCCAACTCCCCCATACCCATTCGTCTCTCCCATGCCCTCTCCTCTCATAGGCGACGAACAAGCCCCGGTGGGCCGCCGTCGGGCCGCCGATTCTGTGCCGTCTTTCGCGATTCCGTCCGGTGGGATCGTTCCCCACCTTCTCCTCTTGCCATGGATGCCGGTATTGCTCTCGTTTTCCTCTCCTATGGTTCTACTTTTTGAATCTAGGTTCTAGGGCAATGCGTGTGGCATTCATCGATTTTTTGTTCAAATCGAGGCTTGAGTAGGACGTAGAATACTGCTAGAATACGTGGATTGAAGTTTGGTTGGAGTAAATTTGAATTTGGCATCCCCGGTAGTACCGGATCTAGCCGCGGTTGTGGTCAGCCCTGTGACATTCGCCTCGGGCGGTACTACCGCTCCTCTGGAGCGGTACTACCGCTTGTAGGCGGCACTACCGCTGCTGATGGGCGGTACTACCGCCCAGGGATGTCAACTTCCACTTCCCTTGTACCAACCTTCACCTCACTTTGTTTCCTTTTTTTGGCTTATGCAATGATTTACACTTGCTTTTCCCTCGCTCTTTGTTGTGGGTTCCAGGTGATAGCAGTGCTGGGCATCAGGCCCGTCGCAAGAATCCAGAACGTCCAGGGGGTTCCAAGCGCTATCGAACTTCTGAGGATGCTGATGCAACTTCAAGTGCTCAGCCAATGCAAAGAACCAAGCAAGTTGCCAGCAAGCCAAAGGAGAAGGTCAAGTCCGTGTCTGAGATGAATGCTAAGGAGTTTTGTGTGTTTCGCCGCCGTAACCTGTACCGTCACGAACAAGATCCAGCTCTTGTCAATCGTCCCTTCTGGACCAAGCAGCAGCGCTCTATTTATCTGGATGTGCTCAAAGGAAAGAAGAATCTGTTTGTATCTGTCAGATCCATTGATATCCCTCATATGCAGAAGGACATGCAGTACTTTGGAGAGGCTCTTGAGCTGTGCAATCAGCTGGACATCATCAAGGTTATGGAGTTCAACAAGGATTTTGATGCAGACATTGTGGCTCAGTTCTACGCCACGGTTCACCTAGGTACTGATGTGGAGAGGACTCTGACTTGGATGACCAACGGCAAGCTACTTTCTGTCAAGTGGAAGGCGTTCATGGAACTTTTGGGCTATGAGGATAAGGGGCTTGACAACCCGGTTGGATTCCGTCCTCACAAGGAGGTGGGTGCTACGCACAAGTCTGCTCTCTGGCCCTACAACATTTTGAAGGTTTCTCCAACCACCCAGAAGAAGACATATGAGCTTAGCCCTTTCCTGAACATCCTGCATCGCATTTTCAGGCACACTCTCTTCCCTCGGATTGGGAACTTGGATCAGGTGCACTCCTACCTAGTGGATTTTCTGCTATTCTGTCAGAGTGAGAAGGAGGCAAACACGGGGCAATCTTTAGATGTTTCTCACATCATGTGGTCGGAGCTTCTTTCTGCCATCACTGAGCGCAAGTGCCCCATCTATGGCCCTTACCTGATGTTGCTCATTGAGAAGGCATGGGAATTCACTTATCCTGATGAGATGCTTGTGACTGGTGACTTGATCTCTCATGAGATCGTTCGACAGAGACAGAAGGAGAACTGGGGCACTCCTGTTCCGGAGACGGAGACTCCTATGGATGAGGACGTAGTTGATGATGATGACGAGCCTGACTATGAGCTAGCTGGAGTGGAGCCATCTTGGGCTAAGAAGCTCAAGCTGAAGATGAAGAAGCTATTCTGTATGGAGGCTCACGGACAGTACTTGGCACATGTGGCAGAGAAGAAATCCCGAGGTCGTGACAAGCTCATCATGAGGCAGCTTGGGGTCGAGGTTGCCAGTGGATCAGAGGATCGGATCACCGATGAGGAGGAGTGAACCACTCAGCACTGTCACTGGATGGACTCAGATGTTGATCAGACCACCACCACTGCTGCTGCTGACGAGGACTCGAGCGACCACGAGGAGTATTGATGTTGAGGATCTCCGGCGTTGCTATCACTTGTGATCGTTTTAGCACTCTTTGCCCTTTTGGCGTCTCGATGCCAAAGGGGGAGAGAATTTAGGGATTTGCCGAGTCACGAGTGTGTCGCATTTGCTTGCTTTTCTCTCTCGTGAACTCTTTTATCGATCGTTTGCTTTGGTTTGTGTTTATGAGACCTGGTGTCTAAGTCATATGGTGTGAGACATATGCTACCTTATCCTTCTTTATGTCAAGTACTATGTTAGTTTGTGAGATATTATGCTTATCTTGTGCCCTATCTTTATGCTCACATGTTATTCCTTGCATCCTTGTATATCTCTCTTATGTTATTGATGCAAGTTTTGCCTGTCTATAAAATATAGGGGGAGTGTTGATCCTAGTATGTGTGTGCTTTGCATTCCAAAAGCATATCTAAATAGTGCACACATCTAGGGGGAGCCCGTCTATATTTTGTAGATGTTGGGTTTGCTTATTATCTTGTTTTATCCCTTGTGCAAATCCCGTGTTGTCATCAATCCACCAAAAAGGGGGAGATTGTTAGGGCATACTTCTCCCTTAGTGGTTTTGGTGATTGATGACAATGCTTTTGCGGACTAATCGTGTGCATTGAGCTTTTCAGATACTTAATCATTTGGCACAAGACGATTGATGCCCCTCGATGTATTAGAGTGAAGACGGTTTATTTTCCTTCGTTTCATTTTCGGTGGACTTGAGTCGTAGGAAATACCGTACTATTAAGAGGGGGTCCGCTTCGGAAAGGTTTGGGTGGAATCAACACGTACACACTTTCTTTGCACCCTTCGTTTCTTTCTGCCTCATTGGAGTTTCGCTTTCCGGTACCCAGGAGTGCTCAGAGAGCTGCCAGCGGTAGTACCGCGGCTGGCAGCGGTAGTACCGCTTGTAAGCGGTAGTGCCGCTCCCAGTACCGCTCGTTCTACCGCCTCGATTCGGGGCATGATTTTTCGTGTCGGGTTCAGCGGTAGTCCAGCGATGGTCCCACTGGCATACTACCGCTGACCCCTTTTTAACCCAACCGGGCAAGCGGTAGTAGCAGCGGCAGTAGGAGCGGTAGTACCGCCTGTAAGCGGTAGTACCGCGCCTACCACCGCTGCCACTTCCGCTCGCGGCGCTGCTCTCCGTGCCCTCTCCTGTTTTTCAGCGGTAGCTCAGCGGCAGTGGTGAGCGGCAGTACCGCGCGTAGGCGGTAGTACCACTGGCAATAGCGGCAGTACCGCTGGTGCGGCTGTCCCTCTATCCTCTCTGCTCTCCGAGTGTCCTCTGCTGCAACCCCAGCTATAGTACCGCTGGGGAGAGCAGTAGTACCGCTCCGGCGGCACTACCGCGCTCTTTTCCACTGCACTTTGTGCACTACCGCCAGGGCGGCAGTACTGCTCTTGTGAGCAGTAGTACCACTCTGTGCGGGCTGAAAATTGGGTAACGGTTGGTTTTGTCCCCCCACTATATAAATGGGTCTTCTTCCTCAAGAAGACTACCTCTTCCTCCCCAAAGCTCCATTGTTGCTCCAAAAGCTCATTTTCGCCCGATCTCTCTCCCTAGCAAATCAAACTTGTTGATTCTTTAGGGATTGGTTGAGAAGGCCCCGATCTACACTTCCACCAAGAGAAATTTGATTCCCCCCACTAATCCCTTGCGGATCTTGTTACTCTTGGGTGTTTGAGCACCCTAGATGGTTGAGGTCACCTCGGAGCCACATTCCATTGTGGTGAAGCTTCGTGGTGGTGTTGGGAGCCTCCAATTAAGTTGTGGAGATTGCCCCAACCTTGTTTGTAAAGGTTCGGTCGCCGCCTTCAAGGGCACCACTAGTGGAATCACGGCACCTCGCATTGTGTGAGGGCGTGAGGAGAATACGGTGGCCCTAGTGGCTTCTTGGGGAGCATTGTGCCTCCACACCACTCTAACGGAGATGTACTTCCTCCCAAAGGGAAGGAACTTCGGAAACACATCCTCGTCTTCACCGGCTCCACTTGTGGTTACTTCTTACCTTTACTTTGTGCAAGCTTTACTTGTGTTAATTCATTTGCTTGCTTGTGTAGTTGTTGTTGTTAGCATCATAATGAGGGCCCACCGGCCCAGCCTGAGGAATATGGGCCGGCTAGATTGGTACCCCCTAGTCCAGGACACCGTCAGTAGCCCCCGAACTGGTCTTCTACGCCGAGGACGATCTCTTCGACGGTGGTAACTTCAGATCCGAAGTCCTTGGCTTGACAGACGAGTTCCCCTTCAAAATTCTGGATCTCTTAGCCGCCCTTCTAAGGAGTGGTGTCTTGTAGACGAGATTCAGCCGGGTTCTCTCCCCATCCGGAGTCAGGAGTTAAATTAGCCTTGAAGGCTAGCCACCCAGGTGTGAATAGTACCTCATAGTCTGACAACTTTATCGAAGTGGCGCTACCCACGATGGGTCAGGCAGTTACTGCTTACCTCAAATCATGGTTCGAGGCTGCCTTTCTACTGGCACATCCCGTCAAGGTGGGGATCGTGCCCGTATTTTCAGGGATATCATCAAGATTTTGTTTCCCCCCATGCGTGTAACGGCATCTTCGGAGGAGGAGACTGGCGTTTTTATCGGCGCAGCAAGGGAGACTCTTGGCCTTTAAACAGCATATAAGAGTAAAAAGTAAATAGAGCCTGTAGCCACGCTCCCATTTCCCCCATCTTCTGCTTCCTCGAGCTCCAGCGCCCAGATCTAATCTTGCCTCCTCCCTCCTCTGCGCATCCAAGCTTTCCCACCGAGCCATGGCTGACACCCTCAAAGCGCACTGGGGGGAGGGCTCCATCGTGACGGAGAGCATGCTCCAAGAGCTGCGGAACGCGGAGTATATCCCCGCCAACGTCGCCGCCCGCGCTCCAGGCGCCAACCAGCAGGTGCCTGCCCCCAACCCAGGGAAACGGGTAGTCTTCATCCCCCACCTCATCAGAGGCCTGGGGTTCCCGCTGCACCCATTCGTGCACAGGGTGATGTTCTACTACGGCCTCGACTTCCACCACATGCCCCCGAATTCCATCCTCGACCTCGCCTCCTTCATTATGGTGCGCGAGGCCTTCCTCCGCATCGAGCCGCACTTCGGCCTATGGCTGAAGACCTTCGGCGTTAAGCCGAAGTCCAGTGACTCGGATCTGGCGGAGTGTGGAGGCGCCATGGTCAGCAAGAACTAGGGGGCCGCCTGGTTTGATGCACCTTCATCGAGATGGTCAAGAAATGGCAGTGGGCGTGGTTCTATATCACTGAGCCGCTCGCCGCTGGCCAGACCGAGGTCCCAGTCTTCTCGGCTGGGCCTCCAAAGAAGCTCAAGTCCTGGAAGGAGAAGGGCGTCCTCTGGGGAAACCCAGAGGAAGTGCAGACACTAATCAAGAGGATCCAATGGTGGTCCCTCAAGAAGAAGCTCCAACTGCCCGACGTGGTCAACGTCATGCTCCATCGCCGCATCCTCCTGCTCCAACTCCGCGCCACCCCAATGTGGGAGCACAAATCTGGGGATGCCGGACCCGTCCTCGGCTTCTTCCGCTCCTCCCTGGCCGGGATCTAGACGCGACTCTTCAAGCTGGCCAAGGACAAGATTCCTGAGGAGGGGAAGGACCTCGGCTTCGAGGTCGGTATACCGCCACCCCGGTAAGTGTTCAATATATATACGTTCGTATTACTTTCCTGTCAAGTGAGACGGGTTTCGATGAATCGATCCATTTCGTATTTGCAGAACTGGGTGACCAAGGTGCAGCAGATGTCGTGCCCGACACTACTCCCGGAGGGGGAGAAGTCCCCTCTGCTCACCGCGCTCCTGACCGAGGAGCTGCGCGTGGTGATCCCCAGGGCGGCGAAGCCCCAGAAGGGCAGGATGGGTCTTCGGGGGTGGGAGACCTCGGTGACCCATTCCGAGGAGACCCACGCCTCCTCCACCCACGAAAGTGACAGGGGGGGAGGACGAGGACAACCTTCCCCTAAAGGGGAAGAGGACGGCGCCAGAAGACGCCGAGGCCGAGGCTCGGCCCACTGGCCAAAAGAGGTTGAAAGAAACCTCGGCCGGGGCGGCTGACAAGCCCCAGCCGTCAGAGAAGAACATGCTCTTCGATGAGTCCGAAGACGACCCCCTCACGCTGGGGAGGAAGAAGCCGGCGTCTCGAAGGTACGCCGCTGTCCTTTGTATTTTTTTTCATTGTTAAGTTTTTTTGGGCAGGGCTAATGCCATGTAAATGTTTTTCCACAGCCCGCCTAAGGCACGCCTTAGCGACTCCTCCAGCGGGTTGCCGCCCACCAGCGGGACGCCGGACCATGCCGCCCCGGCTCCCGAAGGGCAGGGCGAGGTGAAGTCGACCCCGGCCCCTCAGGCTGACGCAGCGGGGGTCGAAGAGGTGGTCATGGCCGAGGTTGATACCTCGGCTCCGCAAAGCGAAGGGGACGTGGCCCCCGAGGTCGTCCAGGAAGGGCTGGGCCAGACAACGGCCCAGCCAGAGTCTACTCCGGCTCCACCGCCGCAGCCGGAGACCCACGAACCCAGCACCCAGGTGCTGGGGCCCGAGGTCTTTCCGCCCTTACCTCCCGCTCCAGGGCGGGCTAGCGCGGGGTGGACCAAAGAGATGGAGGCAACCTTGACAGGCTCCTCCCTCAAGGATGAGCACCGCACGTTGATTGGTGTGGCGCTACAGGGATTCCAGTCCGCAGAGGCCGGAATGCATGAGGTCTTCAAGGGCCTCAAGACGAGCTTCGAGGTAAGCCTCTGTCTTTTGAGAAAAAGGATCTTCTCTGCTTAGATTTATCAATCTTTGTAACTGTCTGAAGGCATATATTACCAATCGTTTAGACGGCCTGCCTAGTGAGTAGCCCCCGAGCCCAGGGCCAGTTTGAAAAAACTGGAGTTGGGGTCAAAATATAGGCTCAGAGCAAGAAGTAGCCCCCAGGACTGATGAAATAGGATGTGTGTCCGAAGTGTCCTTAAATTGATTATGGGGCTCATTAGAAATTGTTTATGCAGGTGTCAACCTCGGCTCCGGACTCCGCCTCCGAGGAGATTGCGGAGATGAGCCGGAAGCTCGACCAGATGAACAAGCAGGTCGAGCAGTCTCAAGGTAAGCGACCGATGCGCCGTGCTTTTTTTTGAAGTTTGATTTTGAGCAAGGACTGATGCCGAGCTGATTTGATAACAGCGGCGTTAGCCGAGCTTGAGAGGCTCAAGGCCGAGCTCTTGATGGCTCGGCAGGAGGTCGAGCAGCAGAAGGCTGCTACGGCCAAAGCAGAAAAAGACCTAGCCACCGTAAAGGTGGCTAGGGAGAAGGACCAGGCGCGGGTCCTGGAGGTTGAGGAGACTCTCAAGGGCGTGTATCTCGAACGCGATTCCCTTGAGAAGAAGGAAAAAGAGACGGGCGAGCAGCTGCGAAAGCTACGCCTGTCTCATGCTAAGCTCCAGACCCGGGACCGGGCCGACCACCACGTGATCCAGCAAGTGGAGCGGATAGCCGCGGGTAAGCTATATTTACTGCAATGTGTATTTGGCAGCAAGGAGTTCGTCGAGCTCACCCAGCCATGGCGATCCGCAGAGATCTTCGTCGATCTCCCGAAGAGTGCGGCGGACGCCGGCCTTCATTTCGGCCAACTGGAGGGCCATGAGGCGGAGAAGGCATTCTGGAATCAATTCCAGGAGCCCTCGCAATCGCAGTTGCTCAATCATCTGATGATGCAGCTAGCGGAGCTTCTTTGGATGGTGAGGCCGGCGCTCCAAGACCTCTGCGTCAATCTGTGGCCCACGGAGGCGTTGCCGGCCAGCTTCTTCGGGCTCCTGGTGCGACTGCAAGAAGCCGTCCCGCAAGTCGACCGCTGGAAGCGATCCACGTGTCTGGAAGGAGCGCGGCGGGCGTATGCCTGCGTGAAAATGCACTTCCGGAAGGTGGAGGCGGAGGTTGTTGCTGCGGGGCCCCCCGAAGGGAAAGCGCGCACCGCGGAGCAGTTTTTTGCCGACGTGGAGGAGGGCGCCCGTCTTACCGAGGCCATGTGTCCTAAGGCCAACTTGTATTTCTAGGTAGCACTTCAGAATACCGAAGTGTGTGTGATGTATAAAGATTTTAAGTTATTTAATGAGTATGGTTGAATTTCTTCTCATACGTTTATGTTTTGTTTTTAATACTAGTCCTGTTTAACCGTGTTGAACTGAAAGCGGCCAGTCGTCGGCTTCGACCCCTTTGTACAAAATACAAAGGGTGCACCTTTTAAGTGTTCATGACCTATAGCCGACGTCTCGGTTCCCGGGGGAGGTCTGCGCACATAGGGACTAGGCAATCAGACTATGGTGGCTTTATAACTTTCACTTAGTCATAGGAGTTTGACGGTGGGGGCTGATGATGAGCCCCCGGTGAGTAAAGTGGTCGGCTTGGTCAGCCGAAGTCTATGCCTATGCCCACTTCAGCCAATTTCAAGGAAGAAGCCCTTCGTTTAACATGGGTGATCTCTAACGACACGTCGCGTAACGCGGTCTTCGGATGGCCGACCAGTTTTCGCTTACCTAGATAGTCAGTTTTTGGCTTTCGCCACTGAGGCGCTCTGCCAGTTAAACTAGCGGCACTATCGCAGTGGTTGTCCCATTACACCCTTAGCCGAATTTATCGGGAATGTAAGGGGTACACATAGGAGCCGGGCAACCCAACTATTGACCAAAATCTAGGTTCGAAACTGATGCATGTAGTGCAACATCCGAGACGCTGAGTACTTCGGACTTTTGTTTCAGGGTGTAAAATCAAAACCCTTTAGCAATTGTATCTTGAAGATGTGGGCAGTGCTTGTAAAAAATGCGTTTGAAGACCTTTATGGCTACAATTTCTTTATTTCAAGTAGCCAAGCTTTACATGCCGAACATTTGAGGAAAGGAGCTAAGCAAGATACAATGCGTGTAAAGATAATGAAGGAGAAACTAAAAGAAAATAGGGCGGATCATGTCATCGGGTCTATGAGCCCGAGCCGCTTCCTGTCGCACGTCTGTGTCTCCGTGCTATTGACCAGCTCGTCCTCGTTGATAGCGGGGGTTGGTATTTGGTAACATGCAGCTTCGGTCGAGTATGCGCTTGATGCGTTCGTTGGTCGATCCCTTCGAAGAGGTCTGCAGTTGTTGGTTGTGTGGTTAAAGCCACATGGGCATGCTAATATTGGCTAGCTCTTTGACAGAACCTTGCCAATATGCGAGCCCGAGGTTTCGTCGCTGCTCGGTTTAGCCGAGCCGACGTCTCCATTGTTGTGGCTCCTCGGCGACCCAGGGAATTTTCAGTGCGAAATTGTGCACCCTGGGGACGTAGTGCCCCTTCAAAGGGAGGCACGCGAGGAGCCCATACCCCTACTTGGGGTGGGGAGGTGCCTGACCGAGGTCAACTGGCGTAGCCCCCGTACGCTTCGAAGAGCTGGGGGTGCGTTTACCGCCACGGGCGGCCTCCTCCGATGCCTGTACCTCGGCTGCGAAAGCCGCAGTCTGCTCTTCCGTCTAGAGAGAGCGTTTGGTGTTACCATTTACTGTAATAACGCCGTTGGGTACCGACATCTTGAGCTTAAGATAAGCGTAATGCAGGACTGCATTAAAGCGGGCGAATGCGGTGCGTCCTAGGAGCGCATGGTATCCGCTGCGAAAAGGTACGATGTCGAAGATTAACTCCTCGCTCCTGAAGTTCTCGGGTGATCCAAATACTACCTCCAGGGACAAGGTTCCTGTGCAGCGAGCCTCGACCCCTGGTATTACACCTTTAAATGTGGTGCTGCTAGGCTTGATCCGAGATGAGTCAATCCCCATCTTCCTTACCGTGTCCTCGTAGATCAAGTTGAGGCTGCTCCCTCCGTCCATAAGGACGCGCGTCAAGTGAAAACCGTCGACGATCGGGTCCAGGACGAGTGCGACCGATCCGCCATGCCTGATGCTTGTCGGATGGTCATGTGTGTCGAATGTGATCGGGTATGCCAACAACGGATTGTACTTTGGGGCCACAGGCTCTAATGCGTAGATGTCCCGAAGTACGCGTTTCCTCTCCCTTTTGGGGATGTGGGCAACGTAAATCATGTTTACCTCCGTTACCTCATTAGGAAACTTTTTCTGGCCTCCATTGTTTGGCCGCCGAGGTTCATCCTCGTCTTCGCTGCAATTTTGGGTTTTATGTTGACCCTCTGTCGCTATTTTGCCGGCCTGCTTAAAGACCCAGCAATTCCTGTTGGTGTGGGTTGCTGGTTTTTCTTGAGTGCCATGAATTTGGCACGGTCGATCCAGGATCTTGTCAAGCTGGCTCGGTCCATCCTTGTTCCCTTTAAAGGGCTTTCTTTTCTGTCCGGATCGAGGTCCGGTGAAGCCTGCATTGACTGCTGCGTCTTCTGTGTCGCTTCTGCCATTTCTGTGCCTGCACTTATTTTTGTTGCGCTTAGGCTTGCCGTTGGCGTTGCGAGTTTCTGAGGACCCCGCCTCACCGTCGTGTGTGCTGCGGACCAACCAACTGTCCTCTCCCGCGCAAAAGCGGGTCATGAGCGAGGT
Organism: Elymus sibiricus; assembly: GCA_039707655.1. Taxonomy (NCBI): domain Eukaryota; kingdom Viridiplantae; phylum Streptophyta; class Magnoliopsida; order Poales; family Poaceae; genus Elymus; species Elymus sibiricus. The sequence goes on along the minus strand of CM077672.1, from coordinate 295,971,631 downwards.
TAGGGCTGCCATGGTCCTCGGTTTGTCCTGGCCGAGCTGGCAGGCTAGCCACTCATCTCGGATATTGTTCTTGAATGCAGCGATGGCCTCGGCGTCTGAGCAGTCTATGATCTGGTTCTTTTTAGTAAGAAACCGGTTCCAGAATTTCCGAGCTGATTCGCCGGGCTGCTGGGTGACACAGCTGAGGTCATCGGCTTCCGGAGGTCGGACGTAGGTTCCTTGGAAATTTGCCCTGAAGGCGTCTTTGAGAGCTTCCCAGCTTCCAATGGAGTGGGGCGGTAGGCTATTCAGCCAGTGCCTTGTCGGCCCCTTTAGCTTGAGCGGCAAGTACTTGATGGCGTGGAGGTCATCTCCATTGGCCATATGTATATGGAGAAGAAAGTCTTCAATCTATACTGCTGGGTCCGTGGTGCCATCGTAAGATTCTATGTTGATGGGTTTAAACCCATCGGGGAATTGGTGTTCCATTACCCTATCTGTAAAACAGATCGGGTGGGCTGGTCCTCGAAACCGAGCGATGTCGTACCGGGCTTCGGGCGAGAACCTTGTATGAGTTTGATCTCGGGCGTGGCCGTTCCTGTCCAACCAGGCATCGTAGCCGTCATGCCCAGCCGGAGCGCGTCCTCTTGATCCATAAATGGACCGGGGTGGCGCCCGGTTTGCTTCTATCCAACGTCGAATGTCCCGAGGGTCAAGATAGTCCACAGGGTCCTTGCCATAATGGCGTGGAGCTGGTTCAGTGTGGAAATCCTCCCGCGCGGGCCTGTCGCGTCCTCGAGGGGGCGGTCAGGTGCCTCAGCGGTTAATTCATCATCGAATTTAGGCAGTAAACGCCTGCGTGGATAAGATTTGGGCGCACTACGGCGCCGTTCTTCGAGGTCTTGCTCGGCCGAAAGTATTTCGACCCACTTGTCGTTGAGCGCGTCCTCGTTAGCCTACAGCTGCTGCTACTTGCGCTTCATGCTTCGGGCAGTGGCTACTAGGCGTCGCCGAAAGCGTTCCTGCTCAACAGGGTCTTCGGGGACTATGAAGTCCTCGGTGCCGAGGCTTACGTCCTCTTCGGATTCCGGCATGTAATTGTCATCGGCCCCTTCAAAGAGGTCGTCGGGATCCGAGTCCCTGGGGGTGCCTTTGGGGTCGGCGTGACATTCTGGGGATACTTCAAGGTTCTCCCCTTGGTCTTCTGCGTCGTTGGCCACCGTATCGGCGGTAGGGTTGTTCCTACTGGGCTCCCCATTAGTACCCCTTCTGCGTCTTCGCCTACGCTTTGGAGGGGAGTGTGGAGTGTTGACCATGTACACATCATACGTAGATGTTGCTTTCCACCTGCCGGTGTTAGTAGGCGGCAAGGTGTCGTCCGTGGGGCTGCCGACATCTTCATCCATGTCGGTTGCCTCGTCGTAGTCTAACACGTCGGTTAAATCGTCGATAGTGGCGACTAGATGGGTGGTGGGTGGGACGTAAATTTCCCGATCGTCGGCTTTAAGTCCGATCGTGTCATAAACCAAGGAGTTCGAGATCGACAAACTTTGGATCCGGTCAAGCACCTCATTAAGGTGAGATAGCTCCTCAGGGTTCATGGTCTGGCCATAAGCCGGATCGACTCGCAATGGCACGCCCAACGCGTTTTCTGCCATACGAGGAAGCGGGGTGGATTCAAGATCCGCCGCCGAGATCGGCTCTAAGCCCGATTTGGTGTTACAGGCCGAACTCTGATCCACGTCGGAGTCAGGCACCACGACAGTGTTATCCGAGGAGGGGGAGGGATGTTCCTCCATAGCCCCCGACGGTGTTGGGGGGCATGATTTGTGGTCTTCAGCGGAGATCCGTTCCGAGGTCGAACCTCTGGAGTTTGCCAGATCTGGAATCCGGCCGGGGGTCCAGCCTGATAAAACGAGCTCACCATGGGAGTCTGCGGTGTACTCCAGACCTCCGAAGGTGACGATCTGATCGGGAGCGTAGTTCTTGACGGTGGCCAGGTGGCCTGTCGAGTCATCGCAGAAGGTCATGCTGCCGAACACAAAAAGTTGGCTGGGGACGTAGGTGTCCCCACAGCCATTGCCGCAGTGGATCTGTAGATGAGCCATCGATCTTTTGTGATCACACAGCGGAACTCTCAATGAAAGCACCAGTGTCGGTGTAAAAACCAACAGACCTCGGGGTAGGGGGTCCCGAGCTGTGGATCTCGGACAGATGGTAACAGGAACAGGGAGACGATGTTTACCCAGGTTCGGGCCCTCTTGATGGAGGTGAAACCCTACGTCCTGCTCTTGTTTATATTGATGGAGAAGTATCAAGTACAGAGTTGATCTACCTCGAGATCGTATGATCTAGTCCTAAGGCTAGGTGAATGAGATTGTGTTTAGGTCCTCTCTACGGGCTAAACCCTTCGGCTTATATACACGCCGGGTAGGGTACCTAGGGTTACAAGGTAGGCATCCAGGCAAGGAGGCGGCAGGGGAAATCTTGGAGTATACGTCAAGTCTTCGGCAGATGTAATCTTGTTCTTCCGAAGTCCATCTCGATAATAATGAGGGCCCACCGGCCCAGCCCGAGGAATATGGGCCGACTAGATTGGTACCCCCTAGTCCAGGACACCATCACCTACCGGAAATAGACCGCGTTGCTCGACAAGGGTAAGAGCAAAACTATAGGCAACTTGAGCAAACCCTCTCCCTCCGAGTATGTCCAACATCCGCCGTCGATATCCCGTCAACTTCCTACATGACATGACCAACTCGCAGCGGGAGCAATAGTAACGGCGCCTCCGGAAGAGCAGCGAAGGCATCCCTCCCCATTCACAGCTAGATGTGTTGGTGCAGAAAGCCCTCGTATCACCGATCTCCCTCTACCCCACAAGCAACCCACCACATAGAGGAGCAGCGACAACGTTGAGCAATGAGCGGTGATGCCTGTTTATTGCATTCCATGCTTCATGTAGCAGGCACGTAATGTGTTTGAAATTATGAAGGTTGAGATTGCTGCTTAATGCTTGCAATTTCTTCAAAATTCCAAATCTAAAGATTGTTTTGATGATTTTCAAAGTTTAATACAGTTGTATTATACAGCGGGGATGAAAGTTGTCAACCAAACACAATAAATTTATTCAAGTAACAAATTACCAATTTGAACAAAACAGAATAAGAAACACGCATATACACCCAATCCCTCTGGTTGGTTTAAACTCATCCAATTTATCTCCATTCAAAATAACCAAAAAATGAGACAGGCGAGCTCCCCATCTAGAATCCACAATATGATTCATGTAACTTCTTCAGGACAAAGTTTCGAATCTTTCAGATAGAAATGTGCCAGAAGACCATGAGGCCCAGGTGCTTTGATTGGGAACATCTGAAACAAACCTTGCTTAACCTCTCCTTAACTATAGGTGGCATTTATGATTTGGTTCATCTCGATGGAAACTTTACAATGCACATGTGAGAGAACCTCCTCTATGCTAATGGTTCCCTCAAACACATACAGTTTTTTTTATAAAACCCCGTTTTCATACGTCCAAGATCTGCTTGATCCTCACATGATGATCCATCTGGCCGAGCCAACTTTTCAACACGATTTTTCTTTCTGCCCGCTGAAGCTTTCTTGTGGAAAAAGGTCATGTTGGTTTGGCCTTGGCCACCCATTGAATTCTTGAATGTTGCCACCACATCAACTCCTCCCAATAGTTTAATTTAGCAATATGTCCTTCTAATTTTAATTCTTCATACATGGGGCCAACCATGTCCGGTACAACCCAGAACAGATCTAGCTTCTTCTTCAAGTCTCCAGGTTGTCTCCTAACATATTGAATAGTGCTAGAACTCCAAGACTTAACTCCTCGAGCCAAATTCTTGAGTTTGGAACACAACTCGGTGACCGAACTACTCTTCGGCCGACTATTCTATGATTTTTCGAGCACCCCCACAATTTCATTTTGGCATTCACACAAATTCTATGGCAATGCTTCTATTTCATGCTTCAAGCTAGTTCATAAGAATGATAGGGGAATGATACGACTTAGCCGCAGTGAATAATGAAGCGAAGCAAAGGGAAACTGGTTACTCCACTTATTACTCGCTAGAGCACGGTCCAGGCAAACCCCGCAATACTGCCCTCCCATAATCGTTTTCTCGAATGTCCAATCCAAACCGATATAGACAGTGTCAGAGAGACCACACACGACAATTGCTTCATGGGACAGCTAGATTTGCAATCATGCTCTCTCATTTGGCCCCATAAGTTCTCCCCTTCGTAGAATCTCATTAAAATCACCAATGACAACTACCATAATTTCGATTAATCTGCTCAAAGGAGTATCATCTTGTCCCAGGTCTTGTACCTCAAATCTATGTCAGCTTCACCATACCAATAAGACGAACGCCATGGATCCTTCTCCCTCTCTTTCAAAGTCATATAAATATAATTCTCATAAACATGTTCAGTTAGATTGGCACATAGGTGGAAACCACACAAACTAACATGGCCCAACACAAGCCCAATTCCGCCCATCCCTCAACGTAAATAGATCGCTTTACTAGAGATGGGTAAGAGCGAACCCAACAAGTGATCAAGCACACTCTATGCTGCCTACCCTGCCTGCCTCTGTCATGGTTCTTCTCTGACGTCCAAGTGCTACTAGTACTCGAGGGCCCTAATCTCCCCATCAACTTACTCCATGTCATGACCAACCTGTCGCGGGGCCAATAGTAGTGGCGCGGGAAGTGCAGCGGCAGCCACCCTTCCTCTTCACAGATAGGTGGTGTTGGCGTTGAAACCCCCGGAGCCCTGATCACGCCCTACGCCAGAAGAAACCCGCCAGCAATAGCGACGTTGTGCAAGTAGCGGCGGCCGCCACATTCCATTTTATGCTTCAGGTAATACTTTTTCCATAGATCCAAACTCCGAGCTTTGTGATTTCTATTGCATGCGCATAATGTGCTTTGAATTCCAAATGTTGAGATTTCTACTTAATGCTTGTAGTTTCTTCAAAATTCCAAGTCTAATGAATGCTTTGATGATTTTCTGTGTATTATACAACAACATTAGAGTTGTATACCAAACAACATTGACGTATTCATATAACAAATTACGAGTTTGAACCAAACAGAAAAAGGAAAACATGTGTACACGCAAATCCCCACTGTCACTTAACTCTTTGCCATTTAGGTCATTTTTGTCCTTACCATCCACGTAGTTGGAAATAGAAACAAACATGGCCTATCATTTTTTGGAGGGAAAGAAACATGACTTGACGCCCATCCCGATGTTGCGGTCTCACTAGAAGGGGCCACCAAATTCGTAGAGGGTCAAATAATAGCGAGTCAAATTAGGTTCCGAAATGACTCCCGAGTTTCCATCATTTAGGAAGATTTTGTTTTCTTTTTTTTATTCATTCTTTCATTATTTTTTGCATTTTTCAAATACATGTTGACTTTATTTTAATATACGTTTAACATTTTTAGTATATAGGTTGAACATTTTTCAGATACACGTAAAAGATTTTCCAAATACACATTAAACATTTGCTCAAATACATGTTGACCATTTGCCTAATGCACACTGACATTTTTTTAATACACGGTGATCATTTTTTAAACACACATTGAACTTTTTTCGCAAATGTCATGAATATATTTCTGAACATGCAAAAAGCAAAAAACAAACGTAAACAAAAACAAACAAATGAAACAAATTAACTGACTCCTATGTGGCCAGCTCACTACATTGTCCTTTCAGGTGAGGCGACCATTGTCTCGCAACAAGCGATACATCACGAAAGCTATGTCTCGCTTATTGCGAGACGTACACTCCTCTCGCCTCTGGTGCCCTCGCTAGTGGGCCGTCCCAATAACGTGCATTCCTGTGGTTTTTCGAAGCTTACTCGGAGCAATTTAGAAATGCTGGTTTTAGGAAGGTTCTTTAATTACTAGTTCATGTTTTATCTCCTTTTCTGTGTTTTTTGTCATTTCTTTTAGTGGCTTGCTTTCAGGTTTTTTAGTTCGGTTTTCTCCTTTTTTTCCTATTCATTTTTAATATATATTTTTTACTTTTTTGATTTCCCCCCCAATATAACGCATACATATATTTGAATATAGTTTGAACATTTCCCATATAGGTTGAACATTTTATGCAAATACATGTTGAACATTTGTCAAATGCACATTGAGCGTATTTTAAATACATAGTAAACATTTTTTTAAACACTCATTGAACACCTTACATAAATGGCATGAATATATTTTTAAACGTGTGAACATTTTTTAGTGTTACAGTCATTTTTTTAATTTCCTGAACATTTTTCGAACAGTGCCAAACAATTTTGCAAATTTATGTGAACAAATTTTTACATTGTAGAAACATTCTTTTAAAAATTTCATGAACATATATTTAAAAGTGTGACATTTTTAATATTATGAATTTTTTTCGAATGTTACAATTTTTTTTACAAATCATGCCAATAAATTTTTACATTTCGTGAACATTTTAAAAAAATATCATGAACATATTATTAAACCTGTGAATGTTTTTAAATGACACAAACATTTCTTTGAATGGTGTGAACAAAAACTAGAATTTGCGAGAACAAATTTTGACATACCATGACCATCTTTCAAATCACTGGATTTTTGTAAGAAAAAAAACAAAGTAATTTTGAATTCCAAAATATAGATAAAAGTGAAAAAGAAAAAACAAACGAGGGAAAAACACAAGGAGACAGCCACTAGGCAACCCACTAGAGGATTCCCTTATGTTGAGGCACGTGTGCGTCTCGCTAACAACGAGACATAGCCACGCCCATTACCCGATTCTCTTAAATGTGTTTGCTTTGATTGACTCGTATATGCATACCATACAAATGGGCACAACCCAACTCAAGCCCAATTCTATCAAGCCCCCACCATAAATAGATGGTGTTGGTGGACAAAGATAAGAGCGAAACCATCGACAACTCGAGCAAACACTACCCCTCCGACCACATCCCGCCTCTGCCTCCCATCTCCCCGTCAACTTCCTCAATGTCACGACCAACTCGTCGTGGGGTCAGTAGTAGCAAAAACACGGGAAGAGCAGCGAAGGCCTCCCTCCCACTTCACATACAGGTGGTTCTCGCATCGAAAGCCCCTCAGATTCCTAATCCCCCGAACCCACAAGAAACCTGCCACCTAGGAGGAGTGGCGATGTTGTGTAATGAACAACGATGGTCCTCGATTCCATTCCATGCTCCAGGTAGCGCTCTTTTTCATGGATCCAAATTCTGAACCTTGAAATTTGTGTTACATTCGTGTAATGTGTTTTAAATTCTAAAGGTTGAGATTTCTGCTTAATGTTTGCAGTTTCTCCAGAATTCCAAATCTAAAGAATGTTTTGGTGATTTTCAAAGTATAATACACGTGTATGATGAAAGCTGACAAGCAAACACCATTAATGTATTCAATTAATAAATTGCCAATTTGAACCAAACATAATAAGGAACACAAGCGTACACCCCAATCCCGCTGGTTGGTTTAAACTTATCTAATTTCTCTCCATTAAAAATAACCAAAAAAACGAGAACCTCCTCTATCCAATGGTTCCCTCGGATGCATGCAGATTTTCATAGAACTCCGTTGTCATACTCCCAAGTTTTGCTTGATCCTCACAGAATGATCCATCTGGCCGAGCCAATTTTTCAACACGATTTTCTTTGTGCGCGTCGAAGCTTTCCTATGAAAAAAGGCTATGTTGTTATCGCCCTCGGTCAGCCATTGAATTCGAGAACGTTGTTGCCACATCGACTCCTCCTGTTAGTTAATTAATTCAGCAATACATCCTTCTACTTTTAATTGTCTGTACGTGGGGCCAACCCTTCCTGGTACAACCCGGAGCAACTCTAGCTTCTTCTTGAGGCCTCTCGGTTCTCTCCTAACATATCCAAAAGTGGTAGAGCTCCAACACTTAACTTCCCTCGCCATATTCTCGAGTTACTAACACAACTCAACGACCATGCTACTTTTTATCCGGAAGTCCCATGCTTATTCGAGCACCCCGACAAACCCATTGTGGTATTCCCACATCACATCATACCGGAAAGGTCTTGCTATGGCAATGATTATATTGCATGTTTCAATCTCGTTCATAAGAAGGATAGGCGAATGGTCTGACTTAACCAAAATAAAACGGTGAAGCGATGCAAAAGAAAAACCGGTTTCTCCACTCGTTACTCATCAGAGTATGGTCCAGGAGAACCCGGCAGTATTTTCCTCGCAAAACATCCAATATAAACCGATATAGCCAATGTCAAAGAGGTCACACGTCCACTGCTTCACGAAATTGCTAAATTTCCAACCACTCTCTTTTATTTGGACCCATATGCTTTCCTTCATAGAACCTCATTAAAATCGCTGATGCACATCCACAACAAGTTCGATTCATGTGCTCGAAGGAATGTCATAATGTCCCAGATCTTGTACCTCAAACTTCAATCAGCATCACTACCAACAACTCCAACGCCATGGATACTTTACCCTCTCTTTCACAGTCATCAATATGATTCCCGTAAACATGTTTCGTAAGATTGGCCCGTAAATGAAGTCTACACAAACTAATTACATGGCCCAACTCAAGCCCAATTCAAGGCATGGTACTTTCAATTGCATACTAAGGTCCTAGTGATGGAAAGGGGTTGATGCCTTTCTGTTGGTGCAATACTTGCCCTCTTGTGTTTTGGAGATTGTTGACAGAAACAGGCATGGACTGATTTGTTTGCTAGTGCACACCGAAAGAAATAGTCCATGCAGTGCCGAAGAGAATGTTGTCTCAGGTGTACAGTTCGAGGAACTTCACCAAAGATTATCTACGTCGAAGAAGAGAATGAGCAACCGAGAAGAATGAAGTGAAGGAGTTGACCCCTCGAATGTTTATTGCTGACGCAAAGCAATTGGTTCGGTGATCGCGTCCGAAGAAATTGACTGCAGCGATGGAAGATGAAGACGAAGTGAAGATGTAGCATTCTTTTCGTCGTTCTTCTTTCATTCATTTGAGTCATAGGACCTCCGTACTATTAAGAGGGGTATAGGTTCTCGAAGCTTAGATCCGCTGTGATGCTTAGCCCAAACCTATGCGAGACCGAGAGAAATCTCTTTATGCTTCGAATGATTACCTGCCAGCAGAAGTTGTTGTTCTTCGTCGTTGTAGGAGATATCTTTCGAACTGAGGAGTTAGCATTACTTGCTCCGCACGTAATGTTACCGTTGTGCTCAAATTCCGACCTTTGGACTCGTGTCGTTCGGCCATTGGCTGCTCCACATGTCCAATTTGGTCATTTCCCATCCGGGAAGGCTGCGGCTATAAATAGCCATCCCGCTCCAACGTTGCCCGTTGGCTGCTCCGCTTAAGATTTCTGAGAAGATTGATTGAGCATCCCCTCTCCGAGTGATTTGAGTTTAAAATCCACCGAGATAAAAAATCAAGAGCCGAAACTTAGACAGTGGTTGAGCATCACAGTAGTTCTGAGTTAGAGTTCTTGTACCTATTACTCTTGAGAGCTGCCCACTCTCTAGACGGATAGGTGTCGGCTCGAGTGTCGAAGAGTATTGTCTTCACCGAGCGAGATCTTCAGCAACCAAGAGTCTTGTGGTTCGCGAAGAGAGCTGAAGAGAGTTTATCTTCAGTGAAGGTTTGGAGATCGCCGACAAGTATCTACCATGAGTGAAATCAACTGGAGTCTGATCAGCTCCGAAGTTGAAGGAGAACAGGGCGATTAGAGTTTATCCTCTGTGTTAAATCACAACCCCTCCAACCAGACGTAGTCCTTTGGCAGAAGGGCGAACTGGTCTACCAAATTCTTCTGTCGCCATCGAGCACCACTGGTTCGCTTTACATTACTGCATTTCCTTCAGCAGTTTACATTCGTGCTCAGTGCCGATAGTTGTACCTGATCAAACACAGTTCATCAACTATCTGTCGCGTTATTATCGTTCTTCACTTCGCATCAAGTTAACTTGTTTATCATCACAATACCGTATGTCTGCGTGATCTCATCTCATGCCATATTCATTCACCCTGTCATCATTTCCAGTGCATTTCTATCGCAGTCATACTTAGTTTTCTCTCGTAACTGAGCTCCAGATTACTAGTTGCACTTCTATCGATCAAGTTGAACTTGCAATATTCATCGCTCGATAAAATTGCTGCATTCTTAATCGATAGATTTGGTCCTCTACAGCGAGCTGAATTGAGTGCGTTGCTACCGAACATTATTTCCGCTGCCGTGATTGGGATCGGTTCATAACATTCGAAAGAAATTTCGAATCTCCCATTCACCCCCCTCTAGTCGATATACTCTCAGTCCTAACAATTGGTATCAGAGCGGGTACTCCCTGTCTCTGTTTATTAAAGGTCTAACAACCTTGGAGTTTTGAGTATGTCTTATGCAGGTAGATCCTCGCAATCTGAAAGGTTTCCTATCTTCGATGGAAATGATTATATCTACTGGAGAGATCGAATGAAAATCAGACTTCAAGCTATCAACATTGAACTTTGGCAAATTGTGGAAGGTGGATACACTGTTAGGTATCTTGATGCTCCTTCTTCGAATGACGAAGTTATGATACAGTTGGATGCTCAAGCAAAAGATATTATCAGCAACAGCATCTCGAGAGATATCTTTATTCGGTTCCGAAAACTTGACACTGCTAAGCAACTCTGGGATGCCATCAAAGATGTTCATGAAGAATTTATCGCCAGAACAGATCAACACACAAATATGCTTCGTGCCATGTTCGCTGGGTTCAGAAGTCTTCGTAAGGAAAGTGCTATGGAACTCACTGATCGGTTGACAAATATCATTGAAAGGCTTTGCCAACGTGGAGCAACAGATATCACCGATAGAGATGTGGTCAACAAGCTACTAAGTGCTCTTGATGCAACCTACGATCCAATCGTGACTGAAATCAAGCAAAGACCAGACTATGAAGAACTCCACTATGTCGAGATCATGACGCTGTTGTCCATTCACGAAGAAAAGATGGAATTTGAGAACGGGATTCAAGAATCTTCTTCGGAAAGCGAAGGGGAAATTCTATCTCACTATGACAGTCCTCAAGAAGAAGATATCGAGAATCAAAGCTCTATCACAAGAGAAATGGAAATGCTCACTGAAAGACTAAGCTATCTCAGAAGACAGAATCTATGTCTCACAAATGATGATGAAGTTGACACGCCTGGATCATCTAGGAAATTGCCTCCGAAAGAAATGAAATGCTTCAAGTGCAAACAACCTGGTCACTTCATAGCAGACTGTCCTTGTTGGGAACAAGATGAAAAACACAGCAACAGATGGACTAATCGTCACTGCTCTGGATTCATTCAAGTGGATCGTCACACTAAGCTCTCGAAGAAAAATGAAGCTACCGCATCATCTTCTTCGTCGCGACCAGTCACTGACATGCAAACAAGAGCGACCATTGAATCCAATCTGAAGAAAATATCGCAGCTGACTAGAGTGTGTGCAGAAATGAATATGGAATCTGAAGATGAATTATCTGACTCCTAATCAGAAGACGAAGAGTTTTACAGAAACCTAGGAAGAGGCAATGCATTCGTCGCATATGAACCATCCGCGAAGTCTCTCGAATCAGATACGGATGCCAATACTTCAAGTGATGATGAACCTGTTGCATTTTGTCTCATGGCAAAAACCTCAAAGGATCAGGCTAAAGAACTTGCTTGAGACTGGTATGCTAAAGAGCCTCAAAGGGCATCAAACACTTTGTGATGTGCTCAAGAAGTCAATACTGCACAAAAACCCCCGAAAAGAAGGATTGGGTTTCGACAGGAAACTCAACGTCGATGGAACCTACTGGACTCCCGAGCAATATCCTCGAACAAGTTGGGTTCTTGCTGGGAGCAAAACTCTCGAACCTGCGCTCCTATCTGGATATGACACTCCCATTCCTGTTGGTCCTGTCGAGTCTGATGACTCAAACTACAAAGTTTTCAAACAACAGAAGGGTAAGGTTTTTGCTCGATATGTTGGGACTAACTGCAGGTCTGGTTCACCCAAGAAGCAAATCTGGGTGAAGAAATGTATCATTGAAAATCTATCTGTCACTGCTAACCTGAACCTGCAGGGCAATTCTCCTCGAGGAAATGAAAATCCATCGCAGTATGGGACTGCAACTTCCTCGAATGTGATCTACGGAAATCAACGAAGGAATGTCCCTGATCAGTCAAGACAAATGAGATCTGCACCGCCCACACAAGTGTGGGTTGCGAGAAAGAACTAACCCATCTTGCAGGAACTCGCTCTCAGGGATTTTGATCGTATATCCTTTGCCCTGAGATCTATATTGTTGGTGCTAGTGATGGAAATATGCCCTAGAGGCAATAATAAAGTTGTTATTATTTTATATTTCCTTGTTCATGATAAAGGTTTATTATTCATGCTAGAATTGTATTGACCGGAAACTTAAATACATGTGTGAATACATAAACAAATACCGTGTCCCTAGTGAGCCTCTACTAGACTAGCTCGTTGATCAAAGAGGGTTAAGGTTTCCTAACCATAGACATGAGTTGTCATTTGATAACGGGATCACATCATTAGGAGAATGATGTGATGGACAAGACCCATCCGTTAGCTTAGCATATGATCGTTCTATTTATTGCTACTGCTTTCTTGAATGTCAAATACATGTTCCTCAGACCATGAGATCATGCAACTCCCGGATATCGGAGGAATACCTTGTGTGCTATCAAACGTCACAACGTAACTGGGTGATCATAAAGATGCTCTACAGGTATCTCCGAAGGTGTCCGTTGAGTTGGCATGGATCGAGACTGGGATTTGTCACTCCGTGTTTCGGAGAGGTATCTCTGGGCCCTCTCGGTAATGCACATCATAAGAAGCTTGCAAGCAAAGTGACTAAGGAGTTAGTTATGGGATGATGTATTACGGAATGAGTAAAGAGACTTGCCGGTAACAAGATTGAACTAGGTATGGAGATACCGACGATCGAATCTCGGGCAAGTAACATACCGACGGACAAAGGGAATTACGTATGTTGTCATTGCGGTTCGACCGATAAGATCTTCGTGGAATATGTAGGAACCAATATGAGCATCCAGGTTCCGCTATTGGTTATTGACCGGAGAGGCGTCTCAGTCATGTCTACATCATTCCCGAACCCGTAGGGTCCGCACGCTTAACGTTCGTTGACGATATAGTGTTATATGAGTTATGTGAATTGGTAACCGAATATTGTTCGGAGTCCCGGATGAGATCCCGGACGTCACGAGGAGTCTCGGAATGGTCGAGAGGTAAAGATTTATATATGGGAAGTCATATTTTGGGTTCCGAAAAAAGGTGCAGTTTTTTTGGTATTGTACCGGGAAGCTTCCAGAAGGTTCTGGAGGATTCCGGAGGGGTCCGGAAGTCCATAAGTGGGTCCACCACGTCCCAAAGGCTGGCATGGTCTAAGGGGAGGCGCCCTGGCCTTATTGGGTCAGGCGCACCAAGTCCTCAAAAGCCCACGCATCTAGGGAAGGAAAAAAAGGGAGAGTCCTAGTAGGAATAGGATTGGAGTCCATGTCCACGTGTGTACTATTCACGGTTACTGTTCACATGGCACTATTACTTCTACTCCAAGCCCCTACACATATATAAATAGAGGAGAGGGGGCTCCCCAAAGGACATAACATTGTCTTAGCCGTGTGCGACGCCCCTCTCCACAGTTCCGTCCCTCGGTCATATTTTCGCAGTGCTTGGGCGAAGCCCTGCGGAGATAGCATCATCATCACCGTCACCACGCCGTCGTGCTGCCGGAACTCATCCACTACCTCACCGTCTTGCTGGATCAAGAAGTAGAGGACGTCACCGAGCTGAACGTGTGCTGAACGCGGAGGTGCCGTACGTTCGGTGCTCGGTCGGTTGGATCGTGAAGTTGTTCGATGACATCAACCGCGTTGTTCTAACGCTTCCGCTTACGGTCTACGAGGGTACATAGACACACTCCCCCTCTCGTAGCTATGCATCTCCATGGATAGATCTTGCGTGTGTGTAGAATTTTTTTTGTTTTCCATGCAACGTTCCCCAACAGTGGTATCAGAGCCAGGTTTATGCGTAGATGATATGCACGAGTAGAACACAAAGAGTTGTGGGCGGTGATCGTCATACTGCTTACCACCAACGTCTTATTTTGATTCGGCGGTATTGTAAGATGAAGCGGCCCGGACCAACCTTACATGTCCACGTACATGAGACCGGTTCCACCGACAGACATGCAACTTGTTTTGCATAAAGGTGGCTGGCGGGTGTCTGTTTCTCCTACTTTAGTTGAATCGAATTTGACTGCGGCCGGTCCTTGTTGAAGGTTAAAACAACAAACTTGATAAATCACCGTTGTGGTTTTGTGCCGTAGGTAAGAACGGTTCTTGCTAGAAGCCCGTAGCAGCCACGTAAAACTTGCAACAACAAAGTAGAGGACGTCTAACATGTTTTTGCAGGGTATGATGTGATGTGATGTGATATGACGCTAGGTGATGGACCTGCTGCAGGAGCTACTGCAGACGTTGTGAACGCCTGGCAGGCTCGATCTGATGACTACTCGATAGTTCAGTGTGCCATGCTCTACGGCTTAGAACCGGGACTGCAAAAGCGTTTTGAATGCCACAGAGCATATGAGATGTTCCAAGAGCTAAAATTGATATTTCAAGCTAATGCCCGGGTCGAGAGATATGAAGTCTCCAACAAGTTCTTTAGCTGTAAGATGGAGGAGAACAGTTCTGTCAGTGAACACATACTCAGAATGTCTGGGTACCACAACCACTTGACTCAGCTGGGAATTGATCTTCCGGTTGAGAGTGTTATTGACAGAGTTCTTCAGTCACTGCCACCAAGCTATAAAGGCTTCGTGATGAACTATAATATGCAAGGGATGGAGAAGACAATTCCCGAGCTCTTCGCGATGCTGAAATCAGCGGAGGTAGAAATCAAGAAGGAGCATCAAGTGTTGATGGTTAACAAAACCACTAGTTTCAAGAAAAAGGGCAAGGGAAAGAAGGGGAACTTCAAGAAGAACGGCAAGCAAGTTGCCGCTCCCACGAAGAAACCCAAAGCTGGACCCAGGCCTGAAACATAGTGCTTCTACTGCAAAGGGACTGGTCACTGGAAGCAGAACTGCCCCAAGTATTTGGCGGATAAGAAGGATGGCAAAGTGAGCAAAGGTATATTTGATATACATGTTATTGATGTGTTCCTCACTAATGCTCGTAGTAGCGCCTGGGTATTTGATACTGGTTCGGTTGCTCATATTTGTAACTCGAAACAGGAGCTACGGAATAAGCGAAGATTGGCTAAGGACGAGGTGACGATGCGCGTCGGGAATGGTGCCAAGAATGATGTGATCGCCTTCGGCACGCTACCTCTACATCTACCTTCGGGATTAGTTTTAGACCTCAATAATTGTTATTTGGTGCCAGCGTTGAGCATGAACATTATATCTGGATCTTGTTTATTGCGAGACGGTTATTCATTTAAGTCAGAAATAATGGTTGTTCTATTTATATGAGTAACATCTTTTATGGTCATGCACCTTTTGTGAATGGTCTATTCTTGTTGAATCTCGATCGTAGTGATACACATATTCATAATATTGATGCCAAAAGATGCAAAGTTGATAATGATAGTGCAACATACTTGTGGCACTGCCGTTTAGGTCATATTGGTGTAAAGCGCATGAAGAAACTCCATGCGGATGGACTTTTGGAATCTCTTGATTATGAATCATTTGATACTTGCGAACCATGCCTCATGGGCAAGATGACTAAAACTCCGTTCTCCGGAACAATGGAGCGAGCTACTAATTTGTTGGACATAATACATACCGATGTATGCGGTCCGATGAATGTTGAAGCACGCGACGGGTATCGTTATTTTCTAACCTTCAGAGATGATTTGAGTAGATATGGGTATATCTACTTGATGAAACACAAGTCTGAAACATCTGAAAAGTTCAAAGAATTTCAGAGTGAAGTAGAGAATCATCGTAACAAGAAAATAAAGTTTCTACGATCTGATCGCGGAGGCAAATATTTGAGTTACGAGTTTGGCCTTCATTTAAGAAAATGTGGAATTGTTTCACAACTCACGCCACCTGGAACACCACAGCGCAATGGTGTGTCCGAACATCGTAACCGTACTTTATTGGATATGGTGCGTTCTATGATGTCTCTTACCGATTTGCCACTATCGTTTTGGGGTTATGCATTAGAGACAGCTGCATTCATGTAAAATAAGGCACCGTCTAAATCCGTTGAGACGACACCATATGAACTATGGTTTGGCAAGAAACCTAAGCTATCGTTTCTTAAAGTTTGGGGATGCGATGCTTATGTGAAAAAGCTTCAACTTGATAAGCTCGAACCCAAAGCGGAGAAGTGCGTCTTCATAGGATACCCTAAAGAAACAATTGGGTACACCTTCTACCACAGATCCGAAGGCAAGGTGTTTGTTGCCAAGAATGGGTCCTTTCTAGAGAAGGAGTTTCTCTCGAAAGAAGTGAGTGGGAGGAAAGTAGAACTTGATGAGGTAATTGTACCTTCTCTCGAATTGGAAAGTAGCTCATTAGAGAAAACTATTCCCGTGATGCCTACACCAATAAGAGAGGAAGATAATGATAAAGATCATGAAACTTCAGATCAAGTTACTACTGAACTTCGTAGGTCGACCAGAGTACGTTCCGCACCAGAGTGGTACGGTAATCCTGTTCTGGAAGTTATGTTGTTAGACAACAGCGAACCTACGAACTATGAAGAAGCAATGATAAGCCCAGATTCCGACAAATGGCTTGAGGCCATGAAATCTGAGATAGGATCCATGTATGAGAACAAAGTGTGGACTTTGGTGGACTTGCCCGATGATCGGCAAGCCATTGAGAATAAATGGATTTTTAAGAGGAAGACAGATGCTGATGGTAATATCACTGTCTACAAAGCTCGACTTGTCGCGAAAGGTTTTCGACAAGTTCAAGGGGTTGACTACGATGAGACTTTCTCACCCGTAGCGATGCTTAAGTCTGTCCGAATCATGTTAGCAATTGCCGCATTTTATGATTATGAAATCTGGCAAATGGATGTCAAAACTGCATTCCTTAATGGTTTTCGCAAAGAAGAGTTGTATATGATGCAACCAGAAGGTTTTGTCGATCCTAAGGGTGCTAACAAAGTGTGCAAGCTCCAGCGATCCATCTATGGACTGGTGCAAGCATCTCGGAGTTGGAATATACGCTTTGATGAGGTGATCAAAGCATATGGTTTTGTACAGACTTACGGTGAAGCCTGTATTTACAAGAAAGTGAGTGGGAGCTCTGTAGCATTTCTAATATTATATGTGGATGACATATTGTTGATTGGAAATGATATAGAATTTCTGGATGGCATAAAGGGATACTTGAATAAGAGTTTTTCAATGAAAGACCTCGGTGAAGCTGCTTATATATTGGGCATCAAGATCTATAGGGATAGATCAAGACGCTTGATAGGACTTTCACAAAGCACATACCTTGACAAAGTTTTGAAGAAGTTCAAAATGGATCAGTCAAAGAAAGGGTTCTTGCCTGTCTTGCAAGGTGTGAAGTTGAGTCAGACTCAATGCGCGACCACGGCAGAAGATATAGAGAAAATGAAAGTCATTCCCTATGCCTCAGCCATAGGTTCTATTATGTATGCCATGCTGTGTACCAGACCTGATGTGTGCCTTGCCATAAGTTTGGAAGGGAGGTACCAGAGTAATCCAGGAGTGGATCACTGGACAGTGGTCAAGAATATCCTGAAGTACCTGAAAAGGACCAAGGACAAGTTTCTCGTTTATGGAGGTGACGAAGAGCTCATCGTAAAGGGTTACGTCGAGGCAAGCTTCGACACTGATCCGGATGACTCTAAGTGACAAACCGGATACGTATTTATATTAAATGGTGGAGCTGTCAGTTGGTGCAGTTCCAAGCAGAGCGTCGTGGCGGGATCTACGTGTGAAGCGGAATACATAGCTGCTTCGGAAGCAACACATGAAGGAGTCTGGATGAAGGAGTTCATATCCGATCTAGGTGTAATACCTAGTGCATCGGGTCCAATGACAATCTTTTGTGACAACACTGGAGCAATTCCCATAGCCAAGGAGCCCAGGTTTCACAAGAAGACCAAACACATCAAGAGACGCTTCAACTCCATTCGTGAATATGTCAAGGATGGAGACATAGAAATTTGCAAAGTACACACGGATCTGAATGTGGCAGACCCGTTGACTAAGCCTCTTCCACGAGCAAAACATGATTAGCACCAAGACTCCATGGGTGTTAGATTCATTACTATGTAATCTAGATTATTGACTCTAGTGCAAGTGGGAGACTGATGGAAATATGCCCTAGAGGCAATAATAAAGTTGTTATTATTTTATATTTCCTTGTTCATGATAAAGGTTTATTATTCATGCTAGAATTGTATTGACCGGAAACTTAAATACATGTGTGAATACATAAACAAATACCGTGTCCCTAGTGAGCCTCTACTAGACTAGCTCGTTGATCAAAGAGGGTTAAGGTTTCCTAACCATAGACATGACTTGTCATTTGATAATGGGATCACATCATCAGGAGAATGATGTGATGGACAAGACCCATCCGTTAGCTTAGCATATGATCGTTCTGTTTATTGCTACTGCTTTCTTGAATGTCAAATACATGTTCCTCAGACCATGAGATCATGCAACTCCCGGATATCGGAGGAATACCTTGTGTGCTATCAAACGTCACAACGTAACTGGGTGATCATAAAGATGCTCTACAGGTATCTCCGAAGGTGTCCGTTGAGTTGGCATGGATCGAGACTGGGATTTGTCACTCCGTGTTTCGGAGAGGTATCTCTGGGCCCTCTCGGTAATGCACATCATAAGAAGCTTGCAAGCAAAGTGACTAAGGAGTTAGTTACGGGATGATGTATTACGGAACGAGTAAAGAGACTTGCTGGTAACAAGATTGAACTAGGTATGGAGATACCGACGATCGAATCTCGGGCAAGTAACATACCGACGGACAAAGGGAATTACGTATGTTGTCATTGCGGTTTGACCGATAAGATCTTCGTGGAATATGTAGGAACCAATATGAACATCCAGGTTCCGCTATTGGTTATTGACCGGAGAGGCGTCTCAGTCATGTCTACATCATTCCCGAACCCGTAGGGTCCGCACGCTTAACGTTCGTTGACGATATAGTGTTATATGAGTTATGTGAATTGGTAACCGAATATTGTTCGGAGTCCCGGATGAGATCCCGGACGTCACGAGGAGTCTCGGAATGGTCGAGAGGTAAAGATTTATATATGGGAAGTCATATTTTGGGTTCCGAAAAAAGGTGCAGTTTTTTTGGTATTGTACCGGGAAGCTTCCAGAAGGTTCCGGAGGATTCCGGAGGGGTCCGGAAGTCCATAAGTGGGTCCACCACGTCCCAAAGGCTGGCATGGGCTAAGGGGAGGCGCCCTGGCCTTATTGGGTCAGGCGCACCAAGTCCTCAAAAGCCCACGCAGCTAGGGAAGGAAAAAAGGGAGAGTCCTAGTAGGAATAGGATTGGACTTTGGAGTCCAAGTCCATGTGTGTACTATTCACGGTTACTGTTCACGTGGCACTATTCCTTCTACTCCAAGCCCCTACACATATATAAATAGAGGAGAGGCGGCGCCCCAAAGGACATAACATTGTCTTAGCCGTGTGCGGCGCCCCCCTCCACAGTTCCGTCCCTCGGTCATATTTTCGCAGTGCTTGGGCGAAGCCCTGCGAAGATAGCATCATCATCACCGTCACCACGCCGTCGTGCTTCCGGAACTCATCCACTACCTCGCTGTCTTGCTGGATCAAGAAGTCGAGGACGTCACCGAGGTGAACGTGTGCTGAACGCGGAGGTGCCGTACGTTCGGTGCTCGGTCGGTTGGATCGTGAAGTTGTTCGACGACATCAACCGCGTTGTTCTAACGCTTCCGCTTACGGTCTACGAGGGTACGTAGACACACTCCCCATCTCGTAGCTATGCATCTCCATGGATAGATCTTGCATGTGCATAGAATTTTTTTTGTTTTCCATGCAACGTTCCCCAACAGCTAGTTCTTTGTGTTTATTTGTTCTTTGATTGTTGTTTGTTTTCGAGTCGCCGTGTTTGTGTTTCGTTCGATGACAACTCACTCATAGCTTCTCTCGTTTGGTGTTTTTTCTCGTTTGCCTGAGTGACTTGTTTCGGACCCTTTTATCCCTCTATTCTCTCTCTTCTAAATCTATGCTGTCCGTCATGAGCATGCATTTGATCTGAAGTAAATCTCTCTCCGACGTCCTTGGTCGCGAAAGAAATTATCTTCGAACATTTACTCATTTTTGGCGTTGTGCCCTTCATACCTTTCATCCTCCCGCTCTCTTCCCGAGATTTTCGCAGGAAACAGTTGCCACGTGCCCACGATCTTTTTGATCTCGATCGTGTCCGTTGAATGCGGAACATCCCGCATCTGTAGGCCGTAGATTTCGGAGGGGTGGTTCAGCCCTCCAGCTATAAATACCTCTCGCCGCGTCTTCTTCTTCATTCGCACAAACCCTCGTTTCACCCTCATCCTAGCCCGAGCTTGAAGCAACTCCGGCGAGAATATCCGTCGAGCAACTCCGGTGAAGCCTCGTCGCAGCTGATCACGCCGGTGCGGTAATCTTCCTTCCCGCATTGCCGTAGTTGATCTAAGTTGCCAAGTTAGGGCGCCTAGATCTGGAACTGCTCGTCTCCATCTCTCTGTTCTTGGGCAGTTCTTACCGTCTCAATTTATCTCGATTTATTTCACTGCAGTAGATCTTTAGGAATCACTAGGATTTGACTAGTGCGGTTTGTAGTTCTTCCTCGCACTCGGTCTCCTCATCTTGGGTTCATATGTGTTGTCCGAAAGATTAGATGGTTTTCAATCTACCCTGTATCATCTGAGGCTAGCTTGTAAAATCTATCAAGGATATCTAATTGGATTTCCATGGGTTCCCTAATCCTCCTAAAAATCTTTTTCATTCAAAAATAGTTCGGTGCATGCTTATGACCCTACCTTGTTTTTCCCTCGCATCTATTCTATTTCACAGGTCAGTCATGTCACACAGTTTGGAAGAACACCCAGATTCTGAAGGATATTTGCCTCAGTTCCCACCAAGATCAGAACGAATGAGAATGATCGGAGGAGGAAAATCCTCGAAGCCACCCAAGGCCCCGAAGAAGAGTCAAGAATCTGTGTCTGAAGGAGATTCTGAAGAAATTCCCTCTGCTCACAGTCAGCCCGAGGATGAATTGGTCTCTGACGCTCTAACCATCTTCTCTGATGCAAATCCCAAAAAGGGCGGTCGTGGCAGAGAAAAGAACACTACTGCTGAGATGTCAGATCCCGAAAGCTACAGAACTCCACCTGAAGGAGAATCAACAACAGATCGCAACAACAGGTTGCAGAGAATTCGCCGCCACTGGGCTGGCAAATGGTTCCGTTATCAAAATGTTCGCGAAAAGTACCAGATCCTATTTGCCTTCACGCCACCATGGAATGACTGCATTGCAGAAAATTGCATAGGCCCAGATGATGAAAAAGTCAGGCCACCTCAGCCAGCAAATGCTCATCCTGACTCCCTCAAAACTATCGCTGATTTCCCCGAGGAAGTGGCTAAAAGGGCGAAAGCCAAGGCCAAAAATGAAGCCAGAGAAGCTAAGAAGAATCAAGTCGAAGCTAGAAACGTCGCGCTAACCCAGCAAGACATGCAGAAAAAGAAGGAACGTGCATCAGCTTCGAAGGGAAGCAAGTCTGAGAAATCGGTTTCCCCTCGTGCACCATGAAATAAAACCCTTATCAAAAGAACCAAGAAGACTGTTCCCGACTCGTCTGATGAGTTATCCGATGAAGGAACCCCAGATGAAATTCCATTGTATGATCATCCCGCCATACTCAACAACCACACTTGAGTCCTTCGCCAGTGAAAACATTGTCATCACCGAGGAAGTCTCCCAGGCATGCACCTATGCCATCCACTGATAAACCTTCGGGTTCTGCGGCCCCGAGAACTTTGTCAGGTGCCGCTACGAAGAGAAAGCTGCAGTCAGAAGAGAAAATAGATGTGGCTGCCAAAAAGGCCAAGCTCAATGTTCCTGCTTCCACAGAGGAACAAAAATATGACTTCAATTTCATGATTGATGTTATTGAAAGCGCTGCTTATGATGCTAATGCTAATGATGTGTGCGATATCGGTTTGCCCGATGATGTTACCAAATTGGTGACAAAGCATTTTATTGAGCTGAAGAAAATCTCCAAGAAACTCAACAAAGTTGTCAAAGAAAAACAAGCTGTCGAGAAAATGAGAATTGAGGCCAAATCTGAGTCCGAAAGGAAAAAAGAGAAACAAAGAAATTGTTGAACTCACCAAGGCTGTGAGCGTCTTGCGCAATGAGAAAATTGAGTGGCACTCTCGCTTGCACATGGAAGTATCTCAACTGTGTGACAGGAGAAATGAGGAGATTGCTCACCAGGCAGATCTCGCTCGGAGAAGAGCTCAAGAGGAAAAGCATCAGAAGGCCAGGGCGAGATCAAGCAAACCGAAAGTTAACAAAGAACGCCGCCTTCAGAACATCTCTACTGATCCTACCCCAATACCCTTGCAGCAAGTTCCACCTTCTCCTCCTCGCGAAGATGAACCCATGCAGCAGGCTGGTATTGAAGAGGTTCTCATTCCTGATCCAGTTGCCCAAGTGCAACATGAAGAAGTTGATATATTCCTGGTAAGGACTGATGAGGGAAATGCACCTCCCAAGCAGCAATCCCCAACTGATGAAGTTGATGAAGAGATTGAGGTTGAAAAGCTAAATCCATCACCTCCGAAAACATTGCAAGCTGAGCCCTCCAAATCAAATGAGGAAAATGATAAGAATGAGGGGGAGCTCAATGCTTCCCGAGAGAAAACACCCCCGGTCTCATCATCTGGTGCCCCTACCCAGATGGATGTTGATCCTGCTCCTCGTACCACTGCACCACAGTTGGTACAGGAAGAAAAGAAATCAGATGAGCCGATGGCTCGAGAATAAACTACCCCACCTGCCGTGCCTCATGCCACCAGAGAAACTGCAAGAAAAGAAAAGGCCCTTGTGCCTGAAAGTCAGAAAGATGCCGAAGGAGTTCCGGCGAGCAAGAACAGCAGTCAGTCAAGTGCTTCAAAGCTGTCTGCACGACAGAAATCAAGGAAGTCTCATGCTCCTCTCAAGCCTATCGATGAAGGTGTGCCTGCACCTGAAGATGTCCGAACCAAATCCATGGACAATGAGGAATCACTGCGAAATCCACTGGAAATCTTTCCTCTATTTCCCGTCGATGATGGCCCGAACGGTCCAGCGTTTAATGAGCAGTTTCATCGCTCGAAACTTGCATTCTTTGGGACCAGTCCGTATGAAGGAGAAAGGACTTTGTTGTCACCGAGGTTCTGGACAAAGGAACAGGCTGTGTATTATGCTCGTATTTTGTATGGCAAGAATCGTATATTTGAGCACAAGATTCTGGATTTTGCCGAGCTAGAAAGCATACCCTGCTTCCATCACACCATCGAGCAAATTGAGCAGGTCAATCTGAAGAGTTTTCTTCGATTCAACCATGGCTGGAACCGTGAAGTTGTCCTTCAGTTCTATGCCACTCTTTATATCTCAGGGGACCTCAACGACAGCAACACGTGGATCCTCGAATGGATGACTGAGGAAGAAAGAATCAAATGCTCGGCTGACCAGTTTTTGGCCCTGTTAAATTTACCTCGTTTCGAATTCGATGCCTCACGAGAACACAGACTACATTTCTGGGATGTATCCGAAGCTCAACTGCATATGCTGATGGACCCTAAGCTTGTTGGTGACGAGTGCACTAAAGCAAATCCAAAGCATCTGGCTTATGAGAACAAAGTGTTGTTCTATATCCTCTGCAATTCTCTCACGCCAACAAACCAGCCTGGAAACATTCAAGGAATCGTGGCTAATACTCTTCATGCTATAGCTCATGGTATTCGGTTTGACATTCCCGATCTTCTTATTCGCAACCTGGCCTATGCAGCTGATAGCCCTCAAGTATTGAAGCCATTCGCACCATGGGTCATGTTAGCCATTGAGCAGCTTATCGAGAAAAAGTTTTTCTGCCCATATGTCCCGAAAGTTTTCATGCCACCAGTCCGAGACACTCTCCGAATTGTAAAGGATATTGGGAAAGGAAAGACACCAATTGATGAAACTGTTTCTGCCTCTGCGAAAGCTCCGAAGGTTAAGAAGGTCACGATTGAAATCCCTCGTGAAGAAAATCCATCTCTGTATGAGATCTGTCTCCGTACTCAGCAAGCTTTGGAAAGTCACATCAAGCTCGATCGCAAAGAAAAAGTAGAAATGATGACTGAAATCAATCTGCTTCATAATTATGCTCGTCAAGCCCTGCTGTATGAAAAGGAACAGAAAAAGTGCTCATGGACCCTTCTCCGCAAGCATTACTCTCGTAAACAACTGTCTGCGAAGGGAATCGAGAAATATTATGATCATCTGGAGTTGTTTGAAGTCCCTCGCATCCGAAGGCAAACTCCTGTGCTTCCTCAGCGCTCTGCCTCAACCGACCTGCTGTTTGTCGAACCCGATGATGCACTCGAAGACACAGCAGGCACATTCATATACAAACCAGATGAACCTCGCACTGCTACTCCCGATGCTGATCCCGAAGCCCGTGCTGCATCTCCAACTCCTGCCTCGGCCTCGACCATCGCTCGTTCTGCTTTGCCGAACAGTTCGAGTTCTGGGGATTCTTCGGACGAGTAGTTCCTCGCATGCATTCTCTTTCCTTTTTGACACTTGTTGACAAAAAGGGGGAGAAGAACATCGAGAAGATAGAAAAGCGGGTCATTTGCAGGGTGTTTCTATTCGCCATTTGCTTTTCGTTCGAACAATTGTTTTTGGTCGTTGAACCTTTGGTCGTGAAACTTAATCTCACCGTTTGTGGTGATGGCACACTGCGTCGTCATGTACCGTTAATAACCCCTGCAATGCTATAGTTGCTATCGTTTCGTTATTTGTTTGCAGGTGCAATTGAATGCTTACTTCCTTGCAATGATTATCCTCAAGGAGAATTGGAAATTATGTCTCTCGAAGAGTGACATCTCATTACTTAAAACTTCATATATCTTACTCCTATGCTTATCTTTCGATATCTAACGATGCAGGAGAAGAAAAATTGCTTCAAGTAAAATCATTCGTGGATTCTAAAGAAAATTCTCTGTATCTATCTGACAAGCTGTTTTCCCTCGCAAATATCTATGGTATCATTTTTGTTGCAGGAAAACATCGTCTGAAATATATCCACTCCGAGCAATATACTTGAGTCTCCCTTGCTCTGATTGTTTTTGCCCTGATTGTTCCTCGAACATCTAACTTGCAGGGAAATTTATATCTCGTGTGGAATTTAAACTGTGTTCTGAGAAAATCTTCATGGTGTATCCTTTGCCGCAACGCTTTTCTAACTATCATTGCTATCTAACTAACCTTTGTCAAAGGTTGTGTGTGGCAGGAAATACCTCAGACACCACCGAGTGCATTGGATAAAGCTACGAATGAGATCATCTGCCAATGTCACTCAGACGAAGATTCACCTCGCCTCCTTATTATGTCCTAATGATCAGTCAAATCAAAATGATGCATATCTTCAGGGGGAGCGTGTCTTATCTTCGTATTTATCTCTCGTCTTTCAATTTCCTTCGCTTTCCATTTCATTCCTTTATCTATCTTTTGATGTGTTCTGTTTTGTCAACAATCGTCCAAAAAGGGGGAGATTGTTGGTGCAATACTTGCCCTCTTGTGTTTTGGAGATTGTTGACAGAAACAGGCATGGACTAATTTGTTTGCTAGTGCACACAGAAAGAAATAGTCCATGCAGTGCCGAAGAGAATGCTGTCTCAGGTGTACAGTTCGAGGAACTTCACCGAAGCTTATCTACGTCGAAGAAGAGAATGAGCAACCGAGAAGAATGTAGTGAAGTAGTTGACCCCTCGAATGTTTATTGCTGACGCAAAGCAATTGGTTCGGTGATCGCGTCCGAAGAAATTGACTGCAGCGATGGAAGACGAAGACGAAGTGAAGACGTAGCATTCTTTTCGTCGTTCTTCTTTCATACATTTGAGTCATAGGACCTCCGTACTATTAAGAGGGGTATAGGTTCTCGAAGCTTAGATCCGCTGTGATGCTTAGCCCAAACCTATGCGAGACCGAGAGAAATCTCTTTATGCTTCGAATGATTACCTGCCAGCAGAAGTTGTTGTTCTTCGTCGCTGTAGGAGATATCTTTCCAACTGAGGAGTTAGCATTACTTGCTCCGCACATAATGTTACCGTTGTGCTGAAATTCCGACCGTTGGACTCGTGTCGTTCGGCCATTGGCTGCTCCACATGTCCAATTTGGTCATTTCCCATCCGGGAAGGCTGCGGCTATAAATAGCCACCTCGCTCCAACGTTGCCCGTTGGCTGCTCCGCTTAAGATTTCTGAGAAGATTGATTGAGCATCCCCTCTCCGAGTGATTTGAGTTTAAAATCCACCGAGAGAAAAAATCAAGAGCCGAAACTTAGACAGTGGTTGAGCATCACAGTAGTTCTGAGTTAGAGTTCTTGTACCTATTACTCTTGAGAGCTGCCCACTCTCTAGACGTATAGGTGTCGGCTCGAGTGTCGAAGAGTATTGTCTTCACCGAGCGAGATCTTCAGCAACCAAGAGTCTTGTGGTTCGCGAAGAGAGCTGAAGAGAGTTTATCTTCAGTGAAGGTTTGGAGATCACCGACAAGTATCTACCACGAGTGAAATCAACTGGAGTCTGATCAGCTCCGAAGTTGAAGGAGAATAGGGCGAGGAGAGTTTATCCTCTGTGTTAAATCACAACCCCTCCAACCAGACGTAGTCCTTTGGTAGAAGGGCGAACTGGTCTACCAAATTCTTCAGTCGCCATCGAGCACCACTGGTTCGCTTTACATTACTGCTTTTCCTTCAGCAGTTTACATTCGTGCTCAGTGCCGATAGTTGTACCTGATCAAACACAGTTCATCAACTATCTGTCGCGTTATTATCGTTCTTCACTTCGCATCAAGTTAACTTGTTTATCATCACAATACCGTATGTCTGCGTGATCTCATCTCATGCCATATTCATTCACCCTGTCATCATTTCCAGTGCATTTCTATCGCAGTAATACTTAGTTTTCTCTCGTAACTGAGCTCCAGATTACTAGTTGCACTTCTATCGATCAAGTTGAACTTGCGATATTCATCGCTCGATAAAATTGCTGCATTCTTAATCGATAGATTTGGTCCTCTACAGCGAGCTGAATTGAGTGCGTTGCTACCGAACATTATTTTCGCTGCCGTGATTGGGATCGGTTCATAACATTCGAAAGAAATTTCGAATCTCCCATTCACCCCCCTCTGGTCGATATACTCTCGGTCCTAACACTTTCCACCCACCCAGGTTCAAGGCATGGTACTCGCACTTTGGATTTGTTGCACCAACTATACTGTAGGGGCCTCCCTTACAGTCTTAGCCGTCAAAAAGTCAAGCCCAATTTTGCCCAGCCCCCAACGTAAATAGATCACTTTATTGGACGGGTAAGACGACTGCTCGAGAAAACTCTCTGTCGCTGACAATGTCCAACCTCTGTCCCGATTCTTTCTTTGTCGTCCAGGTGATAATAGTCGTCGAGGCCCCGATCTCCCATTCAACTTCCTCGATGCCATGACCAACTCATCGTGGGGGCAATAGTAGTGAAGCGGGAAGAGCAGTGGTGTACGCACTTCCCCTTCACAGACTGGTGGTGCTGGCGTTGAAAGCCCCCTGAGCCCAGATCTCTCCATACGCTAACACGCCCTGGAGGAGCAATAGTGATGTTACACAAGGAGAGGCGTCGGTCGACAATATCATTCCATGCTTCAGGCGACGCTTTTTTCATCAATCCAAACTGTGAACTTCGAGATTTCTATTGCATATGCGTAATATGCTTTGAATTCTCAATGCTGAGATTTCTTCTTAATGCTTGTAGTTTCTTCAAAATTCCAAATCTGAAGAATGTTTTGATGTTTTTCAAAGTTTAACACATTTGTAGTATACAACAAGGATGAAAGTTGTCAACCAAACAATGTTAATGTATTCAAATCACAAATTACCAATTTGAACCAAACAAAATATTAAAATGATTACAATCGGGCGACCGACCAGGGCTCACGTCGGTCGTTTCCCACGCAGACGCGTCTGGAGACGTGCATCCCTGTGGGCCCCACACCATAAATAGCCCTCCCTTGTGTGCTTATCAACGAGTGGAAAACTCTCGACCACTCATTCACCTCCATTGCTCACCCTCTCTTTAGCAGTCATATTGATATGATTCTCGTAAACATGTACGGATTGGCCCATAAATGGACACCACACAAACTAACACGGCCCAACTCAAACCCAATTCCGCCCAGACCCCAATGTAAATAGATCGCTTTAGCACACAAGGGTAAGAGCTAAACCAGCGACTCCTCAAGCAAACTCTCCGTCGTTGAGCCTATCTTGCCTCTATCCTGGTTCTTGTTTGTCGCCCCGGTGTTACGAATCGTCTAGGCCCCCTCCCCCCATCAACTTTTTGCATGTCACAACCAACTTGTCGTGATGCCAATAGTAGCGGCCCGATGCCCTTCACATGCAAGTGGTGTTGCCGTTGAAATCCCGCAGAGCCCTAATCTGCCCCTACGCCAGAAGGAACCCCCCACAGAGGAGCAACAATGTCGTTGCGCAAGGAGCGACAGCGGCCGCTGATTCTATACCATGCATCAAGTAGGGCTTTTTTCAGGGATCCAAACTCTAAACTTCGAGATTTCTATTGCATGCGCATAATGTACTTTGAATTCCGAATGTTGAGATTTATGTTTAATGCTTATAGTTTCTTCAAATTTCCAAATAAGAAGAATGTTTTGATGATTTTCAAGTTTAATACATGTGCATTATACATCAGGGATGAGAGTTGTATACCAAACAACATTGACATATTCAAATAACAAATTACTACTTTGAACCAAACAGAAAAAGGAACACGCGAGTGCACCCCAATCCCCACTATTACCAGAAAAAGGAACATGTTTGGTTAGATTGACATGTAAATTCATACCACATAAATGGGGACAACCCAACTCAGGCCCAATTACTCCAAGCCCCTACCCTAAATAGACCGAGTTGCTCGATAAGGGTAAGAGTGAAACCATCGATAACCCAAGCAAACCCTCTCCCTCTGAGCACGTCAAGCCTCCGCCGCTGATATCCCCATCAACTTCCTCCATGACATGACCAACTCATCGCTGAAAGCCCTCGTATCGAAGGCCTCCTTTCCCCTTCACAGACATGTGGTGTTGGCGCTGAAAGCCCTCGTATCGTTGATCTTCCCTACCCCACAAGCAACCCGCCACACAGGAGCAGCGGTAACGTTGTGCAATGAGAGACGATGGCCATTGGTTCCATTCCATGCTTCATGTAGCATGCACGTAATGTGTTCTAAATTCTAAAAGTTGAGATTGCTGCTTAATGCTTGCAGTTTATTCAAAATTCCAAATCTAAAGATTGTTTTGATGATTTTTAAATCACACATTTCACAAGCTAATAGGGGTGAGACTATGACAAAAGTGTTGGTTTTGATACCTTAGGAATAACAATGATGAAAGTTTTGTTTTAAATCGTCCATTTAGAATCCGCAATAATCCTCTAACTTCTTCATGACAAAGTTCCCAATATTTCTGAAAGAAATGTGCCGGAAGACCATGAGGCCTCGGTGCTTTGGTTGGGAACATCTGAAACAAACCTTGCTTAACCTCTTGTTAACTATAGGCGGCATTCAAGGTTTGGTTCATCTTGACAGACACTTTACAAGGCACATGTGAGAGAATCTCCTCTATGTAATGGTTACCTCAAACACATATATTTTGTTTATATAAAATCCGTTGTCATACACCCAACATTTGCTTGATCCTCACATAATGATCCATCTGACCGCGCAAATTTTTTAACACGATTTTCTTTCAGCACGCTAAAGCTTTCCTACGAAAAAGGCCATGTTGGTCTCACCCTTGGACACCCATCGAATTCTTGAATGTTGCCACCACATCAACTCCTCCCAATAGTCTAATTCAGCTATACGTCCTTCTACTTTTAATTCTTAATACGTGGGGCCAACCATGTCTAGTACAACCCAAAACATATCTAGCCTCTTCTTCGGGTCTCTTGGTTCTCTCCTAAGAGGTCCAAAATTGCAAGAACTCCAACTCCAAGACTTGACTCCTCCTGCCAAATTCTTGAGTTTGGAACCCAACTCAACGACCGAGCTACTCTTCGGCCGATTGTTCTATGATTTTTTTAGAACCCCCACGATCTTAGTATGTCATTCACACAAATTCTATGGCAATCCATCTATTCCATGCTTCAAGCTAGTTCATAAGAAGGATAGGGGAATGACCTGACTTAGCCATAGAGAAATGGTGAAGAGATGCAAAGGGAAGCTGGTTACTCCACTTGTTACTCAGTACAGCACGGTCCAGGCAAACCCCGCAATACTTCCCTCCCACAATCATTTTCTCAAATGTCCAATCCCAACCGATATAGCCAATGTTAGAGAGACCACACATGACCATTGCTTCACGAAACTGCTAAATTTGCAACCAGGCTCTCTCATTTGGCCCCATAAGTTCTTCCCTTCATAGAATCTCATTAAAATCGCCAATGCACAATTACCACAATTTCAATTCATCCGCTCAAAGGAGTCTCATCATGTCCCAGGTCTTGTACCTAAACTTCTATCAGCTTCACCATACCAACAAGTCAAGCGTCTTGGATCCTTCTCCCTCTCTTTCAAAGTCATGTCAATATGATTCTCGTAAACATGTTCAGTTAGATTCGCCCATAAGTGGGTACCACACAAACTAACACGGCCCAACTCAAGCCCAACTCCGCCCATCCCTCAACATAAATAGACCGCTTTACCAGACAAGGGTAAGAGCAAACCCAAAGAGTGCTCAAGCAGACTCTCTGCTGCCGACCTTGCCAGCCTCCGTCCTGGTTCTTCTCTGACGTCCAGGTGCTACTAGTCATCAAGGGCACGATCTCCCCATCAACTTACTCCATGTCACGACCAACCTATCGCGGGGCCAATAGTAGTGGCGCGGGAAGAGCAGCGGCAACAACCCTTCCTCTTCACAGACATGTAGTGTTGGCGTTGAAAGCCCCCGGAGCCCTGATCTCGCTCTACACCAGAAGAAACCTGCTATGGAGGAGCAACAACACCATTGAGCAAGGAGCTGCGGCGTCCGCCACATTCCACTCCATGCTTCAGGTAGCACATTTTCCACAGATCCAAACTCTGAACTTCGCGATTTCTATTGCATGCGCATAATGTGCTTTGAATTCCGAATGTTGAGATTTGTAATTAATGCTTGTAGTTTCTTCAAAATTCCAAATCTAATGAATGTTTTGATGATTTTCTAAGTTTGATACATGTGTATTATACAACGGGGATGAGAGTTGTATACCAAACAACATTGACGTATTCAAATAATTAATTACCAGTTGAACCAAACAGAAAAAGGAAAACATCTGTACACCCCAATCCCCACAGTCACTATACTCTTTGCCATTTACGTCGTTTCTGAGCTTACCATCTACGTAGTTGGAAACATAAAGAAACACGTTCTAGCATTTTTTTTGGGGAAAGAAACATGACTTGAAACACATCCGGATGTTGTTGGTCTCCCTAGAACGGTCCACGAAATTCGTAGAGGATCAAATAATAGAGAGTCAAATTAGGTTCCGAATTGGCACGCTGAGTTTCCATCATTTAAGAAGGTTATGTTTTCTATCATTTTTTCTATTCATTTTTTCATTATTTTTTCCATTTTTCAAATACATGTTGACTTTATTTTAATACACATTTAACATTTTTAGTATATGGGTTGAACATTCTTCATACACGTTAAATATTTTCCAAAAACATGTTGAATATTTCCCCAAATACAAGTTGGACATTTGTCAAATGCACACAGACAATTTTTTGAATACACGGTGAACATTTTTTAAACACACATTGAACTTTTTTCATAAATGCCATGAATATATTTCTAGACATGCAAAAAAAAACAGAAAACAAACAGAAACAAAAACAAACAAAACCAAGCAAATGAAGCAAATCAACCGACTCCTACGTGGCTAGCCCACTACAGGGTCCTTTGAGGTGACGCGACCATTGTCTCTCAGCAAGCAAGACATCACGAGAACTATGTCTCGCTTACTGTGAGACGTACATTCCTCTCGCCTCTGGTGCTCCCGCTAGTGGGTCGTCCTAATAACATCTGTTCCTGCGGTTTTTGGAAGCTTGGAGCAGTTTTTGAATGCTGGTTTTAGGAAGGTTCCTTAGTTTTATTTTTTATCTCCTTTTCTCTATTTTTTGCTATTTGTTTTACTGGTTTCCTTTCGGTTTTTTAGTTCGGTTTTTCTTCCTTTTTCCTATTTTCCCTTTTTTCTATTTTTTTAATATATCACATACATGTTGCCTTATTTGAATATAGTTTGAAAATTTTGAGATACATGTTGACATTTTATCTGAATACATGCTTAACATTTGTCAAATGCAGATTGAGCCTTTTTAAAATACTCATTGAACATTTTTTAAACACTCATTGAACATTTTACATATATGCCATGAACATTTTTTTTAAAAAGTGCGAACATTCTTTTAGTGTTACAAACATATTTTTATTTTCATGAATATTGAACAGTACCAAACTATTTTGCAAATTTACGCGAACGAAGTTTTACATTGTATGAACATTCTTTTAAAAATGCCATGAACATATATTTAAAAGCGTGATTTTTTTTTAGTGTTATGAACAATTTTTTAATGGTACAAACATTTTTTACAAATTATGCCAATAAAATTTTACATTTCATGAACATTTTTGAAAAATATCATGAACATACTTTTAAACATGTGAATTTTTTAAAAATGTCACAAACATTTCTTTGAATGTTATGAAAAAAAACAGAATTTGCGAGAATTTTTTTTGACATACCATGACCATGTTTTAAATCATGGGATTTTATTAGGAAAAATTAAACAAAGTAATTTTTAATTCCAAAATACAGACAAAAGTAAACAAAAAACTAAAACAAAAAGTAAAAACAAACGAGCGAAACACACAAGGAGACAACTACTGGGCAGCCCATCGGAGGCTTCCCTTATGTTGGGGCGAGCGTTTGTCTCGCTAAAAGTGAGACATAGCCACGCCCACTCAATTCTCTTAAACGTGTTTGCTTCGGTTGGCCCATAAATGCATACCACACAAATGGGCACAACCCAACTCAAGCCCAATTTCAACAAGCCCCCCACCGTAAAACCATGTTGGTGGACAAAGGTAAGAGCGAGACCATCGACAACTCGAGCAAACCCTATCCCGCCGATCACGTCCCGCCTCTGCCACCCATCTCCCTATGAACTTCCTCAATGTCATGACCAACTCGGCGTGGGGGCAGTAGTAGCAACGACAGAGGAAGAGCGACGAAGCCCGCCCTCCCCCTTGACAACACTACTAGGAAAAGGGCTATAGATGGAATGGGCTCTAATGGCGCACCAGACTCCTGGTGCGCCACTACTATATAGTAATGGCGCACCATGAGCCAGTGCGCCATTAGAGTGGTAGATACTAATGGCGCACCAGGCCCACGGTGCGCCATTAGTAACAATTTTTTTTTTCCAAAAATTCTAATGGCGCACCACGTTAGAGTGCGCCATTACTATTTTGAGTAGTAATGGCGCACCTCCAACACAGTGCGCCACTACTATTTTTTTTTATTTTTTTTTATTTTTGCAAAACTACTAATGGCGCACCCCTAGCTGGTGCGCCATTAGTAACCAGGGTTACTAATGGCGCACCAGATAGGGGTGCGCCATTAGTAAGCTGGGACCAGCTAGATATTTTGGACAGCCTCACCTACCCACTCACTTTCCCCACTTCATTCTCTCCACCTCCTCCTCCAAGCTTGTGTCGGCTGCCTCCTCCTCCTCACCTCATTTGCACCATAGATTCATCAAAATTAAGTGGTTAAATTAGCTTTTTTTGATAGGTAAGTAAGGGGAAAGCTATCTTTATGTTGTAGATCTACATTTTTTCTCCCTCGAGCTCCAACAACCGTGCACATACACTTTTTATGGCCTAGCTAGATCTATGTATGTTTGTGGTGTTGCATATGTTTGTGGTGTTGCATATATGTTTGTGTTTGCAGGTACCGGTATTTGAAATGCGATAGTTGCCAATATTCTGCCGACATGTTGATTCATTTCCGTTTCGGCGAGAATTTTGGCACTATGCATTCTTTTTGGTCCTATTTTTAGGGAAAGTCATGCCAAATTTTTTCTTGGTTCTAAAATATCGTTTTGCTCTACCCCGCAGGCGACCATGGTCCGCACGATGACCGAAGGCATCGTGAATAGGTTTTTGAGCTCCGCGAAGGCCGAGATGCTTCAAAAGAACGAGACGGAGATAAGATGTCCGTGTCGAAGATGCAAGCTGAAGAGCCTTATTGCGGACCCGGATTCCGGGCAGGTGCGGGACCACCTGCTCTTGCGTGGTTTCATGGATGGCTATCGGTGGCAAGGTGATGAAGATGACTATGAAGTCGTCCATGGCCGGGCAAGAAATGAGGATCGGCAGCAAGACAACCACCGCGGCGAGGGCGGGCGAGAAGACGAAGAATCTCCAGGACATGATCACGACGGTGATGCTGCACACAGTCATCATGTAGAAGATGCCGGACATGATGATGAGGAAGATCAAGACGAAGGGCATGATCATGATCTAGATGAAGATGCCGGAGCAGACGACGATGGAGGTAAAAGATTTTTTTAAAAGATTGACAAAAACAGTAAAGAAAAAACACAGAAAAAGGTAAAAAAATATTTAAAGACCGGACTAGTGCAACTAATAGACATATATACATCAAAAAAAAAAATTTAAAAAAGATTGAAAAAAATGGGGCCACCAGGATTCGAACCCTGGCTGGCAGAGACATCCATCAAGGGTCCAACCACTAGGCTATGGCAGTAAGTCTGTCCATAACACAGACGCGGCCCTTTTAACGTCAATAGCAAACATTCTAATGGCGCACCCCCTGGCAGTGCGCCATTAGAAAACATTCTAATGGCGCACCGCCAGGGGGTGCGCCATTAGAAAGCCTCCCCTATAGCTACAGTCCCCCGATCCACTTCCCCCCTCCCTCGCCAGT
Source organism: Elymus sibiricus (assembly GCA_039707655.1). Lineage (NCBI taxonomy): Eukaryota > Viridiplantae > Streptophyta > Magnoliopsida > Poales > Poaceae > Elymus > Elymus sibiricus. Next base: position 295,936,277 of record CM077672.1, on the reverse strand, counting down.
TCGTCCCCCCGATCCACTTCCCTCTCGCCGCCACCGGAGCCCAGGCCTCTCCCCCCCCCCTCTCCCCCGCGCCGCGCCATCGCCTGTCGTCGCCGTCGAGTCCGCCGCCACCACACGTCGAGGGTGAGCTCCCCCTCTCCCCCTCCTCCTCCGCCTCCCTCCCCCCTCCCCTCCTTTCTCTCCCCTCCGCCTTCTCCCCTGTCTGACATCTCCCGTCCGGCAGCGCCCGCCCGCGACCACCAGGAGGAGGAGGCCCGCCGGAGACCACCAGCAGGAGGAGGCCGAGCCCCGTCCCCGTCCCCGTCCCCGTCCCCTGGCCTCCCCTAATCTCGCCTCCCACTGCTCAAGGTCAAATCTCCCCCTCCTCCCCTGCTTTATTCTGTTTATTCTGTTAACTTAATGTGGTTCAATGACAATGACTGTACTGTTAACCATTGTTTAGTGTTGGCTCTGATTTATTGCTGCACATGTCAATACTCGCTGATACTAGGGGATCATTCGTTACTGTGATTTAGTTCTTTCCTGGAAATATCCAATGATTCGTTACTGTGATTCTGTTACTTAATTTGCTATCTTCAGTTCAGTCTAGTGTTGCTGTTCCATGTTTACAGCAAGTAGTGTTGCTGCTCCGTGTTAAGTCTGGCTGGCTTAAAGAATCAATCTTGCTGTATGATGAAACGTACCGTAAATTGTAATTCTGGACCATTTCCATCTAGTATTCGGATTTGCTGCTGAGCAAATAATTGTTTGATGGCAAATTTTTTTTTTTTAAATAAACATGTTTATATTTGTCTAAAAAGATGCAGCATCACACTGGAGCGGTCTGCACAAAATACCTGAAACTGAAACTACTCTACTCAGCAATTAAGTTAACAGTACAGTCATTGTCATTGTCATTGAACAACAGTACAGCAATAAAGCTACTACTAAGTTTATTCTGTTTTTGCTGCTGCTCTGTTTGCTCTGAACTGAAACCACACTGACATATCTTTGAAGCATAATCTCTGAACATAAACATTGGACAAACCAATGATATGAAAGCAAGCATTGGGATCAAATATGATCTAAGCAGTGGAAAATTTATTCAAGCTGAAGGTTACTGCATACCTTTTCATGTACTGTGATTAACATTCTTCCTACTAATCCTTTCAAGATGTCGCGTGTCAAATATTCTGTCATTTTGTGCAGGGATGTATAACCAATAGGTAGAGAATTCAGCAAATAATTTAGAAGGACTAGGAACAATATCTTCAAAACAATCAATAGACTTTTTTTTCTTTTAATTTCAGAAAGAGAAAAACACAAATCTTAACTGGATAACAATGCTTATATGAAGTGCATCTATAGCATCTATAGCATCCATAGCATCTATATACACACATAGATTCTTAGGAATCCACCATCAAACGATAACCGCAGCTCCATGAAGCAAGTCTCCTTCTATATAGGAGCAGCTCTGTCAGTAGCTGCTGCTGCTCTGTTCTGCTGCTGCTGCTGCTCTATATAGGAGCAGCTCTGTTCTGCTGCTGCTGCTGCTCTATATAGGAGCAGCTCTGTTCTGCTGCTGCTGCTGGGTTTTGTCTCCGACCATCGTGTCGTGATGATTTTGTAGGTACCCCGAGAGGCCCTTGAGTTTTCCGGAATGTCGATTAACTTCCGTTCCGGCAAATTCGGGTACTCCATATGTCCTATTTTCAGCAAAGGTCATGCTGAAATTTTCCGTGAATTTTAGCATGACTTTGCTAAAAATAGGACATATGGGGTACTTGCGACTAATGCATGGGCCGGGGTATCTTAGTACTTAATTAGTACTTTGCCGAACATGGGTACAATGACGAATTCATGGGGCCTTCTTCTCAAGAACCCAACCCTACAAAAGACGATCGCGATCTAGCTGGTACCGCGGAGAAACCCAATTGCAACAGGCGTCGTCTGGCATTCGGTTCTCAGGAGACGCCTCCAGCTGCCGACTTCACCGAGCCTCAGATAGCCGAGGTGCGAAATATTATCAGCCCCAACACACTCAAGAAGGCGGTCTGTGAGCAGAACTCGATCCCATTACAGCAGAAGAAGGGACGGAAAAGAAAGAGTAACAAGGGTGCGAGCCAGCCGGCACCGAGTACGATCCGTGCTCAGGACGGGCCACCTTCACCTAAGGATATCTCGAGGAGGGTGCATGTGGCGGGTAGGCCGATGCTACCGACTAATATGCTCAATGCTGCAACCGGTGCTATGCGGAGTCTGCATGACAGTGTTCTTTCTTTGGAGAAGCGGCGTCTCAGAGAGAATGATGTGGCATACCCGGTTTTCGTGGCCAAGGTGCCAGAGGGCAAGGGCTTTATGGATAACTCCATCGGGGGTACGATCGTCCTGCGGTTTGATGACATCTTCGCTATGTTCAACCTTCATCCGCTGCACTACACCTTCGTTCGGCTATTTTCGCTGAGTATGGAGATGCGGATCATTAGAGACAAGACCCCGGACATCGTGATAGTCGACCCCTTCTACATGCGTGCCAAGATCTTGCGCAGCGCTGGGGACCGGCAAGTCGCGAGTTCTTACCTCGAAGGCGTCATTCTGGCAAACCCAGATAAGGATAACTTCATCGTGCCTTACTTTCCCGAGTAAGTCGTCCCCTCAACCGCCCCGTAACATATGATTTCTTAGATTTCGATCGTTTTTTTTAACATTCCGTGTTTTGTGCAGTGACACACATTGCACACTCATCCTCTTAAGCCCTAAATATTCCATGGCGACGTACTTCGACTCGGACCGTCAGTCGAAGAAAGACTACACAAATGTCAAGAAAGTTCTTGATGATGTTCTCCCCGGCTACGCCAAATCTGGAGGCACCTTCACCAGGAAAGTTCGTAAGTACGGCAAGCACGTGTTCGCCCACAATACGACGTTCTGCTGCGTCAAGCAGCCGACTGGCGGTCAGAAGGATGCCTACTACGCCCTCCATCACATGCGGGCGATCGTACGGGACCATAATCACCTTCTGCTACCAGATAATCTCAAAGATTGGGCCGCGAGCTTGTCGGCAATCCAGGACGCGAACATTAGAGAAGAATTCTTTCGCATCCAGTCGGAGTTTGCGGAAATCATCCATCAAGATGTCCTTCATTCCTGCGGGCAGTTCAACTTCAAAAATCAACCGTCCAACAGTGAGATAGACACAACGCTACAAATGCAGGATGACAACGCCCGCAATTTCATGACCCCCACGTATGACGGCGGCTTCATCCACGTTCCGGCCCCTTGAGTCATGCTATGTCTAGTTCTGAAACATCGATTGGCTCATGTTGTAATTAAACTTTAATGAACTTGTATGTCTCTTTGGTTTGGACAGTCGTTCAACTTAGATGTGATCGATGCTATTAATGTCTTGCTTTTCTCTTCCGATCCTTTTGTTGCATACTTATATATTGCTTATGTATTGTTGGTACTAACGTTTTGTTTGGCTAGTGCATAGAGATGCCGACGTATGTCGTGTACAAGGGTAGGGTTCCCGGAGTCTACGACGACTGGGAGGAGTGTCGGAGACAGGTTCACCGTTTCAGCGGTAACAGTTACAAAGGGTACGACACTAGGGCGGAGGCGGAAGCTCGATACGCGCGCTATCTAGCGGGAGAGAGGAGGGAGCGGAGGAGGAACCGGATGAAGATCAGTTTCATCGCGATGATGCTCATCGTGATAACCGCAGCTCTCTTCTATGTGATGGTAGTTTAGATGATTGATATGGTTGTAATGTGAAGACAAACTCGCTACTCGCGGTTTCGAGACTTGTAATGTTCTAACTTTGTTCGGTATTTTAAATTCGGAGACTAATATGATGAATTGTATTCGGAGACTAATCTTCTATTGTATTCGATAAATCTGCTGTTGTTGTGTGATTGTATTCGATAAATCTATTTGTATTCGATATATTTTGTATCCTGTGAAAATATCAGAAAAGAAAAAAAATCCCTAATATTAATACTAGTGGCGCACCACAAGGAAACTAATGGCGCACTAAAAAAACTACACTAATGGCGCATCAGAGCGTAGTGCGCCATTAGTATGCCATAGCCCATGGGTACATATGGCGCCCTGGGAGGCATTGTAATGGCGCACGGGGGGCAATTCTAATGGCGCACCCCTGGTGCGCCATTAGTACACCAGATACTAATGGCGCACCAGGGGTGCGCCATTAGAATTTAATTCTAATGGCGTGGTACTAGTGGCGCACCAGTAGTGCGCCATTAGTAGGCAAAACTGGTGCGCCACTAGTATGTGTTTTCCTAGTAGTGCAAATAGGTGGTTCTCATATCGAAAGCCCTCGGATTCCCGATCTACCCGTACCCCACAAGTAACCCGCCACCGAGGAGCAGTGGCGATGTTGTGCAATGAGTAGTGGTGGTCCTCGATTCCATTCCATGCTCCAGGTAGCACTTTTTTCCACGGATCCAAATTCTGAACCTCGAGCTTTCTATTACATTCATGTAATGTGTTTTAAATTCTAAAGGTTGAGATTTCTTCTTAATGTTTAAAGTTTTTCCAAAATTCCAAATATAAAGATTGTTTTGGTGATTTTCAAAGTATAAATGTATAATACATGTGTATTATACAACAGTAATGAAAGCTGACAACCAAACACCATTAATGTATTCAATTAATAAATTACCAATTTGAACCAAACAGAATAAGAAACACAAGCATACACCCCATCCCGTTGGTTGGTTTAAACTCATCTAGTTTCTCTCCATTAAAAATAACCAAAAAATAAGAACCGCCTCTATCCAATTGTTCCCTTGAATGCATACATATTTTTTTATAGAACTTCGTTGTCATACACCCAAGTTCTGCTTGATCCTCACAGAATGACCCATCTGGTCGAGCCATTTTCTTTTTCTTTCTGCGCGCTGAAGCTTTCCTGTGAAAAAAGTCTATGTTGTTGTCGCCCTCGGTCAGCCATTGAATTCGAGAACGTTGCTACCACATCAAATCCTCCTGTTACTTTAATTCAACAATACACCCTTCTACTTTTAATTGCTCATACGTGGGGCCAATCATTCCGGGTACAACCCGGAGCAACTCTAGCTTCTTCTTGAGGTCTCTCGGTTCTCTCCTAAGTCCTAACATATCCAAAAGTGATAGAGCTCCAAGACTTAACTTCTCCTGCCATATTCTCGAGTTTCTAGCACAACTCAACGACCGTGCTAGTTTTTGGCCGGGTGTCCCATGCTTTATCGAGCGCCCCCACAAACTCATTGTGGCATTCCCATATCACCTCATACGGGAAAGTTCTAGCTATGGCAATGCTTCTATTGCATGTTTCAAGCTCATTCATAAGATGGATAGGGGAATGGTTTGAATTAACCATAGTCAAATGGTGAAGCGATGCAAACGAAAACCGGTTACTCCACTCGCTACTCATCAGAGCATGGTCCAAGCGAACCCGGAAATTTTGTCCTCCCACAACGTCCAATCGAAACCGATATAGCCAATGTTAGAGAGATCACACGTCCACCGCTTCATGAATCTACTAAATTTGCGACCATTCTCTTTCATTTGGTCCCATATGCTTCCCTTCACAGAACCTCATTAAAATCACCGATGCACAACCATGACAAGTTTGATTCATCTGTTCGAAGGAATCTCATAATGTTCCAAATCTTGTACCTCAAACTTCTATTAGCTTCACCATACCAACAAGTCAAACGCCATGGATACTTCTCCCTCTCTTTCATAGTCATCAATACGATTCCCGTAAACATGTTCCGTTAGATTGGCCTAGAAATGGATACCACACAAACTGACATGGCCCAACTCAAGCCCAACTACGCCCAACCCCCAACATAAATAGACCGATTTACTGGACAAGGGTAAGAGCAAACCTAGCGGCTGCTCGAGAAAACTCTCCGTCGCTGACCCTGTACAGCCTCTGTCCCGGTTCTTCTATGTCACTCAGATGCTACTAGTCGTCGAGGACCCCAATCTCCTCTTCAACTTACTTCATGACATGACCAACTCGTCATGGAGGCAATAGTAGCGGCGCGGTTAGAGCAGTGGTGGACGCCCTTCCCCTTCACAGACAGGTTGTGCTGGTTTTTAAAGCCCCCGAAGCCGTGATCTCTCCCTACGCTGGAAGCAACCCACCATGGAGAACCAACATCGACATTGTGCAAGGAGAGGTGGTAGCCGCCAATTCCATTCCATACTTCACGTAGCACTTTTTCCATGGATCAAAACTATGAACTTCGAGATTTCTATTGCATGCATGTAATTTGCTTTGAATTATCAATGTTGAGACTTTTGCTTAATGCTTTTAGTTTCTTCAAAATTCCGAATCGAAAGAATGTTTTGATGATTTTCAAAGTTTAATACATGTGTGTCGGAGCTAAATCTGGCAAATCTCGGGTAGGGAGTCCTGCTACTTACAGACTGCGTTGGTATTTCCCAGAAGAGGAGAGGATGATGCAGTATAGTAGAGATAAGTATTTCCTTAGTTAAGAACCAAGGTTATCAATCCAGTAAGAGAATCACACAAAATCCTTTAGTAGCACCTACACACACAAAAGCAAACACTTGCACCCAACGCAAATAAGAGGGTTGTCAATCCTCTTAGCGGTTATTTGCAAGGATTAATTCTGATAGTGACAGATAGAAATATAAATTGCAAAATAAAATAAAAGTAAATAAATTGCAGCAAGGTATTTTTGGATTTTAATATATGATAAAGATAGACCCGGGGGCCATAGTTTTCACTAGAGGCTTCTCTCTCGAGCGCAGAACATACGGTGGGTAAACAAATTACTGTTGGGCAATTGATAGAAAAGCAAATAATTATGACAGATTCAAGGCAATGATCATGTATATAGGCATCACGTCCGAGACAAGTAGACCAACTCCTGCCTGCATCTACTACTATTACTCCACCCATCGACTGCTATCCAGCATGCATCTAGGGTATTAAGTATGAAACAGAGTAACGCCTTAAGCAAGATGACATGATGTAGACAAAGTAAACTCAAGCAATATGATTAAACCCCATCTTTTTATCCTTAATGGAAACAATACAAATATGGGTCATGTCCCTTTTTGTCACTGGAATTGAGCACCGCATGATTGAACCCATCACAAAGCACCTCTCCCATTGCAAGATAAACCAATCTAGTTGGCCAAACCAAATCGATAGATCGGAGAGAAATACAAAGCTATAATAATCATGCATAAAAGAGTTCAGAGAAGACTCAAATATTTCTCATGAATAATCTGATCATAAACTCACAATTCATCGGATCCCAACAAACACACCGCAAAAGAAGGTTACATCGGATAGAACTCCAAGAACATCGAGGAGAACATGGTATTGAAGATCAAAGAGAGAGAAGAAGCCATCTAGCTACTAGATATGGACCCGTAGGTCTGTGGTAAACTACTCACACATCATCAGAAGGGCAGCAAGGTTGATGTAGAAGCCCTCCGTGATCGATTCCCCCTCCGGCAGATTACCGGAAAAGGCCTCCAGATGGGATCACGGAAGAACAGAGGCTTGCGGCGGCGGTAGGGTTTTTTCTTCTGGCTCCCTGATGGTTTCCGAATATTTGAGAATTTATAGAAGTGGAATTAGGTCAAAAGGAGCCACGAGGGGCCCACAAGGCATCAGGGCGCCCCCCTGGGGCCGCGCCCTGTTGCCTTGTGGCCTCCTCGTGAGGCTTTTGGCTTCCTCCCGAAGCTTCCAGTGTCTCTTTTGTCCAGAAAAAAAATCATCAAAAACTTTCGTGGCATTTGGACTTTGTTTGGTACTGATTTCCTGAAAAACAAAAAACAAGCAGAAAACAGCAACTGGCACTGGGCACTAGGTTAATAGGTTAGTCCCAAAAAATGATATATAATTGCATATAAAAACATCCAAGATTGATACTATAATAGCATGGAACAATCAAAAATTATAGATACGTTGGAGACGTATCAAGCATCCCCAAGCTTAATTCCTGCTCGTCCTCGAGTAGGTAAATGATAAAAACAGAATTTTTGATGTGGAATGCTACCTAACATGTTTCATCATGTAATCTCTCTTACGGTATGAATAATAAGATCTGAATGATTCAAAGCAATAGTATATAGTTTGATATAAACACATCAATACTCAGGCATACTAATAAACAATCATGTCTTTCAAAATAAAAATGCTAAAGAAACTTATCCCTACAAAATCAATCATATAATCCTGTCATGCTCCATCTTCTTAACACAAAGTATTTATCATGCACTACCCCGATAACAAGCCGAGCAATTGGTTCATACTTTTTAACGCGCTTCAGCTTTTTCAACCCCCACGCAATACATGAGCGCAAGCCAAGGATATAGCACTATGGGTGGAATAGAGTGTGGCGGTAGAGATTAATAAGGGGAAGTCAAAAAGAAGAAGATAGTCTCACACCGACGCGGCTAATCAACGTGCAATGGAGATGCCCATCAATTGATGTCAATGCGAGGAGTAGGGATTGCCATGCAACGGATGCACTAAGAGCTATAAGTGTATGAAAGCTCAACATGAAAACTAAGTGGGTGTGCATCCAACTTGCATGCTCATGAAGACCTCGGGCATTTGAGGAAGCCCATGATCGGAATATACAAGCTAAGTTCTATAGTGAAAAATTCCCACTAGTATATGAAAGTGACAAAATTTGAGACTCTCTATATGAAAAACATGGTGCTACTTTGAAGCACAAGTATGGAAAATGATAGTAACACTGCCCCTTCTCTCTTTTTCTCTCATTTCATTTTTTTTTCTTTCTCTTTTTTTCTCTTTTTTTTCTTTTCCTTTTTTTTCTTTTTTTTCTTTTTTTCGTGGGCTCTTTTGGCCTTTTTTTAATATATATTTCCTCACTGGGACAATGCTCTAATAATGATGATCATCCTACTTCTATTTACTTTCAACTCAAAAGAAAATTACATCTCGAAACTAGAACAAGAATATGACTCTATATGAATGCCTCTGGCGGTGTACCAAGATGTGCAATGATACTAGCGTAACATGTATAAAAATTATGAACGGTGGCTGAGCCAGAAATACTATGTCAGCTATATGATCATGCAAAGAAATATGACAATGATGATGTGTATCATAAAAAAACGAAACGGTCGAAGTTGCATGGCAATATATCTCGGAATGGCTATGGAAATGCCATGATAGGTAGGTATGGTGGCTGTTTTGAGGAAGATATAAGGAGGCTTATGTGTGATAGTGCGTATCATATCACGGGGTTTGGATGCACCGGCGAAGTTTGCACCAACTCTGGATGTGAGAAAGGGCAATGCATGGTACCGAAGAGGCTAGCAAATTGCGGAAAGGTGAGAGTGCGTATAATCCATGGACTCACACTAGTCATAAAGAACTCACATACTTATTACAAAAGTTTATTAGCCCTCGAAGCAAAGTACTACTACGTGATACGTCTCCAACGTATCTATAATTTTTTATTGTTCCATGCTATTATAGTATCAATCTTGGATGTTTTATATGCCATTATACATCATTTTGAGGGACTAACCTATTAACCCAGTGCCCAGTGCTAGTTGCTATTTTTTGCCTGTTTTTGCCTTTTTAGAAAATCATTATCAAACGGAGTCCAAACAAAGAAAAACCTTTGGATTAATTTTTTCTGGACCAGAAGGGGCCCTCAAAGCTTCGGGAGAAGACCAGACGAGCCATGAGGGAGCGACAAGCTCGGGAGGCACGCCCTGGGGGGTAGGGCGCGCCCCCAGGCTTGTGGGACCCTCGTGGCACCTCTTGACCTAATTCCAGCGCTATAAATTCCCAAATATTCCTAATATACCAGAGAGACAGAAGAGAAAACCTTTCCGCCGCCGCAAGCCTCTGTTCTTCCGCGATCCCATCTGGAGGCCTTTTCCGGTACTTTGCCGGAGGGGGAATTGATCATGGAGGGCTTCTTCATCAACCTTGCTGCCCTTCCGATGATGTGTGAGTAGTTTACCACGGACCTACGGGTCCATAGCTAGTAGCAAGATGGCTTCTTCTCTCTCTTTGATCTTCAATACCATGTTCTCCTCGATGTTCTTGGAGTTCTATCCGATGTAATCTTCTTTTGCGGTGTGTTTGTTGGGATCCGATGAATTGTGAGTTTATGATCAGATTATTCATGAGAAATATTTGAGTCTTCTCTGAACTCTTTTATGCATGATTGTTATAGCTTTGTATTTCTCTCCGATCTATCAATTTGCTTTGGCCAACTAGATTGGTTTATCTTGCAATGGGAGAGGTGCTTTGTGATGGGTTCAATCTTGTGGTGCTCAATCCTAGTGACAGAAAGGTACATGACACGTATTTGTATTGTTGCCATTAAGGATGAAAAGATGGGGTTTAATCATATTGCTTGAGTTTACTTTGTCAACATCATGTCATCTTGCTTAAGGCGTTAATCTGTTTCATACGTAATACCCTAGATGCATGCTGGATAGCGGTCGATGGGTGGAGTAATAGTAGTAGATGCAGGCAGGAGGCGGTCTACTTGTCTCGGACATGATGCCTATATACATGATCATTGCCATGAATCCGTCATAATTATTTGCTTTTCTATCAATTGCCCAACAGTAATTTGTTTACCCACCGTATGCTATGTTTTCGAAAGAGAAGCCTCTAGTGAAAACTATGGCCCCCGGGTCTACTTTTATCATATATTTAAAACCAAAAATACCTTGCTGCAATTTATTTACTTTTATTTTATTTAGTATTTTAGTTTATCTATCTATCACTATCAAAATTAATCCTTGCAGATAACCGCTAAGAGGATTGACAACCCTCTTATTTGCGTTGGGTGCAAGTGTTTGCTTTTGTGTGTGCATGTGCTGCTAAAGGGATTTTGCGTGGGTCTCCTACTGGATTGATAACCTTGGTTCTTAACTCAGGGAAATACTTATCTCTACTATACTGCATCATCCTCTCCTCTTCGGGGAAATACCAACGCAGTCTACAAGTAGCAGGAAGAATTTCTGGCGCCGTTGCCGGGGAGACATCACCAAAATTTATCAAGTACCTTCGCACAAACTATCATCCACTTGCATTTATTTTATTTACCTTTTATTTGCATTTGCCTCTCATTTTCATCTCTCTCACTTCTAATTTTTTTTATAAAAACTCAAAAATATTTTTATTTGCTTGTTTGCTAGTTTGCTTGCTTTGTCGCGATGTCTCAAGAAAATACAAAATTGTGTTACTTTTCCAATACTAATAATTATGATTTTATTAGTACTCCTATTGCTCCTCCCGCCACTAGTGCGGAGTCATGTGACATTAATGCTGCTTTGCTTAATCTTGTTACGAAAGAACAATTTTCTGGTAGTCCTAATGAAGATGCTGCATCCCATCTAAATACTTTCGTTGAACTTTGTGATATGCAAAAGAAAAAAGATGTGGATAATGATATTGTCTAATTGAAATTATTTTTGTTCTCACTACGAGATCGTGCTAAAACTTTGTTTTCATCCTTGCCTAGAAATAATATTGATTCTTGGGATAAGTGTAAGGATGCTTTTATTGCCAAGTTTTTTCCTCCCGCTAAAATTATTTCTTTAAGAAATCAAATTATGAAGTTTAAGCAACTTGTGCATGAACATGTTGTACAATCTTGGGAGAGAATGAAATTAATGATAAGAAATTGCCCAACACAAGGGTTAAGTTTATGGATGATCATACAAAAAATTTATGCGGGACTAAACTTTGTTTCTAGAAATTTGCTAGACTCTACCGCAGGTGGTAGTTTTATGGAAATTACATTGGGAGAAGCTACAAAACTTCTTGACAATATTATGACAAATTATTCTCACACCGAACGAGCTCCAACTGGTAAGAAGGTAAATTTTGTTGAAGAAATTAATACTTTGAGTGATAAGATGGATGCTCTTCCGAAATTGGTTGCTAGTAAAAGTGCTCATATTGATCCTAATGATGTGTCATTGTCTACTTTGATTTAGCAAAATAATGATGCATTTGATGTGCATTTTGTCTCTAGAAATAATTTCAACAATAATGCTTATAGGGGTAATTTCAATCCTAGACCGTTTCCTGGAAATTCCTCTAACAATTATGGTAATTCCTATGGTAATCCATATAATAATAATAATAGGATACCCTCTGATCTTGAAAGTAATATTAAAGAATTTATTAATTCGCAAAAGATTTTCAATGCTATGATAGAAAAAAAAATTAATAGAGTTGATGAAATGTCTAGGAACATGGATAGAATTGCTCATGATGTGGAAAATCTCAAAATTAAAATTTAGCCACCCAAGCATGATATAAATGAGTCTATTAAATTTTCCACATCATGATCAATTCTATCTATGTTTCCATTAATGAAAGTAACGAAAGGACCGCTAGGTTGAGAGCTAAGCGAGAATTTCTAGAAAAAGCTATTCCACCCGGTTTCTATCGTAGTAATGATGAAGATATTAAAATGATTGGTGTCACCCCTATTGAATCTCTATTTAGTAATATAAAACTTGATGAAAAAGGGACTGAAGATGAGTCAACTTAAGATAGAAGGCGTCCCAATCATTTGGAGGGTGATAATCTTAATGATAAAAATGAAAAAAGTGGGTTTGGAGAGGTCAAAACTTTAAATAGTAATGCACCCACTACTTTGGATTACAAGGACTTTAATTATGATAGTTGTTCTTTAATTGATTGTATTTCCTTGTTGCAATCCATGATTAATTCACCAAATGCATATGAACAAAATAAAGCTTTCACTAAACATATTGTAGAAGCTATGATGAAAGCTCATGAAGAAAAACTTGAGTTGGAAGTTTCAATTCCTAGAAAATTACAAGATGAATGGGAACCTACTATTAAAGTCAAAATTAAAGATTATGAATGTAATGCTCTATGTGATCTTGGTGCTAGCATTTCCACTATACCAAAATCTTTGTGTGATGTTCTAGGTCTCACCGATATGGATCCTTGTTCCCTTAATTTGCATCTAGCGGATTCCACTATTAAAAAACCATTGGGTAGAATAAATGATGTTCTTATTCTTGCTAATAGAAATTTTGTGCCCGTGGATTTTATTGTTCTTGATATTGAATGCAATCCTTCTTGTCCTATAATACTTGGTAGGCCTTTCCTACGAACCATAGGTGCTATTATTGATATGAAAGAAGGTAATATAAGATTTCAATTTCCATCAAAGAAAGTGATGGAACACTTCCCTAGGAAAAAAATCAAGCCACCATATGGATCTATTATGAGGGCCACCTATGGAATTAATTTGAAGGATGACAACACCTGAAACTATGCGTTATGCCTATCTAGGAGCATAAAACAATAGCGCTTGTTGGGAGGCAACCCAATGAATAAAATAATTTTTTGTTTTACCTTCTGTTTTTGTGTGTTTACACAATTATAGCCTTTGTTATGATTGTGTTTTTATCTTTTAATTAGTGTTTGTGCCAAGTAATGCCTTTGGGATGATTTGGAAGATAGTATAATTGATGTTGTTTGAAAATAGAAACTTTTGCGTCCAGTGCTGGAATTTTGATTTTTCGCTGGTGCGTCAGAATCATCTGAATTTTTTTAAAAATATTGATATATGAATTTCCCACGTTGTCCTAATTTTTTAGAAGTTTTGGAGTTACAGAAGTATGACGTTAATTCAGATCTTTACAGACTATTCTGTTTTAGACAGATTATGTTTTTGTTGCATAGTTTGCTTATTTTGATGAATCTATGGATCGTATCGGGGGTATGAATCATGGAGAAGTTGGAGTACAGTAGAATTATGCCAATATTAAATATGAATCAATTTACAACAGTACTTAAAGTTTAAGATTTGTTTCTTATACTAATGGATCTCACGAGGTTTCTGTTGAGTTTTGTGTGCTGAAGTTTTCAAGTTTTGGGTGAGACTACGATGGATAAAGGAATAAGGAGCGGCAAGAGCCTAAGATTGGGGATGCCCAAGGCACCCCAAGGTAATATTCAAGGAATACTCAAGCGTCTAAGCTTGGGGATACCCCGGATGGCATCCCCTCTTTCGTCTACAATCTATCGGTAACTCACTTGGAGCTATATTTTTATTCATCACATGATATGTGTTTTACTTGGAGCGTCTTGTGATCTAGTTTGTTTTCTTTTGTTTGCTTTTTAGTTTATCACAATCATCTTTGCTGAACACACCTTTTTGAGAGGGACACACATTATTCGCAATTTGTTAGAATACTCTATGTGCTTCACTTATGTCTTTTGAGCTAGGCAGTTGCTCTAGTGCTTCACTTATATCCTTTAGAGCACGGTGGTGGTTATATTTTAAAGAAATAGTTGCACTCTCATGCTTCACTTATATCTTTTTGAGAGTCTAATGAATAGCAATGGTAATATGCACGGGTTATGAATTTGGTCCTAATATGATAGGTATTCAAGAGGGATATAATAAAAACATTCATGTAGATCACTGAATATGATAAGTTTGATTCCTTGCAATAGTTTTGCGATATTAAGATGGTAATATGTGGGAGGTGCTAGTAGATAATTGTGGTTTAGTAATAATATTGGTGTTAAGGTTTGTGATTCCCGAAGCATGCACGTATGATCTATCGTTATGCTAAGAAGTTGGAGCATGATTTATTCTTGATTGTCTACCTTATGAGTGGCAGTCGGGGACGAGTGATGGTATTTTCCTACCAATCTACCCCCTAGGGGCATGCGTAGTAGTACTTTGCTTCGAGGGCTAATAAACTTTCGCAATAAGTATGTGAGTTCTTTATGACTATTGTGAGTCCATGGATTATACACACTCTCACCTTTCTGCAATTTGCTAGTCTCTTCGGTACCGTGCATTGCCCTTTCTCACATCCAGAGTTGGTGCAAACTTCGCCGGTGCATCCAAACCCCGTGATATGATACGCTCTATCACACATAAGCCTCCTTATATCTTCCTCAAAACAGCCACCATACCTACCTATCATGGCATTTCCATAGCCATTCTAAGATATATTGCCATGCAACTTCCACCGTTCCGTTTTTATGACACACATCGTCATTGTCATATTGCTTTGCATGATCATATAGCTGACATAGTATTTGTGGCTCAGCCATCGTTCATCATTTTTTATACATCTTACGCTAGTATCATTGCACATCCTGGTACACCGCCAGAGGCATTCATATAGAGTCATATTTTTGTTCTAGTTTCGAGGTGTAATTTTATTTTGAGTTGTAAGTAAATAGAAGTATGATGATCATCATTATTAGAGCATTGTCCCAGTGAAGAAATAAAAAAAGAGAAAAAAAGAGGCCAAAAAGAGCCCACAAAAAAAGAGAAGAAAAAATGAGAGAAAAAGAGAGAAGGGGCAGTATTACTATCATTTTCCATACTTGTGCTTCAAAGTAGGACCATGTTTTTCATATAGAGAGTCTCCTATTTAGTCACTTTCATATACTACTAGGATTTTTTAATTATAGAACTTGGCTTGTATATTCCGATGATGGGCATCCTCAAATGCCCGAGGTCTTCATGAGCAAGCAAGTTGGATGCACACCCACTTAGTTTTCATGTTGAGCTTTTATACACTTATAGCTCTTAGTGCATCCGTTGCATGGCAATCCTTACTCCTCGCATTGACATCAATTGATGGGCGTCTCCATAGCCCGTTGATTAGCCGCGTCGATGTGAGACTATCTTCTTATTTTTGACTTACCCTTATTAATCTCTACCACCCTATTCTATTCCACCCATAGTGCTATATCCATGGCTTGCGCTCATGTATTGCGTGGGGGTTGAAAAAGCTGAAGCGCGTTAAAAAGTATGAACCAATTGCTCGGCTTGTCATCGGGGTAATGCATGATAAATATTTTGTGTTAAGAAGATGGAGCATGACAGGATTATATGATTTTGTAGGGATAAATTTCTTTAGCAATTTTATTTTGAAAGGCATGATTGTTTGTTAGTATGCCTGAGTATTGATGTCTTTATGTCAAACTATAGACTATTGCTTTGAATTATTAGGATCTTATTATTCATACCGTAAGAGAGATTACATGATGAAACATGTTAGGTAGCATTCCACATCAAAAATTCTATTTTTATCATTTACCTACTCGAGGACGAGCAGGAATTAAGCTTGGGGATGCTTGATACGTCTCCAACGTATCTATAATTTTTGATTATTCCATGCTATTATAGTATCAATCTTGGATGTTTTATATGCAATTATGTGCCATTATACATCATTGTTTGGGACTAACCTATTAACCCAGTGCCTAGTGCTAGTTACTATTTTTTTGCCTTTTCAGAAAATCATTATCAAACGGAGTCCAAACGAAGAAAAAAACTTTGGATTAATTTTTTCTGGACTAGAAGGGACCCTCGAAGCTTCGGGAGAAGACCAGACGAGCCACGAGGGAGCGACAAGCTCGGGAGGCGCGCCCTGGGGGGTAGGGCGCGCCCCCCAGGCTTGTGGGCCCCTCGTGGCACCTCTTGACCTAATTCCAGCGCTATAAATTCCCACATATTCCCAATATACCAGAGAGACAGAAGATAAAACCTTTCCACCGCCGCAAGCCTCTATTCTTCCGCGATCCCATCTGGAGGGCTTTTCCGGTACTCTGCCGAAGGGGGAATCGATCACGGACGGCTTCTTCATGAACCTTGCTGCCCGTCCGATGATGTGTGAGTAGTTTACCACAGACCTACGGGTCCATAGCTAGTAGCTAGATGGCTTCTTCTCTCTCTTTGATCTTCAATACCATGTTCTCCTCGATGTTCTTGGAGTTCTATCTGATGTAATCTTCTTTTGCGGTGTGTTTGTTGGGATCCGATGAATTGTGAGTTTATGATCAGATTATTCATGAGAAATATTTGAGTCTTCTCTGAACTCTTTTATGCATGATAGTTGTAGCTTTGTATTTCTCTACGATCTATCGATTTGGTTTGGCCAACTAGATTGGTTTATCTTGCAATGGGAGACGTGCTTTGTGATGGGTTCAATCTTGCGGTGCTCAATCCCAGTGACAGAAAGGGACATGACACGTATTTTTATTGTTACCATTAAGGATAAAAAGATGGGGTTTAATCATATTGCTTGAGTTTACTTTGTCTACATCATGTCATCTTGCTTAAGGCGTTACTCCATTTCATACGTAATACCCTAGATGCATGCTGGATAGCAGTCGATGGGTGGAGTAATAGTAGTAGATGCAGGCAGGAGTCGGTCTACTTGTCTCGGACGTGATGCCTGTATACATGATCATTGCCATGAATCCGTCATAATTATTTGCTTTTCTATCAATTGCCCAACAGTAATTTGTTTACCCACCGGATGCTATGTGTTCGAGAGAGAAGCCTCTAGTGAAAACTATGGCCCCTGGGTCTACTTTTATCATATATTTAAAACCAAAAATACCTTGCTGCAATTTATTTACTTTTATTTTATTTAGTATTTTAGTTTATCTATCTATCACTATCAAAATTAATCCTTGCAAATAACAGCTAAGAGGATTGACAACCCTCTTATTTGCGTTGGGTGCAAGTGTTTGCTTTTGTGTGTGTGAGTGCTGCTAAAGGGATTTTGCGTGGTTCTCCTACTGGATTGATAAACTTGTTTCTTAACTGAGGGAAATACTTATCTCTACTATACTGCATCATCCTCTCCTCTTCGGGGAAATACCAACGCAGTCTACAAGTAGCACTACGCATGCCCCTAGGGGGATAGATTGGTAGGAAAAGACCATCGCTTGTCCCTGACCGCCACTCATAAGGTAGACAATCAAGAATGAATCATGCTCCAACTTCTTAGCATAATGACAGATCATACATGCATGCTTCGGGAATCACAAACCTTAACACCAATATTCTTACTAAACCACAATTATCTAGTAGCACCTCCCACATATTACCATCTTAATATCGCAAAACTATTGCAAGGAATCAAACTTATCATATTCAATGATCTACGTGAAAGTTTTTATTATATCCCTCTTGAATACCTATCATATTAGGACCAAATTCATAACCCGTGCATATTACCATTGCTATTCATTAGACTCTCAAAAAGATAAAAGTGAAGCATGAGAGTGCAACTATTTATTTAAAATATAACCACCGCCGTGCTCTAAAAGATAATTGAAGCACTAGAGCAACTGCCTAACTCAAAAGATATAAGTGAAGCACATAGAGTATTCTAACAAATCACAAATAATATGTGTCCCTCTCAAAATGGTGTGTTCAGCAAATATGATCGTGACAAACTAAAAAGCAAACAAAAGCAAACAAACTATAGCACAAGACGCTCCAAGTAAAACACATATCATGTGATGAATAAAAATATAGCTCCAAGTGAGTTACCGATAGATTATAGATGAAAGAGGGGATGCCTTCCGGGGCATCCCCAAGCTTAGATGCGTGAGTCTTCCTTGAATATTACCTTGGGGTGCCTTGGGCATCCCCAAGCTTAGGGTCTTGCCGCTCCTTATTCCTTTATCCATCGTAGTCTCACCCAAAACTTGAAAACTTCAGCACACAAAACTCAACAGAAACCTCATGAGATCCGTTAGTATAAAAATAAATCTTAAACCTTAGATACTGTTGTAAATTGATTCATATTTAATATTGGCATAATGATACTTTACTCCAACTTCTCCATAGATTCATCAAAATAAGCAAACTATGCAACAAAAACAGAATCTGTCTAAAACAAAACAGTCTGTAAAGATCTGAATTAAAGTCATACTTATGTAACTCCAAAAATTCTGAACAATTAGGACAACATGGGAAATTCATATATAAATATTGTGCAAAAAATTCAGAAGGTTTTGACTCTCCAGAAAAAATTAAAAATTCCAGCACTGGACGCAAAAGTTTCTGTTTTCAAACAGCATCAATTATACTATCTTCCAAATCATCCCAAAGGCATTACTTGGAAAAACACTAATTAAAAGATAAAAACATAATCATAACCGAGACTATAATTGTGTAAACACAAAAAAACAGAAGGTAAAACAAAAATTTATTTTATTCATTGGGTTGCCTCCCAACAAGCGCTATTGTTTTATGCCCCTAGCGAGGCATAATGCATAGTTTCAAGTGTTATCATCCTTAAAATTAATTCCATAGGTGGCCCTCATAATTGATTCATAAGGTGGCTTAATTCTCTTTCTAGGGAAGTGTTCCATGCCTTTCTTTAATGGAAATTGAAATCTTATATTACCTTCTTTCATATCAATACTAGCACCTATTGTTCGTAGGAAAGGCCTACCAAGTATTATAGGACAAGAAGAATTGCATTCAATATCAAGAACAATAAAATCCACGGGCACATAATTCCTATTAGCAAGAATAAGCACATCATTTATTCTACCCAATGGTGTTTAATAGTGGAATCCGCTAGATGCAAATTGAGGGAACAAGGATCCATATCGGTGAGACCTAGCACATCACACAAAGATTTTGGTATAGTGGAGACGCTAGCACCAAGATCACATAAAGCATTATATTCATAATCTATAATTTTAACTTTAATAGTAGGTTCCCATTCTTCTTGTAATTTTCTAGGAATTGAAACTTCCAACTCAAGTTTTTCTTCATGAGCTTTTATCATAGCTTCTACAATATGTTTAGTGAAAGCTTTATTTTGTTCATAAGCATTTGCTGAATTAATCATGGATTGCAACAAGGAAATACACTCAATTAAAGAACAATTACCATAATTAAAGTCCTTGTAATCCAAAGTAGTGGGCACATCACTATTTAAAGTTTTGACCTCTCCAAACCCACTTTTTTCATTTTTATCATTAAGATCATCACCCTCCAAACAATTGGGATGACTTCTAGCTAAAGTTGACTCATCTACAGTCCCTTTTTCATCAAGTTTTATGTTACTAAATAAAGATTCAATAGGGGTGGCACCAATCATTTTATTATCTTCATCATTACTACGATAGAAACCGGGTGGAATAGCTTTTTCTAAGAATTCCCGCTTAGCTCTCAACCTTGCGGTCCTTTCTTTACTTTCATTAATGGAAACATAGATAGCTTTAATATACTCATTTGTATCATGCTTGGGTGGCAAAATTTTAATTTTAAGATGTTCCACATCATGAGCAATTCTATCCACTGTAACATCCCCATGTAATAGCTACAGTAATCACCTGTTGATAATGCCATGTCATCATGATTAACAGTGCTTGATCATCATTGCATCATATCTCATTTCAAATTCCAATTCAAATGCGAGGAATCTCTTCCGTATGCCGAGTTCTCTTACAACAATAGCTATCAAGCTAGTCTAAAGATGGCACCCTTTGAAGTTCTTTATGGACGTAAGTGTCGGACCCCTCTGAATTGGTCAGAAACTGGGGAACGATCACTCGTTGGACCGGACATTATTCAACAAGCTGAAGAACAAGTCCGCATTGTCCGTGAACACTTGAAAACTGCTCAGTCTCGTCAGAAGAGCAATTATGACCGCAAACACCAGGTAATGGTCTATCAACCTGGCGAGCAAGCTTACCTTCGCGTCACTCCGATGAAAGGCACTCATAGATTTGGGATCAAGGGCAAGTTAGCTCCTCGCTACATTGGCCCATTTCGCATTCTTGCCAGACGAGG
This sequence comes from Elymus sibiricus, assembly GCA_039707655.1. Taxonomy (NCBI): domain Eukaryota; kingdom Viridiplantae; phylum Streptophyta; class Magnoliopsida; order Poales; family Poaceae; genus Elymus; species Elymus sibiricus. The sequence goes on along the minus strand of CM077672.1, from coordinate 295,915,665 downwards.
AGAAGTGGCATACCAACTGGAATTGCCGCCGAACCTTTCTCAAGTTCACGACGTCTTCCACGTGTCGCAACTCCGACGCTGCTTCAAGGATCCTATCCGAGCAGTGGATCATGAAGTGCTTGAATTGCAAGAGGATCTTTCTTATCAAGAGTATCCGATCCGCATTCTTGATCAAGCTGAGCGTCGAACCCATCAAAAGGCAATCAAGTTCCTTAAAGTTCAGTGGTCGAATCATTCTGAGGATGAAGCCACTTGGGAACGCGAAGATCGTCTTCATGAAGAATATCCCGCTCTCTTTCAGCCTACCTCCTAATTCTCGGGACGAGAATTTCTGTTAGAGGAGGAGAATTGTAACATCCCCATGTAATAGCTACAGTAATCACCTGTTGATAATGCCATGTCATCATGATTAACAGTGCTTGATCATCATTGCATCATATCTCATTTCAAATTCCAATTCAAATTGCAATTCAAATATAAAGTGAAATTAAAAGTTGTTCAAATTTGAAAACCAAAATGTTCATAATATGGCAAATAATACAGAGGCATTTATAAAAATATAAACCACATTGATTGAATTAATTAAATGAGCCTAATAACCTAAAACAGTAGCAAACAGCAGCATTTTAATACCATTTTATTTAATACAAATTGCAAATGAAATATATATTTCACCAAACCAATTTCTGGTAGTAGGCAATATTGCATTTTAATTATTGGGCTAAGTCACCTATTTTACAAAACTATAATTATAGCCAAACTATTTACTAAACAGAAACAAAAATAGAAAAACAGAAAAGAAAAGAAAGAAAAGGAAAACGGCCCGCGCGCCTGGGCCTAAGTCACCGCGCGGCCCAGCCCGACTAGGTCGTCCCCTAGCTCTCTGCTCACGCGTGCGCGCTGTCGTTGTTGCCGCACTCGCCGCCTCGGCCCCCCCTCGTCCCTGCTCGACAGCGAGCTGCACACGCCTGCCCCCTGCGCGGTTAACCCTTCCCCGACCCCGTGGACATGCCCTAACCACTCCACTCCCTCTTCCTCGTCCCCTCTCCCCTCACCCGAGCGCCGCCATGGACGTCCGTCGCTGAACACGCCGCCACCGTGCCCCTATTGCCTCGCCGCCGTGTCCTACATCATCGCCATCCTCGACTCCTTCGTCTGCGCCTCGCCATCGAGCTCAGGGAGGACCGCACGGACGGGATCGACCTCGTCTTCATCTTCTCTGTCGCCGGCGATTCCCGACGCCCCCGTCGACCTCTGCTGCTACAAATCTATCACGGGCTTTTCTTAGCCGCTTGGTGAGCTCCTCCCTCCGTTCCTTTCCTCGCGCCGCGTACTTCGCCCTAGGTAGCTCTCCTGCGAAGCCGAGCTCCGCCGTCCGCCATTGCCGTCGTAGCGCTCGCCACCGAGCTCCCTTGCTCGAACCAGTAGCGCCAGCACGCTTCTGGCGAGCTGCTGCTTCCGCCCAGCCACTTAACGCACTCGAAAACGAGCCGCAACCACGATCCCGTTCGATGCCCGATGTCCGGCATCCGCCTCGCCGCTCGCCGCCGACGTTCCCGACTATCGCGGCCCGCGAGACCACCGCCGTTCGATGCAGCCTCGAGTGCTCGTTCGAGCAAGCCAAACCGCGACGAAAACGGGCCACCGTAGACAAAATCCGGGCTCGCCGGAGTTGTCGCCGCCGTTCGGGCTCGCCGGAGAGCTCCGGCGGCCGGCGGCCGACGTGGCCGGCTGGGGCCACCCGCTGTGCCACTGACCGCGGGCCCCAGTGGGTCCGTTGACCCCGGTCAGCCGCTGACGTGGCGCTGATGGCCAACTGACATGTGGGCCCCGCCGCTTAAACGTTTTAGAAATAAATAAAAATTGTTAATTAAATCAGTTAATTAAATTAATTAATTAAATTAATTAGTAAGTAGACACTGACAGTGTGTCCCACTAGATAATTAGGTTAATTAGTTAGTTTAATCCTCTATTAAATTAGTCCAGCCTATGACAGGTGGGTCCCACCTGTCAGATTAGACTAGTCAACCGGCCTGTTGACTGCTGACACCAGCACTACGTCATGCTGACGTCACCCTTACTGTTTCGGATAATGTTAATTTAAACAATTTAAATAATTCCAGAAATTAATAAAAACTTTAGAAAATCATATCTTTTAAACCGTAACTCGGATGAAAATAATTTATATATGAAAAATGATCAGAAAAATGTGTAGAATCCGAATAACCTATCCACATGTCTGCCACACCCCTCTAACATACCGAACATGGGACATTTTCCCCGTATCCGTTATATGAATAGTGCACAACCTTAATAAAATAAATCCAAATAAATTCCTAAATTAACTAAATCATTTTGTTAGGCTGTAAAACACCTCTGCATATCATTTAGACATGTCATGCATCACTGTTGCATTTTTGTAGTGTATTTATTGTTTCTTCTCCCCCTTCTCTCCCGATAGCCCCCGAGACTGCCGACGACGCTGCCGTGTACGACGACGTCGCCGACGATCAGCCCCCTGCAGCAGAGCTTCCAGGCAAGCAAAACCCCCTTGATCATCAGATATCACCCATTCCCTTCTCTCTTATTCTTGCATTAGAATTGCCCCTGCTACTGTTCCGAGAGCACCTATTCCGATGCATAGCCTGATTTTGTAGTCTGCTATTGGTACCCCACCCGTTGTCCCACAATGCTTTAGTAAGCTGTGCTACTTCTTCATCGGTGACCCATCACCCTTGTCCGTATGCCATGCTTGTTACCGGGCCGTGATCACTCTGGGTGAGGATCATGGAAATGCTTACATTACTACATTCATTTACTGTTACGGGGCTGAAGGGTTGGTGGTACCATCCAGTCAGAGATGGACCTGAGTCCCGACAGCTCCCAATGTTAAAGTCGGGCTGGCCCCAAGGGTGCCCGCGAGTGAGTATCATTAAAGACGGGTCGGCTCCAAGAGCACCCGCGCGTCATGTTTTACCAAGACGGAGCGACAGGAGCACTGTTCGTCTCCGCGAGTTACGAAACGAGCTTAAACGGATTTGGGTATTTGATCTGAGTTGGCTACGTGCGTATATGCACTACCACCACGTGGGATAATGGTTTAATGGGGCCCTCTACGTCGTACGTTTCTCCCGAAAGCTCTTCAGATGTCACAGCTCAGAGATGCTGCCTGATTGTTGGGGTGGGCTGGTTACGTCACTTGTGTATACAGTGTCGCGCCGTGCAGGAGTGGGAAGGGCGATGGCCCAAGACCACTTCATGCTTAGGATTTAGACTGGCGTGTTGACCTCTCTGCTGAGCTTAGGTAGGACGCTGCTTTGTGTCGATTACCCGAGGCCGGGCATTACCCAGCAAGTGTGTCCAGCCAGATGTAATCGAGCGTGTTGGGTAACAGTAGTGCACCCCTGCAGGGAAGTTATCTATTCGAATAGCCGTGTCCACGGTAACAGGACGCTCAGAGTTGTATCTTGATCTGCTACAACTACAAATGGTTACTGTCACATTATGAAACTGCTTCTACTGCTCTCGGGATCACTTTCTCGTAGGGTAGACGAGGAAGGATCTCAGGGAGTTACTAATCTATGATTGCTATATCATATCTTGCTCTACTCTCTTCTGATGCAGCAAGATTGCTTCAAGATGCTAGTCTTCGATAGGCTAGGCCTCTCCCCCTTTATTCCAGCATTTTTGCAGTACAGTCCACAGATATAGCCCCATTCCTTTGATACAATGCATTTAGCATAGTTCTGATGTCAGTCTTGCGAGTACTTTGGATGAGTACTCACGGTTGCTTTAATATTCTTTTCCCCCATACCCGATAATTGCGACCAGATAACGAAGCCCAGGAGCCAGACGCCACCGCAGACTGCTACTACCAGGAGAGCCCAGGAGGCCACTGCTACTAGGTTAAGCCGACCGACCAGGAGTAGTTTGGAGGCCCTAGGCAGGAGGCCTTCGCCTTTCGATCTGTATCGCTGTTTGTGCTAGCCTTCTTAAGGAAAAACTTGACTAACTATGTCTGTACTCAGATATTATGGTTTGTATGACTTATGTATTCGGGTCCTCGTGACCCCTGGTTTGTAATATGATGATTTATGTTTAATTTGAGTTTAGAGTTGTGTTGTGATATCTTCCCGTGAGTCTCTGATCTCGAGCGTGCACGTTTGCGTGTATGATTAGTGCACGTGTCGAGCAGGGGCGTCACAAGTTGGTATCAGAGCCGACTGCCTGTAGGAAGCCCCCTTCCAATTCCTTGGTCGAAGTTGAGTCTAGACGATGAAAAACTATTTTACTAACAGTGATGTGTGGCTTACGGGCCCATGTTGCACATGGATGGGATTAGGATCTTTTATTCCTCTTCTATGCTCTGGGTTCTGTACTTCTCATCCTTTCGGGTTAAATTTTTTACTAACTCTGACTTTAGGTTCTCGTGATCACATCCACCCGATGCTTTGAATTATCTGCAATATTGGTTCCTTGAATGCACGATGCAACAATTCACACACTGTCTTTTGATATCTGCACTATCTTATTTCAGATGCGTCTCGCAAGATAGCTTGTACACCTGACTGTGGCTAGTGATGCGACTGGGTTTCCAGCCAATCTGGTCGATCTCTTGACCAGGCTGGGTTATCGCTGGTACCCTGAGTACACTGTATACGAGGATTACCGCGAGTTCAACCAGGAGCAGTACCATGCTGAGGTTCGCATCTTTGATCGACAGGACAACTCCATCACTGAGTTACACACCTTTCATGGTGTTGGAGTGACTGTCGAGATGGCCGTCCATGATGCTGCCTATACTGCTATTGCCCGTCTTCGTGGCGAATACAGCAGTCGCTTGGAGCATACTCCCTTCAGACATCCCGTATGCCCTTGCTGGGGATGAGACTGGATACTACACTGCTGTGAGTATGCCTTACGTGTCGCGTCGTTATGACCCGCAGGTTTTGGTACAGTACACTCAGGCTCTGGACCGCACTGCTCGAGCTCTTGCTGTTGAGTTGCACGCCACTCGTGCTCGTCTTTACGACGCTCTGACACAGTTGCTGCCAGCAGTCAGTGCACGGATGCACCCAGAGTACATTCTTTACCCGCGCAGGACGGAGATGCCACCAGGTCTTGACTGGCCTGCTGTTGGAGGTTTTATCCCTCCGCGTGGTCCTCTTCCTCCAGTTCGGGACCAGGTTCTGCATCAGAGTGTCCACGGAGCACAGGATTCTCACAGCGAGAGTGCCCGGCGTCGTCACTTGCAGTTACCTAGGTTCAGTGGTTTTCTCCGACGCTGATGTAGCATATCGCTATGTCACGTTGTTGTATCCCTCCACCGCGTGCCTGCGCGCCGCCTAGTATGTCTAGCTTTTTAAATTTGCGCCGTTATGCTGTCCGCGTGTAACCGACTCTGTGTATGGATCTGTATGTCTTATTTGACTACTGTTATGTATCTATTGCACTACTTAAACGTTGTCGTGTTACATCTTGTTTGTTACTAAACACTTGCAGTTGCTTTTACTAAACTACCCCCTGTTAAATTTTAGCAGGATGGTTAGGCCAGGTGCTCGTGGTCGTGGTCGTGTCCCTGAAAACGCACCACCGCCAGACTATATGGCAGCTATAATGCAACAGTTCGAAGTGAACCGTCAATTCATACAAGGCATTATGGCCCAGTTTCCGCATCAGAAAAAGAATCAGAACCAGCAACCTGCCGCAATAACTCTGCAGGAGTTTGTGCGTCTCAACCCGACCACCTACCGCAACTCTGAACAGCCACTGGATGCTGATGACTGGCTTCGCGACATCGCCTATGAGATGGAATCTGCCAGTGTCGCCCTTGACAGCTATGTCACCTTCGCGGCCTACTTTCTGAAAGGCCCCGCTGCTCAATGGTGGTCCACCCACAGGCGTTCACTACCTGAGGGGACAGTCATCACCTGGGTTGATTTCCAGACTGCCTTCCGCGCTCGCTACATTCCTCAGGGAATCATGGACCGGAAGAAGACAGAATTTCGCAACCTCACTCAGGGAAACAATTCTGTCGAAGCTTATCAGCGGGAGTTTCTTAACATGTCCCGCTATGCTGAAGAAGACATTCCAACTGATGCTCGTAGACAGGAGAAATTCCGTGGTGGACTTCACCCGGACCTCAAGCTAGCAATTGCCACTCAAGACTTCACCAACTTTGCCACCCTTGTGAACAAGACTATCCTGCTGGAGACTACTCACATGGAGCACAAGGAGTCACAGAAGCGCTATCGTGACGTATGCTCATCCTCGAGCGCAGGACAAAGGCGTAAGATATGGATTCCCAACAGCATGTACCGCCCAGCTGCCCCTGCGCCAAGGCCCTCCTATGCTGCACCTCGTCTGCCTCCTCCACACCCGAGGCAGCCAAGAACTCAAGCTGCTCCTCTTCGTCCTGAAGACGGTCTGTGTTTCAAGTGCCGCAAACCAGGTCACATGGTCAAGGACTGCCGCCAGACTCAGAATCAATTGGCATTTCCTCGCAATGGCCGTGGCAATGGTCGTGGCAACAATCAGACCCGCAACTATAATACCGGGCCTACTGCTTATGGACGTGGACAAGCTTACCACGTTGACATTGAAGAAGTTCAGGATCAACCTGACACTTTGATGGGTACCCATCTCGTTAACTCAGTATCTACTTCAGTTTTATTTGCTTTAGGAGCATCGCATTCATTCATGTCAGAAGCATTTGCATTATCACATGACATTGCATTCGATAACATGAACCTACAAATGGTTGTCCGCACCCCTGGAGGCCACTGTCGTACCTCCGTGATGGCACACAATGTCACCGTTGAAATCAAAGGATTAAACTTCCTTGTTTCACCCATCATCTTGAAAACTTCCACCATAGACCTCATCCTGGGAATGGATTGGTTGAAAGCTCACATTGCTTCAATCAATTGTGCCACTAAAGTCGTTCAACTCCTACACCCCTCCGACGAGATAGTGAACTACACCGCCCGAATTACTCGGAATGCCGAAGCTCAGATATATGCTCTCGATGCATTGAACGCTTCACCTCTTGAGGGAATTGAGAACATTCCAGTCGTGCGTGATTTTCCGGACGTCTTTCCGGAAGAACTTCCAGGAATACCCCCTGTTAGAGCCGTTGAGTTCGTCATCGACTTGAAACCGGGCACCACTCCTATTGCTAAGCGCCCGTACAAGATGCCGCCGCATGAACTCCTTGAACTTAAGGAGGAAATTGACAAGTCACTGAAAAAGGGTTTCATCCGCCCCAGTTCCTCAGCTTGGGGAGTACCTTCTCTCTTCGTTAAGAAAAAGGATGGAACAAACCGATTGGTCCAGGACTATCGACCTATTAACCAAGCCACAATCCAGAACAAATATCCGCTTCCTCGGATCAATGATCTCTATGATCAGCTTGCTGGATCCTCTGTGTTCTCTAAACTCGACTTAAGGTTGGGTTACCATCAGATCTGAGTTCGCAAAGAGGATATTCCGAAGACCGCTTTCGTTACTCGCTATGGATCATACGAGTACACCGTCATGTCCTTCGGCTTAACCAATGCCCCAGCAACCTTCTCCCGATTGATGAACTATATCTTCATGGACTACCTCTACAAGTTCGTCGTGGTTTATTTGGATGATATCCTTATATTTTCCAAGAATGAAGAAGAACACGCCGAACATCTTCGTCTTGTATTGGAGAGACTTCGAGAACATCAACTGTATGCCAAATTCTCCAAGTGTGAATTCTGGTTATCTGAGGTGACCTATCTTGGTCATGTAATATCTAAAGATGGCATTGCCGTTAACCCAGAACGAGTTCAGGCTATTCTTGGCTGGACTCCTCCGAAGAATGTCAAGCAAGTCAGAAGTTTTCTCGGTCTTGCTAGCTATTGCCGCCGCTTCGTCGAGAACTTCTCCAAGATTGATAAGCCTCTGACTGGTCTGCTTCACAAAGGCGTTAAATTTGAGTGGACAGAAAAGTGCCAGGAAAGTTTTCAGGCACTCAAAGATAAGTTGACATCTGCCCCGGTGCTAGCTCCCCCTGATTCTCGCAAGGACTTTGTGATATACTGCGACGCATCCCATCAAGGATTAGGCTGTGTCCTAATGCAGGAGCGTAAAGTGATTGCTAATGGCTCTCGTTAGTTGCGTCCTCATGAAGATAAGTATCCAACTCATGATCTTGAGTTAGCAGCAGTTATCTATGCTTTGAAGCAGTGGCGACATTACCTTCTCGGTAATTGTTGCGAGATATACACGGACCACCAAAGTCTGAAGTATCTATATACTCAACCAGATTTGAACCTTCGTCAACAAAGATGGCTCGATACAATAGCTGATAATGACATGGATATTTCTTATACCCCTGGCAAGGCTAATGTAATGGCCGATGCCTTGAGTCGCAAGTCTTACTGCAACAAGCTCACGGTTCAGCAAGCATAACCCCTTCTTTATGAGGAGCTTCGCAAGTTGAACCTTCACATCGTGCCTCAGGGTTATATCAATACCCTGCTTGTTGAACCAGACCTCGAGTCCAACATCAAGACGAGGCAGAAATATGACTCTGAAGTCGAGAAGATTAAGAAGTTCCTTTCCAAGGGAACTCCTTCTTTCTACCATGTTGGTAATGATGGTGCCTTGTTCTTCAAAGGCCGCTTAGTGGTCCCGAGAAAACATAATCTGGACTCTCGTTCGGATGTTATGAAAGAAGCACATGATACGCCTCTTTCAATTCACCCCGGTAGTACCAAGATGTACCAAGACATTCGTCAATGGTACTGGTGGCCTGATATGAAGCATGACATTGCTCGCTATGTTGCTGAGTGTGATGTTTGCCGTCGCATTAAAGCAGAACATCAAAAGCCTGCTGGACTTTTGCAACCCCTTGATATTCCTGAATGGAAATGGGACAAGGTCGAAATGGACTTCATTACTGGTTTTCCCAGATCGCAGAAAAGTCATGATGCTATCTTTGTCGTCATTGACCGATTCTCCAAGGTTGCTCACTTTCTGCCAGTCAAGGAGACAATCACTGCTAGTCAGTTAGCAGACTTGTATGTTTCCAGAATCGTGTCACTTCACGGTATTCCGTTGGAGATCAGCACAGATCGTGGCAGCCTCTTCACCTCAAGATTTTGGAACAGTTTCCAAGAAGCCATGGGAACTCATCTGTCCTTCAGCACCGCATTTCACCCCCAGTCTTAGGGTCAAGTTGAACGAGTCAATCAAGTGCTTGAAGACATGCTTCGAGCTTGTGTCATCTCATTCGGTAAGAAATGGGAGGAATCTCTTCCGTATGCCGAGTTCTCTTACAACAATAGCTATCAAGCTAGTCTTAAGATGGCACCCTTTGAAGTTCTTTATGGACATAAGTGTCGGACCCCTCTGAATTGGTCAGAAACTGGGGAACGATCACTCGTTGGACCGGACATTACTCAGCAAGCTGAAGAACAAGTCCGCATTGTCCGTGAACACTTGAAAACTGCTCAGTCTCGTCAGAAGAGCAATTATGACCGCAAACACCAGGTAATGGTCTATCAACCTGGCGAGCAAGCTTACCTTCGCGTCACTCCGATGAAAGGCACTCATAGATTTAGGATCAAGGGCAAGTTAGCTCCTCGCTACATTGGCCCGTTTCGCATTCTCGCCAGACGAGGAGAAGTGGCATACCAACTGGAATTGCCGCCGAACCTTTCTCAAGTTCACGACGTCTTCCACGTGTCGCAACTCCGACGCTGCTTCAAGGATCCTATCCGAGCAGTGGATCATGAAGTGCTTGAATTGCAAGAGGATCTTTCTTATCAAGAGTATCCGATCCGCATTCTTGATCAAGCTGAGCGTCGAACCCATCAAAAGGCAATCAAGTTCCTTAAAGTTCAATGGTCGAATCATTCTGAGGATGAAGCCACTTGGGAACGCGAAGATCGTCTTCGTGAAGAATATCCCGCTCTCTTTCAGCCTACCTCCTAATTCTCGGGACGAGAATTTCTGTTAGAGGAGGAGAATTGTAACATCCCCATGTAATAGCTACAGTAATCACCTGTTGATAATGCCATGTCATCATGATTAACAGTGCTTGATCATCATTGCATCATATATCATTTCAAATTCCAATTCAAATTGCAATTCAAATATAAAGTGAAATTAAAAGTTGTTCAAATTTGAAAACCAAAATGTTCATAATATGGCAAATAATACAGAGGCATTTATAAAAATATAAACCACATTGATAGAATTAATTAAATGAGCCTAATAACCTAAAACAGTAGCAAATAGCAGCATTTTAATACCATTTTATTTAATACAAATTGCAAATGAAATATATATTTCACCAAACCAATTTTTGGTAGTAGGCAATATTGCATTTTAATTATTGGGCTAAGTCACCTATTTTACAAAACAATAATTATAGCCAAACTATTTACTAAACAGAAACAAAAATAGAAAAACAGAAAAGAAAAGAAAGAAAAGGAAAACGGCCCGCGCGCCTGGGCCAAAGTCACCGCGCGGCCCAGCCCGACTAGGTCGTCCCCTAGCTCTCTTCTCACGCGCGCGCGCGCTGTCGTTGTTGCCGCACTCGCCGCCTCGCCCCCCCCCCTCGTCCCTGCTCGACAGCGAGCTGCACGCGCCCGCCCCCTGCGCGGTTAACCCTTCCCCGACCCCGTGAACATGCCCTAACCACTCCACTCCCTCTTCCTCGTCCCCTCTCCCCTCACCCGAGCACCGCCATGGACGTCCGTCGCTGAACACGCCGCCACCGTGCCCCGATTGCCTCGCCGCCGTGTCCTACGTCGTCGCCATCCTCGACTCCTTCGTGTACGCCTCGCCATCGAGCTCGGGGAGGACCGCACGGACGGGATCGACCTCGTCTTCAACTTCTCTGTCTCCGGCGATTCCCGACGCCCCCGTCGACCTCTGCTGCTCCAAATCTATCATGGGCTTTTCTTAGCCGCTTGGTGAGCACCTCCCTCCCTCCGTTCCTCTCCTCGCGCCGCGTACTTCGCCCTAGCTAGCTCGCCTGCGAAGCCGAGCTCCGCCGTCCGCCATTGCTGTCGTAGCGCTCGCCACTGAGCTCCCTCGCTCGAACCAGCAGCGCCAGCACGCTTCTGGCGAGCTGCTGGTTCCGCCCAGCCACTTAACGCGCTCGAAAACGAGCCGCAGCCGCGATCCCGTTCGATGCCCAATGTCCGGCGTCCGCCTCGCCGCTCGCCGCCGACGTTCCCGACGACCGCGGCCCGCGAGACCACCACCGTTCGATGCGGCCTCGAGTGCTCGTTCGAGCAAGCCAAACCGCGACGAAAACGGGCCACCGTAGACGAAATCCGGGCTCGCCGGAGTTGTCGCCGCCGTTTGGGCTTGCCGAAGAGCTCCGGCGGCCGGCGTACGACGTGGCCGGCTGGGGCCACCCGTTGTGCCACTGACCGCGGGCCCCAGTGGGTCCGTTGACCCCGGTCAGCCGCTGACGTGGCGCTGATGGCCCACTGACATGCGGGCCCCGCCGCTTAAATGTTTTAGAAATAAATAAAAATTGTTAATTAAATCAGTTAATTAAATTAATTAATTAAATTAATTAGTAATTAGACACTGACAGTGTGTCCCACTAGATAATTAGGTTAATTAGTTAGTTTAATCCTCTGTTAAATTAGTCCAGCCTATGACAGGTGGGTCCTACCTGTCAGATTTGACTAGTCAACCGGCCTATTGACTGCTGACGCCAGCACTACGTCATGCTGACGTCACCCTTACTATTTCGGATAATGTTAATTTAAACAATTTAAATAATTCCAGAAATTAATAAAAACTTTAGAAAATCATATCTTTTAAACCGTAACTCGGATGAAAATAATTTATATATGAAAAATGATCAGAAAAATGTGTAGAATCTGAATAACCTATCCACATGTCTGCCACACCCCTCTAACATACCGAACATGGGACATTTTGCCCGTATCCGTTATATGATAGTGCACAACCTTAATAAAATAAATCCAAATAAATTCCTAAGTTAACTAAATCATTTTGTTAGGCTGTAAAACACCTCTGCATGTCATTTAGACATGTCATGCATCGCTGTTGCATTTTTATAGTGTATTTATTGTTTCTTCTCCCCCTTCTCTCCCGATAGCCCCCGAGACTGCCGACGACATTGCCGTGTACGACGACGTCGCCGACGATCAGCCCCCTGCAGCAGAGCTTCCAGGCAAGCAAAACCCCCTTGATCATCAGATATCACCCATTCCCTTCTCTCTTATTCTTGCATTAGAATTGCCCCTGCTACTGTTCCGATAGCACCTATTCCGATGCATAGCCTGATTTTGTAGTCTGCTATTGGTACCCCACCCGTTGTCCCATAATGCTTTAGTAAGCTGTGCTACTTCTTCATCGGTGACCCATCACCCTTGTCCGTATGCCATGCTTGTTACCGGGCCGTGATCACTCTGGGTGAGGATCACGGAAATGCTTACATTACTACATTCATTTACTGTTACGGGGCTGAAGGGCTGGTGGTACCATCCAGTCAGAGATGGACCGGAGTCCCGACAGCTCCCAATGTTAAAGTCGGGCTAGCCCCAAGGGTGCCCGCGAGTGAGTATCATTAAAGACGGGTCGGCTCCAAGAGCACCCGCGCGTCATGTTTTACCAAGACGGAGCGACAGGAGCACTGTTCGTCTCTGCGAGTTACTAAACGAACTTAAACGGATTTGGGTATTTGATCTGAGTTGGCTACGTGCCTATACGCACTACCACCACGTGGGATAATGGTTTAATGGGGCCCTCTACGTCGTACGTTTCTCCCGAAAGCTCTTCACATGTCACAGCTCAGAGATGCGGCCTGATTGTTGGGGTGGGCTGGTTACGTCACTTCTGTATACAGTGTCGCGGCTGGGCCCCGACCTGCCACGCAACGTGCAGGAGTGCGAAGGGCGATGGCCCAAGACCCCTTCATGCTTAGGATTTAGACCAGCGTGTTGACCTCTCTGCTGAGCTTAGGTAGGACGCTGCTTCGTGTCGATTACCTGAGGCCGGGCATTACCCAGCAAGTGTGTCCGGCCAGATGTAATCGAGCGTGTTGGGTAATAGTAGTGCACCCCTGCAGGGAAGTTATCTATTCGAATAGCCGTGTCCACGGTAACAGGACGCTCAGAGTTGTATCTTGATCTGCTACAACTACAAATGGTTACTGTCACATTATTAAACTGCTACTACTGCTCTCGGGATCACTTTCTCGTAGGGTAGACGAGGAAGGATCTCAGGGAGTTACTAATCTATGATTGCTATATCATATCTTGCTCTACTCTCTTCTGATGCTGCAAGATTGCTTCAAGATGCTAGTCTTCGATAGGCTAGGCCTCTCCCCCTTTATTTCCAGCATTTCTGCAGTACAGTCCACAGATATAGCCCCATTCCTTTGATACAATGCATTTAGCATAGTTCTGATGTCAGTCTTGCGAGTACTTTGGATGAGTACTCACGGTTGCTTTGCTATTCTTTTCCCTCATACCCGATAATTGCGACCAAATGACGGAGCCCAGGAGCCAGACGCCACCGCAGACTGCTACTACCAGGAGAGCCTAGGAGGCCACTACTACTGGGTTGAGCCGACCGACCAGGAGTAGTTTGGAGGCCCTAGGCAGGAGGCCTTCGCCTTTCGATCTGTATCGCTGTTTGGGCTAGCCTTCTTAAGGCAAAACTTGACTAATTATGTCTGTACTCAGATATTATGGTTTGTATGACTTATGTATTCGGGTCCTCGTGACCCCTGGTTTGTAGAGTTGTGTTGTGATATCTTGCCATGAGTCTCTGATCTCGAGCGTGCACGTTTGCATGTATGATTAGTGCACGTGTCGAGCAGGGGCGTCACAAGTTGGTATCAGAGCCGACTGCCTGTAGGAAGCCCCCTTCCAATTCCTTGGTCGAAGTTGAGTCTAGACGATGAAAAACTATTTTACTAACAGTGCTGTGTGGCTTACGGGCCCACGTTGCACATGGATGGGATTATGATCTTTTATTCCTCTTCTATGCTCTGGGTTCTGTACTTCTCATCCTTTCGGGTTAAAATTTTTACTAACTCTGACTTTAGGTTCTCGTGATCACATCCACCCGACGCTTTGAATTATCTGCAATATTGGTTCCTTGAATGCACGATGCAACAATTCACACACTGTCTTTTGATATATGCACTATGTTATTTCAGATGCGTCCCGCAAGACAGCTTGTATGCCTGACTGTGGCTAGTGATGCAACTGGGTTTCCGGCCAATCTGCTCGATCTCTTGACCAGGCTGGGATATCGCTGGTACCCTGAGTACACTGTATACGAGGATTACCGCGAGTTCAACCAGGAGCAGTACCATGCTGAGGTTCGCATCTTTGATCGACAGGACAACTCCATCACTGAGTTACACACCTTTCATGGTGTTGGAGTGACTGTCGAGATGGCCGTCCATGATGCTGCCTATACTGCTATTGCCCGTCTTCGTGGCGAATACAGCAGTCCCTTGGAGCATACTGCCTTCAGATACATCCCGTATGCCCCTGCTGGGGATGAGACTGGATACTACACTGATGTGAGTACGCCTTACGTGTCACATCATTATGACCCGCAGGTTTTGGTACAGTACACTCAGGCTCTGGACCGCACTGCTCGAGCTCTTGCTGTTGAGTTGCACGCCACTCGTGCTCGTCTTTACGACGCTCTGACACAGTTGCTGCCAGCAATCAGTGCATGGATGCACCCAGAGTACATTCTTTACCCGCGCAGGACGGAGATGCCACCAGGTCTTGACTGGCCTGCTGTTGCAGGTTTTATCCCTCCGCGTGGTCCTCTTCTTCCAGTTCGGGACCAGGTTCTGCATCAGAGTGTCCACGGAGCACAGAATTCTCACAGCGAGAGTGCCCGGCGTCGTCACTTGCAGTTACCTAGGTTTAGTGGTTTTCTCCGATGCTGATGTAGCATATCGCTATGTCACATTGTTGTATCCCTCCACCGCGTGCCTGCGCGCCGCCTAGTATGTCTAGCTTTTTAAATTTGCGCCGTTATGCTGTCCACGTGTAACCGACACTGTGTATGGATCTGTATGTCCTATTTGACTACTGTTATGTATCTATTGCACTACTTAAACGTTCTCGTGTTACATCTTGTTTGTTCATAAACACTTGCAGTTGCTTTTACTAAACTACCCCCTGTTAAATTTTAGCAGGATGGTTAGGCCAGGTGCTCGTGGTCGTGGTCGTGGTCATGTCCCCGAAAACCCACCACCACCAAACTATATGGCAGCTATGATGCAATAGTTCGAAGTGAACCGTCAATTCATACAAGGCATTATGGCCCAGTTTCCGCATCAGAACCAGAATCAGAACCAGCAACATGCCGCAATAACTCTGCAGGAGTTTGTGCGTCTCAACCCGACCACCAACCGCAACTCTGAACAGCCACTTGATGCTGATGACTGGCTTCGCGACATTGCCTATGAGATGGAATCTGCCAGTGTCGCCCTTGACAGCTATGTCACCTTCGCGACCTACTTTCTGAAAGGCCCCGCTGCTCAATGGTGGTCCACCCACAGGCGTTCACTACCTGAGGGGACAGTCATCACCTGGGTTGATTTACAGACTGCCTTCCGCGCTCGCTACATTCCTCAGGAAATCATGGACCGGAAGAAGACAGAGTTTCGCAACCTCACTCAGGGCAACAAGTCTGTCGAAGCTTATCAGCGGGAGTTTCTTAACCTGTCCCGCTATGCTGAAGAAGACATTCCAACTGATGGTCGTAGATAGGAGAAATTCCGTGGTGGACTTCACCCGGACCTCAAGCTAGCAATTGCCACTCAAGACTTCACTGACTTTGCCACCCTTGTGAACAAGACTATCCTGATGGAGACTGCTCACATGGAGCACAAGGAGTCACAGAAGCGCTATCGTGACGTTGGCTCATCCTCGAGCGCAGGA
This sequence comes from Elymus sibiricus, assembly GCA_039707655.1. Classification (NCBI taxonomy): domain Eukaryota; kingdom Viridiplantae; phylum Streptophyta; class Magnoliopsida; order Poales; family Poaceae; genus Elymus; species Elymus sibiricus. The sequence continues at coordinate 295,899,718 of CM077672.1, read as the reverse complement.
CAAAGGCGTAAGATATGGATTCCCAACAGCATGTACCGCCCAGCTGCCCCTGCGCCAAGGCCCTCCTATGTTGCACCTCGTCTGCCACCTCCACCACCGAGGCAGCCAAGAACTCAAGCTGCTCCTCTTCGTCCTAAAAACGGTCTGTGTTTCAAGTGCCGCAAACTAGGTCACATGGCCAAGGACTGCCTCCAGACTCAGAATCAATTGTCCGCACCCCTGGAGGCCACTGTCGTACCTTCATGATGGCACACAATGTCACCGTTGAAATCAAAGGATTAAACTTCCTTGTTTCACCCATCATCTTGAAAACTTCCACCATAGACCTCATCCTGGGAATGGATTGGTTGAAAGCTCACATTGCTTCAATCAATTGTGCCACTAAAGTCGTTCAACTCCTACACCCCTCCGACGAGATAGTGAACTACACCGCCCGAATTACTCAGAATGTCGAAGCTCAGATATATGCTCTCAATGCATTGAACGCTTCACCTCTTGAGGGAATTGAGAACATTCCAGTCGTGCGTGATTTTCCGGACGTCTTTCCGGAAGAACTTCCAGGAATACCCCCTGTTAGAGCCGTTGAGTTCGTCATCGACTTGAAACCGGGCACCACTCCTATTGCTAAGCGCCCGAACAAGATGCCGCTGCATGAACTCCTTGAACTTAAGGAGGAATTTGACAAGTCACTGAAAAAGGGTTTCATCCGCCCCAGTTCCTCAGCTTGGGGAGCACCTTCTCTCTTTGTTAAGAAGAAGGATGGAACAAACCGATTGGTCCAGGACTATCGACCTATTAACCAAGCCACAATCCAGAACAAATATCCGCTTCCTCGGATCAATGATCTCTATGATCAGCTTGCTGGATCCTCTGTGTTCTCTAAACTCGACTTAAGGTTGGGTTACCATCAGATCCGAGTTCGCAAAGAGGATATTCCGAAGACCGCTTTCGTTACTCGCTATGGATCATACGAGTACACCATCATGTCCTTCGGCTTAACCAATGCCCCAGCAACCTTCTCCCGATTGATGAACTATATCTTCATGGACTACCTCTACAAGTTCGTCGTGGTTTATTTGGATGATATCCTTATATTTTCCAAGAATGAAGAAGAACACGCCGAACATCTTCGTCTTGTATTGGAGAGACTTCGAGAACATCAACTGTATGCCAAATTCTCCAAGTGTGAATTCTGGTTATCTGAGGTGACCTATCTTGGCCATGTAATATCTAAAGATGGCATTGCCGTTAACCCAGAACGAGTTCAGGCTATTCTTGACTGGACTCCTCCGAAGAATGTCAAGCAAGTCAGAACTTTTCTCGGTCTTGCTAGCTATTGCCGCCGCTTCGTCGAGAACTTCTCCAAGATTGATAAGCCTCTGACTGATCTGCTTCACAAAGGCGTTAAATTTGAGTGGACAGAAAAGTGCCAGGAAAGTTTTCAGGCACTCAAAGATAAGTTGACATCTGCCCCAGTGCTAGCTCCCCCTGATTCTCGCAAGGACTTTGTGATATACTGCGACGCATCCCATCAAGGATTAGGCTGTGTCCTAATGCAGGAGCGTAAAGTGATTGCTTATGGCTCTCGTCAGTTGCGTACTCACGAAGATAAGTATCCAACTCATGATATCGAGTTAGCAGCAGTTATCTATGCTTTGAAGCAGTGGCGACATTACCTTCTCGGTAATCGTTGCGAGATATACACGGACCACCAAAGTCTGAAGTATCTATATACTCAACCAGATTTGAACCTTCGTCAACAAAGATGGCGCGAGACAATCACTGCTAGTCAGTTAGCAGACTTGTATGTTTCCATAATCGTGTCACTTCATGGTATTCCGTTGGAGATCAGCACAGATCGTGGCAGCCTCTTCACCTCAAGATTTTGGAACAGTTTCCAAGAAGCCATGGGAACTCATCTATCCTTCAGCACCGCATTTCACCCCCAGTCTCAGGGTCAAGTTGAACGAGTCAATCAAGTGCTTGAAGATATGCTTCGAGCTTGTGTCATCTCATTCGGTAAGAAATGGGAGGAATGTCTTCTGTATGCCGAGTTCTCTTACAACAATAGCTATCAAGCTAGTCTAAAGATGGCACCCTTTGAAGTTCTTTATGGACGTAAGTGTCGGACCCCTCTGAATTGGTCAGAAATTGCGGAACGATCACTCGTTGGACCGGACATTATACAGCAAGCTGAAGAACAAGTCCGCATTGTACGTGAACACTTGAAAACTGCTCAGTCTCGCCAGAAGAGCAATTATGACCGCAAACACCAGGTAATGGTCTATCAACCTGGCGAGCAAGCTTACCTTCGCGTCACTCCGATGAAAGGCACTCATAGATTTGGGATCAAGGGCAAGTTAGCTCCTCGCTACATTGGCCCGTTTCGCATTCTCGCTAGACGAGGAGAAGTGGCATACCAACTGGAATTGCCGCCGAACCTTTCTCAAGTTCACGACGTCTTCCACGTGTCGCAACTCCGACGCTGCTTCAAGGATCCTATCCGAGCAGTGGATCATGAAGTGCTTGAATTGCAAGAGGATCTTTCTTATCAAGAGTATCCGATCCGCATTCTTGATCAAGCTGAGCGTCGAACCCATCAAAAGGCAATCAAGTTCCTTAAAGTTCAGTGGTCGAATCATTCTGAGGATGAAGCCACTTGGGAACGCGAAGATCGTCTTCGTGAAGAATATCCCGCTCTCTTTCAGCCTACCTCCTAATTCTCGGGACGAGAATTTCTGTTAGAGGAGGAGAATTGTAACATCCCCATGTAATAGCTACAGTAATCACCTGTTGATAATGCCATGTCATCATGATTAACAGTGCTTGATCATCATTGCATCATATCTCATTTCAAATTCCAATTCAAATTGCAATTCAAATATAAAGTGAAATTAAAAGTTGTTCAAATTTGAAAACCAAAATGTTCATAATATGGCAAATAATACAGAGGTATTTATAAAAATATAAACCACATTGATTGAATTAATTAAATGAGCCTAATAACCTAAAACAGTAGCAAACAGCAGCATTTTAATACCATTTTATTTAATACAAATTGCAAATGAAATATATATTTCACCAAACCAATTTCTGGCAGTAGGCAATATTGCATTTTAATTATTGGGCTAAGTCACCTATTTTACAAAACTATAATTATAGCCAAACTATTTACTAAACAGAAACAAAAATAGAAAAACAGAAAAGAAAAGAAAGAAAAGGAAAACGGCCCGCGCGCCTAGGCCTAAGTCACCGCGCGGCCCAGCCCGACTAGGTCGTCCCCTAGCTCTCTGCTCACGCGCTGTCGTCATTGCCGCACTCGCCGCCTCGGCCCCCCCTCGCCCCTGCTCGACAACGAGCTGCACGCGCCCGCCCCCTGCGCGGTTAACCCTTCCCCGACCCCGTGGACATGCCCTAACCACTCCACTCCCTCTTCCTCGTCCCTTCTCCCCTCACCCGAGCGCCGCCATGGACGTCCGTCGCTGAACACGTCGCCACCGTGCCCCGATTGCCTCGCCGCCGTGTCCTACGTCGTCGCCGTCCTCGACTCCTTCCTCTGTGCCTCGCCATCGTGCTCGGGGAGGACCGCATGGACGGGATCGACCTCGTCTTCATCTTCTCTGTCGCCGGCGATTCCCGACGCCCCCGTTGACCTCTGCTGCTCCAAATCTATCACGGGCTTTTCTTAGCCGCTTGGTGAGCTCCTCCCTCCCTCTGTTCCTCTCCTCGCGCCGCGTACTTCGCCCTAGCTAGCTCGCCTGCGAAGCCGAGCTCTGCCGTCCTCCATTGCTGTCGTAGCGCTCGCCACCGAGCTCCCTCGCTCGAACCAACAGCGCCAGCACGCTTCTGGCGAGCTGCTGGTTCCGCCCAGCCACTTAACGCGCTCGAAAACGAGCCGCAGCCACGATCCCGTTTGATGCCCAATGTCCGGCGTCCGCCTCGCCGCTCGCCGCCGACGTTCCCGACGACCGCGGCGCGCGAGACCACCGCCGTTCGATGCGGCCTCGAGTGCTCGTTCGAGCAAGCCAAACTGTGAAGAAAACGGGCCACCGTAGACGAAATCCGGGCTCGCCGGAGTTATCGCCGCCGTTCGGGCTCGCCGGAGAGCTTCGGCGGCCGGCGTCCGACTTGGCCGGCTGGGGCCACCCGCTGTGCCACTGACCGCGGGCCCCAGTGGGTCCGTTGACCCCGGTCAGCCGCTGACGTGGCGCTGATGGCCCACTGACATGCGGGCCCCGCCGCTTAAACGTTTTAGAAATAAATAAAAATTGTTAATTAAATCAGTTAATTAAATTAATTAATTAGTAATTAGACACTGACAGTGTGTCCCACTAGATAATTAGGTTAATTAGTTAGTTTAATCGTCTGTTAAATTAGTCCAGCCTATGACAGGTGGGTCCCACCTGTCAGATTTGACTAGTCAACCGGCCTATTGACTGCTGACGCCAGCACTACGTCATGCTGACGTCACCCTTACTGTTTCAGATAATGTTAATTTAAACAATTTAAATAATTCCAGAAATTAATAAAAACTTTAGAAAATCATATCTTTTAAACCGTAACTCGGATGAAAATAATTTATATATGAAAAATGATCAGAAAAATGTGTAGAATCTAAATAACCTATCCACATGTCTGCCACACCCCTCTAACATACCGAACATGGGACATTTTGCCCGTATCCGTTATATGAATAGTGCACAACCTTAATAAAATAAATCCAAATAAATTCCTAAATTAACTAAATCATTTTGTTAGGCTGTAAAACACCTCTGCATATCATTTAGACATGTCATGCATCGCTGTTGCATTTTTATAGTGTATTTATTATTTCTTCTCCCCCTTCTCTCCCGATAGCCCCCGAGACTGCCGACGACGCTGCCGTGTACGACGACGTCGCCTACGATCAGCCCCCTGCAATAGAGATTCCATGCAAGCAAAACCCCCTTGATCATCAGATATCACCCATTCCCTTCTCTCTTATTCTTGCATTAGAATTGCCCCTGCTACTGTTCCGATAGCACCTATTCCGATGCATAGCCTGATTTAATAGTCTGCTATTGGTACCCCACCCGTTGTCCCACAATGCTTTAGTAAGCTGTGCAACTTCTTCATCGGTGACCCATCACCCTTGTCCGTATACCATGCTTGTTACCGGGCCGTGATCACTCTGGGTGAGGATCACGGAAATGCTTACATTACTACATTCATTTACTGTTACGGGGCTGAAGGGCTGGTGGTACCATCCCGTCAGAGATGGACCTGAGTCCCGACAGCTCCCAATGTTAAAGTCGGGCTGGCCCCAAGGGTGCCCGCGAGTGAGTATCATTAAAGACGGGTCGGCTCCAAGAGCACCCGCGCGTCAAGTTTTACCAAGACGGAGCGACAGGAGCACTGTTCGTCTCTGCGAGTTACTAAACGAGCTTAAACGGATTTGGGTATTTGATCTGAGATGGCTACGTGCCTATACGCACTACCACCACGTGGGATATTGGTTTAATGGGGCCCTCTACGTCGTACGTTTCTCCCGAAAGCTCTTCAGATGTCACAGCTCAGAGATGCGGCCTGATTGTTGGGGTGGGCTGGTTACGTCACTTGTGTATACAGTGTCGCGCCTGGGCCCCGACCAGCCACGCAACGTGCAGGAGTGCAAAGGGCGATGGCCCAAGACCCCTTCATGCTTAGGATTTAGACCGGCGTGTTGACCTCTCTGTTGAGCTTAGGTAGGACGCTGCTTCGTGTCGATTACCCGAGGTCGGGCATTACCCAGCAAGTGTGTCCGCCAGATGTAATCGAGCGTGTTGGGTAATAGTAGTGCACCCCTGCAGGGAAGTTATCTATTGGAATAGCCGTGTCCACGGTAACAGGACGCTCAGAGTTGTATCTTGATCTGCTACAACTACAAATGGTTACTGTCACATTATTAAACTGCTACTACTGCTCTCGGGATCACTTTCTCGTAGGGTAGACGAGGAAGGATCTCAGGGAGTTACTAATCTATGATTGCTATATCATATCTTGCTCTACTCTCTTCTGATGCTGCAAGATTGCTTCAAGATGCTAGTCTTCGATAGGCTAGGCCTCTCCCCCTTTATTCCAGCATTTTTGCAGTACAGTCCACAGATATAGCCCCATTCCTTTGATACAATGCATTTAGCATAGTTCTGATGTCAGTCTTGCGAGTACTTTGGATGAGTACTCACGGTTGCTTTGATATTCTTTTCCCCCATACCCGATAATTGCGACCAGATGACGGAGCCCAGGAGCCAGACGCCACCGCAGACTGCTACTACCAGGAGAGCCCAGGAGGCCACTACTATTGGGTTGAGCCAACCGACCAGGAGTAGTTTGGAGGCCCTAGGCAGGAGGCCTTCGCCTTTCGATCTGTATCGCTGTTTGTGCTAGCCTTCTTAAGACAAAACTTGACTAACTATGTCTGTACTCAGATATTATGGTTTGTATGACTTATGTATTCGGGTCCTCGTGACCCCTGGTTTGTAGAGTTGTGTTGTGATACTTCCCGTGAGTCTCTGATCTCGAGCGTGCACGTTTGCGTGTATGATTAGTGCACGTGTCGAGCAGGGGCGTCACAAGTTGGTATCAGAGCCGACTGCCTGTAGAAAGCCCCCTTCCAATTCCTTGGTCGAAGTTGAGTCTAGACGATGAAAAACTATTTTACTAACAGTGATGTGTGGCTTACGGGCCCACGTTGCACATGGATGGGATTATGATCTTTTATTCCTCTTCTATGCTCTGGGTTCTGTACTTCTCATCCTTTCGGGTTAAATTTTTTACTAACTCTGACTTTAGGTTCTCGTGATCACATCCACCCGACGCTTTGAATTATCTGCAATATTGGTTCCTTGAATGCACGATGCAACAATTCACACACTGTCTTTTGATATCTGCACTATCTTATTTCAGATGCGTCCCGCAAGACAGCTTGTATGCCTGACTGTGGCTAGTGATGCAACTGGGTTTCCAGCCAATCTGGTCGATCTCTTGACCAGGCTGGGATATCGCTGGTACCCTGAGTACACTGTATACGACGATTACCGCGAGTTCAACCAGGAGCAGTACCATGCTGAGGTTCGCATCTTTGATCGACAGGACAACTCCATCACTGAGTTACACACCTTTCATGGTGTTGGAGTGACTGTCGAGATGGCCGTCCATGATGCTGCCTATACTGCTATTGCCCGTCTTCGTGGCGAATACAGCAGTCGCTTGGAGCATACTGCCTTCAGATACATCCCGTATGCCCCTGCTGGGGATGAGACTGGATACTACAATGATGTGAGTACGCCTTACGTGTCTTGTCGTTATGACCCACAGGTTTTGGTACAGTACACTCAGGCTCTGGACCGCACTGCTCGAGCTCTTGCTGTTGAGTTGCACGCCACTCGTGCTCGTCTTTACGACACTCTGACACAGTTGCTGCCAGCAGTCAGTGCACGGATGCACCCAGAGTACATTCTTTACCCGCGCAGGACGGAGATGCCACCATGTCTTGACTGGCCTGCTGTTGGAGGTTTTATCCCTCCGCGTGGTCCTCTTCTTCCAGTTCGGGACCAGGTTCTGCATCAGAGTGTCCACGGAGCACAGGATTCTCACAGCGAGAGTGCCCGGCGTCGTCACTTGCAGTTACCTAGGTTCAGTGGTTTTCTCCGATGCTGATGTAGCATATCGCTATGTCACGTTGTTGTATCCCTCCACCGCATGCCTGCGCGCCGCCTAGTTTGTCTAGCTTTTTAAATTTGCGCTGTTATGCTGTCCACGTGTAACCGACTCTGTGTATGGATATGTATGTCTTATTTGACTACTGTTATGTATCTATTGCACTACTTAAACGTTGTCGTGTTACATCTTGTTTGTTACTAAACACTTGCAGTTGCTTTTACTAAACTACCCCCCCTGTTAAATTTTAGCAGGATGGTTAGGCCAGGTGCTCGTGGTCGTGGTCGTGGTCGTGTCCCCGAAAACCCACCACCGCCAGACTGTATGGCAGCTATGATGCAACAGTTCGAAGTGAACCGTCAATTCATACAAGGCATTATGGCCCAGTTTCCGCATCAGAACCAGAATCAGAACCAGCAACCTGCCGCAATAACTCTGCAGGAGTTTGTGCGTCTCAACCCGACCACCTACCGCAACTCTGAACAGCCACTGGATGCTGATGACTGGCTTCGCGACATCGCCTATGAGATGGAATCTGCCAGTGTCGCCCTTGACAGCTATGTCACCTTCGCGACCTACTTTCTGAAAGGCCCCGCTGCTCAATGGTGGTCCACCCACAGGCGTTCACTACCTGAGGGGACAGTCATCACCTGGGTTGATTTCTAGACTACCTTCCGCGCTCGCTACATTCCTCAGGGAATCATGGACCGGAAGAAGACAGAGTTTTGCAACCTCACTCAGGGCAACAAGTCTGTCGAAGCTTATCAGCGGGAGTTTCTTAACCTGTCCCGCTATGCTGAAGAAGACATTCCAACTGATGCTCGTAGACATGAGAAATTCCGTGGTGGACTTCACCCGGACCTCAAGCTAGCAATTGCCACTCAAGACTTCACCGACTTTGCCACCCTTGTGAACAAGACTATCATGCTGGAGACTGCTCAGATGGAGCACAAGGAGTCACAGAAGCGCTATCGTGACATTGGCTCATCCTCGAGGGCAGGACAAAGGCGTAAGATATGGATTCGGAGCAGCATGTACCGCCCAGCTGCCCCAGCGCCAAGGCCTTCCTATGCTGCACCTCGTCTGCCTCCTCCACCACCGAGGCAGCCAAGAACTCAAGATGCTCCTCTTCGTCCTAAAGACGGTCTGTGTTTCAAGTGCCGCAAACCAGGTTACACGGCCAAGGACTGCCGCCAGACTCAGAATCAATTGGCATTTCCTCGCAATGGCCGTGGCAATGGTCGTGGCAACAATCAGACCCACAACTATAATACCGGGCCTTCTGCTTATGGACGTGGACAAGCTTACCACGTTGACATTGAAGAAGTTCAGGATCAACCTGACACTGTGATGGGTACCCTTCTCGTTAACTCAGTATCTGCTTCAGTTTTATTTGCTTCAGGAGCATCGCATTCATTCATGTCAGAAGCATTTGCATTATCACATGACATTGCATTCGATAACATGAACCTACAAATGGTTGTCCGCACCCCTGGAGGCCACTGTCGTACCTCCATGATGGCACACAATGTCACCGTTGAAATCAAAGGATTAAACTTCCTTGTTTCACACATCATCTTGAAAACTTCCACCATAGACCTCATCCTGGGAATGGATTGGTTGAAAGCTCACATTGCTTCAATCAATTGTGCCACTAAACTCGTTCAACTCCTACACCCCTCCGACGAGATAGTGAACTACACCGCCCGAATTACTCGGAATGCCGAAGCTCAGATATATGCTCTCAATGCATTGAATGCTTCACCTCTTGAGGGAATTGAGAACATTCCAGTCGTGCGTGATTTTCCGGACGTCTTTCCGGAAGAACTTCCAGGAATACCCCCTGTTAGAGCCGTTGAGTTCGTCATCGACTTGAAACCGGGCACCACTCCTATTGCTAAGCGCCCGTACAAGATGCCGCCGCATGAACTCCTTGAACTTAAGGAGGAAATTGACAAGTCACTGAAAAAGGGTTTCATCCGCCCCAGTTCCTCAGCTTGGGGAGCACCTTCTCTCTTCGTTAAGAAGAAGGATGGAACAAACCGATTGGTCCAGGACTATCGACCTATTAACCAAGCCACAATCCAGAACAAATATCCGCTTCCTCGGATCAATGATCTCTATGATCAGCTTGCTGGATCCTCTGTGTTCTCTAAACTCGACTTAAGGTTGGGTTACCATCAGATCCGAGTTCGCAAAGAGGATATTCCGAAGACCGCTTTCGTTACTCGCTATGGATCATACGAGTACACCGTCATGTCCTTCGGCTTAACCAATGCCCCAGCAACCTTCTCCCGATTGATGAACTATATCTTCATGGACTACCTCGACAAGTTCGTCGTGGTTTATTTGGATGATATCCTTATATTTTCCAAGAATGAAGAAGAACACGCCGAACATCTTCGTCTTGTATTGGAGAGACTTCGAGAACATCAACTGTATGCCAAATTCTCCAAGTGTGAATTCTGGTTATCTGAGGTGACCTATCTTGGCCATGTAATATCTAAAGATGGCATTGCCGTTAACCCAGAACGAGTTCAGGCTATTCTTGACTGGACTCCTCCGAAGAATGTCAAGCAAGTCAGAAGTTTTCTCGGTCTTGCTAGCTATTGCCGCCGCTTCGTCGAGAACTTCTCCAAGATTGATAAGCCTCTGACTGATCTGCTTCACAAAGGCGTTAAATTTGAGTGGACAGAAATGTGCCAGGAATTTTTCAGGCACTCAAAGATAAGTTGACATCTGCCCCAGTGCTAGCTCCCCCTGATTCTCGCAAGGACTTTGTGATATACTGCGACGCATCCCGTCAAGGATTAGGCTGTGTCCTAATGCAGGAGCGTAAAGTGATTGCTTATGGCACTCGTCAGTTGCGTCCTCACGAAGATAAGTATCCAACTCATGATCTCGAGTTAGCAGCAGTTATCTATGCTTTGAAACTATGGCGACATTACCTTCTCGGTAATCGTTGCGAGATATACACGGACCACCAAAGTCTGAAGTATCTATATACTCAACCAGATTTGAACCTTCGTCAACAAAGATGGCTCGAGACAATAGCTGATTATGACATGGATATTTCTTATACCCCTGGCAAGGCTAATGTAATGGCCGATGCCTTGAGTCGCAAGTCTTACTGCAACAACCTCACGGTTCAGCAAGCATAACCCCTTCTTTATGAGGAGCTTCGCAAGTTGAACCTTCACATCGTGCCTCAGGGTTATCTCAATACCCTGCTTGTTGAACCAGACCTCGAGTCCAACATCAAGACGAGGCAGAAATATGACTCTGAAGTCGAGAAGATTAAGAAGTTCCTTTCCAAGGGAAATCCTTCTTTCTACCATGTTGGTAATGATGGTGCCTTGTTCTTCAAAGGCCGCCTAGTGGTCCCCAGAAAACATAATCTGGACTCTCGTTCGGATGTTATGAAAGAAGCACATGATACGCCTCTTTCAATTCACCCCGGTAGTACCAAGATGTCCCAAGACATTCGTCAACGGTACTGGTGGTCTGATATGAAGCATGACATTGCTCGCTATGTTGTTGCGTGTGACGTTTGCCGTCGCATTAAAGCAGAACATCAAAAGCCTGCGGGACTTTTGCAACCCCTTGATATTCCTGAATGGAAATGGGACAAGGTCGAAATGGACTTCATTACTGGTTTTCCCAGATCGCAGAAAGGTCATGATGCTATCTTTGTCGTCATTGACCGATTCTCCAAGGTTGCTCACTTTCTGCCAGTCAAGGAGACAATCACTGCTAGTCAGTTAGCAGACTTGTATGTTTCCAGAATCGTGTCACTTCACAGTATTCCGTTGGAGATCAGCACAGATCGTGGCAGCCTCTTCACCTCAAGATATTGGAACAGTTTCCAAGAAGCCATGGGAACTCATCTGTCCTTCAGCACCGCATTTCACCCCCAGTCTCAGGGTCAAGTTGAACGAGTCAATCAAGTGCTTGAAGATATGCTTCGAGCTTGTGTCATCTCATTCGGTAAGAAATGGGAGGAATCTCTTCCGTATGCCGAGTTCTCTTACAACAATAGCTATCAAGCTAGTCTAAAGATGGCACCCTTTGAAGTTCTTTATGGACGTAAGTGTCGGACCCCTCTGAATTGGTCAGAAACTGGGGAACGATCACTCGTTGGACTGGACATTATTCAGCAAGCTGAAGAACAAGTCCGCATTGTCCGTGAACACTTGAAAACTGCTCAGTCTCGTCAGAAGAGCAATTATGACCGCAAACACCAGGTAATGGTCTATCAACCTGGCGAGCAAGCTTACCTTTGCGTCACTCCGATGAAAGGCACTCATAGATTTGGGATCAAGGGCAAGTTAGCTCCTCGCTACATTGGTCCGTTTCGCATTCTCGCCAGACGAGGAGAAGTGGCATACCAACTGGAATTGCCGCCGAACCTTTCTCAAGTTCACGACGTCTTCCACGTGTCGCAACTCCGACACTGCTTCAAGGATCCTATCCGAGCAGTGGATCATGAAGTGCTTGAATTGCAAGAGGATCTTTCTTATCAAGAGTATCTGATCCGCATTCTTGATCAAGCTGAGCGTCGAACCCATCAAAAGGCAATCAAGTTCCTTAAAGTTCAGTGGTCGAATCATTCTGAGGATGAAGCCACTTGGGAACGCGAAGATCGTCTTCGTGAAGAATATCCCGCTCTCTTTCAGCCTACCTCCTAATTCTCGGGACGAGAATTTCTGTTAGAGGAGGAGAATTGTAACATCCCCATGTAATAGCTACAGTAATCACCTGTTGATAATGCCATGTCATCATGATTAACAGTGCTTGATCATCATTGCATCATATCTCATTTCAAATTCCAATTCAAATTGCAATTCAAATATAAAGTGAAATTAAAAGTTGTTCAAATTTGAAAACCAAAATGTTCATAATATGGCAAATAATACAGAGGCATTTATAAAAATATAAACCACATTGATTGAATTAATTAAATGAGCCTAATAACCCAAAACAGTAGCAAACAGCAGCATTTTAATACCATTTTATTTAATACAAATTGCAAATGAAATATATATTTCACCAAACCAATTTCTGGTAGTAGGCAATATTGCATTTTAATTATTGGGCTAAGTCACCTATTTTACAAAACTATAATTATAGCCAAACTATTTAATAAACAGAAACAAAAATAGAAAAACAGAAAAGAAAAGAAAGAAAAGGAAAACGGCCCGCGTGCCTGGGCCTAAGTCACCGCGCGGCCTAGCCCGACTAGGTCGTCCCCTAGCTCTCTGCTCACGCGCGCGCGCTGTCGTCGTTGCCGCACTCGCCGCCTCGGCCCCCCCTCATCCCTGCTCGACAGCGAGCTGCACGCGCCCGCCCCCTGCGCTATTAACCCTTCCCCGACCCCGTGGACATGCCCAAACCACTCCACTCCCTCTTCCTTGTCCCCTCTCCCCTCACCCGAGCGCCGCCATGGACGTCCGTCGCTGAACACGCCGCCACCGTGCCCCGATTGCCTCGCCGCCGTGTCCTACGTCGTCGCCGTCCTCGACTCCTTCGTCTGCGCCTCGCCATCGAGCTCGGGGAGGACCGCACGGACGGGATCGACCTCGTCTTCATCTTCTCTGTCGCCGGCGATTCCCGACGCCCCCGTCGACCTCTGCTGCTCCAAATCTATCACGGGCTTTTCTTAGCCGCTTGGTGAGCTCCTCTCTCTCTCCGTTCCTCTCCTCGCGCCGCGTACTTCGCCCTAGCTAGCTCGCCTGCGAAGCCGAGCTCCGCCGTCCGCCATTGCTATCGTAGCGCTCGCCACCGAGCTCCCTCGCTCGAACCAGCAGCGCCAGCATGCTTCTGGCGAGCTGCTGCTTCCGCCCAGCCACTTAACGCGCTCGAAAACGAGCCGCAGACGTGATCCCATTCGATGCCCGGAGTCCAGAGTCCGCCTCGCCGCCGACATTCCCGACCACCACGGCCCGCGAGACCACCGCTGTTCGATGCAGCCTCGAGTGCTCGTTCGAGCAAGCCAAACCGCGATGAAAACGGGCCACCGTAGACGAAATCCGGGCTCGCTGGAGTTGTCGCCGCCGTTCGGGCTCGCCGGAGAGCTCCGATGTGGCCGGCTGGGGCTACCAACTGTGCCACTGACCGCGGGCCCCAGTGGGTCCGTTGACCCCGGTCAGCCGCTGACATGGCGCTGATGGCCCACTGACATGCGGGCCCCGCCGCTTAAACGTTTTAGAAATAAATAAAAATTGTTAATTAAATCAGTTAATTAAATTAATTAATTAAATAAATTAGTAATTAGACACTGACAGTGTGTCACACTAGATAATTATATTAATTAGTTAGTTTAATCCTCTGTTAAATTAGTCCAGCCTATGACAGGTGGGTCCCACCTATCAGATTTGACTAGTCAACCGGCCTGTTCAATGCTGACGCCAGCACTACGTCATGCTGACGTCACCCTTACTGTTTCGGATAATGTTAATTTAAACTATTTAAATAATTCCAGAAATTAATAAAAACTTTAGAAAATCATATCTTTTAAACCGTAACTCGGATGAAAATAATTTATATATGAAAAATGATCAGAAAAATGTGTAGAATCTGAATTACCTATCCACATGTCTGCCACACCCCTCTAACATACCGAACATGGGACATTTTCCCCGTATCTGTTATATGAATAGTGCACAACCTTAATAAAATAAATTCCTAAATTAACAAAATCATTTTGTTAGGCTGTAAAACACCTCTGCATATCATTTAGATATGTCATGCATCGCTGTTGCATTTTTGTAGTGTATTTATTGTTTCTTCTCCCCCTTCTCTCCCGATAGCCCCCGAGACTGCCGACGACGCTGCCGTGTACGACGACGTCGCCGACGATCAGCCCCCTGCTGCAGAGCTTCCAGGCAAGCAAAACCCCCTTGATCATCAGATATCACCCATTCCCTTCTCTCTTATTCTTGCATTAGAATTGCCCCTGCTACTATTCCGATAGCACCTATTCCGATGCATAGCCTGATTTTGTAGTCTGCTATTGGTACCCCACCCGTTGTCCCACAATGCTTTAGTAAGCTGTGCTACTTCTTCATCGGTGACCCATCACCCTTGTTCGTATGCCATGCTTGTTACCGGGCCGTGATCACTCTGGGTGAGGATCACGGAAATGCTTACATTACTACATTCATTTACTGTTACGGGGCTGAAGGGCTGGTGGTACCATCCAGTCAGAGATGGACCTGAGTCCCGACAGCTCCCAATGTTAAAGTCGGGCTGGCCCCAAGGGTGCCCGCGAGTGAGTATCATTAAAGACGGGTCGGCTCCAAGAGCACCCGCGCGTCATGTTTTACCAAGACGGAGCGACAGGAGCACTGTTCGTCTCTGCGAGTTACTAAACGAGCTTAAACGGATTTGGGTATTTGATCTGAGTTGGCTACGTGCCTATACGCAGTACCACCACGTGGGATAATGGTTTAATGGGGCCCTCTACGTCGTACGTTTCTCCCGAAAGTTCTTCAGATGTCACAGCTCAGAGATGCGGCCTGATTGTTGGGGTGGGCTGGTTACGCCACTTGTGTATACAGTGTCGCGCCTGGGTCCCGACCAGCCACGCAACATGCAGGAGTGTGAAGGGCGATGGCCCAAGACCCCTTCGTGCTTAGGATTTAGACCGGCGTGTTGACCTCTTTGCTGAGCTTAGGTAGGACGCTGCTTCGTGTCGATTACCCGAGGCCGGGCATTACCCAGCAAGTGTGTCCGGCCAGATGTAATCGAGCGTGTTGGGTAACTGTAGTGCACCCCTGCAGGGAAGTTATCTATTCGAATAGCCGTGTCCACGGTAACAGGACGCTCAGAGTTGTATCTTGATCTGCTACAACTACAAATGGTTACTGTCACATTATTAAACTGCTACTACTGCTCTCGGGATCACTTTCTAGCAGGGTAGACGAGGAAGGATCTCAGGGAGTTACTAATCTATGATTGCTATATCATATCTTGCTCTACTCTCTTCTGATGCTTCAAGATGCTAGTCTTCGATAGGCTAGGCCTCTCCCCCTTTATTCCAGCATTTCTGCAGTACAGTCCACAGATATAGCCCCATTCCTTTGATACAATGCATTTAGCATAGTTCTGATGTCAGTCTTGCGAGTACTTTGGATGAGTACTCACGGTTGCTTTGCTATTATTTTCCCCATACCCGATAATTGCGACCAGATGACAGAGCCCAGGAGCCAGACGCCACCGCAGACTGCTACTACCAGGAGAACCCAGGAGGCCACTACTACTGGGTTGAGCCGACCGACCAGGAGTAGTTTGGAGGCCCTAGGCAGGAGGCCTTCGCCTTTCGATCTGTATCGCTGTTTGTGCTAGCCTTCTTAAGGCAAAACTTGACTAACTATGTCTGTACTCAGATATTATGGTTTGTATGACTTATGTATTCGGGTCCTCGTGACCCCTGGTTTGTAATATGATGATTTATGTTTAATTTGAGTTTAGAGTTATGTTGTGATATTTTCCCGTGAGTCTGAGCGTGCACGTTTGCGTGTATGATTAGTGCACGTGTCGAGCAGGGGCGTCACATCCACGTTCCTAGACATTTCATCAACTCTATTCAATTTTTCTTCTATCATAGCATTGAAAATCTTTTGCGAATTAATAAATTCTTTAATATTACATTCAAGATCAGAGGGTATCCTATTATTATTATTATATGGATTACCATAGGAATTACCATAATTATTAGAGGAATTTCCAGGAAACGGTCTAGGATTGAAATTACCCCTATAAGCATTGTTGTTGAAATTATTTCTAGAGACGAAATTCACATCAATAGCATCATTATTTTGCTCAATCAAAGTAGACAATGGCACATCATTAGGATTAATATGAGCATTTTTACTAGAAAGCAATTTCATAAGAGCATCCATCTTATCACTCAAAGTATTAATTTCTTCAACAGAATTTACCTTCTTACCAGTTGGAGTTCGTTTAGTGTGCCATTGAGAGTAATTTGTCATAATATTATCAAGAAGTTTTGTTGCTTCTCCCAATGAAATTTCCATAAAAGTACCACCCCCGGCAGAGTCTAGCAAATTTCTAGAAACAAAGTTTAGTCCCGCATAATTTTTTTGTATGATCATCCATAAGCTTAAACCATGTGTTGGGCAATTTCTTATCATTAATTTCATTCTCTCCCAAGATTGTTCAAAACGCTCATGTTCAAGTTGCTTAAAATTCATAATTTGATTTCTTATAGAAATAATTTTAGCGAGAGGAAAAATACTTGGCAAGAAAAGCATCCTTGCACTTATCCCAAGAATCAATACTATTTATAGGCAAGGATGAAAACCAAGTTTTAGCACGATCTCGTAGTGAGAAAGGAAATAATTTAAATTTAACAATATCATTATCCACATATTTCTTCTTTTGCATATCACAAAGCTCAACGAAAGTATTTAGATGGGATGCAGCATCTTCATTAGGACTACCAAAAAATTGTTCTTTCATAACAAGATTAAGAAAAGCAACATTAATGTCACACGACTCCGCACTAGTGGCGGGAGGAGCAACAGGAGTACTAATAAAATCATTATTATTAGTATTGGAAAAGTCACACAATTTTGTATTTTCTTGAGACATCACGACGAAGCAAGCAAACTAGCAAGCAAGCAAACAAAAATATTTTTGTGATTTTGTGAAATTGTTTTAGAAGTGGGGGAGATGAAAATGAGAGGAAAATGCAAATAAAAAGGCAAATAAAATAAATGCAAGTGGATGATAGTTTGTGCGAAGGTACTTGATACTTTTGGTGATGTCTCCCCGACAACGGCGCCAGAAATTCTTCCTACTACTTATAGACTGCGTTGGTATTTCCCCGAAGAGGAGAGAATGATGCAGTATAGTAGAGATAAGTATTTCCCTCAGTTAAGAACCAAGGTTATCTATCCAGTAGGAGAATCACACAAAATCCTTTAGCAGCAACTACACACACAAAAGCAAACACTTGCACCCAACGCAAATAAGAGGGTTGTCAATCCTCTTAGCGGTTATTGGCAAGGATTAATTCTGATAGTGATAGATAGAAATATAAATTGCAAAATAAAATAAAAGTAAATAAATTGCAGCAAGGTATTTTTGGATTTTAATATATGATAAAGATAGACCCGGGGGTCATAGTTTTCACTAGAGGCTTCTCTCTCGAGCGCAGAACATACGGTGGGTAAACAAATTACTGTTGGGTAATTGATAGAAAAGCAAATAATTATGACGGATTCATGGCAATGATCATGTATATAGGCAACACGTCCGAGACAAGTAGACCGACTCCTGCCTGCATCTACTACTATTACTCCACCCATCGACCGCTATCCAGCATGCATCTAGGGTATTAAGTATGAAACAGAGTAACGCCTTAAGCAAGATGACATGATGTAGACAAAGTAAACTCAAGCAATATGATTAAACCCCATCTTTTTATCCTTAATGGAAATAATACAAATACGTGTCGTGTCCCTTTCTGTCACTGGGATTGAGCACCGCAAGATTGAACCCATCACAAAGCACCTCTCCCATTGCAAGATAAACCAATCTAGTTGGCCAAACCAAATCGATAGATCAGAGAGAAATACAAAGCTATAACAATCATGCATAAAAGAGTTCAGAGAAGACTCAAATATTTCTCATGAATAATCTGATCATAAACTCACAATTCATCGGATCCCAACAAACACACCTGTAGGATCGAAAGTATGTCTAGAGGGGCGTGATTAGACTACTTGACCAAATAAAAACTATCCTTTTCCCAATTTTAGTTGTGGGCAGATTTTAGCAAGTATGACAAGTCAAGTAATACCCTAGACATGCAATTCTAAGAGTATAGCAGCGGAAAGTAAAACATTGCACAGGTAAGTAAAGGAGGGGATCGGGGATTTCAAACGCAATGAAGACACGATGATTTTTGGCGTGGTTCCGATAGGTGGTGCTATCGTACATCCACGTTGATGGACACTTCAACCCACAGAGGGTAACGGCTGCGTGAGTCCACGGAGGGTTCCACCCACAAAGGGTCCACGAAGAAGCAACCTTGTCTATTCCACCATGGATTACGTCCACGAAGGACTAGCCTCACTCGGGGTAGATCTTCACGAAGTAGGTGATCTCCTTGCCCTTACAAACTCCTTCGTTCAACTCCACATGATCTTGGAGGCTCCCAAGTGACACCTAACCAATCTAGGAGACACCACTCTCCAAAAGGTAATAGATGGTGTGTTGATGATGAACTCCTTGTGCTTCAAGTGATAGTCTCCCCAACACTCAAACAACTCCTCATAGATTTGGATTTGGTGGAAGAAGGATTTGAGTGGAAAGCAACTTGGGAAGGCTAGAAATCAAGGTTCAAATGGTAGGATTGGAATAACTTGATCTCAACACATGAGTAGGTGGTTCTCTCTCAGAAAATGTATCGTGGAAATGTAGGCACGTTCTGATGGCTCTCGTACTTGGTAAGAGGGTGGTGGAGGGGTATATATATCCTCCATACGAAATACAACCGTTACACACTTTTGACCAAACTTGGTGGCACCGACTGGAAATCTCGGTGAGACCGACCTGTGCAAAAGATGTGAACATTTGAAGTTTCGGTGGGACCGAAAGGAAACAACTTGGAGCAACCGATGTGCAATGGTAGGGCAAACCCCGTTTCGGTGGCATCGATTGCAACATCTCGGTGAGACCGAAATAATTGCAATAGGGCAACAGAAAGTTGGTCAAGCCATCTCGGTGCACCGATTGGAAACTCAGTTAGACCGAAATAAGTGCAACAGGTGACAGAGAGTTGGCCAGGCCATCTCGGTGGGACCGAGATCCATATCGGTGGATCCGATTTGTTAGGGTTTGGCTTGTGGCACTGTCTTGATGAACTCGGTGGGTCTGGATGAATAGGATTTGGTGGAACCAAGTTAGACTTTGGAAATTTGGACAAGTTTGGATGGAGAAGGTGGCTGAGGGTTTTGGAGCAACATCATGCTACTTGTAGCTTGCGTTGGTATTTTCCCCGAAGAGGAAGGGATGATGCAGCACAGTAGAGATAAGTATTTCCCTCAGTTATGAAACCAAGGTTATCGAACCAATAGGAGAATCACGCAACACCTCGTTAGCAGCACCTGCACACAAACAACAAATCTTTGCAGCCAACGCAAACGAGGGGTTGTCAATCCCTCGGCGGTCAATTGCAAGATTAAATTGTATATGATAGATAGATAGATTGAAACAAAAATACAAAATAAAATAAATAAAAGAAAATGGCAGCAATATTTTTAGGGTTTTAGTAATATGATTTAGATAGACCCGGGGGCCATAGTTTTCACTAGAGGCTTCTCTCGAGAAAATAGCATACGGTGGGTAGACAAATTACTGTTGGGCAATTGATAGAAAAGCAAATAATCAAGACGATATCCAAGGCAATGATCATGTATATAGGCATCATGTCCGAGACAAGTAGATCGACTCCTGCCTGCATCTACTACTATTACTCCACACATCGACCGCTATCCAGCATGCATATAGTGTATTAAGTCCATAAAGAACGGAGTAACGCCTTAAGAACGATGACATGATGTAGACAAGATAAACTCACGTATGAATAAACCCCATCTTTTTACCCTTAATAGCAATGATACATGCGTGTCATGTCCCTTTCTGTCACTGGGATTGAGCACCGCAAGATCGAACCCATTACAAAGCACCTCTTCCCATGGCAAGATAAATCAATCTAGTTGGCCAAACCAAATCAATAGATCGGAGAAGAAATACGAGGCTATAATAATCGTGCATAAAAGAGTGTAGCAAAGACTCAAATATATTCATGGATAATCTGATCATAAACTCACAATTCATCGGATCCCAACAAACATACCGCAAAAAGTGACTACATCGGATAGAACTCCAAGAACAATGAGGAGAACATTGTATTGAAGATCAAAAAGAGAGAAGAAGCCATCTAGCTACTAACTATGGACCCGAAGGTCTGTGGTAAACTACTCACGCATCATCAGAAGGGCAGCAAGGTTGATGTAGAGCCCCTCCATGATCGATTCCCCCTTCGGCGGAGTACCAAAGAAGGCCTCCAGATGGGATCTCTCGAGAACAGAAACATGCGGCGGCGGAAAAAGTATTTCGTGGACTCCCCTGAGGGTTTCTGATTTTTCCTGAATTTATGGTGGTGGAATTAGGTCAAACGGAGCTGGGGTGGGCCCACGAGGCACCAGGGCGCGCCTGCCCCCCCCTAGGCGCGCCCTGGTGGCTCGTGGCCACCTCCTCTGGCGTCTGGTCTTCTCCCGAAGCTTCTAGTGTTTATCTTGTCCAGAAAAAAATCTCCAAAAAGTTTCGTGGCATTTGGACTTCGTTTGGTATTGATTTTCTGTAAAACAAAAACAGGGCAGAAAACAGCAACTGGCACTGGGCACTAAGTTAATAGGTTAGTCTCCAAAAATGATATATAATTGCTGTAAATGCATATAAAAACATCCAAGATTGATAATATAACAGCATGGAACAATAAAAAATTATAGATACGTTGGAGACGTATCACATCACTAAGCACTTGAGCAAATAGATCATTATCAAAACCTCATCCCATTTTAATAGTATTGGCTTTCCTATGGACTCAATGTGATCTTGGATCACTAAATCAAAAATGAAGAGTCTTGAGCTTTTGCCAATGTATGTCCTTAGCATTTTGAGGGGTCCACATTCCTAGTCCTTGCCATGCCAATCATTGAACTTCCTGAAATCTTTCTCTTGAATGTTTATTAGTTCAATGAGATATATGTTGTTATGAATTACCAAAACCACCAAGGGAGCAAATGCACTTTCAATATCCCCCTTTTTCGTAATTGATGACAACATATAGATCAAAGCTTCGATAGAGGATATAATCAATGAATAGTATCGTCGCTTTGAGAAGTATGTGATAAGCAAGAGCTCCCCCTAAATTTGTGCATTATTTAGAATTTGCAGTTGAATGCAAATGCACAATCGATTAGGATCATGGGTTACTCTTCCATGTCACATACAACTTGGTGGAGCACACAAAATGATATGAGTGGAATAGTAAGCACACATCACCAAAAGCACATGTGAATGATCATACATAGATAAAGATAAAGATAACCAATGTGCATAACATGTAGCATTGTATGATCAAACACACAATCAACCAACGTAGTCTCAAGCATAATGAACCAAAGTAGCAAGCACGAATCAAACACTCTCAAAGAAATCAAATGAAGCAAAAGACAAGACGCTCTCTCTCGAAGCCTAATGATCTATACAAATTCTCCCCCATTGGCAACAAGTACAAAAAAGCTTGAATAGGTATAGAGCTAGTCGTCACTCTAGGCACGATCTTCGGCAGCTCCTGGAGGTGAAGATCTCTGGCTGACAGCTCCCATGTGCGTAGACGGCGTTGAGATCACTGCGTCTGCAAAAGCTTCGGCTGAAGTCTGCTGTGCTAGTGGAGTGGACACTGGAAGTGGAACTGATGGAGCAGCAGCTGGGGTAGAAACTGTAGTTCTCAAATCTGCAGAAGGTATAGCAGCAGACCTTGGTACCCTAGGCACTGACTGAAACCTGTCTGTGGTAGGTCTATCATCACCACCGTCAGACTCTTTGACTCTGTCCACATCTCTTTGGAGCTTCTCTACTGTGGTCTGGAGCTCTGTGACTTTTACATCAAGATCATAAAACTTGGTATCCACAATCTGCTCTAAGCTTGCCTGATTCTTGACAAGGTTGGTCAAACTTTGTTCAATCCTCTGGGTAGCTTCTAGCAGATAAGTCATTTGATCTGACTTGGTCTTGAGCCGAGCTATAGATGAGCTAGGGGTTGATGCTTCCTTTGCTGTTTTAGCTGCTTCAATCCTTGCATGTGCCTCAGCAGAAGTAGGGTGAGATGGATCCATCACCACTACATTATCCTCAAACTCGGGAAATAGTGGAAGGTGCTCTCGGTCAAGAAGATATGTGCTCGTTCCAACCTTGGAATTGATGAGCAACTGAATGTGCGGAGCAAAACCACATGACCTCTTTTGGTCAGCTGCAGTCCTCTTTATGGTCTCTACAATTAGACTCATGACTTTGAATTTCTGAGGGACATCAAACAGTTGCAGCAAGTTGATGAAGTGGCCACGAATCATCTTGTCATCTCTAGATTTGGGCATCAAGGTATGCCTCAAGATAGTGTTGGTGGTGGCCAAACCAGGTAGTAAATGCTTCACTGACCCTAGCTTGTGTGTCTCAAGATCCTTCTCTGGTATAGGCTTGTACATATTCTTCATGGTATTGTGATCTTTCTTGGGCTTGGCATAAACATCAATGTCATCCTCTTCTTCCTTAGGAGCTTCAAGAAGAGCAGCCCACTCAGTGATGGAAGACTGGTATCTCACTCCTTCAGTCATCCACACTATCTTCCCATCTGGATAAAAATGTGATGTGGAATAGAATTGCATGATCATTTCATCACTCCATGATGTAAGCTTCCTTCCTATGAAGGTATCAACTCCAGCAATCCTGAAACTCTCATGAACATGAGGAAAGTTGTCCTCATTCTCATCAATGTACTCCCACTTGACCCATCTCATGTCACTGACTATTGGTTTCTTGTCTAGCAGCACTGTCTCAAAGAAGTCTTGTTGCTCTCGAGTGTGAAACATATAGTCACAAGTTGTTCTTCTCCTGATAGAGTAAGGATCACTCTATCTCCATTTCCTCAGACCATTGTCCCTTCTTACCTTCATATCCTCTGCAATGGGGTGAGTGTCATCATGATCAGGCAACTTTGGCCTTAGCTTCTTGAGCACTAGCGGCTCGTCATCAACCTCAGCTTCAGGCACTGGGGCCTTGTTCTTCTCTTTAGCTGAAACATCTCTTGTGGTTCTCTTGGGTCTGGTTGTTGTAGCTTTCTTAGTCTTGGAGGAGGTGCTGGATTTCATTGCACTTGCCATAAGCTTTTGTTGCTTTGCAGGAGGTGGATTTGCTGGTTCTTCCTCTTCATCATCAGTTGCATCATCTCTCCTCATGGAGGTTGGCTTGAAGATCACATGCGCAGTTTGTTTCCTCTCTCTTTTCTTGCCTGCAACTTTTGCTTTTGAGCCACTTGGCTCCTTGATGTCTACTACACAACTTATTCTTGTAGACTCGTGTTGGGCCTCCAAGCGCAGAGTTTTGTAGGACAGCGGCAATTTTCCCTCAAGTGGATGACCTAAGGTTTATCAATCCGTGGGAGGCATAGGTTGAAGATGGTCTCTCTCAAACAACCCTGCAACCAAATAACAAAGAGTCTCTTGTGTCCCCAACACACCCAATACAATGGTAAATTGTATAGGTGCACTAGTTCGGCGAAGAGATGGTGATACAAGTGTAGTATGGATAGTAGATATAGGTTTTTGTAGTGCGAACAATAAAAAACAGCAAGGTAGCAAGTAACAAAAGTGAGCATAAACGGTATTGCAATGCTTAGAAACAAGGCCTAGGGTTTATACTTTCGCTAGTGCAATTTCTCAACGATGCTAACATAATTGGATCATATAATCATCCCTCAATGTGCGATAAAGAATCACTCCCAAGTTCCTATTAGCGGAGAACATAAGATAGAAATTGTTTGTAGGGTACGAAACCACCTCAAAGTTATCCTTTCCGATCGATCTATTGAGCTATTCCTATAAGTGTCACAAACAGCTCTAGAGTTCGTACTAAAATAACACCATATGATACACATCAACCAACTCTAATGTCACCTAGATACTCCAATGTCACCACAAGTATCCGTGAGTTGATTATACGATATGCATCAAACAACTTCATAATCATAATATTCAATCCACACAAAGAACTCCAAGGAGCACCCCAAAGTTTCTATCACAGAAAAGATAATGAAAACGTGCATCAACCCCTGTGCATAGATTACCCCAATGTCACCACGGGAATCCGCGAGTTGAGTGCCAAAACATATATCAAGTGAATCAATATAATACCCCATTGTCACCACAAGTATTCATATGCAAGACATACATCAAGTGTTCTCAAATCTGAAATAATCAATCCAACAATAACGAAACCTCAAAGGGAAAAGATTCAATTCATCACAACAAGGATAGAGAGGAAAGAAACACCATATGATCCAACTATATTAACAAAGCTCACGATACATCAAGATCGTGCCAAATCAAGAACACGAGAGAGAGAGATCAAACACATAGCTACTGGTACAAACCCTTAGCCCCGAGGGTGAACTACTCCCTCCTCGTCATGAAGACCGCCGGGATGATGAAGATGGCTTCCGGTGATGATTTCCCCCTACGGCAGGGTGCCGGAAAAGGGCTGTAGATTAGATCGTGGAGGTACAGAGGCTTGCGGCGGCGTAAAAACTCATATAGGTTAACTTTCGGGGGTTTCTGAATATATATGATTTTTCGGCGTTGGAATCACGTGAAGAGGTGCCACAGGGGGCCCACGAGGCACCACGGCGCGCCTGGGGGGCATGTTCTGACTATGTTCTGGCTATCACTTGCTTTAGACATCTTGCAAACAGACCCTGTGAATAGTTTGGTATGGGCAGAGTAGATGAGTCATCACAAAAGGACAGCTGGTTTTTGAAAATGTGAGTTCAAATCTTAGTTTCAACTTTTCACAGAAGGGATTTCGGATCCTCCGAGTTGATCATTTCGGTGATACCGAAGCACTCAACAGAAACTTGGCACACAGTTTCGGTCAGACCCATTTGTGGCTCGGTGTCTCCGATATGCTAGGGTTTCACAGAAACTTACTTTCGGTCTCACCGATTCGTACAACTCGGTGGCACCCAGGGGTACTAGTGCAATGGCTAAAGCCAAATCGGTGACTTCGAAAAATTCAATTCGGCTAGTCCGAGATGCATTCTGCGAAAACTTAAACCTAAAATTTTGCTCGAATCTATTCTAAGGAATTTTATATGAGGAAAGAATAGTGCAAACTGTGGCATGAATCATGTCAAGTTCCCTAGTGCATAGAATTAGAAATTGATGCACAAGGGGATCGGATTTTACCCTAACTTGGCGCAAATCCTCTACGGCGGCAACGGAGGGAGAGATTCCCGTTGACGGCGACGGAATCCAACGGCGAAGGCGCGCTGGACGAAAAGGCGACAGTCCGGAGACCTGGTGATGGCAGCAGTGGGGCGCGGGTTCGAAGGGTTTTGAGAAATTTCAATCGAACGGACCCGCTGGATATATATACCCACTGGCTGTCGGTGGCTCCGATTTGAAGTGAATCGGTGGCACCGAGACAAACAACTGCTTGCAGTTAGGCGTATCGGTGGCTCCGAAACAATTCATGTCGGTTGCACCGAGATGGAAAATCTGATCAGTCTAAATGGTATCGGTGAGACCGAATGAGAATGGGTTGGTCTAACCGAAAATCATCTAGAAGGTTTTGGAGTTCAGTCCTTTTCAGATCGGTGACTCCGAGTGCGCCTCACCCGGAGGGTCCGAAAAAAAACTTGGTCATTTTTTTGTGATATAGCAAGAATAGAGTTTGAGACAAGAAAGAATAGATAGCTAGAGAAGATTCCTAGGCATTCTTGTACATCCACTTGGCCAGAAAAACCAAGACAATCAAAACAACAAATGGATGTCCTTGAATGAAGAAAAATATGCATAGCAACATGCTCACACAATAAGATATCAATTGAAATATGTGTCAAACATGCACAACCAATTCTAGCATCTATCAAGCAATGGGCGATGACATAGTCATCTATATATGAGTATATTGACATAGGAGTCAAATGAAAACATTTGATCATAGGTCATACTCATCGTTTAAGCACAAGTGGGGTTACCACTTTTACATAAAGCATTAATGTGTTCACACCATTAGAGTTGCTTTAGCTGAAGTCTTAGAGCAAAGCTCCCCCTAGATGTGATATCCCCCCAAAGAGGGATGAACTAACCTTGGGTTTTGTCGATGATGACTTCATGTAGATGTTGAAGATGTGGATGCTCAATGTTGATGTAGACCATCAAGAGTTAGGAGCAATCCTTGGAGTTTTGCACTTTCAATACCTACATGGGTTAGTCCCACACAAGGAACATACAAAGATATCCATAGACATAGAGTGAAATGCACATATGATGATGTCCATGAATGCATTGAATACCTTGTCCCTTGTCTTACCAACAAGAGTGTTTGTGACTCCATAAACTAGTGCAAAATGTTGAAGTTGGTTGCACAAGTTCTTGCCATAAATGAATGTGAGTGAAATTTGTTCGCGGAGTCACCCTCAGGAACTCTCTAGTTCTTCTTCTTTGGGACCCACATCAACTTGATGGGAATCCTTGGAGTTGTAGTAGCACTTGATGAAGTCTTGGGAACCCACTTGACCAAGGCTTGAGGTGCTTCTTAAAATGAGTCAATCTCCTCTTGAAGCTTGTCCTTGCCTTTTAGCTTGTGGTCTTGTGGTGGAAGATCATCTTGAGCTTGTGTTCCCTTGAAGGAACTAGGATCATACTTCTCTTATTGAGGAACAAACTTCGTCTTGGGGTATTGATCTTCTTCCCACTCAACTCCATTGGCATTGAACTTTCGTTCAAAACCAACACCTTGGTTCTTCCGGTGCCTTCCTTGCTTGCGTACAATTTCCTCAAATTGCTTACTCCCGGCAAGGCTCTTGTAGACACCTTTTTCTATAATTCCTTTCAATAGATTATTTTCTTGCTCAAGTGTAACTTGGCTAAGAGAATCATTAGTGGAATCAATAGAACTACTAGAGGCAACAACATTGGATTTAACATTGTTGTTGATCCTACTAGAGGTAGAACCCTTTTTACCCTTGTTACTAGTTTGCTTAGATTTAACTTGTGGCATAAAGGTAGACAAGAGTAAACATTTGGCAAGATATGAAGAACTCTTATTTCGAAGATCATCATTGATAGCTTTAAGAAACTCATGCTCTTGCTCTCAATTTAGCTTCTCGAAGCGTAGCTTCTCATGAGTTCATAGAAGCTCTCTATGATCCTCTTGAGTTGTTTCATGAGCTAACTTAAGTGCATTTAGTTCTTTAGTTAGACGTTCAATCTCCTTCATAGCATTGTCATTCGTTTCCTCTTGACTATGATTACTAGCATTTTCATTGTAGCTCACATCTTATCAACAAGTAAATCATCATCACCAAGCAAATCATCATCATCACTATTGAAGTCAAAGTATTCGGGGTGTGATACCTTGGGGCCATTAGCCATGAAGCATCTTCCAATTCCTTCATTTGGTGAATCAAATAGATCATATGAGTTGGATGACACAAGAGCAAATCCGGCAACACCTTCATCTTTACTATAGTCAGAGTTGGAGTGATAGCTTCTCTCGGAGTGGTTGTCGGAATCGGAGCCGGAAATCCATTCATCAACATGAGCTTGATGTCTTCTTCTAGTGTAGCTCTTGGATGACTTGTCCTTCCTTTCCGAATCATTGCTTCTTCGAGAAGATCTTCGTTCATAATGATCATCTCTACTCCTTCTCTCCTTGTGAGGTGATTCATCTCTTCTATGTCTTCCTCTTGGTGATTCATCTCTTTTCTTGTGAGGTGCCGTACACTCATTGGAATAGTGTCCGAGTCTTCCATAATTATAGCAATTACGGTCACGACTTGATGATCTTCTCTCATAGTGTCTTGAGCTAGAGCTTCTTTCTTTTCCTTTGTTCTTGTAAAACTTGTTGAACCTTTTCACCATTAGGCTTATCTCTTCATTGGATACTAGCTTGTCGCTTGAAGTTGCGGGAGCATCGGTTGAGGATTTGTAAGCACCACTTGATTTGTTGTGTAGCTCCTCTTTGTCCTTGAGTGGCATCTCGTGAGCAACAATCCTTCCAATGACTTCCGTTGGCTTGAGATCTTTGTAATTTGGCATCATTTGGATCAATGTGCACACGGTATCATATTTTCCATCCAAAGCTCTAAGGATCTTCTTGATAATGAACTTGTCGGTCCTCTCTTCACTTCCTAAGCCGGCAATCTCATTTGTGATGAGAGCAAGCCTAGAGTAAATTTCAGTGACTCCTTCACCATCCTTCATCTTGAACTTGTCAAGTTAACTTTGAAGCACATTTAACTTAGATTCCTTGACGGACTCGGTACCCTCATGCATATCAACCAAAGTATCCCAAATTTCCTTTGCATTCTCGAGGCGGCTGATCTTGTTGAACTCCTCGGGGCACAAACCGTTGAAAAGAATGTCGCAAGCTTGAGCATTGTATTGCAACATCTTCAATTCTTCCGCGGTTGCTTCACGATCCGGTTCCTTACCATCCTCAAAGAATTCACCTTGCAAGCCAACACGAACAACAACCCAAACGCCGGGGTTATGACCAAGAATATGCATTTTCATCTTATGCTTCCAACTAGCAAAGTTTGCACCATCAAAATATGGACCTCTACGGTGATAGTTACTCTCACTAGACGCCATACTCTCGTAGGTTGTGAAACCAATGCAATGGAGACCAAAGCTCTGATACCACTTGTAGGATCGAAAGTATGTCTAGAGGGGGGGTGATTAGACTACTTGACCAAATAAATACTATCCTTTTACCAATTTTAGTTGTGGGCAGACTTTAGCAAGTATGACAAGTCAAGTAATACCCTACACATGCAATTCTATGAGTATAGCAGCGGAAAGTAAAACATTGCACATGTAAGTAAAGGAGGGGATCGGAGATTTCAAACGCAATGAAGACACGATGATTTTTGGCGTGGTTCCGATAGGTGGTGCTATCGTACGTCCACGTTGATGGAGACTTCAACCCACGGAGGGTAACGGCTGCGCGAGTCCACGGAGGGCTCCACCCACAAAGGGTCCACGAAGAAGCAACCTTGTCTATTCCACCATGGCTTACGTCCACGAAGGACTAGCCTCACTCGGGGTAGATCTTCACGAAGGAGGCGATCTCCTTGCCCTTACAAACTCCTTGGTTCAACTCCACATGATCTTGGAGGCTCCCAAGTGACACCTAACCAATCTAGGAGACACCACTCTCCAAAAGGTAATAGATGGTGTGTTGATGATGAACTCCTTGCTCTTATGCTTCAAGTGATAGTCTCCCCAACACTCAAACAACTCCTCACAGATTTGGATTTGGTGGAAGAAGGATTTGAGTGGAAAGCAACTTGGGAAGGCTAGAAATCAAGGTTCAAATGGTAGGATTGGAATAACTTGATCTCAACACATGAGTAGGTGGTTCTCTCTCAGAAAATGTATGGTGGAAATGTAGGCATGTTCTGATGGCTCTCTTACTTGGTAAGAGGGTGGCAGAGGGGTACATATAGCATCCACACGAAATCCAACCGTTACATACTTTTGACCAAACTCGGTGGCACCGACTGGAAATCTCGGTGAGACCGACCTGTGCAAAAGATGTGAACTTTTGAAGTTTCGGTGGGACCAAAAGGAAATAACTCGGAGCGACTGATGTGTAATGGTAGGGAAAACCTCATTTCGGTGGCACCGATTGCAACATCTCGGTGAGACCAAAATAATTGCAACAAGGCAACAGAAAGTTGGTCAAGCCATCTCGGTGGCACCGATTGCAAACTCGGTTAGACCGAAATAAGTGCAACATGTGACAGAGAGTTGGCCAGGCCATCTCGGTGGGACCGAGATCCATATCGGTGGATCCGATTTGTTAGGGTTTGGCTTGTGGCACTGTCCTGATGAACTCAGTGGGTCCGGATGAATAGGATTCGGTGGAACCGAGTTAGACTTTGGAAATTTGGACAACTTTGGATGGAGAAGGTGGCTGAGGGTTTTGGAGCAAAATCACTAAGCACTTGAGCAAATAGATCATTATCAAAACCTCATCCCCTTTTAATAGTATTGGCTTTCCTATGGACTCAATGTGATCTTGGATCACTAAACCAAAAATGAAGAGTCTTGAGCTTTTGCCAATGTATGTCCTTAGCATTTTGAGGGGTCCGCATTCCTAGTCCTTGCCATGCCAATCATTGAACTTCCTGAAATCTTTCACTTGAATGTTTATTAGTTCAATGAGATATATGTTGTTATGAATTACCAAAACCACCAAGGGAGCAAATGCACTTTCAACACCGCAAAAGAAGGTTACATCGGATAGAACTCCAAGAACATCGAGGAGAACATGGTATTGAAGATCAAAGAGAGAGAACAAGCCATCTAGCTACTAGTTATGGACCCGTAGGTGTGTAGTAAACTACTCACACATCATCGGAAGGGCAGCAAGGTTGATGTAGAAGCCCTCCGTGATCGATTCCCCCTCCGACAGAGTACCGGAAAAGGCCTCCAGATGGGATTGCGGAAGAACAGAGGCTTGCGGCGGCGGTAGGGTTTTCTCTTCTGGCTCCCTGATGGTTTCCAAATATTTGAGAATTTATAGAAGTGGAATTAGGTCAAAAGGAGCCACAAGGGGCCCACAAGGCATCAGGGCGAGCCCCGTGGGGCCGTGCCCTGTTGCCTTGTGGCCTCCTCGTGAGGCTTCTAGCTTCCTCCCGAAGCTTCTAGGGTCTCTTTTGTCCAGAAAAAAATCGTCAAAAAGTTTCGTGGCATTTGGACTTCGTTTGGTACTGATTTCCTGAAAAACCAAAAACAAGCAGAAAACAGCAACTGGCACTGGGCACTAGGTTAATAGGTTAGTCCCAAAAAATGATATATAATTGCATATAAAAACATCCAAGATTGATACTATAATAGCATGGAACAATCAAAAATTATAGATACGTTGGAGATGTATCAAGTCCCGATCTGGTAGCCTTGGTTAGATGGTAACAAAGACACAAGGGACATAGGTGTTTTCCCAGGTTTAGACCCTCTCGAAGAGGTAAAACCCTATGTCATGCTTTGCTTGTATTGATTGTGGATGGGGTACAAAGTACAGGTGATCTACCGCGAGATCGTATGTGAATGAATCTGTCCTCTACGGTCCTAGCACCTCGATTTATATAGATACCGGGAGTTCCTAGGGTTATACATAAGTCAGTTGTACCTAGGGGCAAATATACCGGAGACTACCTCAAAACCTTGGGGTGCACGCCAAGCCTTTGGAAGCTTCCTTCTTCGCTTTGTTGGAACATACGAACGAGGCCCACCAATTGATGGGCTTAGGGGGGGTCTTCGGCCCAGCCCACAGATTGGGCAACCGATACGCCGAGCACCCCCTAATCCAGGACTCCGTCAATGTGTAGTATACCTCGGGGATGACAGCTTTCAACCAACAATGTTAATGTATTCAAATAACAAATTACCAATTTGAATCAAACAAAATAGGAAAATGATTACAATCAGGCGATCGGCCAGGGTTCGCGCCAGTCATGTCACACGTAGATGTGTCTCGACACACGCATCCCCATGGGCCCCGCGCCACAACCCTCCCTTGCGTCCTTATCCACGAGCGGAACACTCTCGTCCACTCATTCGCCTCCATAGTCTCTTCTCTTTTCCTCGTCTCCTTATCAGGCCAACTTCTGTTGATCTCGCCCGTGACGGTAGCCACTGATCCCCAGGATCTGCTCGCGTTACTCCTACCTTCTCATGGCAACCTCCAAACTTTTTCATAGAGAAGATGCGCATGCGGTGTGCCCGAGCACTGTTGCGACTAGGCACGTGGGTCACTGCAAATGTAGTGGATGGTGTTGTGAAGCTGAGGGAACCAGGCCGCCGTAGGCGCGAGATGGGGACCCAAAGCATCCATTGTTTTAGGGGTGATGAGCACACTGCTACGATCGATGTCGCGTGGTCATGCGAGGGGTTGCGATGGCCGTTGCTGGAATCGGCGTCTAAGGTTGGTACAATGATATGTCCCAAACGTGTCTACTTTTCCAAACACTTTTGCTCTGGTTTTGGACTCTAATTTGCATGATTTGAATGGAACTAACCCGGACTGACGTTGTTTTCAGCAGAATTGCCATGGTGTTATTTTTGTGCAGAAATAAAAGTTCTCGGATGGACCTGAAAATTTACGAAGAATTATTTCAGAATATATAAAAAAATACTGGCGAAAAGATCTACTGGAGGGGGGCCACCCAGGAGCCACAAGCTCAGGGGGCGCGCCTACCCCCTAGGGCGCGCCCCCCAGGCTTGTGGGGCCCTGGCAGCTCCGTTTACCCTAATTCCAACGCCATAAGTACTTATTCGTGGAGAGAAAAATCAGAGAGAAAGAATCATCGCGTTTTACGATACGGAGCCGCCGCCACCTCCTGTTATTCATCGGGAGGGCTGATCTGGAGTCCGTTCGGGGCTCCGGAGAGGGGGATTCGACGCCGTCGTCATCATCAACCATCCTCCATCACCAATTTCATGATGTTCATCACCGTGTGTGAGTAATTTCTACGTAGGCTTGTTGGACGGTGGTGGGTTGGATGAGATTTACCATGTAATCGAGTCAATTTGTTAGGGCTTTGATCCCTAGTATCCACTATGTTCTGAGATTGATGTTGCTATGACTTTGCTATGCTTAATGCTTATCACTAGGGCCCGCGTGCCATGATTTCAGATCTGAACCTTTATGTTTTCATGAATATATTTGAGTTCTTGATCCTATCTTTCAAGTTGTATGCACCTATTACGTGTTATGATCCGCATACCCCAAGGTGAAAATAATTGGGATTCTTTCCGGTGATTACCGTAGTTTGAGGAGTTCATGTATTCACTATGTGCTAATGCTTTGTTCCGGTTCTCTATTAAAAGGATGCCTTAATATCCCTTAGATTTCCTTATGGACCCCGCTGCCACGGGAGGGTAGGACAAAAGATGTCATGCAAGTTCTTACTATAAGCACGTATGACTATATACGGAATACATGCCTACATTACATTGATGAATTGGAGCTATTGTGTATCGCCCTAGGTTGTGACTGTTATATGATGAATGTCATCCAACATAATTATCCATCACCGATCCAATGCCTACGCTTTTCGCATATTGATCTTTGCTAAGTTACTTTCGTTGTTGCTACTGTTACAATCACTACAAAACTGCTACTGTTACTGTCTCTGTTACTATTGCCACTGTTACTACTGCTATTGCAACTATCATACTACTGTGCTACTAAACACTTTGCTACAGATATTAGTTCTCCAGGTGTGGTTGAATTGACAACTTAACTGCTAATACTCGCAAATATTCTTTGGCTCCCCTTGTGTCGAATAAATAAATCTGGGTGAAATACTACCCGCGAAAATTGTTGCGATCCCCTATACTTGTGGGTTATCAAGACCTTTTTCTGGCGCCGTTGCCGGGGAGCATAGCTCTATCTGTTGAGTCACTTGGGATTTATATCTGTTGATCACTATGAAGAATTTGAAAGACGCTAAGACCAAGATCGTTGATACGTCCATTTTGCATCATGTTTTGCTACTGTTATTTATAGTGTTTTTAATCAGTATGACACTTTGTGGAGCAATTCTAATGCATTTTCTCTCTTAATATGCAAGATTTACACAATGAGGGAGATTGCCGGCAGCTGGAATTCTGGACCTGAAAAAGCTATGTCAGAGATACCTATTCTGCACATCTCCAAATGAGCTGAAATTTTACGGAGATTTGTTTTGGAATAAATAAAAAATACTGGAGCAAAGAAGTACCAGAGGGGGCCACCCCGGAGCCCACGAGGCACCAGGGCGCGCCATCCACCCAGGCGCGCCCTGGTGGCTCGTGGGGCCCTTGGACAGCCTCCGGCCCCCATTTTCTGGTATATAAGTCCATTTGCCCTAGAAAAAATAGAGAGAAGACTTTCAAGATGGTGCGCCGCCGTCTCGAGGCGGAACTTGGGCA
The DNA here is from genome assembly GCA_039707655.1 of Elymus sibiricus. Classification (NCBI taxonomy): domain Eukaryota; kingdom Viridiplantae; phylum Streptophyta; class Magnoliopsida; order Poales; family Poaceae; genus Elymus; species Elymus sibiricus. Next base: position 295,865,240 of record CM077672.1, on the reverse strand, counting down.
GGAGCACTTTTGCTCTCCGGTGGAGAGATTCTGCCGGGGATACTTCCCTCCGGGAGGGGGAAATCATCGCCATCGACATCACCAATGATCCTCTCATCGTGGGAGGACTAATCTTCATCAACATCTTCACCAGCACCATCTCATCTCAAACCCTAGTTCATCTCTTGTATTCAATCTTTGTCTCAAAACATCAGATTGGTACCTGTGGGTTGCTAGTAGTGTTGATTACATCTTGTAGTTGATGCTAGTTGGTTTATTTGGTGGAATATTATATGTTCAGATCTATTATGCTATTCAATACCACTCTGATCTTGGACATGATTATGATTTGTGAGTAGTTACTTTTGTTCTTGAGGACATGGGAGAAGTCTTGTCATAAGTAATCATGTGAATTTGGTATTCGTTCGATGTTTTGATGATATGTATGTTGTTGATTCTCTTAGTGGTGTCGTGTGAACGTCGACTACATGACACTTCACCATCTTTGGGCCTAAGGGAATGCATTGTGGAGTAGTAATTACATGATGGGTTGCTAGAGTGACAGAAGCTTAAACCCTAGTTTATGCGCTATTCCATAAGGCGCTAATTTGGATCCATATGTTTAATGCTATGGTTAGAATTATCTTAATTCTTCTTTCGTAGTTGTGGATGCTTGCGAGAGGTGGTAATCATAAGTGGGAGGTTTGTTCAAGTAAGAACAGCACCCAAGCACCGGTCCACCCACATATCAAATTATCAAAGTAGCGAACGCGAATCAAACCAACATGATGAAAGTGACTAGATGAAATTCCCATGTGTCCTCGAGAACGCTTTGCTTATTATAAGAGATCGTTCCGGCTTGTCCTTTGATACAAAAAGGATTGGGCCACCTTGCTGCACTCTTTGTTACTATTGCTACTTGTCACTTGTTACAAATTATCTTGCTATCAAACTACTCGTTATCGATAATTTCAGTGCTTGCAGAAAATACCTTGCTGAAAACCGCTTGTCATTTCCTTCTGCTCCTCGTTGGGTTCGACACTCTTACTTATCGAAAGGACTACGATTTATCCCCTATACTTGTGGGTCATCAAGACTCTTTTCTGGCGCCGTTGCCGGGGAGTGAAGCGCCTTTGGTGAGTGGAATTTGGTAAGGAAACATTTATATTACGTGCTGAAATTTACTGTCACTCACTATGGAAAGTAATCCTTTGAGGGGTTTGTTCGGGGTATCTTCACCTCGACCGGAAACACAAATAGTTGCTCCTCAACCTACTGCACCTACTGAAAATATTTATTATGAGATTCCTCCGGGTATGATAGAGAAACTGCTAGCTAATCCTTATGCAGGAGATGGAACGGTACATCCTGATATGCACTTGATCTATGTAGATGAAATTTGTGGATTGTTTAAGCTTGCAGGTTTATCCGAAGATGGAGTTAAGAAGAAAGTATTCCCTTTATCTTTAGAGGGAAAGGCATTGATGTGGTATAGGCTATGTGATGATACTGATACATGGGACTGGAACCGATTGAAACTAGAATTCCATCAGAAATTTTATCCTATGCATTTGGTTCATCGTGATCAGAATTATATATATAATTTTTGGCCTCATGAAGGAGAAAGCATCGCTCAAGCTTGGGGAGGCTTAAGTACATGATGTACACATGCCCCAATCATGAGCTCTCAAAAAAAATTATCTTACAGAATTTTTATGCTCGGCTTTCTCATGATAATCAAACTGTTGGGGATATTTACCAGCATATAGACCCGGCAGGGTGATAACCCGGCCATAGAGCAGGCTCAGCGGGTCATCTCACTACAGGGCTAAAGGACTTTTGGCGGGCCGGCTTGATGGAGGTCTAGCAGGAAAGGCCGGCTTAGGCAATGGGCCGGCTCAGGAAGAAGATGCTTGGCTTTAGGGTTGCCTTGGAGGCCAAGTAGACTTAGTAGGAGACGGGGTAGAGCCACGACCCGGACTCTCATGTAAATCTAGGGTTCCACCTGTGTATATAAAGGGGAGCTCCTAGGTAAGAAAAGTTAAGTTGCAATCTCCCGAGAGCTAGGTTAGCGAATCCGCATCCTTGTAATCGAGATCTATAGCAATATAATCAAGCAGGACGTAGGCTTTTACCTCCACTGCGAGGGGCCGAACCTGGGTAATTTCGTGTCTTCTCGTTCCCGATCAACCCCGTTAAGCTTCCACACCTGTGCGATGGCCTCATCTCCAAGTCCTTTCACAAGGGCATCTGCCGTGTCAAAACCACGACAGTTGGCGCCCACCGTGGGGCCTACGCACGGTGGAGTTGAGTTCTTAGCGGGATCTCTCCCAAGGTCCGGGAAGTATGCGGTCGTCTTGATGATGAAGAGCCGCCGCGGGAAGTTCTACATCGACGATTCATACTGGGGCCCCGTAGCCGGCTCAATTGAGTATGGGTACCGGGTCCCCTTCGGCAAGATCCACACCTTCATCGGCGTGGTCGGTGAGTCGGCCGCCGGGTTGGAAAGCATCACCGGTGTCAAGTCGGCACACCGCGCTAGTCTGAGCCAGGCAAGACCTGGCCCTACTCAAGCCGGCCGGAACCATGTCTTCGTAGGGTTCACCCAAGGGGTGGCCTTGTCGAAGAACTCCCTATCTGGAGATGATACGCTCGTCCAATCTGACGACAAGTCCTCAACGGGCGAAACCGAGTCGATCCGTCCTCTGCATGATGGAAGGCTCGGATATGTGGATGATGTCCTTCCAGAGATCCCAGACCCGCCTCGTTTTGCGGTGGTATACATGGCGGGTAGGCAAGATCCGGTGCGTGACCCGGCCGAGCCCGCAGCCGGCCAGAACCTTATCCTCGCCGGCTCAGGAGGAGCCGGCGCGTCGGCCACCGGCTCACAGAAAACCAGGGTGCAGGCACTCGTGGACTTGATGAACACGCTGGCAGCTCTGTTGGCCGAACCGGTCACTGCGGAGAACGCGTCAGCTCGCAACACGGAGATCACGAAGTGTCCCGAACAGATGGCCAAGATCCAGGAGGATATCAACGCAGAGAACACACACATGGCACAGGTGCAGGCCCGGCTTGCCGAGGAGCAGCAGCGTCTGGATGAGGAGGCGAATTACCTAAGCCGCCGGCAGGCCGAGTCAGAACTTGTCCACCGGAGGCGTCATTAGAGCCGGCTTCCGGTCGATCTTGAGCCGACTCAGTTGTTCACCACACCGCCGGCTCTGGAGAACCCGGGGGCTGGAGTTGTTCCCCCGGGAGGACCGCCTCTACAACAGCCGGCTCAGCAGAGGTAGCCGGCCCAGCATCGCATGCCGGATCAGCAACAGCAGCCGATGTCTCGCCGGTTCTAGACCCCAATTGGACACTACTCCAACCCGGTCGATAACGTGCTGGCTGCAACCCACAACTTGGCCGCTATTCCGATCGAGGGGGACGGCCCAATTCAGACAGAGGCTAGGAACGCTATTACGATGCTCAAGACAGCAGTACTGCAGCAGGCCAACTACTCGCATAGCCAGCACCGTCTTCATTCAACCCCTCACCAGAGCCGTACCAGGAGCCAGCGTCAAGAATCACCAACGGTTTCCAGCAGCGCGCATCACAGAAGAGCCGCCCCACCACTGATCAACCTCAACCTAGAATCCCGAATGCACAAGACATTGTGGACGCCGCTCGAGCCCTACGGGCGTGGGAGGAAGAAAACGCGCGTGCAGAGCACAACCCGTCGGCGCGCGTCAATCAGCCGGCGCAGGTCAACCCACCAATAACACCTATCCCGCCCACCGCAACCCAGACAGCCGGCCAACTCGGGGGCTTATCAAGTCGCATGATCGGAACTCCTTGTTTGGTACCAGCGCTGCGAGAAGCGTGCACACCCCCAGATTTCAAAGGTCCTCGCAAGGTTCCCAATTACACAGCGAATCTGGAGCCCACCAAGTGGATCGAGAGTTACGAATTGGCAATGGACTTATTGGGCGCAAGCGAGGTAGTGTGTGCACGTTATCTGCCTCTCATGTTGGAAGGCCCCGCTCGCACCTGGATGAAAAACCTCCCGGTGAATTCTATCAACACGTGGCAGGAGCTGAAGGAGCGCTTCATTAAGAACTTCCAGGGAACCTGTAAAAGGCCAACCACCATTGTTGATCTGGAACGATGTGTTCAGCGTGAGGATGAGTCTGTGCACCATTGGGCTTGCCGGGTTGCAGAGGTTATACACAGTTCTGACAGCATCTCGGCGGCTCAGGCGGTGCTTGTTCTGGAACAAACATGCAAGTTTCAGCCACTGGTCTAGAAATTAGGGTGACTCAAGAGAAAAGCCCAGGATATGGGTGATCTGATGGATGTCTTAACCCGGTACGTGGAGTCTGACAATACTAAAGACCTGCCGTCTGATGAAGAGAAAGCCGGTAAAGACAAGAAAGGAGGTGGCAAGGGCCACCAGTAGAACAACAGTAATGGGCAGAACAACAACGGTGGTAAACGCAAGGGTTATGATGGTAGCTCCGATCTGGTGGCAAACACAAATACAGGGAACAAAAAGTCAGCATCAGAACGATGGTTCTAGGAGGCAGTCCTCTGGTAACCGCCCTCTCAGCTTTGAGGAAGCTCTCAAGGCTCCATGCCCGAAACACAGTTACAATGGTAAGCCGTCCAGCCACTCGTGGGAAAATTGCTATGTCATGCAAGAGTTTGCCAAGCGGGTCTTCCAGAATCATCATAAGGGGGGCGGAAACGGCGGACAACCCGCCAACCAGGGACCCGGCTTCTCGGGAGCCGGCTCACAAGGACCCTTCGCAGGACCCGGCTTCCAAGGGAACAACGGCCAAGGCGGCGGGTTTCAGGGGGCTAGTAATACTAGAGGCGGCAATCAGCGAAACAGCCAGAGAAATCAGCACCAAGCTGGTGCGACAGGGTTTCAGAGTAACCCGAAATAGTTAAATAATGGACAGCATCATGTTTTCACCACCAGTACCTGCAAACGGGAGCGGAAGGTGCAACGACGAGCCGCCCACGCGGTTGAGCCGGCAACTCCTTATTATCTCAACTGGTCTGAATAGCCGGTTACCTAGAGCAGGGCAGATCACCCTGTCCTCCTCGATCACCCTGGCCATTTGGCTCTCGTGGTTGCGCCACAAGTCGGCGGTTATACACTGAATAAGGTGCTCATGGACGGAGGCAGCAGCATCAATATTCTGTACTATGACACGTTCAGGCGGATGAATCTGTCCGATAAGCAATTAACTCCATCCTCTACAGCCTTTCACGGCATTGTTCCTGGCAAGTCAGCCTATCCCATGGGAAGAATCTCCCTAGAGGTGGCCTTTGGCTTAGAGGATAACTGGCGTTCTGAGTTTCTGTCCTTTGAGGTGGTTAAGCTTAAGATCCCATACCACGCTTTATTCGGCCGGCCGGCTTATGCGCGGTTCATGGCACGGCTGTGCTACGTTTACCTGAAAATGAAGATGCCAGGACCAAGGGGAACCATCACAGTGGAAGGCAACCGGAAGATTGCACTCGAGTGCGAGGAAGGAGACGCAGCATATGCCGAGACGGCTTGCGCCGCAGAGGAGTTGCGGTATTATAAGGACAATGTTGACCCGTCTGACAGGACCTCCCTGAAGAAGCCCACTACGGAGTCAGACCCTCTACTCAAGTTCAAGTCGGCCAGAGACACAAAGCAAGTCGATTTCACCTCGGGCAATTCGTCGGAGCAGTTCACCATAGGGGCAAACATGGATCCTAAATAGGAAAGCGCGCTCATCGCGTTCATCTGTGAGAACCGGGACATCTTTGCGTGGAAACCTTCTGACATGCCAGGTGTACCGAGAGAACTCGCTAAGCATTCCCTTAATGTGGATCCCAAGTTTAAGCCAGTTTGCCAGTATCTCCGTCGCTTTAATGAGGAAAGGCAGAAAGCAATTGGTTAAGAAGTGGCCCGGCTCCTAGCTGCCGGGTTCATCGTTGAAGTCTTCCATCCTGGATGGCTAGCCAACCCAGTGCTTGTTCTGAAGAAAAATGGGACTTGGCGGATGTGTGTTGATTACACAGACCTGAATAAGGCTTGTCCTAGTGACCCCTTTGCCTTGCCCCGTATTGACCAGATCATTGACGCTACGGCGGGTTGCGAGTGTTTATGCTTCCTGGATGCTTACTCCGGTTATCATCATATCAAAATGAAACTGGAGGACCAGGAAAAGACGGCTTTCATCACACCTTTTGGGGCTTTCTGTTATACAACCATGCCGTTTGGTCTGAAGTGTGCACAGGCGACTTACCAGCCTTGTGTCCAAAGCTGCTTTCACAAACAGATCGGGCGGAACGTTCATGCTTATGTTGATGATATTGTGGTTAAGTCTCAGAAGAAAGAAACTCTGTTGGAGGATCTCAAGGAAACATTTGACAATCTCCGTGTCTACCAGATGAAGCTTAACCCGGAGAAGTGTGTTTTTGGTGTCCCTGCAGGAAAACTTCTGGGATTTCTTGTTTCCGAGCGTGGCATTGAAGCCAACCCGGAAAAGATCAAAGCAATCACGACCCTGGCTAAGCCGGCCAATCTGAATGCCGTGCAGAAGCTGGCTGGGCAGGTTGCAGCACTGAATCGGTTTATAAGCCGGCTTGGTGAGAAGGCGATTCCACTATATCAGTTGCTTAAGAAATCGGATAACTTCGTCTGGAGTGATGCTGCAGACCAGGCTTTTGAGGCCCTCAAGAAGCAGTTGTCTGAGCCGCTGGTCCTTGCTGCCCCTCGGGAGAAGGAGCCAATGTTGCTATATATCGCGGCCAATAACAAGGCTATGAGCGTGGCAGTCACTGTAGAGCGCAAGGAGGACGGAAAGGAATATCCAGTCTAGCACCCCGTGTATTATATCACTGTGGACAGCTCAGCACCTCTTGGGGATATAATCCAGAACCGGGAGGCCATAGGCCGGGTTGCTAAGTGGGCTATTGAGCTCGGTCTGCATCATCTCAAATATGTGCCATGTACCGCAATCAAATCTCAAGCATTGGTGGACTTCATTAATGATTGGACAGAGTTGCAGGCTCTTGAGGAGAAGCCCGACACAACATACTGGTCCATACACTTTGACGGCTCAAGGCAGCTGGAAGGCTCGGGGGCTGGGGTTGTAATTACTTCCCCACGAGGAGATAAGTTCTGTTATGTTTTAAGACTCATGTTCCCCTATACTAACAATGCAGCAGAATATGAGGCCTTGCTTCATGGGCTTCAGATGGCCAAAGAGATGAACCTGAGCCGGGTCAGGTGTTTGGGCGACTCCGACTTGGTGGCCCAGCAGGTTTCTGGAACATGGGATTCCAAGGATCCCCTTATGGCAGCTTATCGGCACGCGGCCACCAACATTGCTGGGCACTTCAAAGGTTATCAAGTTGATCATATTGATCGCCAGCAAAACGAGGCGGCAGATGCACTTTCTCGCTTGGGTTCTCAGCGCAAGCCGGTGCCACCCAATGTGTTCCTGGACGTTTTGCACAGCCTGTCTATCAAATTACCAACAAAGGAGGATTTGGCTATTCGTGACCCAGAGGCGGCACTAGTGGCTACTGTCCACGCTATACCTGATTGGACAGTCCCCTACTTGGCTTATCTAAGCCGGGGAGAACTGCCAACAGAGGAAATCATTGCTCGACAGATCATCAGACGATCCAAGTCTATGACTATCGTCAATGGTGAGTTGCACCGACGAAGCGTCACTGGTGTTTTTCAGCATTATGTTTTGCCTGAAGAAGGCCTCGCAATTCTCAATGAGGTTCATTCTGGTGACTGTGGGCACCATGCCGGCTCAAGATCACTGGTCGCGAAGCCTTTCCGGCAAGGTTTTTACTGACTCACAGCTCATGCTGATGCAGAGGACATTGTACGCAAGTGTGATGGTTGCCAGAAATATGCTCGCCAGGCTCACATGCCGGCTCAAGAGTTGAGGATGATCCCAATAATTTGGCCTTTTGCGGTCTGGGGGCTTGACATGGTTGGACCCTTCAAACGTTCTAAGAACAAGCATACGCACCTATTGGTGGCTGTGGACAAGTTTACCAAGTGGGTCGAGGCAGAGCCGGTCAGCCGGTGTGATGCTGCTACAGCTGTCAAGTTTCTAAAAAAGCTGATCTTTCATTTTGGTTTTCCGCACAGTATAATTACTGACAATGGCACCAACCTTTCCAAGGGAGTCATGAAGCAGTTCTGTCAACAGGAGCATATTTGGCTTGATTTAACATCGGTTGCGCATCCTAAGTCTAATGGGCCGGCCGAAAGATCTAATCAGGAATTGCTGCGTGGTATCAAACCCCGGCTCATGGTGCCTTTGTAGCGCACGCCGGGTTGCTGGGAAGAAGAATTACCTGCGGTGCTTTGGAGCGTACGGACTACTCCCAACAGGTCAATAGGCTATACGCCGTTTTTCTGGTCTATGGTGCAGAAGCTGTACTTCCAAGTGATATTCGTCATGATTCCCCTCGCGTGGCGGCTTATGTGGAATCAGATAATGAGCAAGCTAGACAAGACGCTCTTGACGCCCTGGAAGAAGAACGCGAACTTGCCGCGTCCAGATCAGCAATTTATCAACAAGACCTACGTCGCTATCACAGCCGTAGAGTTTGAAGCCGCACTTTTCAGGAAGGTGACTTAGTGCTCCGTCTGATACAAGACCAGACAGGCATGCATAAGCTTTCACCACCTTGGGAAGGTGACTTAGTGCCCTTTGTGGTCAGCAAGAATCTCAACAACGGGTCATATTACCTGATTGATATACGTGAGGCAGATAAATCACGTACCTCTGAGGAGGAAACAAGCCGGCCCTGGAACATTGCCCAACTCCGGCCATACTATACTTGAATCATTAACTGGGTCACATCTTTGTACATACCTTCTATTGTGTATATACCTATTTTTGATCAAATAAAATAAAGACCAGCAGCTCTGTATAAGAGAGTTGTCGTTTCGCCTCAAAATTGTGTGTTGGATCTTTATTTGTTGATCATGGTTAATTGGGGGCTTCCAACTCCATTGAGTTCAGCTTACAAAACCCTTTAACCTGACGAGATGCCACAAGTTGGTTAAACCTGCCTGTTAGCAAGATGCTACTCCCTAAAAAGTGACCCGGCGAATGTCTGATGAGTCAATCACTCCGGTGACCCTGAATTCGTCAGAGTTAAAATGTATGATTGGTTGCGTGAGAGCCGGCTTTCAGAGAGCAAGGATAAACCAACAGGCCAAAGTGCCAGCTTCATGAAAGCAATTCAGACTTGAGCTTTACAAGCCGGTCTTTCAAGCTGGGTTTTATAAAAACCGTCTTATTGTAGTTATGTTTCTTTTCTGCATTCATCTCATCTCTGCATACATGCATGCATTCATACATAGCATTTACTTTAGTTCACTTTGATATTCTTGATTCATTGCAAACAGTAACAAAGATTACTAGTTGATTTCATCCATCATAATTATATGCAATTGTTATCGCTTCAGCAGAATCACTCTCATTGCAGACACTGGCTCTCGAAGCCCAAAAGAGGATTCACAGAAGCAAGGCATCCACAGTATTTGTACAGGCAAGCACAGTACATGATGGCACTGGCATTAGCAACAAGTGTTTCACGCTATGGTATTGCAAGCCGCCCATCAGCTGCGGCCACGACAAAATTTTTATAGTTCAGACTACAAAAGGACAAGCCGGCATTTTATGTCACCGGGTTAGAGCTGGCGCCAGCGCCCGACGAAGCGCCATGTGCCGGCTCTTCGCTGCCGTCGTCATCCTCCGCCTCCTGACTTGATTCGCCGGTCGACCACTGGATTGAGCGTAACGCTTCAAATAGGGCATCGGCTGTTATCAGGGAGGAGGGGTCGACTTTAGGAGCGAAAGATGGCTTACGCATTCGGGTTAGGGCAACCGGTTCATGATTTGGCAGCTCCATCCGCTTGTTCTCCTTTGTATAGCCGGCCTAGTACTTGGTCAGATCTGCTTCTTCCGCAATCTCGGTGGCTGCAACCCGGGTTTCTTTGATACAACGTTGAAAGTCTTTCTTGGTAAACGGCGAGTTGTCTACATTGAACTCTAGATACCCGCCCACAATCTGAGACGGATCAAGTTCTGGCACATATGCCTTGGCTCGAGCAAGCGCTGTTAGAGCCCCAGAGCGGCAAGCCACCTTTTTCCAGTCATCAAAACACCTGGGCACAATAGACAGCTCCTTCAACATGTTAGCAATCAGCTGTGGTGGTGATGTGGTGTTTTTTGCGGCCATTATGCATCGGGAGCCGCCTATGTATAGCTGCTCCACAAAGGTATACACCGCCTTTAATTTCACCAGTGGTTGCTGCACAAGAGTTTGGTTCTTGCGTCCTTCAAGGAACAATACACACGATCAATAAAACCATCTCAGCAGGATAAGTCGGTACAATTGACTCGTAGTCGTTATACTTACCGAAGATGGCCCGGCACATGGCTGTGATCTGGCCTTTTAGAGTGGCCAGCTCTCGGGTTACCGGCTCAAGTTTCGCTTCGGCCTCTTCAGCACGCGCGGCTAGGGCGGCTCTGGCTGCCTCTGTTTCTTCCAACGTACTCCGCACCACAAGCAGAGACTTATTGGCTTCTTCAGCTGTCTTTTCAGCCTCTCGGCGCAGTTTCTTCTCCTTCCTTGCTTCCTTTAGGAAGAAGGTAGCTTGGGTCTCCACTTGGTTCAGCATGTCCTGCAGAGCAGCGTCAGTTATACATTGTCTGAACATGCCCCGAGCCGCCCTTCTGGTCGACCCGGCTCATGGGGGCTACAGGTTTCAGCGCTTCTCAGAAAAGCAAAACAAGCAAGTTCCATGCAGATGCAGGCATTCTACATGGCACTTGGGGGCTAATGCATGATTTGATCTTATTAGGCATGGAGACCCGCCCGTCATGATTTGACGAGCCAGCCTTTCGAGGTGCTAACTGAGGTTATGCATGCAAGATAAAATTTGGAAGTCCCGGGTCATCATTTCATAATGACCCGGCCCTTGGGGGCTACATATATATATGGTTCATGGCAGAAGGCGCAATTACCTCGTATTTTCGCTTCAAGGAGGATATCATCGCAATTTCGGTGTCCCGACTTTTAGATAGCCGGGTCAGCACGGCTTGGTGAAGGGCATTGGCGTCTTGGTCTTCAAAAGCGGAGAAGTCAAGAGCCGCCTTCCCCTTGTTCTTCATAGACGGATCAGGCCTGGCAGGAACTTTGGTGAGGGTAGTGGAGGTCTCAGGCAGAGCAGTCTGCTGTTTGTCCATCACCACCACCTCCTCTTGAGCCAGGGCCGCGGGCGGCTGTTCGGGTTGACCTTCAGTAAAAATTTCCTTCTCCTGATCAGGAGAGGGAGCGCGAGCCGGGCTTGCAGTATCTTGAGGCGACAGACTGGGCTGAAGGGCCGGCTCATCCTGAATAATCAAGGGGGCCTCCGTCTCTTCATGAGGGACCGTTTGAGTAACCGGGTCAGATGACCCGGCCGCGGCGCTGGTCTTCTTCTTGATGGCCTTGGCCCTGTACAAGGAGCAAAGAGTCAATTCAGTTAAAGGTTATAAGGTAAAGAGCCGTCGTGCGAGTAAGGAATAGTCAATGCGCTTACCCCGGGTTGATGTTGAAAGCCGGTGCCTGAGTAGCGCTTGACTCATCCGAAGAAGGAGACGTCTGGTATGCCAAGTCATTTAAATGTAAGGGTTCCTTGAAACGACCAGCTAGAGGAAAAGAGGGAGTTGGACTGAGAAGCACCTCTGCCCGTGCTCTACGGGATGGCGGCTCATATGGAAGCCCGCCACTCAGCTCGCCTTCACTACTCCGGGTCTTCCGTTTGGAGGTCCCGGCTTGCTGGGTTTTCTTCAAAACAAATTGGGGATCCAAATGAGCATCTTGGTGTGAAAAAGGGACTTTTCGGACGGCAACCCGGGGTTTCCTTCGAACTTTGCGGATTATAGCCCGGGTTTTCTTTCGAATAGGTATTGGGGAGTCAGAATCTGAGGATATCAAGGTTACCTCTGGCTCGATGTTGTGGCTAACTTCAGCTTCCTCCTGAGATAAATGAGCATTAGCGATCTGATTAAAAAGGTGGCCTAGGGAGTCAAGTTCTACCGCATTGTCTTCTTCATTATCCAACTCTTCTTCGTCGTCTTCTCGAGGAGGGGTAGGGTCTTGAAGCTCAACCTGCCACCAGTCATCGTTTTCCTGCGCCAGGACGGATTGATGAAATGAAACAAGGACAATACAGTATTGGCAAAACGGAAGGTGATAAAGGCGGCTTACCTTAGGGGCCGGGTTGTTGGCGTAGAATAGGGCGAGCCCCACGATCTTAATGTCGTCCTTTGTTTCGCCAAGTAGTTTCTTGGCAAATTTTAGGACATCCTTCTCCTTCAAGTTGACTCGGCTGAACCGAAGTGGGTCTTCATGATGGCCGGTGTAAGTGTGCATAAGCCGGGTTCTGGAGCTTAGCGGCTGAATTCGCCACTCGACCCAAGTACGGGTCAAATCGACATCGGTGAGGCCGTGAGCAATCAGTGCGTTCATCTTTGGATATAAGGGCTCCAGATTCTCCCTCTCTTCTTGGGGGGCAAGACCCGGGAAGGTTGCGTTGGTAAGCCGGGTTGCCCGGTAACCCGGCAATGGGTGCTGCCCTTTAGGGGAGGTGTTCTTGCAGTAAAACCAGGTTCTGTGCAACCCCTTGGGATGGCTGTCCAGCTTGGCGTTGGGGAAAACTATGTTCTTTCTTCGCTGGATGGAAATACCACCCAGTTCAATACTTGGACCATCCTTGTGCTCCGTTTGGCGGTTTAAATAAAAGAATTCCCAGAACAAACTAATGGACGGCTCGAGCTGTAGATAAACTTCACATAATACTTGAAATTGGCATAAGTTGAAGATGGAATTGGGAGCCACGTCTTGAGGCCTGATGTTGAAGACGTGCAATACGTCTCGGAAAAACTTTGAGCCGGGAGGACGGAAGCCCCTTGAAACATGATCAACAAATATGACGATCTCGTCCTCGCCGGGTTGCGGGTGGATCTCTTCTTCGGGAGCTCGCCATGAAATTATCTCCTTAGCTGGCAGCAACCCGAAGTCTACCAGGGTTTGCAGGCTCAGTTCAGACATGCTGGACTTGGCCCAGTTGACGATCTTGGGCTTGGGAGGCATTGTTTCGGCTGTTATGAAAGAGAGAAGACGTCATAAGCCGGTAATATGAGCTTTTTAATGAAGTATGAATAATACAATGAGCCGGCAACTGAGAAATTTGGCCGGGTTGCAAAGGAGAATACAGATACATCCCGGGTCAAGATTGCTAGCAAGGATAAGCCGGAACATGCATGCCACAGATTTTTACAAGTGTTGAGATAGGGTCTCGGCTACGAGTCCACAAACAGGTCTATATGAAATAAAGAAATATTTACGGATCTACAAAAGGGATAAAAATGAAGAAATAAAGGCTAAGCGTGTTCTTCGTATCGTAAGATGAACAGCAGTGGGATTTAGTTAAGACAGTATAATGGATCTGCTAATGAGAAAAAGGCTGCGGGATGAATGTGAACTACAAACGAAAGGGGGCCCGACGCGTTTGGGATCTACCGTGGTTGTAATGAAGTACGCGGAAGAAATTTAAGGGAACCGCGGCAATGGCGGAAGATACTTACAGATCTGGCCGGAAGGAACTTGACGAGGATGTAGCACGGCGATGCGGCCTGGTCGGACCGGGTGAGCTCCGGCGGTGACGGGATGATTCGAAGCGGCGTTGTGCGAGTGGCGGCGACGAGCTCGAGGAGGCTGGTGGCGTCGGACGTTTGGAGGAAGAAGAAGAGTAGAAGAGAAGGAAGTGAAGGGGGCCGTCTATTTATGGGCACCGTTGGACACCCAAACGGCGTGCACGAAATCCTAGGTGGTACAGTAAACAGTGGCTAAAAGGGCTCCTCGATTTTCATGCCTATCGAAGCAATACAAATCTACTCAGATTACCGATGACGTCATTCCGGATTTTGTGGAGTAGGATGTTGCGACAGGAAAGGGATACAGAGTGCTAAGTCTGAAGACAGAAGAAAGACCCGGCGTTCTAAAGGACCGGCTTGAGAAGCATTTGGAGGATATCTCATTAATGTTTTATTTTCAAGGTGAAGTTTAACATGAATAAATTCAAGTCCAACTGAGGGCTAATGTTGGGGATATTTACCAGCATATAGACCCGGCAGGGTGATAACCCGGCCATAGAGCAGGCTCAGCGGGTCATCTCACTACAGGGCTAAAGGACTTTTGGCAGGCTGGCTTGATGGAGGTCTAGCAGGAAAGGCTGGCTTAGGCAATGGGCCGGCTCAGGAAGAAGATGCTTGGCTTCAGGGATGCCTTGGAGGCCAAGTAGACTTAGTAGGAGATGGGGTAGAGCCACGACCCGGACTCTCATGTAAATCTAGGGTTCCACCTATGTATATAAAGGGGAGCTCCTAGGTAAGAAAAGTTAAGTTGCAATCTCCTGAGAGATAGGTTAGCGAATCTGCATCCTTGTAATCGAGATCTATAGCAATATAATCAAGTAGGACGTAGGCTTTTGCCTCCACTGCGAGGGGCCGAACCTGGGTAATTCTGTGTCTTCTTGTTCCCGATCAACCCCGTTAAGCTTCCACACCTGTGCGATGGCCTCATCTCCAAGTCCTTTCATAAGGGCATCTGCCGTGTCAAAACCACGACACAAACCATGCTCGATTCTTCTTCGACTGGCTCCTTTATGAAGAAAACTATTGAATTCATATGGGATCTTCTGGAAAGAATTAAACATAACTCTGAAGATTGGGAACTCGACAAAGGTAATGAGTCAGGTATATTACTTGAGTTCGATTGTGTTAAATCTTTTATGGCTACCGATGTTTTTCATAAGTTTAGCACTAAATATGGACTTGACTCTGAGATAGTAGCTTCCTTTTGTGAATCATTTGCTACTCATGTTGATCTCCCTAAGGATAAGTGGTTTAAATATCATCCCCCTGTTAAATAAAAGATTGAGGAACCCGTTAGTGTTAAAGAAGAAACAATTGTTTACCATGCTGATCCAGTTGTGCCTACTTCTTATATTGAGAAACCACCTTTTCCTGTTAGGATTAAGGAACATGCTAAAGTTTCAACTGTGGTTAACAAAAGTAATATCAGAGCACCTAGACCCTCTGAGCAAATTAAAGTTGAACCTGATGTTGCTATGGTTAAAGATCTCTTAGTCGATAATATAGATGGGCATGTTATTTACTTTTGTGATGAGGCTGCTAGAATTGCTAAATCTGTTAGAAATGAACGAGATATGTTAGACAAGAACAAGCCCGTAGTAGGCATGCCTGTTGTTTCTGTTAATATTGGAGATCATTGCAATCATGGTTTGTGTGATATGGGTGCTAGTGTGAGTGCTAATCCATTTTCTTTATATCAAGAAGTAATGCATGATATTGCACTTGTTGAGATCGAAGATGTTGATGTTACTATTAAGCTAGCAAATAGAGATACTATTAAACCACTTGGGATTGTTAGAGATGTTGAAGTCTTGTGTGGTAAAATCAAATACCCTACTGATTTCTTAGTACTTGGTTCACAACAAGATAATTTTTGTCCCATTATTTTTGGTAGACCTTTCTTGAACACCGTTAATGCTGAAATTGATTGTGTTAAAGAAAAGGTTCGAGTTAAGTTTGGTGATATATCTCATTAGTTTAATTTCTCCAAGTTTCATAGACAACCTCACGGTAAAGAATTGCCTAGTAAAGATGAAATTATTGGTCTTGCTTCTATTGCCGTACCTCCTACTGATCCGTTAGAACAATATTTGCTAGACCATGAAAATGATATGCATATGAATGAAAGAAATGAAATAGATAAGATGTTCTTTGATCAGCCACCTATCCTTAAACATACTTTGCCTGTTGAAACTCTTGGAGGCCCTCCTCCACCTAAGGGTGATCCTGTATTTGAATTGAAGCAATTGCCTGATACATTGAAATATGCTTACCTTGATGAAAAGAAGATATATCCTGTTATTATTAGTGCTAACCTTTCAGCGCATGAAGAAAAGAGATTACTAAAAACTCTACGGAAGCACCGAGCTGCTATCGTATATACTCTTGATGATCTTAAGGGCATTAGTCCCACTCTATGTCAGCACAAAATTAATATGGAGCCTGATGCTAAACCAGTTGTCGACCACCAACGGCGATTAAATCCTAAGATGAAAGAGGTGGTAACAACCAAAATATTAAAACTTCTGGAAGCAGGTATAATCTATCCCATAGCTGATAGTAGATGGGTAAGTCCCATTCATTGTGTCCCTAAGAAAGGAGGTATTACCATTGTT
The DNA here is from genome assembly GCA_039707655.1 of Elymus sibiricus. Taxonomy (NCBI): domain Eukaryota; kingdom Viridiplantae; phylum Streptophyta; class Magnoliopsida; order Poales; family Poaceae; genus Elymus; species Elymus sibiricus. The sequence goes on along the minus strand of CM077672.1, from coordinate 295,848,928 downwards.
CCTAATGATAAAAATGAACTCATTCCACAGAGAATTGTAACTGGTTATAGGATGGTAATTGATTTTAGAAAATTAAAGAAAGCTACTAGAAAAGATCATTACCCCTTACCTTTTATTGATCAAATGTTAGAAAGATTGTCTAAGCATACACACTTTTGTTTCCTAGATGGTTATTCTGGTTTTTCTCAAATACCCGTATCACAACCCGATCAAGAGAAAACCACCTTTACTTGTCCTTTTGGAACTTATGCTTATCGTCGTATGCCTTTTGGTTTATGCAATGCACCTGCTACCTTTCAAAGATGTATGACTTCTATATTCTCTGACTTTTGTGAAAAGATTGTTGAGGTATTCATGGATGATTTCTCCGTTTACGGAACTTCCTTTGATGATTGCTTAAGCAACCTTGATCGAGTTTTGCAGAGATGTGAAGAAACTAATCTTGTCTTGAATTGGGAGAAGTGCCACTTTATGGTGAATGAAGGCATTGTCTTAGGGCATAAAATTTCTGAAACATGTATTGAAGTTGATAAAGCTAAGGTTGATGCTATTGAGAAAATGCCATGTCCTAAAGATATTAAAGGTATAAGAAGTTTCCTAGGTCATGCTAGTTTCTATAGGAGATTTATTAAAGACTTCTCTAAAATTTCTAGGCCTCTTACCAATCTTTTGCAAAAAGATGTTCCATTTGTTTTTGATGATGATTGTCTAGAAGCCTTTGAAACACTTAAGAAAGCCTTAACCACTGCACCTATTGTTCAACCACCTGATTGGAACTTGCCTTTTGAAAATATGTGTGATGCTAGTGATTATGCTGTTGGTGCTGTTCTAGGACAGAGAGTTGATAAGAAATTAAATGTTATCCATTATGCTAGTAAAACTCTAGACAGTGCTCAAAGAAATTATGCTACTACTGAAAAAGAATTTCTAACAGTTGTGTTTGCATGTGATAAATTCATATCTTACATAGTTGATTCTAAAGTAACTGTTCACACCGATCATGCTGCTATTAAATATCTTATGGAAAAGAAAGATGCTAAACCTAGACTCATTAGGTGGGTTTTATTGCTACAAGAATTTGACTTGCATATTATTGATAGAAAGGGAGCTGAGAATCCCATAGTAGATAATTTATCTAGAATGGAAAATGTTCTTGATGACCCACTACCTATCAATGATGATTTTCCTGATGAACAATTAGCTATCATAAATGCTTCTCGTAATACAAGGTATTACAATCTGGTTTTTATTGGCCTACTCTTTTCAAGGATGCTCGTAAGTTTGTCCTATCTTGTGATGAATGTCAAAGAACTGGTAATGTTGGTACACGTCATGAAATGCCTATGAATTATTCACTTGCTGTTGAACCATTTGATGTTTGGGGATTTGATTATATGGGACCTTTTCCTAAATCCAATGGGTACACACATATTTTAGTTGCTGTTGATTACGTTACTAAGTGGGTAGAAGCTATTCCAACTAGTAGCGCTGATCATAACACTTCTATTAAAATGCTTAAAGAAGTTATTTTCCCAAGGTTCGGAGTCCCTATATATTTAATGACTGATGGTGGTTCACATTTTATTCATGGTGCATTCCGTAAATTGCTTGCTAAATATGATGTCAACCATAGAATTGCATCTCCCTATCACCCTCAAACTAGTGGTCAAGTTGAATTGAGCAATAGAGAAATAAAATTAATTTTGCAAAAGACCGTCAATAGATCTAGAAAGAATTGGGCTAAGAAACTTGATGGTGCATCATGGGCTTATAGAACTGCTTATAAAAATCCTATGGGTATGTCTCCTTATAAAATGGTTTATGGAAAAGCATGTCATCTACCTCTTGAGTTAGAACATAAAGCATATTGGGCAATTAAAGAACTCAATTATGATTTTAAACTTGCCGGTGAAAAGAGGTTATTTGATATTAGCTCATTAGATGAATGGAGAACCCAAGCTTATGAAAATGCCAAGTTGTTTAAAGAAAAAGTTAAAAGATGGCATAATAGAAGAATTCAAAAACGGGAATTTAAAGTAGGTGAGCAAGTTCTATTGTAAAATTCTCGTTTGAGATTTTTTGCAGGAAAACTTCTCTCTAAATGGGAAGGACCGTATATCATCGAAGAAGTTTATCGCTCCGGAGCCATCAAAATAAACAACTCCGAAGGCACTAATCCAAGAGTGGTGAATGGGCAAAGAATTAAGCACTATATTTCAGGTACCCCCATTAATGTTGAAACTAATATTATTGAAACAATTACAATGGAGGAATACATAAGAGAGACCTTCCGGAACACTCCAGAACCCTGGAAAGGAAGAGGTACGTGATACGGTAAGTAAACCGACTCCAAAAATTCCATAAAAATACTTTCTGTCAGTTTTGGAATATTAGAAAAAACACAAAAATAAGAAACAGCCGAGGGGACCCACCTGGTGCCCACGAGGCACCAGGGCGGGCCACCCCCCCCCCCCCCAGGCGCGCCCTGGTGGCTCGTGGCCCCCTCGTGAGCCTTCCCGACTCCGTTTTCTCCTAGATTACTTGTTTTGCAAGATAAAAAATCTTTATATATACTCCCGGACGTTTTGACTACCGTATCGCAGAAATCTCCTCTATTCTTGTTTCGTTGCTATGTTTCTGACAGATTTGAAAGTATGTCGTCTCAAGACTCAGATGGAGAGAGCCTTGTATCACACTATGTTACAAATCCCAGGATCTATGGGGATATAGACCCCTATGGATGGTCCGCGGAGGAGGAGCAAGATGCCAACATGAGGGGAACGGAAGATGCGAGCTCGGATGAAGAAGATGCCCCTCTACCTCAACCGGGAGATATGCATGTGGAGTTCAAGAAGTCGAGCCTCCCAAACACAGTAAACAAATCTAAGATCCAATTTATCCCTTTCCGTCTTCTACAGGAAAACAAGAACGCACTATGTGAGAAGATAATGGAGCTTGAGCAAGAAATTAGCAAATTGAAGGAAGAAAACTATGTTCTCAAGCGGAAACTGAAGGACAAGCCCACCACTTCATCACCACCACCATCACCGAAGAAGGAAACTTGAGTACATGGGTATGGGCACTCCCCTTGGCTTGTGCCAAGCTTGGGGGAGGTGCCCCGGTATCGTATCACCATCACTTTTATTATCTTTACCTATTTTTAGTTCGATCCTTAGTTATTTCGTGATCTAGTTGAATAAAAGTTTAGTATGATCTATTTTTGAATGCTAGCTTCGTGATCTATCTATCTATGTAATCGAGTTGAGAGTTATATAATAAAGAGTAGTTTGAGTTTTTGCTTCTTTACTTTCATGTTTCAATTCTAGCAATGAAAATAATGAAAAAGATCATATGCTAATCTTATGGAAAGTAATGACATTACATAAAGAAGAGTATAAGTGGTAAAATTTATTGGAAGTTAACAAACATAGAATTAGTCAATGATGCAATTCATGAAAGAATTAATAGGGAAGAGAAGATTCACATGCAAATATACTATCTTGGACATCTTTTATGATTGTGAGCCCCCATTAAGTATTTTATGTCAAATTGTTGACGTTGGACAAGAAAGACAACATAATGAATTATGTTTGTTCATATTCACATAGAAGTTATATTGTTATAGATCCTCCAACATGTGGTGCTTGCCCAATATCTTTGCTGGCCAAAAATCCGCACCAAGTAGAGATACTACTTGTGCATCCAAAACCCTTGAACCCAGTTTCATGTCATGAGAATCCACTATATCTACCTAGGGATTGAATAAGATCCTTTAAGTAAGTTGTCATCGGTGCAAAAAGCAATAAAAAATGCCTCTAAATATGTCTGAACTTTTATTGTAAGGGAAATAAGCTTTGTACGAACTTGTGATGGTAAAGAAATAAAAGCGACAGACTGCATAATAAAGGTTTCTATCACAAGGGGCAATATAAAGTGACATTCCTTTCCATTAAGAGTTTGTGCATTCAACAACAAAAATCGCATGACAACCTCTGCTTCCCTCTGCGAAGGGCCTATCCTTTACTTTTATGTATTTACTTTTTATGCAAGAGTCAATAGTGTTCTCCTCTACTTCCTTTTTATTTTTCTCTTTTGCAAGCATCATGTGGTGGGGAAAGATCTAGGCACATATATCCAATTGGACATGAGTGATCATGAGTTATTATTGTTGACATCACCCTTGAGGTGAATAAGTTGGGAGGCGAAATCACAAGCCCCTATCTTTCTATGTGTCTGGCTGAAACTTTTTGCTCCATATATATGTCGTGAGTGTTAGCAATCATAGAAGACTAAATGATGGTTGAGTATGTGGACTTGCTAACAAGCTCCTACATGAGACCCTTCCTGAAAATATGATGAATTGCAATTGCATTGTTGACTGAGAACATAGTTTGTTAGTTTTCAAGAAAGTTTATGCCTTATACTTCATTGTTGTGATGAATTGTTACTTGCTCATGAGAAGTTTTATGATAATAAATATTGCTGTTATAATAAATATCATGATGCTACAATGTCCGTATTTTTTTTATTAACACCTCTCTCTCTCTAAACATGTGGACATGATTATCGATATTGGCTTTCGCTTGAGGACAAGCGAGGTCTAAGCTTGGGGGAGTTGATATGTCCATTTTGCATCATGTTTTGCTACTGTTATTTATAGTGTTTTTAATCAATATGACACTTTGTGGAGCAATTCTAATGCCTTTTCTCTCTTAATATGCAAGATTTACACAAGGAGGGAGATTGCCGGCAGCTGGAATTCTGGACCTGAAAAAGCTATGTCAGAGATACCTATTCTGCACATCTCCAAATGAGCTGAAATTTTACGAAGATTTATTTTGGAATAAATAAAAAATACTGGAGCAAAGAAGTACCAGAGGGGGCCACCCAGGAGCACACGAGGCACCACGGCGCGCCACCCCCCCCCCCCCAGGCGCGCCCTGGTGGCTCGTGGGGCCCCTGGCCAGCCTCCGACCTCCATTTTCTGGTATATAAGTCCATTTGCCCTAGAAAAAATAGAGAGAAGACTTTCGGGACGGTGCGCCACCGTCTCGAGGCGAAACTTGGGCAGGAGCACTTTTGCTCTCCGGCGGAGAGATTCTGCCGGGGATACTTCCCTCCGGGAGGGGGAAATCATCACAATCGACATCACCAATGATCCTCTCATCGTGGGAGGACTAATCTTCATCAACATCTTCACCAGCACCATCTCATCTCAAACCCTAGTTCATCTCTTGTATTCAATCTTTGTCTCAAAACCTCAGATTGGTACATGTGGGTTGCTAGTAGTGTTGATTACATCTTGTAGTTGATGCTAGTTGGTTTATTTGGTGGAAGATTATATGTTCAGATCTATTATGCTATTCAATACCCCTCTGATCTTGGACATGATTATGATTTGTGAGTAGTTACTTTTGTTCTTGAGGACATGGGAGAAGTCTTGTCATAAGTAATCATGTGAATTTGGTATTCGTTCGATATTTTGATGGTATGTATGTTGTTGATTCTCTTAGTGGTGTCATGTGAACGTCGACTACATGACACTTCACCATGTTTGGGCCTAAGGGAATGCATTGTGGGGTAGTAATTAGATGATGGGTTGCTAGAGTGACAGAAGCTTAAACCCTAGTTTATGCGCTATTCCGTAAGGGGCTGATTTGGATCCATATGTTTAATGCTATGGTTAGAGTTATCTTAATTCTTCTTTCATAGTTGCGGATGCTTGCGAGAGGGGGTAATCATAAGTGGGAGGTTTGTTCAAGTAAGAACAGCACCCAAGCACTGGTCCACCCACATATCAAATTATCAAAGTAGCGAAAGCGAATCAAACCAACATGATAAAAGTGACTAGATGAAATTCCCATGTGTCCTTGAGAACGCTTTGCTTATTATAAGAGATCGTTCCGGCTTGTCCTTTGCTACAAAAAGGATTGGGCCACCTTGTTGCACTCTTTGTTACTATTGCTACTTGTCACTTGTTACAAATTATCTTGCTATCAAACTACTCGTTACCGATAATTTCAGTGCTTGCAGAAAATACCTTGCTGAAAACCGCTTGTCATTTCCTTCTGCTCCTCGTTGGGTTTGACACTCTTATCGAAAGGACTACGATTGATCCCCTATACTTGTGGGTCATCAATCGTCGCCTCTATGACTAGAGGAGGTAAGGAACTGCCATCACACTCTGCACTTGATTCACCTTCTGTTTTGAGTAGGCTTGCAACACCACCACCTGCTATTCATTCTGATATGTCGCAAGTTATTGATGATACTACTTCTGCTATGAATGAAACAATTGATGATGCTAGTACTATGCTTGGTACTACTGTGCCACTTGGTGAATTTCTTGATGAACAAATTGTTAAAGCTAAAGGAATTGAAAATGTTGAAACTCTTGAAAATTATGATTCACCTATTATGCCTAGCTCCCCTACTAGAGTTGAAATGCCTGAGACATCTGATGGTTATGTTTTTGATAGGGAGACAGCTGGGGCAATTCTTGCTTGTAATGATAGAGATGAGGTTAGAAAATTGCTAGCTGAATTGAAAGAAAAATCTATGAGGGAGAGCATGAAATATGACCCTAAGTTTGCTACCTCTCCCATATTTGTTACTGATAAGGATTATGAATTCTCTGTCGATCCTGAGTTAATTACTTTGGTTGAATCTGATCCTTTTCATGGTTATGAAACTAAGACTGTTGTGGCACATCTTACTAAATTGAATGATATAGCCACCCTATTTGCTCATGAGGAAAAAATTCGTTACTACTACATTCTTAAGTTGTTTCCTTTCTCATTAAAGGGTGATGCTAAGAAATGGTTTAATACTCTTGCTCCTGGTTGTGTGCGTAGCCCCCAGGATATGATATATTACTTCTGAAAAATATTTTTCTGCCCATAAGAAACAAGCTGCCTTACAGGAAATATTCAACTTTGTGCAAATTGAAGAAGAGAATCTCCCACAAGCTTGGGGGAGGCTTCTCCAAATACTTAATACTTTGCCTAATCATCCCCTTAAGAAAAATGAAATACTTGATATATTTTATAATGGACTAACCAATGCTTCTAGGGACTACCTAGATACTTGTGCTGGTTGTGTTTTCAGGGAACGAACTGTTGGACAGGCTGAAGTACTATTGAATAATATATTGAGAAATGCCGATGATTGGACACTTCCTGAACCACCACCTAAGCCAACTCCGAAGAAGAGAGGTATTCTATTCCTCAGTCCAGAAGATATGCAAGAAGCTAAGAAATCTATGAAGGAAAAAGGTATTAAAGCTGAAGATGTTAAGCATTTACCACCTATAGAAGAAATACATGGGCTCGACACTCCGACACAGGTAGTGGAGGTAAATTCTCTCACTAGATTTGATAAAGGTGATATTCCGTATAATAAATCTGCTAGTCAATGCCTGTCTGAATTTGATAATTACATCATTAAACATGAACACTTTAATATGTATGTTAGCAATCAACTAAAACGAAATGCCATCATGATTGAATGCTTGAGTGATTTTATGTTTAGAACTGCTAATGATGTTAAATGCTTGAGTAAACATGCTTCTATGGTCCAAACTCAGTTAGAACAAATTGCTAAGTCACAAAATGATTTGCTTGATGAAATGAATAATAAAATGAATGATCATGCTGTTAAAGTTGTTACTAGAGGGGGTAGAATGACTCAGGATCCTCTATATCCTGAAGGTCATCCTAAAAGAATTGAACAAGATTCTCAAAGAAATAATATTGATGCACCTAGTCCATCTAAGAAGAAAAAGAAAAAGAAAAATGATAGGACTTTGCATGCTTCTAGTGAACCTGAGATAGAAAAACCTCCTGAGAACCAAAACGATGTTTCTATTTCTGATGCTGAGACACAATCTGGTAATGAACATACACCTAGTGATAATGATAATGTTCGTGTTGATACTCAACCATATAATGATGTAGAAATAGAACATGCTGTTGATCTTGATAACCCACCTCCTAAGAATAAAAGATATGATAAAGGAGATTTCGTTGCTAGAAAACATGGAAAAGAAAGAGAACCATGGGTTCAAAAACCTATGCCTTTTCCCACTAAACCATCTAAAAACAAAGATGAGGAAGACTTTGAGCGCTTTGTTGAAATGCTTAGACCTGTCTTTTTGCGCACTCGCTTGATTGATATGTTGAAACTGTCTCCCTATGCTAAATATATGAAAGATATTGTGACTAATAAAAGAAAGATACTTGAAGCTGAAATTTCCACCATTCTTGCAAATTATTCTTTTAAGGGTGGAGTACCCAAAAAGTTAGGAGACCCAGGAATACCTACTATACCATGCTCCATTAAAAGAAGTTATGTTAAAACTGCTCTATGTGATTTGGGAGCCGGTGTTAGTGTTATGCCTTTCTCTTTATATAGAAGACTTGATTTGAATAAGCTCACACCTACTGAAATATCTTTGCAAATGGCTGATAAATCCACTGCTATACCTATTGGAATTTGCGAGGATGTTCTTGTTGTAGTTGCAAATGTTACTATCTTGACAGACTTTGTTATACTTGATATGCCCGAGGACGACAATATGTCGATTATCCTTGGAAGACCCTTTTTGAATACTGCAGGGGCTGTTATTGATTGCAATAAAAGCAAGGTCACTTTTCATGTCAATGGTAATGAGCATACGGTTTATTTTTCGAAGAAACAAAGTTCGGTGAATGGTATCAATTGTATTGAAAAAGTTTCGATGATCACTATTGGAGGTTTCAAGTTTCCTCTTCCAACTGTCAAAAAGAAGTATGAAATTCTTATTGTTGGGGAGATGCATATCCCCATTGAGGTAACTTAGTGTTATACGAAAGTTCTTCAGTTTCATGCCATTCGGAAATAGTGTGTTAATAAGACTTGATCAACCTTATTAATGGATTCTTTTTGAGGGGCATGTGGTCGATGAATTTAGTAAGCACAACTTTCTGTACCCACCTTTTGCTCTCTGTTATTTATACTTGAATAAAATAAAATGCCATGATTATCCTGTTTTCTGAATTATTCGTGCAATAAAAAATGGCCCAAAAATAAAAGTTCTCAAAATGCCATGAAAATTAAGTATGAATTTTTTCAGAATATTTAAGAATTTTTGGCACTGAACACACCCCAGGGGGGTGCACCTGTGAGCCACAAGCTCACAGGGCGCGCCCAGCAGGCTTGTGGGTCCCACAGGGACCCACTCACTTATGCCAGCCACCCATCTCCTGCTTCTTCCTCCAGAAAAAATCAAACTTGCTCCCAAGCCCGCGTTCTTGCTCATATTGCTGTGATTTTCGATCTCCTTGCTCGGAACTCCGTTTCCAAAACTGTTTTGAGGAATTACTCCGTGGTATGTGACTCCTCCAATGCTCCAATTAGTTTTTGTTATACTTTGCAAATTTTTGCTACTGTGGTGACCATGTTTAGTTACTTTTATTTTGAGTCACTAAAAATTTCAGAAATTTTCAGAAAAAGAAAATGCTCAAGTGGAGGTTGAGAGGTTCTTCGAGCCGGACTCCTAAGGAGGCTCCGAAGCCCAAGTATCATCTTCCTCGTGCGGCCGAGGTGCGGCCGTGCGAATGGCCATGCAACACATTCTTGAGGGATGCGGGAATTTTCAATGATTTCTATTATTTGGCGAACAATGCCGACATTATCCCGTTCCTCGAAGGTAAGTGTGACCAGTATCTTCTCCTCACAAATACTTTCATGCAAAGCTTTCATTTTCATGCTAGGAGAGATACACCCACAGTGTCATTTAACTTATATGATATTCCCAAAGAGATGACACTTGAGGATTTTTGCGAGGTATGCAAACTTCCCAATGAGGGAAGCCCAGAAGAGCCACACCCCAAGGATGTCTCGGAGTTCATCTCTGAGGTTACCGTGGGGGAGTCGAGGGGAGTTTCTGAGGCTAGGGTTGCTAGTTTACGTTTCCCTTTTTTGCTCTATTACTCACTATTTGCTGGGAGGTGTTTGACTGGTCGTTGGGAGAGTGGCACGCTCAGCTCACTTGACCTTGCTATTTTGCGCCATGCTCTTTACGCTGATAGTACTTTCAGTTTGGGTGCTATGGTTGCCCGGCGGTTGCACACCAACCGTTCGAAGGGCGTTATCTATGGTCGTATTTATGCTTCTCGTCTCGCTCAACACTTTGAGATTCCCATTAGGCACGACGAGAGGGAAGAGAGGATTTTACCCACTATGCATCTTGATTACGATAGTATGGTTGGGCACAACTTTATTAATTCTGGAGACGTTCGCTTTAGATATAACTTGGTATTCAGTCAGGGTACTCGTGAGATTATTACTTTGCCTGCACCTGCTTTGTTTGATATTCACAGGGGCAGATACACCATCATGCCTGAGGACGTTTATGCTTATTGGGGCTTGGACCAGCCCCAAGTACCAGAGCCAGCACCTAAGCCAGAGCCGTATCAGGAGCCCGTCTATCAGTGGGAGCCTCAGGAGGCCGTTTACCAGTGGGATCCCCAGCAGCCTCAGTACTATCCAGGAGGTGCTGATTTTGACCCATGGCCGTAGACCAACTTAGGCCAAAAGCCTAAGCTTGGGGGAGTATGTATTTCTCACCGACATTACATTCATGTTCACACACTCATTTCAGTTGTCGGCGTTCATCCTTTTTCATTGTATTATCCATGTTAGTTTTATTTTCACTTTCTTCTTGTGTGTTTGAAAAACTTTCGAAAATCCAAAAAAATTAGTTGTAGTTTCCTTCTTGTTTAGTTAATTCGTAGAAGTAAAAGAAAGCCCAAAAAGATTTCTCATTTCTTCTTTTGCTTGTTGGGAGTTTTCCCGTGTAAATAGTTTTTCTTGTTTTTTTGTTTTTCCTTCGTTAATTTGCTTTCTTCAGAAAAACTAAAAGCTCCAAAAATATTTCAGTGTGTTTCTCTGAATTTCTTTCCCTCTTTGTTGAGTCGTAGTGAGGAGAAAGACCACGATGAAAATGTTGAGTGGCTCCCATATGCTTTATTGTTGATCTAACAAAGAGCCACTATTATTTTGTCTTCTCCTTTGAATAAATGTTTGCAGATTCCAGCTTAGTCCACGGCACTCTTGCACTATTATTATTTTCATATCATTCGGTTGTTCAAGTGAAAGGCAATAATGACGATATTTGATGAAGTGATTGCAGTGAAGAAAAGCTGGTATGAACTCTTCTTGTTTTTGTCTTTGTAAATATATTTAGCTCAGTATTCATGATTCAGCATTATTATGAGTAAACATGTTTGTGATGAAAATTACAGATCATAGTTGCTCATGCCATGCTTAAATAGCTAGGAGTGGATAATGATTTATCTTGAGTGTCAACATGCATTAAAATGGTTATGATGTAGTATGTTAGCATGGTATCCTCCTCTGAGTAATTTGAGTGGCTTGACTTGGCGCATGTTCATACATGTAGTTGAATCAAAACCAACATAGCCTCCATGATATTTATGTTCAGGGTGTTGATATCCTACTCATGCTCGTATTCAATGTTGATTATTCGCAATGCATGTCTATGACCGTTTTCGCTCTCTAGCTGGTCGCTTCTCAATCTATTTGCTAGCCTTCGCCTGTACTAAGCGGGAATGCTGCTTGTGCATCCAAATCCTTAACCTAAAGTTGTTCCAAATGAGTCCACTATATCTACATATATGCGGTATTACTCTGCCGTTCCAAGTAAATTTGCATGTGCCATCTCTAAACATTCAAACAAACATCTGTTTTGTGTGCCCGTACCGCTCATGGAGCGACAGGGGGCGGTCAGTATCTTCCATGCTAAGCGGGTTATTCTCAGATGAGTGTTTATTCACTTGTCATTGCATGAGAGAGGCTGGTAATCGGGATGCCCAGTCCTATGCTTAAATCAAAATTATATAATGCAAACAAACTCCCCCGGAAAGTTGTTGGTATGGAGGGCACCTGTGAATTCGGCTAGCCATGGCTTGTGTTGGTATGGTGGAGGGGGAGTAAACTTTACCTTTCCGCTTGGGAACCGCCTATAATGTGTTTAGCATGGAAGATATTGAAAACTCTCGGTCGTGACGTTGACAGGAAAAGTATACCTCTCAAAATTATTTTCATCTCAGTTTTAAGCTTCGAGCTCTGGCACCGCTGCAAATCCATGCTTCCCTCTGCGAAGGGCCTATCCATTTACTTTTATGTTATTTTATTTTTATTGTTGAGTCATCACCCACTCATTTAAGCACCAGTTGGAGAGCACTATTGTCATTTTTATGCATTGAGTATAGTTAATGTTGGGTGTGACCATGACTGGATATCCTCTACCCTGAATTACAATGTTTAGTCATTGCTTGAATCTCAGAGGTGCTCTGCATTTATGTTTCGGGGTCTCAGAAAGGGCTAGTGAGATACCATCTTATCATATTATATCATGATTGTTTTCACAAAGTGTTGACATCCGAGATATCTTATTATTGCTCGCTAGTTGGTTATGTTATTGATATGAGTAAATGTGAGACCTAAGTGTTATCATTCATATGGTTAGTTCATAATCTTTGCTGAAAACTTGGATGCTAGTTAAGTATATATACAGACAACAAGAACAAAAGAGTTTGTAAAAGTTTTTCTTTGTCACTTTCAGTTTGTCAATTGAATTGCTTGAGGACAAGCAAGGAGTTAAGCTTGGGGAGTTGATACGTCCCAAACGTATCTACTTTTCCAAACACTTTTGCTCTGGTTTTGGACTCTAATTTGCATGATTTGAATGGAACTAACCCGGACTGACGATGTTTTCAGCAGAATTGCCATGGTGTTATTTTTGTGCAGAAATAAAAGTTCTCGGATGGACCTGAAAATTTACGGAGAATTATTTCAGAATATATAAAAAATACTGGCGAAAAGATCAAATGGAGGGGGGCCACCCAGGAGCCACAAGCTCAGGGGGCGTGCCTACCCCCCCCCCCCCAAGGCGCGCCCCCCAGGCTTGTGGGGCCCTGGCAGCTCCGTTTACCCTAATTCCAATGCTATAAGTACCTATTCGTGGAGAAAAAAATCAGAGAGAAAGAATCATCGTGTTTTACTATACGGAGCCGCCGCCACCTCATGTTCTTCATCGGGAGGGCTGATCTGGAGTCCGTTCGGGGCTCCGGAGAGGGGGATTCGACGCCGTCGTCATCATCAACCATCCTCCATCACCAACTTCATGATGCTCACCGCCGTGTGTGAGTAATTTCTGTTGGAGATATGCCCTAGAGGCAATAATAAATGTTATTGTTTATCTCCATGTTCATAATTATGTTTATGTTCCATGCTATAACTGCTATGGTTCTCGAGTCTACAATAACCATGAGGCTCGGAGGAAGACTCATATGCACGTGTGGAATAATAAACGGTAAAATGTATTCCTAGTCTGGTCTCTAAGACTAGCTCAAGTGTTGCATGATGGTTCTGTTTTCCTGATCATAGGCATGACTATGCCGGCAACTTTGAGGGCACAATGTTAGGAGAACACTTGTGTTGAATCGACCCGAATTGATGTTATGCTATGAGATTCATTCATCACAAGTTAATGGTTAATAACACAGCGATGGTTTACGTTTGCATAATTCCTTCGACCATGAGAGTATCGAGTTTCTTCATGCTTGCTTCATGAACTTTGGGGTTTGTTAAACGTCATCCGTAAATGGGTGGCTATTACGGCGGCTTACGGGTTCATGGAAAAGTATGTCAAGTAACTTGATAGCTCAAGATTGGGATTTGCTCCTCCGACGATGGAGAGATATCTCTGGGCCCTCTCGGTGTTACGGTATCCACCATCGTCTGGCCAGACACATTGTGATTTGATCACAGGGATGCCGGAACACAGGAACGAGAAAAGAGAACAAAACCGGTAATGAGGTAACTGGCATTGTGGACAAGTGTTGATCCACGGGGATGCCGATGATTCTCACCTCGGGTATTTGTAACATATCGCGAAGCAACAGGAATAGCACACGGCAACTGGAGGTTCACTCGAATATTCATTCGTGTGGGTATAGGGGTCAATATGGGTGTCCACGGCTCCGATGTTGATCATTGATCGGAAAGTGTTCCGGGTCATGTCTATACTTCACCGAACCTATAGGGTCACACGCTTAAGGGTCATCTATCTGCTGAATACTAGACAGGGAGTCTGAGAGAAAATCACCGAAAAAGTTTCGGACGCAACGGAAACGTTCCGGAGAGGACACCGGAATAGTTCCGGTAAAACTGAAAAGTTGTTTCGGGGTATACCATTAAGTCAAATTGGTTCTGGCACACGCCTGGAAATTCTTGGAGGGTGCCAGAATTATTCTGGAAACTTCTGGGATTTTTCCTGGATAAAAACCAGAAATGTTCCGGAGTTGCCGAACCGGTTTGGTTGCTTTTCGCAGATGAAAATCACTAATCCGAAATTGTTTTGGAACGCGTCCAAAATCATTTGTGTGGGTACTAGAATTATTCTAAGACCCACGGAAATATTTTCGGATTTAACGGTCGCGGAAAATTGGTTCCGTGAATAGTGCAAATCACTTTATGGTTAATTTTTTGGAAAGCCACCTTTTAGGGCTTTTCCGAAAAGGCTTCTAGAAGGGATTGGGGAGCAAGGAACCCCCATGTGGGGGGGGGGCCCTAGAGTTGGCCGGCCAAGTTGGAGCTCCTCCATGGAGCTCCACTTGCCTTCCTTTTATGCCCTTGAGAAGGATCCATGTGATGGGTTTTTTGGGTATTTTTCCCACATGGTTTTCCTATAAATAGAGGTGGAGGGGTGCTCTCCAAAATCACTCCTTACTCTCATACACATGCCATGACATTTCTGGCTTCGCTCTCCCTCCCCGCAAAATAGTTTTGTAGAGCCGAAAGGCTGTCTGGGTTCCGGTGGGAACTAGTTCTGGACGGCGAAGCCCTGCCGGATAGATGACACCGTATGTGTGCAACTCTGTAGAGATATCATAGTTTCGGTCTTAGTTCGAGAGTGCCTCCCGAAGGGCAGTCCGAGTGGCCGTCCGAGTTTCAAGGGTCCTCCTGAAGGGCTGTCCGAGTGGCCGTCCGAGTTTCGAGGGTCCTCCCGAAGGGCTGTCCGAGTGACCGTCTGAGTTTCGAAGGTCCTCCCGAAGGGCAGTCCACGACACCGTCCGAGGGACTGTCTGACTATCTCCCGGAGGGCTGTCCGAGGGGCAGTCGAGGGAGTACCTCCTCGCGGTTGGGAGGTTGTAAATCCTAGCTGCGGGGATCTGCACCGCCGATCGTCATCGACTCTACTTCCGCTGCGCTACGAGTCGGTAACGCAAAGATCAAACCTTGTATGCAGTCTCCATAGTGATCCTGGGCTGGTCCGTAGGTCGGAAAATTTTTGTTTTCTACTGCGTTCCCCTACAGTGGCATCATGAGCCGTGCTATGTGTAGATGCAGGTTACGATCTAGAATACATAGAGATGTATGGGTGTTGCAAAATATAATTTGTAGTAGATGAGTTCTACTGCTGATAATTATTTGTGCGGGTAGCAGATGAAATCTGTTACCCGATGTTCTTGTTGCTTCCCTGGAATTTGCATATTTCTGATCTTGATAACAGCATGGTGGAGTTTCAAAGTTCAGGCAATCCGCGATCCTGATTGATCAACGAAGTGCTAACAGTTCATTGAATTCCACCATAGTTAGAGAGAAAGATGAAATTTCGTAGACAAAAGGGCAATGCAGATATGATCTGCACGGGGGTCATGCGTATGACGAAGTTTAGTATGGGGCTCGAGATTTTATTATCTCGTGTTTCATACACCCCGCAAAGTTAATCTAGCGACTTGAATAATCATACTTGATGATGGATGTTGGTAGCTTCGGTTTGCTTCGAAACCTTAGAAGCCACGTAAAATAAAATTTTGCATAAACCAATTAGAGGCGTCTAACTTGGTTTTGCAGGATGACATAAGATGTGCATGTGATGTGGTATAGCGGTTCTCATATTAATTTGATTATGTATGAGATGACTATACAATGTAAATTAACATGACCTGCGTGTCATGATTCGGCATGATGGCTGGAGCCATATGATTGTCACTTTAATGACCTGCGTGTCAACCTTAAGTAATGCACTTATTTTATTAGCTATAGAGATAGCAATATTATCTGGTGCATCGACAAGGTGGTGGCAATCTTCGCAAAGGTGAAACACCGACGCGAATGCCGAAGACGAAGAAATACAAGGCTTCTCCGTCAGAAAGGGCTATACCATATCATGCTATTATGAATTGTCTGAGATGTTTATCCCTTATGATGCACCCTTCTTGATTGCGCGGTAGTCGCTTTTTATTAGGGTGATCTCTCACAAAAATATCAAGTAGTTAGTGTTCTCCCAAGTGTAGCACCGTCACGGCACGTATCTTCTCGGAGTGCGTCATGTCTCCATGAGTACAAACGATTAGGGAAGTGTGAGGCGGGTGAGGTCAGACCTCGCAGCGAGATCACTTGGTTGTCTTGAAGTTCTGGCTTGATCGTCCTGAGCTTGGAACACGCCCATCGAAAGATGATCAAGAATCACATAGAGATGTGATTGGCAAGTAGGCCTAACGATTAAAATTCTCGTCATCAGTGATGTCCGCGTCAATGGCGTTGAATTGAAATGCGGGTCTTGTATCACTCACAATCAATTATGAGAGATATTGATTTGAGTGGGAGCGCACTGTAGAATTAACTTGTTTAATTCTCTGTGCAATTAATTATGAACTTTGTCTAAGTGAAATTTGCATAATAGTTGTAGAATAATGGCTCGCGTTTCCACCTTAGCTATTAAAATTGAATAAACTGTTAAATATCTGGTTAAAACTTTACGGTTGGTAACGTAATGTGAGGATTGTCCTCAAGAGTGCCGAGAAGGACTTTGTCCTATCGCATGCTTTTAGTATTCTCCCGCTAATGCTATGGATAATGTGAGTCTCGTCCTTCGATCCAAAAGCTAGAATTCCGTTACGGTCAAGTGCAATATGTTTGCTTCCATGAGACCCGGACTTCAAAAGTTTGGGATAGCCATGAGATATTCATGGAACTGAAAATCATTTTCAGACACAAACAAAGGCTAAAAGATATGGGATATCCAAAGCAATGCTTGTTTTGCAAACTGTTAGTAAAAGTGTTTACTATGTGTTTGACTAATAACAGAGGGATCCAGAAGAACGCCTATCATGTGATGAAGGTGAATAAAACAAACAACTTAAAGAGAAAGGAAATGTCCAAAGGGTGTTAGTGTGACTTACACACCTAGGAAGTCCGGGGCTAACGCCACTCTTAAAGTTGGGTGCTTCTTCTGAGAGTAGGAGAAATACTAAAAGTTAAACTGTTAGAAGTATAAAGGCAAAAAGAGTGAAGACTGGAATATCCAGCTCATGTATCAATGTCATACGAGTTATAGATGTACGGAAGGCTGGTCAAAGAAATAGTTCTTGGGAATTATGATTAAACATGTTAATCACTAATTCTTGGGTATTGTGAGTTGATCACAAAAGATACCCGCTCGATTGCATTCTGCTGCGACTCGATGCAAGGACTACTACGGCCTAAAAGACTTGTCGGAGTGAGGTTTAGATATGCGCTGGGAACATAGTAAAAGTTGCTATACTCGGTATATTACCTATGTATTTATTTTCATAATTCATTTTAGAGTTTTTATACACTCTAGCCCATTGCATAAAGTATCTTGCAAGAAGGTTGTTCATAAGAGAACTTTTGATGTTCGGTGTTATGAATAACATAAGGGTCATGCTTCCATCATGGATGGGATGTATATTATGAATATTGATAATAATATATTACCTCCGAATTTACTTTCATAATTCATTTTAGAGTTTTTACACACTCTAGCCCAATGCATAATGTTTGTTGCAAAAGGGTTGTTCATAAAAGAACAATTGTTGTTCAGTGTTATGAATAACATAAGGGCCATGCTTCCATCGTGGATGGGATGTATGTTATGAATATTGATGGTAATATGATACATCCATAACACTGACGCTAAATATCGCAAGACTAAAAGAATACCACACATGTGTGGCACTGCATTTGGTCACATTGGAGAAACCCGCATGGAGAAATTCCATAATGATGGATTTTGAAGTCGTTTGATTATAAATCATCTGACACTTGCAACTTTCCTCTGAAAAGTGAAGTGACTGAAATACCGTTCATAGGCCATAAGGAACGAGCAACAAACTTATTGGTGATCATACATTTTGATGTGTAGTCCAATAAATGTTGTTGCTGGCAGTGGATTTATCTATCTTCAGAAATGACTCAAGTGGATATATGGATATTTACTTGATAAGACGTAAGTCTGGATCTTTTGAAATCATTCATAAGGTTTTCAATATGAAGTAGAAATTATTGTAACAAGAAAATTATGTTTCTGCAATTTGATTGCGGAAAAGAATATTTGAGTTACAAGTTTAGCGAATGTCTGATGAGTTGTGAAAAAGGTTTCATAACTTACACCTCCCGGAACTCCACTGTGAGTGGTACATCCGTGAAGATGTAGTCAAACCATTTGTGACATGGTAAGATCAAAGATGACATAAATCAATTTGCCATTATCCCTTTTAAAGGTAATGCTTTAGATACTGCGGCTTTTACACTGAAAAGAGCGCCATCAGGTCTGTTGAAATAACGCCATGGTATGGTACGCCCAACCATGCTTTGTCTTTTCTTAACATTTGGAATATGGGGCTTGTGTAAAATATTTACAAACCTATTCCAAATCAGACAAGTACTACTTTGTAGGTTATCCCAAGTAATTGGGAATTCCTCCACCACTATACCGAGGCAAAAGGTTTGCCACCGAGAACGGTATGCTTTTAAAGAGAATGGTTCTTGCAAAAAGGTGAGTGGGAGAACAGTGCAACTCGATGAGATAACAATATCTTCGTCATCAGATCAAAGGAAAGAAACCTTGGAAGTAATTCCAGAGTTTCCTACTGCGACTGATACAGAAGCCTCTACATGAGATGTATGGACTTCGGTCGAACTTGCAACTGAACCACGTAGGCAAAACTCATGCAAACCTCTCAGGTGCGCAAGCGAGATATTGTTGTTAGACAACAGTATACCTACGATACACAAGGAAGCATTGATGGGCCCTGACTCTGGAATTGGCTAAATGCCAATATAATCCGAGATAGTTTCCATAAATGATTCAAGATTATATCTTGATAAACCCTTCGAAATACTTAGAGTCTAACGAACATTAATGGAACTATAAACTGATGTGGATAAAATGTTTTATCCATAAAGCTCGACTTGTTGCAATAAACAAGTTCAAGGAGTTGACTACGATGAGGTTGTCTCACCATAGCGATGCTTAAAGTCAGATCGGGTTAAACTAGCAATTAATACTTATTTCAATCTTGAGATATGATACATGGATGCCAAAAGGATTTCCATGTGATGGAAATGCAACCTAGGACTTGCATGTGGTACAGTCCAAGGTATTTTGTCAATCCAGAGGATGCTAGTAAGTATGCAAACTTCAGAGTTCCATCAATGGACAGAAGAGAGCAAAATGGAGTTGGAATCTTCGTTTTTGATGAAATAGTCAAAAGAGTTTGATTTCATCAATGGGTAACGAAGATGCTTGTGGTTACAAGAAATTAAGTGGGAGCATAATAATATTTCTTAAAACCTTGTGTGCTTGACACATTGTTGATTGGAAATAATATAAATTTCTTGACACGAATTAGGACTTCCTTGAAAATAGTTTTCGATGAAGTGCTTGGGCTAAATAGCCTTGACATTAGGCATATTTATCTACGAGATAGAATTGCCTAATAGGCTAAAGCCAAAAATACATATTGACAAGATGCTAAAACATTTTAGCATTAAAACGCCAAGGAGTGATTCTTGCCGAAGTCACATGGAAAGGGTTTTTTCAAGACTCGGTGTCCCAAAACACTGATGAGCAAAATACATGATGGATTTTCCACACACCTTTGTGTTTGGATTAATCATGTATTCCATGGTATGTAAAACAACCAGATATGTCCGATACTCCCAAGCTGTTACGAGTATAGATACCAAAGTGATCAAAGTACTGATCATGGGACAACATTGAAAAATGTCATTGAGTACTAAAGTAGCACTGATGACATGTTTTCTCGCAAGCAGAGATTATGAAGTGCTCGTTGTAAGTAATTACATCGATAGAGTCTTCATCAATACTCCATGCGATTTTTGATTTAAGTTAAGGATTTTGTGTAATACACGATATGGTGGCACGGTGTTTGGAAATCGTTCCAAACAGGCTAAGTATGTTGCCGCTTTCAAAGCGACATAGAAGATGTTGAATCGTACAGTTCGTTCATGAACTTAGTATGGTTCCAAGATGGCTTTGGTCAATGGAACACTATTGAAGATAGTTGCTCCATAGCTCAGTTTGAGGAATCAAGGTTTGACCAGTGATTCACATATATACGAAGCCAATTCCACACAAAATATGAATTTTGTGAAAGCATGAAAACGCGAGGTGCAGAGATACACACGGAACTGAAGTTGTCAGATCCGTTGGACATCAGGCTATACCACAAGCGAAGCATATTTTACACCGGTATGCCATAGGTGTAAAGTGTTTTAGCATTGACTAGATTATTGACTCTAGTGCAAGTGGGAGTCTGTAGGAGATATGCCCTAGAGGCAATAATAAATGTTATTGTTTATCTCCATGTTCATAATTATGTTTATGTTCCATGCTATAACTACTATAGTTCTCGAGTCTACAATAACCACGAGGCTCGGAGGAAGACTCATATGCACATGTGGAATAATAAACGGTAAAATGTATTCCTAGTCTGGCCTCTAAGACTAGCTCAAGTGTTGCATGATGGTTCTGTTTTCCTGATCATAGGCATGACTATGCCGGCAACTTTGAGGGCACAATGTTAGGAGAACACTTGTGTTGAATCGACCCGAATTGATGTTATGCTATGAGATTCATTCGTCACAAGTTAATGGTTAATAACACAGAGATAGTTTACGTTTGCATAATTCCTTCGACCATGAGAGTATCGAGTTTCTTCATGCTTGCTTCATGAACTTTGGGGTTTGTTAAACGTCATCCGTAAATGGGTGGCTATTACGGCGGCTTACGGGTTCATGGAAAAGTATGTCAAGTAACTTGATAGCTCAAGATTGGGATTTGCTCCTCCGACGATGGAGAGATATCTCTGGGCCCTCTCGGTGTTACGGTATCCACCATCGTCTGGCCAGACACATTGTGATTTGATCACAGGGATGCCAGAACACAGGAATGAGAAAAGAGAACAAAACCGGTAACGAGGTAACTGGCATTGTGGACAAGTGTTGATCCACGGGGATGCCGATGATTCTCACCTCAGGTATTTGTAACATATCGCGAAGCAACAGGAATAGCACACGGCAACTGGAGGTTCACTCGAATATTCATTCGTGTGGGTATAGGGGTCAATATGGGTGTCCACGGCTCCGATGTTGATCATTGATCGGAAAGTGTTCCGGTCATGTCTATACTTCACCGAACCTATAGGGTCACACGCTTAAGGGTCATCTATCTGCTGAATACTAGACAGGGAGTCTGAGAGAAAATCATCGGAAAAGTTTTGGACGCAACGGAAACGTTCCGGAGAGGACACTGGAATAGTTCCGGTAAAACTGAAAAGTTGTTTCGGGGTATACCATTAAGTCAAATTGGTTCTAGCACACGCCTGGAAATTCTTGAAGGGTGCCAGAATTATTCTGGAAACTTCTGGGATTTTTCCGGGATAAAAACCGGAAATGTTCCGGAGCTGCCGGAACCGGTTTGGTTGCTTTTCGCAGATGAAAATCACTAATCCGAAATTGTTTCGGAACACGTCCAAAATCATTTGTGTGGGTACTGGAATTATTCTAAGACCCACAGAAATATTTTCGGATTTAACGGTCGCGGAAAATTGGTTCCGTGAATAGTGAAAATTACTTTATGGTAAATTTTTTGGAAAGCCACCTTTTAGGGCTTTTCCCAAAAGGCTTCTAGAAGGGATTGGGGAGCAAGGAACCCCCATGTGGGGGGGGGCCCTAGGGGTGGCCGGCCAAGTTGGAGCTCCTCCATGGAGCTCCACTTGCCTTCCTTTTATGCCCTTGAGAAGGATCCATGTGATGGTTTTTTTGGGTATTTTTCCCACATGGCTTTCCTATAAATAGAGGTGGAGGGGTGCTCTCCAAAATCACTCCTTACTCTCATACACATGCCATGACATTTCTGGCTTCTCTCTCCCTCCCCGCAAAATAGTTTTGTAGAGCCGAAAGGCTGTCTGG
This sequence comes from Elymus sibiricus, assembly GCA_039707655.1. Lineage (NCBI taxonomy): Eukaryota > Viridiplantae > Streptophyta > Magnoliopsida > Poales > Poaceae > Elymus > Elymus sibiricus. The sequence continues at coordinate 295,826,617 of CM077672.1, read as the reverse complement.
GTTCCGGTGGGAACTAGTTCTGGACGGCGAAGCCCTGCTGGATAGATGACACCGTATGTGTGCAACTCTGTAGAGAGATCGTACTTTCGGTCTTAGTTCGAGAGTGCCTCCCGAAGGGCCGTCTGAGTGGCCGTCCGAGTTTCAAGGGTCCTCCCGAAGGGCTGTCCGAGTGGCCGTCCGAGTTTCGAGGGTCCTCCCGAAGGGCTGTCTGAGTGACCGTCTGAGTTTCGAAGGTCCTCCCGAAGGGCTGTCCACGACACCGTCCGAGGGACTATCTGACTGCCTCCCGGAGGGCTGTTCGAGGGGCAGTCAAGGGAGTACATCCTCGCGGTTGGGAGGTTGTAAATCCTAGCTGCGGGGATCTACACCGCCGATCGTCATCGACTCTACTTCCGCTGCGCTACGAGTCGGTAACGAAAAGATCAAACCTTGTATGCAGTCTCCATAGTGGTCCTGGGCTATTGCGTAGGTCGGAAAATTTTTGTTTTCTGCTGCGTTCCCCTACAATTTCTTCGTAGGCTTGCTGGACGGTGATGGGTTGGATGAGATTTACCATGTAATCGAGTCAATTTGTTAGGGCTTTGATCCCTAGTATCCACTATGTTCGGAGATTGATGTTGCTATGACTTTGCTATGCTTAATGCTTGTCACTAGGGCCCGAGTGCCATGATTTCAGATCTGAACCATTATGTTTTCATGAATATATTTGAGTTCTTGATCCTATCTTGCAAGTTGTATGCACCTATTACGTGTTATGATCCGCATACCCCAAGATGACAATAATTGGGATTCTTTCCGGTGATTACCGTAGTTTGAGGAGTTCATGTATTCACTATGTGCTAATGCTTTGTTTCGGTTCTCTATTAAAAGGAGACCTTAATATCTCTTAGATTTTCTTATGGACCCCGCTGCCACGGGAGGGTAGGACAAAAGATGTCATGCAAGTTCTTACTATAAGCACGTATGACTATATACGGAATACATGCCTACATTACATTAATGAATTGGAGCTATTGTGAATCGCCCTAGGTTGTGACTGTTATATGATGAATGTCATCCAACATAATTATCCATCACCGATCCAATGCCTACGCTTTTTCGCATATTGATCTTTGCTAAGTTACTTTCGTTGTTGCTGCTGTTACAATCACTACAAAACTGCTACTGTTACTGTCTCTGTTACTATTGCCACTGTTACTACTGCTATTGAAACTATCATACTACTGTGCTACTAAACACTTTGCTGCAGATATTTAGTTCTCCAGGTGTGGTTGAATTTACAACTCAACTGCTAATACTCGCAAATATTCTTTGGCTCCCCTTGTGTCGAATCAATAAATCTGGGTGAAATACTACCCGCGAAAACTGTTGCGATCCCCTATACTTGTGGGTTATCATACAACCATCGACAACCGCTGCTGGAACCCACGGGCTGTGATGCTGTGACTGTCGAGGTATTAGCTATGAGCAACATCGACCACGAATGTTGCGACCGACACATGCCAGTGCTGGAGACGATGCACACTCAACGCTGAGTGCTACAACCAGCACTCACCGGTGCTAGAGACGGTCGACGTCGTCGCTGCAACCCCGGTGAACAATTGTGGCACCCGGCCGACGACAGAGCTTCAACCTCCGATGAAAAAGCTGCAACCCCAAGATAGCCGTCCTGCAAACATGGACTGTTGTGCGCAATGGCGGCGGAGAGTGAATGCCATGAGTGGGGTGCTGCAACAGATCAATGGTGTTGCAAGTATGTGGATGCGACATCGCCAATGATGCTGCAACGTCGGGCGATGGCTTCTACGACTGGTGGTGGGGCTACGATGAGCTAGCATGGTAGCCAACGGTGGTGTGATGCCACCACAATGGAGCTGCACCAGGTGACCACAAATGGATGTGACCCAGCAAGTAAAGATGTACGACATTGCGAGGCTAGCCGTGGCATCCACGAGCAGAAGCCGATCTGCTATGAATGGCAAAGTCTCGCTAGAATTGACTCTCCTGGCCATGTGCGTGCGTGGTGGGGTGGGGATTTTTTTTGCACATGACGAAGGGAACGGGGCAGATCCAACGGTTACAGATACCACAATCGAACGGGCGGGGGTCGTGAGGCTTATAGCACCGGCCAGAATAAGGGACACGCGTGTACACCCTAATCCCTGCTGTAACTTGACACTTTAACATTTTACTAAGGCGCACGCTAGGTGCCGGCCCACCGACCCTACTTTGGGCCGGTCGCCGTGTGGCCTTTTGATCTGCCCCGCCCAGGACCTCCATAACCATTGGATCTGCCAACCGTCTTCTCTCCTTGCTCCTTGTCGATCAACGCAGAAAAAATCCCCACGACATGCACATCATCGCAGCACCCCGATGCCTCCGCTCGTCACTGCAACCATCGACCGCTGGTTTGCAGCCTGCTAGCTCGCCATCCACCGCTCGCCACTCATCGCGCCATCTGTTCCAGCAACCCCGGCAACGGTTGTAGCACCGCGGCCGCTGGTTTGTATCGTCGTCGTCCACTGCTCGCTGCTCGCCGCTCACCGGCCACGGTTGTAGCATCGCCGTCCCACTGCTCGACGCTCGTCGCGCCATTGGTGCCAGCATCGCCGGCAACGGCTATAGCATGGCCCTCAATTGCAACACATCACACCTTTAGTTTTTGCATCGCCGACAATAGTTGTAACATTCACAACCGGCATTGCAGCGCATCGCGCTGTCTGACACCCCCGGTTGTAGCAAAAAAAAGTCGACGGTTCCAGCACCTAGACTCACTTGTTCCAGTAGTTGACAACTTTGGTCCCAGCACCCCGGTGCGTCGTCTTCCATCATCGGCGATTGCCGGTTGCAGCTTCCCATGTCTTCGTCTACAACACCTTTGGGGTGCCGGTTGTAGCATCTTAGCACCGGGCGGGCATCAGTCCACAGCAACGACGGATATAGATTGTAGCTTTCCTGTCGTCATATCCAGCACTGTGGGGTGTCGGTTGTAGCATCCCAGCATCGGTGGTGGTCGCTGCATTGGTGGTTGCTGGTTTTTGCAGTGTCGGTGGCCGTCGTCCTGGAGGAGAGCCTTCCAGCAGCGGCACCGACGTCGCAGCATTGCGCGTCTCGATCACGGTGTGCAGCATTTGCCGTCGCTCCATCAGCGGACGGCGGTGGCGCGCGAACCCCCGTGAGAAGCTTCGGGAGAGAGAGGAGGAGCAGTCCTGCAACGACTGCAGTTAAGCCCGACGCGCACGAGAATGGCGGAGGACGGGAGGTAGAAGGCGACGACGGCCATGGCAGAGAAAAGAAAAACAGGATTGCTAAATCTCAGTCGACTGAGACTTAACGAAGTTTCAGTCGATGCTATATCCGTGAGATCTTACGTGGAGATCCGTGCAAAATTTCCTTTTATTTTTTTCTTTCTTTCTTTTATATGTTGTGTCTTTTTTTTGTGAGAAAAATTCTGATCTATTCATCAACTGACAAGGTAGTACAAAGAACACTAGAAGTAAAATTTACATCTAGGTCCGTAGACCACCTAGTGACGAGTACAAGCACAGGAGCGAGCCGAAGGCGCGCCGTCGTCATTGCCACTCCCTTGTCGGAGTCAGGCAAACCTTGTTGTAGTAGACAGTCAGGAAGTCATCGTGCTAAGGTCCCATAGGACCAGCGCACCAGAACAGCAACCGCCGCCGATGAAGAGAAGCGTAGATCAGAAGGATCCAACCTGCAGACACACAGACGTAGACGAACAAAGACCAGATCCAATCGGATCCACCGAAGACAAACGCCGACCGGATCCCACGAGATCGGTCGGAGACAAACCTCGACACGCCTTCCGACGACGCTTGAAACATCACTGGGACAGGGGCTAGGCGGGGAGGACCTTATTCCATCATCAAGAAGCCGTCGCCGCCTCATCTTCTTGAGCATGGCACAAACCCTAACATAACTTAAAAAAACCTAAAAACGAAGCCCTCCCGCCGTCAAGGGCCGGGATCCACCGCGCCTTCATGGTCCAAGGACCATAGGAGACGAGGAGGACCGGCGGCAGCGCCGGCGAGAGGCAGGAAAACCCTAGATGTGAGTTCACAGAGGACTTTTCTGATTACTTGACTGAGACTTGGTTAAGTCTCAGTCGACTGAGATCTAGCCATGCCCAAAGAAAAAGGGGATAAAGCAGTGGGAAAATAAGTGGCCCACACTTGCTTTGGTGGAGATAAGGATGACTTAGTGCGTGTTGTGAGTGGCGACGGCCGAGCCTTCGGCCGGCCGACGATTTAAATCGTTACCCTTTTACTATACGTCGTTTTCTTTTTGTCACTTTACCATTTATTTGTCGTTGGAAACAGAAAGAGAATTTATTGATTATAAGCAATAAAGTCGTACTACATCCGTCCTGGTTTATTGGTCCCATTCGTATTTTGTGCTTAATTTTGACCATAGATTTAATTAACAAAATGTTAGTGCATGTCATCAAAAATTATATCGTTGGATTCGTATTTGAACTAGTTTTCAATGATATTATTTTTTGTGACATGCATTAACATTTTGTTAGTTAAATATAAGGTCAAAGTTTGGCACAAAATTCAAAAAGGATCAATAAACCAGGACGGAGATAGTACGAAGTACTAAGTTCATGGGAATTGATTCAAAACAACCGGATGTTGACGCTCCGCTCGCCATCCGCCTCCGCTGACTGCCACGCGTCTCCATGGGACCACCCACGTCGCGCAGCGCCTCCCGGTCCTTATCCTGTCGATTCGTTCGCTACCGTCTCTTTTTCCCCATCTCCCCTTTCTCAGCTGCCCCGCACGGCCACACAATTTTATGCCGCCGACCAAAGCTGCCAAATCCTCTTCCCACCACCGCACAGCAAGGCTACATCGCCGCCGTCGACGCCGCTGCGCAACCCATCATTGCAACAGCTACCGTTGTTGCAAGCTGCGAGGTGCTCGCCGAAAGGGGATCGCCGGTGTGAGGCCGCTTGCCGGAAGATCCAGTGCTGCGAGGACACTCGCTGGCGGGAGCACCAGAGACTCCTGGATGCTGCGAGGCCGCTCGCCAGAAGCATCCGGTGCTGCGAGGACGATTGCCGGCGGGAGCACCGGACGGATGCTGCGAGGCCGCTCGCTGAAAGCATCCGATGCTGCGAGGTCAGCGGCGGGTACAGCGAGGGAGCGTCGGTGCTGTGACGACGGAGTTGCAGCGGTGGTCGGCGACGAGACGGTTGCAGCAACGCCGACTGCTGCGGCGAGGTGGGTTGCAGCAGCGGTGACCGGTGGCGAAGCCGAATGCAGCAACGCCAACTGCTGCGACGACCGGCGGCGAAGCCGGCCGTAGCAACGACGGCTTCTGCGACAAGGGGGTGGCAGCAGCGGTGGTCGGAGGAGCCATGCGCATGCCGGTCAACGACTTGCTTGCTGGGAGCAGTTCTGCGGCAAGGACGGGAGGACCGTGGCCGCAAGAGACGCTGCAGTGTGGGATGCACAGAGATCAGATGGTTCAGGCGTTTCACATCCGACGGTTGAGAAGACGGATGTTGTTTTAATCCGCTGCAGTCGGATGGCGCCTAGCACGCGCCTAAGTTCATAGAGGGTTAGGTCAAGTTCCGGCGAGTTGACCCCCCGGCCCCCAGTTTACTGATTATAAGCAATATAAAAAAGATCCACCAAATTCATAGAGGGTCAAGCGAGTCAAGTTCCGACGAGTTGACCCCTCAGAGTTTCCATCACTCCCCTGGCCTTTCCCAGCGCCCACTTCGCCTCCCCTCCCCTCCCTCCGCCGAAGCTCGCCACCTCGAAGAAATTTCTCGCAATTAGCCCCATCGCCGACTTCTTCGCCCCCGTCGCACTGGACTGGCGTGGAGTTGGAACCCATCCGGACTCGATTCGGTAGCTTTTCTGATGACGAACCCTAACTGGTTTGCGTTCTGTTTCGCGGTAATCTGTTATGCACGCACTAGTATCAATCAAGGATTTAGTATTCATCTTTCTCCAACGCATTCTGTTTCTTGCGGGCTCGCGTAGCGGCTAATCTTCCAAGAGGTTCGGCTGGGCATTGAGAGGAACCATGCTCAACATCAAGTCCGAACCTGCAACTGCAATGGATGCAATGGGGTGAGTCGATTTTGCTTTTTAATGTCTGAATGAAAGTTGCAATGTTCTTTGTGCACTACGGAAGGAGCACGCCGTCGGTTTTATGGTTTTCCTCCAATATGGAGTTCTCTAGAGAACAAGAAGGATACCATTTTGGACTTCATGCCTGTGCGCCGTATGTTTTCTTCGGTTTTGATCCTTCAGATTTGTAATGCCATGGTTTCATCATGTATTCTATCTTGTAAAGTTTAGGTGTCACCATTAACAATTGTACACAAGTCATCTAAAAAAACAATTCTACATAAACCCATGCTGGAGGAGTTAATTTTTACAATTTTGACTAGGTAAGAGTAACATGGTGAATGAGGATAGAATAGATTGCTGTCGGTTGTAAGAGTGTCTGTCAGCCGTTGGACGTGTTTTTGTCTTGAGTGGCCTGTTGTCTTGGCCTACTCATAGTCTTGTAATTAATATTAGTTCTATCAATGCATCGAGACGCAAGCTTTGCATTTTCTCGAGAAAAAAGAGAGTAACACGGTGAATTGTTTGCCTGACAATAAGTTGTGAGCGCAGATTATTTTGAACACAAGACCAAAGGCTGCAATTCCATCAGTATAGTACTTTGGAACCAAGTTATTAGCAATATAGTTATGAACTTGAATCTATCTTCTGAAAAAGGACAGCCTGCATTTTGCTCACGGAACCATTATGTAGGTCTGTGCTGGACTTAGTTTCGAATCACTCAGGATGTTACACTTTACTATCTTTTGAAATGGCATATCGCTTCTTTTTTGCGAGTGGAAGTGCCATACTACTTCTTTTTGCAAGAAGAAGTGGCATATAACTTTACTAGACCTAGGGCTAGAATAATAAAGCAAAACAATGACAGAATGAAGAGGGCTTTGGTTCTTATGTTTTTCTTATGCTGCTTTGGTTCTTATGTTTCCGACAGTCATGTACTTTCTTATATCCTAATTAACTTGAACATGCCACCTCTATTCCATCTAGTATTTTCTTTGCCGTAATATTTGAACTTTTTCTATCGGGAATCTGGGACCATTCAAAAGTTCTAGACAAACTAAATACACATGGGCTTCGAAAAAACAAATTGACACTTCCGCGTCACCTCAGGGTCAAATTGATCATGAATTTTGAACATCTACATCTTCCCATCCTTCACAGAGCACAGTTACTCATTTCTTACAGACTTCATCTTCTGCTTGTTGTTGCTGTAAGAAATCATGAAACATGATACTCCCTCCGATCCAAATTATTTGTCGCTGCTTTTGTATAACTTACTAAAGCAGCGACAATTAATATGGATCGGAGGGAGTAATAAGTTCTTTGCATTCTCATGTGCAGTGGATCGGAAATCGAGGAGCATGAACAGAGGGTAAACAGGTACCAAGCTGAACTTGCAGCCCGCATTAAGGCCAAATACTTCTCTAATAAGGCTTTTGACGGAGGTACTCCTGAAGTCTTCAGCTTCATGCATTAAATAGATTCACCTTTTTTAGATTTAATCACCTAGTATTCTGTACTTTTTAAAACTTGTTTTGATGTCAGATAGGCTATTCTTTTCGTCTGATCTTGTAGCAGTTGCCATTTGTTCACAATGCGTCAAGTTGCTTTCAAAAAAAAATGGATGAAGTGAGCAAAATGAATTAAACCTCTTAGTTCTATTGTTTAAGCCATTTGTTCACAATGCATCAAGTTGCTTTCAATTTTTTTGGATGAAATAAGCAAAAGGAATTGAACCTCGCAGTTCTATTGTTTAAGTCTTTCTTCAGTGTGGGTCAGGACAAAAAGCATCCTACATATTAGTTGCTATCTTCTCCACAATTAAGTTAAGGGCAGAATTCTGTTGCAAATTTTACGCCGTTAAATCCAGATATATCATTATATAAAGAGGATAATGAGACATTGTGTAGTACACGTTGAATTGAAAAACGTTCAGGATTCATGGCGTCAATACTCAATAGAAACATGGTCTCTAATCAACCTCTACCAGAATTTTAAATACTGCACTTTGTGGGACCAGAGCTCCATACCAATAAGCACACAACCTCTGCATCAGGCATCGTATCTTGATAGTTGATCACGAAATATAATGATGTTTCTATTTATTTATTTTCTAATGTACGACTTCCAAGTATGTAGAGGTAGGGTTGATTTAAGCTCATCTGAATTCGAGTGAGTTACTTGGTTTATATTGTAAATGAAAAAATACAACCTGTCTTGTTGTTTAGCTGCCTGGTAATAAGGAAATAACTTGCGTGTTTTCATTCACAAGTCAGCCAGATCTCAATTACTGAAAGTCTAATACATGGTTTTGAAATATCTTTACCAAATGTCACATTTTAATTGTTAAATTAGCGACTTACTACCAGTAACCGTAAGTTTCAAGAAGAACCCCAGCTATGTCTTTTGCCAATGAATGATTATCTCCCACATGATATATTTTGCATATATGGTGTGAACTTTGATTGTAATTATTTATGCACAAGTGCATGCTATATTTGATCTTCATGCCTAGTTTATCACTCCATATTGACAATGATCCATTGTTCTTAATATATGGGGCCATGTGACTTAGTCAGCATTGAGTAGTCATGGTATATGGTTATTGATTACACTTTGTGAATTGGCCCTTTTATTCTCCACTAGCAGACTCTTACTTAAATAAATTTAGGGAAAAAGAGGATAAAAGAAGTGACTTTATAGAATGGGACATCTCATTACTGAGGTGGTCTCATGGGTCAATTTGCATTTGCCTTTTTCAGAACTCAGTAGTGAACACTAGTACAGCAGCTAGTCTGCAAACTTGTGTAAATGACTGATAATTATGTTCATATTTCCTGATTATTATTAATTATAAGCTGACCCTTCTTTTTTCTATTAGACCGTGTGAACGTTCAGTTCCTCATCCTTGTTGGGTTAATAGGAAAAATCTTTGAAGAAGAAACTATTGTTGAAGGTGAAACCATCCGTTCAAGCAGGCGTGTTTCCTCCTGTGTGCTTTTCTGTAAATATCTCAAATTTGAATATAGCAATCATCTTCATTTTTCGTTCTTAGGTCGCCATGTACAAGTTCGTACACGAACCCGGTAAATTTTCTCCGAGAGAAGAACAGCCATGAGAGGAGGGATTCTCCATCTTCAGCAGCAGATTCCTCTGCCAAGAACGATTCTCCATCTGTGGCAGCTGAAGCTTCAACAAAGAATAATGCAAGTGTTTTGGCAACATAAAACAATATAACACCTGGCAAGAGACAGGCACCCAAGGAGACCTGACGGGTCGTTGTATGTTCTTAAGTCTGAAGACATGCAACAACCCAAAGCATGCAAGTTATCATGAAATAATGATCCATGCAGCAGATGTATGTGGTCGATGCTTGATTTATTTCATTGAACCAGTCTCAGCAGCATCTGTTCGGAACATCTGTTGTGTTAAGTCTGAAGGTATATGCTACCTGAATCATGTAGGTCAGTTATCTTTTAAAAATAATCTGCCCCGTTAGAACTTTGATGGTTAGGCGATGCTAGATTCATTTCATGGAATCTGTTTCAGCAGCATTTGTTGCGAACAATGATTGTATTCTTGATATTTTACTCTGAGTATCACCATGCACTTTGAATATAGTTTTGTGATATCCAAATCGGAAGCATGCTGATGGTGGTGATATTAACACTCCGCAGTAATGTTTTCTATTCGTAAGCTCTTGGTTTTTCGACGAAACACACTTCATCTCTTGTTTATGTCTAAATTTCGACACTTGTTTTTCTCATTTCGCTGATTTCCATGTGCACTGTGCTGGCAATTGTAGGTCAGTATCATCTTGTTCCCTTCACTTGCTAGCGATTTGGAGAAGATGCTTGACAGCTACACACTCAGAATAGTTTCCACAATCAGTTATGGGAGCATATAAATTATTCTCATCGACATAACCATATACAGAACTGTAGTTAGTCTCATTTAGAGCATCTACCGCCGGACTCCCCAAACCCCCCTCAAACGCCCGGGCGGGCGCCCGATCACAATTTTTCGACCCAGCCGGGCGCCTCATACGGGCCTCAAACGCCCGGGCTGACCGGCACCCCCCATATCCAGCCCAAATATGGGGCGGATATGAGGGCGCCCGGGCACGCCCGCCACGTCGGACCCGACAGCCCGACCCCACCCCAAATTGCACCAAATCCACCCTCAGAACTTGCCGGATCCATTTGCTCTGTCCTCTCTTCTTCCTCCTCCGCGCCGTCCGTCTCGCAGCTTGTGCGCCGCCAGCTCCGGCAAACCAGTCCTCTGTCCCGTCGTCGCCGCCTCCGACATCGTCGCCGGCCCGGACGCCACCGCGGTTCGTCCGGCAACTCTCTGGCTCCGGCTTGCACTTCATGTGTTCGACACATTGTCTGACCGGATTTTTTGTGATTTTGTTAGGGAAAACGATGGATTCCGATGGTTTGTCGGACGAGGAGTATGGACCGACGGAGCTTGATCAAATGATTCAAGATGAGTTCTTCGATTCCTCGGATTCGGACGAAGAAGTGGACATGATCATGCTCATGAGCATGCAAGAGGAAATGGACCGGCAAGTGGAGCATATTCTCAACTTCAAGGGCTCAATCAAAGGGAGAAGAGTGATCAATCGGGATAGGGTGTCCGGAGCAAGGCTACTGCAGAAGGACTACTTTGCTCCGAACCTAACATTTCCGGATGATCCATGGTTTCGTCGCCGTTTTCGCATGCGGAAACCATTGTTTTTGCGCATTGTGGAGGGAGTGGAGGCACACGATGACTACTTCAAGCTCACAAGGGATTGCTGCAGCCAACTATCTTTCGGTCCCAAGCAGAAATGCATGGCTGCTCTGAGAATGCTTGCACTTGGTACTGCTGCAGATGCCGTTGGTGAGATGGTCAGGATGGGGGAGAGCACATGCCTGAAGACTACTGTCAAGTTTGCCCGCGCCGTGGTGGAGGTGTTTGGACCTGAGTATCTTAGAGAACCAAATGCGCAGGACACCGAGAAGTTGTTGGCTATTGGAGAGGCTAGGGGGTTTCCAGGAATGGTCGGATCAATTGACTGCATGCATTGGCAATGGAAGAACTACCCCAAAGGCTTGCGGGGAATGTATCAAGGTCACACCAAAGAGGCCACCATCATACTAGAAGCGGTGGCATCACATAACTTATGGATTTGGCATGCTTTCTTTGGAATGCCTGGTTCTCACAACGACATCAACGTGCTTCAACGATCTCCGATGTTCAGGAGGCTTTGCAATAGGGAATCACCGCCATGCAGCTACACCGTCAACGGCCGAGACTACAACATGGGATACTACCTTGCCGATGGCATCTATCCTCAGTGGGCGGCGTTTGTGAAGACCATATCCGAGCCGCGCGGCAACAAACAGAGTGTCACGCCCAATATGCGGTCCTATTCTCAAGGGACTTGAAAATCCCACTAAGGATAGAAGCGCATATTGAAGACGCTTGCAAGGTGGATATCATTACATCGTACCATGTACATAATAGATGGGGATACAGACAAATACATACAATCATCTCATGAATACATTAATACATCAATACATAGCAATCATCATACAAAAGAGCAGGATCCAACTATGGATGAAAGCAAACGAAAAAGAAGAAGAACATCCACCCTGCTAATCCCAGGCTGCCAACCGGGAACCCATCCTATGATCGACGAACAAGAAGAAGCAGAAGAAGAACTCCAAAAGCAAACATGCATCGCTCTCACGTCAAAACATCGCTTTACCTGTACCTGCAACTGTTGTTGTAGTAATCTGTGAGCCACGAGGACTCAGCAATCCCATAACCATGGGTAACAAGACTATCAAAGCTTAAATGGGTATGGAAGGGTAAGGTGGTGAGGTTGCAGCAAGCACTAAGCATTGTATGGTGGCTAACTTACTAGTACAAGAATAAGAAGAGTAACTACGCATAACGGTCGCAAACTATGAATGATCAAGAAGTGATCCTGAACACCTACTTACGAGTACACACATAACCCCACCGTGTTCTCTTCCCGAACTCCCTCGAAAATAGACAATCACGGTTACGCACGCGGTTGGTATATTTTAATTAGAATTAGTGTCAAGTTCTCTACAACCGGAGGTTATAAATTTCCAAGTCGCCACATAACCGCGGGCACGGCTTCGCGAAATATTTAACCCTGCAGGGGTGCTCCAAGTAGTCCATTATAAATTACCACACGCATCTGATGGAACATCCTCACACCATGATAACACGATGCTTACAATAAGGAATCCCGGTGGACAAGCCACTCGTAACAGGCAAAACTAAACCAGCAAGACCTCCCGGTGAGCTAGATCCGTGTCTAGAGCCGCGCGCACTCTATCTACGGGCATCATCCGTCTATGCTAAGTGGACGGTAGCCAAAAGAACCCGAGTTGCCCCGAGGCGGCTCCGCCGACTGCTAGGTAGGTGGACCAACGGTTGTGTTTTGCCGCTGGCCCGAGTTATGTTGGAATTAAAAGAGTCCCCGAGGTGGCGACCCTCTATGCATTTAATTATTAGGTTCATGTTGGCAAATGTTAAAACCAATGTTGGGCCTTACTGGAGAAGTCTTATCCTAGAACGAATGGACAGGAGGGTTCCCATATGCCCCACATGTGTTAGAAGCGCTCAACATGGAACATAACACCGGTATTACGGAAACTAGGGCGGCATGAGTGGAACAAAACACTAGGCAAAAGGCCGAGCCTTCCACACACAACCAAGTATATAGATGCATTAATTAAATAAGAGATATTGTGATATCCCAACATATCCATGTCCCAACATGGAACAACCTGCATTGCACCTGCAACTAGCAACGCTATAAGAAAGGCGCTGAGCAAAGCGGTAACATAGCCAAACAACGGCTTACTGGGTAGGGGTGGTTAGAGGTTGTATCATGGCATATGAAAGGCTAACATGTATGTGGTAGGAAGCGCGACATAGCGACAGCAACGAGACAACTAGCAAGCAAAGATAGTAGAGATATCCAAGGTCATGATCATCTTGCCTGGAATCCCGCTCGGAAGAAGATCGAGTCCATGAAGAAGACGAACCAACGTAGTCGAACGAATCCTCACAATCGCAACGAAACCGGAACTATCGAGAAGAAGCACAACCGGAAAGAAGCAAACAACATGGTAAACACACAAGCATAAACATGGCATGATGCACAACCAAATATGATGCATGACAAGACTAAATGTTGTTAAACATGGCAAGAGACGAAGCATAAGCAATCCATACAACTAGGCAAGTTTAAATGAGGCCGGAAACACTAATAACAATTCCGGAAGGTCCCCATATGCAAATTTCGAAATTGGTACTGATCTGAATTAAACACAATGTTAAAGTGGTTAAACAGCAAGTTAACATGCACCATGATGATCTACACATTTTTCTAATCAAGTTACATATGTAGATCATTTAATTCGGAGCTACGGGCTGGAAAATATGAGCTAAACAAGTTTAACATGGCAATAATGCAAAATGCATGCAAACATCAACCACAACACTCGAATCGAGGATACAACATGGATATGAAACTGCACACAAATCTAAGCAAGTTTCATATAGGACATGGTCAAAACGGAGCAACGGTTCAACAATTATAAGCAACACAAGTTTTAGTAACAATCTGCCCAAAACAGCAACATAGCACTTTGCAAGCATCGAAACTACATGCTACAGTGCGAGAGCATGGCATCAAATGGCACATCATGGAAGTGCATAGCATGTAGCTCAAAACATACAACATGGGCATAATCATAGGAGCAACAGATTATTTACTATGATTTTTGCAAAATGGAACATTCTGTTTACAGGTGGATAGTTTTATCATGATAGCAACTTGAGAACAACAAAGAGATATGCTACATGAACTTTACATGGCAACCAAGGGCATGGCATCAAAGTAGACATCACATAGGCCAAATCACATGAAGGAACCATATGCATATGAGCTCTAGATTAGTGGCAACCATCAAGCAAAGTTGGCAAGTTTTATCACAGACAGTTTTAACTTAGAACAGGAACATTGACTAGGCATGTTTGCAAGCTCATGGCAGTCACATCATGGCATAACTTGGCATGAAATAAATACTAACAGCAATAATACATGAAAATGCTCCAAAGTCATGTTGACAAGATGCTCATATGACATTTGCATTAAATCACACAAAAATGACAAAATGACACATATTAACAGTTTACTGCAGTTAACAGCATGATGCACTTTTGCAACAGAGATTATGACATGTAGATGAGTCCTAACATGAATGCAACTGCAACCATCATGTAGAGAATGAAGAGTAGATCATTTTACATATAAAGTTCATCTCCATCCGACAAACATGCACAAAGATACCATCATCACAAAAAGCATACATGATGCTGAAAAAACTAAGGACGGTCGTTTTACCCTCGGGACGAAGTTGGACGAGGAGGTGCAGCAGATCCGTTTGGTTCGGGGGATGGCTCGAATCCGGGACGGAATTGGACGGGGCGGTCCAGGTCGGGGACAGCTTCATCTCTCGTACAGAACGGAGACGGCGGAAGTCAACGGCGACGGTGGGGAGGCATGGGACTCCGGCAGGCGTCGGGGAGGCCGGGAATGGGCAGATCCGGGCATGGGCTGCCGGATCCGGGCAAGGGCGGCGGTGGACGGAGCTCGGGGCAACGCTGCTGCCGGCGGAGCTTGGGGCGGCCATCCATGGCGTGCTTCCTGTTCGTTCCTGGAATAGAGACGGAGAGAGATGAGATGGAGAAGGAGAAGGGAAGAAAGAAGGAGAGGGGCACGAGGGGGAAGTCCGGCCTGGCGGGGGCGGTTTCCGGCGAGGCCGGGGTCGGGCGGCGGCCGTGGCGGGGCGGAGGCGCGCTGGATCGGGAGGAGCTCCTCTCCTCCTGGATCGGGACGAGGCGCGGAGGCGGCGGCGCGCTCGGGCCCAGATGGGCTCGGGCGGGCCGGATCTGGGTCACGGCGGGCCCTGCGTGGCTAGAGGTGGGTGGAGGCTGCGGCTGGCGGCGCCAAGTGGCGAGGGAGAATGGGGCGGCGCAAAAAACGAGGAGGAGGGCTAGGTTTCCAGTTTAGGCAGGGGTAGGCTGTCTATTTATAGACAGGGGCTAGGGATTAGGGGATTTGAGACCGTTTTTGGACCGTACGATTGCGATCGGACGGCGCAGAACGGAGGAGGGGTTAGCTGGGCTAGGTGGGCTAGGTGGGCTGTGAAGAGAGTCTTGGGCTGGGATGAGAGGGAAGAAGAGAGGCCCGGCACAAGTTTCGGAACACCGAAACATCCGACGTTTTGACCAGCTATAGTGCCGCTATAGTTATCCGTTGGGGCATCAAACGACCTCCGAATGGAACGAAATTTGGCAGGCGGTCTACCTACAATATAACAAGACCGCACGCCAACTTTCAACCCATTCCGAGAACATTTTTATCCCACTTATAAAATACTATTTCGGAGGTGTCGCGGGCGCGTGCGAGTGTGTCGGGTCTCGAAACGGACAACGGAAGGAACGGGGAGAATCCGGCAACTACGAACGGATGCAAGTTTAACGAAAACATATGGATGAAATGCACACGATGACATGGCAAAGTGCAACAGGCAAACGAATCACACGGCAACAACGGAAAATAAATGGAAGGAATCTGAAGCATCGGTCTTGGGGCGTCACAACTCTCCCCCACTAACAGAAGATCTCGACCCGAGATCTTAGGAAGGAAACGGAAGGGGAAGAGGAAGAGGTAAAAGAAAGTTGCTTCTTGGACAAACGAGTGAAACCAACAAACCTCGAAGGTTGCAACAAGTTGAAGAATGGCTTGAGGAACAAGCAAGAATTCGAAACCACTCTGGTTAAAACGAGATAGATAAGGAATGAGAACAAAAAGAATTTTGGCGGCACTCCGGTAGAAAAGAGAAGCAAAGCTTGATAAGATGAAAAGAACTTGAAAAGAGGACACAACACT
The DNA here is from genome assembly GCA_039707655.1 of Elymus sibiricus. NCBI lineage: Eukaryota > Viridiplantae > Streptophyta > Magnoliopsida > Poales > Poaceae > Elymus > Elymus sibiricus. Next base: position 295,810,519 of record CM077672.1, on the reverse strand, counting down.
CCGGTAACATGGATAAGCAAGAAAAGAACATGATCTTGGCGAAACGAAATAACGGGTCGAAGAGAGCAACATCACAATGCCTCCGAAACGAAAGAATAGAAGCTAAATCGTTGGAAAGCAAGAATGGGGAAGAAAATGACAACTTCTCTCACCATTGAATTTGAAAAGCATCCTTATAAAGAAGGATTGAACGGAGTTGTCGGAAAATCAACAACGAAATAATAAGCTTGTTGTGGGCTTATGGAAAACATCTTAAAATTATGAGGTGACAACCGGCCACTAACAGAAACAATTGATTACTTGAGATCTCGAAGAGATGAAAACCTCTTTCACCGAGAAGAGAAGGAGAAACTTGGATCATTGATAAGTACCAAAAATAGCAACAATCCTTCGGAAAGGCTTTAGGTGAAATCTATACCAAGATAACTCCAACGAAGAGGTTGATGGGTTTAAAATATCTCATTCTTGACAACTGTGAATCATGAAACACGAAGACAAATTGTCAAGAAGGACATAATACCACCTCAAAAGATAAGGTAGAAAGGATTAGCACTTCGGAATGCAATATGAAGAATGCTTGAGCTCATCGAAGAACACTTCGAGAATGAATTAAATCCTTGACGAACCACCATGAAGAACTCCGGTAAACAAAAGGATGATAGAAACAAAGGTTGAAAAGAACAAGATGAAGCCTTGTAATGATATAGATGGAGCTTCGCGATGAGATAACCGAGAAAACTTGGAACTCCGGAAAAGAAAGATGAACAGCTAGAACCGAGAATTTATTCATCAAGAACAAACTCCGAAAGAAGGAATTAAATCACCTCCACGAAACAAGAATAAGAATTATGATATGTCTATCCTTCATCAAATTAAATTGATAAAAAGCAATGGATTTGCATATTACTTATTCTTCTTGAAAGAAATTGGAGAGAGATATAACGCAAACTTGGGAAGGTCTTCAACGAATCACCAGTAGGATTGGAAAGAACGAACGAATGATTGGTAACAAATGAAGAGGAATGTAGAACGAACCGCCGTAAGAAATGAAAATGAACGAAGAAGAGAGAACGAATCGCCGTGAAGAATTCGAAAACGAACGAAGATACTTGAGGGAATTTAGATACGAGAGAACGAAGCGATCACGAGCTTATTAGAGAATACTTGAACGACACACCGGAAGAATTTGAGAACGAGAGATAAACGTTGATAATGAATAATTCTTCTGAATGACGGCCTTCGGAGAATCGAAAAATGGAAAGGACCCATGAAATGCCTCGGATGGGTATGGAAAGAATTTCTCATGATCGAAAACAACTTGTGAGGGTAGCATGAAGCTTGCAACACGAATCTTCAAGATAATGGATAAGGATTTAAGAGAAACTCTTCTTCTGCCTTCAAATGCTGAGAATGACGACGAGGAACACCACCAAAATTGTTGAGACACCCCGGAACAATGAAGAATAGTAAGTTTGAGCCAAAGATGACAAGAATTTGAAAGCGCTCTTGGAGAAGGCAATTGACTGATGGAATCCATACTTACGTCAAACTTTGAAAGAATTTGAGAATAGCACCGGAAAACTAGAAGAATCAGGTAAGATCCTGGGAAAAGACCTGTGGGTTAGGGCCCACTCAAAAGAAACACCGTTGGAACGAATGCTCGGGAAGAGAGATTGCACCGGTTGATTTGAATGGCTTGAATGAAATGACAACCTCGAAATATGTCGAACGGGTCTTGAATGGAAAACACGAATCTTCTGGGATAATTTCTTCGCACCGGAAAAGAATAGAGAGAGGTGAATGAACAAGATAGGCTTGGGTAAGAATTTCCAACACAGGAAAATCATTAGAATCGAAGAAAAGGATATGATGAACACCGAGAGCTTGAATTTAGACCACCGGAGAAGAAACGAGAACGAAGAATGATGAACTTGTAGCTCCTGAGGATCTTCACGAGAAATCACCGGCTAAGAATATTGAAGGAAAAGAATGAAGAGACTTCTCACGAATAAAATGGATACTTGATTTGAGAATTTTGACTCTGCGAAGAAAGGGTGGGTGGGTGGGAAAAATAAAGACAACTTGAGACGGGTGAAATGAACACCGTTGAGAAAATTGAGAATTGATCTTGCAAATGTTGAAAGGATCGGATTAGCTTGAAGAAGAAAAAAAACACCGGTTGAAAAGAATTGTCATGACAATCTCGATGATCAAGAAGGATTAGCGCTCCCATTGAAATATGAGAACACCGCTTAGGAAAGGTATAGAATCAACACTTGACTTCGAAGTAACTCGAATACCACAACCAAAACAAAACAAAGGATTGGGCTTGGAGAATAAGCCGGAACAAACATATGATAGAGATTTCGTCCAAAATTTTCGTGGTGGGGCCCACACGGGCTTGATCGTACAGCGACCATCACGTACAAGGCAGTGTACATGACTTACGAAGCGTCCCCGAACCGTAGCAAAGCTACAAGGGCTCTTTAAGACACAACGAGACCCACTGTAAAAACGACCGTGAGCAGGCGGACCACTAGACGTCGAACCCCAATCTCATATCATGCATCTGTCGAAAAGATATACTAGGTAACTACTTGAATTCCCACCTAAGAACTCCCGAAACTTCTTGGTTATGCGATCAGGTTGCGGGTCCAGGAACCTACTCAGCAATCAACAACCTAATCAGCTGCAACTGCATCCGCAACCCTTAACACACAATCGAGAAACTTCGCAAATTCATCTACCTCAGACCTTCGAAAACACAACGATACTAGTCATGGTGGATCATCCGAGCTATCTCCACCAGTACTGGGGAAAAGTCACGGCACTATTTGCCACCACAAAAAGTATAGAAGCGTTTCGATGTCGGCGTCCTCTGGTATTCAGGAACTAAAACGATAGCGAATGTGACAAGAACCCCTTGGAGCTCAACTCCCCGGGTCCAATCCATATGGTCAGGAGGCACCAAGAACAGAATTCTGTCACATCGATATCGCAACGATTCCGAAAATACCCGCGTGATCCTAAAAAAAATTGAGTGAGAAGAGTAGTAGAATCAAAACACTACATCACAATTCCTCACCAGAGCGACGAAGGGGATAAGGAATAAAAAGAAGTCCTACTCTCCGATATCTAACTAGACTCAAAATAGTTTTTCTTCTATACTCGCCAACGGTTCGATCAATCAAGGGGGCTCCTATGGTCGGTCGAGGCTCTGATACCAACTTGTCACGCCCAATATGCGGTCCTATTCTCAAGGGACTTGAAAATCCCACTAAGGATAGAAGCGCATATTGAAGACGCTTGCAAGGTGGATATCATTACATCATACCATGTACATAATAGATGGGGATACAGACAAATACATACAATCATCTCATGAATACATTAATACATCAATACATAGCAATCATCATACAGAAGAGCAGGATCCGACTACGGATGAAAGCAAACGAAAAAGAAGAACGACATCCACCCTGCTAATCCCAGGCTGCCAACCGGGAACCCATCCTATGATCGACGAACAAGAAGAAGCAGAAGAAGAACTCCAAAAGCAAACATGCATCGCTCTCACGTCAAAACATCGCTTTACCTGTACCTGCAACTGTTGTTGTAGTAATCTGTGAGCCACGATGACTCAGCAATCCCATAACCATGGGTAACAAGACTATCAAAGCTTAAATGGGTATGGAAGGGTAAGGTGGTGAGGTTGCAGCAAGCACTAAGCATTGTATGGTGGCTAACTTACGAGTACAAGAATAAGAAGAGTAACTACGCATAACGGTCGCAAACTATGAATGATCAAGAAGTGATCCTGAACACCTACTTACGAGTACACACATAACCCCACCGTGTTCTCTTCCCGAACTCCCTCGAAAATAGACAATCACGGTTACGCACGCGGTTGGTATATTTTAATTAGAATTAGTGTCAAGTTCTCTACAACCGGAGGTTATAAATTTCCAAGTCGCCACATAACCGCGGGCACGGCTTCGCGAAAGATTTAACCCTGCAGGGGTGCTCCAAGTAGTCCATTATAAATTACCACACGCATCCGATGGAACATCCTCACACCATGATAACACGATGCTTACAATAAGGAATCCCGGTGAACAAGCCACTCGTAACAGGCAAAACTAAACCAGCAAGACCTCCCGGTGAGCCAAATCCGTCTCTAGAGCCACGCGCACTCTATCTACGGGCATCATCCGTCTATGCTAAGTGGACGGTAGCCAAAAGAACCCGAGTTGCCCCGAGGTGGCTCCGTTGACTGCTAGGTAGGTGGACCAACGGTTGTGTTTTGCCGCTGGCCCGAGTTAGGTTGGAATTAAAAGAGTCCCCGAGGTGGCGACCCTCTATGCATTTAATTATTAGGTTCATGTTGGCAAATGTTAAAACCAATGTTGGGCCTTGCTGGAGAAGTCTTATCCTAGAACGAATGGACAGGGGGGTTCCCATATGCCCCACATGTGTTAGAAGCGCTCAACATGGAACATAACACCGGTATTACGGAAACTAGGGCGGCATGAGTGGAACAAAACACTAGGCAAAAGGCCGAGCCTTCCACACACAACCAAGTATATAGATGTATTAATTAAATAAGAGATATTGTGATATCCCAACATATCCATGTCCCAACATGAAACAACCTGCACTGCACCTGCAACTAGCAACGCTATAAGAAAGGGGCTGAGCAAAGCGGTAACATAGCCAAACAACGGTTTGCTGGGTAGGGGTGGTTAGAGGCTGTATCATGGCATATGAGAGGCTGACATGCATGTGGTAGGAAGCGCGACATAGCGACAGCAACGAGACAACTAGCAAGCAAAGATAGTAGAGATATCCAAGGTCATGATTATCTTGCCTGGAATCCCGCTCGGAAGAAGATCGAGTCCATGAAGAAGACGAACCAACGTAGTCGAACGAATCCTCACAATCGCAACGAAACCGGAACTATCGAGAAGAAGCACAACCGGAAAGAAGCAAACAACATGGTAAACACACAAGCATAAACATGGCATGATGCACAACCAAATATGATGCATGACAAGACTAAATGTTGTTAAACATGGCAAGAGACGAAGCATAAGCAATCCATACAACTAGGCAAGTTTAAATGAGGCCGGAAACACTAATAACAATTCCGGAAGGTCCCCATATGCAAATTTCGAAATTGGTACTGATCTGAATTAAACACAATGTTAAAGTGGTTAAACAGCAAGTTAACATGCACCATGATGATCTACACGTTTTTCTAATCAAGTTACATATGTAGATCATTTAATTCGGAGCTACGGGCTAGAAAATATGAGCTAAACAAGCTTAACATGGCAATAATGCAAAATGCATGCAAACATCAACCACAACACTCGAACCGAGGATGCAACATGACAATATGAAACTACACACAAATCTAAGCAAGTTTCATATAGGACATGATCAAAACGAAGCAACGGTTCAACAATTACAAGCAACACAAGTTTTAGTAATAGTCTGCCCAAAACAGCAACATAGCACTTTGCAAGCATCGAAACTACATGCTACAGTGCGAGAGCATGGCATCAAATGGCACATCATGGAAGTGCATAGCATGTAGCTCAAAACATACAACATGGGTATAATCATAGGAGCAACAGATTATTTACTATGATTTTTGCAAAATGGAACATTATGTTTACAGGTGGACTGTTTTATCATGATAGCAACTTGAGAACAACAAAGAGACATGCTATAGGAACTTTACATGGCAACCAAGGGCATGGCATCAAAGTAGACATCACATAGGCCAAATCACATGAAGGAACCATATGCATATGAGCTCTAGATTAGTGGCAACCATCAAGCAAAGTTGGCAAGTTTTATCACAGACAGTTTTAACTTAGAACAGCAACATTGACTAGGCATGTTTGCAAGCTCATGACAGTCACATCATGGCATAACTTGGCATGAAATAAATACTAACAGCAATAATACATGAAAATGCTCCAAAGTCATGTTGACAAGATGCTCATATGACATTTGCATTAAATCACACAAAAATGACAAAATGACACATATTAACAATTTACTGCAGTTAACAGCATGATGCACTTTTGCAACAGAGATTATGACATGTAGATGAGTCCTAACATGAATGCAACTGCAACCATCATGTAGAGAATGAAGAGTAGATCATTTTACATATAAAGTTCATCTCCATCCGACAAACATGCACAAAGATACCATCATCACAAAAAGCATACATGATGCTGAAAAAAACTGAGGATGGTCGTTTTACCCTCGGGACGAAGTTGGACGAGGAGGTGCAGCAGATCCGTTTGGTTCGGGGGATGGCTCGAATCCGGGACGGAATTGGACGGGGCGGTCCAGGTCGGGGACAGCTTCATCTCTCGTACAGAACGGAGACGGCGGAAGTCAACGGCGACGGTGGGGAGGCATGGGACTCCGGCAGGCGTCGGGGAGGCCGGGAATGGGCAGATCCGGGCATGGGCTGCCGGATCCGGGCAAGGGCGGCGGTGGACGGAGCTCGGGGCGGCGCTGCTGCCAGCGGAGCTTGGGGCGGCCATCCATGGCGTGCTTCCTGTTCGTTCCTGGAACAGAGACGGAGAGAGATGAGATGGAGAAGGAGAAGGGAAGAAAGAAGGAGAGGGGCACGAGGGGGAAGTCCGGCCTAGCGGGGGCGGTTTCCGGCGAGGCCGGGGTCGGGCAGCGGCCGTGGCGGGGCGGAGGCGCGCTGGATCGGGAGGAGCTCCTCTCCTCCTGGATCGGGACGAGGCGCGGAGGCGGCGGCGCGCTCGGGCCCAGATGGGCTCAGGCGGGCCGGATCTGGGTCACGGCTGGCCCTGCGTGACTGGAGGTGGGTGGAGACTGCGGCTGGCGGCGCCAAGTGGCGAGGGAGGAATGGGGCGGCGCAAAAAACGAGGAGGAGGGCTAGGTTTCCAGTTTAGGCAGGGGTAGGCTGTCTATTTATAGACAGGGGCTAGGGATTAAGGGATTTGAGACCGTTTTTGGACCGTACGATTGCGATCGGACGGCGCAGAACGGAGGAGGGGTTAGCTGGGCTAGGTGGGCTGTGAAGAGAGTCTTGGGCTGGGATGAGAGGGAAGAAGAGAGGCCCGGCACAAGTTTCGGAACACCGAAACATCCGACGTTTTGACCGGCTATAGTGCCGCTATAGTTATCCGTTGGGGCATCAAACGACCTCCGAATGAAACAAAATTTGGCAGGCGGTCTACCTACAATATAACAAGACCACACGCCAACTTTCAACCCATTCCGAGAATATTTTTATCCCACTTATAAAATACTATTTCGGAGGTGCCGCGGGCGCGTGCGAGTGTGTCGGGTCTCGAAACGGACAACGGAAGGAACAGGGAGAATCCGGCAACTACGAACGGATGCAAATTTAACGAAAACATACGGATGAAATGCACACGATGACATGGCAAAGTGCAACAGGCAAACGAATCACACGGCAACAACGGAAAATAAATGGAAGGAATCTGAAGCATCGGTCTCGGGGCGTCACACAGAGCCACTTTGCAACAATGCAGGAAGCGGCTAGGAAGGATGTGGAGAGGGCATTTGGTGTGCTTCATGCTCGTTGGGGAATTGTTCGTGGCGCTGCAATGATGTGGGAATCGGAGACTTTGTGGCAGCTCATGACATGTTGTGTTATTTTGCACAACATGATTGTCGAGGATGAGGGTGATGGTGTAGCCCAAACCAATGATTTCGAAGCACCTGGAGAACAAGTTGAAATCCCGGAAGATCAGGATGCAACTCAGCTCATGAACTTTCTACAGATGCATCAGAATCTTCGAGATCATCAGGTGCACGCGCAGCTCCTCAGTGATCTTGTGGAGCATATGTGGACCCACAGTGGAAACCAATGGGCTGTTTTTTATTTGTGCACTTGAAATAAATTTTATGTAAGCACTATTTATGTTCGGTACCAAACATTTGTTATTTACGTACGACAACGTCCTGTATGATCGACGTGCATGGATTTGCATGGATTTGAGAGACCGGATTTGAGATATGTGGATGTGCAGGGCAACATATGAGGGGCCGGCGAGCACTGTCCGCGGACGCGTCCGCGGGTGTATAGGGGGGCGGATTTGCCAAGTCCGGCTGTAGATGCTCTTACATGCAACTGGATATACATAGGCAACATCTGAAAGTTGGCTATTGAGGCAGCCTTTTGAAGTGTAGTTCCTCCCTATTCTTGTCCTGTTAGATGATAGCTCCATCATCACCACCGCAAAGACAGTATATTGTGCTTGTCCCCGGCTGTCCACCCAACCTATGTAAGTATATTATGTATCAAAGCTTTTGCTTTTTGAAGCAATTCAGGTCACTTTTTTGCATGGTCCCTGTGACGTGAGCACCTCGCACTGGTCCATGCCTTTCTGTTTTGTATTCACATGCTCACGCAGGCTTGGACACTTGATTTGATCATTTGATGACAGCTTGCCAACAGCAGATTTGCAATGCACCTGAAGCCTGTTAATTTTGATATGGTTTTTTGGTTGTATATTCACTGCCATGTTACTGCATAATTTTCAAATTAAATCTTGGCAACTACATACAAATTTGACTTCCGTTTTCTGACTCTGCACATTTTTTGTTTAGGATTTTGTATCTTTGAGACTTGCTACTGAAAGGGCACATAATGATGCAAAACTGTTTTATGCCCTGATTTGCGATACCTGAATCTTCCATGAGCTCGCTGGATTCGGTACGTAAGCCTTATCAGTTCCTTATTTGCGTGTGAGATCATTTAGCGTTGTTTTTTTTAAGGGAATTTAGCGTTGTTTCAGATATCAGCAATTTCATAATTTAGCTACTCCCTCTGTAAAGAAAGGGTCTTATATTTCTTTACAGAGGGAGTAGATTTTTTTCGCTGAAGTTAAAGCAAGGGTCTGGTTTGTCTCAACTCCCAGATACAGTTACTGAATTTTTTGGGGGTAAAATTCAAGATAACATGAATTAATCCAAACAATCTGGTCCTCTGTTTTTCATGGGAATACAGCTTTGTTGCAAGTACAGGCCATTAGTCCACTCGCCAGTCACCACATCATTATCAGCGGAAAGCTTCTTTTTTTCTTTGGAGGAAACCAATGGTATGTATGGTTTCTCATTCCACACTGGTTTCAAGCGGTTTCCTGTTTCATCATCCGTATGGGTATGATCATGTTACTGCCACTTGCACTATAAATTGTCTGTTGATGGCAACTCGTCAGTAACACCCAATCCATATTCATCTAGCCACTGGCACCTTGCCAAAAAAGATGACAGTAATGTGCAGTAGTAGTAGTACGTAGCTAAGGGTATGTATTTTTACCCCAAGTCTTAATAAAATTAAGAAACGATTGAGCCGATCAAACCCCTCAACGCACGCCTTATTTGAGTATACTAATAATAATTAACGATCCTCGTAGCTTGTTAAAATGAGAAGATAAGAATGGTTTATTCAGCAGCAGTAGCGGCGGCGGTATTTTTCTCGCATGGCTCTGAGGAGGTGTTGTTGCTCTTGTGTGCTTGTTGCATCAGCTGCTCGAGCCTGGTCTCCAGCTCGGCCTTCTCGGCGCTGAGCCGGTCGTTGTCGCGGCGCACGTCGCCGCAGCTCCTCATTGCGCGGTTGAGCTCGTCGAGGAGGCGGCGGTTGGCGCTGCGAAGGTGGGCGACCCGCGCCCACAGCTCGCTGAGCTGCCGCTGCTTGCGCATGCGCGACCGCCTCGCCGACTCCCGGTTGGACACCATCCTCCGCCGCCTCCGCTCCTCCTCCGCCGCCGAAGCCAGTACCTGGCCATGGATGTCATCAGCCCCGCCGGAGCCGTCATGGCCGTTGTTGCCGATGACGGCCAGCGCTTCCTGCAGCATAGGTTCGTCATCGTACTCATAGGCGGCCGGTGAGAAGTGGAAGGGCGGAGGGGGCGTCATGCTGGCGGCGATCATGCCGGGGTGGTGGTAGTGGGTGTGGAACGGCGGGTTCGGAGGCGAGAGGCAGTGCAGGCTGGCCACCTCGCCATGGTGGTAATGGTGCAGCATGGTTGCTTGATCGGCGGAGATCGATGGAGAGTGGAGAGAGCTGAGCTTAGGAGCCAGAAAGTAGACGATAGTGGTTCGGTTTCGCTTCTCTAGCTCTGGGTGAGAGGAGGCAATGGCCGGGTTGGTGCGAGGGCCTTCCTTTTATAGCTTGGCAGCCAAGGCGGCTCTGCCTGCTTGCCTCAGTCCAGAGGGAGAAGCCATCTTCTTTCTCCATTGTTTTTTCTAGAGTTTCGTAGCTTTCGTCTTGTCGATTTGGTACACGGCCATGAGGCGCACACACACTACCACCACCTTTCTCCTTTCGGGGCCAGCTATATCCAAAACAATGTTATGCCCGCTATAAATTAATCTCCCATCAGTTAACCTTTGCTTTCCCAAGAGAACATTGCGGTTTAATTTATTTTCTTTCCTCTTTGCTCGCACATTCCATGACTTGACTTGCCTGAGTAGTCTTGTCTACCGTAATTATCATTTTTAATTATTCCAGTTAATCCATGCCAAACCCTGCTTTTTTTTCATCAATCAGTGGCCCAACTAGATGCTCGGTCGGCCTCTAGCTTTTCTCGTCACTCGCATTAGTTTAGCTTAGAGACAGAATTGAACTCTTGTGTCCAGTTAGAGTGGCATGAGATCCACCACAGGAACAGGACAGCTGCTTGATGGATGATGATGGACATGTAGCCACTGTGAGAATAAATGAACAGAAATAGTTAGGCCACTAGAGAGCCAGTGAAGTAGCTAGATCAGCTCGGGCATTAGATTAGCGTTATACAATGTTTCGGGCCTTGCAAGTTCGACACCTAGAGTTTGTTCGGGAATCGCATGTCGTTTGATTAGTAAACCCAACTTCGGATCACTAGCATGGTGTCGCACCTACGAGGAAGGATGCACGCATGGTGGTTTGGTATATTATCTCCTGCATCTGATTTCCGAAAGAAAAAGAAAAGCTAGATCTTGATCGATGTGTCATATACCTTGGGCATATTCAGGAGGGACACCATAGCACATTAGAGCATCTACAGCCGGACTTTGCAAATCCGACCCCTCAAACACCCGCGGACACGCCCGGACGTGTCCGCGGACACTGACCGGGCACCCCTCAAATAATGCAATCCACATCCGGACACCTCAATTATCATATCTCAAATCCATACAAACCATGCAACTACGTCGATGCATATTACACACATCGGCCGGTACTCCGTCCGGCTAATCTATCACTACTACATGCCATCGGACTACCAAAATTTGGCATGTTTGGCTATGGTGGAGGTCATCCACGGCTGCCCTTGCCCTTCCCGGCGCCCTTGCCGTCCTTCTCGCGTAAGTACCGGTCGAAGACGCAGTAGGGATCGAGCCGGATCTGCTCGTCGCCGGAGTTGTCCTCGTTGTCGCTGTCCTCCTTCTCCTCCCTCGGTGACAGTCCGGTCATGGCACGGACCGCCCGATTCTGCTCTCGGGCGAGGGCGCGCGTGTTCCTCCGCTGCCGTTTCTTGAGAATGCAGGCGCGGATGGCTTCCTCCTCTGCGGCCGCCCGCGCCGCCGCATCAGCCGCCTCCGCGGCCGCCATTTCGGCTGCGACACGGGCCTCGGCGGCCCTCATCCTCTCCTTCCCACAGCGGGCTGCCCGTTCCCGGTGGGACTCATAGTCTGCCCGACCGGTGATGGGGAAGGAGAGATTTTCCGGCCGCCGGGACCGCGATGATCCAGCCCTAGAGGACCCTAGTGCACGTTGAGCCGACGCTATGGAGTCGCGCCGGACAGATCCGTCCGTCGGCCGAGCGCTGTCCTCCCGGGAGCGGCGGAGTGCAATGCGGACCGCCATTGCCTCCTCCAACCCGCACGGGATGACACCCCAGTCGACGGATCCGGACTGGTCGGAGTCAGATCCGCTGCCCGACATGCCGGAGCCGGCCGGAAATCGACGGAGCTGAGCTCGGGTGACGGAGGGAGTGGAGGGGAGAGGAGTGTGAAGTGGCTAGGGTTTACTCCGGCGACCGGATCGGGAGGAATATATGTGGGGTCGAGGCGGGCCAACGCGGGCCAGGCCGACGTGGCGGGCGTGCCCGGGCGCCCCCATATCTGCCCCATATTTGGGCTGGATATGGGGGGTGCCGGTCAGCCCGGGCGTTTGAGGCCCGTATGAGGCGCCCGGCTGTGTCGAAAAATCGTGACCGGACAGTGACCGGGCGGCCCGCCCGGGCGTTTGAGGGAGGTTTGGGGAGTCCGGCTGTAGATGCTCTTAGGGCTTATTTCGAGAGGGAAGGGTTGGGCGCAATCCCTCTCCCTGTGGACCATAAGGCATGACGTTAGCTGAAATTCCCTGTCTTTATCTGAAGGGATTGAGTTAGGTAGTACTGAATACTAACATAATTTACTTGTATCATGGTCTTATTTGTATCTAGTGTATATAGACACACTTTATTCCGGTAACTCTTGAGGTAGCAAAATTCATAGCAAACCAATTATTTAAAGGGATTTTCCAAATCCATTAACACAAACTAGCAACATGGTGGATGAGATCGTATCATTGTCTTTAATTTTTTGGGAATAAAAGATTGATACACGGAATGTGGCCCCACAAACCTTTAGTTGACAACTAAAACACATATAAAATCAAGTTAAACAGGAGACGATGCCTCCATCACACCTTTATTTGACAACTAACAGCAATTCCTCGAGAAAATTAAAGGAATGAAATAAAATGAAAAGTAACAACGACATGGCAACCAAGTCAAGAAAATAGACACATTGTTTTTCTTTTTAAAGAGTGACTATGGATCAGTCGACTTAGAAAATAGTTACTACCTCTGTTTATAAATGTAGGACGTTTTGGTAATTTAAATTAAACTGCCAAAACGTCTTACATTTAGGGACATAGCGTGTATTTCTCGGTAGCAGTCTGGTCAAGATCTTCTCGTCCTTCTGCACTTGCGCAGACCCTAACATCCAGATCAAATGGTTCTCAGTAGTTATTTCTCGGTCACCATGGAAAAATAGCAAAATCGTTGTCGAATTGACTCAACTCTAGACATGTATATTATATTCGTTGGTACAGCCAAAATTTGCTTCAACTTTCAAATATGAAAAGTCATGAATCTAACAAGTTTACGCACATCTCACACATGTATATAAGTACGCATATTATATTCGTTGGCACAGCCAAATCCAGGTTTCTGATATCCATGCCGTGCAGCTAGGCATGTACCCAAAGCAAATGGCATGCATCTTTTGTGTGCGTTGTCCACAGACCCGGAGCACTGTTGCTCTAGATTTGTGGCAGCAGCATCTCATCGATCCCCCGGCTTTGGGTGGTCGGAAAGATCACGAGTGAACGGAACCGGCGATCGCTTGTGGAAAGCAGAGGAGTTTGGATGATTGAGGCGACGCCGATGGAGGCGGACAGTCGTTGGGCTCCCGCTCCGTCAGAATGGCAAGCCTGGCCCTGGCCGCAGCACTTCGCTCATGGATCCAGAGGGAGGCTAGTGCCAGTACGACACTTAACCGCGCACGATCGCTCGCCACGAATAATACATAAAGCGATTTATGCACTTGCATCTCCGGATGTGCTTGCCGAATGCGTCGTTTTCGCGTTCCTTTCTTTCTTTTCTTTTATGATTTCCGTGTATCTTCGCCTGCGTGCGCGCGTACGTTTTATTATGTGGCTCAAAGATCTGGCCTTTTTGTGAATTTCCAGTAAAATAATGGTCTGGCTTTTGCGAGCCCGAACAGTGGCTGAGTTCGTTTCGTGGTGCTGGTTAGCATAAGTAAAGAAGAAACGGAGCATCAAAGCCTCAAAACTGAGATAAGGATTTTTTTTTTTTTTTTTTTGAGGAACAACTGAGATAAGGATTTGGAGCCAACTGTTGGAAATATGCCCTAGAGGCAATAATAAATTGGTTATTATTATATTTCCTTGCTCATGATAATCGTTTATTATCCATGCTATAATTGTATTGATTGAAAACTCAAATACATGTGTGGGTACATAGACAACACTGTGTCCCTAGTAAGCCTCTAGTTAACTAGCTCGTTGATCAAAGATGGTTAAGGTTTCCTAGCCATAGACATGAGATGTCATTTGATAACGGGATCACATCATTAGGAGAATGATGTGATGGACAAGACCCAAACTACGAACGTAGCATATGATCGTGTCAGTTTATTGCTATTGTTTTCTGCATGTCAAGTATCTGTTCCTATGACCATGAGATCATGCAACTCCCTGACATCGGAGGAGTACCTTGTGTGTATCAAACGTCGCAACGTAACTGGGTGACTATAAAGGTGCTCTACAGGTATCTCCGAGGATGTCTGTTGGGTTGGCATGGATCAAGACTGGGATTTGTTACTCCGTGTGACGGAGAGATATCTCAGAGCCCACTCGGTAATACAACATCACAATGAGCCTTGCAAGCAATGTGACTAAAGTGTTAGCCACGAGATCTTGTATTACGGAACGAGTAAAGAGACTTGCCGGTAACGAGATTGAACTAGGTATAGAGATACCGACGATCGAATCTCGGGCAAGTAACATACCGAAGAACAAAGGGAACAGTATACGGGATTAACTGAATCCTTGACATAGAGGTTCGACCGATAAAGATCTTCGTAGAATATGTAGAGCCAATATGGGCATCCAGGTCCCGCTATTGGTTATTGGCCGTAGAGGTGTCTCGATCATGTCTACATAGTTCTCGAACCCGCAGGGTCTACACACTTAACATTTGGTGACGATTAGTATAGTTGAGTTATTTTGTTGGTGACCGAAGGTTGTTCGGAGTCCCGAATAAGATCCCGGACATGACGAGGATCTCCGGAATAGTCCGGAGGTAAAGATTGATATATGTGATAATAGTGTTTTGATCTCCGGAAGGGTTCCGGAATTCACCGGAAGGGGTTCCGGATGTTTACCGAAGTGTTCGGGTGCAGCAACACTTTATATGGGCCAAAGGGATAAAGCCCACGAGGTATTGGAAAGAGCAAAAGGAAGTTTTGCCGCTGCCTTAAGCGGTACTACTGCTGGTAAGGCAGTACTACCGCGTAAGCGGTACTACCGCTTGTGTGAAGCGGTACTACCGCTCAAGCGGTACTACCGCTCGTGAGCGGTACTGCCGCTTGTGCGCGGTACTGCAGGGATCCGAGTTGGACTCTTTCCCTGCGGGCCAAACCGGCCTTGTGCGGGCAAAACCGACCTGGAGGAGGCTTTTACTCCAAGTTTAGACCCCAAGGCTCAACATATAAATAGAGGGGCAGGGCTAGCACACGGGACACATTAAGATTTCCCAAGCCGTGTGTCGGCAACCCTAACCCTCTAGTTCTCCCGTCATAATCTCCGTAGTGCTTGGCGAAGCCCTGCAGAGATTGTTCCTCACCACCATCACCACGCCGTCGTGCTGCCGGAACTCATCTACTATTTCATCATCGCTCGCTGGATCGAGGAGGTGAAGGCGTCATCAAGCCGTACGTGTGTTGAACGCGGAGGTGCCGTCCGTTCGGTACTAGTTCGTGATCGGATCGAGGGACGACTTGCGATTTGGATCGCGGAGACGTTCGACTACATCAACCGCGTTTCTTAACGCTTCGGCTTAGCGATCTACAAGGGTATGTAGATTCACTCTCCCTCTCGTAGATGCTCATCACCATGGATAGATCTTGTGTGTGCGTAGGAAAAATTTTGTTTCCCATGCAACGTTCCCCAACAGTGGCATCTGAGCTAGGTCTATGCGTAGATGAGATCTCGAGTAGAACACAAACGAGTTGTGGGCGTGGGTGTATACATATTGCTTGCCGTTACTAGTTGATACTTGATTCGGCGGTATTGTGAGATGAAGCGGCCCGGACCGACATTACGCGTACGCTTACGCGAGACAGGTTCCTTCAACTGACATGTAACTTCGTTGCATAAAGATGGCTAGCGGGTGTCTGTCTCTCTCACTTTAGTTGAATCGATTTCAATGAAGAGGTTTCTTTTAGAAGATCAAAAAGCAATCACTACACCACGTTGTGGTTTTGCGTAGGTAAGAACGGTTCTTGCAAACCCGTAGCAGCCACGTAAAATATGCAACAACAATTAGAGGACGTCTAACTTGTTTTTGCAGGGTATGTTGTGATGTGATATGGCCAATTACATGATGAGATATATGTGATGTATGAGATGATCATGTGTTGTATAGAATATCACGACTTGCATGTCGATGAGTACGGCAACTGGCAGGAGGCATAGAGTTGTCTTTAATTATTTTCGCCGTTTTGCTTTACTTTATCGCTATGAGTTAGCAATAGTCGTGGAAGCAACAGTCGGCGCGACAACCTCATGGCGACACGTTGATGGAGATCAAGATGATGGAGATCATGGTGTCATGCCGGTGACGATGGAGATCATGCCGGTGCTTTGGAGATGGAGATCAAAAGCACGAGTTCATGGCCATATCATGTCACTTATGATTTGCATGTGATGTTAATCCTTTTATGCATCTTATTTTGCTTAGGACGACGGTAGCATTATAAGGTGATCCCTCACTTAAATTTCAAGATAAAATTGTGTTCTCCCCGAGTGTGCAACATTGCGAAAGTTCGTCGTTTCGAGACACGCCGTGATGATCGGGTGTGATAGACTCTACGTTCACATACAACGGGTGTAAGCCATGTTGCACGTGCGGAACACTCGGGTTAAACTTGACGAGCCTAGCATGTACAGACATGACCTCGGAACACAAGAGACCGAAAGGTCGAACATGAGTCATATAGTAGATATGATCAACATGAAGATGTTCACCATTGAAACCACCTCAACTCACGTGATGATCGGACTTGAGTTGGTGGATTTGGATCATGTTACACTCGAATGACCGGAGGGATGTCTATTTGAGTGGGAGTTTTTAAGTAATATGATTAACTAAACTCATTATCTAGAACAATAGTCTAAGTTGTCTTTGCTATATTTATGTTGTAGATCATGGCTCGCGCAGTAGCACCCCTGAATTTTAATGCGTTCCTAGAGAAAGCTAAGTTGAAAGATGATGGAAGTAACTTTGTGGACTGGGCCCGTAATCTAAGGATTATCCTTACGGCTTCCCAGAAGGCTTATGTCCTTGATGCACCGCTTGGTGATCCACCCGCTCCAGTTGAGTCTCTAGACGTTGTGAACGCCTGGCAGGCTCGTTCTGAAGATTACTCAATAGTTCAATGTGCAATATTGTATGGCTTAGAACCGGGACTTCAAAGACGTTTTGAACGTCATGGAGCATATGAGATGTTCCAGGAGTTGAAGTTTATCTTTCAGAAGAATGCCCGGATCGAGAGATATGAGATCTCCGATAAGTTCTATGCTTGCAAGATGGAGGAGAACGGGTCTATCAGTGATCACGTACTCAGAATGTCTGGGTACTACACCCGTCTGGCTGAATTGGGGATGCCCCTTCCACCAGAGGCTATCACTGACAGAGTTCTTCAATCATTGCCACCTAGCTACAAGAGCTTCGTGTTGAACTATAACATGCACGGGATGAACAAGTCAGTCGCCGAGCTGTTTGCGATGCTGAAAGCCGCTGAGTCTGAAATTCAGAAGGAGCATCAAGTGTTGATGGTCAATAAAACCACTAGTTTCAAGAAAAATGGCAAGGGTAAGAAGGGTAACTCCAAGAAGAGTGGCAAAGCAGTTGCTCCTCTCGTGAAGAAACCCAAGGCTGGACCCAAACCAGAAACTGTGTGCTTTCATTGCAAGGGAACTGGACACTGGAAGCGGAACTGCCCCAAGTATTTGGCTGACAAGAAGGCGGCCAACAACAAACAAGGTATATATGATATACATGTTATTGATGTGTACCTTACCAACTCTCGTTGTAGTGCCTGGGTATTTGATACCGGTGCGGTTGCTCATATTTGCAACTCAAAACAGGAACTGCGGAATAAACGGAGGCTGGCAAAGGACGAAGTGACGATGCGCGTGGGAAATGGTTCCAAGGTTGATGTGATCACCGTCGGCACGCTCGCTCTTCGATTACCATCGGGATTAGTGATGAACCTGAATAATTGTTATTTAGTGCCTGCGTTAAGCATGAACATTATATTTGGATCTTATTTATTGCGAGACGGTTACTCATTTAAATCAGAGAATAATGGTTGTTATATTTATATGAGTAATATCTTTTATGGTCATGCACCCGATGTGAGGGGTTTATTCTTATTGAATCTCGATAGTAATAATACACATGTTCATAACATTGATGCCAAAAGATGTAGAATTAATAATGATAATACCACTTTCTTGTGGCACTGCCGTTTGGGTCATATTGGCGTAAAACGCATGAGGAAGCTCCATGCTGATGGACTTTTGGAGTCACTTGATTTTGAATCACTTGACACATGTGAGCCATGCCTCATGGGCAAGATGACTAAAACGCCGTTCTCTGGAACAATGGAACGGGCAAGTGACTTATTGGAAATCATACATACTGATGTGTGCGGTCCGATGAGTATTGAGGCGCGCGGTGGTTATCGTTACTTTCTCACCTTCATTGATGACTTAAGTAGATATGGGTATATTTACTTAATGAAACACAAGTCTGAAACATTTGAAAAGTTCAAACAATTTCAGAGTGAAGTTGAGAATCATCGTAACAAGAAGATTAAATTCCTACGATCTGATCGAGGAGGAGAATATCTGAGTTATGAGTTTGGCAGTCACTTAAGACAATGTGGAATTGTTTCACAACTGACACCGCCTGGAACACCACAGCGTAATGGTGTGTCCGAACGTCGTAATCGAACCTTATTGGATATGGTGCGATCTATGATGTCTCTTGCCGATTTGCCACTATCATTTTAGGGTTATGCATTAGAGACAGCTGCATTCACTTTAAATAGGGCACCATCGAAATCCGTTGAGACGACGCCATATGAACTTTGGTTTGGCAAGAAGGCAAAGTTGTCGTTTCTTAAAGTTTGGGGATGTGATGCTTATGTCAAAAAGCTTCAGCCTGAAAAGCTGGAACCCAAAGCGGAGAAATGCGTCTTCATAGGATACCCAAAAGAGACAGTTGGGTATACCTTCTACCTCAGATCCAAAGGCAAAGTGTTTGTCGCTAAAAACGGAACATTTCTTGAGAAAGAGTTTCTCTCGAAAGAATTGAGTGGGAGGAAGATAGAACTTGATGAGGTTGTTGAACCTTTACTTCAACCTGAGAGTAGCGCAGCGCAGAAAGTTGTTTCTGTAGAGCCTACATTAGCTGAAGAGGAAGTTAATGATGATGATCATGAAGCTTTGGATCAAGTTGCTATCGAACCTCGTAGGTCGACAAGGACGCGTACTGCTCCTGAGTGGTACGGCAACCCTGTCTTAGAGGTCATGTTGTTAGACAATGATGAACCTACGAGCTATGGAGAAGCGATGATGGTCCCGGATTCCGAGAAATGGTTAGAGGCCATGAAATCCGAGATGGGATCCATGTATGAAAACAAAGTGTGGACTTTGGAAGTATTACCTGAAGGGCGTAAGGCCATTCAGAACAAATGGATCTTTAAGAGGAAGACGGACGCGGACGGTAATGTCACCGTCTATAAAGCTCGACTTGTGACAAAGGGTTTTTCACAAGTTCAAGGAGTTGACTACGATGAGACCTTCTCACCCGTAGCGATGCTTAAGTCCGTCAGAATCATGTTAGCAATAGCTGCCTTTTTCGATTATGAAATTTGGCAGATGGATGTCAAAACAGCGTTCCTTAACGGTTTCCTTAAGGAAGAGTTGTATATGATGCAACCAGAAGGTTTTGTCGATCCAGAGAATGCTGACAAAGTTTGCAAACTCCAGCGATCCATTTATGGACTGGTGCAAGCATCTCGGAGTTGGAATCTTCGCTTTGATGAGGTGATCAAAGCGTTCGAGTTTATACAAGTTTACGGAGAAGCTTGTATTTACAAGAAAGTGAGTGGGAGCTCTATAGCGTTTCTAATATTATATGTGGATGACATATTGCTGATTGGAAACAATATAGAAATGTTGGAAGGCGTGAAGGAATATTTGAACAAGAGTTTTTCAATGAAGGACCTAGGAGAAGCTGCTTTCATATTAGGCATCAAGATCTATAGAGATAGATCGAGACGCTTAATAGGACTTTCACAAAGCACATACCTTGACAAAGTTTTGAAGAAGTTCAAAATGGATCAGTCCAAGAAGGGGTTCTTGCCTGTATTGCAAGGTGTGAAGTTGAGTAAGACTCAATGCCCAGTGACTGCAGAAGATAGAGAAAAGATGAGTGTCATCCCCTATACTTCAGCCATAGGCTCTATCATGTATGCAATGCTGTGCACAAGACCCGATGTCAGCCTTGCCATAAGTATGGTCGGAAGGTTTCAAAGTGATCCAGGAATGGAACACAGGACGGCGGTCAAGAATATCCTAAAGTACCTGAAATGGACTAAGGACATGTTTCTCGTTTATGGAGGTGATCAAGAGCTCGTCGTAAAGGGTTACGTCGATGCAAGCTTTGACACTGATCCGGATGACTCTAAGTCACAAACTGGATACGTATTTATTCTTAATGGGTGCGGTTAGCTGGTGCAGTTCCAAGCAAAACGTGGTAGCTGATTCTACATGCGAAGCGGAGTACATCGCTGCCTCGGAGGCGGCGAAGGAAGGTGTCTGGATGAAGGAGTTCATGACAGATCTTGGAGTAGTGCCTAGTGCACTTAACCCAATGACTCTGTTTTGTGATAATACTGGTGCCATTGCTCTAGCCAAGGAACCAAGATTTCACAAGAGGACCAGACACATAAAGCGACATTTCAATTCCATCCGCGATTACATCAAGGAGGACGACATAAATATTTGCAAAGTACACACGGATCTGAATGTTGCAGATCCGATGACTAAACCTCTTCCAAGGGCTAAACATGAACAACACCAGAACTGCATGGGTGCTCGATTCATTACAATGTAAATCACATAGTGATGTGAACTAGATTATTGACTCTAGTGCAAGTGGGAGACTGTTGGAAATATGCCCTAGAGGCAATAATAAATTGGTTATTATTATATTTCCTTGCTCATGATAATCGTTTATTATCCATGCTATAATTGTATTGATTGGAAACTCAAATACATGTGTGGGTACATAGACAACACTGTGTCCCTAGTAAGCCTCTAGTTAACTAGCTCGTTGATCAAAGATGGTTAAGGTTTCCTAGCCATAGACATGAGATGTCATTTGATAACGGGATCACATCATTAGGAGAATGATGTGATGGACAAGACCCAAACTACGAACGTAGCATATGATCGTGTCAGTTTATTGCTATTGTTTTCTGCATGTCAAGTATCTGTTCCTATGACCATGAGATCATGCAACTCCCTGACATCGGAGGAGTACCTTGTGTGTATCAAACGTCGCAACGTAACTGGGTGACTATAAAGGTGCTCTACAGGTATCTCCGAGGATGTCTGTTGGGTTGGCATGGATCAAGACTGGGATTTGTTACTCCGTGTGACGGAGAGGTATCTCAGGGCCCACTCGGTAATACAACATCATGTTGGGGAACGCGACAGAAAACAAAAATTTTCCGACCTACGCACCAGCCCAGGACCACTATGGAGACTGCATACAAGGTTTGATCACTTTCGTTACCGACTCGTAGCGCAGCGGAAGTAGAGTCGATGACGATCGGCGGTGCAGATCCCCGCAGCTAGGATTTTACAACCTCCCAACCGCGAGGATGTATACCCTCATCTGCCCCGCGGACAGCCCTCCGGGAGGCGGTCGCACAGTCCCCCGGACGGTGTCGCGGACAGCCCTTCGGGGGGACCTCCGAAACTCGGACTGTCACTCGGACAGCCCTTCGGGAGGACCTCCAAAACTCGGACGGTCACACGGACAGCCCTTCGGGAGGCACTCTCGAACTAAGACCGAAACTACGATCTCTCTACAGAGTTGCACACATACGGTGTCATCTATCCAGCAGGGCTTCGCCGTCCAGAACTAGTTCCTGCCGGAACCCAGACAGCCTTTCGGCTCTACGAAACTATTTCGCTGGGAGGGAGAGAAGAATGCCAGATCATGCATGGCTTTGTGTATGAGAGCAAGAGTGTGTCTTATGGCAGCCCACACACCTCCTATTTATAGGAAACCCAAGGGGTAGGGTGGTTTTACAAGAAAACCCAAAGCCCACATGGAAAGGAGTCCTTCCCAAGGACCTAAAAGGTGAAACCAAGGAACAAGGGGGACTCCATGAAGGAGTCCACCATGTGGCCGGCCACACCCTCATGTGGGGCCCCAAAATTGGCCCCTATCCATCCATGTCATCCCCAAGATCTTTTGGAGCAAAGCCCCAAAAGGTGGCTTTCCAAAAATATCCCAAAAAGCACTTTCACTATTCACGACGACATTTTTCAGCGTCTGATCGAACTGAAAATATTCATGTGGGCTTAGAACAATTCTAGTACCCACCAAAATAATTTTCAACGCAAGCCGGAACAATTCCGGTTTAGTGATTTCATCTGCGAAAAGCATCTGAAGCGGTTTCGGCAGCTCCGGAACATTTCCGGTTTTCATCCCGGAAAATTCCAGAAAGTTTCCAGAATGATTCTGGCACCCTCCAAGAATTATCAGGCATGTGCCAAAACCAATTTGAGTTTTTATGGTATCCTCTGAAACAACTTTTCAGTTTCACCGGAACTCATCCGGTGACCTCTCTGCGGAACTTTTCCGCTGTCCGAAACTTTTCCGGTGTCCGAAACTTTTTCGGTGCTTTTCTCTCAGACTCCATGTCTAGTATTCAACAGATAGATGACCCTTAAGCGTGTGACCCTATAGGTTCGGTGAAGCATAGACATGACCCGGAACCCCTTCCGATCAATGATCAACATCGGAGCCGTGGACACCCATATTGACCCCTATACCCACACGAATGAATATTCGAGTGAACCTCCAGTTGCCGTGTGCTATTCCTGTTGCTTCACGATATGTTACAAATACCCGAGGTGAGACATGTTGGCATCCTCGTGGATCAACAACTTGTCCACTATGCCAGTTACCTCGTTGCCGGTATTGTTCTCTTTTCTCGTTCCCGTGTTCCGGCATCCCTGTGATCAAATCACAATGTGTCTGGCCAGACGATGATGGATACCGTAACACCGAGAGGGCCCAGAGATATCTCTCCATCGTCGGAGGAGCAAATCCCAATCTCGAGCTATCAAGTTACTTGACACACTTTTCCATGAACCCGTAAGCCGCCGTAATAGCCACCCATTTATGGATGACGTTTAACAAACCCCAAAGTTCATGAAGCAAGCATGAAGAAACTCGATACTCTCATGGTCTAAGGAATCATGCAAACGTTAACCATCTCTGTGTTATTAACCATTAACTTATGACGAATGTATCTCATAGCATAACATCAATTCGGGTCGATTCAACACAAGTGTTCTACCAACAATTGTGCCCTCAAAATTGCCGGCATAGCCATGCCCATGATCAGGAAAACAGGATCATCATGCAATACTTGAGCCAGTCCTAGAGGCTTGACTAGGAATACATTTTACCGTTTATTATCCCACACATGCATATGAGTCTTCCTCCGAGCCTCGTGGTTATTGCAGACTCGAGAACCATAGCAGTTATAGCATGGAACATAAACCTAATTATGAACAGGGAGATAATCAATAACATTTATTATTGCCTCTAGGGCATATCTCCTTCACATCACAATGAGCCTTGCAAGCAATGTGACTAAAGTGTTAGCCACGAGATCTTGTATTACGGAACGAGTAAAGAGACTTGCCGGTAACGAGATTGAACTAGGTATAGAGATACCGACGATCGAATCTCGGGCAAGTAACATACCGAAGAACAAAGGGAACAGTATACGGGATTAACTGAATCCTTGACATAGAGGTTCGACCGATAAGGATCTTCGTAGAATATGTAGGAGCCAATATGGGCATCCAGGTCCCGCTATTGGTTATTGGCCGTAGAGGTGTCTCGGTCATGTCTACATAGTTCTCGAACCCGCAGGGTCTACACACTTAACGTTTGGTGACGATTAGTATAGTTGAGTTATTTTGTTGGTGACCGAAGGTTGTTCGGAGTCCCGGATAAGATCCCGGACATGACGAGGATCTCCGGAATAGTCCGGAGGTAAAGATTGATATATGTGATAATAGTGTTTTGATCTCCGGAAGGGTTCCGGAATTCACCGGAAGGGGTTCCGGATGTTTACCGAAGTGTTCGGGTGCAGCAACACTTTATATGGGCCAAAGGGGTAAAGCCCACGAGGTATTGGAAAGAGAAAAAGGAAGTTTTGCTGCTGCCTTAAGCGGTACTACCGCTGGTAAGGCAGTACTACCGCGTAAGCGGTACTACCGCTTGTGTGAAGCGGTACTACCGCATAAGCGGTACTACCGCTTGTGTGAAGCGGTACTACCGCTCAAGCGGTACTACCGCTCGTGAGCGGTCCTACCGCTTGTGCGCGGTACTGCAGGGATCCGAGTTGGACTCTTTCCCTGCGGGCCAAACCGACCTTGTGCGGGCAAAACCGACCTGGAGGAGGCTTTTACTCCAAGTTTAGACCCCAAGGCTCAACATATAAATAGAGGGGCAGGGCTAGCACACGGGACACATTAAGATTTCCCAAGCCGTGTGTCGGCAACCCTAACCCTCTAGTTCTCCCGTCATAATTTCCGTAGTGCTTGGCGAAGCCCTGCAGAGATTGTTCCTCACCACCATCACCACGCCGTCGTGCTGCCGGAACTCATCTACTACTTCATCATCGCTCGCTGGATCGAGGAGGTGAAGGCGTCATCAAGCCGTACGTGTGTTGAACACGGAGGTGCCGTCCGTTCGGCACTAGTTCGTGATCGGATCGAGGGACGACTTGCGATTTGGATCGCGGAGACGTTCGACTACATCAACCGCGTTTCTTAACGCTTCGGCTTAGCGATCTACAAGGGTATGTAGATTCACTCTCCCTCTCGTAGATGCTCATCACCATGGATAGATCTTGTGTGTGCGTAGGAAAATTTTTGTTTCCCATGCAACGTTCCCCAACACCAACAGCCATCATATATGGTTCAAAAGGTGGATCACGGTGTAATTAAATATGGGTTTGTCTAGAATGAGAAAGCAGGGACCATTTCTGCACCAACACAACACAATGCGATGCAGCGACACGTACCAAGCCTTGATTTTGAGCGTAACCGGTAAAAGAACAGAGAAGATTCCAAGCATTTTGGCTATAGTTGCCTATTCGGAAATTAAATTAAATAAGATAGAGGACTCACTTCATCAGTTTTTTTTAACACAGTACGGACGTAGACGTCCATCAGCCTAAAACTTGAACTTTGATAGGTTGGGATACCATTGTTCTCCTAATCATCCAATCATAAGTTGGTTCGTCACTTTGGCCCAGTTCTTTTGGCCGATTCTTTCAGAATCTTGAGAATCGACCCTTCACCCAGCTTCTCCCAGAATCTTGAACCCATACTTTTTTTACAATCCTAGCTGTTTACATCCTAACTAGCAAGGATTGAAAAAAAAATATGGGTTCAAGATTCTGGAAGAAGCTGGGTGAAGGGTCGATTTTCAAGATTCTGGGAGAATCGGTCAAAAGAATTGGGCCTTTGTCAGTTGTTAAAATGCTTCTGTGCATGCTGATTTTTTTTCTTTTTGCCTGGTTGCAGTGCCTCCTCTGCTTTGTCCGCTTCTTCTCTGCAATTACCCGTAAACACGTATGCTAACTCTCACAACTTCCATGCAGCAACGTCAAGTCTTGACTCAACGAGGCGGTGAAAGAATATATGCACGCCGAGGGTGAGTGTGAGACAGAAGCACCTGGCCTGGGTCGTTTTATGTTGTTTTGTTTGCCGGGTATAGGTCCCGTCTGGCCTTAGCATATCTGGGAAGCCCCGCAGGAGACGGGATTCCAATCGAGTAGGGCCGAGAACTGGATGCCGTGCCGTGTCTGGGGATGGATGGATAAACGCTCATGTCATCCGATTGGACCTCGCAAACAAACGAACCGTGAAATGCAGATAAACTGTGCCTGCACTTGCAAAATGTTGTGAGGAAAGAATTGTGGTTGGTACAATAATGTAGCCTCGCTTTCTGATTGTGGGACACCCATTAGCTGCTGCCACATTTTTGGGTCTGGCATTTTTTTGTGCGAGTCAACTCCAACAAACAAAGAAGATCGACCGTGCATCTTCTCCTCTCGCCATGACAAAAATCTAACTTGATTGGAAGGACACATGGCACTCACTTATTTGCCCTGCACGATAATTCCTCCTGGGGGGCTCGCATGTGAGCCCTGGCCCGAAAATGGACCACCTCAACCTCAAAAACATGCATGGAATTTTCTATTTTATTATACTATTTATAGTTGATAAAAATTATAATTATACGATAATCAAACATTATGAATCATATGTATTTTCAGTTTTAGTATTCATATTTTACTCCAAGTATTCATATTATATACAATTAAATATCATTAAAATATATTGCAAATCATTGTGGGATATCGTCTAGTTTATATATTGTGATATTGTTCGCTAATATGTTACATGTCCCACTTGTATCTAGTGATGTTAATTTTTAATTTCTATCCTAGGGAAGCCAATATGGCGACACATGTATTTAGCTAGTAAAGCAGAGAAGAGGACCCTTCCAATTTTCTAGTGGTTGTAATCACAAATGATGTAAGCGTGTTTTTTTTAAACGGACAAAAGATTTACCTTATTCACTAATTAAGCAGAAGATAATTGCTCAGTTAATTAATGGAAAACCGATCGAAGACCAACATAAATTGTTGAACGACACACACATGATACCCCACCCACCTTTCCAAAGAGGGCCTCGTCGAGACAACACGCAGACGTTATCGTGATCACTCCTCCCCTAGAAGGCGTCATTGTCATCCCTAAACCCTGAGCAAACGACTCCGACTGCAGCATAGACGACCGTCGACCCAACACACACTGTAGATGTCGTGTGAAGCTATATGAAGATCTGCGCCATAACTCATCCACCCAATGCAGCTCCGACTCTGATGGAGAACTACGAAGGAGAACTAGGCACGGCTGGCGTCCTGGAAGATCACCGAACAGACCACCTGTCGTCTATCATCGTACGCCACTGGGACCCCGCCACCGCAGCTTCACTTCACAACAACAAACAAGCCAAGGCATTCCCGTGGACACGCCGGAGAAGAGCTGACTACCTCAACCATAGCTGCGTCTCCGACATCACCCACATCATCTTTGCCGCATAAGCCTCGACGCCAACACCACCGCCTTTAACTGGTCCCGCTTGCCGATGCCCAGCTCCAAAGACAAAACCCCAAAGGGGGGGGGGGCGACACCAAAGCGTCGTAATCGTCTGAATCACACATGATCAAGGGTTTCCCCCGGAGCTGGAGCCATGACCAGATACGGGTGGCAGGGGTGTGACAACAATGCAGCGATGCCTCGAGGAAGGTGAATGACAATAGTAGCTGCCATCATCGCTGGTCACGACACCAAACCGAGACAGGGTCTTCACCCAAGCTCCCAGCACAACCATAGCCGCACATCAACCTGCACCAGAGCCGACAAGCCCACCAACCACCGCCACCTACACGTCAACGAAGAGGCCGCCGCAGCCGCAGCCCGCCACACCTTACAGAAGCCATCGAATGATTGCACAAGTACACAACTGTTGGGGCCGAGGTAACAAATAACCACAACTCTAGGGGATTTTAACTAAAAAGCAAGTTGTATACTAACCAATAACAAAAAAAATACCACATATTGCTAATAAGTCACTTAATGAGAAATATGAATTATTCAAAGTTTCATAAACTCTATTTTTTTAGAATTTTCGTAGAAATCTGAGAAAGTCTTGTAGTTTAGTCCATATGTTTGTTGACCAAGCTGGATTTTTAACCTGTTTTTCCTAGCTGTTTTAAAAGTTGAGCATTTTTTTATGGACCGTACATGTATGAGTTGACTTGCAAACATTGTCCAAAATTTCAAAATGGTTAAGAAAAATAGGCTGGAAATTTCCCAGATTAATCACTGAAGATGGATTAAATTGCTGGAATGTTTTTCATGTTTTTTGAATTGTTTTTAAGTAGTGAGTTTTTAAAAACTTCGAAGATTTCAATTTTTTCAAAGTGCTTAACACAAGGGACCCGCATGTCATATTTCTCATCAAGTGACTAATCAGAGAAATTTATGCTTTCGTTAGTGATGAGTCCTAGAGTTGAGGGTTTTCGTTACCTCAGCTTCAAATATTTGTGTATTTGTGCAATTTCCTGTTATATATACAAATATAAACATATATATCGTTCTTGGAGCAGGCCGACAGACGGCACGGTCTACTTCAAGGCAAAGTTGCAGAGACCATGAGTGAAGGGAGGGAAAAGAGAGCTCCCCATCAGGCAGAGACGATATGCCGGGCGAGATGCCGATCGGGTCGCAGTATGCACTCGTGTTGCCACATTTGCGGTTCCGTTACCTGCCTTTGCCTGCCACTGTTATTAAGGCTAGGTTGAAAACGCTGCATCATACGGCCGGTCTCCCATGTCTTCTGCTTTCGTTCTTCCCTTTGATGACCAGAAAAAGGTATCCTGTTCACGAAACCGATCGATTGGAGGAAAAAGTTTTCTGTTCACGAAGTTGATCTCATAAAGTCGAGGCATGAAATGAAGGGTTTCTTAACGTCGCAGACACCCGTTGAAAACGCGGCAAAACCCACGATAAAACCTCCTCTGTTCCGGACTAAACAATGTTCTTGGCTGCTCATAGACACACTATAAACAGTGAGTGCCCTGGCAGCTGCATTCGCTTCACTAATTAAGGCTAGGATTAGCTCATGCCCGTGTATAATATTCTCCATCCGATGCACTAATTAAGAGCAGCTAGAATTAGCTCATGCATGCCCTTTGCTAAATTAAATCACAGTATGTTCTATCCAAATGCATGCATGCATGCGAGTTCTTGGCTGCTCATAGACACTAGTAGAAACAGTGCCGTGGCGGCTGAATGCATTCTTTTCACTGATTAAGGGTAGAATCAGCTCGTGCCGAAGTAGTATATGTTCAATCCACATGCATGCATGTATGTGTCACTGTCCGCGGTGCAGATTTAATTACAGCACTGCTTCGTGCACGCATGCAGGACCAGATAACATTTTTTTTTTTTTTGAGGGGTGACCAGATAACAGTTGATTACATAGAAAACGCATCGGCCGCTGGACTGTTGTGATCAGGACGAAAAAGAAAATACAGTAGTGTGCACAAGGCTTGTTAAAAAAAAGACGCTTTTCTTTTCTCTCTTTGGTGATAGATATGATAAGAAAAAGTTTCCTGTTCACGATATTGATCCCTTAGGAAAAGAAACCCTGTTCGTGTAATTGATCACTTGGAAAAAGTTTTTCGTTCACGAAATTCCGGTCCGGTCTCTTATGTTTGTGCTTTCATTCTCTCTAAAGAAAAGGTCGGAAGCATGAGCCCAGAGGATTTTATAACATTACAAGCGCCCATTGAAAACGTGGCAATAAACCACTGTACTAGTCTAGTCCATACTGATCCGAATTGGAAGCACACGCGTGTTCTTGGCTGCTCGATCGTAGTAGGCACAAGAAATAGTGCCCTGGCGGCTGCATTTTTTTTCAGTATTTATCAAGGCTAGGATCAGCTCGTGCACGACGGTGTAAAATATTCTCCATCCGATGCACTAAGGGCGCAAACCCAATTCGTCCGCGCGTATTCGTTTAGGTCAAAACGGATAAAAGTGTTGGCCCAACGCGCCGATCCAAACCCAAAACGCGTTCGCTCGGTGTCCGTCTGGACGCATTTCAGGCCCAAATTTGCGTCTGGTTTGCATCCGCGCGGACACGCAACGGACACGGCGTGCCCTCTCGGTGTCCGCCGCGGCCCCACCTGTCGGCCGCCCAACTACCACCCGCAGTCATATTAAACGCGGCCACCTATCTCGGGCCCGCCTGGCAGTGGGTGGAAGCGCCGCGTGGCCGTCCTTTTAATGCAAGCGTGGGGGGGGGGGGGGAGGGGGCTCATCCACTTCCATCCCCGTCCACATCTGGCCATGCCTGCTCCCTCGCCGGCGACCAGAAACCCTAGCCAGCCAGCCAGCCATGGGTTTCTTCAGCGGGAAGGGGAAGGGGAAGTTCCGCGCTGGCGCGAACTCTTCCCGCGCGCCTCCTCCTCCGCCGCCGCGCGAAAGGAAAGGGGAAGTTTTTTTTTTAATGTTTAATTAATGTTTAAGTGGACTTTGGCCGGCGGTTGACCGGTCATTTATGTTTAATTATGTTAAATTAAGTTTATTTCGGCCGCGTGTTTTTCATATTTATTTATTTTTGGACGCGGACAAATATGGGTCTGACGCCCGTTGGGCGCACCGGCCGACCCAAATTAAAAAGCGGATGCGCTCGTCCGCTTGGCCGACCCAAACGGACAAAAAACGAACAAAACGCGTGTCCGTTTGGGTCGACGCGTTGGAGTTGCCCTAAGGCCAAAATTAATCAGTCACATGTTCAGTCCACATGCATGCATGCACCGATGCACGCTGGACTATTTTTGATCAGGAAGAAAAAGGAAAATATGTGCACACAAACAGCGGCGCGTGGTCTAGCATGACCTAAACTGATCAGGACATGATGCAAAGCGAATTAAGGGGTGGTCAAATCACAGGAGCAAGCAATCGTGGTGAGCCGGTCCGTCTTTTTTTGTGTGGTGCAGGTCCGTCCATATATCTCCATTATTATTATAACACTCGAATAATACTCTTCTAATCATGTCTAGATAGTGCAGATTTCAGCTCCGAGAGAGCAGATGGGAAGAAAAGATGGCGCGTACTTAATTCAGATAGGACATGCTCAGCCAGAGTCGCCGTACGGTATCGTGCTCGCGAGCACCGGCGCCGGTGCGCCCGTCATCCAATTCCAAGTCGTGGGGCGAGGAAAGTTCGTGCCCGTGGCACTGGCGCACGCACGATCGGGGAGAATTTGTCCACGCATGTGTGGCACGCAGGTCCCGTCCGGCGCGTCCCGTCCGGTGGTCACCACCCGAGGGCACACGCCCGGCCTCGGCGCTAGTGCGGGCGAGGACGCGCCCGAATGAAATCTGAGAGGACGGGACGTCGCGTCCGGCGGATGCCTGCCGGGGTCGCGTGACGGAGCCCCGCTGCCGGCCACGGCTGGAGGGCGACGCACAAGCACCGGAGACCAGGGAGACAAGACGAGGAGCCCCACGCACCCGCGTCGCGGCGTCGTCGGCCAACCACGGCGCGTAACGTCGCGGCCTGCGCGCAAATATCGTGGCCTCGCGCGCCCACCCACCCGGCCAGTGGCGAGGCGCACGGCCGGTCACTTCCCTTGGCTCGCTGCCGGCCTTTCCACCGGGCAGGCCCGGCGGGAATAGTAAACGGCGTTTTCCTTTATTTGTTGATCACACGCGTGCTCACTGCTCAGATCCTCCATGATTTGAAATGTAGGTTTTCAAACACGGGTACTACCTCCATTCCAATTTAAGTGACGTTCTAGCCTGCTGTTTTTTTTTAAAAAAAAATACCTGACGTTTTGAGTCATCAGTCCACCTTTTCCCTCGTTTTTTCCCACCGTGCCCCTCCTCCTCCACTATTACTAGCAGCAAAACTAAGGGCAGAAAGGAGATCCCAGCCGCCTACCTAATCTGTTCAAAATTTCTCAAAACTCATTACTTCAGAACAATTCTCAAAACAATCGTCGCACACATGCACCTGCCCACGCTTTCACTTAAACGTATGTTGACAACCAAAGACGCTGAACTTTCGAATTAACGAAGATATCATGGGCGCCTCGCTCTCCATGGGAACATCATTTCATGCTGGTGGGTTGGGATTACAACTACCGCAACAATCGTTAAACAGATGGTCGGTTCTCACCCTTTTATGGTTTACATATTTATAAGTTTGACCATCTACAAATAAAAAGTATAGGTATCTAAAACATTAAACTGACATTACTAGGTTTGACCATCTATGAATTCATTGTGCAGTCACTGGCATCAAAACAGCAAACATCTTTCAATAACTGGTGGCCCAGGTCAGAAAGCATGCTGATGGGAGGAAGAAGAAACAACATTTAACTTCCTCGTGATTGCTAGTCCGGTCAATTTAGAAAGAGAGGAACAAACGGGTTTTCGATAAATGGCAAATTCCTATCCAAGTGATGGTAGACAAAATCAAGGATGAAGCTAAACGTTGGGCCTTTGCTAGTAATCAGAGATTCAGCCTTTCGAACGAGCGTGGCTGACTTTGCTTTTCTTGTTTTTCGTTTTGGCTTTGCTCCGGGATTTTGGGCCTCTATTCCTACCTTGGCCCCATGTTAGTTATTCTTTTCGTTTGTTGATGTTTTTGGGTTCCTGTAACTGGTGGTTGTACTGGTCGTTTGAACATTTTTTTTTATCTATATATATTCACATGCAACTCTCCTGCATGGTCCGAAGAAAAAAGAACAACAAACATCGGGACGACGAATACCAGATGTAGGGAGAGAAACTTGAGAGCTTCTTGACAATTGGGGCGTTTGTATGCGTGTCTCTGCATCTAAAAGTTCTCCCCAAGGGTGGCTATTTCGGCCATCCGTATCTTAGTTCACAAGCAACCTTTTATCACAAGATTTTTGCTTGACTCCTTGATTAACAAACCTACTTGACTAGCTAGCTGGTCAAGCTTATTTATCTTAACACCTCAAATCTAGGTATCCAAGATAGTTTAATTGAGAAGGAAGGATTCATGACAAGCTTGCTTGTTTTTTTTTCAAGAACACTCCAAACTTGCTTGAATCATATGTTTGTTTGCCTGAGCCAGATCAGTGACATGCCTGTCGGTAGTACCTATCATCTTTCGAGGTACACAAGTCAAATTTACTACCGACTATTCGGACCTTTGAACTAGTTGTTGAGCTCCAAGGGCCTCATTCTAAAGGCCGGGCAAGCACCCCCGTTCTAATATATTTCTTACTCCCTACTTAATTTGAACCCTATCTAAACATTCTACCTTTCGAGATACGTTGCATCTTGCGGGCGCACAACCACCATTCTTGGCATAAAGCAAACACCAGCTTAATAATTTACCAGTTTAAGATGCGTTCGATGGGAATACAGATACATGCATATTTTCCGCGAGAAGAACTCTCTTCCCTGATTGGACCGATACGGATAAGCCCTAACCAGGTTCTTCCTTAAGTATACGCATCTCAGTTAGCAGCAATAATGCCCAATCTCTCTAAGCTAGCAACACAAACTAAAGGCGGGTGCACTAAGCTAAGCTAGTAGATCTCCAAATCTTCGAGAATGTTCGGCTAAATCTGACAGTTAACTTTGACGCACTAGCAATTTAATCGACATTAAGAATAAGAAAGCCTCTGATGCATGTAAGAAAAACAAAGGGGGCGTGCAAGTTGGTCGCCCATGGTGACGCAAACGAACTTTGGCACGTACGCAAAAGTCTGCGTACGTACCCACTTTGCAGTAGTTTACTCGGCGAAACCAAACTAAGTTCGTCACCGCACTAGCCTTCGATGTGGATATATGATGGGAGCCGGATAACGAAGGCCATTAACGGCACTGATCAATGATCAGGGGTACTGCTACTACTGCACACGTTACATCGCCATTAAATTAAGCCAACACCACCCCCGTCGCCGTCGAGCTAATTAGACTCCACGGAGTCGACGCAAAGCAGAGCGAGTATTTATCCGGTGGAATCGACGGCCGTGTCGCCGGCGGGCGGGGCCCGGGCCGGCCGGAGCCTATGCGGCGGCGACACGAGACGGCGCGGGGAACAGCCGTGGGCGGGGGTCTCACTGTCGAGCTGACGCACGGCCCCGCATTTCGCCGCGCGCGTGACGATGGTGCGTGCCTCAGGTGTCGCGCAACGAGCCTCGACCCCGAGACGCCTCTTCTTCCGTCGCCCGCAATGGCTTTTTTTTGTGGTTGTATATTTCCCGTTTTGGGTGCGTGGTGGTTTGCTACGGTGAGCTTTGGGCGCTGCGGGCTGCGCGGCCTGCACCCTACGCCGAGTTGTTTTATGCTGGCCTGATCTATTTGTTGTGTTCGGGGGCATACGAGGGTGTGACAAGAAAGTAAAACAAAGTGCCACACACTAGCAAAGTAGTGCCAGAAAATTATTACACTAGACGAGGAATCAAAGCGCATGATGATGGCCCATGTAAAACACCATGGCTTGATCTCAGCTTCGCCATCTGCGTGGGGAAGAGAGACATGTGTCGAATTGTGACAGATGCCCATGGCTTTCCTCCTCCTAGGTACTAGTAGCTTGTTGCAAACATCGTGGTATCTCCCCATGGCAAATGTCTACCGTATGACCTGTGGTTTTCGCAAACCAACCTGTGGTTGGATGGTTATAGGGACTGTGGTATCCCCAGCCCACCAGGGTTCAAATCCTGATGCTTACATTTATTCCTGGATTTATTTCAGGAACTCCGGCGATGCGCATTCAGTGGGAGGAGACGTTCCCGTCGATGACGAGGTGCCTACGGTGACTTCGTAAATTTCAAGATGATATGCCGGCTCAGTCTCTCGAAGGTGCTCATAGGGGTAGGGTGTGCGTGTGTGCGTTCATAGGGGTGAGTGTATGCGCGTGTATATGAGCGCTTGCGTCTGTACTGTGTTCAAAAAAAAAAGACATGTGGTTTTCCATAGAAATTTATGTGGAAAACTAAAATTCCGGCCAAGATAAAAAAAACTGTGGTTTATGAATAAGAAAACTATCTTAACTAAAGACAATTTACTGAGAAGAGGTTGGAAAGGTGATAAATGATGTGCCTTTTGTGGACAGGATGAAAGCATTGATCACCTCTTCTTTCAGTGCTCTGCTGCTAGACTATTTTGGAGCTTATTGACCAAAATTCCACCCCATCTAATCTTAAGGATTGCTTTGACAGATGGGTCAAGACCTTTCTAAAACCTGACAAGAAATTGGTGCTTGTTGGGGTTTCTGCTCTCTTTTGGTCCACCTGGAAATGCAGAAATGATATTATCTTTAATAGAAAGAAAATTTGTGATCCTATGACACTGGTAAAACTGATGTGTAATTGGATCACCGATTGGTCCGTTTTGTAGATAAAGGACCCAGAAACAAAGCTACTGAAGCTGGGAGCAAGGCTAGTCGAGCAAGTAGCAGGTGAAGTTTATCGTGCATCGCAAGGATGGAGACCTAGTATTCCGAGGCTTGGTGGCTGAAGCGGAGACAGTCAGAGGAGATGGATGGGTCTTTTATCTGCTGTCTTCTGCGCATTGGCTTACTTAGCTGTTGGTGCGTAGTATATTCTCCTGACTTTTATGTTTCGCTTGGACTCCTCTTAATAGATGGATCTTGCATGATCCAGCTAGTCGGTTGCGTTTGGCCTTTGTGCCTATGGTCTGTAATAGACTTTGCTTATTCTGCGTCTTAGCTTTTGGTTGCTGGGTGGCTTGTAGTTCAAATACCAGATGGTTTCAATATATGAAATGGGAGAGGGTGCTTCTCTTTTGCTAAAAAAAAACTATAGGGTAGAGTCAGCAACTCAGCAGGTGAACTTTACAAATCATCATTTATTCTATTTATAGACATATTAAAATTTGGAACCTACGAAAGCCAAACTGTTTGTGGTTGTATCATCTCGGTACATGACAAAGAAACAAAAAAAATCATTTTTATTCTCTCGGAGTGGGACACCTTGATGTTGTCAACGTAGATCCTAGTGTGGTGGACGCCGAAGGGGCCCCGTTGGTGACGACCTTGATGCAGAAGTTGACCGAGGCGGAGGAGGCATTGTGTGTCGCGGTGGATGGAGATCTCGAATTGGGGAAGAAAGGAGAAGGGGGGGGGGGGCTTTCAGGTGGGACCCAAATGTATTGGGAGTTAATTTTGAGGGAA
Organism: Elymus sibiricus; assembly: GCA_039707655.1. Lineage (NCBI taxonomy): Eukaryota > Viridiplantae > Streptophyta > Magnoliopsida > Poales > Poaceae > Elymus > Elymus sibiricus. The sequence goes on along the minus strand of CM077672.1, from coordinate 295,774,551 downwards.
GGACTAGATGCAACAAAAGTTAACTCTTGAGGAGTTAAGGGCGTGTTCGGAAGTGCTCCAACAGAGCTGAGAATAAGAAGTTGGTTGCTCGTGTAGCGTAAATTTTTTTTTTGAGGAGTTGATGATCTAGCATTTTCCAGCTCAGAAAACTATGGAGGTAGAGTTGAGACATATTACGCACATATGCCACCGCGAAGTGAAAGCTAGACTGAGCTTTGCCTCTGTGACCTCAAAAACAAATTAACATCGCAACCTTTTCCCAGCCTACAGCTAGGAGCTCAACAACTATTGCCGACTGGGTCGCAAAGCACTAAATGGGCTTTGAACCTGGAAGAAAACGACCAAATCTAGAAGTTACGGTGCCGAACGAAACGCTACTTCTGGTTTCTTGTACGCGGAGTTGGAAGTTGGCTACCGGCTGAGCATTCGAGGAGTTAGTGGCGGTGGGACATTACCCACCACGCCCTAAGTTCTCAGGTTGTTTGAGGAGTTAAAGTCCAGCAGAAGGGCTAGAGATGCCCCCAAAATCTCAGTGAGTGTTTTTTTCTTTTGCTGCGGGAAAGCAGGTGAAATTTACAAAATATAATTTATTCTATTTATAGATAGAAAAAATTGGACACACCGAAAGCCCACGCTCTTGTGTGATTGTACCATCTCATTACCAGACAAAGAATCATTAAAAGAATTATTTTCGGAAGAAAAATATGTACAGACAAGCTGCACAACCTGTTAGAGTCAGATCCCCATGTTTCTTTTTAGGGGAGGATCTCCATATTTCTTTAGCAAAAATGTACTCTATTTTTCTGTATTTGTTTAGAAGAGATTCCCATGTTTTCTTTTCTTGAGAACCATGTTCCTGTGATTTTTGTTGTTGAGGGAAACCATGTTTCTGTGATGGATGACCAGTATGACCCATTTTTTTTTTAGAATATCCAGTAAGACCCATTTTGGAAGTACTACACATCTGCTACCTTTGGGCCTACCCGCTGTACGAATCTCTAGTAAAGGCTAAGCCCAGTACGATGAGTGAGAGATCAAGCTACTGTAGGGCCCAACAGAATTCTACGGCCGAAAAGGGATTGCACGGGCCCGAATCCCATTTCGACCTCATCCACGACGCGACGCACCCGCCGCGCCTCCGGCGCACGACGCACCCGCCCTTCATTCCCATCGTGTTTCACTGCCCTCGCCGGCCGTGACACGCTCGCTGCACGCCGCTTGCTCCTCCTGCACTCTCGCTGCCGCACGTGATGCCTCCTCCCACCGTCCCCTTCTTCCTCACCTCCACCACGCTCGCCACCGCCGCGAAACCGCAACGGCAGCAGCTACCGGCGCAACCGCAACCGCCGTCATGTGGCGCCCAAACCCCAGATGATTCCCTCGCCGCTTCGTACACCGCGCGCATGCGGCTCAACCCCCACCTCGCGCTCCGCTTGTTTGACCACCTGCTCCGCTCCGGCGCCGACCCGGACCCCATAGCCTACGCGCTCGCCCTGGCCCGCTGCGCGCGGGAGCGAGCCTACCCTGCTGCCGCACAGCTCCACGGGCACGCCGCCAAACGCGGGGCCGCCTTCCACCGCCGCGTGCGCAATGGGCTCATCCATGTCTACTCCGTCTGCGGGATGCTCTACGGCGCGCGCAAGGTGTTCGACTATGGGCCCGAGGTCGACATGATCGCCTGGAACTGCCTGCTGCGAGGGTACGCGCAGGGCAGGGACGCAGGAGCACTCCAGGAGTTCTTCGCGCGGATGCCAGCCCGAGACTCGGTCTCTTGGAACACGGTCATTGCATGGTGTGTTGTGAATGGGGAGTATGAGGAGGCAGTTGCGGTGTTCCGGGAGATGCTGGCAAGCAATGAGTGCCAGCCTGTTAGGGTGACATTGGTGAGCGTAATCTCGGCAATCGCGTACTTGGGAGCACTTGCACAGGGGCTTTGGGCACATGCATATGTTTGCAGGAAAGAGATTGAGGTCGAGGAGAAGTTGAGCTCAGCTCTAATAAACATGTACTCGAAGTGTGGTTTCGTTGAGGGTGCAGTTTATGTGTTTGAAAATTCGTGTGCGCTGAGGAGCGTGGATACCTGGAATGCGATGTTAGCTGGTTTCACAGCAAGTGGCTGCAGTGAAAGAGCTTTGGAGCTTTTTACTAGAATGGAGTCATCTGGGTTCGTGCCTAACAAAATTACGTTTAACAGTTTACTGAATGCTTGCAGCCACGGGGGGTTTGTTGAGGAAGGTATTGGTTATTTTGAGAGAATGACAAATTCGTATAGTATTGAGCCCGACATTGCCCACTATGGTTGTATGGTGGATCTGTTTTGCCGTGCGGGGCTGTTTGAGAAGGCAGAGGAGATGATTCAGATGATGCCAATGGAGCCAGATGCTGCTGTGTGGAAGGCCCTAGTTGGTGCTTGTAGAACTTACAACAACTTTGAGTTGGGAAAGAAGGCAGGCCACAGGCTTATTGAGGCTGCACCGAATGATCATGCAGGGTATGTGTTACTATCCAACATTTATGCGCTGGATGGCAACTGGAAAGGAGTGCATAAGGTGAGGAAGCTGATGTTGAATTGTGGAGTGCAGAAGGTACCTGGGAGCAGCTCAATAGAACTTGATGGCGTTATTCACGAGTTTATATCTGGAGATAAAAGTCACTCAAGGAAGAGGGATGTATATGAGATGCTAAGCGAGATATGCCAGCAGTTGAAAGTTGCGGGATATGCTCCAGACACTTCCCAAGTGCTGCTAGATATTGATGATGAGGATGTGAAAGAGAGTTCACTTGCTCTTCACAGCGAGAAGCTTGCACTTGCCTTTGGGCTGATTAGCACTGCACCCGGAACACCTATTAGGATTGTAAAGAACCTCCGGGTCTGTGGAGACTGTCATAATGCGATAAAACTTCTAAGCAAAATTTATGGGAGGTGCATTATGGTTAGGGATGCAAATCGGTTTCATCGTTTCAGAGAAGGATCTTGTTCTTGCGGAGATTACTGGTAACCTTTCAGATGAGCTGTAATTCAGTTACGTTTAATTTTCTTGTTACACAGAAATATATAGCATGCTAGAAATATTCTGGCAATGATTATACTTGTCCATTTGAGAAAGATTTTTACATGTGCCATGAAGCTCTTGACTCGATTTCATGTCTCTTAAATGCTAAGCTACCCATAAACCAACACCATGATGACCACCCTCTTGTGTCTCAGCAACTTGAAACCTAATTATTGTCCTTTTCAGTCCCCATGATTCAGTACTGAACATGAATCTGAGATGTATGCCCTACGCAAAAGTGCCATTAAATTCCGATAATTATACATCCTTTCAAATGGTAGGGACTAGAAATCATCAATTACCTGATACATACTTAATGCTGTTTTCCAAAACCATTACTGCCATCATACAGTTGAAGATGACAGCTTCACATAAACTCACATTTGAATGAGAAAAGCTTAAGCCACAGGACCAACTAGGCCTTCTGCTTTTCCTGTGAGGAAGTAGCCTTACTTTTAGTTTTGGCCTGTGAACTGAGACCTTGTTCGTACATTTATTTTTCATCTCACACCATGTATTAACCTTTATGCTATATTTTTTTTGCTGTACGTTGTAGCCTTGTAGGTACATCTATATTTGCAGATTTTCCATAAGCCATTTGATTGCACATTCTTTGGCGAAAGCTGAGGTTGATGGATTTAACTTTCTGTTGTGTTCTTCAGTAACTGCCCTTGAGAGCATCAGAAAATCATGTCCTAAAGTTTTCAACTCCTGGGATAGCAGTTACCCACTACCACTTTTATGATAGTATTATTATCTCCCTTGCTACCTGTTATTGATTTCAGAAGAGACATGAAGCGTTCTGCACAAGTGATAGTAATTATTAAATTTATGAACCATCTAAAGAGTGAGATCGGTAACAAGGACAAAGATCAACACTATTGGATATAAGTAGTCACTTCCACCGTGCTCTTGTTATTACTTCCTGGTGGTCTGGTGGATGTAGGAGCTTTGCTTTTGAACGAAAGGACAGTGGATGATGCAAACGCATGCCTATTTGGCATTATAGCATGGGTGCTGTCTGACTGGAAGGCTTCCTAGGTGTAAGTATCACATTCTTGAAGGTGTAGTTATCTTTGCTAGCGAAACTTTCATGATTGCATCAAAGGCACTAATCTTAAAGTTTATTTCTTAGATGTCAAAATTGAATGTTTGCTCTTATCTCTGCAATTATATTAGTATTTGCATCTTTATGTGACATTTGGCAAGGATATCTTCATGATAAACAGGAAGGATGTAAAGCATCATACATCTTCACTCTTCACATCATATGATGTTTGTCATTGCTTTATAGATAGCACCAGACTTAGAGAGACTGGACAACAGTTAATCTAATCAACCTTGTCCCGTGTAAAACAGGACGTTCTAACATTTGTAAGCAACTGAGTTCTTAAGAGGAGCAGAGCTGGGTAGCTCTATCTTCTATGCGAATTATCATGAACGGACCCATTCATTTTGAATGGGTAGTTTACATTTTAGTTGATTGATAATCGAACGGGAATCTCCAATAGTGTGACGCTGGTTATCGCAAAGCTTTGCCGCATCCGATTTTGGGTGAGGTAAAGGGGAGAGAACTCCAAAGACAAACCAAGCTGTCTTTCATGCAAACGCCCACTTTGGTGTGGAGTGTTTGAGCCATTATTTTGACAATTTATAGATAACATTATCTCTAACATTGAGTGGTGTGTTCTGCATTCATCCAAGATTATGTGGAGGGGTATTAGAAATAACTATTGTTTATACTATTATATGTTCCCTTAGGCACCAGAAAGTTCTACACGGCATTAGTAAGCGACCAGATGTGGTACATTATGATTACAAATTGATTTTTTTCTCTCTCTTCACACAAGGCAACATACACACGCATGCATGCACATATGCACACGCACATAATGTTATATGATAGTGTAGAATGCCCTAGCTCCACGCCAATCATTAACAGGTTGGCCTTAATAAACAGCCTGCTGCCCTTATCAACACCACTAGTTTATTTTTCCTCTTGGGGGAAGTTCTTTAGTGTTCCCCAGATATGCATTTTGTATTTTGCACCCTAAGCCCTAGTTTGCAGCTCTAATCACTGCCCTAGAGTATAATAAGACCATTAGCGTACGCCATAATGCATAATTAGGGTTTAGAATAATTGGTAATTTTTACCGCTTTGTATGAATCATAGCCCACAAGGGAGGTTTCACCTAACATCAACCTTTACCAAAAATATACTCACTTGCGTCTCGCGTGCAGCTGGCTTTGCCATGGACTGTGCTTTGTTTATGGTTTACAGAAAGGTGTAACATACGCTTTCCTAAGCACAATTAGAGATCTTGTACCCTAGCACATGGGAACAAATGCTGAATTAACACAGAGCTGTACTCACAATGTGGAGATACTATGGGCCAACTTGCCCTGTAATCGAATCATCCATGTTCAACTCAAATCATTCATCCTTGGTAATGATCCCATTAAGACTGCTTTTGTGCTCTTTGCTTCTCGATACATCTTTGTAGTAAGTGTTTGCACAAACTTTTGTAGCATGTAGCACAAACTATGATAGGCATGGCTGATTGTTTGGTCGTTTTCTTTTTTCTTTTACTTTGAGGAAGCTTAGCATGTTCGAATCAAATCTCTTTATAGCAAGTGTTTGCACAAACTCTTGTAGCATGTAGTACAAACTATGATAGGCATGGTGAATTGTTTGGTGTTTTTTTACTTTGAGGAAGCTTGGCATGTTCAAATCAAAACTCTTTATATTTGTTCTGGATCATAGATAATTTCTCTTAAGTAAAAAACCTAAATCATTTGCTGTGTGCTGTTCTGATATGTTCAAATTTTAAAAGACAGCTGTGATATTTTTTTCCTGGAAGAAAAAAAAAACATCCGTTCAGAACTTGCTAAGCTGGACAGTCAATACAGGGAGCAGATTCTGAGAGATGAACGAATCCGATGTCGAAACTCTTACCCCATTCTAGCAGGGGTGTGTATGTTAGCTTTAGACTTACCCCCTAAAGAGACGATTGCCAGCTAATCTCACGCAGACATTATTCCATTTGTTTACTTACAGTTGTTTGGCTGCTATTTGTTGGAGCTGTTTTGTTTGCAGGAATCAATCCTCTGCCCTCGCTTACACTGGATGGATGGATTGTCCTGCTGCCAACATGTAGGACCTAAACTCGTGTATGTAGTCACTCTCATCACATCAGTACTGCTTATCTGCTCTAAATTATTTCTCTTGACACAAAACGCTGCTCTTGTTTTCAGCTCATCCTCCATTCCTGCTGACAGCAGGCTCCGCGTCGTCCGTCGATACGCTGCTCTCGCGTGCTATCCGTCCGTGATGCGATGCAGGCGCATTCGCATTGGCGCGAGAGAGCATGGATGGATGGTACTACAACACATGAATTTGTGCGGCAATGATTGGAGAAGGGAGACATAGATCTGCGGCAACCTTTCTGGCGAGCATAATGATGCAGAAGAAGATAATCTGGTGGGTGGTCGGGTCCAGTTCCATTCCTCAATGACTGCGGTGCACGACGGGGGTGGCATGGCATGGCACGGGTAAATGCCTTGTGCCGAGCCCGGCCAGCGCTGCCGTGCACAGGACTGGCAAAGCGCGTGTGGACGGACACCGGGTCGTGGACGGCGAAGGCGATGTGTAGGGGCTACCCTAACAAAACCAACCCCGTCTACGATACGAGGCCCACGGTCTTCTTCTCCTCCTCGTTCTCAAAGATGAGGAGGGAAAAAGAAAAGCAGAGGCAGAGCTAAGCTGGGGACTGGTCTACAGGAATCTATCTATCTATCGAGGCTTGTTATCTACGTAGCAGCAGCTCGTGGTCCATGCCCTGGGCAGTTTGAAGTCGTATCCTTTCCAGTCTTTGGCCCGGCATTTCTCTCTCAAGATTCGCTACGTATACGTACGTACGTCCCTTTGCATTTTTTTTTTCCTTCTCCTTCCTGCTTTGGGGTGAACAGTTTACTAATGGCTCCACTAATGGTAGGCAGATGAGGAGGGAAAAGGCATGGATGGAGGGAGGGACGCTGCTGTGTTGAGTAGAAAGATAAAGAGGAAGGAGGTAAGCTTAGCTGCAGCAGGGGAATAACTTGCAGTTCACTTCTTGCAGTTAATCAGCAGAGATGGTTTATGACAGCTGGTGCTTTTCTTAAGGAGCCCGGATTTGAAAGCTTAAGGAGAGGGGAGGGGGGCAAAAGCGTGTTTGGAGTGAATAAAAGTATTGCATGGGTGGTAGGCTTTAACTAATCTAAAGCTAGATTCGAGCCTTCGCTAACCCCGAGGCTAACGAATTGTTTTTATCCTACAGCAGCCACAGAAAGATTGAGATTAGGAGAATCTCAACTCTGCGAGAAAAAGCATCTCCAGCAGCTGGGGCAGACCGCAACTCCTCTAATCAATCAAACAAAGGTTTCATTTCAGGTCTGAATTTCGCAAGAAAAAGAAACACTGCAATTCCTACTACTCCTATGATGAGTTTCCTATACGCCGCTCGAAAGTCCAAACAAATCCCAGCTAAACTATGCCCATGATGAAACGAAACGAAATGAAATGGAACGAAAGCGGCGTTGCTTTGCCGTGGGGTGCAAAATGGCTGTGCCTCGATCGCAGCCCCTCCTAATGTTGACCACCAATTTCCCTTGCACAAAACTAATCATGGCGATCATGGAGGGGGTGTAAATAATTGCCCGTGTCGACCGATTAAAGAAGTGCAAACAGTCAAATAATGATGAGCGGGGTGGGTGCACAAGTTTTACAGCCAGGCAGGCACCTTGAGAAAGCGAGCATAAACTAATGCCTGCGAGGGTTGGCAATGTCAGGGATGCCTCTTTACGCCTGCTCCTCTGCTCTGCTATGAGCGGTGCGATGCCAAGCAAGTAAGTAACCATGGAGTTGTAACCAAAGGAAAGCAAAGGTAAACACCATGATTAAAGGGCTGTTAACAAAGGAAAGATAAAGCGGGGACGATTAAGGTGCCCTAAACATTTTTATGCTTAAACAAAACAGAAACTGGCCATGGCGGTGGTGGCCTGTTTGTGACTAGGAGGAGGAGAGGACTAAAGCTGTTTGTTGCCTCTCTCTCCTCTCTCTCCCCCTCTGGTTAACCATGCACAAAAACTAGTAGGGCCGGTAGTAGTGGTCAAGAAGAACTAGTAGTACTAGCACTCTAGCAGTGTAGTCCTACAAATGCCACAAGCCTTTGCCTGCACACTCCCTCTAGTTATGTAAGCATGGTCTATGCGTCTCCCTCTTTTCCTAGCTCATCTTCTTCCTACGCCTCTCGCCGGAACACCTAGCGATACAATCTGCAGCGGCCGCCTCTCCTTTTCTTGCCGTTTCTGTCCATAGGCTCGCTGCCATAAGAGCTTTTGCCCGCCTCGCTTGGCGCTCACATCGCATTGCCCATACGGCCCTGCCCGACCAGAGCACTTCATCTTCCCCCCCGGGTTCTTTCGGCCAGCGGAGGAATCCATTTGCTCTGCTTGTTGTGCGAGCAGCCAGCTAGCTAGGAGCGATGGACATGAACGAGAGCAGCGAGAAAGGGATGGAGGGCAATGGGTCCTCTGGCCCCGGCAGCGGCATCCCCGTGGAGTGGCAGAGCCAATTCAGCGGCGGCGGCTTCTCGGCGCACCACCAGCAGCAGCAGCATCCCCACATGATGGACTCCTTCGCGTCCGGCATGTGGTTGGCGGCCTCGCAGAACGGCGCGGGGTTCCTGGCCCCGGTGCCCGGGTTCCTCCCGCCGCCTGGCCTCGGTGGCCATTTCCCGGTGGACTCGGGCTTCATCGAGCGCGCCGCGCGATCGTCATGCTTCGTCGGCCCCGGCGCCGGTGCCGGGATGATGGGCGCCGGCCCCTTCGGCGGCGCGGGCGATCAGCACATGGGCAACGCTTTCGGCGGCGGCTCGGAGGGGTACTTGGATCATAGGAGGAAGGACGGCGGCGACAAGGCCGAGCCGGAGCTGGCCGGGAGCGGCGGGGTGCCGAGCTCTGAGGCAGCCGGTGGAGACTGCTCGTCCAAAGGGTCGGACTCCAAGAAGAGGAGAAGGCCCAGCGAGGTATATATGCTTGCTGTTCGTCGCGTGGTTCTTCTCTGAAACTGTTTCCAGCTTCAGTTCAGTACTTGCGTCAGATGTTTAGAACAAGTCTCGTGTTTCATTCAGGCGATGGGTGGAGGCGATCAGGTTCAGTCTTCCAACGTGGCCGCAGACTCCGCAAACGAGAGCGCCCAGAGCAAAGATAAAGGCGAGGAGAGCAGCCCGGCGACGGGGACGACGACCGGCGGCAAGTCCAAGGGGAAGGGGGCCAAGGAGGGCTCCGAGAAGGAAGACTACATCCATGTCCGAGCCCGGCGCGGGCAGGCAACCAACAGCCACAGCCTCGCCGAAAGGGTACGCATATTTTGCTCATCACTTGCTCGTTTGATTAGTATGGAACTATGGATGCAGCATGTATGCATTAGAGTAGACGAGTGGTGCTGAGACTATGGATATTTGTGCAGCTGAGAAGGGAGAAGATCAGTGAGAGGATGAAGCTTCTGCAGGACCTTGTTCCCGGCTGCAGCAAGGTATGTGGGTCTCTCTTTCTGTTTCTACAGAAAATAGCTATGTATTTCTGATCAGTCCATTTCGTAACAAAATGTAATGATGTTGTGTGAACGAATTCAGGTCACCGGAAAGGCTGTGATGCTCGACGAGATCATCAACTATGTTCAGTCCCTTCAAAGACAAGTTGAGGTAACAACCAACAATTCTTCCAAGGTGTAGGAAAATCTAGGCAACCTCAGCGTACTAGGAATTTAGCTTTGAACATAGCTGTCAGGTGTAACAGAAGAAGTACAATCACTGGATACTGATAACTGATCAACAGTGTGTTCAAGTAACTAGTATGTCAGTGATGGTAAACAACCAGAGTGTTGACACTCAGTCCCTTCGCATTTTGCAGTTCTTGTCGATGAAGCTCGCGACAGTAAACCCGAGGCTTGACCTCAACATAGAAGGGCTTCTCTCAAAAGATGTAAGAGCACCCTCGCTTGTATGAATGACCTTCCATTCATCAGTAGCCTTTCGTGGATTGTCTAACTAAACCAATAATACTCCCTTGTCAACAACAGCTTCTTCGCTTCCCTGGGGTGTCTTCGTCGTCAATGGGATTCTCCCCGGAGATGATGCACCCGCAGCTGCAGCTGTCACAGCCGGGGCTGATGCAGGGAGGCGCCGCCGCCATGGCTAACTCGGACGTGTTCAGAAGAATCATGCAAGCTCAACTAGGAGCAAAAGATAGATCCCATTCCCAGGTTAGCATCTCTTCAAGTTCAACAACTGATATATACCAGTATGTGTTTTGTTACTCCATCAACGAGCTAGTAGATGACACAGCTCACTAAGATATTCAATTTAATTTGCTCCGAAAACCATACCTCGGCAGTCAACAGCTCCCAAGGATCCACTACCTACCAATGTGCTAGATAGACCATAGTGTGACTGAGACCTATGCCTGTAAGCTAGCAGCTAGCAGCCTATTAGATTCATTCACCTGGCCAGTAGGAGTATGAAATGAATAGTTTGAACAAGTACGTGCATGCATACATAGGTAGCTAACGTGTGCAGCTTCATGCATAAACAACATGTGGATGAATTACTAACATGTTGAAGCTAGCTTGGTTGCTTGCTGATAAGGTTTCCATTTGGTTTTGTTGTTTGGATTGCGCAGATGGCCCACGCATTGAATGGCCCGTTCAGCGATCACGTTGCGCAGATGGCGTACCCGTCCATGGGCTCCTCGCACTCGCAGGACCTCAGCATCAGGCCGTCCCAGGACGCCTACCAAATGTGATGCCATTGCCAGCCAGCTCCCTTCCCCTCCTGAGAGCCACCCGGCCCGAGTTTGTTTGTCCAGCTCCAGCTAGCTAGCTATCAATCATCTGACCACCAACGGGACGGGCAGCAGAGGCCACATGCACGAGCAATATGACGACTGAAGCTGCTGCTGCTGCTACCCGTGCGTGCGTGCAGTGCACAGCTGGAGCCTTTAACTGCTCCGTGCGCCGTGCGTGCGTGGCCGTGTGTAAATCGATCGACGGATCGGTCGTCTTCTTGTTGTATTCAGGGCTGGAACTGGAAAAGGGGCTGAGCCCCACGGGGCGAAATGAAATCCTGTGGCGTGGAATGGATGGGAATTGTGTTCTGACGCATTTATGTGTGGTGCACGAGGCGGTTGCTGCTGCTGCTGCTGCTGCTACTACTGCAGGATATCTCATCTCATGATGTAATGCAAAGGGGTTTCCGTTTCTGTCGGGCAAAATTTGTTCTGTTACTTTTGTTGCACCGTTTCGATGCTCAGGGATGCAAGCACAACCAGTCCTAGAATTGGGGGATGGCGGTCTTCAAACATTGAACGGAAATCTCTGCATGTACGAAAGAATGGTAAAAAAATGATTAAACGACGTCTCCGTTGAATAATTGGTCCATTCGCATCCTGGCGAGTAAAAACGTTGGCCATCGAGTTACCATTCCTCTTGTGCGTAGCGTGTTCATTGATCCATTCGCATGCACGGTCGTACGGCCCCATCAACAAAAGCAACTGCGCAAAGCGTGCGCGTGCATGTAGGTGACGCTGAAGCGGACAATGCTACGCGCACGGGCGCGCACAAGCCACAGCACAGTGCTAAAACACAAGTCGGTCGTACATTCTGCTCTGCCTGTGTCGTGTCGTCGCTAGGGGTTCCAGCCAGGACAAGGGGTTTGGCACGATCACGATCAGAATCCTCCAACGAGAGGGGGCGCTGCTTCTATTTACATCCTGATGCAGTGCAGCCTGCCCACATTGTTGAAAACTGGCGCAAGGCGATTCCGTGAGCGCCTTTCCTTAACTCGACTGCTGAAGGTTGGGTCGTTCGTGCAACGATTTATTTATTTGGAGAAAAATATAGGAGAGAGATCGACCCGGGTTGGCGGTACGATCGGAAACCCCAGCGAAGGCGACGGCGAATGGGACAATTTTCTCGCCGTGCATGCGCTCTGCCCGTCGCGCATTTCCACCGTTGTCTTGTATTCTTGTTGGCCGTAGAGACACGGACACGTAGGTTTTCCGGCCGGCCGGCTGGTTGGCTGGCTCTGTATGCGCAGTCGTTGTTGGCATGCATAATGATCTACTCGACCATAAATAAATGCAGAAGATGACGTTTGTGTATAGGGCTACTTTATTCATCAGAGAGACACAGACTAAGCAGTGTACAGACTAAATACCGATGCTGCATTTCATGATAACGGTACAGGTGCCGTGGGGATTGTCGTGCGAAATAGTATTGGTGAAGCGGTTGCTGGTATAACTTGTCTATTTGACTCTACTCTTGATGCCACCTCGGCAGAAGCTTTGGCAATGTTGAAGGGGCTGGAGCTGCTCGAGAGGTTGGGGTGCACAAATATTATCATTGAATCTGACTCGCTGGATTTGATAAATGCATGCAAGGGTGAGGTTGATATGTTCAGTCCATATACCACAACCTTGGTGGAATGCTTTGCGAAAGCCCAGACGATTGATGGTATCTCTTTTGAGTTTTGTCCCAGGGAAGCTAATCAGGTGGCCCATCAGATTGCAAAACATGCTTATGATAATTAAGTAGAGTTTAGCTGGGAGGGTGATCCACCATCCTTTTTATTGCCTTATGTTTTGACAAAGCAATAAATCAGCGAGAGGCTTTCCCGCTCAAAAAAAAAAAGACTAAGCAGTGTACAGACAGCAACCTCCCCCTTTGGGAGGAACAAAGCTCAAGAGCTGATTTAGTTTTGCAACACAAAGCTCGACTAAAGCGAAACAAGCAACAGGAGGAAGAGCAGTTCCTAAAAGCTCTCTTAGCTAGAGGTGAGGTACCAAGTTCAAGATTCTAGGAATGTGAGAGACTTTGTAGTGTCTCAAAGAAGCAGCAATGAGAAAGAAGTTCGTCGGCATTGGTCTGATATTCCAGTGGCCTGGATTGGACAGAAGGTCCTTAGCGTCAGCTGCATCCGCCGGAGTTTTGCAATCTGTAACTGTAAGAGAGGATACTTCACTCCATCCCAAAGCCTTGACAATTGTAGTCGCCAGCATCAAACCATTCGCTTTAGCCCGCAAAACATTACTCACATTCGAGAAGATAGCCTCAACAAAAACGGAGTAAATTGGAAAAGGGATCAATCTTCAGCCACACTCCAACGGTAGCTACATTCCCCGTCTGGGATGGATTGGTAGTTGCATCCACATATATCAAAGGACTTGCTGGGCAAAGAACAGCAACAGTAGAGGAGGGAGCAACAGTAGAATTTGTGGTCTGGATTGTAAGTCTCTCCTCCTCAGATTCTTTGACATCTGCAGACATAAGAGATTTGGTGGCAAAGTGGACATGCGTAGGAGACCAATATTTGTTGTTACAGAGAAGATCATCCTGAGCTTGCCAAATACTCTCTTCGATCCATAATGTAGTGCGTATAGATTTTTTGAGAAGTCAAACTTTGACCAAGTTTATATAGAAAATTATTTATATGTACAATATCAAATATATAAAATATGAAATTACATCTTATGATGAATCTAATGACATATGTTTGGCATTCTAGATGTAAATGCTTTTCTCCATAAACTTGGTCAAAGTTTGTGACGTTTGACTTTTCAAAAAATCTATATGCACTACATTACGGAACGGAGGGAGTATTCAAAAGAGTGAAGATCTTATCTAGAGAACATTCAGGGTGAGAGGAATATAAGAGTAAGTGAATTATCGTAGAAGGATAAGCGTAATTGTCAAATGCATCCAAACTAATTCCTAAATTGAACCAAATAGCTCTAGCAAAGGTACATTGGAAGAAAAAAATGAGAGTCTAATTTAAGCAATCCACACCTACAACACTCTTTTCTAATGTGTATACAAAATCTAGAGGCTCACAAACCAGAAGAAAGGGCCCTATCAATTAGATGTCAGGCAAAGGGTTTTACTGTGGGAACTATGGTTTTGTTCTTCCAAGCTTGTTTAAGGATGTAAACACGAGGAATGGCAACATGATCCTACAAAAATAATAATTTGCAAGCACTTTTAGGGGTACATGTAGCATTAGGAGTATGAATCCAACAAAGTTCATCATTCAGATCAACATTGATGATTGGAATCTACATAATTTGATCTTTCAAAGTATCCTCGAAGAAAGTAGATATAATATTAGCATCCCATTATTTGGTATTAGTACACCAAAAATCACTCACAATGCTAGAACAAGATCTCCCAAAATTAGTTTTTAAATACTCATAAATATTATTCCAATTCAGGAACCAAGTACTAGACCAGATACTGGAATCACCTTTGGCGATTTGAAGGGTACAAGATATTAATATACATGGCAAGACTTTGAGAACAGAGGACCAGAAGACAAATTTAGGGGCAAAGTGAGGAGACACTCGACCATCCCTTTGCTCTCGCCAATGGCTCCCTCGGACTAGGGAAGATACAACCTTGTCATGCGTGCATCAACTTTAAGCAACACTCCCATAAAACGAAACTCGTGCACGCAGCACCCCGTCCCCCTAGCTTTCCAAATAGATGAGTTTTGAAAATATTTAGCCTTTAAAACTTAGGCTACAAAGGAAGAAGGTCCTTAAATAAGATGGCAAGTAGCCATAGCAATTAAATCTCTATTCATTAAGAAAGGGACGTGGACGTGGAAGGGGAGACATACCCCCAGATCCGGTAAATACTCAAATACAAGCTGGCATCACAACGCCTTGTTCTGGGAGAAAACTACTACGCATATGGATGAAGAACCCCCAGATTGGCAGTAATAGCTCTACTCGGGATGTGAGAACGGGACTGGTACTCAGTTTGAAGGGGATGGTGAGCTTTCGGAGAACAACTCTGATCCAAGAAGCATGCCACAAAAGAACGCAAAGAAAAAGAAACAAAAATGAGCTAATGGCGAGGCGATGAAGAGTAATGAAGGAACTGGTACTAATGATATATCGGCTGCCCCTCTCGAAGGGGACCTACGGGCGCAATGAAAATCCTATGTTGGAACTGTCAGGTGCTTGGGAACGCCCCGACAGTTCTTGCTTTATTGGATGTCCGGCGGAGTTGTTTGCCCGATGTGGTGTTTTTGTCGGAGACCCACTTGGAAAGTTATCCAGTAGATGGTTTGAGAAAAAGAATGAAAATGGATCAAAAGCTTGTGTGTGGGAGTGATGGAAGAAAAGGTGGATTGTTACTGTTGTGGAAAACGGAGATTAAAATTCAAAGGTTGGACATTGATGTAAAGGTAGATGATGACAACAACAACTCCTGGAGGTTGACGCGAATGTATGGTGGGTTCCAATGGGAAAATGAATATAAAACTTGGGATCGCATGCGCCACCTCCATCAAAATTACAACCTTCCATGGCTGCTGATTGGGGATCTTAATGAGATACATTTTTTTGCATGAAAAGGAGGGTGGCAACCCCCGACCACAGCAGTACATGCAGGCATTCCAGGAGGTCATAGAAAATTGCGAACTCGGAGATAGGGGGTTCATAGGGGACCGGTTTACCTGGATGAGAGGAAGAATCCGAGAGAGGCTTGATAGGGGTCTCATCAACAAGGCCTGGGGATGGTCAGAATGCATCCTCGGGAAGCTTTGGAAAATATGAGTTCAAATTATTTTGACCACGCCGTTGTTTGTGGATACTAATTTTTACGCATAAGAACCTGGAAGGAATGAACATGTAAAAAGATTTGAAGCTCGTTGGTTGAAAGAAATCTCATTTATGGAAACAGTTCAAGAAGCTTGCAACGAGGATGGGTCCGACCCAACAATAAATAATATCCATGAGAAGCTTGATCGCATGCATAGAACTTTTCATGACTGGGATCGGAGGGTATTGAAAAAACCCAAAAAATGAGACTTAGAAAAGCACAAAAGGAGCTTGAGAAAATAATAATAGGGCCTATAACTGATGAAAGGGAAGAGGAGAGAAGAACTTTCAGAGCTTGTTGAGTATGTTCTTGAATTAGAGGAGATTCATTATATGCAGATATCTAGGGCGAATTGGCTGAAATTTGGCGTCCGAAACATGGGTTTCTTTAAGGCATTTGCTTTAGCCAGGAGAAAGAAGAACTATATTTAAAACCTTAATGATGTTGATGGCAATATTCTGGAAGGTATGGCTACCTTGAGTCCACATATACAGAATTATTTTAGTGATCTTTTTACCTCTAAGGTGCAACATATTGATCCCTCGATTATTGGGAAAGTTCAAACAAAGGTAACAAATCATATGAATGCCATGTTAATGGCCCATATACACAAGATGATGCTCGTAAAGTTGTCTTCAGTATTGTTGATTCAAAGCTCCAGGGCCTATACTCCCAGGGGAGTTGTTGGATTTCCCCGAAGAGGAATGGTGATGTAGCACAGCATCATAAAGTATTTTCCTCGGTTAAGAACCAAGGTTTATCGAACCAGTAGGAGGCACGACGCTAACAATGTTAGCAGCACCTGCACACAAACACAATAGATGCTTGAACCCAACAAAGGCAAGGGGGTCGTCACTCCCCTTGTTCTTGCCAGTTACAAGATTAAAAGCAGATATTGATAATGATAGCAAAGATAATGATAACAAATAGGTAGCAATGATAGAAACTCGCAAATTAATTGAGAATGGACCCGGGGGCCATAGGTTCACTAGTGGCATCTCTCTTGAAAGCAAGGTAGCGACGGGTAAACAAATTACTATTGGGCAATTGACAAAATTGCGCGTAGTTATAATTGTGATCATTCATGGCACAATCAATACATAGGCATTACGTCTGTGACAAGTAGCACATTAATCCAACTGCATCTACTACTATTACTTCACCCCAAAATCTCTATCCAGCATGCATCTCAAAGTATTAAGTTCATACAAACAAAGTAACGCTTTAAGCAAGATGACATAATGTAGACAAAGTAAGATCAATCAATATGACCAAACCCCGTCGTTTTATCCTTAGTAGCAACAATACAATACATGCCCTTATCCTTTTTGTCACTGGACAGAGTCACCGCAAGATTGAACCTACTACAAAGCACCTCTCCCGCTGAAGATAAATCAATCAAACTTGGCCAAAGTAGAAGGATAGATCGGAGAGGAATATAAAGCTATAAAATTATGCAGCAAAGAAGGCTCAAGGGATTCAAAATAGTTCAATGAATAATCTGATCATAAACCCACAATTCATCGGATCCAAACAAACACATCGCAAAAGATTACATCAGATTGATCTTAGAGAAGATCATTGTATTGAAGATCAAAAGAGAGAGAGCGAAAGCCATCTAACTACTGCTATGGACCCGTAGGTCTTGAAGGAACTACTCACACATCATCATGGAGGTAGCAAGATTGATGAAGATGGCCTCCCCAATGGTTTCTCCCTCTGGCAGAGTCCCGGAAAAGGGCTCCAGATGGGATCGCGGAAGAACAGAGACTTGCGGCGGCGATAAAATTGTTTTGGGTCTCGCTTCGAGGGTTTCTGAATATGTGGAAATTTATAGGCCAAAAATTAGGGCAAACGGAAGACCAGGGGCCCCACAAGCCACCCCGGCGCGCCCCACTGGCTTATGGGTCCCCTATGGGTCTTCTTGCCTCCCTCTAAAGCTTCTAGGGTATCTTATTGTACAGAAAAAATCATCAAAAAGTTCCATCGTGTTTGGACTTCTGTAGGTATAGTTTTTCTGTGAAACAAAAAACATTCAAAAAAAAGGAACTTGCACTGGGCACTAAATTAATAGGTTAGTCCAGAGAAATAATATAAAATGACATATAAAGCACACAAAAGTGATAATACAATAGCATTTAACAATAAAAATTTATAGATACGTTGGAGACGTATCAGGGCTGGATGGGCTTCATGTGATTTAAAAAAAAATTGGCATATTCTTGGTGATGAGATTACACAGGAGGTTTTTTTTCTCTTAACTCAAGACATATTCCTGCTGGATGGATTGATACATCTATTGGTCTTGTACCCTAGATAGACTCCCCTGAAATGGTAACTCGGTATAGACCCAGTAGCTTGTGCAATGTTCTACATAAGATTATCTCAAAGATGATGGCCTCAAGATTAAAATATTTATGCCTGATATTATATCTCCCACCTAGAGTGCTTTTGTCCCAGGGAGATTAATCACTAACAATGTGTTCATTGCTTATGAATGTGTTCACAAGATTAAAAATAAAAAGTCAGGGCAGGAAATCTGGATATGCACAAGGCGTATGATAGGGTGGAGTGAATCTTTTTGAAAGCTATGATGCAAAAACTTGGGTTTCATGAACAATGGATTGAAATTATAATGGCATGCGTATGCTTGGTAAGATATAAGGTGAGTTTTAATTATTAGGAGACAGATGTGTTTACCCATTCAAGAGGTATTAGGCAGGGAGATCCCCTTTCTCCCTATCTTTTCTTGTGTAGAAGGGTTGTCTAGTATGTTGCAGTATGAAGAAGAAGTTAATGACATGGATGGGGTTAGAGTGTGCATAAATGCACCATCAGTTTCATACCTTTTATTTCCTGACGATTCTCTAATTCTCATGAGAGCAGATGTGTTAAATGCAACTTCCTTACAAAAAGTACTGGATACCTATTGTCAAAATTCTGGATAGATGGTTAGTTTAGCAAAATCAAGCAACTTCTTTAGTCCTAATACCAATGTGGTCTCAAGATATGAAATTTGTGAAATTCTGCACATTAATACGGAAGCATTATCAGACAAGTACTTTGGCTTACCAGCAATGGTAGGTGCAGATAGAAGTGATTGTTTCAAGCACTTCCAAGAGAGGATAAAGTCATGTATTATTGGTTGGATGAAAAAACAACTCTCAACGGGAGGTAAGGACATTTTACTAAAAGTAATAGCCCAAGAAATACCAATTTTTGCTATGTTTGTGTTCAGTTTACCTAAGGGTATATGAAAAGAGACAACATATATTATTGCACAATTCTAGTGGGGAGATGACGAGAAACGAAAAAACAATGCATTGTATGGCGTGGTGGAAGCTGTGTATCCCTACAAAGTGAAGGGGGGATGGGATTTAGAGATTTATATTGTTTCAACTTGAAAATGCTTGCAAAGCAGTGCTGCGGGCTGGTTACTGATTCATACTCATTGTGTGCAAAAGTACTAAAGGCAAAGTATCCTAATGGGACTTACTTGACGCAACTCCAAAGATTGGGTCTTCTTTTACATGGCAAAGTATCCTTAAGGGATTAGAGACTTTCAAGAAAGGATATGGAGGGTTGGAACGAGCGAAGATATTAAAATTTGGAGTGATCCTTGGATCCTTTTAGGTCCTGACAGAAAGGTTATCACACCCAGAGGCCAGGCAATTTTGACTAAGTTATGTGAGCTGATTAACCCGGTGCAAGGAACTTGGGACGAGGAGTTGATTCAAACTATTCTTAACCCTGTGGATGCCAGAAGGATACTTCAAATCCCCTTGAATCACCAAGCCTTTGAGGACTTTGTTGCATGGCAGCCTAATAGAACATGATTTTTGTAGTACGCACTACGTACGACCTGCAATGGATACAGACTTATAGAGCACATGCAAACTTGGTGGGATGACCGGGTAGTTCCACCCCCTTGGCGATATGGAGTACACTATGGAAACAACAAGTCCCACATAATGTCCAGATCTTTTGTTGGCGAGTGTTGCAAGGAATCGTCCCGCTAAAAGCTATCCTGACGAACAGGCATATTAGGTCAAATGGAGCTTGTCCTATGTGCAATCAAGACGCTGAGGATGTGTGGCATCTCCTCTTTCAATGTATTCATGCGAAGGATCTATGGAGGAGATTTGGCATCATGGATCAGATAGAAATGGCAATATAGGTCCGGGTCGGTAATCTTGGAGCATCTGTTTTCTTTATTGGATGACCAACATTCCAACAAGCTATACACCTGTCGGTGACTGTTAAACATGTTATAGCAGTTGGGGGCTGGTTCTTATGGTGGATCAGAAGACAAGTAACTCATAATGAACATGTTTCATCGAGTTGGAGATGGAGTATTTCAGTGTTGTCCATTGTAAACAATTTTTAGAATAGCTTTGCTAAGGTTCCATCTGTGATGGAGATGAGGTGGAGTAAACCTGATCCAAGATTTGTCAAACTAAACGTAGATGCATCTATCATTTTTTATGATGATGGAGCGGGTGCTACCAGAACTATACTGCGAGATGAAAGAGGTACTTTTCTGGCTGTCCGATGCAAATTCATACCATATGTTGTTTATGTTATTACTACTGAAACAATGTGTAGAATCGAAGTATGTCTACCAGAGGGGGGTGAATGGGAGATTTAAAATTTCTTTAGGGAAACTTCAAATCTCTCAGAACACGGTAACAGATAAGAACTAAACAGATACAAGACTACGATAGAAAACTATCGAAGCAAATCAAGTACGAGTACCGAAGAGAAATCACATGACTGAAATTTAACCGAGTATAAACAACCAAAGGTAATTCATGGTTAAGATGAAACCAGTGATGCTCTATGGCGACAAGGTAATTGGTAGACCAGTTCACTCTTCTACAAAAGAGCTACATCTGGTTAGAGGGACTTGTGATTTAGCACAGAATATAAACTCTCTTCATCATATTCTCCTCAACAACAAGTTCGTCAACTTGTGCCAATCACTCAGGGTAGATACTTGAGGCGATCTCCATAACCTTCGCAGACTTTTTCTTCATGAACCACAATTACTCTTGGTTACTGAAGAACTTGACACCTAACCATCTAGAGAGTTTGCAACTCTCAAGAGTAAAAGGTGGAGCATGCTAAACTTAGATTTCTGTGATGCTAAACCACTATCTAATTTTTTAGCTCTTGGGTTTTTCTCTTGGTGGATTTTAAACTCAAATCTTTCAGAGAGTGGGTGCTCAGACAAACTTTTCATAATCAGACGAAGCAGCCAACGATTCACGTTGAAATGGGGTGTCTATTTAGCCTTCCCGATGGGGAAATGACCATTGGACATGAATTCCAGCCAATGGCCAACCGACATGTTTCCAACGGTCGGATTTCAAACGCACCCGGTAACTTTACTTGAGGAACAAGTCAAGCTGACTCCTCTGTTTGAAGCATATCTCTTGCAACCCAGAAGATCAATGTCTCTAGCTGGCAAGTAATGTTTTATAACACAAAGAGAAATCTCATAGGTTTCGGTTTAGCATGAGAGAAACAAAAGTTTTGAGCACTATACCTCTCTTGATAGTACGGTGGTCCTATGACTAAAGAAAAAGAAACAGAACTACGAAAGAAAATACTACATATGTTCTCCGTCTTCATTTTTCCCGGCTGCAGTCAAAACACTCAGACCAAGTAACTAAGCAATTGCTCCACTTCAGCAATTTTTGGGGGTCAACTTCGTCACGCATAATCTTCGATGATAATCTTCACTACAACGCAGATGATAATCTTCGGAGTTTGTTCTGAACTCCTCTTAACTCTAGGGACCTATAATATCTATGTGCACTAGCAAACACATTATTCCCTCACTGTTTTTGACAGCAATCTCCAAAACACCAGGAGGAAAATTATTGCACCAACACAATGGCCATCAGAGATGGATTTTGCAAATTCCCTTGGATTTAACTGTCTTGTAGCAAAATCTGATTCTTCACAAGTGATTGATTTCTACTCCGGGCAAACACAATGGTGGGATGGAGCCTCAACAATTTTTGTGGAATGCGTGGATACATTGTCGATGATTGGGAAGGTCATTTTTAAGCATTCACTACAGGAATCAGCTGATTTGCCGTCTGCCTTGGCAGACGGCAAAGGACCAGAAAGCGGACGGCAAAGGTCTTTGCCGTCTGCCGCAGACGGCAAACGCTTCCAGCACTGGATGCTACGGTAATGAGCTTCTTTACCGTCTGCATTCGTACAGCGGACGGCAAAGACCTTTGCCGTCAGCTTTCCTGGCCAAGCAGACGGCAAATAAAGTGGACGGCAAAGAATAGACGTTAGCCACGTTAGGTGGCTAACGGGAGACTTTGCCATCTGCCGGCGGACGGCAAACGTGCTCTCCCCTTTGCCGTCTGCTTGGCCACTGTCCTTTGTCGTTTGCTTGGCCACTGTCCTTTGCCGTCTACTTGGCCACTGGCCTTTGCCGTCTGCTTAACCACTGGCCTTTGCCATCTGCTTGGCCACTGGCCTTTGCCGTCTGCTTAACCACTGGCCTTTGTCGTCTGCCAGCGGACGACATAATGACCAAATGGGTCAGACAGTACTCCCAGGTTGCACAGGTTGCTGCCACGTGGTACCTTTGCCGTCCGCTGGCAGACGGCAAAGGGGCTGTATTGCCCCTTTTTATTCTGTTTTTTGTTATATCCAAGCATTTTCACAGCAAATATATGATATATATATATATATTTCACAGGGCAAACAGTATGTGCAAGTTTCACAGCAAGTATATGATATCCAACACATAAGAAACTATATCCTTGCCATATGGATATGATCATCCAACAGATATACCAAAACAAAATGTGCAAGTTTCACCATATTACAATAGTTTCATCCATAGGTAGCAAGTTTCACATTGTTCGTGGATACAAAATCAAAACAAAAAGTAAACACAAGCACTCCATCAATGCAAGCTTCCGTGAAGTGAATCAAATCTGCAAAATGGGAAATAAGAAAGTTAGAAGAAGAAGACTAGAAGAAGAAGAAGAAGAAGAAGAAGAAGACTAGAAGAAGAAGAAGAAGAAGAAGAAGAAGAGTTTTTCTTCTCCTTATTTTTCTCCTCTTGTTTTTCTTCTTCTTATTGCTTGTTTGTGTCATTTTAGAGCTAACCTAGGTAATTATGCCATTTTTGACCTAACTAAGCTTATTGTGTCATTTTGGAGGAAAATAAGCAAAGTATATGACATTTATGAGGTTACCAAGGTTATTATGCCATTTTTGAAACGAATAAGCTAATTATGTCATTTTGGAGGATAATTAGCTAAGTATGTCCTTTTTTGGGGAAAATGAGCTAAGAAGAAGAAGAAGAAGACTAGAAGAAGAAGAAGAAGAAGAAGACATACTTAGCTAATTAGTATGTCTTCTTCTTCTTCTTCTTCTTCTTCTTCTTCTTCTTTGCAGGCATTACATGGCCTTTGGGTAGAAAGCATCCAAATAGTGTCATCATCGCGTCGTAGCATTCTCTGCCCAAGTTGAATTGAGCCTTCAGAGCCATTACTTGTGTGATGGCATCCAGCTGACAAAGCTTAGTGTGCTCGTGGAGAGGACGTTTTGAAGACTCCAACATTTCATTGAAGGCCTTTGCAGATTCCTCCATCTCCTCGTTTGAATCCCGAGCATCATCAAAGTCTTGCACCATATCGTCGATCCCGGTACCATGCTCGTCGGTGCGACGACGAACCACCTCAGCTCTGGTACGTTGGGCAGACTCACCATGAAATGTCCACACATTATAATCAGGCGTAAAACCCCACTTCTGCAGGTGTTTACCCATTTCATCCTCTGTCCTCTTTTTAAAGTTGTCGCACCTAAGACAGGGGCACCAGGTTTTTCTCTGGCCATTTGCAAATGTGGCTTTCACAAACCCCTTGGTTTTTGTTAACCATTCAGTTCTCATGTCTTCCTGACTAGTGTGGCCGGTGTACATCCACGCACGATCACTCATCTTGCCTACCTACTAAACACACAAGAAATATATATATAATTCATCATATATATTCATCAGTTAATTAAGTTTGTCAATTTTATTACGCCCATGCAACCTACACGCTAATAGGTAAAGATAGGTCCTAATCCCACCCGAGTATGTGTAGATTGGGTTCGTTTTCCCATGCTCTGCTCCGGATTCGACGCAGAATTTCGGCAGCACCTCCCCGCTGTTCTCCTGATACACGTCTCGGCAATAAACAGAGAGGATGTGTACCCGGAGAACAACAGGGAGGCACTGACGAAATTCTGCATCGGATCCAGAGCAGAGCATGGGAAAACGAACCCAATCTACACATACTCGGGTTGTCCATGGATAACGTTGGACAATTCGAAAGGATGGCGGTTATAAATATGCAAAGACATGCATATTTATAGATGCCGCCCTTTCGAACGGGAGACGCATACTGGTCACGCATACCGATGATTGAAGACACCTATAGCTAGCAAGTTTCATCGGCACGAAGACCGGAACAGAGCAAATAATGAAGGGGGGAGGAGGAGATGTCATTTGTGCTCACCCACGAACGCAGGGGAGCTCGTCAAACGCGCATGTGGAGGTCGTTGAACACCAGACCCTCGCAGCGACGAAACACTGCACATTTAAATCCACACGATCAACACGAATATTCAATTCCGATAGAACAACTGCATATAACTACTATTTTTTATTTTTTTATTTTTCTCCTCTATTCCTTCTTCTTCTCGTCTTCTTCTTCTCCTCCTTCTTCTTCTTCTTCTTTAATTTTCTTCTCCTCCTCCTCCTTCTTCTTCTTCTTCTTCTTCTTCTTCTTCTTCTCCTTCTTCTTCTTCTTCTTCTCCTTCTTCTTCTTCTTCTTTCTTCTTCTTCTTCTTCTTCTTCTCCTTCTTCTCCTTCTTCTTCTTCTTCTTCTTCTCCTCCTTCTTCTTCTTCTTCTTCTTCTTCTTTCTTCTTCTTCTTCTTCTTCTTCTTCTTCTTCTTCTTCTTTCTTCTTTTCCTTTTTCCTCTTCTTCTTCTTCTTCTTCTTCTTCTTCTTCCTTCTTTTCCTTTTTCCTCTTCTTCTTCTCTTCTTCTTCTTCTTCTTCTTCTTCTTCTTCTTCTTTTCCTTTTTCCTCTTCTTCTACTTATTCTTTTTTTTTCATCTTTCTTCTTCCTCTTCTAATTATCTAAACCTAAACCTAATCCTAAACCTATTACTGACCTACACCTAGCACTAAACCTAAACCTAAACAGGAAAAAACAGAAAAAAAACAGAAAAAATGAACCTCACCTTGCTTGGCTCCGGCGAGGTCGGCCGGTGGAGGATGGCCGCGGGGAGGGGGCCGGTGGAAGAAGGCCACTGGGAGGGGCGGCGCGGGGTGGCTCCGGCGGCGGGGCGGGGCGGCGCAGGGGCCGCGCGGCCTTGCTCCGGCGATGGAGCGGGGCGGGGCGGCCGCCGCGGCCTGGGTCCGGGGGGCGGGGCGAGCGGGCTGGCCGGCGGCAGGTCTGGCTCCGGGGGGCGGGGCTGGCCGGCGGCGGCTCTGGCTTCGGGGGGTGGCGCGCGCGCGGGTGAGGTGAGGGGAGAGAGAGAGAGAGGGGAAGAGAGAGAGGGGGGTGGGGCCGGGGGGGAACGGTGTATTTTAGTTAGGTCACTTCTTTGCTGTCTGCTAGCAGACGGCAAAAGAAGTCGGCTAGCAGACGGCAAAGAGGGGTGGGGCCGGGGGAAACGGCCGTTAGTTAGGTATCGTTCTTTGCCGTCAGCTGGCGGACGGCAAAGATGAAGCGGACGGCATCCAGCCCGTCCGTCTGACCTAATCATCTCCAGGGTCCAGTGGGGCCCAGCTGGTCTCTTTGCCGTCTGCCTTTCGGCCCTTTGCCGTCTGCTGGCCGACGGCAAAGAACTGGCTGACGGTAAACTATATCTTTGCCATCAGCCTGTTCTTTGCCGTCAGTTTTATGTAAGCGGACGGCAAAGACATTCTTTGCCGTCTGCTAGCAGACGGCAAAGAACTGGCTGACGGCAAATTCCCTAATTCCAGTAGTGATTGTTTAAGATCTGCTAATCAAGAGGCTCATGTGCTGGCTAATCATAGTTATTGTAATTAGGCTGCTTTTATTTGGTTGGGCGAGCCTCCTAATTTTGTTATCAGCATGCTCACAAATGATGTAACCTATTTTAAGTTTAGTAAAGCTAGCCATGATGGCCTTCCCTAAAAAAAATACCCAAGTCCCCCTTCACTTGAAGTTTTACAAATATCATCCTAAGCCCTAAAACAAATAGTTTTAGTAGTATTATCTTTGTTAATTCATGTCCGCCGGATTTACGAACTATAGAGGTAAGCTCAGTTAAAATATTTTTGCTCGAAAACATGGATTAGATAAAATAGACATGAATAGAGGAAACTATATTTAATCAAGGGTAACTTGTCTGCTGAGATAAGCTATTAGACTTGTAACATGTTAACTTTCTTTGAACTTACCAATAAGTAACTCATAAGCTTTAGGTTTTTTTCCAGGAAGAATGACTGGATGCCCAAGATGAGATGTGCTAGAGTACTTTTAATCAAGGATTATACTCATTATTAATATGTTTGCTAAATAAGATAACATACTTGTCCCAATTAGGATATTGACATGAAATGCTACAGAAATGGTTAGTAATATGAGCAATAGTAGAACCTTCATTGTTATCAGCTTTGCCACAAATAATCAGGTCATCTGCAAATACAAGAGGATGGATAGGGGGCAAGAAGGACCTAGCTGAATGCCGCTAAGATGATTGGTGTTTAAGGCTTCTTGAAGAGAAAGTGACAATTTATTAACAACAATGATAAAAAGATGCATCGATAAGGGACAACCCTGTTGGCTACCTCGGAAACCCCTAAAAATGCCATAAGGTTGGCTGGTAATGTTGAGAGCTAAGGAGGTGGAAGAAATGCATTCTTATATTAAATTTATGGAATGAGCATGCATCCCTTTACAAAGCAAAGCCCTATGCTACTTGTAGATTGCGTTGGTATTTCCCCGAAGAGGAGAGGATGATGCAGTATAGTAGAGATAAGAATTTCCCTCAGTTAAGAACCAAGGTTATCAATCCAGTAGGAGAACCACGCAAAATCCCTTTAGCAGCACCTGCACACACAAAAGCAAACACTTGCACCCAACGCAAATAAGAGGGTTGTCAATCCTCTTAGCGGTTATTTGCAAGGATTCATTCTGATAGTGATAGATAGTAAACTAAAATACTAAATAAAATAAAAGTAAATAAATTGCAGCAAGGTATTTATGGTTTTAAAATATGATAAAAGTAGACCCGGGGGCCATAGTTTTCACAAGAGGCTTCTCTCTCGAACACATAGCATACGGCGGGTAAACAAATTACTGTTGGGCAATTGATAGAAAAGCAAATAATTATGACGGATTCATGGCAATGATCATGTATATAGGTATCACGTCCGAGACAAGTAGACCGACTCCTACCTGCATCTACTACTATTACTCCACCCATCGACCGCTATCCAGCCTGCATCTAGGGTATTAAGTATGAAACAGAGTAACGCCTTAAGCAAGATGACATGATGTAGACAAAGTAAACTCAAGCAATATGATTAAACCCCATATTTTTATCCTTAATGGCAACAATACAAATACGTGTCATGTCCCTTTCTGTCACTGGGATTGAGCACCACAAGATTGAACCCATCACAAAGCACCTCTCCCATTGCAAGATAAACCAATCTAGTTGGCCAAACCAAATCGATAGATCGGAGAGAAATACAAAGCTATAATAATCATGCATAAAAGAGTTTAGAGAAGACTCAAATATTTCTCATGAATAATCTGATCATAAACTCACAATTCATCGGATCCCAACAAACACACCGCAAAAGAAGATTACATCGGATAGA
This sequence comes from Elymus sibiricus, assembly GCA_039707655.1. Classification (NCBI taxonomy): domain Eukaryota; kingdom Viridiplantae; phylum Streptophyta; class Magnoliopsida; order Poales; family Poaceae; genus Elymus; species Elymus sibiricus. The sequence continues at coordinate 295,746,912 of CM077672.1, read as the reverse complement.
ACTCCAAGAACATCGAGGAGAACATGGTATTGAATATCAAAGAGAGAGAAGAAGCCATCTAGCTACTAGCTATGGACCCGTAGGTCTGTGGTAAACTACTCACACATCATCGGAAGGGCAGCAAGGTTGATGAAGAAGCCCTTCGTGATCGATTACCCCTCCGGCAGAGTACCGGAAAAGGCCTCCAGATGGGATCGTGGAAGAACAGAGGCTTGCGGCGGCGGAAAGGTTTTCTCTTCTGTCTCCCTGGTATATTGGGAATATTTGGGAATTTATAACGCTGGAATTAGGTCAGGAGGGGCTACGAGGGGCCCACAAGCCTGGGGGGCACGCCCTACCCCCAAGGGCGCGCCTCCCGAGCTTGTGGCTCCCTTGTGGCTCCTCTGGTCTTCTCCCGAAGCTTCGTGGGTCTCTTCTGGTCCAGAAAAAATCAATCCAAAGTTTTTTTCTCGTTTGGACTCTTTTTGATAATGATTTTCTGAAAAGACAAAAACAAGCAAAAAATAGCAACTGGCACTGGGCACTGAGTTAATCGGTTAGTCCCAAAAAATGATATATATAATGGCATATAATTGCATATAAAACATCCAAGATTGATACTATAATAGCATGGAACAATCAAAAATTATAGATACATTGGAGACGTATCAAGCATCCCCAAGCTTAATTCCTGTTCATCCTCGAGTAGGTAAATGATAAAAACAGAATTTTTTATGTGGAATGCTACCTAACATTTTTCATCATGTAATCTCTCTTACGGTATGAATAATAAGATCCGAGTGATTCAAAGCAATAGTCTATAATTTGACATAAACACATCAATACTCAGGCATACTAATAAACAATCATGTCTTTCAAAATAAAAGTGCTAATTATCCCTACAAAATCATATAATCCCGTCATGCTCCATCTTCTTAACATAAAGTATTTATCATGCACAACCCCAGTTTTAGCCAAGCAATTGGTTCATACTTTCTAACGCGCTTCAGCTTTTTCAACCCCCACGCAATACATGAGCGCAAGCCATGGATATAGCACTACGGGTGGAATAGAATATGGTGGTAGGGATTAATAAGGGGAAGTCAAAAATAAGAAGATAGTCTCACATCGACGAGGCTAATCAATGGGCTATGGAGATGCCCATCAATTGATGTCAATGTGAGGTGTAGGGATTGCCATGCAATGGATGCACTAAGAGCTATAAGTGTATGAAAGCTCAACATGAAAACTAAGTGGGTGTGCATCCAACTTGCTTGCTCATGAAGACCTCAGGCATTTGAGGAAGCCCATCATCGGAATATACAAGCCAAGTTCTATAATGAAAAATTCCCACTAGTATATGAAAGTGAAAAAATAGGAGACTCTCTATTTGAAAAACATGGTGCTACTTTGAAGCACAAGTATGGAAAAGGATAGTAACACTACCCCTTCTCTCTTTTTCTCTCATTTTTTTCTTTCTTTTTTCTTTTTTTTCTCTTCTCTTTTTTTCGTGGGCTCTTTTTTGGCCTTTTTTTTCTTTTCTTATTTATTTATTTCCTCACTGGGACAATGCTCTAATAATGATGATCATCATACTTCTATTTACTTACAACTCAAAAGAAAATTACAACTCGAAACTAGAACAAAAATATGACTCTATATGAATGCCTCTGGCGGTGTACCAGGATGTCCAATGATACTAGCGTAACATGTATGAAAAATGATGAACGGTGTCTGAGCCACAAATACTATGTCAGCTATATGATCATGCAAAGCAATATGACAATGACGATGTGTGTCATAAAACGGGACGGTGGAAGTTGCATGGCAATATATCTCGGAATGGCTATGGAAATGCCATGATAGGTAGGTATGGTGGCTGTTTTGAGGAAGATATAAGGAGGCTTATGTGTGATAGAGCGTATCATATCACGGGGTTTGGATGCACCGGCGAAGTTTGCACCGACTCTCGATGTGAGAAAGGGCAATGCACGGTACCGAAGAGGCTAGCAAATTGAGGAAAGGTGAGAGTGCGTATAATCCAGGGACTCACATTAGTCATAAAGAAATCACATACTTATTGCGAAAGTTTATTAGCCCTCGAAGCAAAGTACTACTACGCATGCCCCTAGGGGGGAGGTTGGTAGGAGTTAACCATCGCGCGCCCCCGACCGCCACACAAAGGAAGACAATCAATAATAAATCATGCTCCAACTTCTTAGCATAACGACAGATCATACGTGCATGCTTCGGGAATCACAAACCTTAACACCAATATTCTTACTAAACCACAATTATCTACTAGCACCTCCCACATATTACCATCTTAATATCGCAAAACTATTGCAAGGAATCAAACTTATCATATTCAGTGATCTACATGAAAGTTTTTATTATATCCCTCTTGAATACCTATCATATTAGGACCAAATTCATAACCCGCGCATATTACCATTGCTATTCATTAGACTCTCAAAAAGATATAAGTGAAGCATGAGAGTGCAACTATTTCTTTAAAATATAACCACCGCCGTGCTCTAAAATATATAAGTGAAGCACTAGAGCAACTGCCTAGCTCAAAAGATATAAGTGAAGCACATAGAGTATTCTAACAAATCACGAATAATATGTGTCCCTCTCAAAAAGGTGTGTTCAGAAAAGATGATTGTGACAGACTAAAAAGCAAACAAACTATATCACAAGACGCTTCAGGTAAAACACATATCATGTGATGAATAAAAATATAGCTCCAAGTGAGTTACCGATAGATTGTAGACGAAAGAGGGGATGCCTTCCGGGGCATCCCCAAGCTTAGACGCTTGAGTATTCCTTGAATATTACCTTGGGGTGCCTTGGGCATCCCCAAGCTTAGGCTCTTGCCGCTCCTTATTCCTTTATCCATCGTAGTCTCACCCAAAACTTGAAAACTTCAGCACACAAAACTCAACAGAAACCTCGTGAGATCCGTTAGTATAACAAATAAATCTTAAACTTTAGGTACTTTTGTAAATTGATTCATATTTAATATTGGCATAATGCTACTGTACTCCAACTTCTCCATGACTCATACCCACCGATACGATCCATAGATTCATCAAAATAAGCAAACTATGCAACAAAAACAGAATCTGTCCAAAACAGAACAGTCTATAAAGATCTATTTAGAAGCTTTACTTCTGTAACTCCAAAAATTCTGAAAAAATAGAACAACGTGGGAAATTCATATACCAATACTGTGTAAAAATTTCATATTTTTCTGATGCTCCAGTACAGAATCAAAAATCAAATACTGGATGTAAAACTTTCTGTTTTCCAAACAGCATCAATTATACTATCTTCCAAATCATCCCAAAGGCATTACTTGGCACAAACACTAATTAAAAGATAAAAACACAATCATAACAGAGGCTATAATTGTGTAAACACACAAAAACAGAAGGTAAAACCAAAAAATTATTTTATTCATTGGGTTGCCTCCCAACAAGCGCTATTGTTTTATGCCCCTAGCTAGGCATAATGCATAGTTTCAAGTGTTGTCATCCTTGGTTTCCAAATCCTCAATTATACACCCACTCTTTCTAGGAGAACTAACATAGAAATTTCTTATGATCTCGCTCCTTGGCACAAAATTAAGAATTTTGCTTTTATAGATAGGTTCCTTTATTATATCAATGAAATTGGGGTGCACATTAATCATTTTAAGATCCTCATTCCCGTTGCTAGAAGTAGCACCTTTATTCTTAGGAACATACATAAACTTGCAATTTTTATTGGGAGAAGTCTTATCAATAGTTTTAGCGGAAGAAAAAGCGGAACCCAAATTATTGATAATCTCCTCTAACTTATCAATTCTAGCGGGACTTTGTTCTATCTTTTCGTTAATTATTGGTTCTTTCTCCTTTAAGGTTTTCAATGTAATCCCCACCTTAGAACCAAATTGAGTAATGTGATTATGGACCTTTTTGTCTAAATTCTCAAGATGTTCAATAGTAGGCATTTTATTTTCAATAGCTTCTAACCTTTGCATAACATGTTCCAAAGTCAATGTTGTTTCATTAATAATGATAGGTGGTGATCCCACTAAATTACCCATAGCATTGAAAGCATCCATAGAGGGACACATCAAGAAATTCCCTTCGGTAATAGTGTCAAGCACGAATCTATACCAAGTAGTGATTCCCACATAAAAATTGCAAAGAAGAACGGTAGTGGATTGCTTACGAGTTGATCTATTTTGAGCATCGCAAATCCTATACCAAGAATCTTTTAAATTCTCTCCTCCCCTTTGTCTAAAATTAAGCACTTCATTTTCAGGGGTAATAGTAACAAGTGAAGAACTAGCCATAGTGGTAAGGCAAGCAAACTAGCAAACAAGCAAATAAAAATGTTTTTGTGTTTTTGTAAAAAAAAATTAGAAGTGGGGGAGATGAAAATGAGAGGCAAATGCAAATAAAAAAGGCAAATAAAATAAATGCAAGTGGATGATAGTTTGTGCGAAGGTACTTGATAAATTTTGGTGATGTCTCCTCGGCAACGGCGCCAGAAATTCTTCCTGCTACTTGTAGACCGCGTTGGTATTTCCCCGAAGAGGAGAGGATGATGCAGTATAGTAGAGATAAGTATTTCCATCAGTTAAGAACCAAGGTTATCAATCCAGTAGGAGAACCATGCAAAATCCCTTTAGCAGCACCTGCACACACAAAAGCAAACACTTGCACCCAACGCAAATAAGAGGGTTGTCAATCCTCTTAGCGGTTATTTGCAAGGATTAATTCTGATAGTGATAGATAGATAAACTAAAATAATAAATAAAATAAAAGTAAATAAATTGCAGCAAGGTATTTTTGGTTTTAAAATATGATAAAAGTAGACCCGGGGGCCATAGTTTTCACTAGAGGCTTCTCTCTCGAACACATAGCATACGGTGGGTAAACAAATTACTGTTGGGCAATTGATAGAAAAGCAAATAATTATGACGGATTCATGGCAATGATCATGTATATAGGCATCACGTTCGATACAAGTAGACCGACTCCTGCCTGCATCTACTACTATTACTCCACCCATCGACCGCTATCCAGCATGCATCTAGGGTATTAAGTATGAAACAGAGTAACGCCTTAACCAAGATGACATGATGTAGACAAAGTAAACTCAAGCAATATGATTAAACCCCATCTTTCTATCCTTAATGGCAACAATACAAATACGTGTCATGTCCCTTTCTGTCACTGGGATTGAGCACCGCAAGATTGAACCCATCACAAAGCACCTCTCCCATTGCAAGATAAACCAATCTAGTTGGCCAAACCAAATCGATAGATCGGAGAGAAATACAAAGCTATAATAATCATGCAGAAAAGAGTTCAGAGAAGACTCAAATATTTCTCATGAATAATCTGATCATAAACTCACAATTCATCGGATCCCAACAAACACACCGCAAAAGAAGATTACATCGGATAGAACTCCAAGAACATCGAGGAGAACATGGTATTGAAGATCAAAGAGAGAGAAGAAGCCATCTAGCTACTAGCTATGGACCCGTAGGTCTGTGGTAAACTACTCACACATCATTGGAAGGGCAGCAAGGTTGATGAAGAAGCCCTCCGTGATCAATTCCCCCTCCGGTAGAGTACCGGAAAAGGCCTCCAGATGAGATCGCGGAAGAACAGAGGCTTGCAGTGGTGGAAAGGTTTTCTCTTCTGTCTCCCTGGTATATTGGGAATATTTGGCAATTTATAGCGCTAGAATTAGGTCAGGAGGGTCTACGAGGGGCCCACAAGCCTGGGGGGCGCGCCTCCCGAGCTTGTGGCTCCCTCGTGGCTCCTCTGGTCTTGTCCCGAAGCTTCGTGGGTCTCTTCTGGTCTAGAAAAAATTAATCCAAAGTTTTTTTTCTCGTTTGGACTCTTTTTGATAATGATTTTCTGAAAAGACAAAAACAAGCAAAAAACATCAACTGGCACTGGGCACTGAGTTAATAGGTTAGTCCCAAAAAATAATATATAATGGCATATAATTGCATATAAAACATCCAAGATTGATACTATAATAGCATGGAACAATCAAAAATTATAGATACGTTGGAGACGTATCACCCTACAGATAAAATCTCATTTTATATTAAATGAAAGCTTTATGTTTCCGAGAAGCAGGTTGAAAAGAATGGGTAATTTCTTCAGTGACAATAATATTATTGAAAATCCTTCTACCATGTATTTAAGCTTGCTGAGTTTCATGAATGTAATCCGAATGATGGATTTTGACTCTATTAGCCGAGGTTTTAGTAATAATTTTATAGGTTACATTGCACAAACTAATAGGTCTAAAATCTTGAGGAGTTCTAGCATTCACTCTTTAAGGAATTAGACCAATATAGGCTCTTTTATGGGAAGGATGAAGCTTACCATCAGTGTGAAAATCTTGAACCACCCGAGTAACATCATCACCTATCCAATTCCACGCAGAAATATAAAAGGGCATATTTAGTCCATCAAGTCTTGGGGAGGCATTCTTGTTCATTCCTTTGAGAACCTGCAAAATCTCATCCTTGTCTCGAATGGAAGGATAGGAGAGACTATTATGATTATCAATATTCAATTTAAGATGGGCCTCAAAGTTTGGGTGGCTGAAAGAGAAAAGATTCTTAGAATAATCAATGAAGCAAGAAGCTAAAACCTCAGGATTTTGGAGCATATTATTATAAGATCCACAATAACACTAATCCTATTTTCCTACGCCTTTTAAGCACAGAGTTATGGAAATAGGTAGTGTTTCTATCACCGCAAACAACCCAATGCTTTTTTCCTCTTTGCCTAAAGTATTTAATGATTTTTGTCATGGTACAATCATATTGTTCAATTAATTAGCTTACTTAGCATGGTCGTGTAAATGAAAAGGATTAGATTGAATGGCCTCCAATTCCGCGTGTAAGGAATCTAATTGTTGTTGTAAAGACCTCGTCTTTTTGTTCCATTTTTAGAGCACCTGCAAGCAAAGTAGTTCTAGGGTGGAAAGGTTTGTTACAAGTACTAGACCAGGAAGCCATAACAGTTCCTTGGAAGTCATTTCCTAAAAGCCACCAGTCTTCAAATTTGAAAGTTTTTTTTGTTTTAATAGTAGAAGGATGAGTAACAGAAAGAATATGAGCATGGTCACTATACATTATGTGCAGTTGTAAATAGTAGTGTTAGGATTGTTTTTGCACCTATTAGCATTAGCAAAACAATGATCCAATCATCCTAAGTAGTGTAGAGGAAAAGTGCTTATTGCACTAGGTATAAGCACGACCATAAAAACCCATGTAAATTAAACCATGTCGTTTTACATGACGAGAGAAATTTGTCATACGATTATCGTCGGGCTTGATTCGACTAATCTTCTCGCATGCAATAGACAGGTATCCCAGGAGTAAAGGAGACAAAGTCATCAATCAACCTCCAAATATCCCTAGTCTTGCGATGATGAGGATCTTTGTATACACACTGTAAAAAAAGACATCGGTGATGATACATGTTTGTCATAGTAAGTCACATTTTTTGTCGTCCATGATGTTATTATGACAAAATCAAGATACTCATACATGTGTTGTCGTAGATGAGTTCCATGATAGTAGTCACTTGTTCATCATGAAAGTGTGCTCTTCCCATGAGAGAAAATGATATGTCCTAAAATTGGTTCCATGTCATGTGCGAGATGCCATTAACGTCGCCGTGACATCGCCGTTCATGCTCCATTAGTCAACGCATCTTCCTAAGCGTCATGGAAGTGTCAGCCCAATGAAGGCATGCTAGGATTTGGCAGGCCGGCCCATGTTGCAAAGGCCCATTTAAATTGGGCAGATTATGGGCCCATAAACATTCCGACCCAGCAAAGGCCCGCTAGGTTTATTGGGCCGACCCAAATAGTTGCGGGCTATAGTGATTTCAGCCAATATGGGTCCATGTTGTTTTCAACCCATAAGTGTTTTGGTCCATTACAATTGTACCTCCTTCGGCCCATGGGTCATATAGGTGATAATCCCCAAGTGCAAGGAATTGTCGTAGCACTTTCCAGTGATGGAGGTAGTAAGTATGCAGTTTCGAACCCACAAGGAGCTAAAGGTCAGATCAATATTCTCTCAGGTCCTATCGGCCACTGATACAACCCTACGTACACTGAGTCTTTGCTTTATCTAGAAACAAGAAATAAAACTACGTTGTGGGCATAAAGAGGTAGCTTTGCAAGGTAACAAAGAACATAAACATAAAAGTAGGTGCTGCCTAAGTAAAGATATAATATAATACACTATAATGCAAATAGTGAGTGTGGAATAGTGGTGGTATGGTGTACAGAATTGTCCCTAGGCAATTAGCCAAGTTACTAAATCGATTATCGTCATTGCAGTTTTATATGTGGGAGAGGCCTCTGCTAGCATACCATCCCTTACTTGAGATTTTATGCACTTATGATTGGAACTATTAGCAAGCATCTGCAACTACTAACAAGTTCATTAAGGTAAACCCAACCATAGCATTAAGATATATTGGTCCCCCTTCAATCCTAGATGCATCAATTTCTACACTCAACCTCGGTAATATCTGTCACTCCGGCCGGCCTATGCATAATCCTATCAACATACTACTAGCCCTAAGATGTGATCCACGGGCGCGCTGCTACTTGTGATCAGCGTTGGTTTTTATCCCCGAAGAGGAGAGGATGATGCAGTACAATAGAGATAAGTATTTCCCTCAGTTATGAAATGAAGGTTATCAATCCAGTAGGAGAATCACGCAACACCTCGTTAGCAGTACCTGCACACAAACAACAAATCCTTGCACCCAACGCAAACAAGGGGTTGTCAATCCCTTGGCGGTTAATTGCAAGATTAAATTGTATGGTGATAGATAGATAGATCGCACTAAAATATAAACTAAAATAAATAAAGTAAAAGTGCAGCAAGGTATTTTTAGGATTTTTAATATATGATAAACGTAGACCCGAGGGCCATAGTTTTCACTAGAGGCTTCTCTCTTGAAAATAGCATACGGTGGGTAAACAAATTACTGTTGGGCAATTGATAGAAAAGCGAATAATCATGACGATATCCAAGGCAATGATCATGTATATAGGCATCACGTCCGAGACAAGTAGACCGAAACGATTCTGCATCTACTACTATTACTCCACACATCGACCGCTATCCAGCATGCATCTAGAGTATTAAGTTCATAAAGAACGGAGTAACGCCTTAAGCAAGATGACATGATGTAGACAAAGTAAACTCACGCATGAATAAACCCCATCTTTTTACCCTTAATAGCAACGATACATACGTGGCATGTCCCTTTCTGTCACTGGGATTGAGCATCGCAAGATGAACCCATTACAAAGCACCTCTCCCATTGCAAGATAAATCAATCTAGTTGGCCAAACCAAATCAATAGATCGGAGAGAAATACGAAGCTATAATAATCATGCATAAAAGAGTTCAGAGAAGACTCAAATAATATTCATGGATAATCTGATCATAAACTCACAATTCGTCGAATCCCAACAAGCACACCGCAAAAAGTGATTACATCAGATAGAACTCCAAGAACATCGAGGAGAACATTGTATTGAAGATCAAAAAGAGAGAAGAAGCCATCTAGCTACTAACTATGGACCCGAAGGTCTGTGGTAAACTACTCATGCATCATCGGAAGGGCAGCAAGGTTGATGTAGAGCCCCTCCGTGATCGAATCCCCCTCCGGCGGAGTGCCGGAAAAGGCCCCCAGATGGGATCTCTCGAGAACAGAAGCTTGCGGTGGCGGAAAAAGTATTTTGTGGACTCCTCTGTTGGTTTCCCGATTTTAGAGAATTTATAGTTGTGGAATTAGGTCAAAAGGGGCAGAGGTGGGCCCACGAGGCACCAGGGCGCGCCTGCCCCCCCCAGGCACGCCCTGGTAGTTCGTGGCCACCTCCTCTGGCTTCTGGCCTCCTCCCGAAGCTTCTAGTGTCTCTTATGTCCAGAAACAAATCTCCAAAAAGTTTCGTGGCATTTGGACTTCATTTGGTACTGGTATTCTGGAAAACCAAAAACAGGCAAAAAACAACAACTGGCACTCGGCACTAAGTTAATAGGTTAGTCCCAAAAAATGATATATAATTGTTGTAAATGTATATAAAAACATTCAAGATTGATAATATAATAGCATTGAACAATCAAAAATTATAGATATGTTGTAGACGTATCACACGCTCATATGATGGGCCGCAAATGACAACAACAAAATAATCATGCAACTCAAACCAATCATAGCAATTCACTAATTAACCCATAGGACAACAATAATCTATTCAGAAATAATAGCGATGACACAAATCATTGGATAATATTCATAGCACCAAAACACCATGTTCAAGTAGGGGATTACAGCGGGTTGCGAGAGAGTGGACTATTGAAAAGAGTTGAGGAAGGTGATGGAGATGTTGGTGAAGACGGCAACGTTGATGAAGACGATCGCCGTGATGATGGTTCCCCTGGTGGCACTCCGACGCCACTGGAGAGACAGGGAGAGAGACTCCCCCTCCGGCTTCTTCCTCCATGGCCTCCCCTTTGATGGGGAGAGGTTCTCCCCTCTGGTCCTTGGCCACCATGGCTCCTGGAGAGGCAGGAGCCCCTCCGACATTGGATCTCTTCTCTTTGTCTCTCTATTTTTTGGTATTGTTTTCTGGCCAAACACCGTTTCTTTTATATCCAAAGATCCATAACTCCGATCGGACTAAAATTTTGAGGGGATTTTTTCCATAAAATTTGCTTTCTTGCGGCGAAACAACGGCTCCAACCGACATCCACAGCCCCCACACGGGCCAGCGACGCGGCCAGGGGGTAACCTCGGGCACCGCCTTGCGTTGATTCCTTCGCCCAAAAATCACATATATTCCATAAAAATCATATTAAATCGCGGGGGTATTTTGACCTTTCTAGATATTGATTTTCTGTAAAACCAAAAACATACAGAAAACAGGAACTGACACTGGGCACTAGATTATTAGATTAGTCCAGAAAAATAATATAATTTGATGCCAAAAGTATGTCAAAGTGGTATGATAATAGTATGAAACAATAAAAAAAATTATAAATATATCGGAGACGTATCAATAGGTTTCGGTCAGTGGGATTTATAGAATTCATCCCATGGCTCATATTGATTCCAACCCACGACCATCTACATTTAGGTCCACGGTCCACATAGATTTAGGCCCACGACCCATGTAAATTTTTTGTTCGTGTAATTTGTAAAAAAAATGTATCAACCATTCAAAAAAGTTTATTATATTAAAAATGTTCACGCACATAAATATATGTTCATGACATTTAAAAAAATGGGTATACAGTGTATTTGAAAAATGTTCAACATGTATTTGAAAAATGTTCAACATGTATATAAAAAATGTTCAGCGTGTGTGAAAAAATGTTAACCTGTATTTGATTTATTGGGAAAAAAGAAAAATGAATAGAAAAAAAATTGGAACACCCGAAAGAAAACAAAAAATAGAGAAAACACAAAAAAGGAGAAAAGGAAGAACTAGTCGGAACCTTCCAAAAACTAGTAGAACGATCCAAAATGGAAGCTTCTGGATACCGCAGGAACACACGTTTTTTGGAAGACCCATTAGCGAGAACACCGAGAGGAGTGTATGTCTTGCAATAAGCGAGACATAGCTCTAGTGATGTCTCGCTTGCTGTGAGACCGTAGCTCGCCTCGCCTCAAGGGACCCCGTAGTGGGCCGGTGAAAGATCGTGGATGTCGCCTAGAGGGGGGTGAATAGGCGCTTTAAAATAATTACGGTTTAGGTTTGAACAAATGCGGAATAAAACTAGCGTTTCATTAGTCAAGCACAAAACCTAAATCGACTAGGCTCACCTATGTGCACCAACAACTTATGCTAAGCAAGATAAACAACTAAGTGATAGCAAGATATATAACATGAAACACTATGGCTATCACAAAGTAAAGTGCATAAGTAAAGGGCTCGGGTAAGAGATAACCGAGGCACGCGGAGACGACGATGTATCCCGAAGTTCACACCCTTGCGGATGCTAATCTCCGTTTGGAGCGGTGTGGAGGCACAATGCTCCCCAAGAAGCCACTAGGGCCACCGTAATCTCCTCACGCCCTCGCACAATGCAAGATGTCGTGATTCCACTAAGGGACACTTGAGGGCGGTCATCGAACCCGTACAAATGGCAACCCTTGGGGACGGTCACCGAACCCGTACACTTTGGCAACCCTTGGGGGCGGTCACCGGTACCCGTCAAATTGCTCGGGGCAATCTCCACAACCTAATTGGAGACCCCGACGCTTGTCCGAAGCTTTACACCACAATGATTGAGCTCCGACAACACCAACCGTCTAGGGCACCAAGGCACCCAGGAGGAACAAGCTCTAGGGTGCCCAAACACCCAAGAGTAACAAGCTTCTCAACTTTACTTCCGCGTATCACCGCGGAGAGGTCAAACCGATGCACCAAATGCAATGGCAAGGGCACACGGAGTGCCCAAGTCCTTCTCTCTCAAATCCCACCAAAGCAACTAATGCTAGGGAGGAAAATGAGAGGAAGAACTAGCAAGAATCATTGGAGGGATTGAGAGATAGCAAGCTCGAAGAAGGTCAACAATGGGGGAAGAACACGAGCTCAAAGGATTAGAACCAATGGGGAAGAAGACCCCCTTAAATAGGAAGGAAAAAATCCAACCGTTATGCCCTTCAGCCCGTGCACAAGCGGTAGTACCGCTCGGGTGAGCGGTACTTCCGCTGGCACGGAAGTTCCGGCTATCTGCGTTCAACTGAACAAGTCAGGGAGGCGGTAGTGCCGCCGGAGCGGTACTACCGCTCCCACCAGTGGTACTACCGCGTAGTGTTGAGCAAACGGCTAGAACAGCGGTAGTAGGGGAGGGCAGTGCGGTAGTGCCGCACGGGGCGGTACTACCGCTGGGAACTACCGCTCTACTTCCGCTCGAAGGGCAGAGCTAGTCCAGAAGCCAAAAACAAGCGGTAGTGCCCGCGGCACTGGAACCGCGGAAGTACCGCGCAAGCGGTACTACTGCTGCCCAGGGCGGTACTACCGCTAGAGAGCTTCAAAATAGCCCAAGCAAACAGATGGAAGCAGGAAAACCAGAACTGCCATAACTTCTGCATATGAGCTCCGAATTGAGCAAACTCAAGCTTGTTGGATAGATGACGACGAGTACTATCCAAACAGCGAGTGGTTATAGTGAGAAGAGGCAGTAGAAAAATGCCAATGATATAGAGATGTGAAACCTCTATCAGTGATGATCCGGCATAAACCCCAACATCGATAACATACAAGATGAAGCAAACGAAATCCGTTCTCGATGAACTTGAGCTTGTCATGAAGGTGACCAAAAGCTCAAAGACTCCCAAAGCAAAAAGGCCAAACAAGAACCAAGAAATATGATGCAAGAATGCAATGGTTTGAGCTCTCTACGAAAGATACGATCAAGCTACTCAACCGAGAGCCCCCCTTGATAGTACGACTATCGATCCTATAACCCGGTCTCCCAACTACCACCATGAGACCGGTAAAATAGAAACCTATCAAGGGCAAACCTTTGCCTTGCGCATAGTCCACTTGAGCTAGATGATGACGATCTTGACCTCCTCAAGTTGGACCACCTTTCTTGATTGCGCCGGCTCGATGAAGACTAGTAGATTGCTCCCCCATACTCCACTTTGGGTGAGCCACTCTTTGGCACATATTCACAAGTCCATTGTCACCACAATGGACGGAAAGCTTCAAGCATGTGATCTCTTCGTGATGCTCCACTTGAACTTGCACACCGCAATCTTGATGACGATCACCACTTGATGTCATCCTCCATGGGTTGAATGAGATCTTCCTCTTGACGCAAGCCCATGGAAACATACCTAACCCCACATAGAGCTCTCACGTAGACAATGGGTTAGTGCACAAAGCGTAATGGACAATGCTTACCATACCATGGGATCACTTGATCCCTCTCGGTACATCTACTACGCTTTGTGTGTTGATCAACTTGAATCTCTCTTCGTATTTAGTCTTGATCAACCTTGTATCTTTCCAACACTCTTCATTAAGATGATGTCTTGAAGGTAAACATGAATGTCCACACAATCTTCTTCTTCAAGACATGCTTGCAATTGGCTCATCTCTTACATGACCAATCTTTGGATAACTGCATGAATAACCCCTTGGTCAACACATATTCTTCTTCAAATCACCTTGAGACCAACAAATGGTCTACAAGAAAAGCCTATGGACAAACCCTTCAAATATAACTCAAGGCAACCATTAGTCCATAGGGATTGTCATCAATTACCAAAACCAAACATGGGGACAGCACATGTTCTTTCAATCTCCCCCATTTTGGTAATTGATGACAATCACTTTCAAGAGAGTTTATATAAGAAATTAAGCATCACCATGCAAAGCAACAACTAATAATGCAAGAGCATGAGATGAAAATGCTTAGGAACAAAACCAAAGCATGAAACGAAGAATCAACTCACTTCTCCTATAAACTCTCTAAACTTCTCCCCCATTGGCATCGATTGCCAAAATGGGCTCCAAACTTAGAAGGCCAATATAATATGTGTTCCTCCATAAAGTGTGTATTTCTCAAAATATGAGTGGAATACAATACACATATCCAATGATGAATAGTTGGAGGAAGACAAACTATATTGAGGATCCAAAGATTGCAAAAAGGATGATATGGCATAAAGACATACCGAAGAGTGAAGCAAGCAATCAAAAGGTACCAATTGAACCAATCAATCAAAAGATCCGACGAGCCACACGAATAAAAGATATTATGATATGAGCATAGGAGTGTTCTAAAGAACATAGGGAAGCTCCCCATGATTTGTGCATTATTTAGTTTTGTATTTGGATACAACGTGCACAAAATAGGATCATCACTCCCCCAAAATCAATAGAAACACACAACAAGTGCAAGTGAGCATATAGGAAACTAAGCCTAGCACTTGCAACAAACACATGGTTGAGCAATATGAAAGAGAGGCAACTTAGGAATAGGCTCAACCAAAACGATGTGTGTGAGTCATGGCAAAGCACTTGAGAAGACTAATATAAGGATGAGCATTAAGCATCAACATAGTCTTGAATAAACGAGATACAAGGTGCAAGACACGTCCTTCCCACACACAACAAGCAAATGGGTTCACAAGCTCACTAATATGCGAATTAACTACAAAGCTTGTGACAACCCACGGTGAAGATAAAAAAAGATAGCCTCATCAAGAGGAGGGATACCAATAGAAATGGCAAAAGCCTCGTCAAGACAAGCAAGAGGAAAACAATCTTCACCACAAAAGAGTGCAACAAGATGCAAGGATATAAGATCTGCACTCAAGACAAATCCTTTCACGGAACCACCAAGGAAATAAAAAGGAATGAAAAGGTGGACGTGAAAGAATAAGGATATCCACTAAAGATGTAACTTCTCTCAAGTGTATAAGATTCTAGGTAGATGAAAATCATGATGATATCAATCCACAAAGAAGGATGCACACCAGAAATAGTTACAAGGAAAGGACAAGATATCAAAAAGGAAGTCATAAAATATACCAATAAGATCTTTGCTTGAAAAGCATATAGCACATGGCTTAATATTATCTTATAGTATATAAATGAACTCCAACCACACGAACATCAAAGACATCACAACTAGCAACAAGAGATCATTGTTGGGATGCTTTGAGAAAGGAAACAAGTAGCACACGAACGGATCAAGAAAATCATGCCATGATGCAACCTACACAAGGTTGAATGTAAGAAATGTATGCATGAATAGATACTTGTTACCGAGATAGCATTGGAAGGTTGTAGTTGATACCAACTGAATGTAGTAGATAGTAGTTCATTGATCATCCTAGCTAGACTCCAATAAGCACATGGTGACAACACCTTCCTTGTGAGTGAGCCGAGCATCCAATGCATCTCCAATTGTTCCTAGAACAATCAACACAAAAAAATGGTACCCAAACTCATTGGGACCAAAGAGTTAGAGAACCAATAACACATAGGACAAACTCCACATAAATATGTGCATATGGATATGAAATTGAATTTCATGCACATCTTAGCCAATTTGAGACTTGGTGGAGTTTCCCCTATATATTGGGTCAAAGAAGAAAGCATGCGAAAGAAAGTACATAAAGTAAATATGCATGCTCTAGACTTTCAAGAATCAAATCAACACATGATTGATAAGATACCAAAAGAAAAGATACCAAGAGAAAATAAGATACCAAGTGAAGGACTTATCACTTGAAGGATATCAATAAAAGATACAGCAAGGAAGAGATATCCATTGATACACACTAGTTGAAAGATATCAAACTCCCAAAAGAGAGGAAGGTTCCAAACAAACCAAACCCTCTACAAAGTTTCATGATGGCACAAAGTACCAAAACGAAACGACTTGCCTTCCACCATCACACACTTGATAAGGATCATAAGATGAGTGTTCTAAAGAAAATATGATAGCTCCCCCAAGAGTTGTGCATTATAGAGAATTTGCATTTGAAAACAAAATGCACAAGATGGGATCACCACTTTCACTATATCTAGAGCTCTCACATAGACAATGGGTTAGTGCACAAAGCGTAATGGACAATGCTTACCATACCATGGGATCACTTGATTCCTCTCGGTACATCTACTACGCTTTGTGTGTTGATCAACTTGAATCTCTCTTCGTATTTAGTCTTGATCAACCTTGTATCTTTCCAACACTCTTCATTAAGATGATGTCTTGAAGGTAAACATGAATGTCCACACAATCTTCTTCTTCAAGACATGCTTGCAATTGGCTCATCTCTTACATGACCAATCTTTGAATAACTCCATGAATAACCCCTTGGTCAACACATATTCTTCTTCAAATCACCTTGGGACCAACAAATGGTCTACAAGAAAAGCCTATGGACAAACCCTTCAAATATAACTCAAGGCAAACATTAGTCCATAGGGATTGTCATCAATTACCAAAACCAAACATGGGGGCAGCACATCTTCTTTCAGCCGGCCCAGTAGGAGCGGTTGCTTTGTTTCATTCGTTTGTTGTTGTTTGTCTTTTCCTTTTGTTTTTGTTTTTTGACAGCTTACAAATATATTCATGGTATTAATGGAAAATGTTCAATGCATGTTTAAAAATAAAATGCCTAGAAATGCACTTAATAACCTAAATATAGTAAATGAAGCTAGGGTTGCCACGACCACCTGGTCTGCGTAGGTCGTCGCCGCGGCCGACGAGATGGTGGTCCTCTCTAGGACTGCCAAGCCTGCCCCGGCATCCCGACGTTTCCTGGTCACGGACAAAAGCCCGCGCCTCCTACGGCGGCCACTGCCGCGCAATTGTCCATCCATTGGCCCGCTGCTTGCTCTGCTGCCCGCACCCTCTGCCGTGCTCTATGCCGAACCCGCAATATTGCGCGCTGGCGATCCCTGGTCGCCATTCATACAACCAGGGACAATTTTCTGATTTGTACATAAAATTTAAAATGAAAGTATGTGCTGAATTAATTAATTACAGCCCATGGTCACGATGCCCTTAATGTGTTGCCCTTGCTACGACGGCGGCACTTCGGCGATAGCGCGGAGCTCCGTCTGTTGCTTACGTCCTCCTTTTTGATGCAGCTAGCGTCTTGTCCGCCCAGTGCGCGCCCGGGCCTCTAGGTTACTTGGAGAATGGCATCCGTCAGTTTCACGATGGCGGGGGCAGCCACGCCTAAAGCGTTGGTTGCACATGAGATCCCATCGCCCCACACCGTCGTATCTTTGCCAAGGCCGTGCTCGGGACTCAAAGAGACTGGGATGGCATTGTTGGCTTCATCACCAACGTAGGTGGCCGCTAATAATGCGGCGCATGGAGAGGATGCCCCGCCGTACCGCATCACCTACGGCGGCTCGTTCTCCTCGACGAGGAGGTTTATCCAGCAGGCAGGGTTTTTGTGACTTGGCATGCTTGTAGTTGGCGGGGTTGGGGTGAGGAGAAGGGATCGGATGCTCGGCGTGTCTTCACCGCTTGGCATTAATAGGAGCGGTGTGAGGCGTGCCACACGGTTATCAAAGAACAACCGCTTCCGATTACGCATGGCACACAGTTCGTAATGTAAAACCATGCGCCACACGGTTGACCACCACTCGGCTTTAAAAGATGGAATGCTCAAACAATGTTGGTACTTCCTAGAATTTAGGGGCAAAATTTGGAGTGCGGATTTTCAGAGGCCGAGCTCCAGTGAGCTCGGTATTTTGAAAATACCAAAAAGCATATTTAAAAGTTTCCAAAAAATCTGAAAAAAAATCCATGAAAACATATATGTATTCCGCAAGAACTTGTTAAATTTCATCTAAAAATGTTGTGATTTGTAGGCTGTACAAAAAAACAAAATTCCGGCCGAACAACAAAAATAAAAGGCCCATTTAAAAATGCGTATTTGTCTTTTTTCTGTACGCCATATGTAAATGTATAATGCTGTGAAATTTTGCACATACGTAGTATACATGTGCACGTGTCTTCACAAATAAATTGGAAAAAATCCGCGCTCTGAAAAAATAAATTTTGAAAACGAGCTCACTGGAGCTCGGCCTTCGTTGGCATTTTTCATTTTGTCGCTTTTACATATGATTAGTGACTTAAAATGTTGATTAGGGAATTTTCCATACAATTATAATGAAATAGATAGGCAATGTCGTTATTTGACTACATTGCTAAAAGGCTACGGTGGCTTCTGGCAAGGGTCTAGTCGGAGTCGATCGGAGTCCATGACCACCACCCTTGCCGCCGTTCATTCTGAGTCTCCCGACCTGCGGCGACGGTGCTCGTCTCCGCATGCGAGGCTGGGACGCTCTCGTTGGTGTTGGGTGGGAACGTATTAAAAAAATGTTCACATGTTTAATAATATGTTCATGATATTTTTTATAAAATATTCATGAAATGTAAAGTTTTGTTCGCAAGATTTTTAAAAAATGTTAGTACCATTCGGAAAATTGTTCATTACATTTAAAAATGTTCACACGTTTAAATATATGTTGATGACAATTTAGGAAATGTTCAGTGAAAATTTGTTTGCATAGTTTTGGAAAAAATGTTTTGGTACTACTCAAATAGAGTTCACGAAATTTAAAAATGTTCATAACACTTAGAAAAAACCTTCGGACATTTTGAAAAAAAATGTTCATAGCATTTATGTAAAATGTTCAATATTTGTTTATAAAATGCTCACCATATATTTGAAAAATGTTCAAGTCAACGTATATTCGGTTAAAATGTTCAACACGTATTTGGAAAATGTTTAACATGTAGCTAAAAAATGTTCAACCTATATATGAAAAATGTTCAATGTGTATTCAAAATATTTGACATGTATTTGGTATATCAGAAACATCTTTTTTAAAAAGAAAAGAAAAACCAAACTAGAAAAGTCGAAAGAAAACAAACAAAATAAAATAGAAGAAAATGCAATTGAAAGACAAAATGAAAGAACTAGTCGGAACCTTCCTAAAACCGGCAAAACGTTCCAAAACTGCTCCGAGGAAGGTTCTGTAAACCGCATGAAGGCGCGCTATTAGGACGGTCCACTAGCGAGAGCACTCAAGCAAGAGGAGTGTATGTCTCGCAATAAGTGAAACATAACTATTGTGATGTCTCGCTTGTTGTGAGACAGTAGCTCGCTTCGCTTCATGGGACGCCGTAGTGGGCTGGCCTAGTAGTGGTCGCTTGCTTGGTTTCGTTTGTTTTTTCTGTTTGTTTTTTGTTTTGTGCATAATTAAAAATATATTCTTAGCATTTATGAAAAACGTTCAATGTGTGTTTCAAAAGTGTTCACCTTGTATTTGAAAACTATTCAATGTATTTGGAAAAGTATTCAACATGCATTTGGAAAATGTTTAACATGTATTTGAAAAATGGCCAACCTATATACAAAAAATGTTCAATGTGTATTTGAATAAAGTCGATGTGTATTTCAAAAAATTTAAATAATGTAAAAAAGAAAATGGAAACAAAATGAAAAAATGAATAGAAAAAGAAAGAAAATTGAACCCTCTAAATGATGGAATCTAGGGGAATCAACTAGGAACCTAATTTGACTTGCTTTTATTTGACCCTCTACGAATTTGGCCGCCCCTTCTAGCTAGACCGACAACATCGAAATGGGGGTCAGGTCATGTTTCTTTCCTCGAAAAATGCTAGGTCATGTTTCTTTCTGTTTCCAATAACATACTACGCTAAGGTCAAAAAAATTCTGAAATGGCAAAGAGTCAGGTGATAATAGGGATTGGGGTGCAATCACGTGTTCCTTTTTCTATTTGGTTCAAATTGGTAATTTATTATTTGAATACGTCAATGTTGTTTGGTATACAAATCTCATCTCCGTCGTATAATACACATGTATGAAACTTGGAAACCATCAAAACATTCTTTATATTTGAAATTTGGAAGAAACTATAGGCATTAAGCACGAATCTCAAAGTTCGGAGTTCAAAGCACATTACGCACATGCAATAGAAATTTCGAAGTTCAAAGTTTGGATCCATAGAAAAACGCAACCTGAAGCATGGAAATGAATCGGCGGTCGCCTCCGCTCCATGCGCAACGTCGTTGTTGCTCCTCCGTGGTGGGCTGCTTCTCGCGTAGGGGGAGATCAGGGCTCCAAGGGCTTTCAACGCCAGCACCACCTATATGAGAAGGGAAAGGCGACCGCCGTTGCTCTTCCCATGCCGCTACTATTGGCCCCGCAACGAGTTGATCATCACATGGAGGAAGTTGATGCGGATAGCGGGGGCCTCAACGACTAGTAGCACCTGGACAACAGAGAATAACCGGGACAGGGGTTGGATAGGGTCGGCGGCGGAGAGTATTCTTTAGCAGTTGTTAGGTTCGCTCTTACCCTTGTCTGGTAAAGTGGCTATTTATGTTGGGGGCTGGGCAGAATTGGGGTTTAGTTGGGCCGTGTTAGTTTCTGTGGTATCAATCTTCGGGCCAATCTAATCAAACATGTTTCCGTCATTTTACTTTTTTCTTTCATTTTTTTTCAAGATTAATAATTATTTAATTTAATTTTTGAAACATTTAACATGCATTAAAAAAGGGTCATGACATATCAAAATTTGTTCTCGCAAATTATTATTTTTGTTCATACCATTGGAAAACAATGTTCGTGACATTTTAAAAAATGTTCACATGTTTAAAAATATGTTCATGATTTTTTTAAACGGTCATGAAATGCAAAAGTTTATTTGCATAATTTGTAAAGAATGTTTGTACCATTCAAAAATTGTTCATGACATTAAAAAATGTTCACGTGCTTAAATACATGTACCTAACATTATTAGAAAAGTTCATATGATATAAACTTGGTTCATATATTTTTGGCAAAAATGCTTGGTACTAATCAGCAAATGTTCATGAAATTAAGAAAAGTCAAACACTTAACAAATGTTCATACTAAAAAACCTTCATGGAATTTTTGAAAAATGTTCAATGCTTGTTTTAAAAATGTTCACCATGTATTTTTAGAAACTTACATTGTTCTTTTGACAAATGTTCAACATGTATACAGATAAAAGGTTTGACATGTATTCGAAAAACAATTCAAGCTATATATACAAAATGTTGTAGTTGTAATCAAAAAGTAGACTTGTATTGAAATATTGGAAAAAAGGGGGAAACCTATTAGAAAAAATGAACCGAAAAGTAGAAAGAACACCAATAAAAACAAATACTAAAAACACGTAAAAAGGAGAAAAGGAAGACCTAATCAAAACCTTCCCAAAACCAGCAGAACGCTGCAAAACTACTCCCAGGAAGCTTCCGGAAACCGTATGAACACACCTTATTGGGCCGAGCCACTAGCAGGCGTATCATAGGTGATAGGAGCGTACATCTAGCAGTAAGCGAGGTATAACTATCACGATTTGTCCCGGTCTGATTCGTTTAACGGTAATGGTTCGCCTTTGGCGAGCCACCTTGGAGGTCTGCAAAGCTGCATATTAGCGATGGAGCCGCGTCGAGCTCGGGTATGGAGGTGATCCGTAATTTATTTTCTTTGGTGGCTGCTGTGGTGGTGCCAGAGGCAGATGACGGGCGTTGGTGTCAAGCTCAGAGGTTTCTTCGGTCTTATTTGTAATTTTACTTCTTGGCTGGTGTTCCTTTGTGCAAAGGCTAGCGTTCTACTATGTATTCAGTTTTATCAGGTCGATGTGTACGTGGCTTGTACTATGATCTTTATGATATAAATGAGACACATATTACCATGCAAAAAAAAGAACCCCATAGTGGGTCGGCCCAGTATGAGCCAGTTGCTTTTAGGTTCGATTATTTACATTCCCCCCTTTTCTATATTTTATAATATTCTAAATTTTATATTTTTTTAAATTACATTACTTAATTTTTAAATTGTTCACTGCACATTAATAAAATGGTCATTTACTGCTAAAAAAACACGTAATTTATAAAAAATGTCCATATCATTACAAAAATGACCCATCTTATTTAAAAAATGTTCACATGTTTAAAAAATTGTTTGTGGTATTTTTAAAAGTTCATAAAATGTAAAATTATTGTTAAGGTAACAAAACCGACACTCTTGTCACAGTTTTACCCTCTTAGCTTATGAATGTGTTACATAAAATTGTCCCAAAAGAACTAGCAAACTGGATGAATCTTATCCTTCTGGAGATCATTTCTGTCCCAGGTAAACTTATCACTGACAACATGATTAATGCTTATGTTAAAGTAAAGAGAAGTTAATAAAATAAATGTTGTGCTCTTAAGCTGGATATGGTGAAAGCTTATTCGGATTGAGTGGAAATATTAGGAGAAGATTATGCTCAAGTTGGGTTCTAGCAGGAGAGGGGTTCAAGGAGTCATGAGATGTGTCTCATTTTTTTGTTATTTTTAATGGATAGAAATTGTATGAGTTTAAACCAACTTGGGAGTGGTGCCTGCAAGCCAAACAGGGTAGTGTAGCACTTTCGCAGAAGTATCCCAATGAGTAATCGTCCCAACGAAGAGCGGAGGAGAGTATTTATAGGTAGCGTTTCTGTCACACACACAAGGCGTCACAGTTCGTATGTGAAGTAACTGCTTGTGCTTCTGCAAGTATCGTTATTGTCCTGAATCACGAACAAACCAGTTTGATAAATATATAAAGGGAATTGTAGTAACAACTAAAAGAGCTAGTAAAAGTAAATAACATAAATATGACTACGGTTTGGTTTCCTGCAGGGAAGAGATTACGTGCGGAGAGATTTTAGCTCATGGTAAGAATTTATAAAGTGTGCTAGTGCGACGGTAATACCAGTTACCTTGTATTGTACTCATAGCATTCGATATAAGGGTTCTGTAGGCGGTTCCCCCTAGAGTTATGAAACTCCTCCCTTAGGGATTATATTTCATTCTATGGTCCTGCTTCTCCATTGCCACTGAGTGGTCGTTTCCACAACTAAGGTCCTTAGACCGGAACCAAGCATTAAGTTCAATGGATCACCGTTATCTCGTATTGTCTTCGGTCCTCATAGATATCTCCACCTGTCACGTCAGAGGTTACAGATTTCCTAAACAATACGTGTTACCTGTGTAGGTCTTGCGATCATGTTGCCTGGGCCCTTAAATTAGACAACATGCATAGAGTTCACCACAGCATAACAACGTACTAGATAGATCATACTACTACGAATGCAAATGACGACATATAGAATATGCACAGTTTAATCTCACCACTTACCTACATCTCCCACACCTAGGGGAATTACTCGCACATCGTAAGAGGAGAATCAATCAAAATGAAGATTAAACCCATGAAAACCATATCAATAATACCGGGAAGATCCACAATACGATGAAATGGATAATTCAAATAGTCTTGATCTCCAGATGAGATTGAATAAAGTTACAAGTTATTCTCCCAATTGGAATGCCCCTTACAATAGTGAAAGTAACAGTGATGATGATGGAGATGAAAGGACCAAAACTAAGATGATCTCCGAAGGTTCTTCAGATCCTCTCTTATCCTATTCTGGATGGTGTGGCGGCGGCTGGGGTTCCTCTCTCCCCTTAGGCCCTTCACGAAATTTGTTTGTATAGATGCAATGGAGCTGATGGCAGTCCATACGACCGCTCATATGGGCGCTTGCGGTCGTATGGAACGCCGTCTTTTACTCTGGTGCGCCTGTTGACTTGGGTTTCTTCAGGAAAGTTGCTCCATTTGACTTGATTTGCAGTAATCCTCATTGGGTTCCTTCCATAATTAATATTTCCTGCCAAACATTGGGAAGGTGGATTTTCTTCTCTTTTGAGGGATTAGCGTTAGAAATATCCGAAGAGTAATGATAATTCCAAAGAAACCAAGAGAAAACCACTACTAAAACATCACCAATTCTTGAGCCATCAACTCCCCCAAGCTTAGGATTTGCTCGCCCTCGAGTAAACATGAAATCAAGAGAGTGAAAGGGAGCTTGATTGAATGGAAAGAAGTTTTACCGGCTCGAGAGGATACATCATATCCATCTTCTCTTATCCTGCAATGTCATTCAAGAAAGTATTCACATTTGAATAGCTGCACCTAAACTCGTTGCCTACCCACATGTAGTCTCTTATCACTAGTTATAATTTCTCAAACCAAATTTTATACGCTAACCAAGTGTTCAGGCAAGTGAGAGTGTTTTTCTTGAGATGGGTATTCAATTCAAATTTATTCAAAAACATTTAGGGGGTTTAAGACAAAAACAACAGAGAACTCAAGTATTTCATTAACCCCTACTAGTTCCTCCTAGTCATGGCTTTCAAACACTTTTCTCTTTCATTACTCTTTGGAATTTCAACCCTTTGTGATGGGGTTATGCCAAAATTTACTATATGCAATTAGGTTCCGTTGTGGCTTAATTTTGTGCACTATGGATCAATATGATTGTCTCTTTCGAGCTCAGCGATCAGTGCTCTTATTTACCACATACACACTCTTTGGAGAAGGTCGATCATTTACCACACAATCTCCAAATTCATGACGGTGCCACAGTTACGCGAATTATCTCAACATATAGCAACGGGACATAAAACTAGCCTAGGGCTGAAGCTCCACGATTTTAGTATCACGAATAAATTTTGGCATAACCTCAATCATTTAAAATATTCATTCCTCCAAGTAACTCTATCAATAGGTGTCATCAAGTCAATCAGATTCAGCATATAGAGTTGAACCACTTGACTGCTCGTTCGCTTCAAAAATTCAAACCCCTAAATTTTCTTAACTTTTTACAAAAACATGCTTTACCACAAAGTTCTGCTAGCAAAATTTGAAGTTGGGAGTTATGACTAAATGATATTCAACTAACGTGGGGAACTAACTTAAGTGCAGCGAGTCAACTGAAAATTCTTTCTCAAATAACATCGCGAGATAAGGGATTATGCATATGTTATACCTTCTCGCTCTGGCTCACTTCTCCCCTCAGTCACATCTCCTCTTCATTCTCTTTATTTCCAACTTGCTAGCGGAGAACAAACCTGTGGGCTTGACGAAGCAAAAACAAACGAAAAGAATTCCAATAAGGCAAGAACAAAGCTTGCTTCTCATTTTATTATGCTGACTGAAAACAAACATGCTAAGAACAAAAACAAAAAACAAAAAAAAGAAGAAAAATAAATATGCATGCGTGGATAACTAGGGGATGAGCTCCCCCAAGCTTAGGCTCTCGGCCTACTCTCTAGTCCATGTCCTCATCATCGTTGCCCCCTGGCCAAAGTGTGGCCACTGCATCTGAGAGGGGCCGCTACAGGATTGGCCTCCCGTGCCAGGGTGTGGCTGCCAAAAAGAAAAGAGGGACTGTATGTTCCCACTAAGCAGGTTGATGTTATTGTTGGCCTCTCGGAGGTCCGTGCGGATCCCTCCTACCTGCTGTTGCAGCTGCTGGAACTCAACCCTAGGCACATAGTCACGTGGCTGCCCAAAGTGAACTTGCGGTGTATATTGCGGTGCAAGCTATGGTGGAAAGTTGGGTGCATACTAGGGTGCATTTCCCTATGCATCCCAGCCGTGGGCATGCCCTACTGCTGCGGCATCCCACTCAGGAGCGGGCTCGGGTTGAACATTGTTCCCGAACCCGGCCGCGTGCCTATGCTCATTGATTTCATCAATGGAGAGCAACCACATATCATGTGTAGAAATAGTAAAAGCTTGCGGCAAGGGCAAGCGCACATCGGTAGTCTCAGAGTTAGGTAGGGGGCATTTGTAACAATGCTCCCCTTGCGCAGGCCTAATAAAATGTATGTTAGTCATGATCCTACGGTTGAGCACCGTATGACCTGGGACATGCTCCATCTCATCAATATCGAGGCCAAAGTGCTCGGCAAGCCGAGTCACTATGCCTCCCACAACAACCACGCCTCTCGGCTGCTTGTGCTGCCGGCCGAGGTGGTGCATCAGAAAAGCTCCCAAGTTAGGCTTGGGAGTATAATGGGGGTAGAGTGCTGCGTGGAGCACACACATGTCATAGCTCGACATGCCTCCGATGTTCTCCCTACCGAAAATAGTGTTGGCAAGGAATATCATGAAGTAACGAATGGCGGGGTTTTGTATGCTCGATACCTACTTCCCGGAGAGGTTGTGCTCATCCTTGACGGAGATGAGTTCCCACGTACCCAATGCATCAGCGATGGGCACACCCTTGGTATCGAGAACCCCTCGGTTCTCAAACCCAAAGTCATTGCACCACTGCTCGAGCGTCATCGTACGCTGGACTCCTCCGAGCGTGAAGGAGCAACTTGCCGGCACCCTCGAATCCTCGAGAGTGTGCTCGAAGGTGGAGAGGAACTCCACGGTGATGCCGCGGTACGTCAGGTAGCGAAAGTTGCTGAAAAACCCCATCCCGACATTGTTCGCGAGCCACGCGAAGTCATTGTGGAGCCCTTGGGACTCCAAGAATGCATCACATTTCCACTTCATGGGCGCCATCCCCCGGTTGTTCACTCGCAGGTAGTCCTTGTTGACAGCAGCACGGAGGTCGTCCCCCTCATTCCGGGCACGCTTGGAGCGCGAGTCCATGGCCTTCTTCCCCGCGGCTATCGTCGATCTCATCATTTTCTACACAAAACAAAAATAACAACAGAAAAATATAAGTTTTACGTGGGGATCGAGTTCTAATACTACCTAAGATCGATTCTAACCTATTACTTGGAATCTTAATGTGTAAATCAAATGGAAATTCAAAAATATTTGCATCTCATCTAGACTATGAACATGGATGAAATCACCATCAAAACTTGCAAATAAATCATGGATCGGAAGAGAAACTCACCGAGGATGAAGATGCACGGATCAAACGAACAAAATCCACGAAGAAACAAAGGATTTGGAGAGTTTTTGTTAGGGTTTGAGAGAGAGAGAGAGATGTGAGGTTTGGGCACTAGGGGGAGGAAGAAGAAGATCCCCCTGCGCCGGCGGCCTCCATATATGAAAATTCAATCCAAACGACCGCTCATACGGGCGCTTGCGCCTGTATGGAACACCATCTCACGTTAGTTTCTGTCGATCTAGGGTTTGCGTACCTGGGACGGGCGCTCATACGGACGCGAGCGTCCGTATGGAACGTCGTCGTTTTCTCTGGACATTGAAGACGTGCGGGGCAGAGTGTCAAACGGGCACTCAAACTGACGCGAGCTTCTGTATGATAGACCATCTTTCCCCCCGTCCTTCTGGTTGAATTCGCTCGAGGGATCAAACGACCACATATGCGGGCGCTTGCCCCCGTTTGATAGGCTGTCTTCTCTTCTGGTCTTTTCTGCGTTTTCGGCGAGGGTTTCATACGACCGCTCATGCGAGCGCGGGCGGTCGTATGATACGTCGTCGTCCTCTCTGACGCTTTTTCGACGTTTCTCTGGTTCCCTAATGTGACCGCGTATACGGGCGCATGCGCCCGTTTGTTACGCCGTCTTTTCTTCTGTTTGCTCTTCTCCTTAATTGTTTTCCTTCTCCTTTGTTTTCTTTCTTCTCCTTTTCATTTCTCCTACGACACAAAGTCAAAAACAACTCTTCCGAGAGATTTTCATCAGATTATTTATGAGAGCAAATCGACAAAGATAAAAATTTGACAATACAATGGGTTGCCTCCCATTAAGTGCTGATTTTTAGGTTGCCCAGCTCAACCTAGCACCTTGGCATTACGTCAAGTCTCTGGTGGCCTGAGATTTTCTTTACTTACCGCACATATTCGCTTAGGTGGGGGAATGTACTTCTCCTTCGCCCCCGGCTTCTTCGGGAAGTACTTCACTATTTCTTGTTCACAAATTCGGAAGGTTACTTTTCCTTCGGAGCAATCCAATGCGGCACCTGCGGTATTCAAAAATGGCCTACCAAGTATGATTGATAATTTTTCATCCTCGGGCATGTCAAGGATAACAAAATCAGTAGGTATAACATGCCCGTCTAATCTTAGCGGAACATTCTTAGCTACTCCCACTGGCTTCTTTGTGGATTTATCCGCCATCTGCATGGTTATACTTGTGGGCATACATTAAGTGAGATTCACTTTATGATAAAGGGTTAGTGGCATTACACTAATACCTGCACCTACATCACAAAGAGCATTATTTATATCAAGATTATCGATTGAGCAAGATATTGTGGGTATACCTGGGTCTCCCAACTTTTCCGGAATCTTGTTCTCAAAAGGATACTCCATTATTGTAGCCACCTGTTCTTTCAGATTCATGCTCCTTTTATTGTTAACAATGTCACACATGAACTTAGCAAAGGTAGGTATCTTTAACATATCAGTTACATGCATTGACATTTTAAGATCAGCTATTGCTTGTAAGAAGGAGGAATAAAGTGCATCATTTGAAGGTGGTCTAACAGCCTTAGGGTAAGGAAGAGTTTTCTTTGTCTTACCTTTTTCTTTATTCTTCGTTGATTGATTACCTCTTTCTTTGGTGGGATCAGGTGGTTGGATGTTCTTATCCACCCTCGGTTCTTCAACTCTTCCTGTTCTCGGAGTTTCTTCTTCATTGTTGTCACCATCTACTGTTTCAGCATCAGGATCAACTTCTTTTTCGGCTTTTGCTTCGTCTCCCTGAGCATCTTGATGGACCTGTTCTTCAGGTTCTTCCTCACCAAAGAGAAGCTCCCTATTTTCCTGGGTTTGGCTTTGACTTTCTCTTCTTCTTTGCTCTTGCTCCTCCTCATACCATGATGGGCCTTTAGGATCCTGCGTTCTTTTGCCACTATGAGTCGAGATTTCATTAGTAGCGAAAATGTTCTCTTTATCTAACTGAGCAAGAATCAAAGATTGTGTTTCAGAGATTTGAGAGCATTGAGTTTCTATCATGCGAGAGTGTTTATCGAGGTTCTTTACCACTTGACTCAACCCTTCTACCTCTTGGGAAAGATAATCTATTACCTTTTTGTTATGATAGATACACCTTCGAAAGTCCCTGTTGAAGTTATGTTGATGGAATTTAGATTTGTGCATCGCCTCCTGAAGTTCATCCTCCTGGCGATAAATACTGAATATATCCACTTTTTCATTAATAACTTGTTCAACGGGTTTACCTTTCTCTTGAGTGACCTTTTTAAATTCTTCCATGTCTTCAATATGGTATACTTTGCCTATTGGCTTGGCTGGCTCCTCAATATTCCATTGTTCCCATGTAGTTACAATCTTCTCTATATGTTCCTTCCCCTCTTCTAGGGTTAATGACATAAATTGTCCTCCTGCACTCAAATCAAGAATGGATTTCGATTCCTCATTAATTCCATGATAAAACATATGAAGTATAACATACTTAGCATAACCATGGTTAGGGCATAAGTTTAAGAATCTAGAGTATCTCTCCCAAGCTTTGCTCAATGTTTCACCATCTTCTTGGACGAATAAGGTGAGATTCTATCTCAATTTAGTAATCTTTGAGCCTGGAAGAAACTTAGCCATAAATCTTTCAGCACACATAAGCCAGCTGGTTATACTTCCTTGGGGCAACCGATTATACCATTTCTCTGCATCATCCTTCAAAGAAAACCTGAAGAGCCTTGATAATACAAATTCTCTTGATACATCTTTTAATTTAAAGGTTCCACATAAAGTATCAAAGAACATCAAATGTGCTTGAGGGTCTTATTCTTAGGTTCCTGCGAATGCGTGCTTTCTAACTTCTGCAATAAGATCACAGTCAATCGAGTACTCTTTAGCATAATTAGTAGGATATACTATAGGAGATCTAGAAATCAATACTGGAGCACAATGATCTCTGATAGTCTTCTTTGGCTTTGGAGTAATCGACAACTGTTCAAACATAGCGTTAAGCTCAACAGTCTCACTATTTTTGTATTTTTCTATTAATGAAGCTTGCTGCTCTTGAGGAAAACGAGCAATATAATCTGGTAGATATGATTTTCCCGAACGAGTAGATCCCCTGTGAGTTACAGGAAGCATCTACAATAATAATACCTACAAAAACAGTCACGAAACAAATACTCTGCGCTTAGCTCCCCGGCAACGGCGCCACAAAATGCTTTGGTGCCTGCAAACCAAACAGGGTAGTGTAGCACTTTCGCAGAAGTATCCCAATGAGTAATCGTCCCAATGAAGAGCGGAGGAGAGTATTTATAGGTAGAGTTTCTGTCACACACACACAAGGCGTCACAGTTCTTATGTGAAGTAACTGCTTGTGCTTCTGTAAATATCGTTATTGTCCTGAATCACAAACAAACCAGTTTGATAAATATATAAAGGGAATAATTGTAGTAACAACTAAAAGAGCTAGTAAAAGTAAATAACATAAATATGACTACGGTTTGGTTTCCTGCAGGGAAGAGATTAGGTGCGGAGAGATTTCAGCTCATGGTAAGAATTTATAAAGTGTGCCAGTGCGACGGTAATACCAATTACCTTGTATTGTACTCATAGTATTCGATATAAGGGTTCTGTAGGCGGTTCTCCCTAGATTTATGAAACTCCTCCCTTAGGGATTATATTTCATTCTGTGGTCCTGCTTCTCCGTTGCCACTGAGTGGCCGTTTCCACAAGTTAGGTCCTTAGACCGGAACCAAGCATTAAGTTCAATGGATCACCGTTATCTCGCATTGTCTTCGGTCCTCATAGATATCTCCACCTGTCACGTCAGAGGTCACAGATTTCCTAAACAATACGTGTTACCTGTGTAGGTCTTGAGATCATGTTGCCTGGTCCCTTAAATTAGACAACACGCATAGAGTTCACCACAGCATAACAACATACTAGATAGATCATACTAGTACGAATGCAAATGACGACATATAGAATTGGCATAGTTTAATCTCACCACTTACCTACATCTCCCACACCTAGGGGAATTACTCGCACATCGTAAGAGGAGAATCAATCACAATGAAGATTAAACCCATGAAAACCATATCAATAATACCGGGAAGGTCCACAATAAGATGAAATGGATAATTCAAATAGTCTTGATCTCCAGATGAGATTGAATAAAGTTACAAGTTGTTCTCCCAATTAGAATGCCCCTTACAATAGTGAAAGTAATAGTGATGATGATGGAGATGAAAGGACCAAAACTAAGATGATCTCCGAAGGTTCTTCAGATCCTCTCTTCTCCTGTTCTGGATGGTGTGGCGGCGGCTAGGATTGCTCTCTCCCCTTAGGCCCTTCACGAAAGTTGTTTGTATAGGTGCAATGGAGCTGATGGCAGTCCATACGACCGCTCCTACGGGAGCTTGCGGTCATATGGAACGCCATCTTTTACTCTAGTGCGCCTATTGACTTGGGTTTCTTCAGGAAACTTGCTCCATTTGACTTGATTTGCAGTAATCCTCCTTGGTTTCCTTCCATTATTAATATTTCCTGCCAAACATTGGGAAGGTGGATTTTCTTCTCTTTTGAGGGATTAGCGTTAGAAATATTCGAAGAGTAATAAGAATTCCAAAGAAACCAAGAGAAAACCACTACTAAAACATCACAAATTCTCGAGCCATCAGGGGGATTGGGGTGTACGCGTGTGTTCCTTATTCTGTTTGGTTCAAATTGGTAATTTGTTATTTGGATACCTTAATGGTGTTTGGTCGACAACTTTCATCCCCGCTGTATAATACACATGTATTAAACTTTGAAAATTATCAAAAAAATCTATAGATTTGGAATTTTGAAGAAACTGCAAGAATTATGTAAAGATCTCATGCTTCGGAATTAAAGAGACGTTAAGTGCATGCAACATAAATCTTGAAGTTTAGAATATGGATCCAAGAAAAAAGCGCAACCTGAAGAATGGGATGGAATAGACGGCCGTTGCCACTCGTTGCGCAATGTCGCCACTGCTCCTCGGTGGTGGCTTGCTTGTGGGGTAGTGGGAGATCAAGGATTCGGGGGCTTTTAGCTCCAGTACCAACTATTTGTGAATGGGGAGGTAGGTCGTCATTGCTCTTCCCGTGCTGTTGCTACTAGTGCGCTCGCGACAAGTTGATTGTTACATGGAGGAAGTTGACGGGAAGAACGGGAGAAGAAACATGACATGGTTTGCGGGAGAGTGTTTTCTTGAGTTGTCGATGGTTTCACTCTTACCATTGTCGAGCAACACAGTTTATTTATGATGGGGGCTTGGTAGAATTGGGTTTGAGTTGAGTTGTGCTTGTTTGTGTGGTACGCATTTACTTGCCAATCTCACCAAGCACATTTAAGAGAATCAGGTAATGGGTGCGGCTATGTCTCACTTTTAGCAAGATGCATGCTCGCCTCACCTTAAGGAAATTCTTTGGTGGGTCGGGCCGCTAATTGTTTCCTACTTTGTTTCGTTCGTTAATTTATTTCGTTTTTTTTACTTTTGAAATTAAAAATTGCATTATTTTACCTTCAAAAGCATTTAACATGCATTAAAAAATGGTCCTGACATGTTAAAAATTGTTGTCCAAAATTATTATTATTTTCATACCATCCAAAAGAAAATGTTCGTGACATTTAAAAAATGTTTGCATGTTTAAAAATATATTACTGATATTTTTTATAAAAATTTCATGAAATATAAAACTTTATTCGCGTAATGTGTAAAAAAGAATCCCACTATTCAGAAAAGTCTTTATGGCATTAAAAAAATGTTCACATGCTTAAAAATATGTTCATTACATTTTTAGAAAAAAAATTCATGCAATGTAGAACTTTGTTCGCAAAATTTTGGAAAAATATTTGCTACTTTTCAAAATGTTCATGAAATTAAAAAAATCGTAACACTAAAAATATGTTAAAAAATGTTCATGGCATTTATGAAAAATATTTCATGTATGTTTAAAAAATATTCACCGTGTATTAAAAATGTTCATTGTTCTTTTGGCAATTGTTCAACATGTATTCAGATAAAATGTTCAATATGTATCTGAAAAATATTCAACCGATATATGAAAATTGTTGAACTTGTATTCAAAAACTCAGGTTGTATTTGAAATATTGGGAAAAATAAAAACCAAAAAAGGAAACAATTGAACTAAAAACCCGAAACAATCCAATAAAACAAATAGAAAAAACACAGAAAAAGAAAGAGCTAGTTGGAACCTTCCTAAAACAAGTAGAAAGTTCCAAAACTGCTCCAAGGAAGCTTCTCAAAACCTCACGAATCCACATTATTGGGCTCACCTACTAGCAAGAGCACCATAGGCGAGAGGACCGTACGTCTCGGAGTAAGCGATACATACCTTTTGCGACATCTGGCTTGTTGGGAGACGGTATATTGCCTCGCCTCAAGGGCCCCGGTAGTGGGTCGCCCTAGTAGTAGCCAGTTCCTTTGTTTCTATTCCTTTTCTTTTTTTCTTTTTGTTTATGTTTTGAAATATTCTAAATTTATGTATTTTAAATTTCCTTTACTTAATTTTTAAGAAGTTCACCGCACATTAAAAAAAGATCGTATAATTTAAAAATATGTTCGTGTAATTTGTAAAACATTGTTCATCTTATTTAAAAATGTTCAATACATTCAAAAAGCGTGTTTGTGACATTTATAAAATATATTCATACAATGTAAAGTTATTTTTAAGGTATCAAAACAGACACTCTTAGAGTTTTGCCCGATTAGCTTGCGCAACATGTGATATAAAATTGTCTCAAAAGTTCGAGCAAACTGGCTGAAGCTTACCCTTCTAAAGATCATTTTTGTAGACCAATCCACCTTTGTCCCAGGTATACTTATCATTGACAACATGATTACCGCTTATAAATGCTTACATTTTATGAAAGTCAAGATAAGTAAGAAAAGTACATGTTGTGCTCTTAAACTGGAAATGGTGAAAGCTTATGACCGGGTTGAGTGGACATATTTGAAGGAGATTATGCTAAAGTTGGGTTTTAGCAGGAGATGGGTTCAGGGAGTCATGACATATGTCCCACCTATCTCGTTTTTTGTTATTTTTAACGGAGTGGAAGTGGATGAGTTTAAACCAACCAGGGGGATTGGGGTGTACACGCGTGTTCCTTATTCGATTTGGTTCAAATTGGTAATTTCCTATTTGAATACCTTAATGGTGTTTGGCCGACAACTTTCATACATGGTGTATAATACTTGTGTATTAAATTTTGAAAATCATCAAAATAATATTTAGATTTGGAATTTTGAAGAAACTGCAGGCATTATGCAAAGATCTCAATCTTCAAAATTTAAAGGGATTTCTATTTCTGTGCCCCTCATCACTTAGTCCTCCTCAGTTTTTCCCATGCTCTTTGGCAGTCCTCACTTTTCCCCTCCACCGCGCGGCCCACCCTCACAAAAGCCCAAACGGGGGTTTGTCGTCTGGTCAAAGTCTTTGACCGTTACCGGGCGTGGTTACTGACGCGTGGGACACCCCTGCCAGCGGCTGCCCACTCATCGATGGTGGGCAGATATACTGACTTCTGGGACACCTCTGTCAGCGGCTGCACGGTCGTAGATGGTGGGCGCATATACTGACTTGTGGGACACCTCTGTCAGTGGCTGCACGCTCGTAGACGGTGGGCGTGTATTCTGACTTGTGGGACACCTCTGTCATCGGCTGCGCGGTCGTAGGTGGTGGTAGCGGTTACTGGAGCGTGGGACACCTTTGTCAGTGGCTTCGCGGTCGTAGGTGGTGGGCGCAGTTACTGGCTTGTGGGACACCTTTGTTAGCGGCTGCGCGGCCGTTGGTGGTGGGCGCAGTTAGTGGCGCGTGGGACACCAACGGCGGGTCCATCTGTCAGCTGGTCCGCGGTGGTTTGTGGGCAGAATGCGTGAAAAAAAAGAGGTGGCTTATTAAACCATTTGGTGTGGCGGATGCACTTGAGTCAACCAAATTAGTTTTGTCCTGAATATTGGTATATCCCATACATGTAGTTGAGTTTCAGTGAATTATCAGGAGAGGCCCAAATTTGCACTACAAGTGTGACGTAATTTTTGAAAACAAAACAAAGAAATTGAAAAAAGGCTCAAAATCCATGATAACATGCCCAAATTTGGCACAACTAGTGGTGTTGCCATTGTGGACAATGTTGCATAGGAATTTGCAATTATTTTGTAATAAAAAATAAAATTTCCATTTTCTGAGCCCTAGAAATGACTTTTTTGTGAAGGAAGTGCCTCAAATAATTTTGAAATTTGTTCCATTTCATTTTTCATCAAAAGCATGCCACATTGGATGGCCACTGACCAAGTTTCAGCAATTTCAGAGTAATATTGCTATATTCCATACATTTAGTTGAGTTTCAGTGAATTATCAGAAAAGGCCCAAATTTACACTACAAGTCTGACGTAGTTTGGTCCTGAAAATTTCAAAAAATCATTTTATGCTCCAATATTGGTGGTGGATGAACTTGGGACAAGGAAAGTAGGAATTCCAAACCATTTTGTATGAATGGTCAACACTTCAAGTTTGACCCCAATTTGAAAAAAAAACAAAGAAAATGAAAAAAGGCTCAAAAATTCAAATGCCTTTGCATTGAGCCATCTTATGTGCACTAGTTTGTGGGAAAAAATATTAAACTTGCAATACAAAAAGTTTGAAAAAAAACTTTCACAAAATGGACTATCTAGTATGGACTTGTTTGGATTTCAAGGCATATGCACATGGAAATGGCCACATACATGGCAAAATCCATGATAACATGCCCAAATTTGGCAAAACTAGTGGTGTTACCATTGTGGAAAATGTTGCATAGGAATTTGCAATTATTTTGTAATAAAAAATAAAATTTCCATTTTCTAAGCCCAGAAATGTCTTTTTTTGTGAAGGAAATGCCTCAAATAATTTTGAAATTTGTTCCATTTCATTTTTAATCAAAAGCAGGACACATTGGATGGCCACTGACCAAGTTTCAGCAATTTCAAAGTAATATTGCTATATTCCATACATTTAGTTGAGTTTCAGTGAATTATCAGAAAAGGCCCAAATTTGCACTACAAGTGTGACGTAGTTTGGTCCTGAAAATTACAAAAAATCATTTTATGCTCCAATATTGGTGGTGGATGAACTTGGGACAAGGAAAGTAGGAATTCCAAACCATTTTGTATGAATGGTCAACTCTATTTATAGGAAAACCAAGGGGTAGGGTGGCACTTGAAAAACCCAAAATGCCCATGCTTTATGTCCCACATAAAGGGCAAGATGGGGAGGCTTCCAAATGATGTTGCCTGCATCACCATACCTGCATCATCCCCTAATAGTGTTTCCACTATATACATATAGTGTTTCCACTATTTACATATAGTGTTTTCACTATTCAGAATAGTATTTCCACTATTCATGAAACATTTTTATGCGACCGTTTAATCCGAAAATATTTCTATAGGTCCAGAACATTTCCAGTACCCCCTAAAATAATTCTGGACGCGTTCCGAAACATTTCCGGATCAATGATTTTCATCAGCGAAAAGCAACCAAAGCATTTCCGGCTGCTCCGGAACATTTTTGGTTTTTTCTCCGGAAAAATTCCAGAAGTTCCCAGAACAATTCTGGTACCTCCAAAAAGTTCCAGGCGCGTGCCAAAACCTTTTTGGCTCAATGGTTTACTCCGAAACAACTTTTCGGTTTTACGAAAACTTTTCCCGTGTTCTCTCCCGGAACTTTTCCGTTGTCTTTCTCTCAGACTCTCTGTCTAGTATTCAACAGATAGATGACCCTTAAGCGTGTGACCCTGTAGGTTCGGTGAAGTATGGACATGACCGGAACACTTTCCGATCAATGATCAATAGCGGAACCGTGGACACCCACATTGATCCCTATACCCATACGAATGAATATTCGAGTGAACCTGTTAGTTGCCGTGTAGTATTCCTTTTGCTTCTCTATATGTTACAAACACCCGAGGTGAGACTTATCGGCATCCCCGTGGATCAACAACTTGTCCACTATGCCAGTTACCTCGTTACCAGTTTTGTTCTCTTTTCTTGTTTCCGCGTTCCGGCATCCCAGTGATCAAATCACATTGTGTCTGGCCAGACGATGGTGGATACCGTAACACTGAGAGGGCCCTAAGAATATCTCTCCATCGTCGGAGGAGCAAATCCCAATCTTGAGCTATCAAGTTACTTGTCATACTTTTCCATGAACCCGTAAGCCGCCGTAATAGCCACCCTGTTACGGATGACGTTTAACAAACCCCAAAGTTCATGAATCAAGCATGAAGGAACTCAATACTCTCATGGTCTAAGGAATTATGCAAATGTTAACTTTCTCTGTGTTATTAACCATTAACTTGTGACGAATGTATCTCATAGCATAACATCAAATCGGGTCGATTCAACACAAGTGTTCTCCTAACATTGTGCCCTCAAAAGTTGCCGGCATAGATATGCCCATGATCAGGAAAACATGATCATCATGCAATACTTGAGCCAGTCATAGAGGCTTGACTAGGAATACTTTTTACCGTTTATCATTCTACACGTGCATATGAGTTTTCCTTCGAGCCTCGTGGTTATTGTAGACTCGAGAACCATAGCAGTTATAGCACGAAATATAAACACAATTACGAACATGGAGATAATAATAACATTTATTATTGCCTCTAGGGTGTAGGAGATATGCCCTAGAGGCAGTAATAACAGTTATTTTGTATCTCTGAGTTTGTAATGAATGTTTATGTTCCATGCTATAACTGCAATGATTCTCGAGTCTACAATAACCACGAGGCTCGGAGGGAAACTCATGTGCACGTGTGGTATAATAAACGGTAAAATGTATTCCTAGTCTTGCCTCTAAGACTGGCTCAAGTATTGCATGATGATCCTGTTTTCCTGATCATGGGCATGTCCATGCCGACAATTTTGAGGGCACAATGTTAGTAGAACACTTGTGTTGAATCGACCCGAATTGATGTTATGCTATGAGATACATTCATCACAAGTTAATGGTAAATAACACAGAGATAGTTAATGTATGCATAATTCCTTAGACCATGAGAGTATAGAGTTCCTTCGTACTTGCTTCGTGAACTTTGGGGTTTGTTAAATGTCATCCGTAAATGGGTGGGTATTACGGCGGCTTACGGGTTCACGGAAAAGTATGGCAAGAAACGAGATAGCTCAAGATTGGGATTTGCTCCTCCGACGATGGAGAGATATTCTCGGGCCCTCTCGGTGTTACGGTATCCATCATCGTCTGGCCAGACACTTTGTGATTTGATCACTGGGATGCCGGAACACGGAAACAAGAAAAGAGAAAAAAAACGGTAACGATGTAACTTGCATGGTGGACAAGTTGTTGATCCACGGGGATGCAATAAATCTCACCTCGGGTATTTGTAATATATCGTGAAGCAACAGGAATAGCACACGGCAACTGGAGGTTCACTCGAATATTCATTCGTGTGGGTATAGGGGTCAATATGGGTGTCCACGGCTCCGATGTTGAGCATTGATCCGAAAGTGTTCCGGGTCATGTCTATACTTCACCGAACCTATAGGGTCACACGCTTAAGGGTCATCTGTCTGCTGAATACTAGATGGGGAGTCTGAGAGAAAATCACCGAAAAAGTTTCGGACGAAACGGAAACGTTCCGGAGAGAACACCGAAATAGTTTCGGTGAAACAGAAAAGTTGTTTCAGGGTATTCCATTAAGTCAAATTGGTTTCAGCACACGCCTGGAAATTCTTGGAGGATGCCAGAAGTGTTCTGGAAACTTCTGGGAATTTTCCGGGATAAAAACCGGAAATGTTCCGGAGCTGCCAGAACCGCTTTGGTTGCTTTTCGCTGAAGAAAAACATTATTCCGGAATTGTTTCGGAATGCGTTCAAAATTATTTTAGTGGGTACTGGAATTATTCTGGGCACACAGAAATAATTTGGGATTTAACGGACACAGAAAAATGTCTTCGTGAATAGTAAAAGTGCTTTATGGATTTTTTTGGAAAGCACCTTTTGGGATATTTTCCAAAAGGCTTCTAGAAGGACTTGGGAGCCAAGGAAGCCCCCTCATGGGGGGGGGGCAAGAGTGGCCGGCCAAGGGAGGTGGGGCTCCTTGGAGCTCCACTTGCCATCCCTTTTAGCTTTATTCTTTTATGAAAAGGCATAAAGTGGGGGTACTTTTGGAATTTTTGAATGCCAACTTTACCCCTTGGTTTTCCTATAAATAGAGGTGAGGGGGCTGCCCCAAAACTCATTCTTGCTCTCATACACATGCCATGCTCGTCTGGCTCTCTCTCTCTCCCTCCCACGAAATAGTTTCGTAGAGCCGAAAGGCTGTCTGGGTTCCGGCAGGAACTAGCTCTGGACGGCGAAGCCCTGCCGGATAGCTGGCACCGTATGTTTGCAACCCCGTAGAGAGATTGTAGTTTCGATCTTTTGCCCGAGGGGCTGTCTGAGTGTCCTCCCGAAGGGCTGTCCGAGTTACCGTTCGAGTTTCGGGTGTCCTCCCGAAGGGCTGTCCGAGTTACCGTTCGGGTTTCGAGGGTTCTCCCGAAGGGCTGTCCGCGACATCGTCCGAGGGACTGTCCGACCGCCTCCCGAAGGGCTGTCCGGCGAGGGAGTACATCCTTGTGGTTGGGAGGTTGTAAATCTTAGCTGCAGGGATCTGCACCGACGATCTACACCGACTCTTCTTCCGCTGCATTTCGAGTCGGTACGGATCAGATCAAACCTTGTATGACATCTCCATAGTGGTCCTGGGCGTGCTCGCTGTACCGAATTTTTTTGTTTTCTGTCGCGTTCCCCTACATAGGGCATATCTCCTACAGACTCCCACTTGCACTAGAGTCAATAATCCAGTCAATGCTAATGCACTTTACACCTATGGCATACCGGTGTAAATTATGCATCACTTGTGGTATAGTCCCTGTCCAACGGATCTGACAACTTCAGCTCCATGTGTATTGTTGCATATCCTCGCATTTTCACGCTTTCACAAAATTCATATTTTGTGTGGACTTGGCTTTGTATATATGTGAATCACTGGTCGAACCTTGATTCCTCAGACTGAGCTATGGAGCAACTATCTACAATAGTGTCGCATTGACCAAAGCCATCTTGGAACCATACTAAGTTCATGAATGAACTATATGATTCAACATCTTTTTTGTCGCTTCTAAAGCATCAACATACTTAGCCTTTGTTATAGAATTCGCCACAGTAACCTGTTTAGAACAATTCCAACTTACCGTGCCACCATATTGTGTATTACACAAAACCCTTAACTTAAATCGAAAAATCGCTTGGAGCATTGATGAAGACTGTATCAATGTAATAACTTTACAATGAGCACTTCGTAATGTCTGCTTGCGAGAAAACATGTCATCAGTGCTACTTTAGTACTCAATGACATTTTTCACTGTTGTCCCATGATCAGCACTTTGATCACTTTGGTATCTATACTCGCAACTGCTTGGGAGTACCGGACATATCTGGTTGTTTTACATACCATGGAATACATGATTAATCCAAACACAAAAGTATGTGGAATCTCCATCATGTATTTTGCTCATCAGTGTTTTAGGACACCGAGTCTTGCAAAACTCTTTCCATGTGACTTCGGCAAGAATCACTTCTAGGTGTTCTCATGCTAAACCATTTTAGCATCTTGTCAATATGTATTCTTGGCTTTAGCCCATTAGGCAATTTTATCTCCATAGATAATTATGCCTAATGTCAAGGCTACATATTTCAATGAAGTCCTAATTCGTGTCAAGAAATTTATATTATTTCCAATCAACAATGTGTCAAGCACACAAGGTTTTTAGAAATATTATTATGCTCCCACTTACTTTCTTGTAACCACAAGCCTCTTCGTTATCCATTGATGAAATCAAACTCTTTTGACTATTTTATCAAAAACGAAGATTCCAACTCTATTTTGCTCTCTTCTGTCCATTGCTGGAACTCTGAAGTTTGCATACTCACTAGCATCCTCTGGATTGACAAAACACCTTGGACTGTATCACATGCAAGTCCTAGGTAGCATTTCCATCACATGGAAATCCTTCTGGCATCCATGTATCATATCTCATGATTGAAATATGTATTTAATTGCTAGTTTAACCCGAACCAACTTTAAGCATCGCTACGGAGAGACAATCTCGCCGTAGTTAATTCCTTGAATTTGTTATAAGCAACAAGTCGAGCTTTATGGATAAAACATTTTTATCCGTATCAATTTATAGTTCCATTAATATTCGTTAGACTCTAAGTCTTCCGAAAGGGGTATCAAGATTTAATCTTGAATCATTTATATGGAAACTATCTCGGATTGTATTGGCATTTAGCCAATTCCGGAGTCAGGGCCCATCAACGCTTCCTTGTGTATCGTAGGTATACTGTTGTCTAACAACAATATCTCGTTTGCGCACCTGAGAGGTTTGTACGAGTTTTGCCTACGTGGTTCAGCTGCAAGTTTGACCGAAGTCCATACATCTCATGTAGAGGCTTCCGTATCAGTCGCGGTAGGAAACTCTGGAATCACTTCCAAGGTCTCTTTCCTTTGACCTGATGACGAAGATACTGTTATCTCGTCGAGTTGCACTGTCCTCCCACTCACCTTTTTGCAAGAACCATTTTCTTCAAAATCATACCATTCTTTGTGGCAAACTTTTTGCCTCGGTATAGTGATGGAGGAATACCCAATAACTTGGGATAACCTACAAAGTAGCACTTGTCTGATTTGAAATAGGTTTGTAAATATTTTACACAAGCCCCATATTCCAAATGTTAAGAAAAGATATAACATGGTTGGGTGTACCGTACCATGGCGTCATTTCAACAGATCTGATGGCGCTCTTTTCAGTGTAAAAGCCGCAGTCTCTAAATCATTACTTTAAAAGGGATAAAGGCAAATTGATTTATGTCATCTTTGATCTTACCATGTCACAAATGGTTTGATTACATCTTCATGTACATTCCACTCATAGTGGTGTTCTGGGAGGTGTAAGTTATGAAACTCTTTTCACAACTCATCAAACATTCGCTAAACTTGTAACTCAAAAATTCCTTTCCGCAATCTAATTTGCAGAAACATAATTTTTCTTGTTACAATAATTTCTACTTCATTTTGAAAACCTTTCGAATGATTTCAAAAGATCCAGACTTACGTCTCATCAAGCAAATATCCATATATCTACTTGAGTCAATTTTGAAGATAGACAAATCCACTGCTAGCAACAACATTTATCGGACTACACACATCAAAATGTATGATCACCAATAAGTTCGTTGCTCGTTCCTTATGGCCTGTGAACGGTTTTTCAGTCACATCACTTTTCGGACGAAAGTTGCAAGTGTCAGATGATTCATAATCAAATGACTTCAAAATCCATCATAATGGAATTTCTCCATGCGGGTTTCTCCAATGTGACCAAATGCAGTGCCACACATATGTGGTATTCTTTTAGTCTTGCGACATTTAGCGTCGGTATCACGGATGTATTATTATCAATATTCATAACATACATCTCATTCATAATGGAAGTATGGCCCTTATGTTATTCATAACACCGAACATCAACTGTTCTCTTATGAACAACCCTCTTGCAACAAACATTATGCAATGGGCTAGAGTGTATAAAACTCTAAGATGAATTATGAAAATAAATATTGAGGTAATATATATATTATTATCAATATTCATAACATACATCTCATTCATAATGGAAGTGTGGCCCATATGTTATTCATAACACCGAACATCAACTGTTCTCTTATGAACAACCTTCTTGCAACAAACATTATGCAATGGGCTAGAGTGTATAAAACTATAAATGAATTATGAAAATAAATACAGATGGTAATACACCGATGGAAGGTATAGTAACTTTTACTATGTTCCCAGCGCGTATCTAAACCTCATTTTCAGCCAGTCTTTTAGGTCATAGTAGTTCTTATATCGAGTTGCAAGAGAATGCAATCGAACGGATATCCTGTGATCAAATTTTAATCACAATACCCAAGAATTATGGACTAACAGTTTAATCACAATTCCCAAGAACTATTTCTTTGACCAGCCTTCCAAACATCAATAACTTGTATGACTTTCATACATGAGCTGGACATTCTAGTCTTCTCTCTTTTTGCCTTTATACTTCTAATAGTTTAATTTTCGGTATTTCTCCTACTCTTAGAATAAGCACCCAACTTTAAGAGTGGCATTAGCCCCGGACTTCCTAGGCGTGTAAGTCACACTAACACCCTTTGGACATTTCCTTTCTCTTTAAGTTGTTGTTTTATTCACCTTCATTACATGACATGCGTTCTTCTGGATCCCTCTCTCATCAGTCAAATGCCCAGTAAACACTTTACTAATACTTTGCAAACAAATATTGCTTTGGATATCTCATATCTTTTAGTCTTTGTTTGTATCTGAAACTAATTTTCAGTTCCATGAATATCACATAACTATCCCAAACTTTTAAAGTTCGGGTCTCATGGAAGCAAACATATTGCACTTGACCGTAATGGAATTCTAGTTTTTGGATCGAAGGACGAGAGTCACATCATCCATAGCATTAGCGGGAGAATACCGAAAGCATGCGATAGGACAAAATCCTTCTCGGCACTCTAGAGGACAATCCTCATATTACGTTACCAATCGTAAAGTTTTAACCAGATAAATAACAGCTTATTAAATTTTAATAGGGAAGGTGGAAATGCGAGCCATTATTCTACAACTATTATACAAATTCCACTTAGACAATGTTCATAATTAATTGCACTAAGAATTAAAAGAATTAATTCTAAAGTGCGCTCCCACTCAAATCAATATCTCTCATAATTGATTTTGAGTGATACAAGACCCAAATTTCAATTCAACGCCAAGGATGTATCCATCTCAAGTGACGAGAATTTCAATTGGTAGGCCAACTTGCCAATCACATCTCTATGTGACTCTTGTTCATCTTTCGATGGGCGTGTTCCGAACTCAGGACGATCCCCCGGAACGCCAAGACAACCAAGTGATCTCGCTGCGAGGTCTCAACTCACCCGCCTCACACTTCTTTAATCATTTGTACCCATGTA
This sequence comes from Elymus sibiricus, assembly GCA_039707655.1. Classification (NCBI taxonomy): domain Eukaryota; kingdom Viridiplantae; phylum Streptophyta; class Magnoliopsida; order Poales; family Poaceae; genus Elymus; species Elymus sibiricus. Next base: position 295,702,469 of record CM077672.1, on the reverse strand, counting down.
TCCATGTGATACCCCGAAGAGATAGGTGCCGTGACGGTGCTACACTTGGGAGAATACTAACTACTTGATATTTTTGTGAGAGATCACCCTAATAAAAGCGACTACCGTGCAATCAAGAAGGGTTCATCAAGAGGGATAAACATCTCAGGTAATTCATAATAGCATGATATGGTATAGCCCTTTCTGACGGAGAAGTCTTTTATTTCTTCGTCTTTGGCATTTGCATCGGTGTTCACCTTCGCGAAGATTGCCACCACCTTGTCGATGCACCAGATAATATTGCTATCTCTATAGCTAATAAAATAGTGCATTACAACAAGGTTGACATGCATGTCATTTAAAGTGACAATCATATGGCTCCAACCATCATGCCGAATCATGACACGCAGGTCATGTTAATTTACATTATACAGTCATCTCATACATAATCAAATTAAATATGAGAACTGCTATACCACATCTCATGCACATCTCATGTCATCCTACAAAACCAGGTTAGACGCCTCTAATCGGTTTATGCAAAATTTTATTTTACGTGGCTTCTAAGGTTTTGTAACAAACCGAAGCTACCAACGTCCATCATCAAGTATGATTATTCAAGTCGCTAGATTAACTTTGCGGGGCGTATAAAACACGAGATAATAAAATCTCGAGCCCCATACTGAACTTCGTCATACGCAAAAACCCCGTGCAGATCATATCTGCATTGCCCTTTCGTCTGCGAAACATCCATCTTTCTTTAACTATGGTGGAACCCAAAGACACTGAAGCACTTCGTTGATATGTCAATCAGCATACTCAGGAGCAGCATGAAAGGATCGCGGATTGCCCGAACTTTGTAAGATTCCACCATGCCGTCAAGATCAGGACTACGCAAATTCAAGGGAAGCAACAAGAACATCGGGTAATAGATTTCATCTGCTACCCGCACAAATAATTTTCAGTAATAGAACTCATCTACTACAAATTATATTGTGCAACACCCATACATCTCATGTATTCTAGATCGTAACCTGCATCTATGCATAGCACGGCTCTGATACCACTGTTGGGTAACGCAACAGAAAACAACAGGAACGGCTCGGTGGAGCTCGTCCCCGGCGTCGCTGGCTCCGGCTTAGGAACGCGGAGGCCCCGGCTGCTGCTGGCACCGGTGCCTCCTCCTACAGATGTGGGCGTGGCCCGCGTCGTGGATCGAGCCGTGCCCCACGGCGGCGAAACCCGGTCGCCCTCGTCTAGGCCGAGCTAGACGCGACACGCGGCCATGACATCGGGGAAGGTACGCCCTTCCCAGAAGGCGCACCTCTCGTCGATGTTTTAAGGCGACGGCGGTGGGTGGCGACCGTCGTAGCGTTGGATACGGGAGGCGTTCTCCGCCGCCAGGATCTCCGACCACCGCGGGCTGCTGGTCGCGTAGCGCTGCTTCGACCGCTCCTCCGGCGGCAGGCTTTGCCGAAAGTTGCATATTGCGCGCGACATGGCTGGCGTGCTGACGGTGGGGACAAGCTCCACTGGGAGCCCCCCAGCGCTCAGGTGCCATCCGGCCAGCAGGCGCGTGTCCGGCGGCACCATGATGCCACAGCGGGCGAGGAGCGACGCCTCGTCGACCCGTAGGGCGCGTGGCAGGCCGGGAATGACATACACGCGACGTCGCTCCCGGTGACTGCTTCCCGCCCCACCATCATGGTTGGCCATGGTAGCGGCTGCGGAAGGGGAGGCGGCTAGGGTTTGGTGGAGGTGGCTAGGGTTTGGTGGAGACGCACGGCGGAGAAGGCTGTGGGGCGACGACGGGAGGGAAGGGGAGGGGATTGGGACAGGAGTGGGTGCACGACGGTGCGCCCTGCGCGGCTATAAAATGCATTAATAGACGCCTGCCGGGCACGCCGGCGACGCAACTCCTCGCATGGGAAACCGCGCGGTGCGTACTCCCCGTGTGTGAAAACGCCGACGTGGCCGCGATGTAACTACTCATGCATGCATACTGCCGATTGTGAGAACGCCACCTGGCACGGTGTGCCCCACGCGTCAGTAACAGTGCCGGTTAACAGTCAACTCCCTTGACCAACGGCAAACCCTCGTTTGGGCATTGGTGAAGGTGGGTGGCGCGGTGGAGGGGAAAAGTGAGCAAAATAAGTGTGCTTGGGCAAAACTGAGGAGGACTAAGGAATGAGGGGCACAGAAATAGAAATCCCAAATTTAAAACAGATTACACGCATGCAACAGAAATCTTGAAGTTCAGAATTTGGATCCATGGAAAAAGCGCTACCTGAAGCATGGAATGGAATCGATGGTCATCGCCACTCCTTGCGCAACGTCACGACTACTCGTCAGTAGCGGGTTACTTGTGCGGTAGGTGGAGATCGGGAATCCGGAGGCTTTTAGCCCCAGTGCCACCTGTCTGTGAAGGGGGCACCGCTGCTCATCCCGTGGCGCCGCTACTAGTGCCCCTCGTGACATGGAGGAAGTTGACGGGGAGATTGGGGGAAGAGGAAGGACGGGGTCGGCGGGAGAGTGTTTGCTCGAGTTATCAATGGTTTTATTCTTACCTTTGACGGGGAGATCGGGGTCTATTTTTGGTGACGGCTTGGCGGAATTGGGCTTGAGTTGGGTTGTGCCCGTTTGTGTGGTACACATTTATGGACTAATCTAGCTGAACATGTTTAAGAGAATCGGGTAATGGGCACGGTTATGTCTCACTTTAAGCGAGATGCTCACTCGCCTACCCTTAAGGGAGGCCTCTAGTGGGCCGGCCAAGTGGTTGTTTCATTCTTTGTTTGGTTTGTCCGTTTTTCTTTCCTTATTGTTTTTTTACCTTTTTTATATCCCAAAATTAAAATGACTTCATTTAACTTGTAAAAACTTCTCTTGTGCATAAAAATGTGGCCATGACATGTCAAATTTTGTTGTCACAATATTTTATGTTCTTCGTACCATTCAAAAAAAATCATGACATTTAATAAATACTCACATGTTTTTGAATATGTTCATGCTATTTTTTAAAATAATATTCCTGAAATGTACAAAAAATGTTCCTATAATTTGTAGACAATGTTCATACCATTTGAAATATTGTTGAAGACATTAAGAAATATTCATGCGTTTAAATATATGTTCATGACATTTAAAAACAAAGTCCATAAGATGTAAAAAAATTGTTGGCATAATTTTGGAAAAATGTTTAATACTATTCAAAAAATGTTCACGAAGTTAAGAAAAAATGTTCATTACAATTAGAAAAAGTTCACACATTTAGAAAAATGCTCATGGATTTGTTGAAAAATGTTAAATATGTGTTTACAAATGTTCACTCGTGTATTTAAAAAATGTCAATGTGCATTACACAAATGTTCACCATGTATACAGATAAAATGTGTAAATTTTTTCAACATGTGTATGAAAAATGTTGAACTTGTAATAAAAAAAAGTGGACATGTATTTGAATATTGGGGGAAAATAAAAAAGTAAATAATAAAGAACAAATAGATTTTTTTGAAAAAAAAACAAATTGAAAAATGCCGAAAAAAGTAAAAGAAAGAATAGGTCGAAACCTTCCTGGAAACAACAAAACATTCCAAAACTGCTTTGACAAAGCTTCAGGAAAGTTCTCAAAAAAAAAACAAAGCTTGGGGAAAAACTCAAGAACGCAATTTATTGGGCCAACCCATTAGTAGGAGCACTAGAGGCGTGAGGAGCATACGTCACGCAATAAGTGATACATAGCTCTAGGGATATCTCACTTGATTTTTTTAGAAACACCTATAACTTTATTCATACTCAAGGCCATTACATGTAAATTGTGTTGGACCAAGATCCAAAAAATTACAAAGTAACTCTCACAAGTAAGAATTACAATAAAATTTCTTGGAGACATCTTCTTCGTGATACGAGTCTTTGCAAGATGAAATACCGCCAACTCTTAAGTAAGAGCCTACAACTGGACTTGAGCAACGCTACTTCTACTTGAAAGCACATTTGCTCCCTTGGTGGTTTTGGTAATTCATAACAACATATATCTCATTGAACTAATGTCCATTCAAGTTAAAGATTTCAGGATGTTCAATGATTGGCATGGCAAGGACTAGAGATGTGGACCCCTCAAAATGCTAAGGACAAGGATTGGCAACAGATCAAGACTCTACATTTTTGGTTTACTGATCCAAGATCACATTGAGTCCATAGGAAAGCCAATACTATTAAAAGGGGATGAGGTGTTGCTTAATAGTCTTTTAGCTCAAGTGCTTAGTGACAATACTCCTAAACGCTCAACCATTTTCTCCATCCAAATATGTCCAAGACCTACATTCCAACTCGGCCCCACCGAAATTCTCTATCCGGAGCCACCGAGTTCATCTGGACTTAGCCACTGCTAATACCCTAACAAATCGGATCCACCGATATGGATCTAGGTCCCACCGAGATGGCCCTGCCAACTCTCTGTAATCGTTTGCACTCACTTCGGTCCCACCGAGTTTTGCAAATCGGTCTCACCGAGATGGCTTGCCAACTCTCTGTTGCCTTATTGCTTCACTTCGGTCCTACCGAGTTGATGCAATCGGTGCCACCGAGACGAGGTTTGCCCTAACCATTGCACTTTGGTCCATCCGAGTTGTTCCAGTCGGTCCCACTGAGATTCCTAACGTTCATATCTTTTACACAGTTCGGTGCCACCGAGATTTCTGATCGGTGCCACCGAGTTGGGTCAAAAGTGTGTAACGGTTGGATTTTGTGTGGAGGCTATATATACCCCTCCACCACTTCCTTCTCAGGAAGGAGAGCCATCAAAACATGCCTACACTTCCACCATACATTTTCTGAGAGAGAACCACCTACTCATGTGTTGAGATCAAGACATTCCAATCCAACCATTTGAACCTTGATTTCTAGCCTTTCCCAAGTTGCTTTCCACTCAAATCGTTCTTCCACCATAGCCAAATCTGTGAGGAGTTGTTTGAGTGTTGGGAAGACTATAATTTGAAGCACAAGAGCAAGGAGTTCATCAACAACACACCGTTTATTACCTTTTGGAGAGTGGTGTCTCCTAGATTGGTTAGGTGTCACTTGGGAGCCTCCGACATGATGTGGAGTTGAACCAAGGAGTTTGTAAGGGCAAGGAGATCGCCTACTTCGTGAAGATCTACCCAAGTGAGGCTAGTCCTTCGTGGACGTAAGCCATGGTGGGATAGACAAGGTTGCTTCTTCGTGGACCCTTCGTGGGTGGAGCCCTCCGTGGACTCGCGCAGCCGTTACCCTCCGTGGGTTGAAGTCTCCATCAACGTGGACGTATGATAGCACCACCTATCGGAACCACGCCAAAAATCACCATGTCTTCATTGCGTTTGAAATCTCTGATCCCCTCCTTTACTTACATATGCAATTGTTTACTTTCCGCTACTATACTCTTAGAATTGCATGTGTAGGGTGATGCTTGACTTGTATGCTTACTAAAATCTGCCTGCTTTTAAAATTGGGAAAAGGTTAGGTTTTTATTTGTTCAAGTAGTCTAATCACCCCCCCCCTCTAGACATACTTTCAATCCTACAAGTGGTATCAGAGCTTTGGTCTCCATAAGCCTTGATTTCCATTGCTTTGGTGATCATAGCCTTGGTTTCACAACCTAGGAGAGTATGGCGTCTAGTGAGGGTAACTATCATCGTAGAGGTCCATATTTTGATGGTACAAACTTTGCTAGTTGGAAACATAAGATGAAGATGCATATTCTTGGTCATAACCCCGCCGTTTGGGCTGTTGTTCGTGTTGGCTTGCAAGGTGATTTCTTTGAGGATGGCAAGGAACCGGATCGTGAAGCAACCCCGGAAGAATTGAAGATGTTACAATACAATGCTCAAGCTTGTGACATTCTATTCGACGGTTTGTGTCTCGAGGAATTCAACAAAATCAGCCGCCTCGAGAATGCAAAGGAAATTTGGGATACTTTGGTTGATATGCATGAGGGTACCGAGTCCGTCAAGGAATCTAAGTTGGATGTGCTTCAAAGTCAACTTGAGAAGTTCAAGATGAAGGATGGTGAAGGAGTCGCAGAAATGTACTCTAGGCTTGCTCTCACCACAAATGAGATTGCCGGCTTAGGAAGTGAAGAGATGACCGACAAATTCATCATCAAGAAGATACTTAGAGCTTTGGATGGAAAATATGATACCGTTTGCACATTGATCCAAATGATGCCAAATTACAAAGATCTCAAGCCCACGGAAGTCATTGGAAGGATTGTTGCTCATGAAATGTCACTCAAGGACAAAGAGGAGCTACACAACAAATCAAGTGGTGCTTACAAGGCCTCAACCGATGCTCCAACAACTCCAAGTGACAAGCTAGTATTCAATGAAGAGATAAGCCTAATGGTGAAAAGATTCAACAAGTTCTACAAGAACAAAGGGAAAGAAAGAAGCTCTAGCTCAAGACACTATGAGAGAAGATCATCAAGTCGTGACCGTAATTGCTACAATTGTGGAAAACCTGAACACTATTCCAATGAGTGTACGGCTCCCTACAAGAAAAGAGACGAATCACCAAGAGGAAGACATAGAAGAGATGAATCGCCTCATAAGGAGAGAAGGAGTAGAGATGATCATTATGAACGAAGACACTCTCGAAGAAGCAAGGATTCGGAGAGGAAGGACAAGTTATCAAAGAGCTACACAAGAAGAAGACATCAAGCTCATGTTGGTGAATGGGTTTCTGGCTCCGACTCCGACAACCACTCCGAGAGAAGTTATCACTCCAACTCCGACTATAGTCAAGATGAAGGTGTTGCCGGACTTGCTCTTGTGTCATCCAACTCCCATGATCTATTTGACTCACCAAATGGCGGAATTGGAAGATGCTTCATGGCAAAAGGCCCCAAGGTATCACACCCCGAGTATCTTGATTTCAATAGTGATGAAGATGATTTGCTTGGTGATGATGATTTACTTATTGATAAGGCTAGTGATGTGAGCTATAATGAAAATGCTAGTAATCATGATAGTCAAGAGGAAACGAGTGACAATGCTATGAAGGAGATTGAGCGTCTAACTAAAGAACTAAATGCTCTTAAGTTAGCTCATGAAACAACTCAAGAGGATCATAGAGAACTTCTAAGAACTCATGAGAAGCTACGCTTCGAGAAGCTAAATTTAGAGCAAGAGCATGAGTTTCTTAAAGCTATCAATGACGATCTTCGAAACAAGAGTTCTTCATATCTTGCCAAACGTTTACTCTTGTCTACCTTTATGCAAAAGTTAAACCTAAGCAAACTAGCAACAAGGGTAAAAAGGGTTCTACCTCTAGTAGTAACAATAACAATGCTAAATCCAATGTTGTTGCTTCTAGTAGTTCTATTGATTCCACTAATGATTCTCTTAGCCAAGTTACACTTGAGCAAGAAAATATGCTATTGAAAGGAATTATAGAAAAAGGTGTCTACAAGAGCCTTGCCGGGAGTAAGCAATTTGAGGAAATTGTACGCAAGCACGGAAGGCACCGGAAGAACCAAGGTGTTGATTTTGAACGAAATTTCAATGCCAATGGAGTTGAGTGGGAAGAAGATCAATACCCCAAGACGAAGTTTGTTCCTCAACAAGAGAAGTATGATCCTACTTCCTTCAAGGGAACACAAGCTCAAGAAGATCTTCCACCACAAGATCACAAGCTAAAAGGCAAGGACAAGCTTCAAGATGAGATTGATTCATTTGAAGAAGCTCCGCAAGCCTTGGTCAAGTGGGTTCCCAAGACTTCATCAAGTTCTACTTCATCAAGTGCTACTACAACTCCAAGGATTCCCATCAAGTTGATGTGGGTCCAAAAGAAGAAGAACTAGAGAGTTCTTGAGGGTGACTCTGCCAACAAACTTCACTCATATTCATTTATGGCAAGAACTTGTGCAACCAACTTTCACATTTTGCACTAGTTCATGGAGTCACAAACCCTCTTGTTGGTAAGGCAAGGGACAAGGTATTCAATGCATTCATGGACATCATCATATGTGTATTTCACTCTATATCTATGGATATCCTTGTATGTTCCTTGTGTGGGACTAACCCATGTAGGTATTGAAAGCACAAAACTCCAAAGGATTGCTCCCAACTCTTGATGGTCTACATCAACATTGAGCATCCACATCTTCAACATCTACATGAAGTCATCGACAAAACCCAAGGTTAGTTCATCCCTCTTTGGGGGGATATCACATCTAGGGGGAGCTTTGCTCTAAACAATTGAGCTAAAGCAACTCTAATGGTGTGAACACATAAATGCTTTATGAAAAAGTTGCAACCCCACTTGTGCTTAAACGATGAGTATGACCTATGATCAAATGTTCTCATTTGGCTCCTAAGTCAATATACTCATATATAGATGACCTAGTCATCACGATTGCTTGATAGATGCTAGAATTGGTTGTGCATGTTTGACACATATTTCATTTGCTATTTTATTGTGTGAGCATGTTGGTTTGCATGTTTTCTTCATTCGAGGACATCCATTTGTCGTTTTGATTGTCTTGGTTTTTCTGGCCAAGTGGTTGTACAAGAATGCCTAAGTACCTTCTCTAGCTATCTATGCTTTTTTGTCTCAAATTCTATTCTTGCTACATCACAAAAATTGAACAAGTCATTTTCGGACCCTCCGGGTGAGGAGCACTTGGAGCCACCGATTTGAAAGGGCTGAACCACCAAAACCTTCTACATGATTTCGGCTGAACCAATTCACTCAAACTCGGTCCAACCGAAATCATTTAGATTGATCTAGGTTTTCATCTCGGTGTCACCGAGTTGAACCATTTCGGCGCCACCGATGTGCTAACCTGCTTGCAGTTACACATATCGGTGCCACCGAGTTGTCCAACTCGGAGCCACCGACAGCATACGGGTATATATACCTCGCGGGCCCAAACGGTTGAAATTTCCCAAACCCTCTTGTTCCCGCACCCCGTTGCTGCCGTCGCCCAGGTCTCCGGATCGTCGCCTTTGTCTCCAGCGCGCCTTCGCCGCCGGAATCCGCCGCCGTCAACGGCAATCTGCTCCGCCGTTACCGCCGTAGAGGATCTCCACCAAGTTAGGGTTAGATTCGACCCCTTTTGTGCTCAAATTTTTGATTCAATGCATGATTGGATTGCCATGATTATTGCCACGGATTGAGAACTCCCTTTACACTGCAATGTCCATAGATTAGATTCGAGTAAAATTTTTATGTTTAAGTTTTCGCCGAACGCATCTCGGACCGACCGATTAGAGATTTTTGGAGTCACCGATTTGGCCCCAGGCCATAGCACTAGTACGTCTCGGTGCCACCGAGTTGTACGAATCGGTGAGACCGAAAGTAAAATCTCTGTGAAACCCTAGCATCTCGGAGTCACCGAACCCCATCTCGGTCTGACCGAAATGGCATGTAAAGTTTCTGTTGAGTGCTTCGGTATCACCGAGATGATCAGCTCGGTCCATCCGAAATGCCTTCTGTGAAAACTTAAAACTAAGATTTTAACTCAATGTTTATGTAAAACTTCTGCTTTTTGTGACTACTCTGCCCATACCCATCTATTCACAGGGTCAGCTTTGCAAGATGTCTGATGCCAGCGATAGCCAGAACATGTCAGAGCAGCACACAGATCTCAGCGCAGGCTCTAGTCCTGCAGAAAGCTTTTATGAGGGAGAGAGAAGCTCTCCAGATCTTCCAAAGGCTGCAACAAGGACTAGGAAGAAGAGAACCTCAGATAGTGAGGATGAGGACTTTGTTGCTAGTGAAGCAGCATCAAAGACGAAGAGAGTTGTGCTTGCAAAGGAGTATAGCACCAAACCAACTGCTAGAACCAAAGAGAAGACAGCAGTGAAGAAAGTCCCTAAGGAAACTATGACATTTACACTTGAGGAACCAAGTGATGCAGCTGCAAGAGGAAAGAAGAAGAGAGTAAGGAAAACTACTGACCGTGTGATTGGCAAACCCTCCATGATGATTGATGAGGAGGAAGAGGAGGAACCAGTAGCTGATGCACCCCCTACAAAGTCTCAGAAACTTATGTCAGATGCTATAAGGACTGCTGCTCCCAAGTCCAAGCCAAAGGTTTCAGCACCAAAGAGATCCACAAGAAATATTCTAGCAACTGAGAAGAACAAGGCCCCAGTGCCTGAAGCTGATGTTGATGAGGAGCCACTAGTGCTCAGGAAGTTAAAACCCAAGATTCCAGACCATGACAATGCACACCCAGTAGCAGAGAACATGATGCTAAGGAAGGACAAAGGACTGCGTCAGTGGAGACTGTCAGATCCCTATGCCGCCAGGAGGAGAACAGCTTGTGATTACCGCTTCCAGACCAGAGAACAGCAACACTTCTATGAGACTGTTCTACTTGATAAGAAGCCAATCGTCAGCGACATGAGATGGGTGGATTGGAAGTACATTGATGCCAATGAGGATTATTTCCCCCATGTTCATGAGAGTTTCCGGATAGCTGGTGTTGATGAGTTTGTTGGACAGAAGCTGACAAAGTGGAATGATGAGATGATCATGCAATTCTACTCCACGGCTCATTTCTATCCTGATGGCAGGATTGTGTGGATGACTGAGGGATCCAGATACCAGTCAACCATCTCTGAGTGGGCTACTCTTCTTGGTGCTCCAGAAGAAGAAGATGATGACGTTGATATCTATGCCAAGCTCGAGATGGACCACAACTCCATGGCCAACATGTATACAGCTATTCCACAGAAGGACACCGAGACACACAAGCTAGGGTCAGTGAAGCACCTGCTGCCTGGTTTGGCCACCACAAACACTATCTTGCGGTACACTCTGTTGCCCAAGTCAGGAGATGATAAGATGATACGTGTGATGGAAATATGCCCTAGAGGCAATAATAAAGTTGTTATTATTTTATATTTCCTTGTTCATGATAAAGGTTTATTATTCATGCTAGAATTGTATTGACCGGAAACTTAAATACATGTGTGAATACATAAACAAATACCGTGTCCCTAGTGAGACTCTACTAGACTAGCTCGTTGATCAAAGATGGTTAAGGTTTCCTAACCATAGACATGAGTTGTCATTTGATAACGGGATCACATCATTAGGAGAATGATGTGATGGACAAGACCCATCCGTTAGCTTAGCATATGATCGTTCTGTTTATTGCTACTGCTTTCTTGAATGTCAAATACCTGTTCCTCAGACCATGAGATCATGCAACTCCCGGATATCGGAGGAATACCTTGTGTGCTATCAAACGTCACAACGTAACTGGGTGATCATAAAGATGCTCTACAGGTATCTCCGAAGGTGTCCGTTGAGTTGGCATGGACCGAGACTGGGATTTGTCACTCCGTGTTTCGGAGAGGTATCTCTGGGCCCTCTCGGTAATGCACATCATAAGAAGCTTGCAAGCAAAGTGACTAAGGAGTTAGTTACGGGAAACGAGTAAAGAGACTTGCCGGTAACGAGATTGAACTAGGTATGGAGATACCGACGATCGAATCTCGGGCAAGTAACATACCGACGGACAAAGGGAATTACGTATGTTGTCATTGCGGTTCGACCGATAAGATCTTCGTGGAATATGTAGGAACCAATATGAGCATCCAGGTTCCGCTATTGGTTATTGACCGGAGAGGCGTCTCAGTCATGTCTACATCATTCCCGAACCCGTAGGGTCCTGTAGGATCGAAAGTATGTCTAGAGGGGGGGGGGGTGATTAGACTACTTGACCAAATAAAACCTAACCTTTTCCTAATTTTAATTGTGGGCAGATTTTAGCAATAGTACATGTCAAGCATCACCCTACATATGCAATTCTAAGAGTATAGCAGCGGAATGTAAGCAATTGCATATGTATGTAGAGAGGGGGTAGGAGATTTCAAACGCAATGAAGACACGGCGGTTTTTGGCGTGGTTCTGATAGGTGGTGCTATCGTACGTCCACGTTGATGGAGGCTTCAACCCACGAAGGGTAACGGCTGCGCGAGTCCACGGAGGGCTCCACCCACGAAGGGTCCACGAAGAAGCAACCTTGCCTATTCCACCATGGCTTATGTCCATGAAGGACTAGCCTCACTCGGGGTAGATCTTCACGAAGTAGGCGATCTCCTTGCCCTTACAAACTTCTTGGTTCAACTCCACATCTGGTTGGAGGCTCCCAAGTGACACCTAACCAATCTAGGAGACACCACTCTCCAAAAGGTAATAGACGGTGTGTTGTTGATGAACTCCTTGCTCTTGTGCTTCAAATGATAGTCTTCCCAGCACTCAATCACTCCTCACAGATTTGGCTATGGTGGAAGAAGGATTTGAGTGGAAAGCAACTTGGGAAAGGCTAGAGATCAAGGTTCAAATGGTAGGAGTGGAATATCTTGATCTCAACACATGAGTAGGTGGTTCTCTCTCAGAAAATGAATGGTGGAAGTGTAGGCACGTTCTGATGGCTCTCCTTACTGAGAAGGATGGGGTGGAGGGGTATATATAGCCTCCACACAAAATCCAACCGTTACACACTTTTGACCCAACTCGGTGGCACCGAAACGATAATCTCGGTAGCACCGAACTGTGTAAAAGATATGAACTTTAGGAATCTCGGTGGGACCGATATGAACAACTCGGATGGACCGAAGTGCAATGGCTTAGGGCAATCCTCATCTCGGTGGCACCGATTGCATCAACTCGGTAGGACCGAAGTGAAGCAATAAGGCAACAGAGAGTTGGCAAGCCATCTCGGTGAGACCGATTTGCAAACTCGGTGAGACCGAAGTGAATGCAAACGATTACAGAGAGTTGGCAAGGCCATCTCGGTGGGACCGAGATCCATTTCGGTGGATCCGATTTGTTAGGGTTTGGCAGTGGCTAAGTCTTGGATGAACTCAGTGGGGCCGGATTGGAAATTTCGGTGGGGCCGAGTTGGACTTTGGGTTTTGGACATATTTGGGATAGAGAGAGTGGTTGAGGGTTTAGGAATGCTGTCACTAAGCACTTGAGCAAAAGGACCATTAAGCAACACCTCATCCCCTTTTAATAGTATTGGCTTTCCTATGGACTCAATGTGATCTTGGATCACTAAACCAAAAATGTAGAGTCTTGATCCTTGCCAATTCTTGTCCTTAGCATTTTGAGGGGTCCACATCTCTAGTCCATGCCATGCCAATCATTGAACATCCTGAAATCTTAATCTTGAATGGATATTAGTTCAATGAGATATATGTTGTTATGAATTACCAAAACCACCAAGGGAGCAAATGTGCATTAAGGTCCGCACGCTTAACGTTCATTGACGATATAGTGTTATATGAGTTATGTGAATTGGTAACCGAATATTGTTCGGAGTCCCGGATGAGATCCCGGACGTCACGAGGAGTCTCGGAATGGTCGAGAGGTAAAGATTTCTATATGGGAAGTCATATTTTGGGTTCCAGAAAAAGGTGCAGTTTTTTCGGTATTGTACCGGGAAGCTTCCAGAAGGTTCCGGAGGATTCCGGAGGGGTCTGGAAGTCCACAAGTGGGTCCACCACGTCCCAAAGGGCTGGCATGGGCTAAGGGGAGGCGCCCTGGCCTTATTGGACCAGGCGCACCAAGTCCTGAAAAGCCCACGCAGCTAGGGAAGAAAAAAAAGGGAGAGTCCTAGTAGGAATAGGATTGGACTTTGGAGTCCAAGTCCACGTGTTTACTATTCACGGTTACTGTTCACGTGGCACTATTCTTTCTACTCCAAGCCCCTACACATATATAAATAGAGGAGAGGGGGCGCCCCAAAGGACACAACATTGGCTTAGCCGTGTGCGGCGCCCCCCTCCACAGTTCCGTCCCTCGGTCATATTTTCGCAGTGCTTGGGCGAAGCCCTGCGGAGATAGCATCACCATCACCGTCACCACGCCGTCGTGCTGTCGGAACTCATCCACTACCTCGCCGTCTTGCTGGATCAAGAAGTCGAGGACGTCACCGAGCTGAACGTGTGCTGAACGCGGAGGTGCCGTACGTTCGGTGCTCGGTCGGTTGGATCGTGAAGTTGTTCGACGACATCAACCGCGTTGTTCTAACGCTTCCGCTTACGGTCTATGAGGGTACGTAGACACACTCCCCCTCTCGTAGCTATGCATCTCCATGGATAGATCTTGCGTGTGCGTAGAAATTTTTTTGTTTTCCATGCAACGTTCCCCAATAGTGGCATCATGAGCCAGGTCTATGCGTAGATGATATGCACGAGTAGAACACAAAGAGTTGTGGGTGGTGATTGTCATACTACTTACCACCAACGTCTTATTTTGATTTGGCGGTATTGTAAGATGAAGCGGCCCGGACCAACCTTACATGTCCACGTACATGAGACCGGTTCCACCGACAGACATGCAACTTGTTTTGCATAAAGGTGGCTGGCGGGTGTCTGTTTCTCCTACTTTAGTTGAATCGAATTTGACTGCGGCCGGTCCTTGTTGAAGGTTAAAACAGCAAACTTGATAAATCACCGTTGTGGTTTTGTGCCGTAGGTAAGAACGGTTCTTGCTAGAAGCCCGTAGCAGCCACGTAAAACTTGCAACAACAAAGTAGAGGATGTCTAACTTGTTTTTGCAGGGTATGCTGTGATGTGATATGGTCAAGACATGATGTGATATACGTTATTGTATGAGATGATCATGTTTTGTAATTTATCGGCAACCGGCAAGAGCCTTATGGTTGTCTCTTTATTGTATGAAATGCAAGCGCCATGTAATTGCTTTACTTTATCGCTATGCGTTAACAATAGTTGTAGAAGCAATAGTTGGCGAGACGACCACGACACAACGATGGAGATCAAGGTGTCGAGCCGGTGACGATGGAGATCATGACGATGCTTTGGAGATGGAGATCAAAAGCACAAGATGATGGCCATATCATGTCACATATTTTGATTGCATGTGATGTTTATCCTTTATGCATCTTATTTTGCTTAGAACGATGGTAGCATTATAAGATGATCCCTTCACTAAATTTCAAGATAAAAGTGTTCTCCCCGAGTATGCACCGTTGCTAAAGTTCGTCGTTTCGAAGCACCTCGTGATGATCGGGTGTGATAGATTCTACGTTCACATACAACGGGTGTAAGCCAGTTTTACACAAGCAGAATACTTGGGTTAAACTTGACGAGCCTAGCATGTACAGACATGGTCTCGGAACACTGGAGACCGAAAGGTCGAACATGAGTCATATAGTAGATATGATCAACATGGAGATGTTCACCATTGATGACTATCCCATCTCACGTGATGATCGGACATGGGCTAGTTGATTTGGATCATGTTACACTTAGTTAACTTGAGGGATGTTAATTTAAGTGGGAGTTCATTAGTAATTTGATTAATTGAACTTAATTTATCATGAACTTAGTCTTGATAGTTTCTTTGCATGTCTATGTTGTAGATAAATGGCCCGTGCTACTGTTCCGTTGAATTTTAATGCGTTCCTAGAGAAAGCTAAGTTGAAAGATGATGGTAGCAACTACACGGACTGGGTCCGTAACTTGAGGATTATCCTCATTGCTGCATAGAAGAATTATGTCCTTGATGCACCACTAGGTGATGGACCTGCTGCAGGAGCTACTGCAGACGTTGTGAACGCCTGGCAGGCTCGATCTGATGACTACTCGATAGTTCAGTGTGCCATGCTCTACGGCTTAGAACCGGGACTGCAAAAGCGTTTTGAACGCCACGGAGCATATGAGATGTTCCAAGAGCTGAAATTGATATTTCAAGCTAATGCCCGTGTTGAGAGATACGAAGTCTCCAACAAGTTCTTTAGCTGTAAGATGGAGGAGAACAGTTCTGTCAGTGAACACATACTCAGAATGTCTAGGTACCACAACCACTTGACTCAGCTGGGAATTGATCTTCCGGTTGAGAGTGTTATTGACAGAGTTCTTTAGTCACTGCAACCAAGCTATAAAGGCTTCGTGATGAACTATAATATGCAAGGGATGGAGAAGACAATTCCCGAGCTCTTCGCGATGCTGAAATCAGCGGAGGTAGAAATCAAGAAGGAGCATCAAGTGTTGATGGTTAACAAAACCACCAGTTTCAAGAAAAAGGGCAAGGGAAAGAAGGGGAACTTCAAGAAGAACGGCAAGCAAGTTGCCGCTCCCACGAAGAAACCCAAAGCTGGACCCAGGCCTGAAACAGAGTGCTTCTACTGGAAAGGGACTAGTCACTGGAAGCGGAACTGCCCCAAGTATTTAGCGGATAAGAAGGATGGCAAAGTGGGCAAAGGTATATTTGCTATACATGTTATTGATGTGTTCCTCACTAATGCTCGCAGTAGCGCCTGGGTATTTGATACTGGTTCGGTTGCTCATATTTGTAACTCGAAACAGGAGCTACGGAATAAGCGAAGATTGGCTAAGGACGAGGTGACGATGCGCGTCGGGAATGGTTCCAAGGTTGATGTGATCGCCGTCGGCACGCTACCTCTACATCTACCTTCGGGATTAGTTTTAGACCTCAATAATTGTTATTTGGTGCCAGCGTTGAGCATGAACATTATATCTGGATCTTGTTTATTGCGAGACGGTTATTCATTTAAGTCAGAGAATAATGGTTGTTCTATTTATATGAGTAACATCTTTTATGGTCACGCACCTTTTGTGAATGGTCTATTCTTGTTGAATCTCGATCGTAGTGATACACATATTCATAATATTGATGCCAAAAGATGCAAAGTTGATAATGATAGTGCAACATACTTGTGGCACTGCCATTTAGGTCATATTGGTGTAAAGCGCATGAAGAAACTCCATGCGGATGGACTTTTGGAATCTCTTGATTATGAATCATTTGATACTTGCGAACCATGCCTCATGGGCAAGATGACTAAAACTCCGTTCTCCGGAACAATGGAGCGAGCTACTGATTTGTTGGACATAATACATACCGATGTATGCGGTCCGATGAATGTTGAAGCACGCGGCGGGTATCGTTATTTTCTAACCTTCACAGATGATTTGAGTAGATATGGGTATATCTACTTGATGAAACACAAGTCTGAAACATTTGAAAAGTTCAAAGAATTTCAGAGTGAAGTAGAGAATCATCGTAACAAGAAAATAAAGTTTCTACGATCTGATCGCGGAGGCGAATATTTGAGTTACGAGTTTGGCCTTCATTTAAGAAAATGTGGAATTGTTTCACAACTCACGCCACCTGGAACACCACAGCGCAATGGTGTGTCCGAACGTCGTAACCGTACTTTATTGGATATGGTGCGTTCTATGATGTCTCTTACCGGTTTGCCACTATCGTTTTGGGGTTATGCATTAGAGACAACTGCATTCACGTTAAATAGGGCACCGTCTAAATCCGTTGAGACGACACCATATGAACTATGGTTTGGCAAGAAACCTAAGCTGTCGTTTCTTAAAGTTTGGGGATGCGATGCTTATGTGAAAAAGCTTCAACCTGATAAGCTCGAACCCAAAGCGGATAAGTGCGTCTTCATAGGATACCCTAAAGAAACAATTGGGTACACCTTCTACCACAGATCCGAAGGCAAAGTCTTTGTTGCCAAGAATGGGTCCTTTCTAGAGAAAGAGTTTCTCTCGAAAGAAGTGAGTGGGAGGAAAGTAGAACTTGATGAGGTAATTGTACCTTCTCTCGAATTGGAAAGTAGCTCATCAGACAAAACCGTTCCCGTGATGCCTACACCAATAAGAGAGGAAGATAATGATAAAGATCATGAAACTTCAGATCAAGTTACTACTGAACTTCGTAGGTCGACCAGAGTACGTTCCGCACCAGAGTGGTACGGTAATCCTGTTCTGGAAGTTATGTTGTTAGACAATAGCGAACCTACGAACTATGAAGAAGCTATGATAAGCCCGGATTCCGACAAATGGCTTGAGGCCATGAAATCTGAGATAGGATCCATGTATGAGAACAAAGTGTGGACTTTGGTGGACTTGCCCGATGATCGGCAAGCCATTGAGAATAAATGGATTTTTAAGAGGAAGACAGATGCTGATGGTAATATCACTGTCTACAAAGCTCGACTTGTCGCGAAAGGTTTTCGACAAGTTCAAGGGGTTGACTACGATGAGACTTTCTCACCCGTAGCGATGCTTAAGTCTGTCCGAATCATGTTAGCAATTGCCGCATTTTATGATTATGAAATCTGGCAAATGGATGTCAAAACTACATTCCTTAATGGTTTTCTCAAAGAAGAGTTGTATATGATGCAACCAGAAGGTTTTGTCGATCCTAAGGGTGCTAACAAAGTGTGCAAGCTCCAGCGATCCATCTATGGACTGGTGCAAGCATCTCAGAGTTGGAATATACGCTTTGATGAGGTGATCAAAGCATATGGTTTTGTACAGACTTACGGTGAAGCCTGTATTTACAAGAAAGTGAGTGGGAGCTCTGTAGCATTTCTAATATTATATGTGGATGGCATATTGTTGATTGGAAATGATATAGAATTTCTGGATGGCATAAAGGGATACTTGAATAAGAATTTTTCAATGAAAGACCTCGGTGAAGCTGCTTATATATTGGGCATCAAGATCTATAGGGATAGATCAAGACGCTTGATAGGACTTTCACAAAGCACATACCTTGACAAAGTTTTGAAGAAGTTCAAAATGGATCAGTCAAAGAAAGGGTTCTTGCCTGTCTTGCAAGGTGTGAAGTTGAGTCAGACTCAATGCCCGACCACGGCAGAAGATATAGAGAAAATGAAAGTCATTCCCTATGCCTCGGCCATAGGTTCTATTATGTATGCCATGCTGTGTACCAGACCTGATGTGTGCCTTGCCATAAGTTTGGCAGGGAGGTACCAGAGTAATCCAGGAGTGGATCACTGGACAGCGGTCAAGAATATCCTGAAGTACCTGAAAAGGACGAAGGACATGTTTCTCGTTTATGGAGGTGACGAAGAGCTCGTCGTAAAGGGTTACGTCGATGCAAGCTTCGACACTGATCCGGATGACTCTAAGTCACAAACCGGATACATATTTATATTAAATGGTGGAGCTGTCAGTTGGTGCAGTTCCAAGCAGAGCGTCATGGCGGGATCTACGTGTGAAGCGGAATACATAGTTGCTTCGGAAGCAGCACATGAAGGAGTCTGGATGAAGGAGTTCATATCCGATCTAGGTGTAATACCTAGTGCATCGGGTCCAATGACAATCTTTTGTGACAACACTGGAGCAATTGCCATAGCCAAGGAGCCCAGGTTTCACAAGAAGACCAAACACATCAAGAGACGCTTCAACTCCATTCGTGAATATGTCAAGGATGGAGACATAGAAATTTGCAAAGTACACACGGATCTGAATGTGGCAGACCCGTTGACTAAGCCTCTTCCACGAGCAAAACATGATCAACACCAAGACTCCATGGGTGTTAGATTCATTACTATGTAATCTAGATTATTGACTCTAGTGCAAGTGGGAGACTGATGGAAATATGCCCTAGAGGCAATAATAAAGTTGTTATTACTTTATATTTCCTTGTTCATGATAAAGGTTTATTATTCATGCTAGAATTGTATTTACCGGAAACTTAAATACATGTGTGAATACATAAACAAATACCGTGTCCCTAGTGAGCCTCTACTAGACTAGCTCGTTGATCAAAGATGGTTAAGGTTTCCTAACCATAGACATGAGTTGTCATTTGATAACGGGATCACATCATTAGGAGAATGATGTGATGGACAAGACCCATCCGTTAGCTTAGCATATGATCGTTCTGTTTATTGCTACTGCTTTCTTGAATGTCAAATACCTGTTCCTCAGACCATGAGATCATGCAACTCCCGGATATCGGAGGAATACCTTGTGTGCTATCAAACGTCACAACGTAACTGGGTGATCATAAAGATGCTCTACAGGTATCTCCGAAGGTGTCCGTTGAGTTAGCAAGGATCAAGACTGGGATTTGTCACTCCGTGTTTCGGAGAGGTATCTCTGGGCCCTCTCGGTAATGCACATCATAAGAAGCTTGCAAGCAAAGTGACTAAGGAGTTAGTTACGGGATGATGTATTACGGAACGAGTAAAGAGACTTGCCGGTAACATACCGACGGACAAAGGGAATTACGTATGTTGTCATTGCGGTTCGACCGATAAGATCTTCGTGGAATATGTAGGAACCAATATGAGCATCCAGGTTCCGCTATTGGTTATTGACCAGAGAGGCGTCTCAGTCATGTCTACATCATTCCCGAACCCGTAGGGTCCGCACGCTTAACGTTCGTTGACGATATAGTGTTATATGAGTTATGTGAATTGGTAACCGAATATTGTTCGGAGTCCCGGATGAGATCCCGGACGTCACGAGGAGTCTCGGAATAGTTGAGAGGTAAAGATTTATATATGGGAAGTCATATTTTGGGTTCCGGAAAAAGGTGCAGTTTTTCGGTATTGTACCGGGAAGCTTCCAGAAGGTTCCGGAGGATTCCGGAGGGGTCTGGAAGTCCACAAGTGGGTCCACCACGTCCCAAAGGGATGGCATGGGCTAAGGGGAGGCGCCCTGGCCTTATTGGGCCAGGCGCACCAAGTCCTCAAAAGCCCACGCAACTAGGGAGGAAAAAAAGGGAGAGTCCTAGTAGGAATAGGATTGGACTTTGGAGTCCAAGTCCACGTGTTTACTATTCACGGTTACTGTTCACGTGGCACTATTCCTTCTACTCCAAGCCCCTACACATATATAAATAGAGGAGAGGGGGCGCCCCAAAGGACACAACATTGTCTTAGCCGTGTGCGGCGCCCCCCTCCACAGTTCCGTCCCTCGGTCATATTTTCGCAGTGCTTGGGCGAAGCCCTGCGGAGATAGCATCACCATCACCGTCACCACGCCGTCGTGCTGTCGGAACTCATCCACTACCTCGCCGTCTTGCTGGATCAAGAAGTCGAGGACGTCACCGAGCTGAACGTGTGCTGAACGCGGAGGTGCCGTACGTTCGGTGCTCGGTCGGTTGGATCGTGAAGTTGTTCGACGACATCAACCGCGTTGTTCTAACGCTTCCGCTTACGGTCTACGAGGGTACGTAGACACACTCCCCCTCTCGTAGCTATGCATCTCCATGGATAGATCTTGCGTGTGCGTAGAATTTTTTTTGTTTTCCATGCAACGTTCCCCAACAACGTGGCCACTCCATCAACTTGCTGCACCTCTTTGACACACCTCAGAAGTTCAAGGTGATGAGCTTGATTGCTGAAACCATCAAGAGGATAGCTGCTGATCAGAAGAGATCTTGCGGATATGCTCCACACATCCAGATGCTCATCAATTCCAAAGTTGGAACGAGCACTTATCTTCTTGATCGTGAGCATATCCCACTGCGTCAATAGTTTGAGGACAATGTCATTATGATGGATCCTTCGCATCCCACCTCTGCTCAAGCACAAGAAAAGATTCGAGTAGTCGCAGAAGCAAAAGCAGCCAAGGAGGCATCTGCTCCCAATGCTCCCATTGCCAACCTCAAGTCTAAGACTGACCAGATGACTTATCTGCTAGAAGCCACCCTGTGGATTGAGCGAAGTCTGGCCAACCTCACCCAGAACCAGGCTAGCTTAGAGCGGATAGTCGAGACGAAGATTCATGATCTAGTTGTCAAGATCACTGAGGTTCAGACTATAGTGGAGAAGCTGAAGGACGATGTTGATGCAGCCAGGACAACCGCTTCACATGACAGTGGAGATGACAGACCCACTACAGAGAGATTCCAGACAATGCCCAGGGCAGCCAGGTCTGCTGCAGTGCCAGTTGTGGATCCGAGGACCACAATCTCTGCACCTGTTGCTGCTGCTACAGTACCACCGCCGGTCTCCACTCCACCAACCCAGCTGACATCAGCTGAAGCCTTCGCGGATGCACTTCTTTCGACGCCGTCTACGCACACCGGAGCTGCCAGCCGGAGATCCCCTTCAGGAGCTTCCGAGGATCGTGCCTAGAGTGCCGTATTAGTCCTATACCTATTCGAGCTTTTTGGTACTTGTTGCCAAAGGGGGAGAATTTGTATAGATCTTAGGCTTCGAGAGAGAGAGAGTCTTGCTTTGCTTTGCTCGTTGTTTCTCGAGTTCTTTTGCTACTATTTGCTTTATGGTACTTTGTTTTGATGCGTGTGCTTGATACTACGTCTGTGAGATACTTTGATCGTTATGTTTGTGAGCTACTACTTTATGTGATTGATCATACTATGCTCTATGTGATGCTTATGCTTATCATTATCGTGTATGATCATTCACTTGTTTTGGTGATGCATGCCTACTATTCCACTCATATCATTTTGCGCGCTCCACCAAGTTGTATGTGACATGGAAGAGTGACCCATGATCCTAATCGATTGTGCATTTGCATTCAAATGCAAATTTTTAATAATGCACAAATTTAGGGGGAGCTCTTGCTTATCACATACTTCTCAAAGCGACGATGTATTCCATTCATTTAATCATTTGTCGAAGCTTTGATCTATATGTTGTCATCAATTACCAAAAAGGGGGAGATTGAAAGCACATTTGCTCCCTTGGTGGTTTTGGTAATTCATACCAACATATATCTCATTGAACTAATGTCCATTCAAGTTAAAGATTTCAGGATGTTCAATGATTGGCATGGCAAGGACTAGAGATGTGGACCCCTCAAAATGCTAAGGACAAGGATTGGCAACAGATCAAGACTCTACATTTTTGGTTTAGTGATCCAAGATCACATTGAGTCCATAGGAAAGCCAATACTATTAAAAGGGGACGAGGTGTTGCTTAATGGTCTTTTTGCTCAAGTGCTTAGTGATAGTACTCCTAAACCCTCAACCATTTTCTCCATCCAAATATGTCCAAGACCTACATTCCAACTCGGCCCCACCGAAATTCTCTATCCGGAGCCACCGAGTTCATCTGGGCTTAGCCACTGCCAAAACCCTAACAAATCAGATCCACCGATATGGATCTCGGTCCCACCGAGATGGCCCTGCCAACTCTCTGTAATCGTTTGCACTCACTTCGGTCCCACCGAGTTTTGCAAATCGGTCTCACCGAGATGGCTTGCCAACTCTCTGTTGCCTTATTGCTTCACTTCGGTCCTACCGAGTTGATGCAATCGGTGCCACCGAACGAGGTTTGCCCTAACCATTGCACTTCGGTCCATCCGAGTTGTTCCAGTCGGTCCCACCGAGATTCCTAACGTTCATATCTTTTACACAGTTCGGTGCCACTGAGATTTCTGATCGGTGCCACCGAGTTGGGTCAAAAATGTGTAACGGTTGGATTTTGTGTGGAGGCTATATATACCCCTCCACCACTTCCTTCTCAGGAAGGAGAGCCATCAGAACGTGCCTACACTTCCACCATACATTTTCTGAGAGAGAACCACCTACTCATGTGTTGAGATCAAGACATTCCAATCCAACCATTTGAACCTTGATTTCTAGCCTTTCCCAAGTTGCTTTCCACTCAAATCGTTCTTCCACCATAGCCAAATCTGTGAGGAGTTGTTTGAGTGTTGCGAAGACTATCATTTGAAGCACAAGAGCAAGGAGTTCATCAACAACACACCGTCTATTACCTTTTGGAGAGTGGTGTCTCCTAGATTGGTTAGGTGTCACTTGGGAGCCTCCGACATGATGTGGAGTTGAACCAAGGAGTTTGTAAGGGCAAGGAGATCGCCTACTTCGTGAAGATCTACCCGAGTGAGGCTAGTCCTTCGTGGATGTAAGCCATGGTGGGATAGACAATGTTGCTTCTTCGTGGACCCTTCGTGGGTGGAGCCCTCCGTGGACTCGCGCAGCCGTTACCCTCCGTGGGTTGAAGTCTCCATCAACGTGGACGTACGATAGCACCACCTATCGGAACCACGCCAAAAATCACCGTGTCTTCATTGCGTTTGAAATATCCGATCCCCTCCTTTACTTACATATGCAATTGTTTACTTTTCGCTGCTACACTCTTAGAATTGCATGTGTAGGGTGATGCTTGACTTGTATGCTTGCTAAAATCTGCCTGCTTCTAAAATTGGGAAAATGTTAGGTTTTTATTTGGTCAAGTAGTCTAATCACCCCCCTCTAGACATACTTTCGATCCTACACTACTCGTTCACCTGCACAAACCTCATTCCCAATAAAGGTTTTCGAAAGCCCTTGATTTGTCCATCCAAAAAGATGAGAAGCCGTGAGCAATGAACATGCTTGGGTCGGTGATGATCCCTTGAAGTGTAGGCCCTTGAACCCCAAAAACTTCATCATAATGTCGTGGAAAAAATTCCAACTCCACAAAACATAAAACCAATAAAACAACATGATACAATAATATAAACTCATCGATCTGAATAATCGGCTCTATGAGGAGATAAAACTTTGCTAGATTTCTCGCTTGCACGAGACGGAGGATGGCCTTGCCGCAAGGGACCTCGTAGTGGGCTACCCCAGTAGGAGTCGACTGCTTTGTTTCGTTCGTTTATTTTTTTATTTTTTTCCTTTTTTGTTTATATTTTAAAATATTCCAATCATATATATACATATATTTTAAAACTTACTTTACTTAATTTTTAAGAAGTTCACCGCACATTGAAAAATGTTCATGTAATGTAAAACTTTGTTCGCGTAATTTGTAGAAATGTTAATATCATCAAGAAAATGTCCATCACATTTAAACAATGCTCACATGTTTGTCATGACCCTTGGCGTACTCAAGATGGAATTCTCCGAAGACTTGGCGCACGCTTGAAGGCATATTCAAATATTCGACATGTTTATCTCTAAATGCAACCGACCATGTGTAACCTTAGATACCTCTCGGCCCCTATATAAGCCGAGGGTTTAGATCCGTCCTTCGTTCCTGGAGTTGGTCAGAGAAGATCCGAGTGGCCTAGGCGACCACATTAAAAAGCAGAAGTGAGGTATTTGTTCATACCAGATATCCTACCAATCACTACGGTTCCTTCTTGCCGAATCAATCACAAACCCACTTTCTCAAGGGTTTCTTTACGTCAATGGTTACATGAGCCTTTGGAAAACCTCCCACAGGGTCAATCTGCACCAGAGTTGCATGCTTGTCGATCTGCGCCAAGCCCATGTATCATTCCTCAGATTAACATTTTTGTTTCATACCCGCAGCCTATCAAAAACGAGTTCCGATGGCCGCGTACATTTCTAAAACTCCTTCAAAATCACTGCATGTTTACTGACATGCCACGGTGAGCCTTCCCAAACAAGATCTTGATCGCTCTGAGATTCAAATTCAGCCACAAACATGTTCTCCCCAAGAGGACGAAACACCAGACCACGAGAATTTCCCCATGATGACGAAGGGCGCTAAATATTGTCTGAATATTTTAGATGATTGTAGGGAGTTATTGAGAGAGTTCGGGAAGGTTACTATTGAGCATTGTAATAGAGTCTAATGTTGTTGCTCATGAGCTAGCTGAGTGGGGGTGTGCAAACACTCCTTCTGTGTGGTGGATGCACCTTCGGTTTTTATTGCTAAATTTTTAGCAAACGATGTAAGTATTATTTGAGTTTTAATAAAGCTAGCCATGATGCCTTCCCGTCAAAAAAAAAAAAAATGCGTTAAAGAACCGTTCCTGCTAGTAGCCAAGAGTCGCTTCCTCCTCCGTGATATCAAGTTTTCCCCTGGCCTCCTCCATCTGACGCCGAACCGAGCCGAGCGAGTGGACGCCAGCGTTCACCTTTCTGCTGCGATCAGGCGGTGTATGTTGCCATCTCCCGCCGCAACAAAATCCGACGTGCCCTGCCGAAGATCAACGAGCGCCGCCAATATCCACTCGAGCCCTAATCGCCTGAGAGGGTATTGGTTTCGGGAAAAAGTTTCAAACATGAGCGTATTTTCAGCCGCCCCAAACCTGTATTTTCAAGATCTAGCACATGACTCGTACAACAGACAAGGCGCAACCAATACAAGTATGAACCTGAACAAACAACATGACAAAGGTCAAATGAAGCAAATTTAGTTTCAGCATCGATCTAGCTCTGCCTCTGCCGCAGCATCATCACCCATCAGCATTCATTCAGCAATGCTGTGCCTGGGATCCATCTCGGTCATGCACGCGTAGCCCTGCAGCTTCTCGTTGAAGAGCACGAGGGGATCCTTGTCCCTGAGCACGCCGTCGTCGTCGTACGCGTCCCGGAGGAACACGGCCCAGTTCATCTCCGTGCCGGCGAGGTAGAAGGCGCGGGTCTGCTTCCGCAGCGACTGGTACATGTGCCGCGTGAGCCCGAGCTCCTCCTTGAACTCGAACACGTGGTGTATCAGCGCGCGCTTCTCCAGCGTCAGGCTCAGGAACTCGTGCACCACCCCGACGCGGTACTTCTCCGCCTCCGGCGTCCACGGCCGGAGCAGCGCGCCGTTGGTGTACGGCGAGACCAGCGGGAACGTGGTCGCCGCGTCCAGGCGCTCCGCCTCCTCCCCGTCCAGTGGCATCGACCGGCGGTGCGGGACGGAGAAGCGGAACGTGCGCCGGACGCGGCGCTCGTCCACCATGAAGTCGTGCTCCAGGGCGCTGACGGCGAGCGCGGGGTCCCAGTGCGCCAGCTCGAGGACGTGGAGCCCGTCGGGGTCCACGGCGACGCGGAAGTCGTCGGGGAAGTCGCCGACGCGGTCCCGGAAGTCGTCGGGGAGGCCGAGCACCGCGCGGCAGTGGTGGAGCTTCGCGAGGGGCAAGCGGCGGTGGGCGGTGAGCATGAGGAGCTTCCGGACGGCCAGCACCCGCGCGGGGAGGAGCTCCTCGTGGACGCGGCGCTCCTCCTCGAGCAGCGAGCACATGAGCGGCGTGAACGCGAGGTGCGGGACGGAGCCCACGGTGGTGCGGGTGAAGAGCAAGGGGTGACGGGCGGCGGCGCGCGAGACGCTGCGGCCGCGGGGGAAGCCGAGCTCGCGGTACAGTTTGCCGGCCTCGGCAAGGGGGATGCGGTGCGGGGGCGGGAGGGAGGCCATGAAGGAGCGCGCGCGGGAGAGGAAGCGGAAGGCGGCGTCGCGGTCGAGGACGGCGTCGAGGGCCGGCACGCGGCGGTCGGCCTCGGGCTCGATGGGCGCGATGCGCGGGCTGTTGAGCTTCTTCAGCAGCTTCTTGCGCCGCTTGCACGGGAGCAGCGGCAGGAGCGACGCCGCGGCTTCCGCGGCCGCGGAAGAAGACGCGGGCACGGGCTTCGGCGCAGGGGCTGGGACGGGCGGGACGAGAGCTCTCGCGGAGGAGAAGAGGCGGCGCGCCATCGCTAGGCTCGGGCGGCGGCGGCCGCGGAGGACCGAGGAGTTGGGGGCTCAGGGTTTCAATTTGATCAGTGGAGCGCACGAACCTTGATGCGAGGACAGCCGTTCGATCTGGAGCCCACC
Source organism: Elymus sibiricus (assembly GCA_039707655.1). Classification (NCBI taxonomy): domain Eukaryota; kingdom Viridiplantae; phylum Streptophyta; class Magnoliopsida; order Poales; family Poaceae; genus Elymus; species Elymus sibiricus. Next base: position 295,675,192 of record CM077672.1, on the reverse strand, counting down.
CCACCTCTCCTCTCTCTATCCTCCCCATAGCCCCATGCCCGTCCTTTTCCGTTTCCTCTGGAACGAAACCGAAACCCCAAATTGCCCTTCCGCAGCAACCGCAGCCGCCGCCGCCGCCGTCCGCCATGGGCACGGAGGTGGTGCCCGTGGTGGACCTTGGCGCACTGTCCCAGTCGGAGCTCGTGGCGCTCGCGGCTGCATCGCCCTACGCCGTCGACCCCCGCCGCGGGCGCCGCGACGCCGACCTCCTCCCGCCCCCTAAGATCGATCGCTCCGTCTTCAACGAGAGTGCCGGCTCCCGCAAGCAGACCTTCTCCCGCCGCCGCGCCGCCACCAATCTCTCCCACAATCTCACCCCTAGCACCGCCTCCTCCTCCGCCGTCGCCGCCCCCACCGAGGAGGATTCCGAGAACCGCCTCATCGTGTTCCACCTCCAGCAACTCTTTGCGCGCGACGACCCCTCCTATCTGCCACCACCACCGCCGATTCCACTCCAACAGCTACCCCCGATACCCGCACCCGCACCCACGATACCGGTGCCCGCACCCCCCGTGGCCTCCGTGCCGATCCAGCAGCTCCCGGACCCAGACCGGGAGTTGACGAACCCGAAGGGGGTGGCTGTTGATTTGGCTAGACTCGCGGAGTTAGTGGATCCGTATGGGGAGGAGATACGGAATCGGACTGCAGGACTGGCTCTGGAATCCGAGCTGCTGGGTTTCATGAATGAGTTGGAGGGGCAGTGGGGGAGTCGGAGGCGTCGGAGGAAGTTTGTGGAAGCAGCCATATTCGGTGACCACCTGCCCCGTGGGTGGAAGCTAATCCTTGGGATTAAGCGGAAGGAGCGTGCTGCCTGGATCAATTGCCGCCGCTATGTTAGGTTTGTTCTGCTCGATGTGTATAGTTTGTTCTGATTCTAGTGATCGTTGATGATTCAGGTTTTATGATCCAAATGTGATGCCCTGTGAATGGATGCAGTGCTTTTCACAAGGATCATGATTCCTTCTCATATTTATATTGTAGAGAAATGGGTTTTGTAGTATGAAAATAAATGTCTTCTAAGAAGTCGATGATACTGATTTCAGTAACCAGATGAAGCATAACTGCATTAGAAATTTAGAATACATATTAGAAACATAAGCATCAGGACAATGGGGTTTCTGGCTATATAAGTCCATTTTATTTTTATTCTAGTTGGAGTAGCATCTGCAAGGTGTTATTTCAAGATGTCTGGCATCTAATTTTTTATCGTCTTTTGGTAATACTTGCATACATAGTGCTCCTGTTTGTTTCCTTGTAAGCGCCTCTGATTGTATTGCATGCATACCTAGTACAAATTTGTAATCTAACCATCAGTTTGTTGGTCCTATTTGGTTTCATTCTTTCTGTCTCCTTTTTTGTGTATATATAATGCTCAATCCAGGTATTCTTTGTCGTCTGGTAGCGAGTGTTAACTGAAAGTGTATGCCTAACCGCATGTTTGGCTGGTTGCCTGATGCCTCTGCCAATTTCCATGTCTGGCATATTCGTGATACTTCCAAAGTATAAATTGTTCTGATAAGGATTTTAGGATTTCCGTTTTCTAAAGTAACAGAACAATGTTTTTTTTATATTTGTTTTAGTTGCCTGATGCCTCTGCCAATTTCCATGCCTCTGATTGTATTGCATGCATAGGGTTCAGGCACTGCTTTTCTTTATTTGCTTGATTTTTTCATTTAATGTAAAACCAAAGACCCCTCATACCAACTTTATTTTGCTTTTGACATTACTGTGTTCTGGGTATATGAACCTTGCAACCGACAAATCCTTTTCCAGTCATGCTTGCGTGCACAGGCTCAACAGCTCCTCAAATTTCTTTTTGGCAAGATTAGCCAGATTAACTGGGTTAGTAGCTGAAAAATAGAACCTCGAAGAGTTAATTGTAGGGGGATAGTTTAGTCCTGTGTTAAGTGCGCTAAATCTAGCCAGGCTCAACAGCTCCTCAAATTTCTTTTTGGCAAGATTAGCCAGATTAACTGGGTTAGTAGCTGAAAATAGAACCTCGAAGAGTTAATTGTAGGGGGATAGTTTAGTCCTGTGTTAAGAGTGCTAAATCTAGCCAGTTTAACATAACCCTCCCTAATCCAAGAGTGTTTGGGTGGGGGTTGGGTGGGGGGGGGGGGGGGGGGGGCGGGGGGCGGTGGGGTTAGCTCTAATCCAAGTCTTAACCCCAGACCAGACTTAGCCTAAGGAAGAATTATATGAGGTAATTAGATTCAAGCCTCTTCATGTTCGAACTATTTATTTGCTTCCAATCTTCTTAGTTCTTACAGTGTCTTGTACATAAGGCTAATCATTGCCGCCTTTGGAGCAAAAAGAATAAACAAATTCTCTAATCCCTCTCTTCTTCAACTAGCCCTCAGAACCTTGACGGCAACATGGCTTGCTGATCAAGGGTGAGTGCCCATATTATGCACGTACCATCTTGATACTGAGAAGTAATTTATGATTATTCCAGTCATCTTGAGCGATTCCACTTTTTCTTGAATGGTGGTATGGCATATCTTTTTTCACACACCCTTCTCCGTGGGTGTTTTTATTAGACATGCACCAATATATGTATAATTCTTTTTCTGTATATCACCAACTCAGTGATTTTTCTCTCTTTTCAAAGATTTATTACCACTCTCATTGTGCTTTGCATAAGTTATGTTTTTGGAGAAAAAGATCCATGTTAAATTTCTACTTGTTAAATGAAGATCCTAATCAAGATGGTACCTCTTTATTAGAACAGTGTAGCACTGTAGCCTGTCTGTGCAGTGTTTATATTCTCCGTTGGGCTTGCTACGTGGTTTGTGATGTTTGTTTCATCTAATCGAGTACTCCCTCCATCCCGAAATAAGTGTCTCAACTTTAGGACAACTTTTTGGGACGGAGGGAGTAGCAAATTGTGTTTTTCATGTTGATTTCCCATTATCATGTTTGCCTTAGCTAATTGTGCATACCATACTTTCCAGCCCCAGGGGACATCAATTTGCTACTTGCCGAGAAGTTTCTTCCTATTTCATGTCACTTCTTGGATATGTGGAGGCAAAGCCAACCACTGTTCAGAACAACGATGTGGGAGTTCATGACTTGAGTACTGTTAATGTGAGTTTTTTCTTAGTATGCACCTTATCTTTGCAGTCTGCACTTTAATTTCCGTTGTTTAACTTCATGAAATGTTTAATTAGACTGCAGGTCTTCGCCAGCAAAATGATTCAACTGGGGACATGCAAAGTGCAGTGTCAGCCACTTCTGTTACATTATCCATTCACAATGGTGATTCTCAGGGACAGAGACAAAAACCTTATAAAGATGAAGCTCCGATTGAAGCAGTCAGGAAAGAGTGCAAAAAATGCAATTTGACTTTTGAGGACCAGAGTGCCTATGTGCAGCATCAGTTGTCCTTTCATCAAAGGAAAGCTAAAAGGCGCAAGGTTGATAAATCTATTGGCCTGGGAGTCGGTAAAGATGGAAAGCTTGAGACTCAGGAAAGTCAGAGGACCTCTGAAGATAAACCTTGCTATTTTGGCCATGGTGTAGCTGATATTAAAAGTCAAGGTCAGAGTCCAGCAGAACTGTTTGGCGGTGCTTCTTCAGGAGATGTAGGTGCTCAACTATCCTTGGCTGCAGCACCATGTGGGTTGCAAGAGATAACTGGCTTACCTGAACAGGCAGAAGAGCCTTCTGCTGGAGAGCCTGTCTCTGGGCATCAGGACCTTCCTCAGGAGACTACTGGTTTACCTCAACAGGAAAAAGAACTTTCTGCTACAGAGCCTTTTGCTGGACATCAAAAGGAACATGTTGATAATTCTGGTGACCATGAAATCCATGTTGGGGCATGTCATATAGCTGAAGAGCCTCTTGCCTTTGATGTTGCAAGCAACCTTAGTACTTGCAAGTCTCCTGAACCAGAAGTTCATGAGCATGACAGCTCAAAAGATTTGGAATTTTCCATTGCAGATTGCTCAGGAAGTTTTGACAGGTCTCATGAAATCTCTAAGATACCTCAGGATGTTCCATGTACTACAGATGCTCCAGGTGAAAAAAGTTGCGCAGATGATCCAATGGACTGTGCTGATATAACACTGCCAAAACAAGTTCCTGAGCACTGTGATATGCTGGATCACAAATTTAGAGGTTTTCCTGGAGAAACTGGTTTTAATGACCAGGTGGAAAACAATCCACTGTCTGCCAACTTGGATGAGCCTGATCTTAGTTCCAACAGCATGGAGGTAGATAACAGCAAGATAACTTGCAAGTTTGGCGATGTGCTGAATTCTACTAGCTCTGAATATGATAAACCTGTTGTGGATCAAATTGATCGTGGAGTGACTGCCTTGAAAAATGATGCGATCAACATTGATGATGGGATGAACATTGATGTCAGAATAAAGGAGGTCAACCTCAATTCATGTTTGGATACAATATCTTCTCCTGTTTCTGGTGCAAACTGTGAAACGTCTAATGCCCTTCATGATGGCAATCGATCGTCCATTCTCGCCCAATGTTTTGGTGCTAGCTCTAATGATGACAATATTTGTCAGGACGAAAGTTTTGTCAATCAGAACAATGTTTCTAAGGCTGAAATTTTTGTCAATCAGAGCAATGACATGGTGTATCAATCCAATTTGAACATGAATCCTATCTCTCCTCCTCAAATTAGTGTGGATTATTTCACTTCCTGCTCAATGAATTCTGAAATTAAGAACAACGACAACCGACGTGATGATAATGCCAAGGAACAGTTTGTGAACTCACGGAACATATCAAGTAATGAACCAGGTTTTGATGCTGAAGCTTACAACAATGACATCTTTACTGGTGCTATGGCAGAAACTAGCTTTGCTCAGCTGAATAATGCTATGAATATGAAGACTGATTACTCAAGCTGCTACTCAATATCTGATCTAAATACGCTGACTGGTGGTACTGCAACTGATGGAATTGATTTCCACGGTATGAGGAGTTCTTTTGTAAGTGGCTCCACCAGTCGCAGTGAACCAAATGAACTTGATTTTGATATCAAGGGTTCCATGCTTGAGGCTCTGGAAAGATCTGACAGCGACCTGGAAACTCAGTACAATGGTGGCGATCCTGCCATTGACTCACTCCCTGCGGCAGGCACAAGTGGGAATGTCGATGATTTTATGTCCATGCACACAAATTTTGGTAGCTTGACCTCTTTGGTTCGTTCCGTTGAAGGTGGTCCAATGAGCAGACTTATTCAAGATCAGGTAAATTTGACTGGGTATCCTCACATTCTGTTTTTGCTCAACAATTATTTGGAAACTTCACTAAGTCAATTGGTATATAATGCTTAATTAAATCTTCAATGCGTATATTCTTTCCACACATATCATGCAATAGACAAATGATGTTTCATTTGAACTTCAATCAGCAGTCACTAAAATGTGCAACTATCGAAGGAAGAAATAAATATGGTTGTTTGATTGTTAACTGAAAACATGTAAATGTGAGGTCACAGTGTCACACAATGTAGCATGTTGGCGTAACTATTGCAATAGCTGAACAGATGTAATTGCTGCTATAACCATTGTATGCTTTGTTATGAACATTTTCTCTCTTAAATATAGCAGCAGTACACACCGCTATCCATTATGTGTTTTACACTTTTACCCATCTGCGTGTTGACTCTGGTAATCTATTTTGTACAGTGTGATTTGCAACTTGGATTTGGTGCACAGAAGCAGCAAATATATCCTAGTTTTGAGGAGCACCTTCGGATGGCCTCAGCTGGAGCTCCGCAGTTTGGGAACATGGGCAGACACAATCCCATGCCTGTGCCTGTGCCGGTGCCCGAGCCAACACTGATGCTAGGGTATGAGCCAACGTTGATGCTAGGTTATGCACCGCAGTTCGGGAGCTGCCCTCCGGTCCAGTTAGGTTGGGACCTGTCCAAGATGGTTGGCGTGCTCCAATCCGTATGTGTGTGGTGCAACACAAGGTTCCAGCATTTTGGCACGGCCGAGCAGCAGAACGACTCTGTTGGCTTCATTTGCCCCGCATGCAAGGACAAGACATCCGGTCATCTTAGCATACTCAACAATGGTTCATCGCTTTAGCATTCGATCTCTGTTACTGTTTTCATCATATGTAGTCCGATCTTTTTTCTTTCTCGTCGGGATCATGTAGGGTAGACTGGAATCTGAGCTAGCACATTCGTGTGTGTGTGTGTGTGTGTGGTGGTTACGTTGACCGGTTTGGCTATGTTTAAATGACACTGTTTTCGGCCGTCGACTGATTTGGATATGTAGCAACGTAGTTTGTGACATTTTTAAATGCTGATGTCCAGATTGATCCTGAGGTGCATGATTCATTTCATTGGCCTTGGTCCTCCATGGATGGATATTAGGCAAGCTCGGTCTATCGCCTGCTTTGCCAGGGTTGGGTCAGTTTCCTACCTACTCCGTGCATGTGGAAGCGCTGGGCACCTTTGAAGTGCAAGATTTTTTACTTGGCTTGCGGTTCAGCGTAGGCTTTGGACCTCGGACAGAAGAACTAGGCACGGGCTGCAGGACGAGGTTTCTCTTTGCCATCAAGGGGTAGATTCGGTGGACCGTATTCTGGTGCAATGTGTCGGTGTGTGCGAGCGGCGCGAGGGATTCCTTTGATGAGTGGTGGTTGGTTGCCAGGAAGAACTTTCGGGCCAAGGATCGCAAAGGATTTAACCCATTTGTCATTTTTACTAGCTTACAGCTTTGGAAACAAGGGAATGCGAGAGCATCTGCCCATTACTAGACGATACCCTGCGCGTTGCCGCGGAACTTGATATATAGTTTCTAAGTATTGTATAGAATACTAATTCAGTCCTTATGATTGAAACTATGTGAGAAACTTCTGCATAAGCATAATTAATCTTAACGTGAAAAGTTGTGGTCACGATTAATTGCAATGTGATTAAAACCCACTTAAAATCCACAAATGCATGTTGCATGGTAGAGGATTCTCATGTGTAGATTGGACGGATGATAGTGGATCATGCTAGTAAATCTAACGTCTAAAACACTATTGATGATGTGAAAGCACGCATGTTAAGATAATTAGAAGTAGTGGAGATCACTCTCTTACGTATATAGGATTAGGCCGCACTGCATCTGCATGATCAATGAAATGGTGGAACTGATATTTGAAGAATGGCAGGAATGGAAACTTGTTGGAGCTGGTGTTTTAGATAGTTTCGTGAGAAGTTAGACTAGAGTAGTGGGAGGTGGGTGGGTGTGTAATCTTGCGTGATATGCTCGCATACTCCACTATAAAAATACAGAACCGATCAATGAACAAATTGGCTCACCCTCGTACGCTTCTCGCTGCGCGGCATCTCCGACCCACACCGCAAGGCACATGTCTTCCATGTCCACTCCTTTTCCATCAACGTTTGCCGAGCGTCGTTTTATTTGTGTGGCCTTGATTGGCCGGTGACGGTAAGGCTAGTGGTAGAGGCGGAGCTATGTACACTTCAGAGGGAGGAGGGGGGGGGGGGGGGGGGCATGGCCCCCTAGCCTTGGATTTGGTTGCACTGTACTCACAAAAAAAATGATTGCACACTCCACAGTACGAACGTTTGTTATAAGGGAGTTGGCACAAGATGATAAAAGAAGGTCTTCTTATTGCTCCATGAAGAGTTTCAGGTGTGTGATATGATCTTCGAGTATGTTTTTTTTTGGTAAAGTCTTTCTTAGTTAAAGTAAACTCCTTTTGTGCAGGGCTTGACCATCATGTTGTTTCAGTACTGAATATTGTTGGAGGCGAATCTTAACTGAAGATCCATGTAAATTATTGTGGCATCTTAGAAATGCCTTCTTTGACATACTCTATCTTCATTGCAGTTTTATGAAGAGGACCGCTTCGTAGTGGAGTTCCTGTGCTTATAGGTTACTCATTTTTTATTTTACAAAATTGAACACGTACCAAACAAACATTAGCCTCATATGATTTTATCTCCAAGAATTCTAATCACATACTCCCTCTGTCCCAAAATAAGTGTCTCAACCTTTATACTAACTTTGTATAAAGTTGAGACACTTATTTTGGGACAAAGGGAGTACATAATTGAGTTCTTCCAATAAAAATAGCGCAAGGTGGCGAACGGAAATTGGGATGCACTTCGGCTGGTTTAGGCTCCACTTTAATCAAATCTGGTTGCAAAGGAACATTCTGATCTGATGCTTTAACGTGCTTGACATATTATTCCTATAATGACCATGATCTCTTGTACAGGTTGGTTTTCCTTCGAAATATTTGTCACCGTTATCTTCCCCTCTTGAGATGTGATGGGTAGAATATTCTTCCATGCCCATGTCTTGATTTGCCAAGCATATCTTCTCGGTGGATAGCTGGTGCATAACCTGGACCGCATATCATCTGTGATCGCGCATCTTTTTCTTTTTTTCAGGCACATGCAAGAGAATTGCGTGCTTTTTGTATTAAGAGAGGAAGAAGTTTTACATTATGTCAATAGCACTGGAAGGTCAGTGCAACGTAGTATGTGACACTTTTAAATGCTGAGGTCCAGATTGAACCTGAGGTGCATGATTCTTTTCATTGGCCTTGGTTCTCCATGGATGAATATTCGGCAAGCTCGGTGTATCGCCTGCTTTGCCAGGGTTGGGTCAGTTTCCAGCTGCTCCGTGCATATGGAAGCGCTGGGCACCTTTGAAGTGCAAGATTTTTACTTGCTTGCGGTTCAGCGTAGGCTTTGGACCTAGGACAGAAGAACTAGGTACGGGCTGCAGGACGAGGTTTCTCTGTGAATGCGGAAAAATGCGAGCAGCAGGATTTGAATCCTGGTGGACTGGAGATTTCATTATCCTCCTAACCATTCCTAACCATTCAACCACAGGTTGGTTCGTTGTTCCTAGGGTACTTTGTCCCTTTTTAAACACGTTTTGACCTTGCTCTTTGATTTTATTTCACCAGCTGTCACCACGGAACAAGGGGGACTTGTCTGTTTCATGGGACAAGGAATACCCGAAAAGGAAAGCTGCCACGAAGCGCTAGCGAGCCAATGGCTGAACAAGTTTCTTCGGAACGCAAGTTTCTTCGTTGAGTCTCTCTCCACTCTCCTCCCTTCTTCTTACTCACTCCGTCCGAAATTACTTGTCACATAAATGGATAAAAATGGATGTATCTAGAACGAAAATGCGTCTAGATACATCTATTTCTCCGACAAGTTTTCGGGACGGAGGGAGTATTTAGCAACGACTAGTTTCTGATAGAAGCTAAGCTGGGAAACATCCGTTGTACGCACTCGCTTCGTTCGTGGTCTATGCTACAACGATTGGAGTACCAACCGCTATTCAAGGCGGTGTATACGCGGTTGGAGCAGGTGGCTATGGAGGTTTTTACCCAACATGGGTGCAGCATAATCTCCGGATTTGTCCACCCTCCGTATCGACATAGGCGTAGTGTCGGTCTATAGGACTCTACTGTTGCCGAATTGTCTTTTTTTTTTACTTTCTTTTTGTCAGATTGATGATGTTTGGCCGTGTGCATCCTAATTATGCAGAAGCCGAGTGATACTCTTAATGCTCTGTTGTATCTGCTTGATGCTACATTTTGAGTTAATAAAAGTGCCCTTTATAAAAAAAAACTGGGAAATGGAAACTTGAAAACGCAAGTTTCTTCGACGCGTCTCTCTCCATTCTCCTCACTTCTTTCTTCTTGAGCAGCGACGACCTCGTCGCAGCAGCACCGCCCAGCCGGTAACCCTACGAGGCCTTGGCGTGAGTAAGCTAGTCTTCTCGACTCCTCTGTCTCTCCTTCTCTTCTTCCAATGGACTCACCGTTTCTGCTTGCTATTAGAATTTAGGGCAAAGGCTCGGGCAACCTCTCGGCGGCGGGGCACCGTCTCAGCTGGGTGGTGGGTGGAAACCGACGGCTTGCGGTACAGTTTCTTGCCCCTCACCGCAACCCCATCAGGGCAAAGTTTCTGGAATTAAAAGCTTATTGTTATTTAGACGAACATCTGAATTTTGCCATCAACGTTCGCTCGACGTCTTTTTTGTGTGGCCTTGATTGACCGGTAGCGGTACAACTACAACTAGTGCTAGAGGCGGAGTACTCTGCAATCAAATCCAAGGATGGGGGGCACGCCCCCCCCCCCCCCCCCCCTGCCCCCTCCCTCTGAAATTTACTGAGCGCATTATCTCCATAACACCGCTGATCGGGGTCATCCTCACCACCTTGCTTTGTGAAACCCTGTAAGTTCTTAAACAACCGATATGAGTAATGCTCCAAGCCTTTCTTGCAGTCCATAATTAATTCAACAGTTCTGGACTGGAAGTTGAGCCAGCACATTCTAGTGTGCGTGCCGCAGTTATGCAGAAACATTCTAGCGCGTGCGTCTGTTTAGCAGCCCAGCAATTGTGATTCTCAATCGATGGTCAGCGGAGCAAGATGGACCTTTTGTGTGTAATGGATTGGATTGGAAGCTATGCTATCCAAAAACGTTTTTAACCTTCAAGCATTTAGATCACTAAAGTAATGATCTAAATGTTCTTATATTACTTTACGGAGGGAGTATATGTGTGCTCTATCTTCATTGCAGTTTTATGAAGAGGACCGCTTCATAGTGGAGTTCCCGTGCTTATAGGTTACTCATTTTTTACTTTACAAAATTGGACACGTACCAAACAAACATTAGCCTCATATGATTTTATCTCCACGAATTCTAATCAGATACATAATTGAGTTCTTCTAGTAAAAATAACGCAAGGTGGCGAACGGAAATTGGGATGCACTTCGGCTGGTTTAGGCTCCACTTTAATCAAATCTGGTTGCACGGGAACATTTTGATATGATGCTTTAACGTGCTTGACATATTATCTTTTATATCTAAATAGCTAGCCCCCATTAACCTATTTCTCTCAACATGCAAGTATGCCACCTCATCATTCAACATGCATGGGAAAGGCCCACTACAACATGCAACCATTCGTAAGAAAAAGCCACCTCAACATACAAACATGCATGAGAAGAAGATTTACATTCTATTATGATATTTATATCATACATAATCAAACACCACAAATCATATTCATTTTCAGTTTTAGATCTCATAATATTACTGTAAATATTCATGGTCCATACATCCAATTCTCACTGAATATATTACAAAACATTTCCGCAACAACGTGCGGAGTATCATCTAGTTCCTATAATGACCATGATCTCTTGTACAGGTTGGCTTTCCTTTGAAATATTTGTCAGAGTTATCTTCCCTCTTGAGATGTGATGGGTAGAATATTCTTCCTTGCCCATGTCCTGATTTGCCAAGCGTAACTTCTCGGTGGATAGCCGGTGCATAACCTGGACCGCATATCATCGATCGTCGCCTATCTTTTCCTTGGTTGAACCACATCAATATTACGCAATATCAGCATTCTTCTAGTAATTCACTTGGGACTTACAGGGTACATCTATGACCACGCCAAAGGAACTACAACCTTGAGGCGATGTTGGTGTTGCAGCCGTACGAGTTTCCGTATCAGCGTTACCATGGACGCCGATCCATCATTCCACGGCTGCAAAAGTAGAGCCGGCATGCGGTGGTAAGTGGGCGGACTGGTTGTTCGTAAAAGTATTTTGTTTGCGCCCAATTAAGCAATCCTACGAGCAACCTGACCTCTATGCATCTGTCCCCATTTAAGCAATCCTACGTGCAACCTTACCTCTATGCATCTGAAGGAGCAACGAGTATTTTGAGATGATAAGTCGTGGCCACCTCATATTGCCTCTCACATTTTCGAAATTTGGTGGTGTTGAGCGTCCTATGTACACGTACATATACATATACTCTAATGTCCGTCCATCTTGTTAGGGTTTAGTCGTGGGAGGAAGCCGACGGCTTGAGGTAAAATTTCTTGCTCCTCACTGCAACCCCATGAGGGCAAAGTTTTTGTAATTAAAAGCTTACCGTTGTTTAGACGAACATCTAAGCTTTGCCATCAACGTTCGCCAGGCTTTTTTTTGTGTGTGGCCATGATTGGCCAATGGCGGTACAGCTAGTGTTAGAGGCGGAGTATTCTGCAATCAAATCCAAGGATGGTGGTGGTGGTGGTGGGTGGGTGGGGGGTGCCCCCCTCCCTCCCTCTGTCTGAAGTTTTTTTCTTCATGAATACGCAAATCTTGCGTATCATTGCATTGATAGGAGGAGTAGAATGAGTATAGAGAGTGGTACAACAATGACACGAACGCACGCATGCGTGAACATGGTGCCCGGATCAGAGAGACAAGGGATGCTCGGCCCGAATAGAGGATACATCACAGCTAAACCAACCAAGAGCGGCAATGCCGAACCAGCAAGAATTCCAACATCACCTAAGCCAAAAACCCGGGGACACCGCGAGCGAGCAAGATAGCCTTCAAGAAGGAAGTCGTCGCCGAGATGCCGTCGCCATCCGGTCCTGAGGAACCAGACCTAGGGTTTCCCTTGAGCTCGAAGAGGGGCGCGGCTGAGGGCCTTGATAGTGCCTCCAAGGAGGAAACGGCATCCGTAGACGCCGCCGCTGCCAGTACCGGCAAGCCGAGCAAGGATTTCTCCCTGGCCTCAGGCTGGGCAATCCCTTAGCCACCGTATTTGGAGTCAGGGACGAGGAAGCCAAACGCTGGTCGGAGCCACCATGTCGGAAGGGGATTGGTGGGGTTGCACCTGCCGTCGGAGGGTGGCACCGCCTCCGGACACACAAACATTGGATCTGACAAAAGGGGAGGCTTTGAGGCGTATAGAGTAGGGCAGGCGGCGAAGCAAACCACGAGGTGGTGGGGCGACGGCGATCAGCAATGCCGACAGACAGGGTCTGGAGGGACGTAGAACCATGTTGCCGTGGCCATAGCCGCCGGGACGTCGGTGAGCCAGGCGAGCTGGAAGGGACGCCGTCACCGAGGCCGGAGCTGCCCGGCATAGGACGCCGTCAGCCATGGACACCGGAGAGACGCGGGTCCAAGGTTGCCGGGGCCGGAGCAGCACCAGCAAGTACCCGCCGTGAGGATCCCCGAGACTGTCACTAGCACCGTAGCCTCATCGCCTCCGCGCGTGAGCCGTCATTGTGGCTCGGTGGGGGGAGGAAGGGCCGCTTGAGACGAGGGGGGGGGGGGACGCCTGCGCACGAAAGGCAGGCCGCGAACCCCCCGCGACTGGCCGCAGGTCCGCACCACGCCCACGGCCGGGCAGCACCAGCAGGGCTGGGCCATGCCGGGGGTAAGGGAGGCTGCATGGGAGGGCGCCATGGCCGTGGTCAGGGACGCCGCACCCGGCGCCAGACCGGGAGGGAAGGCAGTTGGGAGGCGCCCGCGGCGCGCACAAGGATGCGGGGGACTTAGGTGTAACATCCCCTGTAATTAAGCCACAGTAACCATCCTCTAATTATGCCAAGTCGTCATGTTATGCAATGCTTGATCACCTTTGATTCAAATCTCATTTCAAATTCAACTTCAATTCAAAATTCAAAATGCAAGTCAAATAATTATTTCTTCAAACTGCAAAACTAAATAGTTCATAATGTTGAAAATAATCCCAAAGCAATTATAAAAATAAAATCAACATTAATTGGATTTCAAAATTGACCCTAACATCCAAAAAACAGTACCCAAAACAGCATTATTAAATCCATTTTATTTTTGGAAAATTCAAATGAATTCAAATGGGGCTCAAACTTTTTGTGACAGTACTAACTATTGCAAAGTATTTAATGTGACAAGTGGCACATTTTGCAAAAGTCATTTGCTGCTCCAATTAAATGCAAAACAGAGCAGAAATGAATGACAGAAAAATGGAAAAAGGAAAAAGAGGGAAGGCATTGTTGCATTGGGCTTCTGGTTGCTACAGTAGATGGCCCAGCCCACCTAATCCCTCTCCTTCTACCTCTGTTCACAGAACAGAGGCGTGTCGTCCATCCACCCGCCATGGCCGCGCCTAGGGCACGCGTCGGGCATCCCCCGGCCATGTGGATGGATAAGGGCGTCGTCCCAGCGCCCGTGGAACCCTAGCCTTCCTCCGTTTCCCCTCCCTCGCGCCGTTGCTCGCTCCCCCGCACACACCCGTAGCACCGCCGCCATGGCTGCCGTCGTCATTGCGGCCACCGTGCCCCCCCGGCGCAAGAGACATTGCCCAGGAGACCCGCCGTCGCCGTCTACTTCCTCTCCGCCGTCCGGTTCGTCGACAAGCCGCCGCAAAGCTCGCCATCGACCCCGTCCACGCCGCGTCGGGCCACCGCTGCCCCGGCCCGATCTCCATCGCCGGCGCCTCCCAGCCTCGCCAAGCACGTCCTCGACCCTCCTCGCAGTGAGCTACGCCCATCCCCCTCCTTCTCCCCTCTATCTCCCACCGTAGACGCCGTAAACTGCCGCCGCGCGAGCTCGGCGAGCTCGCGTTCACCGCGCCCGCGCCTCTCCTGGCCACGTCCGTGGCCGCGCCCGCCGCTCCCTGGCCGTGCGCCCCGCCTGCGCTGGCTCGCCCGGCCGTGTGCTCGCTCGCGCCACACCTCTTCATTGCAGTTTTATGAAGAGGACCGCTTCATAGTGGAGTTCCCATGCTTATAGGTTACTCATTTTTTACTTTACAAAATTGGACACGTACCAAACAAACATTAGCCTCATATGCTTTTATCTCCAAGAATTCTAATCACATACATAATTGAGTTCTTCCAATAAAAATAGCGCAAGGTGGCGAACGGAAATTGGGATGCACTTCGGCTGGTTTAGGCTCCACTTTAATCAGATCTGGTTGCATATGAGACCTTGTTTGGATCCTGGATTTTTAATAATATGGCTGTGTGCATCAAGAGATGCAGAGGCCGGGGGTATTCCTACTTTTCGAAAAAAATATGAACATTCTGATCTGATGCTTTAACGTGCTTGACATATGATTCCTATAATGACCATGATCTCTTGTACAGGTTGGCTTTCCTTTGAAATATTTGTCACCGTTATCTTTCCTCTTGAGATGTGATGGGTAGAATATTCTTCCATGCCCATGTCCTGATTTGCCAAGCCTATTTTCTCGGTGGATAGCTGGTGCATAACCTGGACCACGCGCATATCATCTGTAATCACCCATCTTTTTCTTGGTTGGTTGAACCGCATGATCACCCATCTTTTCGTTGGTTGAACTGCAACAATATCACGCTACATCGACATTCCTCTAGTAACTTGGGACTTATAGGGTACATCTATGACCACGCCAAAGGAACTACAACCTTGAAGCGATGTTGATGTTGCAGCCATACGAGATTCCACATCACCGTTACCATGGACGTCAATTCATCATTCTGCATCAACCTTGAGGTGATGTGTAATGGAATGCCTCTCACATTTTTGGATTGTATTGGACGCTACGCTATCCCAAAAATGGTTTTAAGCTTTGAGATTTCTTCCATATCTTTAGACCAAAATGTATATGTGCACACTCCACTACTAAACTATACGTATGGACATTTCTCTAGTTAAACGATTGAAGAGATACACATCACATCTTCCTTCTTTGGTTAGATCCAGCCCAGAAAGTTCTCAAACAAGTCTGGATTAAGCAGGGGAGCGATCAGAAAGTACACTACCCATTTGGGTATTGGCAAGTCACACTCAAGCTTCTTAAGAGTGGGGTGGAGCACCAACACCTTAAATTGTACCTGTATCTTAGTAAGATAGACACCGACTAAGAAACCACTTCTTAGTGCCCTCCAACCTGCAACAAGCAGGGCGAGACTATCACAGTGGTACGCAACAAACAAATTCCAAATCAGAACATGTAGTCATGTTAATTTACCTCACTGTTTGTTGTCCATGGGAGCCGTGGCTGCGTGATGGCGAGGCCGAGGTCACGGATGGTATACTTCGTGGCAATGAACGGGCGTATGGAGTCCAAATCTCTGCTAAAAAAATTTCTTCACGTGTGCATACACATTTCTCTAGCTAAATGAGTAGCTATTGCCAATGACAAAAATGGATTTGGCTAGGGTTGGGCATATTTGGCCGAGTGTTTTTAGAGTCATGCCACCTCATATTTTTGGAGGTTGGATGCGTTCCGTAGAATATAGAGACATCATTCGTGGAGGGCGAGAGCGAGAGCCTCACACTTCTCGCGTGTGAGCACTACTACCACCCCCACGGCATTCGGGACTAGCCGCGGAAGAAGAACGCGTGCCCTATTCGCATAGAAGAGGCTGCATAGATCGATATATACACATGTAAGTAAGTATATATCTATAGATATAAAAGTTTTCTACAGCTCCAACACTATTCGTTGTATTATTAATTAATACATACGAAAAGTTACCCTACTAACTGATTATATTGTTAATGAACTGGTAATTGTTAACCGATTATAATTCTACGGAATACTCCTTTCGTTCCAAAATACTTATCGCCATTTTAGATAAAAATTACTATAGATATTGTTCTATTAGCACATTTGAATTGTCATTTTGTTCTTTAGTCCTAGAATGAATTCAAAAATGAGGAATTACTCTAGAAAGAGGGAGGAGGAGGATGACGAAATGATGCCATTATTTCTTTCCTGACTTGATTGTTATTGCAAAAAAATACTATCATATACTATAGTTTTTGTTTACTAATAAACTATTTATTTGTTTGAAATTCTTTTTTGCAGGAATCATGGTGAGGGCTTTGGATGTCGTCGTTGGTCCCTCTGCCCAGCCGACGGGAGGAGTGTCAGTGGGCAGTAGCGGAGCTTCACTAGGGCCAAGTGGGGCTATGCCCTGCTACCCTAGAGAAATTATGTGAAATGCCATTGATTGGCAAGCTAAAAAATTGAATATGATTATCAAAGTTTAAGCAGAATTTATCCTTTTGGCCCCCCTCAACTCTGCTTTGCTCCCTCAACAATTTCTATCAAGCTCCGCCACTCTTAGTGGGCGACCTAATTTGAATAGTAGGAGGGATCGCCAATCATATCCTCAACGGTGCTCCACTAATATTTTTTCATGGTTTTGCATGGAAGGGTCTCTCATCGTCTTTCTATTCCAGGTACCTGCCGAGCCTCCATACACGAGCCATTTGAAGTCAGCTCAGCCGTGCAGGACCATCCGCAAATGAGGGGGGGGGGGGGGGGGGTGGGTTCTCCATGGTCTAGCAATGGAAATTGATTTCTCCCTCACATGCATGCTCGTGCCAACATAAGACGCCAGCAGGAGAATTAATGGTGATGGATGCTGACAAGATAGGGCGACCCACGACGATGAAGGCCGCGTCACCATCATGGAAAGCGACCGGTATCGGTGATGGCAGTTGTCAAGAAGCCAATAGAGGAGATGGTGGCTTTCTAGGGGCATAATGATGGCGGGAATAGACGAATTAGGCCGAGGGGAGTACGGGAGTGTGAGCAACTCCATCGATGGACGGCCGCAGTGATCGGATTTGACCGGCAAAGAAGCGGTGGTTTCTGGGCAAGTAGGTGCAGCGGAGAAATGGACCCTTGGGACTCCACGAGAGGCAGCGAAAATCTCACAAAGACCGTGTGGAATGTTCTGGAGAGACGCGGTATGCATGACGTGTACATGCATCCTCTGTCTTATGTGTACATGGTGAGTGATTTTCATTGTTGCTTATAGCCAATCCCTTGCGATTTGTTATGGCTTATATAGACTATAAGGTTAGTTTTTTTCGGAACGATTATGAAAGTTTTTTTAGAACGAATGTTTGGCTCTGGATGTATATATTAAGCCTATGCTTGGCGCCCAGAGATTTTTCTAGCTTCGCTCAAATCTCTGAACCTAATATTTTGTGCATTTCTGGATCCATATGTATTAGCATCTCCTACAAAGTTAATCGGAGGTACTTTGTTTAGTCCATGAGTGCCATATGTTGAATCAACATTATGATTTTTCGTTACATAATTATGTTTGTTTGTTATTATTAATGTCGAATAAACAAATTTCTGTATTTGAGTCTTCACTGTACATGCAAAAAATCAATTTTGCACTGTACATTTTTAGTTTCGGTTCATCACGTCATGTAGTTGTGAAAAAGAATCAATATTGGTTTTGATGCTGAAGCCAATAAACTCAAGGAAACAATCAATATTGGTTTTGATGCTAAAAAAGAAACAATCAACATTTGCTTTATACTTTGCGAACTCATGGAACATGTCAAGTAATGAGCCAAATTTTGATGCTGAAGCTTACAACAATGGCATCTTCACTGGTGTTATGACAGAAAATAGCTTTGCCCAGCTGAATAATGCTATGAATATGAAGACTGATTTTTCAAGCTGCTACTCAATATCTGATCTAAAAGTGCTAACGGATGGTACTGCAATTGACGGAATTTATTTCCATGGTATGAGTTCTTTTGTAAGTGGCTGCACCAGTTGCAGTGAACCAAATGAACTTGATTCTGATATCAAGGGTTCCATGCTTGAGGCTCTGGAAAGATCTGATAGCGACCTGGAAACTCAGTACAATGGTGGTGATCCTGCTTGTAACTCACTCCTTGCGGTTGGCACAAGTGGGAGTGTCGATGATTTTATGTCCATGCACAACAATTTTGGTAGCCTGGCCTCTTTGGTTCGTTCCATTGAAGGTGGTCCAATGAGCAGACTTATTCAAGATCAGGTAAATTTGACTGGATATCCTCAAATGATGTTTCTGCTTAACAATTATTTTTAAATTTCATCAATTCAATTGTGTGGTATATAATGTACTTAAATATTCAATGGGTATATACTCTTTTGACTTCTAGTCTTCCACACATATCATGCGATAGACAAATGATGTTTCATTTGAAGTTTAATCAACAGTCACTAAAATGCGCAAATATTGAAGGAAGAAAGAAAGAAAGAAAGAAAGATGATTGTTATAAGATTAAAAATTATGGACGCATGAATTATATTATTATTATAAGCTTCCATCGACATTAATTCTCCTGCTGGCGTCTTAGGTTGGCAGAAGCATGCATGTGAGGGAGAAACCAATTTCTCTGATGAACGGCGTAATGGGTCAGGAGCTGGTGGAGTATCGTCATTTTGTGCATAGCTGTTAGTTACTAGGAAGGTTTGTTTTTTATGGAAATGAATAGACCATTTGCAAAACAATAAAAAGAACAGACCATTTGCAAGAACCGTCAAATTCGAGTAACTTGAACCATTCCAAAATGGCCGCCTCCCTAAAGTGAAAGCGAAAGATGTAATGTAAGCAGGACTGCCTTGGCTTACATGAAGATACATAAGGCATACATGTCTCGGTGTGCGCATACACTGCCGTCACTCCACAAATTCTCTGTGAAGGTGGTTGGATTGGACCAGTGATCACCATTATCCAAGGCAAAAACACGTAACGCCGCCCAGGTCACTCACCGACGACGATGTGCTGGGCGACACGAGCAAACGGCCAGCGCATTGGTCCTCGACTCTCATTCCTTCCCTGAAGTGGATGGGCTATAGTCTGCGGTTCGGCATATCAGTTCCGTCTCGTGCCAGCCAATCATTCACATGCCCAGTCAGCACACTTACGTTTCCACTGGCCAACATCATCTATATTCTATAAGCACACAAAGCTGCACTTGCAACTTCTCCAATGAACATAAACATCCATTCATACCGGAACTTCAGCTACTCATGTTCATCTTCTCTCGCCGCATCATTTGCTGAGAATTAAAAGGGGTCCAATCACCACAATGTTCTTGCACGTCATGGGAAATTTAGGCAAGCAGAGAGCCGCTGCAACACCTAATCGTATCATCAACGGTGCTACACTAATAATTTTTTAGGGTTTTGCACAGAAGGGTCTCTCATTGTCTTTCTATTCCAGGTACTACTTTCTTTCTATCAGTCGGGCAGTGGCGGAGCTAGATAAAATTTTCTTCAGAGTTTTCTCCAAAGCTGTGTGTGTGTGGGGGGGGGGGGGGGGGGGGCACCATTCCACGTCATGGAAGCTGACATATTTTAGTCTCACATTCTACAGTGCGTATGCAAATGTGGGGTTCTCCATGGGTTAGAAATTGGTTTTCCGTCACATGTGTGCTTTTGCTAACCTAAGACGCCAGCAGGAGGATTAATGGTGATGGAAGCTGATAAGATAGGGCGACCCGTGACAATGAAGGCCACGTCACCCTCACAGAAAGCAATTGGTATCGGCGATGACAGCTATCACGAAGCCAACAGAGGAGATGGTGGCTTGTTAGGGGCATAACGATGGCAGGGAATAAACGAATTAGGACGACGAGAGTACGGGAGCATGATCAGCTCCATCGATGGACGACCGCAGTGATCGGATTTGATCAGCAAAGAAGCGGTGGTTTCTGGGCAAGTAGGTGCAGCGGAGAAAAGGACCCTTGGGACTCCACGAAAGGCAGAGAAAATATCACAAAGACTGTTTGGAATGATCTGGAGAATCGTGGTATGCACGACCACGTGTACATGCATCCTCTTACATGGTGAGTGATTTTCATTGTTGCTTATAGCACTCGTTGCGATTTGTTATGGCTTATATAGACTGTAAGGTTAGTTTCTTTTGGAACGATTAAGATAGTTTTTGTAGAATGACTGTTTGGCCCTGGATGTATATGTTAACCGTATATTTGGCGCCCCAAGATTTGTTTAGCTTCGCTCAAATCTCTGAAACTAATATTTTGTGCATTTCTGGATCCATATGTATTAACACGCATTTCCTACAAAATTAGTCTGAGGTACTTTGTTTAGTCCATGAATGACATATGTCGAATCAACAGTATGGCTTTTCGTTACATAGTTATGTTTGTTTGTTCCTATTAATGTCGAAATAAACAAATTTTAGTATTTGAGTCTTCACTGTACATGCAAACTTTCATGCAAAACAATCAATTTTGCTCTATACATTTCTAGTTTTGGTTCATCACCTCATGTAGTTGTGAAAAAAATCAATATTGGTTTTGATGTTGAAGCCAATAAACTCATAGAAACAATCAATATTGGTTTTGATGTTGAAAAAGAAACAATCAACATCTGCTCTATACTTTGTGAACTCACGGAACATATCAACCAATGAACTAGGTTTTGATGCTGAAGTTTAAAACAATAACATCTTCACAGCTGGTGTTATGACAGAAAGCTTTGCGCAGCTGAATAATGCTATGAATATGAAAACTGATTTCTCAAGCTGCTACTCAATATCTGATCTAAACACGCTGACTGGTGGTATTGCAATTGATGGAATTTATTTCCATGGTACGAGGAGTTCTTTTGTAAGTGGCTCCACCAGTCGCAGTGAACCAAATGAAGTTGATTTTGATATCAAGGGTTCCATGGTTGAGGCTTTGGAAACTCAGTACAATGGTGGCGATCCTGCTTGTGACTCACTCCCTACGGCTGGCACAAGTGGGAGTATCGATGACTTTATGTCCATGCACACCAATTTTGGTAGCCTGGCCTCTTTGGTTTGTTCCATTGAAGGTGGCCAATGGGTAGACTTAGTCAAGATCAGGTAAATCTGACAGGATATCCTCAAATAATGTTTCTACTTAACAATTATTTGGAAATTTCACTAAGTCAATCGGTATATAATATACTTAAATATTCAATGGATATGTATTCTTTTGACCTCCAGTCTTCCACACATATCATGAGATAGAAAAATGATGTTCCGTTTGGACTTTAATCCAGTCACTAAAATGGCCAAATATTGAAGGAAGAAAGAATGATGATTGTTCGATTGGTAGCTGAAAACATGTGAAATGTGAGGTCACAGTGTCACACAATGTAGCATGTTCATGTAACTATTGCAATAGTTGCACAGATGTAATTGCTGCTATAACCATCGTGTGCTTGTCATACGCATGCTCTTAAATGTACAGTGTGATTTGCAACTTGGATTTGGTGCACCGAAGCAACAAATATATCCTAATTTTAGGAGCACCTTCGGATGGCCTCAGCTCGAGCTCCGCAGTTAGGGAACATGGTCAGACACGATCCCGTGCCCGAGCGGACACTAATGCTAGGCTACGAGCCAACATTGATGCTGGGCTTCATAGTGGAGTTCTAAACGAGAAGTGCATGGATGAACCCGGGTACATATGAACCCACTTTGAAAAACATATTTCTAAATGCTAAACAAATCTGAAAAAGGTTGCATGTGTACGTTTCCATGTTCTATTGCGTGCATAAAGTTTCATGAGAAAATAACTTTTTTGTGGCCTGTGCAAAAAGACAAAAAATTGTGTCATGGAACGCTATTTAGAAGCACTGAAATTTGTCTTTTTTTGCGGAGACAAAACAAAAAGACATTTTTCACAAAACTTTATGCTGCGCACACATTTGCGAACATGTAGACCTCTCCCTCGGTGTCCGCAACCCTCCTTTCCCTCAGCTTCTTCTTCTTCCTAAAGAAGATGAGCACCCGAGAACCGCCAAGTCCACGCCACCACAGCCATCGCGGCCATAGACTTCATATTTCCCCGTAGCCGCGTCCAGTACCTTCCCACGCGGACTCGCGGTGCGATCAAGGTGGGCAGGCGCTGCTGGATCAATCCTCCGCTCGGCCGACCAACGTGAAGATTTGGATGGAGGCCACCTCGATCCCACAGTGAGACGCCACACCATGCGACCAAGGTGGGCGGGCGTCGCTGCATCAATCCTCCGCTCGGCCCACCAGCATGAAGATTTGGATGGAGGCCGCCTCGATCCCAAGGCGGGACATCGCACCCAGTGGCGGAGCTAGCAGAGAACAGGAAATATGATTGTTTGGGGGGCTAATGACTACTTTTTTCTTCAAGCTTAGCCCCTAGGAAAAAATTCTTCAGTGTTTTCTCTAATCTTGGGGGCGGGGGGGGGGGGGGGGGGGGGGGGGGGGGGGGGGGCTAGCCCCCCAGAAGTGCACATAGCTCCGCCATTGGTCGCACCTCCTTGCGTCCTTCCCCTCTCCTGCCGTTTATTGTTTTAAGCGCGTATGCACCGTCTCGTGCAAGCCAAGGCCACGGCCGCCATGGTTTCCATGAGCTCGGCTTGCAGCGTCATCTTTGGTCTCTCTCCCTAGCCGACGGGAGGAGCGTCGATGGGCGACATTCTCTAGACAGTGGGAGAGTTATTTTTAGCAATCATCCTCTTCCTCGTCTTCTTCTTCTACGTACGGTTGCGCGAGGCGGGCGCGAGAGCAGATCGAGCACTCACCGCCGACGCTGGGTGCCAATGAAGAGAAGATCGCAACGCTGAGGAGCATGAAGTACACAACGCCAAACCTGGAGGAGGGGCAGCCCAACATGCGCGTCTGTGAGATGTTTGTGGAGGAGTTCATGGAGGACGAGATCTTGACGCTCCTGGTGGGGTGGGGTGGGGGGGGGACAACCCCCAGAAGTGCACATAGCTCCACCATTTGTCTCACCTCCCTGCATCCTTCCCTCTCCTGCCATTTATTGTTTTCAGCGCATACACACCGTCCCGTAGAAGCCGAGACCACGGCCGCCATGGTATCCACGAGCTCAGCTTGCACTCGGGCTGCACACACGACACACAACACTTGCAGCACCCGCGCACGCCCTGCAAGCTCCCAGCTTCACACGCATGCACGCATCGCCGGCTCGCTCCCGTGGCTGCCCTGTGTGTGAGACACGACCAAGGCCTCGCATTGATTTTGTTCTGTCGGACTCCACGTTCATCAAAACACAACAGCTAGCCTGCCGGCTGACAGCTCATGCGCACATCCTGGCTCGACTAACTATTCATATAAAAAAATCGATTCCGTTTGTTTTCGGGGGTGGTCAGACATTCCGGTTTTCGAAAAATATTGGGAACTCTAGATTTATTCTCCTGGATTTTTTCAATGGATTTTGAGTTCAAAAAATTTAATGTCAAAATACATTGAATTTAACCCCGTATGCACAAGAAGTACTTGTTGTAATGTATGTACTTCGAACCTATTTGACAATAGTGTGTCGTTTAATTTCAAAAATTTCAGGCGGTAACTGAAAAATTCAGAGGTCACCGAAAATTCTGGTTACCGTTATTTCAGCGAAAAGTAATTTTTTAAATAAGCTTGAATAAAGCAAAAAAATTGATTATTCAACGAGGAGGGAATCGAACTCGTGAGGTGAGAATAGTAGATCGCGCGCCGAACTAAGCCAAGAGATGGGTTGTTGTACTGTATGCAGCACAAACCCTATTCGACACTACTCATCTGTTTAATTTCAAAAAAATTGGACGATAACAGAAAAATTCAGAGGTCACTGAAAATTCCGGTTACCGGTATTTCAGACCGAGGAAAAACCCCTGATTCATATACTATATTTATATATGAACTAATAAATGATTTATTTGTTTGAAATTCTTTTTTGTAGGCATCATGGAGAGGAATTCCAGTGTCGTCTTTGGTCTCTCTCCCCAGCCGACGGGAGGAGCATCGGTGGGCGACATTCTTTGGGTAGTGGGGGAGATATTTTTAGCAATCGTCATCTTCCTCGTCTTCTTCTTATACTTATGGCGGCGCGAGGCAGCGAGGCGGGCACGAGAGAAGATCGAGCACCCACCGCCGACCCTAGGTGCCGATGAAGAGAAGATCGCAACGCCGAGGAGCATGAAGTACACAACGCCAAACCTGGAGGAGGGGCAGCCCGACAGGCGCGACTGCAAGATGTTTATGGAGGAGTTCGTGGTGCCCCCCCCGCCCCCCCAGAAGTGCACATAGCTCCGCCATTGTCTCACCTCCCTGCGTCCTTCCCCTCTCCCTCCGTTTATTGTTTTCAGCGCATACCCACCGTCCCGTCCAAGCCGAGGCCACGGCCGCCATGGTTTCCGCGAGCTCGGCTTGCACTCAAGCTGCACACATGGCACAACACTTGCAGCACCCACACATGCACTGCATGCTCCCTGCTTCACACGCATGCATGAACGCATCGCCGGCTCGCTCCCATGGCTGCCCTGTGTGTGAGGCACGACCAAGGCCTCGCATTGATTTTGTTCTGTCGAGCTCCGCGTTCATCAAAACACAGCAGCTAGCCTGCTGGCTAACAGCTCATGCGCACATCCCGGCTCGACTAACTATTCATATAAAAAAATTCAATTCCATTTTTTTCCGGGGGTGGCAGGACATTCCAGTTTTCGAAAAATATTGGGAACTCAGGATTTTTTCGCCCGGATTTTTCAAATGGATTTTGAATTAAAAAAAAGTTAATGTCAAAATACATTGAATTTAACCCTGTATGCATAAGAAGTACTTGTTGTACTGTACATAGTTCGAACCCTATTTGACATTAATCTGTCGTTTAATTTAAAAAATTCCAGACGGTAACTGAAAAATTCAGAGGTCACCGAAAATTCCGGTTACCGTTATTTCAACGAAAAGTAATTTTTTTAAATAAGCTTGGATAAAGCAAAAAAAATTGATTATTCAGCGAGGAGGGAATCGAACTCGCGACGTGAGAATAGTAGATCGCGCGCCGAACTAAGCTAAGAGATGGGTTGTTGTACTGTACGCAGTACGAACCCTATTTGACATTATTCTTCCATTTAAATTCAAAAAAATTGGACGATAACCGAAAAATTCAGAGGTCACCAAAAATTACGGTTACTGGTATTTCAGACTGAGGAAAAAACCCTGATTCATAAACTATATTTATATATTAACTAATAAATGATTTATTTGTTTGAAATTATTTTTTGCAGGCATCATGGCGAGGGATTCCAGCGTCGTCTTTGGTCTTTCTCCCCAGCCAATGGGAGGAGCGTTGGTGGGCGACAATCTTTGGGCAGTGGGAGAGATATTTTTAGATGCTGATGTCCAGATTGATCCTGAGGTGCATGATTCATTTCATTGGCCGTGGTCCTCCATGGATGGATATTAGGCAAGCTCGGTCTATCGCCTGCTTTGCCAGGGTTGGGTCAGTTTCCTACCTACTCCGTGCATGTGGAAGCGCTGGGCACCTTTGAAGTGCAAGATTTTTTACTTGGCTTGCGGTTCAGCGTAGGCTTTGGACCTCGGACAGAAGAACTAGGCACGGGCTGCAGGACGAGGTTTCTCTTTGCCATCAAGGGGTTGATTCGGTGGACCGTATTCTGGTGCAATGTGTCGGTGTGTGCGAGCGGCGCGAGGGATTCCTTTGATGAGTGGTGGCTGGTTGCCAGGAAGAACTTTCGGGCCAAGGATCGCAAAGGATTTAACCCATTTGTCATTTTTACTAGCTTACAACTTTGGAAACAAGGGAATGCGAGAGCATCTGCCCATTACTAGACGATACCCCGCGCGTTGCCGCGGAACTTGATATATAGTTTCTAAGTATTGTATAGAATACTAATTCAGTCCTTATGATTGAAACTATGTGAGAAACTTCTGCATAAGCAAAATTAATCTTAACGTGAAAAGTTGTGGTCACGATTAATTGCAATGTGATTAAAACCCACTTAAAATCCACAAATGCATGTTGCATGGTAGAGGATTCTCATGTGTAGATTGGACGGATGATAGTGGATCATGCTAGTAAATCTAACGTCTAAAACACTATTGATGATGTGAAAGCACGCATGTTAAGATAATTAGAAGTAGTGGAGATCACTCTCTTACGTATATAGGATTAGGCCGCACTGCATCTGCATGATCAATGAAATGGTGGAACTGATATTTGAAGAATGGCAGGAATGGAAACTTGTTGGAGCTGCTGTTTTAGATAGTTTCGTGAGAAGTTAGACTAGAGTAGTGGGAGGTGGGTGGGTGTGTAATCTTGCGTGATATGCTCGCATACTCCACTATAAAAATACAGAACCGATCAATGAACAAATTGGCTCACCCTCGTATGCTTCTCGCTGCGCGGCATCTCCGACCCACACCGCAAGGCACATGTCTTCCATGTCCACTCCTTTTCCATCAACGTTTGCCGAGCGTCGTTTTATTTGTGTGGCCTTGATTGGCCGGTGACGGTAAGGCTAGTGGTAGAGGCGGAGCTATGTACACTTCAGAGGGAGGAGGGGGGGGGGGGCATGGCCCCCTAGCCTTGGATTTGGTTGCACTGTACTCACAAAAAAAATGATTGCACACTCCACAGTACGAACGTTTGTTATAAGGGAGTTGGCACAAGATGGTAAAAGAAGGTCTTCTTATTGCTCCATGAAGAGTTTCAGGTGTGTGATATGATCTTCGAGTATGTTTTTTTTTGGTAAAGTCTTTCTTAGTTAAAGTAAACTCCTTTTGTGCAGGGCTTGACCATCATGTTGTTTCAGTACTGAATATTGTTGGAGGCGAATCTTAACTGAAGATCCATGTAAATTATTGTGGCATCTTAGAAATGCCTTCTTTGACATACTCTATCTTCATTGCAGTTTTATGAAGAGGACCGCTTCGTAGTGGAGTTCCTGTGCTTATAGGTTACTCATTTTTTATTTTACAAAATTGAACACGTACCAAACAAACATTAGCCTCATATGATTTTATCTCCAAGAATTCTAATCACATACTCCCTCTGTCCCAAAATAATTGTCTCAACCTTTATACTAACTTTGTATAAAGTTGAGACACTTATTTTGGGACAGTGGGAGTACATAATTGAGTTCTTCCAATAAAAATAGCGCAAGGTGGCGAACGGAAATTGGGATGCACTTCGGCTGGTTTAGGCTCCACTTTAATCAAATCTGGTTGCATAGGAACATTCTGATCTGATGCTTTAACGTGCTTGACATATTATTCCTATAATGACCATGATCTCTTGTACAGGTTGGTTTTCCTTCGAAATATTTGTCACCGTTATCTTCCCCTCTTGAGATGTGATGGGTAGAATATTCTTCCATGCCCATGTCTTGATTTGCCAAGCATATCTTCTCGGTGGATAGCTGGTGCATAACCTGGACCGCATATCATCTGTGATCGCGCATCTTTTTCTTTTTTTCAGGCACATGCAAGAGAATTGCGTGCCTTTTGTATTAAGAGAGGAAGAAGTTTTACATTATGTCAATAGCACTGGAAGGTCAGTGCAACGTAGTATGTGACACTTTTAAATGCTGAGGTCCAGATTGAACCTGAGGTGCATGATTCTTTTCATTGGCCTTGGTTCTCCATGGATGAATATTCGGCAAGCTCGGTGTATCGCCTGCTTTGCCAGGGTTGGGTCAGTTTCCAGCTGCTCCGTGCATATGGAAGCGCTGGGCACCTTTGAAGTGCAAGATTTTTACTTGCTTGCGGTTCAGCGTAGGCTTTGGACCTAGGACAGAAGAACTAGGTACGGGCTGCAGGACGAGGTTTCTCTGTGAATGCGGAAAAATGCGAGCAGCAGGATTTGAACCCTGGTGGACTGGAGATTTCATTATCCTCCTAACCATTCCTAACCATTCAACCACAGGTTGGTTCGTTGTTCCTAGGGTACTTTGTCCCTTTTTAAACACGTTTTGACCTTGCTCTTTGATTTTATTTCACCAGCTGTCACCACGGAACAAGGGGGACTTGTCTGTTTCATGGGACAAGGAATACCCGAAAAGGAAAGCTGCCACGAAGCGCTAGCGAGCCAATGGCTGAACAAGTTTCTTCGGAACGCAAGTTTCTTCCTTGAGTCTCTCTCCACTCTCCTCCCTTCTTCTTACTCACTCCGTCCGAAATTACTTGTCACATAAATGGATAAAAATGGATGTATCTAGAACGAAAATGCGTCTAGATACATCTATTTCTCCGACAAGTTTTCGGGACGGAGGGAGTATTTAGCAACGACTAGTTTCTGATAGAAGCTAAGCTGGGAAACATCCGTTGTATGCACTCGCTTCGTTCGTGGTCTATGCTACAACGATCGGAGTACCAACCGCTATTCAAGGCGGTGTATACGCGGTTGGAGCAGGTGGCTATGGAGGTTTTTACCCAACATGGGTGCAGCATAATCTCCGGATTTGTCCACCCTCCGTATCGACATAGGCGTAGTGTCGGTCTATAGGACTCTACTGTTGCCGAATTGTCTTTTTTTTTTTTACTTTCTTTTTGTCAGATTGATGATGTTTGGCCGTGTGCATCCTAATTATGCAGAAGCCGAGTGATACTCTTAATGCTCTGTTGTATCTGCTTGATGCTACATTTTGAGTTAATAAAAGTGCCCTTTATAAAAAAAAACTGGGAAATGGAAACTTGAAAACGCAAGTTTCTTCGACGCGTCTCTCTCCATTCTCCTCACTTCTTTCTTCTTGAGCAGCGACTACCTCGTCGCAGCAGCACCGCCCAGCCGGTAACCCTACGAGGCCTTGGCGTGAGTAAGCTAGTCTTCTCGACTCCTCTGTCTCTCCTTCTCTTCTTCCAATGGACTCACCGTTTCTGCTTGCTATTAGAATTTAGGGCAAAGGCTCGGGCAACCTCTCGGCGGGGGGGGGGGGGGGGGGGGGGGGGGGGGGGGGGCACCGTCTCAGCTGGGTGGTGGGTGGAAACCGACGGCTTGCGGTACAGTTTCTTGCTCCTCACCGCAACCCCATCAGGGCAAAGTTTCTGGAATTAAAAGCTTATTGTTATTTAGACGAACATCTGAATTTTGCCATCAACGTTCGCTCGACGTCTTTTTTGTGTGGCCTTGATTGACCGGTAGCGGTACAACTACAACTAGTGCTAGAGGCGGAGTACTCTACAATCAAATCCAAGGATGGGGGGCACGCCCCCCCCCCCCCCCCCCCCCACCTTGCCCCCTCCCTCTGAAGTTTACTGAGCGCATTATCTCCATAACACCGCTGATCGGGGTCATCCTCACCACCTTGCTTTGTGCTAACCCTGTAAGTTCTTAAACAACCGATCTGAGTAATGCTCCAAGCCTTTCTTGCAGTCCATAATTAATTCAACAGTTCTGGACTGGAAGTTGAGCCAGCACATTCTAGTGTGCGTGCCGCAGTTATGCAGAAACATTCTTGCGCGTGCGTCTGTTTAGCAGCCCAGCAATTGTGATTCTCAATCGATGGTCAGCGGAGCAAGATGGACCTTTTGTGTGTAATGGATTGGATTGGAAGCTATGCTATCCAAAAACGTTTTTAACCTTCAAGCATTTAGATCACTAAAGTAATGATCTAAATGTTCTTATATTACTTTACAGAGGGAGTATATGTGTGCTCTATCTTCATTGCAGTTTTATGAAGAGGACCGCTTCATAGTGGAGTTCCCATGCTTATAGGTTACTCATTTTTTACTTTACAAAATTGGACACGTACCAAACAAACATTAGCCTCATATGATTTTATCTTCACGAATTCTAATCAGATACATAATTGAGTTCTTCTAGTAAAAATAAGGCAAGGTGGCGAACGGAAATTGGGATGCACTTCGGCTGGTTTAGGCTCCACTTTAATCAAATCTGGTTGCATGGGAACATTTTGATATGATGCTTTAACGTGCTTGACATATTATCTTTTATATCTAAATAGCTAGCCCCCATTAGCCTATTTTTCTCAACATGCAAGTATGCCACCTCATCATTCAACATGCATGGGAAAGGCCCACTACAACATGCAACCATTCGTAATAAAAAGCCACCTCAACATACAAACATGCATGAGAAGAAGATTTACATTCTATTATGATATTTATATCATACATAATCAAACACCACAAATCATATTCATTTTCAGTTTTAGATCTCATAATATTACTGTAAATATTCATGGTCCATACATCCAATTCTCACTGAATATATTACAAAACATTTCCGCAACAACGTGCGGAGTATCATCTAGTTCCTATAATGACCATGATCTCTTGTACAGGTTGGCTTTCCTTTGAAATATTTGTCAGAGTTATCTTCCCTCTTGAGATGTGATGGGTAGAATATTCTTCCTTGCCCATGTCCTGATTTGCCAAGCGTAACTTCTCGGTGGATAGCCGGTGCATAACCTGGACCGCATATCATCGATCGTCGCCTATCTTTTCCTTGGTTGAACCACATCAATATTACGCAATATCAGCATTCTTCTAGTAATTCACTTGGGACTTACAGGGTACATCTATGACCACGCCAAAGGAACTACAACCTTGAGGCGATGTTGGTGTTGCAGCCGTACGAGTTTCCGTATCAGCGTTACCATGGACGCCGATCCATCATTCCACGGCTGCAAAAGTAGAGCCGGCATGCGGTGGTAAGTGGGCGGACTGGTTGTTCGTAAAAGTATTTTGTTTGCGCCCAATTAAGCAATCCTACGAGCAACCTGACCTCTATGCATCTGTCCCCATTTAAGCAATCCTACGTGCAACCTTACCTCTATGCATCTGAAGGAGCAACGAGTATTTTGAGATGATAAGTCGTGGCCACCTCATATTGCCTCTCACATTTTCGAAATTTGGTGGTGTTGAGCGTCCTATGTACACGTACATATACATATACTCTAATGTCCGTCCATCTTGTTAGGGTTTAGTCGTGGGAGGAAGCCGACGGCTTGAGGTAAAATTTCTTGCTCCTCACTGCAACCCCATGAGGGCAAAGTTTTTGTAATTAAAAGCTTACCGTTGTTTAGACGAACATCTAAGCTTTGCCATCAACGTTCGCCAGGCTTTTTTTTGTGTGTGGCCATGATTGGCCAATGGCGGTACAGCTAGTGTTAGAGGCGGAGTATTCTGCAATCAAATCCAAGGATGGTGGTGGTGGTGGTGGGTGGGTGGGGGGTGCCCCCCTCCCTCCCTCTGTCTGAAGTTTTTTTCTTCATGAATACGCAAATCTTGCGTATCATTGCATTGATAGGAGGAGTAGAATGAGTATAGAGAGTGGTACAACAATGACACGAACGCACGCATGCGTGAACATGGTGCCCGGATCAGAGAGACAAGGGATGCTCGGCCCGAATAGAGGATACATCACAGCTAAACCAACCAAGAGCGGCAATGCCGAACCAGCAAGAATTCCAACATCACCTAAGCCAAAAACCCGGGGACACCGCGAGCGAGCAAGATAGCCTTCAAGAAGGAAGTCGTCGCCGAGATGCCGTCGCCATCCGGTCCTGAGGAACCAGACCTAGGGTTTCCCTTGAGCTCGAAGAGGGGCGCGGCTGAGGGCCTTGATAGTGCCTCCAAGGAGGAAACGGCATCCGTAGACGCCGCCGCTGCCAGTACCGGCAAGCCGAGCAAGGATTTCTCCCTGGCCTCAGGCTGGGCAATCCCTTAGCCACCGTATTTGGAGTCAGGGACGAGGAAGCCAAACGCTGGTCGGAGCCACCATGTCGGAAGGGGATTGGTGGGGTTGCACCTGCCGTCGGAGGGTGGCACCGCCTCCGGACACACAAACATTGGATCTGACAAAAGGGGAGGCTTTGAGGCGTATAGAGTAGGGCAGGCGGCGAAGCAAACCACGAGGTGGTGGGGCGACGGCGATCAGCAATGCCGACAGACAGGGTCTGGAGGGACGTAGAACCATGTTGCCGTGGCCATAGCCGCCGGGACGTCGGTGAGCCAGGCGAGCTGGAAGGGACGCCGTCACCGAGGCCGGAGCTGCCCGGCATAGGACGCCGTCAGCCATGGACACCGGAGAGACGCGGGTCCAAGGTTGCCGGGGCCGGAGCAGCACCAGCAAGTACCCGCCGTGAGGATCCCCGAGACTGCCACTAGCACCGTAGCCTCATCGCCTCCGCGCGTGAGCCGTCATTGTGGCTCGGTGGGGGGAGGAAGGGCCGCTTGAGACGAGGGGGGGGGGGGGACGCCTGCGCACGAAAGGCAGGCCGCGAACCCCCCGCGACTGGCCGCAGGTCCGCACCACGCCCACGGCCGGGCAGCACCAGCAGGGCTGGGCCACGCCGGGGGTAAGGGAGGCTGCATGGGAGGGCGCCATGGCCGTGGTCAGGGACGCCGCACCCGGCGCCAGACCGGGAGGGAAGGTAGCTGGGAGGCGCCCGCGGCGCGCACAAGGATGCGGGGGACTTAGGTGTAACATCCCCTGTAATTAAGCCATAGTAACCATCCTCTAATTATGCCAAGTCGTCATGTTATGCAATGCTTGATCACCTTTGATTCAAATCTCATTTCAAATTCAACTTCAATTCAAAATTCAAAATGCAAGTCAAATAATTATTTCTTCAAACTGCAAAAATAAATAGTTCATAATGTTGAAAATAATCCCAAAGCAATTATAAAAATAAAATCAACATTAATTGGATTTCAAAATTGACCCTAACATCCAAAAAACAGTACCCAAAACAGCATTATTAAATCCATTTTATTTTTGGAAAATTCAAATGAATTCAAATGGGGCTCAAACTTTTTGTGGCAGTACTAACTATTGCAAAGTATTTAATGTGACAAGTGGCACATTTTGCAAAAGTCATTTGCTGCTCCAATTAAATGCAAAACAGAGCAGAAATGAATGACAGAAAAATGGAAAAAGGATAAAGAGGGAAGGCATTGTTGCATTGGGCTTCTGGTTGCTACAGTAGATGGCCCAGCCCACCTAATCCCTCTCCTTCTACCTCTGTTCACAGAACAGAGGCGTGTCGTCCATCCACCCGCCATGGCCGCGCCTAGGGCACGCGTCGGGCATCCCCCGGCCATGTGGATGGATAAGGGCGTCGTCCCAGCGCCCGTGGAACCCTAGCCTTCCTCCGTTTCCCCTCCCTCGCGCCGTTGCTCGCTCCCCCGCACACACCCGTAGCACCGCCGCCATGGCTGCCGTCGTCATCGCGGCCACCATGCCCCCCCGGCGCAAGAGACGTTGCCCAAGAGACCCGCCGTCGCCGTCTACTTCCTCTCCGCCGTCCGGTTCGTCGACAAGCCGCCGCAAAGCTCGCCATCGACCCCGTCCACGCCGCGTCGGGCCACCGCTGCCCCGGCCCGATCTCCATCACCGGCGCCTCCCAGCCTCGCCAAGCACGTCCTCGACCCTCCTCGCAGTGAGATACGCCCATCCCCCTCCTTCTCCCCTCTGTCTCCCACCGTAGACGCCGTACACCGCCGCCGCGCGAGCTCGGCGAGCTCGCGTTCACCGCGCCCGCGCCTCTCCTGGCCACGTCCGTGGCCGCGCCCGCCGCTCCCTGGCCGTGCGCCCCGCCTGCGCTGGCTCGCCCGGCCGTGTGCTCGCTCACGCCACACCTCTTCATTGCAGTTTTATGAAGAGGATCGCTTCATAGTGGAGTTCCCATGCTTATAGGTTACTCATTTTTTACTTTACAAAATTGGACACGTACCAAACAAACATTAGCCTCATATGATTTTATCTCCAAGAATTCTAATCACATACATAATTGAGTTCTTCCAATAAAAATAGCGCAAGGTGGCGAACGGAAATTGGGATGCACTTCGGCTGGTTTAGGCTCCACTTTAATCAGATCTGGTTGCATATGAGACCTTGTTTGGATCCTGGATTTTTAATAATATGGCTGTGTGCATCAAGAGATGCAGAGGCCGGGGGTATTCCTACTTTTCGAAAAAAATATGAACATTCTGATCTGATGCTTTAACGTGCTTGACATATGATTCCTATAATGACCATGATCTCTTGTACAGGTTGGCTTTCCTTTGAAATATTTGTCACCGTTATCTTTCCTCTTGAGATGTGATGGGTAGAATATTCTTCCATGCCCATGTCCTGATTTGCCAAGCCTATTTTCTCGGTGGATAGCTGGTGCATAACCTGGACCACGCGCATATCATCTGTAATCACCCATCTTTTTCTTGGTTGGTTGAACCGCATGATCACCCATCTTTTCGTTGGTTGAACTGCAACAATATCACGCTACATCGACATTCCTCTAGTAACTTGGGACTTATAGGGTACATCTATGACCACGCCAAAGGAACTACAACCTTGAAGCGATGTTGATGTTGCAGCCATACGAGATTCCACATCACCGTTACCATGGACGTCAATTCATCATTCTGCATCAACCTTGAGGTGATGTGTAATGGAATGCCTCTCACATTTTTGGATTGTATTGGACGCTACGCTATCCCAAAAATGGTTTTAAGCTTTGAGATTTCTTCCATATCTTTAGACCAAAATGTATATGTGCACACTCCACTACTAAACTATACGTATGGACATTTCTCTAGTTAAACGATTGAAGAGATACACATCACATCTTCCTTCTTTGGTTAGATCCAGCCCAGAAAGTTCTCAAACAAGTCTGGATTAAGCAGGGGAGCGATCAGAAAGTACACTACCCATTTGGGTATTGGCAAGTCACACTCAAGCTTCTTAAGAGTGGGGTGGAGCACCAACACCTTAAATTGTACCTGTATCTTAGTAAGATAGACACCGACTAAGAAACCACTTCTTAGTGCCCTCCAACCTGCAACAAGCAGGGCGAGACTATCACAGTGGTACGCAACAAACAAATTCCAAATCAGAACATGTAGTCATGTTAATTTACCTCACTGTTTGTTGTCCATGGGAGCCGTGGCTGCGTGATGGCGAGGCCGAGGTCACGGATGGTATACTTCGTGGCAATGAACGGGCGTATGGAGTCCAAATCTCTGCTAAAAAAATTTCTTCACGTGTGCATACACATTTCTCTAGCTAAATGAGTAGCTATTGCCAATGACAAAAATGGATTTGGCTAGGGTTGGGCATATTTGGCCGAGTGTTTTTAGAGTCATGCCACCTCATATTTTTGGAGGTTGGATGCGTTCCGTAGAATATAGAGACATCATTCGTGGAGGGCGAGAGCGAGAGCCTCACACTTCTCGCGTGTGAGCACTACTACCACCCCCACGGCATTCGGGACTAGCCGCGGAAGAAGAACGCGTGCCCTATTCGCATAGAAGAGGCTGCATAGATCGATATATACACATGTAAGTAAGTATATATCTATAGATATAAAAGTTTTCTACAGCTCCAACACTATTCGTTGTATTATTAATTAATACATACGAAAAGTTACCCTACTAACTGATTATATTGTTAATGAACTGGTAATTGTTAACCGATTATAATTCTACGGAATACTCCTTTCGTTCCAAAATACTTATCGCCATTTTAGATAAAAATTACTATAGATATTGTTCTATTAGCACATTTGAATTGTCATTTTGTTCTTTAGTCCTAGAATGAATTCAAAAATGAGGAATTACTCTAGAAAGAGGGAGGAGGAGGATGACGAAATGATGCCATTATTTCTTTCCTGACTTGATTGTTATTGCAAAAAAATACTATCATATACTATAGTTTTTGTTTACTAATAAACTATTTATTTGTTTGAAATTCTTTTTTGCAGGAATCATGGTGAGGGCTTTGGATGTCGTCATTGGTCCCTCTGCCCAGTCGACGGGAGGAGTGTCAGTGGGCAGTAGCGGAGCTTCACTAGGGCCAAGTGGGGCTATGCCCTGCTACCCTAGAGAAATTATGTGAAATGCCATTGATTGGCAAGCTAAAAAATTGAATATGATTATCAAAGTTTAAGCAGAATTTATCCTTTTGGCCCCCCTCAACTCTGCTTTGCTCCCTCAACAATTTCTATCAAGCTCCGCCACTCTTAGTGGGCGACCTAATTTGAATAGTAGGAGGGATCGCCAATCATATCCTCAACGGTGCTCCACTAATATTTTTTCATGGTTTTGCATGGAAGGGTCTCTCATCGTCTTTCTATTCCAGGTACCTGCCGAGCCTCCATACACGAGCCATTTGAAGTCAGCCCAGCCGTGCAGGACCATCCGCAAATGAGGGGGGGGGGGGGGGGTGGGTTCTCCATGGTCTAGCAATGGAAATTGATTTCTCCCTCACATGCATGCTCGTGCCAACATAAGACGCCAGCAGGAGAATTAATGGTGATGGATGCTGACAAGATAGGGCGACCCACGACGATGAAGGCCGCGTCACCATCATGGAAAGCGACCGGTATCGGTGATGGCAGTTGTCAAGAAGCCAATAGAGGAGATGGTGGCTTGCTAGGGGCATAATGATGGCGGGAATAGACGAATTAGGCCGAGGGGAGTACGGGAGTGTGAGCAACTCCATCGATGGACGGCCGCAGTGATCGGATTTGACCGGCAAAGAAGCGGTGGTTTCTGGGCAAGTAGGTGCAGCGGAGAAATGGACCCTTGGGACTCCACGAGAGGCAGCGAAAATCTCACAAAGACCGTGTGGAATGTTCTGGAGAGACGCGGTATGCATGACGTGTACATGCATCCTCTGTCTTATGTGTACATGGTGAGTGATTTTCATTGTTGCTTATAGCCAATCCCTTGCGATTTGTTATGGCTTATATAGACTATAAGGTTAGTTTTTTTCGGAACGATTATGAAAGTTTTTTTAGAACGAATGTTTGGCTCTGGATGTATATATTAAGCCTATGCTTGGCGCCCAGAGATTTTTCTAGCTTCGCTCAAATCTCTGAACCTAATATTTTGTGCATTTCTGGATCCATATGTATTAGCATCTCCTACAAAGTTAATCGGATGTACTTTGTTTAGTCCATGAGTGCCATATGTTGAATCAACATTATGATTTTTCGTTACATAATTATGTTTGTTTGTTATTATTAATGTCGAATAAACAAATTTCTGTATTTGAGTCTTCACTGTACATGCAAAAAATCAATTTTGCACTGTACATTTTTAGTTTCGGTTCATCACGTCATGTAGTTGTGAAAAAGAATCAATATTGGTTTTGATGCTGAAGCCAATAAACTCAAGGAAACAATCAATATTGGTTTTGATGCTAAAAAAGAAACAATCAACATTTGCTTTATACTTTGCGAACTCATGGAACATGTCAAGTAATGAGCCAAATTTTGATGCTGAAGCTTACAACAATGGCATCTTCACTGGTGTTATGACAGAAAATAGCTTTGCCCAGCTGAATAATGCTATGAATATGAAGACTGATTTTTCAAGCTGCTACTCAATATCTGATCTAAAAGTGCTAACGGATGGTACTGCAATTGACGGAATTTATTTCCATGGTATGAGTTCTTTTGTAAGTGGCTGCACCAGTTGCAGTGAACCAAATGAACTTGATTCTGATATCAAGGGTTCCATGCTTGAGGCTCTGGAAAGATCTGATAGCGACCTGGAAACTCAGTACAATGGTGGTGATCCTGCTTGTAACTCACTCCTTGCGGTTGGCACAAGTGGGAGTGTCGATGATTTTATGTCCATGCACAACAATTTTGGTAGCCTGGCCTCTTTGGTTCGTTCCATTGAAGGTGGTC
Organism: Elymus sibiricus; assembly: GCA_039707655.1. Classification (NCBI taxonomy): domain Eukaryota; kingdom Viridiplantae; phylum Streptophyta; class Magnoliopsida; order Poales; family Poaceae; genus Elymus; species Elymus sibiricus. The sequence goes on along the minus strand of CM077672.1, from coordinate 295,637,175 downwards.
CAATGAGCAGACTTATTCAAGATCAGGTAAATTTGACTGGATATCCTCAAATGATGTTTCTGCTTAACAATTATTTTTAAATTTCATCAATTCAATTGTGTGGTATATAATGTACTTAAATATTCAATGGGTATATACTCTTTTGACTTCTAGTCTTCCACACATATCATGCGATAGACAAATGATGTTTCATTTGAAGTTTAATCAACAGTCACTAAAATGCGCAAATATTGAAGGAAGAAAGAAAGAAAGAAAGAAAGATGATTGTTATAAGATTAAAAATTATGGACGCATGAATTATATTATTATTATAAGCTTCCATCGACATTAATTCTCCTGCTGGCGTCTTAGGTTGGCAGAAGCATGCATGTGAGGGAGAAACCAATTTCTCTGATGAACGGCGTAATGGGTCAGGAGCTGGTGGAGTATCGTCATTTTGTGCATAGCTGTTAGTTACTAGGAAGGTTTGTTTTTTATGGAAATGAATAGACCATTTGCAAAACAATAAAAAGAACAGACCATTTGCAAGAACCGTCAAATTCGAGTAACTTGAACCATTCCAAAATGGCCGCCTCCCTAAAGTGAAAGCGAAAGATGTAATGTAAGCAGGACTGCCTTGGCTTACATGAAGATACATAAGGCATACATGTCTCGGTGTGCGCATACACTGCCGTCACTCCACAAATTCTCTGTGAAGGTGGTTGGATTGGACCAGTGATCACCATTATCCAAGGCAAAAACACGTAACGCCGCCCAGGTCACTCACCGACGACGATGTGCTGGGCGACACGAGCAAACGGCCAGCGCATTGGTCCTCGACTCTCATTCCTTCCCTGAAGTGGATGGGCTATAGTCTGCGGTTCGGCATATCAGTTCCGTCTCGTGCCAGCCAATCATTCACATGCCCAGTCAGCACACTTACGTTTCCACTGGCCAACATCATCTATATTCTATAAGCACACAAAGCTGCACTTGCAACTTCTCCAATGAACATAAACATCCATTCATACCGGAACTTCAGCTACTCATGTTCATCTTCTCTCGCCGCATCATTTGCTGAGAATTAAAAGGGGTCCAATCACCACAATGTTCTTGCACGTCATGGGAAATTTAGGCAAGCAGAGAGCCGCTGCAACACCTAATCGTATCATCAACGGTGCTACACTAATAATTTTTTAGGGTTTTGCACAGAAGGGTCTCTCATTGTCTTTCTATTCCAGGTACTACTTTCTTTCTATCAGTCGGGCAGTGGCGGAGCTAGATAAAATTTTCTTCAGAGTTTTCTCCAAAGCTGTGTGTGTGTGTGTGTGTGGGGGGGGGGGGGGGGCACCATTCCACGTCATGGAAGCTGACATATTTTAGTCTCACATTCTACAGTGCGTATGCAAATGTGGGGTTCTCCATGGGTTAGAAATTGGTTTTCCGTCACATGTGTGCTTTTGCTAACCTAAGACGCCAGCAGGAGGATTAATGGTGATGGAAGCTGATAAGATAGGGCGACCCGTGACAATGAAGGCCACGTCACCCTCACAGAAAGCAATTGGTATCGGCGATGACAGCTATCACGAAGCCAACAGAGGAGATGGTGGCTTGTTAGGGGCATAACGATGGCAGGGAATAAACGAATTAGGACGACGAGAGTACGGGAGCATGATCAGCTCCATCGATGGACGACCGCAGTGATCGGATTTGATCAGCAAAGAAGCGGTGGTTTCTGGGCAAGTAGGTGCAACGGAGAAAAGGACCCTTGGGACTCCACGAAAGGCAGAGAAAATATCACAAAGACTGTTTGGAATGATCTGGAGAATCGTGGTATGCACGACCACGTGTACATGCATCCTCTTACATGGTGAGTGATTTTCATTGTTGCTTATAGCACTCGTTGCGATTTGTTATGGCTTATATAGACTGTAAGGTTAGTTTCTTTTGGAACGATTAAGATAGTTTTTGTAGAATGACTGTTTGGCCCTGGATGTATATGTTAACCGTATATTTGGCGCCCCAAGATTTGTTTAGCTTCGCTCAAATCTCTGAAACTAATATTTTGTGCATTTCTGGATCCATATGTATTAACACGCATTTCCTACAAAATTAGTCTGAGGTACTTTGTTTAGTCCATGAATGACATATGTCGAATCAACAGTATGGCTTTTCGTTACATAGTTATGTTTGTTTGTTCCTATTAATGTCGAAATAAACAAATTTTAGTATTTGAGTCTTCACTGTACATGCAAACTTTCATGCAAAACAATCAATTTTGCTCTATACATTTCTAGTTTTGGTTCATCACCTCATGTAGTTGTGAAAAAAATCAATATTGGTTTTGATGTTGAAGCCAATAAACTCATAGAAACAATCAATATTGGTTTTGATGTTGAAAAAGAAACAATCAACATCTGCTCTATACTTTGTGAACTCACGGAACATATCAACCAATGAACTAGGTTTTGATGCTGAAGTTTACAACAATAACATCTTCACAGCTGGTGTTATGACAGAAAGCTTTGCGCAGCTGAATAATGCTATGAATATGAAAACTGATTTCTCAAGCTGCTACTCAATATCTGATCTAAACACGCTGACTGGTGGTATTGCAATTGATGGAATTTATTTCCATGGTACGAGGAGTTCTTTTGTAAGTGGCTCCACCAGTCGCAGTGAACCAAATGAAGTTGATTTTGATATCAAGGGTTCCATGGTTGAGGCTTTGGAAACTCAGTACAATGGTGGCGATCCTGCTTGTGACTCACTCCCTACGGCTGGCACAAGTGGGAGTATCGATGACTTTATGTCCATGCACACCAATTTTGGTAGCCTGGCCTCTTTGGTTTGTTCCATTGAAGGTGGCCAATGGGTAGACTTAGTCAAGATCAGGTAAATCTGACAGGATATCCTCAAATAATGTTTCTACTTAACAATTATTTGGAAATTTCACTAAGTCAATCGGTATATAATATACTTAAATATTCAATGGATATGTATTCTTTTGACCTCCAGTCTTCCACACATATCATGAGATAGAAAAATGATGTTCCGTTTGGACTTTAATCCAGTCACTAAAATGGCCAAATATTGAAGGAAGAAAGAATGATGATTGTTCGATTGGTAGCTGAAAACATGTGAAATGTGAGGTCACAGTGTCACACAATGTAGCATGTTCATGTAACTATTGCAATAGTTGCACAGATGTAATTGCTGCTATAACCATCGTGTGCTTGTCATACGCATGCTCTTAAATGTAGCAGTAGTACGTTTATGCATTATGTGTTTTACCCAGCTGCGTGTTGACTCTGGTACAACATATTTTCTACAGTGTGATTTGCAACTTGGATTTGGTGCACCGAAGCAACAAATATATCCTAGTTTTAGGAGCACCTTCGGATGGCCTCAGCTCGAGCTCCGCAGTTAGGGAACATGGTCAGACACGATCCCGTGCCCGAGCGGACACTAATGCTAGGCTACGAGCCAACATTGATGCTGGGCTTCATAGTGGAGTTCTAAACGAGAAGTGCATGGATGAACCCGGGTACATATGAACCCACTTTGAAAAACATATTTCTAAATGCTAAACAAATCTGAAAAAGGTTGCATGTGTACGTTTCCATGTTCTATTGCGTGCATAAAGTTTCATGAGAAAATAACTTTTTTGTGGCCTGTGCAAAAAGACAAAAAATTGTGTCATGGAACGCTATTTAGAAGCACTGAAATTTGTCTTTTTTTGCGGAGACAAAACAAAAAGACATTTTTCACAAAACTTTATGCTGCGCACACATTTGCGAACATGTAGACCTCTCCCTCGGTGTCCGCAACCCTCCTTTCCCTCAGCTTCTTCTTCTTCCTAAAGAAGATGAGCACCCGAGAACCGCCAAGTCCACGCCACCACAGCCATCGCGGCCATAGACTTCATATTTCCCCGTAGCCGCGTCCAGTACCTTCCCACGCGGACTCGCGGTGCGATCAAGGTGGGCAGGCGCTGCTGGATCAATCCTCCGCTCGGCCGACCAACGTGAAGATTTGGACGGAGGCCACCTCGATCCCACAGTGAGACGCCACACCATGCGACCAAGGTGGGCGGGCGTCGCTGCATCAATCCTCCGCTCGGCCCACCAGCATGAAGATTTGGATGGAGGCCGCCTCGATCCCAAGGCGGGACATCGCACCCAGTGGCGGAGCTAGCAGAGAACAGGAAATATGATTGTTTGGGGGGCTAATGACTACTTTTTTCTTCAAGCTTAGCCCCTAGGAAAAAATTCTTCAGTGTTTTCTCTAATCTTGGGGGCGGGGGGGGGGGGGGGGGGGGGGGGGGGGCTAGCCCCCCAGAAGTGCACATAGCTCCGCCATTGGTCGCACCTCCTTGCGTCCTTCCCCTCTCCTGCCGTTTATTGTTTTAAGCGCGTATGCACCGTCTCGTGCAAGCCAAGGCCACGGCCGCCATGGTTTCCATGAGCTCGGCTTGCAGCGTCATCTTTGGTCTCTCTCCCTAGCCGACGGGAGGAGCGTCGATGGGCGACATTCTCTAGACAGTGGGAGAGTTATTTTTAGCAATCATCCTCTTCCTCGTCTTCTTCTTCTACGTACGGTTGCGCGAGGCGGGCGCGAGAGCAGATCGAGCACTCACCGCCGACGCTGGGTGCCAATGAAGAGAAGATCGCAACGCTGAGGAGCATGAAGTACACAACGCCAAACCTGGAGGAGGGGCAGCCCAACATGCGCGTCTGTGAGATGTTTGTGGAGGAGTTCATGGAGGACGAGATCTTGACGCTCCTGGTGGGGTGGGGGGGGGGGGGGGACAACCCCCAGAAGTGCACATAGCTCCACCATTTGTCTCACCTCCCTGCATCCTTCCCTCTCCTGCCATTTATTGTTTTCAGCGCATACACACCGTCCCGTAGAAGCCGAGACCACGGCCGCCATGGTATCCACGAGCTCAGCTTGCACTCGGGCTGCACACACGACACACAACACTTGCAGCACCCGCGCACGCCCTGCAAGCTCCCAGCTTCACACGCATGCACGCATCGCCGGCTCGCTCCCGTGGCTGCCCTGTGTGTGAGACACGACCAAGGCCTCGCATTGATTTTGTTCTGTCGGACTCCACGTTCATCAAAACACAACAGCTAGCCTGCCGGCTGACAGCTCATGCGCACATCCTGGCTCGACTAACTATTCATATAAAAAAATCGATTCCGTTTGTTTTCGGGGGTGGTCAGACATTCCGGTTTTCGAAAAATATTGGGAACTCTAGATTTATTCTCCTGGATTTTTTCAATGGATTTTGAGTTCAAAAAATTTAATGTCAAAATACATTGAATTTAACCCCGTATGCACAAGAAGTACTTGTTGTAATGTATGTACTTCGAACCTATTTGACAATAGTGTGTCGTTTAATTTCAAAAATTTCAGGCGGTAACTGAAAAATTCAGAGGTCACCGAAAATTCTGGTTACCGTTATTTCAGCGAAAAGTAATTTTTTAAATAAGCTTGAATAAAGCAAAAAAATTGATTATTCAACGAGGAGGGAATCGAACTCGTGAGGTGAAAATAGTAGATCGCGCGCCGAACTAAGCCAAGAGATGGGTTGTTGTACTGTATGCAGCACAAACCCTATTCGACACTACTCATCTGTTTAATTTCAAAAAAATTGGACGATAACAGGAAAATTCAGAGGTCACTGAAAATTCCGGTTACCGGTATTTCAGACCGAGGAAAAACCCCTGATTCATATACTATATTTATATATTAACTAATAAATGATTTATTTGTTTGAAATTCTTTTTTGTAGGCATCATGGAGAGGAATTCCAGTGTCGTCTTTGGTCTCTCTCCCCAGCCGACGGGAGGAGCATCGGTGGGCGACATTCTTTGGGTAGTGGGGGAGATATTTTTAGCAATCGTCATCTTCCTCGTCTTCTTCTTATACTTATGGCGGCGCGAGGCAGCGAGGCGGGCACGAGAGAAGATCGAGCACCCACCGCCGACCCTAGGTGCCGATGAAGAGAAGATCGCAACGCCGAGGAGCATGAAGTACACAACGCCAAACCTGGAGGAGGGGCAGCCCGACAGGCGCGACTGCAAGATGTTTCTGGAGGAGTTCGTGGTGGCCCCCCCGCCCCCCCAGAAGTGCACATAGCTCCGCCATTGTCTCACCTCCCAGCGTCCTTCCCCTCTCCCTCCGTTTATTGTTTTCAGCGCATACCCACCGTCCCGTCCAAGCCGAGGCCACGGCCGCCATGGTTTCCGCGAGCTCGGCTTGCACTCAAGCTGCACACATGGCACAACACTTGCAGCACCCACACATGCACTGCATGCTCCCTGCTTCACACGCATGCATGAACGCATCGCCGGCTCGCTCCCATGGCTGCCCTGTGTGTGAGGCACGACCAAGGCCTCGCATTGATTTTGTTCTGTCGAGCTCTGCGTTCATCAAAACACAGCAACTAGCCTGCTGGCTAACAGCTCATGCGCACATCCCGGCTTGACTAACTATTCATATAAAAAAATTCGATTCCATTTTTTTCCGGGGGTGGCAGGACATTCCAGTTTTCGAAAAAAATTGGGAACTCTGGATTTTTTCGCCCGGATTTTTCAAATGGATTTTGAATTCAAAAAAAGTTAATGTCAAAATACATTGAATTTAACCCTGTATGCATAAGAAGTACTTGTTGTACTGTACATAGTTCGAACCCTATTTGACATTAATCTGTCGTTTAATTTAAAAAATTCCGGTTACCGTTATTTCAACGAAAAGTAATTTTTTTAAATAAGCTTGGATAAAGCAAAAAAAATTGATTATTCAGCGAGGAGGGAATCGAACTCGCGACGTGAGAATAGTAGATCGCGCACCGAACTAAGCTAAGAGATGGGTTGTTGTACTGTACGCAGTACGAACCCTATTTGACATTATTCTTCCATTTAAATTCAAAAAAATTGGACGATAACCGAAAAATTCAGAGGTCACCGAAAATTACGGTTACTGGTATTTCAGACCGAGGAAAAAACCCTGATTCATAAACTATATTTATATATTAACTAATAAATGATTTATTTGTTTGAAATTCTTTTTTGCAGGCATCATGGCGAGGGATTCCAGCGTCGTCTTTGGTCTGTCTCCCTAGCCAATGGGAGGAGCGTCGGTGGGCGACAATCTCTGGGCAGTGGGAGAGATATTTTTAGATGCTGATGTCCAGATTGATCCTGAGGTGCATGATTCATTTCATTGGCCGTGGTCCGCCATGGATGGATATTAGGCAAGCTCGGTCTATCCCCTGCTTTGCCAGGGTTGGGTCAGTTTCCTACCTACTCCGTGCATGTGGAAGCGCTGGGCACCTTTGAAGTGCAATATTTTTTACTTGGCTTGCGGTTCAGCGTAGGCTTTGGACCTCGGACAGAAGAACTAGGCACGGGCTGCAGGACGAGGTTTCTCTTTGCCATCAAGGGGTAGATTCGGTGGACCGTATTCTGGTGCAATGTGTCTGTGTGTGCGAGCGGCGCGAGGGATTCCTTTGATGAGTGGTGGCTGGTTGCCAGGAAGAACTTTCGGGCCAAGGATCGCAAAGGATTTAACCCATTTGTCATTTTTACTAGCTTACAGCTTTGGAAACAAGGGAATGCGAGAGCATCTGCCAATTACTAGACGATACCCCGCGCGTTGCCGCGGAACTTGATATATAGTTTCTAAGTATTGTATAGAATACTAATTCAGTCCTTATGATTGAAACTATGTGAGAAACTTCTGCATAAGCAAAATTAATCTTAACGTGAAAAGTTGTGGTCACGATTAATTGCAATGTGATTAAAACCCACTTAAAATCCACAAATGCATGTTGCATGGTAGAGGATTCTCATGTGTAGATTGGACGGATGATAGTGGATCATGCTAGTAAATCTAACGTCTAAAACACTATTGATGATGTGAAAGCACGCATGTTAAGATAATTAGAAGTAGTGGAGATCACTCTCTTACGTATATAGGATTAGGCCGCACTGCATCTGCATGATCAATGAAATGGTGGAACTGATATTTGAAGAATGGCAGGAATGGAAACTTGTTGGAGCTGGTGTTTTAGATAGTTTCGTGAGAAGTTAGACTAGAGTAGTGGGAGGTGGGTGGGTGTGTAATCTTGCGTGATATGCTCGCATACTCCACTATAAAAATACAGAACCGATCAATGAACAAATTGGCTCACCCTCGTACGCTTCTCGCTGCGCGGCATCTCCGACCCACACCGCAAGGCACATGTCTTCCATGTCCACTCCTTTTCCATCAACGTTTGCCGAGCGTCGTTTTATTTGTGTGGCCTTGATTGGCCGGTGGCGGTAAGGCTAGTGGTAGAGGCGGAGCTATGTACGCTTCAGAGGGAGGAGGGGGGGGGGGGGGCACGGCCCCCTAGCCTTGGATTTGGTTGCACTGTACTCGCAAAAAAAAATGATTGCACACTCCACAGTACGAACGTTTGTTATAAGGGAGTTGGCACAAGATGATAAAAGAAGGTCTTCTTATTTCTCCATGAAGAGTTTCAGGTGTGTGATATGATCTTCGAGTATGATTTTTTTTGGTAAAGTCTTTCTTAGTTAAAGTAAACTCCTTTTGTGCAAGGCTTGACCATCATGTTGTTTCAGTACTGAATATTGTTGGAGGCGAATCTTAACTGAAGATCCATGTAAATTATTGTGGCATCTTAGAAATGCCTTCTTTGACATACTCTATCTTCATTGCAGTTTTATGAAGAGGACCGCTTTGTAGTGGAGTTCCTGTGCTTATAGGTTACTCATTTTTTATTTTACAAAATTGAACACGTACCAAACAAACATTAGCCTCATATGATTTTATCTCCAAGAATTCTAATCACATACTCCCTCTGTCCCAAAATAAGTGTCTCAACCTTTATACTAACTTTGTATAAAGTTGAGACACTTATTTTGGGACAGAGGGAGTACATAATTGAGTTCTTCCAATAAAAATAGCGCAAGGTGGCGAACGGAAATTGGGATGCACTTCGGCTGGTTTAGGCTCCACTTTAATCAAATCTGGTTGCATAGGAACATTCTGATCTGATGCTTTAACGTGCTTGACATATTATTCCTATAATGACCATGATCTCTTGTACAGGTTGGCTTTCCTTTGAAATATTTGTCACCGTTATCTTCCCTCTTGAGATGTGATGGGTAGAATATTCTTCCTTGCCCATGTCCTGATTTGCCAAGCATAACTTCTCGGTGGATAGCCGGTGCATAACCTGGACCGCATATCATCGATCGTCGCCTATCTTTTCCTTGGTTGAACCACATCAATATTACGCAATATCAGCATTCTTCTAGTAATTCACCGACAAGTTTTCGGGACGGAGGGAGTATTTAGCAACGACTAGTTTCTGATAGAAGCTAAGCTGGGAAACATCCGTTGTACGCACTCGCTTCGTTCGTGGTCTATGCTACAACGATCGGAGTACCAACCGCTATTCAAGGCGGTGTATACGCGGTTGGAGCAGGTGTCTATGGAGGTTTTTACCCAACATGGGTGCAGCATAATCTCCGGATTTGTCCACCCTCCGTATCGACATAGGCGTAGTGTCGGTCTATAGGACTCTACTGTTGCCGAGTTGTCTTTTTTTTTTTTACTTTCTTTTTGTCAGATTGATGATGTTTGGCCGTGTGCATCCTAATTATGCAGAAGCTGAGTGATACTCTTAATGCTCTGTTGTATCTGCTTGATGCTACATTTTGAGTTAATAAAAGTGCCCTTTATAAAAAAAAACTGGGAAATGGAAACTTGAAAACGCAAGTTTCTTCGACGCGTCTCTCTCCATTCTCCTCACTTCTTTCTTCTTGAGCAGCGACTACCTCGTCGCAGCAGCACCGCCCAGCCGGTAACCCTACGAGGCCTTGGCGTGAGTAAGCTAGTCTTCTCGACTCCTCTGTCTCTCCTTCTCTTCTTCCAATGGACTCACCGTTTCTGCTTGCTATTAGAATTTAGGGCAAAGGCTCGGGCAACCTCTCGGCGGCGGGGCACCGTCTCAGCTGGGTGGTGGGTGGAAGCTGACGGCTTGCGGTACAGTTTCTTGCCCCTCACCGCAACCCCATCAGGGCAAAGTTTCTGGAATTAAAAGCTTATTGTTATTTAGACGAACATCTGAATTTTGCCATCAACGTTCGCCCGACGTTTTTTTTGTGTGGCCTTGAGTGACCGGTAGCGGTACAACTACAACTAGTGCTAGAGGCGGAGTACTCTGCAATCAAATCCAAGGATGGGGGGCACGCCCCCCCCCCCCCCCCCTTGCCCCCTCCCTCTGAAGTTTACTGAGCGCATTATCTCCATAACACCGCTGATCGGGGCCATCCTCACCACCTTGCTTTGTGCTAACCCTGTAAGTTCTTAAACAACCGATCTGAGTAATGCTCCAAGCCTTTCTTGCAGTCCATAATTAATTCAACAGTTCTGGACTGGAAGTTGAGCCAGCACATTCTAGTGTGCGTGCCACAGTTATGCAGAAACATTCTAGCGCGTGCGTCCGTTTAGCAGCCCAGCAATTGTGATTCTCAATCGATGGTCAGCGGAGCAAGATGGACCTTTTGTGTGTAATGGATTGGATTGGAAGCTATGCTATCCGAAAACGTTTTTAACCTTCAAGCATTTAGATCACTAAAGTAATGATCTAAATGTTCTTATATTACTTTACAGAGAGAGTATATGTGTGCTCTATCTTCATTGCAGTTTTATGAAGAGGACCGCTTCATAGTGGAGTTCCCGTGCTTATAGGTTACTCATTTTTTACTTTACAAAATTGGACACGTACCAAACAAACATTAGCCTCATATGATTTTATCTCCACGAATTCTAATCAGATACATAATTGAGTTCTTCTAGTAAAAATAACGCAAAGTGGCGAACGGAAATTGGGATGCACTTCGGCTGGTTTAGGCTCCACTTTAATCAAATCTGGTTGCATGGGAACATTTTGATATGATGCTTTAACGTGCTTGACATATTATCTTTTATATCTAAATAGCTAGCCCCCATTAGCCTATTTCTCTCAACATGCAAGTATGCCACCTCATCATTCAACATGCATGGGAAAGGCCCACTACAACATGCAACCATTCGTAATAAAAAGCCACCTCAACATACAAACATGCATGAGAAGAAGATTTACATTCTATTATGATATTTATATCATACATAATCAAACACCACAAATCATATTCATTTTCAGTTTTAGATCTCATAATATTACTGTAAATATTCATGGTCCATACATCCAATTCTCACTGAATATATTACAAAACATTTCCGCAACAACGTGCGGAGTATCATCTAGTTCCTATAATGACCATGATCTCTTGTACAGGTTGGCTTTCCTTTGAAATATTTGTCAGAGTTATCTTCCCTCTTGAGATGTGATGGGTAGAATATTCTTCCTTGCCCATGTCCTGATTTGCCAAGCGTAACTTCTCGGTGGATAGCCGGTGCATAACCTGGACCGCATATCATCGATCGTCGCCTATCTTTTCCTTGGTTGAACCACATCAATATTACGCAATATCAGCATTCTTCTAGTAATTCACTTGGGACTTACAGGGTACATCTATGACCACGCCAAAGGAACTACAACCTTGAGGCGATGTTGGTGTTGCAGCCGTACGAGTTTCCGTATCAGCGTTACCATGGACGCCGATCCATCATTCCACGGCTGCAAAAGTAGAGCCGGCATGCGGTGGTAAGTGGGCGGACTGGTTGTTCGTAAAAGTATTTTGTTTGCGCCCAATTAAGCAATCCTACGAGCAACCTGACCTCTATGCATCTGTCCCCATTTAAGCAATCCTACGTGCAACCTTACCTCTATGCATCTGAAGGAGCAACGAGTATTTTGAGATGATAAGTCGTGGCCACCTCATATTGCCTCTCACATTTTCGAAATTTGGTGGTGTTGAGCGTCCTATGTACACGTACATATACATATACTCTAATGTCCGTCCATCTTGTTAGGGTTTAGTCGTGGGAGGAAGCCGACGGCTTGAGGTAAAATTTCTTGCTCCTCACTGCAACCCCATGAGGGCAAAGTTTTTGTAATTAAAAGCTTACCGTTGTTTAGACGAACATCTAAGCTTTGCCATCAACGTTCGCCAGGCTTTTTTTTGTGTGTGGCCATGATTGGCCAATGGCGGTACAGCTAGTGTTAGAGGCGGAGTATTCTGCAATCAAATCCAAGGATGGTGGTGGTGGTGGTGGGTGGGTGGGGGTGCCCCCCTCCCTCCCTCTGTCTGAAGTTTTTTTTTTCATGAATACGCAAATCTTGCGTATCATTGCATTGATAGGAGGAGTAGAATGAGTATAGAGAGTGGTACAACAATGACACGAACGCACGCATGCGTGAACATGGTGCCCGGATCAGAGAGACAACGGATGCTCGGCCCGAATAGAGGATACATCACAGCTAAACCAAGCAAGAGCGGCAATGCCGAAGCAGCAAGAATTCCAACATCACCTAAGCCAAAAACCCGGGGACACCGCGAGCGAGCAAGATAGCCTTCAAGAAGGAAGTCGTCGCCGAGATGCCGTCGCCATCCGGTCCTGAGGAACCAGACCTAGGGTTTCCCTTGAGCTCGAAGAGGGGCGCGGCTGAGGGCCTTGATAGCGCCTCCAAGGAGGAAACGACATCCGCAGACGCCGCCGCTGCCAGTACCGGCAAGCCGAGCAAGGATTTCTCCCTGGCCTCAGGCTGGGCAATCCCATAGCCATCGTATTTGGAGTCAGCGATGAGGAAGCCAAACGCTGGTCGGAGCCACCATGTCGGAAGGGGATTGGTGGGGTTGCACCTGCCGTCGGAGGGTGGCACCGCCTCCGGACACACAAACATTGGATCTGACAAAAGGGGAGGCTTTGAGGCGTACGGAGTAGGGCAGGCGGCGAAGCAAACCACGAGGTGGTGGGGCGACGGCGATCAGCAATGCCGGCAGACAGGGTCTGGAGGGACGTAGAACCATGTTGCCGTGGCCATAGCCGCCGGGACGTCGGTGAGCCAGGCGAGCTGGAAGGGACGCTGTCACCGAGGCCGGAGCTGCCCGGCATAGGACGCCGTCAGCCATGGACACCGGAGAGACGCGGGTCCAAGGTTGCCGGGGCCGCAGCAGCACCAGCAAGTACCCGCCGTGAGGATCCCCGGGACTGTCACTAGCACCGTAGCCTCATCGCCTCCGCGCGTGAGCCGTCATTGTGGCTCGGTGGGGGAGGAAGGGCCGCTTGAGACGAGGGGGGGGGGGGGGGGACGCCTGCGCACGAAAGGCAGGCCGCGAAGCCCCCGCGACCGGCCGCAGGTCCGCACCACGCCCACGGCCGAGCAGCACCAGCAGGGCTGGGCCACGCCGGGGGTAGGGGAGGCTGCATGGGAGGGCGCCATGGCCGTGGTCAGGGACGCCGCACCCGGTGCCAGACCGGCAGGGAAGGCAGCTGGGAGGCGCCCGCGGCGCGCACAAGGATGCGGTGGACTTAGGTGTAACATCCCCTGTAATTAAGCCACAGTAACCATCCTCTAATTATGACAAGTCGTCATGTTATGCAATGCTTGATCACCTTTGATTCAAATCTTATTTCAAATTCAACTTCAATTCAAAATTCAAAATGCAAGTCAAATAATTATTTCTTCAAACTGCAAAACTAAATAGTTCATAATGTTGCAAATAATCCCAAAGCAATTATAAAAAAAAAATCAACATTAATTGGATTTCAAAATTGACCCTAACATCCAAAAAACAGTACCCAAAAGAGCATTATTAAATCCATTTTCATTTTTGGAAAATTCAAATGAATTCAAATAGGGCTCAAACTTTTTGTGGCAGTACTAACTATTGCAAAGTATTTAATGTGACAAGTGGCACATTTTGCAAAAGTCATTTGGTGCTCCAATTAAATGCAAAACAGAGCAGAAATGAATGACAGAAAAATGGAAAAAAGAAAAAGAGGGAAGGCATTGGTACATTGGGCTTCTGGTTGCTACAGTAGTTGGCCCAGCCCACCTAATCCCTTTCCTTCTACCTCTGTTCACAGAATAGAGGCGTGTCGTCCATCCACCCGCCATGGCCATGCCTAGGGCATGCGTCGGGCATCCCCGGGCCCTGTGGATGGATAAGGGCGTCGTCCCGGCGCCCGTGGAACCCTAGCCTTCCTCCGTTTCCCCTCCGTCGCGCCGTTGCTCGCTCCCCCGCACACACCCGTAGCACCGCCGCCATGGTTGCCGTCGTCATCGCGGCCACCGTGCCCCCCCGGCGCAAGAGACGTTGCCCAGGAGACCCGCCGTCGCCGTCTACTTCCTCTCCGCCGTCCGGTTCGTCGACAAGCCGCCGCAAAGCTCGCCATCGACCCCGTCCACGCCGCGTCGGGCCACCGCTGCCCTGGCCCGATCTCCATCGCCGGCGCCTCCCGGCCTCGCCAAGCACGTCCTCGACCCTCCTCGTACACCGCCGCCGCACGAGCTCGGCGAGCTCGCGTTCACCGCGCCCGCGCTCCCGCACGCGTCCGACCACGCCCGCCGCTCCCTGGCCGTGCGCCCCGCCTGCGCTGGCTCGCCCGGCCGTGCGCTCGCTCGCCCCGCACCGCAGCCGCCTGCTGCTCTGCTGCTCCGCCTACTGCTGCTGCTAGCTACCGCCACCGCCGCCTCCTGCTGCTGCCCCCGCGCCGGCGCTCGCCGCCTGCGCCCGTGCGCCGCGCGCCGTCGCTCGCCGCTGCCTGGCGCAGCCCCGGCCGGCCGGCCTCGCCGCGCCCGCCTCTGGCCGGCTTCTGCTGGCACGCGCGCGCAGTTCCCCTCACCAGTGGCCGGCTGGGCCACTGTCCAGTGGGGCCGGCCCAAATAAAAAAGAAAAAGAAAAGAAAAGGATTAAAAAAGTAAATAAAAAATAAAAAAATAAAAATAAAAAATTGAGGCACTGACAGGTTGGCCCCATGAACAGTAGCCATTGACCAGTCAAACTTTGACTGGGTCAACAGGACCCACCTGTCAGCCACAGATGCACATCTCTGGGTACACTCTCTGTGTACCCGTAGCATTTTCCTATTTTAATTTCGAATTTAAATTAAATTCCAGAAATTCCAGAAAATGATTAAAACTTTGAAAAATCATATAAAATAAACCGTAACTCGGATGAAAATAATTTATATATGAAAAATGATCAGAAAAATAAGACGAATCCGAATATGTGATCAAAATGCTTGACCATCACTCCTAACTAGGTGAACATGGAACTTTTTGCCTGTTTCCGATAGATGAATAGTGCGTGACATCCGGTAAATAATTCCAAATAAATTCCTAAATCAACTAAAATATTTAGAGATGCATTATATCACCTCTGCGTATCGTTTAGGCATGTCATACATATTGATTGCATTTGTTTGCTTTATATTTATTGTTTCTTCCCCCTCTTCTCTCCGGTAGACCCCGAGACCGACATTACCCCGAGGACTGCTACTCCATCGAAGACCCCTCTTTTATCGCAAAGCTTCCAGGCAAGCAAACCCCCTTGATCATTCCTATATCGCCCATACCTTCTCTCTCGTGCTTGCATTAGATTTTGCTACTGTAATTGATTGCTCCTATTCTGATGCATAGCCTGATTTTGTAACCTGCTGTTGATACTTTACCTGTTGACCTAAATGCTTAGTATAGGCTGGTTAGTGATCCATCATTGGCCCCACACCCTTGTCCTTGTTGCCATGCTTTAATACCGATGACTCGATCAGCGTGATCGATGAGCAGAGACCTACACCGCACCGTACACCCCCGTAGTTGTACGACTCTGCAGAGCTACTATCGAGTGCCGATGGTGATACCTCCTACCTCACTCCTGATGATAGCTCTGCAGCGTAGCTAGTCGGATGTGGGTTACCGAGGGTGATTCCTCTTTCACCACCTCCGATGATGCCTCTGTCGTGCAACCCCTCAAGTGTGGACCCATCGAGGGTGATTCCTCCAGGTTCATCTTGACGGTTACATCGAGTGGGAATCCAACGTGGGTGATTCCTCGGATTCCCCCTTGATGTTATGGACACACCGGTACTTTGACCTTTACATCAGTCCTTTGTTGAAGTCGGGTCGACCCCTAGGGGTACCCGCGAGAGGTACATATGAAAGTCGGGCGGGCCCGGAGAGCACCCGCGAGAGTTACCGTGGCGGCTGGCTGTTTAGCGGTACCACCCAGGTTGTGGTGGTAGCTCCGGACTTGTCCCGACAGCCGTCACTAAAATTAATAATGCACTAACGGATTTGGGTATTGATCTGAGTTGGCCACTGGCCTATACGCACTACCACCACGCGGGATAATGGTTTAATGGGGCCCTCGGCGCCGTATGTATCAGCCGAAAGCTCTGTGAGACGTCCAGTTCAGCATTGTGGCACGGTCGGATCGCGCCATCCAGGCAGAGGTGGCGCTGGTATCCACCGTCCTCACATCGACCCGGAGTGCAAAGAGCGATGGGCCCAAGACCCCTGAGCACTTAGGAAGTAGACCGGTGGGGACCTCTCTGCTGAGCCTAGGTAGGACTACGTCGTGTCGATCAGCCGAGTCCGGGCATGACCGACAAAAATGTGTCCAGACAGATTTAATCGAGCGTGTTGGGTAACAATAGTACACCCCTGCAGGGAAGATTATCTATTCGAATAGCCGTGTCCACGGTAACAGGACGCTCAGTGTTTTATCCCGATCTACTACAACTTGAACTGGATACATGTTAATTAATTGTAAGCTCCGGGATTGCTTTCTCGCAGGGAGTCGAGAAAGGATCTCTAGGCTTTGCTACTACTTGCTTGATGCCCTATTATATGATACTAATCTGCACTCTTCTAATGCTACAAGACGCTGCAAGATGCTAGTCTTCGATAGGCTAGGCCTTTTCTCTATTCTGGCATTGCTGCAGTCCAGTCCACAGATATAGCCCCCTCTTTTGATACCGATATATTCTTAGCATAGATCTGATGTAAGTCTTGCGAGTACTTTGGATGAGTACTCACGGTTGCTTTGCTTCTCTTTTTTCCCCATACCCGATTGCTGCGACCAGATGACGGAGCCCCGGAGCCAGCTGCCCCCGTCGACGACTACTACTACCCTTCCGGTGGAGCCTACTACTATGTGGAGACCGACGACTAGGAGTAGTTTAGGAGGCTCCCAGGCAGGAGGCCTGCGCCTTTTCGATCAGAGCCGTTGTTTGTTTTCGCCTTCTTAAGGCAGATTTGTTTAACTTTGTGTCTGTACTCAGATACTGTTGTTGCTTCCGCTAACGCTTGTATGCGAGCTTTTGTATTCGAGCCCTCGAGGCCCATGGCTTGTAATATAAAACTTGTATTATTTTTATTTGTGTTTAGAGTTGTGCTGTGATATCTTCCCGTGAGTCCCTGGGCTTGATCGTGTGCATTTGCGTGTATGATTAGTGCACGATTAAGTCGGGGGCGTCACATTGGGGACGTGTCGGGGGGGGGGGGGGTTGGGGAAGAGCGGGAGGGGCGGATCCGGCCCGCCGTCACCATCCCGGGGCGCGGCGCGGCCTCGCTGGCCAGCCCTACGGCGGCGGCGCGGCGGGAGGGGGGGGGGGGTTCCTGACGGCGGCAGGAGGTGGATCTCGGGGATGCGCGGGGGACGAATCCGCCTCGCCGCCACCATCCCGGGCGCGGTTTCGCCGGCCGGCCCTCCGGCAGCGGCACAACGGTGGCGGGCGGGGAGGTGGCTCCCTGGCGGCGACGGCTGGGGTTTCCCCCGTGTCGCCAGAGGAGGGTGACGCAGGGGGGGGGGGCGTCCTATCGGCTTTCTGAAGTTTACTGAGCGCATTATCTCCATAACACTGCTGATCGGGGTCATCCTCACCACCTTGCTTTCTGCTAGCCCTGTAAGTTCTTAAACAACCGATCTGAGTAATGCTCCAAGCCTTTCTTCCAGTCCATAATTAATTCAGCAATTCTAGAATGGAAGCTGAGCCAACACATTCTAGTGCGTGTGCCACAGTTACACAGAAACATTCTAGCGTGTGCGTCTGTTTGGCAGCCCAGCAGTGTGATTCTCAATGCGACGGCAGCTCGATACGTGATAATTTCATGCTTGTGCAATGCATGGCACGACGCTTACATGCCCTCCATGCGCCGACAGTCATGCTCAAACATGATATCTTTAAAGCTTTTGATTCGGTGAATTGGTCGTTCTTGGTGGAAGTCTTGAGCAAGTTGGGCTTTGGTAACTGATGGATCTCCTGGATATGTGGCCTGTTGGCCAACTCGTCGACGCGTATCTTGGTGAATGGGACGCATGGTAGGCCAATCTACAATTGTGTGGGCCCGAGACAAGGAGATCCGTTATCTCCCATGCTATTCATCATGATTATGGAGCCATTACAGAAGATGTTTGAGCTTGCGGCAGAGAGGGGTTTTCTTGCTCCGCTAGCAAGAGTGGGCATGAACCATCGTCTTTCAATGTTTGCCGACGACGTGATGATTTTTGTCAAGCCAAATGAAGATGATCTACACACTTGCGCTACAATGCTTCAGCTATTTGGGGAGGCGTCGGGGCTTCGTGTCAACGTCAACAATAGCGCGGCTTTCCCAATCTGTTGCTTGGCTGAAGGTGGGGCAGATCCTTGGCTGCCCCCAAGGCAACTTTCCATGCAAATACCTTGGCTTGCCGCTCACTATACACAAGCAATCGGCGACGCATCTTGCTGGCCTGGTGGATCAATTAGCGGAGGCACTACCAAGGTGGAAGGTCGCGAAGATACCCAAGAGTGGTCGGCTTCTACTTGTTCAATCAGTGCTTTGCGCGATTCCGTTGCACGCCATGCTAGCGCTTGATATCCCACAGAAGACCCTTACAACCATGAATAAGATCTGCCGTGTGTTCCTTTGGTGTGCCGGACCACAGGCCTCCGGAGGAAGATGCACGGTAGCGTGGGACTCAGTTTGTACCCCAAAATGGGCAGGTGGCCTAGGAATTCTGAACTTGAAGTGGCTCAATATAGCGATGCAAGCCAGGTGGCCGTGGTTACAACGTAACTGTTAGTAATAATCTTGAGTTTATAGTGCATGTGTTAGTGGAGTATTAGCACGTGCATGTACAAGTTAGCTGGCTGCCGTGTAGTAGTATTAGTTGGTTTGCATGTCGTGGTGTTGGTCATAGTCCGGCTGGAAAACGTAGCCGTGTCCTAATAGGATTTATTAGGAGAGTCCGGTTAGGAATTGTATCCTGATGCGTGTCTTCGTGTACGAGTAGGTCTAGGTGGTTTTTGGTCGGCTGCTCTTATATATAGGACAGCCAGGAACGTGAAGTTGTAACCGTATCATGGAGAAAAGGAGAAAATAAAGAGAGAGAAATTAAGGGTACGAGACGTACCCTCGGCTATCAGTTTTTCGTGCGTGTTCATCGTACTTTGATGTGATCGATCCAGTGGGCAAAGTTCCAACAATTGGTATCTGAGCTAGGTCGATTGAAGCCGCGCTTGCCCCGGGGTGGCGACCCGACTAGCGCCTCGGGGTGGGCGATATGGTCGTTGGGTGGTGCAGCGACGAGGAGGATCGGGTGATTGTCGTTCGGCGAGCGACATAGAGGAAGACGGCGGGTTGTCGTCGGCAAGGCGGTGGAAGGTGATCGTTGATGGGTGCGGTGGTGCCGAGGTGCGGTGCCGGAAGATCTCGTCAAGATCGTCGTCCGGGGGAGTCTTAAGGAGTCGTGCGGGTTAGCACATCTCTGTCGTTGTCGTGTCAGCGTCGTCATGTCCAAGTGCTCGTCTCTGTGAGGAGGCGTTGAAGATGAAGCGTGCCCAAGTTGTCTATCTGTCTCGACGAGAGGGTCAAGTTCAACTATGTGGGGGTGGTAAACCAGTGAAGGTGAGTCTCTTCAATGAGGCCATGTCTCTACATGAGGCTGGAGTGGGCGGTGTAGTCACGGGGTGGTGTGATCCACAAGGAGTCGGCATGTATCTCGCTAGGGTGGATGGTGAAGTCCACCGGGTGATGTATTCCACAAGTTACTAGTGAGGCTGGGTAGTCCAAGGCATATTTGAGGTGGTCCGTAAATTCGCCAAGTCAAAATTGGGGAGAGATTGTTGCGATCAATGAAGTCTATGAATTTAAACTTGTCGTGGTGCGAGATGGATGAGTCGAAAAGGGGTCAATCGTCAACAAGCCAAGACCAGAGAAGCATGGAAGACAAAGCGTCAAGATTAGGGAGAGATTGTTAGTAATAATCTTGAGTTTATAGTGCATGTGTTAGTGGAGTATTAGCACGTGCATGTACAAGTTAGCTGGCTGCCGTGTAGTAGTATTAGTTGGTTTGCATGTCGTGGTGTTAGTCATAGTCCCGCTGGAAAACGTAGCCGTGTCCTAATAGGATTTATTAGGAGAGTCCGGTTAGGAATTGTATCCTGATGCGTGTCTTCGTGTACGAGTAGGTCTAGGTGGTTTTTGGTCGGCTGCTCTTATATATAGGACAGCCAGGAATGTGAAGTTGTAACCGTATCGTGAAGAAAAGGAGAAAATAAAAAGAGAGAAATTAAGGTACGAGATGTACCCTCGGCTATCAGTTTTTCGTGCGTGTTCATCGTACTTTGATGTGATCGATCCTGTGGGCAAAGTTCCAACAGTAACGACCCTTCAAGGCCATGGGCGGAGTTCCAAATCAATGTGCCTGAGGAATCAAGGCAACTCTTTAGGGCGGCGACTCGTTGTACAATTGGTGATGGAAACAATGCTGGTGATGGAAACAATGCTCTATTCTGGGAGGACGGGTGGCTTCATTGCCGAAGGGTACAAGAGGTGGCACCGAACATATATGTTTGTATCAGCTCACGGGTCCGCGCTAGCTGCACGGTTAGCCAGGCATTGACGGATGGCGGCTGGGCTACCGGTGTTGGGCCGGAATTGACAGCCCCCATGCTACAGGAATACCTCAACCTGTGGACCGAGACCACACGTGTGCAACTGAACCCCGATGCGCATGACTCCATTGCATGGTCCTTGGAGAAGGACGGGTGCTACTCGGCGAGGTCAACATATGCAGCGAGATTCTGGGGCAGAGAGGTGGCACTGACAACTGAGTTCACTTGGAGATCCAGGGCTCCACTTCGATGCCATTTTTTTCGCATGGCTTGCCCTACAGAACAGATGTTGGACGTCAGACCGGTTGGCTCGTCGCGGATTGGACCATCAAGAGCAATGCCCTTTCTGCAACCAAGAGGAAGAAACCATAAACCACCTACTCCTCGATTGCGTGTTTGCCAGGGGAGTCTGGACAGTAGTGTGTGGAGCGGTGGGCAATCCGGAGTGGGCTCCGAGGAGGGGTGAGAACACCTCGCAATGGTGCGCCAACAAGTGTGTGACCAAAAAAGCCAAGGATGCTAGGGCAATCCTAACCCTGGTAGTCTGGGAGCTGTGGAGGCACCGCCACGCCATTGTGTTCGACGGCGCAACCCCATCCATGAACCATGTTATTCTCAAAATTGAGGCCGAGGGCAGCGCGTGGAAACAAGGGGGGATACTCAAGGGGGACATTAACATCTTCCTTGGGGAGTTAGTAGTGTGGGCAAGCACGAGAAGTTAGCATCGATACGATAGCGTGTCGCATGGAGTTGGTGTTCATGTAATGTAATATGTAAAATCAATGTGGAGGGGCTCTCTACCTCCACTCTCTTCTTTAATATATAGTACGCACACTCGTGCGTATTCAAGGAAAAAATGCGACGGCAAGCGAAGCAAGATGGAACTTTTGCGTGTAATGTATTGGATTGGAAGCTACGCTATCCAAAAAATGTTTTTAACCTTCGAGATTTCTTCCATATTCTTAGACTCAAATGTATATGTGTACACTATCTTCATTGCAGTTTTATGAAGAGGACCGCTTCATAGTGGAGTTCCCATGCTTATAGGTTACTCATTTTTTACTTTACAAAATTGGACACGTACCAAACAAACATTAGCCTCATATGATTTTATCTCCAAGAATTCTAATCACATACATAATTGAGTTCTTCCAATAAAAATAGCGCAAGGTGGCGAACGGAAATTGGGATGCACTTCGGCTGGTTTAGGCTCCACTTTAATCAGATCTGGTTGCATATGAGACCTTGTTTGGATCCTGGATTTTTAATAATAAGGCTGTGTGCATCAAGAGATGCAGAGGCCGGGGGTATTCCTACTTTTCGAAAAAAATATGAACATTCTGATCTGATGCTTTAACGTGCTTGACATATGATTCCTATAATGACCATGATCTCTTGTACAGGTTGGCTTTCCTTTGAAATATTTGTCACCGTTATCTTTCCTCTTGAGATGTGATGGGTAGAATATTCTTCCATGCCCATGTCCTGATTTGCCAAGCCTATTTTCTCGGTGGATAGCTGGTGCATAACCTGGACCACGCGCATATCATCTGTAATCACCCATCTTTTTCTTGGTTGAACCGCATGATCACCCAGCTTTTCGTTGGTTGAACCGCAACAATATCACGCTACATCGACATTCCTCTAGTAACTTGGGACTTACAGGGTACATCTATGACCACGCCAAAGGAACTACAACCTTGAAGCGATGTTGATGTTGCAGCCATACGCGATTCCACATCACCGTTACCATGGACGTCAATTCATCATTCTGCATCAACCTTGAGGTGATGTGTAATGGAATGCCTCTCACATTTTTGGATTGTATTGGACGCTACGCTATCCCAAAAATGGTTTTAAGCTTTGAGATTTCTTCCATATCTTTAGACCAAAATGTATATGTGCACACTCCACTACTAAACTATACGTATGGACATTTCTCTAGTTAAACGATTGAAGAGATACACATCACATCTTCCTTCTTTGGTTAGATCCAGCCCAGAAAGTTCTCAAACAAGTCTGGATTAAGCAGGGGAGCGATCAGAAAGTACACTACCCATTTGGGTATTGGCAAGTCACACTCAAGCTTCTTAAGAGTGGGGTGGAGCACCAACACCTTAAATTGTACCTGTATCTTAGTAAGATAGACACCGACTAAGAAACCACTTCTTAGTGCCCTCCAACCTGCAACAAGCAGGGCGAGACTATCACAGTGGTACGCAACAAACAAATTCCAAATCAGAACATGTAGTATTGTTAATTTACCTCACTGTTTGTTGTCCATGGGAGCCGTGGCTGCGTGATGGCGAGGCCGAGGTCACGGATGGTATACTTCGTGGCAATGAACGGGCATATGGAGTCCAAATCTCTGCTAAAAACATTTCTTCACGTGTGCATAGACATTTCTCTAGCTAAATGAGTAGCTATTGCCAATGACAAAAATGGATTTGGCTAGGGTTGGGCATATTTGGCCGAGTGTTTTTAGAGTCATGCCACCTCATATTTTTGGAGGTTGGATGCGTTCAGTAGAATATAGAGCCATCATTCGTGGAGGGCGAGAGCGAGAGCCTCACACTTCTCGCGTGTGAGCACTACTACCACCCCCACGGCATTCGGGACTAGCCGCGGAAGAAGAACGCGTGCCCTATTCGCATAGAAGAGGCTGCATAGATCGATATATACACATGTAAGTAAGTATATATCTATAGCTATAATAGTTTTCTACAGCTCCAAAGTATATATCTATAGCTATAATAGTTTTCTACAGCTCCAACACTATTCGTTGTATTATTAATTAATACATACGAAAAGTTACCCTACTAACTGATTATATTGTTAATGAACTGGTAATTGTTAACCGATTATAATTCTACGGAATACTCCTTTCGTTCCAAAATACTTATCGCCATTTTAGATAAAAATTACTATAGATATTGTTCTATTAGCACATTAGAATTGTCATTTCGTTCTTTAGTCCTAGAATGAATTCAAAAATGAGGAATTACTCTAGAAAGAGGGAGGAGGAGGATGGCGAAATGATGCCATTATTTCTTTCCTGACTTGATTGTTATTGCAAAAAAATACTATCATATACTATAGTTTTGTTTACTAATAAACTATTTATTTGTTTGAAATTCTTTTTTGCAGGCATCATGGTGAGGGCTTTGGATGTCGTCGTTGGTCCCTCTGCCCAGCCGACGGGAGGAGTGTCAGTGGGCAGTAGCGGAGCTTCACTAGGGCCAAGTGGGGCTATGCCCTGCTACCCTAGAGAAATTATGTGAAATGCCATTGATTGGCAAGCTAAAAAATTGAATATGATTATCAAAGTTTAAGCAGAATTTATCCTTTTGGCCCCCCTCAACTCTTCGTTGCGCCCTCAACAATTTCTATCAAGCTCCGCCACTCTTAGTGGGCGACCTACTTTGAATAGTAGGAGGGATCGCCAATCATATCCTCAACGGTGCTCCACTAATAATTTTTCATGGTTTTGCACGGAAGGGTCTCTCATCGTCTTTCTATTCCAGGTACCTGCCGAGCCTCCATACACGAGCCATTTGAAGTCAGCTCAGCCGTGCAGGACCATCCGCAAATGAGGGGGGGGGGGGGGGGTGGGCTCTCCATGGTCTAGCAATGGAAATTGATTTCCCCCTCACATGCATGCTCGTGCCAACATAAGACGCCAGCAGGAGAATTAATGGTGATGGATCCTGACAAGATAGGGCGACCCACGACGATGAAGGCCGCGTCACCATCATGGAAAGCGACCGGTATCGGTGATGGCAGCTGTCAAGAAGCCAATAGAGGAGATGGTGGCTTGCTAGGGGCATAATGATGGCGGGGAATAGACGAATTAGGCCGAGGGGAGTACGGGAGTGTGAGCAACTCCATCGATGGACGGCCGTAGTGATCGGATTTGACCGGCAAAGAAGCGGTGGTTTCTGGGCAAGTAGGTGCAGCGGAGAAATGGACCCTTGGGATTCCACGAGAGGCAGCGAAAATCTCACAAAGACCGTGTGGAATGTTCTGGCGAGACGCGGTATGCATGACGTGTACATGCATCCTCTGTCTTATGTGTACATGGTGAGTGATTTTCATTGTTGCTTATAGCCAATCCCTTGCGATTTGTTATGTCTTATATAGACTATAAGGTTAGTTTTTTTCGGAACGATTATGAAAGTTTTTTTAGAACGAATGTTTGGCTCTGGATGTATATATTAAGCCTATGCTTGGCGCCCAGAGATTTTTCTAGCTTCGCTCAAATCTCTGAACCTAATATTTTGTGCATTTCTGGATCCATATGTATTAGCATCTCCTACAAAGTTAATCGGAGGTACTTTGTTTAGTCCATGAGTGCCATATGTTGAATCAACATTATGATTTTTCGTTCCTTAATTATGTTTGTTTGTTATTATTAATGTCGAATAAACAAATTCCTGTATTTGAGTCTTCACTGTACATGCAAACATTCATGCAAAAAATCGATTTTGCACTGTACATTTTTAGTTTCGGTTCATCACGTCATGTAGTTGTGAAAAAGAATCAATATTGGTTTTGATGCTGAAGCCAATAAACTCAAGGAAACAATCAATATTGGTTTTGATGCTAAAAAAGAAACAATCAACATTTGCTTTATACTTTGCGAACTCATGGAACATGTCAAGTAATGAGCCAAATTTTGATGCTGAAGCTTACAAGAATGGCATCTTCACTGGTGTTATGACAGAAAATAGCTTTGCCCAGCTGAATAATGCTATGAATATGAAGACTGATTTTTCAAGCTGCTACTCAATATCTGATCTAAAAGTGCTAACGGATGGTACTGCAATTGACGGAATTTATTTCCATGGTATGAGGAGTTCTTTTGTAAGTGGCTGCACTAGTTGCAGTGAACCAAATGAACTTGATTCTGATATCAAGGGTTCCATGCTTGAGGCTCTGGAAAGATCTGATAGCGACCTAGAAACTCAGTACAATGGTGGCGATCCTGCTTGTAACTCACTCCTTGCGGTTGGCACAAGTGGGAGTGTCGATGATTTTATGTCCATGCACAACAATTTTGGTAGCCTGGCCTCTTTGGTTCGTTCCATTGAAGGTGGTCCAATGAGCAGACTTATTCAAGATCAGGTAAATTTGACTGGATATCCTCAAATGATGTTTCTGCTTAACAATTATTTTTAAATTTCATCAATTCAATTGTGTGGTATATAATGTACTTAAATATTCAATGGGTATATACTCTTTTGACTTCTAGTCTTCCACACATATCATGCGATAGACAAATGATGTTTCATTTGAAGTTAATCGACAGTCACTAAAATGCGCAAATATTGAAGGAAGAAAGAAAGAAAGAAAGAAAGATGATTGTTATAAGATTAAAAATTATGGACGCATGAATTATATTATTATTATAAGCTTCCATCGACATTAATTCTCCTGCTGGCGTCTTAGGTTGGCAGAAGCATGCATGTGAGGGAGAAACCAATTTCTCTGATGAACGGCGTAATGGGTCAGGAGCTGGTGGAGTATCGTCATTTTGTGCATAGCTGTTAGTTACTAGGAAGGTTTGTTTTTTATGGAAATGAATAGACCATTTGCAAAACAATAAAAAGAACAGACCATTTGCAAGAACCGTCAAATTTGAGTAACTTGAACCATTCCAAAATGGCCGCCTCCCTAAAGTGAAAGCGAAAGATGTAATGTAAGCAGGACTGCCTTGGCTTACATGAAGATACATAAGGCATACATGTCTCGGTGTGCGCATACACTGCCGTCACTCCACAAATTCTCTGTGAAGGTGGTTGGATTGGACCAGTGATCACCATTATCCAAGGCAAAAACACGTAACGCCGCCCAGGTCACTCACCGACGACGATGTGCTGGGCGACACGAGCAAACGGCCAGCGCATTGGTCCTCGACTCTCATTCCTTCCCTGAAGTGGATGGGCTATAGTCTGCGGTTCGGCATATCAGTTCCGTCTCGTGCCAGCCAATCATTCACATGCCCAGTCAGCACACTTACGTTTCCACTTGCCAACATCATCTATATTCTATAAGCACACAAAGCTGCACTTGCAACTTCTCCAATGAACATAAACATCCATTCATACCGGAACTTCAGCTACTCATGTCCATCTTCTCTCGCCACATCATTTGCTGAGAATTAAAAGGGGTCCAATCACCGCAATGTTCTTGCACGCCATGGGAAATTTAGGCAAGCAGAGAGCCGCTGCAACACCTAATCGTATCATCAACGGTGCTACACTAATAATTTTTTAGGGTTTTGCACAGAAGGGTCTCTCATTGTCTTTCTATTCCAGGTACTACTTTCTTTCTATCAGTCGGGCAGTGGCGGAGCTAGATAAAATTTTCTTTAGAGTTTTCTCCAAAGCTGGGGGGGGGGGGGGGGGGGGGGCACCATTCCACGTCATGGAAGCTGACATATTTTAGTCTCACATTCTACAGTGCGTATGCAAATGTGGGGTTCTCCATGGGTTAGAAATTGGTTTTCCGTCGCATGTGTGCTTTTGCTAACCTAAGACGCCAGCAGGAGGATTAATGGTGATGGAAGCTGATAAGATAGGGCGACCCGTGACAATGAAGGCCGCGTCACCCTCACAGAAAGCAATTGGTATCGGCGATGACAACTATCACGAAGCCAACAGAGGAGATGGTGGCTTGTTAGGGGCATAACGATGGCAGGGAATAAACGAATTAGGACGACGAGAGTACGGGAGCATGATCAGCTCCATCGATGGACGACCGCATTGATCGGATTTGATCAGCAAAGAAGCGGTGGTTTCTGGGCAAGTAGGTGCAGCGGAGAAAAGGACCCTTGGGACTCCACGAAACGCAGAGAAAATATCACAAAGACCGTTTGGAATGATCTGGAGAATCGTGGTATGCACGACCACGTGTACATGCATCCTCTTACATGGTGAGTGATTTTCATTGTTGCTTATAGCACTCGTTGCGATTTGTTATGGCTTATATAGACTATAAGGTTAGTTTCTTTTGGAACGATTATGATAGTTTTTGTAGAATGACTGTTTGGCCCTGGATGTATATGTTAACCGTATATTTGGCGCCCCAAGATTTGTTTAGCTTCGCTCAAATATCTGAAACTAATATTTTGTGCATTTCTGGATCCATATGTATTAACACGCATTTCCTACAAAATTAGTCTGAGGTACTTTGTTTAGTCCATGAATGACATATGTCGAATCAACAGTATGGCTTTTCGTTACATAGTTATGTTTGTTTGTTCCTATTAATGTCGAAATAAACAAATTTTAGTATTTGAGTCTTCACTGTACATGCAAACTTTCATGCAAAACAATCAATTTTGCTCTATACATTTCTAGTTTTGGTTCATCACCTCATGTAGTTGTGAAAAAAATCAATATTGGTTTTGATGTTGAAGCCAATAAACTCATAGAAACAATCAATATTGGTTTTGATGTTGAAAAAGAAACAATCAACATCTGCTCTATACTTTGTGAACTCACGGAACATATCAACCAATGAACTAGGTTTTGATGCTGAAGTTTACAACAATAACATCTTCACAGCTGGTGTTATGACAGAAAGCTTTGCGCAGCTGAATAATGCTATGAATATGAAAACTGATTTCTCAAGCTGCTACTCAATATCTGATCTAAACACGCTGACTGGTGGTATTGCAATTGATGGAATTTATTTCCATGGTACGAGGAGTTCTTTTGTAAGTGGCTCCACCAGTCGCAGTGAACCAAATGAAGTTGATTTTGATATCAAGGGTTCCATGGTTGAGGCTTTGGAAACTCAGTACAATGGTGGCGATCCTACTTGTGACTCACTCCCTACGGCTGGCACAAGTGGGAGTATCGATGACTTTATGTCCATGCACACCAATTTTGGTAGCCTGGCCTCTTTGGTTTGTTCCATTGAAGGTGGCCAATGGGTAGACTTAGTCAAGATCAGGTAAATCTGACTGGATATCCTCAAATAATGTTTCTACTTAACAATTATTTGGAAATTTCACTAAGTCAATCGGTATATAATATACTTAAATATTCAATGGATATGTATTCTTTTGACCTCCAGTCTTCCACAGATATCATGAGATAGAAAAATGATGTTTCGTTTGGACTTTAATCCAGTCACTAAAATGGCCAAATATTGAAGGAAGAAAGAATGATGATTGTTCGATTGGTAGCTGAAAACATGTGAAATGTGAGGTCACAGTGTCACACAATGTAGCATGTTCATGTAACTATTGCAATAGTTGCACAGATGTAGTTGCTGCTATAACCATCGTGTGCTTGTCATACGCATGCTCTTAAATGTAGCAGTAGTACGTTTATGCATTATGTGTTTTACCCAGCTGCGTGTTGACTCTGGTACAACATATTTTCTACAGTGTGATTTGCAACTTGAATTTGGTGCACCGAAGCAACAAATATATCCTAGTTTTAGGAGCACCTTCGGATGGCCTCAGCTCGAGCTCCGCAGTTAGGGAACATGGTCAGACACGATCCCGTGCCCGAGCGGACACTAATGCTAGGCTACGAGCCAACATTGATGCTGGGCTTCATAGTGGAGTTCTAAACGAGAAGTGCATGGATGAACCCGGGTACATATGAACCCACTTTGAAAAACATATTTCTAAATGCTAAACAAATCTGAAAAAGGTTGCATGTGTACGTTTCGATGTTCTATTGCGTGCATAAAGTTTCATGAGAAAATAACTTTTTTGTGGCCTGTGCAAAAAGACAAAAAATTGTGTCATGGAACGCTATTTAGAAGCACTGAAATTTGTCTTTTTTTGCGGAGACAAAACAAAAAGACATTTTTCACAAAACTTTATGCTGCGCACACATTTGCGAACATGTAGACCACTCCCTCGGTGTCCGCAACCCTCCTTTCCCTCAGCTTCTTCTTCTTCCTAAACAAGATGAGCACCCGAGAACCGCCAAGTCCACGCCACCACAGCCATCGCGGCCATAGACTTCATATTTCCCCGTAGCCGCGTCCAGTACCTTCCCACGGGGACTCGCGGTGCGATCAAGGTGGGCAGGCGCTGCTGGATCAATCCTCCGCTTGGCCGACCAGCGTGAAGATTTGGACGGAGGCTGCCTCGATCCCACAGTGAGACGCCACACCATGCGACCAAGGTGGGCGGGCGTCGCTGCATCAATCCTCCGCTCGGCCCACCAGCATGAAGATTTGGATGGAGGCCGCCTCGATCCCAAGGCGGGACATCGCACCCAGTGGCGGAGCTAGCAGAGAACAGGAAATATGATTGTTTGGGGGGCTAATGACTACTTTTTTCTTCAAGCTTAGCCCCTAGGAAAAAATTCTTAAGTGTTTTCTCTAATCTTGGGGGGGGGGGGGGGGGGACAACCCCCAGAAGTGCACATAGCTCCACCATTTGTCTCACCTCCCTGCATCCTTCCCTCTCCTGCCATTTATTGTTTTCAGCGCATACACACCGTCCCGTAGAAGCCGAGACCACGGCCGCCATGGTATCCACGAGCTCAGCTTGCACTCGGGCTGCACACACGACACACAACACTTGCAGCACCCGCGCACGCCCTGCAAGCTCCCAGCTTCACACGCATGCACGCATCGCCGGCTCGCTCCCGTGGCTGCCCCGTGTGTGAGACACGACCAAGGCCTCGCATTGATTTTGTTCTGTCGGGCTCCACGTTCATCAAAACACAACAGCTAGCCTGCCGGCTGACAGCTCATGCGCACATCCTGGCTCGACTAACTATTCATATAAAAAAATCGATTCCGTTTGTTTTCGGGGGTGGTCAGACATTCCGGTTTTCGAAAAATATTGGGAACTCTAGATTTATTCTCCTGGATTTTTTCAATGGATTTTGAGTTCAAAAAATTTAATGTCAAAATACATTGAATTTAACCCCGTATGCACAAGAAGTACTTGTTGTAATGTATGTACTTCGAACCTATTTGACAATAGTGTGTCGTTTAATTTCAAAAATTTCAGGCGGTAACTGCAAAATTCAGAGGTCACCGAAAATTCTGGTTACCGTTATTTCAGCGAAAAGTAATTTTTTAAATAAGCTTGAATAAAGCAAAAAAATTGATTATTCAACGAGGAGGGAATCGAACTCGTGAGGTGAGAATAGTAGATCGCGCGCCGAACTAAGCCAAGAGATGGGTTGTTGTACTGTATGCAGCACAAACCCTATTCGACACAACTCATCTGTTTAATTTCAAAAAAATTGGACGATAACAGAAAAATTCAGAGGTCACTGAAAATTCCGGTTACCGGTATTTCAGACCGAGGGAAAACCCCTGATTCATATACTATATTTATATATTAACTAATAAATGATTTATTTGTTTGAAATTCTTTTTTGTAGGCATCATGGAGAGGAATTCCAGTGTCATCTTTGGTCTCTCTCCCCAGCCGACGGGAGGAGCATCGGTGGGCGACATTCTTTGGGTAGTGGGGGAGATATTTTTAGCAATCGTTATCTTCCTCGTCTTCTTCTTATACTTATGGCGGCGCGAGGCAGCGAGGCGGGCACGAGAGAAGATCGAGCACCCACCGCCGACCCTAGGTGCCGATGAAGAGAAGATCGCAACGCCGAGGAGCATGAAGTACACAACGCCAAACCTGGAGGAGGGGCAGCCCGACAGGTGCGACTGCAAGATGTTTCTGGAGGAGTTCGTGGTGGCCCCCCCGCCCCCCAGAAGTGCACATAGCTCCGCCATTGTCTCACCTCCCTGCGTCCTTCCCCTCTCCCTCCGTTTATTGTTTTCAGCGCATACCCACCGTCCCGTCCAAGCCGAGGCCACGGCCGCCATGGTTTCCGCGAGCTCGGCTTGCACTCAAGCTGCACACATGGCACAACACTTGCAGCACCCACACATGCACTGCATGCTCCCTGCTTCACACGCATGCATGAACGCATCGCCGGCTCGCTCCCATGGCTGCCCTGTGTGTGAGGCACGACCAAGGCCTCGCATTGATTTTGTTCTGTCGAGCTCCGCGTTCATCAAAACACAGCAGCTAGCCTGCTGGCTAACAGCTCATGCGCACATCCCGGCTCGACTAACTATTCATATAAAAAAATTCGATTCCATTTTTTTCCGGGGGTGGCAGGACATTCCAGTTTTCGAAAAATATTGGGAACTCAGGATTTTTTCGCCCGGATTTTTCAAATAGATTTTGAATTCAAAAAAAGTTAATGTCAAAATACATTGAATTTAACCCTGTATGCATAAGAAGTACTTGTTGTACTGTACATAGTTCGAACCCTATTTGACATTAATCTGTCATTTAATTTAAAAAATTCCAGGCGGTAACTGAAAAATTCAGAGGTCACCGAAAATTCCGGTTACCGTTATTTCAACGAAAAGTAATTTTTTTAAATAAGCTTGGATAAAGCAAAAAAAAATGATTATTCAGCGAGGAGGGAATCGAACTCGCGACGTGAGAATAGTAGATCGCGCGCCGAACTAAGCTAAGAGATGGGTTGTTGTACTGTACGCAGTACGAACCCTATTTGACATTATTCTTCCATTTAAATTCAAAAAAAATTGGACGATAACCGAAAAATTCAGAGGTCACCAAAAATTACGGTTACTGGTATTTCAGACCGAGGAAAAAACCCTGATTCATAAACTATATTTATATATTAACTAATAAATGATTTATTTGTTTGAAATTATTTTTTGCAGGCATCATGGCGAGGGATTCCAGCGTCGTCTTTGGTCTTTCTCCCCAGCCAATGGGAGGAGCGTCGGTGGGCGACAATCTCTGGGCAGTGGGAGAGATATTTTTAGATGCTGATGTCCAGATTGATCCTGAGGTGCATGATTCATTTCATTGGCCGTGGTCCTCCATGGATGGATATTAGGCAAGCTCGGTCTATCGCCTGCTTTGCCAGGGTTGGGTCAGTTTCCTACCTACTCCGTGCATGTGGAAGCGCTGGGCACCTTTGAAGTGCAATATTTTTTACTTGGCTTGCGGTTCAGCGTAGGCTTTGGACCTCGGACAGAAGAACTAGGCACGGGCTGCAGGACGAGGTTTCTCTTTGCCATCAAGGGGTAGATTCGGTGGACCGTATTCTGGTGCAATGTGTCTGTGTGTGCGAGCGGCGCGAGGGATTCCTTTGATGAGTGGTGGCTGGTTGCCAGGAAGAACTTTCGGGCCAAGGATCGCAAAGGATTTAACCCATTTGTCATTTTTACTAGCTTACAGCTTTGGAAACAAGGGAATGCGAGAGCATCTGCCAATTACTAGACGATACCCCGCGCGTTGCCGCGGAACTTGATATATAGTTTCTAAGTATTGTATAGAATACTAATTCAGTCCTTATGATTGAAACTATGTGAGAAACTTCTGCATAAGCAAAATTAATCTTAACGTGAAAAGTTGTGGTCACGATTAATTGCAATGTGATTAAAACCCACTTAAAATCCACAAATGCATGTTGTATGGTAGAGGATTCTCATGTGTAGATTGGACGGATGATAGTGGATCATGCTAGTAAATCTTACGTCTAAAACACTATTGATGATGTGAAAGCACGCATGTTAAGATAATTAGAAGTAGTGGAGATCACTCTCTTAAGTATATAGGATTAGGCCGCACTGCATCTGCATGATCAATGAAATGGTGGAACTGATATTTGAAGAATGGCAGGAATGGAAACTTGTTGGAGCTGGTGTTTTAGATAGTTTCGTGAGAAGTTAGACTAGAGTAGTGGGAGGTGGGTGGGTGTGTAATCTTGCGTGATATGCTCGCATACTCCACTATAAAAATACAGAACCGATCAATGAACAAATTGGCTCGCCCTCGTACGCTTCTCGCTGCGCGGCATCTCCGACCCACACCGCAAGGCACATGTCTTCCATGTCCACTCCTTTTCCATCAACGTTTGCCGAGCGTCGTTTTATTTGTGTGGCCTTGATTGGCCGGTGGCGGTAAGGCTAGTGGTAGAGGCGGAGCTATGTACGCTTCAGAGGGAGGAGGGGGGGGGGGGCACGGCCCCCTAGCCTTGGATTTGGTTGCACTGTACTCGCAAAAAAAAAATGATTGCACACTCCACAGTACGAACGTTTGTTATAAGGGAGTTGGCACAAGATGATAAAAGAAGGTCTTCTTATTTCTCCATGAAGAGTTTCAGGTGTGTGATATGATCTTCGAGTATGATTTTTTTTGGTAAAGTCTTTCTTAGTTAAAGTAAACTCCTTTTGTGCAAGGCTTGACCATCATGTTGTTTCAGTACTGAATATTGTTGGAGGCGAATCTTAACTGAAGATCCATGTAAATTATTGTGGCATCTTAGAAATGCCTTCTTTGACATACTCTATCTTCATTGCAGTTTTATGAAGAGGACCGCTTTGTAGTGGAGTTCCTGTGCTTATAGGTTACTCATTTTTTATTTTACAAAATTGAACACGTACCAAACAAACATTAGCCTCATATGATTTTATCTCCAAGAATTCTAATCACATACTCCCTCTGTCCCAAAATAAGTGTCTCAACCTTTATACTAACTTTGTATAAAGTTGAGACACTTATTTTGGGACAGAGGGAGTACATAATTGAATTCTTCCAATAAAAATAGCGCAAGGTGGCGAACGGAAATTGGGATGCACTTCGGCTGGTTTAGGCTCCACTTTAATCAAATCTGGTTGCATAGGAACATTCTGATCTGATGCTTTAACGTGCTTGACATATTATTCCTATAATGACCATGATCTCTTGTACAGGTTGGCTTTCCTTTGAAATATTTGTCACCGTTATCTTCCCTCTTGAGATGTGATGGGTAGAATATTCTTCCTTGCCCATGTCCTGATTTGCCAAGCTTAACTTCTCGGTGGATAGCCGGTGCATAACCTGGACCGCATATCATCGATCGTCGCCTATCTTTTCCTTGGTTGAACCACATCAATATTACGCAATATCAGCATTCTTCTAGTAATTCACCGACAAGTTTTCGGGACGGAGGGAGTATTTAGCAACGACTAGTTTCTGATAGAAGCTAAGCTGGGAAACATCCGTTGTACGCACTCGCTTCGTTCGTGGTCTATGCTACAACGATCGGAGTACCAACCGCTATTCAAGGCGGTGTATACGCGGTTGGAGCAGGTGTCTATGGAGGTTTTTACCCAACATGGGTGCAGCATAATCTCCGGATTTGTCCACCCTCCGTATCGACATAGGCGTAGTGTCG
This sequence comes from Elymus sibiricus, assembly GCA_039707655.1. NCBI lineage: Eukaryota > Viridiplantae > Streptophyta > Magnoliopsida > Poales > Poaceae > Elymus > Elymus sibiricus. The sequence goes on along the minus strand of CM077672.1, from coordinate 295,602,142 downwards.
GTCTATAGGACTCTACTGTTGCCGAGTTGTCTTTTTTTTTTTTACTTTCTTTTTGTCAGATTGATGATGTTTGGCCGTGTGCATCCTAATTATGCAGAAGCTGAGTGATACTCTTAATGCTCTGTTGTATCTGCTTGATGCTACATTTTGAGTTAATAAAAGTGCCCTTTATAAAAAAAAACTGGGAAATGGAAACTTGAAAACGCAAGTTTCTTCGACGCGTCTCTCTCCATTCTCCTCACTTCTTTCTTCTTGAGCAGCGACTACCTCGTCGCAGCAGCACCGCCCAGCCGGTAACCGTACGAGGCCTTGGCGTGAGTAAGCTAGTCTTCTCGACTCCTCTGTCTCTCCTTCTCTTCTTCCAATGGACTCACCGTTTCTGCTTGCTAATAGAATTTAGGGCAAAGGCTCGGGCAACCTCTCGGCGGCGGGGCACCGTCTCAGCTGGGTGGTGGGTGGAAGCTGACGGCTTGCGGTACAGTTTCTTGCCCCTCACCGCAACCCCATCAGGGCAAAGTTTCTGGAATTAAAAGCTTATTGTTATTTAGACGAACATCTGAATTTTGCCATCAACGTTCGCCCGACGTTTTTTTTGTGTGGCCTTGATTGACCGGTAGCGGTACAACTACAACTAGTGCTAGAGGCGGAGTACTCTGCAATCAAATCCAAGGATGGGGGGCACGCCCCCCCCCCCCCCCCCCCCCCTTGCCCCCTCCCTCTGAAGTTTACTGAGCGCATTATCTCCATAACACCGCTGATCGGGGCCATCCTCACCACCTTGCTTTGTGCTAACCCTGTAAGTTCTTAAACAACCGATCTGAGTAATGCTCCAAGCCTTTCTTGCAGTCCATAATTAATTCAACAGTTCTGGACTGGAAGTTGAGCCAGCACATTCTTGTGTGCGTGCCGCAGTTATGCAGAAACATTCTAGCCCGTGCGTCTGTTTAGCAGCCCAGCAATTGTGATTCTCAATCGATGGTCAGCGGAGCAAGATGGACCTTTTGTGTGTAATGGATTGGATTGGAAGCTATGCTATCCAAAAACGTTTTTAACCTTCAAGCATTTAGATCACTAAAGTAATGATCTAAATGTTCTCATATTACTTTACAGAGAGAGTATATGTGTGCTCTATCTTCATTGCAGTTTTATAAAGAGGACCGCTTCATAGTGGAGTTCCCGTGCTTATAGGTTACTCATTTTTTACTTTACAAAATTGGACACGTACCAAACAAACATTAGCCTCATATGATTTTATCTCCACGAATTCTAATCAGATACATAATTGAGTTCTTCTAGTAAAAATAACGCAAGGTGGCGAACGGAAATTGGGATGCACTTCGGCTGGTTTAGGCTCCACTTTAATCAAATCTGGTTGCATGGGAACATTTTGATATGATGCTTTAACGTGCTTGACATATTATCTTTTATATCTAAATAGCTAGCCCCCATTAGCCTATTTCTCTCAACATGCAAGTATGCCACCTCATCATTCAACATGCATGGGAAAGGCCCACTACAACATGCAACCATTCGTAATAAAAAGCCACCTCAACATACGAACATGCATGAGAAGAAGATTTACATTCTATTATGATATTTATATCATACATAATCAAACACCACAAATCATATTCATTTTCAGTTTTAGATCTCATAATATTACTGTAAATATTCATGGTCCATACATCCAATTCTCACTGAATATATTACAAAACATTTCCGCAACAACGTGCGGAGTATCATCTAGTTCCTATAATGACCATGATCTCTTGTACAGGTTGGCTTTCCTTTGAAATATTTGTCAGAGTTATCTTCCCTCTTGAGATGTGATGGGTAGAATATTCTTCCTTGCCCATGTCCTGATTTGCCAAGCGTAACTTCTCGATGGATAGCCGGTGCATAACCTGGACCGCATATCATCGATCGTCGCCTATCTTTTCCTTGGTTGAACCACATCAATATTACGCAATATCAGCATTCTTCTAGTAATTCACTTGGGACTTACAGGGTACATCTATGACCACGCCAAAGGAACTACAACCTTGAGGCGATGTTGGTGTTGCAGCCGTACGAGTTTCCGTATCAGCGTTACCATGGACGCCGATCCATCATTCCACGGCTGCAAAAGTAGAGCCGGCATGCGGTGGTAAGTGGGCGGACTGGTTGTTCGTAAAAGTATTTTGTTTGCGCCCAATTAAGCAATCCTACGAGCAACCTGACCTCTATGCATCTGTCCCCATTTAAGCAATCCTACGTGCAACCTTACCTCTATGCATCTGAAGGAGCAACGAGTATTTTGAGATGATAAGTCGTGGCCACCTCATATTGCCTCTCACATTTTCGAAATTTGGTGGTGTTGAGCGTCCTATGTACACGTACATATACATATACTCTAATGTCCGTCCATCTTGTTAGGGTTTAGTCGTGGGAGGAAGCCGACGGCTTGAGGTAAAATTTCTTGCTCCTCACTGCAACCCCATGAGGGCAAAGTTTTTGTAATTAAAAGCTTACCGTTGTTTAGACGAACATCTAACCTTTGCCATCAACGTTCGCCGGGCTTTTTTTTGTGTGTGGCCATGATTGGCCAATGGCGGTACAGCTAGTGTTAGAGGCGGAGTATTCTGCAATCAAATCCAAGGATGGTGGTGGTGGTGGTGGGTGGGTGGGGGGTGCCCCCCTCCCTCCCTCTGTCTGAAGTTTTTTTTTTCATGAATACGCAAATCTTGCGTATCATTGCATTGATAGGAGGAGTAGAATGAGTATAGAGAGTGGTACAACAATGACACGAACGCACGCATGCGTGAACATGGTGCCCGGATCAGAGAGACAACGGATGCTCGGCCCGAATAGAGGATACATCACAGCTAAACCAACCAAGAGCGGCAATGCCGAACCAGCAAGAATTCCAACATCACCTAAGCCAAAAACCCAGGGACACCGCGAGCGAGCAAGATAGCCTTCAAGAAGGAAGTCGTCGCCGAGATGCCGGCGCCATCCGGTCCTGAGGAACCAGACCTAGGGTTTCCCTTGAGCTCGAAGAGGGGCGCAGCTGAGGGCCTTGATAGCGCCTCCAAGGAGGAAACGACATCCGCAGACGCCGCCGCTGCCAGTACCGGCAAGCAATCCGATAGCCACCGTATTTGGAGTCAGGGATGAGGAAGCCAAACGCTGGTCGGAGCCACCATGTCGGAAGGGGATTGGTGGGGTTGCACCTTCCGTCGGAGGGTGGCACCGCCTCCGGACACACAAACATTGGATCTGACAAAAGGGGAGGCTTTGAGGCGTACAGAGTAGGGCAGGCGGCGAAGCAAACCACGAGGTGGTGGGGCGACGGCGATCAGCAATGCCGGCAGACAGGGTCTGGAGGGACGTAGAACCATGTTGCCGTGGCCATAGCCGCTGGGACGTCGGTGAGCCAGGCGAGCTGGAAGGGACGCCGTCACCGAGGCCGGAGCTGCCCGGCATAGGACGCCGTCAGCCATGGACACCGGAGAGACGCGGGTCCAAGGTTGCCGGGGCCGGAGCAGCACCAGCAAGTACTCGCCGTGAGGATCCCCGGGACTATCACTAGCACCGTAGCCTCATCGCCTCCGCGCGTGAGCCGTCATTGTGGCTCGGTGGGGTAGGAAGGGCCGCTTAAGACGAGGGGGGGGGGGGGGGACGCCTGCGCACGAAAGGCAGGCCGCGAAGCCCCCGCGACCGGCCGCAGGTCCGCACCACGCCCACGACCGAGCAGCACCAGCAGGGCTGGGCTACGCCGGGGGTAGGGGAGGCTGCATGGGAGGGCGCCATGGCCGTGGTCAGGGACGCCGCACCCGGCGCCAGACCGGCAGGGAAGGCAGCTGGGAGGCGCCCGCGGCGCGCACAAGGATGCGGTGGACTTAGGTGTAACATCCCCTGTAATTAAGCCACAGTAACCATCCTCTAATTATGACAAGTCGTCATGTTATGCAATGCTTGATCACCTTTGATTCAAATCTCATTTCAAATTCAACTTCAATTCAAAATTCAAAATGCAAGTCAAATAATTATTTCTTCAAACTGCAAAACTAAATAGTTCATAATGTTGCAAATAATCCCAAAGCAATTATAAAAATAAAATCAACATTAATTGGATTTCAAAATTGACCCTAGCATCCAAAAAACAGTACCCAAAAGAGCATTATTAAATCCATTTTCATTTTTGGAAAATTCAAATGAATTCAAATGGGGCTCAAACTTTTTGTGGCAGTACTAACTATTGCAAAGTATTTAATGTGACAAGTGGCACATTTTGCAAAAGTCATTTGGTGCTCCAATTAAATGCAAAACAGAGCAGAAATGAATGACAGAAAAATGGAAAAAAGAAAAAGAGGGAAGGCATTGGTACATTGGGCTTCTGGTTGCTACAGTAGATGGCCCAGCCCACCTAATCCCTTTCCTTCTACCTCTGTTCACAGAACAGAGGCGTGTCGTCCATCCACCCGCCATGGCCGTGCCTAGGGCACGCGTCGGGCATCCCCTGGCCCTGTGGATGGATAAGGGCATCGTCCCGGCGCCCGTGGAACCCTAGCCTTCCTCCGTTTCCCCTCCGTCGCGCCGTTGCTCGCTCCCCCGCACACACCCGTAGCACCGCCGCCATGGCTGCCGTCGTCATCGCGGCCACCGTGCCCCCCCGGCGCAAGAGACGTTGCCCAGGAGACCCGCCGTCGCCGTCTACTTCCTCTCCGCCGTTCGGTTCGTCGACAAGCCGCCGCAAAGCTCGCCATCGACCCCGTCCACGCCGCGTCGGGCCACCGCTGCCCCGGCCCGATCTCCATCGCCGGCGCCTCCCGGCCTCGCCAAGCACGTCTTCGACCCTCCTCGTACACCGCCGCCGTGCGAGCTCGGTGAGCTCGCGTTCACCGCGCCCGCGCTCCCGCACGCGTCCGGCCACGCCCGCCGCTCCCTGGCCGTGCGCCCCGCCTGCGCTGGCTCGCCCGGCCGTGCGCTCGCTCGCGCCGCACCGCAGCCGCCTGCTGCTCTGCTGCTCCGCCAACTGCTGCTGCTAGCTACCGCCACCGCCGCCTCCTGCTGCCGCCCCCGCGCCGGCGCTCGCCGCCTGCGCCCGTGCGCCGCTCGCCGTCGCTCGCCGCTGCCTGGCGCAGCCCCGGCCGGCCGGCCTCGCCGCGCCCGCCTCTGGCCGGCTTCTGCTAGCACGCGCGCGCAGTTCCCCTCACCAGTGGCCGGCTGGGCCACTGTCCAGTGGGGCCGGCCCAGATAAAAAAGAAAAAGAAAAGAAAAGGATTAAAAAAGTAAATAAAAAATAAAAAAATAAAAATAAAAAATTGAGGCACTGACAGGTGGGCCCCATGAACAGTAGCCATTGACCAGTCAAACTTTGACTGGGTCAACAGGACCCACCTGTCAGCCACAGATGCACATCTCTGGGTACACTCTCTGTGTACCCGTAGCATTTTCCTATTTTAATTTCGAATTTAAATTAAATTCCAAAAATTCCAGAAAATGATTAAAACTTTGAAAAATCATATAAAATAAACCGTAACTCGGATGAAAATAATTTATATATGAAAAATGATCAGAAAAATAAGACGAATCCGAATATGTGATCAAAATGCTTGACCATCACTCCTAACTAGGTGAACATGGAACTTTTTGCCTGTTTCCGATAGATGAATAGTGCCTGACATCCGGTAAATAATTCCAAATAAATTCCTAAATCAACTAAAATATTTAGAGATGCATTATATCACCTCTGCGTATCGTTTAGGCATGTCATGCATATTGATTGCATTTGTTTGCTTTATATTTATTGTTTCTTCCCCCTCTTCTCTCCGGTAGACCCCGAGACCGACATTACCCCGAGGACTGCTACTCCATCGAAGACCCCTCTTTTATCGCAAAGCTTCCAGGCAAGCAAACCCCCTTGATCATTCCTATATCGCCCATACCTTCTCTCTCGTGCTTGCATTAGATTTTGCTACTGTAATTGATTGCTCCTATTCTGATGCATAGCCTGATTTTGTAACCTGCTGTTGATACTTTACCTGTTGACCTAAATGCTTAGTATAGGCTGGTTAGTGATCCATCATTGGCCCCACACCCTTGTCCTTGTTGCCATGCTTTAATACCGATGACTCGATCAGCGTGATCGATGAGCAGAGACCTACACCGCACCGTACACCCCCGTAGTTGTACGACTCTGCAGAGCTACTATCGAGTGCCGAGGGTGATACCTCCTACCTCACTCCTGATGATAGCTCTGCAGCGTAGCTAGTCGGATGTGGGTTACCGAGGGTGATTCCTCTTTCACCACCTCCGATGATGCCTCTGTCGTGCAACCCCTCAAGTGTGGACCCATCGAGGGTGATTCCTCCAGGTTCATCTTGACGGTTACATCGAGTGGGAATCCAACATGGGTGATTCCTCGGATTCCCCCTTGATGTTATGGACACACGGGTACTTTGACCTTTACATCAGTCCTTTGTTGAAGTCGGGTCGACCCCTAGGGGTACCCGCGAGAGGTACATATGAAAGTCGGGCGGGCCGGAGAGCACCCGCGAGAGTTACCGTGGCGGCTGGCTGTTTAGCGGTACCACCCAGGTTGTGGTGGTAGCTCCGGACTTGTCCCGACAGCCGTCACTAAAATTAATAATGCACTAACGGATTTGGGTATTGATCTGAGTTGGCCACTGGCCTATACGCACTACCACCACGCGGGATAATGGTTTAATGGGGCCCTCGGCGCCGTATGTATCAGCCGAAAGCTCTGTGAGACGTCCAGTTCAGCATTGTGGCACGGTCGGATCGCGCCATCCAGGCAGAGGTGGCGCTGGTATCCACCGTCCTCACATCGACCCGGAGTGCAAAGGGCGATGGGCCCAAGACCCCTGAGCACTTAGGAAGTAGACCGGTGGGGACCTCTCTGCTGAGCCTAGGTAGGACTACGTCGTGTCGATCAGCCGAGGCCGGGCATGACCGACAAAAATGTGTCCGGACAGAGTTAATCGAGCGTGTTGGGTAACAATAGTGCACCCCTGCAGGGAAGATTATCTATTCGAATATCCGTGTCCATGGTAACAGGACGCTCAGTGTTGTATCCCGATCTACTACAACTTGAACTGGATACATGTTAATTAATTGTAAGCTCCGGGATTGCTTTCTCGCAGGGAGTCGAGAAAGGATCTCTAGGCTTTGCTACTACTTGCTTGATGCCCTATTATATGATACTAATCTGCACTTTTCTAATGCTGCAAGACGCTGCAAGATGCTAGTCTTCGATAGGCTAGGCCTTCTCTCTATTCTGGCATTGCTGCAGTCCAGTCCACAGATATAGCCCCCTCTTTTGATACCGATATATTCTTATCATAGATCTGATGTAAGTCTTGCGAGTACTTTGGATGAGTACTCACGGTTGCTTTGCTTCTCTTTTTTCCCCATACCCGATTGCTGCGACCAGATGACGGAGCCCCGGAGCCAGCTGCCCCCGTCGACGACTACTACTACCCTTCCGGTGGAGCCTACTACTATGTGGAGACCGACGACTAGGAGTAGTTTAGGAGGCTCCCAGGTAGGAGGCCTGCGCCTTTTCGATCAGAGCCGTTGTTTGTTTTCGCCTTCTTAAGGCAGATTTGTTTAACTTTGTGTCTGTACTGAGATACTGTTGTTGCTTCCGCTAACGCTTGTATGCGAGCTTTTGTATTCGAGCCCTCGAGGCCCATGGCTTGTAATATAAAACTTGTATTATTTTTATTTGTGTTTAGAGTTGTGCTGTGATATCTTCCCGTGAGTCCCTGGGCTTGATCGTGCACATTTGCGTGTATGATTAGTGCACGATTAAGTCGGGGGCGTCACATCGGGGACGTGTCGGGGGGGGGGGGGGTTGGGGAAGAGCGGGAGGGGCGGATCCGGCCCGCCGTCACCATCCCGGGGCGCGGCGCGGCCTCGCTGGCCAGCCCTACGGCGGCGGCGCGGCGGGAGGGGGGGGGGTTCCTGACGGCGGCAGGAGGTGGATCTCGGGGATGCGCGGGGGACGAATCCGCCTCGCCGCCACCATCCCGGGCTTTCTGCTAGCCCTGTAAGTTCTTAAACAACCGATCTGAGTAATGCTCCAAGCCTTTCTTCCAGTCCATAATTAATTCAGCAATTCTAGAATGGAAGCTGAGCCAACACATTCTAGTGCGTGTGCCGCAGTTACACAGAAACATTCTAGCGTGTGCGTCTGTTTGGCAGCCCAGCAGTGTGATTCTCAATGCGACGGCAGCTCGATACGTGATAATTTCATGCTTGTGCAATGCATGGCACGACGCTTACATGCCCTCCGTGCGCCGGCAGTCATGCTCAAACTTGATATCTTTAAAGCTTTTGATTCGGTGAATTGGTCGTTCTTGGTGGAAGTCTTGAGCAAGTTGGGCTTTGGTAACTGATGGATCTCCTGGATATGTGGCCTGTTGGCCAACTCGTCGACGCGTATCTTGGTGAATGGGACGCATGGTAGGCCAATCTACAATTGAGTGGGCCCGAGACAAGGAGATCCGTTATCTCCCATGCTATTCATCATGATTATGGAGCCATTACAGAAGATGTTTGAGCTTGCGGCAGAGAGGGGTTTTCTTGCTCCGCTGGCAAGAGTGGGCATGAACCATCGTCTTTCAATGTTTGCCGATGACGTGATGATTTTTGTCAAGCCAAATGAAGATGATCTACACACTTGCGCTACAATGCTTCAGCTATTTGGGGAGGCGTCGGGGCTTCGTGACAACGTCAACAATAGCGCGGCTTTCCCAATCTGTTGCTTGGCTGAAGGTGGGGCAGATCCTTGGCTGCCCCCAAGGCAACTTTCCATGCAAATACCTTGGCTTGCCGCTCACTATACACAAGCAATCGGCGACGCATCTTGCTGGCCTGGTGGATCAATTAGCGGAGGCACTACCAAGGTGGAAGGTCGCGAAGATACCCAAGAGTGGTCGGCTTCTACTTGTTCAATCAGTGCTTTGCGCGATTCCGTTGCACGCCATGCTAGCGCTTGATATCCCACAGAAGACCCTTACAACCATGAATAAGATCTGCCGTGTGTTCCTTTGGTGTGCCGGACCACAGGCCTCCGGAGGAAGATGCACGGTAGCGTGGGACTCAGTTTGTACCCCAAAATGGGCAGGTGGCCTAGGAATTCTGAACTTGAAGTGGCTCAATATAGCGATGCAAGCCAGGTGGCCGTGGTTACAACGTAACTGTTAGTAATAATCTTGAGTTTATAGTGCATGTGTTAGTGGAGTATTAGCACGTGCATGTACAAGTTAGCTGGCTGCCGTGTAGTAGTATTAGTTGGTTTGCATGTCGTGGTGTTGGTCATAGTCCGGCTGGAAAACGTAGCCGTGTCCTAATAGGATTTATTAGGAGAGTCCGGTTAGGAATTGTATCCTGATGCGTGTCTTCGTGTACGAGTAGGTCTAGGTGGTTTTTGGTCGGCTGCTCTTATATATAGGACAGCCAGGAACGTGAAGTTGTAACCGTATCATGGAGAAAAGGAGAAAATAAAGAGAGAGAAATTAAGGGTACGAGACGTACCCTCGGCTATCAGTTTTTCGTGCGTGTTCATCGTACTTTGATGTGATCGATCCTATGGGCAAAGTTCCAACAATTGGTATCTGAGCTAGGTCGATTGAAGCCGCGCTTGCCCCGGGGTGGCGACCCGACTAGCGCCTCGGGGTGGGCGATATGGTCGTTGGGTGGTGCAGCGACGAGGAGGATCGGGTGATTGTCGTTCGGCGAGCGACATAGAGGAAGACGGCGGGTTGTCGTCGGCAAGGCGGTGGAAGGTGATCGTTGATGGGTGCGGTGGTGCCGAGGTGCGGTGCCGGAAGATCTCGTCAAGATCGTCGTCCGGGGGAGTCTTAAGGAGTCGTGCGGGTTAGCACATCTCTGTCGTTGTCGTGTCAGCGTCGTCATGTCCAAGTGCTCGTCTCTGTGAGGAGGCGTTGAAGATGAAGCGTGCCCAAGTTGTCTATCTGTCTCGACGAGAGGGTCAAGTTCAACTATGTGGGGGTGGTAAACCAGTGAAGGTGAGTCTCTTCAATGAGGCCATGTCTCTACATGAGGCTGGAGTGGGCGGTGTAGTCACGGGGTGGTGTGATCCACAAGGAGTCGGCATGTATCTCGCTAGGGTGGATGGTGAAGTCCACCGGGTGATGTATTCCACAAGTTACTAGTGAGGCTGGGTAGTCCAAGGCATATTTGAGGTGGTCCGTAAATTCGCCAAGTCAAAATTGGGGAGAGATTGTTGCGATCAATGAAGTCTATCAATTTAAACTTGTCGTGGTGCGAGATGGATGAGTCGAAAAGGGGTCAATCGTCAACAAGCCAAGACCAGAGAAGCATGGAAGACAAAGCGTCAAGATTAGGGAGAGATTGTTAGTAATAATCTTGAGTTTATAGTGCATGTGTTAGTGGAGTATTAGCACGTGCATGTACAAGTTAGCTGGCTGCCGTGTAGTAGTATTAGTTGGTTTGCATGTCGTGGTGTTAGTCATAGTCCCGCTGGAAAACGTAGCCGTGTCCTAATAGGATTTATTAGGAGAGTCCGGTTAGGAATTGTATCCTGATGCGTGTCTTCGTGTACGAGTAGGTCTAGGTGGTTTTTGGTCGGCTGCTCTTATATATAGGACAGCCAGGAATGTGAAGTTGTAACCGTATCGTGAAGAAAAGGAGAAAATAAAAAGAGAGAAATTAAGGTACGAGATGTACCCTCGGCTATCAGTTTTTCGTGCGTGTTCATCGTACTTTGATGTGATCGATCCTGTGGGCAAAGTTCCAACAGTAACGACCCTTCAAGGCCATGGGCGGAGTTCCAAATCAATGTGCCTGAGGAATCAAGGCAACTCTTTAGGGCGGCGACTCGTTGTACAATTGGTGATGGAAACAATGCTGGTGATGGAAACAATGCTCTATTCTGGGAGGACGGGTGGCTTCATTGCCGAAGGGTACAAGAGGTGGCACCGAACATATATGTTTGTATCAGCTCACGGGTCCGCGCTAGCTGCACGGTTAGCCAGGCATTGACGGATGGCGGCTGGGCTACCGGTGTTGGGCCGGAATTGACAGCCCCCATGCTACAGGAATACCTCAACCTGTGGACCGAGACCACACGTGTGCAACTGAACCCCGATGCGCATGACTCCATTGCATGGTCCTTGGAGAAGGACGGGTGCTACTCGGCGAGGTCAACATATGCAGCGAGATTCTGGGGCAGAGAGGTGGCACCGACAACTGAGTTCACTTGGAGATCCAGGGCTCCACTTCGATGCCATTTTTTTCGCATGGCTTGCCCTACAGAACAGATGTTGGACGTCAGACCGGTTGGCTCGTCGCGGATTGGACCATCAAGAGCAATGCCCTTTCTGCAACCAAGAGGAAGAAACCATAAACCACCTACTCCTCGATTGCGTGTTTGCCAGGGGAGTCTGGACAGTAGTGTGTGGAGCGGTGGGCAATCCGGAGTGGGCTCCGAGGAGGGGTGAGAACACCTCGCAATGGTGTGCCAACAAGTGTGTGACCAAAAAAGCCAAGGATGCTAGGGCAATCCTAACCCTGGTAGTCTGGGAGCTGTGGAAGCACCGCCACGCCATTGTGTTCGACGGCGCAACCCCATCCATGAACCATGTTATTCTCAAAATTGAGGCCGAGGGCAGCGCGTGGAAACAAGGGGGGATACTCAAGGGGGACATTAACATCTTCCTTGGGGAGTTAGTAGTGTGGGCAAGTACGAGAAGTTAGCATCGATACGATAGCATGTCGCGTGGAGTTGGTGTTCATGTAATGTAATATGTAAAATCAATGTGGAGGGGCTCTCTACCTCCACTCTCTTCTTTAATATATAGTACGCACACTCGTGCGTATTCAAGGAAAAAATGCGACGGCTAGCGAAGCAAGATGGAACTTTTGCGTGTAATGTATTGGATTGGAAGCTACGCTATCCCAAAAATGTTTTTAACCTTCGAGATTTCTTCCATATTCTTAGACTCAAATGTATATGTGTACACTATCTTCATTGCAGTTTTATGAAGAGGACCGCTTCATAGTGGAGTTCCCATGCTTATAGGTTACTCATTTTTTACTTTACAAAATTGGACACGTACCAAACAAACATTAGCCTCATATGATTTTATCTCCAAGAATTCTAATCACATACATAATTGAGTTCTTCCAATAAAAATAGCGCAAGGTGGCGAACGGAAATTGGGATGCACTTCGGCTGGTTTAGGCTCCACTTTAATCAGATCTGGTTGCATATGAGACCTTGTTTGGATCCTGGATTTTTAATAATAAGGCTGTGTGCATCAAGAGATGCAGAGGCCGGGGGTATTCCTACTTTTCGAAAAAAATATGAACATTCTGATCTGATGCTTTAACGTGCTTGACATATGATTCCTATAATGACCATGATCTCTTGTACAGGTTGGCTTTCCTTTGAAATATTTGTCACCGTTATCTTTCCTCTTGAGATGTGATGGGTAGAATATTCTTCCATGCCCATGTCCTGATTTGCCAAGCCTATTTTCTCGGTGGATAGCTGGTGCATAACCTGGACCACGCGCATATCATCTGTAATCACCCATCTTTTTCTTGGTTGAACCGCATGATCACCCATCTTTTCGTTGGTTGAACCACAACAATATCACGCTACATCGACATTCCTCTAGTAACTTGGGACTTACAGGGTACATCTATGACCACGCCAAAGGAACTACAACCTTGAAGCGATGTTGATGTTGCAGCCATACGCGATTCCACATCACCGTTACCATGGACGTCAATTCATCATTCTGCATCAACCTTGAGGTGATGTGTAATGGAATGCCTCTCACATTTTTGGATTGTATTGGACGCTACGCTATCCCAAAAATGGTTTTAAGCTTTGAGATTTCTTCCATATCTTTAGACCAAAATGTATATGTGCACACTCCACTACTAAACTATACGTATGGACATTTCTCTAGTTAAACGATTGAAGAGATACACATCACATCTTCCTTCTTTGGTTAGATCCAGCCCAGAAAGTTCTCAAACAAGTCTGGATTAAGCAGGGGAGCGATCAGAAAGTACACTACCCATTTGGGTATTGGCAAGTCACACTCAAGCTTCTTAAGAGTGGGGTGGAGCACCAACACCTTAAATTGTACCTGTATCTTAGTAAGATAGACACCGACTAAGAAACCACTTCTTAGTGCCCTCCAACCTGCAACAAGCAGGGCGAGACTATCACAGTGGTACGCAACAAACAAATTCCAAATCAGAACATGTAGTCTTGTTAATTTACCTCACTGTTTGTTGTCCATGGGAGCCGTGGCTGCGTGATGGCGAGGCCGAGGTCACGGATGGTATACTTCGTGGCAATGAACGGGCGTATGGAGTCCAAATCTCTGCTAAAAACATTTCTTCACGTGTGCATAGACATTTCTCTAGCTAAATGAGTAGCTATTGCCAATGACAAAAATGGATTTGGCTAGGGTTGGGCATATTTGGCCGAGTGTTTTTAGAGTCATGCCACCTCATATTTTTGGAGGTTGGATGCGTTCCGTAGAATATAGAGCCATCATTCGTGGAGGGCGAGAGCGAGAGCCTCACACTTCTCGCGTGTGAGCACTACTACCACCCCCACGGCATTCGGGACTAGCCGCGGAAGAAGAACGCGTGCCCTATTCGCATAGAAGAGGCTGCATAGATCGATATATACACATGTAAGTAAGTATATATCTATAGCTATAATAGTTTTCTACAGCTCCAACACTATTCGTTGTATTATTAATTAATACATACGAAAAGTTACCCTACTAACTGATTATATTGTTAATGAACTGGTAATTGTTAACCGATTATAATTCTACGGAATACTCCTTTCATTCCAAAATACTTATCGCCATTTTAGATAAAAATTACTATAGATATTGTTCTATTAGCACATTAGAATTGTCATTTCGTTCTTTAGTCCTAGAATGAATTCAAAAATGAGGAATTACTCTAGAAAGAGGGAGGAGGAGGATGGCGAAATGATGCCATTATTTCTTTCCTGACTTGATTGTTATTGCAAAAAAATACTATCATATACTATAGTTTTTGTTTACTAATAAACTATTTATTTCTTTGAAATTCTTTTTTGCAGGCATCATGGTGAGGGCTTTGGATGTCGTCGTTGGTCCCTCTGCCCAGCCGACGGGAGGAGTGTCAGTGGGCAGTAGCGGAGCTTCACTAGGGCCAAGTGGGGCTATGCCCTGCTACCCTAGAGAAATTATGTGAAATGCCATTGATTGGCAAGCTAAAAAATTGAATATGATTATCAAAGTTTAAGCAGAATTTATCCTTTTGGCCCCCCTCAACTCTTCGTTGTGCCCTCAACAATTTCTATCAAGCTCCGCCACTCTTAGTGGGCGACCTACTTTGAATAGTAGGAGGGATCGCCAATCATATCCTCAACGGTGCTCCACTAATAAATTTTCATGGTTTTGCACGGAAGGGTCTCTCATCGTCTTTCTATTCCAGGTACCTGCCGAGCCTCCATACACGAGCCATTTGAAGTCAGCTCAGCCGTGCAGGACCATCCGCAAATGAGGGGGGGGGGGGGGGGGGGGGTGGGCTCTCCATGGTCTAGCAATGGAAATTGATTTCTCCCTCACATGCATGCTCGTGCCAACATAAGACGCCAGCAGGAGAATTAATGGTGATGGATGCTGACAAGATAGGGCGACCCACGACGATGAAGGCCGCGTCACCATCATGGAAAGCGACCGGTATCGGTGATGGCAGCTGTCAAGAAGCCAATAGAGGAGATGGTGGCTTGCTAGGGGCATAATGATGGCGGGGAATAGACGAATTAGGCCGAGGGGAGTACGGGAGTGTGAGCAACTCCATCGATGGACGGCCGTAGTGATCGGATTTGACCGGCAAAGAAGCGGTGGTTTCTGGGCAAGTAGGTGCAACGGAGAAATGGACCCTTGGGATTCCACGAGAGGCAGCGAAAATCTCACAAAGACAGTGTGGAATGTTCTGGAGAGACGCGGTATGCATGACGTGTACATGCATCCTCTGTCTTATGTGTACATGGTGAGTGATTTTCATTGTTGCTTATAGCCAATCCCTTGCGATTTGTTATGTCTTATATAGACTATAAGGTTAGTTTTTTTCGGAACGATTATGAAAGTTTTTTTAGAACGAATGTTTGGCTCTGGATGTATATATTAAGCCTATGCTTGGCGCCCAGAGATTTTTCTAGCTTCGCTCAAATCTCTGAACCTAATATTTTGTGCATTTCTGGATCCATATGTATTAGCATCTCCTACAAAGTTAATCGGAGGTACTTTGTTTAGTCCATGAGTGCCATATGTTGAATCAACATTATGATTTTTCGTTACATAATTATGTTAGTTTGTTATTATTAATGTCGAATAAACAAATTCCTGTATTTGAGTCTTCACTGTACATGCAAACATTCATGCAAAAAATCGATTTTGCACTGTACATTTTTAGTTTCGGTTCATCACGTCATGTAGTTGTGAAAAAGAATCAATATTGGTTTTGATGCTGAAGCCAATAAACTCAAGGAAACAATCAATATTGGTTTTGATGCTAAAAAAGAAACAATCAACATTTGCTTTGTACTTTGCGAACTCATGGAACATGTCAAGTAATGAGCCAAATTTTGATGCTGAAGCTTACAACAATGGCATCTTCACTGGTGTTATGACAGAAAATAGCTTTGCCCAGCTGAATAATGCTATGAATATGAAGACTGATTTTTCAAGCTGCTACTCAATATCTGATCTAAAAGTGCTAACGGATGGTACTGCAATTGACGGAATTTATTTCCATGGTATGAGGAGTTCTTTTGTAAGTGGTTGCACCAGTTGCAGTGAACCAAATGAACTTGATTCTGATATCAAGGGTTCCGTGCTTGAGGCTCTGGAAAGATCTGATAGCGACCTAGAAACTCAGTACAATGGTGGCGATCCTGCTTGTATCTCACTCCTTGCGGTTGGCACAAGTGGGAGTGTCGATGATTTTTTGTCCATGCACAACAATTTTGGTAGCCTGGCCTCTTTGGTTCGTTCCATTGAAGGTGGTCCAATGAGCAGACTTATTCAAGATCAGGTAAATTTGACTGGATATCCTCAAATGATGTTTCTGCTTAACAATTATTTTTAAATTTCATCAATTCAATTGTGTGGTATATAATGTACTTAAATATTCAATGGGTATATACTCTTTTGACTTCTAGTCTTCCACACATATCATGTGATAGACAAATGATGTTTCATTTGAAGTTTAATCGACAGTCACTAAAATGCGCAAATATTGAAGGAAGAAAGAAAGAAAGAAAGATGATTGTTATAAGATTAAAAATTATGGACGCATGAATTATATTATTATTATAAGCTTCCATCGACATTAATTCTCCTGCTGGCGTCTTAGGTTGGCAGAAGCATGCATGTGAGGGAGAAACCAATTTTTCTGATGAACGGCGTAATGGGTCAGGAGCTGGTGGAGTATCGTCATTTTGTGCATAGCTGTTAGTTACTAGGAAGGTTTGTTTTTTATGGAAATGAATAGACCATTTGCAAAACAATAAAAAGAACAGACCATTTGCAAGAACCGTCAAATTCGAGTAACTTGAACCATTCCAAAATGGCCGCCTCCCTAAAGTGAAAGCGAGAGATGTAATGTAAGCAGGACTGCCTTGGCTTACATGAAGATACATAAGGCATACATGTCTCGGTGTGCGCATACACTGCCGTCACTCCACAAATTCTCTGTGAAGGTGATTGGATTGGACCAGTGATCACCATTATCCAAGGCAAAAACACGTAACGCCGCCCAGGTCACTCACCGACGACGATGTGCTGGGCGACACGAGCAAACGGCCAGCGCATTGGTCCTCGACTCTCATTCCTTCCCTGAAGTGGATGGGCTATAGTCTGCGGTTCCGCATATCAGTTCCGTCTCGTGCCAGCCAATCATTCACATGCCCAGTCAGCACACTTACGTTTCCACTTGCCAACATCATCTATATTCTATAAGCACACAAAGCTGCACTTGCAACTTCTCCAATGAACATAAACATCCATTCATACCGGATCTTCAGCTACTCATGTCCATCTTCTCTCGCCACATCATTTGCTGAGAATTAAAAGGGGTCCAATCACCACAATGTTCTTGCACGTCATGGGAAATTTTGGCAAGCAGAGAGCCGCTGCAACACCTAATCGTATCATCAACGGTGCTACACTAATAAGTTTTTAGGGTTTTGCACAGAAGGGTCTCTCATTGTCTTTCTATTCCAGGTACTACTTTCTTTCTATCAGTCGGGCAGTGGCGGAGCTAGATAAAATTTTCTTTAGAGTTTTCTCCAAAGCTGTGGGGGGGGGGGGGGGGGGGGGGGGCACCATTCCACGTCATGGAAGCTGACATATTTTAGTCTCACATTCTACAGTGCGTATGCAAATGTGGGGTTCTCCATGGGTTAGAAATTGGTTTTCCGTCGCATGTGTGCTTTTGCTAACCTAAGACGCCAGCAGGAGGATTAATGGTGATGGAAGCTGATAAGATAGGGCGACCCGTGACAATGAAGGCCGCGTCACCCTCACAGAAAGCAATTGGTATCGGCGATGACAACTATCACGAAGCCAACAGAGGAGATGGTGGCTTGTTAGGGGCATAACGATGGCAGGGAATAAACGAATTAGGACGACGAGAGTACGGGAGCATGATCAGCTCCATCGATGGACGACCGCAGTGATCGGATTTGATCAGCAAAGAAGCGGTGGTTTCTGGGCAAGTAGGTGCAGCGGAGAAAAGGACCCTTGGGACTCCACGAAAGGGAGAGAAAATATCACAAAGACCGTTTGGAATGATCTGGAGAATCGTGGTATGCACGACCACGTGTACATGCATCCTCTTACATGGTGAGTGATTTTCATTGTTGCTTATAGCACTCGTTGCGATTTGTTATGGCTTATATAGACTATAAGGTTAGTTTCTTTTGGAACGATTATGATAGTTTTTGTAGAATGACTGTTTGGCCCTGGATGTATATGTTAACCGTATATTTGGCGCCGCAAGATTTGTTTAGCTTCGCTCAAATCTCTGAAACTAATATTTTGTGCATTTCTGGATCCATATGTATTAACACGCATTTCCTACAAAATTAGTCTGAGGTACTTTGTTTAGTCCATGAATGACATATGTCGAATCAACAGTATGGCTTTTCGTTACATAGTTATGTTTGTTTGTTCCTATTAATGTCGAAATAAACAAATTTTAGTATTTGAGTCTTCACTGTACATGCAAACTTTCATGCAAAACAATCAATTTTGCTCTATACATTTCTAGTTTTGGTTCATCACCTCATGTAGTTGTGAAAAAAATGAATATTGGTTTTGATGTTGAAGCCAATAAACTCATAGAAACAATCAATATTGGTTTTGATGTTGAAAAAGAAACAATCAACATCTGCTCTATACTTTGTGAACTCACGGAACATATCAACCAATGAACTAGGTTTTGATGCTGAAGTTTACAACAATAACATCTTCACAGCTGGTGTTATGACAGAAAGCTTTGCGCAGCTGAATAATGCTATGAATATGAAAACTGATTTCTCAAGCTGCTACTCGATCAATATCTGATCTAAACACGCTGACTGGTGGTATTGCAATTGATGGAATTTATTTCCATGGTACGAGGAGTTCTTTTGTAAGTGGCTCCACCAGTCGCAGTGAACCAAATGAAGTTGATTTTGATATCAAGGGTTCCATGGTTGAGGCTTTGGAAACTCAGTACAATGGTGGCGATCCTACTTGTGACTCACTCCCTACGGCTGGCACAAGTGGGAGTATCGATGACTTTATGTCCATGCACACCAATTTTGGTAGCCTGGCCTCTTTGGTTTGTTCCATTGAAGGTGGCCAATGGGTAGACTTAGTCAAGATCAGGTAAATCTGACTGGATATCCTCTAATAATGTTTGTACTTAACAATTATTTGGAAATTTCACTAAGTCAATCGGAATATAATATACTTAAATATTCAATGGATATGTATTCTTTTGACCTCCAGTCTTCCACACATATCATGAGATAGAAAAATGATGTTTCGTTTGGACTTTAATCCAGTCACTAAAATGGCCAAATATTGAAGGAAGAAAGAATGTTGATTGTTCGATTGGTAGCTGAAAACATGTGAAATGTGAGGTCACAGTGTCACACAATGTAGCATGTTCATGTAACTATTGCAATAGTTGCACAGATGTAGTTGCTGCTATAACCATCGTGTGCTTGTCATACGCATGCTCTTAAATGTAGCAGTAGTATGTTTATGCATTATGTGTTTTACGCAGCTGCGTGTTGACTCTGGTACAACATATTTTCTACAGTGTGATTTGCAACTTGGATTTGGTGCACCGAAGCAACAAATATATCCTAGTTTTAGGAGCACCTTCGGATGGCCTCAGCTCGAGCTCCGCAGTTAGGGAACATGGTCAGACACGATCCCGTGCCCGAGCGGACACTAATGCTAGGCTACGAGCCAACATTGATGCTGGGCTTCATAGTGGAGTTCTAAACGAGAAGTGCATGGATGAACCCGGGTACATATGAACCCACTTTGGAAAACATATTTCTAAATGCTAAACAAATCTGAAAAAGGTTGCATGTGTACGTTTCGATGTTCTATTGCGTGCATAAAGTTTCATGAGAAAATAACTTTTTTGTGGCCTGTGCAAAAAGACAAAAAATTGTGTCATGGAACGCTATTTAGAAGCACTGAAATTTGTCTTTTTTTGCGGAGACAAAACAAAAAGACATTTTTCACAAAACTTTATGCTGCGCACACATTTGCGAACATGTAGACCTCTCCCTCGGTGTCCGCAACCCTCCTTTCCCTCAGCTTCTTCTTCTTCCTAAACAAGATGAGCACCCGAGAATCGCCAAGTCCACGCCACCACAGCCATCGCGGCCATAGACTTCATATTTCCCCGTAGCCGCGTCCAGTACCTTCCCACGCGGACTCGCGGTGCGATCAAGGTGGGCAGGCGCTGCTGGATCAATCCTCCGCTCGGCCGACCAACGTGAAGATTTGGACGGAGGCCACCTCGATCCCACAGTGAGACGCCACACCATGCGACCAAGGTGGGCGGGCGTCGCTGCATCAATCCTCCGCTCGGCCCACCAGCATGAAGATTTGGATGGAGGCTGCCTCGATCCCAAGGCGGGACATCGCACCCAGTGGCGGAGCTAGCAGAGAACAGGAAATATGATTGTTTGGGGGGCTAATGACTACTTTTTTCTTCAAGCTTAGCCCCTAGGAAAAAATTCTTCAGTGTTTTCTCTAATCTTGGGGGGGGGGGGGGGGGGGGGGGGCTAGCCCCCCAGAAGTACACAACGCCAAACCTGGAGGAGGGGCAGCCCAACATGCGCGTCTGTGAGATGTTTGTGGAGGAGTTCATGGAGGGCGAGATCTTGACGCTCCTGGTGGGGTGGGGGGGGGGGGGACAACCCCCAGAAGTGCACATAGCTCCACCATTTGTCTCACCTCCCTGCATCCTTCCCTCTCCTGCCATTTATTGTTTTCAGCGCATACACACCGTCCCGTAGAAGCCGAGACCACGGCCGCCATGGTATCCACGAGCTCAGCTTGCACTCGGGCTGCACACACGACACACAACACTTGCAGCACCCGCGCACGCCCTGCAAGCTCCCAGCTTCACACGCATGCACGCATCGCCGGCTCGCTCCCGTGGCTGCCCTGTGTGTGAGACACGACCAAGGCCTCGCATTGATTTTGTTCTGTCGGGCTCCACGTTCATCAAAACACAACAGCTAGCCTGCCGGCTGACAGCTCATGCGCACATCCTGGCTCGACTAACTATTCATATAAAAAAATCGATTCCGTTTGTTTTCGGGGGTGGTCAGACATTCCGGTTTTCGAAAAATATTGGGAACTCTAGATTTATTCTCCTGGATTTTTTCAATGGATTTTGAATTCAAAAAATTTAATGTCAAAATACATTGAATTTAACCCCGTATGCACAAGAAGTACTTGTTGTAATGTATGTACTTCGAACCTATTTGACAATAGCGTGTCGTTTAATTTCAAAAATTTCAGGCGGTAACTGAAAAATTCAGAGGTCACCGAAAATTCTGGTTACCGTTATTTCAGCGAAAAGTAATTTTTTAAATAAGCTTGAATAAAGCAAAAAAATTGATTATTCAACGAGGAGGGAATCGAACTCGTGAGGTGAGAATAGTAGATCGCGCGCCGAACTAAGCCAAGAGATGGGTTGTTGTACTGTATGCAGCACAAACCCTATTCGACACTACTCATCTGTTTAATTTCAAAAAAATTGGACGATAACAGAAAAATTCAGAGGTCACTGAAAATTCCGGTTACCGTTATTTCAGACCGAGGAAAAACCCCTGATTCATATACTATATTTATATATTAACTAATAAATGATTTATTTGTTTGAAATTCTTTTTTGTAGGCATCATGGAGAGGAATTCCAGTGTCGTCTTTGGTCTCTCTCCCCAGCCGACGGGAGGAGCATCGGTGGGCGACATTCTTTGGGTAGTGGGGGAGATATTTTTAGCAATCGTCATCTTCCTCATCTTCTTCTTATACTTATGGCGGCGCGAGGCAGCGAGGCGGGCACGAGAGAAGATCGAGCACCCACCGCCGACCCTAGGTGCCGATGAAGAGAAGATCGCAACGCCGAGGAGCATGAAGTACACAACGCCAAACCTGGAGGAGGGGCAGCCCGACAGGCGCGACTGCAAGATGTTTGTGGAGGAGTTCGTGGTGGCCCCCCCCGCCCCCCCAGAAGTGCACATAGCTCCGCCATTGTCTCACCTCCCTGCGTCCTTCCCCTCTCCCTCCGTTTATTGTTTTCAGCGCATACCCACCGTCCCGTCCAAGCCGAGGCCACGGCCGCCATGGTTTCCGCGAGCTCGGCTTGCACTCAAGCTGCACACATGGCACAACACTTGCAGCACCCACACATGCACTGCATGCTCCCTGCTTCACACGCATGCATGAACGCATCGCCGGCTCATTCCCATGGCTGCCTTGTGTGTGAGGCACGACCAAGGCCTCACATTGATTTTGTTCTGTCGAGCTCCGCGTTCATCAAAACACAGCAGCTAGCCTGCTGGCTAACAGCTCATGCGCACATCCCGGCTCGACTAACTATTCATATAAAAAAATTCGATTCCATTTTTTTCCGGGGGTGGCAGCACATTCCAGTTTTCGAAAAATATTGGGAACTCAGGATTTTTTCGCCCGGATTTTTCAAATGGATTTTGAATTCAAAAAAAGTTAATGTCAAAATACATTGAATTTAACCCTGTATGCATAAGAAGTACTTGTTGTACTGTACATAGTTCGAACCCTATTTGACATCAATCTGTCGTTTAATTTAAAAAATTCCAGGCGGTAACTGAAAAATTCAGAGGTCACCGAAAATTCCGGTTACCGTTATTTCAACGAAAAGTAATTTTTTTAAATAAGCTTGGATAAAGCAAAAAAAATTGATTTTCAGCGAGGAGGGAATCGAACTCGCGACGTGAGAATAGTAGATCGCACGCCGAACTAAGTTAAGAGATGGGTTGTTGTACTGTATGCAGTACGAACCCTATTTGACATTATTCTTCCATTTAAATTCAAAAAAATTGGACGATAACCGAAAAATTCAGAGGTCACCAAAAATTACGGTTACTGGTATTTCAGACCGAGGAAAAAACCCTGATTCATAAACTATATTTATATATTAACTAATAAATGATTTATTTGTTTGAAATTATTTTTTGCAGGCATCATGGCGAGGGATTCCAGCGTCGTCTTTGGTCTTTCTCCCCAGCCAATGGGAGGAGCGTCGGTGGGCGACAATCTCTGGGCAGTGGGAGAGGTATTTTTAGATGCTGATGTCCAGATTGATCCTGAGGTGCATGATTCATTTCATTGGCCGTGGTCCTCCATGGATGGATATTAGGCAAGCTCGGTCTATCGCCTGCTTTGCCAGGGTTGGGTCAGTTTCCTACCTACTCCGTGCATGTGGAAGCGCTGGGCACCTTTGAAGTGCAATATTTTTTACTTGGCTTGCGGTTCAGCGTAGGCTTTGGACCTCGGACAGAAGAACTAGGCACGGGCTGCAGGACGAGGTTTCTCTTTGCCATCAAGGGGTAGATTCGGTGGACCGTATTCTGGTGCAATGTGTCTGTGTGTGCGAGCGGCGCGAGGGATTCCTTTGATGAGTGGTGGCTGGTTGCCAGGAAGAACTTTCGGGCCAAGGATCGCAAAGGATTTAACCCATTTGTCAGTTTTTACTAGCTTACAGCTTTGGAAACAAGGGAATGCGAGAGCATCTGCCAATTACTAGACGATACCCCGCGCGTTGCCGCGGAACTTGATATATAGTTTCTAAGTATTGTATAGAATACTAATTCAGTCCTTATGATTGAAACTATGTGAGAAACTTCTGCATAAGCAAAATTAATCTTAACGTGAAAAGTTGTGGTCACGATTAATTGCAGTGTGATTAAAACCCACTTAAAATCCACAAATGCATGTTGCATGGTAGAGGATTCTCATGTGTAGATTGGACGGATGATAGTGGATCATGCTAGTAAATCTAACGTCTAAAACACTATTGATGATGTGAATGCACGCATGTTAAGATAATTAGAAGTAGTGGAGATCACTCTCTTACGTATATAGGATTAGGCCGCACTGCATCTGCATGATCAATGAAATGGTGGAACTGATATTTGAAGAATGGCAGGAATGGAAACTTGTTGGAGCTGGTGTTTTAGATAGTTTCGTGAGAAGTTAGACTAGAGTAGTGGGAGGTGGGTGGGTGTGTAATCTTGCGTGATATGCTCGCATACTCCACTATAAAAATACAGAACCGATCAATGAACAAATTGGCTCGCCCTTGTACGCTTCTCGCTGCGCGGCATCTCCGACCCACACCGCAAGGCACATGTCTTCCATGTCCACTCCTTTTCCATCAACGTTTGCCGAGCGTCGTTTTATTTGTGTGGCCTTGATTGGCCGGTGGCGGTAAGGCTAGTGGTAGAGGCGGAGCTATGTACACTTCAGAGGGAGGAGGGGGGGGGGGGGGGGGGGCACGGCCCCCTAGCCTTGGATTTGGTTGCACTGTACTCGCAAAAAAAATGATTCCACACTTCACAGTACGAACGTTTGTTATTAGGGAGTTGGCACAAGATGATAAAGAAGGTCTTCTTATTGCTCCATGAAGAGTTTCAGGTGTGTGATATGATCTTCGAGTATGTTTTTTTTTGGTAAAGTCTTTCTTAGTTAAAGTAAACTCCTTTTGTGCAGGGCTTGACCATCATGTTATTTCAGTACTGAATATTGTTGGAGGAGAATCTTAACTGAAGATCCATGTAAATTATTGTGGCATCTTAGAAATGCCTTCTTTGACATACTCTATCTTCATTGCAGTTTTATGAAGAGGACCGCTTCGTAGTGGAGTTCCTGTGCTTATAGGTTACTCATTTTTTATTTTACAAAATTGAACACGTACCAAACAAACAGTAGCCTCATATGATTTTATCTCCAAGAATTCTAATCACATACTCCCTCTGTCCCAAAATAAGTGTCTCAACCTTTATACTAACTTTGTATAAAGTTGAGACACTTATTTTGGGACAGAGGGTGTACATAATTGAGTTCTTCCAATAAAAATAGCGCAAGGTGGCGAACGGAAATTGGGATGCACTTCGGCTGGTTTAGGCTCCACTTTAATCAAATCTGGTTGCATAGGAACATTCCGATCTGATGCTTTAACGTGCTTGACATATTATTCCTATAATGACCATGATCTCTTGTACAGGTTGGCTTTCCTTCGAAATATTTGTCACCGTTATCTTCCCCTCTTGAGATGTGATGGGTAGAATATTCTTCCATGCCCATGTCTTGATTTGCCAAGCATATCTTCTCGGTGGATAGCTGGTGCATAACCTGGACCGCATATCATCTGTGATCGCGCATCTTTTTCTTTTTTTCAGGCACATGCAAGAGAATTGCGTGCTTTTTGTATTAAGAGAGGAAGAAGTTTTACATTATGTCAATAGCACTGGAAGGTCAGTGTAACGTAGTATGTGACACTTTTAAATGCTGAGGTCCAGATTGAACCTGAGGTGCATGATTCTTTTCATTGGCCTTGGTTCTCCATGGATGAATATTCGGCAAGCTCGGTGTATCGCCTGCTTTGCCAGGGTTGGGTCAGTTTCCAGCTGCTCCGTGCATATGGAAGCGCTGGGCACCTTTGAAGTGCAAGATTTTTACTTGCTTGCGGTTCAGCGTAGGCTTTGGACCTAGGACAGAAGAACTAGGTACGGGCTGCAGGACGAGGTTTCTCTGTGAATGCGGAAAAATGCGAGCAGCAGGATTTGAACCCTGGTGGACTGGAGATTTCATTATCCTCCTAACCATTCCTAACCATTCAACCACAGGTTGGTTCGTTGTTCCTAGGGTACTTTGTCCCTTTTTAAACACGTTTTGACCTTGCTCTTTGATTTTATTTCACCAGCTGTCACCACGGAACAAGGGGGATTTGTCTGTTTCATGGGACAAGGAATATCCGAAAAGGAAAGCTGCCACGAAGCGCTAGCGAGCCAACGGCTGAACAAGTTTCTTCGGAACGCAAGTTTCTTCGTTGAGTCTCTCTCCACTCTCCTCCCTTCTTCCTACTCACTCCCTCCGAAATTACTTGTCACATAAATGGATAAAAATGGATGTATCTAGAACGAAAATGCGTCTAGATACATCTATTTCTCCGACAAGTTTTCGGGACGGAGGGAGTATTTAGCAACGACTAGTTTCTGATAGAAGCTAAGCTGGGAAATATCCGTTGTACGCACTCGCTTCGTTCGTGGTCTATGCTACAACGATCGGAGTACCAACCGCTATTCAAGGCGGTGTATACGCGGTTGGAGCTGGTGGCTATGGAGGTTTTTACCCAACATGGGTGCAGCATAATCTCCGGATTTGTCCACCCTCCGTATCGACATAGGCGTAGTGTCGGTCTATAGGACTCTACTGTTGCCGAATTGTCTTTTTTTTACTTTCTTTTTGTCAGATTGATGATGTTTGGCCGTGTGCATCCTAATTATGCAGAAGCCAAGTGATACTCTTAATGCTCTGTTGTATCTGCTTGATGCTACATTTTGAGTTAATAAAAGTGCCCTTTATAAAAAAAACTGGGAAATGGAAACTTGAAAACGCAAGTTTCTTCGACGTGTCTCTCTCCATTCTCCTCACTTCTTTCTTCTTGAGCAGCGACTACCTCGTCGCAGCAGCACCGCCCAGCCGGTAACCCTACGAGGCCTTGGCGTTAGTAAGCTAGTCTTCTCGACTCCTCTGTCTCTCCTTCTCTTCTTCCAATGGATTCACCGTTTCTGCTTGCTATTAGAATTTAGGGCAAAGGCTCGGGAAACCTCTCGGCGGCGGGGCACCGTCTCAGCTGGGTGGTGGGTGGAAGCCGACGGCTTGCGGTACAGTTTCTTGCCCCTCACCGCAACCCCATCAGGGCAAAGTTTCTGGAATTAAAAGCTTATTGTTATTTAGACGAACATCTGAATTTTGCGATCAACGTTCGCCCGATGTTTTTTTTTTGTCTGGCCTTGATTGACCGGTAGCGGTACAACTACAACTAGTGCTAGAGGCGGAGTACTCTGCAATAAAATCCAAGGATGGGGGGCACGCCCCCCCTTCCCCCCTCCCTCTGAAGTTTACTGAGCGCATTATCTCCATAACACCGCTGATCGGGGTCATCCTCACCTCCTTGCTTTGTGCTAACCCTGTAAGTTCTTAAACAACCGATCTGAGTAATGCTCCAAGCCTTTCTTGCAGTCCATAATTAATTCAACAGTTCTGGACTGGAAGTTGAGCCAGCACATTCTAGTGTGCGTGCCGCAATTATGCAGAAACATTCTAGCGCGTGCGTCTGTTTAGCAGCCCAGCAATTGTGATTCTCAATCGATGGTCAGCGGAGCAAGATGGACCTTTTGTGTGTAATGGATTGGATTGGAAGCTATGCTATCCAAAAACGTTTTTAATCTTCAAGCATTTAGATCACTAAAGTAATGATCTAAATGTTCTTATATTACTTTACAGAGGGAGTATATGTGTGCTCTATCTTCATTGCAGTTTTATGAAGAAGACCGCTTCATAGTGGAGTTCCCGTGCTTATAGGTTACTCATTTTTTACTTTACAAAATTGGACACGTACCAAACAAACATTAGCCTCATATGATTTTATCTCCACGAATTCTAATCAGATACATAATTGAGTTCTTCTAGAAAAAATAACGCAAGGTGGCGAACGGAAATTGGGATGCACTTCGGCTGGTTTAGGCTCCACTTTAATCAAATCTGGTTGCACGGGAACATTTTGATATGATGCTTTAACATGCTTGACATATTATCTTTTATATCTAAATAGCTAGCCCCAATTAACCTATTTCTCTCAACATGCAAGTATGCCAGCTCATCATTCAACATGCATGGGAAAGGCCCACTACAACATGCAACCATTCGTAATAAAAAGCCACCTCAACATACAAACATGCATGAGAAGAAGATTTACATTCTATTATGATATTTATATCATACATAATCAAACACCACAAATCATATTCATTTTCAGTTTTAGATCTCATAATATTACTGTAAATATTCATGGTCCATACATCCAATTCTCACTGAATATATTACAAAACATTTCCACAACAACGTGCGGAGTATCATCTAGTTCCTATAATGACCATGATCTCTTGTACAGGTTGGCTTTCCTTTGAAATATTTGTCAGAGTTATCTTCCCTCTTGAGATGTGATGGGTAGAATATTCTTCCTTGCCCATGTCCTGATTTGCCAAGCGTAACTTCTCGGTGGATAGCCGGTGCATAACCTGGACCGCATATCATCGATCGTCGCCTATCTTTTCCTTGGTTGAACCACATCAATATTACGCAATATCAGCATTCTTCTAGTAATTCACTTGGGACTTACAGGGTACATCTATGACCACGCCAAAGGAACTACAACCTTGAGGCGATGTTGGTGTTGCAGCCGTACGAGTTTCCGTATCAGCGTTACCATGGACGCCGATCCATCATTCCACAGCTGCAAAAGTAGAGCCGGCATGCGGTGGTAAGTGGGCGGACTGGTTGTTCGTAAAAGTATTTTGTTTGCGCCCAATTAAGCAATCCTACGAGCAACCTGACCTCTATGCATCTGTCCCCATTTAAGCAATCCTACGTGCAACCTTACCTCTATGCATCTGAAGGAGCAACGAGTATTTTGAGATGATAAGTCGTGGCCACCTCACATTGCCTCTCACATTTTCGAAATTTGGTGGTGTTGAGCGTCCTATGTACACGTACATATACATATACTCTAATGTCCGTCCATCTTGTTAGGGTTTAGTCGTGGTAGGAAGCCGACGGCTTGAGGTAAAATTTCTTGCTCCTCACTGCAACCCCATGAGGGCAAAGTTTTTGTAATTAAAAGCTTACCATTGTTTAGACGAACATCTAAGCTTTGCCATCAACGTTCGCCGGGCTTTTTTTTTGTGTGTGGCCATGATTGGCCAATGGCGGTACAGATAGTGTTAGAGGCGGAGTATTCTGCAATCAAATCCAAGGATGGTGGTGGTGGTGGTGGTGGTGGGTGGGGGGGTGCCCCCCTCCCTCCCTCTGTCTGAAGTTTTTTTTTTTCATGAATACGCAAAGCTTGCGTATCATTGCATTGATAGGAGGAGTAGAATGAGTATAGAGAGTGGTACAACAATGACACGAACGCACGCATGCGTGAACATGGTGCCCGGATCAGAGAGACAAGGGATGCTCTGCCCGAATAGAGGATACATCACAGCTAAACCAACGAAGAGCGGCAATGCCGAACCAGCAAGAATTCCAACATCACCTAAGCCAAAAACCCGGGGACACCGCGAGCGAGCAAGATAGCCTTCAAGAAGGAAGTCGTCGCCGAGATGCCGTCGCCATCCGGTCCTGAGGAACCAGACCTAGGGTTTCCCTTGAGCTCGAAGAGGGGCGCATCTGAGGGCCTTGATAGCGCCTCCAAGGAGGAAACGACATCCGGAGACGCCGCCGCTGCCAGTACCGGCAAGCCGAGCAAGGATTTCTCCCTGGCCTCAGGCTGGGCAATCCCATAGCCACCGTATTTGGAGTCAGGGATGAGGAAGCCAAACGCTGGTCGGAGCCACCATGTCGGAAGGGGATTGGTGGGGTTGCACCTGCCGTCGGAGGGTGGCACCGCCTCCGTACACACAAACATTGGATCTGACAAAAGGGGAGGCTTTGAGGCGTACAGAGTAGGGCAGGCGGCGAAGCAAACCACGAGGTGGTGGGGCGACGGCGACCAGCAATGCCGGCAGACAGGGTCTGGAGGGACGTAGAACCATGTTGCCGTGGCCATAGCCGCCGGGATGTTGGTGAGCCAGGCGAGCTGGAAGGGACGCCGTCACCGAGGCCGGAGCTGCCCGGCATAGGACGCCCCGTCAGCCATGGACACCGGAGAGACGCGGGTCCAAGGTTGCCGGGGCCGGAGCAGCACCAGCAAGTACCCGCCGTGAGGATCCCCGGGACTGTCACTAGCACCGTAGCCTCATCGCCTCCGCGCGTGAGCCATCATTGTGGCTCGGTGGGGGAGGAATGGCCGCTTGAGACGAGGGGGGGGGGATGCCTGCGCACGAAAGGCAGGCCGCGAACCCCCCGCGACCGGCCGCAGGTCCGCACCACGCCCACGGCCGAGCAGCACCAGTAGGGCTGGGCCACGCCGGGGGTAGGGGAGGCTGCATGGGAGGGCGCGATGGCCGTGGTCAGGGACGCCGCACCCGGCACCAGACTGGCAGGGAAGGCAGCTGGGAGGCGCCCGCGGCGCGCACAAGGATGCGGTGGACTTAGGTGTAACATCCCCTGTAATTAAGCCACAGTAACCATCCTCTAATTATGCCAAGTCGTCATGTTATGCAATGCTTGATCACCTTTGATTCAAATCTCATTTCAAATTCAACTTCAATTCAAAATTCAAAATGCAAGTCAAATAATTATTTCTTCAAACTGCAAAACTAAATAGTTCATAATGTTGAAAATAATCCCAAAGCAATTATAAAAATAAAATCAACATTAATTGGATTTCAAAATTGACCCTAACATCCAAAAAACAGTACCCAAAACAGCATTATTAAATCCATTTTATTTTTGGAAAATTCAAATGAATTCAAATGGGGCTCAAACTTTTTGTGACAGTACTAACTATTGCAAAGTATTTAATGTGACAAGTGGCACATTTTGCAAAAGTCATTTGCTGCTCCAATTAAATGCAAAACAGAGCAGAAATGAATGACAGAAAAATGGAAAAAGGAAAAAGAGGGAAGGCATTGTTGCATTGGGCTTCTGGTTGCTACAGTAGATGGCCCAGCCCACCTAATCCCTCTCCTTCTACCTCTGTTCACAGAACAGAGGCGTGTCGTCCATCCACCCGCCATGGCCGCGCCTAGGGCACGCGTCGGGCATCCCCCGGCCCTGTGGATGGATAAGGGCGTCGTCCCGGCGCCCGTGGAACCCTAGCCTTCCTCCGTTTCCCCTCCCTCGCGCCGTTGCTCGCTCCCCCGCACACACCCGTAGCACCGCCGCCATGGCTGTCGTCGTCATCGCGGCCACCGTGCCCCCCCCGGCGCAAGAGACGTTCCCCAGGA
Source organism: Elymus sibiricus (assembly GCA_039707655.1). Lineage (NCBI taxonomy): Eukaryota > Viridiplantae > Streptophyta > Magnoliopsida > Poales > Poaceae > Elymus > Elymus sibiricus. Next base: position 295,571,376 of record CM077672.1, on the reverse strand, counting down.
GACCCGCCGTCGCCGTCTACTTCCTCTCCGCCGTCCGGTTCGTCAACAAGCCGCCGCAAAGCTCGCCATCGACCCCGTCCACGCCGCGTCGGGCCACCGCTGCCCCGGCCCGATCTCCATCGCCGGTGCCTCCCGGCCTCGCCAAGCACGTCCTCGACCCTCCTCGCAGTGAGCTACGCCCATCCCCCCTCTTTCTCCCCTCTGTCTCCCACCGTAGACGCCGTACACCGCCGCCGCGCGAGCTCGGCGAGATCGCGTTCACTGTGCCCGCGCCTCTCCTGGCCACATCCGTGGCCGCGCTCCCGCATGCGTCCGGCCGCGCCCGCCGCACCCTGGCCATGCGCCCCGCCTGCGCTGGCTCGCCCGGCCGTGTGCTCGCTCGCGCCGCACCGCAGCCGCCTGCTGCTCCGCCTACTACTGCTGCTAGCTACCGCCACCGCCGCCTCCTGCTGCTGCCCCCGCACCGGCGCTCGCCGCCTGTGCCCGTGCGACGCTCGCCGTCGCCCGCCGCTGCCTGGCGCAGCCCCGGCCGGCCGGCCTCGCCGTGCCCGCCTCTGGCCGGCTTCTGCTGGCACGCGCGTGCAGTTCCCCTCACCAGTGGCCGGCTGGGCCACTGTCCAGTGGGGCCGGCCTAGATAAAAAGAAAAAGAAAAGAAAAGGATTAAAAAAAGTAAAAAAAAAAATGAGGCACTGTAATTGATTGCTCCTATTCTGATGCATAGTCTGATTTTGTAACCTGCTGTTGATACTTTACCTGTTGACCTAAATGCTTAGTATAGGCTCGTTAGTGATCCATCATTGGCCCCACACCCTTGTCCTTGTTGCCATGCTTTACTACCGGTGACTCGATCAGCGTGATCGATGAGCAGAGACCTACAGCGCACCGCACACCCCCGTAGTTGTACGACTCTGCAGAGCTACTATCGAGTGCCGAGGGTGATACCTCCTACCTCACTCCTGATGATAGCTCTGCAGCGTAGCTAGTCGGATGTGGTTACCGAGGGTGATTCCTCTTTCACCACCTCCGATTATGCCTCTGTCGTGCAACCACTCAAGTGTGGACCCATCGAGGGTGATTCCTCCAGGTTCATCTTGACGGTTACATCGAGTGGGAATCCAACGTGGGTGATTCCTCGGATTCCCCCTTGATGTTATGGACACATGGGTAATTTGACCTTTACATCAGTCCTTTGTTGAAGTCGGGTCGACCCCAAGGGGTACCCGCGAGAGGTACATATGAAAGTCGGGCGGGCCCGGAGAGCACCCGCGAGAGTTACTGTGGCGGCTGGCTGTTTAGCGGTACCACCCAGGTTGTGGTGGTAGCTCCGGACTTGTCCCGACAGCCGTCACTAAAATTAATAATGCACTAACGGATTTGGGTATTGATCTAAGTTGGCCACTGGCCTATACGCACTACCACCACGCGGGATAATGGTTTAATGGGGCCCTCGGCGCCGTATGTATCAGCCGAAAGCTCTGTGAGACGTCCAGTTCAGCATTGTGGCACGGTCGGATCGCGCCATACATGCAGAGGTGGCGCTGGTATCCACCGTCCTCACATCGACCCGGAGTGCAAAGGGCGATGGGCCCAAGACCCCTGAGCACTTAGGATGTAGACCGGTGGGGACCTCTCTGCTGAGCCTAGGTAGGACTACGTCGTGTCGATCAACCGAGGCCGGGCATGACCGACAAAATGTGTCCGGCCAGAGTTAATCGAGCGTGTTGGGTAACAGTAGTGCACCCCTGCAGGGAAGATTATCTATTCGAATAGCCGTGTCCACGGTAACAAGACGCTCAGTGTTGTATCCCGATCTACTACAACTTGAACTGGATACATGTTAATTAATTGTAAGCTCTGGGATTGCTTTCTCGCAGGGAGTCGAGAAAGGATCTCTAGGCTTTGCTACTACTTGCTTGATGACCTGTTATATGATACTAATCTGCACTCTTCTAATGCTGCAAGACGCTGCAAGATGCTAGTCTTCAATAGGCTAGGCCTTCTCTCTATTCTGGCATGGCTGCAGTCCAGTCCACAGATACAGCCCCCACTTTTGATACCGATATATTCTTAGCATAGATCTGATGTAAGTCTTGCGAGTACTTTGGATGAGTACTCACGGTTGCTTTGCTTCCCCTTTTTTCCCCATACCCGATTGTTGCGACCAGATGACGGAGCCCCGGAGCCAGCTGCCCCCGTCGACGACTACTACTACCCTTCCGGTGGAGCCTACTACTACGTGGAGACCGACGACTAGGAGTAGTTTAGGAGGCTCCCAGGCAGGAGGCCTGCGCCTTTTCGATCAGAGCCGTTGTTTGTTTTCGCCTTCTTAATGCAGATTTGTTTAACTTTGTGTCTGTACTCAGATACTGTTGTTGCTTCCGCTAACGCTTGTATGCGAGCTTTTGTATTCGAGCCCTCGAGGCCCATGGCTTGTAATATAAAACTTGTATTATTTTTATTTGTGTTTAGAGTTGTGCTGTGATATCTTCCCGTGAGTCCCTGGGCTTGATCGTGCGCATTTGCGTGTATGATTAGTGCACGATTAAGTCGGGAGCGTCACATTGGGGACGCGTCAGGGGGGGTGGGGAAGAGCGGGAGGGGCGGATCCGGCCCGCCGTCACCATCCCGGGGCGCAGCGCGGCCTCGCTGGCCAGCCCATCAGCGGCGGCGCGGCGGGAGGGGGGGGGGGGTTCCTGACGGCGGCAGGAGGTGGATCTCGGGGAGGCGCGGGGGACGAATCCGCCCCGCCGCCACCATCCCGGGCGCAGCTTTGCCGGCCGGCCCTCCGGCAGCGGCACAACGGTGGCGGGCGGGGAGGTGGCTCCCTGGCGGCGACGGCTGGGGTTTCCCCCGTGTCGCCAGAGGAGGGTGAAGCAGGGGGGGCGTCCTATCGGCTTTCTGAAGTTTACTGAGCGCATTATCTCCATAACACTGTTGATCGGGGTCATCCTCACCACCTTGCTTTCTGCTAGCCCTGTAAGTTCTTAAACAACCGATCTGAGTAATGCTCCAAGCCTTTCTTCCAGTCCATAATTAATTCAGCAATTCTAGAATGGAAGCTGAGCCAACACATTCTAGTGCGTGTGCCGCAGTTACACAGAAACATTCTAGCGTGTGCGTCTGTTTGGCAGCCCAGCAGTGTGATTCTCAATGCGACGGCAGCTCGATACGTGATAATTTCATGCTTGTGCAATGCATGGCACGATGCTTACATGCCCTCCGTGCGCCGGCAGTCATGCTCAAACTTGATATCTTTAAAGCTTTTGATTCAGTGAATTGGTCGTTCTTGGTGGAAGTCTTGAGCAAGTTGGGCTTTGGTAACCGATGGATCTCCTGGATATGTGGCCTGCTGGCCAACTCGTCGACGCGGATCTTGGTGAATGGGACGCCTGGTAGGCCAATCTACAATTGTGTGGGCCCAAGACAAGGAGATCCGTTATCTCCCATGCTATTCATCATGATTATGGAGCCATTACAGAAGATGTTTGAGCTTGCGGCAGAGAGGGGTTTTCTTGCTCCGCTGGCAAGAGTGGACATGAACCATCGTCTTTCAATGTTTGCCGACGACGTGATGATTTTTGTCAAGCCAAATGAAGATGATCTACAGACTTGCGCTACAATGCTTCAGCTATTTGGGGAGGCGTCGGGGCTTCGTGTCAACGTCAACAATAGCGCGGCTTTCCCAATCTGTTGCTTGGCTGAAGGTTGGGCAGATCCTTGGCTGCCCCCAAGGCAACTTTCCATGCAAATACCTTGGCTTGCCGCTCACTATACACAAGCAATCGGCGACGCATCTTGCTGGCCTGGTGGATCAATTAGCGGAGGCACTACCAAGGTGGAAGGTCGCGAAGATACCCAAGAGTGGTCGGCTTCTACTTGTTCAATCGGTGCTTTGCGCGATTCCGTTGCACGCCATGCTAGCATTTGATATCCCACAGAAGACCCTTACAACTATGAACAAGATCTGACATGTGTTCCTTTGGTGTGCCGGACCACAGGCCTCCAGAGGAAGATGCATGGTAGCGTGGGACTCAGTTTGTACCCCAAAATGGGCAGGTGGCCTAGGAATTCTGAACTTGAAGTGGCTCAATATAGCGATGCAAGCCAGGTGGCCGTGGTTACAACGTAACTGTTAGTAATAATCTTGAGTTTATAGTGCATGTGTTAGTGGAGTATTAGCACGTGCATGTACAAGTTAGCTGGCTGCCGTGTAGTAGTATTAGTTGGTTTGCATGTCGTGGTGTTGGTCATAGTCCGGCTGGAAAACGTAGCCGTGTCCTAATAGGATTTATTAGGAGAGTCCGGTTAGGAATTGTATCCTGATGCGTGTCTTCGTGTACGAGTAGGTCTAGGTGGTTTTTGGTCGGCTGCTCTTATATATAGGACAGCCAGGAACGTGAAGTTGTAACCGTATCATGGAGAAAAGGAGAAAATAAAAAGAGAGAAATTAAGGGTACGAGACGTACCCTCGGCTATCAGTTTTTCGTGCGTGTTCATCGTACTTTGATGTGATCGATCCTGTGGGCAAAGTTCCAACAATTGGTATCTGAGCTTGGTCGATTGAAGCCGCGCTTGCCCCGGGGTGGCGACCCGACTAGCGCCTCGGGGTGGGCGATATGGTCGTTGGGTGGTGCAGCGACGAGGAGGATCGGGTGATTGTCGTTCGGCGAGCGACATAGAGGAAGACGGCGGGTTGTCGTCGGCAAGGCGGTGGAAGGTGATCGTTGATGGGTGCGGTGGTGCCGAGGTGTGGTGCCGAAAGATCTCGTCAAGATCGTCGTCCGGGGGAGTCTTAAGGAGTCGTGCGGGTTAGCACATCTCGGTCGTTGTCGTGTCAGCGTCGTCATGTCCAAGTGCTCGTCTCTGTGAGGAGGCGTTGAAGATGAAGCGTGCCCAAGTTGTCTATCTGTCTCGACGAGAGGGTCAAGTTCAACTATGTGGGGGCGGTAAACCAGTGAAGGTGAGTCTCTTCAATGAGGCCATGTCTCTACATGAGGCTGGAGTGGGCGGTGTAGTCCACTGGGTGGTGTGATCCACAAGGAGTCGGCATGTATCTCGCTAGGGTGGATGGTGAAGTCCACCGGGTGATGTATTCCACAAGTTACTAGTGAGGCTGGGTAGTCCAAGGCATATTTGAGGTGGTCCGTAAATTCGCCAAGTCAAAATTGGGGAGAGATTGTTGCGATCAATGAAGTCTATCAATTTAAACTTGTCATGGTGCGAGATGGATGAGTCGAAAAGGTGTCAATCGTCAACAAGCCAAGACCAGAGAAGCATGGAAGACAAAGCGTCAAGATTAGGGAGAGATTGTTAGTAATAATCTTGAGTTTATAGTGCATGTGTTAGTGGAGTATTAGCACGTGCATGTACAAGTTAGTTGGCTGCCGTGTAGTAGTATTAGTTGGTTTGCATGTCGTGGTGTTGGTCATAGTCCCGCTGGAAAACGTAGCCGTGTCCTAATAGGATTTATTAGGAGAGTCCGGTTAGGAATTGTATCCTGATGTGTGTCTTCGTGTACGAGTAGGTTTAGGTGGTTTTTGGTCGGCTGCTCTTATATATAGGACAACCAGGAACGTGAAGTTGTAATCGTATCGTGGAGAAAGGGAGAAAATAAAAAGAGAGAAATTAAGGGTACGAGACGTACCCTCGGCTATCAGTTTTTTGTGCGTGTTCATCGTACTTTGATGTGATCGATCCTGTGGGCAAAGTTCCAACAGTAACGACCCTTCAAGGCCATGGGCGGAGTTCCAAATCAATGTGCCTGAGGAATCAAGGCAACTCTTTAGGGCGGCGACTCGTTGTACAATTGGTGATGGAAACAATGCTGGTGATGGAAACAATGCTCTATTCTGGGAGGACAGGTGGCTTCATTGCCGAAGGGTACAAGAGGTGGCACCGAACATATATGTTCATATCAGCTCACGGGTCTGCGCTAGCTGCACGGTTAGCCAGGCATTGACGGATGGCGGCTGGGCTACCGGTGTTGGGCCGGAATTGACAGCCCCCATGCTACAGGAATACCTCAACCTGTGGACCGAGACCACACGTGTGCAACTGAACCCCGACGCGCATGACTCCATTGCATGGTCCTTGGAGAAGGACGGGTGCTACTCGGCGAGGTCAACATATGCAGCGAGATTCTGGGGCAGAGAGGTGGCACCGACAGCTGAGTTCACTTGGAGATCCAGGGCTCCACTTCGATGCCATTTTTAGAACGAATGTTTGGCTCTGGATGTATATATTAAGCCTATGCTTGGCGCCCAGAGATTTTTCTAGCTTCGCTCAAATCTCTGAACCTAATATTTTGTGCATTTCTGGATCCATATGTATTAGCATCTCCTACAAAGTTAATCGGAGGTACTTTGTTTAGTCCATGAGTGCCATATGTTGAATCAACATTATGATTTTTCGTTCCTTAATTATGTTTGTTTGTTATTATTAATGTCGAATAAACAAATTCCTGTATTTGAGTCTTCACTGTACATGCAAACATTCATGCAAAAAATCGATTTTGCACTGTACATTTTTAGTTTCGGTTCATCACGTCATGTAGTTGTGAAAAAGAATCAATATTGGTTTTGATGCTGAAGCCAATAAACTCAAGGAAACAATCAATATTGATTTTGATGCTAAAAAAGAAACAATCAACATTTGCTTTATACTTTGAGAACTCATGGAACATGTCAAGTAATGAGCCAAATTTTGATGCTGAAGCTTACAAGAATGGCATCTTCACTGGTGTTATGACAGAAAATAGCTTTGCCCAGCTGAATAATGCTATGAATATGAAGACTGATTTTTCAAGCTGCTACTCAATATCTGATCTAAAAGTGCTAACGGATGGTACTGCAATTGACGGAATTTATTTCCATGGTATGAGGAGTTCTTTTGTAAGTGGCTGCACTAGTTGCAGTGAACCAAATGAACTTGATTCTGATATCAAGGGTTCCATGCTTGAGGCTCTGGAAAGATCTGATAGCGACCTAGAAACTCAGTACAATGGTGGCGATCCTGCTTGTAACTCACTCCTTGCGGTTGGCACAAGTGGGAGTGTCGATGATTTTATGTCCATGCACAACAATTTTGGTAGCCTGGCCTCTTTGGTTCGTTCCATTGAAGGTGGTCCAATGAGCAGACTTATTCAAGATCAGGTAAATTTGACTGGATATCCTCAAATGATGTTTCTGCTTAACAATTATTTTTAAATTTCATCAATTCAATTGTGTGGTATATAATGTACTTAAATATTCAATGGGTATATACTCTTTTGACTTCTAGTCTTCCACACATATCATGCGATAGACAAATGATGTTTCATTTGAAGTTTAATCGACAGTCACTAAAATGCGCAAATATTGAAGGAAGAAAGAAAGAAAGAAAGAAAGATGATTGTTATAAGATTAAAAATTATGGACGCATGAATTATATTATTATTATAAGCTTCCATCGACATTAATTCTCCTGCTGGCGTCTTAGGTTGGCAGAAGCATGCATGTGAGGGAGAAACCAATTTCTCTGATGAACGGCGTAATGGGTCAGGAGCTGGTGGAGTATCGTCATTTTGTGCATAGCTGTTAGTTACTAGGAAGGTTTGTTTTTTATGGAAATGAATAGACCATTTGCAAAACAATAAAAAGAACAGACCATTTGCAAGAACCGTCAAATTCGAGTAACTTGAACCATTCCAAAATGGCCGCCTCCCTAAAGTGAAAGCGAAAGATGTAATGTAAGCAGGACTGCCTTGGCTTACATGAAGATACATAAGGCATACATGTCTCGGTGTGCGCATACACTGCCGTCACTCCACAAATTCTCTGTGAAGGTGGTTGGATTGGACCAGTGATCACCATTATCCAAGGCAAAAACACGTAACGCCGCCCAGGTCACTCACCGACGACGATGTGCTGGGCGACACAAGCAAACGGCCAGCGCATTGGTCCTCGACTCTCATTCCTTCCCTGAAGTGGATGGGCTATAGTCTGCGGTTCGGCATATCAGTTCCGTCTCGTGCCAGCCAATCATTCACATGCCCAGTCAGCACACTTACGTTTCCACTGGCCAACATCATCTATATTCTATAAGCACACAAAGCTGCACTTGCAACTTCTCCAATGAACATAAACATCCATTCATACCGGAACTTCAGCTACTCATGTCCATCTTCTCTCGCCGCATCATTTGCTGAGAATTAAAAGGGGTCCAATCACCACAATGTTCTTGCACGTCATGGGAAATTTAGGCAAGCAGAGAGCCGCTGCAACACCTAATCGTATCATCAACGGTGCTACACTAATAATTTTTTAGGGTTTTGCACAGAAGGGTCTCTCATTGTCTTTCTATTCCAGGTACTACTTTCTTTCTATCAGTCGGGCAGTGGCGGAGCTAGATAAAATTTTCTTCAGAGTTTTCTCCAAAGCTGGGGGGGGGGGGGCACCATTCCACGTCATGGAAGCTGACATATTTTAGTCTCACATTCTACAGTGCGTATGCAAATGTGGGGTTCTCCATGGGTTAGAAATTGGTTTTCCGTCACATGTGTGCTTTTGCTAACCTAAGACGCCAGCAGGAGGATTAATGGTGATGAAAGCTGGTAAGATAGGGCGACCCGTGACAATGAAGGCCGCGTCACCCTCATAGAAAGCAATTGGTATCGGCGATGACAGCTATCACGAAGCCAACAGAGGAGATGGTGGCTTGTTAGGGGCATAACGATGGCAGGGAATAAACGAATTAGGACGACGAGAGTACGGGAGCATGATCAGCTCCATCGATGGACGACCGCAGTGATCGGATTTGATCAGCAAAGAAGCGGTGGTTTCTGAGCAAGTAGGTGCAGCGGAGAAAAGGACCCTTGGGACTCCACGAAAGGCAGAGAAAATATCACAAAGACCGTTTGGAATGATCTGGAGAATCGTGGTATGCACGACCACGTGTACATGCATCCTCTTACATGGTGAGTGATTTTCATTGTTGCTTATAGCACTCGTTGCGATTTGTTATGGCTTATATAGACTATAAGGTTAGTTTCTTTTGGAACGATTATGATAGTTTTTGTAGAATGACTGTTTGGCCCTGGATGTATATGTTAACCGTATATTTGGCGCCCCAAGATTTGTTTAGCTTCGCTCAAATCTCTGAAACTAATATTTTGTGCATTTCTGGATCCATATGTATTAACACGCATTTCCTACAAAATTAGTCTGAGGTACTTTGTTTAGTCCATGAATGACATATGTCGAATCAACAGTATGGCTTTTCGTTACATAGTTATGTTTGTTTGTTCCTATTAATGTCGAAATAAACAAATTTTAGTATTTGAGTCTTCACTGTACATGCAAACTTTCATGCAAAACAATCAATTTTGCTCTATACATTTCTAGTTTTGGTTCATCACCTCATGTAGTTGTGAAAAAAATGAATATTGGTTTTGATGTTGAAGCCAATAAACTCATAGAAACAATCAATATTGGTTTTGATGTTGAAAAAGAAACAATCAACATCTGCTCTATACTTTGTGAACTCACGGAACATATCAACCAATGAACTAGGTTTTGATGCTGAAGTTTACAACAATAACATCTTCACAGCTGGTGTTATGACAGAAAGCTTTGCGTAGCTGAATAATGCTATGAATATGAAAACTGATTTCTCAAGCTGCTACTCAATATCTGATCTAAACACGCTGACTGGTGGTATTGCAATTGATGGAATTTATTTCCATGGTACGAAGAGTTCTTTTGTAAGTGGCTCCACCAGTCGCAGTGAACCAAATGAAGTTGATTTTGATATCAAGGGTTCCATGGTTGAGGCGTTGGAAACTCAGTACAATGGTGGCGATCCTGCTTGTGACTCACTCCCTACGGCTGGCACAAGTGGGAGTATCGATGACTTTATGTCCATGCACACCAGTTTTGGTAGCCTGGCCTCTTTGGTTTGTTCCATTGAAGGTGGCCAATGGGTAGACTTAGTCAAGATCAGGTAAATCTGACTGGATATCCTCAAATAATGTTTCTACTTAACAATTATTTGGAAATTTCACTAAGTCAATTGGTATATAATATACTTAAATATTCAATGGATATGTATTCTTTGACCTCCAGTCTTCCACACATATCATGAGATAGAAAAATGATGTTTCGTTTGGTCTTTAATCCAGTCACTAAAATGGCCAAATATTGAAGGAAGAAAGAATGATGATTGTTCGATTGGTAGCTGAAAACATGTGAAATGTGAGGTCACAGTGTCACACAATGTAGCATGTTCATGTAACTATTGCAATAGTTGCACAGATGTAATTGCTGCTATAACCATCGTGTGCTTGTCATACGCATGCTGTTAAATGTAGCAGTAGTACGTTTATGCATTATGTGTTTTACCCAGCTGCGTGTTGACTCTGGTACAACATATTTTCTACAGTGTGATTTGCAACTTGGATTTGGTGCACCGAAGCAACAAATATATCCTAGTTTTAGGAGCACCTTTGGATGGCCTCAACTCGAGCTCCGCAGTTAGGGAACATGGTCAGACACGATCCCGTGCCCGAGCGGACACTAATGCTAGGCTACGAGCAAACATTGATGCTGGGCTTCATAGTGGAGTTCTAAACGAGAAGTGCATGGATGAACCCGGGTACATATGAACCCACTTTGAAAAACATATTTATAAATGCTAAACAAATCTGAAAAAGGTTGCACGGGTATGTTTCCATGTTCTATTGCGTGCATAAAGTTTCATGAGAAAATAACTTTTTTGTGGCCTGTGCAAAAAGACAAAAAATTGTGTCATGGAACGCTATTTAGAAGCACTGAAATTTGTCTTTTTTTGCGGAGACAAAACAAAAAGACATTTTTCACAAAACTTTATGCTTCACACACATTTGCGAACATGTTGACCTCTCCCTCGGTGTCCGCAACCCTCCTTTCCCTCAGTTTCTTCTTCTTCCTAAAGAAGATGAGCACCCAAGAACCGCCAAGTCCACGCCACCACAGCCATCGTGGCCATAGACTTCATATTTCCCCGTAGCCGCGTCCAGTACCTTCCCACGCGGACTCGCGGTGCGATCAAGGTGGGCAGGCGCTGCTGGATCAATCCTCCGCTTGGCCGACCAGCGTGAAGATTTGGACGGAGGCCACCTCGATCCCACAGTGAGACGCCACACCATGCGACCAAGGTGGGCGGGCGTCGCTGCATCAATCCTCCGCTCGGCCCACCAGCATGAAGATTTGGATGGAGGCCGCCTCGATCCCAAGGCGGGACATCGCACCCAGTGGCGGAGCTAGCAGAGAACAGGAAATATGATTGTTTGGGGGGCTAATGACTACTTTTTTCTTCAAGCTTAGCCCCTAGGAAAAAATTCTTCAGTGTTTTCTCTAATCTTTGGGGGGGGGGGGAGGGGGGGGGGGCTAGCCCCCCAGAAGTGCACATAGCTCCGCCATTGGTCGCACCTCCTTGCGTCCTTCCCCTCTCCTGCCGTTTATTTTTTTAAGAGTGTATGCACCGTATCGTGCAAACCAAGGCCACGGCCGCCATGGTTTCCATGAAATCAGCTTGCAGCGTCGTCTTTGGTCTCTCTACCTAGCCGACGGGAGGAGCGTCGATGGGCGACATTCTCTAGACAGTGGGAGAGTTATTTTTAGCAATCATCCTCTTCCTCGTCTTCTTCCTCTACGTACAGTTGCGCGAGGCGGGCGCGAGAGCAGATCGAGCACTCACCGCCGACGCTGGGTGCCAATGAAGAGAAGATCGCAACGCTGAGGAGCATGAAGTACACAACGCCAAACCTGGAGGAGGGGCAGCCCAACATGCGCGTCTGTGAGATGTTTGTGGAGGAGTTCATGGAGGGCGAGATCTTGACGCTCCTGGTGGGGGGGGGGGGACAACCCCCAGAAGTGCACATAGCTCCACCATTTGTCTCACCTCCCTGCATCCTTCCCTCTCCTGCCATTTATTGTTTTCAGCGCATACACACTGTCCCGTAGAAGCCGAGACCACGGCCACCATGGTATCCACGAGCTCAGCTTGCACTCGGGCTGCACACACGACACACAACACTTGCAGCACCCGCGCACGCCCTGCAAGCTCCCAGCTTCACACGCATGCACGCATCGCCGGCTCGCTCCCGTGGCTGCCCTGTGTGTGAGACACGACCAAGGCCTCGCATTGATTTTGTTCTGTCGGGCTCCACGTTCATCAAAACACAACAGCTAGCCTGCCGGCTGACAGCTCATGCGCACATCCTGGCTCGACTAACTATTCATATAAAAAAATCGATTCCGTTTGTTTTTGGGGGTGGTCAGACATTCCGGTTTTCGAAAAATATTGGGAACTCTAGATTTATTCTCCTGGATTTTTTCAATGGATTGTGAATTCAAAAAATTTAATGTCAAAATACATTGAATTTAACCCCGTATGCTCAAGAAGTACTTGTTGTACTGTATGTACTTCGAACCTATTTGACAATAGTGTGTCGTTTAATTTCAAAAATTTCAGGCGGTAACTGAAAAATTCAGAGGTCACCGAAAATTCTGGTTACCGTTATTTCAGCGAAAAGTAATTTTTTAAATAAGCTTGAATAAAGCAAAAAAATTGATTATTCAACGAGGAGGGAATCGAACTCGTGAGGTGAGAATAGTAGATCGCGCGCCGAACTAAGCCAAGAGATGGGTTGTTGTACTGTATGCAGCACAAACCCTATTCGACACTACTCTTCTGTTTAATTTCAAAAAAGTTGGACGATAACAGAAAAATTCAGAGGTCACTGAAAATTCCGGTTACCGGTATTTCAGACCGAGGAAAAACCCCTGATTCATATACTATATTTATATATTAACTAATAAATGATTTATTTGTTTGAAATTCTTTTTTGTAGGCATCATGGAGAGGAATTCCAGTGTCGTCTTTGGTCTCTCTCCCCAGCCGACGGGAGGAGCATCGGTGGGCGACATTCTTTGGGTAGTGGGGGAGATATTTTTAGCAATCGTCATCTTCCTCGTCTTCTTCTTATACTTATGGCGGCGCGAGGCAGCGAGGCGGGCACGAGAGAAGATCGAGCACCCACCGCCGACCCTAGGTGCCGATGAAGAGAAGATCGCAACGTCGAGGAGCATGAAGTACACAACGCCAAACCTGGAGGAGGGGCAGCCCGACAGGCGCGACTGCAAGATGTTTGTGGAGGAGTTCGTGGTGCCCCCCCCCCCCCAAGAAGTGCACATAGCTCCGCCATTGTCTCACCTCCCTGCGTTCTTCCCCTCTCCCTCCGTTTATTGTTTTCAGCGCATACCCACCGTCCCGTCCAAGCCGAGGCCACGGCCGCCATGGTTTATGCGAGCTCGGCTTGCACTCAAGCTGCACACATGGCACAACACTTGCAGCACCCACACATGCACTGCATGCTCCCTGCTTCACACGCATGCATGAACGCATCGCCGGCTCGCTCCCATGGTTGCCCTGTGTGTGAGGCACGACCAAGACCTCGCATTGATTTTGTTCTGTCGAGCTCCGCGTTCATCAAAACACAGCAGCTAGCCTGCTGGCTAACAGCTCATGCGCACATCCCGGCTCGACTAACTATTCATATAAAAAAATTCGATTCCATTTTTTTCCGGGGGTGGCAGGACATTCCAGTTTTCGAAAAATATTGGGAACTCAGGATTTTTTCGCCCGGATTTTTCAAATGGATTTTGAATTCAAAAAACGTTAATGTCAAAATACATTGAATTTATCCCTGTATGCATAAGAAGTACTTGTTGTACTGTACATAGTTCGAACCCTATTTGACATTAATCTGTCGTTTAATTTAAAAAATTCCAGGCGGTAACTGAAAAATTCAGAGGTCACCGAAAATTCCGGTTACCGTTATGTCAACGAAAAGTAATTTTTCTAAATAAGCTTGGATAAAGCAAAAAAAATTGATTATTCAGCGAGGAGGGAATCGAACTCGCGACGTGAGAATAGTAGATCCCGCGCCGAACTAAGCTAAGAGATGGGTTGTTGTACTGTACGCAGTACGAACCCTATTTGACATTATTCTTCCATTTAAATTCAAAAAAATTGGACGATAACCAAAAAATTCAGAGGTCACCAAAAATTACGGTTACTGGTATTTCAGACCGAGGAAAAAACCCTGATTCATAAACTATATTTATATATTAACTAATAAATGATTTATTTGTTTGAAATTCTTTTTTGCAGGCATCATGGCGAGGGATTCCAGCGTCGTCTTTGGTCTTTCTCCCCAGCCAATGGGAGGAGCGTCGGTGGGCGACAATCTCTGGGCAGTGAGAGAGATATTTTTAGCAATCGTCCTCTTCCTCGTCTTCTTCTTCTATGTACGGCGGCGCGAGGCAGCGAGGCGGGCGCGAGAGCAGCCCACCGCCAACGCTGGGTGCCGATGAAGAGAAGATCACAATGCTGAGGAGCATGAAGTACACAACGCCATACCTGGAGGAGGGGCAACCCGACAGGCACGACTACGAGATTTTTGTGGAGGAGTTCATGGAGGGCAAGACCTTGATGCTCCTGGGGAGGGGGGGGCATAGCCCCCCAGAAATGCACATAGATTCGCCATTGGTCGCACCTCCCTGCGTCCTGCTACTTGTAGACTCGTTGGTATTTCCCCGAAGAGGAGAGGATGATGCAGTATAGTAGAGATAAGTATTTCCCTCAGTTAAGAACCAAGTTTATCAATTCAGTAGGAGAACCACGCAAAATCCCGTTAGTAGCACCTGCCCACACAAAAACAGACACTTGCACCTAATGCAAATAAGAGGGTTGTCAATCCTCTTAGCGATTATTTGCAAGGATTAATTCTGATAGTGATAGATAGATAAACTAAAATACTAAATAAAATAAAAATAAATAAATTGTAGCAAGGTATTTTTGGTTTTAATATATGATAAAAGTAGACCCGGGGGCCATAGTTTTCACTAGAGGCTTCTCTCTCGAACACATAGCATACGGTGGGTAAACAAATTACTGTTGGGCAATTGATAGAAAAGTAAATAATTATGACGGATTCATGACAATGATCATGTATATATGCATCACGTCCGAGACAAGTAGACCGACTCCTGCCTGCATCTACTACTATTACTCCACCCATCGACCGCTATCCAGCATGTATCTAGGCTATTAAGTATGAAACAGAGTAACGCCTTAAGCAAGATGACATGATGGAGACAAAGTAAACTCAAGCAATATGATTAAACCCCATCTTTTTATCCTTAATGGCAACAATACAAATACGTGTCATGTCCCTTTCTATCACTGGGATTGAGCACCGCAAGATTGAACCCATCACAAAGTACCTCTCCCATTGCAAGATAAACCAATCTAGTTGGCCAAACCAAATCGATAGATCGGAGAGAAATACAAAGCTATAATAATCAAGCATAACAGAGTTCAGAGAAGACTCAAATATTTCTCATGAATAATCTGATCATAAACTCACAATTCATCGGATCCCAACAGACACACCGCAAAAGAAGATTACATCGGATATAACTCCAAGAACATCGAGGAGAACATGGTATTGAAGATCAAAGAGAGAGAAGTAAGCCATCTAGCTACTAGCTAGGGACCCATAGGTCTGTGGTAAACTACTCACACATCATCGGAGGGGCAGCAAGGTTGATGAAGAAGCCCTCCGTGATCGATTCCCCCTCCGGCAGAGTACCGAAAAAGGCCTCCAGATGGGATCACGAAAGAACAGAGGCTTGCGGTGGCGGAAAGGTTTTCTCTTCTGTCTCTCTAGTATATTGGGAATATTTGGGAATTTATAGCGCTGGAATTAGGTCAGAAGGGGCTACGAGGGGCCCACAAGCCTGGGGGGCGCGCCCTACCCCCCAGGGAGCGCCCTCCGAGCTTGTGGCTCCCTCGTGGCTCCTCTGGTCTTCTTCCGAAGCTTCGTGGGTCTCTTCTGGTCCAGAAAAAATTAATCCAATTTTTTTTTCTCGTTTCGACTCTTTTTGATAATGATTTTCTAAAAAGACAAAACAAGCAAAAAACAGCAACTCGCACTGGGCACTGGATTAATAGGTTAGTCCCAAAAAATGATATATAAAGACATATAATTGCATATAAAACATCCAAGATTGATACTATAATAGCATGGAACAATAAAAAAAATTATAGATATGTTGGAGACGTATCACGTCCTTCCCCTCTCCTTCCGTTTATTGTTTTCAGTGCGTACGCACCGCCTCGTGCAAGCCGAGGCCACGACCTCCATGGTTTCCATGAGCTCGGCTTGCACTCAAGATGCACACACGGCACAAAACACTCGCAGCACCCGCACATGCCCTACACGCTACCTTCTTCACACATATGCACGCACACATCGCCGGCTCGCTCCCGTGGCCACCCTGTGTGTGAGCCACGACCAAGGCCTCGCATTGATTTTGTTCTGTCGAGCTCCACGTTCATCAAAACACAGCATGTGACACCCTGGTTTTCGCTCGTTGTTTTTTTTTCCTTCGCGGGATTTGGCTCCCATCTTTTTTCGATGTTCTCGGGTTTTCTCTTGCCTTTGGGTATATGAAGATGGTCATTTAGCCTATCCCACCAGAGATTCTCTCCAGACCAACCTTGCCACCCCAGATCTTTTCTCAGGACTTTGCCACCGAAACCTTACCTTCCGAATTGCCGGAAGGGAAACCCTAATTCCTCCCGTTACAAAGGAACCCCAATTTCCTTTGATCTTTTGCCTCCCAAATTTCTCCCAGTGATCATCCTATCTTTTTAAACCCTGGATATGCAAAAATATTGCCAAGTCATTTGCAATATTTTTCATTTAAAATTAATTCCTTTTTCTGCCAGTTAAAGGAATTAAATCTAGGAAAATATCTATCCATCTCCAAAGTTCATGAAAACTTGTGGAGATATTCTTTGTGATCATATTGAGCTCCCATAAAAATATTGGCCATAATTAAATAAGGGAAATTGCCTTTTCCTATTTAAAGCCAATATTGCATTTTGGGCACTTTCCAAAGGAACTACCATTTTGGTAGCCAGGAATAATCCCAAATAATTTGTGGAGCTTCTCCTATCCATATCTTCACCATTTCCATCAAGATCCCAAGGTCCACAGATCAAATTTTCAGAGCATCATCCAATTCTTGTTTCTGGACTTATTTTGAGGTTGTGAAGCACCTATATTTTATATTGCTTAAAAAATCCTCAAATTAAGCCAGGACCTTATATTCTATATATGATGTGAGTATGCAAAAATTCACATCATTTCATCTAGCCAATTTCTCTCAAAATTTCCATCTAGTTTGTGTCCAGATCCAAGCTCTTTGAAGGAAGTACCATTTTGGTATATCCAATTGAGCTGAAATTTTTCTAGCACCTTCATATCTCCAAATAATCACCCTACACGAAAATTCAGCTCATTCCACTGAGCCATATGAGTGCAGCTTCAAGGTCAAGTTTCTGGACCAGATTATGCTTTGTGAAGGAAGTGTATGCAAAACTTGTCCAAATGGGCTCAAATTTTGCAAGAACCTAGTCCTTCCTACCACATTTCCCTGTGACAACTTTTCCATCTCATTGGCACCTCTGTTTGACCACAACTTCCTCCCCAAGTTTCTGTCCAGAAACTTTTCTGGCTCCTCTCGATCACTCTAGAGCCGTCCTAGCCCATCTATTGTCACATTCTATCTAAATGATCAGTGAACATCCTGTTTGACAAGATTTTGCACCCAGAGGAGGGCCATAACGCGACATGCCAGTGGTGACCACGGGCATAGCAGGCAGCAGTGGCGCTCTGCGCACCCGTCTCGTCGGTCCGGCCAACTCGAGCTGCCACGGCGTGTCCTGGTATGCCGACCTGACTCCCCGTCGTCCGCTTCCTCCTCTCCGGTCATTTCCCCCTTCGTTCCTTTCATCCTCGCGCCGCGGCGAGTACTGCCATGGCGGCTGTCACCCGTGACCGTCGTCGTCGTTTTCTCCTCTGTCTTCTTCCTCCTCGAGCTCTCCCGAAGCTCCTGCGAGCTCCTCCGCTCTTCCAGGGACTCTGCCGACATCGCCTCCTCCCTCCGCATGGCCTCCAGCACCAGGACGGCGATAAGATCGCCACCTCGGCCGTGCTCATCCCCTCGCGCCGGGCGGCTATAAATAGCCAGCCCAAGCCCCCTCTCGAGCTCACACCAGCATCCTCTCCCTCCCCAGCATCCCCAAGTTCCAGCCCTCGAGCTCCCGTGCTCAATTCCTCTCCCACGGCCGCCATGATCGCCCACGGTTTCTGCTCGAATTCGAGCAAGCCGTAGCCCCTCTCCTCCTCATTCGACCACCAGTGAGGTCCACGAGGTCCGGCGACCCTTCTCTGCTCTTCGGCCCCTCCTCCGGCTCACCGGAGCTCCGAGCCCGTGCTCGCCGGAGATGCCCTCCGCCACGGCCGATGCTTCGCCTGCTCCAGTGCTCCCCGGCAACCGTGCCACCCAGGGATGGGTGCGGCCAGATCTCTTGAGCACGCCAGTAGGCCGAGCGGCGCGGGAGGTGGTCGGAGGCGCCGACAATCGCCGTCGGGAGCCTCCTCTCTCTTTTGCCAAGCGAGCACGGGAGGAGGACGAAGACCGGCAGGCGGGCCCCGGCGGTCAGCGAGAGAAGAGGAGAATGCGGCGGGCCCTGGCGTTTAAGTGGAAACAGTTTTCCTCGGGGCCGCTTTTCATAAGGGAAGGCGTATTCGGCGGAAACCGTCTTCGGCGTCACCCCGCGCGCGCAGTTGGGCTTGGCCCATGAGCACAGTAGCAGCGGCGGCGAGATTCAGCCCGAGCCGGCCCAGCCGCGCAGTGCTCTTTTTCTTTTATTCGCAGAAAATCAGTCAGGGGCCTAGAAGTAAATATTATATTTACAGAAAGGGCCTTCCACTTCAACTACCCATATCTTTTCACTCTCAACTCCGAATCAGGTGAATCCAACGCCCACAGTTTCTATTCGTCGAGCCCGTTCTGATGACATCACTTTCACCATGTTTACACTTTCTGAAAATACCCATTTTGCCCCTGCCCTATATCCAGCCTTTTCGAGAGGGAACCCTTTCCGGCGAATTTTCCGCGAGGTGATCGCATTTCTTCCCGGAGCATTCCTCGACCCCCAGGCAAGCCGACCATCTGATATATGCCCTAAAGCATTGCTCTGTGTTATTCTTGCGTGTTTAATTAATGAATATGCCCGTGTTAGTAATAATTAAACCCCTGCTAGTTTGAATTTGCTATTTATATTACCTGCTAATGCTCATCATGTTATCGCACTAGTGACTCGTTGTAAGACATATGGAGATAGGTTGTTATGTTTTCATAGTGATTACATCATGCATTGTCATTATTATTGCTATGATAAAGAATGTGACTTAATGACAACAACCTCCTCCGTCGACTGGATCGAGTCATAGTGCCACCTATCCGGACTTACCCGTGCAGCCACATTTGCCGGTATGGGACGGCCCTAGCTTGGTCTATTGTCCTGCCTCTTGTCGATACCACCAACTAGGGAGGATTATGCGTGCGTGCTACCCTGGCCCGGTAGGCGACGATAATCCTATGAGCCCAGTTGAGTTATTTGCCGGCGTCCCCGTTTGGGATAGTGTTTGGCCACGACGGTGGCAGGTGTCACGGGGTGACACAGGGGCCACCTAGGACATGACCCTGGGAGGGTATGATTGTCGGTGGGACCGTAAGAGTACCGGGCAATAGACAAGGTTTTGTTGGAGCAGCACTGGTCCACTTGAATGGGAACATGTACTAAAGTACGAGGCCAGGCGCTCCATGGTGTGGGTAAAGTGCGCAACCTCTGCAGAGTGTAAATCTATTCGAATAGCCGCGTCCTCGGTCATGGACAGTTCGTATAGGCCCCTATTTGGTCTGTGTCGAGTCTGGAGGAACAAACTATATAATGTTATTGCTAAGACTAAACCAGAGAATGGTAAGGTTTATCAGGCTTGCAGTACAGATGCATGGACATCAGATGATGTCAAAGGTCTGATTGCTAGCCATGTGATGGCTATGAGATGAGCGGTCGGATGACCGCAAAGTTTGGATCAGACTTGAATCATGAGGATACTCAGAGTATGAATTATTTACCTGATATACTTTACTTTACTGCATTTACTTCAGTAATTATCATGCTAGATAATCCTGCTATAACCTGATAATTAATGCTGCTAGAAGACTAATCTTGCTAGATAATTTTGCCATGACATGATAGTTAATACTGTTAAGATAACAAATGCATGCTTGAATGCCATGGTTTGCTTTGCTTGGTGTATATGTTGGTATGGTTTGGCTACGAGTACATTCAAAAGTACTCAGCGGCCTTCAATGTGGCCAGGTTCACCTAAGGATCCGACGTTCGCTAGCGAGGAGCCGGAGTGTTCGCGGGCTAGAAGAGTAACCCAGTCAGATCCCTGTGGATTGGAGCCGCACCAGAACCATGCTGCCTTAGATAGAACTTTTCCGCTGCCATATCTCATGTAAGGCTTATATATCCATTAATATAAAAGCTTGTGTTCATGATACTTGTTGTAAAAGCGCGTGCCAGAGTGATTTTCCTGGGCTGGCGTGTGCGGCGACCGTCTGGCTACAGTGGTATTCAGGCGGGGCGCCACAACGGATGGTATCAGAGCCAGGCTGACTGTAGGTTACCCTAGCCAGACTTCATTGCCTCTTGGTCAGTAGAAAGCCCAGATGGATTTCAGCCATCTTTGCCAGACTGGCCCGGCTACTATTGATCATAAGGCAAGCACATAGGATTGTTGGCTCCATCAGACCCCAACTCTCGTGGCCTTTGCCTCCGGTGGGAAATGTCCGCACCAGGCAATGACCCGTGAGCCCTGAACCCCTAGGTAAACCCGATATCCCCACCTCGCTTGCTAACCATGGCATTTCTCTTCTTAACTCTAGTTTCCTTTGAGAAACGCATATAAATTCCATCTTTCCCCAACAACCCTAGGATCGCTGACTAAGCCACTTTGGCTATGGTCGTGCGTTTAGTTTGATGTTCCCTAAGGAAGTAGTAGGAGCTTGACCCCAATCGCTACCAGGGGCATTATGTGGTTTTGCTTCTAAGTCCTTAGAGGTACATCGAGTGCGCTATACTAGTTATACTAGTGAATCTTCGGCCACATGTGTAAGGTCCGCAAAATTTGAGTTTTATTTGCTTTTTGGTTTTTCGCGGTTCTTGCTTCTTTTATTGATTCCGTTCTGTCGCTCCGACTGGATCCATCCGCAAGTGCTGTCAGGAAGACCAGCACACAACCTGGATAATACCCAATAATCCAAATTCAGTAAGAGTCAAGCCAAGTCAACTGCCAGATATTCAGAATATTATCACCGGATCTGTCAAGAATGAAGAATGGGTCAGAAGCAGACTCTGCGTGTAACAGACAAGGCCAAAATATACCTGAGTAGGTTTGCCTCGGGACAAATCCTACCTAAAGAACAAGTGAGATGAGCTACCAAGAATGGATACCGGTAAGAGCAAAATATTCCATCCTCGACACACGGATTATTTCTGCCAGTGAGGTGAACCTTGAGTCTTTTCTCAATAGATTCAAGAATCATTTACCGCCCACAGAAGACATATTTCAAGAATGTGAATGTGCCGAGAGCCACAACAAAACTCCGGTATGTTAGTACAAATTTCAAAGCATATTTTGAAATTCACCGGTGCATATACAAAATTTTCCGGGCACTGTGAACAAGGTTTGCGAGGAATATGGATAAGTTTGCGGTTGCCCAGAATCAATGAGAACTTCACATGCTTGGAAGTTCAGCTAAACCGAATGGAATTATCCTTCAACTGCTTACTACCGGCAACACTTGGTTTGAATACAAAGGGTACTTTGAATTAATTACCAATATAAAGTCTGCCTTAGTTGTGCAATCTCTACAACAACAATGATCAGAGCAGCAGAAGGACAAGCGGTGTGCATAACCAACGGAATATCTTCAGTCAAGGTATGGCCTATACCAAGCTTTGGCTCCGCTATGGGTAAATTTCGGATACTTTGGAAGGACGCCAGAATCGGCCATATATCTGACTGTTTATCACAGTGCAAGGCTTTTGGTACAAAGAACCCAGCCTTCCTCCGCAAGTTATCAGGAGCAGCTTACGACGCAAGACTCCGAACCTTCCTCGCAACACCACTTGGTGAGAAGATCTTCTGGGATACGGCACTCCCCCAACGTGCTACCGCGGAAAGCTTCCGGCATAAGGCACCTGACCTTTCGCAGTAAGCCACATGAGGGAAAGCTTCTGAGGTACGATATCCAGCCTTCTTCAGCACGTTACCCTGGCAGAAGCTTCGGGCGTAAGGAAGTCAGCCTTCTTCAACACGCCATCGTGCCCACGACAGTCTTGTCAGAAGCCCAAACTAGTCTGGACACACGTCCGCCTCAGAGCTCAATTGATTATGAGAGGATTTATCCTACCTTTGCATATGTTGTGAGCATGCAGTCCAGTGGATCAGTTCATGCGAGCCACTCGTACACGGGAATGGCTGTGTTTAGAGAAACATTGGCCCCATACTTCAAAGAAGGATATGAACACAACAATCCCTACGAGATATGCAAGAGTAAGTTGTGAGTGCAAGCCCAGCAAGCTGGGATATGACCAAGGAGCCGTGTTGGCAGGTCATGACAAGTTCCCCAAAAAGGAACCCCCAAGAACAAGGAAGTCTTGAATGAACAATCTTCGCGACGGTCAATGAAGTAAAGCTCCACAGACAAGGTGATATTGCCAATCCTTGTCAGACTCTTGCATATACGGCCACAACAATGCAACCAGCATGTCATACTCATCGTGAATCTGGGCCATCAACCAAGATAAGAGGATATGCTCCGAAAGACACACCGGATGCCAGCCATTCTATGTCAGCTCAGTGGTCATAGCAAGGACTACAGAGGCTATATATGGCAGAGCCACCTCAGAGATTACTGTCTATAATTACGTTGTGATCATGCCCGACATTTCAGCTGGGAACCTCCTGAGAATGAAGTCAGAATGCAAGAGACAGGAAGAAAGCATCCGTATAGAATCCACAGCCAGGTTGAGTATTCTGACAAGGCAAAAAGAGAGCCACTCCTAGCCACTCCAGGCCATACGAGCACGTGAGTCCGGTACCCAGAAAGGATGTCTCGCCCTTGGCAGTCAGTGTAAGAGGTATCGCAATAAAACCCGAAGCAGCTAGTCTCAGGACATGGAAACCAGATTATTTGTCGATACTAGGAGCTACCCACCAACTCCAGCCAACAAACTACCAGCACAAAGGGTTTGCCTGACAGGAAAGAGAAGAATTCAATGCAGCCATCTGAAAAGACAGCACCTGAGGCATCAGAAGAGGCAGTTAAGAGGTCCGTAAACAAATGAAGACAAGATAGCTGATGGATCCAAGTCGCACACAGGTAAGTCCCCTTCTCCGGGAGGTAAGCCCAGAAATCTCGAGGACGAGATTTTCTTAAGGGGGGTAGGTTTGTGACACCCTGGTTTTTGCTCCTTGTTTTTTTTTCCTTCGCGGGATTTGGCTCCCGTCTTTTTTCGATGTTCTCGGGTTTTCTCTTGCCTTTGGGTATATGAAGATGGTCATTTAGCCTATCCCACCAGAGATTCTCTCCAGACCAACCTTGCCACCCCAGATCTTTTCTCAGGACTTTGCCACCGAAACCTTACCTTCCGAATTGCCGGAAGGGAAACCCTAATTCCTCCCGTTACAAAGGAACCCCAATTTCCTTTGATCTTTTGCCTCCCAAATTTCTCCCAGTGATCATCCTATCTTTTTAAACCCTGGATATGCAAAAATCTTACCAAGTCATTTGCAATATTTTTCATTTAAAATTAATTCCTTTTTCTGCCAGTTAAAGGAATTAAATCCAGGAAAATATCTATCCATCTCCAAAGTTCATGAAAACTTGTGGAGATATTCTTTGTGATCATATTGAGCTCCCATAAAAATATTGGCCATAATTAAATAAGGGAAATTGCCTTTTCCTATTTAAAGCCAATATTGCATTTTGGGCACTTTCCAAAGGAACTACCATTTTGGTAGCCAGGAATAATCCCAAATAATTTGTGGAGCTTCTCCTATCCATATATTCACCATTTCCATCAAGATCCCAAGGTCCACAGATCAAATTTTGAGAGCATCATCCAATTCTTGTTTCTGGACTTATTTTGAGGTTGTGAAGCAACTATATTTTATATTGCTTAAAAAATCCTCAAATTAATCCAGGACCTTATATTCTATATATGATGTGAGTATGCAAAAATTCACATCATTTCATCTAGCCAATTTCTCTTAAAAATTCCATCTAGTTTCTGTCCAGATCCAAGCTCTGTGAAGGAAGTACCATTTTGGTATATCTAATTGAGCTGAAATTTTTCCAGCACCTTCATATCTCCAAATAATCACCCTACACGAAAATTCAGCTCATTCCACTGAGCCATATGAGTGCAGCTTCAAGGTCAAGTTTCTGGACCAGATTATGCTTTGTGAAGGAAGTGTATGCAAAACTTGTCCAAATGGGCCCAAATTTTGCAAGAACCTAGTCCTTCCTAGCACATTTCCCTGTGACAACTTTTCCATCTCATTGGCACCTCTGTTTGACCACAACTTCCTCTCCAAGTTTCTGTCCAGAAACTTTTCTGGCTCCTCTCGATCACTCTAGAGCCGTCCTAGCCCATCTATTGTCACATTCTATCTAAATGATCAGTGAACATCCTGTTTGACAAGATTTTGCACCCAGAGGAGGGCCATAACGCGACATGCCAGTGGTGACCACGGGCATAGCAGGCAGCAGTGGCGCTCTGCGCACCCGTCTCGTCGGTCCGGTCAACTCGAGCTGCCACGGCGTGTCCTGGTATGCCGACCTGACTCCCCGTCGTCCGCTTCCTCCTCTCCGGTCATTTCCCCCTTCGTTCCTTTCCTCCTCGCGCCACGGCGAGTACTGCCATGGCGGCTGTCACCCGTGACCGTCGTCGTCGTTTTCCCCTCTGTCTTCTTCCTCCTCGAGCTCTCCCGAAGCTCCTGCGAGCTCCTCCGCTCTTCCAGGGACTCTGCCGACATCGCCTCCTCCCTCCGCATGGCCTCCAGCACCAGGACGGCGATAAGGTCACCACCTCGGCCGTGCTCATCCCCTCGCGCCGGGCGGCTATAAATAGCCAGCCCAAGCCCCCTCTCGAGCTCACACCAGCATCCTCTCCCTCCCCAGCATCCCCAAGTTCCAGCCCTCGAGCTCCCGTGCTCAATTCCTTTCCCACGACCGCCATGACCGCCCACGGTTTCTGCTCGAATTCGAGCAAGTCGTAGCCCCTATCCTCCTCTTTCCACCACCAGTGAGGTCCACGAGGTCCGGCGACCCTTCTCTGCTCTTCGGCCCCTCCTCCGGCTCACCGGAGCTCCGAGCCCGAGCTCGCCGGAGATGCCCTCCGCCACGGCCGATGGTTTGCCTGCTCCAGTGCTCCCCGGCGACCGTGCCACCCAGGGCTGGGTGCGGCCAGATCTCCTGAGCACGCCGGTAGGCCGAGCGGCGCGGGAGGTGGTCCGAGGCGCCGGCAATCGCCATCGGGAGCCGCCTCTCTCTTCTGCCAGGCGAGCACGAGAGGAGGACGAAGACCGGCAGGCGGGCCCCGGCGGTCAGCGAGAGAAGAGGAGAACGCGGCGGGCCCTGGCGTTTAAGTGGAAACGGTTTTCCTCGGGGCCGCTTTTCATAAGGAAGGCGTATTCGGCGGAAACCGTCTTCGGCGTCACCCCGCGCGCGCAGTTGGGCTTAGCCCATGAGCACAGTAGCAGCGGCGGCGAGATTCAGCCCGAGCCGGCCCAGCCGCGCAGTGCTCTTTTTCTTTTATTCGCAGAAAATCAGTAAGGGGCCCAGAAGTAAATATTATATTTACAGAAAGGTCCTTCCAGTTCAACTACCCATATCTTTTCACTCTCAACTCCGAATCAGGTGAATCCAACGCCCACGGTTTCTATTCGTCGAGCCCGTTCTGATGACATCACTTTCACCATGTTTACACTTTCTGAAAATACCCATTTTGCCCCTGCCCTATATCCAGCCTTTCCGAGAGGGAACCCTTTCCGACGAATTTTCCGCGAGGTGATCGCATTTCTTCCCGGAGCATTCCTCGACCCCCAGGCAAGCCGACCATCTGATATATGCCCTAAAGCATTGCTCTATGTTATTCTTGCGTGTTTAATTAATGAATATGCCTGTGTTAGTAATAATTAAACCCCTGCTAGTTTGAATTTGCTATTTACATTACCTGCTAATGATCATCATGTTATCGCACTAGTGACTCGTTGTAATACATATGGAGATAGGTTGTTATGTTTTCATAGTGATTACATCATGCATTGTCATTATTATTGCTATGATAAAGAATGTGACTTAATGACAACAACCTCCTCCGTCGACTGGATCGAGTCATAGTGCCACCTATCCGGACTTACCCGTGCAGCCACATTTGCCGGTATGGGACGGCCCTAGCTTGGTCTATTGTCCTGCCTCTTGTCGGTACCGCCAACTAGGGAGGATTATGCGTGCGTGCTACCCTGGCCCGGTAGGCGACGATAATCCTGTGAGCACAGTTGAGTTATTTGCCGGCGTCCTCGTTTGGGACAGTGTTTGGCCACGACGATGGCAGGTGTCACGGGGTGACACAGGGGCCACCCAGGACATGACCCTGGGAGGGTATGATTGTCGGTGGGACCGTAAGAGTGCCGGGCAATAGACAAGGTTTTGTTGGAGAAGCACTGGTCCACCCGAATGGGAACATGTACTAAAGTACGAGGCCAGGCGCTCCATGGTGTGGGTAAAGTGCGCAACTTCTGCAGAGTGTAAATCTATTCGAATAGCCGAGTCATGGACAATTCGTATAGGCCCCTATTTGGTCTGTGTCGAGTCTGAAGGAACAAACTATATAATGTTATTGCTAAGACTAAACCAGAGAATGGTAAGGTTTATCAGGCTTGCAGTACAGATGCATGGACATCAGATGATGTCAGAGGTCTGATTGCTAGCCATGTGATGGCTATGAGATGAGCGGTCGGATGACCGCAAAGTTTGGATCAGACTTGAATCATGAGGATACTCAGAGTATGAATTATTTACCTGATATACTTTACTTTACTGCATTTACTTCAGTAATTATCATGCTAGATAATCCTGCTATAACCTGATAATTAATGCTGCTAGATGACTAATCTTGCTAGATAATTTTGCCATGACATGATAGTTAATACTGTTAAGATAACAAATGCATGCTTGAATGCCATGGTTTGCTTTGCTTGGTGTATATGTTGGTATGGTTTGCCTGCGAGTACATTCAAAAGTAATCAGCGGCCTTCAATGTGGCCAGGTTCACCTAAGGATCCGACGTTCGCTAGCGAGGTGCCGGAGTGTTCGCGGGCTAGAAGAGTAACCCAGTCAGATCCCTGTGGATTGGAGTCGCACCAGAACCATGCTGCCTTAGATAGAACTTTTCCGCTGCCATATCTCATGTAAGGCTTATATATCCATTAATAGAAAAGCTTGTGTTCATGATACCTGTTGTAAAAGCGCGCGCCAGAGTGATTTTCCTGGGCTGGCGTGTGCGGCGACCGTCTGGCTACAGTGGTATTCAGGCGGGGGGCCACACAGCAGCTAGCCTGCTAGCTAACAGCTCATGCGCACATCCCGGCTCGACTAACTATTCATATAAAAAAATTCGATTCCGTTTTTTTCCGGGGGTGGCCTGAAAATCCGGTTTTCGACAAATATTGAGAACTCTTGATTTTTTCGCCCGGATTTTCAAATGGATCTTGAATTCAAGAAAAAAGTTAATGTCAAAATACAATGAATTTAACCCTACATGCACAAGAAGTACTTGTTGTACTGTACGTAGTTTGAACCCTATTTGACATTAGTCTGTCGTTTAAGGCGGTAACTGAAAATTTCGGAGGTCACCGAAAATTCCGATTACCGGTATTTCAGCGAAAAGTATTTTTTTTTAAACAAGCTTGAATAACGCAAACAAAATGATTATTCGGCGAGGTGGGAATCGAACTCGCAACGTGAGAATAGTAGATCGCGCGCCGAACTAAGCCAACAGATGGGTTGTTGTGCTATACGCAGTACGAACCCTATTTGACATTAGTCTTCCGTTTAATTTCAAAAATATTGGGCAATAATCGAAAAATCCAGAGGTCACCGAAAATTCCGGTTACCGAGGAAAAAACCCTGATCCATATACTATATTTATATATTAACTAATAAATGATTTATTTGTTTGAAATTCTTTTCTACAGGCATCATGGCGAGGGATTCCTGTGTCGTCTTTGTTCTCTCTCCCCAGCAAATGGGAGGAGCGTCGGTGGGCGATATTCTCTGGGCAGTGGAAGAGATATTTTTAGCAATCGTTCTCTTCCTCGATCGTCTTCTTCTACATACGGTGGCGCGAGAGCAGATCGAGCACTCACCGCCAACGCGGGGTGCCGATGAAGAGAAGATTGCAACACTGAGGAGCATGAAGTACACAACGCCAAACCTGGAGGAGGGGCAGCCCGACACACACCTCTGTGAGATTTGTGTGGAGGAGTTCGTCAAGGGCAAGACCCTGACGCTCCTCGGGGTGGGGGGCACAGCCCCCCCCCCCCCAGAAGTGCACATAGGTCTGCCATTGGTCACACCTCTCAGCGTCCTTCCCCTCTCATGTCGTTTATTGTTTTCAGCGTGTATGCACCGTCCCATGCAAGCCGAGGCCACGACCGTCATAGTTTCCACGAGATCGGCTTGCACTCAAGCTGCACACACGTCACACAACACTCACAGCGCCCGCGCACGCCTTGCACGCCCCCTTCTTCACACGCATGCATGCACGCATCGCCGACTCGCTCCCGTGGCTGCCCTGTGTGTGAGCCATGACCAAGGCCTTGCATTGATTTTGTTCTTTTGAGCTCCACGTTCATCAAAACACGGCAGCTAGCCTGCTGGCTGATGAGTGATATTTTTACACTCCTCTACCCTTTGTTTAAACCGATATATTCGCTCCGGTATTGCCAGTAATGACTAATGAATGCACAGGATTCCAAAATCCTCTCTTTATTGTGATTCTACAGTAAATGGGCTAAATATGGATGAAATCAAGTGAGAACATGGAAATGAGTGAAGGAGGAGATAGAAGAAATCAGGAGGAGGCGCACCAGAAGCAAAAGAGCAAAAGACGACATTTCATGTGACCACGACCGCTCGCATGAGCTGTCGTATCACGTGGAAACTGAGGCCTCTCGTCCGCCTGAACAACTTTTATAAAGGGGTCAAGCCCGAAATGTCAACAGAACGGGCGAGAACATCAGCGAGAAGAGCCAGAACATAGTCATCCTCATCCATCTCCATCAACCCTGGCCGCCGACATTTTCATCTCCATCAACCATAGCCACCATAACCACCCTAGTTCTTCTTCCACTAGATCATACTTGTAATCGTGTATCACACACGGCATCCATTGTAAGACATATTACCAATCATCTACCTTCATGATGTGTTCTCCGTGTGACCTGATCTCCATGTGTGAGTAGTCCGGTAACATATGGGTTGAGGCAAGAGCCTTGCAACCCTCTGTATTTGTTGTGGGGATCAATGGAATGGCTTCGAATTAACGTCCCGTATGTGTGAAATACAATTGTTCCGTAGATGTGTCTTGTCTCGTCTGCGTTCTTCATCCCTGCAGGATCATGGAGAGCGAGCCACGAAGAGGCTATGGGCAGGGAGACCGTGAAGTGTTATTCTGAACACCAGTGACAGAAGGGTTTAGTACGGTAACACGGATCCTATCTCTTGGGATTCAAGAGGTGTAGTCATTAAACGCCCAAAGCTTTTGTCTGATTATTACAATTTAATTATCGAGGCAACCTCGCGAGACGGATAGGGCCTTCGGATGGACAACTGACTCTTGATGTAGGACGCGTGCCGGTCAAGATGTAATTTGGACACATCCCCCACTTCGGTTCCTAACAAGCACATCTCGATGGGTGACTTCCAGCGCACAAATTAAGATCATATTTGGTCCCAACAGAAATGCATGGTTGTAAGCATTAAGACCTCATACCCGTACCTATTTTTATTAAGTGTTCCCCTTCAGTTTGTTTGATTTTGATCCGGTCAAAAGCTGGAATTGTTCTTTAACAAAAGCTTGCTCGAGACCCTAGCTGAAAGGGGGCCTTCCTCCCGTGGGTTTGATAACTCAGGGTCACCTCTGGGTAAATAGGCGAGAATCCTTTCTGCTCCATTTCCGGATTACCAAAGGAAGTAATCACTGGCTAACAACTCATGCGCACATCCCGGCTCGACTAAATATTCATATAAAAAAATCGATTCCATTTTTTCGGGGGTGGCTAAAAAATCCGGTTTTCAAAAAATATTAGGAACTCCGGATTTTTTCGCCCAGATTTTTCAAATGGATTTTGAATTCAAAAAAAGTTAATGTAAAAATACATTGAATTTAACCCTATATGCACAAGAAGTACTTGTTGTACTGTATGTAGTTCGAACCCTATTTGACATTAGTCTGTCGTTTAATTTCAAAAATTTCGGGTGGTAACTGAAAAATTCAGAGGTCACCAAAAATTCCGGTTACCGGTATTTCATCGAAAAGTATTTTTTAAATAAGCTTGAATAAAGCAAAAAAATTGATTATTCAGCGAGGAGGGAATCGAACTCGCGATGTGAGAACAGTAGATCGCATGCCGAACTAAGCCAAGAGATGGGTTGTTGTACTATACGTAGTACGAACCCTATTTGACATTAGCCTTCCGTTTAATTTCAAAAAATATGGGCGATAACAGAAAAAGTCAGAGGTCACCGAAAATTCCGGTTACCGGTATTTCGGACCAAGAAAAAAACCCAAATTCATATACTATATTTATACATTAACTAATAAATGATTTATTTGTTTGAATTCTTTTTTGCAGGCATCATGGCGAGGGATTCCAGCATCTCTTTGGTCTCTCTCCCCAGCCGACGGGAGGAGCGTTGGTGGGCAACATTCTCTTGGCAGTGGGACCGATATTTTTAGCAATCGTCCTCTTCCTCGTCTTCTTCAGCGTACGGCGGCGCGAGGTAGCGAGGCGGGCGCGAGAGCAGATCGTGCACCCACCGCCGACGCAGGTGCTGATGAAGAGAAGATCGCAACGCTGAGGAGCATGAAGTACACAACGCCAAACCTGGAGGAGGGGCAGCCCGATAGACGCGACTGCGACATATTTGTGGAGGAGTTCGTGGAGGGCGAAACCCTAGCGCTCCTCGGGAGTGAGTACTACTGCCACCTCCACTACATTCGAGATTGGCCGCGGATGAAGAATGCATTCCCAATTTGCAGAGGCGATGAGGTAGCGTAGATTAGGGTATACGGCTGCATGTGTCCTATAAAAAAAGTAGTTCAATATATATATTTATCTCGCAGTGAGCTGAAATGCTTGTTTCTTTTCCATGGACACATAAATACATATTTTCACAATCTCTCCATTAGATCATCTTATTACATTAGAGTGATGTTCCACTATTTATTTCACATTTTTTGATAAATTGGAAACCGTTAAATTCTTAGGGAGCCTTAACAAGTTCTGTTGTAAGTTATTCGTCACCCTGGGTGATGAGTTGTTATTCTTCAGCTCCCTCTATTTTAGTATATATGCACCGTATTATTACGTCCTGTAAATTTTGTCATACTTCGTATGTAAAAAGAGAACGTAAGAAATCTATAATCACCGTAAAAAATATTTTACGTTATATAAAATTACGAGCGTAAAAACATAGTGCAAAATATACATAAAGTGATTTTTTTGGTCTTATGACAAATATTTTTGTGTTCTTATGCTAAATTTTGCGTGGCGAATCAATATGAATGTAACTATTTGTATACCAAATATAATTTATTTATGAAACTATCGTAAGATTATCTTTGGGTGAAGAATAAATTATTGTCCACCTTGGGTGATGAATACTATTACTATATATATACGAGCTATTCTGTTTTGCGAAACAGAATAATATTCTGTTACTATTCTTTAACTGACGACTTCGAGCGGTTGAACTGATACTGTCATTTCGTCGAACTGATCGTCTTCTTAGTTAAAAAAAATTGTGATTTTTTTCGTCGGAACGGGGCATGTAATATACCGTTGGAAAGCTCTACAAAGCATGATTACAAGCCATATTGAATTTTTTTTGCAAAATCCTCAGGGTTTAAGAGCAGTTTTGAAAAAACCTTTTTTCAAATTAAAAAACATGAATCGTATTTTGGACTTCATTTTCAAATGGTTTATCAGAATTGAGCAAATGATATGGCGTTGGAAAGCTGGTAAAATCCTGCTTCTTTTATTTAAAAAAAGTTTTTTCAAATTTTCTGGTTTAAGAGAAATTTGAAAACGGCAATATTCTGGGCGAAACGTATTTTGTGTTTTTTTTGCAAATGGTTTGTCGGATTGATGCAAATGATATGGCATTGGAAAATTTTGGAAAATATGAAACTTTTTATATAGAAATTTTCATAATTATTTATGGTTTAAATTCAAATTTGAATACGATGAAAGTTTGTTTTGTCGGGGGGATGACCCCCGGGTAGGCCCAAAACGGCGAAACGACACTTCAAAACTTCGCCAGGGAAGCGTCCCCTGGCGACCTGGCGACCCGGCAACCCGGCCGGCTCGCCACCCGGCGTCCTGTCCGGCTCGCCGCCTGGCGACCTGGCAACCCGGCCGGCTCGCCACCCGACGTCCCATCCGGCTCGCCACCTGGCGACCCGTCCGGCTGGCCACCTGGCAACCCGTCCGGGTAGAGCCATCCGGGTGGAGCCGTCCTGGTAGAGCCATCCGGGTGGAACCGTCCGGATAGAGCCATCCGGGTGGAGCCGTCCGGGTGGAGCCGTCCGGGTAGAGCCATCCGGGTGGAGCGGTCCGGGTGGAGCCGTCCGGGTGGAGCCCGTCCGGCTGGAATCCGGTGAAGTCAACCACAACGTCCCGTCGGACTGCGCGGACGAGACGGCCATGCTCTACAGTAGAGCACTGTAGATAAGCGGCTGGCACTGTATACGGACAGCCGGTACTGTTCACACATCTGGTGTCCCCCCAACAGTGTTGTGGTGCCAGGTGGGCCCCTCTTGTCCCCTGGGCACCCCTTTATAAGGTGACCCAGGGAGCCCATTCTCAGGTAGGCCACGCATGCCACACACACTGACTTCCCACTCTCCCTCGTTCTCTCATTCACACACGCTCACACATGAAGCAGAGAAGAGGAGCGCTCCCAGCCTCCTTCTTCCTCCTCTAAATACAGCTCCAGGAGCGACTCTGTACAACCATATACACCGCATATTTTCCAGACACGCAGGAGTAGGGGTATTACCTCCCCGCGAGGGCTCCGAACCTGGGTAAACCACCGTGTCCAGTTGCTCAAACCCGTCTCGGATCTCCACTGCAGCCTTGCCCTCACCTCAAGCCATCACATGGCATCTGCCGTGGACCGCGCACCCCCGCGAGAATACCACGACAGTTGGCGCCCACCGTGAGGCCCGCTGCTGCTGGAACCGCGGTCCGGGCGGGACCCTCTTCGTCACCACCACCGCGGCGTCGCCGCCGTCTCGCCATGGCCCGGCCGTCCGCGCACCCCCGCGCTGCTTCCCGGTCCGGCCGTTCCGGCCATGCACCATCGCTCCTCCACGCGCCCCAGCCACGCGGCTGCATGCCCGGGACTTCCTCTGCCGCAACCATCCCCGGCCGCG
Source organism: Elymus sibiricus (assembly GCA_039707655.1). NCBI lineage: Eukaryota > Viridiplantae > Streptophyta > Magnoliopsida > Poales > Poaceae > Elymus > Elymus sibiricus. The sequence goes on along the minus strand of CM077672.1, from coordinate 295,537,631 downwards.
CGGGCTCTCGCCGCTCGCTCCATCAGAGACGGAGCCCCGCCTCCCCTGCGCTCGCTCCGCCGCGTACGAGCGGCCACGGCCCGCCCTGCTCCGCGCGTCCCCGTCGCGGACCCCCCCGTCCAGCCGCTTGGCCCGTGGCCGGTGAGCAGGCAGCCGTCGTCCGCTGCTCCCTCCTCTCCTGCTGCGCTGCTGCCGGCCACTCGCCGCGCTGCCCCTTCCTTCCTCTGCCCAGGCCGAGCAGCACCACGGGCTCCTCTGCCCCGAGCCGCTGCCACAACGACCCTCCGCTTCCTCCATGGCCTCGCCCCTGCCTCTGTGCGCCATGGATAAGCGCTGCCTCCCCCTCGATGCCCTCCGCTTCCTCCATGGCCTCGTCTCTGCCTCTGCACGCCATGGATGCGACTGCCTTCCCCGGCGACCTGCCCGCCCCGACGTCCGCTCCGTCTGGCTGCCGGACCTTGTCGGCAGGACCCCGGGCACCTCTCGTCCCCTGGCCCCGCTCCCGAGCTCCTCAGGCCGGCTCCGCCCGCCCCGCGGCCGGCTTGCCGCCAGCCGGCTCGCCTCCCGCCGTCACCCCCGCAGCGCCAGCCTCGGCTCCTCTCTCGCCGGACCCGCTCCTCTGCTCGTCCCGCGCGCCAGGAGATCGAGCAGCAGCGCTCGACCTCGAGCGCGTTGACCGCCCGTGCCTCGCCGCCTGCAGGCCTCACCTCACCGCCAGCCCAGCGCGTGGCTCTCCTCACCGTCAGCCCGGATCGCTGCGTTGCCTCCCCGCCACACGCTCCTCCCCGCGTCCGCGCGGGCCGGCTGCCCCGCTCCGCCTCCCCGCGCGAGCCGGCTCCGTTGCAGCCGGCCACTGCCGCGTCCGCGCATGCCGGCTGCGCTGCTCCGCCTCCCCGCACGCCGGCTCCGCTCGCCGTCGCGCCTGCCGGCTCCTCGGCCGCGCGTGCCGGCTCGCCGCACTGCTGCCAGCCGCTGCCCTCCCACGCCTGCCGGCTGCTCGCCCGCGCCGGCTGTGTCCCGCGAGTTCCCCGGCCAGCTGGAAAAAAAAAAGAAAAAAGAAAAAAAAGAAAAAGAAAAGGGTGACCGGCTGGAAAGAGAAGGCCGGCTGGATATAAAGAAGAAAAGAAAAAGTGCCAGCCGCGCCCGTCTGCCGGTGTCGCCGCTCAGCCGGCTGTCCCTGCCTGCTCGCGTCACCGCCAGGCCGGTCTGCCTACCTGGCCGGCTGGGGAGCCGGCCCGGCTGCCTGTCCGCCTCGACGCCCGCCCGACCGGCTGGGGCGCCCCTCGGCCGCCCGGAGGCTCGGGACATCTGATGGCGGACACCTTCGCCCCGTCTACACGAAAACCAATGTGAGCTCCCCATTCGCATACCTTTGCACCGTGCGCACAGACGAATAACCCCGAGCGACCCTCTGGGTTTGTCGCTGCATTTCTTCAGCTGCTTTGCTGTTCACCCCGGCGCCAGCTAGTCTTGGCCCGGAGGCTTGCCGTTTGGCCCCATTCGTTTTCCCCGCAGACGGCGTAGTAGCGTGTACGGTACCAAAGGCCCACTCTTCGTCTCAGCTACAGACCGCACCGCGGCTGTCCGGCTAGCGAGAGCAAAAGCTGGAGGTCAGCCCACGCGAAAGACGTCCCGGGAGAAAACGGCCTGGGCGACCCGGTTGTTTACTTTATGAGTATCTTCTCGGTCGAATCTGGTCCCAGAGTCCGAGTATTGTACGCTCCACTCCGTGGCCCACTCTTCGACTCAGCTACAGACCGGCTCCCGGCTGTCCGGTTGGCAAGAGCAAAAGCCAAAGGGCGGAGGGGACACGAAAAAGACTGAAGGGGGCTCGGACGAAACTGAGTCGGCACCCTCTGCATAAAACTTGCGCCGCCAAAGCTAAATATTTGATATATCGGAACTGACTAACTTTGTCTTTCGCATGATCATTTCCGTGGGGAACCCCCCCCCCTCCTCGCCCGGAGGCTTGGAGGCTACACCCAGTGGGTGCGCCGGCGCGCCCCGCTAGGAAAATGCCACGCCAGTTGCAGGCCCGCCGCCGGCTGCCACCGGCATCCTCGACGCCACCGTTTGCTCCAACATTTGCGGAGACCCTCCGCCCGACTCTTCGAGTCGCCCGGAGGCTCGGAGGCTACACCCAGTGGGTGCGCTGGCGCGCCCCCACTAGAAACAGCCAGCCGGCGGACTCCGCGTCTGTGCCTGGCAGGGCCCCGCGCCCACCAGCCGGCGGACTCCGTGCCCGTGCCCGGCATCCTCGACGCCGCCGTCTGCTTCATTAACGCCTGCGGATACCCTCCGTCTGACTCTTCGAGTCGCCCGGAGGCTCGGAGGCTACACCCAGTGGGTGCGCTAGCGCGCCCCCACTGGAAGCAAGCCGCGCCGGCTGCCGCCTGCAGCCGGCTGTCATCGACGACCTCTGCTCCTACGACAGCGAAGACCCTCCGCCCGACTCTTCGAGTCGCCCGGAGGCTCGGAGGCTACACCCAGTGGGTGCGCTGGCGCGCCCCCACTGGAAGCAAGCCGCGTCGGCTGCAGCCCGCAGCCGGCTGTCACCGACGACATCTGCTACATCAACGCCCGCGAAAACCCTCCGCCCGACTTACCAAGTCGCCCGGAGGCTCGGAGGCTACTGTCGGGGGGATGACCCCCGGGTAGGCCCAAGACGGTGAAACGACACTTCAAAACTTCGCCAGGGAAGCGTCCCCTGGCGACCTGGCGACCCGGCAACCCGGCCGGCTCGCCACCCGGCGTCCCGTCCGGCTCGCCGCCTGGCGACCTGGCAACCCGGCCGGCTCGCCACCCGGCGTCCCGTCCGGCTCGCCGCTTGGCGACCTGGCAACCCGGCCGGCTCGCCACCCGGCGTCTCGTCCGGCTCGCCGCCTGGCGACCTGGCAACCCGGCCGGCTCGCCACCCGGCGTCCCGTCCGGCTCGCCGCCTGGCGACCCGTCCGGCTGGCCACCTGGCAACCCGTCCGGGTAGAGCCATCCAGGTGGAGCCGTCCGGGTAGAGCCATCCGGGTGGAGCCGTCCGGGTGGAGCCGTCCGGGTGGAGCCCGTCCGGCTGGAATCCGGCGAAGTCAACCACAACGTCCCGTCGGACTGCGCGGACGAGACGGCCATGCTCTACAGTAGAGCACTGTAGATAAGCGGTTGGCACTGTATACGGACAGCCGACACTGTTCACACGTCTGGTGTCTCCCCAACAGTGTTGTTGGGCCAGGTGGGCCCTCTTGTCCCCTGGGCACCCCTTTATAAGGTGACCCAGGGAGCCCATCTGAGGTAGGCCACGCATGCCACACACACTGACTTCCCACTCTCCCTCGTTCTCTCATTCACACACGCTCACACATGAAGGAGAGAAGAGGAGCGCTCCTAGCCTCCTTCTTCCTCCTCTAAATACAGCTCCAGGAGCGACTCTGTACAACCATATACACCGCATATTTTCCATACACGCAGGAGTAGGGGTATTACCTCCCTGCGAGGGCCCCGAACCTGGGTAAACCACCGTGTCCAGTTGCTCAAACCCGTCCCAGATCTCCACTGTAGCCTTGCCCTCACCTCAAGCCATCCCATGGCATCTGCCGTGGATCGCGCACCCCCCGCAAGAATACCACGACATGTTTCGAATGCGGTTTTTTTAAAATGTTTGTCGAAATATGGCAAATAATATACCATTGGAAAGTTATCGAAAATGCAAAACTTTTCATGTTGAACGTTTTCTTAAATTCGCAACTGTTTTAGAGTAATTTCGAATACGGTGATACCGATTATGCTGTTTTCCCTTTCGAAAAATAAAGTACTCGTACTGATCTCCGTGCGGGTTTGAACTGAGCGTGTTTTCATAGACTGGACTTTACTATGTTTTTTAGTACTGTTTCCCTCGTAACTTTTCAATCGTTTGTCAGAATTGAGCAAATGATATACCGTTGAAAAGATATTGAAAATGTGCAACTTTATCATGCTGAACATTTTGTCAAATTCATCACGGTTTAAGAGCAGTTTTGAATTCGGTGAAATTCGTATCGTACGACGGGCATCGTACTTTCAAACCATTTCTTGAAACGAAGGATGTAATATAATGCTGGAAAGCTGTTCAATAGGGTCTTCATTGGACACCTGTAGGGTGTGGTAAAAAGTTAAGATCGTTACGGCAAAAACTTGATGCACATCATGTACAAACCGGACACTCTTCCACTAAGTGTAAGGGTTTCGAACGAAACCCGCCGCCATACACACACAACTAATTTTTTTAAATCGTTTGAACTTCAAGTTTTTTTGCATGATTAATAGACACTATTGGAAGCCCCGTGCTCAAAATTTGTAGCTTTTTGAGTTGGTTTGGTATTTTCACAGCATTAATTGATTTTTCGACAACTAAAAAGCCAAAAAGCTTTGGGCATGCAAACGAGCTCGAAAAGGGATGAAATTTGGCATCGTGTCTTCATTGGACACCTGTAGGGTGTGGGAAAAATTTGAGATCGGTACAACAAAAACTTGATGCACATCGTGTACAAACCGAACACTCTTCCACCAAGTGTAAGGGTTTCGAATGAAAATAGCCGCGTTACACACGCAACTCATTTTTCTAAATCGTTTGAACTTCAAACTTTTTTGCATAATTAATAGACACTATTGGAAGCCCCATGCTCAAAATTTGCATCTTTTTGAGTTGGTTTGCTATTTTCGCGGCATTAATTGACTTTCTGGCAACTAAAAAGGCCAAAAAACTTTGGGCGTGCAAGCGAGCTCGAAAAGTGATGAAATTTGGCATGGTGTCTTCATTGGACACCTGTAGGGTGTGGTAAAAATTTGAGATTGTTACGGCAAAAACTTGATGCACATCGTGTACAAACCGGACACTCTCCCCTGAAGTAGTGGACAAACGAGCTATTCTAGGTTTAGTAAATATGATTTCCTTCGGAATTTTCAGACCCCCTTCAAATTTGAGACTACTCTAGGTTTAGTACATATGATTACCCTGGTAATTTTTGGGGCTAACATATGTGTGGTGGGCCATTCCTAGTGCCCGCCATTGCTAACTTCTGGATATTTACAATTTATTTTTTGCGTGGGTCACCACAATTTATCTGTGGTGGGCATACATATGGCCCGTCACTGATGCCTGCTAAACTAGTGATGGGTATTTCCCCGCGCCCGCCAATAACGCGGACAAATTTGGGATAGTTCACTTGTGGCGGGTGGTTTTTTCTGCCCGCCACTATTGTGGTAATTCCAGTGGCGGGTGGATTTTGTTACCCGCCACTGCTACATTTCCAAAATAGCAGTGGTGGGTTCGTGTCCATGCCCGCCACTAATTTGAGGCCACCTATAGGACAGGACTATTATGTTACTAGTAACAGAATATTATTCTGTTACTATCAGCCCCTATAAGGGCGCGACACCCCAGGAGCTACCCGATAGAATGACCCGACGCGGCTCGGTGCGACCCACCCACCTCCAACCACCGAAGGCAGCCGTCGCGGGCGAGTGAGCGACGGCAGCAGCCGGAGCGAGGGAGCCCGCGGCGCCGTGACGGGTTGCTCCTCCGCCGCCGGATCCGTGACCTCCGCCAGCAGCCGCCGCCGCCCCACCTCCTCCCTGGATCTTGCCATGGACAAGCGTGCGATGGAGGTAGCCGGAGCAAGGAAGGTCGCGACGCCGTGAAGGGTCGCCACCAGATCCGTCAACACGCTAGCAGCCGTCGGGACCCCTCCCACACCACCCAAGCACCTTTCACCTAGATCAATGGTGCCACCTGCAAAACTTATCCCGACACGCCATTGCTGTGAGCAAGAAGACCACACCGCCATTAGTGAGCAAGACGAGAGATCTGGCAGCATCCGTTTCAGGTGATTCCTCTTTCCCCACTTGATGAATTTGCAACCTGAGAAAGTTGTGGTGATGTGTTACATCTAATTCCAAAACACACACTCAGTCCAATGGTCCCGCGTGTGATTTGTAGAAAAAGCACACTCAGATCGCTCAGTTTGAACACTAGATGCTTGCAAAGTTAAATTAAAAAGTGTACACACTCTGCTCGATGCTACACTATAAGTTCATCAGACCTACTTAAAAAATTCATATACCCTGTTCGACTATAAGTTCGATGATACAGAACCCGATAGTACGTCGCATATGCTTGCATTAGTTCATTACCCCCTGCCACTTGATACAGAAGTTGGATGTCAATGTTACTATTAGTACGTCTCATGTGCATGCATCAGTTCGAGTGGAAAACAAAAAAAATATGCATCAGTTCATTGCCCCCACTGCCACTGCAAGTTTGATGTTAGGGTTACTAATAGCACATGACATGTGCATGGATCAGTTCGAGTGACACAGACTGATACTGAAAAATTTCATTACCCCTGTTACACAGTAAGTTCAATGATATAGAAACTAAGAGTACGTCTCATGTGCATGCATTAGTTCGAGTGAAAAACATAAAGACATGCATGAGTTCATTTCCTGCCTACTACTGCAAGTTCGATGTTCAAGTTACTAACAGTACATGTCATGTGCATGCATCAGTTCTAGGGAAAAACAGAAAAGACATGCATCAGTTCATTAACCCCCTACCACTGCAAGTTCGATGTTAAGGTTCATAATAGTATGTGATATGTGCCTGCATTGGTTCGACTGAAAAACAGTAAAATAAACACAAGTTTATTAACCCCCAGTGATGCAAGTTCGATGTTCAGGTTACTAACTGTACATGACATGTGCATGCATCAGTTATAGTGAAAAACAAAAAAAAAATCCTAAAGTTTCTGACATTTCAAAAAAATGTTGAATGGCAATGCAGAAACATGCAAGGCGGCACGCGCAGGAAGGGTTCGATGAGCCAAGCAGATATGAGGCGCCGCCTGGTAGGGTAACGCCGCATGTACCCCCTGGATACTTCAACTCTACATGTCGATTTGAAGTTACACCAGAATTGGCGGATGCACGATCTGGTTTTGCTCTACAGCAAATGACACTTACCGGGGCTACAAGTTTTGCTATTGTTGGGGTGCATTGAGAGCCAGATTGTCCCCAACCATCAAGGTTTTGCTTTCGTAGCGCAAGCAGCAAGGCAAGGCCACACATGCTTCCACCAGTCGTGCCATCAACATCAATCGTTTGTGCTACAAAAGCGGTTGCGACAGGAAAACATCCCGAAAGAGATAATAATGTTCACCAAACTAGGAGGCTGGTGTGACGCCCCCGACTCAATCGTGCACTAACCATACATGCAAATGCGCATGATCAAGCCCAGAGACTCACGGGAAGATATCACAACACAACTCTATACACAAATTAAAGTCATACAGCTTTACATTACAAGCCAGGCCATGAAGGCTTGAATACATAAGTCAGCGGAAGCAACAATATCTGAGTACAGACATAATTAGACAAGTTTGCCTTAAGAAGGCTGAGCAAAACAACGACATCTAGATCGAAAAGGCGCATGACTCCTACCTGGGAGCCTCCAAACTACTCCTAGTCGTCGATCTCCAAGTAGTAGTAGGCTCCGTCGGTGTGGTAGTAGTCGTCGACGGGATCTACTGGCTCCTGGGATCCGTCATCTGATCGCAACAATCGGGTAGGGGGGAAAAAGGTAGCAAAGCAACCGTGAGTACTCATCCAAAGTACTCGCAAGACTTACATCAAAACTATGCTAGATATGCATCGGTATCAAAAGAGGGGGCTGTATCTGTGGACTGGACTGCAGAAATGCCAGAATAGAGGAAAGGCCTAGCCTATCGAAGACTAGCATCTTGCAGCGTCTTGCAGCAACAGAAGAGAGTAGAATAACATAACATGTAATAACAAATATATATTAGTAACGCCCAGAGATCCTTCCTCGACTACCCCGCGAGGAAGCGATCCCGGAGACATCATATCAGTTTAGTGTCACATGTATCCAGTTCTAGTTGTAGTAGATCGGGATACAACTCCGAGCGTCCTGTTACCGTGGACATGGCTATTCGAATAGATAACTTCCCTGCAGGGGTGCACCAACTTACCCAACGTGCTCAATTAACTCTGGCCAGACACACTTTTCTGGGTCATGCCTGGCCTCGGCTGATCGACACGCCATAGTCCTACCTAGGCTCAACAGAGAGGTCAGCACATCGGTCTACATCCTAAGCGCTCAGGGGTCTTGGGCCCATCGCCCTTTGCACTCCTGTGCGTTGCACGACTAGCCGGGGACCAGACCCACCTCCTTATACAAGCACAGGCGGTTACTGTCCACCCCAACAATCAGCCCGCATCTCTGAACTATGACATCTGAAGAGCTTTCAGGAGAATCGTACGACGCCGAGTGCCCATAACTTATCCCGCGTGGTGGTTAGTGTGAAAAGGCCAAAGGCCTACTCAGATCACATATCCAAACCCATTAGTGTGTTGGGAGCTCGCGGAGACGCTCAGTGATCTTGTCGCCCCGTCTCGCGGACTTACGACAAGGGCCAGGCCCATCCCTCTCTAGGGCGGTCTTCCTGCCCGGCCGTGCCACGTCATTATCGCGCGGGTACCCTCCAGGTCAACTCGACTTCACAAGAGACTATCGGGAACTCAGGTCCACCTCTACCGGGGTGGTACCGCCTGTCCCTTCAGTCCCGCAGTAACAGTTAACGGGGAACAGTGTAAGGTAATAGTGTGTCCGTAACATCAAAGGGGAAATCCGAGGAATCACCCTCGATGGATTCCCACTCGATGTATCCGTCAAGGTGGACCGGGAGGAATCACCCTCGGTGATCCACACTTGAGGGGTTGCACGACAGAGTCATTATCGGAGGTGGTGAATGAGGAATCACCCTCGGCAACCCACAACCGATTAGCTACGCTACTGAGATATCATCAAGAGTGAGATACGAGGCATCACCCTCGGCACTCGACTGTAGCTCTGCAGAGTCGTACAACTAAGGGGGTGCTGGTGGTGTGTTCGGTCTCTGCACGTCGATCACCTTGATTGAAACTTCCGGTAGTAAATCCTGGCAACACGGACAAGGGTGTAGGGCCTTTGATGGATCACTAACCAGCCTATACTAAGCATACAGGATAACAGGTAGAGTATCAACAGCAGGTTACAGAATCAGGCTATGCATCAGAATAGGAGTTATCGAATAACAGTAGCAAAATCTAATGCAAGCACGGGAGATAAAGAATGGGTGATATAGGAATGATCAAGGGGGTTTTGCTTGCCTGGAAGCTCTGCGGAAAGAGACTGGACGTCTGAGGGGTAGTCGAACTCAGGGGCAACGTCGGTCTCAGGGTCTACCGGAAAGAAGAGGGGGAGGAAACAAATAAATACACATCATACAAATGCAATCACAGAGCATGACATGGCAAAAATGCAATGCATGGGTGACCTAATGCATCTCTAACCATTTTAGCTAATTTAGGATTTAAATTGGAATTAATTACCGGAGGTCATGCACTATTCATCTGACAGAAACAGGCCTAAAGTTATAGGTTCAGCTACTTAGAGGATTCTAACATGAAGGCAGATGACATATTCGGATTAGCTAGATTTTTCTGATCATTTTTCATATAGAAAACGTTTTCATCTGAGCTACGGTTGAATTTCTACGAATTTCTAAAGTTTTAATCATTTTCTGAAATTTCTTAATTTCTTTTAATTCAAAAATTCCCAACTAAGATGCTGGGTGCACCCGGTGCAGTGCACCCAGAGGGGCACCAGAGGCTGACAGCAGGGCCCAGTTGACTAGGTCAACTGCCCAGTCAGCAGAGGCTGACTGGTGGGCCCCAGGGCTGAGTCAGCTGGTCAACGCTGACTATTTGACCAGTCAACTGGGCCAGCGGGTCCCTCTGGCAGCGACCCAGGGAGGCCCCATGGCCTGCCACGTCAGCGGCGCCGGCGTCTCGCCGCCGGCGACCCGGAAACGTGGCGGAGGGCCTCGGGCATCACCGGGAATTGGCTGTGGTGGCCCATTTGCGGCGCGGCCGGGCGCGTTCGGACGGGCGGACGACGCCGCGTCGAACGGTGGCACTGGCCGAAGCTGGGGCTGCCGGAAATGGCGGCGGCGGTGAGCAGAGGCGGCGGCGGCGTTCGGGTGGAGGTGAACTAACGCAGCAGCGCGCAAACACTCAGTCTAAAGGGTCAGGTCTAGTCTACGCGTGCGTGCAAACACAGTGGACATCGTTGCACGGCGTTTGGTCACCGGATCGTTGCTGGCGACGAGCTATGGTGGCGTTGAGCTCGGCCGCGTCGGGAGCGACGGCTAGGGAACGAAAACGATCGCAACTAAGGAGGGGAGACGCTCATAGCTCACCTAGGGAGCACACGATGGCTCGGTGAACAGTTTAGGAGCAGCAAAATGACTGGAGAGGACGGAGATCGCTGGCGGCAGTGAGGTCGTTGACGAGCTCGATCCGGTCGTCGTAGAGCTCCCCGAGGCATGCTAGTTGAGGCAGACGACGTGCGGCGTCGAGGCGGAGCAGAGGGCATGGTGAGGCGTCGCGTAGGGCACGTTGGCCACGGCTACGGTGGCGCCATGCCGTCGGTGGTGCTCGGGCGATGGTGGAGAGGAGAGAACGAGCGATGGAGAAGGAAGGAGGAGTGATGGAGGGCGTCCAGGGCTCGACGGAGGTCATCCTTATCCCCTCGCCCAACCACTCCATCGCGGTGGCGGCCACCGGCCGGAGGGAGCGCGCGCGGCCACGGGCGCGGCGACACGGCGGCGGGAGCAGGTGGACGACGACTGTAGCTGGGCTGGGCCTTAGGCCAGGTAAGGCCTTTCCTCCTTTCCTATTTCTGCTTTATCTTTTATTTTAAAATAGAGATAGCTTTGGATTATTTTGGGCTACCAAAAGACTTTTGAAACATGTGGGACTAGGTCACATAAATACTTGGTATTATTTGGCACTGCCACAAAAAGTTTGGGAGGCAACTGAACCCATTTGAATTTTTCACAAATTAAATGGCATTTTAAAATGCTGAAATAGCACTTATTTAATTGCTATTGCCCATCTTAGCTTAGAGGTGATGTCGTTTTCCTTAACAAACAATTGTTATGGAATTTTTGCTAAATGATGAACTATTTTGCAACAAATTTTGTGCAACTTCATATTTCACATGCAAATTTAATTTGAATTCAGTGAAGGAGTTTGAAATGAGATATGATTCCACTATGATCATTCTTTGCAAAACAAAGTAGCTTAGCATTAACATGAAGATCACTGTAGCTCATTTACACAGGGGTGTTACAATTCTCCTCCTCTAAAAGAGAGATCATCTTGCAATTCGAGCATTTCATGATCCACTACACGATGCGGATCCTTGAAGCAACGACGAAGTTGCGACACATGGAAGACACGGGGATGTGAGAAAACTGTGGTGGCAATTCCAATTTATAAGCCACATATCCACGTCTGGCGAGAATGCAGAAGGGTCCAATGTAGCGAGGAGCTAATTTGCCCTTGATCCCAAAACGATGAGTGCCCTTCAAAGGAGTGACATGCAGATAAGCTTGTTCACCGGGTTGATAGATCGATCCCCAATGTTTACGATCATAGTTGCTCTTCTGCTTGTTGGATAATATCCGAACCGATGACCGGCCGTTCCCCAGTTTCTGACCAATACAGAGGGGTTTGGCACTTACGTCCATATAATACCTCGAAGGGTGCCATCTTGAAGCTAGCTTGATAGCTGTTGTTGTATGAGAATTCAGCATACGGGGGAGATTCTTCCCACTTCTTGCCAAATGAGATGACACAAGTGCGTAGCATATCTTCAAGCACTTGGTTAACTTGTTCAACTTGACCTTGGGACTGGGGGTGATAAACTATGCTCCAGGTTATATGAGTGCCCCCATAGATTCTAGGAAACTTTCCCAGAACTTTGAGGTGAAGAGGCTGCCACGGTCTGAACTGATCTCCTTCGGAATACCATGGAGTGACATAATTCTGGAGATATACAAGTCTGCTAACTGACTAGCAGTGATCGTCTCCTTGACTGGCAGAAAATGTGCAACTTTGGAGAATTGATCGACGACGACAAGAATAGCATCGTGACCCTTTTGTGATTTGGGAAGGCCAGTGATGAGATCCATTTGAACCTTATCCCATTTCCATTCAGGGATAGGAAGCGGTTGCAGAAGTCCAGCAGGCTTTTGATATTCGGCTTTGACGCGACGGCAAACATCACATTCAGCAACATAGCGAGCGATGTCTTGCTTCATATTAGACCACCAGTACATCTGACGAATGTCTTGGTACATCTTGGTACTACCCGGATGAATAGACAGTGGTGTATCATGTGCCTCCTTCATAACTTTGTCTTTCATAAGCTCGAACCGGGGTACCACAAGGCGATCTCTAAAGTACAAGGTTCCATCTTTAGCAAGCGATAAATCTATGGCCTTTTCAAAGGCAAGATCATTTTTCATCTGATCAACTTCATCGTCTTTTGTTTGCGCAAACTTAATAGCTTTCTCGAGAGTAGGTTCCAAAAGAAGGGTATTAAGAAAACCCTATGGAACAATGTGGAGGTTCAACTTGCGAAGTTCTTCATGAATGACTGGGGGTGATAAACTGTGCTCCAGGTTATATGAGTGCCCATAGATTCTAGGAAACTTTCCCAGAACTTCGAGGTGAACAGGCTGCCACGGTCTGAACTGATCTCCATCGGAATACCGTGGAGTGACACAATTCTGGAGATATACAAGTCTGCTAACTGACTAGCAGTGATCGTCTCCTTGACTGGCAGAAAATGTGCAACTTTGGAGAATTGATCGACGATGACAAGAATAGCATCGTGACCCTTTTGTGATTTGGGAAGGCCAGTGATGAGATCCATTTGAACCTTATCCCATTTACATTCAGGGATAGGAAGCGGTTGCAGAAGTCCAGCAGGCTTTTGATGTTCGGCTTTGACGCGACGGCAAATGTCACATTCAGCAACATAGCGAGCGATCACTTGCTTCATATTAGACCACCAGTACATCTGCGAAATGTCTTGGTACATCTTGGTACTACCCGGATGAATAGACAGTGCCGTATCATGTGACTCCTTCATAACCTTGTCTTTCATAAGCTTGAACCGGGGTACCACAAGGCGATCTCTAAAGTACAAGGTTCCATCTTTAGCAAGCGAGAAATCTCTGGCCTTTTCAAAGGCAAGATCATTTTTCATCTGATCAACTTCAGCGTCTTTTGTTTGCGCAGACTTAATAGTTTTCTCGAGAGTAAGTTCCAAAAGAAGGGTATTGAGAAAACCCTGTGGAACAATGTGGAGGTTCAACTTGCGTAGTTCTTCATGAATGACTGGGGGTGATAAACTGTGCTCCAGGTTATATGAGTGCCCATAGATTCTAGGAAACTTTGCCAGAACTTTGAGGTGAAGAGGCTACCATGGTCTGAACTGATGTCCTTCGGAATACCCTGGAGTGACACAATTCCGGAGATATACAAGTCTGCTAACTGACTAGCAGTGATCATCTCCTTGACTGGCAGAAAATGTGCAACTTTGGAGAATTGATCGACGACGACAAGAATAGCATCGTGACCCTTTTGTGATTTGGGAAGGCCAGTGATGAGATCCATCGAACCTTATCCCATTTCCATTCAGGGATAGGAAGCGGTTGCAGAAGTCCAGCAGGCTTTTGATATTCGGCTTTGACGCGACGACAAACGTGACATTCAGCAACATAGCGAGTGATGTCTTGCTTCATATTAGACCATCAGTACATCTGACGAATGTCTTGGTACATCTTGGTACTACCCGGATGAATAGACAGTGGTGTATCATGTGCCTCCTTCATAACTTTGTCTTTCATAAGCTCGAACCAGGGTACCACAAGGCGATCTCTAAAGTACAAGGTTCCATCTTTAGCAAGTGAGAAATCTATGGCCTTTTCAAAGGCAAGATCATTTTTCATCTGATCAACTTCAGCGTCTTTTGTTTGCTCAGGCTTAATAGCTTTCTCGAGAGTAGGTTCCAAAAGAAGGGTATTGAGAAAACCCTGTGGAACAATGTGGAGGTTCAACTTGCGAAGTTCTTCATGAATGACTGGGGGTGATAACCTGTGCTCCAGGTTATATGAGTGCCCATAGATTATAGGAAACTTTCCCAGAACTTTGAGGTGAAGAGGCTGCCACGGTCTGAACTGATCTCCTTCGGAATACCGTGGAGTGACACAATTCTGGAGATATACAAGTCTGCTAACTGACTAGCAGTGATCGTCTCCTTGACTGGCAGAAAATGTGCAACTTTGGAGAATTGATCGTTGACGACAAGAATAGCATCGTGACCCTTTTGTGATTTGGGAAGGCCAGTGATGAGATCCATTTGAACCTTATCCCATTTCCATTCAGGGATAGGAAGCGGTTGCAGAAGTCCAGCAGGCTTTTGATGTTCGGCTTTGACGCGACGCCAAACATCACATTCAGCAACATAGCGAGCGATGTCTTGCTTCATATTAGACCACAAGTACATCTGACAAATGTCTTGGTACATCTTGGTACTACCCGGATGAATAGACAGTGGTGTATCATGTGCCTCCTTCATAACTTTGTCTTTCATAAGCTCGAACCGGGGTACCACAAGGCGATCTCTAAAGTACAAGGTTCCATCTTTAGCAACCGAGAAATCTCTGGCCTTTTCAAAGGCAAGATCATTTTTCATCTGATCAACTTCAGCGTCTTTTGTTTGCGCAGACTTAATAGCTTTCTCGAGAGTAGGTTCCAAAAGAAGGGTATTGAGAAAACCATGTGCAACAATGTGGAGGTTCAACTTGCGATGTTCTTCATGAATGACTGGGGGTGATAAACTGTGCTCCAGGTTATATGAGTGCCCATAGATTCTAGGAAACTTTCCCAGAACTTTGAGGTGAAGAGGCTGCCACGGTCTGAACTGATCTCCTTCGGAATACCGTGGAGTGACACAATTCTGGAGATATACAAGTCTGCTAACTGACTAGCAGTGATCGTCCCCTTGACAGGCAGAAAATGTGCAACTTTGGAGAATTGATCGACGACGACAAGAATAGCATCGTGACCCTTTTGTCATTTGGGAAGGCCAGTGATGAGATCCATTTGAACCTTATCGCATTTCCATTCAGGGATAGGAAGCGGTTGCAGAAGTCCAGCAGGCATTTGATGTTCGGCTTTGACGCGACGGCAAATGTCACATTCAGCAAGATAGCGAGCGATGTCTTGCTTCATATTAGACCACCAGTACATCTAACGAATGTCTTGGTACATCTTGGTACTACCCGGATGAATAGACAGTGGTGTATCATGTGCCTCCTTCATAACTTTGTCTTTCATAAGCTCGAACCGGGGTACCACAAGGCGATCTCTAAAGTACAAGGTTCCATCTTTAGCAAGCGAGAAATCTATGGCCTTTTCAAACGCAAGATCATTTTTCATCTGATCAACTTCAGCGTCTTTTTTTGCGGAGACTTAATAGCTTTCTCGAGAGTAGGTTCCAAAAGAAGGGTATTGAGAAAACCCTGTGGAACAATGTGGAGGTTCAACTTGCGAAGTTCTTCATGAATGACTGGGGGTGATAACCTATGCTCCAGGTTATATGAGTGCCCATAGATTCTAGGAAACTTTCCCAGAACTTTGAGGTGAAGATGCTGCCACGGTCTGAACTGATCTCCTTCGGAATACCGTGGAGTGACACAATTCTGGAGATATACAAGTCTGCTAACTGACTAGCAGTGATCGTCTCCTTGACTGGCAGAAAATGTGCAACTTTGGAGAACTGATCGAGGACGACAAGAATAGCATCGTGAACCTTTTGTGATTTGGGAAGGCTAGTAATGAGATCCATTTGAACCTTATCCCATTTCCATTCAGGGATAGGAAGCGGTTGCAGAAGTACAACATGCTTTTGATGTTCGGCTTTGACGCGACGGCAAACGTCACATTCAGCAACATAGCGAGCGATGTCTTGCTTCATATTAGACCACCAGTACATCTGACGAATGTCTTGGTACATCTTGGTACTACCCGGATGAATAGACAGTGGTGTATCATGTGCCTCCTTCATAACTTTGTCTTTCATAAGCTCGAACCGGGGTACCACAAGGCGATCTCTAAAGTACAAGGTTCCAGCTTTAGCAACCGAGAAATCTCTGGCCTTTTCAAAGGCAAGATCATTTTTCATCTGATCAACTTCAGCGTCTTTTGTTTGCGCAGACTTAATAGCTTTCTCGAGAGTAGGTTCCAAAAGAAGGGTATTGAGAAAACCCTGTGGAACAATGTGGAGGTTCAACTTGCGAAGTTCTTCATGAATGACTGGGGGTGATAAACTGTGCTCCAGGTTATATGAGTGCCCATAGATTCTAGGAAACTTTCCCAGAACTTTGAGGTGAAGAGGCTGCCACGGTCTGAACTGATCTCCTTCGGAATACCGTGGAGTGACACAATTCTGGAGATATACAAGTCTGCTAACTGACTAGCAGTGATCGTCTCCTTGACTGGCAGAAAATGTGCAACTTTGGAGAATAGATCGACGACGACAATAATAGCATCGTGACCCTTCTGTGATTTGGGAAAGCCAGTGATGAGATTCATTTGAACCTTATCCCATTTCCATTCAGGGATAGGAAGCGGTTGCAGAAGTCAAGCAGGCTTTTGATGTTCGGCTTTGACGCGACGACAAACGTCACATTCAGCAACATAGCGAGTGATGTCTTGCTTCATATTAGACCATCAGTACGTCTGACGAATGTCTTGGTACATCTTGGTACTACCCGAATGAATAGACAGTGGTGTATCATGTGCCTCCTTCATAACTTTGTCTTTCATAAGCTCGAACCGGGGTACCACAAGGCGATCTCTAAAGTACAAGGTTCCATCTTTAGCAAGCGAGAAATCTATGGCCTTTTCAAAGGCAAGATCATATTTCATCTGATCAACTTCAGCGTCTTTTGTTTGCGCAGACTTAATAGCTTTCTCGAGAGTAGGTTCCAAAAGAAGGGTATTGAGAAAACCCTGTGGAACAATGTGGAGGTTCAAGTTGCGAAGTTCTTCATGAATGACTGGGGGTGATAAACTGTGCTCCAGGTTATATGAGTGCCCATAGATTCTAGGAAACTTTCCCAGAACTTTGAGGTGAAGAGGCTGCCACGGTCTGAACTGATCTCCTTTGGAATACCGTGGAGTGACACAATTCTGGAGATATACAAGTTTGCTAACTGACTAGCAGTGATCGTCTCCTTGACTGGCAGAAAATGTGCAACTTTGGAGAATTGATCGACGACGACAAGAATAGCTTCGTGACCCATTTGTGATTTGGGAAGGCCAGTGATGAGATCCATTTGAACCTTATCCCATTTCCATTCAGGGATAGGAAGCCGTTGCAGAAGTCCAGCAGGCTTTTGATGTTCGGCTTTGACGCGACGGCAAATGTCACATTCAGCAACATAGCGAGCGATGTCTTGCTTCATATTCGACCACCAGTACATCTGACGAATGTCTTGGTACATCGTGGTACTACCCGGATGAATAGACAGTGGTGTATCATGTGCCTCCTTCATAACTTTGTCTTTCATCAGCTTGAACCGGGGTACCACAAGGCGATCTCTAAAGTACAAGGTTCCATCTTTAGCAAGCGAGAGATCTATGGCCTTTTCAAAGGCAAGATCATTTTTCATCTAATCAACTTCAGCGTCTTTTGTTTGCGCAGACTTAATAGCTTTCTCGAGATTAGGTTCCAAAAGAAGCGTATTGAGAAAACCCTGTGGAACAATGTGGAGGTTCAACTTGCGAAGTTCTTCATGAATGACCGGGGGTGATAACCTGTGCTCCACGTTATATGCGTGCCCATAGATTCTAGGAAACTTTCCTAGAACATTGAGGTGAAGAGGCTGCCACGGTCTGAATTGATCTCCTTCGGAATACCGTGGAGTGACACAATTCTGGAGATTTACAAGTCTGCTAACTGACTAGCAGTGATCGTCTCCTTGACTGGCAGAAAATGTGCAACTTTGGAGAATTGATCGACGACGACAAGAATAGCATCGTGACCCTTTTGTGATTTGGGAAGGCCAGTGATGAGATCCATTTGAACCTTATCCCATTTCCATTCAGGGATAGAAAGCGGTTGCAGAAGTCCAGAAGGCTTTTGATGTTCGGCTTTGACGCGACGGCAAACGTCACATTCAGCAACATAGCGAGCGATGTCTTGCTTCATATTAGACCACCAGTACATCTGACGAATGTCTTGGTACATCTTGGTACTACCCGGATGAATAGGCAGTGGTGTATCATGTGCCTCCTTCATAACTTTGTCTTTCATAAGCTCGAACCGGGGTACCACAAGGCGATCTCTAAAGTACAAGGTTCCATCTTTAGCAACCGAGAAATCTCTGGCCTTTTCAAAGGCAAGATCATTTTTCATCTGATCAACTTCAGCGTCTTTTGTTTGCGCAGACTTAATAGCTTTCTCGAGAGTAGGTTCCAAAAGAAGGGTATTGAGAAAACCCTGTGGAACAATGTGGAGGTTCAACTTGCGAAGTTCTTCATGAATGACTGGGGGTGATATACTGTGCTCCAGGTTATATGAGTGCCCATAGATTCTAGGAAACTTTCCCAGAACTTCGAGGTGAAGAGGCTGCCACGGTCTGAACTGATCTCCATCGGAATACCGTGGAGTGACACAATTCTGGAGATATACAAGTCTGCTAACCGACTAGCAGTGATCGTCTCCTTGACTGGCAGAAAATGTGCAACTTTGGAGAATTGATCGATGACGACAAGAATAGCATCATGACCCTTTTTTGATTTGGGAAGGCCAGTGATGAGATCCATTTGAACCTTATCCCATTTCCTTTCAGGGATAGGAAGCGGTTGCAGAAGTCCAGCAGGCTTTTGATGTTCGGCTTTGACGTGACGGCAAACATCACATTCAGCAACATAGCGAGCGATGTCTTGCTTCATATTAGACCACCAGTACATCTGACGAATGTCTTGGTACATCTTGGTTCTACCCGGATGAATAGACAGTGGTGTATCATGTGCCTCCTTCATAACTTTGTCTTTCATAAGCTCGAACCGGGGTACCACAAGGCGATCTCTAAAGTACAAGGTTCCATCTTTAGCAAGCGAGAAATCTATGGCCTTTTCAAAGGCAAGATCATTTGTCATCTGATCAACTTTAGCGTCTTTTGTTTGCGCAGACTTAATAGCTTTCTCGAGAGTAGGTTCCAAAAGAAGGGTATTGAGAAAACCCTGTGGAACAATGTGGAGGTTCAACTTGCGAAGTTCTTCATGAATTACTGGGGGTGATAACCTGTGCTCCAGGTTATATGAGTGCCCATAGATTCTAGGAAACTTTCCAAGAACTTTGAGGTGAAGAGGCTGCCACGGTCTGAACTGATCTCCTTCGGAATACCGTGGAGTGACACAATTCTAGAGATATACAAGTCTGCTAACTGACTAGCAGTGATCGTCTCCTTGACTGGCAGAAAATGTGCAACTTTGGAGAATTGATCGACGACGACAAGAATAGCATCGTGACCCTTTTGTGATTTGGGAAGGCTAGTGATGAGATCCATTTGAACCGTATCCCATTTCCATTCACGGATAGGAAGCGGTTGCAGAAGTCCGGCAGGCTTTTGATGTTCGGCTTTGAAGCGACGGCAAACGTCACATTCAGCAACATAGTGAGCGATGTCTTGCTTCATATTAGACCACCAGTACATCTGACGAATGTCTTGGTACATCTTGGTACTACCCGGATGAATAGACAGTGGTGTATCATGTGCCTCCTTCATAACTTTGTCTTTCATAAGCTCGAACCGGGGTACCACAAGGCGATCTCTAAAGTACAAGGTTCCATCTTTAGCAACCGAGAAATCTCTGGCCTTTTCAAAGGCAAGATCATTTTTCATCTGATCAACTTCAGCGTCTTTTGTTTGCGCAGACTTAATAGCTTTCTCGAGAGTAGGTTCCAAAAGAAGCGTATTGAGAAAACCCTGTGGAACAATGTGGAGGTTCAACTTGCGAAGTTCTTCATTAATGACTGGGGGTGATAAACTGTGCTCCAGGTTATATGAGTGCCCATAGATTCTAGGAAACTTTCCCAGAACTTCGAGGTGAAGAGGCTGCCACGGTCTGAACTGATCTCCTTCGGAATACCGTGGAGTGACACAATTCTGGAGATATACAAGTCTGCTAACTGACTAGCAGTGATCGTCTCCCTGACTGGCAGAAAATGTGCAACTTGGGAGAATTGATCGACGATGACAAGAATAGCATCGTGACCCTTTTGTGATTTGAGAAGGCCAGTGATGAGATCCATTTGAACCTTATCCCATTTCCATTCAGGGATAGGAAGCGGTTGTAGAAGTCCAGCAGGCTTTTGATGTTCGGCTTTGACGCGACGGCAAACATCACATTCAGCAACATAGCGAGCGATGTCTTGCTTCATATTAGACCACCAGTACATCTGACGAATGTCTTGGTACATCTTGGTACTACCCGGATGAATAGACAGTGGTGTATCATGTGCCTCCTTCATAACTTTGTCTTTCATAAGCTCGAACCGGGGTACCACAAGGCGATCTCTAAAGCACAAGGTTCCATCTTTAGCAAGCGAGAAATCTCTGGCATTTTCAAAGGCAAGATCATATTTCATCTGATCAACTTCAGTGTCTTTTGTTTGCGCAGACTTAATAGCTTGCTCGAGAGTAGGTTCCAAAAGAAGGGTATTGAGAAAACCCCGTGGAACAATGTGGAGGTTCAACTTGCGAAGTTCTTCATGAATGACTGGGGGTGATAAACTGTGCTCCAGGTTATATGAGTGCCCATAGATTCTAGGAAACTTTCCCAGACCTTTGAGGTGAAGAGGCTGCCACGGTCTGAACTTATCTCCTTCGGAATACCGTGGAGTGACACAATTCTGGAGATATACAAGTCTGCTAACTGACTAGCAGTGATCGTCTCCTTGACTGGCAGAAAATGTGCAACTTTGGAGAATTGATCGACGACGACAAGAATAGCATCGTGACCCTTTTGTGATTTGGGAAGGCCAGTGATGAGATCCATTTGACCCTTATCCCATTTCCATTCAGGGACAGGAATCGGTTGCAGATGTCCAGCAGGCTTTTGATGTTCGGCTTTGACGCGACGGCAAACGTCAGATTCAGCAACATAGCGAGCGATGTCTTGCTTCATATTAGACCACCAGTACATCTGACGAATGTCTTGGTACATCTTGGTACTACCCGGATGAATAGACAGTGGTGTATCATGTGCCTCCTTCATAACTTTGTCTTTCATAAGCTCGAACCAGGGTACCACAAGGCGATCTCTAAAGTACAAGGTTCCATCTTTAGCAAGTGAGAAATCTATGGCCTTTTCAAAGGCAAGATCATTTGTCATCTGATCAACTTTAGCGTCTTTTGTTTGCGCAGACTTAATAGCTTTCTCGAGAGTAGGTTCCAAAAGAAGGGTATTGAGAAAACCCTGTGGAACAATGTGGAGGTTCAACTTGCGAAGTTCTTCATGAATTACTGGGGGTGATAACCTGTGCTCCAGGTTATATGAGTGCCCATAGATTCTAGGAAACTTTCCAAGAACTTTGAGGTGAAGAGGCTGCCACGATCTGAACTGATCTCCTTCGGAATACCGTGGAGTGACACAATTCTGGAGATATACAAGTCTGCTAACTGACTAGCAGTGATCGTCTCCTTGACTGGCAGAAAATGTGCAACTTTGGAGAATTGATCGACGACGACAAGAATAGCATCGTGACCCTTTTGTGATTTGGGAAGGCTAGTGATGAGATACATTTGAACCGTATCCCATTTCCATTCACGGATAGGAAGCGGTTGCAGAAGTCCAGCAGGCTTTTGATGTTCGGCTTTGAAGCGACGGCAAACGTCACATTCAGCAACATAGTGAGCGATGTCTTGCTTCATATTAGACCACCAGTACATCTGACGAATGTCTTGGTACATCTTGGTACTACCCGGATGAATAGACAGTGGTGTATCATGTGCCTCCTTCATAACTTTGTCTTTCATAAGCTCGAACCGGGGTACCACAAGGCGATCTCTAAAGTACAAGGTTCCATCTTTAGCAACCGAGAAATCTCTGGCCTTTTCAAAGGCAAGATCATTTTTCATCTGATCAACTTCAGCGTCTTTTGTTTGCGCAGACTTAATAGCTTTCTCGAGAGTAGGTTCCAAAAGAAGCGTATTGAGAAAACCCTGTGGAACAATGTGGAGGTTCAACTTGCGAAGTTCTTCATTAATGACTGGGGGTGATAAACTGTGCTCCAGGTTATATGAGTGCCCATAGATTCTAGGAAACTTTCCCAGAACTTCGAGGTGAAGAGGCTGCCACGGTCTGAACTGATCTCCTTCGGAATACCGTGGAGTGACACAATTCTGGAGATATACAAGTCTGCTAACTGACTAGCAGTGATCGTCTCCCTGACTGGCAGAAAATGTGCAACTTGGGAGAATTGATCGACGATGACAAGAATAGCATCGTGACCCTTTTGTGATTTGAGAAGGCCAGTGATGAGATCCATTTGAACCTTATCCCATTTCCATTCAGGGATAGGAAGCGGTTGTAGAAGTCCAGCAGGCTTTTGATGTTCGGCTTTGACGCGACGGCAAACATCACATTCAGCAACATAGCGAGCGATGTCTTGCTTCATATTAGACCACCAGTACATCTGACGAATGTCTTGGTACATCTTGGTACTACCCGGATGAATAGACAGTGGTGTATCATGTGCCTCCTTCATAACTTTGTCTTTCATAAGCTCGAACCGGGGTACCACAAGGCGATCTCTAAAGCACAAGGTTCCATCTTTAGCAAGCGAGAAATCTCTGGCATTTTCAAAGGCAAGATCATATTTCATCTGATCAACTTCAGTGTCTTTTGTTTGCGCAGACTTAATAGCTTGCTCGAGAGTAGGTTCCAAAAGAAGGGTATTGAGAAAACCCCGTGGAACAATGTGGAGGTTCAACTTGCGAAGTTCTTCATGAATGACTGGGGGTGATAAACTGTGCTCCAGGTTATATGAGTGCCCATAGATTCTAGGAAACTTTCCCAGACCTTTGAGGTGAAGAGGCTGCCACGGTCTGAACTTATCTCCTTCGGAATACCGTGGAGTGACACAATTCTGGAGATATACAAGTCTGCTAACTGACTAGCAGTGATCGTCTCCTTGACTGGCAGAAAATGTGCAACTTTGGAGAATTGATCGACGACGACAAGAATAGCATCGTGACCCTTTTGTGATTTGGGAAGGCCAGTGATGAGATCCATTTGACCCTTATCCCATTTCCATTCAGGGACAGGAATCGGTTGCAGATGTCCAGCAGGCTTTTGATGTTCGGCTTTGACGCGACGGCAAACGTCAGATTCAGCAACATAGCGAGCGATGTCTTGCTTCATATTAGACCACCAGTACATCTGACGAATGTCTTGGTACATCTTGGTACTACCCGGATGAATAGACAGTGGTGTATCATGTGCCTCCTTAATAACTTTGTCTTTCATAAGCTCGAACCGGGGTACCACAAGGCGATCTCTAAAGTACAAGATTCCATCTTTAGCAAGCGAGAAATCTCTGGCCTTTTCAAAGGCAAGATCATTTTTCATCTGATCGACTTCAGCGTCTTTTGTTTGCGCAGACTTAATAGCTTTCTCGAGAGTAGGTTCCAAAAGAAGGGTATTGAGAAAGCCCTGTGGAACAATGTGGAGGTTCAACTTGCGAAGTTCTTCATGAATGACTGGGGGTGATAACCTGTGCTCCAGGTTATATGAGTGCCCATAGATTCTAGGAAACTTTCCCAGAACTTTGAGGTGAAGAGGCTGCCACGGTCTGAACTGATCTCCTTCGGAATACCGTGGAGTGACACAATTCTGGAGATATACAAGTCTGCTAACTGACTAGCAGTGATCGTCTCCTTGACTAGCAGAAAATGTGCAACTTTGGAGAATTGATCGACGACGACAAGAATAGCATCGTGACCCTTTTGTGATTTGGGAAGGCCAGTGATGAGATCCATTTGAACCTTATCCCATTTCCATTCAGGGATAGGAAGCGGTTGCAGAAGTCCAGCAGGCTTTTGATGTTCGGCTTTGACGCGATGGCAAACGTCACATTCAGCAACATAGCGAGCGATGTCTTGCTTCATATTAGACCACCAGTACATCTGACGAATGTCTTGGTACATCTTGGTACTACCCGGATGAATAGACAGTGGTGTATCATGTGCCTCCTTCATAACTTTGTCTTTCATAAGCTCGAACCGGGGTACCACAAGGCGATCTCTAAAGTACAAGGTTCCATCTTTAGCAACCGAGAAATATCTGGCCTTTTCAAAGGCAAGATCATTTTTCATCTGATCAACTTCAGCGTCTTTTGTTTGCGCAGACTTAATAGCTTTCTCGAGAGTAGGTTCCAAAAGAAGCGTATTGAGAAAACCCTGTGGAACAATGTGGAGGTTCAACTTGCGAAGTTCTTCATGAATGACTGGGGGTGATAAACTGTGCTCCAGGTTATATGAGTGCCCATAGATTCTAGGAAACTTTCCCAGAACTTTGAGGTGAAGAGGCTGCCACGGTCTGAACTGATCTCCTTCGGAATACCGTGGAGTGACACAATTCTGGAGATATACAAGTCTGCTAACTGACTAGCAGTGATCGTCTCCTTGACTGGCAGAAAATGTGCAACTTTGGAGAATTGATCGACGACGACAAGAATAGCATCGTGACCCTTTTGTGATTTGGGAAGGCCAGTGATGAGATCCATTTGAACCTTATCCCATTTCCATTCAGGGATAGGAAGCGGTTGCAGAAGTCCAGCAGGCTTTTGATGTTCGGCTTTGACGCGATGGCAAACATCACATTCAGCAACATAGCGAGCGATGTCTTGCTTCATATTAGACCACCAGTACATCTGACGAATGTCTTGGTACATCTTGGTACTACCCGGACGAATAGGCAGTGGTGTATCATGTGCCTCCTTCATAACTTTGTCTTTCATAAGCTCGAACCGGGGTACCACAAGGCGATCTCTAAAGTACAAGGTTCCATCTTTAGCAAGCGAGAAATCTCTGGCCTTTTCAAAGGCAAGATCATTTTTCATCTGATCAACTTCAGCGTCTTTTGTTTGCGCAGACTTAATAGCTTTCTCGAGAGTAGGTTCCAAAAGAAGGGTATTGAGAAAACCCTCTGGAACAATGTGGAAATTCAACTTGCGAAGTTCTTCATGAATGACTGGGGGTGATAACCTGTGCTCCAGGTTATATGAGTGCCCATAGATTCTAGGAAACTTTCCCAAAACTTTGAGGTGAAGAGGCTGCCACGGTCTGAACTGATCTCCTTTGGAATACCGTGGAGTGACACAATTCTGGAGATATACAAGTCTGCTAACTGACTAGCAGTGATCGTCTCCTTGACTGGCAGAAAATGTGCAACTTTGGAGAATTGATCGACGACGACAAGAATAGCATCGTGACCCTTTTGTGATTTGGGAAGGCCAGTGATGAGATCCATTTGAACCTTATCCCATTTCCATTCAGGGATAGGAAGCGGTTGCAGAAGTCCAGCAGGCTTTTGATGTTCGGCTTTGACGCGACGACAAATGTCACATTCAGCAACATAGCGAGCGATTTCTTGCTTCATATTAGACCACCAGTACATCTGACGAATGTCTTGGTACATCTTGGTACTACCCGGATGAATAGACAGTGGTGTATCATGTGCCTCCTTCATAACTTTGTCTTTCATAAGCTCGAACCGGGGTACCACAAGGCGATCTCTAAAGTACAAGGTTCCATCTTTAGCAACCCAGAAATCTCTGGCCTTTTCAAAGGCAAGATCATTTTTCATCTGATCAACTTCAGCGTCTTTTGTTTGCGCAGACTTAATAGCTTTCTCGAGAGTAGGTTCCAAAAGAAGGGTATTGAGAAAACCCTGTGGAACAATGTGGAGGTTCAACTTGCGAAGTTCTTCATGACTGACTGGGGGTGATAACCTGTGCTCCAGGTTATATGAGTGCCCATAGATTCTAGGAAACTTTCCCAGAACTTTGAGGTGAAGAGGCTGCCACGGTCTGAACTGATCTCCTTCGGAATACCGTGGAGTGACACAATTCTGGAGATATACAAGTCTGCTAACTGACTAGCAGTGATCGTCTCCTTGACTGGCAGAAAATGTGCAACTTTGGAGAATTGATCGACGACGACAAGAATAGCATCATGACCCGTTTGTGATTTGGAAAGGCCAGTGATGAGATCCATTTGAACCTTATCCCATTTCCATTCAGGGATAGGAAGCGGTTGCAGAAGTCCAGCAGGCTTTCGATGTTCGGCTTTGACGCGACGGCAAACGTCACATTCAGCAACATAACGAGCGATGTCTTGCTTCATATTAGACCACCAGTACATCTGACGAATGTCTTGGTACATCTTGGTACTACCCGGATGAATAGACAGTGGTGTATCATGTGCCTCCTTCATAACTTTGTCTTTCATAAGCTCGAACCGGGGTACCACAAGGCGATCTCTAAAGGACAAGGTTCCATCTTTAGCAACCGAGAAATCTCTGGCCTTTTCAAAGGCAAGATCATTTTTCATCTGATCAACTTCAGCGTCTTTTGTTTGCGCAGACTTAATAGCTTTCTCGAGAGTAGGTTCCAAAAGAAGCGTATTGAGAAAACCCTGTGGAACAATGTGGAGGTTCAACTTGCGAAGTTCTTCATGAATGACTCGGGGTGATAAACTGTGCTCCAGGTTATATGAGTGCCCATAGATTCTAGGAAACTTTCCCAGAACTTTGAGGTGAAGAGGCTGCCACGGTCTGAACTGATCTCCTTCGGAATACCGTGGAGTGACACAATTCTGGAGATATACAAGTCTGCTAACTGACTAGCAGTGATCGTCTCCTTGACTGGCAGAAAATGTGCAACTTTGGAGAATTGATCGACGACGACAAGAATAGCATCGTGACCCTTTTGTGATTTGGGAAGGCCAGTGATGAGATCCATTTGAGCCTTATCCCATTTCCATTCAGGGATAGGAAGCGGTTGCAGAAGTCCAGCAGGCTTTTGATGTTCGGCTTTGACGCGACGGCAAACATCACATTCAGCAACATAGCGAGCCATGTCTTGCTTCATATTAGACCACCATTACATCTGACGAATGTCTTGGTACATCTTGGTACTACCCGGACGAATAGACAGTGGTGTATCATGTGCCTCCTTCATAACTTTGTCTTTCATAAGCTCGAACCGGGGTACCACAAGGCGATCTCTAAAGTACAAGGTTGCATCTTTAGCAAGCGAGAAATCTCTGACCTTTTCAAAGGCAAGATCATTTTTCATCTGATCAACTTCAGCGTCTTTTGTTTGCGCAGACTTAATAGCTTTCTCGAGAGTAGGTTCCAAAAGAAGGGTATTGAGAAAACCCTCTGGAACAATGTGGAAGTTCAACTTGCGAAGTTCTTCATGAATGACTGGGGGTGATAACCTGTGCTCTAGGTTATATGAGTGCCCATAGATTCTAGGAAACTTTCCCAAAACTTTGAGGTGAAGAGGCTGCCACGGTCTGAACTGATCTCCTTTGGAATACCGTGGAGTGACACAATTCTGGAGATATACAAGTCTGCTAACTGACTAGCAGTGATCGTCTCCTTGACTGGCAGAAAATGTGCAACTTTGGAGAATTGATCGACGACGACAAGAATAGCATCGTGACCCTTTTGTGATTTGGGAAGGCCAGTGATGAGATCCAGTTGAACCTTATCCCATTTCCATTCAGGGATAGGAAGCGGTTGCAGAAGTCCAGCAGGCTTTTGATGTTCGGCTTTGACGCGACGGCAAATGTCACATTCAGCAACATAGCGAGCGATTTCTTGCTTCATATTAGACCACCAGTACATCTGACGAATGTCTTGGTACATCTTGGTACTACCCGGATGAATAGACAGTGGTGTATCATGTGCCTCCTTCATAACTTTGTCTTTCATAAGCTCGAACCGGGGTACCACAAGGCGATCTCTAAAGTACAAGGTTCCATCTTTAGCAACCGAGAAATCTCTGGCCTTTTCAAAGGCAAGATCATTTTTCATCTGATCAACTTCAGCGTCTTTTGTTTGCGCAGACTTAATAGCTTTCTCGAGAGTAGGTTCCAAAAGAAGGGTATTGAGAAAACCCTGTGGAACAATGTGGAGGTTCAACTTGCGAAGTTCTTCATGAATGACTGGGGGTGATAACCGGTGCTCCAGGTTATATGAGTGCCCATAGATTCTAGGAAACTTTCCCAGAACTTTGAGGTGAAGAGGCTGCCACGGTCTGAACTGATCTCCTTCGGAATACCGTGGAGTGACACAATTCTGGAGATATACAAGTCTGCTAACTGACTAGCAGTGATCGTCTCCTTGACTGGCAGAAAATGTGCAACTTTGGAGAATTGATCGACGACGACAAGAATAGCATCATGACCCGTTTGTTATTTGGAAAGGCCAGTGATGAGATCCGTTTGAACCTTATCCCATTTCCATTCAGGGATAGGAAGCGGTTGCAGAAGTCCAGCAGGCTTTCGATGTTCGGCTTTGACGCGACGGCAAACGTCACATTCAGCAACATAACGAGCGATGTCTTGCTTCATATTAGACCACCAGTACATCTGACGAATGTCTTGGTACATCTTGGTACTACCCGGATAAATAGACAGTGGTGTATCATGTGCCTCCTTCATAACTTTGTCTTTCATAAGCTCGAACCGGGGTACCACAAGGCGATCTCTAAAGGACAAGGTTCCATCTTTAGCAACCGAGATATCTCTGGCCTTTTCAAAGGCAAGATCATTTTTCATCTGATCAACTTCAGCGTCTTTTGTTTGCGCAGACTTAATAGCTTTCTCGAGAGTAGGTTCCAAAAGAAGCGTATTGAGAAAACCCTGTGGAACAATGTGGAGGTTCAACTTGCGAAGTTCTTCATGAATGACTGGGGGTGATAAACTGTGCTCCAGGTTATATGAGTGCCCATAGATTCTAGGAAACTTTCCCAGAACTTTGAGGTGAAGAGGCTGCCACGGTCTGAACTGATCTCCTTCGGAATACCGTGGAGTGACACAATTCTGGAGATATACAAGTCTGCTAACTGACTAGCAGTGATCGTCTCCTTGACTGGCAGAAAATGTGCAACTTTGGAGAATTGATCGACGACGACAAGAATAGCATCGTGACCCTTTTGTGATTTGGGAAGGCCAGTGATGAGATCCATTTGAACCTTATCCCATTTCCATTCAGGGATAGGAAGCGGTTGCAGAAGTCCAGCAGGCTTTTGATGTTCGGCTTTGACGCGATGGCAAACATCACATTCAGCAACATAGCGAGCGATGTCTTGCTTCATATTAGACCACCAGTACATCTGACGAATGTCTTGGTACATCTTGGTACTACCCGGACGAATAGGCAGTGGTGTATCATGTGCCTCCTTCATAACTTTGTCTTTCATAAGCTCGAACCGGGGTACCACAAGGCGATCTCTAAAGTACAAGGTTCCATCTTTAGCAAGCGAGAAATCTCTGGCCTTTTCAAAGGCAAGATCATTTTTCATCTGATCAACTTCAGCGTCTTTTGTTTGCGCAGACTTAATAGCTTTCTCGAGAGTAGGTTCCA
Organism: Elymus sibiricus; assembly: GCA_039707655.1. NCBI lineage: Eukaryota > Viridiplantae > Streptophyta > Magnoliopsida > Poales > Poaceae > Elymus > Elymus sibiricus. The sequence continues at coordinate 295,508,015 of CM077672.1, read as the reverse complement.
AAAGAAGGGTATTGAGAAAACCCTCTGGAACAATGTGGAAATTCAACTTGCGAAGTTCTTCATGAATGACTGGGGGTGATAACCTGTGCTCCAGGTTATATGAGTGCCCATAGATTCTAGGAAACTTTCCCAAAACTTTGAGGTGAAGAGGCTGCCACGGTCTGAACTGATCTCCTTTGGAATACCGTGGAGTGACACAATTCTGGAGATATACAAGTCTGCTAACTGACTAGCAGTGATCGTCTCCTTGACTGGCAGAAAATGTGCAACTTTGGAGAATTGATCGACGACGACAAGAATAGCATCGTGACCCTTTTGTGATTTGGGAAGGCCAGTGATGAGATCCATTTGAACCTTATCCCATTTCCATTCAGGGATAGGAAGCGGTTGCAGAAGTCCAGCAGGCTTTTGATGTTCGGCTTTGACGCGACGACAAATGTCACATTCAGCAACATAGCGAGCGATTTCTTGCTTCATATTAGACCACCAGTACATCTGACGAATGTCTTGGTACATCTTGGTACTACCCGGATGAATAGACAGTGGTGTATCATGTGCCTCCTTCATAACTTTGTCTTTCATAAGCTCGAACCGGGGTACCACAAGGCGATCTCTAAAGTACAAGGTTCCATCTTTAGCAACCCAGAAATCTCTGGCCTTTTCAAAGGCAAGATCATTTTTCATCTGATCAACTTCAGCGTCTTTTGTTTGCGCAGACTTAATAGCTTTCTCGAGAGTAGGTTCCAAAAGAAGGGTATTGAGAAAACCCTGTGGAACAATGTGGAGGTTCAACTTGCGAAGTTCTTCATGACTGACTGGGGGTGATAACCTGTGCTCCAGGTTATATGAGTGCCCATAGATTCTAGGAAACTTTCCCAGAACTTTGAGGTGAAGAGGCTGCCACGGTCTGAACTGATCTCCTTCGGAATACCGTGGAGTGACACAATTCTGGAGATATACAAGTCTGCTAACTGACTAGCAGTGATCGTCTCCTTGACTGGCAGAAAATGTGCAACTTTGGAGAATTGATCGACGACGACAAGAATAGCATCATGACCCGTTTGTGATTTGGAAAGGCCAGTGATGAGATCCATTTGAACCTTATCCCATTTCCATTCAGGGATAGGAAGCGGTTGCAGAAGTCCAGCAGGCTTTCGATGTTCGGCTTTGACGCGACGGCAAACGTCACATTCAGCAACATAACGAGCGATGTCTTGCTTCATATTAGACCACCAGTACATCTGACGAATGTCTTGGTACATCTTGGTACTACCCGGATGAATAGACAGTGGTGTATCATGTGCCTCCTTCATAACTTTGTCTTTCATAAGCTCGAACCGGGGTACCACAAGGCGATCTCTAAAGGACAAGGTTCCATCTTTAGCAACCGAGAAATCTCTGGCCTTTTCAAAGGCAAGATCATTTTTCATCTGATCAACTTCAGCGTCTTTTGTTTGCGCAGACTTAATAGCTTTCTCGAGAGTAGGTTCCAAAAGAAGCGTATTGAGAAAACCCTGTGGAACAATGTGGAGGTTCAACTTGCGAAGTTCTTCATGAATGACTCGGGGTGATAAACTGTGCTCCAGGTTATATGAGTGCCCATAGATTCTAGGAAACTTTCCCAGAACTTTGAGGTGAAGAGGCTGCCACGGTCTGAACTGATCTCCTTCGGAATACCGTGGAGTGACACAATTCTGGAGATATACAAGTCTGCTAACTGACTAGCAGTGATCGTCTCCTTGACTGGCAGAAAATGTGCAACTTTGGAGAATTGATCGACGACGACAAGAATAGCATCGTGACCCTTTTGTGATTTGGGAAGGCCAGTGATGAGATCCATTTGAGCCTTATCCCATTTCCATTCAGGGATAGGAAGCGGTTGCAGAAGTCCAGCAGGCTTTTGATGTTCGGCTTTGACGCGACGGCAAACATCACATTCAGCAACATAGCGAGCCATGTCTTGCTTCATATTAGACCACCATTACATCTGACGAATGTCTTGGTACATCTTGGTACTACCCGGACGAATAGACAGTGGTGTATCATGTGCCTCCTTCATAACTTTGTCTTTCATAAGCTCGAACCGGGGTACCACAAGGCGATCTCTAAAGTACAAGGTTGCATCTTTAGCAAGCGAGAAATCTCTGACCTTTTCAAAGGCAAGATCATTTTTCATCTGATCAACTTCAGCGTCTTTTGTTTGCGCAGACTTAATAGCTTTCTCGAGAGTAGGTTCCAAAAGAAGGGTATTGAGAAAACCCTCTGGAACAATGTGGAAGTTCAACTTGCGAAGTTCTTCATGAATGACTGGGGGTGATAACCTGTGCTCTAGGTTATATGAGTGCCCATAGATTCTAGGAAACTTTCCCAAAACTTTGAGGTGAAGAGGCTGCCACGGTCTGAACTGATCTCCTTTGGAATACCGTGGAGTGACACAATTCTGGAGATATACAAGTCTGCTAACTGACTAGCAGTGATCGTCTCCTTGACTGGCAGAAAATGTGCAACTTTGGAGAATTGATCGACGACGACAAGAATAGCATCGTGACCCTTTTGTGATTTGGGAAGGCCAGTGATGAGATCCAGTTGAACCTTATCCCATTTCCATTCAGGGATAGGAAGCGGTTGCAGAAGTCCAGCAGGCTTTTGATGTTCGGCTTTGACGCGACGGCAAATGTCACATTCAGCAACATAGCGAGCGATTTCTTGCTTCATATTAGACCACCAGTACATCTGACGAATGTCTTGGTACATCTTGGTACTACCCGGATGAATAGACAGTGGTGTATCATGTGCCTCCTTCATAACTTTGTCTTTCATAAGCTCGAACCGGGGTACCACAAGGCGATCTCTAAAGTACAAGGTTCCATCTTTAGCAACCGAGAAATCTCTGGCCTTTTCAAAGGCAAGATCATTTTTCATCTGATCAACTTCAGCGTCTTTTGTTTGCGCAGACTTAATAGCTTTCTCGAGAGTAGGTTCCAAAAGAAGGGTATTGAGAAAACCCTGTGGAACAATGTGGAGGTTCAACTTGCGAAGTTCTTCATGAATGACTGGGGGTGATAACCGGTGCTCCAGGTTATATGAGTGCCCATAGATTCTAGGAAACTTTCCCAGAACTTTGAGGTGAAGAGGCTGCCACGGTCTGAACTGATCTCCTTCGGAATACCGTGGAGTGACACAATTCTGGAGATATACAAGTCTGCTAACTGACTAGCAGTGATCGTCTCCTTGACTGGCAGAAAATGTGCAACTTTGGAGAATTGATCGACGACGACAAGAATAGCATCATGACCCGTTTGTTATTTGGAAAGGCCAGTGATGAGATCCGTTTGAACCTTATCCCATTTCCATTCAGGGATAGGAAGCGGTTGCAGAAGTCCAGCAGGCTTTCGATGTTCGGCTTTGACGCGACGGCAAACGTCACATTCAGCAACATAACGAGCGATGTCTTGCTTCATATTAGACCACCAGTACATCTGACGAATGTCTTGGTACATCTTGGTACTACCCGGATAAATAGACAGTGGTGTATCATGTGCCTCCTTCATAACTTTGTCTTTCATAAGCTCGAACCGGGGTACCACAAGGCGATCTCTAAAGGACAAGGTTCCATCTTTAGCAACCGAGATATCTCTGGCCTTTTCAAAGGCAAGATCATTTTTCATCTGATCAACTTCAGCGTCTTTTGTTTGCGCAGACTTAATAGCTTTCTCGAGAGTAGGTTCCAAAAGAAGCGTATTGAGAAAACCCTGTGGAACAATGTGGAGGTTCAACTTGCGAAGTTCTTCATGAATGACTGGGGGTGATAAACTGTGCTCCAGGTTATATGAGTGCCCATAGATTCTAGGAAACTTTCCCAGAACTTTGAGGTGAAGAGGCTGCCACGGTCTGAACTGATCTCCTTCGGAATACCGTGGAGTGACACAATTCTGGAGATATACAAGTCTGCTAACTGACTAGCAGTGATCGTCTCCTTGACTGGCAGAAAATGTGCAACTTTGGAGAATTGATCGACGACGACAAGAATAGCATCGTGACCCTTTTGTGATTTGGGAAGGCCAGTGATGAGATCCATTTGAACCTTATCCCATTTCCATTCAGGGATAGGAAGCGGTTGCAGAAGTCCAGCAGGCTTTTGATGTTCGGCTTTGACGCGACGGCAAACATCACATTCAACAACATAGCGAGCGATGTCTTGCTTCATATTAGACCACCAGTACATCTGACGAATGTCTTGGTACATCTTGGTACTACCCGGACGAATAGACAGTGGTGTATCATGTGCCTCCTTCATAACTTTGTCTTTCATAAGCTCGAACCGGGGTACCACAAGGCGATCTCTAAAGTACAAGGTTCCATCTTTAGCAAGCGAGAAATCTCTGGCCTTTTCAAAGGCAAGATCATTTTTCATCTGATCAACTTCAGCGTCTTTTGTTTGCGCAGACTTAATATCTTTCTCGAGAGTAGGTTCCAAAAGAAGGGTATTGAGAAAACCCTCTGGAACAATGTGGAAGTTCAACTTGCGAAGTTCTTCATGAATGACTGGGGGTGATAACCTGTGCTCCAGGTTATATGAGTGCCCATAGATTCTAGGAAACTTTCCCAAAACTTTGAGGTGAAGAGGCTGCCACGGTCTGAACTGATCTCCTTTGGAATACCGTGGAGTGACACAATTCTGGAGATATACAAGTCTGCTAACTGACTAGCAGTGATCGTCTCCTTGACTGGCAGAAAATGTGCAACTTTGGAGAATTGATCGACGACGACAAGAATAGCATCGTGACCCTTTTGTGATTTGGGAAGGCCAGTGATGAGATCCATTTGAACCTTATCCCATTTCCATTCAGGGATAGGAAGCGGTTGCAGAAGTCCAGCAGGCTTTTGATGTTCGGCTTTGACGCGATGGCAAATGTCACATTCAGCAACATAGCGAGCGATTTCTTGCTTCATATTAGACCACCAGTACATCTGACGAATGTCTTCGTACATCTTGGTACTACCCGGATGAATAGACAGTGGTGTATCATGTGCCTCCTTCATAACTTTGTCTTTCCTAAGCTCGAACCGGGGTACCACAAGGCGATCTCTAAAGTACAAGGTTCCATCTTTAGCAACCGAGAATTCTCTGGCCTTTTCAAAGGCAAGATCATTTTTCATCTAATCAACTTCAGCGTCTTTTGTTTGCGCAGACTTAATAGCTTTCTCGAGAGTAGGTTCCAAAAGAAGCGTATTGAGAAAACCCTGTGGAACAATGTGGAGGTTCAACTTGCGAAGTTCTTCATGAATGACTGGGGGTGATAAACTGTGCTCCAGGTTATATGAGTGCCCATAGATTCTAGGAAACTTTCCCAGAACTTTGAGGTGAAGAGGCTGCCACGGTCTGAACTGATCTCCTTCGGAATACCGTGGAGTGACACAATTCTGGAGATATACAAGTCTGCTAGCTGACTAGCAGTGATCGTCTCCTTGACTGGCAGAAAATGTGCAACTTTGGAGAATTGATCGACGACGACAAGAATAGCATCGTGACCCTTTTGTGATTTGGGAAGGCCAGTGATGAGATCCATTTGAACCTTATCCCATTTCCATTCAGGGATAGGAAGCGGTTGCAGAAGTCCAGCAGGCTTTTGATGTTCGGCTTTGACGCGACGGCAAACATAACATTCAGCAACATAGCGAGCGATGTCTTGCTTCATATTAGACCACCAGTACATCTGACGAATGTCTTGGTACATCTTGGTACTACCCGGACGAATAGACAGTGGTGTATCATGTGCCTCCTTCATAACTTTGTCTTTCATAAGCTCGAACCGGGGTACCACAAGGCGATCTCTAAAGTACAAGGTTCCATCTTTAGCAAGCGAGAAATCTCTGGCCTTTTCAAAGGCAAGATCATTTTTCATCTGATCAACTGCAGCGTCTTTTGTTTGCGCAGACTTAATAGCTTTCTCGAGACTAGGTTCCAAAAGAAGGGTATTGAGAAAACCCTCTGGAACAATGTGGAAGTTCAACTTGCGAAGTTCTTCATGAATGACTGGGGGTGATAACCTGTGCTCCAGGTTATATGAGTGCCCATAGATTCTAGGAAACTTTCCCAAAACTTTGAGGTGAAGAGGCTGCCACGGTCTGAACTGATCTCCTTCGGAATACCGTGGAGTGACACAATTCTGGAGATATACAAGTCTGCTAACTGACTAGCAGTGATCGTCTCCTTGACTGGCAGAAAATGTGCAACTTTGGAGAATTTATCGACGACGACAAGAATAGCATCGTGATCCTTTTGTGATTTGGGAAGGCCAGTGATGAGATCCATTTGAACCTTATCCCATTTCCATTCAGGGATAGGAAGCGGTTGCAGAAGTCCAGTAGGCTTTTGATGTTCGGCTTTGACGCGACGGCAAATGTCACATTCAGCAACATAGCGAGCGATGTCTTGCTTCATATTAGACCACCAGTACATCTGACGAATGTCTTGATACATCTTGGTACTACCCGGATGAATAGATAGTGGTGTATCATGTGCCTCCTTCATAAATTTGTCTTTCATAAGCTCGAACCGGGGTACCACAAGGCGATTTCTAAAGTAGAAGGTTCCATCTTTAGCAAGCGAGAAATCTCTGGCCTTTTCAAAGGCAAGATCATTTTTCATCTGATCTACTTTAGCGTCTTTTGTTTGCGCAGACTTAATAGCTTTCTCGAGAGTAGGTTCCAAAAGAAGGGTATTGCGAAAACCCTGTGGATCAATGTGGAGGTTCAACTTGCGAAGTTCTTCATGAATGACTGGGGGTGATAACCTGTGCTCCAGGTTATATGAGTGCCCATAGATTCTAGGAAACTTTCCCAGAACTTTGAGGTGAAGAGGCTGCCACGGTCTGAACTGATCTCCTTCGGAATACCGTAGAGTGACACAATTCTGGAGATATACAAGTTTGCTAACTGGCTAGCAGTGATCGTCTCCTTGACTGGCAGAAAATGTGCAACTTTGGAGAATTGATCGACGACGACAAGAATAGCATCGTGACCCTTTTGTGATTTGGGAAGGCCAGTGATGAGATCCATTTGAACCTTATCCCATTTCCATTCAGGGATAGGAAGCGGTTGCAGAAGTCCAGCAGGCTTTTGATGTTCGGCTTTGACGCGACGGCAAATGTCACATTCAGCAACATAGCGAGCGATGTCTTGCTTCATATTAGACCACCAGTACATCTGACGAATGTCTTGGTACATCTTGGTACTACCCGGATGAATAGACAGTGGTGTATAATGTGCCTCCTTCATAACTTTGTCTTTCATAAGCTCGAACCGGGGTACCACAAGGCGATCTCTAAAGTACAAGGTTCCATCTTTAGCAAGCGAGAAATCTCTGGCCTTTTCAAAGGCAAGATCATTTTTCATCTGATCAACTTCAGCGTCTTTTGTTTGCGCAGACTTAATAGATTTCTCGAGAGTAGGTTCCAAAAGAAGGGTATTGAGAAAATCCTGTGGAACAATGTGGAGGTTCAACTTGCGAAGTTCTTCATGAATGACTGGGGGTGATAAACTGTGCTCCAGGTTATATGGGTGCCCATAGATTCTAGGAAACTTTCCCAGAACTTTGAGGTGAAGAGGCTGCCACGGTCTGAACTGATCTCCTTCGGAATACCGTGGAGTGACACAATTCTGGAGATATACAAGTCTGCTAACTGACTAGCAGTGATCGTCTCCTTGACTGGCAGAAAATGTGCAACTTTGGAGAATTGATCGACGACGACAAGAATAGCATCGTGACCCTTTTGTGATTTGGGAAGGCCAGTGATGAGATCCATTTGAACCTTATCCCATTTCCATTCAGGGATAGGAAGCGGTTGCAGAAGTCCAGCAGGCTTTTGATGTTCGGCTTTGACGCGACGGCAAATGTCACATTCAGCAACATAGCGAGCGATGTCTTGCTTCATATTAGACCACCAGTACATCTGACGAATGTCTTGGTACATCTTGGTACTACCCGGATGAATAGACAGTGGTGTATCATGTGCCTCCTTCATAACTTTGTCTTTCATAAGCTCGAACCGGGGTACCACAAGGCGATCTCTAAAGTACAAGGTTCCATCTTTAGCAAGCGAGAAATCTCTGGCCTTTTCAAAGGCAAGATCATTTTTCATCTGATCAACTTCAGCGTCTTTTGTTTGCGCAGACTTAATAGCTTTCTCGAGAGTAGGTTCCAAAAGAAGGGTATTGAGAAAACCCTGTGGAACAATGTGGAGGTTCAACTTGCGAAGTTCTTCATGAATGACTGGGGGTGATAACCTGTGCTCCAGGTTATATGAGTGCCCATAGATTCTAGGAAACTTTCCCAGAACTTTGAGGTGAAGAGGCTGCCACGGTCTGAACTGATCTCCTTCGGAATACCGTGGAGTGACACAATTCTGGAGATATACAAGTCTGCTAACTGACTAGCAGTGATCGTCTCCTTGACTGGCAGAAAATGTGCAACTTTGGAGAATTGATCGACGACGACAAGAATAGCATCATGACCCGTTTGTAATTTGGTAAGGCCAGTGATGAGATCCATTTGAACCTTATCCCATTTCCATTCAGGGATAGGAAGCGGTTGCAGAAGTCCAGCAGGCTTTTGATGTTCGGCTTTGACGCGACGGCAAACATAACATTCAGCAACATAGCGAGCGATGTCTTGCTTCATATTAGACCACCAGTACATCTGACGAATGTCTTGGTACATCTTGGTACTACCCGGATGAATAGACAGTGGTGTATCATGTGCCTCCTTCATAACTTTGTCTTTCATAAGCTCGAACCGGGGTACCACAAGGCGATCTCTAAAGTACAAGGTTCCATCTTTAGCAAGCGAGAAATCTCTGGCCTTTTCAAAGGCAAGATCATTTTTCATCTGATCAACTTCAGCGTCTTTTCTTTGCGCAGACTTAATAGCTTTCTCGAGAGTAGGTTCCAAAAGAAGGGTATTGAGAAAACCCTGTGGAACAATGTGGAGGTTCAACTTGCGAAGTTCTTCATGAATGACTGGGGGTGATAACCTGTGCTCCAGGTTATATGAGTGCCCATAGATTTTAGGAAACTTTCCCAGAACTTTGAGGTGAAGAGGCTGCCACGGTCTGAACTAATCTCCTTCGGAATACCGTGGAGTGACACAATTCTGGAGATATACAAGTCTGCTAACTGACTAGCAGTGATCGTCTCCTTGACTGGCAGAAAATGTGCAACTTTGGAGAATTGATCGACGACGACAAGAATAACATCATGACCCGTTTGTGATTTGGGAAGGCCAGTGATGATATCCATTTGAACCTTATCCCATTTCCATTCAGGGATAGGTAGCGGTTGCAGAAGTCCAGTAGGCTTTCGATGTTCGGCTTTGACGCGACGGCAAACGTCACATTCAGCAACATAGCGAGCGATGTCTTGCTTCATATTAGACCACCAGTACATCTGACGAATGTGTTGGTACATCTTGGTACTACCCGGATGAATAGACAGTGGTGTATCATGTGCCTCCTTCATAACTTTGTCTTTCATAAGCTCGAACCGGGGTACCACAAGGCGATCTCTAAAGGACAAGGTTCCATCTTTAGCAACCGAGAAATCTCTGGCCTTTTCAAAGGCAAGATCATTTTTCATCTGATCAACTTCAGCGTCTTTTGTTTGCGCAGACTTAATAGCTTTCTCGAGAGTAGGTTCCAAAAGAAGCGTATTGAGAAAACCCTGTGGAACAATGTGGAGGTTCAACTTGCGAAGTTCTTCATGAATGACTGGGAGTGATAAACTGTGCTCCAGGTTATATGAGTGCTCATAGATTCTAGGAAACTTTCCCAGAACTTTGAGGTGAAGAGGCTGCCACGGTCTGAACTGATCTCCTTCGGAATACCGTGGAGTGACACAATTCTGGAGATATACAAGTCTGCTAACTGACTAGCAGTGATCGTCTCCTTGACTGGCAGAAAATGCGCAACTTTGGAGAATTGATCGACGACGACAAGAATAGCATCGTGACCCTTTTGTGATTTGGGAAGGCCAGTGATGAGATCCATTTGAACCTTATCCCATTTCCATTCAGGGATAGGAAGCAGTTGCAGAAGTCCAGCAGGCTTTTGATGTTCGGCTTTGACGCGACGGCAAACATCACATTCAGCAACATAGCGAGCGATGTCTTGCTTCATATTAGACCACCAGTACATCTGACGAATGTCTTGGTACATCTTGGTACTACCCGGACGAATAGACAGTGGTGTATCATGTGCCTCCTTCATAACTTTTTCTTTCATAAGCTCGAACCGGGGTACCACAAGGCGATCTCTAAAGTACAAGGTTCCATCTTTAGCAAGCGAGAAATCTCTGGCCTTTTCAAAGGCAAGATCATTTTTCATCTGATCAACTTCAGCGTCTTTTGTTTGCGCAGACTTAATAGCTTTCTCGAGAGTAGGTTCCAACAGAAGGGTATTGAGAAAACCCTCTGGAACAACGTGGAAGTTCAACTTGCGAAGTTCTTCATGAATAACTGGGGGTGATAACCTGTGCTCCAGGTTATATGAGTGCCCATAGATTCTAGGAAACTTTCCCAAAACTTTGAGGTGAAGAGGCTGCCACGGTCTGAACTGATCTCCTTCGGAATACCGTGGAGTGACACAATTCTGGAGATATACAAGTCTGCTAACTGACTAGCAGTGATCGTCTCCTTGACTGGCAGAAAATGTGCAACTTTGGAGAATTGATCGACGACGACAAGAATAGCATCGTGACCCTTTTGTGATTTGGGAAGGCCAGTGATGAGATCCATTTGAACCTTATCCCATTTCCATTCAGGGATAGGAAGCGGTTGCAGAAGTCCAGCAGGCTTTTGATGTTCGGCTTTGACGCGACGGCAAATGTCACATTCAGCAACATAGCGAGCGATGTCTTGCTTCATATTAGACCACCAGTACATCTGACGAATGTCTTGGTACATCTTGGTACTACTCGGATGAATAGACAGTGGTGTATCATGTGCCTCCTTCATAACTTTGTCTTTCATAAGCTCGGACCGGGGTACCACAAGGCGATTTCTAAAGTACAAGGTTCCATCTTTAGCAAGCAAGAAATCTATAGCCTTTTCAAAGGCAAGATCATTTTTATCTGATCAACTTCAGCGTCTTTTGTTTGCGCAGACTTAATAGCTTTCTCGAGAGTAGGTTCCAAAAGAAGGGTATTGCGAAAACCCTGTGGAACAATGTGGAGGTTCAACTTGCGAAGTTCTTCATGAATGACTGGGTGTGATAACCTGTGCTCCAGGTTATATGAGTGCCCATAGATTCTAGGAAACTTTCCCAGAACTTTGAGGTGAAGAGTCTGCCACGGTCTGAACTGATCTCCTTCGGAATACCGTAGAGTGACACAATTCTGGAGATATACAAGTTTGCTAACTGGCTAGCAGTGATCGTCTCCTTGACTGGCAGAAAATGTGCAACTTTGGAGAATTGATCGACGACGACAAGAATAGCATCGTGACCCTTTTGTGATTTGGGAAGGCCAGTGATGAGATCCATTTGAACCTTATCCCATTTCCATTCAGGGATAGGAAGCGGTTGCAGAAGTCCAGCAGGCTTTTGATGTTCGGCTTTGACGAGACGGCAAATGTCACATTCAGCAACATAGCGAGCGATGTCTTGCTTCATATTAGACCACCAGTACATCTGACGAATGTCTTGGTACATCTTGGTACTACCCGGATGAATAGACAGTGGTGTATAATGTGCCTCCTTCATAACTTTGTCTTTCATAAGCTCGAACCGGGGTACCACAAGGCAATCTCTAAAGTACAAGGTTCCATCTTTAGCAAGCGAGAAATCTCTGGCCTTTTCAAAGGCAAGATCATTTTTCATCTGATCAACTTCAGCGTCTTTTGTTTGCGCAGACTTAATAGATTTCTCGAGAGTAGGTTCCAAAATAAGGGTATTGAGAAAATCCTGTGGAACAATGTGGAGGTTCAACTTGCGAAGTTCTTCATGAATGACTGGGGGTGATAAACTGTGCTCCAGGTTATATGAGTGCCCATAGATTCTAGGAAACTTTCCCAGAACTTTGAGGTGAAGAGGCTGCCACGGTCTGAACTGATCTCCTTCGGAATACCGTGGAGTGACACAATTCTGGAGATATACAAGTCTGCTAACTGACTAGCAGTGATCGTCTCCTGGACTAGCAGAAAATGTGCAACTTTGGAGAATTGATCGACGACGACAAGAATAGCATTGTGACCCTTTTGTGATTTGGGAAGGCCAGTGATGAGATCCATTTGAACCTTATCCCATTTCCATTCAAGGATAGGAAACGGTTGCAGAAGTCTAGCAGGCTTTTGATGTTCGGCTTTGACGCGACGGCAAACGTCACATTCAGCAACATAGCGAGCGATGTCTTGCTTAATATTAGACCACCAGTACATCTGACGAATGTCTTGGTACATCTTGGTACTACCCGGATGAATAGACAGTGGTGTATCATGTGCCTCCTTCATAACTTTGTCTTTCATAAGCTCGAACCGGGGTACCACAAGGCGATCTCTAAAGTACAAGGTTCCATCTTTAGCAAGCGATAAATCTCTGGCCTTTTCAAAGGCAAGATCATTTTTCATCTGATCAACTTCAGCGTCTTTTGTTTGCGCAGACTTAATAGCTTTCTCGAGAGTAGGTTCCAAAAGAAGGGTATTGAGAAAACCCTGTGGAACAATGTGGAGGTTCAACTTGCGAAGTTCTTCATGAATGACTGGGGTTGATAAACTGTGCTCTAGGTTATATGAGTGCCCATAGATTCTAGGATACTTTCGCAGAACTTTGAGGTGAAGAGGCTGCCACAGTCTGAACTGATCTCCTTCGGAATACCGTGGAGTGACACAATTCTGGAGATATACAAGTCTGCTAACTGACTAGCAGTGATCGTCTCCTGGACTGGCAGAAAATGTGGAACTTTGGAGAATTAATCGACGACGACAAGAATAGCATCGTGACCCTTTTGTGATTTGGGAAGGCCAGTGATGAGATCCATTTGAACCTTATCCCATTTCCATTCAGGGATAGGAAGCGGTTGCAGAAGTCCAGCAGGCTTTTGATGTTCGGCTTTGACGCGACGGCAAACGTCACATTCAGCGACATAGCGAGCGATGTCTTGCTTCATATTAGACCACCAGTACATCTGACGAATGTCTTGGTACATCTTGGTACTACCCGGATGAATAGAAAGTGGTGTATCATGTGCCTCCTTCATAACTTTGTCTTTCATAAGCTCGAACCGGGGTACCACAAGGCGATCTCTAAAGTACAAGGTTCCATCTTTAGCAAGCGAGAAATCTATGGCCTTTTCAAAGGCAAGATCATTTTTCATCTGATCAACTTCATCGTCTTTTGTTTCGCAGACTTAATAGCTTTCTCGAGAGTAGGTTCCAAAAGAAGGGTATTGAGAAAACCCTGTGGAACAATGTGGAGGTTCAACTTGCGAAGTTCTTCATGAAGTAGGGGTTGAGCTCGCTGAACCATGAGATTTTTGCAATAAGACTTGCGACTCAAAGCATCGGCCATTACATTTGCCTTGCCAGGGGTATATGAAAAACTGCAGTCATAGTCCGTAATTGCTTCCATCCATCTCTGTTGACGGAGATTCAGATCCGGCTGAGTTAACAGATACTTCAGACTTTGATGATCTGTGTAGATCTCACACCAATTACCAAGAAGGTAATGTCGCCATAACTTCAGTGCATAAATAACTACAGCAAGTTCGAGATCATGAACTGGGTAGGTCTCTTCATGAGGACACAACTGTCGAGAGCTATAAGCAATCACTTTGCGCTCTTGCATTAGGACACAGCCTAATCCTTGACGGGATGTGTCACAATAAATCACGAAGTCCTAGCGAGAATCTGGAGGAGCGAGCACTGGTGCAGATGTCAACTTATCTTTGAGTGTCTGGAAACTTTCCTGGCATTTTTCTGTCCACTCAAACTTAATGCCTTTGTGAAGCCAATTAGCCAAAGGCTTGGCAATCTTGGAGAAGTTCTCGACAAAACGGCGGCAATAGCTTGCAAGTCCGAGAAAACTTCTCACATGCTTGACATTCTTCGGGGGAGTCCAGTTGATACATCTCCAACGTATCTATAATTTTTTATTGTTCCATGCTGTTATATTATCAATCTTGGATGTTTTAATATACATTTACAACAATTATATATCATTTTTTGGGACTAACCTATTAACTTAGTGCCCAGTGCCAGTTGCTATTTTCTGCCTGTTTTTGGTTTTACAGAAAATCATTACCAAACGAAGTCCAAATGCCACGAAACTTTTTGGAGATTTTTTTCAGGACAAGATAAACACTAGAAGCTTCGGGAGAAGACCAGCGCCAGAGGTGGTGGCCACGAGCCACCAGAGCGCCCCCAGGTGCGCCCTGGTGCCTCATGGGCCCACCCCAGCTCCGTTTAACCTAATTCCACCACTATAAATTCCCAAAAATTGGGAAACCAACAGGGGAGTCCATGAAATACTTTTTGCGCCGCCGCAAGTTTCTGTTCTCGAGAGATCCCATCCGGAGGCCTTCTCCGGCACTCCGCCGGAGGGGGAATCGATCACGGAGGGGCTCTACATCAACCTTGCTGCCCTTCCGATGATGCGTGAGTAGTTTACCACAGACCTTCGGATCCATAGTTAGTAGCTAGATGGCTTCTTCTCTCTTTTTGATCTTCAATACAATGTTCTCCTTGATGTTCTTGGAGTTCTATCCGATGTAATCACTTTTTGCGGTGTGTTTGTTGGGATCCGATGAATTGTTTGTTTATGATCAGATTATCCATGAATATTATTTGAGTCTTCTCTGATCTCTTTTATGCATGATTATTATAGCTTCGTATTTCTTCTCCGATCTATTGATTTGGTTTGGCCAACTAGATTGATTTATCTTGCCATGGGAAGAGGTGCTTTTTAATGGGTTCGATCTTGCGGTGCTCAACCCCAGTGACAGAAAGGGACATGACACGTATGTATCGTTGCTATTAAGGGTAAAAAGATGGGGTTTATTCATATGTGAGTTTATCTTCTCTACATCATGTCATCGTTCTTAAGGCGTTACTCTCTTCTTTATGGACTTAATACACTAGATGCATGCTGGATAGCGGTCGATGGGTGGAGTAATAGTAGTAGATGCAGGCAGGAATCGGTCTACTTGTCTCGGACGTGATGCCTATATACATGATCATTGCCTTGGATATCGTCATGATTATTTGCTTTTCTATCAATTGCCCAACAATAATTTGTCTACCCACCGTATGCTACTTTCTTGAGAGAAGCCTCTAGTGAAAACTATGGCCCCCGGGTCTATCTAAATCATTTACTAAAACCCTAAAAATATTTGCTGAACTTTTCTTTTATTTATTTTATTTTGTATTTTTGTTTCAATCTATCTATCTATCACATACGATTTAATCTTGCAATTTACCGCCAAGGGATTGACAACCCCTCGTTTGCGTTGGGTGCAAGGATTTGTTGTTTGTGTGCAGGTACTGCTAAAGAGGTGTTGCGTGGTTCTCCTACTGGATTGATAACCTTGGTTTCATAACTGAGGGAAATACTTACCTCTGTTGTGCTGCATCATCCCTTCCTCTTCGGGGATAATACCTACGCAAGCTACAAGTAGCACCAGTCAAGAATAGCCTGAACTCGCTCTGGGTTGACAACAATACCATCCTTGGAAATCACAAGACCAAGGTAGGTCACTTCGGATAACCAGAATTCACACTTGGAATATTTGGCATATAGCTGATGCTCTCGAAGCTTTTCCAGTATAAGACGAAGATGTTCAGCATGTTCTTCTTTATTCTTGGAATATACCAGGATATCATCCAGATAAACCACAACGAACTTGTCGAGGTATTCCATGAAGATAAAGTTCATCAATCGAGAGAACATTGTTGGAGCATTGGTTAACCCAAAGGACATGACGGTGTACTCGTATGAACCATAACGAGTAACGAAAGCGGTCTTCGGAATATCCTCTTCACGAACTCGCATCTGGTGGTATTCCAACCTTAGATCGAGTTTAGAGAATACTGAGGAACCAACTAGTTGATCATACAGATCGTTGATCCGCGGAAGCGGATACTTGTTCTGTATGGTTGCCTGGTTGATAGGCCGGTAATCTTGGACCAACCGGTTCGTACCATCCTTCTTCTTAACAAAGAGAGAAGGTGCTCCCCAAGCAGAGGAACTTGGACGAATGAAACCTTGCGGAGTGATTTATCGATTTCCTCCTTAAGCTCAAGGAGTTCAAAGATGTCAAAAGATAGTATGTGTATGATGTGTCAGACATTTAATGAATTAGCTGCAGGTAATCCAGCTCTCCGGGTTGATGTGATCACGAGAACCTAATGTTAGAGTTAGTAAAATCTTTAACCCGAATAGAAGAGAGATCAGAATCCCAGAGTAAAGGAGAGGAAAAAAAGATCCTAATCCCATCCATTGGCGATGTGGGCCCGTAAGCCACACAACAATGTTAGTAAAATAGTTTTTTTTTCAAAGACTAGACTCAACTTCGGCCAAGGAGTTGGAAAGGGGCTTCCTACAGGTAGTCGGCTCTAATACCAACTTGTGACGCCCCCGACTCAATCGTGCACTAATCATACACGCAAATGCGCACGATCAAGCCCAGAGACTCATGAGAAGATATCACAACACAACTCTAGACACAAATTAAAGTCATACAGCTTTACATTACAAGCTAGGCCACGAAGGCTCGAATACATAAGTCAGCGGAAGCAACAATATCTGAGTACAGATATAATTAGACAAGTTTGCCTTAGGAAGGCAGAGCAAAACAACGACATCTAGATCGAAAACGCGCAGGCCTCCTGCCTGGGAGCCTCGAAACTACTCCAGGTCGTCGATCTCCAAGTAGTAGTAGGCTCCGTTGGTGTGGTAGTAGTCGTCGACGGGATCTACTAGGTCCTGGGGTCCGTCATCTGATCGCAACAATCAGGTAGGGGGAAAAAAGGTAGCAAAGCAACTGTGAGTACTCATCCAAAGTACTCGCAAGACTTACATCAGAACTATGCTAGATATGCAGCGGTATCAAAAGAGGGGGCTGTATCTGTGGACTGGACTGCAGAAATGCCAGAATAGAGGAAAGGCCTAGCCAATCGAAGATTAGCATCTTGCAGCGTCTTGTATCAACAGAAGAGAGTAGAATAACATAACATTTAGTAACAAATATATATTAGTAATGCCTAGATATCCTTCCTCGACTACCCCGCGAGGAAGCGATCCCGGAGACATCATATCAGTTTAGTGTCACATGTATCCAGTTCTAGTTGTAGTAGATCGGGATACAACTCGAAGCGTCCTGTTACCGTGGACACGGCTATTCGAATAGATAACTTCCCTGCAGGGGTGCACCAACTTACCCAACACGCTCGATTAACTCTGGCCGGACACATTTTTCCGGGTCATGCCCGGGCTCGGTTGATCGACACGCCGTAGTCCTACCTAGGCTCAACAGAGAGGTCAGCACGCCGGTCTACATCCTAAACGCTCAGGGGTCTTGGGCCCATCGCCCTTTGCACTCCTGCGCGTTGCGTGATTAGCCGGGGACCAGACCCACCTCCTTATACAAGCGCAGGCGGTTACTGTCCACCCCAACAATCAGCCCGCATCTCTGAACTGTGACATCTGAAGAGCTTTCGGGAGAATCGTACGACGCCGAGTGCCCATAACTTATCCCGCGTGGTGGTTAGTGCGAAAAGGCCAGAGGCCTACTGAGATCACATATCCAAGCCCATTAATGTGTTGGGAGCTCGCGGAGACAATCAGTGATCCTGTCGCCCCATCTCGCGGACTTACGACAAGGGCCAGGACCATCCCTCTCTAGGGCGGTCTGCCTGCCCGGCCGTGCCGCGTCATTATCTCGCGGGTACCCTCCAGGTCAACCCGACTGCACAAGAGACTGTCGGGAACTCAGGTCCACCTCTACCGGGGTGGTTCCACCTGTCCCTTCAGTCCCGCAGTAATAGTTAACGGGGAACAGTATAAGGTAACAGTGTGTCCGTAACATCAAGGGGGAAATCCGAGGAATCACCCTCGATGGATTCCCACTCGATGTATCCGTCAAGGTGGACCAGGAGGAATCACCCTCGGTGATCCACACTTGAGGGGTTGCACGACAGAGTTATTATCGGAGGTGGTGAATGAGGAATCACCCTTGGCAACCCACAACCGATTAGCTACGCTACAGAGATATCATTAGGAGTGAGATACGAGGCATCACCCTCGGCACTCGACAGTAGCTCTGCAGAGTCGTACAACTAAGGGGGTGCTGGTGGTGTGTTCGGTCTCTGCACGTCGATCACCTTGATCGAAACTTCCGGTAGTAAAGCCTGGCAACACGGACAAGGGTGTAGGGCCTCTGATGGATCACTAACTAGCCTATACTAAGCATATAACACAACAGGTAAAGTATCAACAGCAGGTTACAAAATCAGGCTATGCATCAGAATAGGAGTTATCGAATAATAGTAGCAAAATCTAATGCAAGTACGGGAGAGAAAGAATGGGCGATATAAGAATGATCAAGGGGGTTTTGCTTGCCTGGAAGCTCCGCGGAAAGTGGCTGGACGTCTGAGGGGTAGTCGAACTCTGGGGCAACGTCGGTCTCGGGGTCTACCGGAGAGAAGAGGGGGAGGAAACAAATAAATACATAGCATACAAATGCAATCACAGAGCATGACATGGCAAAAATGCAATGCATGGGTGACCTAATGCATCTCTAACTATTTTAGCTAATTTAGGATTTAAATTGGAATTAATTACCGGAGGTCATGCACTATTCATCTGCCAGAAATAGGCCTAAAGTTACAGGTTCAGCTACTTAGAGGATTCTAACATGAATGCAGATGACATATTCGGATTCGCTAAATTTTTCTGATCATTTTTCATATAGAAAACATTTTCATCTGAGCTATGGTTGAATTTCTACGAGTTTCTAAAGTTTGAATCATTTTCTGAAATTTCTTAATTTCTTTTAATTCAAAAATTCCCAACTAAAATGCTGGGTGCACCCGGTGCAGTGCACCCAGAGGGGCACCAGAGGCTGACAGCGGGCCCCAGTTGACTGGGTCAACTTCCCAGTCAGCAGAGGCTGGCTGGTGGGCCCCGGGGCTGAGTCAGCAAGTCAATGCTGACCATTTGACTAGTGAACTGGGTTAGCGGGACCCTCTGGCAGCGACCCAGGGGGCCCCCATGGCCTGCCACATCAGCGGCGCCAGCGTCTCGCCGGCGGCGACCCGAAAACGCGGCGGAGGGCCTTGGGCATCGCCGGGAATTGGTTGTGGTGGCCCATTTGCGGCACGGCCGGGCGCGTTCGAACGGGCGGACGACACCGCGTCGAACTGTGGCACTGGCCGAAGCTGGGGCTGCCGAAAACGGCGCCGGCGGTGAGCAGAGACGGCGGCGGCGTTCGGGTAGAGGTGAACTAACAGCAGCAGCGTGCAAATGCTCAGTCTAAAGGGTCAGGGCTAGTCTACGCGTGCGTGCGAACATAGTGGACATCGCCGTGTGGCGTTTGGTCACCAGATCATTGCCTGTGAGGATCTATGGCGGCGTTGAGCTCGGCCGCGTCGGGAGCGACGGCTAGGGAATGAAAACGATCGCAACTAAGGAGGGGAGACGCTCATAGCTCACCTAGGGAGCACACGGTAGCTCGGTGAACAATTTAGGAGCAGCAGAACGACTGGAGAGGACGGAGATCGCTAGCGGCAGTGAGGTCGCTGACGAGCTCGATCCGGTCGTTGTAGAGCTCCCCGAGGCATGCTAGTCGAGGCAGACGACGTGCGCCGTCGAGGCGAAGCAGAGGGGAACGGTGAGGCGTCGCGTAGGGCACATTGGCCACGGCTACGGTGGCGCCATGCCGTCGGTGGCACTCGGGCAATGGTGGAGAGGAGAGAACAAGCGATGGAGAAGGAAGGAGGAGTGACGGAGGGCGTCCAGGGGTCGACGGGGGTCATCCTTATCCCCTCGCCCAACCACTCCATCGCGGTGGCGGCCAGCGGCCAGAGAGAGCGCGTGCGGCCACGGGCGCGGCAACACGGCAGCGGGAGCAGGTGGACGACGACTATAGCTGGGCTGGGCCTTAGGCCAGGTAAGGTCTTTGCTCCTTTTCTATTTCTGCTTTATCTTTTATTTTAAAATAGAGATAGCTTTGGATTATTTTGGGCTACCAAAAGACTTTTGAAAAATGTGGGACTAGGCCACATAAATACTTGGTGTTATTTGGCACTGCCACAAAAAGTTTGGGAGGCAACTGAACCCATTTGAATTTTTCACAAATGAAATGGCATTTTAAAATGCTGAAATAGCACTGATTTAATTGCTATAGCCCATCTTAGCTTAGAGGTGATGTTGTTTTCCTTAACAAACAATTGTTATGGAATTTTTGCTAAATGATGAACTATTTTGCAATACATTTTGTGCAACTTCATATTTCACTTGCAAATTTAATTTGAATTCAGTGAAGGAGTTTGAAATGAGATATGATTCCACTGTGATCATTCTTTGCAAAACAAAGTTGCTTAGCATTAACATGAAGATCACTGTAGCTCATTTACACAGGGGTGTTACAATTCTCCTCCTCTAAAAGAAATTCTCGTCCCGAGTATTCAGGAGGTAGAAGGGAAAAGGTCGGGGTATTCTTCCCGTAGGCGATCTTCACGTTCCCAAGTGGCTTCATCTTCAGTGTGATTTGACCACTGCACTTTAAGAAACTTGGTTGCCTTCTGACGGGTCTGACGTTCAGCTTGATTGAAAATTTGGATCAGATGCTCTTTATAAGAGAGATCATCTTGCAATTTAAGCATTTCATGATCCACTACACGGTGCGGATCCATGAAGCAACGACGAAGTTACGACACATGGAAGACATCGTGGATGTGAGAAAACTGTGGTGGCAATTCCAATTTATAAGCCACATATCCACATCTGGCGAGAATGCGGAAGGGTCCAATGTAGCGAGGAGCTAATTTGCCCTTGATCCCAAAACGATGAGTGCCCTTCAAAGGAGTGACACGCAGATAAGCTTGTTCACCGGGTTGATAGATCGATCCCCAATGTTTACGATCATAGTTGCTCTTCTGCTTGTTGGATAATATCCGGACCGATGAGCGGCCTTTCCCCAGTTTCTGACCAATTCAGAGGGGTTCGACACTTACGTCCATATAATACCTCAAAGGGTGCCATCTTCAAGCTAGCTTGATAGCTGTTGTTGCATGAGAATTCAGCATACAGGAGAGATTCTTCCCACTTCTTGCCAAATGAGATGACACAAGTGCGTAGCATATGTTCAGGTACTTGGTTAACTCGTTCAACTTGATCTTGGGACTGGGGGTGATAAACTGTGCTCCAGGTTATATGAGTTCCCATAGATTCTAGGAAACTTTCCCAGAACTTTGAGGTGAAGGGGCTGCCACGGTCTGAACTGATCTCCTTCGGAATACCGTCGAGTGACACAATTCTGGAGATATACAAGTCTGCTAACTGACTAGCAGTGATCGTCTCCTTGACTGGCAGAAAATGTGCAACTTTGGAGAATCGGTCGACGATGACAAGAATAGCATCGTGACCCTTTTGTGATTAGGGAAGGCCAGTGATGAGATCCATTTGAACCTTATCCCATTTCCATTCATGGATAGGAAGCGGTTGCAGAAGTCCAGCAGGCTTTTGATGTTCGGCTTTGACGCGACGGCAAACGTCACATTCAGCAACATAGCGAGCGATGTCTTGCTTCATATTAGACCACCAGTACATCTGACGAATGTCTTGGTACATCTTGGTACTACCCGGATGAATAGACAGTGGTGTATGATACGTCTCCAACGTATTGCTACTTGTAGCTTGCGTTGGTATTATCCCCGAAGAGGAAGGGATGATGCAGCACAGCAGAGGTAAGTATTTTCCTCAGTTATGAAACCAAGGTTATCAATCCAGTAGGAGAACCATGCAACACCTCGTTAGCAGTACCTGCACACAAACAACAAATCCTTGCACCCAACGCAAATGAGGGGTTGTCAATCCCTCGGCGGTCAATTGCAAGATTAAATCGTAAGTGATAGATAGATAGATAGAAACAAAAATACAAAATAAAATAAATAAAGGAAAAGTGCAGCAAATATTTTTAGGGTTTTAGTAAATGATTTAGATAGACCCGGGGGCCATAGTTTTCACTAGAGGCTTCTCTCAAGAAAGTAGCATACGGTGGGTACACAAATTACTGTTGGGCAATTGATAGAAAAGCAAATAATCATGACGATATCCAAGGCAATGATCATGTATATAGGCATCACGTCCGAGACAAGTAGACCGACTCCTGCCTGCATCTACTACTATTACTCCACACATCGACCGCTATCCAACATGCATCTAGTGTATTAAGGATAAAAAGATGGGTTTTATTCATATTGCTTGAATTTTCTTCTCTACATCATGTCATCTTGCTTAAGGCGTTACTCTGTTTCATACTTAATACCCTAGATGCATGCTAGATAGCGGTCGATGGGTGGAGTAATAGTAGTAGATGCAGGCAGGAGTCGGTCTACTTGTCTCGGACATGATGCCTATATACATGATCATTGCCATGAATCCGTCATAATTATTTGCTTTTCTATCAATTGCCCAACAGCAATTTGTTTACCCACTGTATGCTTATGTGCTCAAGAGAGAAGCCTCTAGTGAAAACTATGGTCCCCGGGTCTATCTTTATCATATAAAAAACCTAAAAATACCTTGCTGCAATTTATTTACTTTTATTTTAATTAGTAGTTTAGTTTATTTATTTACCTCGATAAGATTTAATCCTTGCAAATAACCGCTAAGAGGATTGACAACCCTCTTATTCGCGTTGGGTGCAAGTGTTTGCTCTTGTGTGTGCAGGTGCGCTTTAACGGAATTTTGCTTGGTTCTCCTACTGGATTGATAACCTTGGTTCTTAACTGAGGGAAATACTTATCTCTACTGTACTGCATCTCCCTTCCTCTTCAGGGAATTACCAACGCAGCTCACAAGTAGCAGGAAAAATTTCTGGCGCCGTTGCCGGGGAGACATCATCAAAATTACCAAGTACCTTCACACAAATTATCATTCACTTGCATTTACTCTATTTACCTTTTATTTGCATTTGCCTCTCATTTTCATCTCCCCCACTTCTAAAATATTTTACAAAAATACAAAAATATTTTCTGTTTGCCCTTTTGTGTGTTTTCTTGTTCGCTTGCTTGAAGATTGTCATCATGAGTGATTTTGGCATGGTAGAAACTGATGACGGTAGAACTCCTAAAATTGGAGGTTCTACCAATCATGATGCTAAAACTTTTGTGTTGGGACATGGGAATGTTATAGGAAAAAGTGTCATCCAAGAATTCTTTAATTGCATTGGGACCTTGGCTTGTGATGATGCTCCTATACTTAAAGAAACCAAAAATTATGCTGAAGCTATTTTCGCACTTGTTCTTAAACTTGAAAGAAGATTTATGCGCACCCATCCCACTTTACAAAGATTGTTTTATGAGTTACCGGTTATAAAAGATCCTAGAGCTAAGAAAATAGCTACCCTTGTCCTCATGAATGAATTTGGTCACATAGTGCTAGAAGCTAGGGAGATCTTTGATTTTTATGGTATGAACCATGAAAAACCGGTAATAGATGAGATTCTTTATAATAATGATTACTTGTTGAGGAATTTGTTCCACAATGACCACATCTTTGATGAGAATATTAAATAAGAAGTTCCTCCTTTGAATATAATCCAACAAGTTTTCAACAGTGTTAAGAGACAATACTCTTGGATTGTAGCCGGTAATCAAGAGGGATTTACCGATGGACAACTTGCTAATGCTAAAATTTCTATGGATGATGTGTTTCATATTACCTTTGAAAAACCTTTTGATGAAAGTACATCCTTGGATAAGAAGAAGAAGGCTGACAACACTTGAAACTATGCATTATGCCTAGCTAGGGGCATAAAACAATAGCGCTTGTTGGGAGGTGATACGTATCCAACGTATCTATAATTTTGATTGTTCCATGCTATTATAGTATCAATCTTGGATGTTTTTATATACATTTACAGCAATTATATATCATTTTTTGGGACTAACCTATTAACTTAGTGCCCAGTGCCAGTTGCTATTTTTTTGCCTGTTTTTGGTTTTCCAGAATATCAGTACCAAACGAAGTCCAAATGCCACGAAACTTTTTGGAGATTTTTTTTCTGGACATAACAAACACTAGAAGCTTCGGGAGGGGACGAGAAGATGAAGCAGTGGCCCATGAGGCACCACGGCGCGCCCCAGGCCGGCGCGCCCTGGTACCTCATGGGGCCCACACAGCTCCGTTTGACCTAATTCCACCTCTATAAATTCTGTAAAATCAGGAAACCAACAGAGGAGTCCATGAAATACTTTTTCCGCCGCCGCAAGCTTCTGTTCTCGAGATATCCCATTTGGAGGCCTTTTCCGGTACTCCACCGGAGGGGGAATCGATCACGGAGGGGCTCTACATCAGCCTTGCTGCCCTTCCGATGATGCATTAGTAGTTTACCATAGACCTTCGGGTCCATAGTTAGTAGCTAGATGGCTTCTTCTCTCTTTTTGATCTTCAGTACAATGTTCTCCTCGATGTTCTTGGAGTTCTATCCGATGTAATCACTTTTTGCGGTGTGTTTGTTGGGATCCGATGAATTATGAGTTTATGATCAGATTATCCATGAATATTATTTGAGTTTCTCTGAACTCTTTTATGCATGATTATTATAGCTTCGTATTTCTCTCCGATCTATTGATTTGGTTTGGCCAACTAGATTGATTTATCTTGCAATGGGAGAGGTGCTTTGTAATGGGTTTGATCTTGCGGTGCTCAATCCCAGTGATAGAAAGGGACATGACACGTATGTATCATTGCTATTAAGGGTAAAAAGATGGGGTTTATTCATGTGTGAGTTTACTTTGTCTACATCATGTCATCTTGCTTAAGGCGTTACTCCGTTCTTTATGGACTTAATACACTAGATGCATGTTGGATAGCGGTCGATGTGTGGAGTAATAGTAGTAGATGCAGGCAGGAGTCAGACTACTTGTCTCGAACGTGATGCCTATATACATGATCATTGCCTTGGATATCGTCATGATTATTTGCTTTTTTATCAATTGCCCAACAGTAATTTGTTCACCCACCGTATGCTATTTTCAAGAGAGAAGCCTCTAGTGAAAACTATGGCCCCCGGGTCTATCCAAATCATATATTAAAAATCCTAAAAATACCTTGCTGCACTTTTAATTAATTTATTTTATTTTGTATTTTTGTTCGATCTATTTATCTATCACCATACAATTTAATCTTGCAATTGACCGCCAAGGGATTGACAACCCCTTGTTCGCGTTGTGTGCGAGGATTTGTTGTTTTGTGTGCAGGTACTGCTAACGAGTTGTTGCGTGATTCTCCTACTGGATTGATAACCTTGGTTTCATAACTGAGGGAAATACTTATCTCTACTGTACTGCATCATCCCCTCCTCTTCGGGGAAATCCCAACGCAGCTCACAAGTAGCAGGAAGAATTTCTGGCGCCGTTGCCAGGGAGACATCATCAACATCTACCAAGTACCTATGCATAAAACTTTCATCTCCTTGCATTTATTTTATTTGCATTTGCCTCTCGTTTTCATCTCCCCCACTTATAAAAAGCTTTTGCAAAAATACAAAAATATTTTCCGTTTGCTTGATTGCTTGGTTGTCATGTTGTTTGCATAGCCACGATGTCTCAAGAAAATACAAAATTGTGTGATTTTTCCAATACTAATAATAATGATTTATTAGTACTCCGATTGCTCCTCTCGCCGCTAGTGTGGAGACTTGTGATATTAATGCCACTTTGTTAAATCTTGTCATGAAAGAACAATTTTCTGGTAGTCCTAATTAAGATGTTGCATCCCATCTTAACACTTTCGTAGAATTGTGTGATATGCAAAAGAAACAACATGTGGATAATGATATTGTGAAATTAAAATTATTCCCGTTCTCATTGCGGGATCATGCCAAAATTTGGTTTTCATCTTTACCACGAAATAGTATCGATTCTTGGGATAGGTGTAAAGATGCTTTTATTACCAAGTATTTTCCTCCCGCGAAAATTATTTCCCTTAGAAATAAAATTATGAATTTCAATCAACTTGATCATGAACATGTTTCTCAATCTTGGGAGAGGATGAAATTAATGATAAGAAATTGCCCTACTCATGGTTTAAATTTGTGGATGATCATACAAATTTTTTATGCGGGATTAAATTTTGTTTCTAGAAATCTTTTAGATTCCGCCGCGGGTGGTACTTTTATGGAGATTATATTGGGAGAAGCTACTAAATTACTTGATAATATTTTGGCAAATTATTCACAATGGCATACTGAAAGAGTTCCTACTAGTAAAAAAAAGGTGAATTCTGTTGAAGAAATTAGTACTTTGAGTGATAAAGTTGATGCTCTTATGAAATTGGTTGCTAGCAAAAATACTCCTATTGATCCTAATGATGTGCCTTTGTCCACCTTGATTGAGCAAAATAATGATCCCGTACATGTGAATTTTGTCTCGTGAAACAATTTTAATAATAATACTTATAGAGGTAATTTTAATCCTAGACCGTTTCCTGGAAATTTTTCTAATAATTATGGCAATCCCTATGGTAATTCTTATAATAATAATAGGATGCCCTCTGATCTTGAAAGTAATATTAAAGAATTTATTAATGCTCAAAAAGTTTTCAACACTACGATAGAAGAAAAATTAAGTAAACTCGATGATATGTCTAGGAGCATTGATAGAATTATTCATGATGTGGAAAATCTTAAGACTAAAATTTTGCCACCAAAAATTGATATTAATGAATCAATTAAAGCTTTATATGTCTCCATGGATGAGAGTAAGAAAAGAACCGCTATGGTAAAAGCTAAACGAGAATTTTTAGAAAAAGCGATTCCTCCCGGTTTCTATCATAGTAATGATGAGGATATTAAAATGATTGGTGTTTCATCTATTGATTCCTTGTTTATAAATATAAAAATTGATGAAAAGGGGACTGAAGAAGTGTCAACTTTAGCTAGGAGGCATCCCCATAATTCGGAGGGTGAAAATCTTAATGAAAAAATTGATAAAAGTGGGTCTGGAGAGGTAAAAACTTTAACTAGCGATGTGCCCACTCTCTTGGATTACAAAGATTTTAATTATGATAATTGTTCTTTGATTGAGTGTATTTCTTTGTTACAATCCATGCTAAATTCACCCAACGCTTATGAACAAAACAAGGCTTTTACCAAACACATTGTAGAAGCAATGATGAAAGCGTTAGAAGAAAAGCTAGAACTAGAAATTTCAATTCCTAGAAAATTATATGATGAGTGGGAACCCACCATTAAAGTTAAAATTAAAAATTATGAGTGCAATGCTTATGTGATTTGGGTGCTAGTGTTTCCACAATTCCAAAATCCCTATGTGATGTGCTAGGTTTTACCAATATAGATGAATGTTCTCTTAATTTGCATCTTGCGGATTCCACTATTAAAAAGCCATTGGGAAGAATTAATGATGTTCTTATTCTTGCAAATAGAAATTATGTGCCCGTTGATTTTATTGTACTTGACATTGAATGCAATCCTTCTTGCCCCATAATACTTGGTAGACCGTTCTTACGAACTATTGGTGCTATTATTGATATGAAAGAAGGTAATATAAGATTTCAATTTCCACTAAAGAAAGGGATGGAAAACTTCCCTTGGAAAAGAATTAAAGCACCCTATGAATCCATTATGAGGGCCACTTATGGAATCAACTTGAAGGATGACAATACTTGAAAACTATGCATTATGCCTATCTAGGGGCATAAAACAATAGCGCTTGTTGGGAGGCAACCCAATGAATAAAATAAATTTTTACTTTTTGTTTCTGTTCTTATGTATTTACACAATTATGTTACTGTTATGATTGTGTTTTTATGTTTTAATTAGAGTTTGTGCCAAGTAATGCCTTTGGGATGATTTGGAAGATAGTATAATTGATGTTGTTTGGAAAACAGAAAGTTTTGCGTCCAGTGCTGGAATTTTAGTTCTGTATTGGAGAGTCAGAAAAATCTGAAATTTTTACACAGTATTGGTATATGAATTTACCACGTTTTCCTAATTTTTCAGAATTTTGGGAGTTACAGAAGTATAGCTTTTAAATAGATCTTAACATACTGTTCTGTTTTAGACAGATTCTGTTTTTGTTGCATAGTTTGCTTATTTTGATGAATCTATGGATTGTATCGGGGGGTATAAGCCATGGAAAAGTTGGAGTACAATATCATTATGCCAATATTAAATATGAATCAATTTACAACAGTACTTAATGTTAAGGATTTATTTTGTTATACTAACGGATCTCACGAAGGTTTTGTTGAGTTTTGTGTGATTGAAGTTTTCAAGTTTTGGGTGAGATCATGAGAGATGAAGGAATAAGGAGTGGAAAGAGCCTAAGCTTGGGGATGCCCAAGGCACCCCAAGGTAATATTCAAGGAAGACTAAAGCGTCTAAGCTTGGGGAAGCCTCGGAAGGCATCCCCTTTTTCTTCTACCAACTATCAGTAATTTTACTTGGAGCTATATTTTTATTCATCACATGATATGTGCTTTACTTGGAGCGTCGTATATTATATGAGTCTTTGCTTTGTAGTTTGTCACAATCATCTTTGCTGGACACACCTATTTGAGAGAGCCACATATTAATCATGATTTGTTAGAATACTCTATGTGCTTCACTTAATTTTTTTTTGAGCTAGGCAGTTGCTCTAGTGCTTTACTTAAATCTTTTTGAGCACGGCGGTGGCTATATTTTGAAGAAATATTTAAACTCTCATGCTTCACTTATATTATTTTGAGAGTTGATAAGATTGAAATTTTGAAGAAATACTTGAACTCTCATGCTTCACTTATATCATTTTGAGAGTTGATAAATTTTGAAGAAATATGTGCACTCTCATGCTTCACTTATATCTTTTTGAGAGTTGATAATAGTAATGGTAATTTGCACAAGATATGAATTTGGTCCCAAAGTGATGAATATTCAAGAGGGATATAATAAAAACTTTCATATAGATCATTGGATATGATAAGTTTGATTCCTTGCAATAGTTTTGCGATATGGAGATGATAATATGTGAGTCATGTTAGTGAGTAATTATGATTTAGTAAGAATATTGGTGTTAAGGTTTGTGATTCCCTATGCATGCACATTAAGTCAATAGTTATGCAACGAAATTATATCCTACATATGGTGCAATATTTGGTGTTAGTTATGTTCAATGCATGTTTATGACCGTTTTCGCTTTTTGGCTGGTTGCTTCTCAATCTAATTGCTAGCCTTCATTTGTACTAAGCGGGAAAACTGCTTGTGCATCCAAACTCTTTAAACCCATGTTGTGCCAAATGAGTCCACCATATCTACCTATATGCGGTATTTCAATGCCGTTCCAAGTAAATTTGCATGTGCCAACTCTAAAATTTTCAAAATAATTTTCCGTTTTGTGTGCCCGTACCGCTCATGAAGCGGCAGGGGGTGGCCAATATTTTCCATGCTAGGTGTGTTATTCTCACGATGAGTGTTTATTCACTTGTCATTGCACGAGAGAGTGGCAGGTAATAGGGATGCCCAGTCCCACAATGAATCAAAATTAATAATAACAAATTCCTTGGAAAGTGTTGGTATGGAGGGCACCTGTGGATACGGCTAGCCATGGATTGTGAAAGAATGGTGGAAAGGAAATAAACTTTATTTTCTGTTTGGGAACCACCTATGATGTGTCTAGCATGGAAGATATTGGGAATTCTCGGTCGTTTTCGTTGACAGGAAAAGCATGCCTCTCAAAATAATTTTATGTCTCTAATTTAAGCTTTGAGCTCTGGCACATTTGCAAATCTCTGCTTCCCTCTGCGAAGGGCCTATCTATTTACTTTTATGCAATTTTTATTTTTATTTGAGTCTCCATCTTCTCTTATAAAGCACCAACTAGAGAGTATTATTGTCATACTTGTGCATTGTGTGTAGCTAATATTGAGTGTGTTTCATGAATGGATCAATGATTGAGCATAATGGGCTAGGGATAACTTGCTTTAGCATTGATATTTTGAAAGACATGGTTGCTTGTTAGTATGCTTGAGTATTTATATTTTCATGTCAAACTATAGACTATTGCTTTGAATCATTCAAGTCCAAATTTCCATCCTACAAAAGAAAAGAATATATGATGAATATGATAGGTAGCATTCCACATCAAAAATTCTGTTTTTATCATTTACCTACTCGAGGATGAGCAGGAATTAAGCTTGGGGATGCTTGATACGTCTCCAACGTATCTATAATTTTTTATTGTTCCATGCTATTATAGTATCAATCTTGGATGTTTTTATATACATTTATAGCAATTATATAACATTTTTTGAACTAACCTATTAACTTAGTTCCCAGTGCCAGTTGCTGTTTTTTTGCCTGTTTTCGGTTTTCCAGAATATCAGTACCAAACGAAGTCCAAATGCCATGAAACTTTTTGGAGATTTTTTTCTGGACATAACAAACACTAGAAGCTTCGGGAGGGGACAAGAAGATGAAGCAGTGGCCCACGAGGCACCACGGTGCGCCCCAGTGGGGCGCCCTGGTACATCATGGGGCCCACACAATTCCGTTTGACCTAATTCCACCTCTATAAATTTTCTAAAATCAGGAAACCAACAGAGGAGTCCGTGAAATACTTTTTCCGCCGCCGCAAGCTTCTGTTCTCGAGAGATCCCATCTGGAGGCCTTTTTCGGTACTCCGCCGGAGGGGGAATCGATCACGAAGGGGCTCTACATCAACCTTGCTGCCCTTCCGATGATGCGTGAGTAGTTTACCACAGACCTTCGGGTCCATAGTTAGTAGCTTGATGTCTTCTTCTCTCTTTTTGATCTTCAATACAATGTTCTCCTCGATGTTCTTGGAGTTCTATCCGATGTAATAACTTTTTTTGATGTGTTTGTTCGGATCCGATGAATTGTGAGTTTATGATCAGATTATCCTTGAATATTATTTGAGTTTTCTCTCAACTCTTTTATGCATGATTATTATAGCTTCGTATTTCTCTCCGATCTATTGATTTGGTTTGGCCAACTAGATTGATTTATCTTGCAATGGGAGAGGTGCTTTGTAATGGGTTCGATCTTGCGGTGCTCAATCCCAGTGACAAAAAGGGACATGACTTGTATGTATCATTGCTATTAAGATGGGGTTTACTCATGCGTGAGTTTACTTTGTCTACATCATGTCATCTTGCTTAAGGCGTTACTCCGTTCTTTATGGACTTAATACACTAGATGCATGCTGGATAGCGGTCGATGTGTGGAGTAATAGTAGTAGATGCAGGCAGGAGTCGGTCTACTTGTCTCGGACGTGATGCCTATATACATGATCATTGCCTTGGATATCATCATGATTATTTACTTTTCTATCAATTGCCCAACAGTAATTTGTTCACCCACCGTATTCTATTTTCAAGAGAGAAGCCTCTAGTGAAAACTATGGCCCCCGGGTCTATCCAAATCATATATTAAAAAGCCTAAAAATACCTCGCTGCTCTTTTATTTTATTTATTTTATTTTGTATTTTTGTTCGATCTATTTATCTATCACCATACAATTTAATCTTGCAATTGACCGCCAAGGGATTGCCAACTCCTTGTTCGCGTTGCGTGCGAGGATTTGTTGTTTTGTGTGCAGGTACTACTAACAAGTTTTTGCGTGATTCTCCTACTGGATTGATAACCTTGGTTTCATAACTGAGGGAAATACTTATCTCTACTGTACTGCATCATCCCCTCCTCTTCGGGGAAATCCTAACGCAGCTCACAAGTAGCAGGAGGCAACCCAATGAATAAAATAAATTTTTGCTTTTTGTTTCTGTTCTTGTGTGTTTACACAATTTTAGCTTCTGTTATGATTGAGTTTTTATGTTTTAATTAGTGTTTGTGCCAAGTAATGCCTTTGGGATGATTTGGAAGATAGTATAATTGATGCTGTTTGGA
Source organism: Elymus sibiricus (assembly GCA_039707655.1). Lineage (NCBI taxonomy): Eukaryota > Viridiplantae > Streptophyta > Magnoliopsida > Poales > Poaceae > Elymus > Elymus sibiricus. Next base: position 295,475,883 of record CM077672.1, on the reverse strand, counting down.
AAACAAAAAGTTTTGCGTCCAGTACTGGAATTTTAATTCTATAATGGAGCGTCAGAAAAATCTGAAATTTTTACACAGTATTGGTATATGAATTTCCCACGTTGTCCTAATTTTTCAGAATTTTTGGATAATAGAAGTATGGCTTTATATAGATCTTTACAGACTATTCTGTTTTAGACAGATTCTGTTTTTGTTGCATAGTTTGCTTATTTTGATGAATCTATGGATCGTATTGGGGGGGGTATGAGTCACGGAGAAGTTGGAGTGCAGTAGCATTATGCCAATATTAAATATGAATCAATTTACAACAGTACCTAAAGTTTAAGATTTGTTTGTTATACTAACGGATCTCATGAAGGTTTTGTTGAGTTTTGTGTAATTGAAGTTTTCAAGTTTTGGGTAAGAATGCGTTGGACAAAGGAATAAGGAGTGGCAAGAGCCTAAGCTTGGGGATGCCCAAGGCACCCCAAGGTAATATTCAAGGAAGACTCAATCGTCTAAGCTTGGGGATGCCCCGGAAGGCATCCCCTCTTTCGTCTACAATCTATTGGTAACTCACTTGGAGCTATATTTTTATTCATCACATGATATGTGTTTTGCTTGGAGCGTCGTGTATTATATGTGTCTTTGCGTTGTTTGCTTTTTAGTTTGTCACAATCATCTTTGCTGGACACACCTCTTTGAGAGGGACACACATTATTCGTGATTTGTTAGAATACTCTATGTGCTTTACTTAAATCTTTTGAGCTAGGCACTTGCTCTAGTGCTTCACTTAAATCTTTTTGATCACGGCAGTGGCTATATTTTGAAGAAATATTTGAACTCTCATGCTTCACTTATATTATTTTGAGAGTTGATAAGATAAAAATTTTGAAGAAATATTTGCACTCTCATCCTTCACTTATATCTTTTTGAGAGTTGATAAGATTACAATTTTGAATAAATATTTGCACTCTCATGCTTCACTTATATCGTTTTGAGAGTTGATAATAGTAATGGTAATTTGCACAAGATATGAATTTGGTCCCAAAGTGATGAATATTTAAGAGGGATATAATAAAAACTTTCATGAAAGATAATTGGATATGACAAGTTTGATTCCATGCAATAGTTTTGCGATATGGAGATAATGATATGTGAGTCATGTTAGTGAGTAATTGTGATTTAGTAAGAATATTGGTGTTAAGATTTGTGATTCCCTATGCATGCACATAAGTCAATAGTTATGCAACGAAATTATATCCTACTTATGGTGCATTATTCGGTGTTAGTTATGTTCAATGCATGTTTATGACCGTTTTTGCTTTTTGGTTGGTTGCTTCTCAATCTACTTGCTAGCCTTCATTTGTACTAAGCGGGAATACTGCTTGTGCATCCAACTCCTTAAACCCACGTTGTGCCAAATGAGTCCACCTATATGCGGTATTTCCATGCCGTTCCAAGTAAATTTGCATGTGCCAACTCTAAATTTTCAAAATAATTTTCTGTTTTGTGTGCCCGTCCCGCTCATGAAGCGGCAGGGGGTGGCCAATATTTTCCATGCTTGGTGTGTTATTCTCACGATGAGTGTTTATTCACTTGTCATTGCACGAGAGAGTGGTTGGTAATAGGCATGCCCAGTCCCACAATGAATCAAAAATAATAATAACAAATTTATTGGAAAGTGATGGTATGGAGGGCACCCGTGGATACGGCTAGCCATGGATTGTGAAAGAATGGTGGAAAGGAAATAAACTTTATTTTCTATTTGGGAACCGCCTATGATGTGTCTAGCATGGAAAATGTTGGGAATTCTCGGTAGTTTTCGTTGACAGGAAAAGCATGCCTCTCAAAATAATTTTATCTCTCTAATTTTAGCCTTGAGCTCTGGCACATCTGCAAATCTCTACTTCCCTCTGCGAAGGGCCTATGTATTTACTTTTATGCAATTTTTTTTGAGTCTCCATCTTCTCTTATAAAGCACCAACTATGGAGCACTATTGTCATACTTGTGCATTGTGTGTAGCTAATATTGAGTGTGTTTCATGAATGGATCAATGATTGAGCATAATGGGCTAGGGATACCTTTCTTTAGCATTGATATTTTGAAAGACATGGTTGCATGTTAGTATGCTTGAGTATTTATGTCTTCATGTCAAATTATAGACTATTGCTTTGAATCATCCAAGTCCAAATGTCCATGCTACAAAGAAAAGAGTATATGATGAATATGATAGGCAACATTCCACATCAAAAATTCTGTTTTTATCATTTACCTACTCGAGGACGAGCAGGAATTAAGCTTGGGGATGCTTGATACGTCTCCAACATATCTATAAGTTTTGATTGTTCCATGCTGTTATAGTATCAATCTTGGATGTTTTATATACATTTAGAAGCAATTATATATCATTTTTTGGGACTAACCTATAAACTTAGTGCCTAGTGCCAGTTGCTGTTTTCTGTTTGTTTTTGGCTTTTCAGAGAAACAGTACCAAATGAAGTCTAAATGCCACGAAACTTTTTGGAGATTTTTTTCTTGACAAAAGAAACCTGGGAAGCTTTGGGAGGAGGCTAGAAGCCCCATAGGGGCTTCACAAGGCACTAGGGCGCGCCCCAGGGGGGGCCGTACTTCCTTGTGGGGCCCACGTGACTCCTTTTGACCTAATTCCACTTCTATAAATTCACAAATATTCGGAAACCCCAGAGAGCCTGAAGAGAAAACCTTTCCGCCGCCTCAAGCCTCTGTTCTTGCACGATCCCATCTGGAGGCCTTTTCCGGTACTCTGCCGGAGGGGGAATCGATCACGGAGGGCTTCTACATCAACCTTGCTGCCCTTCCGATGATGTGTGAGTTGTTTACCACAGACCTACGGGTCCATAGCTAGTAGCTAGATGGCCTCTTCTCTCTCTTTAATCTTCAATACAATGTTCTCCTCGATGTTCTTGGAGTTCTATCCGATGTAATCTTCTTTTGCGGTGTGTTTGTTGGGATCCGATGAATTGTGAGTTTATGATCAGATTATTCATGAGAAATATTTGAGTCTTCTCTGAACTCTTTTATGCATGATCGTTATAGCTTTGTATTTCTCTTCGATCTATCGGTTTAGTTTGGCCCACTAAATTGATTTATCTTGCAATGGGAGAGGTTCTTTGTGATGGGTTCAATCTTGTGGTGTTCAATCCTAGTGACAGAAAGGGACATGACACGTATTTGTATTGTTGCCATTAAGGATAAAAAGATGGGGTTTATTCATATTGCTTGAATTTGCTTCTCTACATCATGTCATCTTGCTTAAGGCGTTACTCTGTTTCAAACTTAATACCCTAGATGCATGCTGGATAGCGGTCGATGGGTGGAGTAATAGTAGTAGATGCAGGCAGGAGTCGGTCTACTTGTCTCGGACATGATGCCTATATACATGATCATTGCCACGAATCCGTCATAATTTTTTGCTTTTCTATCAATTGCCCAACAGTAATTGGTTTACCCGGTCTCCGGGGGCGCTAATACCAGGTACCGATTTCCAGAGGTACCGATCTGCAAGGTACCCATTCCAAAGGTACCGATCCTTTGAAATCATGCTTTGCTATTAAAGGGAATTCCTCCTAACGTCAAAAACTCTTTTTATTTGGGATCGGTCTTCCTCGTTCGTTCCCTCGATCGGTCACTCGTTGTCGACCTTGTTATTATTAGATTTTTGCTTTTATCCGGGCTTGCCCTACGGGTTCCGGGCATCTTACCTTCCTCGAGTCCGATCTCGGAAGGCGCTAATGGCAATCCCATTTCCTAAAAATAAATATGAGGGAAAAGCCATGGAATTTATTGAATAGCGAATGAATGGAATTCATGTATTCTGAAAACCTGGAATAAGACCAGCATTATGAAGTGACAAACCAGCTAATGTTGGTTTTGGAAAAGTAGCAAACCTGCCAACCTTACTTTTTCAGAAGTTGGAAACAAGGCAATGTTACTTTTTCCCATGTTTTTGTGAAACAGGAAAAGTCATATTGTGATCACTGAACCTTTTGATAGCGCTGATTTGTTACTGAAGTCTTTCGGTTTTCTTGAAACTTGGTTACCATGATTTGGTTTTGCGAAACCAAAAAAAGGGACCAAGGATAAGAGAAAGAGCAATGGAATCATGATGAGGGCACCGTGGAATGAGCTACCGGTAAGCGGAAAAACAAGGAAAAACCTATTCATGGTATGTCAGCGGAATGATCTTTTCCATTATTAAATGGAACCTGAGCTTCTGGCCCGGAAACAAGGAGCCTTAGTTTTTGGTGAAGAAAGTAGAGCCATGCGAACTGAGTTATGAGGAAGTTGAACAAGCTTACCATCCCAGCGGACGATGGAAAAACCTGCGCCAGAACCCACTTCTGGGAGGACAGTCCGGAGAGGAAGAAGCAACAGACTCCCTTCATACTAGCATCAAGATGTTAGTAGGAGCCTCTCCAACTGTCTTGCACGTTCAAAAAAAACTGTATGCTTATGTGCTCAAGAGAGAAGCCTCTAGTGAAAACTATGGTCCCCGGGTCTATATTTATCATATAAAAAAACAAAAAATACCTTGCGGCAATTTATTTACTTTTATTTTAATTAGTAGTTTAGTTTATTTATTTACCTCGATAAGATTTAATCCTTGCAAATAACCGCTAAGAGGATTGACAACCCTCTTATTCGCGTTGGGTGCAAGTGTTTGGTCTTGTGTGTGCAGGTGCGCTTTAACGAAATTTTGCTTGGTTCTCCTACTGGATTGATAACCTTGGTTCTTAACTGAGGGAAATACTTATCTCTACTCTACTGCATCTCCCTTCCTCTTCAGGGAATTACCAACGCAGCTCACAAGTAGCAGTGTATCATGTGCCTCCTTCATAACTTTGTCTTTCATAAGCTCGAACCGGGGTACCACAAGGCGATCTATAAAGTACAAGGTTCCATCTTTAGCAAGCGAGAAATCTCTGGCCTTTTCAAAGGCAAGATCATTTTTCATCTGATCAAGTTCAGCATCTTTTGTTTGCGCAGACTTAATAGCTTTCTCGAGAGTAGGTTCCAAAACATGGGTATTGAGAAAACCCTGTGGAACAATGTGGAGGTTCAACTTGGGAAGTTTTTCATGAAGAAGGGGTTGAGCTCGCTGAACCATGAGATTGTTGCAATAAGACTTGCGACTCAAAGCATCGGCCATTACATTAGCCTTGCCAGGGGTATATGAAATACCGCAGTCATAGTCCGCAATTGCTTCCATCCATCTCTGTTGACGGAGATTCAGATCCGACTGAGTAAACAGATACTTCAGACTTTGATGATCCGTGTAGATCTCGCACCAATTACCAAGAAGATAATGTCGCCATAACTTTAGTGCATAAATAACTGCAACAAGTTCGAGATCATGAACTGGGTAGTTCTCTTCATGAGGACGCAACTATTGAGAGCTATAAGCAATAACTTTGCGCTCTTGCATTTGGACACAGCCTAATCCTTGACGGGATGCGTCACAATAAATCATGAAGTCCTTGCGAGAATCTGGAGGAGCAAGCACTGGTGCAGATGTCAACTTATCTTTGAGTGTCTGGAAACTTTCCTGGCATTTTTTTGTCCACTCAAACTTAACGCCTTTGTGAAGCAAATTAGTCAAAGGCTTGGCAATCTTGGAGAAGTTCTCAACAAAACGGCGGTAATAGCTTGCGAGTCTGAGAAAACTTCTCACTTGCTTGACATTCTTCGGGGGAGTCCAATCAAGAATAGCCTGAACTAGCTCTGGGTTGACAGCAATACCATCCTTGGAAATCACATGACCAAGGTAGGTCACTTCGTATAACCAGAATTCACACTTGGAATATTTGGCATATAGCTGATGCTCTCGAAGCTTTTCCAGTACAAGACGAAGATGTTCAGCATGTTCTTCTTTATTCTTGGAATATACCAAGATATCGTCTAGATAAACCACGATGAACTTGTCGAGGTATTCCATGAAGATATAGTTCATCAATCGAGAGAACGTTGCTGGAGCATTGGTTAACCCAAAGGACATGACGGTGTACTCGTATGAACCATAACGAGTAACGAAAGCAGTCTTCAGAATATCCTCTTCACGAACTCGGATCTGGTGGTAAACCAACCTCAGATCAAGTTTAGAGAATACCAAGAAACCAGCTAGTTGATCATACAGATCATTGATCCGCGGAAGCGGATACTTGTTCTGTATGGTTGCCTGGTTGATAGGCCGGTAATCTTGGACCAACCGGTTCGTACCATCCTTCTTCTTAAAAAAGAGAGAATGCTCCCCAAGTAGAGGAAGTTGGATGAATGAAACCTTGCGGAGTGATTTATCGATTTCCTCCTTAAGCTCAAGGAGTTCAAAGATGTCACAAGATAGTATGTGTATGATGTGTCAGACATTTAATGAATTAGTTGCAGGTAATCCAGCTCTCCGGGTTGATGTGATCACGAGAACCAAATGTTAGAGTTAGTAAAATATTTAACCCGAATAGAAGAGAGATCAGAATCCCAGAGTAAAGGAGAGGAATAAAAGATCCTAATCCCATCCATTGGCGATGTGGGCCCGTAAGCCACACAACAATGTTAGTAAAATAGTTTTTTTTTCAAAGACTAGACTCAACTTCGGCCAAGGAGTTGGAAAGGGGCTTCCTTTAGGCAGTTGGCTCTGATACCAACTTGTGATGCCCCGACTCAATCGTGCACTAATCATACATGCAAATACGCACGATCAAGCCCAGAGACTCACGGGAAGATATCACAACACAACTCTGGACACAACTTAAAGTCATACAGCTTTACATTACAAGCCAGGCCACGAAGGCTCGAATACATAAGTCAGCGGAAACAACAATATCTAAGTACAGACATAATTAGACAAGTTTGCCTTAAGAAGGCTGCGCATAACAACGACATCTAGATTGAAAAGGCGCAGGCCTCCTGCCTGGGAGCCTCCAAACTACTCCTGGTCATCGATCTCCAAGTAGTAGTAGGCTTCGTCGGTGTGGTAGTAGTCGTCGACGGGATCTACTGGCTCCTGGGATCCATCATCTGATCGCAGCAATCGGGTAGGAGGGAAAAAGGTAGCAAAGCAACCGTGAGTACTCATCCAAAGTACTCGCAAGACTTACATCAGAACTATGCTAGATATGCATCGGTTTCAAAAGAGGGGTCTGTATATGTGGACTGGACTGCAGAAATGCCAGAATAGAGGAAAGGCCTAGCCTATCGAAGAATAGCATCTTGCAGCGTCTTGCAGCAACAAAAGAGAGTAGAATAACATAACATGTAGTAACAAATATATATTAGTAACGCCCAGAGATCCTTCCTCGACTACCCCACGAGGAAGCGATCCCGGAGACATCATATCAGTTTAGTGTCACATGTATCCAGTTCTAGTTGTACTAGATCGGGATACAACTCCGAGCGTCCTGTTACCGTGGACACGACTATTCGAATAGATAACTTCCCTGCAGGGGTGCACCAACTTACCCAACATGCTCGATTAACTCTCGCCGGACACACTTTTCCGGGTCATGCCCGGCCTCGGCTGATCGACACGCCGTAGTCCTACCTAGGCTCAACAGAGAGGTCAGCACGCCGGTCTACATCCTAAGCGCTCAGGGGTCTTGGGCCAATCGCCCTTTGCACTCCTGCGCGTTGCGCGACTGGCCGGGGACCAGATCCACCTCCTTATACAAGCGCGGGCGGTTACTGTCCACCCCAACAATCAGCCCGCATCTCTGAACTGTGACATCTGAAGAGCTTTCGGGAGAATCGTACGACACCGAGTGCCCATAACTTATCCCGCGTGGTGGTTAGTGCGGAAAGGCCAGAGGCCTACTCAGATCACATATCCAAACCCATTAGTGTGTTGGGAGCTCGCGGAGACGATCAGTGATCCTGTCGCCCCGACTCGCGGACTTACGACAAGGGCCAGGCCCATCCCTCTCTAGGGCGGTCTGCCTTCCCGACCGTGCCGTGTCATTATCTCGCGGGTACCGTCCAGGTCAACACGACTTCACAAGAGACTGTCGGGAACTCAGGTCCACCTCTATCGGGGTGGTACCGCCTGTCCCTTCAGTCCCGCAGTAATAGTTAACGGGGAATAGTGTAAGGTAACAGTGTGTCCGTAACATCAAGGGGGAAATCCAAGGAATCACCCTCGATGGATTCCCACTCGATGTATCCGTCAAGGTGGACCGGGAGGAATCACCCTCAGTGATCCACACTTGAGGGGTTGCATGACAGTCATTATCGGACGTGGTGAATGAGGAATTGATGACCCACAAGTATAGGGGATTAATCGTAGTCCTTTCGATAAGTAAGAGTGTCGAACCCAACGAGGAGCAGAAGGAAATGACAAGCGGTTTTCAGCAAGGTATTCTCTGCAAGTACTGAAAGTAGCGGTAACAGATAGTTTTGATAGCAAGATAATTCGTAACAAGTAACAAGTAACAAATATAATAAAGTGCAGCAAGGTGGCCCAATCGTTTTTATAGCAAAGGACAAGCCGGAACGAACTCGTATAATAAGCAAAGCGTTCTCGAGGACACATGGGAATTTCATCTAGTCACTTTCATCATGTTTGTTTGATTCGCGTTCGCTACTTTGATAATTTGATATGTGGGTGGACCGGTGTTTGGGTGCTGTTCTTACTTGAACAAGCCTCCCACTTATGATTACCCCCTCTCGCAAGCATCCGCAACTACGAAAGAAGAATTAAGATAACTCTAACCATAGCATGAAACGTATGGATCCAAATCAACCCCTTATGGAATAGCGCATAAACTAGGGTTTAAGCTTCTGTCACTCTAGAAACCCATCATCTAATTACTACTCCACAATGCCTTCCCTTAGGCCCAAAGATGGTGAAGTGTCATGTAGTCGACGTTCACACCACACCACTAAAGGAAGCAACAACATACATATCATCAAAATATCGAACGAATACCAAATTCACATGATTACTTATGACAAGACTTCTCCCATGTACTCAAGAACAAAAGTAACTACTCACAAATCATCTTCATGTTCAAGATCAGAGGGGTATTGAATAGGATTAAGGATCTGAACATATAATCTTCCACCAAATAAACCAACTAGCATCAACTACAAGATGTAATCAACACTACTAGCAACCCACAGGTACCAATCTGAGGTTTTGAGACAAAGATTGAATACAAGAGATGAACTAGGGTTTGAGATGAGATGGTGCTGGTGAAGATGTTGATGAAGATTGGTCCTGCCACGATGAGAGGATCGTTAGTGATGTCGATGGCTTTGATTTCCCCCTCCCGGAGGGAAGTATCCCTGGTGGAATCGCTCCGCCGGAGAGCAAAATAGCTCCTGCCCAGGTTCCGCCTCGAGACGGCGGCACTTCGTCCCGAAAGCCTTCTCTTGATTTTTTTTCTAGGGCAAATGGCTTCATATAGCAGAAGGAGGGGGAAAGACGCCAGCTGAGGGCCCCACAAGGCACTAGGGCGAGCCCAGGGGGGGCGCCCTACTGCCTTGTGGGCAGCTGGTGGGTCCCCTCTGTTATCTCTTTTCTCCAGTATTTTTTATATATTCAATAAAAAATCTCCGTGAAATTTCAGGTCAATTGGAGCTCTGTAGAATAGGTATCTCTGATATGGCTATTTCAGGTCCAGAATTCCAGCTGCCGGCATTCTCCCTCTTCATGTAAATCTTGCAAATTAAGAGAGAAAAGGCATAAGAATTGTACCATAAAGTGAAATAATGATCAAAAACATAATAAATAACAGTAGGAAATCATGATGCAAATTGGACGTATCAACTCCCCCAAGCTTAGACCTCGCTTGCCCTCAAGCGAAAAGTCGAAATCGATAATCATGACCACATGTTTAGAGAGAGAGACGTCGATAAAAATAAAATACGGACATGGAGCATCATGATCTTTATTATAACAGCAATATATCATCATAAAACTTCTAATGAAAAAGTGACAATTCCTCCACAAGTTAAAGTATGAACCATAAAACAAATTGAAAACTAACAAACTATGATCTCAGTCACCGAAGCAATTGCAATTCATCATATTATCAGAAAGAGTCTATGTAAGATCTTTGTTTAGCAAGTTCACATTCTCAACTATCATTTAGTCTTCTATGATTGCTGACACTCACGGCATACTTATGGAGCAAAAGTTTCAGTCGGACACATAGAAAGATAGGGGCTTATAATTTTGCCTCCCAATGTTTTTACCTCAAGGGTACTGTCAACAATAATAACTCATGATCACCTACATTCAACTGGATATATATGCATGGATCAATCCCCACCACATGATGTTTGCCAAAAGAGAAAATAAAAACGGAATAGAGAAGAATACTATTGACTCTTGCATGAAAATAATACATAAAGTAAAAGATAGGCCCTTCGCAGAGGGAAGCAGAGGTTGTCATGCGCTTTTGTTTTTGGATGTGCAAACTCTTAATGTAAAGGAACGTCACTTTATAGTGCCCCTTGTGATAGCGACCTTTATTATGCAGTCTGTCGCTTTTATTGCTCCACCATCACAAGATCGTACAAAGCTTATTTTCCCTTACAATAAAAGTTCATACATATTTAGGAGCAATTTTTATTGCTTTGCACCGATGACAACTTACTTGAAGGATATTATTCAATCCATAGGTAGATATAGTGGACTGTCATGACATGAAACTGGGTTTAAAGGATTTTGGATGCACAAGTAGTATCTCTACTTGGTGCGGAATTTTTGGCTAGCAAAGATAGGGGCAAACACCACATGTTAGAGGAACCAAAACAATATAACTTCTATGTGAATATATGCAAACATGACCCATTACGTTGTCTTCCTTGTCCAACGTCAACTAATTGTCATAGAATATTTGATGGGGGCTCACAATCATAAAAGATGTCCAAGATAGTATATTTATATGTGAGACCTCTCTTCCTTTATTAATTTTTCATGAATTGCTACAATGACCAATGCTATGTTTGTCAACTTCCAACAAGTTTTATCAATTATACTTCTTTTATGTGAAGTCACCACTCCCCATGGGATTAGCATATGATTTTACTTTTTATTCTTTATTTATTTCTAAGATTGGATCATCAAAAGCAAAACACTCAACTCAAACTAATCTTTATTATATAACTTTCACACACGATTACATAGATAGATAGATTGCAAAGCAAGCACTCGAAACTAAATCATACTAAAACTTTATTCCTCTAAATCATGAAATAACTTAGGATCGAACTAAGATAGGTAATGATGATGAGAAAGTGATGGTGATACGATATCGGGGCGCCTCCCCCAAGCTTGGCACAAGCCAAGGGGAGTGCCCATAACCATGTACTCAAGTCTCCTTCTTTGGTGATGATGGTGATGGTGAGGTGGGCTTGTCCTTCATGACATTAATTAGGATCTCCTTTAAGCTTTGAATTTCTCGGAGCACATGCTGTATCATCTCTGTATTCTTTTGGACTTCGGCCATAATATGCGTATTCTCTGGCCCCCAAGCATTCTTTCCTGCATCACTTTCACTTGGACGAGAGATGTCCCAATTGGAGGGTATGTGCATATGAGGAGTATTTTCAACCCCATAATTGTGAACCAAATTATGAAAGTTGTTCCGATGTAACCTGTGTAAGGGCCTCCTAGGGGGAAACCCTTCTTGTACCTCTGGAGTCCCATGGCTTGTAGTGCTTCTCACGGCCTGATGTGGGCTTGGAATTGTGGAGATGCCGACAAGGGTGCCCCTCTCGGAGGCCGGAGGGTGGACCTCAAGCGAATCTTCATCATCTTCTTCCATGGTAACCTCTCCTTCCTCCTCCCGCCTGAGCTCCATCTGCAGCAACCAAGCATCGTCCCCCACATTGTTTGAGGAAGAGGAAGACATGATGCCTGGCTTCGAGATCTGATAGAAAACAGCATGAAACAAGAACAGGGGGAAAACTTGCGATACAGTGGTCAAAACATACGGGAGTATATATAAAGAATTTTTATCTTGTAAATCAAGCGTACTGGAAGAAAACAGAGTCGGGAAGGCACACGTGGGGCCCACAAGGCACCATGGCGCGCCCCAGGGGGGGTCGCGCCCTTCTGCCTTGTGGGCGACACGTGGGTCCCTTCGGCTGTTCCTTATTTTTGTAAATTTTCTAATATTCCAAAACTGACAGAAATAATTTTTATGGAATTTTTGGAGTGGGTTTACTTACCGTATCACATACCTACCCCTTTTCAGGGTTCTGGAGCGTTCCGGAAGGACTCTTTGATGTGCTCTTCCAGTGTAATTGTTTCAATAATATTAGTTTCAGTGTTAATGGGAGTACCTGAATTATAGTGCTTAATTCTTTGTCCATTCACCACTCTCGAATTATTGCCTTCTAAGTTGTTTATTTTGATGGCTCCGGAGCGACAAACTTCTTTGATGATATACGATCCTTCCCATTTAGAGAGAAGTTTTCCTGCAAAGAATCTCAAATGAGAATTGTATAATAGAACATGATCACCTACTTTGAATTCCCGTTTTTGAATTCTTTTGTCATGCCACCTTTTAATTTTTTATTTAAACAACTTAGCATTATCATAGGCTTGGGTTCTCCATTCATCTAAGGAGCTAATGTCAAATAACCTCTTCTCACTGGCAAGTTTAAAATCATAATTAAGTTCTTTAATTGCCCAATAAGCTTTATGTTCTAATTCAAGAGGTAAATGACATGCTTTTCCATAAACCATTTTATGCCGAGACATACCCATAGGATTTTTATACGCAGTTCTGTAAGCCCATAATGCATGATCAAGTTTCTTAGACCAATTCTTTCTGGATCTATTAACGGTCTTTTGCAAAATAAATTTTATTTCCCTATTAGTTAATTCAACTTGACCACTAGACTGAGGATGGTAAGGGGATGCAATTCTATGGTTAACATCATATTTAGCAAGCAACTTATGGAAAGCACCATGAATAAAATGTGAACCACCATCGGTCATTAAATATCTAGGGACTCCAAACCTCGGGAAAATGACTTCTTTAAGCATTTTAATAGAAGTGTTGTGATCAGCACTACTAGTTGGAACAGCTTCTACCCACTTAGTAACGTAATCAACAGCAACTAAAATATGAGTATACCCATTGGATTTAGGAAAAGGTCCCATATAATCAAAACCCCAAACATCAAATGGTTCAATAACAAGTGAATAATTCATAAGCATTTCCTGACATCTACCAACATTACCAATTCTTTGACATTCATCACAAGAAAGGACAAACTTACGTGCATCCTTGAAAAGAGTAGGCCAATAAAAACCAGATTGTAATACCTTGTGTGCAGTACGGTCTCCCGCATGATGTCCTCCATAGGCCTCGGAGTGACACTTACGTAGGATTTGTTCCTGTTCATGCTCAGGTACACAACGTCTAATAATACCATCTACTCCTTCTTTATATAGATGTGGGCCATCCCAAAAGTAATGTCTTAAATCGAAGATTTTTTTTTCTTTTGTTGATATGTAAAGCTAGGTGGTATGTATTTAGCAACAATGTAATTAGCATAGTCTGCATACCAAGGAGTATTACGAGAAGCATTTATCACAGCTAATTGTTCATCAGGAAAATCATCATTAATGGGAAGTGGGTCATCAAGAACATTTTCCATTCTAGACAAATTATCTGCTACGGGATTCTCAGCTCCCTTCCTATCAACAATATGCAAATCAAATTCTTGTAGCAGAAGAACCCATCTAATAAGTCTAGGCTTAGCATCTTTATTTTCCATAAGGTATTTAATAGCAGCATGATCAGTGTGAACAGTAACCTTGGAATCAACAATATAAGATCTAAATTTATCACATGCAAACACAACTGCTAAAAATTCTTTCTCAGTAGTAGCATAATTTCTTTGAGCGCTGTCTAGAGTTTTGCTAGCATAATGGATAACATTTAATTTCTTATCAACTCTTTGTCCTAGAACAGCACCAACAGCATAATCACTAGCATCACAAATAATTTCAAAAGGTAGGTTCCAATCAGGTGGTTGAACAATAGGTGCAGAAATTAAGGCTTTCTTAAGTATTTCAAAGGCTTCTACACAATCATCATCAAAAACAAACGGAACATCTTTTTGCAAGAGATTGGTAAGAGGTCTAGAAATTTTAGAGAAGTCTTTTATAAACCTTCTACAGAAACCAGCATGACCAAGGAAACTTCTTATACCTTTGATATCTTTAGGACATGGCATTTTCTCAATAGCATCAACCTTAGCTTTATCAACTTCAATACCTCTTTCAGAAATTTTATGCCCAAGGACTATACCCTCATTAACCATAAAGTGGCACTTCTCCCAATTCAAGACAAGATTAGTTTCTTCACATCTCTGCAAAACTCGATCAAGGTTGCTTAAGTAATCATCAAAAGAAGTTCCATAAACGGAGAAATCATCCATGAAAACCTCAACAATCTTTTCACAAAAGTCAGAGAATATAGCAGTCATACATCTTTGAAAGGTAGCAGGTGCATTACATAAACCAAAATGCATACGACGATAAGCATAAGTTCCAAAAGGACAAGTAAAGGTGGTTTTCTCTTGATCTTCAGGTGATACAGGTATTTGAGAGAAACCAGAATAACCATCTAGGAAACAAAAGTGTGTATGCTTAGACAATCTTTCTAACATTTGATCAATAAAAGGCAAGGGGTAATGATCTTTTCTAGTGGCTTTATTTAATTTCCTAAAGTCAATTACCATCCTATAACCAGTTATAATTCTTTGTGGGATGAGTTCATTTTTATCATTAGGAACAACGGTAATACCTCCCTTTTTAGGAACACAATGAAGAGGACTTACCCATCTACTATCAGCTATGGGATAAATTATACCTACTTCCAGAAGCTTTAATATTTTAGTTCTTACCACATCCTTCATTTTAGGGTTCAGCCTTCTTTGATGATCAACAACGGGTTTAGCATCTGGCTCCATATGAATTTTATGCTGACATAAAGTGGGACTAATGCCCTTAAGATCATCAAGAGTATATCCAATAGCGGCACGGTGCTTCATCAGAGTTTTAAGTAATCTCTTTTCTTCATGCTCTGAAAGGTTAGCACTAATAATAACAGGATATATCTTCTTTTCATCAAGATAAGCATATTTAAGAGTATCAGGTCACTACTAGGAGAAACTTATAGGTAGAACCTTAGCAGTAGCGTGGGGTAAAAGCGCGACGCTACTGCTATATATCAGTAGCGCTGGTCGTGAACCGACGCTACAGGTAGCACCACAGCAGTAGCGCTGGCTTGCCACCCCGCGCTGCTGCTAAGTGGTCCCAGCCTTAGCCCACGGGGCTACCCGTAGTAGTAGCACGGCCTAGTGAACCACCGCTACTGCTAGGCCTGTAGCAGTAGCGTTGGCCCAAGACAAAGCGCTACCACTATGTGTGTACTATGCCAGTAGGTGGGCCTAACTTAGTAGCAGCGTGGGATACCAAGCCAGCGCTACTGCTAAGACCCGTAGTAGTAGCGCTGGTCCCTAACGCGCGCTGCTGCTAACCCAACCTTATCGTCTTCTCCGCGCGGCCGACCCTCAGTCTCCCTCTCCACTCTCTCCCCATGCTACGCCGCCATCGCCCGCCGCCACCGGAAGAGATCGCCCGCGCTCCTGCTCCTCCCCAACCGAGGTATCTCCTCCCCCCTTCCCTCCTCCTCCCTCCACCTCCCTCCCTCCCTCCTTCCACCTCCCTCTCTCTCCCTCCCTCCTGCCTCCTCCCTCCCTGCCTCGTCCGTCCTCCTCCTCCCTCTCCCTCCCTCCCTCCTGCCTCCTCCCTCCCTGCCTCGTCCGTCCTCCTCCTCCCTCAACCTCCCTCCCTCCCTCTTGCCTCCTCCCTCCCACCTCCCTCCCTGTCTCGTCCGTCCGTCCTCCTCCCCCCACGTCGCTCCCTCCCTCCACCTCCCTCCCTCCCTCCCTCATCCCTCCCTGTTCCTCCCTTCACCTCCCATTGTTTTTGAATTTTTAGTAACAAAAATTAGTTAACTTAATACTTTCTAGTTTACTTAATTAGTTAAAAAATAGTTGGAAGAAACATGTATTGGACACTTAGTTGGTACAGATTATAACTAGTAATAGAATAGAAAATTTAGCAATAGAATAGAAAATAAATTATAGTAATAGAAATTTTTAGTAAAAAAATTTAGTAATAGAAATTTTTATGTGTAGAAAATTTTTAATATAGAAATGTATTGGAATGCTATATGAGAAATTTTTAGGTATCACATTTAGTAATAGAAGTTTGTAGTAAGAAATTTTTTAGTAAGTGTTGAATAGAGTAGAACTAGGGTATTTAGTTATGTCAATCTCACATTGCCAAATTTAGAGAGAGAGACCTACTTTGTATGCTCACGTGTGAATGCTCATGTGGCGCAGGGTAGATCACCGACGACACCCGCGCCCGGTCGACAACCATCGTCTATAGTGAGTAAACATGATGTTTTTACAGATGTAGTAGATGAGTAGCTGTGACAATGTGAGGCTAGTTTATTTTAAATGATAATTGATCCAGATAGAATTTCAAGTTTAAACATCTCTGTATGTGTATGAACATCTTTGTATTGCATGGAAAATCCGAGTGGCCTATGTTTTGCCAGAGTGTTGATTCATTTCCATTCCGGTAAATTTCAGGCGCTCGATATGTCCTATTTTAGCAAAGGTCATGTCAGATTTTTCCGTAAATTTTAGCATGACTTGTGATAGTATGTAGGAAATATCGAGTGCCTTGGATTTGCCGGAAAGGGAATTAAACGACATTTTGGGTTGACTTTAACTCTGTCGGGGCTCAATACATGACAGTCAGAAAATTAGTGAGGGAGAGTGTCCACCATATATGAGAGAAGAAGAATGCCGACTATTGTCGTGGGGGTCGCTTCTCATTCTTCTCCTTGTGCTAGACCTTTGTTATGCACTAGGGGGAGGAGGAGTAGCGACCATCACCGTCGGTCGAATATCTGTGAACACCGCGTGAGATGAGAGTTTTCAAGCAAAGACTCGACAGACCGAAAGTCAACCCGTGATGAGTAATAATGATCTGTGTGTTGAGTTCCTGTTATTTGCCGTCGATTTTTAATCTTTGACTTATGAACATAGGAAATGTCTGACGACGATATGATTCCTGAGTGCGACTACTGCGAAGACGACCGGGGTATGTGTGACAGGATGCCTTATCTGCAAAACGGTAGGTACTTCACCATCGTGCTGAAGGAGACTTTCGACATTTTTACGGTACGTAACGACGACAAGTATTATTCCGTAATTATGCATGACTTGTGAATTTTGGCTTCAACGTGTAATTTTCCATTTTTTTCAATTGAAATAGTTCATCCCATGTCATGCAAGACCATATGTCTTGGAAAAGCTCGGTTTTGAAGATAGGGAGAGAACAGAGACGAAGAGTGCTCACCTTAGGATGAAGCATGGTTTCACTTTTTTGGTTAAGCTATTTAATGCACCAAATAGCTCGCATTTCGTTTGCTCAACTTGGAGAGGATTTTGCAAGGCCTATGAATTTAAGGAGGATATGCAAATCACCTTCGATCTTCGGCCCGAAGATGAAATTGACGATAATATCGACATTTGGGTGGATGTCCAGACGCTTCCAGTTCTACCTCTTTGTGTGTTTGTCAAATAAATTTGTTAAGTAATTTATATTGTTTATTTAAAAATCATTGACTGCTTATTTCCATTGACAGCTTATTTCCATTCTTTAAAAAATGTACGGAAGATAGTAGACAGAACCTACACACTGATGGCTCTGAACTAAGTTATGAGGAGAAAGATCATCTTATCTCATTTATTATTGATGTTGAGAATTTCAATATCAATTATGAAACTCCTCCACATTATGGTCAATACGTGCCACTAGTGGACGTGTTGAACTACGGTAACATCCATGTAGATGGCAGGGTAAGATTTTTTACTATTATGACATCACTGCATCTTTTGCATACATTCTTCTAAAGCTAAACTACATTGCTAACTACGTTATTATTATGTTCTTCAACAGAAAATCCCAAAGGATTGTGTGCCTCATTTGATGTTTACGAAAGGTCGCATTGATGTTATTAGATTATGGCCAAGTCTGCCTAGGGTTCACCGCTGTTCATACAAGATTTCTCAAACCGATGAAGACATCACAATCAAAGAATGGAAAAAAGTTATGAATAATCACAGGGAGCTACTTGGAAGCAACATTGTGCGAAGCGCACGAATTGGAGACAGGATAATCTCCATTCTTCATAATGGAGAGTCGGGGGCTATGTTGTTTTATGCTATTTTACCTTAGAGAGCGTAGCAGGTCCTAGCTAATACTCATGATCATGTGCTAAGAACAATTAACTAGGGTTGGTTATGACTATGATAACGAGTAGAAGTTGTTAGATGACTATGATAATCATGAGTATGACTTGTGTTATTATGCTAATGATGATGAGTTATTATTATTATGATGATGCTGAGTTGTTATATCATTATGAGCATGATGAGCTATTATATCAGTGGGTGAAAGAAACGTGGATTAGATTCAAGTGGAGGCAACATGGTGCAGATCCAAAGTACTACTAATCCAAACAAAGTCACTTTGATTAGTAGTACTTTGGATCTGCGCCATGTTGCCTCCACTTGAATCTAATCCACGTCTCTTTCACCCACTGATATAATAACTAATCATGATCATAAAATAATCTGATGAGACTACTGTATAAAACATGTACAAACACAGTGCAAATACGCAGAAGAAAATAAAAAAAAGGAAAAATTTAGCAGTAGCGCTGGTTGGACAGACGCTACTGCTATGTAGTGTTAGCAGTAGCGCTAGTTGCGCCAATGCTACTGCTAGGTTTGTTAGCAGTAGCGGGGTACAACCAGCACTACTGCTAAACATTAGCTGTAGCGCCCTAGCAGTAGCGTTGGTCCCCGCGCTACAGCTAGGCCCCAAACCCGCGCTACTGCTACGGTTTTCCCTAGTAGTGGGTAATTGCTTCAATTCAAACACAAGATCACCCTTGGGTGGAGGTGGACCTCCCAAGGTTTCAATAGGCAGATTATGTTTAAGGATATGTGCTTGTTTAAAGAATAATTCATCTATTTTATTTCTTTCACTCATATGCCTGCCATTCTCATGCTCAAGCAAATATTGTTCTAGCGGATCAGTAGGAGGCACAGCAATAGAGGCAAGACCAATAATTTCATCCTTACTAGGCAATTCTTTATCATGAGATTGTCTACGAAACTTAGAAAAATTAAACTCATGAGACATCTCACCAAAATTAACACTAACAATTTCTTTAGTGCAATCAATCTTAGCATTAACAGTATTCAAGAAGGGTCTACCGAATATAATGGGACAAAAATCATCTTGTGGTGATCCAAGAACAAGAAAATCAGTAGGGTATTTGATCTTACCACACAAGACTTCAACATCTCTAACAATCCCAAGCGGTGAAATAGTGTCTCTGTTTGCAAGCTTAATAGTAACATCAATATCTTCAATCTCAACGGGTGCAATATCATTCATGACTTCTTGATAGAGAGTAAACGGAATAGCACTCACACTAGGACCAATATCACATAAACCATGATAGCAATGATCTCCAATTTTAACAGAAATAACAGGCATACAAACTATAGGCTTATTTTTATCTTTAGGGTCTGGCTTAGCAATTCTAGTTGCTTCATCACAGAAATATATGACATGTCCATCAATGTTATCAACCAAAAGATCTTTAACCATTACAACACTAGTGATGGTGTCCTGGACTAGGGGGTACTCATCACGTCATCTCCCGACTAGGTGGGTTGAGCCGAGGACCCCCATGGCGGTTCACTCATGGGCCACTTCGGGCAGCCCATGACGTATACAAGGAAGACTCGACATGACTTGGCGCCCAACCCGAGGACTCTCCTAAACCCTAGGCCTCCGGTGTATTATATAAACCGAGACCAGGCTAGTCGATAGATCATCTCATAGTCTTTAGAACAATCTCATGGTAGATACATGTACTATGTACTACACCCCATATGAATAGAATCAAAAGTAGGACATAGGGTATTATCTCTTCGAGAGAGCCCGAACCTGGGTAAAATCCTGTGTCCATGTTACCATCCCTCCAAGACGCCTAGCTTAGGACCCCTACTACGAGATATGCTGGATTTAGAACCGACAACTAGGTTCAACTTTAATTTGCTCAGAAGGTCTAGGTGCTCTAATTTTACTCTTATTGACTACAGTTGAAGCTTTAGCATGTTCCTTAATCCTAACAGGGAAAGGAGGTTTCTCAATATAAGCAGTAGGCACAACTAGATCAACATGGTAAACAATTGTTTCTTCTTTAATACTAACAGGTTCTTCTTTCAATTCAATAGGTGGATAATATTTAAACCATTTCTCCTTAGGGAGATCAACATGAGCAGCAAAAGATTCACAAAAGGTAGCTACTATCTCAGAGTCAAGTCCATATTTAGTACTAAACTTACGAAAAGCATCAGTTTCCATAAAAGATTTAACACAATCAAACTCAAGATTTATACCTGACTCATTACCTTTGTCGATTTCCCAATCTTCATAATTGCGTTTAATTCTTTCAAGAAGGTCCCATCTGGATTCATTAGTTTTCTTCATAAAGGAACCAGTAGAAGAAGTATCGAGCATGGATTGATCATTATGAGAAAGCCGAGCATAAAAGTTTTGAAGGATTATTTCTCTTGAGAGCTCATGATTGGGGCATTTATGCAACATATACTTAAGCCTCCCCCAAGCTTGAGCGATACTTTCTCCTTCACGAGGCCAAAAATTATATATATAATTCCGATCATGATGAACCAAATGCATAGGATAAAATTTCTGGTGGAATTCCAGCTTCAACCGGTTCCAGTCCCATGTATTAGTATCATCACATAGCCTATACCATGTCAAAGCCTTTCCCTCCAAAGATAAAGGGAATACTTTCTTCTTAACTCCATCTCCGGATAAACCTGCAAGCTTAAACAATCCACAAATTTCATCCACATAGATCAAGTGCATATCAGGATCTACTGTTCCATCTCCTGCATAAGGATTAGCTAGCAATTTCTCTATCATACCCGAAGGAATTTCATAATAAATATTTTCAGTAGGTTCAATAGGTGGAGGAGAAACTCTTATTTCTTCCGGTCGAGGTGAAGATACCCCGAACAAGCCCCTCAAAGGATTACTTTCCATAGTGACAAGTGACAATAAATTTCAGCACGTAGTATAAATGTTTCCTTACCAAATTCCACTCACCAAAGCCGCTTCACTCCCTAGCAACGGCGCCAGAAAAGAGTCTTGATGACCCACAAGTATAGGGGATCAATCGTAGTCCTTTCGATAAGTAAGAGTGTCGAACCCAACGAGGAGCAGAAGGAAATGACAAGCGGTTTTCAGCAAGGTATTCTCTGCAAGTACTGAAAGTAGCGGTAACAGATAGTTTTGATAGAAAGATAATTTGTAGTAAAGTAACAAGTAACAAATATAATAAAGTGCAGCAAGGTGGACCAATCCGTTTTATAGCAAAGGACAAGCCGGAACGAACTCGTATATTAAGCAAAGCGTTCTCGAGGACACATGGGAATTTCATCTAGTCACTTTCATCATGTTTGTTTGATTCGTGTTCGCTACTTTGATAATTTGATATGTGGGTGGACCGGTGTTTGGGTGCTGTTCTTACTTGAACAAGCCTCTCACTTATGATTACCCCCTCTCGCAAGCATCCGCAACTACGAAAGAAGAATTAAGATAACTCTAACCATAGCATGAAACGTATGGATCCAAATCAGCCCCTTACGGAATAGGGCATAAACTAGGGTTTAAGCTTCTGTCACTCTAGCAACCCATCATCTAATTACTACTCCACAATGCCTTCCCTTAGGCCCAAAGATGGTGAAGTTTCATGTAGTCGACGTTCACACGACACCACTAAAGTGAGCAACAACAAACATATCATCAAAATATCGAACGAATACCAAACTCACATGACTACTTATGACAAGACTTCTCCCATGTTGATACGTCTCCAATGTATCTATAATTTTTTATTGTTGCATGTTGTTATATTATCAATCTTGGATGTTTTTGTATGCATTTACAGCAATTATATATCATTTTTGGAGACTAACCTATTAACCTAGTGCCCAGTGCCAGTTGCTGTTTTCTGCCCTGTTTTTGTTTTACAGAAAATCAATACCAAACGAAGTCCAAATGCCACGAAACTTTTTGGAGATTTTTTTCTGGACAAGATAAACACTAGAAGCTTTGGGAGAAGACAATACGCCAGAGGAGGTGGCCACGAGCCACAAGGGCACGCCTGGGGGGGCAGGTGCGCCCTGGTGCCTCGTGGGCCCACCTCAACTTCGTTTGACCTAATTCCACCACTATAAATTCAGGAAAAATCAGAAACCCTCAGGGGAGTCCGCAAGTTTCTATTCTCGAGAGATCCCATCTGGAGGCCTTCTCCGGTACTCCGCCGGAGGGGGAATCGATCACGGAGGGGCTCTACATCAACCTTGCTGCCCTTCCGATGATGCGTGAGTAGTTTAACACAAACCTTCGGGTCCATAGTTAGTAGCTAGATGGCTTCTTCTCTCTTTTTGATCTTCAATACAATGTTCTCCTCAATGTTCTTGGAGTTCTATCCGATGTAATCACTTTTTGCGGTGTGTTTGTTGGGATCCGATGAATTGTGAGTTTATGATCAGATTATCCATGAATATTATTTGAGTCTTCTCTGATCTCTTTTATGCATGATTATTATAGCTTCGTATTTCTTCTCCGATCTATTGATTTGGTTTGGCCAACTAGATTGATTTATCTTGCCATGGGAAGAGGTGCTTTGTAATGGGTTCGATCTTGCGGTGCTCAATCCCAGGTGCTCAATCCCAGTGACAGAAAGGGACATGACATGTATGTATCATTTCTATTAAGGGTAAAAAGATGGGGTTTATTCATACGTGAGTTTATCTTGTCTACATCATGTCATCGTTCTTAAGGTGTTACTCCATTCTTTATGGACTTAATACACTAGATGCATGCTGGATAGCGGTCGATGTGTGGAGTAATAGTAGTAGATGCAGGCAGGAGTCGGTCTACTTGTCTCGGACATAATGCCTATATACATGATCATTGCCTTGGATATCGTCATGATTATTTGCTTTTCTATCAATTGCCCAACAGTAATTTGTCTACCCACCGTATGCTATTTTCTCGAGAGAAGCCTCTAGTGAAAACTATGGCCCCCGGGTCTATCTAAATCATATTACTAAAACCCTAAAAATATTGCTGCCATTTTCTTTTATTTATTTTATTTTGTATTTTTGTTTCAATCTATCTATCACATACAATTTAATCTTGCAATTTACGGTCGAGGGATTGACAACCCCTCGTTTGCGTTGGGTGCAAGGATTTGTTGTTTATGTGCAGGTGCTGCTAACGAGGTGTTGCGTGATTCTCCTACTGGTTTGATAACCTTGGTTTCATAACTGAGGGAAATACTTGTCTCTACTGTGCTGCATCATCCCTTCCTCTTCGGGGATAATACCAACGCAAGCTACAAGTAGCAGGAAGAATTTCTGGCGCCGTTGCCGGGGAGACATCATCAACATCTATCAAGTACCTTTGCATAAACTCTCATCTCCTTGCATTTACTTTATTTGCCTCTCGTTTTCATCTCCCCCACTTCTAAAACGTTTTTACAAAAATACAAAAATATTTTCCATTTGCCTTTTTCTTGTTTGCTTGCTTGCTTTATCATTATGGCTAGTTCTTCGCTCGTTACTATTACCCCTGAAAATGAAGTACTTAATTTTAAACAAAGGGGAGGAGAGAATTTAAAAGATGCTTTGTACAGGATTTGTGATGATCACAATAGATCAACTCGTAAGCAATCCTCCACCATCCTTCTTCGCAATTTTTATGTGGGCATTACTACTTGGTATAGATTTGTGCTTGATACTATTACTGTAGGAAATTTCTTGATGTGTCCCTCTATGGATGCTTTTAATGCTATGGGAAATTTAGTGGGATCACCACCTATTACTATTAATGAAACAACTTTGACCTTGGAACATGTTATGCAAAGATTAGATGCTATTGAAAATAAAATGCCTACCATTGAGCATATTGAAAATCTCGATAAAAAGATTCATAACCATGTTACTCAATTTGGATCAAAAGTAGGGATTACTCTTAAGATGTTAAAAGAGAAAGAACCAATAATTAATGAAAGGGTGGAACAAAGTCCCGCTAGGATTGATAAGTTGGAGGAAATTATTAATAAATTAGGTTCCGCTTTTTCTTCCGCTAAAACTATTGAAAAAACTACTCCTAGCAAGAATTGCAAGTTTATGTATGTCCCTAAAACCAATGGTGCTACTTCTAGCAAGGGAAATAAGGATCTTAAAATGATTAGCGTGCACCCCGATTTCATTGGTATAATTAAGGAACCTATTCACAAGAGTAAAATTCTTGATTTTGTGCCTAGAAGTGTGATGGTGAGAAACACCTATGTTAAATCTATTAGAAAAAATGGATGTGTGATTGAGGAGTTGGAAACCAAAGATGACAATACTTGAAACTATGCATTATGCCAAGCTAGGGGCATAAAACAATAGCGCTTGTTGGGAGGCAACCCAATGAATAAAATAAATTTTTCTTATTTGTTTCTGTTATTGTGTAATTTCACAATTATGCTACTGGTATGAGTGTGTTTTGTGTTCTTAATTAGTGTTTGTGCCAAGGAAAGCCTTTAGGATGATTTGGAAGATAGTATAATTGATGCTGTTTGGAAAACAGAAAGTTTTGCGTCCAGTGCCCGAATTTTGTTTCTGTACTGGAGCGTCAGAAAAATCTGAATTTTTACACAGTATTGATATATGAATTTCCCACGTTGTCCTAATTTTTCAGAATTTTTGGAGTTACAGAAGTATGGCTTTTAAATAGATTGCTACACACTGTTCTGTTTTTGACAGATTCTGTTTTTGATGCACTACTTGCTTGTTTTGATGAATCTATGGATTGTATCGGGGGGTATAAGCCATGCTGAATTTAGAGTACAGTAGGTATAATGCAAAAATAAAATATGAATGGGTTTTCAACAATACTTAAAGTAGTGATTTATTTTGTTATACTAACGGATCTCACAAAGGTTTTGTTGAGTTTTGTGTGATTGAAGTTTTCAAGTTTTGGGTGAGATCATGATGGATGAAAGAATAAGGAGTGGCAAGAGCCTAAGCTTGGGGATGCCCGAGGCACCCCAAGGTAATATTCAAGGAAGACTAAAGCGTCTAAGCTTGGGGATGCCCCGGAAGGCATCCCCTCTTTCTTCTACCAACCATCGGTAATTTTACTTGGAGCTATATTTTTATTCATCACATGATATGAGTTTTGCTTGGAGCGTCATGTATTATATGAGTCTTTGCTTTGTTTGCTTTTTATTTTGTCCCAATCATCCTTGCTGAACACACCTATCTTGAGAGAGCCACACGATCATCATAATTTGTTAAAATACTCTATGTGCTTCACTTAATTTTTTTTTGAGCTAGGCAGTTGCTCTAGTGCTTCACTTAAATCTTTTTGAGCACGGCGGTGGCTATATTTTGAAGAAATAAACTCTCATGCTTCACTTATATTATTTTTAGAGTTGACAAGATTGAAATTTTGAAGAAATGAATTCTCATGCTTCACTTATATTATTTTGAGAATTGATAAGATTAAAATTTTGAAGAAATATTTGCACTCTCATGCTTCACTTAAATATTTTTGAGAGTTAATAGTAACGGTAATTTGCACAAGATATGAAATTGGTCCCAAAGTGATGAATATTCAAGAGGGATATAATAAAAACTTTCATATAGATCATTGGATATGATAAGTGTGATTCCTTGCCATAGTTTTGCGATATGGAAATGATAATATGTGAGTCATGTTAGTGAGTAATTGTGATTTAGTAAAAATATTCGTGTTAAGGTTTGTGATTCCCTATGCATGCACATCAAGTCAATAGTTATGCAAAGAAATTATATCCTACTTATGGTGCATAATTCGGCGTTAGTTATGTTCAATGCATGTTTATGACCGTTTTCGTTTTTTGGTTGGTTGCTTCTCAATCTTTTGCTAGCCTTCATTTGTACTAAGCGGAAATACTGCTTGTGCATCCAAAACCCTTAAACCTAAGTTGTGCCAAATGATTCCACTATACCTACCTATATGCGGTATTTCAATGCCTTTCCAAGTAAATTTGCGTGTGCCAACTCTAATTTTCAAAATAATTTTTCCGTTTTGTGTGCCCGTACCGCTCATGAAGCGGCAGGGGATGGCCATTATTTTCCATGCTAGGTGTGTTATTCTCACGATGAGTGTTTATTCACTTGTCATTGCACGAGAGGATGGTTGGTAATAGGGATGCCCAGTCCCACAATGAATCAAAAATTAATAACCACAAAATTCCTTGGAAAGTGTTGGTATGGAGGGCACCCGTGGATACGGCTAGCCATGGATTGTGAAAGAATGGTGGAAAGGAAATAAACTTTACTTTCTGTTTGGGAACCGCCTATGATGTGTCTAGCATGGAAAATATTGGGAATTCTCGGTCGTTTTCGTTGACAGGAAAAGCATGCCTCTCAAAATATTTTTATCTCTTTAATTTCAGCTTTGAGCTCTGGCACATTTGACAAATCTCTGCTTCCCTCTGCGAAGGGCCTATCTATTTACTTTTATGCAATTTTTATTTTTATTTGAGTCTCCATCTTCTCTTACAAAAGCACCAACTAGAGAGCACTATTGTCATACCTGTGCATTGGATGTAGCTAATATTTGAGTGTGTTTCATGAATGGATCAATGATTGAGCATAATGGGCTACGGATAACTTTCTTTAGCATTGATATTTTGAAAGACATGGTTGCTTGTTAGCATGCTTGAGTATTTATATCTTCATGTCAAATTATAGACTATTGCTTTGAATCATTCAAGTCCAATGTCCATGCTATAAAACAAAACAAAATATGATGAATATGTTAGGCAACATTCCACATCAAAAATTCTGTTTTTATCATTTACCTACTCGAGGACGAGCAGAAATTAAGCTTGGGGATGCTGATACGTCTCCAACGTATCTATAATTTTTGATTGTTCCATGCTGTTATATTATCAATCTTGGATGTTTTTATATGCATTTACAACAATTATATATTATTTTTGGATACTATCCTATTAACCTAGTGCCCAGTGCCAGTTGCTATTTTCTGCCCTATTTTTGTTTTACAGAAAATCAATACCAAAAAGTCCAAATGCCACGAAACTTTTTGGAGATTTTTTTCTGGACAAGATAAACACTAGAAGCTTCGGGAGAAGACCAAACGCCAGAGGAGGTGGCCACGAGCCACTAGGGCGCGCCTGCCTCGTGGGCCCACTTTAACTCCGTTTGACCTAATTCCACCACTATAAAATCAGGAAAAATCAGAAACCCTCAGGGGAGTCCATGAAATACTTTTTCCGCCACCGCAAGTTTCTGTTCTCGAGAGATCCCATCTGGAGGCCTTCTCTGGTACTCCGACGGAGGGGGAATCGATCACGGAGGGGCTCTACATCAACCTTGTTGCCCTTCCGATGATGCGTGAGTAGTTTACCACAGACCTTCGGGTCCATAGTTAGTTGCTAGATCTCTTCTTCTCTCTTTTTGATCTTCAATACAATGTTCTCCTCGATGTTCTTGGAGCTCTATCCCATGTAATCACTTTTTGCGGTGTGTTTGTTGGGATCCGATGAATTGTGAGTTTATGATCAGATTATCAATGAATATTATTTGAGTCTTCTCTGATCTCTTTTATGCATGATTATTATAGCTTCGTATTTCTTCTCTGATCTATTGATTTGGTTTGGCCAACTAGATTGATTTATCTTGCCATGGGAAGAGGAGCTTTGTAATTGGTTCGATCTTGCGGTGCTCAATCCCAGTGAAAAAAAGGGACATGACACGTATGTATCGTTGCTATAAAGGGTAAAAGGATGGGGTTTATTCATACGTGAGTTTATCTTGCCTACATCATGTCATCGTTCTTAAGGCGTTACTCCGTTCTTTATGGACTTAATACACTGGATGCATGCTGGATAGCGATTGATGTGTGGAGTAATAGTAGTAGATGCAGGCAGGAGTCGGTCTACTTGTCTCGGACGTAATGCCTATATACATGATCATTGCCTTGGATATCGTCACGATTATTTTCTTTTCTATCAATTGCCTAACAGTAATTTGTCTACCCACCGTATGCTATTTTCTCGAGAGAAGCATGTAGTGAAAACTATGCCCCCCCGGGTCTATCTAAATCATATTACTAAATCCCTAAAAATATTGCTGCCATTTTCTTTTATTTATTTTATTTTGTATTTTTTTGTTTTAATCTATCTATCTATCACATACAATTTAATCTTGCAATTTACCTCCCAGGGATTGACAACCCCTCGTTTGCGTTGGGTGCAAGGCTTTGTTGTTTGTGTGCAGGTGCTGCTAACAAGGTGTTGCGTGATTCTCCTACTGGTTCGATAACCTTGGTTTCATAATTGAGGGAAATACTTATATCTACTGTGCTGCATCATCCCTTCCTCTTCGGGGATAATACCAACGCAAGCTACAAGTAGCACTTGTCCTCAAGAACAAAAGTAAGTACTCACAAATCATCTTCATGTTCAAGATCAGAGCGGTATTGAATAGGATTAAGGATCTGAACATATAATCTTCCACCAAATAAACCAACTAACATCAACTACAAGATGTAATCAACACTACTAGCAACCCACAGGTACCAATCTGAGGTTTTGAGACAAAGATTGAATACAAGAGATGAACTAGGGTTTGAGATGAGATGGTGCTGGTGAAGATGTTGATGAAGATTGGTCCTCCCATGATGAGAGGATCGTTGGTGATGTCGATGGCTTCGATTTCCCCCTCCCGGAGGGAAGTATCCCCGGCGGAATCGCTCTGCCGGAGAGCAAAATAGCTCCTGCCCAGGTTCTGCCTCGAGACGGCGGCACTTTGTCCCAAAAGCCTTCTCTTGATTTTTTCTACGGCAAATGGCTTCATATAGCAGAAGGAGGGGGCCAGACGCCAGCTGAGGGCCCCACAAGGCACTAGGGCGCACCCTACTGCCTTGTGGGCAGCTGGTGGGTCCCCTCTGTTATCTCTTTTCTCTAGTATTTTTTATATATTCAA
This sequence comes from Elymus sibiricus, assembly GCA_039707655.1. Lineage (NCBI taxonomy): Eukaryota > Viridiplantae > Streptophyta > Magnoliopsida > Poales > Poaceae > Elymus > Elymus sibiricus. The sequence goes on along the minus strand of CM077672.1, from coordinate 295,446,650 downwards.
TAAAAAATCTCCATGAAATTTCAGGTCAATTGGAGCTCTGTAGAATAGGTATCTCTGATACGGCTATTTCAGGTCCAGAATTCCAGCTGCCGGCATTCTCCCTCTTCATGTAAATCTTGCAAATTAAGAGAGAAAAGGCATACGAATTGTACCATAAAGTGAAATAATGATCAAAAACATAATAAATAACAGTAGGAAATCATGATGCAAATTGGACGTATCAGGAATCACCCTCGGCAAACTCGGGTTCCTCGACAAGCAATCAATCACGGCATCACCTGCAATCTGGCATGACACGCCAGGTGAGTACTTCGAATGTACTCCTAAGCTCACAGCAACCAAAGCAATCAAGACAAACAACAGCATGGCAATTATAGGTTAATTATCAATGATGAACATGATACTACTAGAACAACATGAGAGTGAACATGGCATGTACATGTTAATCATGATATGAACATGATGATACTGGAACTAACATGCAAGGGGGGGTCAATGTTTAAGGTCCCTTGGACCAACTTACTCTTCTCGGAGGTTATCTCGTAACCACCATATGTCTCAAACTTACCATCATGAACATCACACAATCACCTCAGGATCAACCAAGCTCGGTATCAACAATACCATCGTGATCATCACACGACCACAAGGAGCTTGATCCTTTCCTGTGATCATCGCATGACCACATAAAGATCAACCAACTTCTTTCCTCATGGAACCGGGGTTGTTAATTATTCAGGTTATTATTACTGTTGACCCATAGTGTGACCTACTACGAACTGTGTCCATGACCGAGGATGCGGCTATCGATAGATTATACACTCTGCAGAGGTTAGTACACTGTACCCACACCACGGAATTCATGGCCTTGTGCTCCCATTCGGGTGGACCAACAACATTCCGACAAAACCAATCTATTGCATGACACTCTCCCAGCCACTCCGACAAACTCCCCTTTGGGCTATGTCAGGGGTGGCCCCGATGTCAACTCGTGACATCCTGCCACCTCATGGCTGCCACCATCGTGGCCAAACAAAACAAAGTCGTTCCAAACGGGGACATCGGTACCGTAAAACTCGGGCACACAAGATTATGGCCGCCTACCTGATCAGGGTAGCGCGCGCACATAACCTTCCCTAGTTGGAGGCACTGGCGAGAGGCATGACAATAGACCGAATTAGGGCCTCCCCATCCAGGCAAGTGTGGTTGCACTGGTGAGCTCGATTCATTCAAGTTCGATTAATGTCAGGTTTAACTTGAATGGTGATGAGCTGAGTCATAAAAAATAACATGATGAAATAACAATGCATATGAGCATGATATCAGTGTAACCATGGATGGGCAACATAACCATTTAACATCATAACATCAATAATGATAAATCATTTAGTCTACGAGATGCAAATGAGCATAGCATAACGATGATCATGAATATCACAAGTAGTTTCGTATCAAACCGTAACTACTCATGTGAGCATAACATTATCACTAGCATCGAAAATGATTACAAGAATAAAGTATGATAATAATAACTATAAAACTAATAAAGGAGAAGAATCATATATGCACAAGAACCTAGCATAAGCATGGACATGGATTCACGAGCATATTCGAAGTATTAACAAAATCATTAAATGAGCAAGCAATTATTTAAATATTCAAGTATAAACCATGGCTACTGCAAGGCCATCATGCAAGTGGCTGTTGTGGCTTGCCTGGTGTTGAGAATCACCGGGAAGAAGTGTGAGGGGCTCGCGGAAATATTTTGCCAGAAAAGTTTCTCTCCCGGCGGAGCTAATAAAAGGGCAAGGGAAAAATGGTCATTTTCAGAATGTTACAACATGGTGAAAATGATATCATTGGAATGGGCTCGACGAACTGAGAACGTGGGCTTTGGATTCACCTGATTCAGAGTTACGGTCGTGAAAATACGGTTGTTCGTTCGTTAGGTAGAAAACAAATAGAAAAGTGTTTGTTTCTGCTCTTAATGGGTGAACACCCGCTAAATAACTGTTTTGGCCGGCGGCTAGAAAAGAGAAAGTGCCTTTCGGAGAATACGCCTTCACTGCAGGGAAAGCGTATTTCCGGCCGAAGAAGAAACAGAGTACGCTTTCTGTAAACGAAAGCGTATTACGCAAACTATGCTTCCACTTGAATCGGCGCGGGCCCGGGGTCAACGCCTGTGTGGCTGACCGGTGGGTCCGCGGGGAGGTGGGGCTCGCCGGCTGGGTCTCCTTCTTCCTCCCGCGCCTGCGCGCTCCTGGCCGAGGGACAGGGCCGGTCCCGACGGCGTTTACCGGATCTACAGGGCACCTCCGGCGGCGCTCCGGCTATGGACGAGCTCGGGAAGACGAGGCGCACGCTCCTGACTGCTTCACGCTCGACGAGGAGCCCGGAACCGAGCGGGCCTTCAACCGTAGCGGAAGGTGGCGTCGGCCACCATGGGGGCGCATGGCTCGGCCGTGGGGAAAGGGCTTGGGCGCGCTGGGGGGAGTGGTGGAGGTCCGGGGAGTACTCTGGTGGTGGCAGAAAGGAGAGAGAGGGCTCGGTTCGCTCGAATTTAAGAGGACAAAGGTGACAGCCATGGCGGCTGTGGGAGGCGAGGAGGGCTCCTCGAGCTCGATGGAGTGGTCTGGAGTGGTTCTAGGAGGGAGGAGAGGAAGCTGGTGAGGTCGAGGGACCTCGGGAACGGCTTATATAGCCGGGACGAAGCTCGGGGTGAGCACGGCCACGGCGACGCGTGCGCCGGCGCACTGAGGTGAGGGGGACACGCGTACGGGAGGGGGAGAGGGGTCAGAGGGCTCACGCAGTGCGGAGAGGCCACAGAGGGATTCGGGAGAGTTCGAGTAGGAAGATGCCAGGAAGAATACGACGGTGGACGCGAGCACGCGGTGCGGCGTGGCGCGCCGGGGAGGAAAGAGGAGGGGCCCGGGCACGCGTGGACTCAGGGGACTGTGGGCGACGCGGTGGACAAGGTGGGACACGCGAGAGCAGCCGGAAGGGCAGTGCCCGGAGCTAGCCGGCGCTCAGAGCGCGCCAAATGCATGCCAACAGCTCGGTCACCGCATGGCATGGTGAGGAGAGGGCACGAGGGACTGCCAAAAGATGTCTACCGTGTAGTCCTTCCCAAATGGGACCTCTCTGAGGTGATAGCTCGAAGAAAGCCACTTTGTTCTGATGGGATGCATCAGTCAAAGTTTGCTGTAGCAAACTTGGGCATGAAGCTGTGGTCAAAGTGAAGGGGATAAGGGCTAACCAGGATGTCACAGGGGTTTAGGGTAGGAAGGACTACAGTCCTGTGAAATATGAAAGGATTTGAACCAATATTTATCATAGTTGCTTCACAACTGCAAAATCTGGTCTAGAAACTAGATCATGAAGCTTCACTCACGTAGAGTGTTGGATTGGTCTGAAATTTGGTGGAGGATAATGATTTGGACATAGGAAGGCACTGTAAAATTTCATACCATTTGGATAAATAAAAATGGTACTTCCTTCACAATGCTTTCCTCTGGACAGAAACTTGGGGGAATATTGTGGAGAAAATGGCTTGGCAAAATGATGTGAATTTTGGCAGGCTCAATGGATATAGGGATATTTGGGTCCTGGATTAATTTCAGAATTTTTGAAGCAATATAAAATATAATTGCTTCACAAACTGAAATTGTGACCAGAAAGAAAGATTGAATGGTGTGCTCACCATGAGCATGGAATCTTGAATATTTTTACATATCCAAGGTCCATATGGTCCAAAGGAATTTTGAGAATTTTGTGGAAATTTTAGGAAAGACAGAAATATAGGTTGCTTGACAACCTAGAGCAAATGGGGTTATTCCTTTAATAGAAAAAGGAATATTCCCAAGAAATAAAAATTAGGGGTGGGCTAAGATAGAAATGACATGGTCTTGTGATGGATTTGAGAATGGCAAGCCACTAGGGAGAGGAAGAAGAGATGATCTTCCCAGGTTTCAAGACCACAAAGCCACAGAAAAGGGACTCCAAATAAAAATTGGAAGAAATCCCAAAGAAAAAGAAAGGGCCAAAAATTGGGGTGTCACAACCACATACAAGACGAACAAGTACCATATGCCACTTGGGGTGTTTGTGGGTACTAACAACCATTTGCAAACCACAATCTTTTCTTTCACCCTAATAAGAGATTAAGAGGCAGATTCATTTGGGTGGCTATTCAGAACATTTTTAAAGTGCATGAGAGGGAAGGCTCCAACATGCATTCTCACAGTTACCACCGCCACCCCAAAAAAGCATCCTGACATAATGCTAGTTCCATTCGTACATGCACTTACATCCCCTGACCACTCCTCTTCTTTCTCATTTCTAGACCAGTGTCTGGCAATGGCTTTGGCTATCCCAGATGTTTTCAAGAATACACTGCACAAGCTATGCCGCTGGTACATCATGAAGAAATACAAGGAGCACTTGGTGTACCTATACAACCTCTACCCAGACTTCAAGGACGAGTTCATAGCAATCCCCAACTGGCCCCTCATGCCAACTGAGTTTGAGGCTGCCTGGAAAGAGTTCATGGAAAAGTACAACCTTCACGACGATGCAACGATGGTGTCCATGTGGAACGAGCGAGAGAAGTGGATATCAGCTTACTTCAAAGAAATATTCTGTGCCAAAATGACATCGACACAGCGTAGTGAGAGCATGAACCACGTGCTAAAGAAAAACTTCATAAATCAGAGAGACAACCTAACGAGGAGACAGAAAGAGAACGAGGAGACAGAAAGAGAACGAGGAGACAATGGGTAACCGGGTATAGCTCTATCACCTATCACAAGATAAAAATGTGCTTACTAAAATAATGCTTTCTTACTGACACAAGTTTTTGCTGTCAGAAACTAATTATTTGTTCATCACTCTTGCTTGCGCAGAAAGAACAAAACATGCTCACTCTCTACGGATTTGACACACAAATTAATGGCAAAGTTTTTCTCGCAAGGTTTGTACAATGAGCTCTGAAAGAGGCTAAAACTGAGCACGCTCTTCAGGGCAACGTAGACATATGAGTCTACAAAGTACCTTGTGCACTACAACAACCCACAGAAAGAGTTTGCCTGGTCACTGCATGCGTTCCAGGTGGTTGCAGATCCCGCGGGAGGAATATATATATATATATATATATATATATATATATATATATATGAGTGCGAATGCAAGTTGTGGGACCACAAAGGTGAGGAAAAAAAGATACTACACACTGTAGTAAATTTTCTTGTCAATTTTGTTAGATTGAAATGAGGGAAACCATGTACCACTGGTGCAGCGACGTGCTATACAAACGGTTTTTACCCCCTTTCTGCAACAGAGTTTTAAACCGTCGCCTTGCCTGTGTGTGCGATAGGGGGGTCCAACCCACACGACCCAGAAACCGTCGGCGATAGGTCCTCCGGTCACACACGCGGGGCAAAAAGAGCTCGTGTGCGATCGGGCGAGCCATCGCAGACAATTATAATGGCCCAATCATTTCCGTTCGTATGTACATACCACACAGTGAATCCCAGACAAACGTTTCTGTTTGTATGTAGATCCCACACAGTGAATCCCAGACAAACGTTTCCGTTCATATGTACATCGCACACAATTTTCTGTTCGTGTGTGATCGGGGAGATAACGCAGACGCTTTCGTAGGACAAGCTGTGGGAGATCGTCTTTCCATCCCACACAGTAATTATGGAACAAACGTTTGTGTGGCATACCACATCACGCAAAGTTCTCTGTACAACCTCGTCTGTGATAGGTGTAGCGATCACAGACGCTCTGCCTCGGTTAACCGTTTGTGTTGTTCAAGTATATCACATACGATTTGATGAAGAAAACTGTATGCCATTGGGCTATCTATCACACACGCTTTTACTGCTAGAAACGTTTGTAAAATCCATGACCCATATAGCAGGTTTATTAGTTTACTATTAATACCTCCAGTATTAAGCAAATTTCAATTTCATCTCGAACACAAATATATTTTAACATCGCTGTACGATAGCTATGAGAATACAACACAGTACAACATATAGCTAGTTCACCTTCATAAGCACAAAGTAAGTTGAGCAAAATATTAGAACAATATATTCATTTCCCTAATCGACTGATAAATGATCAACCAAATTCGTCTTCTCCACCTCTGCTTTCAGTTTAGGAAGAACCTGTTTGGCATTGACCAACTGGGAAAGTCCCTCCTCCTTCGCAAACACCATTTATACGTCTCCAACGTATCTATAATTTATGAAGTATTCATGCCATGTTTACAACAATTCTATATGGTTTTGGTATGATTTGATTAGAACTAACCAGGACTGACGCTGTTTTCAGCAGAACTACCGGGGTATTGTTTTTTTGTGCAGAAATAAAAGTTCACGGAATGGGCTGAAAATTTACGGTGATTTTTTGTGGACCAAAAGAGACCCCCGAAGCTTCGACGAAGGACCAAAAGCCTCACGAGGAAGCGACAAGCCTGGGGGGCGCGCCCTTCCCCCCAGGGCGTGTGGAGCAGGCTTGTCGCTCCCTTGTGGGCCCCCTTGATGTGAAACCAATGCCAAAAATTCCTATAAATACCAAAAACCCCAGAAAGAAACCTAGAACTCCCACGCCGCCGCCGCAAGCCTCTATTCCGAAGCGATCTCATCTGGAGCCCTATTCCGGTACTCTGCCGGAGGGGGAAATCATCACTGGAGGCCATCTTCATCATCCTGGCGGTCTCCATGACGAGGAGGGAGTAGTTCACCCTCCGGGCTGAGGGTATGTACCAGTAGCTATGTGTTGGATCTCTCTCTCGTGTTCTTGATTTGGCACGATCTTGATGTACCGCGAGCTTTGTTAATATAGTTGGATCATATGGTGTTTCTTCCCTCTCTATCTTCTTGTGATGAATTGAGTCTTTCCCTTTGAGGTTTCGTTATTGTCGGATTGAATACTTTGGATTTGAGAACACTTGATGTATGTCTTGCATGTGGATACCAGTGGCGACAATGGGGTATTCTATTGAGTCACTTGATGTATGTTTTGGTAATCAACTTGCGCATTCCCGTGACCTTGCGCTAATCTAGGCATATGGGTTGGTACACGTTTTCATCCTTCTTTCTTTGATAGAAACTTTGGGGTACTCTTTGAAGTTCTTTGTGTGGATTGAATATTATGAATCTGAAGTTGTTTGATGCATATCGAATAATCAACTCAGGGATACTTGTGGTGACATTGGAGTATCTAGGTGACATTAGAGTTGGTTGATGCGTATCATATGGTGTTATTTTAGTACGAACTCTAGGGCTGTTTGTGACACTTATAGGGATGGCTCAATAGATTGATCGGAAAGGATAACTTTGAGGTGGTTTCATACCCTACAACAATTTCATCTTATGTTCTCCGCTAATAGGAACTTTGGAGTGATTCTTTGTCGCACATTGAGGGATTGTTATATGATTCAATTATGTCAGCACTGTTGAGAGATTGCACTAGTGAAAGTATGAACCCTAGGCCTTGTTTCGAAGCATTGCAATACCGTTTGTGCTCCGTTTTATCACTTGCTACCTTGCTGTTTTTATATTTTCAGATTACAAAAACCTATATCTACTATCCATACTACACTTGTATCATCATCTCTTCGCCGAACTAGTGTACCTATACAATTTACCATTGTATTGGGTGTGTTGGGGACACAAGAGATTTCTTGTATTTGATTGCAGGGTTGTTTGAGAGAGACCATCTTCATCCTATGCGGTCCACTGATTGATAAACCTTAGGTCATCCACTTGAGGGAAATTTGCTACTGTCCTACAAAACTCTGCACTTGGAGGCCCAACAACATCTACAAGAATAAAAGTTGCGTAGTAGACATCAAGCTCTTTTCTAGCGCCGTTGCCAGGGAGGTGAGTGCTTGAAGGTATATCTTTAGATCTTGCAATTGAATCTTTTAGTTTCTTATTTATTCACTAGTTTGGTTTTATAAAAGAAAACTTAAAAAAATGGAATTGAGGTTGCCTCAAATGCTTCATCTTTATAATATCTTTCTTGAAAATGATGGATCGGAAAATTGTGCCAAAGTGTTAGAAGAAGAATTTAATAAAATGTTTGGCATAAAATCTTTGAATGATCAGCATGATTGCAATGTTGTTAGTATGCTTTCTATGAATATCCATGATGCGAATGATATGCAAAGCCATAAGCTTGGGGATGCTATATTTCATGAAGATGATATTTTTAGTCCCCCAAGTTTTGATGAGCAAATTTATTATGATGATAGCATGCCTCCTATTTATGATGATTTTATTGATGAAAGTGGGTTTGGAAGAGTGTCAACTTTAGGTACTAATGATCCCACTATTTTGGAGTGTGTTGAATCTTATTGCAATAATCATGAAAGTGGATTTGGAGAGGTCATAACTTTATTTAATGATGATTCCACTATTTTGGAAGAGGTTTCAATTGATTATGACAACAAAGTTGCTATCTATGATGATTATTGTGATGACATGTATTTTAATAAGAATAATAATAACTATGAAACGTGTCATCATGATTTTAATTTTCAATTGGATTATGCCAATCAAGTATCTCATGATAGTTATTTTGTTGAGTTTGCTCCCACTATTATGAATGAGAAGACAATTGCTTATGTGGAGAGTAGTAAAAATTCTATGCTTGTGGATCATGGAAGGAATGCTTTGTGTTATGGATATATTGTTGAATTTCTTCATGATGCTACTGAAAATTATTTTGAGAGAGGATTATATGCTTCTACATATCTCAATAATATCAAGTTTCCTCTCTATGTGTTGAAAGTTTTGAAGTTATACTTTGTTTGCCTTCCTATGCTAGTTGATTCTTGCTCCCATAAATTGTTTGCTCACAAAATCCCTATGCATAGGAAGTGGGTTAGGCTCAAATTTTCTTGTCATACGATTCATGATGCTCTCTTTATGTTTCAATTCTTTACTTTTATGCGAGCATCATTGAAATAATCATGCCTAGCTAAAAGGCATTAAAGAAAAGCGCTTGTTGGGAGACAACCCAAAATTTATACCTACTGTTTTTGTGTGTCCACATGATTAAGATACTGTAGTAATCATGTTTTATATGTTTTCTTTCAATAATGTGCCAAGTAAAGCCTTTGGGATAGTGTGGATACTTGTTGATTTGATTCTGTGCAAAAACAGAAACTTTTTCTGCCCAGTTCTGGAATATCTATTCTGTACTAGAACGTGATAAAATTCTGAATTTTTTTCACATTATTGGGTTAAAATTCTTTCACGCTGTCCTATTGTTTCAGAATTTTTGGAGTTACAGAAGTATGACTTTAATTCAGATCATTACAGACTGTTCTGTTTTTGACAGATTCTGTTTTCAATGCATAGTTTGCTTGTTTTACAGTTTCTATGGCTTATATTGGTCAAGATAAATTGTGGAAATGATATAGTACAGTAGGAATTATGTGAGAAAAATTATGAATCTTGTCTTGACAGTACCAAAGTGAATGATTTATGCTTTATCATACTAACGCATCTCACGAAGTTCCGTTAAGTTTTGTGTGATTGAAGTTTTGATGTTTTGGGTGAGATATCGATCTGAGGAAGAATAAGGAGTGGCAAGACCCTAAGATTGGGGATGCCCAAGGCACCCCAAGGTAATATTCAAGGAATACTCAAGCGTGTAAGCTTGGGGTTGCCCCGGAAGGCATCCCCTCTTTCGTCTTCAAAACTATCGGTAAATCTTACTTGGAGCTATATTTTTATTCATCACATGATATGTGTTTTGCTTGGAGCGTCATTTTATTTTATTTGGATTTGCTTGCTGTTATCAATAATCATGTTTTGTATCTTTTATTTCAATAAAAATGTCAAGTATAGCCTTTACCATGCTCAGTTTGCAAGTGTATGAGTTGCTCTTTCAAAATAGAAAGTTTTCTATTATTGTCTGAATTCTCTAGAAAAGTAAGAATGTGATAAAATCTTGAAATTGTGACACAGTAAGCTATTATAAATTTTCTACAGTGTGGTAAATTTTCAGAATTTTTGGAGTTAAATAAGTATGGATTTTTCATCATCTTTTACAGACTGTTCTGTTTAGATAGATTGCTGTTATGTTTGCATTGTTTGCATATGTTTGCTTGTTTAATGATTCTATTTGAGGATAGGAGTATTAAATATGCAGAGGCATTTAGTATGCAATGTTTAATTATAATTTTAGTAATTTGTTACAGTAGAGAATGTTAAGGTTTTGAATGGATTTATACTAACTTATCTCACGAGTTCTTGTTGAGTTTTGTGTGGATGAAGTTTTTAAGTTTAGGAGAAGCCATGATATGAGATGAATTAAGGAGACACAAGAGCTCAAGCTTGGGGATGCCCAAGGCACCCCAAGATAACATTCCAAGAAGTCTGAAGCAACTAAGCTTGGGGATGCCCCGGTAGGCATCCCACCTTTCTTCATCAACACCTATCGGTAAACCTAAGTTTTTTACTTGTTCACATGATATGTGCTATTCTTGGAGTGTCCTTTTATTTTCATTTTGTTTGTTGTTTAATAAGTTCATTAGATCTGAAAGTTTTTTATTGAGAGAGAGTCTTCACATAGCTACCCATTCACTTAACTACTCTTTGTTCTTCACTTATATCTTTTGGAGTAGTTTGTAATTTACTCTTGTGCTTCACTTATATCCCAAGAGTAAATTGTTGAATGATTTGAATATCATAAAGTTGAAATTATATGTGTTTCATATGCTTGTCCCATGGGGAGTAGTGACTTTACATAAAATAAGTATAAGTGGTAAAATTTATTGAAAGTTAGCAAACACAGCATTGGTCACTTGAACAATTCATGAAAGAATATTGAAGGAGGAGAGATTTCACATATAAATATATTATCTTGGACATCTTCTATGATTGTGAGCCCCCATTAATTATTTTCAACCTTGATCAAGTAGTTGATGTTGCACAAGGAAGACAACGTAATGGGTTATGTTTGTTTATATTCACATAGAAGTAATATGTTCTTGGATCCTCTAACATGTGATGCTTGCCCCTATCTTTTGCTAGCCAAAATTCTGTACTAAGTAGAGATACTACTTGTGCATCCAAAAACCCTTTAACCCAGTTTCATGTCATGAGAGTCCACCATATCTACCTATGGATTGAATAAGATCCTTCAAGTAAGTTGTCATCGGTGCAAAAGCAATAAAAATTGCTCCTAAATATGTATGATCTTTTATTGTAAGGGAAAATAAGCTTTGTGCGATCTTGTAATGGTGAAGAAATAGAAGCGACAGACTGCATAATAAAGGTCGCTATCACAAGGGGCAATATAAAGTGACATTCCTTTACACTAAGAGCTTGTACATCCAAAAATAAATAGCGCGTGACAACCTCTTCTTCCCTCTGCGAAGGGCCTATCTTTTACTTTATGTACTTACTTTTATGCAAGAGTCAATAGTGTTCTTCTCTATTCCATTTTTATTTTCTCTCTTGGCAAGCATCATGTGGTGGGGAATGATCCAGGCACATATATCCAGTTGAATATAGGTGATCATGAGTTATTATTGTTGACATTATCTTTGAGATAAATAAGTTGGGAGGCGAAACATTAAGCCCCTATCTTCCTATGTGTTTGACTGAAACGGTTTGTTCTAAAATATGCTTTGAGTGTCAGCAATCATGGAAGACTAAATGATAGTTGAGTATGTGTAATTTGCTAAATCAAAGCTCTTACATAGACCCTTCCTGAAAAAAAGATGAATTGCAATTGTTTGATGACTGAGAACATAGTTTGTTAGTTTTCAAGAAAGTTTATGATCTATACTTTAACATGTGAATAGCTTGCTACTTGATCATGAGAAGTTTTATGAGATGAGTTAGTGTCTATGATATATCATGATGCTAGAAAAAGTGTTTGGAATTATCATTGATCAAACTTATGCACTATGCTAGCATTCACACTTCATAAATTATTTCTTTTATCATTTACCTACTCGAGGACGAGCAGGAATTAAGCTTGGGGATGCTGATACGTCTCCAATGTATCTATAATTTATGAAGTATTCATGCCATGTTTACAACAATTTTATATGGTTTTGGTATGATTTGATTAGAACTAACCCGGACCGATGCTGTTTTCAGCAGAACAACCATGGTGTTGTTTTTTTGTGCAGAAATAAAAGTTCTCGGAATGGGCTGAAAATTTACGGTGATTTTTTGTGCACCAAAAGAGACCCCCGAAGCTTCGAGGAAGGACCAGAAGCCTCACGAGGAAGCGACAAGCCTGGGGGGTGCGCCCTCCCCCCAGGGCACGCGGAGCAGGCTTGTCGCTCCCTCGTGGGCCCCCCTTGACATGAAACCAACGCCAAATATTCCTACAAATACCAAAAACCCTAGAAAGAAACCTAGAACTCCCACGCCGCCGCCGCAAGCCTCTATTCCGAAGCGATCTCATTTGGAGCCCTGTTCCGGCACTCTGCCGGAGGGGGAAATCATCACCAGAGGCCATCTTCATCATCCTGGCGGTCTCCATGACGAGGAGGGAGTAGTTCACCCTCGGGGCTGAGGGTATGTACCAGTAGCTATGTGTTGGATCTCTCTCTCTCGTGTTCTTGATTTGGCATGATCTTGATGTACCGCGAGCTTTGTTAATATAGTTGGATCATATGGTGTTTCTTCCCACTCTATCTTCTTGTGATGAATTGAGTCTTTCACTTTGAGGTTTCGTTATTGTCGGATTGAAAACTTTGGATTTGAGAACACTTTATGTATGTCTTGCATGTGGATACCCGTGGCGACAATGGTGTGACACCCTGGTTTTTCCCAACTTTTCTTTTTATTTGGAATTTGGCTTGGATTTTAACAGTAATGGCTCTATGGTTTTTCCCAACTTTTCTTTTTCACAATTCTCAGCATTGTAACCCGATCCAATGGCCAAATGGTTGTATCCACCCAAGGAAATTGTTCATAACTTCTATCGGTGCTGGATGGAAAAATGACACGTCCATCGGAAATCACTCCCGAAATCGTGTGGTAGATCACATATTCCAGTCCGAATAACACAGCAGCCAAGCCAGCGAACATAAGGGAATTGGAGTCAGCATAATGATGATCATATGAGGAATGACCTGTCAGGATGAGGGGACGGTGAAGCAAACCACCCCAGAGTAAGGCAGCCGGGTCGTATGAGATTCAGTGGGAATGTTATATGAAGGAAAAGGGATACCCGAGTTGGAACCGGTTCCCTTAAGTCATAATATTCATGCTTGTTCCCCGAGCAACCAAATCTCGAGGACGAGATTTATCCTAAGGGGGGTAGGTTTGTGACACCCTGGTTTTTCCCAACTTTTCTTTTTCAAAAACCCATTTGAATTTTATTTGGAATTTGGCTTGGATTTTAACTGGAATGGCTCTATGGACTTAAAACTTGGGAATATTTTTACTTTCCCCTCCCAAGTGACTCAAAGCTTCCAAAAACTTCTCCCAAGTCATGTCATTTCTATTCTTGCTCAATCTCAATTTTTATTCCAATTCAATATTCCTTTTTCTATTAAAGGAATAGCTCTTTTGCTCTAGGTTGTGAAGCAACCTATATTTCTATCCTCCCCAAAATTCCAAGGACATTCCCATAAATTCTTTGGACCATGTGAACCTTGGATATGTGAAAATATTCAAGATTCCATGCTCATGGTGAGCACACCATCCAATCTTTGTTTCTGGTCATAATTTCAGTTTGTGAAGCAAATGTATTTTATATTGCTCCAAAAATTCTGAGATTAATCCAGGACATTCTCCTACCCATATTAACACACTCCACCAAAGTTTGGCCCATTTCATGTAGCCATTTTCTCCACAAAATTCCCTCAAGTTTCTGTCCAGAGAGGAGTGCTGTGAAGGAAGTACCATTTATGCTTGTCCAAATGGTATGAAATTTTTATAGCATCTTGCTACCACCAAATAACCCCCAAATACCAAGTTTCAAATCCAGGAGCCCATCCTGGTGAGTGCAACATCTTCTACATTTTTCTGGACCAGAGAAGCAGTTGTGAAGCAACTAGATCCAAAACTTGTCCATTTGGCCAGAAATTTTCCCAGAATGGGCACCTTCCTACTACATGTCAGTGTAACAAATTTTCCTTCTCAAAACCTTGGCCATTTTTCCCTAGCTTCTTGCCCAAGTTTCTGTCTAGAAGCTTGTCTGGAAGCTAGCCAACTGTCCAGGTCGCCTCTTGCCAAACCAACTGCACAGGGAGGCCACAGAGAGGATGGACTACCGCATAGACACGACCGGACGTGCCAGAGTGCACCACGGGGGCAGTACACGCGGTAACCACACGTCTGCCAGTGCCAAAGTCGCGCTCTGCGCGCCGACCGCGTCGGACGCGACCACTCCGGCCACCCCGCGCTGCCCTCCCTTGTCCTATCGTGCCGACGTCGTCGCCGCCACCCATGTACCCCCTCCAGAACCCTCTACCTTCTCCGGCAAGGCTCGCCGCCACTTATGGCCAAGTTCGCCCACGGGCAGAACAGTGCGCCGCGGTTGCCGCCATTGTCCGCACGCCTTTAATGGCTCCGGACCCGTCCCGTCACTCATGCACGCTCACGTCCCCTCCCTACGCGCTCTGCAGGCCAGCGCAGCAACCAGCTCGCCGTCCTCGCCATGACAGTGCATCCGTGGTGGCATTCAGCCACCGCAGCCCCGCCCGGCTATAAAAGCCACTCCCCGGGCCTTCCTCTCCTCACCACTCGCCCTTCCCACCTCTCAATCGTCGCCCCACACCCAGCAGCAAAGCCGGGGAGCCCTCCTTCCCCATCTCCGGCGAGGAGCTCCGCCGCTCTGCCCCTGCTCCTCCAGCTCAGCTCCGTCCACTCCAGCTCCAGCTGAGGCCACCGTTGAGCTCGTGGTGCGCCACTAATCCCCCCAAGCTCCTCCTCTGCCCGAGTCATCGCTGGATTCGCCGACTCCGTTAACACCCGTAGCTCGCCGCCGCCTGAGAAGAAGGGTCCGACGCCGTCCGACCACCTCCCGATGAGCTGCGGGTACGGGAGTGTTCGCCGTCGAGCACCCGATCCATCCCGACCATCTCCTAGCTCCGCCGTGGCCTCTACGCCGGTGAACGTCGCCGGTGAGCCCCGCCGCCCTCTGTTTCCTCTCCCTTTCTCTTTAAAACTGACTTTGCCCCCCCCCCCCGTCAGTGACTCAGCCGCGCCTGAAACGGTACGTAAGTGGAGGCGTATTTCCACTTTACGCCTTCGACGTGGCCGAATGAGGGTTTTTCCGAATTCTGTTTTAATTCATTTTGAATCAGAAGTTTGACTCAACTTTGACCAGCAATATCTTTTAATACATAAGTCCTAATGAGTTCATTCTTTTTGTATTATTTTTCTTATGAGCTCCTCTATTTGCTGGAAAAATTTAGTATTTTTCTCTGATATCTAGAATTTTTGGACAGAGAAAAATGCTCTATGTGATATTTACAAATGTTTTCAAAAATGTTTTTCAGAGTGTTTTGAGCAGTAGGTGAAGGCTAGGAGTACTCCCACACTCCTTTGGTGCAAGGCAAGCCACAACTCTCATTTGCGTAATTGCATTGCAATGTCATGGTTGAAATAGTTAACTAGGCTAAAATTTGAATTCTTTATAATTGGTTTATTCATGCAACACTTGGAGAAATACTTGATATGTTGCTGTCATGTGGATGATTGGATTGTTAGTCATTAGTAATCCACAAGGATGATGATGTCAGGATGCTGTTGCACTGTGAGATTACCGTCTATGATTACTTTGTGATGCTGTCTGGCACTTTCGACTATGGAAGTAGTAGCAGTGGTTTGATGATGTTGCTCATTGGATTACTAGCTAGCTGTTGCTATAGCATGGATCACTGTATTACTGGAGTATCAATTATGACAAAGAAGTTACTTGGGGGTAATGTCCTTCATTCATTGATCAAGTGCCACTGAACCGAGCTTTCCAGTGCAGCCACATCTGCCAGAATGGGACGGCCTTGACTTGGTCTAATCTCGTGCTCTTTTATCAGTACCACCAAAGAGGGAAGTTTATGCGTGCGTGCTACCCTAATCAGGTAGACGGCGATAATCTTGTGAGCCCAGTTTAGTTATTGAGCTCAGTTCCCCGTTTGGGACAGTTGGTTTGAACACGACGGTGGCAGGTGTCAGGAATGACACAGGGGCCACCCAGGGCATGACCTCACGGAGGACGTGTCAGTGGTATGGTGTGGGTAACGTGAGCAACCTCTGCAGAGTGTAAGAATCTATTCGAATAGCCGAGTCCACGGTATTGGACACAGTTCGTACTAAGTCACACTGTCCGATCAGCACTAATGAAGGAATGACTTGTTAATGATGGAAGAACTCGTCGTGATATGGTAAGGTAACTGCTTGACAGAAGGCCACTGGTAACCTTGGGGATGATCTTGAGGAGGACCATCGGGTGATATGGGGATGACCATGAGTTGGCCGCGAGAATAGTTGATTGCTAATAGTTCAGAGATAACATGTTATTATTCTTCTTCCACCCTTTTATAGCAATTGGATTTGATATAATCAGGATTGCTATGATCTTGTTGTGCCGTGATGCTTTTGTTTGTTGTGAGCTTGCGAGTACATTCAAAGTACTCACCTGGCGTGTCATGCCAGTTTGCAGGTTTGCCATGTTTGCATAGCCCGAGGATTCCGAGTTGAGAGCTAGGACGTGTCCCAGCCAGAGTCCCTGCGGAGTGGAGTCCTTCAGCATCATCGCTGTTCCACTGCTAGGAGTTGTTCAGTTGCTAGCATAGAGCTGCCTTAGGTGGTGTAGCGTTGCCATGCTAATGTAATCCTTTGTATTACCCCCAAACCATTGTACCTCAATCATTAATAATAAAGAGCTGATTTGTTCTATGCCAAGCAGTGCCGTATTCCAGAAGACTTGATCTCTGGGCTGGAATACGGGGTGCTCCGGTTCCTCTGAGCCGGGGTTCCACAAGGTTTCGTATCAGAGCCAGGTTTGGCTATACGACACCCTAGCTAACCCGAGCGCTAGAAACCGATAGCATAGGGCCCACCTTGCTTGTGTGATGCATTTGGTTGCTGCATTTGTTTGTTACATAGCATGCATATAGATTTGGCTCACTAACCAGTAGATTTTGTAGATGGCATCCGTTCCGATTAACTATGACTCAGCCCCTGCACCACTCAGCTTCGCAGCCCTGCTTCGTGAGGTTTGGCATCTTCTCTATCCCAGAGGAGAGATGCCAAGGTACCAAGTGTTCCAGACCGTGCTTGCAGGACTGGTGCTTGACTATCATGCCAATGTCATCCTGTCAGTCGCCCTACCTATGGGGCAACGCACCTATAGTCTTCATGGTGGTTATGCCTCTACACCAGAATGCGCCATTCAGCTTGCCGCTCTGGCAGGCCTCACTGTTCTTCGTCATCAGGAGAGCGCGATGCAAGAGAATCGTGCCTCCCACTACTATCCCACTATGGCCACCACTCCCAGACGGGTTAGATTTCCTCCTGTTCACTCGGATGACGACCCAGCTGTATGATACATGTCCCGTTACATGATTGCAGAGTACGTCCTCATCGCTGAATTGGCCAGAGATGCAAAACATGTCCGGAGAGCGCTTGGTATGGCTGTAGTTCCGCCAACCTCTCCGCCAGCTCCGTCGCTCTCCAGTAACCCGCCACCCGATCATAGTACTTAAGTATCTGCGAGGTTCATGCTGCATAAGTTGTAGTAGCACCGAGTGTTGTAAATTGCCTTGACTAGCAATAAAGTGTGGTTTTAGTAAGCTTGGTGCATTTTATTGAGTAGTTTTCATTTGCCTTTTCATTTGGCTCCTCGGTGTCACATTACTTTCCTCATGGAGGTTGCTCATCAACCCCCAACGGACTCAAAGAATTAATGAGGATTTCAAGTACTTGGAAGCTCAGCTGAATCTTATGGAATTATTAATGGACTGCCTGGTATTGGGAATATTTGGTCTGAATGCAAATAATATCATGGATTGGCTATCAGCGTCAAGTCTGCCTCAGTGTGTACCCATTTCAACCGTGAGGAACCATCAAGAAGATAATTTGGGTAAAGGACCAATTGGGTCAAAGGTATGGATCGTATACGAAGTTTGGTTCTGCTTGGGTAAAATATGAAACTGGTTATACCCGGAAGCAAACAAGAACGTGCCATGTATCCAGTACTCAGCAAGAATGAGAGTGAGACAAATTCTTTTCGTACAAGTAATCAACAACTGGAGTAGTAAGGTGGTATATAAGGCATTCAGTCAGCATATCACATAGAGAAACTTCGGGTGTAAGAAACCCAGTCTTCCTTCACACGCTATCAGAGAAGCTTACGGTGCAAGGCTCCTCAAATCTTCCTCAGTACGATATGTGGATAGCTTCCGGCATAAGCTACTATGGCTTCTTCGGTAAGCTACCGCAGAAAGCTTCCGGCATAAGGCACCGAGTCTTCCCCGATAAGCATCCAGGAGGGGAATCTTCTGGGGTACGGTACCCAGTCTTCCTTAGCACGCTATCCCGGCAAAAGCTTCAAGCGTAAGCTATTCAGTCTTCTTCAGCATGATACTCTTGATAGCTTCCCGCACAAGCTATCCAATTTTCGTCAGTATGACACCACCAAACAGCTGACAATAGTGGTACCAGCAATTACACAGTGCGTTGGCAGTGCATCACACGAGTCAAGCCCATAACCGCTTAATAAAAAACCCGAGCTAGTCAGGATACAAGTACCTGCCTCGGAAATAAGAGGTTCAGCTATGCATACTTCCATACATATTGTGGGCATGCCGCCCAGGTTATGCAAGTCGCTCATACAAGGAGTGACTATGTTTAAGTAAACCTACCGGAGGAAGGTAGGAATCCAACACCTACATAAGTCATGCAAGAGGAAGAAGACCAATATACACCTCAGCACATTGCAAGGCTGATAAGCTATGAGGAAAAGACAATTTGGGATGCCAATCTTGGCAAAAGTTGTCAAGGCAAGTCTTCTCACACATGAGAACATGGTATATGATCTTGATGAACCCTTGCTTGCCTTTTCTTGGTAACGGCACCACGCCTGTGTTCTGAGCTACTTTCAGCCGTCCGGGGTGGACGCCGACTTTATATTTCTCTTTCCAATAACTGTCCCGTGTTCTGAGCTGCTTTTCGGCCGTCTCGGGCAGCTGTTGAGTTTCTTTTGGGTAGCAATGACCCTATGCTCTGGGTTGTTTTTCGGCTGTCTTAGGGAACTGCTGCATTCTTCTTATCAGCATGGTCTCATGCTCTGAGCTGTTTTTCAGCCATCTTGAGCCATGGTTGAGTTATTTCAGTGATGTCCCAGATCTGAGTTGTAAAGACCGTTCTGGTGGTTACTGATTTATTTGCCGATTTCATACAAGGGTTCGGATGATCATTGCCCTACCGTTATAGCTTGTGAGATGATAAACTTGCCATTAAAAAGTTGTTGTCAAAATATTGCACCTAACCACACCTATGGTCACACGAAGAATCAAGGATATATATATGGCCAAGTTCTTGCGACAAAGGATTGAGGAAAGAAAACAATGATGAAGAGCAAGACCGACAATGCAGGTAATGAAGATCACTATAGGAACAACATGGACTTATACTTGAAATGCTGAACAACAGCCTCGGATTAGGTGGCTTCAGATATAGTACCCTGCCATAAGAATAATTCTTCCGCCGGAATCATCGCCAGTCAAGTTTCTAGAAGCTATTACTATAAGGTATTACTTCTTATTACTGGTCATGACAGATGACAGTCGAGTGGCCAGTATGGATTCGAGGCAAAGAAGTCAGCCGACACAATTCGGACCCTGCAAGTAGTCGTATTCCGCCAGGAGCAATGTCGCAATTCTCAGCATTGTAACCCGATGCAATGGTCAAATGGTTGTATCCACCCAAGGAAATTGTTCATAACTTCTATCGATGCTGGATGGAAAAATGACACGTCCATCGGAAATCAATCCCGAAATCGTGTGGTGGATCACATATTCCAGTCCGAATAACACAGCAGCCAAGCCAGCGAACATATGGAAATTGGAGTCAGCATAATGATGATCATATGGGGAAAGACCTGTCAGGATGAGGGGATGGTGAAGCAAACCACCCCAGAGTAAGGCATCCGGATCGTATGAGATTCAGTGGGAACGTTATATGAAGGAAAAGGCATACCCGAGTTGGAACCGGTTCCCTTAAGTCAGAATATTCATGCTTGTTCCCTGAGCAACCAAATCTCGAGGACAAGATTTATCCTAAGGGGGGTAGGTTTGTGACACCCTGGTTATTCCCAACTTTTCTTTTTCAAAAACCCATTTGAATTTTATTTGGAATTTGGCTTGGATTTTAACTGGAATGGCTCTATGGACTTAAAACTTGGGAATATTTTTACTTTCCCCTCCCAAGTGACTCAAAGCTTCCAAAAACTTCTCCCAAGTCATGTCATTTCTATTCTTGCTCAATCTCAATTTTTATTCCAATTCAATATTCCTTTTTCTATTAAAGGAATAGCTCTTTTGCTCTAGGTTGTGAAGCAACCTATATTTCTATCCTCCCCAAAATTCCAAGGACATTCCCATAAATTCTTTGGACCATGTGAACCTTGGATATGTGAAAATATTCAAGATTCCATGCTCATGGTGAGCACACCATCCAATCTTTGTTTCTGGTCATAATTTCAGTTTGTGAAGCAAATGTATTTTATTTTGCTCTAAAAATTCTGAGATTAATCCAGGACATTATCCCACCCATATTAACACACTCCACCAAATTTTGGCCCATTTCATGTAGCCATTTTCTCCACAAAATTCCCTCAAGTTTCTATCCAGAGAGGAGTGTTGTGAAGGAAGTACCATTTATGCTTGTCCAAATGGTATGAAATTTTTATAGCATCTTGCTACCACCAAATAACCCCCAGATACCAAATTTCAACTCCAGGAGCCATTCCTGGTGAGTGCAACATCATCTACAAGTTTTTGGACCAGAGAAGCCGTTGTGAAGCAACTACATCCAAAACTTGTCCATTTGGCCTGAAATTTTCCCAAAATGGGCACCTTCCTCCTACATGTCACTGTGAAAAATTTTCCTTCTCAAAACCTTGGCCATTTTGCCCTAGCTTCTTGCCCAAGTTTCTGTCCAGAAACTTGTCTGGAAGCTAGAGAACTGTCCAGGTCGCCTCTTGCCAAACCAGCTGCACAGGGAGGCCATAGAGAGGATGGACTACCGCGTAGACATGACCGGACGTGCCAGAGCGCACCGCGGGCGCCAGTACATGCGGTGATCACGCGTCTGCCAGTGCCAAAGTCGCGCTTTGCGCGCCGACCGTGTCGGATGCGACCACTCCGGCCACCCCGCGCTGCCCCCCTTGTCCTGTCATGCCAACGTCGTCGCCGCCACCCACGTACCCGTCCCGTCGCTCCTACGCGCTCACGTCCCCTCCCTACGTGCTCTGCAGGCTAGCGCAGCAGCCAGCTCGCCGTCCTCGCCATGACAGTACATCCATGGCGGCATTCGGCCACCGCAGCCCCGCCCGGCTATAAAAGCCACTCCCCGGGCCTTCCTCTCCTCACCACTCGCCCTTCCCACCTCTCAATCGTCCCCCCGCACCCAGCAGCAGAGCCGGGGAGCCCTCCTTCCCCACCTCCGGCGAGGAGCTCTGCCGCTCTGCCCCTGCTCCTCCAGCTCAGCTCCGTCCACCCCAGCTCCAGCTAAGGCCACCGTTGAGCTCGTGGTGCGCCATTGATCCCCCCAGCTCCTCCTCTGCCCAAGTCATCGTCGGAATCGCCGACTCCGTCAACACCCGTAGCTCGCCGCCGCCTGAGAAGAAGGGGCCGACGCCGTCCGACCACCACCCGACGAGCTGCGGGTACAGGAGTGTTCGCCGTCGATCACCCGATCCATCCCGACCATCTCCTAGCTCCGCTGTGGCCTCAACGCCGGTGAACGTCGCCGGTGAGCCCCGCCGCCCTCTGTTCCCTCTCCCTTTCTCTTTAAAACTTATATTGCCCCCCCTGTCAGCGACTCAGCTGCGCCCGAAATGGTACGCAAGTGGAGGCGTATTTCCACTTTACGCCTTCAACGTGGCCGGCTGAGGGTTTTTCTGAATTCTGTTTTAATTCATTTTAAATCAGAAGTTTGACTCAACTTTGACCAGCAATATCTTTTAAACCATAAGTCCAAATGAGTTCATTCTTTTTGCATTATTTTTCTTATGAGCTCCTCTATTTGCTGGAAAACTTTTTTCTCTACTGTTTAGAATTTCTGGACAAAGAAAAATGCTCTATGTGATATTTACAAATGTTTAAAAAAATGTTTTTCAGAGTGTTTTGAGCAGTAGGTGAAGGCTAGGAGTACTCCCACACTCCTTTGGTGCAAGGCAAGCCACAACTCTCATTTGCATAATTGCATTGCAATGTCAAGGTTTAAATAGTTAACTAGGCTAAAATTTGAATAATTTATAATTGGTTTATTCATGCAACACTTGGAGAAATACTTGATATGTAACTGTCATGTGGATGATTGGATTGTTAGTCATTAGTAATCCACAAGGTTGATGATGTCAAGATGCTGTTGGACTGTGAGATTACCGTCTATGATTACTTTGTGATGTTGTCTGGCACTTTTGACTATGCAAGTAGTAGCAGTGGTTTGATGATGTTGCTCATTGGATTACTTGCTAGCTATTGCTATAGCATGGATCACTGTATTACTGGAGTATCAGCTATGACAAAGAAGTTACTTGGGGGTAATGTCCTAAATTCATTGATCAAGTGCCACTGAACCAAGCTTTCCAGTGTAGCCACATCTGCCGGAATGGGACGGCCTTGACTTGGTCTAATCTCGTGCTCTTTTATCAGTACCACCAAAGAGGGAAGGTTATGCGTGCGTGCTACCCTGATCAGGTAGACGGCGATAATCTTGTGAGCCCAGTTTGGTTATTGAGCTCAGTTCCCCATTTGGGACAGTTGGTTTGGCCACGACGGTGGCAGGTGTCAGGAATGACACAGGGGCCACCCAGGGCATGACCTCAGGAAGGACATGTCGGTGGTACGGTATAAGGGTCACAGGTGAGACGAGTTTCGTTGGCCGAAGGTCCATGGTGTGGGTAACGTGCGCAACCTCTGCAGAGTGTAAGAATCTATTCGAATAGCCGAGTCCACGGTATTGGACACAGTTCGTACTAAGTCACACTGTCTGATCAACACTAATGAAGGAATGACTTGTCAATGATGGAAGAACTCGTCATGATATGGTAAGGTAACTGCTTGACAGAAGGCCACTGGTAAACTTGGGTATGATCTTGAGGAGGACCATCGGGTGATATGGGGATGACCATGAGTTGGTCGCGAGAATAGTTGATTGCTAATAGTTCAGAGATAACATGTTATTATTCTTCTTCCACCCTTTTATAACAATTGGATTTGATATAATCAGGATAGCTATGATGTTGTTGTGCCATGATGCTTTTGTTTGTTGTCAGCTTGCGAGTACATTCAAAGTACTCACCTGGCGTGTCATGCCAGTTTGCAGGTGCTGCCATGTTTGCATAGTCCGAGGATTCCGAGTTGTGAGCTAGGACCTGTCCCAGCCAGAGTCCCTGCGGAGTGGAGTCTGTCACCATCATCGCTGTTCCGCTGCTAGGAGTTGTTCCGCTGCTAGCATAGAGCTGCCTTAGGTGGCGTAGCGTTGCCATGCTAATGTAATCCTTTGTATTACCCCCAAACCTTTGTACCTCAGTCATTAATAATAAAGAGCTGATTTGTTCTATGCCAAGCAGTGCCGTATTCTAGAAGACTTGATCTCTTGGCTAGAATACGGGGTGCTCCGGTTCCTCTGAGCCGAGGTGTCACAAATGGGGTATTCTATTGAGCCACTTCATGTATGTTTTGGTAATCAACTTGCGGATTCCCATGACCTTGGGGTATTCTAGGCATATGGGTTGGTACACGTTTTCATCCTTCTTTCTCCGATAGAAACTTTGGGGTACTCTTTGAAGTTCTTTGTGTGGATTGAATATTATGAATCTGAAGTTGTTTGATGCATATCGAATAATCAACTCACGGATACTTGTGGTGACATTGGAGTATCTAGGTGACATTAGAGTTGGTTGATGCGTATCATATGGTGTTATTTTAGTACGAACTCTCGGGCTGTTTGTCACACTTGTAGGGATGGCTCAATAGATTGATCGGAAAGAATAACTTTGAGGTGGTTTCGTACCCTATAACAATTTCATCTTATGTTCTCCGCTAATAGGAACTTTGGAGTGATTCTTTGTAGCACGTTGAGAGATTGTTATATGATTCAATTATGTTAGCACTGTTGAGAGATTACACTAGTGAAAGTATGAACCCTAGGCCTTGTTTCCAAGCATTGCTATACCGTTTGTGCTCCGTTTTATCACTTGCTACCTTGCTGTTTTTATATTTTCAGATTACAAAAACCTATATCTACTATTCATACTACACTTGTATCACCATCTCTTCGCCGAACTAGTGCACCTATACAATTTACCATTGTATTGGGTGTGTTGGGGACACAAGATATTTCTTATATTTGATTGCAGGGTTGTTTGAGAGAGACCATCTTCATCCTATGCCTCCCACGGATTGATAAACCTTAGGTCATCCACTTGAGGGAAATTTGCTACTGTCCTACAAAACTCTGCACTTGGAGGCCCAACAACGTCTACAAGAATAAAAGTTGCGTACTAGACATCAACCATCTTAGCAAAGTCTAATTTTAAAAAAATCCGAGCTCTGTCTCCATCTTCCTCTTTTTTTCCCGTATCTTGAAATATTCTTCAGCGTTGACAAAATTTTCTCTAAGCCTATCTCTATTCTCTTCCTCATACATGCTCCAGAGCTTTGCTAGGCACATCTTCAAAGACGGTGGCCACTCTTGATCAACCCACTCCAGGTAAGAACACTTCCGTTCATCCTATAATATTTAAATCTAAATCCGTTACAATTGTAGGGAAAATGGGTTT
Source organism: Elymus sibiricus (assembly GCA_039707655.1). Taxonomy (NCBI): domain Eukaryota; kingdom Viridiplantae; phylum Streptophyta; class Magnoliopsida; order Poales; family Poaceae; genus Elymus; species Elymus sibiricus. The sequence goes on along the minus strand of CM077672.1, from coordinate 295,421,639 downwards.
CTAGAAACATAGAAAATCACCACATACATATTTTGAAAAACTGAAGAAACACGTTAATTATGACATATCTTCTCAAAAAGATCAATGTGCAAATGAATTAATTGCTACTGAGACAACAACCAAATTCGGGAACATCACAAGCTATAATTAACTGCAACAACGCTACAAGTTCTTAGTCATGCACTATAATAACAAATTGACCATTTTATGAGGATGCTAAATATAACTGCAACAACACAGTGACAGTATTTCAATGATATCAAATTAATACTAACAGGTATGTACATGCACAAATTTAACAACATAGAACTAATATCACTAAGGCCATCCACTATGTAGGCCAAAACCAGTGTCAAATCAACTGTTACTACATTTGCATTTGGCACCGGTGCCCTACACTGCCGAGTCGATGCTAGAGGAATTTCAGGGAACTGGAGCACCTAGTTGCTCCGATGCCCAGTTCCTTCATGCCATAAAGTATTAGTATTTTACTGCTTGGCTGCTCGGATGTGTGGAGCAAAGTTGGGTGCACAAACTGCTGAAGCGGTGCCAAATAATTTTCTCAGGACACCGCTGATGAGATGGCAACATTTTTAGATACTAGATAGAAACTGTGACAGTGTCTTAATCACATCTAGATTAACATAGCACAGCGACAGTGTCTGAATGACATCTAACAAATGATTTGTAACAACGAAAGTGGGGCTAACCTTCTCTGCAGATGCTAGAAATTTCCTCCCACTGTCCACAGATTCAAAAGCCACTAACTTCATGCATGGAGATTGATGGTGACAACGAGCAGGCAGATCTTCAGCTACCCCACTCCATTCCTTGCAAGTGATGGTCCTAGGGAGCTACAAGAGGAACAAATGGCTCAAATCGGCCGCCGGGTTAAAATCCTTTATTACAAATCAGAACCCTAAGCCTAGGGGGTGAGAGAGAGGAGAGAGGCATTCCCGGCTGGTGACATAGTCATCGTCGGAGGAGGAACCGCTCGAGAGGTCATTGAATAAGACCATGGCGTCCACGGCAGTCGGATGCGAGACGGCGAGAGCGAGGAAAGCAAGCGAGGAAGAGGCTATAGCTTAGGAAGGAAGTAAGGAGTAAACAGGGGAAATGTGGCTCGTGGTCGGGGAGAAAAGGGGGGGGGAGGGGGGAACAGTTAGATATTTCGGCGGTAGGAAATTTTTTTCGAAAGGTGGAGGGAAACTTGGCGCGCAGTGTCATCGGACACCATTCCCTTTGAAAAAATGTGTGGATTGCAAACAATTCTTGGGCTTTACGCGCATGCGATGAGTTTGAGCAATCAAATTTTGGTCGAAATTTCCCTGGGGATAGTGCTCATCCACGTCATTGCATCATTTAACATCACTTGCTAATTTGGGTACGCAAAAGAGCCTACAGCACACAAACCACACTTACTGAATCGAGCAATTTTAGTAATTAAACAGAGCCAGTTGACCTAAACATTGCTCTAACAAAAGACCAGCGTTATAAACAAAGGCTAAGTACGCATAATTTAAACAAAGCGACCGACGTGCCGCCCTATGCCTCGGCGGTGTAAGATGAGATGTCGATGACTTGTCCTGGCAACATGCCGCTGCTGGTGGACTCCGCGTCCCCTAGGCTGAAGTTGACCGCGTCAGGGTCCTCGTCCTCGTCCTCGGCACCGCCCTCAAGGTTGTAGTACTCGTAGTAGTGGCGGCGCCAGAGCTCGCGTTGGTACTCCACCGCCAATTCCTCGACAGACAGGCGCCTCTCTACCTCCTCCTTAGCCCCGCGCAACTCCTCCTCCCAGCGCTCCTCGATCTCCGCCGCCTCCTGCATCTCCAGCTCCTGCTCGGCGATCTCATGAGGAAGCAGGGGCTCCATGGCCTCCGCCGCCTTTTTGGACATGGGATGCATGCTGGATTCCGAGGAGGCCTGGAATATCTTGGCGTGGGCGTCCTCGATCAGGGCGTGGATGGCCTCGACCCGGGCCAGGGCGACCTCCGCGGCACGGACGGCTTCTCGAGCGCTCTCGGCGTTTGCAGCAGCTGTCTCGGTTGCTGCAGTTGCCCTGTCGGCTGCCGCAGACGCCCTCTCGGTGGATGCAGCCGTGCTCAATGCGATGCGGCCGCTCTCTCGGCGTAGGTGGCCGCGCTCTCGGTGGAGGTGGAGCCGTTCGGGGAGGTCTCGGCAACCGTACGTGCCCTCATGAAGCGTCTCCATGGCGTCATTCTTTGCAAGAAGGGGTTGGGGAATGGGTATCGAGTACTCGAGGATTCGGGGGTGAACGGCGCGTGAGCAGACGAATCCGGCGAAGCTTATGGAGGAAGACATAAAAAGACCCATGAATTTTCATCGCAAACGGTTCCTATAATCAACTGTGTGCGATGTAGTCCATTTTTTTATTATCTGCGAAAGAGTAATTTGGAGTACAGTGGCAATGGATGGAGATGGAAATTGTACGAAATATTTTGTACTGTTAACATGCACTAATACAACAGTCATGTTAAAATTTGGAAATTTTCAGGGTTCATCTGACCTTTGTAAGACATTAAGTGAGTTTCTACCCATATAATGGCCGTAATTCAAATTTGAACTACATGTACACGCGACAGCAAACCATCATGCGTTGGAAAATCATATTTGTGTCCTTGTGTGCAATTTAATGCCCTGTGCAGTAAATTGGAAGGAATTTTCAAACATATTGGTGTCACGGCTTGGACACAAACATTGACAACCATGACTTTTAAATTCCAAAAAATTCAAAAATGATCAGAAATATATGAAACCTTGCTTGATGTCATGTCATGGCACCAAGATGATATGGTAAAAGAATTGGCCACTTTGACGAAAGTTTTGACACACACACACCTCTCACAACTCGGAGCATTTCACGAGAAGACACGTGGTTCGGAGAGGAAACAATGCATGTTTGATGACGAACCGACAGTCGCTCCCTCGTATGACCCTAATTTTTTTTGTATCATTAACATGCACTAATACAACGGACATGTTAAATTTTGGAAATTTTCAGGGTTCATTTGACCTTTTTAAGACATTAAGTGAGTCTCTAGCCATATAATGGCGTAATTCAAATTTGAACTGCATGTACATGCAATAGCAAACCATCATGTGTTGGAAAATCATATTTGTGTACTTGTGTGCGAGTTAATGCCCAGTGCAGTAAATTGGAAGGAATTTTCAAACATATTGGTGTCACGGGTTGGACACAAACATTGAGAACCATAGCTTTTAAATTCCAAAAAATAAATAAAAATTGATCAGAAATACATGAAACCTTGCTTGATGTCATGAAATGCCACCAATATGCTATGGTAAAAGAATTAGCAACTTTGACGAAAATTTTGACACACACCTCTCACAAATCGGAGCATCTCATGAGAAGACACGTGGTTTTGAGAGGCAACAATGCATGTTTCATGACGAACCGGTGCTCGCTTCCTCGTATGACCCTGAATGTACCGTTAACATGCACTAATACAACGGACATGTTAAATTTTGGAAATTTTCAGGGTTCATTTGACCTTTTTAACACTTTAATTGAGTTTCTAGCCATATAATGGCCGTAATTCAAATTTGAACTGCATGTACATGCAACATCAAACCATCATGGGTTGGAAAATCATATTTGTGTACTTGTGTGCGAGTTAATGCCCTGTGCAGTAAATTAGAAGGAATTTTCAAACATATTGGTGTCACGGCTTGGACACAGACATTGAGAACCATGGCTTTTAAATTCTAAAAAATTCAAAAATGATTAGAAATACATGAAACCTTGCTTGATGTCATGAAATGGCACCAAGATACCATGATAAAAGAATTGGCCATTTTGACGAAAGTTTTGGCACACACCTCTCACAAATTGGAGCATCTCACGAGAAGACACGTGGTTCCGAGAGGGAACAATGCAGGTTTGATGACGAACTGGCGCTCGCTTCCTCGTATGGCCCTAAATTTTTTTCTACCGTTAACATGCACTAATGCAACAGTCATGTTAAATTTTGGAAATTTTCAGCGTTCATTTGACCTTTTTAAAACATTAAGTTAGTTTCTAGCCATATAATGGCCGTCATTCACATTTGAACTACATGTACATGCAACGGCAAACCATCATGGGTTGGAAAGTCATATTTGTTTCCTTGTGTGCAAGTTAATGCCCTATGCAGTAAATTGGAAGGATTTTTCAAACATATTGGTGTCATGGCTTGAACACAAACATTGAGAACCATGTCTTTTAAAATCCAAGAAATTCTAAAATGATCAGAAATACATGAAACCTTGCTTGATGTCATGAAATGGTACCAAGATGCCATGGTAAAAAAATTGGCATGTTTGTTGAAAGTTTTGGCACACACCTCTCACAAATCGGAGCATCTCACAAGAAGACTCGTGGTTCCAAGAGGGAAGAATATGCATGTTTGATGACGAACCGACAGTCGCTTCCTCTTATGGCTTGGCATTTTTTCTACCGTTAACATGCACGAATACAACTTTCATGTTAAAATTTGGAAATTTTCAGGGGTTATTTGACATTTTTAAGACATTAAGTGAGTTTCTACCCTTTAATGGCCGTAATTCAAATTTGAACTACATGTACATGTAACAGAATATCATCATGGGATGGAAAAATCATTTATGTATTACATTTTCCAACAATATCATGGTAACACGAAATAAGCATTCATGCGAAACATTTGGAAAGGAAATGTAAATATCTGGTAAGACAACTGGGCCCCACATGATTGGCACTATGTTTCGCGCCGCGAGGTTTGGAAGGTGAGTGGCGCGGGTTATTAATCAGATGCGGTTCAGTCCTGGGAACCGTCTGCGATTTATTTCACACACGGATTTTGCTCCGGGAACCGCCAGCTATAGTACTCGGAAATTCCGGGCACCAGCACGTCAACTGCTCCCGTCGATCTAGATTCCGGCTGCCAATAAATAATACTCCGCCCATGTCATCCCGCCTGCATTCTCATCTACATTCTCTCCTCGCTCGCTCCCCTCTTTCTCACAAAACTCTGTCATGGCGTCGCCAATCTACCCACCCGTCGAGGAGGAGGCGCCGCCCCGCGAGGACGTCCAGGCGCAGAGCAGCGACGAGGAGGACCCCTACGCGCCACTAGACGAGGTTGCGCCAAAACCCCCAACTTTAGAGTGGTTTTGGGGCCAGCACAATCTTTGTCTATGGAAAGCGTTGCCGCCGGCTGATAGAGCCAGGCAAGTGGCGTTCAAGAAGGAGTTGGCGGAGGAGCACGCTAGGTACCAAGCGGCCTGTGAAGCCCGTGAGGCCGCCTGGGAAAAGGAGAAGCTGGAGCTTTGGCGGCGGGTGCGTCGACATGCGGACGAGGTGTACGAAGACGACCGGTACTTCGCCTAGAAGGCCAAAGGCGCTAGGCGCCTCATTGCTACGTGGAGGTGGGCCGATAAGCTCTAGCGTGCTACTGACGAGTAGCTCCGGTGGGTGCCGAACGAAATGGCAAGATCGTTCTCGCGCGTCCGCCAGCAAGAGGCAGATCAGCACGTCAAGCGCTGCGAGGCGGAGGAAGCGGAGAACTCCCTCCGCGCTGGGAGTATTGTACTTAGTAGTTAAGTATCATCACGTATTGTTCGTTTTCGTACTAATTTCTATCTAGCTGTTTACCATCCACATGTACAGAATGGAAAACATACACATTGAAACAGAACAATATATAAGAACGGAAAACAGAGTACATAGATTGAAACAGAGCAATAAATAGAGCAATATTATGATTGTTGGGAATACATAGCGATCAAACGTCGAAACGACTCAACAAAATAAAACTCATCGATGACCACCACCCCTGCCTACGGTAGCTCTTGCCTCTGCCTGAACTCATGCAGGCGTTCGTCCAAGCGGTTGACATGCTCGCGATACATTTGGAGCGCGATCTCGATCTCCAAGTTGGCTATTTCATCGGAGATCAACAGCTCGAGGATGTGACGGCCAGGTTCCTCTACTACGCCTATGTGGATACCTGGGCCAAGGAGGCGCTCGAGCCTAGTGACCAGCGCATTGGCATCGAGCGGGCTGCGGACAAGGCGAACGGCGCGGCCGGCGTCTGGTGCAAGCATGGCGCGTCCAGCCTCTGGTGCTAGTACGGCGCAAACGTCCTCTGCCCACTCCTGGCGAGGAAATGGGCTACTGACGGGCCGTGTACCCAGCTGCAACGCCCTATCGAAAGCAGGCAAGCGTCGATGGAATCGCTCTTACTGTGCGACGTGCCTTGCCTCTCGCTCTGTGGTGGTCCATCGGTCTCGCTGTGCGGCGAGCCGCGGCCTATCGGTGCGGACGCACCTATCTTGCCCTCGGCGCACCACCGATCATGTTGTGCGTCGAGCTTCAGCCTCTCGGCGTTGACTTGCCTATCTAGATCCACGGCGTTGAAGTGCCTTCCGCCAAGGGTCTGCTCAACCCTTGCGATGACGCGCAGCACGGCGTCGTCCATCGCGTTGACGGGGACGCCCTTGGCCTCGTCGGGCCATGGCGCCTGCTCATTTTCCTCGTCGAGGAGGTTGATGGGAGAGGCGGCGCTTCGGTGGGTTGGCATGCATGGAAAAGGTAGTTAGAGGGGCTATAGGCTTCGCTTGTGCCGTGGGGTGTCGCGCGCCGCCAAGCACTAGTAGAAAACAGGGCATTAGTCCCGGTTCGTAAGGGCCTTTAGTCCCGGTTGTGCAACCGGGACTAGGGAATCGGGACTAAAGGGGCTCCACGTGGCCGCTGCACAGCGCTCAGGCAGGAGGACCTTTAGTCCCGGTTGGTAACACCAACCGGGACTAAAAGGCCGCCACACGTCAGCCCCTGCCAGGCACTGTTTTTTTTAAAGGAGGGGTTTAGGGTTTTGGAGGGTTTAGGGGTTTCATATTGTGTTTCCCTTTTCTTTTTGTGTTTACCATTCAATTCTTTTTTATTTAGGGTTTTCATTTTTATTTTGTGTTTTCCATTCAACTCGGCGCTAGCTACTACATATAGCAATGAAGGAACCATTACACAACATCGTCATGAATATAGAGAAATGACCTCTCTTTCTCCGTGCTTGGTCGAACAACAAGTTTTCGTATATCTATTCGACGCTACTACATATAGTACACGTTCATGCATGTATACAATATAACATCTCTTACGATCCCTAATATCTATTTGTTGCCAAAATCTCATTCCAATTCCCGATGGTATTCTCCCTCTGTATGTATGACCTCTTCAAGTAAGAATCCCGCCAATTCCTCTTGAATTGCTCGTATGCGATCCTTTGGTAGGAGTTTGTCCCGCTTCCGTTGGATCTAATTTAAAGAAGGGGGTCAATATATATATATATGAATGAAACTCAACACAATTGATGGTAATAAAATAAAATTGTGAATATTGTTTACGTACTTCAAGTTGTTGTTCTAAAATTCCGCCCTTCTCACGGGTCCTCTAGCGAATGAACTCGCAAACGTAGTATCCACATAAATTATTCCCGTCGTCCTGCCTCAAGCACTTTATGAGAATAGAGTTCAATAAAAATAATAATCAAGCATGATAATGGTATTGAAACTAGAATCAAAGAGAGATGCGCGGAACTAGCTAGTACTACTTACATTGGGGTGTCGAAATCGCAGCTCCTTTTTCCATTCACCCCTAGCTTGCTTGGTGAACTCTTTCCAAACCCTGCCCGGCAAAGAAAATGAATAAAGGAGTTATTAATTACTTGATATCAGGAAATGAACGAAAGTTGCCGATATAGTGCGATAATGATTGAACTTACTTCTGGAGCATTCCACTCATGTCCGCCCACATCTCAGGGTCTTTACGTTTCGAGTCCATGACAATTACTACTCCTGCGTCAAGCTGAATGACTAGTAGAATAAAGTGGAACCTGCGCACGCATAACTCATCAATTACACTTAACCTCGAGTAAGCGAAACAGAATGTGCACAAGACAGTAACACTCACTTGAAGTTGTAAGGAAATAGTATTTCCCTTCTGGTTTGTTGTCCAATCAACGCCTTTAGCAAGTTTTTCACTGTATCCTTGGCGTTGTTTGCTACATTAAATTCATGTACGGTATTTGGGTTAATGAACTCAATGTCATAGATTTGTCTATTTTTGCATTCGAGAATCTTCAATCTGCATAATATAGTGAGGATAATTATACATGCAATGAACGAGCTGAGCTAGAGACTTAATTACAGAAATAATACTTACAGACAATAGCAACTGACGATAGTTTTGTCGAGGGCGTCTTGATTGTATAACTGAAATAATTGATCAAATTCAATGTACATCTCCTCGACTCCATTGAAGAAATGCTCATCTTTAATTCCCACAAAGATCATGTTGCTCCCTTCCTTTGAGGCTTTCATGTAGCACTCATGCAATCTTCGCATTTGTGTTGGTAGATGCGGGACCTCCCCAGGTCTGACGAGAGGCTTCCCGTGCTCGTATCTAAAGGCTAAATCAGCCATGGAGAACTCTCCATGCTCGCCTAAGTATTGACCAAGAGTGAAAGCAACCTCCGGATCCATAACGATATCGGAAGACACCTTGAGCGGGGGGCACGATTGGTTTTTCTGTTCTCCGAGCTGGGGAATTGTTTTCCCCCTTGCACTACTACTACTTCCCGACCGCTGCTGTTCTTTATGTGACTTGATAATAGAGCGGTCATAGTTTGATAGCAGCGGAGGCGGCGGTGGTCGTGTAAGGCTTTCCAGACAGCGCTTCGCTTTTGCCGAATCTATTTTCTCCTTTCGCTCGGGCCGTGTCGGTGCAAGCTGGCGTTTCACTTCGCCATCCACGACCTTCTTGAGTTCCTCATCACTCAGTTGGTATGGTAACTTGGCAGGAGCCTCCTTGACGCTTATTGTACCTGCTCTGGATTTCTTCGCAGTTGTACTACTAGCCGCCGGAGCGGCGGTTCTCTTCCGCCGGGGCTGAGGCAGCGGAGTCTACTGATGCGACGGAGACAGCTGACGTGGTGGAGACAGCTGACGCGGTGGAGACGGCTGAGGCAGCGGAGTCTGCTGACGCGGCGGAGACGGCTGAGGCAGCGGAGATAGAGCTGGATTGGTACTGTGAGGAGTCTGCTGAGGGGCCTCCTCCGGCGGAGTCTGCTGATGCGGCGTCCAATGTGGAAGCACGATGTGTTCCTTTCTCCATAGAATGGTACTCCTTGTGGCATCTCCCAGTTCAGTATACCCTCCACCTGTAGGGATTTCAAGCTCAAGCTGCTCAAATCCGTTCATAACTTCATCCACCCCGACAACAGCATAGCCATCTGGAATCGGAGAGCAATGGTAAGTTCCATCAGGTACAGGAGGTAAGGCAAAGCCGACCGCCACCTTCACGGATATGTTCATGCATTTCGCATGTAGATCACAATGTTCCCTCTGCGTGATATCATCCATGGGGTAGCGAGGAGCCGTGATATCATCTATGGGACGAACGAGCTCCATGGAAGCCACGCTGCTTTTCCGCTGAGATGTTGGGCCGGCAGTCTCGAATGAAGGATCTTCATGCCGCTAAGTTGGGCCGGTAGCTCGTTGGCTGGTAAGTGCCTCTATTTACTTCTGCTGCAATGCTACTATTTCTTCTACCTTCTGCAGCCGGTCTGCATCCTGTTTCTTTTTTCTTCCTCAGCTTCTGTAAGTGTCAGTGCGGTCGGGAAACCCAACCTTCCACGGAACGGAGCCTGATGTGCCTCGTGTTCGTCCACTATGTTCAGCATTCCCAAGGGCCCGTGTCAGCTCGTCGTTCTCTCTGTCGGGAATGAACTTCCCGTCCTGCACGTCCTTCATTGCAGCTTGAAGGGCTTTGACGGGTGTTGCAAGTGGCTCTTTTGTATACATACACTTCCCTGTTTCTGGGTTCAACGTTCGATCCACTGCAATGGCTCTGGATCGATCCCTTTGGCAATCAGGTCGTTCTCAATTTTCTCCCACTTAGGCCTGGCGACCTTGTAGCCACCTGACCCCGTAACATGGTGATATTCTTTCTTTCCAGCATTTATCTTATTTCTTTCTGACCTTTTCTTAGCTTCATCCGATTTCTTGTACTTCACAAATACGTCCCAGTGATCTTTTAACTTCTCATGTGCTCCGGTGAATGTTGGAGTCTTGTCTTTCTGGACATAGTCTTGGTTCAATCTTTTCTTCTAGTTGCAGAATTGTGCGGCCATCTTCTTAAGAGCCCACGACTTGACTTTTCGCTCTATAACTGGGTTATTTGGATCCACCTCTGGCGGTAGGGTGAAATTTGTCATGAGCGTATTCCAAAGCATTTCTTTGCATCTATCCTCGACATAAGTAACTCCATCGTCCGCCTTTGGCTTATTCCATTCTTGAATGGAGATCGGGATGCTATCCCTAACAATAACTCCGCACTGACTTATAAATGCATCTGCGTTCCGCTTGGGAGCAATCGGTTTGCCATCTGCATCGACTTCTCCGATCTTGAACCTTTCATTATCGCCCAACCTTTTTTTCGGGCCTCGTTTCTTTATCGAAGATTGGCTCGATCCGGAGGGCTAAAAGAATAAAGAAATGTTAATATATGTATATACAAATCAATTAATGCATCTAGTCAGCAGAGGCTTAATTAATATACCTCGTCGGACTTTGTAATAATTAAGGTTCCAACACCGGAGCCGTCATCTTCTCGCTCCATTCTCTCACTGGAGCCGTCCATTCCCTCACCGGAGTCGTTCAGAAAATGTGAGGTGATATCATCATCTCCGTCGCGGATTATTTCCTCCAACATGTTTTCTTGATCTTCGTCTCTGGCGTGTTCCGGATCCATAGTTTCTACAATCACTTGCAAGTTATTTCATATGCATTTTATACAATTTTAGTATTCTGGACAGAACATCAAGTTTATTTATTTTAACATGTATGATGATGGCAAAACATAATCTACAAGAGAAATCGAAACAAATGCATATAAAGAACGTCTCGATCGGAGTTACGGTTCTACCGGAACGAAACGGTGAGGACTCTTCACCGGCGATCGTCGGGGACTCCTCCGACGATCGTCGGGGACTCCTTCGGCAACCCAAAATATTGGGAAGGAGATGGTGAGGACTCTTCACCGTCGATCATCGGGGACTCCTCCGGCAACCCAAAATATCGGGAAGGAAACGGTGAGGACTCTTCACCGGCGATCGTCGGGGACTCCTCCGGCGATCGTCGGGACTCCTCCGGCAACCCAAAATATTGGGAAGGAAACGGTGAGGACTCTTCACCGGCGATCATCGGGGACTCTTTCGGCGATCGTTGGGACTCCTCCGGCAACCCAAAATATCGGGAAGGAAACGGTGAGGACTCTTCACCGGCGATCGTCGGGGACTCCTTCCGCTTAAATTCTTTTGAAATAAATTCTACCAGCAAGAAGACATAAAAATTCTCTTCTTTCATGTTCAAAGCTACCTCATATGATGCTTGCATTAAATCACACAAAAATGACAAAATGGCATCTTTCGCAAAAATGACATGCAACAAAATCAATACAAAATATTGACCAAGTTTATATACAAAATATTAACATCCACAATACAAAATCAATACCATTAGAATTATCATTCAATATGTTTTCATACCTTATATATTTTTTATTGTGAAAATTTAAATTGTTTTCGATAACTTGATCAAACTTTCTCCCGCAAAAAAATTTGGATCAAACTTTATAAATTTTTTCTCTCCATTAAGATCACTCCTTCTTCAACATTGATAATGCTCACTGAAAATCTATGAATCTGGGGTATAATTGTCGGAGCGGCCTGAGCGCGGGTGGCATCGGCGTCGGTGACGGCGGGGGGGGGGGGGATAGGTGGAGGAGGGGAACGGCGCCAGCTCACAGCTAGCCGGAGAGTGGGAGGGCGGCGAGGCTCGGTGACGCGGCTCAGGGAGGAGGGCGAGGAGGTCCGGCGTCGGCGGCCGTCGGTGACGAGGGCGGCGGGGCGACGAGCGGCTACGGGCGTCGGCGACGGGGGGGAGCGATCTCCGGCAGCCTGGCGGCGGCGTGGTGTGGTTCAGCGTCGGGGCAGGCCTGCGGCGTCGCGAGAAGATGGCCGGGGCGGTTAAATACCTCGAGCTTTAGTCCCGGTTGGTGGCTCCGACCGGGACTAAAGGCCTAAAGCTAATTTTTGGCAGCCAAAAGGGCGTGAAAGGGTAGGCATTTAGTCCCGGTCGGTGGCTACGACCGGGACTAAAGGTTGGCCTTTAGTCCCGGTTTGTGCCACCAACCGGGACAAACCTGGTGTTTTAATCAAAACAGATTATGTTTAGCTCGTTTAGTTTTATACCTTTTTCCTTTGTTTTAATTATTTTAGTTTATGTTTTCTTGTTAATCTTTTGCCAAATTATATTATGTTAATTCTATATTAATATTATTTTGATCATAACTAGAGTTTTATAAAAGCTTTTTAGTTGATTCTTTTTGCTATTGAAGAATATTATGAAATACTTTTTGTTAACCTAATAATGTTATATTTTCTCTTCTGTTAAGTTATTAGTTTAGTATTTTGTTTTGTTTTCTATTTGCTTTTTCTTATTGTTTTCTTTATTGCTTTATTCATTGATTGTATTTTGATTGCTAGAATGCTTGCTAGAGTGAATGCTTATATGAATGCAATGTTTGGTTATATAGATTTTCATTAGATAGTGACAAATAGTTCTATCAAGTTATTTTTCATAGGTACCATTGCCGCAACATTTCGCATTGAAGGGCCAGCATCAGGTGGTGGTTTGTCAATATGTTTTTGAAAATATGACACAAGGCGATCAATGCTGTCAAAATCTTTCTTCCGGAATCTAAAGCCCTTTGGGTATAACCCAACATACTCATGATGTGGGGTTGTACTCCTGATGTAAGATAATATAAAGGTGCCTGGATGTTCATGAGATATGCCTGCATATTTGTGCAAGGAAAGAAACATACATTTACCAAAAATTAAAACAGATGCCAATCTTGCCAGTTAATACATTGCCTTCATGTAACTGTAGTGATTCTAGACCAAAGCCATCATCAGAATAGTTGTGGAGCATAACTATGGCTTTCAACCCAGAATCAAAGGTGCAAATTATTCGGTTATCTTGTATATGCCGAACAGTTACTTGAACAATCCTACCATCTGATATGTTGTCCTCAGTTTCACCAGAAAGCAACCAGAACTCCTCTCGTCTAGACTTGGCTCGGCATAAGGGGTCCTCCGATCAGAGAAACCACACAGTAGGGGTGGAATCTTGCAAAACTTGGGATTTTCCAGCTATAAGTCCGGAAACTCACTAGAGAGAAAGTCTTCACTTTTTTTCTCGTGTGTCCCTTGCTTATTGCGCCGTAACCATGGATAATCTTCATCATTTAACAGGATGCTTGGGTCAGTCTTCACTGTGAAGGGAGGAATTTCATCAAACTTTTCATAATCTTCTGACTTGTCTGTCTTGTCCTCCACTCCCACGATGTTTCTTTTCCCTGAAAGAACTATGTGGCGCTTTGCCTCATCGTATGATGTATTCGCTTCCTTATCTTTTCTTTTTCTCGTTTTGGTACACATGTCCTTCACATAGAAAACCTGCGCCACATCATTGGCTAGGACGAATGGTTCGTCTGTGTACCCATGATTGTTGAGATCCACTGTTGTCATTCCGTACTGCGGGTCTACCATTACCCCGCCTCCTGTCAGATTGACCCATTTGCACCGGAACAAAGGGACCTTAAAATCACATCCATAGTCAAGTTCCCATATCTCCTCTATGTAACCATAATATGTGTCCTTTTCCCTATTGGTGTTTCCTGCATCAAAGCGGACACCACTATTTTGGTTGGTGCTCTTTTTATCTTGGGCGATCGTGTAAAATGTATTCCCATTTATCTCGTACCCTTGGAAAGTCAATACAGTCGAAGATGGTGTCCTGGCCAACAAGTACAGCTCATCTCCAACAATGGTGTCATTCATGAGATGTGTTTGCAACCAACCGCCAAAAGTCGCCATGTGTGTACGTTTAATCCAGGGTTCAGACTGCTCCGGGTTCTTGGAGCATACAATATCCATGTGTTCCTCGATATACGGGGCCACCAAGGTAGAACTTTGTAGAACTGTGTAGTGTGCTTGCGCCCAAGAATGCCCGTCCCTACATATTATTGATTTCGGTCCTAGCGTGCCTTTTCCACTCAGTCTCCCCTCATGCCGCGATTGAGGAACACCAATCGGCTTAAGGTCAGGAATAAAGTCAACACAAAACTCAATAACCTCCTCTGTTTCATGGCCCTTGGAGATGCTTCCTTCTGGCCAAGCACGGTTATGAACATATTTCTTTAAGACTCCCATGAACCTCTCAAAGGGGAACATATTGTGTAGAAATACAGGACCCAAAATGGCAATCTCTTCGACTAGGTGAACTAGGACATGCGTCATAATATTGAAGAAGGATGGTGGGAACACCAACTCAAAACTGACAAGACATTGGACCAAATCATTCTGTAAATTTGGTAGGATTTCTGGATCGATTACCTTCTGAGAAATTGCATTGAGGAATGCACATAGCTTCACAATGGCTAATAGAACATTTTCTGGTAGAAGCCCCCTCAATGCAACCGGAAGCAATTGCGTCATAATCACGTGGCAGTCATGAGACTTTAGGTTTTGGAATTTTTTCTCTGCCATATTTATTATTCCCTTTATATTCGACGAGAAGCCAGACGGGACCTTGATACTGAGCAGGCATTCAAAAAAGATTTCCTTCTCTGCTGTGGTAAGAGCGTAGCTGGCAGGACCTTGATACTGATGCATGCCGTCTTTTTCGTTCATACGTTGCTGGTCCTCCCGTGCCTCCGGTGTATCTTTTGTCTTCCCATACACGCCCAAGATTCCTAGCAGGTTCACGCAAATATTCTTCGTCACGTGCATCACGTCGATTGCAGAGCGGACCTCTAGGACTTTCTAATAGGGTAGCTCCCAAAATATAGATTTCTTCTTCCACATGGGTGCGTGTCCGTTAGCGTCATTCGGAACAGATTGTCCGCCAGGACCCTTTCCAAAGATTGCTTTTAAATCCTTGACCATATCAAATATATCATCACCAGTACGGTGGCCAGGCTTCTTCCGGTGATCTGCCTCACCTTTGAAATGCTTGCCTTTCTTTCTTAAGAGATGCCTGATCGGAAGAAATCGACGATGTCCCAGGTACACATTCTTCTTACATTTATCCAAATATATACTTTTAGTGTCATCTAAACAGTGCATGCATGCATTGTATCCCTTGTTTGTCTGTCCTGAAAGGTTACTAAGAGCAGGTCAATCATTGATGGTTACAAACAGCAACGCTCGTAGGTCAAATTTCTACTGTTTGTGCTCATCCCACACACGTACACCTTTGATATCCCACAACTGTAAAAGTTCTTCAACTAATGGCCTTAGGTACACATCAATGTCGTTGCCGGGTTGCTTAGGGCCTTGGATGAGCACTGGCATCATAATGAACTTCCGCTTCATGCACAACCAAGGAGGAAGGTTATAGATACATAGAGTCACAAGCCAGGTGCTATGATTGCTGCTCCCCAAAAGGATTAATGCCATCTGCACTTATACCAAACCATAAGTTCCTTGCGTCATCTGCAAACTCCGGCCACTTTCTCTCGATTTTTCTCCACTGTGACCCATCAGCGGGTACTCTCAACATCCCGTCTTTCTTACAGTCTTCTTTGTGCCATCGCAACAACTTGGCATGCTCTTTGTTTCTGAACAGACGTTTCAACCGTGGTATTATAGGAGCATACCACATCACCTTGGCAGGAACCCTCTTCCTGGGGCGCTCGCCCTCAACATCACCAAGGTCATCTCGTCTGATCTTATACCGCAATGCACCGCATACTGGGCATGCATTCAAATTCTCGTACTCCTCACCGCGGTAGAGGATGCAGTCATTAGGGAATGCATGTATCTTCTGCACCTCTAATCCTAGAGGGCAGAGAACCTTCTTTGCTTTGTACGTACTGTCAGGCAATTCGTTATCCTTTGGAAGCTTCTTCTTCATTATTTTCTGTAACTTCTCAAATCCCTTGTCAGATAAACCATTCTCTGCCTTCCATTGCAGCAATTCCAATGTGGTACCGAGCTTTGTGTTGCCATCTTCGTAATTTGGGTACAACCATTTTTTGTGATCCTCTAACATGCGATCGAACTTCAACTTCTCCTTTTCACTTTCGCATTCTCTCTGTGCATCAACCATGACCCGGCGAAGATTATCAGCGGGCACATCTGGTGCCTCTTGATCTTCAGCTTCCCCGTTGCAGTATCACCGTATTCAGGGAACATAGAATAGTTGTCATCATCCTCTTCTTCTTCATTGTCTTCCATCATAACCCCTCTTTCTCCGTGCTTGGTCCAACAATTATAGTGGGGCATGAAACCGGACTTAAGCAGGTGGAAGTGAAGGGTTTTCGAGGAAGAGTAATCCTTCGTATTCTCACAGACAACACATGGACAATACATAAAACCATTCTGACTGTTTGCCTCAGCCACATCGATAAAATTATGCAGGTCCGTAATGTACTCGGAAGTGCGTCGGTCACCGTACATCCATTGCCGGTTCATCTGCATTATATAATTAAGTATATCAAAAACCATTACAGAACATCATGAATATAGAAATGACCAAATTAATACAAGTTCATCATCACATTAAAACCAAAGTACAGTAGTGATCAAATGTTATTACTGCAAAAATAAATACATAAAATTCATACATAGTTCTCATAAAACAACATACAACTATCTAGAGCATCTAATTAAAACATACATTGAAACTAACATACAACTATGTAAAACATTTAAATGTAACAACAAATGCGATCAAAATCGCAGCTAAGGTAACAATTGATCCAACAGCATAATGATACCAAGCCTCTTTATCAATGGCATATTTTCTAATCTTTCTAATCTTCAAGCGCATTGCATACATCTGGATCTTGTGTAAATCGACGACATCGGCAACATGCAACTCCAATTTCATCTTCTCTTCTTCAATTCTTTTCAATTTTTCTTTCAAATAATTGTTTTCTTTTTCAACTAAATTTAACCTCTCGACAAGAGGGTCGGTTGGAATTTCCGGTTCACATACCTCCTAGATAAAAACATCTATGTCATGTTGGTCGGCATAATTGTCATAAACACTAAATGAAACAAATAGTTATAAAAGATAATATACCACATCCGAATCATAGACCGGACGAGAGCCGACGGGGGCGGATATCAAAACCATGGCACTATATAATAACAAACAATAATACAAGTAAGAAAATTATACAAGTAGCTATCTAAATCATACAAGTAAGAATTTTTTCTTTTAAAAAAAGATAAGAACAAGAGGCTCACCACGGTGGTGCCGGCGACGAGATCGGCGCGGGTGATCGACGGCGGTGAGGACGGGGACGGGCTTGGAGGAAGAACAGAGAAGAAGAAAGAGGAGAAAGCTTAAGTGTGGCTCGGGCACCTCATATCATGTTTGTTTTGTGTGAACTCAATTGGCATCATGCTCTCAGGCATTTCATCGAACACCTCATGTGCATAGGAAGGGAGAACAAAGTAGCACACACCTCCCACCTTCTGTGAGGAAAAAATAGAGGAGAGGGCGGGCAGGGGCGGGGGTATATATAGGCAAATTTGTAGTCCCGGTTGGTGTCTAAAAACGGGACTGAAGACAGACCTTTAGTCCCGGTTGGAGACACCAACCGGGACTAAAGGGCATCGCACCCATTTAGTCCCGGTTGGTGTCTCCAACTGGGACTAAAGGTCCCATTTGAACCGGGACTGATGCCTGCCGAGCCCCGACCGGCGCCCTAGCCGCTCGAGCCAGGACTAATGCTCACATTAGTCCTGGTTCGTAATGCGACCGGGACTATTGCTCCGATCCAGCTTGAACCAAAGCCCTGTTTTCTACTAGTGTAGGCTTATGCGCAATCGCTGGGTGGCGGCGGGAAACCGATGAGGAAATGGCAGAAAATGGTGGCGTGTTCATAAAACGCCATCAATTAATGGAAACTTAGCATAGATCCATATATACTCGTGTGCCCAACAGATCACACTATTCACGCAAAATAATATTGTTCTGTACACAGAGAGCGTAGATGTTGTGCAGACTGAGCAAATCACATCGCGCATGGAATAAACTGGGGAACCCGTCGGTAATGATTTCATCAATCGCTCACAATTGTATACCAGCAAGCGTTTGCCCACAACACACACGACTTATTAGCAGGAATCGTCTATGTTATTATCGGTCTTCCCACACATTTCTGATTATTGACCTGTTTGTCGGGTATCACACACATCTTGTTAAGCCGAACCGTTTGTGGTCTTATGACTCATCGCAAACAGTTCATCCATGTAAACTGTATGCCGTCTATCGCACACACCTTGATCTGGCTGACCGTTTCCGTTGTGTTGGCTAATCGCAAACAGTTCATCCGAGTGAACTGTATGCCATATATCGCATACACCTTGATCTGGTTGACCGTTTCTGTTGTTCTGACTCATCGCAAACAGTTCTTATGGATCAACTGTATGCCACGTATCGCACACGCAACTCTAATCTGAATCATGCTTGATGTTTCCACCATCGCACATAGTTCATCTTATTGGTGACGGTTTTATTACGATACCGTTTGTGATTCATGCATCGCACACAGTTTGGTCGAAGGATCTCTGAAACATGTGTCGTGTTAGTAGCATCCTGCAGTAGTGTACCTCTTCCCAAAACAGGTCTTTTCTGCTTGCATGTCATGTGCATGTTGGAGACAAAGAAGGCTGGTAGCATTCCGGAGAGATACATCCTCATGAGATACACCAAATGCCCGAGCACGCAGCCAACCTTCAACAGGAATGACTTGAGGACAGTAGCGTCGAACAGGGCCTCCCACTACTGCATTGAAAGCGCACTGCTCCAGCTAAACATGCGGGTACACAGAAAATGCTTGAGAAGTCAAGAGCAAATGTCGAGGGCACGGGTTGTTATGGAAGCCCTGGAAGAAGAGCTCAACGGCGTGCAATCTGGAACGGAGGGAGACAATGCGGGCAACGGATCAGAAAGTATTGACCTTGATGTGGCTAGAGCATTAGCTGAAATGAACCACCTAGGAGCTATTAGCAACTACAACGATGACATTTAGTTTGTCACACAAACTTATGTAACTCAGCCTTGTCTTGGATCCAAGGAAAATGCGAAAATCCGCAGGGACACGCAGGGGGGGGGGGGGGGGGGGGGGGGGGCAACCTTCTGTAACCGTTTGATCTGCGCCGTGATATTAAAAGTTGTTCCGATGGAAACTGATTGATTGACAAATGGATGCAAAGCCTCTCAATACGAGACAATAATTTATGTCGTATAAATACATTGCCCAAGAGTTTTGCACGTCCCTGTTCCTGTGTGTATGGTCCATCTCACGGTTCTGTTCCATTCGTCCATTTACACTGTTTACGTTCTTCTTCCTTGCTCCACTCTAAGGTGTCAGTACTCTTGGCTTTCGCCCCATCTGCATTCCTCCTTTCAATCCCTTGATCGTCTTCTTTCTTGATTTGTTTTCTTCTATGGAATTTATTTCCTTTACCTGATTTGAACTCAGCAGTTCGTTCTGCTATGTCGCTTCGCAACTTCATCCCATAGTTTTCTCGATGAATAATTTTGCTGACTTTTTATTTTCCTATGATACATGATGTCGTCTCTCAAATATCGATCTCTCGATTAGTCAATTCAACCCTTGTACGACCAAATCTCAATTTGTGAAATCCGTTCGATAGCTTCCTTATGATTTTTTCCTTTCCAAATTTAGTTCTTCCAACCGCAATGATTTTCGCACCATTTGTTTCATTTTTCACTCCTACAATTTTAGTTCTTGTTCAGTCAAGTTAAGTTGTACGAAACTTACTTGCTTTTTCCTCGCGAACTTACCCCATCAATTCAGTTTTTCCATCAGAACATGTATCTATTCGGTTTTCCAAAACTTACCTTAAAACCATCGTGTCCGTCAGTTTTCTTCTCATGCTTAAATTTGTAATATTTATTCCTGCGCGCATCCAGCACGTCGTCACCCCGAGTTACTTAACATTTATTTTCCGCTGCGCAGTCCACATACGTCTTAACTTCTTTCTCCATACTCTTTTCCCCTCGTCTTCTTTCTTTCTACTATGATCATGTAGATATGTTGTTGTGGTTTTAGATAATGGTTTTACTTTGTATTCAGCTTTACTTTAAAAATCTTTGGTGCCCGGTCGTGTAGTCTTATAATAAAGTTTGGATTTTGCTGGCTGGACCTCGTGTGACGCCAAGGCTGGTGCCTAAACAAACACTTGGTGGATGCTTGTGTTATCAGTTTTTAGAGTGAGATCTTATTTCAAAAATAATAATACTCGTGTATATCGACAAACCGCTTATAGTCGACCTATGAACAAATTACATTTTGTAAAAATGCCCTTTGTCAATGCTAATTTGACAAGATTTGTGCATTTTTTTGTTGCAGACTTTACATACTATGCACAACACTACAACACCACAACACTCATAAGCAACACTCCTCTACTAACAAAACCGTCATGTTGACCTCTTCCGTCTCATTTTGCTTCATTTGCTTCGGAACCCTGGTCGGCGACGTGGACCGACGGCTGGGTGCTCCTGAACCCGAGCCCCTTCACCATGGGCTTCACCTTCTCAGTAAGCATCATGATGGCCAAGAAGAGCACCCTATACAATATGACCATCACGAAGAGGACCGCGAGGTCGACCCACTTGTTGTACCCCATCTCCACCTGCCAGTAGTCCCTGAGGATCTCGCCGCCAGTGATGGTGGCGGCGCCACCGGCCTGGTTGTTTGGGAAGGTGAGGCCTAGGAACTCATTCTTGTAGAACCCCTGGTTGGCGTACTTGTGGAAGGCGACGTAGTACATGGGGTACCTCCACACTGGCTTGGCCAGGTCATGGGGCAGGCGGAAGAAGCCGCCGTTGAGCATCATAACGCCCTGGATGCCGGCGCCGGTGATGATGCCCATGAGGAAGTCCGGCACGACGCTGGCCACGACCATCATCAGGCCCTCCACCAACATCATAGTCATGAAGAGCACCAGCGCAAAGTAGGCGAAGTGGTCGAAGCTCCTCTGTAGGCCAACCAGGTAGTAGGCCATCGCGCCCGGCACCAGGGAGATGAGTAGCAGGTATGGCGTCGCCGACAATGTGTTGGCGATCACGAACGACGACACGCCGTAGTGCCCATTCAGCCTCTCCCTCCCAAATATCTGCATTGCGCATATGCAAAACACATCAGATCAACGTATCGTCGTGAGTCATGAGATTAGATGGACCAGCTGCTTCGTGTGATCGTGCTCGATCGGATACTTCACCTTCATGTCCTCAACGAAAGACGGGAAACCTCCGATGGCCATGAAGGTGAGGAAGGCACCGACGAACATGAGCATGGAGCCACGAGCCTGCATGCAGAGTTTTCAGTCAGATGATTAGCACAACTGGGAGCAATGGTGGTGGCAACAACAACAAGAGACTTTCTTGCTAGTAACCTGGATGGATCCGTAGTTGTGGCCGATGTCATAGAAGATGGTGCCGCAGCAGAGGCAGAGGGCGATGTAGATTGCGAAGCGGAGCCAGTAGTACCCGAGGTCCCTATACATGTTGATGAAGGACCTCTTGGTCAGCACGAAGGACTGTCAGGAAGCTCGGCTGCTGCCCTTCCATCTTCACAACTTCTCCCCCCTAAAACCAGACAAAGTCACAAACAAACCACGCTTAGAATTGGGCAAATTCAGTACTCTAGCTGAAAGTTTCAGAATGTACGTGGAGGGAGGGCTACTCATGATGCCGCGTATGTCGACGATGTGCCGCGTCACCTTCTCCATGTGCACAGAGGATTTGTAGGAGGATGCCAGAGCGCCGATGTTCTCGGCGGGGGTCGTCCTCTTCCCACCGAGGCCTTCCTCGATGTCCTGAGGAATCAATTGATGGTAAGGACTAAGGAGTACTATTCACGAAGATGATTTCAGATATAGATAATTAAGGTCCTCGTTGATTGAACGGTGGTGATGTGCTCACATTGTCGAAGTCTTTGTTGATGGTCCTCAAGAAGTGGTCAGAAGGGTTCATCAGCGACGGACAAGGAAAACCACTCAGAGTGAAGAACTGCAACACACACAAACAAACAAACAAAAATGATAACAAAATTTAGTAAATCTTATTACTAACTTCAAAAGTTTCTTCTATACTACGAGGACTGTCTTGTCAAAGCATTAGCTATACCATTTTACTATCTTTTTCTTCAATCATCTACGGAACGACCAAGATACATTTTTCTCCTCCGTACCTAGTCCGTGACCGGCACACCGTCAACTATGAAAGCACGCGTGTTTGTCAAACCGTGTAGTCAATTTAATCACCCCATAAACTTTACCTAGTACTACCTACCCAATTTCCTCTTCAGTACACCAATTAGTAGTTTAGTGCCACCAATTTGTTGTATCAGGAGACTTGCATCGTACAGTGGATTACCCAATACGAGTACTATACGATCGCTCTACAGCGAAGCTGAGATTTCAGCCTCAGCTGTCACCACCGAAAAAATTGTCCAGCAACCGCATCTTCACCACTGTGCTGTGAACGCGATGCTGAGTCAAACGCAAATGAGTAGGCGGCGGCAGCGGCACTGATCGATCGATCGATCGACGAATATGCAGCCAGCGAGACGTGCTCCGAAGCTAAACCACAATCCAGCACGTGTGAACCGCAAACGGACAATCCAAAACGAATGCTCCCGGCCCCGTGCATGCATGGTGTACTCCAGTCTGTGCAGTGGTCTCCATTCGGCTCAGCAGTCCCTACCAGTGACTCGAGTACAGTTCCACCGACGTAAAGGTGCAACTGTATGTGTATGCTTCCACAGTTTGTACGTGGGTTTGCTGCTGCACGTTACAACTGTTCATTATCCATACTTTTTCCTTTTTTTTTTTGCGGATGATACTTTTTCCATTATGATGTATCGTGTGCTACTCGGGTTTTTTTTTTGAACACAATACAGACGCAAGTGCTCATACATACGCGCATACACTCACCCCTATGAACGCACACACGCACACCCTACCCCTATGAGCACCTTCGAGAGACTGAGTCGGCATACCATCTTGAGATTTACGAAGTCACCGTAGGCGCCTCGTCGTCGACGGGAACGTCTCCTCCCACTGAAAGCGCATCGCCGGAAATCCTGAAATAAATCCAGGAATAATGCGAGCACCAGGACATGAACCCTGGTGGGCTGGGGATACCACTGTCCCTTTAACCATCCAACCACAGGTTGGTTCGCTACTCGGGTTTTTGTTACGTACCCTCGCATCAAAATATTAGGTTCAACCGATAATTGCCGCCACGTATCTAGCCCATATATATGGCTAGGAGAAAACCGTATATGAATTCGGGTCACAATAGTAGTTTCGATTCGAGAATGTTAACAATCTGACGTCAGATTTCTAAGCTTGGCAAATCAAATTTCGTTGTCGTGGCACGACAAGGATTTGCCATGCTCGTCAGATTTTTAGCGAGATCCTTTTTATTTGCAAGGAAGGATCCGTTTTTTTTTTTTTTTTGAAATGCAAATTTGTCTTATCTTCTCTTTGGAAAAATTAGGATTCAATATATTTCGGACTTGCGAGCTAAGCTCAGTAGTTAGGTTCTTTGTGGTGGAACCAACCCACCAAAGTTTAAGTCTTAGACTTGGCATTAGTAGTCACATTTTTCTGAATTTATTTCAACCCTTCCGGCTTTGTTCGTTTAGTGGGAGGAGACGCTCCCATCGACTACGAAGACGTCAGTGGCGACTTCGTCAATCTCAGGATACTGTGCCAGCTCAGTATCTCATAGGTGCTCATAGGGATAGGGTGTGTGTATGCGTGTGTTCATAGCTAGAGTTGAGTGTATGTGCGTGTATATGAGCATTTGGGTCTGTATTGTGTTGAAAAAAAATATTCGGATTTAAAAGGATGGTCAATAAAAACAGTGGTTCGACATTACTCGTAGTAGAATTTCTCTTCTTTTATACTCCCTCCGTTCCTTTATATAAGGTGTATTTTTTTTGATAAAAATTCACAATGTAAGATGCATTACTTCTAATTTTTCGTAATTCCGTTCTTAGCCCACCAGAAAAAGAAAAGTATCTCTCCCCTGGCTGCATGTATCTATCCTTGTAGAGAAAAAAAGAAAAAAATATCTCTCTCCGGATTGTGTGTATCTCTCCATTTCCTAGTCTAAATAATTTACTTGTCATAATCAACGAATTTGAGAAGGGTAATTTCGTCTAAAATTCTCTATTATTAGGTGTCTTGGTCACCATGCCAAAAATAATACACCTTACATAAAGGAATGGAGTGAGTATTTCTCTAAAAATACAGTATATATCAATTTTTGGCTAAAATATTTTGGTCTTGCAGATATAACCCATAGGTATGTGGTGAAACAATTCACAGTTTTGTTTAGTGCATTAAAATTGATCATACAATCTCACCTAAATATCATTTTTTTGTGCCACCATCGAGTGTGAAACTGTGAATACCTCTACTAGGGGTCGCTATCATGTCCAAAGTCCAAGCACGTCCATACGATAGCGACAGCATAGGGCAACAATCAACAGCACTGTGCACGTAGGTATACGTACGTACACGCCTACGTACGCACGCATACAACCCACGTACGCACAGTATGTACAGACGTACCTGGTTGGTCTCGGCAGCGGGACCGAAGAAGACGGTCTTGCCGTAGGCGAGGAGGCAGAGCCCGTGGAAGAGGCCGAAGACCTCGGTGCTGGGCTGGTGTCTACACCACAACACTTAATTGGGGACAGTTTAACTCCCTGGAGAAATAGCTGACCAAGGGCAGTTGAACTGCCAGGATATCAGCTTCTGCCGGTACAAGCATTTTAGGGCAGACAAACTGCCGGGAGAACTAGAGCAACAACGACACACTCACTGCCGGTACACTTTAGGGCACATTATCTGCCGGGACAACTAGAAAACAGCCCATATTCTGCCGGGGGCCGTCTTTTGACGCGAGACAGTATCGGGCCTAAAGCGCGCGTTAGGGAAAAGCGCGCCACAGTGATGAAATTTTTGGCCCGAAAGCGCGGCCCTCCACCAGACCGCACCCACCCCACCCCACCCCCCCCCCCCCCCCCCAAAAAAAATCAATGCCCAAATACACCAGACCTCCGCCGCCCCCGACCATCCGACCCCACCGCCGGCGGCCGCCCTCTAGCTAGACGCGACCCACGCGACCCCACCACTGCAGCTCCTCTACCGCCCCAACCACCCCACTGCCGCGCCCTCCACCCGGACCACTGCCGTCGTCGCCCCCAACCACTTCAGAGCGGCGCCGCCGAGCACCAATTGACAGGGAGCATCACTATCGCCGAGCCACTCCACCGGCGACCATCCTCCTCCACCGAACGTCGTCGTCCCTCGCCACCACCCTACTCGCGAGCTTCCTCCCCCGAGCTGGCCCTCCGCACAAGCTCACCCGAGCACCAAGCAGCTCTCCTCAAGTGGTGCCGCCTCTTCAAGGAGCTCCTCCGGCAGCTGCACCTACTCCACGGGTCACGCCTCCACTAGATTGGTACTGCTTGAAGCAAACACATGAAGTTTCTGTTGCTAATTACATTTCAGGGTTTTAGTTTTTTTTTTGACATTCCATTAGTTGGATCTTTAATTGTTTGTTAGTGATTATCAATATTAGTTGACTAACGGATTGTACTTGTGCTACAACTGCAATGCTATCAAGCAGAATAACATTCTCTTCATCAGAGATGCTACAACTGCAAGTATTTGTGCTCCTTTTTTTCTAATTAATCCTTTTTGTTGTTTTACCTATTATTTCATTAATCATAGCTTTATTACATCCAATCTATCCTGTAATTATTGCAACTTTACTCAACAATTCTGTCTTGCTCCCTCTGTTATTTATAGGACATAATGCCGGATATCCAGTTAGGCTGTTATAGATGCAATTTATCTTGCAAATTTTTGCTTGTATTTATCTTGCTATGATGATGAAGTGGTGCACATATAGAAGATTTTTATTTATTGCTGATGAGTTAAACTGTAGCATGTCATAATCTTTAATGTGTTCGTTTAAAATCTGAAACAAGAGCTTCATTTTGAGTTTCTGATCCGTTGCAGGTTTTCCCAATATACACAAGTTGATGGAGGTTTTGAAGATCTACATGCAGCTGAAGATCTGGAGCACCTTCAGTTTTAGGTGGTGGAATGATAATGTAATATGTTTGTTTTTGAACCTGCAGACTCCTCTGCTCATTTTGGTGGTTGTTAAGCCACTGTATGCTCACTTACCCTTTTGTGGCACAACTTCATTTTGGTTATGTGGCTCATCTAGAAACATATATATGTACTCGTTATGTTTATCGAATGAAGATTAAGGTTTTCGATGAGGCCTATATGTAACTTTGATTGATTGAAGTGTATGCATAAATTGTGTGATGTCCTGATTGCCTTGAGACATCGTTAATGGATATTAAATCAGACATTGTTAATGGATATTGTTGCCCAAATTGCTAGTGAAATCAATGTGATGGCATATTAACTGCCGGGTAAATATGCTTCTGCCGGCAGTTCCTATGCCCTGACCAACCTGCCGGGAGAAAATGAACTGCCGGCAAATATGTAGGTTAGGGCAGAAAAACTGCCGGGAGATATCTATCTGCCGGGAGAAGTAATCCCCGGCAGCCGTTCTCGTGGCAGTTCTATCTGTCGGGAGAACCACTATCCCGGCAGTTTGTCTGCCGTCTTAAGAGCTTTCTCCCGGCAGATTACATGCCATTGCATCCATGTTGTGGTGTAGCGGCGACGACGGTCATGCCCTCCCGGCGCGCGAGCCTGGCGATCCGGCTGACGACGTGGAAGGAGGCGGCGCTGTCGAGGCCGCTGGTGGGCTCGTCCAGGAACAGCAGCGCCGGCCGGGTGAGGATCTCCATGCAGATGCTGGCCCAGCGACGCTGGCCGCCGCTAATCCCCTTGTGCATCCACCCGCCGATGCGCGTGTCCGCCGCGCCTTCCAGCCCCATCTCCCGCAGCGTCTCCTCCGCCCGCTCCCGCTTCGCCGCCGCCGACATGCCGCTCGGCAGCTGCAGCGACGCCGAGTAGCGCACCGCCTCCCGCACCGTCAGCGTCGTCATCAGCACGTCGTCCTGCGTCACGTACGCCTGCAGCATGCAAAGGATGCGTTGATTAACTAAAATAATTGATACGTTCGTTCACGATCAAGCAGAATGAAAACGAGATATGATCATCCATGCATGCACTAGGCTTACCGATGTTCCGTAGGATAGTTTCTGCCTCCGGCCATTGATTAAGATGTCTCCCTTCTGGTTGACACCAGAACCTAGCCTTCCTGTACCACAGAAACTCATAGGAATTAGAATTAATTCTTCATCTTCTGACCACAAAAATAAAATATCTTGATACTAATCGTGTGTCGCTACGCTAGCTTGTGAACAAAATCTTTCGAGTAGTGTTTATCACGAAGGCTGGCTCTGGCTGACTAGCGAAGGCCAGCCCAGACACGATATCGAAAGAAAAGATTATTCACGTGCATGTATACGGCAGTACCAACCTGCTAAAGCGTCTTGAAGTGTGGATTTGCCGCAGCCGGAGGGCCCCATGATGGCGAGGACCTCGCCGGGGCGCGCATAGCCGTTGAGGCCGCGGAGGATGGGGATGCGGCCGGCCTTGCCGCCGGCCGCCGACACCCACAGGTCCTCCCAGGAGAGCACGACGCCCTGGTCAACCCGGCGCAACGACGTCTCGCGAACCACGGCGGGCACGGCGCCGGCGCCGTTCTCCACGCTGATCTCGAGCGACGAGGACGTCCGCGACCGCGGCAGGGTGACCGGCATCGGAGCGAACGGCGGCGGCGGGAACGAGCTCCCGCTGCCGAA
The DNA here is from genome assembly GCA_039707655.1 of Elymus sibiricus. NCBI lineage: Eukaryota > Viridiplantae > Streptophyta > Magnoliopsida > Poales > Poaceae > Elymus > Elymus sibiricus. The sequence goes on along the minus strand of CM077672.1, from coordinate 295,393,648 downwards.
AGAGAAGCCGTCGGTGCTGCGCAGGGAGCCCCCGAGGACGTCGGAGACCGTGTCGGACGGCCCCTCGTCGTCTGCGGCGTGGCCAGGACGGCTCTGCTGCCGCGGCGGGCTCGGCCTCCACCTTGGCACGGCGGGCAGCAGCTGCTCGCACGCCATGTATGGACTTAGCCGCTGATCGTCGGAAGCGTGCGTGGAAGCTAGCAATCAACTGGGTGGTGGTATGGGTTCCTTCTTTAGTTCTTTTTGCTCGAGATGTCGCAATGACTGTGCGGAATGGTGGTAAGGGATGAGACTGCTTAAATAGAGGGAAGATGAGGTGGTTGAATGCAGGATTTATACTTAATCCTAATTCAAATCACAACTTGGTTTAGATTAAGTTTGCTTGAATGCCTCTTTGAACACAGGAGCGGGTCAAAGGGGAACGGGGGTGCCTTAGTTCCTTCTGCCTGTATACGTACGTGCGTGTGGCCTTCAACTTCCTTTTTCTATGACAAGGTGTCCAATGTTTTGCAGACAAATAATTCTTTTACTGACATATAATATTGTTGTGACAAGTACGAGACTGACACCATAACGCAACTCTACCGCTGAAGCAGTGGCTCTGCTGTTAAAATGCTTACATTTGTGTGCTTTAATTGCTTGGTACGATGTTCTCCACAGCAAATTATTACTCTGCTTCCTTCGGGTTATGGCACACTGGAAATGCACATTGGCCTCTTTGATTCAAAGGATTTTCATAGGATTTTTACAGGATTTGAATCCTTAGGATTTTTTCATACGTTGGTCGTTTGATTCGTAGGATTGAATCCTATAGGAATTTTTCCTATGGATTCATTTGTACTACATTTCATATGAATTCTAGCAACCACTCCAACCTCTTGGAAAAAATCCTTTGTTTTTCCCGTGATACAATCAAACAAACTCAAATCCTAAAGGAATCCAATGGGCATGTCATTCCAACCCTACGTTTTTCCTATTCCTGCATTTTTGCAATCCTGCGAATCAAAGAGGCCTAAAGAAATTTCGTACCAACAACAAATTCCATCATAGTTGCTGACGTCCTCACCCAATAGATGACTCACCCACTTGCCGCATGGTACAATTCGCCGAGGACACCCTAATCCTAGCTAGGGCAACACCACAACCCGCGATAACTCTGTGAAAATTCTTGTCGACTCCCCACTCGGCTCCACATTAATTTTCAAGAAACTACTACTCCCTCCACCCCGAAATACTTGTTGCAAAAATGGATGTATTTATACCTAAAATACATTTAGATAAATCCATTTCTGCGACAAATAATTCCGGACAAAGGGAGTATGTATCTCCACCGGCCAGCCCCTCTACATGTCGCTCCGCCGGCTGGTGGTAGGGACTGAAAAACTCGTGCCTTGGCTTCGGCTAGTAGTTTAGGTTAGACTTCTGTAGTCATCGCAAGGGCGGCACTACATCTTCGAGTTGGTCTTCCAGGATTCAATTCTCCTCGAATTTGTCCCTCGGGACGAAGTCGACGAAGTTTTGACGTAGACTCCTGCCATCTCCTTCGGGCGACGAGGTTAGGATTTTTCATTGTCCGTCAGCGACGGTGATACCTGGTGCTAGGCGCTTGGGATGGATTCAAGCTTTCAACAACGACAACTGCAGGTCCAGGGCGCTGGTCCTTAGGGACGCGTGGACATAGACTTCCCGACTGTCATCGACAAAGTCAGGCCGGCTCCGGTATGGGAGCGGCGGCATCAGCACGTCGGTGGCTAGTTCTGGCATTGGTAGTTGGCGTTTGGTTGTCTAGAATCTCCCAATGTAATTTTTATTATGTTTGTGGTGCTTTCTACTTTCGGTGAACTTTTATAATAGATTCGAGTATTTCACAAAAAATATATCAAGAAACAACTTTTATCCCATCAACGACTCACAAGAACTAGCATCCATGCTAGCCACTGACCATGGCATTGTCACTGCCTCCTTCCCCAAACATACCTAAGCCTACCCCTACCCAACTAACTTGCCGTAATTAGCCTTTCAACCACTCATTAACAATTTCATCTTTGACTGGAGAGCTCTCCTTCTCACCAAAGTGGGTAGGCTTGTCCTTCTCTCCGCAGTTTTGGATAGCCCTCTACTTATTTCATGGGCTCCTTCTAGGGCTGGACCAAAAGCTCGTTGCTCGCGAGCTTAATGAGCGCTTGATAGTTCGGCTCGTTAAGCTCATGGTTCGCTTCTTAATGATCAGAGCCAATCATCGATTGCAGCTCATTAAGCTTAATGAGCTTAACGAACGAGCTAACGAGTTTCAGGAGTAGCTCGTTAAGCTCGTTAGTAACAGCACAACACATATTTTCATCTTACGTGACAATTTCCGTAGCACCTCAGCCCATCTGTTCAATCTAATCTACATACGAGGCAACAAAACTAGTGCATTTCCTTTTGTAGTCACCATCTTCCTTCTTAAAAACCACATCTACACACTCATCCTGTAGACCGTAACACATCAGAATCTGCTAACGGGCGCTCGTGAGCACTCACGAGCTTAACGAGCTTAAAACGAACCGAGCCGAGCAGGGTTTTCTGCTCGTTAATCTTAACGAACCGAGGCTTAATGAGCACGAGCTTAACGAGCACGAGCTTAACGAGCTGAGCAGCTCATTAACCCACCCCTAGCTCCTTCCTCCATGAAAAAATGACCATGGAACGACTAGATCAACATAGAAGATGTTTCTTTTGCTAGACAAGGTTTGGTTGCTTGGGACAAGGTTCAAACTCTTAGAAATGTTGGGGGCTCGGGTTAAAGGCATTCAAGAACAACAATTTTCTCTTATGTTGAAATTTTCTTAGAAATCCTTGCATTCAAACAACCTACCTGGGAAAGAATGGATTGTCCATAAATCCCCACATCTCATCTCCCATGGGACCAATGCATCCTACCCAAAGTTTTAAATAGCCGGCTATAGCCCCCAGTATAGCGGTTTGAGCAGGGTGCCGCTAAATGATAGGCTATAGGATTCATTTACAATTGTTCAAAAAAGTTCTGAAATAGCCGGCTATAGCTGATTTGGAGGACCGCCGCTATTTGGCATAACCCGCTGTTAAAACAATGATCCTACCTTGCACAGATTGTACACGGACATTTAGCCACACAGCGAGAGATCACAAAAATGCATAGTTAGATATACTTTTCTGGCCAGGCAAATGGCTACTCCTTGAAACCCTAGCGGCCGCTTCCTAGCCGTCTACATAAGTCATCTGATTAATTCATAGGACTAAAATACATAAGTTTTTTCCTAATGATTCTTGAACATCTTGTTTTTTTTTTGAGTTTTCCATGTGAAGTCAAGCACTATTGATCAAAATTCCCATGGTTTTCTGATCCCATAGGATCTAATAATATATTCTACTCCAAACCCATGGCTTTTCATATTCGTATGTCTTGAAAATCCTTTTAAGGCATGTAATTACAAACTAAGAAAATTACCTAGTAACATGCATGCCCAAGAGCCCGTGGTGTTATCAAGAAGTCAACTTTATTTTAGCCTTGCACATCATCTAGATATAACAATAGAACATTTCATTCAATTTGTTAGTGTTATGTACAATAATTAACTATTGTACACCTAAAAAATATGGCGCCTAAAATGTAACTAAAGAACATGTGACATTTGGTCCAATGAAAAAGTGTCTTCTCTTGAGTAACGAGATCATCTCTTAGTCAAAGAAAGCAGATTTTCGATCACCGGCATCGTCTGGTCTATTTGACCAATTTCTTAGCCATTGATTCTACAAGATTCTGAGTTTCAAGAAGTTTGCTCCGCTGAATCGGAGGCTAGAGTCTACAATGAGATTAGCTCATGTTGTGCCGCCAGTGAATGCAGGAGGAAGAATACTCGACACACCAAAAGATTTGATTGTATTTTTCAATTTCTATAACGGTGTTTTGTAATATATTGATCCTTAGTATATGCTCTTTGGCGTTTCCGCAAAAAAGAAGACTTTTCCTTTCTATTTGACTTTACATGCCCCAAATTGCCAGCTTGACAACAATCAGCATGGCACGTCAGCTCACTTCAACTAACCGAAGTAGCTGGCGTGGTTCCGAAGTAGCTGGCATGGTTGAAGTAGACACACCGCCCACACGCCGCGCCTCCCCAACTCCCTGTTCGGACATGCGTGTGGGTGCGTGTCTTACCGGTGCACGACGCCATGTCTGCCCGCGCCTCCCCAGGTCCTCGTTCGGCGATGCCGCTACGTCGTTCCTCCCCATCTCCCCATTGGTCTACGCCGCCGCCACTGCCTCATCGGAGAGATATGCAGGTGCACGCACGCGTGAAAGAGAGAGGAGGGAGAAGGGAAAAATAAAGGTGGACACTAATAAGTGTAACCCAATTGATAGTTTTGGGTATTGGGCGTGGATTTATTGGCACTCTCTAAAACTAGCACAGATAAAAACCTCAATTGATCTACAAAAAAAAACCTCAAGCTCCATGGAGCCCGAAATTTGGAAAATTCAGAAATCAAAATTATAGGTTTCAAAAAACTTCCGAAAAACAATACACGCATACCTATGGATGTATACTACTTGTATATAAAGTTTCATGGCAAAATATATTTTTATGCAAGCTACACAAAAATAACAAATTTATGTATTCTAGCACGTGTACTATTCACTATACAAGTGCATGCTTTTTTTTTACCGATCACATCAAAATGTATTTCATAATGAAATTCTACACACATCTTGTATACATCTATTAGTACTTGTATTTTTTCCGAAAAAAAATTGAAACTTAAAAGGTTGATTTTTAAATTTTTGGAAATTTTGGGCTCAAAGCGAAAAAGCCTAACTCTTGGTAGAACCCAGATAACAAATTATATGGGAAAAAAGAACCCCCAGCATACATCTGACGTCAAATTTTTAGTGTTAAAAAATCTGAGGCCCTCAGGTACGTCGGATCCCGATCGAATGCATGGAAATTAGTCGCTGCAGCGTGGTAATTTTTCTGACAATTTTTTACACTACATGGCAATTTTCATTTTAAAACATGTTAAATCTTACACAACAGCATGGCAAATTTATCTATTTTCACATGGCAAATCTAGACGTACGATGGCAAACGCTAAAAATCTGATGTCAGATTTTTGACATTTACCAAGTTTTGTTTTAATCTGCTAGAGATGTTCTACCTTTTTTTAGGAGACTGGAGATGTTCTTTTTTTACGATAAAAGGCAGGCGCTCTGCTGGATTTCATATAGATAGGGGAAAATAAAAAGTGTACAAAAGATATTTACAAGACCAAAAAGGCCCTAGAAATTACATGCCATTTGCCGTAGCTAAACCCAACTACAAGGTCCTCTCTGACGAGGTAAGCAACATCTAACACTTGTAAAGAGGCTTCTTGAAAATCTTCCGATTCCTCTCCTTCCATACATGCCACAACACATAAATGAGCACCTTGCCAAAATGCTTTCTCCTCGACGAGTCCAAAGCCTCAATATTTCTGTTCCAACCAGTCCTCGAGCGTGGAAAAAACCGAGGCCGAGCTTGGCATGATTGAGGACAAGCCAGCAACGATACCCCAAACGCTCTTGGAAAAAAGGCACCCCCGAGAGATGCTTGTTTGTTTCAAATTCAATGTTGCACAGACTGCAAACCTCCTCGTGAGGCCAACCGGAGATGTTCTAACATGGCCCTTTACTCGCCAACTTTACTTGTGCTTCCATGATTTAAATGCGTCTCAATCAATTGAATATTCAAGTTCAATTCTCTTGGTATAATTACCTTCTTTTGTGTCGTGCACGGATCAAAACATCAACCAAAGGATTCGTAATTAGCCAGCTGTCGAAACGAAAAGGTTCGTGGCTTAGCTGGCGCCTAGCAGTCTGGTTACCCGCCGGACGGCAAGCTTTCCTTGACCTTCATTTTGGGTTGGATAGGGCACTGCTGGGGTTTACCAGGTAGCTGGTGGTCTCTACCCAAAGAAAAAAAATCAAGCTGATAGTCGTTGACCACTACATGGGTCTTTAGCGGATAGCCGGCGGATAGCCGTACGACGCTTGCGTGTTTTTGTGCAGCCAAGTGGTGTGAAGTACTTTTATTATTTACTAGGGGTTGGGGCGCCACCCGGTGGCGCCTCCTGAGAGGAAGTTTGTGCGGTGCCAGATTGATAAGCGACCCTTTCACCTCTTTTTTCTCTAATTGCTGACGAACATGCACATATAAGCAAGGAACTTGCAATAGAATTTACAACTGATAACCAAACAAACAACCTTTGAACAAACAACAATATTTTAGAGATCTTGATCCCCTTAGGTGGTGGATTATTCCCAACCAGATTAAACACATTCAACAATTAAATATGATTGCCCAATAAGTTTTATAGTAACACTGAGAGGAAGTTCGGCGGTGCCTGGTAGGTGGCCGCACCTTTCACTTGCTTTTGTGGTCTGGGCAGCGCAGCATATGTACTGGCAAACAGTTGCTGAAACTGATGAAAACAGCTAAATTTCTTAGCTTTGGTACATGCACATACACATTTTTCACTTCTCTTTTCTGATCTGAGTAGCACATGGCAATGGATAGCAATAAAATAACACTGACAAGAGCATGTTGTCGCTTCTTGAGAAAGAAAGATACAACATAGAACTACAGGGCACGTACAAATTTTATCATGTAGCTACACTTCTTATAAAAAGAGAGCAAATAGCACATCAAAAACAGATGCCCAAATGACCTTGTCCATTCCGGGCAAGTCGAAAAGCTCGATCAGCATGGAGGCGGGCGTCGTCATGGCAGCAGCACCATTAGTTGTGTGGCGCTTGCTGGACGTCAGTGAGGATGGTGGCGTTGGCCCTGCCGAGCTAAACAGAGGAGGATGCTCTCAATTTGCGTGGTCAGAATAAAATGTTAGTGAAGTTAAATGGAAAAGCAGAGCTAAAGAAAAGAAGATTGCACTAAGTGAGATGTTAAAGTAAATAATGAAAGTTGAAAGTAAAGCAAAAAATAATAGAATTTATGTTGTAGATTAAAGGATTATCATATAATGCAGTGGATGAAAAGTAAATCTTATTCAGTTGTAAAACAGTCATACACTCAATGACAAGCACTGAAAGTGTCAAGTGAAGAATTGTCAGTTTGGTGGTGCCTGATGAAATATTCCCATGATATTTTATAATTGCTTGATGGATCAGATTAGTTTCTGCTATCAGCACTGGAAATTATACATGAAGAAAAAATACGCAAAGGATCAATATTAAATTTGGCCTTAGTGTTGTAGAGTTCGTGGTGGGAATAGAAATATGAGTATCAAAGCTCTATCTAATTTTCCAAGTAGTCAGTAGTGGAGCAGGCACTTCCTTGATATATTCACATTTTTAAGGATAACAAAGTTCGTGGATCTACTGTTTGGAGTAGCTTAAGGACTAAAAACCAGCAGAGTTTGAAGAAATGTAGTCCTGTGGTAAGAGAAATTAGGCAATACTGCAGTGGATGAATTTAACTGTAAGATGCAAGACGAAGATACAGTGCAGTGGATGAAAATGAAATTCTCGGAGCTAGAACTTGCTTGTCATTGTGAAAACAAATTCTTAAACAAAGGTAGTTTCTTTTGGTTCAATTTTGTAAAAGCATGGAATGTAGTATGGTTATGTAGGAGATAATCATGCTTGAACAGTCGCAGTATAGATTGTGCGGTCAGAATAAAATGCTAAGTGAATCTAGATAGAAAAGCAGCTAAAGAGAATAAGAGTGCAGCAAGTGAGATGTTGAATGTAAGTAATGGAACTTGGGTCATGTGCCTGATCGGATATGATAAGTTGACCCTTTTGTTTTTCTTAGACATCTTCAGTTCTAATTTATAATGTCAACAGCTGCAACAATGCCAGTACCACCTTTTGGCAACCTGACATACAATTTTGCTGCATAGGACTTGAATATTCTTTGAAATACCTAAAAATGTATTTGATCACTAATTAATCTTTTTAAATTTATCATATGGGATAACTTATCGAATCGGCAAACATAACTATAGTTACTGAACTAATAAACATGTGTTCAGTTGAACCATATGGTTGATTATTCAAGATTATTTCATGGTGCATTCCAGTTCTGTAGGTATGATACCTGTCCTATACTCTTTTGAACTGAACGATGCATAAAATCAATAGTAGACACTGCAAGCAAACTTATATGGCTCTACATTGCATGCAAGGTTTTTGAGTCGATGAGTCGACGGGTCGCTCGGGAGGGGCGACTCTAGACTAGTCGTGACTAGTCTAGACTCACGGTCGACGAGTCGACGTGAGCACACAGCAGCAGCAGCAACCAGGGGAGAAGTGGAGGAGCACAACAGCAGCAACAGCAGCAACCAGGGGAGGAGTGGAGGAGCACAACAGCAGCAGCAACCAGAGGAGGAGGGGAGGAGCACACCACCAGCAGCAACCAGGGGAGGAGGGAAGGCAGCCGCCAGGGAGAGGGTTAGGTCGGGGGTGAGGGGGAATGGATCGATCTATAGGTTTCCAGGGGTGGGATGGGCCGATGGGCCAAGCAAATACTGTTAAAAAACGCATGACAGGTGGGGGCCCAAAATAAGTGAGTTGTTCGACTCAGACACAGCGACTAGTCGTGACTAGTCGAGACTAGTCGCTCGAGTCGCTCGACTCATGCCAGGAGTCGAGTCGAGAGCCTGAGTCGCTCCTGCAACTGCGACTCGTCGACTAGTCGATGACTAGTCGCGACTAGTCGAGCGACTCAAAAACAGAGATTGCATGCAACATTTTCAGCAATGGAATTGCCAAATCACCTAATCTTCTTAAGCTATCTGTTGAAAAATAACCAAATTCATCAAGTAATTATACTGACAAACTCCGCACAATAAAGAATTGCTTACAACAGGACAAAAAAATGAAGCCATCATACTCAGGATCAATGAACATAAATTTATCTAACTGAAACTAAGACCAGCTATATAGATACATTTCAGAATATATGCATCGCTTTGATACCTTCTACTATGCAAATTCTACATTTGATTACGGAAAACGAAACCAATTGCTTTCAGAAATTAGTTGAAAACCACTCAATAATACCAAAGATTGCCTCTATAAAAAGTCCCACCCAAATTATGAGAAGCACGGTATATAAGAACTATCATGAACATGAAAAAACATTACTCAAACAAAAATGCAGTACAGTTTGAATACAAGCGAATAAGTCAAACTGATAATTATTTAATAAATCTGATTCCACATCAACAGTGTGCATGGTACCAAGAACTAACCCCAACAACACAATACCTGCCATGGAACCAGCTCTCCGCAGCGCTGAACCACCTCTCCCCATCGCCAAGTCCTGCACCAATCCAGTAGAAATGAAACACACAATTCAGTGCAATGAAAAGTAGCCGGCACTGTAAAAATTCCGAGAGATTGTTTTCAGAACGACAGCAATGTTACAAGCATATAAGCTCTCGAAGTACCACACGTACATTGAAATTAAAGAGACTATAATTCTATTCTACTCGGCGTTGAACCACCTCTCCCCAACAGAAACTAAACACACAATTTTGTAGTGTAAAATTATAGCTTGGTGTGCTCAAAGTGGCATTGTTACAAGCATATGGGTGCTCAAAGTGCCACACGTACATTGAAATAAAAAGGCCACCTTTCGTGCATTTTAATTTTTGATTGATGTGAGATGGAACCAGTGGCATGAGTGAGAGAGAGAGAGAGAGAGAGAGAGAGAGCAGAGGAGAGGAATACCTATGCCGGAGTCAGTGGTGAGGAGGATCCGGTCGTCGATAGCATGGTGTGCCACTCGTGATCACCACTAGGGGCGGCGCGCCGGCCCTGTCGGGTGCAATCAAGGAGATCCCCCGGGAGTAACAGATGGTGTCTGTCAGGATGAACTTGGACAACCAGCCATCAAGGGCTTCGATGTATGCCTTCTGAGCGCTGACGTAGCTCACGAAGGAGAACCTCCGGTGAAGGAATTCATCTCAAACTTGAGAGTGGCGTGCCGCTGGGCATCGTTGCAAAATTTCCCATAAGCAGGGCAGGTGAAGGAATTCACCTCAAACATTATCTGTCTCTCTTCTTCATGAGAGTCCACCATTACTTTCCTAGCTCTCGCAAAGCTGTCACGGAGAAGGGAAAAGGCATCAGTATTTTGATTCAGTGAAACTACATCAATCATCAATTCTACACACGAAACATGAGATCAGCTTACCCATGATAGCTCAGCAAGCCGCAGTTGCAGCTCCTCGTCCCATAATTTTTGTGTTCTATCAAATATCAATTCTGCTGCTCGTAGAGAAACCTGGATCCTTGTGTACAAGCCTCTTACATTGTCCTGGTTTTTTCAGCACAGCGCAACTCTAAACCTTTGGCATCTTGGTTGAACTGCACACATTTCTTCTCTTGTCGGATTTGATCTATGGCATGTACAGAACCAAATCGTTTTAAATATAAATATACAATACACAACACAACAGAGACATGCTCTTATAATATGCTAGGAAACCATGAACACACAAATGCTTGTGCACAAGAAACTACAGAAAATGATCATAATGCATTGAAAACTAACCACATTGCTTTTTATGAGCTTAAAAATCACAGATAACATTATCAGTAGCATGACCTTGTCAAGATCTTCAATATAGCCTTATTAACTAAAGACACACTAACCCAAATACAAGATGCATTTTTTAAATTCAAGGTGGTGTTAGTCTTTTTCAAATAATTAGTTGCCTTAACCATGGATAGATCAATAGCAACTTGCTAAGAAAGATATGAAGTATTCTTTGCATATGTACGCAATCTAAGGAAAGATCAAATGACTACAACAGATATACATAACCCACCTTACTTCATATAGTTTCTTCTCCAAGGCATACAATGTCCCTAACATCTGCGGGTGACTTCCTGACTTCATCCCACTGTAGTCATCGAATATATCCTCTTATTAGTCTCACTCTTCTCTGTCCACGATAAATAGTTCGAGCTTGGTCCCAGCTCGCTCCTATAGGACGAGGACGACACAGACGATGGAGATCGAAGCCACGCGATGGCATGGATTATCTTCAACAAGTTCTCTGCACCAAGACAGAAATATCAATGTCAATACCATCAACCGAAGACAACACCAGATACATTACTAATCAATACCAATACCTAATCTGTAGTGTAGTCTGTACTCTGCAGTGTATGTATATATCAATCAAAAGCCAGTCCTCGTAGTGTGTTGTTGTAAGTTCTACAAGAACTGAAAAGTGCAGATTCATGGTGTTCATCATGAAGCAGGAGCCTTTAGTCATTTGCACCCCAAAAGGACCACCTTGGCAATCAAGAACCACAATTGGTAGCATCAAAAGGGCTAAAAAATTGGGCCAGGGCATGACTGCAAAGTTAGAAATGGGTGAGAACAAGTCGACCGTGTGCGGATATTACATCAGCCAAGAATATTCAAAGCCACTTTTTTAAGAGATTATGCTCTGACTGATCATGTGAGCCCTAAAGAAAGAACAGTACCATCTAAAAATTCCATACCACCATGAGTATTGAGTAGTGTATCCAAACCAAATCCATCTAATGACACATGGCCTTTCACTGAGGCCTTGTTTGGTGGAGGAGGTTTGGAGGGGAATATCCCCGCAGGGCCCAAAATCCCAGAAATCCTTGTCAGCCCATTTGACACGCAGGGATTGAGCAGGCCAACCCCCTCTGATCCCCACGAATCCCTCCCAATCCACGTGGTACAGAAAACTCCCGGAGCCACTCGTGGAACAGAGGAGAGTTGGACGCTTGCTATGCTGCTACTGTTGTAGGATGTTTAACCAAATAGAGGGATTTATGAGGGGGGAGGGATTAGTGGGGAATTTAGGGGATTGGGTGAAGGAGAGGGATTAACCAAATCCCCTCAAATCCCCATCCACTTTGGGGCTGCAAAACCTCCCCTGTCAAACGAGGCCTGATGGAGATCTATGAAATCCACTCATGTCTCGCACCAGCTTTACGCCCAAATCTTGCAGTTTTTTCAGAAACAGAAAAAAAGGATTCAACCGCATTTGGGGCAAAAGATCGAGCAGGTTGCAGTGGCAGAGAGAAATGGAGACAAGAAAAGTTGGAGGGAGGCGATCAAGGCCGGACCTTTGACCTCGGGGGCACGGGCGACGGCCTCGAGCATGCCGGACACCTCCTTGCCAGCCTCGGCAGGCCATGGCGGAGAAGAGAACGGTGGTTGAGCGTCCCCCGTCGCTGACCTTTGCGCAGAACCACACGGGGGCTGACTCCTCTCCCGACGCGCGACCGTGGAGAAGGAGGGAGCCGACCTCCGTCGCTCCACGCACTTGAAGACAGCGCAGATCGGGAACCACCATTGCGGCCAGGAGTGCATGCCTGTTGGAAATATGCCCTAGAGGCAATAATAAAATGGTTATTATTATATTTCCTTGTTCATGATAATCGTTTATTATCCATGCTATAATTGTATTGGTTGGAAACACAAATACATGTGTGGATACATAGACAACAACATGTCCCTAGTGAGCCTCTACCGGACTAGCTCGTTGATCAAAGATGGCCATGGTTTCCTGGTCATAGACATGAGTTGTCATTTGATAACGGGATCACATCATTAGGAGAATGATGTGATGGACAAGACCCAAACTATGAACGTAGAATATGATCGTGTCAAGTTTATTGCTATCGTTTTCGCATGTCAAGTATCTGTTCCTATGACCATGAGATCATGCAACTCACTGACACCGGAGGAGTACCTTGTGTGTATCAAACGTCGCAACGTAACTGGGTGACTATAAAGATGCTCTACAGGTATCTCCGAGGGTGTCTGTTGAGTTGGCATGGATCAAGACTGGGAATTTGTCACTCCGTATGACGGAAAGGTATCTTAGGGCCCACTCGGTAATACAACATCATAATAAGCTTGCAAGCAATGTGACTAAAGAGTTAGCCACGGGATCTTGTATTACGGAACGAGTAAAGAGACTTGCCGGTAACGAGATTGAACTAGGTATGGAGATACCGACGATCGAATATCGGGCAAGTAACATACCGATGGACAAAGGGAACTGCATACGGGATTGACTGAATCCTTGACATCGAGGTTCGACCGATAAAGATCTTCGTTGAATATGTAGGAACCAATATGGGCATCCATGTCCCGCTATTGGTTATTGACCGGAGGGAAGTCTCGGTCATGTCTGCATATTCCCGAACCCGTAGGGTCGCACGCTTAACGTTCGGTAGCGCTAGGGTAGTATTGAGATATTAATAGTGGAAAGTCCGAAGGTTGTTTGGAGTCCCGGATGAGATCCGGGACATCACGAGGAGCTCCGGAATAGTCCGGAGGTAAAGATTCATATATGGAAAGTTGTTATCGGGGTTCCGGAAAAAGTTCAAGTTTTTCCGGTATTGTACCGGGGAGGTTCTAGAAGGTTCCAGAGTGGGGCCCACCTGCATGGGGGATCCACATGAACGTGGGTAGTGGGGAAAGTCCCCACAACCCTGGTCTAGGCGCACCAAGATCCTCCCTTAAAAGGAATAGTATCATATCCCAAAGGGATAAGATCAGGATCCCTAAAAAGGGGGGATAGCGATCGGGTGGGAAGGAAAGGAGGGATTTCCTTCCTCCCCCTTTGGCCAACGACCGTAGGGCCTTGGAGGGCAAGCCACCAGCCCCTCCACGCCTATATAAAGGTGGGGAGACGTTGGGGGCAACCAACCCCTTGGACCCTTGCCCGTTACCTCTCCCAACTCCTCCCACGTTTCACCGGTACGCGCTTGGCGAAGCCCTGCCGGAATTCCGCTGCCACCACCACCACCATACCGTCGTCTTGGTCCCGATCTCATCTACCCCCTCTCTCTCGCTTGCTGGATCAAGAAGGAGAGGACGCCGCCGAGCCGCACGTGCGCTAAACTTGGATGTGCCGTCCGTTCGACACTTGATCGGGAGTTCGTGGACGGATCGTGATTGGATCGCGAAGACGTTCGACTACATCAACGGCGTTTCTTAACGCTTCCGCTTAGCGATCTACAAGGGTATGTAGATGCAATCTCTCCTCTCGTAGATGTTCATCTCCTAGATCGATCTTGGTGAGCGTAGGAAAATTTTTGTTTCCCATGCAACGTTCCCCAACAATGCCCTCACGCTCGACGGCCTCGGTGACGCGGGAGAGCGGGCAGGAGGCGTCGAGGAGGAGCACCAGGAGGCGTCGGAGCCGCACCGGCATCCAAGACGGCGCCGTGCGCCGGCGACAGTGGCGGCTAGGGTTAGCCACGGGCGTAGAAGGAGGAGGCGAGCATCGAATCAAGTGGGTGGAGGAGATAGCCCTTATCGAGGAGAACACGAGGGAGTGCTTGATGGAGCCGGTGATCGCCGGCAACGGCCGGAATTGGCCGGCGGCCGAGAGGTGGAGAGAGAGAGAGAGCGCTCGAGAGAGAGGCGAGCGAGAGCGACCAGAGGATCGCCCATTCGTTGGGCCATCTTTTGTCTTTTGCTGGGCACAGCCCATCCAATTGGACAGCGGGAACTCTCGCTATTGGCCGTCCTAAACAGTGCTCCTGTGATGACGTGGCTAGCGCGAGGAAGCGCCCCTTATGCGTAGCGTAATGGGTTTGATTCTTCTGGGTTTGATTCTTCTGTGACTTTGAGAATGATGACTTGTCAGAACATGAATGTAAGAGTGATGAGCTCAACCCGTACATGTCCGCGGAGTATTAAGTTTGGATACTTCAAAATAAATGAAGAGTAAATAACTCAACGCGTACGCTGTCTTTGAAGAATTAATTTTGGTCACATCCTGCGTAAACACCTCAATTACTCCATGTGCTCCCGCTAGAAAAAAATTAATTCAAGTACCGTCAAACTCGTATTAGTTTTGCATCTAAATATGTATTACATACGACAATTATTGATTTTCGCTTGCATACCCCAATTTTAGAGTATACCCTCCCCCACCCCCCACCCCCCCAAACACCCCCACCCCCACTCTTCTCTCCCATCTCTTTCTCCACCACCTCATTGTCCATCCTCTCCTATAGCCGCCTCGACACCGACTACCTATGTTTCAGCACCGCCAATCGCTCTTTCTCCTTCTAACATCCGCCTCCATGATTTGGTAATCCATCGTTGATGGTGGCTGCCGCCGTCAAAATGGAGTCTCGACTCACGGATAAGCTTCAAGTTTCAACTAGAAGTGGTGGTTCCTCATTGCATGCCCGACACCGCTAGCTATGCTCATTGCACCTATCGTGCTTTCTTCACCTCACTAACATCGTTGCTCCCCTCCTCACTTTCCTCTGGTGGTCGTATCGACAAAACTGGGCTTCAGCCATCAACCTTCAGGCAGGAGTTCACCACCCCAATCACACGCTCCACTAAACCTAGGGGGCACCAATACCTCTTATATATCTTTCATCAATTAGTCCCCATCAGTGACATTCCCCGATGCAATCATGCGTGGAGTCGCTTTGCCACTCGTCATCACCTCGTCGATCTATTGGCATGCTATACTTACTTGTCGTTATCCCCTTCTCCTTCATCCTCCTCCACTCATGTTTTCAGATTTAGCGACATCGAAACTTCAACCCCACAAGAGACCAGCAATTCGGTTCCTGGGCTTCATGAAGCACGATGCTTACAAAAAATCATATATAATATACTCCCTTCGATCCAAATTAATTGACTCACACTTAGTATAAATTATTTTTAAAACTTCTAAGGCCATCTCCACTGGTACATATAGACGTGTTCTACATATATGTACATTTTCTAAAATAATACATTAATCTGTATGCTACACAAAAAGGACAACATATAAGTACCTGCATACTGCACATCTATATGCATGTGTAGTTATTTTTTTAAATGATCTCAAAATAAATATATTTTCCGTTTCATGCCCCAAATGTGTCCAAATGTACATAGCTCAACGAACACGTGGCCCTCGATCGTCCTCTCCATATACAGTCCCTGTGGTTTGAACACGTTATGCATGTACCATACCGATGTACGTACACACACATCAACTCCGAAACAACGAGAGGTCGACCAAGTTTAAGGATGGATAGCTGCGTCCATCTGCACGCCCATCCGTACTACACGCATATGCGTGCACCTTTCGAGCTCTACAGGCCGTGCATTGCATCATTACATTTTTCGGCCGTCCCTAATAATAAACTTCGGATATGCTTGTCAGCGCGATCAGTCTGATCATATACAGCGAGGACTGACCGGCCGCTGGCTGCTTTCTGGCTGCTGTTTGTGCGTTCCGTTGGACTGTTGGAGTAGTAAGTTAATCTCGCGAGGTTCACGAATCAATGATCGAGCGGTCACGTCAAACATAAACCCCGTACCTTGTCTGATCTTCCGTCCAAACTAGTTCGTCGGATTGACTTCCTAATTGATCTGGTTATTTTAACAAACACCCCGAGTTGAGCAAGTAGCCGTCGATTAAGCAAATGGTATATTGTGTATTCACGCGTCAGGCCCGGCTGCATCTCCACCACGATTTTTTTTATGAATAAAAGCTCTGGATTTATTGTTCAAAGACTGTCAATGAAATCAGACGCCTTAAAAGATAGGAATAAGTATATTTTCTGTCCCTTAACTTTTTCGATAGTATAGAAATGGTCCTCCAACTGCAAAACCAGCAAATCTTAGTCCCTCAACATTCAAAACCGGATAAGTTTAGTCCCTCAACTTTTAAAACCGGATAAATTTAGTCCCTCATACCGCTATGGGTGGTTTTCTGCCGACGTGCAGTGATTTTGACTCTGCGCGGTGGCTGTCGGCCATGACGCCACTCCTTCCGGCCGAGGCAGCGCCCAACTCACGGTCATTCTGCTGTACAAAGCAAGCCTCGTACTAGCTCGCTCGTGTATAAAGCAAGCTCTCCCTGATGCGCTTCTGGCTGTTGAATAATTAGTTAGGCGTTGATTATTTCACGAGCTCACTATTTTGTGTGGAGGCCGTGCGCGTCGAGTCCGGCAGCTGCATGCATGTCGCTGCAAGTGTCCAGCTGCGCGTCAAGTTGTTCGCTGCACAAACTACTCGAGTCCTAGTGTTCACATCAGAGTGCACACTGGCCGGTGCTTTTGGCCTGGGAGGAATCAGCTTAGATCAATTAACGTGCATACGTAAGCTAGTTGTCTGCTTTGCTTTTGCTGCGTACATGCATCGACATGTAATCGTATCTACTACGAGCGGACCACATCAAGCCGGCGCTGCAAGCCCACTCTCGCCGGAAAGTCGCGTTGCCCTGGCACCCGGACGATCTCGCCATCGGGCAAGTCAGACAGGCATATGTCGCAGCCGGCACGGACGGACGCGCACTGCTGCTGCTCTGCTTGTGCGCCCACGAGGCGGCGGCGTAAGAACATCTCTAGCACACCCCGTATAATGCCGACCCGCAAAATGCGTTTACAGTTCGCGGAAAAACGGATTTGCGGGGCGAATTCATGCGCTGCAGATCAGACCCCGTATATGAAACTGTAAAATTTGAAAAAAGCTTCGCGGGAGAAACTTGCAACGACATTCATCAGTTGATCATCATAGTACATCATAGATAGTCATACATATTTGATCATACAAACTACATCATAGTAGGGGTGGGGGGGATTTGCTCGCCGTGCAGCGTACCCGAGCCTAGCTACCAAAAATGACGGGTTTGCGGCGGCGACGACGCGGCGGAGGCGGCGGAGGAGGCGGAGTAGCTCACTCCTCGTCGGAGGTGTCGAGGACGATCCAGACCTTGGCCTGCTCGGCCTTCAGGAGGCGCAGGTCCGCCTCCTTGGACGCCTGCGCCTGCGACGCCGCGAGGCCCTGCTCGAACCAGATGTCCTCGATCTCGAGCTTGCGGCGGCGGCGAGCGGCGGCCTCCTCCTCCTCCCTCGCCGAGCGCTCCATGATGACGCGCTGGTGGTGGTCCTCCCCCGGGGGAGGTAATCTTCGGGGCCGACGACGCCTCGACGCGGCGGGTCCTCGTCGGCCTCGAGCTTGACGGCCACCGGCCCGAGCTCCTCCGGCTCTCTCTTGACCGGAGTGAGCCGCGAGCTCGAGGCCCCCGCGGACGAGCTCTCCGCGGCAGAGGAGCCGGAGGAGGCGCGGCGGCGGAGCGCGAGCTCTTGCTCGTACTCGTCGAGCTTGCACCGCTCGAACTCCCGCGGCGGCCGGCTCCCGTAGTTGAGCCACCTGCGCGCGCCCCGCTTGCGAGCGGCATCGGAGATGCGGCGGCGGCGGCGCTCCGCGTCATCCCCACCGCTTCCGTAGCCTTCCATGGCTCGGGACGGCGCGCTAGGGTTTTTTTGGGCTCGCCGGCGGCGAGAAATTGGGTGGAGTGGGGGGGGGGGAATCGCGGCGGAGCGGCGGTGCAGACGGATAGGGTTTGACCCGTATCCGAGGCGTGGAACTGCATAAATAGCGGTGCGGGGGGGATTTTTCCGAGCCACGGTAAATTTTTTACGGGCCGGGCCCGGAATACGGAGTCTGTTCTGGCAAAAAAATCGGGCCGAACCTGTATACTCGCCGGACTTATACGGGTTCGGCCCTTTTACAGGGTCTGCTAGAGATGCTCTAAGTGGCGACGGGAGCGCGATGAGGCCCGGCAGCGCGCAACAGTCCCTGGCTCCCACTTTTTTTTTCTGTAGAGTGTATACCATAATACCACATCACGTCGACAGAAAACCACCCAAAACAGTACCAGCGACTAAACTTACCCGGTTTTAAAAGTAGAGGGACTAAGTTTTGCTGGTTTTGAAGTTTTTTTTTAAAAAAAAAGAGGAATGCCCCCGACCTCTGCATCAGAGAGATGCATGCAGCCATTTTATTAAACGAACGAACGTAAACAAAGTCCGAGATCCCAAGAATGCTCACAAAAGGAGCCAAATTGAAGTAAAAAACAAAAAGTCTAACATGCCACATCCGGCGAAAAATAGGCTACGATGCCTATACACCTAGCCTATTATGAGCTCGCCATCCAAATCGGTTGAATATAGCCCGTGCTGCCATCTCCCACCGGTTGCACCCAGTATCCAAAAGCTCCCTGGAATCCGCAGGTGTGAGTGACGACCACATACGGATGCAAACAGTGGCCCGGTAAATAGCCTGCAAAAAGTTCGTAAAGTTTATCCGGTTAAAAATCATATCATTTCTGCAGTTCCATATAGACCAAAACAGTGCACATATCCCAATCCGAATATGTCTCGCAATATGAAATTCCACACCATTTAGCCACGTCTCAAATAACGTGTTAATGCTAGTGGGAGGAGTAACGTTAAAGTCTTCAATGAATCGTTCGCCAGAGCAATTTAGCTAACGGACACTCGAGAAAGAGGTGTTGTATATTTTCACCATGGTCACAAAAACAACATCGAGGACTACCTACCCATCTTCGTTTGAGTAAGTTATCCTTGATTAAGATCACTTCTTTGTGGACAAACCACATGAAAATTTTGATCCTCAGCGGAACTTTAATTTTCCAAATATGAAGTGATTTCAGGATTGGCCCAGAATCAATTAGGTCTAAGTACATAGATTTCACCAAGAAGCTCTCATTCTTAGTTAATTTCCAGTGGATAGCATCCGGTTGGTTCGAAAGTTGAACGTCCATCAACCTGCGCACCAAGTGTAACCAAGAGGTCCAACGTTCCCCCACCAGAGACCTCCTGAATTGAATATTCAAAGGGATCGTTTGAAATACTGTAGCAACATATGCCTCCTTACGTTGTACAATATTATATAATGTGGGATATTGTATGGCCAAAGGCGTCTCCCCTAACCATCTATCCTCCCAGAACCTCGTAGTAGTATCGTTACCAATGATAAATTTCACCTTCTGAAAAGTATCTTTTATCTTCAATAGCCCCTTACAGAAAGGCGAATCATTTGGTCTAACAGTAACCTGAGCCAATGTCTTCGATTGTAGGTACTTGTTACGCAAAATCTGTACCCACGTACACTCAGTTTCCACAGACAACCTAAACAGCCATTTGCTAAGTAGGCATCTGTTTTTAACTTCTAAATTCTCAACCCCTAACCCACCCTGGTCTTTGGGTCTGCAAATAATATCCCATCTAGTCAATCGATATTTCGTCTTAACTTCATCCGATTTCTAGAAAAAACGAGATCGATAGAAGTCAAGTCTTTTCCGTACCCCTACAGACACCTCAAAGAAAGACAAAAGGAACATCGGCAAGCTAGTCAGAACAGAGTTTATCAACACAAGCCGACCCCCATGGGACATAAGCTTGCCCTTCCAGTAGCTTAGTCTCTTTTCAAATCGATCTTCAATGCATTTCCATTCCTTACTCGAAAGTTTACGATGGTGAATTGGGATACCTAGGTAACTGAACGGTAGGGATCCCATTTCACAGCCGAACAACTATTTGTAAGCGTCCTGTTCCTCTTTGGCCCTCCCAAAACAGAACAGTTCGCTCTTGTTAAAGTTGATTTTCAGACCCAACAGTTGTTCAAAAAGACACAGCACTAGCTTCATATTTCTAGCTTTTGCGAGATCATGCTCCATGAAAATAATCGTGTCATCCGCGTATTGTAGTACGGACACGCCCCCATCCACAAGATGCGGAACTAGTCCTCCTACTTGGCCGTTTTCTTTAGCCCGGCTGATAAGAACTGTCAACATATCTGCCACAATGTTGAAAAGGATAGGAGACATCAGATCCCCCTATCTTAAGCCCTTATGCATCTGGAAAATAATGACCCGTGTAATCATTCACCTTGATCCCAACACTACCTTTTTGAATGAAAGAGTCCACCTGTTTCTGTTGGGGAACGTTGCATGGAAAACAAAAAAAATTCTACGCACACGCAAGATCTATCCACGGAGATGCATAGCTACGAGAGGGGGAGTGTGTCTACGTACCCTCGTAGACCGTAAGTGGAAGCGTTAGAACAACGCGGTTGATGTCGTCGAACAATTTCACGATCCAACCGACCGAGTACCGAACGTACGACACCTCCGCGTTCAGCACACGTTCAGCTCGGTGACGTCCTCGAATTCTTGATCCAGCAAGACAGCGAGCTAGTGGATGAGTTCCGGCAGCACGACGGCGTGGTGACGGTGATGGTAATGCTATCTCCGCAGGGCTTCGCCCAAGCACTGCGAAAATATGACCGAGGGACGGAACTGTGGAGGGGGGCGCCGCACACGGCTAAGACAATGTTGTGTCTCCTTTGGGGCGCCCCCTCTCCTCTATTTATATATGTGTAGGGGCTTGAAGTAGAAGGAATAGTGCCACATGAACAATAACCGTGAATAGTACACACGTGGACTTGGACTCCAAAGTCCAATCCTATTCCTACTAGGACTCTCCCTTTTTTTCTTCCCTAGCTGCGTGGGCTTTTGAGGACTTGGTGCGCCTGGCCCAATAAGGCCAGGGCGCCTCCCCTTAGCCCATGCCAGCCCTTGAGACGTGGTGGACCCACTTGTGGACTTCCGGACCTCTCCGGAATCCTCCGGAACCTTCTGAAAGCTTCCCGGTACAATACCGAAAAAACTGCACTTTTTTCCGGAACCCAAAATATGACTTCCCATATATAAATCTTTACCTCTCGACCATTCCGAGACTCCTCGTGACGTCCGGGATCTCATCCGGGACTCCGAACAATATTCGGTTACCAATTCACATAACTCATATAACACTATATCGTCAACGAACGTTAAGCGTGCGGACCCTACGGGTTCGGGAATGATGTAGACATGACCGAGACGCCTCTCCGGTCAATAACCAATAGCAGAACCTGGATGCCCATATTGGTTCCTACATATTCCACGAAGATCTTATCGGTCGAACCGCAATGACAACATACGTAATTCCCTTTGTCCGTCGGTATGTTACTTGCCCGAGATTCGATCGTCGGTATCTCCATACCTAGTTCAATCTCGTTACCGGCAAGTCTCTTTACTCGTTCCGTAATACATCATCCCATAACTAACTCCTTAGTCACTTTGCTTGCAAGCTTCTTATGATGTGCATTACCGAGAGGGCCCAGAGATACCTCTCCAAAACACGGAGTGACAAATCCCAGTCTCGATCCATGCCAACTCAACGGACACCTTCGGAGATACCTGTAGAGCATCTTTATGATCACCCAGTTACGTTGTGACGTTTGATAGCACACAAGGTATTCCTCCGGTATCCGGGAGTTGCATGATCTCATGGTCTGAGGAACATGTATTTGACATTCAAGAAAGCAGTAGCAATAAATAGAACAATCATATGCTAAGCTAACGGATGGGTCTTGTCCATCACATCATTCTCCTAATGATGTGATCCCGTTATCAAATGACAACTCATGTCTATGGTTAGGAAACCTTAACCATCTTTGATCAACGAGCTAGTCTAGTAGAGGCTCACTAGGGACACGGTATTTGTTTACGTATTCACACATGTATTTAAGTTTCCGGTCAATACAATTGTAGCATGAATAATAAACCTTTATCATGAACAAGGAAATATAAAATAATAACCACTTTATTATTGCCTCTAGGGCATATTTCCATCAGTCTCCCACTTGCACTAGAGTCAATAATCTAGATTACATAGTAATGAATCTAACACCCATGGAGTTTTGGTGTTGATCATGTTTTGCTCGTGGAAGAGGCTTAGTCAACGGGTCTGCCACATTCAGATCCGTGTGTACTTTGCAAATTTCTATGTCTCCATCCTTGACATATTCACGAATGGAGTTGAAGCGTCTCTTGATGTGTTTGGTCTTCTTGTGAAACCTGGGCTCCTTGGCTATGGCAATTTCTCCAGTGTTGTCACAAAAGATTGTCATTGGACCCGATGCACTAGGTATTACACCTAGATCGGATATGAACTCCTTCATCCAGACTCCTTCATGTGCTGCTTCCGAAGTAGCTATGTATTCCGCTTCACACGTAGATCCCGCCACGACGCTCTTCTTGGAACTGCACCAACTGACAGCTTCACCATTTAATATAAATACGTATCCGGTTTGTGACTTAGAGTCATCCGGATCAGTGTCGAAGCTTGCATCGACGTAACCCTTTACGACGAGCTCTTCGTCACCTCCATAAACGAGAAACATGTCCTTGGTCCTTTTCAGGTACTTCAGGATATTCTTGACCGCTATCCAGTGATCCACTCGTGGATTACTCTGGTACCTCCCTGCCAAACTTATGGCAAGGCACACATCAGGTCTGGTACACAGCATGGCATACATAATAGAACCTATGGTTGAGGCATAGGGAATGACTTTCATTTTCTCTATATCTTCTGCCGTGGTCGGGCATTGAGTCTGACTCAACTTCACACCTTGCAAGACAGACAAGAACCCTTTCTTTGACTGATCCATTTTGAACTTCTTCAAAACTTTGTCAAGGTATGTGCTTTGTGAAAGTCCTATCAAGCGTCTTGATCTATCCCTATAGATCTTGATGCCCAATATATAAGCAGCTTCACCGAGGTCTTTCATTGAAAAATTCTTATTCAAGTATCCCTTTATGCCATCCAAAAATTCTATATCATTTCCAATCAACAATATGTCATCCACATATAATATTAGAAATGTTACAGAGCTCCCACTCACTTTCTTGTAAATACAGGCTTCACCGTAAGTCTGTACAAAACCATATGCTTTGATCACCTCATCAAAGCGTATATTCCAACTCCGAGATGCTTGCACCAGTCCATAGATGGATCGCTGGAGCTTGCACACTTTGTTAGCACCCTTAGGATCGACAAAACCTTCTGGTTGCATCATATACAACTCTTCTTTGAGAAAACCATTAAGGAATGCAGTTTTGACATCCATTTGCCAGATTTCATAATCATAAAATGCGGCAATTGCTAACATGATTCGGACAGACTTAAGCATCGCTACGGGTGAGAAAATCTCATCGTAGTCAACCCCTTGAACTTGTCGAAAACCTTTCGCGACAAGTCAAGCTTTGTAGACAGTGATATTACCATCAGCATCCGTCTTCCTCTTAAAAATCCATTTAGTCTCAATGGCTTGCCGATCATCGGGCAAGTCCACCAAAGTCCACACTTTGTTCTCATACATGGATCCTATCTCAGATTTCATGGCCTCAAGCCTTTTGTCGGAATCCGGGCTTATCATAGCTTCTTCATAGTTCGTAGGTTCGCCGTTGTCTAACAACATAAGTTCCAGAACAGGATTACCGTACCACTCTGGTGCGGAACGTACTCTGGTCGACCTACGAAGTTCAGTAGTAACTTGATCTGAAGTTTCATGATCTTTATCATTATCTTCCTCTCTTATTGGTGTAGGCATCACGGGAACGGTTTTCTCTGATGAGCTACTTTCCAATTCGAGAGAAGGTACAATTACCTCATCAAGTTCTACTTTCCTCCCACTCACTTCTTTCGAGAGAAACTCCTTTTCTAGAAAGGACCCATTCTTGGCAACAAAGACCTTGCCTTCGGATCTGTGGTAGAAGGTGTACCCAATTGTTTCTTTAGGGTATCCTATGAAGACGCACTTCTCCGCTTTGGGTTCGAGCTTATCAGGTTGAAGCTTTTTCACATAAGCATCGCATCCCCAAACTTTAAGAAACGACAGCTTAGGTTTCTTGCCAAACCATAGTTCATATGGTGTCGTCTCAACGGATTTAGACGGTGCCCTATTTAACGTGAATGCAGCTGTCTCTAATGCATAACCCCAAAACGATAGTGGCAAATCGGTAAGAGACATCATAGAACGCACCATATCCAATAAAGTATGGTTACGACGTTTGGACACACCATTACGCTGTGGTGTTCCAGGTGGCGTGAGTTGTGAAACAATTCCACATTTTCTTAAATGAAGGCCAAAACTCGTAACTCAAATATTCGCCTCCGCGATCAGATCGTAGAAACTTTATTTTCTTGTTACGATGATTCTCTACTTCACTCTGAAATTCTTTGAACTTTTCAAATGTTTCAGACTTGTGTTTCATCAAGTAGATATACCCATATCTACTCAAATCATCTGTGAAGGTTAGAAAATAACGATACCCGCCGCGTGCTTCAACATTCATCGGACCGCATACATCTGTATGTATTATTTCCAACAAATCAGTAGCTCGCTCCATTGTTCCGGAGAACGGAGTTTTAGTCATCCTGCCTGATGGGGATATGTACCTAGGGTAGGGTCACAGGCCTGACCTACATGCCCTACCTAAGGACACTGCCCCAGAAAGCTTAAGAGCTACAAGGAAGTCTCCGACTGAAATCGCCAAGACATACAAGTCACTCGACAATATACACTCGGAGGTACCTTTCACTCGACGCTTACCTTTCACTCGGAAGGACCAGAAGACAGTCGACCACAGAAGCCCAGAAGTCACCCCAGAGAGGCTAACGGGCAGGCGTTCATCAAGACCATTAATAGCATTTATGTTGTACATTACCAGTAACGTACGTCTTTATAGCCACGATCTGACCCTTAGATGCCGGACACTTATGAGGGGTAGCGCACTCTATATAAGCCGCCCCTCCCCTCTGGCACAAGGGTTCGCACCCCCTGTAAGGATACTCCTATTACACTCGACAAAGAGCTCCCGAGCACCTGAGACGTAGGGCTATTACCTCCACGAGAGGGGCCTGAACTCATACATCTGTGTGTACACCCTCGCCATAGCTAGGACTCTGCCCTCTCCTTACGTACCCCTACCTTCTACTGTCAGACTCGTTCCCACGACAGTTGGCGCCCACCTTGGGGCAGGCGTCTAACCGACTTCCGGCGAGGTTGCGTTTGTTTTCCTTCGTCATGTCTTCCGGCGGTGATTTGTTCCTGGACCGCGAGATCCGTCTCGGAGCGCTCACCTTCATCGCCGACGATTCGGCATGGCTTCGGGAGGCGCCTCTGGACGTTGAGGCGCTCCCGAGTCGCGGGGCGACGCACTTCTGCGCAAGCTCCTGCGGTGTTCTTCTCCTTCAGCCGTCGACTCCGTACGTGTCGGCCCTCCATGCTGTTCGTCGCCGCAAGCGATCCGGTCGTTCACGGCTACAGCGTTGGGTGCGACATGCGGCGGCCCGCCAGGCTTCGTCCCCGCAGATTGCGGCCATCGACCCCGCCGAGTCACTTCCCGACGTGTTCGACTCGGCGTCAGATCGGTCTGACGTTCCCTCCGAGTGCGAGAGCTGCGATCCGGCGGCTGAAGTTCTTATGGCTGGCTCTCATCAGAGTCCGCCGCCTGGCTTCAACCACGCCAGGCACGAGATTGGTGGAACGTCGAATGATCAGCAGCGCCGGGATGAGGATGTTCTCCATACTCCCATCGTCGGCACATCTGCTGAGGCCCAGGCCATGGAGGCTAGTCGCCTTCGACTCAAAGAGATGCAGGAAGCACTCGACGAGCGCGCTCGACAGCGTCCACCGCGTCCCAATCGACATCAGCAACAGTTGTTTCCGAGTGGATCTCGGAATAACATCGAGGTATTCCGTACTCCAGTCTTGAATGTTGCAGCTGCTGCAAGGATTGCAGATTCTATCCAGCCGTCTCGGTCAGAGGCTGGTAGAGGTTTGCAGCAGATCAGAACGTTGCTTGAGGCAGCGCAACAGCAGAATGCGGTTGTTTCTCAGTCACAGAACAGATTACATAGCAATTCGCCCGGGGCAGAGACAGTTCAGTCGGCCCACAATCCTGGGTCACCTCTGCGCCACAGAGGCGGAGGTTACCGTGAAGATCGGTGCAGAGATCAGAGGCGAGATCAGCTTGCTCCCCGTTATCACCGTGATGACCGCCGTCGAGTGCTTTCTCCTCCGTGGAGTGCTTCATATGTGCCCCGGCACAATGATGATAGGCACCCATTCGGTGATGAGCGAAATCCTGGATTTGACGCAAGGGGTGTCCTTGCTCAAAGGCGGGTCGACAGAGGCAGAGCCCACAGAGATGGTTATAACAGAGACTATCCGAGTGGAAGCAGTGCTGTTGTTTCTGGGCCCGAGTGTTTTAGCAGAGCCATTCGCTCTGCAGAAATTCCCCCTAACTTCAGGTTGGCGGCTGGAATTAGCAAGTTTTCTGGCGAGACGAAGCCCGAGACATGGTTAGATGATTACCGAGTGGCTGTGCAGATTGGTGGAGGAAACGACAACATAGCCATGAAGCATTTGTCCCTGATGTTAGATGGTTCGGCCAGAGCTTGGTTGAATCGTTTGGCTCCCTCTAGCATCTATTGCTGGGAGGATTTGGCCCGAGTGTTTATCAGAACCTTTGAAGGCACCTGTAAACATTCGGCTGGTTTGATTGATTTGCAGCATTGTGTTCAGAAGCCCAATGAGACCTTGCGAGACTACATTCAGCGCTGGTCCGCCCTGCATCACACGGTGGAGAATGTTTCCGAACATCAGGCTGTTTGCGCCTTCAAGGCTGGTGTTAGATACAGAGAGTTCTATCTGAAGTTTGGTCGCACTGGTGATATTTCTCTGAGCAAGATGATAGAGATTGCCACTCGGTACGCCAATGGTGAGGAAGAGGACCGCCTCCGAAGCAGTAAAGGAAAAGCGGTCGACAATGATGCAGGCGGAAATTCCAATCGGAAGCAGAAGCGCAAGGCTGATCCCCCTGTTCAGGCAGAAGCGGCCGTTCTGGCGGCACAGGCCAAAAATAAAGGAAAGTCCAAAGCTAAGTTCACCCCCAAGAAGTCAAAGAATCAATCGGGTACAGATGTTATGGATTTACCGTGTGCAATCCACACGAGGAAAGATGAAGAGGGCAATTTAATATTGCCAAAGCATACCACTCGACAGTGCCGTTTGCTGATCCAACAATTCAAAGAGAGCCAGTCGAGTGAAAAAGACCCTGAAAAGGAGGATGAAGAAGATAAAGAAGAGTTTCCTGAGGTCAATGCCACTCTGTTGATTTTTGCTGATGTTGAGAGCAAGAGTCGACTGAAAGTTATCAACAGGGAGGTTAACATGGCGGTTCCCTCTACCCCCACATATCTCAAGTGGTCTCAGACTGCTATCACGTTTGATCAGTCAGATCACCCTGCGCATATCGCTACCCCCGGGCGGCAAGCGCTGGTGGTGGACCCAGTCGTGGGGGGCACTCGACTCCGCAAGGTTTTGATGGACGGTGGGAGCGGTCTGAACATCCTATATGCAGATACCCTCGAGGGGATGGGCATTCCGATGTCCCGACTCAGTGAAAGCAACATGCAGTTCCATGGCGTCATCCCTGGGAAAAAGGCCCGTTCACTCGGTCAAATAGCGTTGGATGTTGTGTTTGGTGACAATAAGCATTTTCGCAAGGAAAAATTGACATTTGAAGTGGTGGACTTCCAGAGCGCATACCATGCCATCCTTGGTCGTCCGGCTTACGCCCGTTTCATGGCCCGTCCATGTTACGTGTATCTCAAGCTGAAGATGCCCGGGCCCAAGGGTGTGATCACAGTCATTGGCAATCGACAGAGGGCTGAGGAGTGCCTTCAGCAGGGCTCCAAGATCGCCGATCATCAGATGGCTATGGTTGAATTGGAAGAATACAAGAAAAACGCTGATCCTTCCGACCTGTTGCGCGCTAAGAAGCCTACTTCTGAGTCAGCTTTTCAGTCGGCAGGAGAAGTGAAGAAAGTGAACATTCACCCGACAGATCCCACTGCTGCCCCAACCAACATCTCGACGACACTCGACAGCAAATAGGAAGCCGAGCTCATCCAGTTCCTCCGTGAGAACTGGGACATTTTCGCATGGAAGCCTGCTGACATGCCTGGTGTACCCAGGGAACTGGCTGAGCACCGATTGAGAGTGGACCCGAAGGCCAAGCCTGTGAAGGAGCATTTGCGTCGGTCGGCAACGGAGAAGCGAAAAGCAATCGGCGAGGAGGTGGCTCGTCTCTTGGCGGCTAAGTTCATACGTGAGATTTACCACTCCGAGTGGTTATCGAACGTCGTTATGGTCCCCAAGAAGGACAAGTCACTCCGCATGTGTATTGATTTCAAACATATCAATTGGGTCTGCCCGAAAGATCATTTTCCACTCCCCCGCATTGATCAGATTGTCGACTCAACTGTGGGGTGTGAGCGTCTATCTTTTCTGGATGCTTACTCTGGTTACCATCAGATCCGTCTGTTTGGTCCGGATGAAATAAAGACAGCCTTCGTCACCCCTTTCGGGTGTTTCTGTTATATCACCATGCCTTTTGGTTTGAAGAACGCTGGCGCTACTTTCATGCGCATGATTCAAAAATGTTTACTCGATCAGATTCGTCGGAATGTTGAAGCGTACATGGATGACATTGTCGTCAAGTCTCGCAAAGGTTCCGACCTGTTGTCTGACTTAGCTGAAACATTCGCCAATCTGAGGAGATATGATATCAAGCTAAATCCGACTAAGTGCACTTTCGGTGTTCCTGGCGGCAAATTACTCGGTTTTCTCGTTTCTGAAAAGGGAATCGACGTTAATCCTGAAAAGATCGGTGCCATCACCCGAATGAAAAGCCCTGAGCGTGTGCACGATGTCCAGAAGCTCACAGGTTGCTTGGCAGCATTGAGTCGATTCATTTCTCGTCTCGGTGAAAAGGCATTGCCTTTATACCGACTGATGAAGAAGTCTGATACATTCGAGTGGACTCCTGAAGCTGAAGCAGCGTTTGTCGAGCTCAAAGCTCTGCTTTCCACCCAGCCGGTGCTTGCTGCTCCGCACAGTAAGGAGCCATTGCTATTGTACATAGCGGCTACTAATCAGGTCGTCAGTACAGTTCTCACTGTCGAGAGGGAAGAGGAAGGTAAAGCTTAGAAAGTCCAGCGTCCTGTTTATTACGTCTCTGAACTGTTGACTCCTTCAAAGCAAAGATATCCACATTACCAGAAGCTCGTGTACGGTATATATCTGTCAGCTAAGAAGGTGGCACATTATTTTCAAGATCACTCAATTTCAGTCGTCAGTGATGCTCCATTGTCTGAAATTCTCCACAATTGAGACGCGCCTGGTCGAGTGGCCAAATGGGCTATTGAGCTCCTCTATTTTGACATCAAGTTTGAAGCAAAGAAAGCAATCAAGTCTCAAGCCCTCGCCGATTTCCTGGCTGAGTGGACTGAACAGCAGCAGCCGGTCCAAGTTTACTCGGCACACTGGACCATGTTCTTTGATGGCTCGAAGATGATGAATGGGTCTGGTGCTGGCGTAGTACTTGTGTCCCCAAAAGGCGACAAACTCAGTTACGTCTTGCAGATTCACTTTGATTCCTCCAACAATGAAGCTGAATATGAAGCACTCTTGTATGGTTTGCGTATGGCCATTTCACTCGGCGTCCGGCGCCTGATGGTATATGGCGACTCTGATTTGGTGGTCAATCAAGTGATGAAAGAGTGGGATGTCAGGAACCCCGCTATGACAGGATACTGCAATGCAGTAAGGAAACTTGAGAAGAAATTCGAAGGCTTGGAACTCCATCATGTTCCCCGAGTGAAGAATCAAGCAGCTGATGAGCTGGCAAAGATTGGATCCACTCGGAAACCTGTCCCCAGCAATGTATTTCTCGAGCACCTTCATTCTCCTTTGGTGCAGGAAGATCCTTTCATTGAAGAGCCCCCGCAAGCAAAGAGCGCCTCAGATCCGACTGAAGTCGACGTCCCAGCAGTTATTGATCTGGTTATGGAGATTTTAGTGATCATCCCCGACTGGACTGTTCCTTATATTGCGTATATTCTGAGGCGAGAACTCCCAGATGATGAAGATGAAGCTCGACAGATAGTCTGCAGATCCAAGGCTTTTACTGTTATGGATGGACAACTCTACAGAGAAAGTGTGACTGGCGTGATTCAGCGGTGTGTTTCTCCTGAAGAAGGTCAACTGATTTTGGAGGAGATTCACTCGGGAACTTGTGGTCATCATGCGTCCTCTAGGACAATTGTTGCCAAAGCTTACCGAGCGGGTTTCTTCTGGCCACGCGCCAATGAGATTGCTAAAGATATAGTCGATCACTGCGAAGGATGCCAGTTTTATTCGAACTTGTCACACAAACCTGCGTCTGCCTTGAAGACTATTCCACTCGTCTGGCCGTTTGCTGTATGGGGCTTGGATATGGTTGGACCCCTCAGAACAGGCCAGAGTGGATTCACTCACTTACTGGTTGCAGTCGACAAGTTCACTAAGTGGATTGAAGCTAAACCCATCAAGAAGCTGAACGCCCGCACTGCTATCAAATTCATGAAAGAGATAATATTCCGGTATGGAGTCCCTCACAGTATCATTACAGACAACGGCTCTAATTTTGACTCGGAAGAGTTCAGATACTTTTGCTCCTCTCAAGGCACTCGGGTGGACTACGCGTCCGTTGCACACCCCCAGTCTAACGGTCAAGCTGAGCGAGCGAACGGTCTTATCCTCCAAGGACTGAAGCCTCGGCTCATGCGAGATCTTGATCATGCTGCTGGAGCTTGGGTCACTGAATTGCCGTCTGTTCTGTGGGGCTTGAGGACGACTCCAAACCGGTCGACTGGACGCACTCCTTTCTTCCTTGTGTATGGAGCTGAAGCCGTTTTGCCAAGTGACGTCCTTCACAATTCCCCCCGACTGGATCTATACTCTGAAGACGAAGCTGAGCAAGCTAGACAAGATGGTGTGGATCTCCTAGAGGAAGAACGAGAGATGGCCCTGATCCGGTCGACTGTATATCAGCAAGACCTTCGCCGCTTCCATGCGAGACATGTCAAGAGCCGTTCATTCCACGAAGGTGATCTGGTGCTCCGAGTGGATCAGCAGCGGCCCCACAACTTGGCCCCAGCGTGGGAAGGCCCATTCGTCGTCACCAAGGTGCTGAACAACGGAGCATACCATCTTTTCAACTTGAAGAAGAATATTGATGAACCACGCGCCTGGAACGTGGATTTGCTTTGACGCTTTTATACTTCACGATTGAGTTGTTTTGATGTAATAAGAGTGCTCCAGACGATGTCGTTTGTTAAGTTATGACTTCCGCAGTCTATTGTCGATTCCGATCGCACAATTTCGCATTCAAAGACTTCTCCGAGTGAAGAGCAACCCTCATACTCGGGGGCTTAGCTGCGAATCCGTTTCGCCTAAGTTAAAAACCTTTCCGAGTGTATAACTTTCAATACACTTGGAGACTTAGCCGCGGACCAGTCTTCGCCTAAGTTCAGAAAACTTCTCCGAGTGAAGAGCAACCCTCTTGCTCGGGGGCTTAGCTGCGAATCCGTTTCGCCTAAGTTAAAAACCTTTCCGAGTGTATAACTTTCAATACACTCGGAGACTTAGCCGCGAACCAGTCTTCGCCTAAGTTCAGAAAACTTCTCCGAGTAAAGAGCAACCCTCTTGCTCGGGGGCTTAGCTGCGAACCCGTTTCGCCTAAGTTAAAAACTTTTCCGGGTGTATAACATTCAATACACTCGGAGACTTAGCCGCGAACCAGTCTTCGCCTAAGTTCAGAAAACTTCTCCGAGTAAAGAGCAACCCTCTTGCTCGGGGGCTTAGCTGCGAACCCGTTTCGCCTAAGTTAAAAACTTTTTCGGGTGTATAACATTAAATACACTCGGAGACTTAGCCGCGAACCAGTCTTCGCCTAAGTTCGGAAAACTTCTCCGAGTAAAGAGCAACCCTCTTGCTCGGGGGCTTAGCTGCGAATCCGTTTCGCCTAAGTTAAAAACCTTTCCGAGTGTATAACTTTCAATACACTCGGAGACTTAGCTGCGAACCAGTCTTCGCCTAAGTTCAAAAACTTTTCCGAGTAAAGAGCAACCCTCTTGCTCGGGGGCTTAGCTGCGAACCCGTTTCGCCTAAGTTAAAAACTTTTCCGGGTGTATAACATTCAATACACTCGGAGACTTAGCCGCGAACCAGTCTTCGCCTAAGTTCAGAAAACTTCTCCGAGAGAAGAGCAACCCTCTTGCTCGGGGGCTTAGCTGCGAATCCGTTTCGCCTAAGTTAAAAACCTTTCCGAGTGTATAACATTCAATACACTCGGAGACTTAGCCGCGAACCAGTCTTCGCCTAAGTTCAGAAAACTTCTCCGAGTGAAGAGCAACCCTCTTGCTCGGGGGCTTAGCTATGAACCAGTTTTCACCTAAGTTAAAAATCCTTCCGAGTGTAAGGTATTCCTAACACTCGGAACTTAGCTGCGAACCAGTCTTCGCCTAAGTTCCATTCGAGAATTAAATAAATTCAGCCAAGCAAAATGTCGGAAAGCAAAATGCGAGTAAGACTAGAATCTCTAGCGCAGCGAAAACTTGTTCGCGCAAAGGGAAGTTCTCAGGCTTAGGGCATGAACGAAGGTTTAATCGGTTACACCATCACTCGGCATACCGAGGCAAATAAAGTTTTTACTGAAAGCAAAGTACTTGTTCAAGCTCCAGTAGGGCTTGAGGGCTCGACAAAGGTGTCCAGGTCAATTCCGTCGGCGATCCGAGTGGCTGCTTCGATGAAAGTCTCCATGAAATCTTCAAACTGAAGTTTCTTTGTGTTGATCACTCGGAGGGCCTTCAGTTTGTCCTCCCTGGCCTCCTTGCAATGAACCCTGACGAGTGAAAGTGCCACATTAGCACCACAACGAGCAGCGGATTTCTTCCACGCCTGCACTCGACTGGGAATTTCGTTGAGGCGAGTCATCATAGACTTGAGGTCAGTCTGGAGAGAATCTTCAGGCCACAACTCCTTGTTGACCTTCTCGAACGCAGCCTTCAGCCGAGTGACATATCCTTGGACACTCTTAAGACGAGCTTCGAGTCAAAACATATCCATGGCCACGGCGTCTCCGACGAGTGACTTCGTGGGGTCCAGATTGGGCTTGATTTCTTCGGTTTCCTTCTCAAAGTCTTGACAGAATTCTGCGTGAAGAGAAAGGGAAAAGGTGATCACAATGCCGTTCTGAGGAAATCAAAGAAATTCATTCGACAGAAGAAAGTCACCTTCAAGCATGCTGAACATTTTCTTCGCAAAGTCTCCTAAGTGTTTTTCCAGAGCACTCTTTCCCTTGGTCTGCACTTCAAGTTTTTTGATCCAGTCGGATTGTTCCTGCTTGAGTTTGGCGTTCTCTTCTTCCAGTTTACTGGCTGCAGCAAGTTTCTTCTCAGCAGCTTCAGTTTTCTCCTTCGCTTCCTTCTGAGCATCAGCAAGTGATTTGTCCTTGTCCTCGAGCGCCTTCTTCATGGTATCTAAAGAAATAACATTGTTGAGTCGCGCTCGGAGACGATGGTTCTCATCACGTACGTCTGTTCGAGTGGATTCGCTCGGTTCAAAGGACGGAAGATGAAAATGATAATGCAATTGGTTGACAAGGATTACCTCCCAAAGTCTTCAATTCGGTCTGTGCACGGTCCAGGTTGTTGTTCGTCAGCTCCAGATCCAGCAGAAGTCGATTCTTCTCCTTCTCCAGCTCGACGTACTTGGTCCCGAGCCCACAGGCTTTCTGAAATTAGCAAAGAAGGGGTTCAGTCGACATGGATATTTCTCTACTCCCGAGTGGAAAAGTACAAGTGCAGTCGACTGAAAGGCGGCGCGCCGCCCCACCCCACAACCCTATACAGCGTCATATCATGGTTGATGGAAATGATGTCCATGAAACCTGCAGAATGGTTCTTAAGACTACTGCCCATCGTCAACGATCGACAGTAGTCTTGGGGACTACACCCAGTGGGTGCACTCAGCGTGCCCCCACTGGATACAAAATCACTCGACCAGGTCTGGCCTGTCAGAGTATAAATAAAGAAGCAAGCAAGCGAACATTGTCTCTATCAGACCCCCGCCGATACAAGCACTGGACGGCGGTCTCGGGGACTACACCCAGTGGGTGCACTCAGCGTGCCCCCACTGGACCTACTATCACTCGGCCAGGCCCGTCCTGTCGAGTGACAAGCAACTTTCAAATCAACTCTAAGACCCCTGCCGATGCCTTCGTCATTCGACAGCGGTCTCGGGGACTACACCTAGTGGGTGCACTCAGCGTGCCCCCACTGGACCAGAAACTACCTGATCTACTTGCGAAGAAAAAACCACCAGTGGGTGTAAAATCAAGATGGACAGGAATTCAATCGGAAATGAACTTACAATAGCACTTACTCGGACATTGGCTTGAAGCGTTGAGCTGGCATCATAGGCCAACTTGCTGGCTTCATACGCCTCCTTTGTTCGCAGCATCATCTGCCCAGCCCGAATCATGGCTTCCTTGGCAGCTCCAGTTTGGTCCTCCGGGACGTGATACAAAGGGTATGCGGGCGTCGAA
This sequence comes from Elymus sibiricus, assembly GCA_039707655.1. Classification (NCBI taxonomy): domain Eukaryota; kingdom Viridiplantae; phylum Streptophyta; class Magnoliopsida; order Poales; family Poaceae; genus Elymus; species Elymus sibiricus. The sequence continues at coordinate 295,358,470 of CM077672.1, read as the reverse complement.
TGAGTTGGTGTTGTAACTGAGGCAGCAGGAGGTGCTTCAGATTGTCCAATAGGTGCTGAAGCCACCAGAATTGAAGTGGCTGGCGGAGCACTTGACAGCGGGGCCACAAGGGCTGGAGGTGTCGCAGCAGTCGACCCATGGGGCGTCTGTCCTGACGATGTTCTCCGAGTGCGTACGTGTGGAGCCTCCAGAGGCACAGCCTCATCTTGCGTTCCTCGCTGCAGCTCCTCGTCATCTTCCAGTTCGATGACTTCGTCAGCTATCAATCGGCAATTTTAATCAAGTCACTCGACGATTATTCTTCAAAAAACAGAGTAGAGTGTGGGTTTGTTATACCTCGTGGGGAGGTGGCCGCATCAGGAGTGTCCACTTCCAGATGGTCCCCATCATTTCGCTGGGGCGACGTCACAGAGGTAGCAGCTCTGGCGGATAAACTACACTCGGTCAACAGAGACATGAAGTGCCACAATCACAATTGCGGGAAAATAAACACTCACGTTGAGGCAACAGTCACAGCAATCTTGATACGAGGCAGGGCCTTCCGAGGCTTTGGCGCGTCCGGCTTGAGTTGTTTCGCAGCTTTTTCAGTCGACCCTGATGTTGTGACACGGTCACGCTTTAGGTTCCTTGTGCTCGACGCCACAGTTTTGCTCGGAGCAACCTCTGGGTCTTCTTGCTGCTTGGTGCGACGCCTGGTGCGCAGAGGGACCTGAGCTTCCACCACGCCTTCCTCCAGGTCGTCATCGCTACTCTCGCTGTCGTTGGCATAATCGCCGTCTGCGCTGTCATCTACGCTCCCTTCTTCTTCGTCAGACTGTTCTCCGTTTGGCACGGGCGAGTACATGTTTGTAAATTCCTGCAAGATACAAGCTTCAAAGTCAGTCGACTGAAGATCCAGTTACTCGACAAATATTAAAACAATCGACAGAGGTATAACTCACCAGGTTCTTTGGTGGGTTCAAAGCAGAAAAGGGTGGAATTCGCTTGGCTCCCTCGGGATTATCACAGGCTCCAGTGATGCTCCTGAGCCACTGAGAAACGGTCTCGTCGGAAACTTCTTCAGGATGAGTCTGAGTGGTATCCTCAGGGCCCGAGTAATGCCACATGGTGTGATCCCGGGCTTGGAGAGGCTGGATCCGTCGACTGAGAAACGTTTCAAGGAGATCCAAGCCAGTCACTCCGCCGCGGATGAGATCAGATACAGCGTTCACTAGGATCCCTACCTGGATTTTCTCTACCTTTGTCACGTACAGTGGTTTTGGGGTGGTAGGTCGATCCAAGGTGAAAGGAGGAAGTCCAGTCGACATATTTGGTGATGCAACATCCTTGCAATAGAACCATGTCGACTGCCAACCCCGGACAGAATCAGGAAAGGTCATGGAGGGAAATGCACTCCTACCTCTCTTTTGGATCCCTAAGCCACCACACAGTTGGATTACGTGGGTTTTACTATCACTGGGATTGGCTTTCTTGACGGATTGAGATCTAACAGAGAATATGTGTTTAAACAAACCCCAATGCGGAGGACAGCCCAAGAAGCATTCGCGCAGGGTTATGAAACAAGAAAGATAGGCAATCGCATTCGGAGGAAAATGGTGGAGCTGCGCTCCGAAATAGTTCAGGAAACTACGGATGAATGGGTGGGGTGGCATGGAGAAACCTCGCTTGACGTGGGTGAGAAGCAGAACTCGCTCGTCGTCACGTGGCTCCGGCTCGGTCTCCTCCTTCGGCAATCTCCAGGACCCCGCAGTTATCAACCCGTCGACGACGAGATTTTGCACATCCTCCGCCGTGACCAACGATTGGAGGAAATCCCCCTAGATCCACCCCCGTGGCACCGTCGACCGGGCGCCCGACGGCTTCCTCGCCTTGGCTCCTCCCTTCTTGGTGCGCTCGAGCTTCTCCGTCTTGCCCTTCGTCATGGCGGCGGCGGTCGTGGGAGCGGAGCTGAGCAGAGGAGGAGGAGGAGAAGAGCAGATTTGGGGGAAGAATATTGTACCAGCACCGGCGGCGTCGCCCCTTATATCCGCCCGTATGGGTCACTGACCTGCGGGCCCGCCAGATCTCTGAGTATCCCGAATTCAGAGGAGGCACATCACGTGGCGATTCTGGCGGCACGATAATCGAGGCGTCGTGTCCCCGCTTGCCTTTGCGGTTGCGTCATCCCCGCTCGGCGCGCGTTTATCCAATTTTCGAATCCCGTAAAATCCGGACCCAACGGAGCGAACCGTCACATCAGAAGACTCTGCAGACAACTCGAACCTGATTTCGAGCTCAGTTTCACTCGGACCTGATTTCGAGCTCAGTTTCACTCGGATATACTTCAAGACAGAATCGATTAGGGCGAACGATAAAGGTTCCAATCGGCGCAGATTTCTAAGAAGCCTCAAAATGCACTCGGAATTTTTGTGTCTTGTCAGAACCTGCATTGAGACTTTTTACACTCGAACCCCGATCCATTCGGGGGCTAATGATGGGGATATGTACCTAGGGTAGGGTCACAGGCCTGACCTACATGCCCTACCTAAGGACGCTACCCCAGAAAGCTTAAGAGCTACAAGGAAGTCTCCGACTGAAATCGCCAAGACCTACAAGTCACTCGACAATATACACTCGGAGGTACCTTTCACTCGACGCTTACCTTTCATTCGGAAGGACCAGAAGACAGTCGACCACAGAAGCCCAGAAGTCACCCCAGGGAGGCTAACGGGCAGACGTTCATCAAGACCATTAATAGCATTTATGTTGTACGTTACCAGTAACGTACGTCTTTATAGCCACGATCTGACCCTTAGATGCCGGACACTTATGAGGGGCAGCGCACTCTATATATGCCGCCCCTCCCCTCTGGCACAAGGGTTCGCACCCCCTGTAAGGATACTCCTATTACACTCGACAAAGAGCTCCCGAGCACCTGAGACGTAGGGCTATTACCTCCACGAGAGGGGCCTGAACTCATACATCTGTGTGTACACCCTCGCCGTAGCTAGGACTCTGCCCTCTCCTTACGTACCCCTACCTTCTACTGTCAGACTCATTCCCACGACACTGCCCATGAGGCATGGTTCGCAAGTATCAAATGATTCATAATCAAGAGATTCCAAAAGTCCATCCGCATGGAGTTTCTTCATGCCCTTTACACCAATATGACCTAAACGGCAGTGCCACAAGTATGTTGCACTATCATTATCAACTTTGCATCTTTTGGCATCAATATTATGAATATGTGTATCACTATGATCGAGATTCAACAAGAATAGACCATTCACAAAAGGTGCGTGACCATAAAAGATGTTACTCATATAAATAGAACAACCATTATTCTCTGACTTAAATGAATAACCGTCTCGCAATAAACAAGATCCAGATATAATGTTCATGCTCAACGCTGGCACCAAATAACAATTATTGAGGTCTAAAACTAATCCCGAAGGTAGATGTAGAGGTAGCGTGCCGACGACGATCACATCAACCTTGGACCCATTCCTGACGCGCATCGTCACCTCGTCCTTAGCCAATCTTCGCTTATTCCGTAGCTCTTGTTTCGAGTTACAAATATGAGCAACTGAACCAGTATCAAATACCCAGGCGCTACTGCGAGCATTAGTGAGGAACACATCAATAACATGTATATCAAATATACCTTTGCTCACTTTGCCATCCTTCTTATCCGCCAAATACTGGGGGCAGTTCCGCTTCCAGTGACCAGTCCCTTTGCGGTAGAAGCACTCTGTTTCAGGCCTGGGTCGAGCTTTGGGTTTCTTTGTGGGAGCGGCAACTTGCTTGCCATTCTTCTTGAAGTTCCCCTTCTTTCCCTTGCCCTTTTTCTTGAAACTAGTGGTTTTGTTAACCATCAACACTTGATGCTCCTTCTTGATTTCTACCTCCGCTGATTTTAGCATCGCGAAGAGCTCAGGAATTGTATTCTCCATCCCTTGCATATTATAGTTCATCACGAAGCCTTTATAGCTTGGTGGCAGTGACTGAAGAACTCTGTCAATAACACTCTCAACCGGAAGATCAATTCCCAGCTGAGTCAAGTGGTTGTGGTACCCAGACATTCTGAGTATGTGTTCACTGACAGAACTGTTCTCCTCCATCTTACAGCTAAAGAACTTGTTGGAGACTTCATATCTCTCAACCCGGGCATTAGCTTGAAATATCAATTTCAGCTCTTGGAACATCTCATATGCTCCGTGGCGTTCAAAACGCTTTTGCAGTCCCGGTTCTAAGCCGTAGAGCATGGCACACTGAACTATCGAGTAGTCATCAGATCGAGCCTGCCAGGCGTTCACAACGTCTGTAGCAGCTCCTGCAGCAGGTCCATCACCTAGCGGTGCATCAAGGACATAATTCTTCTGTGCAGCAATGAGGATAATCCTCAAGTTACGGACCCAGTCCGTGTAGTTGCTACCATCATCTTTCAACTTAGCTTTCTCTAGGAACGCATTAAAATTCAACGGAACAATAGCACGGGCCATTTATCTACAACATAGATATGCAAAGAAACCATCAAGACTAAGTTCATGATAAATTAAGTTCAATTAATCAAATTACTAATGAACTCCCACTTAAATTAACATCCCTCAAGTTAACTAAGTGATACATGATCCAAATCAACTAGCCCATGTCCGATCATCACGTGAGATGGGATAGTCATCAATGGTGAACATCTCCATGTTGATCATATCTACTATATGACTCATGTTCGACCTTTTGGTCTCCAGTGTTCCGAGACCATGTCTGTACATGCTAGGCTCGTCAAGTTTAACCCAAGTATTCTGCTTGTGTAAAACTGGCTTACACCCGTTTTATGTGAACGTAGAATCTATCACACCCGATCATCACGAGGTGCTTCGAAACGACGAACTTTAGCAATGGTGCATACTCGGGGAGAACACTTTTATCTTGAAATTTAGTGAAGGGATCATCTTATAATGCTACCGTCGTTCTAAGCAAAATAAGATGCATAAAGGATAAACATCACATGCAATCAAAATATGTGACATGATATGGCCATTATCTTGTGCTTTTGATCTCCATCTCCAAAGCATCGTCATGATCTCCATCGTCACCGGCTCGACACCTTGATCTCCATCGTTGCGTCGTGGTCGTCTCGCCAACTATTGCTTCTATAACTATTGCTAATGCATAGCGATAAAGTAAAGCAATTACGTGGTGCTTACATTTCATACAATAAAGAGACAACCATAAGGCTCCTGCCGGTTGCCGATAAATTACAAAACATGATCATCTCATACAATAACGTATATGACATCATGTCTTGACCATATCACATCACAGCATACCTTGCAAAAACAAGTTAGACGTCCTCTACTTTGTTGTTGCAAGTTTTACGTGGCTGCTACGGGCTTCTAGCAAGAACCGTTCTTACCTACGGCACAAAACCACAATGGTGATTTATCAATTTTGTTGTTTTAACCTTCAACAAGGACCGGCCGCAGTCAAATTCGATTCAACTAAAGTAGGAGAAACAGACACCCGCCAGCCACCTTTATGCAAAACAAGTTGCATGTCTGTCGGTGGAACCGGTCTCATGTACGTGGACATGTAAGGTTGGTCCGGGCCGCTTCATCTTACAATACCGCCGATTCAAAATAAGACGTTGGTGGTAAGCAGTATGACGATCACCGCCCACAACTCTTTGTGTTCTACTCGTGCATATCATCTACGCGTAGACCTGGCTCATGATGCCACTGTTGGGGAACGTTGCATGGAAAACAAAAAAATTCTACGCACACGCAAGATCTATCCATGGAGATGCATAGCTACGAGAGGGGGAGTGTGTCTACGTACCCTCGTAGACCGTAAGCAGAAGCGTTAGAACAACGCGGTTGATGTCGTCAAACAACTTCACGATCCAACCGACCGAGTACCGAACGTACGGCACCTCCGCGTTCAGCACACGTTCAGCTCGGTGACGTCCTTGACTTCTTGATCCAGCAAGACGGCGACGTAGTGGATGAGTTCCGGCAGCACGACGGCGTGGTGACGGTAATGGTAATGCTATCTCCGCAGGGCTTTGCCCAAGCACTGCGAAAATATGACCGAGGGACGGAACTGTGAAGGGGGGCGCCGCACACGGCTAAGACAATGTTGTGTCTCCTTTGGGGCGCCCCCTCTCCTCTATTTATATATGTGTAGGGGCTTGGAGTAGAAGGAATAGTGCCACATGAACAGTAACCGTGAATAGTACACACGTGGCCTTGGACTCCAAAATCCAATCCTATTCCTACTAGGACTCTCCCTTTTTTTCTTCCCTAGCTGCGTGGGCTTTTGAGGACTTGGTGCGCCTGGGCAATAAGGCCAGGGCGCCTCCCCTTAGCCCATGCCAGCCCTTGAGACGTGGTGGACCCACTTGTGGACTTCCGGACCTCTCCGGAATCCTCCGGAACCTTCTGAAAGCTTCCCGGTACAATACTGAAAAAACTGCACTTTTTTCCGGAACCCAAAATATGACTTCCCATATATAAATCTTTACCTCTCGACCATTCCGAGACTCCTCGTGATGTCCGGGATCTCATCCGGGACTCTGAACAATATTCGGTTACCAATTCACATAACTCATATAACACTATATCGTCAACGAACGTTAAGCGTGCGGACCCTACGGGTTCGGGAATGATGTAGACATGACCGAGACGCCTCTCCGGTCAATAACCAATAGCGGAACCTGGATGCCCATATTGGTTCCTACATATTCCACAAAGATCTTATCAGTCGAACCGCAATGACAACATACGTAATTCCCTTTGTCCATCGGTATGTTACTTGCCCGAGATTTGATCGTCGGTATCTCCATACCTAGTTCAATCTCGTTACTGGCAAGTCTCTTTACCCGTTCCGTAATACATCATCCCGTAACTAACTCCTTAGTCACTTTGCTTGCAAGCTTCTTATGATGTGCATTACCGAGAGGGCCCAGAGATACCTCTCTGAAACACGGAGTGACAAATCCCAGTCTCGATCCATGCCAACTCAACGGACACCTTCGGAGATACCTGTAGAGCATCTTTATGATCACCCAGTTACGTTGTGACGTTTGATAGCACACAAGGTATTCCTCCGGTATCCGGGAGTTGCATGATCTCATGGTCTGAGGAACATGTATTTGACATTCAAGAAAGAAGTAGCAATAAACAGAACGATCATATGCTAAGCTAACGGATGGGTCTTGTCCATCACATCATTCTCCTAATGATGTGATCCCGTTATCAAATGACAACTCATGTCTATGGTTAGGAAACCTTAACCATCTTTGATCAACGAGCTAGTCTAGTAGAGGCTCACTAGGGACACGGTATTTGTTTATGTATTCACACATGTATTTAAGTTTCCGGTCAATACAATTCTAGCATGAATAATAAACCTTTGTCATGAACAAGGAAATATAAAATAATAACAACTTTATTATTGCCTCTAGGGCATATTTCCATCAGTTTCCTCCAGGCTTCATCGAACCCCTTCATGCGTAAGGCTTGTTGGAGAAATGGCCATTTAACCTTATCATACGCCTTTTCAAAATCCACTTTGACACTACTAGAAAAATGCCTATTAGTGGCGCACCTATTTTCCCTATTAGTGGCGCACTATAGGTGCGCCACTATTATCACGCCACTACTAATGAATAGTAATGGCGCACCCCTGGTGCGCCACTGTTAATATACATAACAGTGGCGCACCACCTGGTGCGCCATTACTATCCCTCCCAGTGTGCCACTGATAAGCTAGCAGGGGGGCTACTGGTGCGCCACTACTAACTCTAAAGGTGCGCCACTGGTATAAAATATGGGTGCGCCACTAATATATATATATATAGGGTGCGCCACTACTATTAATTCCAGTAAATTTTTTTTTTGCTTTTCTCTTATTTGCACGGGTTACAGAATACAATAAAGCACATAATATACAGTTTGCATTACAGTATAAATTACCATCAGTCAAGTATAAACAACACATAGTACAATTCATCACATTAGTCTCCGAATTCGAAATAGCGAACAAAGTTCAAATATTAGACAAGTTTAGGTCTCGAGACCGAGTAGCGAGTTTGTCGTCACATTACAAAGTTGATACAATCTAAACTACCATCACATAGAAGAGAGCTGCGGTCACGATGAGCATCATCGCGATGAAACTGGTCTTCATCCGGTTCCTCCTCCGCTCCCTCCTCTCTCCCGCTAGATAGCGCGCGTATCTAGCTTCCGCCTCCGCCCTAGTGGTGTACCCTTTGTAACTGTTACCGCTGAAACGGTGAACCTGTCTCCGACACTCCTCCCAATCGTCGTAGACTCCGGGAACCTTACCCTTGTACACGAGGCTCCAGTTCAGAAGAAGCTGAATGATCTCGTTTATGTGATGTTCAACAAGAGGCTGGACTCAGAAGCATAACAGTTTATAATTTATTGTTGGGCCAAAATTAATACATGCATCAATACACATGTTGGCCTAGAGTTGTCGATACGCCAGACAAAAATGCAACTTGTCGATGATTCTCATTATATAGTAGCAAAGTTGGCCTAGAGTTGAGAAAAAATTGTCTTGGACTATAAGGCATCCTTTTACTAACTTGAACTGCATCCTATGTGATGTAAAATGTAGCTAAGTATATATGAGCTGAGGCCCCTACGTGCAGCAAGAAAGCAGAGATCTAAGAAAAACAGAGAGGATCTTCCAGAGCAGCAGCAGCAACAAAAACAGAGCAGCAGCAGCAACTGGCAACAGAGCAGCAGCAGTATGTCTGAATCCTATGTGATGTAAAATGTTCTAACTTTACTACTGATGTAAAATGCTCTTTTGTTACTCTCATCCTATGTGAGTAACTGCACATAATTTTGAATCAGCAGAGCAGCAGCAGCTCAACATATGAGTAACTGCACATAATCCTATGTGATAATTATGTGCAGCAGCAGAACTGCACATAATCCTATGTGAGTAACTGCACATAATCCTATGTGATAACTGGCAACAGAGCAGCAGCAGCAGAACTGCATCCTATGTGATGTAAAATGTAAGCATATATTTTTGCTACTGATGCACTGCTCTTTACAATTTTGAATCATCCAGTCTACATATATATTTCCGGCTATATGTCTGAATTCTTGGTCCCTTTACAGCAAACCACACATGAAAATATTGGACGAAGATTAATTCCTGAACATATTGTAGAAGCTCAACATATTGTACTGAGTGTGTACCCAAATATTGTAGTACAGTGTGGGCTGTGTGCGTGCACAGGTATGGATACAGTGTGGTGTTTGTTTGTGTAACTGAACATCAAAAGAGCAGAGCTGGCATGTGTTCCTGGTTCAGTGCAAAAAAGGGCATTTGTTGTCTTGAACACACACCCGAATCTAGCTGCTCTGCTTCATCTCTGTTCTGGCCCTGAGTCTACAACTCTACATTACATCTAGCAGCTTCAGTGTGAGACCAAAGAATCAAATCTAAAAAGAGGGAGAGCAGGAGACGCCCAAGACAATCTGGTCTGAAACGTCTCTCCCTCTGCTGCAATCCCTCTTGTTTCAAGGCAAGATTGCAGCGAGCTGAATGTAGAAACAAGAGCCTGATGTTACTCTGACCATCATCTCTGTAGGTTCAGCCAATTGAAGCAGGATATGAGACAGATGTACAGCGCTCGCTAATTGCAACCAAATACACTCTATGAGACTGATCCCATCAGCCAATTGAAGCAGGATATGAGGAGTAGGGAATACCAAAAAAAAACTGATGTACAGCGCTTGCTATTCTTGGTCCCTTTACAATTTTGAATCATCCAGTCTACAATTCCTACTGCCCCAATCCCAGCAAGAAACCCTAGCCCTAATCGAGGTGAGAGGGGAACGAGGTGATGAACCTGTTGGTCGTGGACGGCGCGTGCTCGTGGTGCTCCTGGGGACGAGCTCGGCGGGCCTCCTCCTCCTCTTGGTGGTCGAGCGGGCGGGCCTCCTTCTCCTGGTGGTCTCCGGCGGGCCTCCTCCTCCTGGTGGTCGCGGGCGGGCGCTGCCGGACGGGAGAGATGTCAGAGACAGGGGAGAAGGCGGAGGGGAGAGAAAGGAGGGGAGGGGGGAGGGAGGGGGAGGAGGAGGGGGAGAGGGGGAGCTCACTCTCGACCTGCTGGTGGCGGCGGACTCGACGGCGACAGGCGATGGCGCGGCGCGGGGGAGAGGGGGGATCTGGGTGTGCTCCAAAGTGCGGGAGTGAGGAGAGGGAGGCGCGGGGAGGAGAAGCAGGGGAGGGCCGGCTAACAATGGCGCACCAGGGATACATGCGCCATAACAGATCGATAGCAATGGCGCACCAGGGATACATGCGCCATAAACAGCTCGATATCAAAGTCATAAGAATTGCGGCGGTGGTTATGGACAGAACCACACACATGGCCTAGTGGTTGGTCCCTTGATACATTACGCAAGCCACCCAGGTTCGAATCCTGGCAACCCCATTTTTTGCATCTTTTTTTAAAATTTTATTTTAACCTTATGATAAACATCCAAACACTTTAAAATAAACACATGGCAATTTTAATACTCCCTCCATTCCTAAATATAGGGCGTATAATTTTTTTACAATGCATCTCCTTTACATACTTAAACCATTGTGATAATTTAAGATTTGAGATAAAAGAAAAGGAAAATGCAAATGGAGTGATAAAACCATTGTGCAAAGATTTAGAATTAGATGACATGGTTGAAATCAAGTGATACATGTAATAATTTAGTTGCATGTAATAATTGAGCTTGCCACTGACACACACACACGCGGCCGACACGTCGTGATTCGATTTCCGTCATCTTGTCTTTTTTATTTATCTCCGGATCATTTCCGTCATCTTCTCGCTTCTTCTCCTCCCTATCCGCGTGCCAACGCAGGAGCTTTGCTAGCTTAGGGTCCGCGAAATACCGCTGCAGACGAGGAGTGATCGGAAAGTACCACACCACTTTTCGAGGAGCTTTCTTCCTCTTCTTGTATCGAGTGACGCCGCACACCGGACATATGGTAGACTCCGCGTGCTCGTCCCGATAAATGATGCAATCGTTCATGCACACATGGTATTTCACGTGCGGTAAATCCAGAGGACACACGATTTTCTTCGCCTCCTCGAAACTGGTCGGGCACTTGTTCCCCTTGGGAAGACGTTCGTGCCAGAATGACATGTTCTCGTCGAAGCATGCGTCGGTCATTTTGTGTTTTACCTTCATCTCCAGAGCCATGAGCGTTACTTTCAGGCGGGTATCCTCGGGCCTGCATCCTTCATACAATGGAGTAACCGCGTCTGTCTCCAGTTGATCCAGCTTGGCTTTCTCTCGGGCGGCAGCTCTTGCGTTACCCGTCTGCTTGCAAAGCAGCTCTAGAATATGAGGGTCCTGCACCCAGCCCATCGATGGTCCATCGTCGTCTGCTCCGGCATCTTCATGTTCATGATCATGCCCTTCGTCTTGATCTTCCTCATCATCATGTCCGGCATCTTCTACATGATGACTGTGTCCTGCATCTACTTCGTGATCATGTCCTGGAGATTCTTCGTCTTCTCGCCCGCCCTCGCCGCTATTGTCTTGCTGCCCTTCCTTATTTCTTGCCCGTCCCCCATGGACGACTTCATAATCATCTTCATCACCTTGCCACCGATAGCCATCCATGAAACCACGCACGAGCAGGTGGTCCCGCACCTGTCTGGAATCCGGGTCCATAAGGCTCTTCAGCTTGCATCTTCGACACGGACATCTTATCTCCGTCTCGTTCTTTTGAAGCATCTCGGCCTTCGCGGAGCTCAAAAACCTATTCACGATGCCTTCAGTCATCGTGCGGACCATGGTCGCCTGCGGGGTAGAGCAAAACGATATTTTAGAACCAAAAAAAAATTTGGCATGACTTTGCCTAAAAATAGGAGCAAAAAGAATGCATAGTGCCAAATTCTCGCCGAAACGGAAATGAATCAACATTCCGGCAAAATATTGGCAACTATCGCATTTCAAATACCGGTACCTGCAAACACAAACATACGCAACACCACAAACATACGTAGATCTCTAGGCCATAAAAAGTGTGTACGTTGTTGGAGAGGGAGAATAAAGTAGATCTGGAACATAAAGAAAGCTTTCCCCTTACTTACCTATCAAAAAAAGGAAATTTAACCACTTAATTTGGGTGAATCTATGGTGCAAATGAGGTGAGGAGGAGGAGCAAGACGACCAGATCCTGTTTTGGTGGAGGGGGGGAAAGTGAGTGTGTGGTAGGTGTGGCTGCCCAATATAGCTACTGCTTCCAGGTTACCAGTGGCGCACGTCTTCTACATGCGCCACTAGTAGCCAGGCATACTAGTGGCGCACCAGTGAAGGGGTGCGCCACTGCTATTTTTTTTTGGGACCACCCTGCCCAGGCTTACCAGTGGCGCACCAGGTCCAGGTGCGCCACTACTATCAAAAATAGTAGTGGCGCACCTGGACCTGGTGCGCCACTGGTAAGCCTGGGCAGGGCTGGTCCAAGCCAAAAAAAATAGTAGTGGCGCACCCCACCCCTGGTGCGCCACTGGTAATATCACTATTAGTGGAGCACCTGTTTATGGTGCGCCACTGCTATATAGTAGTGGCGCACCACATCTCTGGTGCGCCACTAATAGTGATATTAGGGATAGCCCTTTTTCTAGTAGTGTGAAGATAACCCCATCCAGTTTCTTTGAATGGATCTCGTGCAAGGTTTCATGTAAGACAACAACCCCTTCCAGGATGTGTCTACCTGGCATGAAAGCAGTCTGAGTTGGTTGCACCACCGAGTGGGCAATCCGTGTCAACCTATTCGTGCCAACCTTGGTAAATATTTTGAAACTCACATTAAGCAGACAAATCGGCCTAAACTGCTCAATTCGTACCGCCTCCTCCTTCTTTGGGAACAGCGTTATTGTTCCAAAGTTTAGGTGGAATAGCTGTAAGTTTCCGTTAAATAAATCATGGAACATCGCCATAAGATCACCCTTGATGATATGCCAACAGTGCTTATAAAACTCTGCTGGAAACCCGTCAGGTCCAAGAGCCTTATTCTGCTTCATCTGCGTTATCGCTTCAAACACCTCTTTCTTCGTAAATGGTTCAGACAAAATCCTGTTTTCATCAGTGTTTAGTTGTGGAATGTCCCATGTTGCGTCCTCATCTAGCGACACAAAATTATCTTCAGGGGCCCCAAAGAGTTGCTTATAGTAATTGGATATGTATAGCTTGAGGTTCTCATGCCCTACAATCGTACCCTCATCTTGCTCAAGTTGGATAATTTTTTTTTCTGTGCTTCCCGTTTGCGATCATGTGAAAGAATTTGGTGTTGTCATCGCCTTGGACGACCTTTGTCACCTTCGCTCTAAGAGCCCATTTCAACTCTTCTTCTCTGAGAAGAGCCCGTAACCTCTGTTCCGCCTCATTCTTAGCAGTCCGATCCGACACGCTAAGAATATTAGACTCGGCTCTCAAGTCCAACTCATTAATTAGTGGTGTAAGTCTCTCTTTTTCCGCTTTATATATCCCACTTTGATTCTTGGCCCAGCCCCTCAAGAACTGGCGCAAGTGTCTAATTTTATTTTGCCACCTTTCAACATTGGAACAACCACCTAACTCCCTGGCCCATTCCCTAGCAATGAGATCCAGGAAGCCTTCCCTCTCGAACCAGCCTAATTCGAAAGAGAAAACGTTCTTGTTACTCACATGGGTTGCTTCCCCAGAATCAACCAGTAACAGTGTATGATCAGAAATAGCCCTCTGAAGAGCCTGCACCATGACCAGAGGGAACTTCTATTCCCACTCAACGCTAGTAAGTACCCGGTCCAACTTCTCATATGTTGGAACCGGTAAATTATTCGCCCATGTAAATTGTCTGCCGATGAGGTCTATCTCCCTCAGATCAAGACTCTCAATAATCACGTTGAACACAAATGACCACCTTCCATCGAAGTTGTCATTATTTTTCTCGTCTCTCCTCCTGATTATATTAAAATCTCCCCCCACAAGGATCGGCAACCTTTCATCCCCACAGATCCTCACTAGATCTGCAAAAAAATCGGGTTTAAGTTCGGGTTGAGCTGCACCATAGACAGCCACCAAGGCCCATCTGAAACCATTAACCTTGGACCTCACCCGGAATTTGACAGCGAAATCTCCATATACCACATTTAATACTTCTAACGTCTCACACTTAACCCCAAGTAGTATCCCTCCGGATCGACCTCTTGGGGGCAAGCAATGCCAACCAAAATCAACCCCACATGAAATGGTGTTGAGAAATTGTGACGTAAAATTATCCCTACTCGACTCCAGTAGAGCCATAAAATCCAGTTTATGCTCAACTGATGCTTCCGCAAGAAATCTCCTTTTAGCCAAGTCCGCTAGACCTCTGCTATTCCAAAAGATTCCTTTCATGTCTCATCATGAATTTTTTTCTTATGTTTGATTCTCTCACTCCTGCGTACTGCCGATGTAGGATAAACCTTCCTCTTCCAGGGTCATTTCGGTTTATCCTACATCGTTACTGCGTCCTCATGACCAGTGGCAGCATGGTGCTACTTGTGAGCTGCGTTGGGATTTCCCCGAAGAGGAGGGGATGATGCAGTACAGTAGAGATAAGTATTTCCCTCAGTTATGAAACCAAGGTTATCAATCCAGTAGGGGAATCACGGAACAACTCGTTAGCGGTACCTGCACACAAAATAACAAATCCTCGCACCCAACGCGAACAAGGGGTTGTCAGTCCCTTAGCGGTTAATTGCAAGATTAAATTGTATGGTGATAGATAGATAGATCGGACAAAAATACAAAATAAAATAAATAAAGTGAAATTGCAGCAAGGTATTTTTGGGATTTTTAATATATGATAAAAGTAGACCCGGGGGCCATAATTTTTATTAGAGGCTTCTCTCTTGAAAATAGCATACGGTGGGTAAACAAATTACTGTTGGGCAATTGATAGAAACGCAAATAATCATGACGATATCCAAGGCAATGATCATGTATATAGGCATCACGTCCGAGACAAGTAGACCGAAACGATTCTGCATCTACTACTATTACTCCACACATCGACCGCTATCCATCATGCATCTAGAGTATTAAGTTCATAAAGAACGGAGTAACGCCTTAAGCAAGATGACATGATGTAGACAAACTAAACTCATGCATGAATAAACCCCATCTTTTTACCCTTAATAGCAACGATACATACGTGTCATGTCCCTTTCTGTCACTGGGATTGAGCACCGCAAGATCGAACCCATTACAAAGCACCTCTCCCATTGCAAGATAAATCAATCTAGTGTGGCACCCCGGCTCAGAGAGACCGGAACACCCCGTATTCCAGCCCAGAGATCAAGTCTTCTGGAATATGGCACTGCTTGGCATAGAACAAATCAGCTCTTTATTATGAATAAACGGGGTACAAGGGTCCGATATTACAAAGGTTACAGGGGCACGGCGACACTTCGCCTGCTAAGGTAGCTCTATGCTAGCAGCGGATCATCTCGAAGCGGAATAACTTCTAGCAGCGGAACAACGACGACAGTGATGAACTCCACTCCGCAGGGACTCTGGCTGGACGTATCCTAGAGCGCAACCTCAGGGTCCTCGACAAACAAGCAATCACGGCATCACCTGCAATCTGGCATGACACGCCAGGTGAGTACTTTGAATGTACTCGCAAGCTCACAGCAACCAAAGCAATCAAGACATACAACAGCATGGCATTTACAGGTTAATCATCAAAGATGAACACGATACTACTAGAACAACATGAGCATGGCAACAACATGAACATGGCAACAACATGGCATGTACATATAATTCATGATATGAACAGGATGATACTAGCATGCAAGGGGGTCGACGTTTAAGGTCTCATGGACCAACTTACTCTGCTCGGGGGTTATCTTGTAACCACCAACTTACCATCGTGATCATCACATGACCACATGGCGCTTGATCTCTACCTGTGATCATCGCATGACCACATAAAGATCAACCAACTTCTTTCCTCATGGAACCGGGGTTGTTTATTATTCAGATTTTTATTACTGTTGACCCCTAGTGTGACCTACTACGAACTGTGTCCATGACCGAGGACGCGGCTATCGATAGATTATACACTCTGCAGAGGTTAGTACACTGTACCCACACTACGGAACTCATTGCCTCGTGCTCCCATTCGGGTGGACCAACGATGTTCCGACAAAACCAATCTATTGCATGACACTTTCCCGGCCACTCCGACAAACTCCCCTTTGGGCTATGTCCTGGGTGACCCCGGTGTCAACATGTGACACCTGCCACCTCTGTGGCTGCCACCGTCGTGGCCAAACAAAACTGTCCCAAACGGGGACCTCGGTATACCATCAAAACTCGGGTCCTCAAGGCTTATGGTAGCCTACCTGATCAGGGTAGCGCGCACCCATAACCTTCCCTCGTAGGAGGCACCGGCGAGAGGCATGACAATAGACTGCATTAGGGCCTCCCCATCCAGGAAAGTGTGGTTGCACTGGTGAGCTTGATTCGGTGGCACCATGACTCAGCCAACAGATTTGTTCAAGTTCGAATAATGTCAGGTTCAACTTGAATAGTGATGAGCTGAGTCATAATGAAATAACAATGCATATGAGCATGACAACAGTGTAACCATGGATGGGAAACATAACTATTTAACAATATAGCAGCAACAATGATAAATCATTTAGTCTATGGTATGCAAATGAGCATGGTATAACGATGATCACGAATATCACAAGTAATTTCATAACCAACCGGTAACTATTCATATGAGCATATTATTATCAATAGCATCGGGAATGATTACAAGAATAAAACATGATAAGAATATCCTTAGCAATTAATCATATCACTTACTAGATGAAAATGAACATGGCATAAGCAATGAGCATGGATTCACAAGCATATTCGAAGCATTCACAAAATAATTAAATGAGCAAACAAATATTAAATATTCAAGTGGAAAACCATGGCTAATGCAATGCCATCATGCAAGTGGCTGTTGTGGCTTGCCTGGGGATGGAGGAATCATCGGGGAGAGGTGCGGAGACACTCGCGGAAAAATCGCCGGAAAAGTTTCCCTCTCGGAGGGGGCTGAATAAGGGCAGGGGCAAAATGGTCATTTTCAGAGTGTGAAAACATTATGAAAATGGTACCATCAGAACGGGCTCGACGAACTGAGATCGTGGGCTTTGGAATCACCTGATTCGGAGTTGCGGGTGAAAAGTTACGGCCGTTCGTTCGATAGGCAGAAAAACAATAAAAATCTGTTCTTTTCTGGCCTTAACGGACGAACGTTCGTAATATAACTGTTTCGGCCGGCGAGTTAAAATAGAAAGCATACTTCTGGGATTACGCTTCCAAATAGAGAAAGCGTACTTTAGCCCGAAGAAGCACCAGAGTACGTTTTCTTTAAGCGAAGGCGTATTTTCGAAAATCCGCCTCCAGTTATCCACGTCACTGTGTCGGCCGAGTCACTGGAATGTGGGGCCTGCCTGCAGGTCGAGCCAGTCGCCTTCATCCTCTCACTGGCGCCCATGCGGCAGAGGAGGTGGCTACTCCGGCGAACGGTGCGGGCGTCTCCGGCCGTCCCCGGCGATGCTCCGGCCACCGGTGCGCTCAGGGGACCGAGCCGCGTCCATCCCCGCACCGCACGGACACTGAGGGGCACCGAGTCGAGCGGGACGACGACCACGGCAGACGGCGGCCACTGCGAGATCGGGCACGGCGCCATGGTTCACGAGAGGAAAAGAGGAAGGGCGGGGAAGCTCTAGGGGACTCGGGTGGGTTCTCTAGTGGTGGCTAGGAGGGGAGGGGAGCTCGGCATTGAGCGAATTTAGGGCGAGGCCGACGACTGCCATGGCGGCCATGCGAGGCGAGGAGGAGCTCTCGAGCTCGGGGGAGAGGTCGGGGAGGGCTAGAGGAGGGAGGGGAGGCTGTTGGTGCGGTCGGGAGAACTCGGGGGTGGCTTAAATAGCCAAGGCTAGGGTGGTGCCGCCCCCGGATCTCACCGCGGCCGGGCGGAGCGTGCTCAGGCATGGTCGGTGGCGGCTAGCGGGGCGGCGCGGCATTGCCGACCTGCCGAGGCTCAGAGCGAAGTGACGGCTCGGGGAGAGGAGACAACGGCAAAACGACGTCGACCGAGAGGTGCACAGTGCACGCGTGCCCGTCGATTTGGCTTGGTCCGGCGAGCTCCTAGAGGGGGAGGGCGAACTAGAGAGGCGAGGGCGAGCTGGGGAAGGACTGCGGCAAGGCGAGGTGTCGCGAGGACGGCATTTGGGCGGCGGCCGAGGGCCCCGAAGCTCAGAGCACGGGTTCTGCCTGCAGTGCACGCGCTCTCTGCGTGGTCACCGCGTGAACAGACGCACGCGGGACTTTAGGGCCAGCAACAGGATGTCTACCGTGTTGTCTCTCCTAAGTGGGTCCTACCTGAGGTGATAGATCGAAGAAATACGCTGTGGGTGGATGGGAGAGGTCGATGGAAGTTTGCTGTTGCAAACTTAAGCATGAAGTAGTGATCAAATGAGATGGGTTAAGGGCTAACCAGAATGTCTCGGGGGTTTAGGGTAGGAAGGACTATGATCCTGTGAATTTTGAGGTCATTAGGACAAATATTTAGCATAGTTGCTTTGCAACTGCAAAATCTGGTTCAGAAATAAGATCAGGAAGTAGCACTCACATGGATGCTTGGATTGGGCTGAAAATTGGTGGAGTGTGGTCATTTGGGCATATGAAGGTACCATAAAATTTCATCCCATTTGGACAAGCAAAAATGGTACTTCCTTCACAATGATCCACACTGGACAGAAATTTGGGGGAATTTTCCAGAGAAAATGGCTTGGCAAAATAATGTGAGTTTTGGCATGCTCTCATTATTTAGGGATATTTAGGTCCTGGATTAATTTCAGAATTTTTGAAGCAATAGAAAATATAGTTGCTTCACAAACTGAAATTGTGACCAGAAACCAAGATTGGATGTTGTGCTCACATAGGTGATTGGATGGAGATGAAATTTGGTGGAGAGTCATTATTTGATGACATGAATGATCTCCCAAAAGTTCAATTCATTTTGGTAATCCTAGCTAGTACTTCCTTCACAAAGTTTCTCTCTGGTCAGAAACTTTGAGAATTTGCTGAGGACGATTTACTAAGCAAATGGAGTTGAATTTTGGCATGTGACAATAATTTGGATAGGAAAGAGTGCCCAAAATTTTTGAGGGAAATCAAGAAAAGATAAATGCCACTTCCTTCACAAAGTGCCCTGCTGGACAGAATAGGAAATGAATATTCCTGAATTATTTTTGAACTAGGCAAGGATGGGTTTCGACATATTTGTGGAAGATATGATCCAAAGAATTTATGAGAATTTTGTGGGAATTTTTGGATAGACAGAAATATGGGTTGCTTCACAACCTAGAGTTAACAGGGTTATTCCTTTAACAGAAAAAGGAATATTCCCAAGAAATAAATATTGGGGTTGGGCTAAGATGGAAATGACATGGCCTTGGGATAGATTTGAGAATGACAAGCCACTAGGAAGTGGCAGGAGAGAAGATCTTCCCAGGTTTCAAGACCACATAGCCACGGAAAAAGAACTCCAAATGAAAATTCGAAGAAATCCAAAACAAAAAGATAGGGCCAAAAATCGGGGTGTTACAAACCTACCCCCCTTACGATAAATCTCGTCCTCGAGATTTGGTTGCTCAGGGAACAAGTATGAATATTCTGACTTAAGGAGACCGTTTCCAACTCGGTATCCTTTTTCTTGGTGTTCCCTCTGAATTGCATCTGACTGACTGCCTTGCTCTGGGGTGGTTTGCTTCACTGTATCCAACATTCTGACAAATCTTTCTTCATATGTTCATCCTTGCTCTGACTTCACTTCTTTTATGTCTGCTGACTTATCTGATATTATCATGGCTGGAATTTTCATAAGTCCGGGAGTGACTTCCATTTGACGTGACATTCTTTTATCCAGTACCGATAGTATCAATGGAGTTGTGCATAAATTTCCTCGATGGACATGAATCATTTAATCATTGCCTCGGGTTACTCATGTAGGTGCATATCCTCCGGGTTCAAAATAATGCTGAGAATCATAACCGTTCTTTTGGCAGAATCTGACTGCTTGCAGGGATTTCTGAATCTTGCTGACTTCTTTGTCTCGGATCCGTACTGACGATTCAACTGTCACCTTGATATGAGGTCCTTACAAATAGAGTAGACTCCTTGGGTGTGTGTTCATGGTGATTAATACAGAATCAGACTATCTTGGGTATCCGTACCATGTGGTTCATGCCACAATTATCATACCTGTGTTGCCGGTCTTGCTCCTTCATTATCGTTTTCTTTTGTCCAAATCTTTTGCTGAAAGAGCTTGGCCATAAATATCTTTAATTCTTTGTGTGACCATAGGCGCTGTCAGGTGCAATATTCCGGCAATCATACCTTATCCTTATCCTATGATCGTGCAACAATGCTTAACTGGCAAGTTCATCATCTCCCACGCTTTAACTGTATGGCAATGATCATCCGAACCTTTGCATGAAATCGGTAAATAACTCAGTAGCCACCAGAACGGTCTTTACAACTCAGATCTGGGACATTACTGAAATAACTCAACCTTGGCTCACGATGGCTGAAAAGCAGCTCAGAGCATGAGGCACTGTTGATAAGAAGAATGTAGCAGTTCCCTAAGACGGCCGAAGAACAGCTCAGAGCATAGGGTCGCTGCTACAAAAAGAAACTCCACAGCTGCCCAAGACGGCCGAAAATCAGCTCAGAACACGGGCCAGTTGTTGACAAGAGAAATAGAAAATCGGCATCCACCCTGGACGGCCGAACGCAGCTCAGAACACAGGCGTGGTGCCGTTTCCCAGGAAAAGGTAGGGAAGGGTTCATCATGATCATATACCAGGTTCACAGTTATTTGTATAGAGCTCACTGCTGTGGTCAATCATACATGACAGTGACAGAGGTTAATGATATCACTTTGTCGGTTGAGAGGAAGCTGTCCTTGATATCCACTGTCAGGATTGTTGTCCCAACACTGTCTTGCTTCATAGCTTGCATCACGATGAGGTGTATATTCTTCCTCTTACATAATTCATGTGGTTGTCGGATTCTCATCATGCTTGCATCATCGTTCGAGTGACTTGAATGACCTTGGCAGCATGCTCGCAATATTTATATGGAAGCATGTGTATCTGGGCATTTGATTCCCGAGGCAGACACTTGTGTGTTGACTGATTCTTGCTTCTGACAAACTGTTGCGGACCTGGTTCTTGGGATGCATTGCCATATGATGCCAACTCACTGTGTAATATCTTGTTCCAATGCCGATGACTGTTTATAGTGCCGTACTGATGAAGACTGGGTGGCTTGTGTTGGAAGCTATCTGAGAGTATCGTGCTGAGGAAGACTGGGTACTGTGCTTCAGAAGATTCTCCCTTGGTTTCTTACTGAGGACGATTCGGTGCCTTATGCCGGAAGCTTTCTGCGGTGGCTTATAGGAGAAGGCAGAGTACCTTATGCTGGAAGCTATCCACATATCGTACTGAGGAAGACTGCGGAACCTTGCGTCGTAAGCTTCCCTGGTAGCGTGCGAAGGAAGACTGGGTTGCTTACTCCAGAAGCTTCTCTTCGTGATATGCGGACTCAATGCCATACATATATATATATATGCCCCTTATATTCCTTTGACTGGAAATGTACTGTTATCTTGCACACAAATTATCTTCTAGCTGGTTCATTACGATTGTGATGGTTGCACGCTGATGTAACCTTGATGCTGATAATCAATCTAGGATATCCTTTGTATTCTGATCAGATATTCCCAATATAATGCAGTCGGCTGAGAGTTTCATAATGTTTGGCTGAGCTTCCAAATATTTGAACTCCTCACTGATTCTTCGAGTCCGGTGTCCGTTTGATGAGCAACTTTCATAAGGGGAAATAAGGTAACACCGAGGGCCCAAAGAAAGAAGCAAAAGAAACGACTAAAACAAAAGCACACACAGCATTAAGATTACATACAAGCAACTGCACACTTCACAGCTATTCTCCTCACTATGCATGCCTACTTAAGCACACAATTCTCGAGGAAACTCCGGTACTACGATCTAATATGTTGTGGCGGTGTGCACGAAAGTGAATTAGCATGTGGAGAGGTTGGTGTAAACAGGGCTACACCAAGCGCTGGCTCAGCACCGGTTGCATCTGGACGGGCTTAGCGGTGAGGACGTACTCGGTGATCCTGTAGCGTGATATGGATGTCACGACCACATCATCATCAAGCGTATGGAAGGGAACCGTACTCGTCCAGGGAATGGGTGATAGGGTAGGATAGCGGTGGAAAGCATGCTGGCATTGCCCTTTGCTGGTAACAAAGACCAGTGAGGGTTACCAAACGGCGGGTTGGATGGCAAGATCCGGGGTAGAAGCATGTCTACCACCGAAACAATAGGTGTGGCTGAAGAGAAAATATTGGTGCGATACCTGTGCATCAATCCGGCAAGTGATCGACACCACAAGGTACCTTAGCGCCACTCCGCTGGGACAGAGCTGACACCAAACACCAACGAGCAAGTATGCAAAACAGGAGGGTGCAGGCAGTGGATCAAAAACGATGCCACCTACACTCACAAGATCAACCGTTAGCGACAAAAAAATAAGTCTATATGCATGCTATGCAGCAAACAAATGCAACAACCAAATGCAACAAACAGACTAGACTCAATACTACCGGTTTCTAACGCTCGCGCGGTCTAGGGCGTCCTACAGCCAAACCTAGCTCTGATACCAAGCCTTGTGGCACCCCGGCTCAGAGAGACCGGAACACCCCGTATTCCAGCCCAGAGATCAAGTCTTCTGGAATACGGCACTGCTTGGCATAGAACAAATCAGCTCTTTATTATGAATAAACGGGGTACAAGGGTCCGATATTACAAAGGTTACAGGGGCACGGCGACACTTCGCCTGCTAAGGTAGCTCTATGCTAGCAGCGGATCATCTCGAAGCGGAATAACTTCTAGCAGCGGAACAACGATGACCGTGATGAACTCCACTCCGCTGGGACTCTGGCTGGGACGTATCCTAGAGCGCAACCTCAGGGTCCTCGACAAACAAGCAATCACGGCATCACCTGCAATCTGGCATGACACGCCAGGTGAGTACTTTGAATGTACTCGCAAGCTCACAGCAACCAAAGCAATCAAGACATACAACAACATGGCATTTACAGGTTAATCATCAAAGATGAACACGATACTACTAGAACAACATGAGCATGGCAACAACATGAACATCGCAACAACATGGCATGTACATATAATTCATGATATGAACAGGATGATACTAGCATGCAAGGGGGTCGACGTTTAAGGTCTCATGGACCAACTTACTCTGCTCGGGGGTTATCTTGTAACCACCAACTTACCATCGTGATCATCACATGACCACACGGCGCTTGATCTCTACCTGTGATCATCGCATGACCACATAAAGATCAACCAACTTCTTTGCTCATGGAACCGGGGTTGTTTATTATTCAGATTTTTATTATTGTTGACCCATAGTGTGACCTACTACGAACTGCGTCCATGACCGAGGACGCGGCTATCGATAGATTATACACTCTGCAGAGGTTAGTACACTGTACCCACACTACGGAACTCATGGACTCGTGCTCCCATTCGGGTGGACCAACGACGTTCCGACAAAAGCAATCTATTGCATGACACTCTCCTGGCCACTCCGACAAACTCCCCTTTGGGCTATGTCCTGGGTGACCCCGGTGTCAACATGTGACACCTGCCACCTCTGTGGCTGCCACCGTCGTGGCCAAACAAAACTGTCCCAAACGGGGACCTCGGTATACCATCAAAACTCGGGTCCTCAAGGCTTATGGTAGCCTACCTGATCAGGGTAGCGCGCACCCATAACCTTCCCTAGTAGGAGGCACCGGCGAGAGGCATGACAATAGACTACATTAGGGCCTCCCCATCCAGGCAAGTGTGATTGCACTGGTGAGCTCGATTCGGTGGCACCATGACTCAGCCAACAAATTTGTTCAAGTTCGATTAATGTCAGGTTCAACTTGAATAGTGATGAGCTGAGTCATAATGAAATAACAATGCATATGAGCATGACAACAGTGTAACCATGGATGGGAAACATAACTATTTAACAATATAGCAGCAACAATGATAAATCATTTAGTCTATGGTATGCAAATGAGCATGGTATAACGATGATCATGAATATCACAAGTAATTTCATAACCAACCGGTAACTATTCATATGAGCATATTATTATCAATAGCACCGGGAATGATTACAAGAATAAAACATGATAAGAATATCCTTAGCAATTAATCATATCACTTACTAGATGAAAATGAACATGGCATAAGCAATGAGCATGGATTCACAAGCATATTCGAAGCATTCACAAAATAATTAAATGAGCAAACAAATATTAAATATTCAAGTGGAAAAGCATGGCTACTGCAATGCCATCATGCAAGTGGCTGTTGTGGCTTGCCTGGGGATGGAGGAATCATCGGGGAGAGGTGCGGAGACACTCGCGGAAAAATCGCCGGAAAAGTTTCCCTCTCGGAGGGGGCTGAATAAGGGCAGGGGCAAAATGGTCATTTTTAGAGTGTGAAAACATTATGAAAATGGTACCATCGGAACGGGCTCGACGAACTGAGATCGTGGGCTTTGGAATCACCTGATTCGGAGTTGCGGGTGAAAAGTTACGGCCGTTCGTTCGATAGGCAGAAAAACAATAAAAATCTGTTCTTTTCTGGCCTTAACGGACGAACGTTCGTAATATAACTGTTTCGGCCGGCGAGTGAAAATAGAAAGCGTACTTCTGGGATTATGCTTCCAAACAGATAAAGTGTACTTTAGCCCGAAGAAGCACCAGAGTACGTTTTCTTTAAGCGAAGGCGTATTTTCGAAAATCCTCCTCCACTTATCCACGTCACTGTGCCGGCTGAGTCACTGGAATGTGGGGCCCGCCTGCAGGTCGAGCCAGTCATCTTGATCCTCTCGCTGGCGCCCGTGCGGCAGAGGAGGAGGCTACTCCGGCGAACGGCGCGGGCGTCTCCGGCCGTCCCCGGCGATGCTCCGGCCATCGGGGCGCTCAGAGGACCGAGCCGCGTCCATCCCCGCACCGCACGGACACTGAGGGGCACCGAGTCGAGCGGGACGACGACCACGGCAGACGGCAGCCACTGCGAGATCGGGCACGGCGCCATGGTTCACGAGAGGAAAAGAGGATGGGCGGGGAAGCTCTAGGGGGCTCGGGTGGGTTCTCTGGTGGTGGCTAGGAGGGGAGGGGAGCTCGGCATTGAGCGAATTTAGGGCGAGGCCGACGGCTGCCATGGCGGCCATGCGAGGCGAGGAGGAGCTCTCGAGCTCGGGGGAGAGGTCGGGGAGGGCTAGAGGAGGGAGGGGAGGGTGTTGGTGCGGTCGGGAGAACTCGGGGGGTGGCTTAAATAGCCAAGGCCAGGGTGGTGCCGCCCCCGGATGTCACCGCGGCCGGGCGGAGCGTGCTCAGGCGTGGTCAGTGGCGGCTAGCGGGGCGGCACGGCGTTGCCGACCAGACGAGGATCAGAGCGAAGTGACGGCTCAGGGAGAGGAGACAACGGCAAAACGACGTCGACCGAGAGGTGCACAGTGCACGCGTGCCCGTCGATTTGGCTCGGTCTGGCGAGCTCCTAGCGGGGGAGGGCGAACCAGAGAGGCGAGGGCGAGCTGGGGAAGGACTGCGGCAAGGCGAGGTGTCGCGAGGACGGCATTTGGGCGGCGGCCGAGGGCCCCGAAGCTCAGAGCACGCGTTCTGCCTGCAGTGCACGCGCTCTCTGCGTGGTCACCGCGTGAACAGATGCACGCGGGACTTTAGGGCCAGCAACAGGATGTCTACCGTGTTGTCTCTCCTAAGTGGGTCCTACCTGAGGTGATAGATCGAAGAAATACGCTGTGGGTGGATGGGAGAGGTCGATGGAAGTTTGCTGTTGCAAACTTAAGCATGAAGTAGTGATCAAATGAGATGGGTTAAGGGCTAACCAGAATGTCTCGGGGGTTTAGGGTAGGAAGGACTATGATCCTGTGAATTTTGAGGTCATTAGGACAAATATTTAGCATAGTTGCTTTGCAACTGCAAAATCTGGTTCAGAAATAAGATCAGGAAGTAGCACTCACATGGATGCTTGGATTGGGCTGAAAATTAGTGGAGTGTGGTCATTTGGGCATATGAAGGTACCATAAAAATTTCATCCCATTTGGACAAGTAAAAATGGTACTTCCTTCACAATGATCCACACTGGACAAAACCTTGGGGGAATTTTCCAGAGAAAATTGCTTGGCAAAATAATGTGAGTTTTGGCATGCTCCCATTATTTAGGGATATTTAGGTTCTGGATTAATTTCAGAATTTTTGAAGCAATAAAAAATATAGTTGCTTCACAAACTGAAATTGTGACCAGAAACCAAGATTGGATGTTGTGCTCACGTAGATTATTGGATGGATATGAAATTTGGTGGAGAGTCATTATTTTATCACATGAATGATCTCCCAAAATTTCAACTCATTTGGATAATCCGAGCTAGTACTTCCTTCACAAAGTTTCTCTCTGGTCAGAAAATTTGGGAATTTGCTGAGGAAGATTTACTTGGCAAATGGAGTTGAATTTTGGCATGTGACAATAATTTGGATAGGAAAGAGTGCCCAAAATTTTTGAGGGCAATCAAGAAAATATAAATGTCACTTCCTTCACAAAGTGCCCTGCTGGACAGAATAGGAAATGAATATTCCTGAATTATTTTTGAACTAGGCAAGGATGGGTTTCGACATATTTGTGGAAGATATGATTCAAAGAATTTATGAGAATTTTGTGGGAATTTTTGGATAGACAGAAATATGGGTTGCTTCACAACCTAGAGTTAACAGGGTTATTCCTTTAATAGAAAAAGGAATATTCCCAAGAAATAAATATTGGGGTTGGGCTAAGATGGAAATGACATGTCCTTGGGATAGATTTGAGAATGACAGGCCACTAGGAAGTGGCAGGAGAGAAGATCTTCCCAGGTTTCAAGACCACATAGCCACGGAAAAAGAACTCCAAATGAAAATTTGAAGAAATCCAAAAGAAAAAGAAAGGGCCAAAAATCGGGGTGTTACATCTAGTTGGCCAAACCAAATCAATAGATCGGAGAGAAATACGAAGCTATAATAATCATGCATAAAACAGTTCAGAGAAAACTCAAATAATATTCATGGATAATCTGATCATAAACTCACAATTCATCGGATCCAAACAAACACACCGCAAAAAGTGATTACATCGGATAAAACTCCAAGAACATCGAGGAGAACATTGTATTGAAGATCAAAAAGAGAGAAGAAGCCATCTAGCTACTAACTATGGACCCGAAGGTCTGTGGTAAACTACTCACGCATCATCAGAAGGGCAGCAAGGTTGATGGAGAACCCCTCCGTGATCGAATCCCCCTCCGGTGGAGTGCCGGAAAAAGCCTCCAGATGGGATCTCTCGAGAACACTAACTTGCGGCGGCGGAAAAAGTATTTCGTGAACTCCTCTGTTGGTTTCCCGATTTTAGAGGATTTATAGACGTGGAATTAGGTCAAACGGAGCCTTGTGGGCCCCACGAGGTACCAGGGCGCGACACCCCCCTGGGGCGCGCCGTGGTGCCTCGTGGGCCACTGCTTCATCTTCTCGTCCCCTTCCGAAGCTTCTAGGGTCTCTTATGTCCAGCAAAAAAATCTCCAAAAAGTTTCGTGGCATTTGGACTTCGTTTGGTACTAATATTCTGGAAAACCAAAAACAGGCAAAAAAACAGCAACTGGCACTGGGCACTAAGTTAATAGGTTAGTCCCAAAAAATGATATATAATTGCTTGAAAGTGTATATAAAACATCCAAGATTGATATTATAATAGCATGGAACAATCAAAAATTATAGATATGTTGGAGACGTATCAAGCATCCCCAAGCTTAATTCCTGCTCGTCCTCGAGTAGGTAAATGATAAAAACAGAATTTTTGATGTGGAATGCTACCTATCATATTCATCATATACTCTTTTCTTTTGTAGCATGGACATTTGGACTTGAATGATTCAAAGTAATAGTCTATAATTTGACATGAAGACATAAATACTCAAGCATACTAACAAGCAACCATGCCTTTCAAAATATCAACGCTAAAGAAAGTTATCCCTAGCCCATTATGCTCAATCATTGATCCATTCATGAAACACACTCAATATTAGCTACACACAATACACAAGTATGACAATAGTGCTTTCTAGTTGGTGCTTTATAAGAGAAGATGGATACTCAAAATAAAAATAAAAATTACATAAAAGTAAATAGATAGGCCCTTCGCAGAGGGAAGCAGAGATTTGCAGAGGTGCCAGAGCTCAAGGCTTAAATTAGAGACATAAAATTATTTTGAGAGGCTTGCTTTTCCTGTCAACGAAAACGACCGAGAATTCCCAATATCTTCCATGCTAGACACATTATAGGCGGTTCCCAAACAAAAAATAAAGTTTATTTCCTTTCCACCATTCTTTCACAATCCATGGCTAGCCGTATCCATGGGTGCCTTCCATACCAACACTTTCCAAGGAATTTATTATTATCATCATATTAAATCTTTTCATTTCGGGACTGGGCATCCCTATTACCTGCCACTCTCTCGTGCAATGACAAGTGAATAAACACTCATCGTGAGAATAACACACCTAGCATGGAAAATATTGGCCACCCCCTGCCGCTTCATCAGCAGTACGGGCACACAAAATGGAAAATTATTTTGAAAATTAGAGTTGGCACATGCAAATTTACTTGGAACGGCACGGAAATACCGCATATAGGTAGGTATTGTGGACTCATTTGGCACAACTTAGGTTTAAGGAGTTGGATGCACAAGCAGTATTCCCGCTTAGTACAAATGAAGGCTAGCAAATAGATTGAGAAGCGACCAATCAAAAAGCGAAAATGGTCATAAACATGCATTGAACATAAGTACCACTGAATAATGCACCATAAGTAGGATATAATTTCGTTGCATAACTATTGACTTTATGTGCATGCATAGGGAATCACAAACCTTAGCACCAATATTCTTACTAAATCACAATTACTCACTAACATGACTCACATATTATCATCTCCATATCGCAAAACTATTGCAAGGAATCAAACTTATCATATCCAATGATTTATATAAAAGTTTTTATTATATCCCTCTTGAATATTCATCACTTTGGGACCAAATTCATATCTTGTGCAAATTACCATTACTATTATCAACTCTCAAAAAGATATAAGTGAAGCATGAGAGTGCAAATATTTCTTCAAAATATAGCCACCGCCGTGCTCAAAAAGATTTAAGTGAAGCACTAGAGCAACTGCCTAGCTCAAAAGAATTAAGTGAAGCACATAGAGTATTCTAACAAATCATGATAAACGTGTGGCTCTCTCAAATAGGTGTGTCCAGCAAAGATGATTGTGACAAGCAAACAAAGCAAAGACTCATATAATACACGACGCTCCAAGTAAAACACATATCATGTGACGAATAAAAATATAGCTCCAAGTAAAATTACCGATAGTTGGTAGAAGATAGAGGGGATGCCTTCCGGGGCATCCCCAAGCTTAGACGCTTGAGTCTTCCTTGAATATTACCTTGGGGTGCCTTGGGCATCCCCAAGCTTAGGCTCTTGCCACTCCTTATTCCTTCATCCATCGTGATCTCACCCAAAACTTGAAAACTTCAATCACACAAAACTCAACAAAACCTTCGTGAGATCCGTTAGTATAACAAACAAATCACAACTTTAAGTACTGTTGCAAACCCATTCATATTTTATTTTTGCATTATACCTACTGTATTCTAACTTCTCCATGGCTTATACCCCCCGATACAATCCATAGTTCCATCAAAACAAGCAAAACAATGCATCAAAAACAGAACAATCTGTAGAGATCTATTTAAAAGTCATACTTATGTAACTCCAAATATTCTGAAAAATTAGGACAACATGGGCAATTCATATACCAATACTGTGTAAAAATTTCAGATTTTTCTGACGCTCCAGTACAGAATTAAAATTCCAGCACTGGATGCAAAACTTTCTGTTTTCCAAACAGCATCAATTATACTATCTCCCAAATCATCCCAAAGGCATTACTTGGCACAAACTCTAATTAAAACATAAGAATACAATCATAACAGTAGCATAATTATGTAAACACACAAGAACAGAAATAAAAAGCAAAAAAATTATTTTATTCATTGGGTTGCCTCCCAACAAGCGCTATTGTTTTATGCCCCTAGCTAGGCATAATGCATAGTTTCAAGTATTATCATCCTTCAAGTTGATTCCATAAGTGGCCCTCATAATGGATTCATAGGGTGCTTTAATTCTTTTCCTAGGGAAGTGTTACATACCCTTCTTTAATCGAAACTGAAATTTTATATTCCCTTCTGTCGGTGTAAAAACCGGCAGACCTCAGGGTAGGGGGTCCCGAGCTGTGGATCTCGGATCTATGGTAACAGGAACAGGGAGACGATGTTTTACCCAGGTTCGGGCCCTCTTGATGGAGGTAAAACCCTACGTCCTGCTCTTGTTTATATTAATGGAGATGTATCAAGTACAGAGTTGATCTACCTCAAGATCGTAATGTGTGTCTAACTCTAGGGCTAGGTGAATGATATTGCGTTGATCTCCCCTCTATGGGCTAAACCCTATGGCTTATATACACGCCAGGGAGGGTATCTAGGGTTACAAGGTCGGTAGCTAGGAGACAGGCGGCGGCAGAGATCTTGGAGTATACGTCAAGTCTTCGGTGGAGGTAGTCTTGATCACGCCTCCTGTATGCGGCCTCTGGAGTTCACCTTGATCAAGCACGAGGGCCCATCGGCCCAACCAAAAAGACGGGCTGGCTAGGTTAGCACCCCCTAATCCAGGACACCGTCAGTAGCCCCTGAACTAGTCTTCGATTCCGAAGTCGACGCCCTTTGGTCCTCAATTCCGGACTCTTGGCTTGACAGACAAGTTCCCATGCTCTATACTTCGGCCTGACTTAAAGTTCTCGGCCAACCTTTGAGATTCCATTGGGGCCCAATTTCAAACTTTGAAAGTCGTGTCCTCTAGGGAACTGGGCCGCTTTATGGCAGAAAAGTCAAAGCGTCGGCCCCTTCCACTTTATTTAATAAACGCGCAGTCCTGGCTTGCGGTAATACGCATCTCGACGGTAACCGCAGCAAAAAATCCCTCCTCATCCTAGCCCAAGCACGAGAGCCCGAACAATGGCAAGCGGTGAAGGCTCGTCAAGGCGCCCTCACGGCCTTGATAGAGGGGACTGGGGGAGCTGCTCCGTTGCGCGCCTTCAATTAGAGCGCCTGGCAACGCAAGGTTACCTGCCAGATGCAGATCTGGCCTCCACCCGTCCTGGATTAACGTCCATCGATGGTCAAGCCCACGCCGAGAATTACCCTTCGCCACGAGGAGATGAGCGGGTATGCTGCGTGCCTTTCCTCCTCCGCAGCCTAGGGTTTCCAATCCACCCATTTCTCCGCGGCCTTCTGGAGTTTTATGGGCTGCAGCTTCACCATCTATCGCCGAATTCAATATTGCATATCAC
This sequence comes from Elymus sibiricus, assembly GCA_039707655.1. NCBI lineage: Eukaryota > Viridiplantae > Streptophyta > Magnoliopsida > Poales > Poaceae > Elymus > Elymus sibiricus. The sequence continues at coordinate 295,326,760 of CM077672.1, read as the reverse complement.
GGGGTTTGTCGTGCTCTGCGAGCTACACCTCGGCTGTCAGGCACACTTCGGATTATGGCGGAAGTATTTATGTATCGTGCCCCGCTCCTCAGCTGACAAGCTATTCGAGGTCGGAGGAGCCAAAGTCTGCCGGATTGACAAGACCGGCTATCCAGCGGGCACACCTCAGGAGGATGCCGATTACTGGCCTTCCGAGTGGTTCTACATTAATGACGTCCCGCTGTACGAGCCAGCTCGGCCCGGGCTCCCGTCCTTCTCCTTGGACCTGCCGAGGAAACATTACAGCTGGAGGCCACAAAGCTCGGCACAAGAGGAAGACGAAGCCGTGACCAGTCTAGCAGCCAAGGTGAAGCTACTTTCAAGCGCTGGCCTCACCATCATTGATGTAATGGCAATTGCCCTAGACCGAAGAGTCCAACCTCTCCGGCAGCGCCAACACTTATTGTGCGAGTACAATGGGTCCAACGACGCCTCCCGATCCATCAAGGGAGCTTTTATGGACCAAATGACCCTCGGAACCGTGCTGGCCAGCATATACCAAGGGTCCGCAGAGGAATTCGCCAAGCGCCAGTTCCAAGACGGGCTGTCATATAACAACCCCCCTAACATAGTAAGTTTTCCTTCCGGGCTCTCCTGCTAACCTCGGGATCTTTGATACTTAATCCGTTGCACATCGGTTCTTGAACAGAGGTGGAGGCGTTGGCTTGAGGGCGTTAGCAGTCCGGCCCCTGAGCCAGAGCTGCACTTCCGCGCACAGGACCCCCTTTTCAACGAGGATGAAGACCTGGCCCTTATTTACGAAGGGAGAAAGTTTTTTCTGGAGGGCCTTGACGGCTCAAAGGTGGCTATCATCCCTGACACGCCGGGGACGAGGCCAGCCTCATCGGTAACACTCCCTTCCTCTAATCGAAAGCGAGCCCCTCGCCCTCCAGCCCCTAGTCATCTGACTTCTCCTCCAAAGGTGCGGTGCTCCCAACGCCTACATAGAAAAACGGCTTCACTGGGAAGGTCCCCGCCAGAAGTACAAGAAGCTCAAGCTGAGGTCATGGGGACAGGCGAAAGTGCCCCCTCAATCACCAGGTAATACTTTGATCTTTGCTGCTGCAAAGATACTTCGGATTTTAACCTTCCCGATCATTCGCAGGCAGCCTTTATCCACCACAACAAATGTGGGGGCCGAGGGAGCCACGGCCTTGCCCAGGGAAACAGATGCTCGTAACCCCGCGGGAATTGCCCCCGAAGCCCCTCAGCCCGAGGACTCGGCGACCTCGGCCACTCCGTCCGAGATTCAATGCGCCACAAATTATCGTCGGCGAAAAGCTTCTCTGAATAATCCGGCTTTCTCAGACAGGGAGTTCAATGCCCTCAGCGTGGTGGATGCATACCTCGGGGCAACCCGAGGTGCATTTGATGAATCACTGGACGTCTTGTCACGAGGGTTGCGGGTAAGGTTTTTTTTACGTATGTGTTTAAAGACAAATATGACTACCAAGTATAGTAGTAGCCCCTAAGGTTTGGTACGAGCCCCTGGGGTCGAATCAAGACTTATATACTAACCAGCAACCACTTCCATGAACAGGAAGCTCGCTTGAAGAACGAGCAATTGACCTCGGCGCTATCTCAAACAAAGGTGCAGCTAGACACGGCCTTGTCTGAGGTTGAACAGGTGAAGAAGTTCACTAGAGAGGCGCACGGTAAGTGCTTTATGCTTGAATTGGTCAATGCCAATGGAAATAGAATTGATGCCATAATCCCTTGTAGCAGTGGAAGCCCTAGGCCATCTTGAAAGAGACCTGAAGCAGGCCCGCGAGGATCTGGCGTATGCAGAATCGCAGCGTCAAGCAAATCAATACGTGGTTACTCAAAGGGTGGACAGCGTGAATGTGCTTAGGGCGGAGAACGCCCGCCAGGCCCAGGAGATTGAGAGCTTGAAAGCTCGGCTCACTGTTGCGGAATCAAAGAATCGGTGAACGGATGACATGATTTATGGTAAGTTGTAATTCTCGAGGAATACTTGTCATGTAAATTGGCCGAGGTGATTATCATGCGAATGTTGCTTTGTTGGCAGCTTCTTTATCCGGCCTTCCTCCTGACTCCCGGGGTCCGATGTCCGAAGACATGGCAGTCTGTCTATCCGTGGTGCATGAAAGTGCACGAAAGTCAATGAAGGATGTGCACCAGGCTTTATGGCCTGAGGTGACGCCAGTCCCCGAAGACATGGCCATTCTAGCCGAACAGCTTAAGAAAGCGCGACGCCGGATCCAGGCTTGGAAAGTATCAGCTTGCCGAGAAGGTGCAAGGGAGGCCTGGGCCACGGTGAAGACCCACTACACCGGTCTGAAGACGACGGAATTAGCAGAGGTGGCACCCATGGGGTCGGACGGGAAGGAAATCCCCGCTAGCCAGGCATATAATAGTGTAATGCCTGTGGCGCGATTCTCGCCGAAGGATTGCGCTTTGGACACCCTGATACACGGGCTAGACCGCTTTTGAAATTTTTTGTATGACTTTATGTCAATTCACAATCCGTTCATCCAAACTCTGTCAGCCAGCCTTCAGCTTCCGCCTCCTCGGATAAAAACCGAGGAGTGTCCCGTACTACTGGCCGAGACTATCGGACCAGATGCTTCAGGTGACTAGGCAATCGGGCTAAGCAGCTCGAAAGACAAGAGGGTAATGGAAAGTTATGTTATATTACTATTTAACGTAAGAAACATCTTCCGAGGAAAATAGTTCTTCCAACAGTTCCTTTGCTCGGGTTATTGTGTCGAACACATCTGTCCGAAGACGGATGACCTCGGGGTAAAGCCCTGATGTCTACTACACAACTTATTCTTGTAGACTCGTGTTGGGCCTCCAAGGGCAGAGTTTTGTAGGACAGTAGCAATTTTCCCTCAAGTGGATGACCTAAGGTTTATCAATCCGTGGGAGGCGTAGGTTGAAGATGGTATCTCTCAAACAACCCTGCAACCAAATACAAGAAATCTCTTGTGTCCCCAACACACCCAATACAATGGTAAATTGTATAGGTGCACTAGTTCGGCGAAGAGATGGTGATAAAAGTGTAGTATGGATAGTAGATATAGGTTTTTGTAATCTGAAAATATAAAAACAGCAAGGTAGCAAATAGTAAACGGGCATAAAAACGGTATTGCAATGCTTAGAAACAAGGCCTAGGGTTCATACTTTCACTAGTGCGATCTCCCAACATTGTTGACATAGTTGAATCATATCTAAATCCCTCACGTGCGACAAAGAGTTCACTCCAAAGTCACAAATAGCGGAGAACAAACGAAGAAATTGTTGTAGGGTACGAAACCACCTCAAAGTTATCCTTCCCGATCAATCTTATGAGCCATCCCCATTAATTGTCACGAACAACCCTAGAGTTTGTACTAGAATAACACCTTAAGATACACATCAACCAAAACCCTAATGTCACCTAGGCACTCCAATGTCACCACGAGTACCCACGGGTTTGATTATACGATATGCATCACACAATCTCAGATTCATCTATTCAAACCAACACAAAGAACTTCAAAGAGTGCCCCAAAGTTTCTACCGGAAAGTCAAGACAAAAACATGTGCCAACCCTTATGCATAGATCCCCAAGGTCACGGAACCCGCAAGTTGATCACCAAAACATACATCAAGTGACTCAAGTGAATATCCCATTGTCACCACAGATATTCCATATGCAAGACATACATCAAGTGTTCTCAAATCCTTAAAGACTCAATCCGATAAGAAAACTTCAAAGGGAAAACTCAATTCATCACAAGAAGATAGAGAGGGGAAAACTCCATATGATTCATCTATATCAACAAAGCTCGCGATACATCAAGATCGTGCCATCTCAAGAACACGAGAGAGAGAGAGAGAGAGAGAGAGAGAGAGATCAAACACATAGCTACTGGTACAAACCCTCTGCTCCGAGGGTGAACTACTCCCTCCTCATCAAGGAGACCGCCAGGATGATGAAGATGGCCTCCGGTGATGCCTTCCCCCCTCCGGCAGGGTGCCGGAAAAGGGCTGTAGATGGGATCTCTCTGGTACAGAGGCTTGCGGTGGCGTAAAGACTCATCCAGGTTAACTTTCGGGGGTTTCTGAATATATATGATTTTTCAGCGTTGGAATCACGGGAAACGGAGCCATGTGAGCCCCACGAGGTACCAGGGCGTGCCTGGGGGGGTGGCGCGCCCTGGTGCCTCGTGGGCACTGGGTGGCCCCCCTCCAGTCGGTCTTGGTGCCAATATTTTTTATTTGTCCAATAAAAAATCTCCAAAAAGTTTCAGCACATTTGTAAAACTTTCATTTCTGCACAAAAAACAACACCACGGTAGTTCTGCTGAAAACAGCGTCAGTCCGGGTTAGTTCTAATCAAATCATACCAAAACCATATAGAATTGTTATAAATATGGCATGAATACTTCATAAATTATAGATACGTTGGAGACGTATCAGCATCCCCAAGCTTAATTCCTACTCGTCCTCGAGTGGCTAAATGATAAAAGAAATAATTTATGAAGTGTGAATGCTAGCATAGTGCATAAGTTTGATCAATGATAATTTCAATCACTTTTCCTAGCATCATAACAGCAACTTTCTCTCATAAAAGTCATCTTGATAAAGTAGCAATTAAAAACAAAAATTTTGATGTGGAATGCTACCTATCATAATCATCATATATTCTTTTCTTTTATAGCATGGACATTGGACTTGAATGATTCAAAGCAAGATCATTATTATAACAGCAATATTTATTATCATAAAACTTCTCATGAGCAAGTAACAATTCATCACAACAATGAAGTATAAGGCATAAACTTTCTTGGAAACTAACAAACTATTCTAGTCAACAATGCAATTGCAATTCATCATATTTTCAGGAAGGGTCTCATGTAGGAGCTTTTTAGCAAGTCCACACTCAACCATCATTTAGTCTTCTATGATTGCTAACACTCACGACATATATATGGAGCAAAAGTTTCAGCCAGACACATAGAAAGATAGGGGCTTGTGATTTCGCCTCCCAACTTATTCACCTCAAGGGTGATGTCAACAATAATAACTCATGATCACTCATATCCAACTGGATATATGTGCCTAGATCTTTCCCCACCACATGATGCTTGCAAAAGAGAAAAATAAAAAGGAAGTAGAGGATAACACTATTGACTCTTGCATAAAAAGTAAATACATAAAAGTAAATGCATAAAAGTAAAAGATAGGCCCTTCGCAGAGGGAAGTAGAGGTTGTCATGCGCTTTTTATTTTTGGATGCACAAGCCCTTAATGCAAAGGAACGTCACGTTATATTTCCCCTTGTGATAGCAATCTTTATTATGCAGTCCGTCGCTTTTATTTCTTTACCATCACAAGTTTGTACAACGCTTATTTCCCTTACAATAAAAGATCATACATATTTTAGGAGCAATTTTTATTGCTTTTTTTGCACCGATGACAACTTACTTGAAGGATCTTATTCAATCCATAGGTAGATATGGTGGACTCTCATGGCAAGAAACTGGGTTTAAGGGTTTTTCGATGCACAAGTAGTATTTCTACTTAGTGCGGATTTTTGGCTAGCAAAGATATTGGGCAAGCACCACATGTTGGAGGATCTATAACAATATAACTTCTATGTGAATATGAACAAACATAATTCATTACGTTGTCTTCCCTGTCCAACGTCAACAATTTGACATAAAATACTTAATGGGGGCTCACAATCATAAAAGATGTCCAAGATAGTATATTTGCATGTGAATCTTCTCTTCCCTTATTAACTTTTTCATGAATTGCATCATTGACTAATGCTATGCTTGTTAACCTCCAATAAATTTTACCACTTATACTTTTCTTTATGTAATGTCATTACTTTCCATAAGATTAGCATATGATCTCTTTTCATTATTTTCATTGCAAAGAGTCACACTTATCATATCCAATGATCTATATGAAAGTTTTTATTATATCCCTCTCGAATATTCATCATCGTGGGACCAAATTCATATCTTGTGCAAATTACCATTACTATTATTAACTCTCAAAAAGATATAAGCGAAGCATGAGAATCAATGACAAACTACTCCAAAATATATAAGCGAAGATCAATGAGTAGTGAAACAATTAAGTAGCTATGTAAGGACTCTCTCTTATTTAAAAAGTTTTAGATCTTGATATTTTATTCAAACAGCAAAGACAACAAAATTAAATGACATTCCAAGGATAGCACATATCATGTGAAGAAGCAAAAACTTAGGCTCAACCAAGACTGACCGATAGTTGTTGAAGAAGAAAGGTGGGATGCCTACCGGGGCATCCCCAAGCTTAGATGCTTGGGACTTCTTGAAATATTAACTTGGGATGCCTTGGGCATCCCCAAGCTTGAGCTTTTGTGTCTCCTTAATTCCTCTCATATCACGGTTTATATAAATCTTAAAAACTTCATCCACACAAAACTCAACAAGAACTCGTGAGGTAAGTTAGTATAAATCAACTCAAAACCTTAACATTCTCTACTGTAGCAGATCACAAAAATTATAATTAAACATTGCATACTAAATGCCTCTGCATATTTAATACTCCTATCCTCAAATAGGAACATTAAACACGCAAACATATGCAAACAATGCAACTATAACAGCAATCTGCCAAAACAGAACAGTCTGTAAAAGGTGAATAAGAATCCATATTTCCCTAACTCCAAAAATTCTGAAAAATTACCACGTGACAGAGAACTCATTCATGCTTACTTTGTAAAAATTTCAGATTTTTATCATGTTCTGATTATTCAGGAATATTCTGGACATAACAGAAAACTTTCTGTTTTCAAACAGCAACACATGAACTTGCAAACTGAGCATAGTAAAGGCTATAAATGGCATTTTATTGAACTAAAAGATACAAAACATGATTATTGATAACACCAAGTGAATATCAACAGAATAAAATGACGTTCCAAGCAAAACACATATTATGTGATGAATAAAAATATAGCTCCAAGTGAGGTTACCGATAATGTTGAAGACGAAAGAGGGGATGCCTTCCGGGGCATCCCCAAGCTTAGTTGCTTGGGTCTTCCTTGAATATTACTTTGGGGTGCCTTGGGCATCCCCAAGCTTAGGGTCTTGCCACTCCTTATTCTCCTCATATCGATATCTCACCCAAAACTTGAAAACTTCAATCACACAAAACTTAACGGAACTTCGTGAGAACGGTTAGTATGATAAAGAATAAACCATCACTTAGGTACTGTCCAAGACAAGATTCACAATTGTTCCCATATAATTCCTACTGTATTCTATCATTTCCACAATTTATATCTCATGATATAAGCTATGGAAACATTAAAACAAGCAAACTATGCATTGAAAACAGAATCTGTCAAAAACAGAACAGTCTGTAATGATCTGAGCAACTACCATACTTCTGGAACTCTAAAAATTATGAAAAATTAGGAAAACGTCAACAATTTGCATATAAATACTGTATAAAAATTTCAGAATTTTTTGACGCTCCAGTAAAATCTGGGAAATTAAACACTGGAGGCAAAAGTTTCTGTTTTTGCACAGAATTGAATCAACAAGTATCCACACTATCCCAAAGGTTTTACTTGGCACTTTATTGAAACAAAACATATAAAACATGATTACTACAGTAGCTAAATCATGTGAACACGCAAAAACAGAAGGTATAAGTATTGGGTTGTCTCCCAACAAGCGCTTTTCTTTAAAGCCTTTTAGCTAGGCATGATAATTTTGAATGACGCTCACATAGAAGTAAAGAATTGAAACACAAAGAAAGCATCATGAAGCATATGACTAGCACATTTAAGCCTAACCCACTTCCTATGCATAGGGATTTTGTGAGCAAATAGTTTATGGGAACAATAATCAACTAGCATAGGAAGGCAAAACAAGTATAGTTTCAAAACTTTCAACACATAGAGGGGAAACTTGATATTATTGCAACTCCTACAAGCATATGTTCCTCCCTCATAATAATTTTCAGTAGAATCATGAATGAATTCAACAATATAGCTATCACATAAAGCATTCTTTACATGATCCATAAGCATAATATTTTTGTTACTCTCCACATAAGCAAATTTCTTCTCATTCATAATAGTGGGAGAAAACTCAACAAAATAACTATCATGTGACACTTGATTGGCATAATCCAATTGAAAATTAAAATCATGATGACAAGTTTCATGGTTATCATTATTCTTTATAGCATACATGTCATGACAATAATCATCATAGATAGCAACTTTGTTATCATAGTCAATTGAAACCTCTTCCAAAGTAGTGGAATCATCATTAAATAAAGTTGTGACCTCTCGGAATCCATTTTTATCAATATAATCATCATAAATAGGAGGCATGTTATCATCATAATAAAATTCTCATCAAAACATGGGGGACTAAAAATATCATCTTCATCACACATAGCATCCCCAAGCTTGTAGCTTTGCATATCATTAGCATCATGGGTATTCAAAGAATTCATATTAACAACATTGCAATCATGCTCATCATTCAAAGATTTTATGCCAAACATTTCATTGAATTCTTCTTCTATCAATTGAGCACAATTATCGGAATCCTTATTTTCAAGAAAGACATGATAAAGATGAATAATATGAGGCAACCTCAATTCCATTTTTTGTAGTTTTCTTTAATAAACCAAACTAGTGATAAAACAAGAAACTAAAAGATTCGATTGCAAGATCTAAAGATATACCTTCAAGCACTCACCTCCCCGGCAACGGCGCCAGAAAAGAGCTTGATGTCTACTACACAACTTATTCTTGTAGACTCATGTTGGGCCTCCAAGCGCAGAGTTTTGTAGGACAGCAGCAATTTTCCCTCAAGTGGATGACCTAAGGTTTATCAATCCGTGGGAGGCGTAGGTTGAAGATGGTATCTCTCAAACAACCCTGCAACCAAATACAAGAAATCTCTTGTGTCCCCAGCACACCCAATACAATGGTAAATTGTATAGGTGCACTAGTTTGGCGAAGAGATGGTGATAAAAGTGTAGTATGGATAGTAGATATAGATTTTTCTAATCTGAAAATATAAAAACAGCAAGGTAGAAAATAGTAAACGGGCATAAAAACGGTATTGCAATGCTTAGAAACAAGGCCTAGGGTTCATACTTTCACTAGTGCGATCTCCCAACATTGTTGACATAGTTGAATCATATGTAAATCCCTCACGTGCGACAAAGAGTTCACTCCAAAGTCACAAATAGTGGAAAACAAATGAAGAAATTGTTGTAGGGTACGAAACCACCTCAAAGTTATCCTTCCCGATCAATCTTATGAGCCATCCCCATTAATTGTCACGAACAGCCCTAGAGTTCATACTAGAATAACACCTTAAGATACACATCAACCAAAACCCTAATGTCACCTAGGCACTCCAATGTCACCACGAGTACCCACGGGTTTGATTATACGATATGAATCACACAATCTCAGATTCATCTATTCAAACCAACACAAAGAACTTCAAAGAGTGCCCCAAAGTTTCTACCGGAAAGTCAAGATGAAAACGTGTGCCAACCCTTATGCATAGATCCCCAAGGTCACGGAACCCGCAAGTTGATCACCAAAACATACATCAAGTGACTCAAGTGAATATCCCATTGTCACCACAGATATTCCATATGCAAGACATACATCAAGTGTTCTCAAATCCTTAAAGACTCAATCCGATAAGAAAACTTCAAAGGGAAAACTCAATTCATCACAAGAAGATAGAGAGGGGAAAACTCCATATGATTCATCTATATCAACAAAGCTTGCGATACATCAAGATCGTGCCATCTCAAGAACACGAGAGAGAGAGAGATCTAACACATAGCTACTGGTACAAACCCTCTGCCCCGAGGGTGAACTACTCCCTCCTCATCAAGAAGACCGCCGGGATGATGAAGATGGCCTCCGGTGATGCCTTCCCCCCTCTGGCAGGGTGCCGGAAAAGGGCTGTAGATGGCATCTCTCTGGTACAAAGGCTTGCGGCGGCGTAAAAACTCATCCAGGTTAACTTTCGGGGGTTTCTGAATATATATGATTTTCCAGCGTTGGAATCACGCGAAACGGAGCCACGTGGGCCCCATGAGGTACCAGGGCGCGTCTGGGGGGGTGGCACGCCCTGGTGCCTCATGGGCACTGGGTGGCCCCCCTCCAGTGGGTCTTGGTGCCAATATTTTTTATTTGTCCAATAAAAAATCTCCAAAAAGTTTCAGCTCATTTGGAAAACTTTCATTTCTGCACAAAAAACAACACCACGGTAGTTCTGCTGAAAACAGCATCAGTCCGGGTTAGTTCTAATCAAATCATACCAAAACCATATAGAATTGTTATAAATATGGCATGAATACTTCATAAATTATAGATACGTTGGAGATGTATCAAGCCCCTGGTCGGGGTTTAAAAAGGCCCCTTCCACATTATCGCTATGTCATGGCTGACCGATTTGCATTGTAAGACCGCTAGCTTTCGACTTTATCCGTCTGAGGTACTACACCGGCTGACCTGGGAGTAACAATCACAATGGTGCTCCCTTTGCCCCCTAGCCGAAATATCGGGAACGTAAGGGGCAAGCACAGGAGCCGGGCAACCCTGCTTGGCCAAATCTTAAAGCAAATCGATGCATATAGTGGCTCAAAAGACGATAGTACATAAGAGGTGGAATAGCTCATGCTTTGAAAAGAACATGCTATATCGTCCCCGGGATCATTTAACGATGTTCCAAGGTGGAAAAAATAAATAATGAGTAAAATATTAAGACAAAGAAAATGTGTAAGTTATTTACACGGACCGTGTACGAGATGTCAAGCATAGAAGCGTCGGAGTAGCGCCGCATTCCAGTGGTTGGGCTCTAATCGGCCGTCCTCCGGATCTCGGATTCGATAGGCTCCTCTGATGAGTACTTGGTCAATGATGAATGGCCCGTCCCATCTAGGGGAAAGTTTGTGCTTCTGTTTTTTGGGGTGTAGCCTCATTACGAGATCCCCGACGTTGAATTCTTTGGCACGAACCTCTCGGCCATGGTAGCGTCGGGCCTGCTGCTGATAAATAACTGACCTTGCCCGTGCGACATTGCGCTCTTCTTCAAGAGCGTCTAGGGCATCTTGCCGATCAAGCTCGGCCTCTAGCTCCTCATACATGCGTACCTGAGGTGCGTCATGTATGATATCGCAGGGGAGGACCGCCTCGGTGCCGTACACCAAAAAAAACGGGGTGTATCCCGTGGACCTGTTTGGTGTTGTACGCAAGCCTCATAGTACGGAATCAAGTTCCTCGACCCATTTACAGTCGGCCTTTTTAAGGGAGCGAACTAACCTTGGCTTAATGCCGCTAAGGATTAGTCCATTGGCTCGCTCCACCTGCCCATTAGACTTCGGGTGGTAGACGGACGCGTAGTCGAGCTTAATGCCCATTTTTTTATTATCCATGTTCATGTGTGGGTACATAGACAACACTGTTCATGATAATCGTTTATTATTATATTTCCTTGTTCATGATAATCGTTTATTATCCATGCTATAATTGTATTGATTGGAAACTCAAATACATGTGTGGGTACATAGACAACACTGTGTCCCTAGTAAGCCTCTAGTTAACTAGCTCATTGATCAAAAGATGGTGAAGGTTTCCTAGCCATGGACATGAGATGTCATTTGATAACGGGATCACATCATTAGGAGAATGATGTGGTGGACAAGACCCAAACTATAAACGTAGCATATGATCGTGTCAGTTTATTGCTATTGTTTTCTGCATGTCAAGTATCTGTTCCTATGACCATGAGATCATGCAACTCACGGACACCGGAGGAATACCTTGTGTGTATCAAACGTCACAACGTAACTGGGTGACTATAAAGGTGCTCTACAGGTATCTCCGAGGGTGTCTGTTGGGTTGGCATGGATCAAGACTGGGATTTGTTACTCCGTGTGACGGAGAGGTATCTCAGGGCCCACTCGGTAATACAACATCACAATGAGCCTTGCAAGCAAAGTGACTAAAGAGTTAGCCACATGATCTTGTATTACGGAACGAGTAAAGAGACTTGCCGGTAACGAGATTGAACTAGGTATAGAGATACCGACGATCGAATCTCGGGCAAGTAACATACCGAAGAACAAAGGGAACATTATACGGGATTAACTGAATCCTTGACATAGAGGTTCAACCGATGAAGATCTTCGTAGAATATGTAGGAACCAATATGGGCATCCAGGTCCCGCTATTGGTTATTGGCCGTAGAGGTGTCTCGGTCATGTCTGCATAGTTCTCGAACCCGCAGGGTCTACACACTTAACGTTTGGTGATGATTAGTATAGTTGAGTTATTGTGTTGGTGACCGAAGGTTGTTCGGAGTCCCGGATAAGATCCCGGACATGACAAGGATCTCCGGAAGAGTCCGGAGGTAAACATTGATATATGTGATAATAGTGTTTTGATCTCCGGAAGGGTTCCGGAATTCACCGGAAGGGGTTCCGGGTGTTTACCGAAGTGTTCGGGTGCAGCAACACTTTATATGGGCCAAAGGGGTAAAGCCCACGAGGTATTGGAAAGTGCAAAAGGAAGTTTTGCTGCTGCCTTAAGCGATACTACCGCTGGTAAGGCAGAACTACCGCGTAAGCGGTACTACCGCTTGTGGGAAGCGGTACTACCGCTTGTGTGAAGCGGTACTACCACTCAAGCGGTACTACCGCTCGTGAGCGGTACTACCGCTTGTACGCGGTACTGCTGGAATCCGAGTTGGACTCTTTCCGTGTGGGCCAAACCGACCTTGTGCGGGCAAAACCGACCTTGTGGAGGCTTTCTCTCCAAGTTTAGACCCCAGGACTCAACATATAAATAGAGGGGCAGGGCTAGCACACGGGATAGATCAAGATTTCCCAAGCCGTGTGCCGGCAACCCTAACCCTCTAGTTCCTCCCGTCATAATCTCCGTAGTGCTTGGCGAAGCCCTGCAGAGATTGTTTCTCACCACCATCACCACGCCGTCGTGCTGCCGAAACTCATCCACTACTTCACCATCGCTCGCTGGATCGAGGAGGTGAAGGCGTCATCAAGCCGTACGTGTGTTGAACGCGGAGGTGTCGTCCGTTCGGCGCTAGATCGTGTTTGGATCGAGGGACGACTTGCGATTTGGATCGCGAAGACGTTCGACTACATCAACCGCGTTTCTTAACGCTTCCGCTTAGCGCTCTACAAGGGTATGTAGATTCACTCTCCCTCTCGTAGACGCTCATCACCATGGATAGATCTTGCGTGTGCGTAGGAAAATTTTTGTTTCCCATGCGACGTTCCCCAACAGTGGCATCTGAGCTAGGTCTATGCGTAGATGAGATCTCGAGTAGAACACAAACGAGTTGTGGGCGTGGGTGTATACATATTGCTTGCCGTTACTAGTTGATACTTGATTCGGCGGTATTGTGAGATGAAGCGGCCCGGACCGACATTACGCGTACGCTTACGCGAGACAGGTTTCTCCGCTACGTGCACTCGTTGCATAAAGGTGACTGGTGGGTGTCTGTCTCTCTCACTTTAGTTGAATCGATTTCAATGAAGAGGGTTCTTTTAGAAGATCAAAAAGCAATCACTACACCACGTTGTGGTTTCGCGTAGGTAAGAACGGTTCTTGCAAACCCGTAGCAGCCACGTAAAATTTGCAACAACAATTAGAGGACGTCTAACTTGTTTTTGCAGGGTATGTTGTGATGTGATATGGCCAATTACATGATGAGATATATGTGATGTCTGAGATGATCATGTGTTGTATAGAATATCACGACTTGCATGTCGATGAGTACGGCAACTGGCAGGAGCCATGGAGTTGTGTTTAATTATTTTCGCCGTTTTGCTTTACTTTATCGCTATGAGTTAGCAATAGTCGTGGAAGCAACAGTCGGCGCGACAACCTCATGGCGACATGTTGATGGAGATCATGGTGTCATGCCGGTGACGATGGAGATCATGCCGGTGCTTTGGAGATGGAGATCAAAAGCACAAGTTCATGGCCATATCATGTCACTTATGATTTGCATGTGATGTTAATCCTTTTATGCATCTTGTTTTGCTTAGGACAACGGTAGCATTATAAGGTGATCCCTCACTTAAATTTCAAGATAAATTGTGTTCTCCCCGAGTGTGCACCGTTGCGAAAGTTCATCCTTTCGAGACACCACGTGATGATCGGGTGTGATAGACTCTACGTTCATATACAACGGGTGCAAGCCAGTGTTGCACATGCGGAACACTCGGGTTAAACTTAACGAGCCTAGCATGTACAGACATGGCCTCGGAACACAAGAGACCGAAAGGTCGAACATGAGTCATATAGTAGATATGATCAACATGAAGATGTTCACCATTGAAACCACCACAACTCACGTGATGATCGGACTTGAGTTGGTGGATTTGGATCATGTTACACTCGAATGACCGGAGGGATGTCAATCTGAGTGGGAGTTTTAAGTAATATGATTAACTAAACTCATTATCTTGAACAATAGTCTAAATTGTCTTTGCAATATTTATGTTGTAGATCATGGCTCGCGCAGTAGCACCCCTGAATTTTAATGCGTTCCTAGAGAAAGCTAAGTTGAAAGATGATGGAAGTAACTTTGCGGACTGGGCCCGTAATCTAAGGATTATCCTTACGGCTTCCCAGAAGGCTTATGTCCTTGATGCACCGCTTGGTGATCCACCCGCTCCAGTTGAGTCTCTAGACGTTGTGAACGCCTGGCAGGCTCGTTCTGAAGATTACTCAATAGTTCAATGTGCAATATTGTATAGCTTAGAACCGGGACTTCAAAGACGTTTTGAACGTCATGGAGCATATGAGATGTTCCAGGAGTTGAAGTTTATCTTTCAGAAGAATGCCCGGATCGAGAGGTATGAGATCTCCGATAAGTTCTATGCTTGCAAGATGGAGGAGAACGGGTCTATCAGTGATCACATACTCAGAATGTTTGGGTACTCCACCCGTCTGGCTGAATTGGGGATGCCCCTTCCGCCAGAGGCTATCACTGAAAGAGTTCTTCAATCATTGCCACCTAGCTACAAGAGCTTCGTGTTGAACTATAACATGCACGGGATGAACAAGTCAGTCGCCGAGCTGTTTGCGATGCTGAAAGCCGCTGAGTCTGAAATTCAGAAGGAGCATCAAGTGTCGATGGTTAATAAAACCACTAGTTTCAAGAAAAATGGCAAGGGTAAGAAGGGTAACTCCAAGAGTGGCAAAGCAGTTGCTCCTCCCGTGAAGAAACCCAAGGCTGGACCCAAACCAGAAATTGTGTGCTTTCATTGCAAGGGAACTGGACACTGGAAGCGGAACTGCCCCAAGTATTTGGCTGACAAGAAGGCGGCCAACAACAAACAAGGTATATGTGATATACATGTTATTGATGTGTACCTTACCAACTCTCGTTGTAGTGCCTGGGTATTTGATACCGGTGCGGTTGCTCATATTTGCAACTCAAAACAGGAACTGCGGAATAGACGGAGGCTGGCAAAGTACGAAGTGACGATGCGCGTGGGAAATGGTTCCAAGGTTGATGTGATCGCCGTCGGCACGCTCGCTCTTCGATTACCATCGGGATTAGTGATGAACCTGAATAAATGTTATTTGGTGCCTGCGTTAAGCATGAACATTATATCTGGATCTTGTTTATTGCGAGTAGGTTACTAATTTAAATCAGAGAATAATGGTTGTTCTATTTATATGAGTAATATCTTTTATGGTCATGCACCCGATGTGAGGGGTTTATTCTTATTGAATCTCGATAGTAATGATACACATGTTCATAACATTGATGCCAAAAGATGTAGAATTGATAATGATAATACCACTTTCTTGTGGCACTGCCGTTTAGGTCATATTGGCGTAAAACGCATGAGGAAGCTCCATGCTGATGGACTTTTGGAGTCACTTGATTTTGAATCACTTGACACATGTGATCCATGCCTCATGGGCAAGATGACTAAAACGCCGTTCTCTGGAACAATGGAACGGGCAAGTGACTTGTTGGAAATCATACATACTGATGTGTGCGGTCCGATGAGTATTGAGGCGCGCGGTGCTTATCGTTACTTTCTCACCTTCACTGATGACTTAAGTAGATATGGGTATATTTACTTAATGAAACCCAAGTCTGAAATGTTTCAAAAGTTCAAACAATTTCAGAGTGAAGTTGAGAATCATCGTAACAAGAAGATTAAATTCCTACGATCTGATCGAGGAGGAGAATATCTGAGTTATGAGTTTGGCAGTCACTTAAGACAATGTGGAATTGTTTCACAACTGACACCGCCTGGAACACCACAGCGTAATGGTGTGTCCGAACGTCGTAATCGAACCTTATTGGATATGGTGCGATCTATGATGTCTCTTGCCGATTTGCCACTATCGTTTTGGGGTTATGCATTAGAGACAGCTGCATTCACTTTAAATAGGGCACCATCGAAATCCGTTGAGACAATGCCATATGAACTTTGGTTTGGCAAGAAGCCAAAGCTGTCGTTTCTTAAAGTTTGGGGATGTGATGCTTATGTCAAAAAGCTTCAGCCTGAAAAGCTGGAACCCAAAGCGGAGAAATGCGTCTTCATAGGAAACCCAAAAGAGACAGTTGGGTATACCTTCTACCTCAGATCCAAAGGCAAAGTGTTTGTCGCTATAAACGGAACATTTCTTGAGAAAGAGTTTCTCTCGAAAGAATTGAGTGGGAGGAAGATAGAACTTGATGAGGTTGTTGAACCTTTACTTCAACCTGAGAGTAGCGCAGCGCAGAAAGATGTTTCTGTAGAGCCTACATCAGCTGAAGAGGAAGTTGATGATGATTATAAAGCTTCGGATCAAGTTGCTATCGAACCTCGTAGGTCGACAAGGACGCGTACTTCTCCTGAGTGGTACGGCAACCCTGTCTTAGAGGTCATGTTGTTGGACAATGATGAACCTACGAGCTATGGAGAAGCGATGATGGGCCCGGATTCCGAGAAGTGGTTAGAGGCCATGAAATCCGAGATGGGATCCATGTATGAAAACAAAGTATGGACTTTGGAAGTATTACCTGAAGGGCGTAAGGCCATTCAGAACAAATGGATCTTTAAGAGGAAGACGGACGCAGACAGTAATGTCACCGTCTATAAAGCTCGACTTGTGGCAAAAGGTTTTACACAAGTTCAAGGAGTTGACTATGATGAGACCTTCTCACCCGTAGCGATGCTTAAGTCCGTCAGAATCATGTTAGCAATAGCTGCCTTTTTCGATTATGAAATTTGGCAGATGGATGTCAAAACAGCGTTCCTTAACGGTTTCCTTAAGGAAGAGTTGTATATGATGCAACCAGAAGGTTTTGTCGATCCAGAGAATGCTGACAAAGTTTGCAAACTCCAGCGATCCATTTATGGACTGGTGCAAGCATCTCGGAGTTGGAATCTTCGCTTTGATGAGGTGATCAAAGCGTTCGAGTTTATACAAGTTTACGGAGAAGCTTGTATTTACAAGAAAGTGAGTGGGAGCTCTATAGCGTTTCTAATATTATATGTGGATGACATATTACTGATTGGAAACAATATAGAAATGTTGGAAAGCGTGAAGGAATATTTGAACAAGAGTTTTTCAATGAAGGACCTAGGAGAAGCTGCTTTCATATTAGGCATCAAGATCTATAGAGATAGATCAAGACGTTTAATAGGACTTTCACAAAGCACATACCTTGATAAGATTTTGAAGAAGTTCAAAATGGATCAGTCCAAGAAGGGGTTCTTGCCTGTTTTGCAAGGTGTGAAGTTGAGTAAGACTCAATGCCCAGTGACTGCAGGAGATAGAGAAAAGATGAGTGTCATCCCCTATGCTTCAGCCATAGGCTCTGTCATGTATGCAATGCTGTGCACAAGACCCGATGTCAGCCTTGCCATAAGTATGGTCGGAAGGTTTCAAAGTGATCCAGGAATGGAACACTGGACGGCGGTCAAGAATATCCTGAAGTACCTGAAAAGGACTAAGGACATGTTTCTCGTTTATGGAGGTGATCAAGAGCTCGTCGTAAAGGGTTACGTCGATGCAAGCTTTGACACTGATCCGGATGACTCTAAGTCACAAACCGGATACGTATTTATTCTTAATGGGGGTGCGGTTAGCTGGTGCAGTTCCAAGCAAAGCGTGGTAGCTGATTCTACATGCGAAGCGGAGTACATCGCTGCCTCGGAGGCGGCGAAGGAAGGTGTCTGGATGAAGGAGTTCATGACAGATCTTGGAGTAGTGCCTAGTGCTCTTAACCCAATGACTCTGTTTTGTGATAATACTGGTGCCATTGCTCTAGCCAAGGAACCAAGATTTCACAAGAGGACCAGACACATAAAGCGACGTTTCAATTCCATCCGCGATTACATCAAGGAGGACGACATAAATATTTGCAAAGTACACACAGATCTGAATGTTGCAGATCCGATGACTAAACCTCTTCCAAGGGCTAAACATGAACAACACCAGAATTGCATGGGTGTTCGATTCATTACAATCTAAATCACATAGTGATGTGAACTAGATTATTGACTCTAGTGCAAGTGGGAGACTGTTGGAAATATGCCCTAGAGGCAATAATAAATTGGTTATTATTATATTTCCTTGTTCATGATAATTGTTTATTATCCATGCTATAATTGTATTGATTGGAAACTCAAATACATGTGTGGGTACATAGACAACACTGTGTCCCTAGTAAGCCTCTAGTTAACTAGCTCATTGATCAAAAGATGGTGAAGGTTTCCTAGCCATGGACATGAGATGTCATTTGATAACGGGATCACATCATTAGGAGAATGATGTGATGGACAAGACCCAAACTATAAACGTAGCATATGATCGTGTCAGTTTATTGCTATTATTTTCTGCATGTCAAGTATCTGTTCCTATGACCATGAGATAATGCAACTCACTGACACCGGAGGAATACCTTGTGTGTATCAAACGTCACAACGTAACTGGGTGACTATAAAGGTGCTCTACAGGTATCTCCGAGGGTGTCTGTTGGGTTGGCATGGATCAAGACTGGGATTTGTTACTCCGTGTGACGGAGAGGTATCTCAGGGCCCACTCGGTAATACAACATCACAATGAGCCTTGCAAGCAAAGTGACTAAAGAGTTAGCCACAGGATCTTGTATTACGGAACGAGTAAAGAGACTTGCCGGTAACGAGATTGAACTAGGTATAGAGATACCGACGATCGAATCTCGGGCAAGTAACATACCGAAGAACAAAGGGAACAGTATACGGGATTAACTGAATCCTTGACATAGAGGTTCAACCGATGAAGATCTTCGTAGAATATGTAGGAACCAATATGGGCATCCAGGTCCCGCTATTGGTTATTGGCCGTAGAGGTGTCTCGGTCATGTCTGCATAGTTCTCGAACCCGCAGGGTCTACACACAAACGTTTGGTGACGATTAGTATAGTTGAGTTATTGTGTTGGTGACCGAAGGTTGTTCGGAGTCCCGGATAAGATCCCGGACATGACAAGGATCTCCGGAAGAGTCCGGAGGTAAAGATTGATATATGTGATAATAGTGTTTTGATCTCCGGAAGGGTTCCGGAATTCACCGGAAGGGGTTCCGGGTGTTTACCGAAGTGTTCGGGTGCAGCAACACTTTATATGGGCCAAAGGGGTAAAGCCCACGAGGTATTGGAAAGTGCAAAAGGAAGTTTTGCTGCTGCCTTAAGCGGTACTACCGCTGGTAAGGCAGTACTACTGCGTAAGCGGTACTACCGCTTGTGTGAAGCGGTACTACCGCATAAGCGGTACTACCGCTTGTGTGAAGCGGTACTACCGCTCGTGAGCGGTACTATCGCTTGTACGCGGTACTGCTGGAATCCGAGTTGGACTCTTTCCGTGCGGGCCAAACCGACCTTGTGCGGGCAAAACCGACCTTGTGGAGGCTTTCTCTCCAAGTTTAGACCCCAGGACTCAACATATAAATAGAGGGGCAGGGCTAGCACACGGGATAGATCAAGATTTCCCAAGCCGTGTGCCGGCAACCCTAACCCTCTAGTTCCTCCCGTCATAATCTCCGTAGTGCTTGGCGAAGCCCTGCAGAGATTGTTTCTCACCACCATCACCACGCCGTCGTGCTGCCGAAACTCATCCACTACTTCACCTTCGCTCGCTGGATCGAGGAGGTGAAGGCGTCATCAAGCCGTACGTGTGTTGAACGCGGATGTGCCATCCGTTCGGCGCTAGATCATGTTTGGATCGAGGGATGACTTGCGATTTGGATCGCGAAGACGTTAGACTACATCAACCGCGTTTCTTAACGCTTCCGCTTAGCGATCTACAAGGGTATGTAGATTCACACTCCCTCTCGTAGATGCTCATCACCATGGATAGATCTTGCGTGTGCGTAGGAAAATTTTTGTTTCCCATGCGACGTTCCCCAACAGCTTTGACCTCTTTTGCCGTGAAGTTTGTTCCGTTGTCTGTAATCAGACTATGGGGGACACCGTAACGGTGTACCACCCCAGAGATGAATTCGATTACCTGGACGGCCTCGGCCGAGGTGACCGGCTTTGCTTCGATCCATTTGGTAAATTTGTCTACGATGACAAGGAGGTATTTGTTTTTGTTTGATCCACCCTTGAGTGGCCCGACCATATCGAGCCCCCAGACCGCGAAAGGCCAAGTGATGGGGATGGTACGAAGGGCCGTGGGGGGCATGTGGCTTTGCTTGGCGAATACCTGATAGCCTGGGCAAAGTTGTACCAATGTCGAGGCATCGGCACCTGCAGTTGGCCAGTAGAAACCGGCTCAGAAAGACTTGCTGACCAAGGTCTGAGCAGCGGCATGGTGTCCGCTCATGCCGGAGTGTATTTCCTTAAGTAGGAATCTTCCTTCTTCCTCGGATATGCATCTCTGGAGGACGCCCGTGGTGCTCATTTTATAAAGTTCCCCTTCATGAACACTGTAGGCTTTAGATTGCCTTACGATCCGACGTGCGTCGGTTTGGTTGTCGGGGAGCTCTTTTCGGAGCAGGTACGCAAGGAGCGGCTCGGTCCAAGGTGCAATGACTGCCATGACTTCATGCGCTGAAGCGGTCTCCTGGACCATTGGGCCACCTATGATGCCTTCGTCGTCTTCGGACGGGGCATGTTGCCCGACGTCGATTGACTTCGACGTTCCTTAGCTGTCTTGCAAGACTACGGATGGCTTGAAAAGCCGTTCGAGGAAGGTGTTTTCTGGGACCTTATCATGTTTTGCGCCCAATCAGGCGAGGACATCCGCGGCCTGGTTGCTATCTCGGGGTATGTGGTGAAACTCCAGCCCCTCGAACCGGGCCGAGATCTTTATGACGGCATTTCGGTAAGCTGTCATCTTCGGATCTTTGGCGTCGAACTCGCCGTTGACTTGTGAGATGGCGAGGTTAGAATCACCTCGGACCTCCAAGCGTTTGACACCCATGGAGACTGCTATCCGGAGTCCGTACAGGAGGGCTTCGTATTCAGCTGCATTGTTGGAGTCCGGGTACATGATTTGTGGCATGTATCTAATGTTATCACTCGTGGGTGACGTGAGCACCACGCCAGCCCCTAGGCCGGCGAGCATTTTGGAGCCATCAAAATACATTGTCCAATGCGAGTAAGTACTGTACTCACGGGGGAATTCGGCTTCGGTCCATTCGGCTACGAAGTCCGCCAACACCTGGGATTTAATGGCCCGGCGTGGTTTGTAGATGATTTCAAAGGGTAGGAGCTCTATGGCCCATTTGGCGATACGCCCTGTTGCATCCCTATTATTGATTATGTCACTTAACGGGACGTCGGAGGCCACGGTCACCGAACACTCTTGAAAGTAGTGCCGAAGTTTTCATGATGCCATGAAGAATGCATAGGCTATCTTTTGATAGTGAGGGTAGCGTGACTTGCATGGAGTTAAGACTTCGGATACGTAATATACGGGCATCTGGACCTAGAATTTGTGACCTTCCATGTCTCGTTCGACCACGAGAACTGCGCTAACCACCTGGTTTGTGGCCGAGATGTATAATATCATCGGTTCACAGACACCTGGCGCTGCCAGGATGGGATTGGTGGCGAGGAGAGCCTTGATGTCTTCCAGGGCCGCTGCGGCCTCCTTGGTCCATTTGAATGTTTTGGTCTGCTTTAACAGCTTGTATAGGGGCAGGGCTTTTTCTCCGAGCTGTGATATGAAGCGGCTCAAGGCCGCCACGCAGCCTGCCAGTTTTTGTACGTGTTTGAGCTCTGTTGGAATCTCCAAACGATCCAAGGCTCGAATTTTAGCCGGATTGGCTTCAATTCCTCGGCTGGATATGATGAAGCCGAGGAGTTTGCCTGCTGGGACTCCAAAGACGCATTTCTCTGGATTGAGTTTTATTTGGTATTCCCGTAGGCTGGCAAATGTATCACGGAGGTTGTCAACCAACTGGTCGACGTGTTTGGTTTTGACAACCACATCATCCACGTAGGCCTCGATGGTCTTTCCGATATGTTTTTCCAGGCATGTTTGAATCATACGCTGGTACGTGGCGCCAGCATTCTTTAGTCCGAAGGGCATCATGTTAAAGCAAAACGGCCCGTAGGGAGTGATGAATGTTGTTGCTGCCTGGTCAGATTCTTTCATCTTTATTTGATGATATCCTGAGTAGACGTCCAGGAAGCACAGCGCATCATGGCCCCCAGTGGCATCCACGATTTGGTGAATACGGGGTAAGGGGAAGGGGTCTTTGGGGCAAGCTTTGTTGAGGTCTTTGAAATCGACACACAAATGCCAGGACCTATCCTTCTTTGGTACCATGACCAAATTGGCTAGCCAGTCAGGGTGTTTTATGTCTCGGATGAACCCTGCCGCCAACAGTTTTGCCAGCTCCTCGCCCATTGCTTGATGCTTGGGCTCGAAGAAACGCCGAAGTGTTTGCTTTACAAGATTATAGCCTTTTAGTATGTTCAAGCTATGCTCTGCAAGCCTACGGGGTATCCCTGGCATGTCGGAGGGGTGCCAGGCGAATATATCGCAGTTTTCCTTGAGGAAAGCGTGTAGGGCTTCGACAACTTTTGGATCGAGGTAGCCCCTATGGACGCCGTTTTAGCAGGGTCCGTGGGGTGTACCTGGAATTTGACTATTTCGTCGGCCGGTTTGAAAGAAGTAGACTTTGATCTTTTGTCGAGGATGACATTGTCCCGGTCGACTTCGGCGCGTAGCGCGGTCAGCTCCTCGGCCGTGAAGGCTTCGGCCAGAGTCTCGAGGGCAAGGGACGCCGTTTTATTCTCGGCTCTGAGTGCCCTGTCGGGGTCACTTGAGATGGTAATGATCCCTTTTGGGCCTGGCATCTTGAGCTTCATGTAGCCGTAGTGCGGCACCGCTTGAAATCTGGAAAAGGCGGCCCGTCCGAGAAGGGCGTGGTATCCGCTCTTGAAAGGCGCGATGTGGAACGTAATCTCCTCGGAGCGATAATTGTCCAGAGTTCCAAACACTACATCCATGGTTATCTTTCCGCTGCAGCGTGCCTCTCGTCCGGGGACTATACCTTTGAATGTGGTGGTACTCTGTTCTATGCACGATTTATCGATGTGCATCTTGTCTAGAGTGTTCGCGTAT
Organism: Elymus sibiricus; assembly: GCA_039707655.1. Classification (NCBI taxonomy): domain Eukaryota; kingdom Viridiplantae; phylum Streptophyta; class Magnoliopsida; order Poales; family Poaceae; genus Elymus; species Elymus sibiricus. The sequence continues at coordinate 295,303,115 of CM077672.1, read as the reverse complement.
ATTAGATTCAAACTGCTGCCTTCGCCCATAAGGACCTTATGGAGGCGGCAATGGTCCACGATAGGGTTGAGGACCAGCGCGGCGGGACACCTATCCGGGGCCGACCTCGGACGATCGTCATGGTCGAAGGTGATCGGCTTGTCTATCCACGCGCTCCGAGATGGTACTTGCCGGACGGAATTAATTTCCCGTAGGGCCCGTTTGCGCTGATTCTTAGACGTAAAGGTCTCGTAAATCATTAGGACCTCATCTTCTTTCGAGGTCTGTTCAAGGTGGCAGGAGGTGCCTGCTAGGAAGGCAGGTCCCCTTTAGCCACCTGTCTCAACACCCAACAGTCGCGAAGGCTGTGAGTCGGGCAGGAGTTAATCAGCATGGCATGGATCTGGCATGGTTTATCCAGAAAGCCGTCCATAGTTGTTCTGGGGTGACCGGAAGTTTTCTTCCTCTTCCGAGGTCGTTCGCCCGGGGTGTTCCGTTTGCGGGGTTCGCGCCGAAGTGCCGATCGGTCGCGTTCCAGGTAGCCTTCACAGATCGAGTCCTTGTTTTCCTCGGTCCGCCAGGAGTCTTCGATGGCGCAAAATCGTGCCACCAGGTTGGTCAATTCCGGGAGTGTTCGAACGCAGCGATGAGCAAGGACATTCAAGACGCCTTTATCCTTGCATCCGCGCTCAAAAGCAGTAATTATGTCAGAGTCTTGGTAATCCGGTATCTTGTTCTTGATAGACAAGAATCTAGCCCAGTATTGCCTGATTGGTTCACCAGGGAGCTGCCGCACGTAGGCCAAATCCCAGATGTCAGGTGGGCCAGAGTTGTCAGGGCGATATTCTATATGGGAGGTGAGCGGATGATTTCCGATCTCTTAAGATCGTGGGCCAGAAACCCTGTTATTCCCATTCGACGCCGGATCCGTGGCCATCGGGTTAGCCGAATTAATCTGGAGGTCGGCCTCCAGTAGGCCGCTGTCCGATCCGCTCTCCAAGAAGTATCTCAGCCCCTCGCCCCTGGGGGAATTCCCCGTTGGAACCAAAGAAGGGTCATGGTTTGCCTCCACTTTATGTGAAGGCATTTCTGTGACTGAAGCTTCGGGCATGGAGACGTGCTCCATAGGCTCGGGGCCGTTGACCGGCGATCCCATCGATCCTTCTGGTGATCGCACAGCGGAACTCTCAATGAAAGCACTAGTGTCGGTGTAAAAACCGGCAGACCTCAGGGTAGGGGGTCCCGAGCTGTGGATCTTGGATCAATAATAACAGGAACAGGGAGACGATGTTTTACCCAGGTTCGGGCCCTCTTGATGGAGGTAAAACCCTACGTCCTGCTCTTGTTTATATTAATGCAGATGTATCGAGTACAGAGTTGATCTACCTCAAGATCGTAATGTGTGTCTAACTCTAGGGCTAGGTGAATGATATTGTGTTGATCTCCCCTCTACGGGCTAAACCCTATGGCTTATATACACGCCAGGGAGGGTATCTAGGGTTACAAGGTCGGTAGCTAGGAGACAGGCGGTGGCAGAGATCTTGGAGTATACGTCAAGTCTTTGGTAGAGGCAGTCTTGATCACGCCTCCTGTATGCGGCCTCCGGAGTTCACCTTGATCAAGCAAGAGGGCCCATCGGCCCAACCGAAGAGACGGGCTGGCTAGGTTAGCACCCCCTAATCCAGGACACCGTTACCTTCTTTCATGTCAATAACGACACCTATGGTTCGTAAGAACGGTCTACCAAATATTATGGGGCAAGACGGATTGCAATCAATGTCAAGTACAATAAAATCAACGGGCAGATAGTTCCTATTTGCAAGAATAAGAACATCATTAATTCTACCCAAAGGCTTTTTAATAGTGGAATTCGCCAAGTGCAAATTAAGAGAACATTCATCAATATTGGTAAAACCTAGCACATCACATAGAGATTTTGGAATTGTGGAAACGGTAGCACCCAAATCACATAAAGCATTGCACTCATAATTTTTAATTTTAACTCTAATGGTGGGTTCCCACTCATCATATAATTTTCTAGGAATTGAAATTTCTAGTTCTAGCTTTTCTTCTAATGCTTTCATCATCGCTTCTACGATGTGTTTAGTAAAAGCCTTGTTTTGTTCATACGCGTTGGGTGAATTTAGCTTGGATTGTAGCAAAGAAATACATTCAATCAAAGAACAACTATCATAATTAAAGTCTTTGTAATCCAAGAGAGTGGGCATATCGCTAGTTAAAGTTTTTACCTCTCCAAACCCACTTTTATCAATTTTTTTATCAAGTTTTCACCCTCCGAATTATGGGGACACCTTTTAGCTAAAGTTGACCCTTCTTCAGTTCCCTTTTCATCAAGTTTTATATTGCTAAACAAAGAATCAATAGATGAAAAACCAATCATTTTAATATCCTCATCATTACTAAGTGCCAATGATTTCGGCTTAGCTGCCATTTGATTTACTAGCGTAGCTTGCGCATCAAAAAAAAATTCTAGCAAATTTTCAGTAAGAGCAAATTGAGATTGAAGATTAGCAACTTCTTCACTAACATTATCGAGTTGTTTTGCAATAGTGTCCAACAAAGTACAGTGTTCTTTGAGTTCTTCGGTAAAAAAATTGTTGTGCTCAAACTGCGTAGTCATATAATCTTTAGTATTTTTCTTGATTTCGGGAAAAAAATTATGATAAGAGGTATCATGGTAATTTTCTCGGAGCATCATGATTAGGCAAACAAGATAACAAGCAAGCAAAGAAACAAACAAGAAAAAGGCAAACATAAAATATTTTTGTATTTTTGTAAAAAAAATTAGAAGTGGGGGAGATGAAAACGAGAGGCAAAGGCAAATAAAATAAATGCAAGGAGATGAAAGTTTATGCGTAGGTACTTGATAGATGTTGATTATGTCTCCCCGGCAACGGCGCCAGAAATTCTTCCTGCTACTTGTGAGCTGCGTTGGAATTTCCCCGAAGAGGAGGGGATGATGCAGTACAGTAGAGATAAGTATTTCCCTATGTTATGAAACCAAGGTTATCAATCCAGTAGGAGAATCACGCAAAAATTCGTTAGCAGTACTTGTACACAAAATAATAAATCCTCGCACCCAACGCGAACAAGGGGTTGTCAATCCCTTGGCGGTTAATTGCAAGATTAAATTGTATGGTGATAGATAGATAGATCGAACAAAAATACAAAATAAAATAAATAAAGTAAAATTACAGCAAGGTATTTTTGGGATTTTTAATATATGATAAAAGTAGACCCGGGGGCTATAATTTTCACTAGAGGCTTCTCTTTTGAAAATAGCATACGGTGGGTAAATAAATTACTATTGGGCAATTGATAGAAAAGCAAATAATCATGAAGATATCCAAGGCAATGATCATGTATATAGGCATCACGTCTGAGACAAGTAGACCGAAATGATTCTGCATTTACTACTATTACTCCACACATCGACCGCTATCCAGCATGCATCTAGAGTATTAAGTTCATAAAGAACAGAGTAACGCCTTAAGCAAGATGACATGATGTAGACAAAGTAACTCACGCATGAATAAACCCCATCTTTTTATCCTTAACAGCAACGATACATACGTGTCATGTCCCTTTCTGTCACTGGGATTGAGCACCGCAAGATCGAACCCATTACAAAGCACCTCTCCCATTGCAAGATAAATCAATCTAGTTGGCCAAACCAAATCAATAGATCAGAGAGAAATACGAAGCTATAATAATCATGCATAAAGGAGTTCAGAGAAAACTCAAATAATATTCATGGATAATTTGATCATAAACTCACAATTCATCGGATCCCAATAAACACACCACAAAAAGTGATTACATCAGATAGAACTCCAAGAACATCGAGGAGAACATTGTATTAAAGATCAAAAAGAGAGAAGAAGCCATCTAGCTACTAACTATGGACCCGAAGGTGTGTGGTAAACTACTCACGCATCAACGGAAGGGCAGCAAGGTTGATGGAAAGCCCCTCCGTGATCGAATCCCCCTCTGGCGGAGTGCCGGAAAATGCCTCCAGATGGGATCTCTCAAGAACAGGAACTTGTGGCGGCGGTAAAAGTATTTTGTGGACTCCTCTGTTGGTTTCCCGATTTTAGAAAATTTATAGAGGTGGAATTAGGTCAAACGGAGCCTTGTGGGCCCCACGAGGTATCAGGGCGCGCCACCCCCTCTGGGGCACGCCGTGGTGCCTCGTGGGCCACTGCTTCATCTTCTCGTCCCCTCCCAAAGCTTCTAGGGTCTCTTATGTCCAGAAAAATATCTCCAAAAAGTTTCTTGGCATTTGGACTTCGTTTGGTACTGATATTCTGGAAAACCAAAAACAGGCAAAAAAAAACAGCAACTGGTACTGGGCATTAAGTTAATAGGTTAGTCTCAAAAAATGATATATAATTGCTTAAAAGTGTATATAAAACATCCAAGATTGATACTATAATAGCATGGAACAATCAAAAATTATAGATACGTTGGAGACGTATCACATGGGTAGGAAGTTTTGATTGCAGAGGAGCCGTATACCCCTCTGTAATCAAATCATCATTCTCATCCTCTACCTGTGAAGTGGGTATAAGATCCTCACACAAGATTTGTAAAGCAGTCACCCGCAGGTCATTAATATCATTCTCATTCATTGGTTTCACCATTGCTATATTCCGAATTAGCTCCATGGCTCTATCCGCTTCTAAGTCTAACAGATCATTAACAGATTTAGCAATTTCCTTACCGCTATTCCCTAGTGATACTCCCAGGTCACCCGCATTTTTAATAATTTCATGATCTGAAAAATGAAGAATGGAATTACTAGTATGAGCTGACAAACCTGTAGACGCCTCGACGTCACGAAGCTTGGCGGCCCTCATAGAACGCCCCATCTGCAGGTCATCGGCATCGGCTTGGGCCTGGATCCGGTGACTCACACGCCTGCCACCGGACGTCGGGTCCTGAATCCCTCCAAACGCGATCACCTCCTCCGTGGTTATAGCATCCGGGGTATGGCCTCCTACCATGTTGCCGGCTACACCATCGATATCCAAGTTGGGAGAAAGGGACCGTCACTACTAGGAGAAAGCTTATAGGTAGAACCTTAGCAGTAGCGCGAGCTAAAGACAAGGCGCTACTGGTATTTATCAGCAGCGCGTGTCAGGAACCGACGCTACTGCTACACTTATATCAGTAGCTCGGGCTTTCTTTCAGGCGCTGCTGCTAGATGGGCCCCACCATGTCCCTCAGGCCAGGCTATAGTAGCAGCGCCTGCCCACAAATACACGCTACTCCTAAGGAAGTAGCAGTAGCGCTGTCTTCTGTACAGGCGCTACTACTGTTTTTACACGGGCCCGGCTCCCATGCATTGCCTAGCAGTAGCGCCGGCTCCAAGACCGCGCTACAGGTATTGTGAGTAGTAGCAGTGCGGGTCCCTTACCCGCGCAACTACTATGCGCACCTTATCCACCCCGTCGTTTCCTCTCTCCCTCACTCTCCCCCTCACACTCTCGCTCTCTCTGCCACCGCCGCCGCCCGCCGTCGCCCATCGCAGCTGTCACCACTGAGGTATCTGCATCCCTCCCTCCTCCTCCGGCCGCCTTCCTCCCTCCTCCCACTGCCCTCCTCACTCCTCACTCCTCCCACTGCCCTCCTCCCTCCTCCATCGGCCGCCCTCTCCTCCCTCCTCCCACTGCCCTCCTCACTCCTCCCTCCTTCGCCGGCCGCCCTCTCCTCCCTCCTCCCACTGCCCTCCTCACTCCTCCCTCACTCCTCCCTCCTGCCTCCCTCCTGCCTCCCTCCCTCCCTTCCTCCCTCCTGCCTCCCTCCCTCCCTCCTCCCTTCCTCCCTCCCCCATCTATGTTTTTTTGAATAAAATAGAACATATAAGTTATATGAATAGAATGTAGGTATTTTAAATAGAATAAAATAGAAAATATAGGTAGAATGGAGGTTTTTTGAATAGAATAGATAGGTAGAATTTTCTTGTAGAATGTAAATAGGTACGTAGAATGGTCTTTTGAATAGAATATAAAACTAGTGAATAGATTTTTTGAATATCAAAAAGTTTTAGTAATAGAAATGTATTGGAATGCTATTTCAGAAATTTTTTGGTATCAAATTTAGTAAGAAAATTTAGGTATAGAAATTTTTAGTAATTTTCTTTTTCAATATAGAAATGTATTGGACAATTTAATTATTTTTATGTCATTATCACTTTGTCATGAAAGAATGCTATATGAGATTTGATGATCTAAAATTTTGAGGTGGAATATGCAGGCTTTGTAGTGTCGCGTCTCGCTGTGGAGTGATCGTCGTCGGAGCTACCTTTACTTCCTCTACACCCGAGTCGGTGAGCTAAAAGTCCTCCTCCTCCTTCTCTTCTCCTCGAAGTTGAATAGAGTAGAACTAGGGTATTTAGTTATGTCAATCTCACATTGCCAAATTTAGAGAGAGAGAGAGAGACCTACTTTCTTGAAGAACTAGGGTATTTAGTTATGCTTCTTGTCCAAATGAAATGTTCGGGTTATAGATGTAGTAGTAGTAGATGAGTAGCTGTGACAATGTGAAGCTAGTTTTTTTTAAATGATAATTGATCCGGATAGAATTTCAAGTTTAAACATCTTTGTATGTGTATGGACATCTTTGTATCGCAGGGAAAATCCGAGTGCCTATGTTTTGCCGGAGTGTTGATTCATTTCCATTCCGGCAAATTTCAGGCGCTCGATATGTCCTATTTTAGCGAAGGTCATGCCGGATTTTTCCGTGAATTTTAGCATGACTTCTGCTAGAATATATAGGAAATATTGAGTGCCCTGGATTTGCCGGAAAGAGAATTAAATGACATTTCAGAAAGACTCGACAGACCGACAGTCAACCCGTGATGAATAATAATGATCTATGTGTTGAGTTCCTGTTAGTTGCCGTCGATTTATAATCTTTGAATTTTGAACACAGGAAATGTCCGACGATGATAAGATCCCGGAGTGCGGCTACTGCTACGATGACCGGGGTTTGTGCGACAGGGAGCCTCACCTGCAAAATGGTAGGTTCTTCACCGTGAAGTTGGAAGAGACCTTCGATGTTTGTACGGTACGCAACGACAAGTATTTCATCATAATTAATCATGACTTGTGATTCTTTGGTTCAACGTGTAATTTCCGTTTTTTTTTCAATTCGACTAGTACATCCCGTGCCATGCAAGACCGTTTGTCTTGCAGAAGCTCGGTTTCCAAGACCTTGAGAATATGGAGACGAGGAGGGCTCACCTCAGGACTAAACACGGTTATGCTTTTCGGGTTAAGCTCTACAATGCGCTTAATCACTCACATTTCGGCTGCTCTAATTGGGAAGCTTTCTGCAAGGCCTATGGATTTGAGGAGAATATGCAAATAACTTTTGATATTCGTCCCGAAGATGAAGATATTGAAGATAATATCGACATTTGGGTCGATGTGGATATGCCTCCTATTTTGCCTAAATGTGAGTTTGTCAAACTAATTTGTTAAGTAATTTATATTTTTTATTTAAAAATATTTGGTGTTCATCGCTACTAAACTTGTTTATTTATAATTATCAGCTTATTTCTTATCTTCAAAAAATACTCGGAAAGCTGTGGACATGACGTACTACAGTTATGGCTCCGAGCTTAATTGTGAGGAGAAAGGATATCTTGTCTCATTTATAAATGATGTTGAGAATTTTAAGACCAATCAGTTTATCAGCCCAAATTATACTGGATACGTGCCACTAGTCCATCAGTTGCTTGATGGTAACCTCATTGCGAAAAACTTGGTATGATTTTGTTAATGATGGTAACTTCGTTGCATACATTCTTCTTAAGTAAACTACATTGCTAACTATATATGTTACTATATTGTTCAACAGAAGCTCCCTAGTGAGCTTGTGCCTCACATGATGCTTACCGAAGGGAGTATGTACATGGTTAGCTTACGACCGTTTCCACCGACGGCTTACCAAAGTGCATACTCTATTTCTTTGAAAGATGGAAGGCTCAATATCAAAGATTGGAGCAAAGTAATGAAGGCGCGCACGCAACCGATTGGAGACAACATGCGTGTGCGCAAGCCAGAAGTTGGCGACAGGTGGATCTCCATTCTCCATTTTGGAGATGGACCGGTTTACCTCTTTTATGCTATTTTACCTAGGAGAGAGGAGTAGGTCCTAAGTATTAAGAACAATTAGTTAGTGTTGATGATGAGGAGTTGTTATATGACTATGATGATGATGATGATGAGTTGTTAATATTATTATTATTATTATTATTATGAGTTATTATGATGATGACGAGTTATTATATCATTGGGTGAAAGAACCGTGGATTAGATTCAAGTGGATGGATCTAAAGTGACCAAGTTGGCTGCGGTTCTTTCACCTAATGATATAATAACCCATCATGATCATAATGATATAACAATCTCTAAATTACTACTGTATGAAAACTTGTATAACAGTGTATAAATACGATATAAAATAAAATAGAAATAGAATACGTAATAGTAGTAGTAGCGTGGGGTCCAGGCACGCTGCTAGTAACTATCAGTAGCGCGGGCTGTGGAACGCGCTACTGATAACAGACTTAGCAGTAGCGCGGCGAAACGAGCGCTACTGCTAAATGTTAGCTGTAGCGCCATAGCAGTAGCGCCGGCACCCGCGCTACTGCTAGGCCCTATCCCCGCGCTACTACTAGGGTTTTCCCTAGTAGTGCGTGAGGGTTGTGCATCAGCCGTCCCCCCTCCCCAGCATCCTGGGTGCTATCAGCCTGCCGACACGACGAATGCCGAGGTAGTGGAGAAGGCGGTGCAGATGGAGGAGGTTGGCGGGCCTCCTTCCCGACACTTCCCCCCACCTGAACCACCGAAGCAGCACGTGGCATCGGTGACGTCAGCCGGGGAGACACCACCAGGACCTCCTGTCTCTGGTTCCCCTCCCCCCAATACCTCCGACCCAGAAGTGCGATCCGAGCCGACGACAGTGGAAAGAACCGGCGGCAACTGCCCATCCAAGTCGTCCATCTCAACTCGGTCTCCCCATAGACGGCTCGGCGCAGACGCCGCCTGGAAGGAGCCAAATCTGAGTGAATCCATCGGCGTGGATGCAGGGGCTGCCTCTTTATCCGCCGGCGCCGCCGCGGACTCGGAAGACTGTCCAGCCGGTCCCTGTGGTGTACCCCTCACCTCGCGGGTTCCATCCTGCCAGTGGTTCCCGCTACCATCTCCGCCATCAGTCATATCCACATCCTTCATCGCAGCAGTGTCATCCACATAAGGGTAATCCTCTACCTCAACCTCAAGATCATAAGTCATGCCCTCGTATGTTCATGGTACAAAATTCGGCTCGTAGTCCACCTCAAGCACACTAACCAGTAACCTCGCAATACCATGCGTGCGTGTGAAAGGCATATCAACTTTCTCTGTTTTCCCAATCAGAGAGCCCAGGCTCCATACTATAAGAAAATCATTGAGATGTTCCTCCGGTACCCCAGAAAGCCTAATCCAAACCCGTCTCAATGGAGTGCCCTTCGACACCGGCTTCTTGCATTCGTCAAACTCAAGTACACATTTGCTGCCTGTGACCTTACTAAAACCAAACTTCAGCAGTCAATCAAGATCCTCCCTCCGTGGAAATTCCACACGATAAACCTGCTCCTCCACTCTGACCGGCGCCCAGTGGAAAGATTCTGAAACGAGCCTCCTGAGTTGTTGAGCCACCTGCTCCTCAGACAAAGTGCCATGCGTGACCTTCACCAAGCCCATCCTGGATCTCTCTAATCGCGGTGCATCTGACACCGCATGTGGAGTCTCGAAAAACATGAGTTTGTTGCTACTAACTCCATAGATCGTCACAACCGGTTTTGGAGCTGATAGAAGTGGGCACCCATCTGAGGGATGTCCTGGCTTCAAACAATTGTCACACAGCTCCGCAGTGCAATCAATAGCAAAGTGACCCAGCACACCGCACCTGCAACAAGTCATTTTCTCTTTCTTGCGTGCCACCTTATTCGCTCGCACATGTTCCGCGTTTTCACTTCCTTTATCACTAGCCGAGTCACTGTTGTCCGTCATATTCGCAGCCGGTACGGTAACTGCCGCCAGAGCCTCTACCACCGCGACCGCTGCCTTTGGTAACGCGGTACCAGTGGACCCTGAGGCCTGATGCTTATCTGTTGTCCCCGTCCCAGGTTCCTTCCCAGTCTCTGTTGCAGCGGCAAGAGTTTTAGGATCCTCCGTAGCAGCCGGCAGGTTCCGCCTCGGCGGAGGGTTGCGGCCAAAGTTGCGGCCACCACCGCCACGGCCGCGATACCAGTAATGCAGCGCCATCGCGCCCTCAACAAAGTTACCAGCCGGAGGAACAAAGTCACGTGCATGTTCATCTCTGAAGAATCGTTGGTTCCCACCATAGCCATTCCCGCCACTGGACGAGGAGCCATGATAGTACCCATTGTCGCGTCGCTGACCATCACCAGCCCAAAAATCAAACCGGTGATTCTCGTAACCCGCGCCGCCGTTGCGGCCGCCGATAAAGCCGCCGCGACCTCTGGCAGGTCCGTAACCCGCGCCCGCGTGACCCGACCGATCGTCGCGCGGATTCTGGGGCGGCCGGCCTTGCATATCCTCGTTCCTCGATGTGTTCGGAAGGTGCTGAGGGGGCGGCTGCCCGCCGTTGCCCCTACCCGCCATGGCCGTCCCAACCTGCAGCGAGACGGCGATCCGGGTAGCCCGACCTGTGCGAGATGGGAAACCAGGCGTAGCTCTGAGCGGACGAACCCTAGAGTCAGTCGCGTTTAGGCACCCAACCGATAGCAGGTTCAACCTCAGCAGGACCAGACCGTGTCGGCCCACCAGGCGCTGCGCAAGTCAGCCCGACAACCGCACTTCGGGGCTGGGCCGAATACCCATCCGCCGAAAGCTCAGGCCCATCCAGGCCCATGAGAGAATTCAAACGCGCCTCTCTGGCCGCCTTGATCTCCCTGGCCAGATCGGCCGCTGGCGGCGGCGGTCGCCCCGCCACCGGCCGGACCTTCTTCCGGCGCCCTTGCACCACTTTCCAAGATCCCATGAAGTCACCAAGAGTAAGCGATGGTAGACATACCTTGGGGAGTGGACCCTTCCAGGGACGGATCACCGTCGGAGCCGTCCGACGATGCACCACCCGCAGGAGAACCTCCACCGCGTCCGCCTTGCCAAGCCCCTCCCATGCCCTCGCCGGTACGATCCCATCGATGAAACCGGCAACTTCCTCTTCAGAATATCCTACCCGGAGCGACTCGCAGACGTAGTCAGAGGGAGTCGGAGAGTACTCCTCCGACCCAGATCCGCCGCCGTCCTGGCCATCATCATCATCGGAGCCGTCGGAGTTTGAACCTGCGAGGGCCCAGAATCTATTGCCACCGCGATGCGAAGCCGCCGTGGCCGTCCGGCGATCTCCCCCGCGGTGGCCTCCACGGTCGCCCCTCATCGCCTCCTAAACGGCACATCTACTCATTTGCGGGTACAAAATTGCAGACAATTACAACCAGGTTCAGGGACCATTTCTCTACTTTCAAAAGAGTTGAGAGACGAAAAATATACTTTTTCCTAAAAGATAAGGAAATTACAACCAGGTTCTCGAACTTTACGGATCGAGCAGTCACGTCAAACAAAAACTTGCGACTATGTATGTAACTCCTTACCTGGTCTGCTCTTGTATTGAACTAATTCACCGGGTTTGACATCTTAATTGATTCTTTGGTCTGAACATAGAACAATCGTTCTACAGTTATTATATTAAATAATAAAATATTATACAAGTACAAAATGAAGAAAAAGGCAAAACTAAAATTTATGTCCAGTGTTGAACTAATTCGTCGGATCTACTTCTTAATTGATTAACCTGATTGCTCCCTCCGTCCGGGTTTATTAGGCCTCATTTTATTTTTGAGCAAAAGTTTGACCACGCATGAAATTAACTAATAAAATGTAAATTATATGTTATACAAAAAATATATCGTGGAAATCTCTTTCAAATACAAATCCAACAATGTACTTTTTATAGCATATACTTTACATTTTATTAGTCAAATAGATGGTCAAAACTTGACCCAAAATACAAGGGGCCCAATAAAACCGAATGGAGGTTTATGTTTGATTTGAAATACAAGGGGACCCAATAAACCCGGACGGAGGTTTATGCTTTTTTTCTCCACACGCGGGATATTTTGGTTTGAAATGTGTGATATGGTAGATACATGTTGCATCTACGTCCTCATTTACTTGTAGATTATTTTTATCACTTATAGCAAGTGTTCTTTTTTACTTCAGGTGCACTCGAGAATGGGTGCACCATGTACATTCTCAACCAAGACAAGATTTTTGGGGATATATATGGCTGATCCTAGTCATCATCTACGTCGTGCATTATCAATGTCAAATGAAGTCACCGAAAAATCCAAGCAGTTGGTCAAGGTCAGCAAGTCAAAGAAGAAGGGGAGGTGGTAAAAAATATGATGCCAAGGAAAAAACACAAGAAGAACAAGCCCTCGAGTGTGGAGGGATATGAGCCTAGTCTAATATGGATACATTAGACGGAATATGTGGATAGTGTCCATTCTGATTTTGTCTTTTGCTGGCACTACTGTAAATTTGTCCTTTTTTCTCTGTGTATTCTGAATGTAGATTTGAAATTTTAGGGGTCATAGACACATAAGTCTTGTGAGTATTCACAAAATTTTGCATTTTTTTTTAAATGTTTAAATTTGCTTATTTTAACATGGGAGCATATGACCATGTAAGTGTTGGGAGCACCTGATACTTCCCCATAAAAAAAAGATAGCTGCATTGCACATACTACACATATTGTAGCGGTGATTTTCGCACAGTGAGAGCCTAGTGTCTCAAATAAAATAAAAATAGGCCTAAAAAGCCCCAAAAAAATAGAAGTATGACTAAATTTGACTGGTATTGGAAATTAGGCTTTGTGCATGTAAGTTCAAATAAAGAGGATAGTTCGCCTAAGCTAAAGTGACATGATTCAAATCATTGGAGAGAGAAGTTTTCTTGTTCATAATCCACTCATATGGTGAACGTTAGGTTAACGAGTTTATGAAAATGTATATACTGAGAAATTAATTAATATAAACTTTATTCGGTGAAGTTCTTGTTAAATGCTGAATTGCTTTTGATTTATGTGTTCTAACCCGTATTGTATGTGTTCAACTCTTTATCATAACTTCATATTTATATTCTTAGACCAGAAATTCTTTCGTTTCTCGAAATCTGAATGTGTGTTGCGATGTATGTTTTTTGTGTGAAAAGGATCAGATCTATTATTAAAGTTCACTGAAAGTACAAAGCATCTCAAACATAATCAAAATTACATCGAGATTTCGAGACCACCGAACGACCACTATTGCCGCCAGAACGAGCCGTCGACACGCCGTTGTCGCCGCTCCCCTACCGGAGCCGGCTTGACCTTGTCGATGACAGCCATGAAGTCTTCGTGCACGTGCCGCTAAGGATCAGCGCCCTGAAGCCGCAGTCGTTGCCGTTGAACCCTTACATAGATCCGAAGCACCTGACACCAAATCTCGCCACATGACGAGAAGACCTAACCTCACCACCCCAAGGAGACGACAGGCATCTACGCCGAAACTCCGTCGACTATGTCCAGACAGACGAACTCGGGGAGGATCGGAGCCCGGAAGACAAACTCGAAGAAAAAGTGCTGCCATCCGCCTGAGCGCAACACTTGCGAGGATTAAAAAAAATCTAACCTAAACTACTAATTGGAGCGAAGGCACTGGGATTCCCCTCCCCGTCATCGGCCGCCGGAGCGGCAGGCAGGAGGCGAATCCACAGGCTTGCCGGTGAAATCTGGAGGGGAGAGTTTACCCTAGCCGCCTAGGGTTAGGAAAGGAAAACGAGCCGAAGTGCCGCTATTTTTTGTGTGTGATAGATGTCATGCTTATATATGTTGGAAAGGGTAATGATCGTCATTTGGAAAACTAGGGAGGAAATCTGCCGAAGTGTTGAAGAACTTGTGTTTTGCTCTTCCTGGTCTTCTAAGTAGGCGATCTTGAACGTTAACTAATTCTTAACCCAACAGAAATTAGTGTTTATTTTTCTAAAAAGGATTACAGCGGAGTACTGGGACAGGTTGGTACATATTCATGTAACGTACGTGGATTGAGCTCCCTCTTTTCGTACGTTGAGCAGACTTAAGTCGTGGCCAAATGATTAACATTTGACTTGCTACGAATGGTCTACTTGCTCCAGTACGATCTACGGTTACTTGACATGTGAAACATGAGGGTCAAATCATGCATCTGATACAGCCAAATCCAGAGAGGAACGTGCCTTCAATTCTTGTATCTTTGAAGAATCCTTATCTCAAAGAAAAAACATCTTTGAAACGGACCCAGCTGAAGAATCTGAAGGGCAACTGAAATGGGCAGAATCACCCTAAAAAAAGAAATGGGCAGAATCCTATGGTCATTTCCGCCCCTCCCGTGCCAATCAATCAATTTTCTAAGGTCGTGAGAACCTGCAAACCATACGTAGCCAGCTAAATTGATAGTTTGTACCGTTCCGAACTTAATTACTCCCTCTGTCCCATAATATAAGACCTTTTTTTGACACTAGTAGTCTTATATTATGGGACGGAGTAGTAGCTGTTAACTTCACCCACATCTTATATTCTTAAGAAGTTGGTCCCAATTCTCTCACCATGCAAAGTGTCCACCTCATCGTCCCCACTAAGGCCATGCATTTAAGTCTTCTCTTCCACTAAGTCATGCAAAATCTGCCACATAAGCGAACGTCCCCCACTAAGGCTATAGTCTTCTCTTCCACTAAGCCATGCAAAATCTGCCACATCAACAAACTTATAAATTACAATTATTTGGCATTACCCTATGCATGTAACGCTGCCACATCATACATGCATGTTAGTCATCCTTCACATTTTTGTTCGAAATGATATTTTTAACAGTAATTCAAAAGTTTATATTCTAATTCTAGAGACTTTCTTTTATTGATTTTCAAGTTTATATTTTCTTTTCATTAGATTTAGTTATTTTTAGCAACTATCTACGCATTTTTTTAACAAACTTACCGCAGCAACGCGCGGGGTATCATCCAGTTATATATGCATGCATCGTCACGGAAATGTACGCGGAATTGAGGTAAAGAACGAAGGATCGTGACGAAAATACAGACGCTGAACGGGAGTGTTTCCTTCTGCTCACACGGTCACACTCTTTGGATGTATTCGGACCATGTGTGCCACTGGATGTATTCGGACCATGTGTAGCAAAGATACGTAGCCACCGCTACTTTTTCGCCTAAAGATACGTAGCCGCGACTTGACGCGAAAATCTTTAAGTCTGACACCGTGTTCAGTTAGCATGATGACACATGACATGCACATACGTACTCGCGTACCTAATTGATCTTACAATAGACAGCGAGATGAGTAGACTAACCACAGTCGATTTGTCCTTGCATGCATGCATAAATGCTAATGAAGACAACGATCTCACAACTAATTGCAGTGTCGTACTACAATGATTAACAGGAATTAAGAGCGTGGAACATATGTCATATATATATAGTGGCGTATCATCTCCACTCAAATATTGTTGAACCAAAACGTATATGAACCACACATCCACTAGAAACTACTGTAGTAGAAACTACTGTTTGGTACAGTACGACCACACATGGTTAGAATTGGACTCACGCGTTCCCGCTAGTTTGTACATAATACGCCATCTTTCTTCCTCTCTTTTAGTTCGAAGTACATAACACACCGTCAATTCTTGTATAACTACATATACAAACCTAGATACCTGGGCAAGATGTCTAGCTTCTTCAGTTAAATTACCATCATGGAAGATACAAGGCTTTCTTCTATAGCGGGACTTTCCTTTTTTAGCTTCTTCTTCTTTTTGTTTTGGCTGTGTGCATCCGTAATGCCATTAGGGTATTGCGTTGTTGCAGAGGCTGGGTGTATTTTGTATCTTCGCGATATTAATATATTCCCTTTTTCAAAAAAAAAAAAAAAAAAAAAAAAAAGATACAAGGCTTTCTTTCCTCCCTGCTCTCACGAGAGGCGAACATTGGTGGCGATCCACCCACCTCTCCAGTGTTGATCATGGGCCCCCTCACCCTTCGTCTACCGCTCCGGCGATGGGAGGGGGCGGGGACCCTAGGGCTTTGGTCGGGTAGGTGTAGGGGTAGGGTACGAAGAGTATACGGGTTGTCTTCGATCGGCGGTGGCGAGATGTTGGCGGTGGCGTCAGCATTGAATAAATTATCCCCGCCTCGCCCTCGTTTTGGTGGCACTTCGTACCATCCGGAGCCGTGTGGAGGATGGTGTGGTCCTCACAGAGGCGGGGCTCGGCGGATGGTAGCGCTCATCGTCGAGATGGTCATCTAGGCTTTGATCCACATCGAATTTGTTCGGCGGGACATAATCAACGAAGCTTCGGCGTAGATTCATGCCGTCTCCATGGGGCGGTATCTTAGGTTTTGTCGTCATGTGTGCACCCGATCAGGTCTGGTGTCAGGTACTTCAGATCAATTCAAAAGTTCAACGACGACGACGACAGCAGCTCCGAGGCTCTAGTCTCAAGTGGCAGGTGTACAAAGATTTCTCGGTTATCATCGACTAGGTCAGGCCAGCTCCAGTAGAGAAGCGGCGACAACAACGCGTCATCGGCTTGTTTTAACGCCAACAGTGGTCGTTCGGTGGTACAGAGATCTCGATGTAATTTTTAATTTTTTTGGGATGTTTTGTATTTTTGATGATCATTTATAATATATCCGAATCCTTTTTTCACATAAAGGAAAAGATGTGTACCTTCTTTGGTTACTTAACATGTCTGCCATTACCCTCAACATTGAAGGATCAAAACTTTAAGAAGCAGATAAATTTTGTCGATGACTGATGGTGACTTCACATAGGTGACAGAATACAAAAATATTGAGAGAACAAAAAAGCAAGAATGAGAGCAAATATATAAAAATAATTTAATAAGAAATCAAGTAAAAACATTTTAAAAACTAAAATCTTATTGAAGATTCAGGAAAAACAATGTGTCAACATGTTTGAATTGGATTTAGGAAAAATCATTGCATACCACCTTTACATGTTGAATTCTACGTTCGACCAAAATTTCCCATATTTATATCTTGGATTTAATAAAAGATCAGTGCATACCTCTGCCGCTATAATTTAGATTTCGGTACCACGTACACAGCATGATTAAAATTGAGGCGTAGTGGCTGGCGCAAAACCAAATATATGCCGTGGTCAAGCATTCAATATGCCTTAGATCTCACATTACGATATGGTTCTCATTGCCAAGCACCCGTCACATGCATGCAGCATGGCCTTCGTCGTCGACGTTTTCTGACGCGACCGAGCACGTCTACTGTGTGTCTCGCCGTGTCCACAACGGCGCTAAGCGCTGATCTGCATCTAAAAAAGGGTTATCTCCCCAGCATTTTTCAGAGCGGACGGGTCACGAGCTCATAGAAAATCATACTAGTTACAAACAATAGATCCAACACACGAGTCGCTACCAGGCGCAGCAAAAAAATAATTAAAAAGAATCCCAATTCGTCTTGCGACCATGGACTTGTGTACCGTTTCTTTCCGTGAGGTTGCATTACTGATCTAGTCTAGCATACAGTCTAGCAGAGAACGACACTTTTGTCATCGATGATAATAATAACTTAAGTAATTAACAAACTCCAGAGAGGGGGACCGGAAAAAATGCATCTCGCCCCGCCCCGCTTCCGCGAGCGGGAGGGCGAGCCTAGCGCCGCCGCCAGCCCTCCCTCGACTCCTCCTCCTCGCCGCTGCCGGCTCGCGTGGACGGGCAATGCCTGGCCGGCATAGGCGGCAGCGGGGCCACTCTCTCCCTTCCTCATGGAGCTGCTAACGTGGGGCGGCAACTGCACGCAGAGGCGCGGCACTGTCCAGGGCGCCGTGGCGCGGCTCCGGCTAGAACTCCGGTGACGGTGGTGGCTGGTGCGGAGGCGCGGATGGCTGCGGGCAGACCTCTGGAGGTGTGTGCTCGGCCGGGTGCGAACGGCGGCTTGTGGGGCTGCGGTGCCTAAGAACGGTCTGGCTCGTCGGGCGGCACGGGCTGCGGCGGCGTGGGGCGGTGGTGACCAGTGAGGCCCAGATCATCCTCGGCTGCATAGCGTGGACGTATCCATGTCCAAGGTGGAGCTGCTCCGGCGGTCCGGCGGATTCGACCCCGGATCCCGTTCGGTACAGAGACGGTGAAGAGCGTGCTTGGTATTCATCCTAACGGCTCTTCCGGCATGGCGCGGTGGGGTGGCAACCCTCCCTCCATGCTCCAGTGGTGGCACCCTTCGGCAGTGGCCGGAGCGTCAGGATACACCGCGGTGGCAATGCGGTTGTGGATGATCGCTGGATCTGGGCGGCCAGCTCCGGGGCTTTGAAGGTGGTCTTGTAGATGCATAGGTTTTCGGTTGGACGTTCTTGGGACGGATCCGGGTGAAAACCTGGTCTTCGGCCGGTGGCCAGAGCCGGTGATGGTGACGCCCTTGGTGTCGTTTCCTTCATGAAGGCATCATCAAGGTGAAGCTCCAAATTCCTCCCGCTACCTCCGGAAGAAACCCTTGATCAGTTGACCAGATGATGGCGGCGCTCTTGTGTCGTTCCCTCCTTGGGGGCGTCATTCTTGGAGGTGTGCATTGGCTGGAGGGACCAGTGGACGGTTTTAGCGGTGGAGCGGCGTTTCATGTCACGCATCGACAATGTGGAGTCTCGGCGGCGTGGCGCAGCAAGGTCTCGGCGACGGATGTATGATGATGGACGCGCGTAGGGAGGTGGCATTGTCTAGAGCCGTGGTGGCGTCGACGGCAGGCCTGGCAAGATCGATGCGTCAGTACCTGCTCTGAAGATGGATCGGTGGAAGACGGCGGTGGCGGCCACTGAGAGTGCGCCGGACCGGTGTGTGCCCCATACCCGACAAGAGGCTTGGTTCGGGCCTTCGGCTTTAGATGTTACGCTTTGGTGCGATGTCTGTTTGGTATTCGGCTCGGACATTCGGCACCTCTTCATCAAGTGGATAGAAGTAGCGACAGATGTTTGCTAAGATGGTGGCTTTAGACTTATTGATGTACTAGTTCGGGCCTTCGGCTTTAGATGTTACGCTTTGGTGCGATGTCTGTTTGGTATTCGGCTCGGACATTCGGCACCTCTTCATCAAGTGGATAGAAGTAGCGACAGATGTTTGCTAAAATGGTGGCTTTAGACTTATTGATGTACTGGTTCGGGCCTTCGGCTTTAGATGTTACGCTTTGGTGCGATGTCTGTTTGGTATTCGGCTCGGACATTCGGCACCTCTTCATCAAGTGGATAGAAGTAGCGACAGATGTTTGCTAAGATGGTGGCTTTAGACTTATTGATGTACTAGTTTGTAAAGTCTTTGTGAATAATTAATAAAATGGCTGCATGCATCGTCCAATGCAGATACCGGGGGTGGTTCTCCTTTTCTATTTTTTTTTAACAAACTCCACATCACGTTCCAGTTTTCTGCCATGAGATGAGATGGTAACTATCCACCTAACTAGTAGTACGGCCGTACACATGCATCATGCATTGCAATGTGAGCATACAGTTGCACAAACCGGCGAACCTGAATTCGAGTCTACAAAAACCTGAACGTATGCCACGTGCGGGTTTCCCACACCGAAGTAACCGAGGGAGCCAGGTTCTACTTCTCCGGAGCATTTGCTCCGACTGGTTGTTTTTCTCTTTTGACAACCGACCGAATAGCACTGGCAACTACACTAGTTATAGCTGGCGGTGTCGCGGACGCGGCGCTTCTGCTCACGAGCACACTTGAGCGCGATATCTGGGCGGTTCGGTCTGTCATTGGGATGCGTTGCATTGAATTTCTATGCCAGACAGTCGTTCATTTTTAATAGAGTAAATAAGCGAATACAGTACACGGGTACAGCGTACGCACGACTGTTTCACAGAGCTGGCGGTTGCCGCCGTGATGGAAGGAAAGGAGAGCCGTGGCTCGGAACGTGGTCGCCGTCCTGACCCGTGGATCAGGAATGTTGCTTTCCGGCAATGCGGTGGCAGGGGGAGTAAATGAGGCATGGAGCCAAGTTGGAGTTGTCTCCAACGTCTGGCTATTCACCGCTTTTCGTTGTCGTCTACGGCTTGCTGGGCGGCGAAGATCGGCCGGAAGAAGGCATAGGCGGCCGCTCAGGGATGGAGTTCCTGATCCAACCGATTAGGAGGTAATCCCCATCCCCTGTACATCTCACGCCTAGGTTTTTTTTTGGAGATTTGCTTGAAATCTGAATCATGCTTGGGGATTTGGCCGACCCAGGATCGCCGTGCTTGAAGAGATCCACGGCAACGAGGTTCCGATGCAGCCGCTCCACTACCCCCGCGGTGGCCACAGTGGCAGATCAGCTCAGATCAGCTGCCCCCCATGGCGGCGGCCAGCGCCGACGGGTAGATCTGTGCGGCCGAGGGAGCGCCTGACGGGGAAGCAGAGCATGAACCACAAGCGTCCGAAAAGTGGATTTGACAAATTGACCCGAAAACTCCTGGATGGACGGGAAGGTAATCACTTGGCCATGCGTGATTTGATTTTTTTTTTTTTTTGAATTTTCGTGATTTGAGTTTGATAGCGTGTATGCCCTGTGAAGCCACATGTGTGACTGAGCTAGCTCGGGTTGCATTTGCACCATGGAATTGCTGGAGGGTAATGCGGTTACATGGCATCTGAAAATATAGAGATATGGGGACATGAATAGGTAAATGAGAAAACAAAATAAATAAATTCTGCACATGATTAGTTGAGGCGTGTTCTGGACCATGAGTGCATGTTAGCTTCTAGTACTAGTCTGTATTAAGCTGGTTGGTAGACCTAGTGTCATTAAGGATCAAGTCTTTACCTAATAATAAAGCACGCATTGCTTCTGCCCGCTCACCCGTCACGGCGTTTTTATAAAAAAGTCCCTGTGATTTTTGGTATTCAACCCGCCATCCATCTTTTAGTGCTAGGAGAAAAAACGATTCGTTTCTTTGACGCGTCCACTCCCGCGGCCCAGCTGCTGGCCCGCCAGCCCCCCCCCCCCCCCCCCCCAAAAAAAAACCACGACCAGACCCTCTGGTCCGAACTGGCTCCCGTGGCGGCCCAAGCAACACTATAGAGAAGGGGGAAAAAATAGGCGTGGCTGCGAGCACTAGTAGAAAACAGGGCATCTGTCCCGGTTCCAGAGGGCCTTTAGTCCCGGTTCTGGAACCGGGACAAAACGATCGGGACTAATGCCTAAAACCTTTAGTCCCGGTTGGCCTACGATCCGGGACCAAAGATGCTCCACGTGGCCGCTGTGGGGCGCCCAGGCAGGAGGACCTTTAGTCCCGGTTGGTAACACTCAGGCAGGAGGACCTTTAGTCCCGGTTGGTAACACCAACCGGGACCAAAAGGCAGCCACGCGTCAGCAGCTCGCAGGCGCTGGGTTTTTTTTTTTTTTTTTTTGAAAGAGGGGGGGGTTAGGAGTTTTGGAGGGTTTAGGGGTTTCATATTGTGTTAGCTAGCTAATAGAGAGAAGTGACCTCTCTTTCTCCGTGCTTGGTCGACGCTAGCTACTACATATAGAGAGAACTCGACGCTAGCTAGTAAGCAATGAAGGAACCATTAATTACACAACATCGTCATGCATGATCAATATATAGAGAGAAGTGACCTCTCTTTCTCCGTGCTTGTTGGTCGAACAACAAGTTTTCGTATATCTATTCGACGCTACTACAGATAGTACACGTTGATGCATATATCTATTCAACAGGTTTGCAATTCCCGATGGCATTTTCCGTCTTTAGGAATGACGTGGTAAACAAAGAATCCCGCCAACTCCTCTTGAATTGCGCGTAGGCGATCAGCTGGTAGGAGTACGTCCCACTTCTGCCGGGTCTAATTTAAAGAAGGGGGGTCAATATATATATATATATATGAATAAAATCAACACAATTGATGATGATAAAATAAAATTATGAATATTGTTTATGTACTTCAAATTGTTGTTTAGTGAAGCCCCTCTCGGTGGTCTTTTGGTGAATGAACTCGCAAACGTAGTATCCACATAACTCATTTCCGGGTTTCTGCCACATGCACTTTACGAGAATAGAGTTCAATCAAAATGATAATCAACCATGATAATGGTATTGAAACTAGAATCAATGAGAGATGCGCGGAACTAGCTAGTACTACTTACTCTAGGTTGTTTAAATTGCAGCTCCGGTCTCCATTCACCCTTAACCCGCGTGATGAAAACTTTTTTCCAAACCCTACCCGGCAAACAAAATGATTACTTGATATCAGGAAATGAACGAAAGTTGCCGATATAGTGCGATAATGATTGAACTTACTTCTGGAGCATTTCAATCATGTCCGCATACTCCGTAGCCTCTTTACGTCTCGAGTCCAAGACAGTTACTGCTCCCTCGTCAAGCTGAATGGCTAGCAGAATAAAGTGGAACCTGCGCGCGCATAACTCATCAATTACACTTAACCTCGAGTCAGCGAAACAGAATATGCAAAAGACAGTAACACTTACTTGAAGTTGTAAAGAAAGAGTATTTCCCTTTTGTTTTGGTGTCGAAGGAACGCCATTAGCAAGCTTTTCTCAGTCTCCTCGGGGATCTTCTGTACCGACTATTCATTTACGATATTTGGGTTAATGAACCCAATGTCATAGATTTGTCCTCTTTTAAATTCGACGATCTTCAATCTGCATAATATAGTGAGGATAATTATATACATGCAATGAATGAGCTGAGCTAGAGACTTAATTACAGAAATAATACTTACAGACAATAACAAGCCACGAGACTTTTGTCGAGAGCGGCTTGATTGTATAACTGAAAGAGTTCGTCAAATTCAACGAAGATCGAGTCGACTCCAACGAAGTCGTGCTCATCCTTAATTCCTACCAAGATACTGCCCGTCCCATCCTTGCAGGTTTCCAAGTACCATTTATGTAATGTTCGCATCATCATTGGTAGATCTCGTTCCAGATCATCACTTCTGACGAGACGCTTCCCGTGCTGGTATTTAAAGGTGTCTACCGGCTTAGCGATTTCAAAATGTACATCATCGCCTAGGTAATCACCAGGATTGAAACCAGGAGCAACGGCCGCTACCCCCGGGGTATCGGTAAACACCTTGAGCGGGGGGCACGATTGCTTTTCCTGTTCGTCGAGCTGGGGAATTGTTTTCCCACTTCTTGCACCAGTACTGCTACTTCTCGACCGACTCGTAGCTTTGTCATATGTCTTTGCAATAATGCGGTCATAGTTTGATAGCGGCGGAGGCGGAGGTGGTCGCGTAAGGGCATCCAGAGTGCGATTCGCCTTTACCGGATCTATTTTTTCCTTTGGAGGCGGAACTTTCTGTGCAAATTGGCGTTTCAAATCGGCAGCCACGACCTCATCGGTTTCCTTGTCAGTCAGCTCATATGGTAACTTGGCAAGAGGCTTGAGGCTTGGACCAAATTTGAATTTCTTCCCACCACCTATTGTACTGCTAGCCGCCGGAGCGGCGGCGGCTCTCTTCTGCCGTTGCTGACGAGGCGGAGTTCGCTGACGCGGCGGAGGAGGCGGAGTCCGCTGACGCGGCGCAGGAGGCGGAGTCCGCTGACGCCGCGGAGGAGGCGAAGGAGGATTCTGCTGAGGAGCCTCCTCCGCCAGAGTCGGCTGACGCGACGGAGACAGCTGACGCGCCGGAGACGAATGAGGCAGCGGAGTCTGCTGAGGGGCCTCCTCCGGGTGAGTCTGCTGAGGCGGCGTCCAGTTTGGAAGCTTCATGTTCTCCTTTCTTCATAGGCAGGTACTCCTTAAGGCATTTTCCAGAAGATTATCCCCTTCACCTGTAGGGTAGTCAAGCTCCAGCCCCTCAAATCCCTCCATTATTTCATCCACCGTGACAATAGCATAGCCATGTGGAATCGGACGGCAATGGAAAGTTCCCTCAGCTCGAGGATGTAAAACAGAGCCGGCCGCCGCCTTCAAGGTCAGGTTCTGGCATTTCGCCATTAGCACACAATGTTCAGCCTCCGTGATACTATCCACGGGGTAGCGAGGAGCCGTGATATCAGGCTGAAGGAGCTCCGTGGAAGCCACGCTGCTTCTCCGCTGAGATGGTGGGGTAGCTTCTGGGGCAGTGTCGAAGGAAGGATCTTCGTGCCGCTGAGATGGTTGGCCGGTAGCTCGCTGGCTCTCAAGTTCCTCTAGTTTCGCTAATCTTGCATTGATCTTCTGCATTTTCGCTTGCTTCCGCTTTCTTCTTTCTCTCCCGGCTTCTATAACCACCGCTGTCGGGAAACCCATGCACCCACGGAATGGAGCCTGATGTGCCTCGTGTTCGTCCAGGGTGTTCAGGATTCCCAAGGGCCTGTGTCAGCTCGTCATTCTCTCTGTCGGGATGTAACCTCCCTTCTTGCACTGCCTGGATTGCTTCCTCAAGCTTTTTGACGGGTATTGCAAGTTGAGCTTTCGTCCAAACACACTCCCCTGTGTCTGGGTCCAAAGTTCCCCCAACCCCGAAGAACCAAGTCCTTGACCGATCTGGCCAGTGCAATGTCGCTGGTTGGACCCCTTTAGCAAGCAGGTCTTGCTCAGCTTTGTCCCACGTAGGCCGGGCTTTGCTGTAGCCACCTGACCCCGTAACATGGTGATACTTCTTCTTTGCAGCATTTAGCTTATTTGTCGCTGACCTTTGCTTGCCCTTGTCCGATTTCTTGTAGGCCACAAATGCGGGCCAGTGATCTTTTATTTTCTCATATGGACCGGTGAATTCTGGAGTCTTGTCTTTCTCGACAAACTTTTTGTTCAAATCTTTCTTTCAGTTCTTGAATAGTTCTGCCATCTTCTTAAGAGCAAACGCCTTGACCTTATTCGGATCCGCCTCTGGTGGTAGGCTGAAATTTGTCATCAGCGAGGTCCAAAGATCATCTTTCTGTCTATCCTCGACATAAGAAACTTCAGGGTCCTTCTTCCTATTCCATTCTTGGATGCTGATCGGGACGGTGTCCCTAACAACCACTCCGCACTGATGTATAAATGTGTCCCTGCTCCGCTTGGGAGCAATCGGTTGGCCATCTCGACCGACTTCTTCGATCGTGAACCTTTCATCCTGGCGCAACCTTTTCTTCGGGCCTCGTCTCCTTACGGAAGTTTGGCTCGATCCGAAGGGCTAATTAAAAGAAGAAAGAAGCGTTAATATATGTACATACAAAACAATTAATGCATCAAGTCAGCAGAGGCTTAATTAATATATGTATATATACCTCGCCGGACTTTGCAATAGTTAAGGCTCCCTCCTCCGTTCGGTCACCGGAGCCGTCATGATCTCCTTCCTCCTCCATTCGGTCACCGGAGCCGTCATGATCTCCTTCCTCCTCCATTGGATCACCGGAGCCGTCATCCTCTCTTTCCTGACCATCGGTGTCGTTGAGAAACGACAAGGTGATATCACCTTCGTTGCGGATTATATCCCCCAACAACTCTTCTTTTTCTAAGTCTCTGTCCATAGTTTCTGCAAATATTACAACATGGCAATATACAACCATGAGAGATGGATTAGTGGCAAACATAGACCTAGCTAATCACAACAAGGAATCATATGCATATATGAGCAATGGATTAGTTGCAAACATCATGCAAAGTTATCGGGGGTTATACGTACTTTTGAGAGAGGATACTTTGCGGACTGCCCCTCCCCCCCCCCCTCATGTCGAAGTTATCGGGGATATGTTGAATTCTCGAGAGAGTTAGGGGTGTTCTAACGCGACACTACACGATATAGGTGAAGGGGGATAACATCCAGGAATGTTTTCCCGAAGTCTGCATTTTCGGACAGATGAACCGGAGGGGGACGGTTCCAGGTTCGCTATGCTAGCTGCTTGTGACAGACGAACGGAGGGCATATTCGGATTCGTCATATTTTTCTGATCGATTTTCATATATAAATTATTTTCATCGGAGTTACGGTTAATTTTGTACGAATTTCTAAAGTTTAACCAATATTTTCTATATACATCCATCCATACATACATACATATACATCTACATTATATATACACTAAGCATCTACATATACATCTGCATTATATATACACTAAGCATCTACATAAACATAAACATAATTAATAAACATATACATGCCCACAAAAAAAATAAAAATAAACATATACATACATACATATACATACTTACATACATCTATCATCTATCATCATATCATACATACATATACATCAACATATACATACATATATACATAAACATAATTAAAAAAAACAGCGGGACGGAGCGGCGGCGGCTCACAGCGGGGGCGGCGCGGGCTCGGGGGCGGCGCGGGCTCGGGGGAGCTCGGGGGCGGCGCGCGCGAGCTCGGGGGCGGCGCGGGCTCGGGGGAGCTCGGGGGCGGCGCGGGCTCGCGGGCGGCGACGGCGACGGCGGGGCAGGGGCGCGGCGACGGCGGGGCAGGGCTTGACGGCG
Organism: Elymus sibiricus; assembly: GCA_039707655.1. Classification (NCBI taxonomy): domain Eukaryota; kingdom Viridiplantae; phylum Streptophyta; class Magnoliopsida; order Poales; family Poaceae; genus Elymus; species Elymus sibiricus. The sequence continues at coordinate 295,276,571 of CM077672.1, read as the reverse complement.
ACGGGAGCGATGGCGACGAGGAGCAGCCTGGGGGCGTCGGGGAAGAAAGAACTGATCTTTCGAGAAACTGCTAAGTGCTGCTTATATACAAAAAGCATTGGTCCCGGTTGGTGTCACCAACCGGGACGAAAGCCCCCCCTTTCGTCCCGGTTGGTGACACCAACCGGGACTAAAGGTCTCTGCTTCCCGCCCTTTGGGCTGCTGAAATTGACCTTTAGTCCCGGTTGGTGGCTCCAACCGGGACGAAAGGGGGGCCTTTCGTCCCGGTTTGAGACACCAACCGGGACGAAAGCGTTGTGCTGCCGCAGCCAAAAGTTTAGTCCCACCTCGCTAGTTGAGAGGGGCTCGGAGTGGTTTATAAGCGCTGTTGCCGCTGCCCTCTCAAGCTCCTCTCTAATGTGGGCAGTACATGCCTATCTCACGCCCTGTTGGGCCTGCTAGCAGTGTGGGCCTGCATCCTGGCCCATTTGTAGGGTTTCTAGTCGTATGCAGGCCGTGGTGGCTAGTAGGTGGGCCTTTTTTTAATTTTTTGCATATGTTATGTTTTTAAATTTTTAATATTATTTTTTGCATATGTTATTTTTAGTTATATAATTCTAGTTGCATAAATTTTATATAGTTTTAGTTGCATAAGTTTTATTTTTTATTGATTCTTTTTAGTTGATTCCTTTTGCTATTAGAGTTTTATAAAAGATTTTTAGTTTTCTATTAAAGTTTGTAACAAAAAATACTTTATGAAAATTCTTTTTACTATTAAAGTTTTTAACAAATAAATACTTTGATAATTTTAGTTAATATTATTTTGATTATTTTTAGTTGATTCTTTTTGCTATTGAAAAATATTATATTTAATTGATTCTTTTTAGTTCATTCTTTTTGCTGTTATGTTTTTAAATTTTTAATGTTATTTTTTGCATATGTTATTTTTAGTTATATAATTTTAGTTGTATAAATTTTATCTAATTTTAGTTGCATAAGTTTTATTTTTTATTGATTCTTTTTAGTTGATTCCTTTTGCTATTAGAGTTTTATAAAAGATTTTTAGTTTTCTATTAAAGTTTGTCACAAAAAATACTTTATGAAAATTCTTTTTACTATTAAAGTTTTTAACAAATCAATACTTTGATAATTTCAGTTAATATTATTTTGATTATTTTTAGTTGATTCTTTTTCCTATTGAAAAATATTAACTTATTTTAGTTAATATGTTACAAAGGCATTTCATTTTTTTAAACTTATTTCAACTCCAGACTTTTTGTGCGTTCAACATGCACCATTCAAAGCCACATCATCAATTTTCAACCCGTTCTGACTTCATTTGCTATTTTTCATGCATTTACTTTTTTTTTGAGTTAAATGACCCTGAAATTGAAAAGCAGTACAAATGAACTCTGAAAAGGTTGAAAGTTGGCATGGTATCATCATTTCACCCACATAGCATGTGCTAAAAAGTTGAGAGGGTTACGGCAAAAACTGGATGCACTTCGTCTACAAAATGGACAATCTCTATCGAAGTATCACGGTTTCAAACGAAAACTCATATGTTACAAAAGGCATTTCATTTCTTGACATGTAAATGCAGTGATATTCTAGATCAAAGCCATCATCAGAATAGTTGTGGAGAGAAAGTCTTCACTTTTTCTTTGCGTGTGTCCCTTGCTTATTGCGTCGTAACCATGGATAATCTTCATCGTTTAACAGGGTGCTTGGGTCAGCCTTCACTTTAAAAGGAGGAATTTCATGAAACTTTTCATAATCTTCAGACATGTCTGTCTTGCCCTCCACTCCCACGATGTCTCTTTTCCCTGAAAGAACTATGTGGCGCTTTGGCTCATCGTATGATGTATTCGCTTCCTTATCTTTTCTTTTTCTCGGTTTGATAGACGTATCCTTCACATAGAAAACCTGCGCCACATCATTGGCTAGGACAAATGGTTCGTCTGCGTACCCAAGATTGTTGAGATCCACTGTTGTCATTCCGTACTGCGGGTCTACCTGTACCCCGCCTCCTGACAGATTGATCCATTTGCACCGAAACAAAGGGACCTTAAAATCATGTCCATAGTCAAGTTCCCATATGTCCACTATGTAACCATAATATGTGTCCTTTCCCCTGTTGGTTGCTGCATCAAAGCGGACACCACTGTTTTGGTTGGTGCTCTTTTGATCTTGGGCGATCGTGTAAAATGTATTCCCATTTATCTCGTACCCTTTGTAAGTCAATACAGTCGAAGATGGTGTCCTGGCCAACGAGTACATCTCATCTCCAACAGTGGTGTTACCCATGAGATGTGTTTGCAACCAACTGCCGAAAGTCCTGGTGTGTTCACATGTAATCCAGTCGTCACACTGCTCCGGGTGTTTGGAGCGCAGAATATTCTTGTGTTCATTGACATACGGGGTCACCAAGGTAGAATTCTGTAGAACTGTGTAGTGTGCTTGAGCCCAAGAATGCCCGTCCCTACATATTATTGAGTCCGCTCCTAGCGTGCCTTTTCTAGTCAGTCTCCCCTCATACCGCGATTGAGGGAGACCAATCTTCTTAAGGTCAGGAATGAAGTCAACACAAAACCCAATGACCTCCTCTGTTTGATGGCCCGTGGAGATGCTTCCTTCTGGCCTAGCACGGTTACGAACATATTTCTTTAAGACTCCCATGAACCTCTCAAAGGGGAACATATTGTGTAGAAATACAGAGCCCAGAATGGCAATCTCGTTGACTAGATGAACTAGGACGTGCGTCATGATATTGAAGAACGATGGTGGGAACACCAGCTCGAAACTGACAAGACATTGCACCAAATCATTCTTTAACCTTGGTAGGATTTCTGGATCGATTACCTTCTGAGAGATTGCATTGAGGAATGCACATAGCTTCACAATGGCTAATCGAACGTTTTCCGGTAGAAGCCCCCTCAATGCAACCGGAAGCAGTTGCGTCATAATCACGTGGCAGTCATGAGACTTTAGGTTCTGGAACTTTTTCTCTGGGATATTTATTATTCCCTTTATATTGGACGAGAAGCCAGACGGGACCTTCATACTGAGCAGGCATTCAAAGAAGATTTCCTTCTCTTCTTTGGTAAGAGCGTAGCTGGCAGGACCTTCATACTGCTTTGGATGCATGCCGTCTGTTTCGTGCACACGTTGCTGGTCCTCCCGTGCCTCCGGTGTATCTTTTGTCTTCCCATACACGCCCAAGAAGCCTAGTAGGTCCACGCAAAGATTCTTCGTCACGTGCATCACGTCGATTGCAGAGCGGACCTCTAGGTCTTTCCAATAGGGTAGGTCCCAAAATATAGATTTCTTCTTCCACATGGGTGCGCGTCCCTCAGCGTCATTCGGAACAGATTGTCCGCCAGGACCCTTTCCAAAGATTACATGTAAATCCTTGACCATATCAAGTATGTGATCACCAGTACGGAGGGCGGGCTTCTTCCGGTGATCCGCCTCACCTTTGAAATGCTTGCCTTTTTTTCGACATTGATGGTTGGTCGGAAGAAATCGACGATGTCCCAGGTACACATTCTTCCTGCATTTCTCCAAATATATACTTTCGGTGTAATCTAAACAGTGCGTGCATGCGTGGTATCCCTTGTTTGTCTGTCCTGAAAGGTTACTGAGAGCAGGCCAATCATTGATGGTTACAAACAGCAACGCATGTAGGTCAAATTCCTGCTGTTTGTGCTCATCCCACACACGTACACCTTTTCTATTCCACAGCTGTAAAAGTTCTTCAACTAATGGCCTTAGGTACACATCAATGTCGTTGCCGGGTTGCTTAGGGCCTTGGATGAGCACTGGCATCATAATGAACTTCCGCTTCATGCACAACCAAGGAGGAAGGTTATAGATACATAGAGTCACGGGCCAGGTGCTATGATTGCTGCTCTGCTCCCCAAAAGGATTAATGCCATCTGCGCTTAACCCAAACCATACATTCCTTGCGTCACTTGCAAAGTCCCCCCACCTTCTCTCGATTTTTCTCCACTGCGACCCATCAGCAGGTGCTCTCAACTTCCCGTCTTTCTTACGGTCTTCTTTGTGCAATCGCATCAACTTGGCATGCTCTTTGCTTCTGAACAGACGTTTCAGCCGTGGTATTATAGGAGCATACTACATCACCTTGGCAGGAACCCTCTTCCTGGGGCGCTCGCCCTCAACATCACCAGGGTCATCTCGTCTGATCTTATACCGCAATGCACCGCATACCGGGCATGCATTCAAATCCTCGTACTCACCGCGGTAGAGGATGCAGTCATTAGGGCATGCATGTATCTTCTGCACCTCCAATCCTAGAGGGCATAGAACCTTCTTTGCTTCGTACGTACTGTCGGGCAATCCTAGAGAAATAATTAAAATATGTGTGACTGAAGTATTGGAAAGAAATACAGTACTTCTTAGGGGAAAAGATATTTGGGGCTCACCTATGGACTAGCTGATCATCAATATAATCCTCAACTTTGGATGTTACCGGTGCCGTTGGTGAGATAGAGAGGGGAGAGGGAGGGATGAAGAGTTGAGAGAATACTTGCTCGAGCTGGGTCTGGAGGAGGGGTCGTGTGTTTTGCCTCGCACGCTGGCTAGGGGGAAGAGAGAGAGAGAGAGAGAGAGAGAGAGAGAGAGAGAGAAGCATGTGGTCATGGCTACGTCTTGACCATGTCCTCGGTCCTTCCATGGCCCACCTCCATGTGGCTACTCCCCTCCGTCATACCATCTCTCCTGCAGCTCTGCGTGCCCCAATCTTAATCCTCATCAAGCACTGATGACGGTGTCAAGGGAAGTAGCCGCGTTGGCGCAGTCGGTGTGCTCCTACTACTGACGGCAGCGTATCAACAAAAAGCACCAAGCATTGTAATCTCTTTATTGTCTAACCAGTCATCTTATCTTTGAAGTGGGCAAGTATAAAATATGAATTCATGATAAGACGAGGAAGAATCTACCGGATTGAGAGATATGGCTCAGTATTTCACCACGACAGATAAACTCTCGAATATCATGCGAAATCTGAAATTTATTTTATACCCGTTGCAATGCACGGGCTCTTTTGCTATATAATATAACATAAGGGTCGATGGCTAACCCTAATAATATACACATGTCAAATTTTTCATCCGTTGTAATTAAATCCACTCGATCACTGAAAATATAGAAAATATGGACGCGGATGTGTCTAAGTGAACTCTTACACGTCAATTTTTTATCTCCTATTGCAAACAAGTTCTCCAAGTTTGACAAAAGTTTCCTTTATACTTAAATCAAGCTTTTTCTATATCTTCAGGTCATAGGAGCCGTAGTTTTCAGATCATCTACACACCTCACACAAGTAACATTAAGTTGCTAAAAGTAAGAAAACGTAACCACTTTTGCAAGTTTGACAAAGTTTTCCCTACATTTTCTAATCTAGATATTTGTATTATTTTTTTCTTTTAATGAAACAACTTTACTTTCACAATGCTCGCGGGATCAAGCCCCTACCTCGGCGGCGCGAAGGAGATCGGGACGAGGGAGAGAGAGTGGGGATCGAGCGATGGCTCCTGTGGCTAGGGTTTAGAAGGGTTTACGCGGGCCGCGGTCACCAGATGGGCCGTGAGGCGCTGGTAGCCCCAACTGGGCTGGAGGGAAAACTTGGGAGAGAGAGAAGGAGAGTTGGGACGGCCTGGCGCTGCCGAAGGTTTTTTTTTTCTCATCTCAGAAAAGGAGAAACAGATGGAGAGGAGAGAAAAAAAAATATTTGAGGAAGGAGGCGCCGGAGGTACAGGAAGGGAAGGAGGTACGGCGAGCCTGAGGGGCGTCGGGGAGGAGAAAGGAGGCGACAGAGGTAGAGGAAGGGAAGCAGATGCCGCGGGGAGGTTCGGACCAAATATTAAAAGAAGTACGGCGTGTATGGTGTGAGAAATAACCACCAAATACGGTTTATGTATTACAGGCTAGAGGCATATGAAGTAATTGCTCCCTAATCCCTCCGTCTCAGAGTCGCCAACAGCCTCTGTGTCACCACTCACCAAATGCCGTTGCATCATCCAGGTTTGGTCTATGTACATACTGAACCAGTGCTACTCTTGAATTTACTGATTTTTGCATGGTGCTTGGCTCTTTGGCAGGGGCCTTCATATTTTTTAGAGCATGAGTTCATGACAGTTTGCATGCGTATGATGTCTGATGATTGCCTGCATACACGGATGATGTGAAGTAATATTTTCCCCTTTAACCTTTTTGTATGGGAATAGTAGGAGAGTATCCTTCTATGCAAGTCACCTTTTTTGGCCTAATACAAGAGCAAATGAGCTAATATTTAAAAAAGCATTAAGTAGAAATGTAATATGGGTTATAAATAGAAAGTAGCTATGAAAACATATGTACATAGAAATTTCATTATTTATTATAATGAATGGGGTAGAAAGCCAAACCATCTATTTTGAGAAACATTAACGTAAATAAATATTATAGATAATAGCAGAAGGGAAATAATATAGTGTGTCCTGAATACCATATAGTGTGCACGTATTCAGTTTCAGCAGCCAATCATATGAACCCACTAAATATAGTAACCACAACCCGTGATCTCAGTGTTTTTTATATTACAATCTGATAATCACAGTAATTTTCAAATTACAAGAAGCATGATGTTGCATTACATAATACATTCTCTGAAATAACAACACATGACCTATTTAATTTAGTGGCTCTGTACTTCACCAAAGAGCAGGCAAATATTACCTGCCAAATCATCGATTCCTTGTGTGAGATCACATGCATGTGATTCCATCAACCATATAATTTAGAACTTGATGGATCCTTAGTTCCTGAACTTTGAAGTTGATGAATCCTTCGTTCCTCAGTTGGATAGTACATGAATGGGCTGACAAGTCAACAAAGCTGATGCATACTTGGTATATGAAGTTTGATGCTATTACCAAGATATGGGCTGAATAATATATGTATAAATCCGTTGATTGAAACTTTAATTAGTCCCGCACTCCTACTTGCAACGGTACGGTTATAATCCCCATAAAAACGATACTATTATAATTAACTATCCTTTGTTACCTCATCACTAAAACTTGCAGATGTTTGATCTTAAGATGCTCGACTCTACTACATGGAAGAAAGTAATTATGCAAATCCTAATTATATCTCTATAAAGGTTGGACTCTACTACATGGAAAGAAGAAATATTATATGAAGTTCCAAAGTTACTTTGTTATTTGTGAAAGTCTGATGCATCTCAAACTATGTTGCTTTGCTGCAGGATGATGAAGAGGAAAAGGGAAAGGGGGGAGGAGCTCAAGGAAACAAAGAGGGGTGGAATAAGGAATAAACAAGGATGGGATGGGAGGTCACTACCTCCAAGCCAACGGCAAGGTAAGGCTTCACGCTGAATTTGTAACTCCAGTAAATAAATGGACTTCCTTTTTAGGTTTAGCTTGACTGAAACCAGTAAATCTATTTTACTCCTCAGGCTGCTTATAAAAGCAATTCAGACTTGGTTTGGGTCTGTTCTGCTGGGAAATAGCAGAGTGACTTCAGATCACCTGGCTTGTGTTAACTTAAAACACAGCAGAGAACATTAAAATCATGAAAAACAGTTGAATTGCTGGCATGTGGCTATCTGACTTAACTGGTTTACTGGAGAAATGTTTAGAGCAGACTGAGAATTTGAAAAGAACTGAAGCATTGCATAAGAAAAGGAACACACTTGTATGAATATGTTTGGCGATAAAGTAGTGAGCCCTGAACTTTTGACTGCAGGGTCAGGATCGGAGCTGCCGCTCCTGGAACCCCGCGGTGTCCACAGTCACAGATCAGCTGTCCCCCATGGCAGCGGCTAGCGTTGGCGGACAGATCTGTGCAGCAGAGGGGACGCCTGTCGCACAGAGCCTGAAGCGCAAGCATCCGAGCAGTCGATTGGTCAGATTGATCCTCCCTCTGGCGTCCTACCTCCACCACCCCCATCGGTAATTTCGGCAGCCTCTCTCGAGATATGTGTAGCTCGCGCGTACTATTACTGGGCCTTGTTGAACTGTTCGTCGGGGGCACGATCAAATGGATAACTGATCCCAAAAGAAGTGGGTGCACTGTTGAATGAGGCTATGTGTTCTTACGCCTGGTAGCCCCTTGAACTGTCGAGGACGCAAGGCATCAAATTGATCTTAGAAGAGGCAGATTCAATTGCGAGTATTTGTGGTGGAGAGATTTGCAATTGGCGATCGGTAGATATTAATGCGATTATGCACTGTTTGAGACAATGTTTGTGGAGGCCAGTATTTAGAATGGACGGCAAAGTTAATTCCTGTGAATGTCATGCATACCAAAGTATAATTAGAGAAAATGGATTCAACGGGCAATTGTAAATTTGGGACTTCATCATCGAGCTTAGAGAATAAGAACAAACAGCCTTGTTGAAGGAGCGCAATGCTAGCTATTTTTTTTTAACCAAGCAGCCAGCAGCACTGAGTTGCTGACCGATATTTTGATCTCATCAGAGATGACATTCAGGCATGGCGTGCTGCTGGGTGCATAATTGCGAGCTAGTCCTGTGGTTGTAGGTGTTGTTGTGGCCCTGGTAGCTCCTTTTGCACACCTGTTTGCACGCTTTCTTTTTTTCAGAGCTCTGCTGTTCGCTCTAACCTCGCTAGACTGTAAATGGCTTTGTACCGACTTTTCTTGCTTAATACAGTTCGGCCTCCAGCCCTTCAAATATTAAGAACAAACATAATGCTGGTGATCAGACTTTTAATTCAGGAATTACATTGGGTTTTAATTAATTAGATCTACTAATTTATGAGTAAATAATCTTAGAATTGGTAGTATGTCCTAAGTAGCTACAGCTGGAGTGAGGTGTGCGGTTGATACAAGGAGCAAATATTTAGAATTTCTTGTTGTTGATTTTGCGCTAAGTTCTAACTATATAGATAAAGTTCTTGATATTTACTTCGGTGATGTGTTTTAGATTCAAGTAGTACTCTTAAATATGGAATCATGGTGTAGATGCTAAATGTTTACTGATTTTTGTCAAGTGGATTATTACATTTGGATGCGTTTCGAAACTCTCTTGAACCATTTCTGTTACTGTCTTATGAGAACGCGCTGCAAAACTTGTTTTAGCATGTACATTTGCTGACCACGTTTCAATTTGCACCCACCGTGCCTTTCCTCCTGCCTCCACCACCCCCTGCCATAGTGCAGTCTCATTTCTTCATGTCATACTCTTGCCCGGACATATGTCACACTTGGATGCACAATAATGTTGATCATATAATCTTTGACTATTTCAAACCTTTGTGTTGTCCGTTTCTCTAGCCACATTGAACTCTGTTGGAGTCTCAAACCTGGAGTGAATTTCGTCAGGTACCTAACCTGCAGTAGCTGCCCACCGTCACCGTTCTGCCCCCTTCTAACCTCCCACCGCTGCCACCTTCCACAGTGAAGCATTCGGTGAGGAAACCGTTTTGCTAGATGCATGTCAATCATTTATGACCTCGTTATGTTTTCATCCATGAAATAGTGTTTTCCCTTTTTTTTATGACCTTGTTATGTTTTCATCCATGAACGAGTCGAGCCGGTGCTCAGGACGTCCACATTCTTCCTGATCCGGGGGTCAGGAAAAGATTCTGATCTATGAAACACAATGTGCAGAACCGGCTACACTATCTCCGGAGGTCCATTGCCCATGAGGTGATTTCGATGAGAAGAAACTGGGGTGAGCTGCCAGATTTCATGATCTCGGAGGTGGTGTTCTAAGAAGTTAGAGGTCATCGCGAAGGTAGTTTGGATCCTGAAGATGCAAGTCTCGATGATGACCCCTAGGTTATATTTTGACACTTTCGGGCAAGTGTTAGCTGCCATGCCAGATGCTGCTGTGGTAGTGCCTGAATTCCTGATTTGTGTTCAGCGATAGTTACACACATGTAAATCGAAACCTATATTTTGGTCCGGACATGACCTGTTTAACTTCCACCCCACATAGCTGGCGTGGAAGTTCTTGTGCTCACGATGATCTTACATAATGATCGCTAAATGTATGAAGACATATCTTTATAGTATGTTTAAGACTTTAAGTTGAAGGTGTGATGGTGAGAAGAGAGTTTGTATGATGGTGATGTTAGATCTTTTTTTTACTGCTGTGATGTTAGAATTTGAACGATGTCCATTCATAGCCGTATATATACATGCTTTGCATTGTTGACAAAACCAGTACTGCAAATACTGGAGTGAACTTGTCAAAACATTTAGGTATGAAAAATGATGATAATGAGATTCCACAGTGTCTGGGTCAAAAGATGTATAGACAATTAGTTAATGTGGAAAAATACATTTCTGGAGTAGACAAGTATGGCAACAAGATTGGTCTGTGGTACATGGCCAGAATTGCCAATTCTGGATTTTGTAAGCAAATATTAGGAAACCACTACACAAATGAAGTAATGCCCTGATGGCATTGATACTGCTTAGGACAACAGAAGGTGACCAACGTGTCGCCGCAATCCGGGCAAGGAATCAGGGAAAAAAATCTCTTGATGGGCGGACGATGAGGATGATGTAGTCATGTGGTTGAGGGAGAGTTCCTCGTGTACGATGGATGGAGGGTCTCCGGCCGAACTCTAGTCATTTTCTAATACTCCCTCCGTTATATAAAAAAAAGATGTTCTAACCATTTTCTTTAAATCAGATGTATACAGACATGTTTCATTATAGTATTTGTTTACTCATTTCATTTCAGTTCGTACGTAGTCTATATTAAAATATCCAAACTGAACTTTGTTATCTTTCCTTTAAGCAATTAATGAAAAAGGGATGCCCGGGAAAAAAAATATTGAAATATCCAAAATATCTTATATTTGTGAACGGAGAGATTGCATAATTACTGCCGCCGTAGGTACTTCTTTGGAAATTGCGATCTCTTTGAAAGTTAATAATGTATTTTCTCTGAAATCTTTTAGAGCAATTCTATTGTGGGTGGATAACTAAGTTAAATGAGCTATGAATGGTGTACCCAAGTACCCAACCAAAGGTGATATTACTTACAGAAGATTATTTATTTATTTCTCTAGATTCAGATCAAAATTTTGGCTGAAATATTTTGGACTTGCAGATATCCCCCCATAGGTATGTGCTAAAAAAAATTCTATATGTATATGTTTTATAAATTGATCATACGATCTAACCTACAGATCCAACTCTAAACATCAAATAATTTGTATTACCACCGTCGAGTGTGAAACTGTGAATACGCCTACTATGGTCGCGATCATGTCCAAAGTCCAAACACGTCCATACGATAGCGACAGCAACAGGCAAGAATCAACAGCACTGTGCACGTATTCGTACGTACACGCCTACGTACGCACGCACATAGTATGTAGAGACGTACCTGGTTGGTCTCGGCGGCGGGACCGAAGAAAACGGTCTTGCCGTAGGCGAGGAGGCAGAGCCCGTGGAAGAGGCCGAAGACCTCGGTGCTGGGCTGGTGCACGGCGGCAACGACGGTCATGCCCTCCCGGCGCGCGAGCCTGGCGATCCGGCTGACGACGTGGAAGGAGGCGGCGCTGTTGAGGCCGCTGGTGGGCTCGTCCAGGAACAGCAGCGCCGGCCGGGTGAGGATCTCCATGCAGATGCTGACCCGGCGCCGCTGGCCGCCGCTGATCCCCTTGTGCATCCACCCGCCGATGCGCGTGTCCGCCGCGCCCTCCGGCCCCATCTCCCGCAGCGTCTCCTCCGCCCGCTCCCGCTTCGCCGCCGCCGACATGCCGCTCGGCAGCTGCAGCGACGCCGAGTACCGCACCGCCTCCCGCACCGTCAGCGTCGTCATCAGCACGTCGTCCTGCGTCACGTACGCCTGCAACACGCAAAGGATTCGTTCACGATCAACAAGAATGAAAATGAGATATGCTCATCCATGCATGCACTAGGCTTACTGATGTTCCGTACGATAGCTTCTGCCTCCGGCCATTGATCAAGATGTCTCCCTTCTGGCTAACACCAGAGCCTAGCCTTCCTGTAATTTTGTACCACGGAAGCTCGTCGGAATTAATTCTTCAATCTTCTCACCACAAAAATTATAATATCTAATTGTACGAGTCGCTACGACGCTAGCTGGCGAACAAAATCTTTCGAGTAGTTTGTATCACGAAGGCTGGCTGTCTGACTAGCGAAGGCCAGCCCGGATACGATAGATATCGTACAGGAGTATTATTCACGAGCATGTATACAGCGGTACCAACCTGCTAGAGCGTCTAGAAGGGTGGATTTGCCGCAGCCGGACGGCCCCATGATGGCGAGGACCTCGCCGGGCAAAGTCTACTTCTCCGGAGCACCGACAGATTTTTTTTATTTCGACAACCGGGACTGCACGGACCGAATAGCACTGGAAACCATCACTCCACTGGCACCACGGAGCTGGCGGTGATCGACGGGAATTCTCGCAGCGCGTGTGCAAACAGGTCAATCGGTGTCCACTGGCACGCCGGACGGACGTGACATCGACCGCCTCGCCTCCAAAAGCTACCGCAGCCTACCAAAGTTTTTCTTTTCTCCCGTTCGTCTCGGGGATCGGTCGGGTCGTCACGTACGGTGTCCCGTCGTCTCGATTCTAGCCTACCTACGCAGTGGATAACTTTTGAGCTAGTCGGCGGTGGCGCGGCAGTGCGCTGGGTCGTGCGCATGCTCGTGGAAAATGACCAGATGGCCGGATCGACGACGTTCCTTGTCTCCAGGGTCTGGGATACCCTTTTTGAGGACCACCAACTCGTCCATGCATCCACCCGTCAAAAAAGGAAAAACTCGTCCATGCATCCGAAAGGCTACAATGTTGTGAAAACTTTGGAAGATTTAGCTTCAGCAGGGACACACGACCAGAGGAGACCTTGTAAAAATACTACTGCTCTTTGTAGCTCGCCCGTCGGTGATGCGCAAGCTAGTACTCCCCCCAACCCATTAATTTCGACCTCCCCGACCTCTTCGCCCTTGCTGCCGCCACCCAGCTTCGGTCCTCTTTGCCACCCCCCCCCCCCCCCACCCCCACCCAGCCGCCATCGATGCGCCCACCGCCGGGGTTGTTTCCACGTCTTGCCGCCGACGGTGTAGCTCGTGGCCCGCACCCTACACCCCCTTCAACCGGGGTCGTCGCCGCCCTCAGCACACCACCGTCACCGCCACCGTCGGAGGACATTGAATTCGACGGTCCTGCTCCGAGAACCGGCCAGGACAGGGGGTCTCTAGAGGGGTAAAACTAATGTTATGGGTTGGAGCTGATGTCTTCAGCAAAAGGAGAGGCTGGGCGCATGTGATGCTCAAGATTGCTTTATGATGACCCTAGAGATATGTTGCTGTGGTTTTCGATAATGGTTGTGTTCGTATTCAACTTTATTTTAAAAAGCTTTGGTGCTGGTCGTGGGGTCCTGAAATAAGGTTTAGATTTTGCTCGGTAGGCGCCTCTTGTTGTTAGAGGATGCTCGTAGACCCGTCATGTGACACTGAGACTTATGCCTTAAGGAACTTGGTGGATGCTTGTGTTATCAATTTTAAAAAAAAAAAATTTAAAATTAGGAGGTGACCCCTTATTTCAAAAATAGTAATACTCGTGTATAGCGACGAACCGCTTACAGCCGGCCTATAAACTAGTTACATTTTATAAAAATGCCCTTTGTCAATGCGAATTTGACACTATTTGTGCACTTCTTGTTTTGTGGACTTTACATACACTGCACAATGCTGCAACGCTACAGTACTCATAAGCAACAATCCTCTACTAACAAAACAATTGTGCTTAACTCTCCGCCCTCACTTTGCTCCATTTGCTTCGAAACCCTGATCGACGATTTGCACCGATGGCTGGGTGCTCCTGAACCTGAGCTTGTTCACCATGGGCTTCACCTTCTCGGTAAGCTTCATGATGGCCAAGAAGAGCACCCTGTACAATATGACCATCCCGAACAGGACCGCGAGGTCGACCCACTTGCTGTACCCCATCTCCACCTGCCAGTAGTCCCTAAGGATCTCGTCGCCGGTGATGGTAGCAGCACCGCCAGCCTGGTTGTTTGGGAAGGTGAGGCCGAGGAACTCGTTCTTGTAGAACCCCTGGTTGGCGTACTTGTGGAAGGCGACGTAGTACATGGGGTACCTCCACACCGGCTTGGGCAGGTCGTGGGGCAGGCGGAAGAAGCCGCCGTTGAGCATCATGACGCCCTGGATGCCAGCGCCGGTGATGATGCCCATGAGGAAGTCCGGCACGGCGCTGGCCACGATCATCATCAGGCCCTCCACCAGCATCATGGTCATGAAGAGCACCAGCGCGAAGTAGGCGAAGTGGTCAAAACTCCTCTGCAGGCCGACTAGGTAGTAGGCCATCGCGCCTGACACCAGGGAAATCAGGAGCAGGTACGGCGTTGCCGAGACTGTGTTGGCGATAACGAACGACGACACGCCGTAGTGCCCGTTCAACCTCTCCCTTCCAAATATCTGCATTGTGCATACAGAAATCACATCAGATCAGTCGTATCGTGAGCATGGTTTTCAATTTTGATTTCAGAAAAATTTCAGCACCAACCGAAATTTAGTGAACATGAATGATTTCGGTTTTCATTTTGGTCAAAGGGCCGAAATATTCACTTGAATTCAATTAAGATTTTGATTTTTTAGAAAATATGTGAATTTCTGTGTACTACTGAAATTGCCGAAATATTTTGACCGAAACGTAAATATTTCAGTGTATGCTGAAATTAATGAAATTCTGTGAATTTCATCGAAATCTCGCTGAAAGTGAAAACCATGGTTGTGAGTCGTGAGATGAGATGGAACTCGATCGGAAACTTAACCTTCATGTCCTCGACGAAAGACGGGAAGCCTCCGATGGCCATGAAGGTGAGGAAGGCGCTGACGAACATGAGCATGGAGCCCCGAGCCTGCGTGCAGAGTTTTCAATCACACGGTCAACACAACAGTGATGAATGGGTGTGGCAACGACAACGAGAGACTTCTTGCTAGGCACCTGGATGGATCCGTAGCTGTGGCCGATGTCATAGAAGATGGTGCCGCAGCAGAGGCAGAGGGCGATGTAGAAGGCAAAGCGAAGCCAGTAGTTGCCGAGGTCCCTATACATATTGATGAAAGACCTCTTGGTCAGCACGAAGGACTGCATCAGGAAGCTCGGTTGCTGCCCTACCATCTTCACCACCTCCCCTCCCTGACTCCACACGACAAACCACATACACGCTTATAATTAGCAAAATTTAGCACTCCAACTGAAAGTTTGAGAATGTACGTGGAGTCCGGGCTACTCACAGTGGCGCGTATGTCGGCGATCTGCCGAGTCACCTTGTCCATGTGCACGGAGGATTTGTAGGAGACCACCAGCGCGTCGATGTTCTCGGCGGTGGTCGTCTTCTTCCCGCTGAGGCCTTCCTCGATGTCCTGAGGAATCAATTAATGGAGTGCATGGTTAGGAATACTATTCACCAAGAATATTTCAGATATAGATAATTAAGGTCCTTGTTGATTGAACGGTGGCGATGTGCTCACGTTGTCGAAGCACTAGTACAAAACAGGGCATTGGTCCAGGCCAGATCAGAGCAACAGTCCCGGTTCTGTTACGAACCGGGACTAATGCGTGCATCAGTCCCGGTTCGAGCGGCCAGGACGCCGGCCGGGCCTCGGCAGGAACCAGTCCCGGTTCGGCTGGGATCTTTAGTCCCGGTTCCACCTACCAACCGGGACTAAAGGTCCTGGCTCCTGGCGCAACCCCTTTAGTCCCGGTTCGTGTCTGGAACCGGGACTAAAGGTCTGTCTTCAGTCCCGGTTCTAGCCACGAACCGGGACTAATAAAATGCCTATATATACCCTGCCCCCGCCGCTCACTCCTCTGTTTTTTGGCCGGCCAGCGTGTGCAGGGTGTGTGCTACTCTCTGTTCTCACCTCCTATGCACATGAGGTGTTCGATGAAATGCCCGAGCAACACTTAAGCTTTCTCTCCTCTCCAAGCTCGATCTCCAAGCTCAATTTTGCCCAAGATTTCTCTAGGTTTGGCGGTGCACCAACTATCCAAGTGTTCTAAAAAGGTTAGCAACTTCATCGTTTCATCTCTCACTGCTAGTTTAGCTCATTTCAAATGCTCTAGAAGTAGAGTGGTTTGTGGGTTTTAGTGGAGGAGTGTATGTGGGAGTTCTTTTGATTTAGATGCACAATTTGAGCTGAAATTAACTTCTTAGAGTCTGCACATGTGTAGGGTGCCGTCCCCGTCCCCGTCCTCACCGCCGTCGATCGCCCGCGTCGATCTCGTCGCCGGCACGACCGTGGTGAGCCTCTTGTTCTTATCTTCTTTTTAAAAGAAAAAAATTCTTACTTGTATGATTTAGATAGATACTTGTATAATTTTCTTACTTTTATTATTGTTTGTTATTATATAGTGCCATGACTTTGGTATCCGCCCCCGTCGGCCCTCGTCCTGTTTATGATTCGGATGTGGTATATTATCTTTTATTATGATTTGTTTCATTTAGTGTTTATGACAATTATGCCGACCAACGTGACATAGATGTTTTTATCTAGGAGGTATGTGAACCGGAAATTCCAACCGACCCTCTTGTCGAGAGGTTAAATTTAGTTGAAAAAGAAAACAATTACTTGAAGAAAAAATTGAAAAGAATTGAGGAGGAGAAGATGGAATTGGAGTTGCATGTTGCTGATGTCGTCGATGATCACAAGATCAAGATGGATGCAATGCGCTTGAAGATTAGAAAGATTAGAAAATATGCCATTCATAATGAGGCTTGGTATCATTATGCCGTTGGATCAATTGTTACCTTAGTTGCGATTATGATCGCATTTGTTGTTGTTTTTCATAGTTTCAATGTATGTTTTAATTAGATGCTCTAGAGAGCTATATGTTGTTCTATGAGAACTATATATGTATGAACTTTATGTATTTATTTTTTCAGTAATAACATTTGATCACTACTATACTTTGGTTTTAATGTGATGATGAACTTGTATTAATTTAGTCACTTCTCTATTCATGATGTTCTGTAATGGTTTTTGATACACTTAATTATATAATGCACGCAGATGAACCGGCAATGGATGTATGGTGACCGATGCACCTCCGAGTATCTTGAGGGCCTGCATAAATTTCTCGAAGTGGCTGAGGCAAACAAGCAGAATGGTTTTATGTATTGTCCATGCCTTGTCTGTGAGAATACGAAGGATTACTCTAACTTGAAAACCCTTCACGTCCACATACTTGAGAAGGGTTTCATGCCACACTATAATGTTTGGACCAAGCACGGAGAAAGAGGAGTTATGATGGAAGATAACGAAGAAGAAGAGGATGATGACAACTATCCCCCTGAATACGGTGATACTGCAACGGGGGAAGCTGAAGATCAAGAGTAACCAGACGATGTGCCCGATGATGATCTTCGCCGGGTCATTGTTGATGCAAAGAGACAATGCCAAAGTGAAAGGGAGAAGTTGAAGTTCGATCGCATGTTAGAGGATCACAAAAAAGGGTTGTACCCAAATTGCGAAGATGACAACACAAAGCTCGGTACCACACTGGAATTGCTTAAATGGAAGGCAGACAATGGTGTATCTGACAACGGATTTGGGAAGCTACTGAAAATAATGAAGAAGAAGCTTCCAAAGGATAACGAATTGCCCGACAGTACGTACGAAGCAAAGAAGGTTCTATGCCCTCTAGGATTGGAGGTGCAGAAGATACATGCATGACCTAATGACTGCATCCTCTACCGCGGTGAGTATGAGGATTTGAACGCATGCCCGGTATGCGGTGCATTGCGGTATAAGATCAGACGAGATGACCCTGGTGATGTTGAGGGCGAACGCCCCAGGAAGAGGGTTCCTGCCAAGGTAATGTGGTATGCTCCTATAATACCACGGCTGAAACGTCTGTTCAGAAACAAAGAGCATGCCAAGTTGATGCATCTATCGTCGACATAACAAACTCCATCGTCCTTCTTCTTATTCCATTCTTGGATGCTGATCGGGACGCTGTCCCTAACAACAACTCCGCACCGATGTATAAATCGGTCTTGGGTCCGCTTGGGAACAGTCGGTTTGCCATCTCGATCGACTTCTTCGATCGTGAACCTTTCATTCTCGCCCAACCTTTTCTTCGGGCCTCGTCTCCTTATAGAAGTTTGGCTCGATCTGGAGGGCTAAAAGAAGAAAGAAGCGTTAATATATGTACATACAAAAAAATTAATGCATCTAGTCAGCAGAGGCTTAATTAATATACATACCTCGCCGGACTTTGCAACAGTTAAAGCTCCAACACCGGCGGAGCCGTCATCTTCTCCCTCCTCCATTCGATCACCGGAGCCGTCATCTTCTCTTCCCTCACCATCAGAGTTGTTGAGAAACTGTGAGGGGCAATCATCACCTCCGTCGCGGATTATATCCCCCAACATCTCTTCTTTTTATAAGTCTCTGTCGTGTTCCATAGTTTCTGCAAATATTACAACATGGCAATATACAACCATGAGAGATGGATTAGTGGCAAACATAGACCTAATCACAACAAGGAATCATATGCATATGAGCAATGGATTAGTGGATTATCGGGGTTATGTTTTAACGACCCCCTCCCCCCTCATGTCGAAGTCAATGAACAACATGAAAATTTGTAAGTGATTGCTAAACTTTTATGCTTCATTTATATGAAGATCAATTAACCAATATAACTATGTCCGCGATATGAGGCATTGGACATTATCTAGAATCATATCTGATGAGTCGTCCTATCTTTCGGGAGAGGATACTTTGCGGACCGCCTCTCTCATGCCCGTCCGACGTGCAAATCAGGTTTTTATATGCCTCGAAATCAAAGTTATCGGGGTTATGTTTTAACGTCCCCCCCCCCCCTCTCATGTCGAAGTTACGACGATATTTGTACAAGATGAATACAAGATTTATACACAAGATGAATACAAAATGAATACAAGATGAATACAAGATTTATACACAACATGAATACACAACTCAACAAATGAACCAACCATCATCCTATGAACAAAACTCAACATACGACAAATGGACACCTTTTGTCGAACAGCGGAGGGACGATCAGGGAACAACTCCACAGAGATGCAACACCACAACCTGTAATTCCACCGAGTGAAAAAAATTTAGGCAAACCCAAGTATGCCACTGGATAGAATGGAAGATTTTAGTTGAAATGGACCTATAAAGATCATGGCAAACGGATGCACGAAACTCAAATGGTGATCAAAGCAATATGCAATGCAAATCTGTCCATTATAGCTAGATACCAATTTGAAAGCAAGATTTGAACATGCTACAGAATTTCTACATGGCAACAAATGGCATGAGATGAATGTACATGTAACACATGGCAAAACATGCTTACTGAACTAATTCAAATGACCCCTAGATCAATGGCAATCATCATGACAAGTTGACAAGTATTAACAGATTTTTAGACTTAGTGATATTTGCATGGCATGGCAGAAATGAATAGATAGCAAGTTTACAAGCTTGTAGCACTCACTACAGGTCCTAACATGGCATGAAGTAAAATGTACCAGCAAGATGACATCAAAATGCTCCTACTTCATGTTCAAAGATTGCCCAAAAGATGCTTGCATTAAAACATACAAAAAAGACAAAATGAACTCTAATGCAAAAAATTTGTTCTTTGATTTGCAAAGGAGCTATATTCTCACCAATTCTTTTGCACCCACAAAAATTACTCCATCTATTTGACAGTACCCACAACCCATTCCACCAAAAACATTTCGTTCCATAGTTCAAATTTTTCAAATTTCATTCAGTTCAAATTTGGACCAGATTCAAACTCCGTGGTCAAAGCCCAATTTAAATTGCTCCAAAAATTCCGAAACTTTGCCAGACTCTCTTTTGTGCATCAACACCTCACCACAAAAATTCTCAAAAATTCCTAAAATTCCTAGAGCCCTCTGGCATTTCATCATACACTTGATGTGCACTGTCAAAAAGTTCAGAAAAAAATTGTTCTTCAATTTGTTTTAGCAAGATCATTATCTAACATCCATCCATCTAACATCCATCCATCTAACAACAGCAATGCAGCGGCGGCGGCGGCAAGCAGAGCACGCAGCGGAGCAGTGGCAGCAGGCTAGAGAAAGGGGGGAGCTCACTAGGGGCGGCGCGCGATGGAGCTGGAAGGCCGGCGACGAGGGGAGCGGGCTCGGTGGCGGCGATGGCGAGGAGGTCCGGCAACGAGGAGTGGCTCAGGGGCGGCGATGCTCGGGGAGGTCCGGCCGGCGACGAGGAGCGAGCGGGCTCGGGGACGGCGTCGGGGGCGGCGACGAGAAGCGGGCTCGGGGAGGCGACGGCGAGGTCCGGCAGCCTGGCGGCGTCGAGGTGGTCTTCGGCGCTGTCGGGGGAGAGGGAGAGATCGAAAACTGCAGATGGCTTTTGGAAAATTTCCTAAGTGCTGCTTATATACACAGAGTTTTAGTCCCGGTTGGTGGCACCAACCGGGACTAAAGGCCCCCCTTTAGTCCCAATCCGAGCCACCAACCGGGACTAAAGGTGAATTTCACCAGCCCAAAGGGTGCGAAACTCAGGCCTTTAGTCCCGGTTAGTGACTCGGACCGGGACTAAAGGGGGGCCTTTAGTCCCGGTTGGAGCCACCAACCGGGACTAAAGGGCTGGTCCTGGCACAGGCGAGGGGCGGTGGGAGTTTAGTCCCACCTCGCCAAGCGAGAGGCGCTCGCAGCGGTTTATATACGCGGCTGCGATCTCTCTCCCAAGCTCCTCTCTAAAGCAGGCAGTTAATTGCCTAACCTCTGCCCTGTTGGGCCTACTAGCCCCGCGAGCCTGCATCCTGGCCTATATATGGATGGGTTTCTAGTCGTATGCAGGCCATGGTGTCTGCTAGTAGGCGGGTATTTTTTTATTTTTTATGTTATTTTTTTGCACATGTTATGTTTTTTTATTTTTTATGTTATTTTTTGCATATGTTATGTCAATTTTAATATTCTTTCACAACCACTATAAAATATATGGCACATGTTATGTCTTTTTTATTTTTTATGTTATGGCAATTTTAATTTTTTGCATATGTTATTTTTATTATTTTTTAAGTTATTTTTTGCATATGTTATGTCAATTTTAATATTCTTTCACAACCGCTATAAAATATATGGCACATGTTATGTCTTTTTATTTTTTATGTTATTTTTTATGTTATGACAATTTTAATTTTTTGCATATGTTATGTCTTTTTATTTTTTATGTTATGGCAATTTTCATTTTTTTCATATGTTATGTTTTTTAATTTTTATGTTATTTTTTGCATATGTTATGTCAATTTTAATATTCTTTCATAACCACTATAAAATATATGGCACATGTTATGTCTTTTTTATTTTTTTTGTTATGGCAATTTTAAATTTTTGCATATGTTATGTCTTTTTATTTTTTTATGTTATTTTTTATGTTATGTCAATTTTATTTTTTATTTTTTATGTTATTTTTTGCATATGTTATGTCAATTTTATAGAGAGGAGCGGGCTTGAGGTAAAGTCGGAGGTCTGTACCTCATTTTTATATAATTTTAAGTTAATATTATTTTGATCATAACTAGAGTTTTATAAAAGCTTTTTAGTTGATTCTTTTTGCTATTGAAGAATATTATAGTTTTGTTTTAGTTGATCATAGCTAGAATTTTATATAACTTTATTCTTTGACACATCAGGTGGTGATTTGTCAATATGTTTTTGAAAAAATTGAGCAACCAACCGGTGCTCAGAAGACATTCATATTTTGTTTGGACATAATTGCATTGATTAACTCCTCTGTATAATTAAAATACTAAAAGGATAGGAATAATTGAAATTTCATAACTTAATAAATAATTATTATAAAATCATGTTTCAAATGCCAAAATGCCCTAGCTAGCTCTTACAAAGATTCCCTCCGGTTTATCTAAAGTGGCACTTTCCAGCTATAAGTCCGGAAACTCACACTAGAGAGAAAGTGATGGCGGTGAAGCCGGTTACATCCCAGAGTGGGATCTTGGGGTATAAAACTATTTCTTCGCGTGTGTCCCTTGCTTATTGCACTGTAACCATGGATAATCTTCATCATTTAACAGGATGCTTGGGTCAGTCTTCACTCTGAAGGGAGAAATTTCATGAAACTTTTCATAATCTTCTGACATGTCTGTCTTGTCCTCCACTCCCACGATGTTTCTTTTCCCTGAAAGAACTATGTGACGCTTTGGCTCATCGTATGATGTATTCGCTTCCTTATCTTTTCTTTTTCTCGGTTTGGTAGACATGTCCTTCACATAGAAAACCTGCGCCACATCATTGGCTAGGACGAATGGTTCGTCTGTGTACCCAAGATTGTTGAGATCCACTGTTCTCATTCCGTACTGCGGGTCTACCTGTACCCCGCCTCCTGACAGATTGACCCATTTGCACCGAAACAAAGGGACCTTAAAATCACGTCCATAGTCAAGTTCCCATATGTCCTCTATGTAACCATAATATGTGTCATTTGCCCTATTGGTGTTTGCTGCATCAAAGCGGACACCACTGTTTTGGTTGGTGCTATTTTTATCTTGGGCGATCATGTAAAATGTATTCCCATTTATCTCGTACCCTTGGAAAGTCAATACAGTCAAAGATGGTGTCCTGGCCAACAAGTACAGCTCATCTCCAACAGTGGTGTTACCCATGAGATGTGTTTGCAACCAACCGCCGAAAGTCCCCATGTGTTCACGTGTAATCCAGTCGTCAGACTGCTCCGGGTGTTTGGAGCGTAGAATATTCTTGTGTTCATTGATATACGGGGCCACCAAGGTAGAATTCTATAGAACTGTGTAGTGTGCTTGCGCCCAAGAATGTCCGTCCCTACATATTATTGAGTTCGGTCCTAGCGTGCCTTTTCCACCCAGTCTCCCCTCATGCCGCGATTCAGGAACACCAATCGGCTTAAGGTCAGGAATAAAGTCAACACAAAACTCAATGACCTCCTCTGTTTGATGGCCCGTGGAGATGCTTCCTTCTGGCCTAGCACGGTTACGAACATATTTATTTAAGACTCCCATGAACCTCTCAAAGGGGAACATATTGTGTAGAAATACAGGACCCAGAATTGCAATCTCGTCGACTAGGTGAACTAGGACGTGCGTCATAATATTGAAGAAGGATGGTGGGAACACCAACTCGAAACTGACAAGACATTGCACCAAATCATTCTGTAACCTTGATAGGATTTCTGGATCGATTACCTTCTGAGAAATTGCATTGAGGAATGCACATAGCTTCAGAATGGCTAATCGAACATTTTCTGATCGAATCCCCCTCAATGCAACCGGAAGCAGTTGCGTCATAATCACGTGGCAGTCATGAGACTTTAGGTTCTGGAATTTTTTCTCTGCCATATTTATTATTCCCATTATATTCGACGAGAAGCCAGACGGGACCTTGATACAGAGCAGGCATTCAAAAAAGATTTCCTTCTCTGCTTTGGTAAGAGCGTCGCTGGCAGGACCTTGAAACTGCTTTGGATGCATGCCGTCTTTTTCGTTCATACGTTGCTAGTCCTCCCGTGCCTCCGGTGTATCTTTAGTCTTCCCATACACGCCCAAGAAGCCTAGCAGGTTCACGCAAAGATTCTTCGTTACGTGCATCACGTCGATTGCAGAGCGGACCTCTAGGTCTTTCCAATAGGGTAGGTCCCAAAATATGGATTTCTTCTTCCACATGGGTGCGTGTCCGTCAGCGTCATTCGGAACTGATTGTCCGCCAGGACCCTTTCCAAAGATTACTTGTAAATCCTTGACCATATCAAGTATATCATCACCAGTACGGAGGACAGGCTTCTTCCGGTGATCTGCCTCACCTTTGAAATGCTTGCCTTTCTTTCTTAAGGCATGCTTGGTCGGAAGAAATCGACGATGTCCCAGGTACACATTCTTCTTACATTTATCCAAATATATACTTTCGGTCTCATCTAAATAGTGCGTGCATGCGTGGTATCCCTTGTTTGTCTGTCCTGAAAGGTTACTAAGAGCAGACCAATCATTGATGGTTACAAACAGCAACGCTCGTAGGTCAAATTCCTGCTGTTTGTGCTCATCCCACACACGTACACCTTTTATGTCCCACAACTGTAAAAGTTCTTCAACTAATGGCCTTAGGTACACATCAATGTCGTTGCCGGGTTGCTTAGGGCCTTGGATGAGCACTGGCATCATAATGAACTTCCGCTTCATGCACAACCAAGGAGGAAGGTTATAGATACATAGAGTCACAGGCCAGGTGCTATGATTGCTGCTCTGCTCCCCAAAAGGATTAATGCCATCTGCACTTATACCAAACCATAAGTTCCTTGCGTCACCTGCAAAGTTCGGCCACTTTCTCTCGATTTTTCTCCACTGCGACCCATCAGCGGGTACTCTCAACTTCCCGTCTTTCTTACGGTCTTCTTTATGCCATCGCAACAACTTGGCATGCTCTTTGTTTCTGAACAGACGTTTCAACCGTGGTATTATAGGAGCATACCACATCACCTTGGCAGGAACCCTCTTCCTGGGGCGCTCGCCCTCAACATCATCAGGGTCATCTCTTCTCATCTTATACCGCAATGCACCGCATACCGGGCATGCATTCAAATTCTCGTACTCCTCACCGCGGTAGAGGATGCAGTCATTAGGGCATGCATGTATCTTCTGCACCTCTAATCCTAGAGGGCAGAGAACCTTCTTTGCTTCGTACATACTGTCAGGCAATTCGTTATCCTTTGGAAGCTTCTTCTTCATTATTTTCAGTAGCTTCCCAAATCCCTTGTCGGATAAACCATTCTCTGCCTTCCATTGCAGCAATTCCAATGCGGTACCGAGCTTTGTGTTGCCATCTTCGCAATTTGGGTACAACCCTTTTTTGTGATCCTCTAACATGCGATCGAACTTCAACTTCTCCCTTTCACTTTCGCATCCTCTCTGTGCATCAACAATGACCCGGCGAAGATCATCATCGGGCACATCTGGTGCCTCTTGATTTTCAGCTTCCCCCGTTGCAGTATCATCGTATTCAGGGAACATATCATAGTTGTCATCATCCTCTTCTTCTTCGTTGTCTTCCATCATAACCCCTCTTTCTCCGTGCTTGGTCCAAACATTATAGTGGGGCATGAAACCCTTCTCAAGCAGGTGGAAGTGAAGGGTTTTCGAGGAAGAGTAATCCTTCGTATTCCCACAGACAGTACATGGACAATACATAAAACCATTCTGCTTGTTTGCCTCAGCCACTTCGAGAAAATTATGCAGGCCCGTAATGTACTCGGATGTGCGTCGGTCACCGTACATCCATTGCCGGTTCATCTGCATGCATTATATAATTAAGTGTATCAAAAACCATTACAGAACATCATGAATAGAGAAATGACCAAATTAATACAAGTTCATCATCACATTAAAACCAAAGTACAGTAGTGATCAAATGTTATTACTGAAAAAATAAATACATAAAGTTCATACATAGTTCTCATAAAACAACATACAGCTCTCTAGAGCATCGAATTAAAACATACATCGAAACTAACATACAACTATGTAAAACATTTAAATGCAACAACAAATGCGATCAAAATCACAACTAAGGTAACAATTGATCCAACAGCATAACGATACCAAGCCTCATTATCAATGGCATATTTTCTAATCTTCAAGCGCATTGCATCCATCTGGATCTTGTGTAGATCGACGACATCGGCAACATGCAACTCCAATTTCATCTTCTCTTCTTCAATTCTTTTCAATTTTTCTTTTAAATAATTGTTTTCTTTTTTAACTAAATTTAACCTCTCGACAAGAGGGTCAGTTGGAATTTCCAGTTCACATACCTCCTAGATAAAAACATCTATGTCACGTTGGTCGGCATAAGTGTCATAAACACTAAATGAAAAAATAGTTATAAAAGATAACATACCACATCCAAATCATAGACTGGACGAGAGCCGACGGGGGCGGATACCAAAACCATGGCACTATATAATAACAAACAATAATACAAGTAAGAAAATTATACAAGTAGCTATCTAAATCATACAAGTAAGAATTTTTTTCTTTTAAAAAGAAGATAAGAACAAGAGGCTCACCACGGTGGTGCCAGCGACGAGATCGGCGCGGGCGATCGACGGCGGTGAGGATGGGGACGGGGACGGGACGGCACCCTACACATGTGCAAACTCTAAGAAGTTAATTTGAGCTCAAATTGTGCATCTAAATCAAAAGAACTCCCACATACACACCTCCACTAAAACCCACAAACCACTCTACTTCTAGAGCATTTGAAATGAGCTAAACTAGCAGTGAGAAATGAAAGGATGAAGTTGCTAACCTTTTAGAACACTTGGATAGTTGGTGCACCGCCAAACCTAGACAAATCTTGGGGAAAATGTAGCTTGGAGGTCGAGCTTAGAGAGGAGAAAGCTTAAGTGTGGCTCGGGCATTTCATCAAACACCTCATGTGCATAGGAGGTGAGAACAGAGTAGCACACACCTCCCACATGTCGCCCGGCCAAAAAACAGAGGAGTGAGCGCGCAGGGGTGAGCATATATATAGGCATCCTTTTAGTCCTGGTTGGTGTCTACAACCGGGACTGAAGACTGACCTTTAGTCCCGGTTCCAGACACCAACCGGGACTAAAGGGGTTGCGCCAGGAGCGAGGCCCTTTAGTCCCGGTTGGTGGCTGGAACCGGGACTAAAGGTCCCTGCCGAACCGGGACTGGTGCCTGCCGAGGCCCGGCCGGCGTCCTGGCCGCTCGAACCGGGACTGATGCACGCATTAGTCCCGGTTCGTAAGTAGACCGGGACTGTTGCTCTGATCTTGCAAAAACCAATGCCCTGTTTTCTACTAGTGTTAGGGGCACGTGGACAGTGACTTACCGACTGGCATCAACAAAGTCAGGCCGGCCCCGGTACGGGAGCGGCGACATCGGCACGTCGGTGGCTCGTTCTGGCATTGATAGTTGGCATTCGGTTGTCTAGAATCCCCAATGTACTTTTTATTATGTTTGTGGTGCTTTCTACTTTGGGTGAACTTTTATAATAGACTCGTGTATTTCGCAAAAAATTCAAGAAACAACTTTCATCCCCATCAACGTCTCACAAGAAGCATCTATGATAGCCACTAACCAAGCCACCGCCACTGTCTCCTTCCCCAAACATACCTAAGCCTACCCCTACCTCCAACTAACTTGCCTTAATTAGCCATTCAACCACTCATTAACAATTTCATATTCGACTGGAGAACTCTCCTTCTCATCAAAGGGGGTAGGCTTTTCCTTCTCTCCGCGGTTTTTGATAGCCCTCTACTTATTTCATGGGCTCCTTCCTCCTTGAGAAAATGATCATAGAACAACTTGATCAACATAGAAGATGTTTCTCTTTGCTAGACAAGGTTTGAACTCTTAGAGTTGATGGGGGCTGTGTGTGTGTGTGTGGGGGGGGGGGGGGGGGGGGGCTCACGATTAAAAGCATTCAAGAACAACAATTTTCTATTATGTTGAAATTTTCTTACAAATCTTTTCATTCAAACAACCTACCTTGGAAATAATGGATTATCCATAAATCCCCATATCACATCTCCCATGGGACCAGTGCATCCTACCTTGCAAAGGTTGTACATGGACATTTAGCCACACCGCGAGAGATCACAAAAATGCATAGTTAGATATAACAAATCTACCCTTTTGGCCAGGCAAATGGCTACTCCCTGAAACCCTACCGACCGCTTTCCCAGCCATCTACATAAGTCATATGATTAATTCATAGGACAAAATACATATAATTTTTCCGAATAATTCTTGAACATCTTGCTATATTATTTATTTTGGGTTTTCCATGTGAAGTCAAGCACTATTGATCAAAATTCGTATGGTTTTCTTATCCCATAGGATCTAATAGTATATTATACTCCAAACCCATGGCTTTTCATATTCGTATGTCTTGAAAATCCTTTTAAGGCATGTAATTACAAACTAAGAAAATTAGCTAACATGCATGCCCAAGAGCCTGTGGTGTGATCAAGAAAGAAACTTTCTTTTAGCCTTGCACATCATCTAGATATATAACAAAAAAATTCATGCAATTTATTAGTGTCATACAAAACAATTAACTACTATACACCTAAAAAATGTGGTAAGCAAATTCGACAACTTTCTTTTTCTAGTCTATATTGACCAATTTCTTAGCCGTTGCTTCTACAAGACTCTGAGTTTCAAGAAGTTTGCTCCGCTAAGATGGAGGCCTAGAGTCTGCAATGAGATTAGCTCACGTTGCGCCACCAGTGAATGCACGAGGAAGAATACTTTGGCACATCTAAAGATTCGAATATATTTTTCAATTTCTATAACGATGCTTTATAATATATTGTTACTTAGTATATGCTCTTTGGCCTTTCCGCAAAAAAGAAGACTTCTCCTTTCTATTTGCCTTTACATGCCCTAAATTGCCAGCTTGACAACAATCAGCATGATATGTCAGCTCACTTCAACTAACCGAAGTAGCTGGCGTGGTTCTAAGAGCATCTCTAGCAGATCCCCTTTCCTAAACAGCCACCCCCCCCCCCCAATTTTTTTCCCAAATCCCCTTTGTAGGGGGAGATCTACATTCACATCCACATTGGCAGACACCAACCGACAGGGACTTCCGCCATCAACCGATACCCAGCTCCATGTTTGCCCGCGGCCGCTTCGGCGTGCCTCCGCATGGTCCAACGCCGCTCTTGCCTCCCCACGGTCCAACGTCGCCGGCGCTCACCGGGTAGTTGATGTAGACACACCGCCCGCACACCCGTGCCTCCCCAACTCCCTGTTCGGACATGCCTGCGGGCACGTGCCTCGCCAGTGCATGACGCCACATCTGCCTGCGCCTCCCCAGGTCCTCATTCGGCACCACCACTACGTTGTTCCTCCTCGTTTCCCCATTCGTCTACACTTCCGCCACTACCTCATCAGAGAGATATGCAGGCGCAAACAAGTGTAGCCCATTTGTTTGTTTTGGGTATTGGGGGTGGATTTATTTGCGCTCTCTAAAAGTAGCACAGATGAAAACCTCAATAAATTTATTGGTAGAACATAAATTGGTAATAGAGCTCGAGCTCCATGGAGCCCGAAATTTAGAAAATTCAGAAATCAAAATTGTAGGTTTCAAAATATTCTGAAAAACAATACACACATACCTATCGATGTATACTACTCGTATATAAAGTTTCATGGCAAAATGCATTTTTATGCAAGCTACACAAAAATAAATAAAAAATGTATTTCTAGCAAATGTACTATTCACTCTAAAAGTGCGTGCTTTTGTTTTTTCACCGACCACATAAAAACGTATTTCATAATGATGTTGTACACACATCTATAAGTACTTGTGTATTCTTCTCTGATTTTTTTTTCAAAACTTCAAAAGTTGATTTTAATATTTTTTGGAAATTTTGGGCTCCAAGCCAAAAGCCTAACTCTTGGTAGAACTCAGATAACAAATTACAGGGATAAAAAATAACCCAACATACATCTGACGCCAGATTTTCAGCATTAAAAATCTGAGGCCTTCGGGTACGTTGGATCCCAATCGAACGTATGGCAATTAGTCGCTGGAGCGTGGTAATTTTTCTGACAATTTTTACACTACATGGCAATTTTCATTTTAAAACATGTTAAATCTTACACAACAGCATGACAAATATAGACGTACGATGGCAAACGCTAAACATCTGACGTCAGATGTTTAGTATTTACCAAGTTTTATAAAATCTGCTAGAGATGTTCTAACTTTTTTTAGGAGACTGGAGATGTTCTAACATGGCCCTTTACTGGCCAACTTTATGTGCTTCCATGATTTAAATGCGTCTCAATCAATTGAATATTCAAGTTCAATTCTCTTGGTATAATTAGCCAGCTGTCAAAACGAAAAGGAAGGTTCGTGGCTTAGCTGGCGCCTAGCAGTGTGGTTACCCGCCGGGCGGCAAGTTTTCCTTGACCTTCGTTTTGGGTTGGATAGGGCGCTGCTGGGGTTTACCACAACATGGGTCGTTAGCGGATAGCCGTAGGACGCTTGCGTGTTTTTGTGCAGCCAAGTGGCGTGAAGTACTTTTATTCTTTCTACTGTGACTTTGAGAATGATGACTTGGCAAAACATGAATGTAAGAGTGATGAGCTCAACCCGTACGTGTCCGCGGAAGATTAGATTTGGTTACATCAAAATAAATGCAAGAGTAATTAGCTCAACCCGCATGCTGTCTTTGAAGGACTAATTTTGGTTACATCTTGCGCAAACACCTCAATTACTCCATGTGCTCCCGCGAGAAAAAAATTAATCCAAGTACCGTCAAACTCGTATTAGCTTTGCATCTAAATATGCATTATGTACGACAATTATTGATTTTCGCTTCCATAACCCAATTTTAGAGTATGCCCCCCACCCCCTACACACACACCCACTCTCCTCTCCCATCTCTTTCTCCACCACCTCATTGTCCATCCTCTCCTATAGCTGCCTCGACCCCGACTACCCATGTTTTGGCACCGCCAATCGCTCTTTCTCCTTCTAACATCCGCCTCCATGATTTCGTAATCCATCGTTGATGGTGGCCACTGGCGTCAAAATGGAGTCTCGACTCGCGGATAAGCTTGAAGTTTCAACTATAACCGGTGGGTCCTCATTGCATGCCCAACAC
This sequence comes from Elymus sibiricus, assembly GCA_039707655.1. NCBI lineage: Eukaryota > Viridiplantae > Streptophyta > Magnoliopsida > Poales > Poaceae > Elymus > Elymus sibiricus. The sequence continues at coordinate 295,245,857 of CM077672.1, read as the reverse complement.
TGCTAGCTATGCCCATTGCATTTATCATGCTTTTTCACCTCACTAAGATCGTTGCTCCCCTCCTCACTTTCATCTCCTGGTCGTATCGACAAAACTAGGCATGAGCCATCGGCCTCGAGGCAGGAGTTCACCACCCCAATCACACGCTCCACGAAACCTAGGGGGCACCAATACCTCTTATATATATATTTCATCGATTAGTCCCCATTAGTGCCATTCCCTGATGCAATCATGCTTGGAGTTGCTTTGCCAGTCGTCATCACCTCGTCGATCTATTGGCATGCTATGCTTACTTGTTGTTATCCCCTTCTCCTTCATCCTCCTCCACTCATGTTCTCAGATTTAGCGACATCGAACATTCAACCCCATAAGAGATCAGCAATTCGGTTCCTGGGCTCCATGAAGCACGATGCTTACAAAAAATCATATATAATATTCCATATTAATTGACGCACACTCAGTACAACTTTGGTATAATATCGATCGAAGGGAGTATATTTATTTTTAAAACTTCTAAGGCCATCTCCACTGGTACATATAGACGTGTTCTACATATATGTACATTTTCTAAAATAATACGTTAATCTGTATGCTATACAAAAAGGACAACATATAAATACGTGCATGCTGCACATCTATGTGCATGTGTGGCTATTTTTTTAAATGATCTCAAAGTGATGTTAGTCAGATATATTTTCCGTTTCATGCCCCATATGTGTCAAAATGTACATAGCTCAGCGAACACGTGGCCCTCGATCGTCCTCTCCAAATACAGTCCATGTGGTTTGAACACTAGTGCAGAATCGGCCTATAGTGCCGGTTCGTAAGGGCCTTTAGTCCCGGTTCAGGAACCGGCACTAAAGGGTGGGGACTAAAGGCCCCCCCCCCCTTTAGTCCCGGTTCAACACGGCCCGGGACCAAAGGCCCACCACGTGGCACGAGCCGGCGCCGGGGGCTGGGGGACCTTTAGTCCCGGTTGGTAACACCAACCGGGACTAAAAGTATTTCATTTAATTCTGGGTTTATAAATTATGGTTTAATTTCCTTTTAATTTTGTGTTTTCCATTTAATTCTTTTTCATTTCAAACATATTTTACGCTACTACATACTGTACACGTTATGTATATATATATAAATAGAATTTCTCGTACGACCATTCACATACACATATATATATACAATTTGGTATATACAATTTCTCCAACAATTTGCGAATCATTACATGCAGGCATTACGGCTTGTAATGGTATTCTCCTTTGCGATCTATGACCTGGTCGAGCAAAAATCCCGCTATTTCCTCTTGAATTGCTCGTACGCGATCCGTTGGTAGGAGCTTGCCCCGCATCTCCTTCAGCTTTAAAGAAGGAGATCAAGATGAATATATTAGTTGTGTGTATATATATTAGATCATGATAAAAAAATTGTGGATAGTGTTCTGGCAAACGTACCCAAAGTATTCTTTCAGATCTGCCCATTTTGGACGTCATCATGCGAATGATCTCGCAAACGTAGTATGCGCATAAATTATTCCCCGGCGCCTGGCTCAGCCACTTTACGAGAATAAAATTCAATCAGATAATAATTAATCAAGCATGATAATGGTATTGAAACTAGAATTAAAGAGATGCACGGATGTAGCTAGCTAGTACTCCCTCCGTCCGAAAAAGCTTGTCCCAAGCTTGTGCCTCAAATGGATGTATCTAGCACTAACTTGGTGATAGATACATCCATTTGAGAGACAATCTTTTTCGGACGGAGGGAGTACTACTTAATTACCTTGGGTCGCACCCATTTCAGCTGTTGTTTTCATTCGTCGGGGACCTCTTTGATGAACTTTTGCCAAGCCCTGCCCGCCGGCAAAGAAAATGAATAAAGGAGTTATTAATTAGTTGATATCAGGAAATGAACTAAAGAGGCCGACATAGTGCGATAATGATTGAAATTACCTGTCGACCATCCCCCTCACGATTTCGTATTCGGATGGGTCTTTATATAGTGAGTCCAGTACTTGAACTTTTCCCTTGTCAACTTCAATGATTAACAAGATCCAGTGGAAACTGCATGCGCACATGTTTATATAATTAAGCGGGCATGTGCATAACTCATCAACTACACTTATTAACATCTAGTAAGCAAAAATAGAATTTGTAGTACAAGATATAGTAACACGCACCCGAAGTTGTAAGGAAGTAGTATTTCTGATTGGGTGTTTAGTCGCTTCAAAAACTCTAGCAAGCTGATCTCTGTGTCTTCTCTCGACCATTCAATTGACCATGTCTTTTGATTAATCGTATTTGGGTCAATGAACCCAATGCCATAGCGTCCAGCTTTTTTCCATTTCATACATCTTCATTCTGCATAATACCACAGAAAAGAATATAGTGAGGATAATTACAGGTAATGAACGAGCACAGCTAGCTAGAGACTTAAATTACAAAAAGAAATCACTTACAGACAATAGCAACTGACGATAGATTTGTCGAGTGCGTCTTGATTGAATAACTGAAACATCTCTTCAAACTCAACCCACAAATCTTTTGCACGGAAGTAATGCTTTTCCTTGACTTTCACCATGAGGGACTCTCGATAGGTCTTTGATGCTTCTATCATGTACCACTTATGCAAATTGTACATTCTCGTTGGTAGAAGCGGGACCTGCTCAGGCTTGACCAGAGGTTGGCCGCGGACATATTTCCATCTTAGTTCCTCCTCTTTAAACACGGGGAGTTCCTCGGTGTCTAGGAGTTGTTCAACAGTGAGACCGGCCTCTTTAGCCTGCCTTCTATGATCGTCGGTTATTACCAGCTGATAGGCGGTACTCACATGTTTTTGTACAATGAGCGGGGGGTTCGATTGCACTGCCTGTTCTCCCAGCTGGGGAACAGTTTTCCCGCTTTTTTTGCCAACTGCTTGGCTCGAGCTCGAGCTCGACTCCTTGTTTTGTTGTGCATGATATAACTTCTTGATACATCGCTCATAGTCTGAGTCCGTATGCTTGACAGCCGGTTGAGCATTATCAATAAAGTGTTGTATGACATCCTCAGGTACTTTCTCCTTTGGCGGCGAGGGCGGTTTCGGTCCAAAATGGGCCTTCAATTGGGCAGCCACTTCGGCTTTGGTTTCCTCCTCAGTCAGGTGGTAAGGCAATTTCGGAAGAGGCTTGAGGCTTGGACCATATTTGTATTTCTTGCCTGTTGTACCGCTAGCCGCCGTAGCTGCGGCGCCTCTCTTCCGCTGTTGCCTAGGCGGCGGAGCCCCCTGAGGCGGCGGAGATGGCTGACGCGGTGCCGGACTTGGAGGAGGAGGAGTCGGCTGACGCGGTGCCGGACTTGGAGGAGGAGGAGTCGGCTGACGCGGTGCCGGACTTGGAGGAGGAGGAGTCGACTGACGCGGTGGCGGACTTGTTGCAGCAGGAGTCGGTGGCCTTGGAAAGACGATGCAATCCTTTTTCCATAGAATGATACGATGTATGGCCTCTCCCAGTGTGCTCTCCTCGTCACCTCCAGGAATGTCAAGCTGTAGCTCGTAATATCCAGACATCACTTCATCAACCCCGACACGAGCATAGCCAGCTGGAATCGGATTGCAATGGAAGGTTGCTTCAGGGGGATTTGTTAAAGAATAGCCGTCCGCCACCTTCATGGATAGGTTCTTCACTTTCATGTGTAGCTCACAAGTAGTCCTATCTTTGATATCATCCACAGGGTGTCTAGCCAGCAGTGCATCATCGGCCGGGGTGGAACCCACGCTGCTTCTCGGCATAGATGGGACGGTGCTATCCAATGCTGGATCGATCTGCTCCTGCTGCCGCTGAGACGCCCTTTCCTGGCTAAGTGAGTCGATCTGCTCCTGCTGCCGCCTGAAAGCGCGTTCCAACTCCAAGTGACTAGAGTATAGGCCTTCAAGGCAGAGTGCTTCCTCCTTCCTCTTCTCCTCCTCTAGCTTCCTCTTCTGCTCCTCCTGCTGCTTCTTTCTCGCACGGCTTCTGTAATCGGCGTTCCAATCCGCAAACCCCTCAAACCACGGAACAACGCCTTTGCCTCGTGTTCTTCCCGGGTGTTCAGGATTCTTCAGGGCGTGCGTAAGCTCGTCATTCTCTCTGTTGGGCGTGAACACCCCCGTTCGAGCTTCTTCTATTGCAACAAGTAAATCGTCATGAGATTTTTTAAGACTTGCCCGCTCCATAATCAGCCCTGTCTCTGGGTCCAACTTCCTCCCATGCGCATAAAACCAAGTCCTGCACCTGGGGGGCCAGTCCAATGTAACTGGAGTGACCCCTGCATCCATCATATTTTGCTCAGCGAGATCCCACTTAGGTAGGGCCAGCTGGTAGCCACCTGGCCCCAGAGTATGGTGCCACTTCTTTTTTGCAGCATTAATCTTGTTTTGTCTCGACCGTTCCTGAGCTAGTTCCGATTCCTTGAACTTCACGAAATCGTCCCAGTGATCTCTTGCCTTCTCCAGTGTTCCATTGAATTCTGGAGTCTGCTTTCCTGCTCTGACGTACGCGGCCCATATATTTTTCTTGTGGTTGTTGAATGCTATCGCCATCTTCTTAAGAGCACTCTTCTTGACTTTCGCCACATCTGCATCTGTCAAATGATCTGGTAGGGTGAAATGTGACATGAGCGATTCCCAAGGCAGATCTTTTGCTCTTTCGTCAACAAAAGTAACTCCTGGATCTCCCTTTGCTGGCTTTTTCCATTCTTGAACGGAGACCGGGATTTGGTCCCTGACAATGCATTGACGAGTGAACTTGGTCGCATTCTTCTTAGGTTTAAGCGGTTCGCCATTTGATTTGATGGCATCGATGTTGTACTTTACGCCAGCCTGCAACCTTTTGGCCGGGCCTCGAACTGCCCTGCCGCTTGTAGAAGATTTGCTCGATCCGGAGGGCTAAAAGAAGAAAGATCGATTTGTTAATATATACAAATCAATTAATACATGTAATGATCACCGGATGGCTTATATAATAAATATACCTCTAGCTCGCCGGTCTGTGTTATTTGAAGAACATTTCCTTCGTCATCATTGTTGTCGCCTTCATCTATTCGTTCGTCTTCATCAAACATCATACCCTCACCCGAAGGGTTCAGATATTGCGAGCCGTCATCATGATCATCTGGGCTCGGGGAGCGTATGATGTCGAACAGAGTCTCTTCTCCTTCTCTGCCGGTATTGTCCATAGCTTTTATTTAACTAATCCAGAAGAAAGATAAAACAATTTAGTATTCAAATTAGAATGCATGCAATCAATAAGGAAAAACTGAATCATAGTAGATAATATGCATCTCGAATAATCCATATAATATGCATCATCGAATATAATCTCGAATACATCGTCTCGAATATTATCGAATAATATAATCTCGAATACATCGTCTCGAATATAATCTTGAATACATCTCGAGTATTATCACTAATACATCTCGAATATTATCATATATATATAACATCACTAGCTAATACAGATCGAATATTATCGAAGAATCTAGTTCACTCGCGGTTCCTGAGGCGCGGGCGGTGGACACCCAAAGAGAAGGAACCATCACAGGATCATAGCTCGGGTGAGATCCCTGAAGAACGTGCCAGGTATTGGAGAACCTGACGTCCAACGCATCCATGTAGCGACGGACGTGCTCGTCCTCCTCCCTGACACGGCGACGTACCACCTCCGGCGGGGCCGGCTGCCTCCGCACTGAAAGTGGCCCACGCGAACGCCACCAAAGAAGCTCCGGGTCGACGATGGGACCCGGGGCCGGGTTCCTCACCAAGCTGCGCGCCCCTGAAGGTAGCACCTCCCAGTGCCAGCCCGGCGGAGCCCAGTCCCGAACGTGGCGCCTTTGAAGCAGGACGTCGTCGCGAACGAGTCGACAACGAGGATGCGGGCTGGGCATCGTTGACGTCGAGAACAAATTCTATGCAAATTTAACATTTTTAAATGCTTGATTGTGATTTTTGTAATTCTTTTTCACTTGATTTAGCAAATACATAACAAACTTTTGCAAATACAACATTAAAATATGCAACTTTTTTCTATGCAAATTTTTTCTATGCTTGGTCAAAATTCCTCAAATGTTTTCTATACATTGTATACATAGATATACTAATTGCTATACATTGGATCAAATGTCAAAATTCCTCAACTTTTTTCTATACATTGTATACATACATATATATACTAATTACTATACATTGGATCAAAATGTCAAAATTCCTCAAAATTTCTATACATACATTATACTAATTAATTCCTCAAATGTCAAAATTCCTCAACTTTTTTCTATACATCTAATCATCTAGTGAAAAAAAATGTCAAAATTCTTCTGAAAAATGTCAAAATTGCTATACATATATACTAAAACATACAAGAATACATATAAATCATCTAACTTAAGAAATGTGTGTGTGTGTGTGTGTGTGTGTGTGTGTGTTCATGCATGTGTGTGTGTGTGTGTGGGCTCTCGGGGAGGGGCGGCCATGGCGGCAGGGGGCAAGGGAGAGGGGGGAGAGGGAGGAAAGGAGCTCACAGCGGGGCGACGGCGAGGCGAGGTGAGTCGGGGGCGGCGACGGCGTCGGGGCAGGCGGCGCGGCGAGGAGCTCGGGGAGGAGCGGGCGCGGGCGGCGTCGGGGCTCGGGGAGGAGGGCGCGTCCGGCGTCGGGGATCGGCGAGGAGGCGCGGGCAGCGACGAGCTCCGACATCGGGGGAGGCGAGACGGCGTCGGGGCAGGCGCGTACGGCGGCAGCCTGGCGGCGCGGCGATCTCCTCTGTAGTGTGGTCGAAGAAGCAGAGAACTGCACAAATTTTTTAAGTGTTGTATATATATGCGGAGACCTTTAGTCCCGGTTGGAGCCACCAACCAGGACTAAAGGGGTGGTTTTGGCCAGGCAGAGCGGCGGGAAGCCAGACCATTAGTCGCGGTTGGTGGCTCCAACCGCGACTAAAGACCCCCCTTTAGTCGCGGTTGGAGCCACCAACCGCGACTAAAGGTTGTGCTCGCGCAGGCGCGCTGCAGGGCAAAGTTTAGTCCCACCTCGCTTGGCGAGAAGCGCCAGCACCAGTTTATAAGCCCGCCCCAGCCACTCCATCGAGCTCCTCTCTAAGCAGGCCTTTGTGGGCCTATTGAACCTGTGCTGCCCTGTTGGGCTTGCTGGGCCTTGCGGGCCTGCATCCTGGCCCAACTACAGGTTGGGTTTCTAGTCGTATGCAGGCCGTGGGGCCCAGTAGGCGGGCTTTTTTTAATTTTTTCTTGTTTTCTGCTTTATTTATTTTCTTTTGTTTCTGAGTTGTTTTTTGCTTTATTTAGAGTTTCTTTGTGAATCTTTTTGCTTTAGGTCACAAAAAATTATAAACTTTCTGTTAGTGCCAGTAGTTTTCAAATTTGAATAGTTTAAATTTGAATTATTTGAAATTTGTGTGAATCACTAGTTTCTGAATAACTTTACTTTAAAAATAGATTTTCCAGTGATTCTTTTTTCTGCTTTTTAATATTAGTGTGTTTTATCATTATATTCAATTTGGTAATTCTTAGGTTATTTAAAAAAATGAAATGCCTTTGTAACAGATGGGTTTTCGTCCGAAACCCTGATACTTCGAAAGAGATTGTCCATTTTGTACACGAAGTGCATCCAGTTTTTGCCGTAACCCTCTCAACTTTTAGCACATGCTATATGAGTGAAATGATGATACCATGCCAACTTTCAACCTTTTCAAAGTTCATTTGTTGTGCTTTTAAATTTCAGGGTCATTTAGCTCAAAAAAATCAGTGAATGCATGAAAAATAGCAAATGAAGTTAGAAAGGGTTGAAAATTGATGACGTGGCTTTGAATGGTGCATACTGAACGCACAAAAAGTCTGGAGTTGAAATAAGGTTAAAAAAATGAAATGCCTTTGTAACAGATGAGTTTTTGTCTGAAAGCCTGATACTTCGAATGAGATTGTCCATTTTGTACATAAAGTGCATCCAGTTTTTGCCGTAACCCTCTCAACTTTTTAGCACATGCTATGTGGGTGAAATGATGATACCATGCCAACTTTTAACCTTTTCAGAGTTCATTTGCAGTGCTTTTCAATTTCAGGGTCATTTAGCTCAAAAAAATCAGTAAATGCATGAAAAATAGCAAATGAAGTCAGAAAGGGTTGAAAATTGATGACGTGGCTTTGAATGGTGCATACTGAACGCACAAAAAGTCTGGAGTGGAAATAAGTTTAAAAAAATGAAATGCCTTTGTAACAGATGAGTTTTCGTCCGAAAGCCTGATACTTCGAAAGAGATTGTCCATTTTGTACACGAAGTGCATCCAGTTCTTCACGTTTCAAATGCCAAAACACATAAGTACCCTAACTATTACAAAGATTCCCTCCGGTTTGTCCGAAGTGGGAATTTCTAGATATATAAGTCCGGAAACTCACTAGAGAAGAAAGTGATGACAGTGAAGCCAGTCACATCCCAGAGTGGGATCTTTGGGTATAAAACTTTTTCTTCGCATGTGTCCCTTTGCGCCGTAACCATGGACAATCTTCATCGTTTAACTGGATGCTCGGGTCAATATTCACTGTGAAGGGAGCAATTTCATGAAACTTTTCATAATCTTCTGACATGTCTGTCTTGTCCTCCACTCCCACGATGTTTCTTTTCCCTGAAAGAACTATGTGGCGCTTTGTCTCATCGTATGATGTATTCGCTTTCTTATCTTTTCTTTTTCTCGGCTTGGTAGACATGTCCTTCACATAGAAAACCTGCGCCACATCATTGGCTAGGACGAATGGTTCGTCTGCGTACCCAAGATTGTTGAGATCCACTGTTGTCATTCCGTACTGCGGGTCTTCCTTTACCCCGCCTCCTGTCAGATTGACCCATTTGCACCGAAACAAAGGGACCTTCAAACCACGTCCATAGCCAAGTTCCCATATCTCCTCTATGTAACCATAATATGTGTCCTTTGGCCTATTGGTGTTTGCTGCATCAAAGCGGACACCACTGTTTTGGTTGGTGCTCTTTTTATCTTGGGCGCTCGTGTAAAATGTATTCCCATTTATGTCGTACCCTTTGAAAGTCAATATAGTCGAAGATGGTAACTTGGACAGCAAGTACAACTCATCTGCAACAGTGTCGTCATGCATGAGACGTGTCTGCAACCAACCGGCGAAAGTCCCCGTTTGTTCATGTGTAATCCAGTCGTCAGACTGCTCCGGGTGTTTGGAGCGTAGAATATTCTTGTGTTCCTCGATATACGGAGCCGCCAAGGCGGAACTTTGTAGAACTGTGTAGTGTGCTTGCGCCCAAGAATGCCCGTCATGGCATATTACTGAATTCTTTCCTAGCGTGCCTTTTCCACCCAGTCTGCCCTCATGCCGCGATTCAGGAACACCAATCGGCTTAAGGTCAGGAATAAAATCAACACAAAACTCAATGACCTCCTCTGTTTCATGGCCCTTGGAGATGCTTCCTTCTGGCCTAGCACGGTTATGAACATATTTCTTTAAGACTCCCATGAACCTCTCAAAGGGGAACATATTGTGTAGAAATACAGGACCCAGAATGGCAATCTCTTCGACTAGGTGAACTAGGATGTGCGTCATGATATTGAAGAAGGATGGTGGGAACACCAACTCGAAACTGACAAGACATTGCACCAAATCATTCTCTAACCTTGGTATGATTTCTGGATTGATTACCTTCTGAGAGATTGCATTGAGGAATGCACATAGCTTCACAATGGCTAATCGAACGTTTTCCGGTAGAAGTCCCCTCAATGCAACCGGAAGCAGTTGCGTCATAATCACGTGGCAGTCATGAGACTTTAGGTTCTGGAACTTTTTCTCTGCCATATTTATTATTCCCTTTATATTCGACGAGAAGCCAGACGGGACCTTCATACTGAGCAGGCATTCAAAGAAGATTTCCTTCTCTTCTTTGGTAAGAGCGTAGCTGGCATGACCCTGATACTGCTTTGGATCCATGCCGTCTTTTCCGTGCATACGTTGCTGGTTCTCCCGTGCCTCCAGTGTATCTTTTGTCTTCCCATACACGCCCAAGAAGCCTAGCAGGTTCACGCAAAGATTCTTCGTCACGTGCATCACGTCGATTGCAGAGCGGACCTCTAGGTCTTTCCAATAGGGTAGGTCCCAAAATATAGATTTCTTCTTCCACATGGGTGCGCGTCCGTCAGCGTCATTCGGAACATATTGTCCGCCAGGACCCTTTCCAAAGATTACTTTTAAATCCTTGACCATATCAAGTATATCATCACCAGTACGGTGGCGAGGCTTCTTCCGGTGATCTGCCTCACCTTTGAAATGCTTGCCTTTCTTATGGGATGCCTGCTCGGAAGAAATCGACGATGTCCCAGGTACACATTCTTCTTACATTTATCCAAATATATACTGTCGGTATCATCTAAATAGTACGTGCATGCGTGGTATCCCTTGTTTGTCTGTCCTGAAAGGTTACTGAGAGCAGGCCAATCATTGATGGTTACAAACAGCAACGCTCGCAGGTCAAATTCCTGCTGTTTGTGCTCATCCCACGCACGTACACCTTCTATACTCCACAACTCTAAAAGTTCTTCAACTAATGGCCTTAGGTACACATCAATGTCGTTGCCGGGTTGCTTGGGGCCTTGGATGAGCACTGGCATCATAATGAACTTCCGCTTCATGCACAACCAAGGAGGAAGGTTATAGATACCTAGAGTCATAGGCCATGTGCTATGATTGCTGCTCTGCTCCCCAAAAGGATTAATGCCATCTGCACTTAAACCAAACCATACATTCCCTGCGTCATCTGCAAAGTCCTTCCACTTTCTCTCGATTTTTCTCCACTGCGATCCGTCAGCGAGTACTCTCAACTTCCCGTCTTTTCTTACGGTCTTCTTTGTGCCATCGCATCAACTTGGCATGCTCTTTGTTTTGGAACAAACGTTTAAACCGTGGTATTATAGGAGCATACCACATCACCTTGGCAGGAATCTTCTTCCTGGGGCGCTCGCCCTCAACATCACCAGGGTCATCGTGGCTGATCTTATAGCGCAATGCACCGCATACCGGGCATGCATTCAAATCCTCGTACTCACCGCGGTAGAGGATGCAGTCATTAGGGCATGCATGTATCTTCTGCACCTCTAATCCTAGAGGGCAGACAACCTTCTTTGCTTCGTACGTACTGTCGGGCATTTCGTTGTACTTTGGAAGCTTCTTCTTTAACATTATCAGCAAATTTTCAAATCCCTTGTCAGATACACCATTCTCTGCCTTCCATTGCAGCAATTCCAGTGTGGTACCCAGCTTTTTCTTGTCATCTTCGCAATTAGGGTACAACAATTTCTTATGATCCTCTAACATGCGCTGCAACTTCAGCTTCTCCTTTTCACTTGCGCAGTTTCTCTTTGCATCGACAATGGCCCGACCAATATCATCAGCGGGCTCATCTGATGCCTCTTCTTCAGCTTCTTCCCGCATTGCCGGCTCAGCTTCTTCCCCCATTGTTGTACCATCGTATTCAGGGAACCCATGGCCAGGATAGCTGTCGTCATCCTCTTCTTCTTCATTCTCTTCCATTAGGACCCCTCTTTCTCCGTGCTTGGTCCAACAGTTATAGCCGGACATGAAACCGGACTCAAACAGGTGGACGTGAATGGTTCTTGAGTTAGAGTAATTTCGATCATTCTTACAGCCAGCACATGGACAATACATAAAACCATCCGTCCGCTTGTTTGCCTTAGCCGCAACCAGAAAAGTACGCACGCCATTAATGAACTTGGGAGAGCATCGGTCATCGTACATCCATTGTCGGCTCATCTTCATTACACAACACCGAAAAGACCAAATTAATACAAGTTCATACATAAAGTTCATACACACTTGTTCTCATAAAACAACATACAAACTCTCTAGCTAAAGCATTTAAATGCAACAACAAATGCGATCAAGATCGCAACTAAGGTAACAATTGATCCAACAGCATAGTGATACCAAGCCTCACTATTAATGGCATATTTTTTAAATTTTATAATCTTCAAGCGCATTGCATCCATCTTGATCTTGTGATCATCGACGACATCGGCAACATACAACTCCAGTTTCATCTTCTCTTCTTCAATTCTTTTCAATTTTTCTTTCAAATACTCGTTTTCTTTTTCAACTAAATTTAACTTCTCGACAAGAAGGTCGGTTGCAATTTCCGGTTCACATACCTCCTAGATAAAAATATCTATGTCAACTTGATGGGCATAATTGTCATAAACACGAAATGCAACAAATAGTTATAAAAGAGAATATACCACATCCGAATCATAAACCGGACGAGGGCCCACGGGGACGGATATCAAAACCATGCCACTATGTATAACAAACAACGTACGTGTAAGAAAATTATACAAGTAACTATCTAAATCACACAAACATGATTTTCTTTTTATAAAAAGGATAAGAACAAGAGGCTCACCAAGGTGGTGCCGGCGACGGGACGGTGCGGGCGATCGACGGTGGTTAGGACGGGGACGGGAAGGCACTAAGTAAACCACACCTACACATCCAAACTAAGAAGTTAATTTGAGCTCAAATTGCATATAAATCAAATAAACTACCACATATAAATACTCCCAAACTAAAACCCACAAATCACTATACTTATAGAGCATTGCAAGAGCTAATCTAGCAATGAGAGATGAAAGGACAAAGTTGCTAACCTTTGTGAACACTTGGATGGATGGGGTGCCTCCAAATCTTGACAAATTTTGGCAAAAATGGAGGATGAGCTCGAGGAAGAGGGGAAGAACAGAGAGGAGAGGAAAGGGGAAGAACAGAGAGCTAGGGCTGGACGAAGGGTTTATATAGGAGCATCTTTAGTCCCGGTTCGTTACACAAACCGGGACTAAAGGTGAGCCTCTAGTACCGGTTCGTGACACGAACCGGGACTAAAGGTGATCGTGGGGCCCCAGCTTGACACCAGCCTGCCACCACCCCTTTAGTCCCGGTTCGTGTCACGAACCGGTACTAGAGGTTCAACACGAACCGGGACTAATGATGCCCGCCCCCCTAGCCGTTGGAACCGGGACTAATGGTCACATTAGTACCGGTCCGATTCCAAACCGGGACAAATGGGGCTCACGTAAAGTCCTTTTTCTACTAGTGGAACACGTTATGCATGTACCATACTGATCTACGTACACACACATCAACTCCGAAACAACGAGAGATCGACCAAAGTTTAAGGATGGATAGCTGCGTCCATCTGCACGCCCATCCGTACTACACGCATATGCGTGCACCTTTCGAGCTCTACAGCCCAGCGCCATGCATTTCATCAGTTCATTTTTCGGCCGCCCAACTTGTCCCTAATAATAAACTTCGGATATGCTTGTCAGCGCGATCAGTCTTTATCATATGCAGCGAGGACTGGCCGGCCGCTGGCTGCTTTCTGGCTGCTGTTAGTGTGTTCCGTTGGAGTAGTTAATCTCGCGAGGTCACGTCAAACATAAACCCCGTACCTGGTCTGATCTTCGGTCCAAACTAGTTCGTCGGATTGACTTCCTAATTGATCAGGTTATTTTAACTAACACCTCCGATTGGTCCCAGATTATATTACTGCAACTTGAGCAAGTAGCCCCCCAGGTCGTCCCGCTCGGGCGACCGCGGGGGCGATCCAATCTCGCCGCCGCAAGCAGCCAACCAGACTCCTCCTCGTCTCGCCGCCGCCTGAGGCCTTGCCGGCGAAGCCTTCGCGGGTTCGAGGACGGCGGCGGCGGGGCGTTCTCTTTCTCCCGGCTTGGATCCCGTCGGTGGCGGCTCGCTGAAGGCCTCGGGTGGATCGGCGTGCCCTCCACCAGCGCCAGATCCAGGGTGGGTGGTCGCCGCGGTATCCCCTGTGAGGCAGAGTTTCATGTGGGGAGGCCGGGGGCGGCAGTCAGGGCGGCGCCCCTGCTGCGCGGCGGTGATCGAAGCCTCCATGGCCGGCGGTGACCTGAGGTTGGGTGGTGGCGGTGGCGGCGTTCCACTCAGCGAGGGTGGCGGCGCTCCACTCAGCGAGGGTGGCGGCTGCGTGCAGATGGGTGGCATCGATGGCTGCGGATCTGGCGTCCTGTCCAGATCCGTCACGGTTTGGCCTTGGCCGGCCGGTGGCGCGAGGAGGACCTGTGAGGGGCGGCTGGAGGCTCCCTGCCGGCATGCCGATGGCGGCCCTCGTCTCCACGACGAGGCTCCGTTCGGCTCCACCCAGCTGCGAGATCGGGGTGGCACGACTTCCAGTGAAAATCGCGCCGACTACGGTCATGGCAGACGATGGCGGCGTCTGTGACGTCGTTACCTTCTCGAGGCATCGTTGTGGCAGGTCGTGGCACCCCACTCGTGATGCTCCGGGGGAAACTCTAGATCTAGGTCTACCGGATCGGACAATGATGGCACCTTTGGTGTCGTTGTCCCTCCTGGGGGCATCGTTTTGGAGCAACTACTGGCTGGAGGGGACAAGAGGAGGAGCAGTGTTACATCTACCGCAAGGCCGATGGCAGATCCCGGCGGCATGGCGCTGCAGAGGTTTGGCGACTGGCGCGTGTGGACGTATACGTGCAGGATGGTGGCGTTGTCTGGCGCCGTGGTGGCGTCGACGGTAGGCCAGGCAAGGTCGATGTGTCAGTTCCTGCTCTGTAGATGGACCGGTGGAAGATGGCGGCGGCAGCCTCTGAGAGTGCGCTGGACCGGTGTGCGACCCAGTCCCGGTATGTGGCTGGGCTGGGGCATCCGGCTTTAGATGTTAGGCTTTGGTGCGATATCTGTTTGGTATTCGGCTCGGACATTCGGCACGCCTTCATCAAAGGGATAGGACTAGCAACAAGTGTTGCCTAGATGGTGGCTTCAGGCTTACCGATGTATTACTTTGTATGGTCTTTGTGAGTAAATAATAAAATGGCTGCATGCATCGTCCAGATGCCGAGACCGGGGTATATCCTCCTTTTCAAAAAAAAAAATACTTGAGCAAGTAGCCGTCGATTAAGCAAATGTTTTTTTATGAATAAAAGCAAATGGTACTATATTGTGTATTCGCGCGTCTGTCCGGGCTGCATCTGCACCACGATTTTTTTATTTTTATGAATAAAAGCTCTGGGTTTATATTCAAAGACTTTCACCGAAATCAGACGCCTAAAGATGAGGGAAATTACAATCAGCTTCTCAAAGTTTACGGATCGAGCGGTCACGTCAAACAAAAACTTGCGACTATGTATGTAACTCCGTACCTGGTCTGCTCTTGCATTTTTTTTAGGGGAGTCTGCTCTTGTATTGAACTAATTCTTTTTTTAGGGATGTATTGAACTAATTCATCTTCTATTGTACCTGGTCTGCTCTTGTATTGAACTAACATATTAAATAATAAAATATTATACAAGTACAAAAGGATGAAAAAGGCAAAAAAACAAAAATGTTTCACAGACGGGTTTTAGTCCAGTCAGTGAGCTGTGTTGAACTAATTTGTCGGATCTACTTCTAAATTTATTAACCTGATTAGTAGTTTACTTCTCTAATTTATTTTGAATTATATTACTGCAACTTGAGCAAGTAGGGTTTAAGCAATGGTGTTGTATTTATGCATGCATCTGACATTTTGGCTCTTGCCCAGGTGAATATCCGACCTGATCTTTTCATCCCTTGCTAGATTTCAGGCTAGCAAAAATCGAGCTTTTGGGTTTGGACATATTTTACACTTGGTCGCACTAATGTTTGTTCAAGGCAACAAGAACATGTGTCGAAATCTCATCGTTTTGGTGTTGTTCACCATCCACACATAGGTACATGGCGCCAACGGAGGGCTTGTCAATTGCAAAAAGGGGGAAAAGGGCTTATCAATTGCAAAGAAAACGAAGGTTCGACCACAAGCAACCAAACCAACCCAGTTCGTAAAATCTGGTTTATCTGACAGCATAGAAACACCATGGATATATCATATATCATGTCAAAGATTGAAATCCCAATTTTAAGCACAACTCAAGGAACAGAAAAACCAAATTTAGTTGTGATGGTTTTAATGAGCCTAGTTCATTGTCCAATTGGCATGAATTACTACCATTGCATGCCTTTTTTCTCTACGCGCGGGATATTTTGGTTTAGAATGTGTGATATGGTAGATATATGTTACATCTATGTCCTCGTTTACTTTTAGATTATTTTTATGACTTATAGCAAGACTTTTTGGCTTCAGGTGCACCGCGAGAATGGGTGCACCATGTACATTCTCAACCTAACAAGATTTTTGGATATAACTATGACTTATCCTACGTACCATCATCTACGTCATACATTACCAAAATAAAATGAAGTCATCAAAAAATCCAAACAGTTGGTCAAGGTCAGCAAGTCAAAGAAGAAGGGGAAGGGGTAAAAATACGATGCCAAGAAAAAAGCTCAAGAAGAAGAAGCCCTCAAGTGTGGAAGGATAACGGGCCTAGTCTAATATGGATACATAAGATATAATATGTGAATAGTGCCATTCTGATTTTGTCTTCTTCTGGCACTATTCATGCAAATTTGTCCTTTTTTCTCTATCTATATTTCGAATGTAGATTTGAAATTTCAGGGCTCGTAGACACATAAGTCTTGTGAGTATTAAAAAAATTGTATTTTTTTTGAAATGTTTAAATTTTCTTATTTTAAAATTGGAGCATATGACCATATAAGTGTTGGTGCAAGTGTTAGGAGCACCTGATACTTCCCCATCAAAAAAGAGATAGCTACATTGCACGTACTACTCATATTGCTAATGATGTAGATGTGATTTTCGCACAGTGAGAGCCTGGTGGCGCAAATAAAATAAAAATAGGCCTAAAAAGCCCGAAACAACAAAAATTAGAAGTATGACCGAATTTGACTGGTATTGGAACTTATGCTTTGAATGTGTTTGACTTTAAATTTAGCGCCTAAAAATAAACTCATGTTGTTACATTCAACTCTGGGTACATGTAAGTTCAAATAAAGAGGACAGTTCGTCTAAGTTGAAATGACATGATTCAAATTATTGGAGAGAGAAGTTTTCCATTTCATAATCGTCCACTCATATCGTGAATGTTAGGTTAATGAGTTTATGAAAATGTATATAGAGGAAAATTAATTTGTATAAACTATATTCGCTGAAATTCTAGTTAAATGTTGAATTGCTTTTGATTTTATGTGTTCTAATCCATATTGCATGTGTTCAACTCTTTATCATAATTTTTATTTATATTCTTAGACCAGAAATTCTTTCATTCAGAATCTGAATGTGGGTTGTGAAGGCATGTTATGTTGGAAAGTGTAATGATTGTCATTTGGAAAACAATTTGGGAGGAAGTCTGCCGAAGTGTTGAAGCACTTGTGTTTTTGAAAACAAAGTTTAAATGGTGCAGATTGTACTAAACTAGGTTCCTATATTTTCTATTTTATTCTTGTAAGTTGGCGATCTTGAACGATGATTCTAAACCCAACAGAATATGTTTTTTCTAAAAAAAGGATTATAGGGGAGAACTGGGACAAGTTGGTACATATCCACGTAACGTACGTGGATTGAGCTCCCTCTTTTCGTAGCAGGTTTAATTCATGGCCAAATGATTAACATTTGACTTCCTTTGAATGGTCTATCACTCCAGTATGTTCTACGTTTGCTTGACATGTGAAACATGAGGGTCAAATCATGCATCGTACACACCCAAATCCAGAGAGGAACGTGCCTTCAATTCTTGTATCTTTGAAGAATCCTTCTCTCAAAGAAAAAACATCTTTGAGATGGACCCAGCTGAAGAATCTGGCAATTTAGTAGAAGGGCAAGTGAAATGGGCAGAATCCTCTGGCCATTTCCGCCCCTCTCGTGCCAATCAATCAATCAATTTTCTATGGTTACGTAGCCACAGTATATATGCATGCATCACCAAGGAAAAGTACGCGAAATTGCGGTAAGGAACTAAGGATCATGACGTAAACAAGTACTTTACAGACATCGAACGGGAGTGTTTCCTTCTGCTAATTAACACGGGGACACTCTTTGGATGTATTCGCAGGAAGTAGCTAAAGGCCGTGACTTGACGCGAAATTCTTTAGTTTGACATCGTGTTTAGCTAGCATGATGACACATGACATGCACATGCATACTTGCATACCTAATTGATCTAACAATGACAATGGACAGGGAGATGAGTAGACTAATAGCAGTCCATTTTGTCCTTGCATGCATGCATAAATGCTAATAAAGACAATGATCTCACAACTAATTGCAGTGTCGTACTACAATGATTAACAGGAAAGAGCGTGGAACATATGTCATATATAGGAGTAGCGTGCCATCTCAACTCAAAAATTGTTCAACCAAAACGTATATGAACCACACATCCACTGGAAACTAGTAGAAACTACTGTTTGGTACAGTACCACCACACATGGTTAGAATTGGACTCACGCGTTCCAGCTAGTTTGTACATAATACGCCATCTTTCTTCCTCTATTTTTTGCTCGAAGTACATAATACACCGTCAATTCTTGTATAACTACATGCACAATCCTAGACAAGCTTCTTCAGTCAAATTACCATAATGGAAGATACAAGGCTTTCTTTCCTCCCTGCTCTAGCGAGGGGCGAATATGGCGGTGGCGATCCACCTCTCCGTTGTTGATCGTAGGCCCCCTCTCCGTCCGTGTACCGCTCCGGCGATGGGAGGGGGCGGGGACCCTAGGGATTCGGTCGGGTGGGGCTAGGGGTAGGATACAAATAGTTTAGGATTTGTCTCCGATCGGCGGCGGCGAGATGTTGGCGGTGGCGTCAGCATTGAATAAATTATCTCCGCCCCGCCCTCGTTTTGGTGGTACTTCGTACCATCTAGAGGCGTGTGGAGGATGGTGTGGTCCTCGCAGAGGCAGAGCTCAGCGGATGGTAGCGCTTCATCGTCAAGATGGTCTTCTATGCTTGATCCACGTCGAATTTGTTCGGCGGTGCAGAATCAATGGAGCTCCGACATAGATTCCTGTCATCTCCTCAGGGCAGTATCTTAGGTTTATCATATCATGTGTGCACCCAACGAGGTCCGGTGTCAGGTGCTTTAGATCAATTCAAAAGTTAAACGACGGTGACTGCAACACCGAGGCACATGTACAAAGATTTCTCGGTTATCATCGACTAGGCCAGGCCCGCTCTAGTAGGGAAGCGGTGATAACAACGCGTCATCTGCTTGTTTTAACGGCAACAGTGGTCATTCGGTGGTACAGAAATCTCGATGTAATTTTTATTTGTTTGGGATGCTTTGTACTTCTGATGAACATTTATAATATATCCGGGTCCTTTTCACAAAAAGGAAAAGATGTGTACCTTCTTTGGTTACTTAACATATGCGCCATTACCCTCAACATTTAAGGATCAAAACTTACCGAAAAAGGCTTTCGCCCCGCTTTATATATAAAGTAACGATCATCAACAACCCGGTACAAACGCACGCCACCACAACACACGCACACACCCAAGGCAGGATACATAGGCGCTGAGCGCAGCAAAACCACCCCTAGCACTACAAGAGCAACTGGGGTCTTCAACCGTGAACACGCCACCGCGAAGAGATGAAGCCACATACGACGAACCGTGGGCTCCAAGGCGGCACCTTCAGGAAGGTTACGACACCGGAGCGCCGCCACCATCCGATCCGAGGATCAGAGTTTCCCTTGGAGCAACACGATGGGCAGTGAGAGCCGCGACGACGCCTTCAAAAAGGGAACGAGCTTCGCCGCCGCCGGTTCGTCCGAAGATAGAACAGGTTTTCACCCCGGCCAACACTCACCGCCACCGAACGCCACACCCTGGCTACCACGCCGCCCACACGGCCATGGCCACCGGGCAGCACCGAGCCACGGGCTCTGCCCATGAGCACCGCGCTACCACCACCAGGGCCACCGCCCCGGCATCCAAGACCTTGACACCACCTCACCCGAGACCCGCCGCTACCCCAACCAAAGATACGAGCGGAAGGCCCCGCCTTTCGCACCCCTGGGCGGCCCCAGCGCCAAGACCCAATAGGCCGGCCAAAAACTGGCCTCCATCGACCCGTCCTGCAGGACCGGGCGCGAGACGAGCTCGGTCCTGCTGCACCAGGCACGAGACGAGCGATGGAACGCAGCTGGGAGAGGTCCAACCCTTCAACGAAAGTAGCGCCCGAACGATGAGGAGAGGGATCAAAGGCCGACACAAGCCGCCTACGGACGAGCCGACGCCGGAACATGCCAACCGCCGCCGCAACCGACATGCCAAGCTGCCGAGGAGCCACCCATGGCCGGAGGAGCAGCCACACCGGGCCACTGCCCAAGCCGCGCCGCCCGCCGAGCCCCAAGCGTCGGAATAGCCGGGCACGCACCTGGGCCGCCAGTCGTAACCCAGGTGGCAGATCTGCACCGCCGAGCTCCAGCAGGCCCGCACCGTCGCTGGACGAATGCCACCGGAGCTCAGGCAGCCGCTAGCAGCAGCGTCGGCTGCCCACAGAGCAGCGCCTGAGCCCAGGGACCCCCGAACCAGCACCTCCACCCACGCGTCAGAATACCCAAGCCGGATCCTGCCGCCGCCACAGGGAAGGACGCCACCGCACAGCCGTCCGCGCTCCACCACACCCTGGAGCCACCATAGCCAGCACGTGCCGCCGCGCCACAGCCAGAGGGGAACGCCCCGCATCATCACCCCCGAGCAGGAGGACAGGAGGCCCCGCCGCCGCCCAGGCTGACCGGGCTTTGCCCGTCAGCACGCGCCGACGGCGGTGGGGGAGGTGGAGGAGGAGGGTGGGGGAGCTAGGCGGCGGCAGATCTAGATCCTCCCGGCCGCCCGCGGGGGCATCGCGAGGGGGGAGAGAAGGGGGAGAGTGTCCCGCTCCTAGTGATATTCAGGAAAGTGTTCACTCAAGGATCAAAACATTAAGAAGCAGATAAATTTTGTCGATGACCATGACCGGTGGTGACTTCACATAGGTAACATAATACAAAATATTGAGAGAACAAAAAACCGAGAGTGAGAACAAATATATAAAAATAATTTAATAAGAAATCAAGTAAAAACATTTAAAAAACTGAAATCTTATTGAAGATTCAGGGAAAACAATGTGTCAACATGTTTGAATTGGATTTAGGGAAAACCATTTCATACCGCCTTTACATGTTGAATTCTACGTTTGACCAAAATTTCCCTTATTTATATCTTGGATTCAATAAAACATCAGTGCATACCTCTGTCACTATAATTTACATTTCGGTACTACGTACACAGCTGATTAAAATAGAGGCGTAGTGGCTGTTGCAAAACCAAATATATGCCGTGGTCAAGCATTCTTTTTTTTTTGCGAATCATGTGGTCAAGCATTCAATATGCCTTAGATCTCACATTACGATATCGTTCTCATTGCCGGGCACTCGTCACATGCATGCAGCATGGCCCTCGTCGTCGACGTTTTCTGACGCGACCGAGCTCGTCTACTGTGTACTTGCCGTGTCCACAACGGCGCTAAGCGCTGATCCCCGTCTAGAAAAGGGTTATCTCCCCGGCATTTTCAGAGCGGATGGGTCACGAGTTCATAGAAAATCATACTAGTTACCAACAAAAAAAATCCAACACACGAGCCCTGCTACCAGGCGCAGCAAAAAACGCATAAAAAAAAAATCCCAATTCGTCTTGAGACCATGGACCATGTCTTTCCGTGAGGTGGCATTACTGATCTAGTCTAGCAGAGAACGGCACTTTTGTCGTCGATGATAATAACCTTAAGTAATTAACAAACTCCACATCATGTTCCAGTTTTCTGCCCTATCGACCCGATGAGATGGTAATTATCCACGCCTAACAAGTACTCACTCCATTCCTAAATATAAGTCTTTGTAGAGATTCCATTTTAGACTTATATTTAGGAACGGAGGAAGTAGTACGGCCGTACACACATGCATCATGCATTGCAATGTGAGCATACAGTTGCACAAACCGACTATATAACTAAAAAAAAGTTGGAAGCAACAAAGAAGAAATTAGAACCTGAATTCGAGTCTACAAAAGCTTGAACGCATGCCACGTGCGGGTTTCCCACACCGAAGTAACCGAGGGATCCAGGTTCTACTTCTCCGGAGCACTGACCGATTGTTTTTCTGTTTTCGGTAGGGTGCATGCCGCGGACTTGTTATCGGCGGAAAACTTTCGCAGTGCGTGTGCAAACAGGTCGATCGGTGCCCACCGGTACGCCGGACGGATGTGACGTCGACCGCCTCGCCTCCAAAAGCTACCGTGGCCTATCAGGGCATGAGCAATGGAAGCATCACCATACGGTAGCCTCAGTGCTTCCAGCAAGGAAAGAGACGATGAGACTACTGTCACGGTTGCTCTTGTCCAACGCAGGCAACACATTTGGACAACCATCTACTTTTTCTCTCAAACTTTTTCCTTCTTCTATGTCAGGATTTCTGCCTTTTTACCACTTTCTCATGCTTTTGTCAGGGAAGAGGCCGCCTCTTCTGCAGGAGGTCATTTTGGCCTGCAAGCAGCAGGTTTGGCTTAGCTGTTCCGAGCAGGTCGACGTGGAGAGCTGGGGCATCTGTCCATCGTGGAGCGATGGCCATGCCCTCAAAGGTTTTTTTTTTTCTCCCGTTCGTCTCGCGGACCGGTCGGGTCGTGTGTCCCGTCGTCTCTCGACTCTAGCCTACCTACGCAGTGGATAACTTTTGAGCTTAGTCGGCGGTGGCGCCGCAGTGCGTGAGTCGTGCGCACGCTCATGGAAAGTCACCGGACGGCCGGGTCAACGCCGTTTCTTACCACCGGCGTCCGAAATACCCTTTTTGAGACCACAAACTCGTCCATGCAATCCCAAAGGCTAAAATGTTGTGCAAAGATTGGAAGATTTAGCTTCAGCAGGGACACAGGACCAGAGGAGACCCTGGGTAGACCTTCTAAAAAATACCACTGCTCTTTCTAGCTAGGGTGACTCCAACGGTCCGAAGCATTTCGTCCGCCAGCGTCTGTTTCTGTAAGCGTGGACAAAAACCACGGCCCAACACGCCGACGCAAATGGACGGATGTTCGCTTTGACCCAACTACGGCCCAAATTTAGGCTGGGTTTGTGTCCGCGCGGACACGCCGTAGACATCCGTGTTGTCCTCCCCTTGTTCTCCCTATCTCGCCTGTCGGTGGCACACATCTACTACTCCCCCCACCCCATCGATTTCGACCTCCCCGGCATCTTCGCCCTCGCCGCCGCCACCCAGCTTCTGTCCTCTTTGCCACACCCGACGCCCCCACCCAGCCGCCACCGACGCCCCCACCGCCGGCGTCGTTTCCACTTCTTGCCGCTGACGGTGTAACTCATGGCCCGCACCCTACACCGGTACCCCTTCAACCAGGGTCGTCGCTGCTATCAGCACACCACCGTCACGCCACCGCCATCGTTGGAGGACGTTGAGTTTGACGGCCTGCTCCCATAACCTGCTAGAACAAGGGTGTTCAGAGGGGCAAGACTAATGCTGTGGGTGGCAGCTGATGTCTTCAGCAAAAGGAGAGACTGGGTGCCTGTCATGCTCAGGATTGTTGGATGATGACTCTGCAGATATGTTGTTGTGGTTTTAGATAATGGTTGTAGTATGTATTCAACTTTACTTCAAAAAACTTCGGTGCCTGGTCGTGTGGTTCTGTAATAATGTTTAGATTTTGCTCGGTAGACGTCTCTTGTTGTCGAGGGTGCTCGTTAACCCGTCATGTGACACTGAGACTGATGTGTCTTAACAGGAACTTGATGGATGCTTGTGTTATCAATTTTCCGAAAAATGAAAATTAGGGGGTGAACCTTTTTTCCAAAATAATAATACTCACGTATATCGACAAACCGCTTACAGCCGGCCTATGAACTAATTACATTTTGTAAAAAAGCCCTTTGTCAATGCGAATTTGACAAGATTTGTGCACTTTTTTTTTGCAGACTTTACATACACTACACAACACTGCAACACTACAGTACGCATAAGTAACAATCCTCCACTAACAAAACAATTGTGTTGATCTCTCCGGCCTCACTTTGCTCCATTTGCTTTGAAACCCTGCTCGGCGATGTGCACCGATGGCTGGGTGCTCCTGAACCTAAAGCCGTTCACCATGGGCTTCACCTTCTCGGTAAGCTTCATGATGGCCAAGAAGAGCACTCTGTACAATATGACCATCCCGAACAGGACCGCGAGGTCGACCCACTTGTTGTACCCCATCTCCACCTGCCAGTAGTCCCTGAGGATCTCGTTGCCGGTGATGGTGGCGGCGGCGCCAGCCTGGTTGTTTGGGAAGGTGAGGCCGAGGAACTCGTTCTTGTAGAACCCCTGGTTGGCGTACTTGTGGAAGGCGACATAGTACATGGGGTACCTCCACACCGGCTTGGGCAGGTCGTGGGGCAGGCGGAAGAAGCCGCCATTGAGCATCATGACCCCCTGGATGCCAGCGCCGGTGATGATGCCCATGAGGAAGTCCGGCACGGCGCTGGCCACGATCATCATCAGGCCCTCCACCAGCATCATGGTCATGAAGAGCACCAGCGCGAAGTAGGCAAAGTGGTCAAAACTCCTTTGTAGGCCGACCAGGTAGTAGGCCATCGCGCCCGGCACCAGGGAAATGAGGAGGAGGTATGGCGTCGCCGACACTGTGTTGGCGATCACGAACGATGACACGCCGTAGTGCCCGTTCAGCCTCTCCCTCCGAAATATCTGCATTGCGCATACAGAAAGAACATCAGATCAACGTATCGTGAGACTTGAGATGAGATTGACCAGCTGTTTCGTATGATGGAACTCGACTGGAAACTTCACCTTCATGTCCTCGACGAAAGACGGGAAGCCTCCGATGGCCATGAAGGTGAGGAAGGCGCCCACGAACATGAGCATGGAGCCACGAGCCTGCATGCAGAGTTTTCAATCACACGGTCAACACAACGGTGATCAATGGCAGTGGCAACTACAACGAGAGATTTCTTGCTAGGCACCTGGATGGATCCGTAGCTATGGCCGATGTCATAGAAGATGGTGCCGCAGCAGAGGCACAGGGCGATGTAGATGGCGAAGCGGAGCCAGTAGTAGCCGAGGTCCCTGTACATGTTGATGAAGGACCTCTTGGTCAGCACGAAGGACTGCGTCAGGAAGCTCGGCTGCTGCCCTTCCATCTTCACCACCTCCCCTCCCTGAAACCAAAAGACAAGCCACATACACGCATAAAATTAGCAAAATTCAGCACTCCAACTGGAAGTTTCAGAATATATGTGAACGCTGGGCTACTCACAGTGTCGCGTATGTCGGCGATCTGCCGCGTCACCTTGTCCATGTGCACAGAGGATTTGTAGGAGGCCACCAGCGCGTCGACATTCTCGGCGGTGGTCGTCTTCTTCCCGCCGAGGCCTTCCTCGATGTCCTGAGGAATCAATTAATGGAGCGCATGGTTAGGAATACTATTCACCAAGAATATTTCCGATATAGATAATTAAGGTCCTTGTTGATTGAACAGTGGCGATGTGCTCACGTTGTCGAAGTCCTTATTGATGGTCCTCAGGAAGTGGTCGGAAGGGTTCATCAGCGACGGGCAAGGAAACCCGCTTAGAGCAAAGAACTGCAACAAGCAAACAAGCAAACAAGCAAACAAATTAGGTAATTCAATGGCTTTAAGAGTTCCTTCTGTACTTTGAGTGTAGTAATCCAGGTCCAGCAAGTGAGGAAGATCGGAACAGATGGCATGTCTGAACTTTTACATGTTTTGTCAAAGGGTTAGCAATACCATTTTCTTGAGTTATCTACCTACGGACGTACCGACCAAGACACATTTTTCTCCTCCGTGACCGGCACACCGTCAGCTAGGAAAACACGCGTGTTTGTCAAACCGTGTGGTCAATTTAATCACCCCCAGAATATTACTATCACCTAATAGTTCCTCAAAAGTACACCGATTAATTTGTTGTATCAATAGACTTGCTTCGCTCCCCTAAAAAAAAAAAGTAGACTTGCTTCGCACAGTGGTTTACCTAATACGATCTCTTCATAGTCGTCTACAGCTATACCGAGCTTTCAGCCTCAGCTGTCACCACTGAAAAAACTGTCCAGAATGCAAGCACATCTTCGCCACTGTGCTATGAACGCGATGCCGCAGTTGAGTTAGGCGGCACTGATCGATCAATGCATGTGGCCAGCCAAACGTGTGTGATTTTTTTTTCTTGGGAATCAAAACGAATGTTCCCAGTGCATGGCGCAGTCCATATGTTCCCCGGCGGTTTGGATCGATTGTGTGCAGTGCTCCTAGTCCCTACCAGTGACTCGAGCACAGTTCCAACTGTGCGTACAGTAGTTAATATCGTGATCTATCTTTCCACAGTACGTACGTGGTGTTGCTTCTGCACGTTACAACTGTTCCTCTAGGTCTCCGGCCGAACTCTAGTCATTTTCTAATACTCCCTCCGTTATATAAAAAAAAGATGTTCTAACCATTTTCTTTAAATCAGATGTATACAGACATGTTTCATTATAGTATTTGTTTACTCATTTCATTTCAGTTCGTACGTAGTCTATATTAAAATATCCAAACTGAACTTTGTTATCTTTCCTTTAAGCAATTAATGAAAAAGGGATGCCCGGGAAAAAAAATATTGAAATATCCAAAATATCTTATATTTGTGAACGGAGAGATTGCATAATTACTGCCGCCGTAGGTACTTCTTTGGAAATTGCGATCTCTTTGAAAGTTAATAATGTATTGTCTCTGAAATCTTTTAGAGCAATTCTATTGTGGGTGGATAACTAAGTTAAATGAGCTATGAATGGTGTACCCAAGTACCCAACCAAAGGTGATATTACTTACAGAAGATTATTTATTTATTTCTCTAGATTCAGATCAAAATTTTGGCTGAAATATTTTGGACTTGCAGATATCCCCCCATAGGTATGTGCTAAAAAAAATTCTATATGTATATGTTTTATAAATTGATCATACGATCTAACCTACATATCCAACCCTAAACATCAAATAATTTGTATTACCACCGTCGAGTGTGAAACTGTGAATACGCCTACTATGGTCGCGATCATGTCCAAAGTCCAAACACGTCCATACGATAGCGACAGCAACAGGCAAGAATCAACAGCACTGTGCACGTATTCGTATACGTACGCACGCACATAGTATGTAGAGACGTACCTGGTTGGTCTCGGCGGCGGGACCGAAGAAAACGGTCTTGCCGTAGGCGAGGAGGCAGAGCCCGTGGAAGAGGCCGAAGACCTCGGTGCTGGGCTGGTGCACGGCGGCAACGACGGTCATGCCCTCCCGGCGCGCGAGCCTGGCGATCCGGCTGACGACGTGGAAGGAGGCGGCGCTGTCGAGGCCGCTGGTGGGCTCGTCCAGGAACAGCAGCGCCGGCCGGGTGAGGATCTCCATGCAGATGCTGACCCGGCGCCGCTGGCCGCCGCTGATCCCCTTGTGCATCCACCCGCCGATGCGCATGTCCGCCGCGCCCTCCAGCCCCATCTCCCGCAGCGTCTCCTCCGCCCGCTCCCGCTTCGCCGCCGCCGACATGCCGCTCGGCAGCTGCAGCGACGCCGAGTACCGCACCGCCTCCCGCACCGTCAGCGTCGTCATCAGCACGTCGTCCTGCGTCACGTACGCCTGCAACACGCAAAGGATTCGTTCACGATCAACAAGAATGAAAATGAGATATGCTCATCCATGCATGCACTAGGCTTACTGATGTTCCGTACGATAGCTTCTGCCTCCGGCCATTGATCAAGATGTCTCCCTTCTGGCTAACACCAGAGCCCAGCCTTCCTGTAATTTTGTACCATGGAAGCTCGTCGGAATTAGTTCTTCAATCTTCTCACAAAAAAATTATAATATCACGAGTCGCTACGACGCTAGCTGGCGAACAAAATCTTTCGAGTAGTTTATCACGAAGGCTGGCTGTCTGACTAGCGAAGGCCAGCCCGGATACGATATCGTATATAATTCACGAGCTTGTATACGGCTGTACCAACCTGCTAGAGCGTCTAGAAGGGTGGATTTGCCGCAGCCGGAGGGCCCCATGATGGCGAGGACCTCGCCGGGGCGCGCATAGCCGTTGAGCCCGCGCAGGATGGGGACGCGGCCGGCCTTGCCGCCGGCCGCCGACACCCACAGGTCCTCCCAGGAGAGCACGACGCCCTGGTCAACCCGGCGCAACGACGTCTCGCGAACCACGGCGGGCACGGCACCGGCGCCGTTCTCCACGCTGATCTCGAGCGACGAGGACGTCCGCGACCGAGGCAGGGTCACCGTCATGGACGCAAACGGCGGCGGCGGGAAGGAGCTCCCGCTGCCGAAAGGGAAGCCGTCGGTGCTGCGCAGGGAGCCACCGAGGACGTCGGAGGCCGTGTCGGACGGCCCCTCGTCCTCGGCGGCATGGCTGGGACGGCTCTGCTCCCGCGGCGGGCTCGGCCTCCACCTCGGCACGGCGAGCAGCAGCTGCTCGGACGCCATATAGGGATGCTTAGCCGGCTCGATCGTCGGAAGGGTGCGTGGAAGCTAGCAATCAGCTGGGCGGTGGACAGAATGGTGGTATGGGCTGAGAGCCTGAGACTGCTTAAATAGAGGGAAGATGAGGTGGTTGAATGCAGGGTTTATACTTAATGCTAATTCAAATCACAACATGGTTTAGATTAAGTTTTCTTGAATGCCTTTTTGAACACAGGAGCGGGTCAAGAGGGGTTTATACGTACGTGCGTGTGGCCTTCAACTTCCTTTTTCTAATGTCAAGGTGTCCAATTTTTTGCAGACACGAAATGCTCTTATATTTCTTTACGGAGAGAGTACTAATATTGTCGTGACAAGTCCGAGGCTGACACCATTAGGCAATTTTACTGCCGAAGCAGTGGTTCTGCTGTACTAAAATGATTACGTCTGTGTGCTTTCATTGCTTGGTACGAGGTTCTCCAGAGCAAATTACTCTGCTTCCTTCGGGTTACGGTACGCTGGAAATTTCTTGATGGCTCCAAACGCCACTCGACTCCACATTAATTTTCAAGAAACTACTATGTATCTCCACCGGCCAGCCATGAATTCCCGTCCCCTCTTCATGTCGCTCCGCCGGCCGGTGGCAGAGAGTGAAAACTCGTGCCTTGGCTTCGGCTAGTAGTTTAGATTAGATTTTTTTTAGTCATCGCAAGGGCGACACTTCATCTTTGAGTTGGTCTTCCAGGCTTCGATTCTCCTCGAATTCGTCCGTCAAGACGAAGTCGATGAAGTTTCGATGTAGATTCCTACCATCTCCTTCGGGCGACGAGGTTAGGATTTTTTTATCGTGCGTCTACGACGACGATATCTGGTGTCAGGCTCTTTGGATCGATTCAAGGTTTCAACGACGGCAATTGCGGCTCCAGGGCGCCGGTCCTTAGGGGCACGTGGACAGAGACTTACTGACTGTCATCGACAAAGTCAGGCCGGCCCCGGTACGGGAGTGGCGACATCGGCACATCGGTGGCTCGTTCTGGCATTGGTAGTCGGCGTTCGGTTTGTCTAGAATCCTCAATGTACTTTTTATTATGTTTGTGGTGCTTTCTACTTTGGGTGAACTTTTATAATAGACTCGAGTGTTTCGCTAAAAATTCAAGAAACAACTTTCATCCGCATCAGCGTCTCACAAGAAGCATCTATGCTAGCCACTCATCATGGCATTGTCACTGCCTCCTTCCCCAAACATACCTAAGCCTACCTCTACCCCCAAGTAACGTGCCTTAATTAGCCATTCAACCACTCATTAACAATTTCATCTTTGACTGGAGAGTTCTCCTTCTCACCAAACGGGGTAGGCTTCATCTAAAAAAGGGGGTAGGCCTTTCCTTCTCTCCACGGTTTTGGATAGCCCTCTACTTATTTCATGGGCTCCTTCCTCCTTGAGAAAATGATCATAGAACGGCTTGATCAACATAGAAGATGTTTCTCTTTCCTAGACATGGTTTGAACTCTTAGAATTGTTGGGGGCGCGGGGGGGGGGGGGGGGGGGGGGGGGGGGGGGGGGGGGGGGGGGCTCAGGATTAAAAGCATTCAAGAACAACAATTTTCACTTATGTTAAAATTTTCTTACAGATCTTTTCATTCAAACAAACTACCTAGGAAAGAATGGATTATCCATAAATCCCCATATCTCATCTCCCATGGGACCAATGCATCCTACCTTGCAAAGGTTGTACATGGACATTTAGCCACACCACGAGAGATCACAAAAATGCATAGTTAAATACAACAAATCTACTCTTCTGGCCAGGCAAATGGCTACTCCATGAAACCCTAGCGACCGCTTTCCCAGCCATCTACATAAGTCATATGATTAATTCATAGGACAAAAATACATATGATTTTTCCTAATGATTCTTGAACATCTTGCTATATTATTTATTTTGGTTTTCCATGTGAAGTCAAGCACTATTGATCAAAATTCCTATGGTTTTCTGATCCCATAGGATCGAATAGTATTTTATACTCCAAACCCATGGCTTTTCATATTCGTATGTCTTGAAAATCCTTTTAAGGCATGTAATTACAAACTAAGAAAACTAGCTAACATGCATGCCCAAGAGCCCGTGGTGGGATCAAGAAGGAAACTTTCTTTTAGCCTTGCACATCATCTAGATATATAACAAAAAAAAATTCATGCAATTTATTAATGTTATATAAAACAATTAACTACTACACACCTAAAAAATATGGTGCCTAAAATTTAACTAAAAAACATGTGACATTTGGTACAATGAAAACAGTGTCTTCTCTTGAGTTAAGAGATTATCTATTAGTCAAAGAAAGCAAATCCGACAGCTTTCTTCTTCTGGTCTATATTGACCAATTTCTTCGCCGTTGCTTCTACAAGACTCTGAGTTTCAAGAAGTTTGCTCCGCTAAGATGGAGGCCTAGAGTCTGCAATGATATTAGCTCACGTTGCATCGCGAGTGAATGCACGAGGAAGAATACTTTGGCACACCTAAAGATTTGAATATATTTTTCAATTTCTATAACGATGCTTTATAATATATTGTTAATTAGTATATGCTCTTTGGCCTTTCCGCAAAAAAAGAAGACTTTTCCTTTCAATGTGCCTTTACATGCCCTAAATTGCCAGCTTGACAACAATCAGCACGACATGTTAGCTCACTTCAACTAACCGAAGTAGCTGGCGTGGTTCTAAGAGCATCTCCAGCAGATCCCCTTTCCTCAACACCCCCTTCCCCCCCCCCCCCCCCCAAAAAGGTGATCACAAAAATAATTCCCCAAATCCCCTTCGTAGGGGAGATCTACATTCACATCCACATTGCCAGACACCAACTGACAATGACTTCCGCCTTCACCCGACGCCTCCCGAGCTCCATGTTTGCCCGTGGCCGCTTCGGCGTGCCTCTGCACTGTCCAACGCCGCTCGTGCCTCCCCACGGCCCAACGCCGCCAGGGCTCACCGGGTAGCTGATGTAGACACACTGCCCACACGCCCGTGCCTCCCCAACTCCCTATTCGGACATGCCTGCGGGCGGGTGCCACGGCGGTGCATGACGTCACGTCTGCCCGCACCTCCCCAGGTCCTCATTTGGCGCCACCGCTACGTTGTTCCTCCTCGTCTCCCATTCCTCTACACTTCCACCACTGCCTCATCGGAGAGATATGCAGGCGCACGCACGCGTGAAAGAGAGAGAAGGGGAAAGAAAAAATAAAAGTAAAATAAAGGCGGCCACTAACAAATATAGCCCATTTGTTAGTTTTGGGTATTGGGGGTGGATTTATTTGCGCTCTCTAAAAGTAGCACAGACGAAAACCTCAAAAAATTTATTGGTAGAACAAAAATTGGTAATGGAGCTCGAGCTCCATGGAGGCCGAAATATGGAAAATTCAGAAATCAAAATTGTAGGTTTCAAAATATTCTGAAAACAATACACACATACCTATCAATGTATACTACTCGTATATAAAGTTTCATGGCAAAATACATTTTTATTCAAGCTACACAAAAATAAATAAATAAATGTATTTCTAGCACAAGTACTATTCAATATAAAAGAATATAGTGAGGATAATTACAGGTAATGAACGAGCACAGCTAGCTAGAGACTTAAATTACAAAAAGAAATCACTTACAGACAATAGCAACTGACGATAGATTTGTCGAGTGCGTCTTGATTGAATAACTGAAACATCTCTTCAAACTCAACCCACAAATCTTTTGCATGGAAGTAATGCTTTTCCTTGAATTTCACCATGAGGGACTCTCGATCGGTCTTTGCTGCTTCTATCATGTACCACGTATGCAAATTGTACATTCTCGTTGGTAGAAGCGGGACCTGCTCAGGCTTGACCAGAGGTTGGCCACGGACATATTTCCATCTTAGCTCCTCCTCTTTAAACACGGGGAGTTCCTCGGTGCCTAGGAGTTGTTCAACAGTGAGACCGGCCTCTTTAGCCTGCCTTCTATGATCGTCGGTTATTACCAGCTGATGGGCGGTACTCACATGTGTTTGTACAATGAGCGGGGGGATCGATTGCACTGCCTGTTCTCCTAGCTGGGGAACAGTTTTCCCGCTGTTTTTGCCAACTGCTTGGCTCGAGCTCGAGCTCGACTCCTTTTGTTGTGAATGATATAACTTCTTGATACAGCGCTCATAGTCTGAGTCCGTATGCTTGACAGCCGGTTGAGCATTATCAATAAAGTGTTGTATGACATCCTCAGGTACTTTCTCCTTTGGCGGCGAGGGCGGTTTCGGTCCAAAATGGGCCTTCAATTGGGCAGCCACTTCGGCTTTGGTTTCCTCCTCAGTCAGGTGGTAAGGCAATTTCGGAAGAGGCTTGAGGCTTGGACCATATTTGTATTTCTTGCCTGTTGTACCGCTAGCCGCCGTAGCTGCGGCGCCTCTCTCCCGCTGTTGCCTAGGCGGTGGAGCCCCCTGAGGCGGCGGAGATGGCTGACGCGGTGCCGGACTTGGAGGAGGAGGAGTCGGCTGACGCGGTGCCGGACTTGGAGGAGGAGGAGTCGGCTGATGCGGTGCCGGACTTGGAGGAGGAGGAGTCGACTGACGCGGTGGCGGACTTGTTGCAGCAGGAGTCGGTGGCCTTGGAAAGACGATGCAATCCTTTTTTCATAGAATGATACGATGTATGGCCTCTCCCAGTGTGCTCTCCTCGTCACCTCCAGGAATGTCAAGCTGTAGCTCGTAATATCCTGACATCACTTCATCAACCCCGACACGAGCATAGCCAGCTGGAATCGGATTGCAATGGAAGGATGCTTCAGGGGGATTTGTTAAAGCATAGCCGTCCGCCACCTTCATAGATAGGTTCTTCACTTTCATGTGTAGCTCACAAGTAGTCCTATCTTTGATATCATCCACAGGGTGTCTAGCCAGCAGTGCATCATCGGCCGGGGTGGAACCCACGCTGCTTCTCGGCATAGATGGGACGGTGCTATCCAATGCTGGATCGATCTGCTCCTGCTGCCGCTGCTGCCGCCTGAAAGCGCGTTCCAACTCCAAGTGACTAGAGTATAGGCCTTCAAGGCGGAGTGCTTCCTCCTTCCTCTTCACCTCCTCTAGCTTCCTCTTCTGCTCCTCCTGCTGCTTCTTTCTCGCACGGCTTTTGTAATCGGCGTTCCAATCCGCAAACCCCTCAAACCACGGAACAACGCCTTTGCCTCGTGTTCTTTCCGGGTGTTCAGGATTCTTCAGGGCGCGCGTAAGCTCGTCGTTCTCTCTGTTGGGCGTGAACACCCCCGTTCGAGCTTCTTCTATTGCAACAAGTAAATCGTCCTGAGCTTTTTTAAGACTTGCCCGCTCCATAATCAGCCCTGTCTCTGGGTCCAACTTCCCCCCATGCGCATAAAACCAAGTCCTGCACCTGGGGGGCCAGTCCAATGTAACTGGAGTGACCCCTGCATCCATTATCTTTTGCTCAGCGAGATCCCACTTAGGCAGGGCCACCTGGTAGCCACCTGGCCCCAGAGTATGGTGCCACTTCTTTTTCGCAGCATTAATCTTGTTTTGTCTCGACCGTTCCTGAGCTAGTTCCGATTCCTTGAACTTCACGAAATCGTCCCAGTGATCTCTTGCCTTCTCCAGTGTTCCATTGAATTCTGGAGTCTGCTTTCCTGCTCTGACGTACGCGGCCCATATATTTTTCTTGTGGTTGTTGAATGCTATCGCCATCTTCTTAAGAGCACGCTTCCTGACTTTCGCCAGATCTGCATCTGTCAAATGATCTGGTAGGGTGAAATGTGACATGAGCGATTCCCAAAGCAGATCTTTTGCTCTTTCGTCGACAAAAGTAACTCCTGGATCTCCCTTTGCTGGCTTTTTCCATTCTTGAACGGAGATCAGGATTTGGTCCCTGACAATAACTCCGCATTGACGAGTGAACTTGGTCGCATTCTTCTTAGGTTCAAGCGGTTCACCATTTGATTTGATGGCATCGATGTTGTACTTTACGCCAGCCTGCAACCTTTTGGCCGGGCCTCGAACTGCCCTGCCGCTTGTAGAAGATTTGCTCGATCCGGAGGGCTAAAAGAAGAAAGATCAATTCGTTAATATATACAAATCAATTAATACATGTAATGATCACCGGATGGCTTATATAATAAATATACCTCTAGCTCGCCGGTCTGTCTTATTTGAAGAACATTTCCTTCGTCATCATTGTTGTCGCCTTCATCTATTCGTTCGTCTTCATCAAACATCATACCCTCAACCGAAGGGTTCAGATATTGCGAGCCGTCATCATGATCATCTGGGCTCGGGGAGCGTATGATGTCGAACAGAGCCTCTTCTCCTTCTCTACCGGTATTGTCCATAGCTTTTATTTAACTAATCCAGAAGAAAGATAAAACAATTTAGTATTCAAATTAGAATGCATGCAATCAATCAGGAAAAACTGAATCATAGTAGATAATATGCATCTCGAATAATCCATATAATATGCATCATCGAATATAATCTCGAATACATCGTCTCGAATATTATCGAATAATATAATCTCGAATACATCGTCTCGAATATAATCTCGAGTATTATCACTAATACATCTCAAATATTATCATATATATATAACATCACTAGCTAATACAGATCGAATATTATCGAAGAATCTAGTTCACTCGCGGTTCCTGAGGCGCGGGCGGTGGACACCCAAAGAGAAGGAACCATCATAGGATCATAGCTCGGGTGAGATCCCTGAAGAACCTGCCAGGTATTGGAGAACCTGACGTCCAACGCATCCATGTAGCGACGGACGTGCTCGTCCTCCTCCCTGACACGGCGACGTACCACCTCCGGCGGGGCCGGCTGCCTCCGCACTGAAAGTGGCCCACGCGAACGCCACCAAAGAAGCTCCGGGTCGACGACGGGACCCGGGGCCGGGTTCCTCACCAAGCTGCGCGCCCCTGAAGGTAGCACCTCCCAGTGCCAGCCCGGCGGAGCCCAGTCCCGAACGTGGCGCCTTTGAAGCAGGACGTCGTCGCGAACGAGTCGACGACGAGGATGCGGGCCGGGCATCGTTGACGTCGAGAACAAATTCTATGCAAATTTAACATTTTTTAAATGCTTGATTGTGATTTTTGTAATTCTTTTTCACTTGATTTTGCAAATACATAACAAACTTTTGCAAACACAACATTAAAATATACAACTTTTTTCTATGCAAATTTTTTCTATGCTTGGTCAAAACTCCTCAAATGTTTTCTATACATTGTATACATAGATATACTAATTGCTATACATTGGATCAAATGTCAAAATTCCTCAACTTTTTTCTATACATTGTATACATACATATATATATATACTAATTACTATACATTGGATCAAAATGTCAAAATTCCTTAAATGTCAAAATTCCCCAAAATTTCTATACATACATTATACTAATTAATTCCTCAAATGTCAAAATTCCTCAACTTTTTTCTATACATCTAATCATCTAGTGAAAAAAAAATGTCAAAATTCTTCTGAAAAATGTCAAAATTGCTATACATATATACTAAAACATACAAAAATACATATAAATCATCTAACTTAAGAAATGTGTGTGTGTGTGTGTTCATGCATGTGTGTGTGTGTGTGTGGGCTCTCGGGGAGGGGCGGCCATGGCGGCAGGGGGCGAGGGAGAGGGGGGAGAGGAAGGAAAGGAGCTCACAGCGGGGCGACGGCGAGGCGAGGCGAGTCGGGGGCGGCGACGGCGTCAGGGCAGGCGGCGCGGCGAGGAGCTCGGGGAGGGGCGGGCGCGGGCGGCATCGCGGGCGGCGTCGGGGCTCGGGGAGGAGGGCGCCTCCGGCGTCGGGGATCGGCGAGGAGGCGCGGGCGGCGACGAGCTCCGGCATCGGGGGAGGCGAGACGGCGTCGGGGCAGGCGCGTACGGCGGCAGCCTGGCGGCGCGGCGATCTCCTCTGTAGTGTGGTCGAAGAAGCAGAGAACTGCACAAAATTTTTAAGTGTTGTATATATATGCGGAGACCTTTAGTCCCGGTTGGTGGCACCAACCGGGACTAAAGGGGTGGTTTTGGCCAGGCAGAGCGGCGGGAAGCCAGACCTTTAGTCGCGGTTGGTGGCTCCAACCGCGACTAAAGACCCCCCTTTAGTCGCGGTTGGAGCCACCAACCGCGACTAAAGGTTGTGCTCGCGCAGGCGCGGTGCAGGGCAAAGTTTAGTCCCACCTCGCTTGGCGAGAAGCGCCAGCACCAGTTTATAAG
Organism: Elymus sibiricus; assembly: GCA_039707655.1. Taxonomy (NCBI): domain Eukaryota; kingdom Viridiplantae; phylum Streptophyta; class Magnoliopsida; order Poales; family Poaceae; genus Elymus; species Elymus sibiricus. The sequence continues at coordinate 295,209,155 of CM077672.1, read as the reverse complement.
CCCGCCGCAACCACTCCAACGAGCTCCTCTCTAAGCAGGCCTTTGTGGGCCTATTGAACCTGTGCTGCCCTGTTGGGCTTACTGGGCCTTGCGGGCCTGCATCCTGGCCCAACTACAGGTTGGGTTTCTAGTCGTATGCAGGCCGTGGGGCCCAGTAGGCGGGCTTTTTTTAAATTTTTTTTGTTTTCTGCTTTATTTATTTTCTTTTGTTTCTGAGTTGTTTTTTGCTTTATTTAGAGTTTTTTTGTGAATCTTTTTGCTTTAGGTCAGAAAAAATTATAAACTTTCTGTTAGTGCCAGTAGTTTTCAAATTTGAATAGTTTAAATTTGAATTATTTGAAATTTGTGTGAATCACTAGTTTCTGAATAACTTTACTTTAAAAATAGATTTTCCAGTGATTCTTTTTTCTGCTGTTTAATATTAGTGTGTTTTATCATTATATTCAATTTCGTAATTCTTAGGTTATTTTGAAAAATGAAATGCCTTTGTAACAGATGGGTTTTCGTCCGAAACCCTGATACTTCGAAAGAGATTGTCCATTTTGTACACGAAGTGCATCCAGTTTTTGCCGTAACCCTCTCAACTTTTTAGCACATGCTATGTGGGTGAAATGATGATACCATGCCAACTTTCAACCTTTTCAAAGTTCATTTGTTGTGCTTTTAAATTTCAGGGTCATTTAGCTCAAAAAAGTCAGTAAATGCATGAAAAATAGCAAATGAAGTTAGAAAGGGTTGAAAATTGATGACGTGGCTTTGAATGGTGCATACTGAACGCACAAAAAGTCTGGAGTTGAAATAAGTTTAAAAAAAATGAAATGCCTTTGTAACAGATGAGTTTTTGTCTGAAAGCCTGATACTTCGAATGAGATTGTCCATTTTGTACAACAAGTGCATCCGGTTTTTGTCGTAACCCTCTCAACTTTTTAGCACATGCTATGTGAGTGAAATGATGATACCATGCCAACTTTCAACCTTTTCAGAGTTCATTTGCAGTGCTTTTCAATTTCAGGGTCATTTAGCTCAAAAAAATCAGTAAATGCATGAAAAATAGCAAATGAAGTCAGAAAGGGTTGAAAATTGATGATGTGGCTTTGAATGGTGCATACTGAACGCACAAAAAGTCTGGAGTTGAAATAAGTTTAAAAAAAAATGAAATGCCTTTGTAACAGATGAGTTTTCGTCCGAAAGCCTGATACTTCGAAAGAGATTGTCCATTTTGTACACGAAGTGCATCCAGTTCTTCGCGTTTTAAATGCCAAAACACATAAGTACCCTAACTATTACAAAGATTCCCTCCGGTTTGTCCGAAGTGGGACTTTCCAGATATATAAGTCCGGAAACTCACTAGAGAAGAAAGTGATGACAGTGAAGCCGGTCACATCCCAGAGTGGGATCTTTGGGTATAAAACTTTTTCTTCTCGTGTGTCCCTTTGCGCCGTAACCATGGACAATCTTCATCGTTTAACTGGATGCTCGGGTCAATATTCACTGTGAAGGGAGCAATTTCATGAAACTTTTCATAATCTTCTGACATGTCTGTCTTGTCCTCCACTCCCACGATGTTTCTTTTCCCTGAAAGAACTATGTGGCGCTTTGGCTCATCGTATGATGTATTCGCTTTCTTATCTTTTCTTTTTCTCGGCTTGGTAGACATGTCATTCACATAGAAAACCCGCGCCACATCATTGGCTGGGACGAATGGTTCATCTGCGTACCCAAGATTGTTGAGATTCACTATTGTCATTCCGTACTGCGGGTCTTCCTTTACCCCGCCTCCTGTCAGATTGACCCATTTGTACCGAAACAAAGGGACCTTCAAACCACGTCCATGGTCAAGTTCCCATATCTCCTCTATGTAAACATAATATGTGTCCTTTGGCCTATTGGTGTTTGCTGCATCAAAGCGGACACCACTGTTTTGGTTGGTGCTCTTGTTATCTTGGGCGATCATGTAAAATGTATTCCCATTTATGTCGTACCCTTTAAAAGTCAATATAGTCGAAGATGGTAACTTGGACAGCAAGTACAGCTCATCTGCAACAGTGTCGTCATGCATGAGACGTGTCTGCAACCAACCGGCGAAAGTCCCCGTTTGTTCATGTGTAATCCAGTCGTCAGACTGCTCCGGGTGTTTGGAGCGTAGAATATTCTTGTGTTCCTCGATATACGGAGCCGCCAAGGCGGAACTTTGTAGAACTGTGTAGTGTGCTTGCGCCCAAGAATGCCCGTCATGGCATATTACTGAATTCTTTCCTAGCGTGCCTTTTCCACCCAGTCTTCCCTCATGCCGCGATTCAGGAACACCAATCGGCTTAAGGTCAGGAATAAAGTCAACACAAAACTCAATTACCTCCTCTGTTTCATGGCCCTTGGAGATGCTTCCTTCTGGCCTAGCACGGTTATGAACATATTTCTTTAAGACTCCCATGAACCTCTCAAAGGGGAACATATTGTGTAGAAATACAGGACCCAGAATGGCAATCTCTTCGACTAGGTGAACTAGGACGTGCGTCATGATATTGAAGAAGGATGGTGGGAACACCAACTCAAAACTGACAAGACATTGCACCAAATCATTCTCTAACCTTGGTATGATTTCTGGATCGATTACCTTCTGAGAGATTGCATTGAGGAATGCACATAGCTTCACAATGGCTAATCGAACGTTTTCTGGTAGAAGTCCCCTCAATGCAACTGGAAGCAGTTGCGTCATAATCACGTGGCAGTCATGAGACTTTAGGTTCTGGAACTTTTTCTCTGCCATATTTATTATTCCCTTTATATTCTACGAGAAGCCAGACGGGACCTTCATACTGAGCAGGCATTCGAAGAAGATTTCCTTCTCTTCTTTGGTAAGAGCGTAGCTGGCATGACCCTGATACTGCTTTGGATCCATCCCGTCTTTTCCATGCATACGTTGCTGGTCCTCCCGTGCCTCCAGTGTATCTTTTGTCTTCCCATACACGCCCAAGAAGCCTAGCAGGTTCACGCAAAGATTCTTCGTCACGTGCATCACGTCGATTGCAGAGCGGACCTCTAGGTCTTTCCAATAGGGTAGGTCCCAAAATATAGATTTCTTCTTCCACATGGGTACGCGTCCGTCAGCATCATTCGGAACATATTGTCCGCCAGGACCCTTTCCAAAGATTACTTTTAAATCCTTGACCATATCAAGTATATCATCACCAGTACGGTGGCGAGGCTTCTTCCGGTGATCTGCCTCACCTTTGAAATGCTTGCCTTTCTTTCTTATGGGATGCCTGCTCGGAAGAAATCGACGATGTCCCAGGTACACATTCTTCTTACATTATCCAAATATATACTGTCGGTATCATCTAAACAGTGCGTGCATGCGTGGTATCCCTTGTTTGTCTGTCCTGAAAGGTTACTGAGAGCAGGCCAATCATTGATGGTTACAAACAGCAACGCTCGCAGGTCAAATTCCTGCTGTTTGTGCTCATCCCACGCACGTACACCTTCTATACTCCACAACTCTAAAAGTTCTTCAACTAATGGCCTTAGGTACACATCAATGTTGTTGCCGGGTTGCTTGGGGCCTTGGATGAGCACTGGCATCATAATGAACTTCCGCTTCATGCACAACCAAGGAGGAAGGTTATAGATACATAGAGTCATAGGCCATGTGCTATGATTGCTGCTCTGCTCCCCAAAAGGATTAATGTCATCTGCACTTAAACCAAACCATACGTTCCTTGCGTCATCTGCAAAGTCCTTCCAATTTCTCTCGATTTTTCTCCACTGCGATCCGTCAGCGGGTACTCTCAACTTCCCGTCTTTTCTTACGGTCTTCTTTGTGCCATCGCATCAATTTGGCATGCTCTTTGTTTTGGAACAAACGTTTAAACCGTGGTATTATAGGAGCATACCACATCACCTTGGCAGGAATCTTCTTCCTGGGGCGCTCGCTCTCAACATCACCAGGGTCATCGTGGCTGATCTTATAGCGCAATGCACCGCATACCGGGCATGCATTCAAATCCTCGTACTCACCGCGGTAGAGGATGCAGTCATTAGGGCATGCATGTATCTTCTGCACCTCTAATCCTAGAGGGCAGACAGCCTTCTTTGCTTCGTACGTACTGTCGGGCATTTCGTTGTACTTTGGAAGCTTCTTCTTTAACATTATCAGCAACTTTTCAAATCCCTTGTCAGATACACCATTCTCTGCCTTCCATTGCAGCAATTCCAGTGTGGTATCCAGCTTTTTCTTGTCATCTTCGCAATTTGGGTACAACAATTTCTTGTGATCCTCTAACATGTGCTGCAACTTCAGCTTCTCCTTTTCACTTGCGCAGTTTCTCTTTGCATCGACAATGGCCCGACCAAGATCATCAGCGGGCTCATCTGATGCCTCTTCTTCAGCTTCTTCCCACATTGCCGGCTCAGCTTCTTCCCCCATTGTTGTACCGTCGTATTCAGGGAACCCATGGCCAGGATAGCTGTCGTCATCCTCTTCTTCTTCATTCTCTTCCATTAGGACCCCTCTTTCTCCGTGCTTGGTCCAACAGTTATAGCCGGACATGAAACCGGACTCAAACAGGTGGACGTGAATGGTTCTTGAGTTAGAGTAATTTCGATCATTCTTACAGCCAGCACATGGACAATACATAAAACCGTCCGTCCGCTTGTTTGCCTCAGCCGCAACCAGAAAAGTATGCACGCCATTAATGAACCGGGGAGAGCATCGGTCATCGTACATCCATTGTCGGCTCATCTTCATTACACAACACCGAAAAGACCAAATTAATACAAGTTCATACATAAAGTTCATACACACTTGTTCTCATAAAACAACATACAAACTCTCTAGCTAAAGCATTTAAATGCAACAACAAATGCGATCAAGATCGCAACTAAGGTAACAATTGATCCAACAGCATAGTGATACCAAGCCTCACTATCAATGGCATATTTTTTAAATTTTCTAATCTTCAAGCGCATTGCATCCATCTTGATCTTGTGATCATCGACGACATCGGCAACATACAACTCCAGTTTCATCTTCTCTTCTTCAATTCTTTTCAATTTTTCTTTCAAATAATCGTTTTCTTTTTCAACTAAATTTAACTTCTCGACAAGAAAGTCGGTTGCAATTTCCGGTTCACATACCTCCTAGATAAAAATATCTATGTCAACTTGATGGGCATAATTGTCATAAACACGAAATGCAACAAATAGTTATAAAAGAGAATATACCACATCCGAATCATAAACCGGACGAGGGCCCACGGGGACGGATATCAAAACCATGCCACTATGTATAACAAACAACGTACGTGTAAGAAAATTATACAAGTAACTATCTAAATCACACAAACATGATTTTCTTTTTATAAAAAAGGATAAGAACAAGAGGCTCACCAAGGTGGTGCCGGCGACGGGACGGTGCGGGCGATCGACGGTGGTTAGGACGGGGACGGGAAGGCACGAGGTAAACCACACCTACACATCCAAACTAAGAAGTTAATTTGAGCTCAAATTGCATATAAATCAAATAAACTACCACATATAAATACTCCCAAACTAAAACCCACAAATCACTATACTTATAGAGCATTGCAAGAGCTAATCTAGCAATGAGAGATGAAAGGACAAAGTTGCTAACCTTTGTGAACACTTGGATGGATGGGGTGCCTCCAAATCTTGACAAATTTTGGCAAAAATGGAGGATGAGCTCGAGGAAGAGGGGAAGAACAGAGAGGAGAGGAAAGGGGAAGAACAGAGAGCTATGGCTGGACGAAGGGTTTATATAGGAGCATCTTTAGTCCCGGTTCGTTACACAAACCGGAACTAAAGGTGAGCCTCTAGTACCGGTTCGTGACACGAACCGGGACTAAAGGTGATCGTGGGGCCCCAGCTTGACACCAGCCTGCCACCACCCCTTTAGTCCCGGTTCGTGTCACGAACCGGTACTAGAGGTTCAACACGAACCGGGACTAATGATGCCCGCCCCCTAGCCGTTGGAACCGGGACTAATGGTCACATTAGTACCGGTACGATTCCAAACCAGTACTAATGGGGCTCACGTAAAGTCCTTTTTCTACTAGTGGAACACGTTATGCATGTACCATACTGATGTACGTACACACACATCAACTCCGAAACAACGAGAGATCGACCAAAGTTTAAGGATGGATAGCTGCGTCCATCTGCACGCCCATCCGTACTACACGCATATGCGTGCACCTTTCGAGCTCTACAGCCCAGCGCCATGCATTTCATCAGTTCATTTTTCGGCCGCCCAACTTGTCCCTAATAATAAACTTCGGATATGCTTGTCAGCGCGATCAGTCTTTATCATATGCAGCGAGGACTGGCCGGCCGCTGGCTGCTTTCTGGCTGCTGTTAGTGTGTTCCGTTGGAGTAGTTAATCTCGCGAGGTCACGTCAAACATAAACCCCGTACCTGGTCTGATCTTCGGTCCAAACTAGTTCGTCGGATTGACTTCCTAATTGATCCGGTTATTTTAACTAACACCTCCGATTGGTCCCAGATTATATTACTGCAACTTGAGCAAGTAGCCCCCCAGGTCGTCCCGCTCGGGCGACCGCGGGGGCGATCCAATCTCGCCGCCGCAGGCAGCCAACCAGACTCCTCCTCGTCTCGCCGCCGCCTGAGGCCTTGCCGGCGAAGCCTTCGCGGGTTCGAGGACGGCGGCGGCGGGGCGTTCTCTTTCTCCCGGCCTGGATCCCGTCGGTGGCGGCTCACTGAAGGCCTCGGGCGGATCGGCGTGCCCTCCTCCAGCGCCAGATCCAGGGTGGGTGGTCGCCGCGGTATCCCCTGTGAGGCGGAGTTTCATGCGGGGAGGCCGGGGGCGGCAGTCAGGGCGGCGCCCCTGCTGCGCGGCGGTGATCGAAGCCTCCATGGCCGGCGGTGACCTGAGGTTGGGTGGTGGCGGTGGCGGCGTTCCACTCAGCGAGGGTGGCGGCGCTCCACTCAGCGAGGGTGGCGGCTGCGTGCAGATGGGTGGCATCGATGGCTGCGGATCTGGCGTCCTGTCCAGATCCGTCACGGTTTGGCCTTAGCCGGCCGGTGGCGCGAGGAGTACCGGTGAGGGGCGGCTGGAGGCTCCCTGCCGGCATGCCGATGGCGGCCCTCGTCTCCACGACGAGGCTCCGTTCGGCTCCACGCAGCTGCGAGATCGGGGTGGCACGACTTCCGGTGAAAATCGCGCCGACTACGGTCATGGCGGACGATGGCGGCGTCTGTGACGTCGTTACCTTCTCGAGGCATCGTTGTGGCAGGTCGTGGCACCCCACTCGTGATGCTCCGGGGGAAACTCTAGATCTGGGTCTACCGGATCGGACGATGATGGCACCTTTGGTGCCGTTGTCCCTCCTGGGGGCATCGTTTTGGAGCAACTGCTGGCTGGAGGGGACAAGAGGAGGAGCAGTGTTACATCTACCGCAAGGCCGATGGCAGATCCCGGCGGCATGGCACTGCAGAGGTTCGGCGACTGGCGCGTGTGGACGTATACGTGCAGGATGGTGGCGTTGTCTGGCGCCGTGGTGGCGTCGACGGTAGGCCAGGCAAGGTCGATGTGTCAGTTCCTGCTCTGAAGATGGACCGGTGGAAGATGGCGGCGGCAGCCTCTGAGAGTGCGCCGGACCGGTGTGCGATCCTGTCCCGATATGTGGCTGGGCTGGGGCATCTGGCTTTAGATGTTAGGCTTTGGTGCGATATCTGTTTGGTATTCGGCTCGGACATTCGGCACACCTTCATCAAAAGGATAGGACTAGCAACAAGTGTTGCCTAGATGGTGGCTTCAGGCTTACCGATGTATTACTTTGTATGGTCTTTGTGAGTAAATAATAAAATGGCTGCATGCATCGTTCAGATGCAGAGACCGGGGTATATCCTCCTTTTCAAAAAAAAAAAAAAAAACTTGAGCAAGTAGCCGTCGATTAAGCAAATGTTTTTTTATGAATACATATGGTACTATATTGTGTATTCACGCGTCTGTCCGGGCTGCATCTGCACCACGATTTTTTTATTTTTATGAATAAAAGCTCTGGGTTTATATTCAAAGACTTTCACCGAAATCAGACGCCTAAAGATGAGGGAAATTACAATCAGCTTCTCAAAGTTTACGGATCGAGCGGTCACGTCAAACAAAAACTTGCGACTATGTATGTAACTCCGTACCTGGTCTGCTCTTGCATTTTTTTTAGGGGAGTCTGCTCTTGTATTGAACTAATTCTTTTTTTAGGGATGTATTGAACTAATTCATCTTCTATTGTACCTGGTCTGCTCTTGTATTGAACTAACATATTAAATAATAAAATATTATACAAGTACAAAAGGATGAAAAAGGCAAAAAAAAAATGTTTCACAGACGGGTTTTAGTCCAGTCAGTGAGCTGTGTTGAACTAATTTGTCGGATCTATTCTAAATTTATTAACCTGATTAGTAGTTTACTTCTCTAATTTATTTTGAATTATATTACTGCAACTTGAGCAAGTAGGGTTTAAGCAATGGTGTTGTATTTATGCATGCATCTGACATTTTGGCTCTTGCCCAGGTGAATATCCGACCTGATCTTTTCATCCCTTGCTAGATTTCAGGCTAGCAAAAATCGAGCTTTTGGGTTTGGACATATTTTACACTTGGTCGCACTAATGTTTGTTCAAGGCAACAAGAACACGTGTCGAAATCTCATCGTTTTGGTGTTGTTCACCATCCACACATAGGTACATGGCGCCAACGGAGGGCTTGTCAATTGCAAAAAGGGGGAAAAGGGCTTATCAATTGCAAAGAAAACGAAGGTTCGACCACAAGCAACCAAACCAACCCAGTTCGTAAAATCTGGTTTATCTGACAGCATAGAAACACCATGGATATATCATATATCATGTCAAAGATTGAAATCCCAATTTTAAGCACAACTCAAGGAACAGAAAAACCAAATTTAGTTGTGATGGTTTTAATGAGCCTAGTTCATTGTCCAATTGGCATGAATTACTACCATTGCATGCCTTTTTTTCTCTACGCGCGGGATATTTTGGTTTAGAATGTGTGATATGGTAGATATATGTTACATCTATGTCCTCGTTTACTTTTAGATTATTTTTATGACTTATAGCAAGACTTTTTGGCTTCAGGTGCACCGCGAGAATGGGTGCACCATGTACATTCTCAACCTAACAAGATTTTTGGATATAACTATGACTTATCCTACCATCATCTACGTCATACATTACCAAAATAAAATGAAGTCATCAAAAAATCCAAACAGTTGGTCAAGGTCAGCAAGTCAAAGAAGAAGGGGAAGGGGTAAAAATACGATGCCAAGAAAAAAGCTCAAGAAGAAGAAGCCCTCAAGTGTGGAAGGATAACGGGCCTAGTCTAATATGGATACATAAGATATAATATGTGAATAGTGCCATTCTGATTTTGTCTTCTTCTGGCACTATTCATGCAAATTTGTCCTTTTTTCTCTATCTATATTTCGAATGTAGATTTGAAATTTCAGGGCTCGTAGACACATAAGTCTTGTGAGTATTAAAAAAATTGTATTTTTTTTGAAATGTTTAAATTTTCTTATTTTAAAATTGGAGCATATGACCATATAAGTGTTGGTGCAAGTGTTAGGAGCACCTGATACTTCCCCATCAAAAAAGAGATAACTACATTGCACGTACTACTCATATTGCTAATGATGTAGATGTGATTTTCGCACAGTGAGAGCCTGGTGGCGCAAATAAAATAAAAATAGGCCTAAAAAGCCCGAAACAACAAAAATTAGAAGTATGACCGAATTTGACTGGTATTGGAACTTATGCTTTGAATGTGTTTGACTTTAAATTTAGCGCCTAAAAATAAACTCATGTTGTTACATTCAACTCTGGGTACATGTAAGTTCAAATAAAGAGGACAGTTCGTCTAAGTTGAAATGACATGATTCAAATTATTGGAGAGAGAAGTTTTCCATTTCATAATCGTCCACTCATATCGTGAATGTTAGGTTAATGAGTTTATGAAAATGTATATAGAGGAAAATTAATTTGTATAAACTATATTCGCTGAAATTCTAGTTAAATGTTGAATTGCTTTTGATTTTATGTGTTCTAATCCATATTGCATGTGTTCAACTCTTTATCATAATTTTTATTTATATTCTTAGACCAGAAATTCTTTCATTCAGAATCTGAATGTGGGTTGTGAAGGCATGTTATGTTGGAAAGTGTAATGATTGTCATTTGGAAAACAATTTGGGAGGAAGTCTGCCGAAGTGTTGAAGCACTTGTGTTTTTGAAAACAAAGTTTAAATGGTGCAGATTGTACTAAACTAGGTTCCTATATTTTCTATTTTATTCTTGTAAGTTGGCGATCTTGAACGATGATTCTAAACCCAACAGAATATGTTTTTTCTAAAAAAAGGATTATAGGGGAGAACTGGGACAAGTTGGTACATATCCACGTAACGTACGTGGATTGAGCTCCCTCTTTTCGTAGCAGGTTTAATTCATGGCCAAATGATTAACATTTGACTTCCTTTGAATGGTCTATCACTCCAGTATGTTCTACGTTTGCTTGACATGTGAAACATGAGGGTCAAATCATGCATCGTACACACCCAAATCCAGAGAGGAACGTGCCTTCAATTCTTGTATCTTTGAAGAATCCTTCTCTCAAAGAAAAAACATCTTTGAGATGGACCCAGCTGAAGAATCTGGCAATTTAGTAGAAGGGCAAGTGAAATGGGCAGAATCCTCTGGCCATTTCCGCCCCTCTCGTGCCAATCAATCAATCAATTTTCTATGGTTACGTAGCCACAGTATATATGCATGCATCACCAAGGAAAAGTACGCGAAATTGCGGTAAGGAACTAAGGATCATGACGTAAACAAGTACTTTACAGACATCGAACGGGAGTGTTTCCTTCTGCTAATTAACACGGGGACACTCTTTGGATGTATTCGCAGGAAGTAGCTAAAGGCCGTGACTTGACGCGAAATTCTTTAGTTTGACATCGTGTTTAGCTAGCATGATGACACATGACATGCACATGCATACTTGCATACCTAATTGATCTAACAATGACAATGGACAGGGAGATGAGTAGACTAATAGCAGTCCATTTTGTCCTTGCATGCATGCATAAATGCTAATAAAGACAATGATCTCACAACTAATTGCAGTGTCGTACTACAATGATTAACAGGAAAGAGCGTGGAACATATGTCATATATAGGAGTAGCGTGCCATCTCAACTCAAAAATTGTTCAACCAAAACGTATATGAACCACACATCCACTGGAAACTAGTAGAAACTACTGTTTGGTACAGTACCACCACACATGGTTAGAATTGGACTCACGCGTTCCAGCTAGTTTGTACATAATACGCCATCTTTCTTCCTCTATTTTTTGCTCGAAGTACATAATACACCGTCAATTCTTGTATAACTACATGCACAATCCTAGACAAGCTTCTTCAGTCAAATTACCATAATGGAAGATACAAGGCTTTCTTTCCTCCCTGCTCTAGCGAGGGGCGAATATGGCGGTGGCGATCCACCTCTCCGTTGTTGATCGTAGGCCCCCTCTCCGTCCGTGTACCGCTCCGGCGATGGGAGGGGGCGGGGACCCTAGGGATTCGGTCGGGTGGGGCTATGGGTAGGATACAAATAGTTTAGGATTTGTCTCCGATCGGCGGCGGCGAGATGTTGGCGGTGGCGTCAGCATTGAATAAATTATCTCCGCCCCGCCCTCGTTTTGGTGGTACTTCGTACCATCTAGAGGCGTGTGGAGGATGGTGTGGTCCTCGCAGAGGCAGAGCTCGGCAGATGGTAGCGCTTCATCGTCAAGATGGTCTTCTATGCTTGATCCACGTCGAATTTGTTCGGTGGTGCAGAATCAATGGAGCTCCGACATAGATTCCTGTCATCTCCTCAGGGCAGTATCTTAGGTTTATCATATCATGTGTGCACCCAACGAGGTCTGGTGTCAGGTGCTTTAGATCAATTCAAAAGTTAAACGACGGTGACTGCAGCACCGAGGCACGTGTACAAAGATTTCTCGGTTATCATCGACTAGGCTAGGCCCGCTCTAGTAGGGAAGTGGCGATAACAACGCGTCATCCGCTTGTTTTAACGGCAACAGTGGTCATTCGGTGGTACAGAAATCTCGATGTAATTTTTATTTGTTTGGGATGCTTTGTACTTCTGATGAACATTTATAATATATCCGGGTCCTTTTCACAAAAAGGAAAAGATGTGTACCTTCTTTGGTTACTTAACATATGCGCCATTACCCTCAACATTTAAGGATCAAAACTTATCGACAAAGGCTTTCGCCCCGCTTTATATATAAAGCAACGATCATCAACAACCCGGTACAAACGCACGCCACCACAACACACGCACACACCCAAGGCAGGATACATAGGCGCTGAGCGCGGCAAAACCACCCCTAGCACTACAAGAGCAACTGGGGTCTTCAACCGTGAACACGCCACCGCGAATAGATGAAGCTACATACGACGAACCGTGGGCTCCAAGGCGGCACCTTCAGGAAGGTTACGACACCGGAGCGCCGCCACCATCCGATCCGAGGATCAGAGTTTCCCCTGGAGCAACATGATGGGCAGTGAGAGCCGCGACGACGCCTTCAAGAAGGGAACGAGCTTCGCCGCCGCCGGTTCGTCCGAAGATAGAACAGGTTTTCACCCCGGCCAACACTCACCGCCACCGAATGCCACACCCTGGCTACCACGCCGCCCACACGGCCATGGCCACCGGGCAGCACCGAGCCACGGGCTCTGCCCATGAGCACCGCGCTACCACCACCAGGGCCACCGCCCCGGCATCCAAGACCTTGACACTACCTCACCCGAGACCCGCCGCTACCCCAACCAAAGAGACGAGCGGAAGGCCCCGCCTTTCGCACCCCTGGGCGGCCCCAGCGCCAAGACCCAATAGGCCGGCCAAAAACTGGCCTCCATCGACCCGTCCTGCAGGACCGGGCGCGAGACGAGCTCGGTCCTGCTGCACCAGGCGCGAGTCGAGCGATGGACCGCAGCTGGGAGAGGTCCAACCCTTCAACGAAAGTAGCGCCCGAACGACGAGGAGAGGGATCAAAGGCCGACACAAGCCGCCTACGGATGAGCCGACGCCGGAACATGCCAACCGCCGCCGCAACCGACATGCCAAGCTGCCGAGGAGCCACCCATGGCCGGAGGAGCAGCCACACCGGGCCACTACCCAAGCCGCGCCACCCGCCGAGCCCCAAGCGTCGGAATAGCCGGGCACGCACCTGGGCCGCCAGCCGTAACCCAGGTGGCAGATCTGCACCGCCGAGCTCCAGCAGGCCCGCACCGTCGCTGGTCGAATGCCACCGGAGCTCAGGCAGCCGCTAGCAGCAGCGTCGGCTGCCCACAGAGCAGCGCCCGAGCCCAGGGACCCCCGAACCAGCACCTCCACCCACGCGTCAGAATACCCAAGCCGGATCCCGCCGCCGCCACAGGGAAGGACGCCACCGCACAGCCGTCCGCGCTCCACCACACCCTGGAGCCACCATAGCCAGCACGTGCCGCCGCGCCCCATGCCCGCGCCGCGCCACAGCCAGAGGGGAACGCCCCGCATCATCACCCCCGAGCAGGAGGACAGGAGGCCCCGCCGCCGCCCAGGCTGACCAGGCTTTGCCCGTCAGCACGCGCCGACAGCGGTGGGGGAGGTGGAGGAGGAGGGTGGGGGAGCTAGGCGGCGGCGGATCTAGATCCTCCCGGCCGCCCGCGGGGGCGTCGCGAGGGGGGAGAGAAGGGGGAGAGTGTCCCGCTCTTAGTGATATTCAGGAAAGTGTTCACTCAAGGATAAAAACATTAAGAAGCAGATAAATTTTGTCGATGACCATGACCGGTGGTGACTTCACATAGGTAACATAATACAAAATATTGAGAGAACAAAAAACCGAGAGTGAGAACAAATATATAAAAATAATTTAATAAGAAATCAAGTAAAAACATTTAAAAAACTGAAATCTTATTGAAGATTCAGGGAAAACAATGTGTCAACATGTTTGAATTGGATTTAGGGAAAACCATTTCATACCGCCTTTACATGTTGAATTCTACGTTTGACCAAAATTTCCCTTATTTATATCTTGGATTCAATAAAACATCAGTGCATACCTCTGTCACTATAATTTACATTTCGGTACTACGTACACAGCTGATTAAAATAGAGGCGTAGTGGCTGTTGCAAAACCAAATAAATGCCGTGGTCAAGCATTCTTTTTTTTTGCGAATCATGTGGTCAAGCATTCAATATGCCTTAGATCTCACATTACGATATCGTTCTCATTGCCGGGCACTCGTCACATGCATGCAGCATGGCCCTCGTCGTCGACGTTTTCTGACGCGACCGAGCTCGTCTACTGTGTACTTGCCGTGTCCACAACGGCGCTAAGCGCTGATCCCCGTCTAGAAAAGGGTTATCTCCCCGGCATTTTCAGAGCGGATGGGTCACGAGTTCATAGAAAATCATACTAGTTACCAACAAAAAAATCCAACACACGAGCCCTGCTACCAGGCGCAGCAAAAAACGCATAAAAAAAAATCCCAATTCGTCTTGAGACCATGGACCATGTCTTTCCGTGAGGTGGCATTACTGATCTAGTCTAGCAGAGAACGACACTTTTGTCGTCGATGATAATAACCTTAAGTAATTAACAAACTCCACATCATGTTCCAGTTTTCTGCCCTATCGACCCGATGAGATGGTAATTATTCACGCCTAACTAGTACTCACTCAATTCCTAAATATAAGTCTTTGTAGAGATTCCACATATATGGAATCTCTACAAAGACTTATATTTAGGAACGAAGGAAGTAGTACGGCCGTACACACATGCATCATGCATTGCAATGTGAGCATACAGTTGCACAAACCGACTATATAACTAAAAAAAAGTTGGAAGCAACAAAGAAGAAATTAGAACATGAATTCGAGTCTACAAAAGCTTGAACGCATGCCACGTGCGGGTTTCCCACACCGAAGTAACCGAGGGATCCAGGTTCTACTTCTCCGGAGCACTGACCGATTGTTTTTCTGTTTTCGGTAGGGTGCATGCCGCGGACTTGTTATCGGCGGAAAACTTTCGCAGTGCGTGTGCAAACAGGTCGATCGGTGCCCACCGGTACGCCGGACGGACGTGACCTATCAGGGCATGAGCAATGGAAGCATCACCATACGGTAGCCTCAGTGCTTCCAGCAAGGAAAGAGACGATGAGACTACTGTCACGGTTGCTCTTGTCCAACGCAGGCAACACATTTGGACAACCATCTACTTTTTCTCTCAAACTTTCTCCTTCTTCTATGTCAGGATTTCTGCCTTTTTACCACTTTCTCATGCTTTTGTCAGGGAAGAGGCCGCCTCTTCTGCAGGAGGTCATTTTGGCCTGCAAGCAGCAGTTTTGGCTTAGCTGTTCCGAGCAGGTCGACGTGGAGAGCTGGGGCATCTGTCCA
Organism: Elymus sibiricus; assembly: GCA_039707655.1. NCBI lineage: Eukaryota > Viridiplantae > Streptophyta > Magnoliopsida > Poales > Poaceae > Elymus > Elymus sibiricus. Next base: position 295,193,665 of record CM077672.1, on the reverse strand, counting down.
TCGTGGAGCGATGGCCATGCCCTCAAAGGTTTTTTTTTTTTCTCCCGTTCGTCTCGCGGACCGGTCGGGTCGTGTGTCCCGTCGTCTCTCGACTCTAGCCTACCTACGCAGTGGATAACTTTTGAGCTTAGTCGGCGGTGGCGCCGCAGTGCGTGAGTCGTGCGCACGCTCATGGAAAGTCACCGGACGGCCGGGTCAACGCCGTTTCTTACCACCGGCGTCCGAAATACCCTTTTTGAGACCACAAACTCGTCCATGCAATCCCAAAGGCTAAAATGTTGTGCAAAGATTGGAAGATTTAGCTTCAGCAGGGACACAGGACCAGAGGAGACCCTGGGTAGACCTTCTAAAAAATACCACTGCTCTTTCTAGCTAGGGTGACTCCAACGGTCCGAAGCATTTCGTCCGCCAGCGTCTGTTTCTGTAAGCGTGGACAAAAACCACGGCCCAACACGCCGACGCAAATGGACGGATGTTCGCTTTGACCCAACTACGGCCCAAATTTAGGCTGGGTTTGTGTCCGCGCGGACACGCCGTAGACATCCGTGTTGTCCTCCCCTTGTTCTCCCTATCTCGCCTGTCGGTGGCACACATCTACTACTCCCCCCACCCCATCGATTTCGACCTCCCCGGCATCTTCGCCCTCGCCGCCGCCACCCAGCTTCTGTCCTCTTTGCCACACCCGACGCCCCCACCCAGTCGCCACCGACGCCCCCACCGCCGGCATCGTTTCCACTTCTTGCCGCTGACGGTGTAACTCATGGCCCGCACCCTACACCGGTACCCCTTCAACCAGGGTCGTCGCTGCTCTCAGCACACCACCGTCACGCCACCGCCATCGTTGGAGGACGTTGAGTTTGACGGCATGCTCCCATAACCTGCTAGAACAGGGGTGTTCAGAGGGGCAAGACTAATGCTGTGGGTGGCAGCTGATGTCTTCAGCAAAAGGAGAGACTGGGTGCCTGTCATGCTCAGGATTGTTGGATGATGACTCTGCAGATATGTTGTTGTGGTTTTAGATAATGGTTATAGTTTGTATTCAACTTTACTTCAAAAAACTTCGGTGCCTGGTCGTGTGGTTCTGTTATAATGTTTAGATTTTGCTCGGTAGACGTCTCTTGTTGTCGAGGGTGCTCGTTAACCCGTCATGTGACACTGAGACTGATGTGTCTTAACAGGAACTTGATGGATGCTTGTGTTATCAATTTTCCGAAAAATGAAAATTAGGGGGTGAACCTTTTTTCCAAAATAATAATACTCACGTATATCGACAAACCGCTTACAGCCGGCCTATGAACTAATTACATTTTGTAAAAATGCCCTTTGTCAATGCGAATTTGACAAGATTTGTGCACTTTTTTTTTGCGGACTTTACATACACTACACAACACTGCAACACTACAGCACGCATAAGTAACAATCCTCCACTAACAAAACAATTGTGCTGATCTCTCCGGCCTCACTTTGCTCCATTTGCTTTGAAACCCTGCTCGGCGATGTGCACCGATGGCTGGGTGCTCCTGAAGAGATCAGCACCCTTTGCTCCATTTGCTTTGAAACCCTTCTCGGTAAGCTTCATGATGGCCAAGAAGAGCACCCTGTACAATATGACCATCCCGAACAGGACCGCGAGGTCGACCCACTTGTTGTACCCCATCTCCACCTGCCAGTAGTCCCTGAGGATCTCGTTGCCGGTGATGGTGGCGGCGCCGCCAGCCTGGTTGTTTGGGAAGGTGAGGCCGAGGAACTCGTTCTTGTAGAACCCCTGGTTGGCGTACTTGTGGAAGGCGACATAGTACATGGGGTACCTCCACACCGGCTTGGGCAGGTCGTGGGGCAGGCGGAAGAAGCCGCCATTGAGCATCATGACCCCCTGGATGCCAGCGCCGGTGATGATGCCCATGAGGAAGTCCGGCACGGCGCTGGCCACGATCATCATCAGGCCCTCCACCAGCATCATGGTCATGAAGAGCACCAGCGCGAAGTAGGCAAAGTGGTCAAAACTCCTTTGCAGGCCGACCAGGTAGTAGGCCATCGCGCCCGGCACCAGGGAAATGAGGAGGAGGTACGGCGTCGCCGACACTGTGTTGGCGATCACGAACGATGACACGCCGTAGTGCCCGTTCAGCCTCTCCCTCCTAAATATCTGCATTGCGCATACAGAAAGAACATCAGATCAACGTATCGTGAGACTTGAGATGAGATTGACCAGCTGTTTCGTATGATGGAACTCGACTGGAAACTTCACCTTCATGTCCTCGACGAAAGACGGGAAGCCTCCGATGGCCATGAAGGTGAGGAAGGCGCCCACGAACATGAGCATGGAGCCACGAGCCTGCATGCAGAGTTTTCAATCACATGGTCAACACAACGGTGATCAATGGCAGTGGCAACTACAACGAGAGATTTCTTGCTAGGCACCTGGATGGATCCGTAGCTATGGCCGATGTCATAGAAGATGGTGCCGCAGCAGAGGCACAGGGCGATGTAGATGGCGAAGCGGAGCCAGTAGTAGCCGAGGTCCCTGTACATGTTGATGAAGGACCTCTTGGTCAGCACGAAGGACTGCGTCAGGAAGCTCGGCTGCTGCCCTTCCATCTTCACCACCTCCCCTCCCTGAAACCAAAAGACAAGCCACATACACGCATAAAATTAGCAAAATTCAGCACTCCAACTGGAAGTTTCAGAATATATGTGAACGCTGGGCTACTCACAGTGTCGCGTATGTCGGCGATCTGCCGCGTCACCTTGTCCATGTGCACAGAGGATTTGTAGGAGGCCACCAGCGCGTCGACATTCTCGGCGGTGGTCGTCTTCTTCCCGCCGAGGCCTTCCTCGATGTCCTGAGGAATCAATTAATGGAGCGCATGGTTAGGAATACTATTCACCAAGAATATTTCCGATATAGATAATTAAGGTCCTTGTTGATTGAACAGTGGCGATGTGCTCACGTTGTCGAAGTCCTTATTGATGGTCCTCAGGAAGTGGTCGGAAGGGTTCATCAGCGACGGGCAAGGAAACCCGCTTAGAGCAAAGAACTGCAACAAGCAAACAAGCAAACAAGCAAACAAATTAGGTAATTCAATGGCTTTAAGAGTTCCTTCTGTACTTTGAGTGTAGTAATCCAGGTCCAGCAAGTGAGGAAGATCGGAACAGATGGCATGTCTGAACTTTCACATGTTTTGTCAAAGGGTTAGCAATACCATTTTCTTGAGTTATCTACCTACGGACGTACCGACCAAGACACATTTTTCTCCTCCGTGACCGGCACACCGTCAGCTAGGAAAACACGCGTGTTTGTCAAACCGTGTGGTCAATTTAATCACCCCCAGAATATTACTATCACCTAATAGTTCCTCAAAAGTACACCGATTAATTTGTTGTATCAATAGACTTGCTTCGCTCCCCTAAAAAAAAAAGTAGACTTGCTTCGCACAGTGGTTTACCTAATACGATCTCTTCATAGTCGTCTACAGCTATACCGAGCTTTCAGCCTCAGCTGTCACCACTGAAAAAACTGTCCAGAATGCAAGCACATCTTCGCCACTGTGCTATGAACGCGATGCCGCAGTTGAGTTAGGCGGCACTGATCGATCAATGCATGTGGCCAGCCAAACGTGTGTGATTTTTTTTTCTTGGGAATCAAAACGAATGTTCCCAGTGCATGGCGCAGTCCATATGTTCCCCGGCGGTTTGGATCGATTGTGTGCAGTGCTCCTAGTCCCTACCAGTGACTCGAGCACAGTTCCAACTGTGCGTACAGTAGTTAATATCGTGATCTATCTTTCCACAGTACGTACGTGGTGTTGCTTCTGCACGTTATAACTGTTCCTCTAGGTCTCCGGCCGAACTCTAGTCATTTTCTAATACTCCCTCCGTTATATAAAAAAAAGATGTTCTAACCATTTTCCTTAAATCAGATGTATACAGACATGTTTCATTATAGTATTTGTTTACTCATTTCATTTCAGTTCGTACGTAGTCTATATTAAAATATCCAAACTGAACTTTGTTATCTTTCCTTTAAGCAATTAATGAAAAAGGGATGCCCGGGAAAAAAAATATTGAAATATCCAAAATATCTTATATTTGTGAACGGAGAGATTGCATAATTACTGCCGCCGTAGGTACTTCTTTGGAAATTGCGATCTCTTTGAAAGTTAATAATGTATTGTCTCTGAAATCTTTTAGAGCAATTCTATTGTGGGTGGATAACTAAGTTAAATGAGCTATGAATGGTGTACCCAAGTACCCAACCAAAGGTGATATTACTTACAGAAGATTATTTATTTATTTCTCTAGATTCAGATCAAAATTTTGGCTGAAATATTTTGGACTTGCAGATATCCCCCCATAGGTATGTGCTAAAAAAAATTCTATATGTATATGTTTTATAAATTGATCATACGATCTAACCTACATATCCAACCCTAAACATCAAATAATTTGTATTACCACCGTCGAGTGTGAAACTGTGAATACGCCTACTATGGTCGCGATCATGTCCAAAGTCCAAACACGTCCATACGATAGCGACAGCAACAGGCAAGAATCAACAGCACTGTGCACGTATTCGTATACGTACGCACGCACATAGTATGTAGAGACGTACCTGGTTGGTCTCGGCGGCGGGACCGAAGAAAATGGTCTTGCCGTAGGCGAGGAGGCAGAGCCCGTGGAAGAGGCCGAAGACCTCGGTGCTGGGCTGGTGCACGGCGGCAACGACGGTCATGCCCTCCCGGCGCGCGAGCCTGGCGATCCGGCTGACGACGTGGAAGGAGGCGGCGCTGTCGAGGCCGCTGGTGGGCTCGTCCAGGAACAGCAGCGCCGGCCGGGTGAGGATCTCCATGCAGATGCTGACCCGGCGCCGCTGGCCGCCGCTGATCCCCTTGTGCATCCACCCGCCGATGCGCGTGTCCGCCGCGCCCTCCAGCCCCATCTCCCGCAGCGTCTCCTCCGCCCGCTCCCGCTTCGCCGCCGCCGACATGCCGCTCGGCAGCTGCAGCGACGCCGAGTACCGCACCGCCTCCCGCACCGTCAGCGTCGTCATCAGCACGTCGTCCTGCGTCACGTACGCCTGCAACACGCAAAGGATTCGTTCACGATCAACAAGAATGAAAATGAGATATGCTCATCCATGCATGCACTAGGCTTACTGATGTTCCGTACGATAGCTTCTGCCTCCGGCCATTGATCAAGATGTCTCCCTTCTGGCTAACACCAGAGCCCAGCCTTCCTGTAATTTTGTACCATGGAAGCTCGTCGGAATTAGTTCTTCAATCTTCTCACAAAAAAATTATAATATCACGAGTCGCTACGACGCTAGCTGGCGAACAAAATCTTTCGAGTAGTTTATCACGAAGGCTGGCTGTCTGACTAGCGAAGGCCAGCCCGGATACGATATCGTATATAATTCACGAGCTTGTATACGGCTGTACCAACCTGCTAGAGCGTCTAGAAGGGTGGATTTGCCGCAGCCGGAGGGCCCCATGATGGCGAGGACCTCGCCGGGGCGCGCATAGCCGTTGAGCCCGCGCAGGATGGGGACGCGGCCGGCCTTGCCGCCGGCCGCCGACACCCACAGGTCCTCCCAGGAGAGCACGACGCCCTGGTCAACCCGGCGCAACGACGTCTCGCGAACCACGGCGGGCACGGCACCGGCGCCGTTCTCCACGCTGATCTCGAGCGACGAGGACGTCCGCGACCGAGGCAGGGTCACCGTCATGGACGCAAACGGCGGCGGCGGGAAGGAGCTCCCGCTGCCGAAAGGGAAGCCGTCGGTGCTGCGCAGGGAGCCACCGAGGACGTCGGAGGCCGTGTCGGACGGCCCCTCGTCCTCGGCGGCATGGCTGGGACGGCTCTGCTCCCGCGGCGGGCTCGGCCTCCACCTCGGCACGGCGAGCAGCAGCTGCTCGGACGCCATATAGGGATGCTTAGCCGGCTCGATCGTCGGAAGGGTGCGTGGAAGCTAGCAATCAGCTGGGCGGTGGACAGAATGGTGGTATGGGCTGAGAGCCTGAGACTGCTTAAATAGAGGGAAGATGAGGTGGTTGAATGCAGGGTTTATACTTAATGCTAATTCAAATCACAACATGGTTTAGATTAAGTTTTCTTGAATGCCTTTTTGAACACAGGAGCGGGTCAAGAGGGGTTTATATGTACGTGCGTGTGGCCTTCAACTTCCTTTTTCTAATGTCAAGGTGTCCAATTTTTTACAGACAAATACTCCCTCTGTAAAGAAATATAAGAGCATTTAGATCACTATAAAATAGTTATCGAAATGCTCTTATATTTCTTTACGGAGAGAGTACTAATATTGTCGTGACAAGTCCGAGGCTGACACCATTAGGCAATTTTACTGCCGAAGCAGTGGTTCTGCTGTACTAAAATGATTACGTCTGTGTGCTTTCATTGCTTGGTACGAGGTTCTCCAGAGCAAATTACTCTGCTTCCTTCGGGTTACGGTACGCTGGAAATTTCTTGATGGCTCCAAACGCCACTCGACTCCACATTAATTTTCAAGAAACTACTATGTATCTCCACCGGCCAGCCATGAATTCCCGTCCCCTCTTCATGTCGCTCCGCCGGCCGGTGGCAGAGAGTGAAAACTCGTGCCTTGGCTTCGGCTAGTAGTTTAGATTTGATTTTTTTTTAGTCATCGCAAGGGCGACACTTCATCTTTGAGTTGGTCTTCCAGGCTTCGATTCTTCTCGAATTCGTCCGTCAAGACGAAGTCGATGAAGTTTCGATGTAGATTCCTACCATCTCCTTCGGGCGACGAGGTTAGGATTTTTTTTATCGTGCGTCTACGACGACGATAACTGGTGTCAGGCTCTTTGGATCGATTCAAGGTTTCAACGACGGCAATTGCGGCTCCAGGGGCACCGGTCCTTAGGGGCACGTGGACAGAGACTTACTGACTGTCATCGACAAAGTCAGGCCGGCCCCGGTACGGGAGTGGCGACATCGGCACATCGGGGGCTCGTTCTGGCATTGGTAGTCGGCGTTCGGTTTGTCTAGAATCCTCAATGTACTTTTTATTATGTTTGTGGTGCTTTCTACTTTGGGTGAACTTTTATAATAGACTCGAGTGTTTCGCTAAAAATTCAAGAAACAACTTTCATCCGCATCAGCGTCTCACAAGAAGCATCTATGCTAGCCACTCATCATGGCATTGTCACTGCCTCCTTCCCCAAACATACCTAAGCCTACCTCTACCCCCAAGTAACGTGCCTTAATTAGCCATTCAACCACTCATTAACAATTTCATCTTTGACTGGAGAGTTACTCCTTCTCACCAAACGGGGTAGGCTTCATCTAAAAAAGGGGGTAGGCCTTTCCTTCTCTCCACGGTTTTGGATAGCCCTCTACTTTATTTCATGGGCTCCTTCCTCCTTGAGAAAATGATCATAGAACGGCTTGATCAACATAGAAGATGTTTCTCTTTCCTAGACATGGTTTGAACTCTTAGAATTGTTAAGGGGGGGGGGGGGGGGGGGGGGGGGGGGGGGGGGGGGGCTCAGGATTAAAAGCATTCAAGAACAACAATTTTCACTTATGTTAAAATTTTCTTACAGATCTTTTCATTCAAACAAACTACCTAGGAAAGAATGGATTATCATAAATCCCCATATCTCATCTCCCATGGGACCAATGGATCCTACCATGGACATTTAGCCACACCACGAGAGATCACAAAAATGCATAGTTAAATACAACAAATCTACTCTTCTGGCCAGGCAAATGGCTACTCCATTTAACCCTAGCGACCGCTTTCCCAGCCATCTACATAAGTCATATGATTAATTCATAGGACAAAAATACATATGATTTTTCCTAATGATTCTTGAACATCTTGCTATATTATTTATTTTGGTTTTCCATGTGAAGTCAAGCACTATTGATC